>OY728162.1:269816145-274624961 GCA_963277665.1 Viscum album | reverse complement strand
GGTATTAAGGTGTTAATCAAAGGAGATATTCCGAAAAAGGTATATCACTTTTAATCAAGTATTAATGTTTTATTTCTTATTTCACTACATTAAAATATTATTTAACCATTATTAAATAAAAAATCTCGTATAAAAAATATAATGATATTTTAATAAGTTAATATCATCCCCTAAATCCATCTTCACTTCCATTAAATGAGAAAATAATTGTTATTCGTGTGTACAGAAAACTGTCACGTCACAAACAAAAATAGTTCATTTTCCATCACCATCTATCAATACTTGTTATAATGATGGAATAAAATTTTAAATATTATATTAATGAAATATTTATCATTATTAAAATATTATATATCATTTAAGTTCTTACTTTTCCATACACAGAAAAAAGATAACATCATTCTTGTGTACGAGTGAACTATCACCTCCACAAAAAAATGTGTTTCATTTTTTATCACCACATTTCATGGATGATATATAAGAGTATATTTAAATGAATAATATTATCTTAATTATATTATGATAATTTTGGAAAAATTTAATAATACATATCTTCTTTCCATAATGGTCATTGAATAATAGAAATGTTACTCATGTGTTTGTATCGCTTATTGTCTTTATGATTCTAACGCTGTTCATTTTTCAAATCGATATTTAATATATGGATTTAACAGTATAATTTATTTATAAAAGTGATTATTATTTCATGAATAATATTCTGGATATGATGTTATAATGGATAATTTTGACTATAAACATCATACCAAATTCATTATGGACTCATGTACAGAATATCAATAATACATCTGATGTGAAGTTAAATAATTAAGTAATTGTTATAAAATGTTAATAAGTGATATATAATTAATAATAAACATGGAAATTATTATTAATAAAGTCAATAATTAACCTAATATTAATATTCAGTAATATAAATATTTTACATGACGATTCAGACTCAAGGTAAGGGAATTCATCTCAATCTCCTTTCATATAGGCATATTTGATGTTATAGACCCACCTTCTTTTATGAGTTGTAAATAAAACCCTTTGACATATAATATCATGAATTTATTTATTATAATGTTATTTAGTGTTTTTTAATGTCATTATTTCTTGGACATTGTGATATAAATGTTAAATGTGGTAAGAGACACTTTGAATATTTAAAGTTTTAATTATAAAATTCTTTTCTTCATGTCAATATTCAGGATATTATTCTAAATATATGTATATAAAATTATTATAAATAAAATTTTATGTATATTTTTAATTTCATTAAAATATTTTAAAATATGATATTTTTACATGTATTATATGGAACTTTTTGACAAATAACGAAATGAATTTTCTATTCTTAACGTACATGGACACAATTAATTTACTACCACCACGGCCATCATTTTTTCAGATTACTTTAAAAGATTTAATGTCACATTAATTGAAATACCATATTAATATTTTTGATAATTTGGTATTGAATTTTTTTTCAAAATAAAGGTTTATTTTGTGTTGAAAATTAGATTTGGAAATATAATTTTATTTTAATATCTGAAATTTATATTTTTATAAGTTAAAAAGAGATTTTCAAATGATGAAATGTTTTATAAAATAATTTGGTTCATAGAAAATATAAATTATGGTTCCTCATAGATAGTTCTGGGTGGGCCTGTCATAAATCCAATTATGTTTTCACCTAGATAGCACTATAATGCATTTGGTACCCCATAGATGGAAGTGAACTATGGGGTCAACACATTTTTAAAGGTTCTATAAGGTTTCTATATGATGATGTCTCTAGGTACCTACATAAATTTTATATTCTTTCTAATGAGTTTTTAAGGAAATAATTTGTTTCCAAAAGGTAAAATAAATAATATTTCTAATGTAGTGATATTTAACTATATGGGTAAAATGTTATGTTTTCAAGGAAAGTGTTTTTAAAGGGTCTTCATGTTTTTAATAAACAAATAGTTTCCTTTCTTAATATCTCCTTTATTTAGATTTTTGTGCACATCCCAAGTTTCAAAAAAAAATCAAAAGATATAATTATGGGTATGATAAAGGATGAAGTCATTTTTAAAGAAGTTAATATGTTTCATGAAAAAAGAAATCATATTTTACTTTAAAAGTTTTATATTATAGAAGAAATGGATATTGTTTTAGTAGCATCCACATTATAAGAAAGTGGGATGTATCATATGAATTATGTCTTAATTCTTTAGAAAAATAATCCTGAAAAGATCTTCAATGCGATAGAAAGAAATTTATTTACTAAAACTTTACATTATGTATTGTTTAAGTTTAGGTCCTTACAATTGGTCTCATTGGATGGTTTAGACAACATTGGATATTAAGATGTATTTTAAAGAGTTATGGATATCATCATGGATTTATAAGTTTAAGGTTGATCCTAAGTTTTATATCTTATAAATACCTTTTAGGATTTAGCTTTTGAACATTTAACGTGACTAACAGTATTTTTTGAGATATTTATTTTTGAGGTAATTTTGGGTTAATAAATTTTGGTATAGAAAATAAAATTTATGAGAGAACCTTTGAGCGTAAAATATATTAATGTTTTTTAAGACATTTATGAAATTTATATATTTTTATAAGGATTATATTAAAATAGATTTATAAAACACTATTGGAATTTGGTCTTTTCCCAACGGTAGTATACCAACGGTTTACTTAAACCGTTGGTATTGTGAGCCGTTGCTAACGGTTTAATTAAACCGTTGGCAAAGGGAATTTCGGTGGACCCTTTCCCAACAGTTCACTGGTACCGTTGGGAAATGGGTGCTAAACTCACACATTTCCCAATGGTTCACTGGAACCGTTAGGAAATGTGTGCCTTTGCTAACAGTTTTTATAAAACGTTGGCAAAGGTTTTCCCCAAATTCCAGATCGCAATCTCCTCTCCCCATTCGGACAGAGCCCTAATCTATTCACTCCGCTGCTCTCGCGAACCCCATCCGACTCCACTACTCTCTCGAATCCGAACACCATCACCCCCCATCCCAACAGGTACACCCCCATACGAATAGGTAAAATTTGATCTCAACCATATTGTTGTAGTTGTTTTAATGAATATATTTTTTCCAGGTGTTGGTGGTTTACTTGATTATTGAAATTAATATCTAAATATTATATTGTTTGTGTTTGTGAAGACTTATTTAATGTTTTTATATTCTATGTTTGGAAGGAGAGTGTTCAAAAAATGTAAATCAGAGTTGGGGGAGGCTATCGTGAACGTTTACATGTTTTGGACAATGGATTGTGGGAATTATGGACTGTGTTCAAACCAATTTGATATGTTTTGGATAATTGATTGTGTGGGTAGGGGGTGTCCACGGGGGAGGGTGGGTTGTCCACGGGGGTGGGAAAGGTTGTCCACGGGGGTGGGCGGGGCTGTCTAGGAGGTGTGGGTTGTCCTGGGGGTCTGGGTGGGGTGTCCTGGTGGGGGAGGGGGTGTGTGGGGTGTCCGGGGGTGGTATGTCTAGGTGGTGGTGGTGGGGTTGCAGGGGAGGGGGTGTGGGCTATTTGGGAGGGTGGGCGGGGCTATCCAGGGGGGTACGGGGTGTCCAGGGGGGTACGGGGGTGGGCGGGTTGTCCACAAGGGTGGACGGGCTGTCCACGGGGGTGGCCGAGCTGTCAAGGAGGGGTGGGCGGGCTGTCCAGGGGGGGTGGGTTGGCTGGCCACGGGGGGTAGGGGTGTCCAGGGGGTGGGAGGGCTATCCAAGGGGGTGGGGGGATGTCCATAGGAAGAAGGGGTGTCGAGGGGGGTGGGTGGGCTATCCACGGGGGGTGGTTGGGCTGTCTAGGGGGTAGGGGGTGTCCACGGGGGTGGGCGGGGCTGTCCAGGGGGTGTGGGCTGTCCTGGGGGTCTGGGTGGGGTGTCCTGGTGGGGGAGGGGTGTGTGGGGTGTCCAGGTGGGGTGGTATGTCTAGGTGGTGGTTGTGGGGTTGCAGGGAAGGGGGGTGTGGGCTGTTTGGGAGGGTGGGCGGGGCTATCCAGGGGGGGTACGGGGTGTCCAGGGGGGTACGGTGGTGGGCGGGCTGTCCACAAGGGTGGACGGGCTTTCCACAGGGGTGGTCGGGCTGTCAAGGAGGGGTGGGCGGGCTATCTAGGGGGGGGGGGGGGGTGGGCTGGCCACCGGGGGTAGGGGTGTCCAGGGTGTGGGCGGGCTATCCAAGGGGGTGGGGGGCTGTCCATAGGGAGAAGGGGTGTCGAGGGGGGTGGGTGGGCTGTCCACGGGGGTGGGTGGGCTGTCCACGGGGGTGGTTGGGCTGTCTAGGGGGTAGGGGGCGTCCACGGGGGTGGGTGGGTTGTCCACGAAGGTGGGGGGGGCTGTCCACGGGGGTGGGAAAGGCTGTCTACGGGGGTGGGAGGGGCTGTCCAGGGGGTGTGGGCTGTCCTGGGGGTCTGGGTGGGGTGTCCTGGTGGAGGAGGGGTGTGTGGGGTGTCCAGGGGGGTTGGTATGTCTAGGTGGTGGTGGTGGGGTTGCCGGGGAGGGGGGTGTGGGCTGTTTGGGAGGGTGGGCGGGGCTATCCCAGGGGGGTACGTGGTGTCCAGGGGGGTACGGGGGTGGGCGGGCTGTCCACAAGGGTGGATGGGCTCTCTACGGGGGTGGTCAGGCTGTCAAGGAGGTGTGGGCGGGCTGTCCAAGGGGGGTGGGTGGGCTGGCCACAGGGGGTAGGGGTGTCCAGGGGGGTGGGCGGGCTATACAAGGGGGTGGGGGGCTGTCCATAGGGAGAAGGGGGTGTCGAGGGGGTGGGTGGGCTGTCCACGGGGGTGGTTGGGCTGTCTAGGGGGTAGGGGGTGTCCACGGGGGTGGGTGGGTTGTCCACGGGGGGTGGGCGGGGCTGTCCACGAGGGTGGGAAAGGCTGTCCACGGGGGTGGGCGGGGCTGTCCAGGGGGTGTGGGCTGTCCTGGGGGTCTGGGTGGGGTGTCCTGGTGGGGGAGGGGTGTGTGGGGTGTCCAGGGTGGTTGGTATGTCTAGGTGGTGGTGGTGGGGTTGCAGGGGAGGGGGTGTGGGCTGTTTGGGAGGGTGGGCGGGGCTATCCCAGGGGGTACGGGGTGTCCATGGGGGTACGGGGGTGGGCGGGATGTCCACAAGGGTGGACGGGCTGTCCACGGGGGGTGGTCGGGCTGTCAAGGAGGGGTGGGCGGGCTGTCCAGGGGGGGTGGGTGGGCTGGCCACGGGGGGTAGGGGTGTCCAGGGGGGTGGGCGGGCTATCCAAGGGGGTGGGGGCTGTCCATAGGGAGAAGGGGTGTCGAGGGAGGTGGGTGGGCTATCCAAGGGGGTGGTGCTATAGTGGTTTTGGATTGTTTGAGGTACCCTTAGTGTATTATAAACCCTCATTTGTTCCATATTCATTTAAATTGATTTAATATCATTTTTTTCACACACACCATTATATCCTCTCAAACTATATTTAGATTGTATTTTCAATTGTATGGTGTTAAATATTTTAGTAAATGTTCATACTAGCTTATTTTATGTGTTTCTAGGGGTTTAGACTAATGACAGGGTTGCATGATTATTGTGGGAGTATTCTTTTCATATAAATATACCTATACACCCTGACCCCCTTGGACAACCTGACCACCCCCACGGATAGCCCGCCCACCTGGACACCCCGTCCCCCCCTAGACAGCCCCCCACCCCCTGGACACCTCCGACCCCCCGGACGGCCCCACTACCCCCAAGACACCCCGCACCCCCCTGGACACGCCACACCCCCCTTGGACAGTCCCGCCACTCCCATGATCCTCATCCTACACCTCATCCTGATCTACTTGGAGAAGTTAAAGTATAAAACTCGTATACTCCCAACAAGACCCTTAAGGATTATGTATTCCTTGATCCACTTCCAATATCTTACTGGTCAATCCGTGAATATAGGCATTAGAAATTTTGTATCTTATTTTCTTATATACACTGTATTTTGTTGTATTTCTTAATATGATTCTCATATAGAGTAATGTTTCAGTTATACCTTTATATAGAGTAAACAATTGTAATTTACGTAAATACTTTTTTGATTAAACTTTAATATTATTGAATTGCTTTTAAATGACTTATTGCGATTTTTTTACAGAATGGATAGAAGATGGATGTACGTAACTGATCGGATTTCAACCGATTTTCAAAATAATTTGAACAGCTTTCTAGATTTTTCATTTGACAAGGCTTCAGATAGTGGTCGCATAAACTGCCCATGTTTTAATTGTGTTGGAAGACCTTGGTTGAGCCGTGAAGCAGTTAGCTATCATATAACCAAATATGGTTTCCAAACAAACTATTATGTGTCGTATCACAATGGAGAGAAAATGGAATCACAAAATGTTGATGATCCAAATGATATGACTGAATTGGAGAGTTTGATTTATGATCGGTTTCTATTTATTCGACATCATGAGAAGGAAAGGATTTCCAGCCAACAAGATTTCAATACAAGCACACATGATGCGTCCAATGAAAATGATGATGTTGATAGGGTGAAAAAATTGAATGATGATGCGACGACTCCAGTATATCGTCAATGTGATAAAATTAAAAAGTTGGAATTTTTAATCTGATTGTTTCATGGGAAAACTATGTATGGGATTTCAAATACTGCAATTGATTATATTCTTACCTTCTTGAAGAACTTACTTCTAGATGATGCAGATATTCCCTCAAACCACTATATGTCATGGAAGTTGGTTGATGAACTTGGATTCTCAAAAAAAATTCATGCTTGCCCAAATGATTGCAGCTTATTTTGGGAGGAAACTGCTGAAAGAAATGATTGTATAAAATGAGGAACCTCCCGATGGAATCCAAAAGATGATGGAACACCATCTAGTGTGCCACAAAAAGTAACGTGGCACTTCCCATTGATCCCCAGATTACAGAACCTTTTCATGTCTGATGAAATATCTGTAAAAATGCGATGACATGACACTGAGAGAAAAAAGAATAATAAAGAGTTGGTTCACCCTGCAGATGGATTTGCATGACAGAGATTTGATGCTTGATATCCTGAATTTGCAGCCGACGTGCGTAATGTGAGACTGGGTCTTTCATGTGACGGTTTTAATCCATTTGGGCATATGCTTACTTCGCACAGCACATGGCTGGTTTTCATACACATTTATAACCTTCCCCATTGGTTGTGTATGAAAAACCCTTACACTTTCTTGAGTATACTGATATTTGGCCCTTCTGATCCCAGCAATGATATAGATGTATACATGCAACCTTTAATAAAAGAGTTGAAACTTCTTTGGGATGTGGGTGTGCCCACATACGATGCATATTAGAAAGACATATTTCAGGTGCGTGCTGCACTTATGTGGACTATCAATGATTTTACTTCTTATGCAATGATGTCTGGATGGAGCAGAAAAGGAAAATTGTCATGTACTGTTTGTATGAATAATACTCGATCGAGAAGACTGAAATATCGTCGTAGTTTTAGTTTTATGGGACATCGACGATTCTTGCCAATGAACCATCCATATAGAAACAATCGTCGATGATTTGACAATACCATGGAGAATGACGATCCACCTCAGCGTATGTCTGGAACTGATGTGCTTAATGTATAGAAAGATTTCAGTTATTCATTTGGGAAGAGTGTAATGAAATCTAGAAAGAGGAAAAATGTTTCCAATGATACCTGTTACAATTGGAAGAAGAAGAGTATATTCTTTGAGTTGTCATATTGGTCAACCAACTTGTTATGTTATTTCTTAGACGTAATGCACATTGAAAAAATATATGTGAAATGTTGCTTTCGATTCTTCTAAATTTCAAGGGGAAGACAAAAGATGATTTACGATCTCGGTTCGACTTGGTAGATTGGGGGATCAGACCAGAATTGCATCCTGTCTGTATCAGTGAAAATAAATGGCAAGTTCCATGTGCTTCTTATGTGATGACTCCTGCTGAAAAAAATCAATTTCTGGAAGTGCTAGAGACTATTAAAGTTCCTGATGGCTATTCAAGCAATATATCAAAACGGGTCAACAGAAAAGAGTTGAAGTTGAAATCTTTGAAGACTCATGATTATCACGTCCTTTTGCATGAGTTGATTTCAACAGCAATCCATCATCTCTTGTCCAATAATGTTAGAGTCTCAGTTATTCAGTTGTGCTATTTCTTTAGAGATCTTTGTGCTAAGAGGTTGTCTAAATCCCTCGTGGAAAAACTGTTGGCAGAGACACCATTAATTTTGTGTGAGTTAGAGAAAATATTCCCTCCATCATTTTTTACATGCATGTTGCATCTGACTATCCATCTTCTGACCGAAATACTTCTTGGGGGACCCGTTTCTTTCCGTTGGATGTATCCAACTGAAAGAAACATGTGCACATTGAAATCATATGTTCGGAACAAGAATTAGCCCGAAGGTTCTATTGTGAACGGTTACTTGTCTCAAGAATGTATGGATTTCTGCTCAATGTATTTGTCAGATCATACTACGAGAATAAACAGACCAATGAGAAATGAAGAAGAACAGTATGGGAAAATTGAACCCAGTTTTCCATCACTTCCTCAGACAGGAGGAATTCTGGGATCATATACATTGACAACATTGAGCCTTGAAGAGCGAGAGATGGCACATCGCACAGTATTGTTCAATTTTGATTTGTTCGATGAGTATATAAAGTAAGTTAATTTTGCATGTAACTATTATCTTATCTCTTGGAATTTTAAATATTTGTTAAACTATTATTATTTTATCTACAGGGAACATAAAGAATTGATATATAGAAAGCATCGTTCTTTATCTTTGAGAAGGAAGGAGACTTTTCATAGCAAAGGGTTTTCTGCTTGGTTGAAATTGAAGGTAAAAATATTTCTGTAATAACTAAATAAAAATAATATTTAATTAAGTTTACTATTTATTTATATTTCAGGTATCGAGTTTGCCTACAGACTCTATTTCTGAGGAAATAAGAGCTTTGGATTTTGGTCCTAATACCATGGTTCGTGCTTGTAAATAACTTGTGATCAATGGATACAAATTTTTTATCACTGAACTAGCAAGAAACATGAGAACACAGCATAATGATGTTATGCTAACTACCACAACAGACTGTTATGCCAGTTCATCGTACACTAGACCTCGTTCTGAAAATGTTGCTTATTATGGTGTCGTGGAGAAAATAATAATTTTAGATTATTACTCGCATGGTCGAGTCACGATGATGAAATGTAAATGGTTTGATTCAATGACGAGGCTAGGCACCTTTATTGATGATTGTGGATTTCGAGTTATTGACATGACTCGCACTCCTTCCACCGATGAACCATATGTATTGGCATCAATGGTGAAACAAGTTTTTTATGTCAAAGATCATCGTCATCCTAAATTCGGTGTAATTATTGAAGTAAATCCCAGACATGTTTTTGATAATGGTGATGATGAAGTTGACACTATCCCTACTGCAATTGGAAGCAATCCGTTTATTACTTATGATGACCCCAACAGCTCAATTTTCAGAGTTGATTGTGAACCTGAAGTTGTGGTGGGAAATATATAGAATCATGTAGTCGTGTTCTCACCTACATGTTTCACCTACATCATTCAGTGTGTGTATCCTAGTACTTACCTTCATAACACCATAAATATTCTGTTTCATTATGTTCTTTTTATCATAATGGTTTTTCTATATTTTGTTTTTGGGGTTACACATTAGTTATCTGTTTCTAATTACTTCCATATTTGATTTCATTGCAGGAAATGACACCCATTGAAGAGAGGCGGCAGAAAAAGATGACAGATAATAATCGTCGCATGGTACAGATGGGTGTTCCTCCACTCATCCCTGTTGTGAGTATTTTATTTCAAATATAAATATTTCAATAACTTATAATATCATGTGTTTACTTTTCTGTCAAACTTTTTTTCAGGATCCACGCCCTAGACGACAGATATCTGACGAGGAGCTTGATATTGCTCCCAGTAGAGAGGTTGGTGGTACGAGGGCTCATGGGGAGAGAGTTAGACGATCCACTACCACAGACGTATCTTCTACGCCCTATTTTGATCCTGGCATGTCATCAGGGACATATGAGATATTTAGACCTCCGATGTTTACACTACCAGCTGGCCAGACGTCTATGCCATCATCTTTTGCTTCTGGTTCATTATCTCCAGGTTATTATATTCCACCTTCTTCGACTCCTGCTGCGACACAGTATGTGGCCGAGGAGCATACACTGAGGGACACTCCACCTGTACAGGATATTCTTTCAGCTTCTACACCCATTGATCCGACTACCACATGTATATTTATATAACTCTATCAAATGTTTATACCAAAATTTATTTTTATTATAACTTGTATTGATATTAATTTTCCCATCTACAGATAGGAGGCGGGGGAGGGGGCGTACTCGCTTGCGTGTGGTATGGAACCGGCAGACACAGTTGATGGTAGAATACATTGTTGATGGACAAATGATTGAGAAATCTGGGCAGCAATGTCGGGGTTTTTTGGCGACGCTAGCCAAATACTCCGATATCATTCTGGTCAGCCCTCTCTCTTGGAGACATCTGCCACCCGAAGTCAAGGATAACGCGTGGGCACAAATATGGGTAAAAAATCTATTGGATTTAATGTAGTATATTTTTGTATTTAAATGAACTAATAAATTTGGTTTCAGCTTCGGTTTAACTTCCCTGATGGAGAAGGTGCACGATCAGCGCGTTTAAAAGAGCTAGGAGAGCTTTGGAGAGCTTATAAGCATGATTTGTATGTTGGGTGGTGTAATAGAGTGGGCACGGAGTTAGAGACATTACCTATCGTGGATGACTGCCCGATATAGCAATATCGCCAAATGATTACCCATTGGGAGACTGCCAAATTTAAGGTATTAATCTCATTTGAGTTATTTAAATGAGAGTTTTCATATTTTTCATTAATATAATATTATTAATTATTAATCATTATTTAGTAATCTTATGAAAAAAACAAAAAAAACATTGATTCAAAGAAATACCTCCACACTTTGGGGCGCACAACAATGTCAGATCATGAGAGGCAGCAGGTACGATATAGTTGTTTATAATTTTTCTTTAGGACTTTCCCTTTTTATTGGATCCTACTTAAATTATGTGATTTATTGAATAATGAATATATGATTATAATTTCACTTTATATTGTTTCAATGTCATTACAAAAGCACAAAATGAATATTGAAGGACGTATCCCTCGAGCAAAATTGTTTTTCTCGAGTAGAAGAAAAAAAGATGGAACTGCGGTAAATGAACCGACCCAAGAGAAGATTGTAAGTTTTAATTTGTTTATTTCAAAGTTTAATTTCTAATTTGAAATTTAATAATCTATTAATATTTTTTACAGGCTGCTTTAGAGGCTCTTGATGCCCAGGAGCCTGACAATTTTGGGCCACACGATCATTTATATCAGGTTTTGGGAGATGAGAACTCTGGTCGAGTACGTTGTCAACCTGGTAAGAATATAGTCCCGACGAGGTATTGGTCGTCTCCAGGTATCCATTCTAGTACCACCGAGTTGGAACAGGTCAAGGAGCATGCAAGAAAGTCTGATAAAAGGGTCATAGAGTTGGAAGTACAACTTCAAACAAGAGACAGAGAATTTATGAAACTGATGAGAGCTTTATCTTCATCACTTCCACTAGAGGCTAGTGCGGCTTGTCAGATATTTATGTCGTCGATGGGTGCATCATTCAATGCACCAGGCGGAAGATCTATTGGTGATCGAGATGATGACGTTCCTGGTGATGACGAGGATACTGAAGAGGAAGAGGGCGAGGATAAGGATGTGGACGAGGGCGAGGATGGGGCCGAGGGCGAGGATGGGGCCGAGGGCGAGGATGATGCCGAGGATGAGGACGACGAAGAGGACAGAGATGGCGGCGAGGATGAGGCTGATGATGATAGTAGTGATGGTGATGGTGATCAGAGGTAGATTGATACATTACATTTTTGAATTCTGTATAACTCTTTATTTTTGAACATGGTTTTCCACTTTGGGTTTTTCCTCTGTTTCATAGGGACGTTGTATTCAGATTCTATTTTTTGCACTTGATTCTTATTATATGATTAGTCTACTACATAGACCTTTTGTATTCCTTGGTACTGTGATGCTCATTTTTCTATTTTTTTACTTATCTTTCTTAGTTAGCCATGTATTTCATGTTTATGCATGTGGAAGATGATATGGAAAATGTGCTTTGAAGTAGTGGCCGGCACCACTAACATTTATTTGAAATGGACAGGATTTTAAGTGAAAACAACAACTAGCATATGGAATACAGACCAAACACATTCATATTCTGTTTAAACTATATTAAAACGATCCATGGGTCATATGTGACGTGTACGAGTCAACCCCACCTCAATCCGAGGTCCGGTGTGGCCGGTACCACTCAAAGTGTCTTTGTTTTGTTTAAAATGGATGCGCTTTTAAGTAAAAAAAAACAACATACGGAAAATGGTACAAACACATTCAGATACTGTTGATACTTTAGGACATGTATCCATGGATCATTTTTGGCGTGTAGGAGTCAACCCCGCCTCAATCCGAGGAGGGGTGTGGTCGGCACCACTCAAAGTGTCTAACTTTTATTTGAAAAGGACATGATTTTAAGTGAAAACAACAACTGGCATACGGAAAACCGACCAAAGACATTCGGATATTGTTGATACTTTAGGAAATGTATCCGTGGGTCATATGTGATGTGTACGAGTCAACCCTGCCTCAATCCGAGGGCTGGTGTGGCTGGGACCACTCAAAGTGTCATTATTTTGTTTAAAATGGATGCGCTTTTAAGTAAAAAAACCACATACGAAAAACTGACCAAATGCACTAGGATATTGTTGATACTTTAGGACATGTATCCATAGGTCATTTGTGACGTGGAAGAGTCAACCCCGCCTCAATCCGAGGCGCGGTGTGGCCGACACCACTCAAAGTGTCTAACTTTTCTTTAACATGGACAACAGTTTAAGTTAAAACATCAACTGACATACGGAATACCAACCAAACGCATTCGGATTCTATTTAAACTGTAGTAAAACGATCCATGGGTCATTTTTGACGTGTAAGAGTCAACCCCACCTCAATCTGAGGGCTGGTGTTCCCAGGACCACTCAAAGTTTGTCACTTTTCTTTGAAATGGACAACGGTTTAACTTAAAACAACAACTGGCATACGGAAAACCAACCAAACGCATTCGGATTCTGTTGAAATTTTAGGACAATGATCCATGGGTCATATGTGATGTGTATGAGTCAACCCCACCTCAATCCGAGGGCCGTTGTAGTCGGAACCACTCAAAGTGAGTCACTTTTCTTTGAAATGGAGAACAGTTTAAGTTAAAACAACAACTGACATACGGAAAATGGACCAAAGGCATTCGAATACTATTTATACTTTAGGAAATGTATCCATGGGTCATATTTGATGTGTACGAGTCAACCCCTCCCCAATCAGAGGGCCGGTGTGGCCGGGACCACTCAAAGTGTGTCACTCTTCTTTGAATTGGAAAATTGTTTAAGTTAAAACAAAAACTGACATACGGTAAACGGACCAAAGGCATTCGGATACTATTGATACTTTAGGACATGTATCCATGGGTCATTTGTGACATGTAGGAGTCAACCCCTCCTCAATCCGAGGTCCGGTGTGGCCGGTACCACTCAATGTGTCTTTATTTTGTTTAAAATGGATGTGCTTTTAAGTATAAAAAACCACATATGGATAACCGACCAAACACATTCAGATTTTGTTGAAACTTTAGGAAAACGATCCATGGGTCATTTGTGATGTGTACGAGTCAGCCCCGCCTCCTTCCGAGGTGCGGTGTGGCTGGCACCACTCAAAGTGTCTAACTTTTCTTTGAAATGGATAACAATTTAAGTTAAAAGAACAACTGACATACGGAAAACCGACCAAACGCATTCGGATTCTGTTGAAACTTTAGGACAACGATCCATGGGTCATATGTGACGTGTACGAGTCAACCCCGCCTCAATCCGAGGTGCAGTGTGACCGGTACCATTCAAAATGTCTAACTTTTCTTTGAAATGAACACCAGTTTAAGTTAAAACAACAACTGACATACCGAAAACCAACCAAACGCATTCAGATTCTGTTGAAACTGTAGTAAAATGATTCATGGGTCATATGTGACGTGTACGAGTAAACCCCGCCTCAATCCGAGGGCCGGTGTGGTCGGTACCACTCAAAGTGTATTTCTTTTGTTTAAAATGGATGCACTTTTAAGTAAAATAAATGACATACGGAAAACCGACCAAACACTTTTGGATTCTGTTGAAACATTAAGAAAATTATTTATGGGTAATTTGTGACGTGTACGAGTCAAACCCACCTAAATCCTAGGCGTGGTGTGGCCGACACTACTCAAAGTGTCTAACTTTTATTTGGAATGGACAGGATTTTAAGTGAAAACAACAACTTGCATACGGAAAACCAACAAAACGCATTCGGATTCTGTTAAAACATTAGTACAAAGATCCATGGGTCATATGTGACGCGTACGAGTCAACCCCGCCTCAATCCGAGGGCCGGTGTGGCCGGGACCACTCAAAGTTTGTCACTTTTCTTTGAAATGGACAACAGTTTAAGTTAAAACAACAATTGACTTACGGAAAACGGACCAAAGGCTTTCGGATACTGTTTATACTTTAGGACATGTATCTATGGGTCATATGTGATGTGTACAAGTCAACCCCTCCTCAATCTGAAGGCCGGTGTGGCCGGGACCACTCAAAGTGTCTTTCTTTTGTTTAAAATGGATGCGCTTTTTAGTAAAAAAACCACATACGGAAAACTGACCAAACACATTCGGATACTGTTGATACTTTAGGACATGTATCCATTGGTCATTTGTGACGTGTACGAGTCAACCCCGCCTCAATCCGAGGCACGGTGTAGCCGACACCACTCAAAGTGTCTTTCTTTTGTTTAAAATGGATGCGCTTTTAAGTAAAAAGAACGACATACAGAAAACCGACCAAACGCTTTTAGATACTATTGAAACTTTAGGACAATGATCCATGGGTAATTTTTGACGTGTACGAGTCAACCCCGCCACAATCTGAGGCGCGGTGTGGCTGGAACCACTCAAATTGTTTCACTTTTCTTTGAAATGGAAAACAGTTTAAGTTAATACAACAACTGACATACGGAAAATAGACCAAAGCCATTAGGATACTGTTGATACTTTAGGACATGTATCCATGGGTCATTTTTGATGTGTACGAGTCAACTCCGCCTCAATCCGAGGCGCGGTGTGGATGACACCACTCAATGTCTCTCTTTTATTTCAAAAGGAAATCATTTTAAGTGAATACAACTGAAATTTACACTCATCAATGACTCTTTTTCATGAGTTTGGTAGTTTCACTCATGGGGTCATAAGTGACGAGACTCCTAAGAAAATATCTTTTCACCATATTTTATAAACAATACAAGTTCAATGCAAAATTCATCACAAATAATTACATACCCAAACCTAGTATCACAAAAAAAATGGGATTTGAGTCAATTTGAATGTCTTATTCAACTCTAATAGATATTTATCAAACTATTCTGCCTATTAGAATTTTATGGGTGAGGTGAATTACCACCAGATGATTGTTGTCATGTGTTGTTTTGGGCTATTTTAGGTGTTTTTTATACTGTTTGAAGTTTGTGTGTGGCTTTTGTGATATTTTTTATGCAGGTGTATAGTGGAGGGTATACTGAGGGTTGTTGTGCACTGTTTTTTTAAGCAGGTGTAGCTTCTGGGGGGCTTTTGGGTGCTGTTGTGCAGTAGTTTTGGGAAACAATTTACCAACGGTTCTGAACCATTGGTAAAGCTTTTTCCAGATTTCTCAGAACCTATACCAACGGTTTAAATGAAACTGTAGGTAAAGGGCTTTCCCCACGCCTTACTGGCCAACGGTTTGGAAAACCGTTGGTATACCCTATACCAATGGTTTTCCAGCCTATAGCAACGGTTATCAACCGTTTTTATAGCCTACTTTTCCAATAGTGAAAAGGACAACCCACAAGATAGGTGAAAAATCATAGCATTTGTCAAGGCTATGAGAATCAAATCCATAATTGAAGGGTGTTAAGGGTGCATCACTTACTACTGGCCTATATAAAGTCCCGATTAGTATCAATTTTTCCTTTTTGTTAAACAATTTCATTGATTAAGAACAATTTTATTTTGGAAAAAATTGTTTTAGAAAATATATTTCCATGGCTTTGGAAACTGATTTGGTGATTAAGTGAATAATGTTCTTTTGGGATATTTTACTATTTTGGGAATCATATACGATAAAGGTAAATATAATACTGTGGAATTTTATATAAGAAATAAAGGTTGAATTATATTTTCAGATAATCTATGATTTTTAGTGTACTTTTGTAAATTTATTGAAATTTTTAGCATATATTGAAGATTACAAGAGAATTTACTTTTTGGTATGAGACTTCAGGAGTAATTTATGTTAGTTTGAGATAAATGTAAAAAATACCTTGGAATACTATGTGATTAAATCCATCTAATTTTTTTGTTTTAATATTATTTATAATATTTTTATAAATTTTAAGGACAGTTATTTGTTGAATAGCCTATGTTGAAATTTAGGTATTACTATTGAATTTGGCATATTAATGTAATTTTTCATCAAATAATGGTTTTTTCCTTTTTGGGAATTATATTATGTTATCTTAATCATTCCGGTCTTGGTTAACATTTAATGAGAGGAGAAATATATTTTTAATCTTTTGTAGATTATGTGATTCTCTATAAGTCGATTCTAATTCTTTAGGAAGGAAAAATTAATTTTTAATACTCATAGTTGGATAAAAATATTAGTTTTTTGTGGAATTTGATTAATAGATGAAACAATAATTCTCCAGTAAATATATTTCCTTATGTTACTAGTAAAGTAAGTAAAATATTTCCATAACTCTATAAAAATGATCTTAAAAAAATTATTTGTTTAACTTTCTTATAATTAAATCAATGACCCTTTAACCCATCCAAGATTTATGGTTTTGGGATTGTTAACTTTCTCATCAACATTTTCTATATCACTCTCCATGAGAACTTGAAATTTAGTTTTTCTTCCATATATAGGTTTATCTATATAGAACCATCATATGTGTTATCTTAGGTCACCCTCATACTTCCCTTTCATTATTTTAAAGTGGAAGTTTCATTAATCATTTTTTTTATGGGATTTTAATAAAGGTAATTTGAAAATTCAACCCCCAAGTTTTCGATACCGAGTTCAAATTTTGAGGAAGACATTTATTAAGGGGGGATAATATAACATCCCATGTTTCTAAAAGGAAACACTATGTTTGATAGTGTACATGATATGTCACATCGAGCTCAAATAAACTACTAAATATTATAATTTAATATGGTAGTTATCATATATCAGTTAGAATGGAGAGAAATAATAGGATTAACTGAATTATGGAAAAAAGTTTTACAAATTTATATATATAAAATTATTTTGTAAAAAAATTATAATAAATTCAAATAAAACTTTTTATAAAATAAAAGGAAATTTTTATCTAAAAACTATTTAAATATGCACATGTGTGTATTATATCAATAAATAATAAAATCAGTCATGTTGAATTATATTAATGAAATATATATATATATATTAAATAAAATAGTTAACATTAATGTTATGAATTTTCAAGATATGATATAAAAATAAATCTAAATTTAATTATAAAATAATATTAGTCGAAAAAAATATTTTTTTTCCTTTTAATGGAACACTAGTTTTAAATCCTTTTTTTTACACTTTTATAAATTATATTTGAAAAAATAAACTTATTATTTTAAATAGTAGTATAAAAATTTAATTTGGTTTCATTTTTTGTACATATTTGAGAAGATGCATTTTTTTATTAATAGTAAAACAAGTACTTTATTATAATTGTAAAATGATTTTTCATCTGATTTATTTATATTATTAAATTATATTTTTAAACGGTTTTAAATTATAAGTATATCAATATTTATAATTTAATTTAACTAATTTCATTAGAATCAATTTCACATTGAATTTGGATATAAAAAAATTTCAATCCTTTGAACGTTTTTACTTTAAAACTTGTTTTATCGAGCCATCTATGGGATTAATTTCATATTAATTTTATCCAATTATGTGTTTTGAATTTTGAAAATGAACTATATATTTGTATTCAAAATGTCCAAATTTATTAAATAGTTCCATTTTATTTTTGTAACAAATATTAATATAACTTTAGTACTTTTTTTAATAACATGGATGAAGGTAAATTGAGTAATTAAGGGTAAAAATAGTATTATAAATATTTTAAAATTAGCCTAACACTTGTCCAAATTTCAATGGATGTTTTTTTTCAACCAAAAGAATCATTGGGAAGAAATTAAAACCTTTAAAAGACACTAGGATAATCGTATGACATTTATAATATTATATTTAAATAAAAATCAATTTTGTCACACTTTTGTTTTTAACAAATGAAATTCTTTTAATGTGTGACTACTTAGGGGATCTATTCAACTATAATTATTATTTTTAAAGCTAAAATTTTTAAATTTATTATTATAATTTTAGAAAAGAAGTTATTAAATAAAAATCTTGCAAAATAATGATGTAGTAATTGTTTAGTTAAAGGAAATAGCGAATAAATTTTATTAAAAATATTAAAATAAATATAATTTTAGAGAATTAGTGTTGTCCACAAATTTTATGGACTCCATTTCTATGATAGTGACTATATAAAAAAAATTAAGATATCATGTTTTTAGGTTATTTTTTTAAAGTAAAATGATTAATAGGGTCAAAATTGTCGTTATTGATGTTTTAAAATAAATATTTTTTTATTAAATGATATAAAATTAATATAATTATAAATTCAACTAAATGATTGGGATAAGTCTTAAGATTTCATAAATTAGTCATTTATTTCTCTCTTGTCATTTTATAGTAATTATATTAACCCTAAAGTGTAAATTACATGATATCTTGGCAATAATTAAAAAGGTCTCATCATCATCCTATCTTCAAAATAAATAATTTTCTATCCATTTGGAATATAAAATTAATTTAAATTAATTTAACTTTTTGTATAATTCTAAGAGAGCTCCTCCCCTCTCATGTAAAAATTCACACCTTCTTCCCTTTTCTTTACACTTAAAGATTTGTTTGATTTGGACAATATCTAAATAAATTCATTCATAGAAACCATCCCCAAATTTTATAGTCCATGGTTTAGGTAGAACACTCTCCTTATAGGTGTTAAGATTTTAATCAAAGTAAATAAAAATCAATGATCAAGTGGTTTAGTTTATTAGGAAAAGTAGGCTTATACATAACTTTTTCAATGTAAAACATAAAAATTATTTAATTCCATTTTCTCTAGCTTCTTATTGGACATATCATTCTCTTTAGTACAAGTATTCACCTGAGGATATACATCAAAAAAAGTTGATATAAAAACCTATTAAGGGGATAAATAAGATATATGAAACAAGGGTGATCATAATCATCATCATTATAATATAATAAATGGATTGTAACCATAATCAGGGGAGGAAACATTAGATAAAGGCATAGAATGTGGAAATTCACAAAAATGAAATGTCATGTCTTAGTTGTCAAATACCACACATAGTTTTTAACAAATCTAGCATCATGTTCACAATTATTTCACTTTATCCCATTATATTCATCACATTATCTAATTTTTTGGATCTCTATATAATTCTGGGTTCACCCATCATATCATGACATTTACATTCGATATAAAATTCTAGTCACACCCCTCACATCATAACTTTTATATTATCATGCATGAAACACTGAATATATATAAATATTGGATATAAAATAACCCATATATAGGATTGGGTTTCATTGTATAAAGAATACGTTCCTAAAATTTAGAGTTACAAAGATAAAAATGTAATAATATGTTTGGTATAAAAAATAATTAAATAATAAATAATCTCATGACAAGTAAAATATGGGTATTTTTAAGAAGATTTATTTTGGAAAAATCATTTAATTTTTCATAAAACCAACTTAAAAACATGAATATCCCATAAATTTAAATTTAAGTAAAAACATATGATGTTTACATAAAATTAAAGGAACATACATATAGAATATGGAGTGAAAGGGAAAAACTCCCAATAAAGAGAGTTTCATTCGAGAATTCCCTTTACCTTACGTCTGAATGCTTTCTTCACTTTAATATCCTAGATAATCAAATTTAATTCATTAATTTAAGAAATAAAAATAATTTTGTACATTAATTTTTTTCATCTTTATTTTATTAAGTTCATTTATGTGCTTTTTTATGAGTTTTAGAGTTCAATTTCATCGTTTGGGAGTGTTCGTTTTCTTGGTTTTCATGATAGGTTTGCTTGTATATAAGTATGGAAGTAAATGTAAAATGGAAATGATTATCCAGAATTGAAATTATATGTTATTAATGATCATACATAATTTAAAATTATTATATATATCACTTGGTTATATGGTATAGGGATTAATCATTAGATAATACATTAGTGATAACTATATAGATTATTACAGTGGTTTTTTATCACAACATACTTTTTTTGTTTTATCATTTAGTATTATTTAAATATGGTACATAAAAAACCAAAAAACATTATAAAATACAATTTACGATATTTTTTAACGAATAAAATAGATTCATGACCATCCTTAAGGGTGGTAAGAAAAAATGAAAACATGTTGTCCTTGAAGGTGATAAATTAACAGCTCACGGACTATGCTTTCATTTTAAGAATAAAAAGAGAGGATAAGGAGTTTTATGATGGATAATTCCATTATCATAATAACATGCCACTATATGTAAGGTAATGGAGTGATCATTACATTTTTATTAGGTAATATGATAATATAATAAGAAAAAAAAGAACTTCAAAATAAATTAAAATAAAAGAAAGAGGATTTTACCTATCGAATCATTCTCATTGAGAACAACCTTAGGGAAAAGGGTTCGGTCATTTGATGAGACCAAGAGATCTTGGAAGTGGTCGATGGTCATGAGAATTTTATTGGGTGTAATTTGGATGAGGCTCAAATTTTGGATGGTTTGAGGAGAATGGGTGGTGAGGGTGGTATTTATAGAGTACGAGAGGGGTATTTTCTCATTATTTAATCCATTAGTATAATATTTTGGGACAAGAGTATGAATAGTTTGAGAATTATAACTAAATAAATTAAAATAATTAAGGTTAGTTCTATATTATGGCTCTTACATTAGTGATGACTCAAGGAGCAGTGTATTTAACTTATAATGTATATATACCGTAAATTATTATATTTCACTATTCACTAAAAATTCAAGCATTTTAGAAAAATCCAAAAAAATCACCATTATAATTTTTTGACATGTAGAATTAAAAAGTGAACTAATTTTTATCAAAATAATTTTCTAAGTATGATAAATTTAATTTTTAATTAAAATCATTATTTACTTGGAAAATTACAATTTTAAATTTATAACTAAATTTATAAAACCTTGAAAAATTAATTAAGGTTTTATAAAAATACCTTATAATAATGATACAATAAAATATTAATTTAAAATTAAATTTTATGAAAAAAATTAAATAATTATATTAATAAAAAAATATATAAATATTTATGACTTTTCTAAATACCAATACTAAATTAATAATTTCTGTTACATTTTTTACTTATACTGTAATATAATTTTATAATATTTAAATTTATACTATGCTTAAATTTTATTTATACATTCATGGGTGAGGTTAATATTCTATTGGATGGTTTAATATTTATAAGGGTCATATTACTATTCTAAAGGTCAAGTTACTATTCCATTAGTATAGGTTCCTTAGCTTCTGAAAATATATCTTATACCACTCATTATTCATTTGTAAAGTTTATATTGTGTTCTCTAAGTGATTTTTTGTGATTAATAATATATCAAATAATTATATAAAGGGAATTTACATTGATAAAATTTTGCATCATTACACTTAAACCAAAATGAAATAATAAATTTAATATCCTCAATATACTAAGATTTAATTATGTTAATATCATCACCTAAATACATCTTTACTTCCTTCAACTTGGAATAGAATTATCATTCATGTGTAAGATAAACTACCGCCAAGAAAATTGATAAAAAAAATTTCCATCATCGTCTCTCAAGACTGGTTATAATAATGGAATTAAACTTTATATATAATATTAATCACATATTTATAATAATAATTTATTATATATCACTTACATTCTTACCTTTAAATTCTTGAAAAAATGGTAACATCGTTCGTGCATACTTGTGAACTATCACCTCCACGATGTGATGTGGTTCATTATTCATCCCCACATCACATGGATTGTAACACCCCAAGCTTCCACGGTACGTTTCCCTTTAAATAATGCGATAAGCGTGTGTTGTACGCAACCTCGAGTTCTAACACACACCACAACTAATTAAACTAGCCATTGTGAATAGTAATACCTACTTTTTGAAATCATATATATTTTATATTTAAAAATGGACTTCCTTTTTGGATTCAGAATATCGAAATTAGCCTAGGGTGAAATTTTGGTACTTTTCGGATAAATTTTATATTTTGATGAATAGTGAAAATTACTAAATTTTAATTAAAAACAACTTTTTTAATCAAAATAATTAATATTGATAAATTATGAATTTGAGTGGTTTTAAATTATATTTAGAATATATTTTTACCATTTAATTTAATGTTTGTCATTGGACATAATTTCACAATTAAATCAGACATAAACAAGTGTCAATCTTTTGATAGTTATTATCTCTTAAAAACACGCTTTTTATTTTAACAACGGGAATTAATTTTAAATTAATTTCTGCCACTTCTGTGTTTTGAATTTGGAAAAATGGATTACATATTTGGAATCAGGATGTCCAAATTATGTAAATAGGTAAATTTTATTTTTAAACATTTTGAATAATTACTGCGGTAAATATTTTATTTACCATGGTTAAAGGGTAAATCCGGTAAATAAGGGTTAAAAAATAATATTATAATAATACAAAATTACCCTAAATGTGTCCTAACCTTATTGGTGGACACATACCCGACCATGGGCATCCTTGGGTCGATTTGGGGACCCCTTGGAGCCACTTGTATGTGGTAGGGACACATTATATTAATAAAGTTAAAATAAAAATAAAAATGGCATAAGCTTACATCTTTTAGAAGAACAATTTTTACATAGGGTTATACATGTTGGATTTTCGATTATAAATATTCATTAGAAAGATAAAAATATTTCCTACATAATAATATTTTATTTATAATTTTTAGACATCAAATAATTTAAATTATTAATGACACAATAATGATGCAATGTTTACCTCATTAATAAATCATTTAAATAAAAAAGATTATAATGATTAACATATTATCTAAAACCTGTCCAATTCTTATTGGTTGATTTTATTTAGAATATAAGTGATCGTATCTTCAACCTCAATGATTTTTGGACCATTATAAACGGAATATAATTATATTATAAAGTAATACTTTCACTCTTTCCTAAAGAGCCCCTCCTCTCCCTTATAAAAGGAGACCACTTCTACTCATTCCTCACACCTCTCAAGCCACTTGGCTCGTCCAAACCCTGCCCAAATAAGCTCCCCACATCCCTCTCCTCCTCCTTGAAGCTTCCCCTTAGGCAAAAAGCATTTCAAGAAGTCCTTTGGTTCCAACCAAAGTGAGTTACCTAAATTAAAGGTAACGATTTCTCTTAAATTATTTTCATTTATTTTGCTTCTACAACCCCCAAACTCTTTTTATTTACTTTCTTTTGTAACAAAAAAAGTATCCTCAATATACTAGGATGTTTTTATAAGAATTATTCGAACTACACATACACACACCTCCATCTAATGGATGATGAACATAATGTTTCTGTGAATGGTAAACTAACGCCTCACGAAACGATGATTGTTCAAATACATCTTACCGCCTCTCATGGTGGCCATTATGATGGAACTGTAATTAAGTGTGATATTAATGATACATATTTTATATATAAGCTTCTGTAATTCCATTTTATTTCATACCATTATTCGTTTCATGTTGTATATACATACGATAATTTCATTTGAGGAAGTGCGGACTACCGCCCCCTTAAAATGATATGACTCGTTCATACCACACATGGAACGTATAAAGAATGGTGTTAATGAACATAAGTAACATATATAAAATATAATATTATACTGGAATAATAATATACCTATGTATCATTTTTATTCAATTCTTTTAAAATGAAAAATTAAATGGAAGTAGCGTTCGTGCGTACGTACGGACTACCGTCTCCACGAACGCGATGAGATTCATTGTCCATCATATCCATTCAAGTATAATTATAATTTGATGATTTAAAAATAGTATCTAAGTACTTGATATCATTCTGGATATGAATAATATACATCCTATTAATAACGAATATGGCTCACATAACAAAGAATATAAAGTAAAATGAACCCGTTAACACCCGAAATGACGATAATTCTAAGATATTATTAACAAATCAATGTTAAAAGATCATATATGATATCACATTAAAGTAAATGATTCTTGTATTATTCAATAACAATTATTTCACCATTATACAGGAGGTAAACCTACCATCAACCAAGGAAAAAGTACAAAGTAAGGGATTTTCTTATCTCACTTTTAATTCCGTGAGAATTCCATTGATCACCACTTAATTATTGCATGTGGTGTATGTGTACTGCCCATGATTGTATTCATTGTGTTATATACTTTTATTTATGGGTATTTACATCATCATGGTATGATACTTCTTTCATGGGTGTATGTTTCCTAAGTTACCTAATCAATAAGGGAATTTGAGATTTCAACTTCCACTCATTTGGTTTTACGCATATTTTCATGATTATATTACCCCAAGATTATGTGTGGAATCACTATTCATTTGATTATGTCATAATTTCCACTCCCCTTCCTGTGGATATAAGTTTGATACACATAATCACTCCATTGATAATTCTCAAGTCATTGATATGAATTTGATAAGAGTAATTTTAACTCATTCTCCATTTGTTGAGTTAAACATCCAATTCGTTGGTATTGTTTTTACAAGGATATGTGTGAATATCCTTTGATTGATTTACATTGAATATCCAATCATATTTAGTTTATTTATATTTTTCACACAAAATTATGTCATTGATTTATCCTTAACCTAAGGATACAACCTTTATAAGAGATTTCATCTCAATTTACATTCCATTGAGACTTCTTTGATGATATACACCAAATCACTTTTATGTGGTGTATATAATGTACTTTGACATAGTATATCATGAATTCCTTTATTCTCATGATATTACAAAGTTTTTTTTACCTCCATTATTTGTATTCAAGTGTCTCTCTTTTGGTTAGAATCCCTAACCAAAATACCATTTTTAAATGTTTTAAAGACTAATTCATCTAAATCTTTCTTATTGATGTCCATGTTTTAAAAAAATGGTTTTAAGGATTTATTTATATGGACATTAAAGTTTTAAAATTAAAAATCCTTTTAAAAGTTTCAAAGTGGTATGGGACACTTTGATTCAAAATTCTATTTTTGAATGTCTTCTTGACAAATAGTGTGACTTTTAAAAGTTTTCAAGAAAAGGGGGATATTTCTCACAAACAGTTATGATGATTATTTTCATCTATGTAAAAATCCTTCATTATTCTTGATTGAGGTTAATGTGATACAATACAATCTTCCATATTGTATCAAATGAGTTATGTTTGACTGTGGATGTGCTATTTTTATACCATTCATGGTTTGTGGTTAATGTATTGACATGTCGTATGCTAGTTTTAATACGAATGTTTATGTTATGTTTAAACCTGTTCATATGAGGAATGCATTGGACTTCATAAGTGACGGGTGGAGCCCGCTATAGCTCCTTGATGCATCGGTAGGTCTCATGAGACAAACTAGTGTCTTGGCACAAGGCCTTGGAAAAATCTTATTTGTAGTCTTGGCACGAGGCCTTGGCTATGTGGTTATGATAGTCTGTCATTATGCATTACATAATTATTAAAGTGGTTATTGATATTGCATGTGATCATTCGACTAGTAGAATATCCATGTGAGTAAGTAAATGGCATTATTTCATTTTACCTTTGCTATTTTATGATGAGGTTCAAATTTAAAAGGCTTTTGTTTTAGTTATAAATTGCCTTAAGTGTTTATGCTTATTTATGAAAGCTTCTGCTATAATGTTATCCTTACTGAGCATCCGAGATCACCCCTTTCAATGTTTTATTTTTACCAGGATTATGAAGAAGTAATTTATGAATGACCTGCAGGGGTAGTATGAGGGGATATGAAGACAAGATGTTTTTTTTGATGTAATGTAAAAATTTATGGATGTATCTAGTTATTCCAAGGATACTAAACTAATCGGTCTTTCGAGATTTGATCTATCTTGTGATCATGCCAATGTTATGTAATAATGCACCGACTCTGGGTAACTAGGGTCGGGGCGTTATAGTTGGTATCAGAGGAAGTTTAGTACAAACCTTGGTAGCTAGATTTAGATAAACTCTGATTAGAGCACGTAGACCTAAGATGAACTTTGAGGATTAGTATAAAGAACTTCCTAGAATTTTGGTATTGTAGAGATTTTGTGAGTTTTCCGAGTAATACATCCCTGTATGGATACGAGCAGGTAGAGGCGGCTCTGGCACAGATGTACCTAGGGGTAAAACCCGAAAACACCGCTTTGAGCTAGACTCGAACGGGAACTGGTGCACGACAACGAGCCTTGCTGCACTCCTGGTTACGACACTCTCGGGGGATATGCTTTGGTAAATTCACAAGATTAGTATAAACCATTATTAAGGGAATACAAAAAAAATTCCCCTAAGAATATATGTCAGTAAATAGATAGTGGATAACCTAGATTTTAACATAGGGTACCCCAGGTTAGGATATATTGTTCAATTACAAGATTATCCTATTATGTCTATTTTTTTTATATTCTTATTAGATAAGTATTTAAAAACCCTAATTGTATTTTCTTTTGTTAGTTGAAACATGGAGGGAGCAAGATCACGAACAACTCTTCTCTCTCTTCCTGAAGAACTACTTACAATTATTATCCAGAAGTCATGCACAGACGATGTTGAAACTTTTTCAAATGTCCAAGTTACATGCAAACAAATTTATGAGACATCCAATACCTCTAGCATTGCACGATTCTTTCAAGGATCAAGTACCGACTATGGGATAATGTTTCACTCTCAACTTTGATACCACGCTAAGCATGGGAAGTACCATCAGGGTCTTTTCAAATTATTCACTTTATCTCAAAATTACGATGCACTAAATGATTTTCTAGATGCTGCAGAAGAGGGAGACCTTCGAGCAGCCTATATGTATCAAATTATATATTTATGTCTTTTGGGATATACGAAAACTGATTTACCAAAACCTTATTTTGAAATATTTGAAGATGAATCAGTGAGAATTTTTCTAAAAAAACATGTTAAAGACGATGTCTCAAAATTATATATAAGAAATACCTATTTTTTTATGATGCATCGATGCTTCCATCGATATAATCCAAAATGGATGAGGAGTTTTTGGGTAAAGGAAGTAGATGATTTTGAAAAATTCCTGAGGTACCATTGTGACACATGAACGCATTCTACCAAAAGGAAAATCCGCCTAGTCTCTCCAGAGTTCATGTTGTGATCCACATACCTCTAGTGACAAAATATATGCCTGACCCAATGCATGTACTCACCTATGAAGAATTATAACTGGAACTCGATCTATCTTATTGTGGAGAGCCTATCAGAATTCTTCATACCAAAGATCAAGTGTTGAGAAACCGGATGACTTGTCTGGTAAAAGATCTATGGAGAAATCATAAGATGGAAGAGGCAATGTGGGAACCCGAGGAACATATGATGAAGAATCTATGTGGAAATAAATGGATGGTGAAATGTTTAAAAGTGTTAGTGCTCTTTATTGATGGGTTTACTTTGGATAATTTTCTCTTGTAACCCCGCAGTTTTCCATGTGAGAATGATATTTGAGGAAGAATTGTCTCTTCTCTTGTGGATATAGGTATAAATAACCATTTGGTTTTATATGATCATTGGGGTTTGAGAAAATGATAAGTTATTATAATTTGGGATGAAAATGCAAAGTATGATATAAAATTTGTGGTTAAATTATGTTATTTTGAGGAATTTATCTCATTTTGGTAATATTATAAAATATAGTTTTTGAAAAAGGACAACACGTAGACCGTGTGACAACCCGTCGCGTCGGACAAAGCTGTGGGAATCGAACCCACAACCAAAGTGCGATTGGGATTTATCGCCTACCACTGGACTACGTGAAGTCCCTAGTTAATGTGACTATTTTTTTTTGTTAAATGATTTTATTGGTCAATAATAAGTTAATTTGGGTTCTTATTTCTTATCAAATGAATACCCTTGGTATAGGAAAATGATTTGGTGCTTAAGTGATAAATATTATTTCGGAAGATGTTCGATTTGTTGGGAACACTATATGCCCAAGGAAAATAGAATACTATGGGGTTCCATTTGAGGATTAATGGTAGATTTTTATCTATGTTTTTATTATGGATTTATAGTGATTTGGGTTATTTATGGAAATGATTAACCTATAATAGAGAATATGTGATTAGGTTAATTACTTTTGAGTATGTGACTTTAAGAGTAGTTTATGTCATTTGGAGATACAATTTAACATGGGAGACTACATAATCAAATTCTTTAATGCTTTGGGTTTATATATTACTTTGGATTATATGGAAGGATTTTAAGGACAATTGATTATTGAATGGTATTTATTTAACTTTGGGGTATTGTTGGTTTAATTTTAGAAATTAAGATTAGTGCATATTTATCTCAATGAATATCCTTTTGGGGGATCATTAGATCATTCACTAACCATTTTGGTTGTGATTAATCTTCAAAGACAATGTAAATATATGGTATATCCTGCATGGATCATGTGATTCTATAGAAGTTTATTCTAGCTCTTCCAGTGTGACCAAGTCTTCTTGAATACTCATCGTTTAAAAAAAATTGAGTTAGTGGTGGAAATTTATTAAAGAAAGAAAATATACTTAAAATGTAAGTATATCTCATAATGTTCTTAGTCAATATCATAAATGAATTCCTCTTCCTTATGTAATGTAACTTAAAAAAAATGTTGTCTGTTTACTTTCCTACTAGGAGACTAATGGTCGTTTGTCCCAACACAAGTTTGTGGTTTTCTCATTGTTAACTTTCTCCTGATCATGATTTCTATCCCTCTCCATCAGAACTTGAAACTTAGTTTATCATCCATATCTATGTTTTCTTACATGGAATCCTAGTATGGGTTATCTTGGATGACCCTTATACCTCTCTTTCTTTCTTTTAAAGTGATAGTTTTATTGACTCTTTTTCCGATGTGGGACTTTCCATTATATTCCCAAGAAAAATTTTAAAAATTGTGAGGATGCAATTGATTGAAGGAGGGGAGAATGTAACACCCCAAGCTTCCACGGTACGTTTCCATTCGAATAATGCGATAAGCGTGTGTTGTACGCAACCTCGAGTTCTAACACACACCACAACTAATTAAACTAGCCGTTGTGAACAGTAATACCTACTTTTTGAAATCATGTATATTTTATATTTCAAAATGGACTTCATTTTTGGATTCGGAATATCGAAATTAGCCTAGGGTGAAATTTTGGTACTTTTCGGATAACTTTTATATTTTGATGAATAATGAAAATTACTAAATTTTAATTAAAAAAAACTTTTTTAATCAAAATAATTAATATTGATAAATTATGAATTTGAGTGGTTTTAAAGTATATTTAGAATATATTTTTACCATTTAATTTAATTTTTGTCATTGGACATAATTTCACAATTAAATCAGACATAAACAAGTGTCAATCTTTTGATAGTTATTATCTCTTAAAAACACGCTTTTTATTTTAACAACGGGAATTAATTTTAAATTAATTTCTGCCACTTCTGTGTTTTGAATTTGGAAAAATGGATTACATATTTGGAATCAGGATGTCCAAATTATGTAAATAGGTAACTTTTATTTTTACACATTTTGAATAATTACTGCGGTAAATATTTTATTTACCATGGTTAAAGGGTAAATCCGGTAAATAAGGGTTAAAAAATAATATTATAATAATACAAAATTACCCTAAACGTGTCCTAACCTTATTGGTGGACACATACCCGACCATGGGAATCCTTGGGTCTATTTGGGGACCCCTTGGAGCCACTTTTATGTGGTAGGGACACATTATATTAATAAAGTTAAAATAAAAATGAAAATGGCATAAGCTTACATCTTTTCGAAGAACAATTTTTACATAGGGTTATACATGTTGGATTTTCGATTATAAATATTCATTAGAAATCTAAAAATATTTCCTACATAATTATATTTTATTTATAATTTTTAGACATCAAATAATTTAAATTATTAATGACACAATAAAGATGCAATGTTTACCTCATTAATAAATCATTTAAATAAAAAAGATTATAATGATTAAAATATTATCTAAAACCTGTCCAATTCTTATTGGTTGAATTTATTTAGAATATGAGTCATCTTATCTTCGACCTCAATGATTTTTGGACCATTATAAACCAAATATAATTATATTATAAAGTAATACTTTAACTCTTTCCAAAAGAGCCCCTCCTCTCCCTTATAAAAGGAGACCACTTCTACTCATTCCTCACACCTCTCAAGCCACTTGGCTCGTCCAAACCCTGCCCAAATAAGCTCCCCACATCCCTCTCCTCCTCCTTGAAGCTTCCCCTTAGGAAGAAAGCATTTCAAGAAGTCCTTTGGTTCCAACCAAAGTGAGTTACCTAAATTAAAGGTAACGATTTCTCTTAAATTATTTTCATTTATTTTGCTTCTCCAACCCCCAAACTCTTTTTATTTTTTTTCTTTTGTAACAAAAAATGTATCCTAAATATACTATGATGTTTTTATAAGAAGGATTAGAACTACACATACACACACCTCCATCTAATGGATGATGAACATAATGTTTCTGTGAATGGCAAACTAACGCCTCACGAAACGATGATTGTTCAAATACATCTTACCACCTCTCATGGTGGACATTATGATGGAACTGTAATTAAGTGTGATATTAATGATACATATTTTATATATAAGCTTCTATAATTCCATTTTATTTCATACCATTATTCGTTTCATGTTGTATATACATACGATAATGTCATTTGAGGAAGTGCGGACTACCGCCCCCTTAAAATGATATGAATCGTTCATACCACACATGGAACGTATAAAGAATGGTGTTAATGAACATAAGTAACATATATAAAATATAATATTATACTGGAATAATAATATACCTATGTATCATTTTTATTCAATTCTTTTAAAATGAAAAATTAAATGGAAGTAGCGTTCGTGCGTACGTACGGACTACCGTCTCCACGAACGCGATGAGATTCATTGTCCATCATATCCATTCAAGTATAATTATAATTTGATGATTTAAAAATCGTATCTAAGGACTTGATATCATTCTGGATATGAATAATATACATCCCATTAATAACGAATATGGCTCACATAAAAAAGAATATAAAGTAAAATGAACCCGTTAACACCCGAAATGACGATAATTCTAAGATATTATTAACAAATAAATGTTAAAAGATCATATATGATATCACATTAAAGTAAATTATTCTTGTATTATTCAATAACAATTATTTCACCATTATACAGGAGGTAAACCTACCATCAACCAAGGAAAAAGTACAAAGTAAGGGATTTTCTTATCTCACTTTTAATTCCGTGACACTACTAGAAATCTGGGCTATAGCCACGGACCTATAGCCACGGTTTTATAGAACCGTGGCTATAGGTTTTATACAACCACGGTTTTTTTTCTATCCGTGGCTATATCCCCTCGCTCAGTTTTTTTCTCCCCCATTCCGTCGGGCTCCATCCTCGCCCTCTCCCCCAAGCGTCGGGCTCCATCTCCTCGCCCTCGCCATTTCTCCTCCCCGCGGCCTCATCCTCGCCGCGGCCTCCTCCTCCACGACGCATCAACGCCGCGCCATCCTCCTCGTCGACGCCCTCCTCGCCGCGCTCTCCTCGCCGACGCTCTCCTCGCCGACGCCCTCCTCGCCGCGACCCTCCTCGCCGCGTCATCCTCCCCGCGCCCTCCTCACCGGCGCCCTCCTCGCCGACGCCTTCCTCGTCGCGCCCTCCTCATCGAAGCCCTCGAGGTCGACACCCCCATCTCCCTCTATTTTTTTCTCTCCCGAGTTCTGGTTATCTGCATTTTTTATGCCTCATTTGCACCTTCGATTTCTTTGATTTAGGTAAGATTTACATGTTTTCCCCTTCTGTTTCATATCTGCTGAGGTTGATGTTTTGAAGCCACTAGTAGAATTAGTGTGTATTTTCATTGAAGAGGATTATAGATGTTTCTACGTGGTCCATTACAAATCTTGGTATGATTTCTGCTCTATCTGCAAGTAACTTGGACACCTAAGTCAGGTCTGCTGATGGTCTTCTTCTAAATGGATTGGAATGGTTGCATCCCAAGGGATCAATACTAGGAATGTGGGTATTAGTAGAATGTTGATTTGGGTAGACGAGTTTGGATCTACATGTTTTCCTATAAAGGATGCATGATTCACATGACCTAGGTTGTCATATGAAAATGCATTGTGATCCGACCACGAACATCTAAGGAGCCCGGGGGAGAAAGTTGTTCCATCTGTTTCTAGTGCTGAATATGTACCAATATATGAAGAATTAAAATGAAATTGAGAAATTCAATGGAGAAAAAGATTCCAATACATGAAGAATTAAAATGAGAGCCTTTCTCGGACAACAAGGCTGAATTGAATCCCTATATGGGCCCAAGAAACCCATTACGACTGTTAATGAAATGTTCAGACCATTGTAGAATACTAAGATGTTACCCCTAATATATATATTAAGTCTCATAGAACCCTTTTACTTTACATAGGTGATGGGGTCCTTAGAGAAGTATATTATAAGTCTACCACTGTATAAATTTTCTAAAACATAAAAATTTATACATGACTGCTTCATTAGTAGGAATAACTTACTAGAATCATCATATGTTCACATTCAAAATAAAGCATTGTACTTCAATAAAAACCTATTTAGAAGAGTTTAATAAAGTCAAATTATATTTAACCAATATTAATGTTTCTATAGATGATGAGGATCAGAAATTAATCCTCTTAATCCCTCTTAACAATAGCTACATCACACTAATTGAGACCATGATATATGGTCGAGATTCTTTAACTAAAGAAGATGTTAAATAATCTATTTGGTCTAAGGATTTTCATTCTAAACTTAAGATAAAAGGAGAGGTTGAGTGTTTTTCACAAGGGGAAGACCTAAAACTTAATGTAAAAAAGAAACAGTTCAATAGATACAAAAGTAAGAGTAATAAAGAACCCAAATCCAAAACTAGTTCCTTGGATAGAAAAGTCACATGTTTTCACTATGTTAAACCCATGCACATTAATCCCAAGTGTAGGAAACTCATGTGAGAGTTAGAACACAAAAAACCAACTGACCAGCCTTTTATGGTTGACTCAAGATATTATGCTATTGAATTCCGGAATATATCCATCCATAAACTCAATCATGAGTGGGTCCTCAACTATGGATATTATTGTAACTTGTGTCTATATATAGAGTCTTTTTTGAATCTATTCAAGAAGTTGGAAGGGTATGCCCTTTTAGGAAATAATAATAGGTGTAGGGTTGAGGGTAGAGACTCTATTCTAATAGAGTAAGATGATCAATCCATCATCCACTTACTTGATGTAAGGTGGGTCCCCAACCTTCAAAAAAATAATATCCTTAGGAGTCCTTGAGCAAAATGGATTTACCTCTAGTTCATATAATATAAATGGATATTGAACATAATTAAATATTGATATAATTAATTTATTATAGTAATATTTCCACCTTCAATTTCAACCAAGAAGAAAACTATTTTCTATGAAATGTCTCTCTCCTTCTCAAAGATAAATAATGATGATTTCTGTTATTAATTTCTTTATGATATGGTTTATATTTTTCGTCATCTACCACTACTCAATGGGGTGCGGGGTAAGGCATAAAAGAAAACTGAGAAAAATCACTAAACAACTCAACCACACTAGAAATTCTCAAGGATTTTAGTATAATGACAACATATCTTTGTAGATATGGTTTATATTTTCCGTCATCTACCACTACTCAATGGGGTGCGGGGTAAGGCATAAAAGAAAACTGAGAAAAATCACTAAACAACTCAACCACACCAGAAATTCCCAAGGATTTTAGTAGAATGACAACAAATCTTTGTAGATATGGGTTATATTTTCAAAATGTCTCTAAATTTCAATAAATCTTTGTAGATTTAATACAGAACATCAGAACTCGTTATGAATTAACCCAAACACTTTTGGGAATTGATTATTATTATCTCTTAGATTTCATATAAACTCTTTTTACTATAATCAGTCCTCATTATTGGAACTTATGTATGACTATTCGTGAATTTTTATAATTTAAAACATTTATGAATTCCCTAAACCATAATTTTAATATATTTGTTATAATTTTTTTATTAACTCGTTATTGATGATTACTTAATATCTTATGAAACGATACATACAATGTTAAGTCATTTTCTAGATTATTTATCTAATGTATGTTTATCTGCCTCAGAATGGATAGATACTGGATGTACAACATTGATCGGATCACTGATGAATTTCAGAAGGAGTTACAATATTTTTTGGACTTTGCATTCAATAATGATTCAGATGGCGGATTGATTCGATGCCCGTGTTTTGATTGTGTTGGAAGACCTTGGTTAACTCGCGAGGAAGTGAGTTACCATATCACTAAAAGTGGTTTCCAAAAAAATTATCATGTGTGGTATCACAATGGAGAAAAAGCTCAAGTGTTGAATGTCATCGATTCAGCAGAAAAGATTGGTATGAAAAATCTGATTTCTGATCGGTTTCCTTTTGTTTCTGAAGCTAGCTCCTCATGTAGACCAGTGCAAGAGGAAATGAATACTGGAACACAGTTCTCATCTATTAATCAGGATGATGACGTTGAGAGTGTTAGAAAGTTGATGGAAGATGCAAATACCCCAGTATATCAAGCATGTGGAAAAATGAGCAAACTTGAGTTTTTAATGCGATTATATCATGGGAAAACAATGTATGGATTTAGTAATACTGCAGTCGACTATCTCCTTACATTTATTAAGGATTTACTGCCTGATGATGCATGTATTCCAGAAAATGATTACATGGCATCAAAGTTGGTTAACAAATTTGGATTTTCATCTAGTAAGATTCATTCTTGTCTCAAAGACTGTTGTTTGTTCTGGAAGGAGAATGCAAACTTGAGTCAGTGCAAACAGTGTGGCACATCAAGGTGGAAGACTAATAAAGATGGATCTCAATCACGCATACCACAGAAAGTGATGTGGCACTTCCCTTTAATTCCCAGGATTCAAAAATTTTTTATGTCAGAACAAATGGCAATGAATATGAGATGGCATGCAGATGAAAGAAATAAGGATAACGATGAAATAGTGCATCCTGCAGATGGGTTGGCTTGGAAGAAATTTGATAGGTTACATCCTGATTTTGCAGCCGACCCACGAAATGTTAGATTGGGATTATCCTGTGATGGTTTCAACCCATTTCGCCAAATGCATACTGCACACAGTACTTGGCCTGTTTTCATTCACATTTATAACTTTCCTTCATGGATGTGTATGAAGAAGTCGTGCACTATCCTGAGTATATTGATATCTGGACCCAGTGATCCTGGAAATGATATTGATATATACTTGCAGCCATTAATAGAGGAGTTAAATGAGCTTTGGATTGTTGGTGCACAAGCGTATGATGCATTCAGAAAGGAGTACTTTATGTTTCGTGCAGCTTTATTATGGACGATAAATGATTTCCCTGCCTACGGAATGATGTCTGGTTGGAGTACTAAAGGGAAATTATCCTGTCCTATTTGTATGAAAAATACACGTTTCCGAAGAATGAAGTTTCGACGAACTTTCAGCTTCATAGGGCATCGACGTTTTCTACCAATGGACCATCCATACAGGAATAATCGGAGACAGTTCGATAATGCCATCGAGACAGATGAGACACCTCAACGAATGTCAGGGACTGATATTGTTAAAGAACTTGATGATTTGAATTATGTTCTTGGCAAAAGTCAATCAAATATCAGAAAGCGAAAGCATGCTAATTCCAATTCCAACAGCAATTGGAGAAAGAAAAGCATATTCTTTGAGTTGCCGTATTGGTCATCGAATTTATTACGTCATTGTTTGGATGTAATGCATATCGAGAAAAACATTTGTGAGATGTTACTTGCTACTATTTTAAATGTCAAAGGCAAAACAAAAGACGATTTGCGGTGTCGTCGTGATTTGATGGATTGGGGTATAAGAGCAAGACTTCATCCTGAGTTAATTGGTCAAAATAAGTGGAAAGTCCCTGTTGCCTGTTATTCGATGACAAATGTGGAGAAAAAACAATTTCTTCAGGTCTTGGAAAGTTTGAAGGTTCCGGATGGTTATTCAAGTAATATTTCGAAAAGGGTGAATACGCAAGATGTGAAACTCAAATCTCTTAAAACCCATGATTACCATGTCTTGTTACATGAGTTGATTCCCATTGCCATTCGTCATTTACTTTCACATAATGTTAGAGTTGCGGTGATTAAGTTATGTCAATTTTATCGAGATCTTTGTGCCAAAAGATTGAGCAGAAGTGCTGTTCAGAAATTGCAGAGAGATGCACCGATTATTCTTTGCGACTTGGAGAAAATTTTCCCACCGTCTTTTTTCACAATTATGTTACATTTGACTGTGCATCTTCCCACGGAAGTTCTCTTTGGTGGTCCTGTTTCGAGTCGGTGGATGTATCCTACCGAAAGAATGATGTTTACATTGAAATCTTATGTGAGAAATAAATATCATCCTGAAGGCTGTATTGTGAAATGCTATTTAGCACAAGAATGCATGGATTTCTGTTCATCGTACTTGGCTAACGTCACTACGAGGTCTAATCGACTAATGAGAACTGAAGATGAGCAATATGATCCCATTGAGCCTGCATTTCCTTCAATGCCCCAAACAGGGGGGATATCTGGATCGTACTCGTTGTGTACTTTAAGCAGGGAAGAGTGGGAAATGGCACATCGCACAGTATTATTCAACTGTAGTGTGCTTGATGATTATATCAAGTAAGTAAACTAATAAATATGTATTTTTTTCATTGTGTGATTTCTTTATATCTTCTGACATTTTAATGCTTGCATATCTGTAGAGAACATTTTGAAATTATAAAAAAGAGACATCGCTCTCTATCTATTAAGAGGAAGGAACTGTTGCACAGCAAAGAATTTGCTGCCTGGTTAAAGTCAAAGGTAATAGATTTCTTTTTCTTCTTCTCATAACATAATCACATGTCTCTGTTTAATATTCTATGTTGGTATCTTTTAGGTTTTAACTCTACCAATGATTGAAGTATCAGATGAAATAAAAGCATTGTCCTTTGGTCCAAACGATGTGGTGCGTGATTGTAAGTCAATGGTTGTCAATGGATATAAATTTGTTATAAATAGTTGTGCAAAAACAATGGCAACACAGCATGACGGTGTCACGATAAGCGCCACAACAGATTGTTATGCGAGTGCATCGGACAGGCAACCTCGATCAGAAAATATATCATATTACGGTGTTGTTGAAAGAATCATTATATTAGATTACTATGCACATGGTCGTGTCGCAATGATGAAATGCAAGTGGTTTGATTCAATGACACGACAAGGAATGCATATTGATAACTGTGGATTTAGAGTGATTGATATGAACCGCCAGCTTCGTACCGATGAACCTTATATTCTTGCGTCACAAGCTAAACAAGTGTTTTATGTAAGTGACCCGTTACAACCACAATTTGGTGTTATTGTTGATGTTATTCCTAGACATATTTTTGACGAAGGCATGGATAACAATGATGTTGTGGATGAACCTGTTGGTATTTATTCGAATGTTGCATTTGATGATACAGATGATGCAATTGTTAGAACAGATTATGAACCAGAAATTGTCACAGACCCCACATAGCGTTGACACATTTGTAAGTATTTACCTTATATTATCGCAATATTGTATGTGTTTTTTTTAACTTTCATTCATGATATCAAAATAACTAGTATATTTTATACCATTATCGAATATAAAACTATTAATAGCCTCACCAATTTATGTTTAACCACTTCTCTAGTAAATCTTGAACATAGAAAAGTCTTGATATTTTATCAATATAAATATCACACATGAAAATGTATCTCATTGTTTTATGATACAATTGTATTATTTAACATTTTGCATTATTTCTATTTATTTGATAATATTATTTTAAATTTTCAGGTCAAAATGTCTGATTATGATGGTAGTAGAAGGAGTAGAAGAATATTGAGAAACGAACAACGTAGGTCTCCTCCTGGAAACAATGTAAGTACAAATTATGTTTGAATATTATGGTCTTTCATATTATTTATCTTGTTATCGTTCGTTTTATTTTATCATCTATGTTATTTTAGACCGCATCGTCGAGGAGACGCTTGGATTATGCCACTGAGGATGATATTGTGGCGGGGGGCACTGATTCTACAGGTCAGCCTACTACTACGCCGCTTGAGACATCAGGAGGCCATCCTCCCATTATGCCACCTCCATATTATCCATACCCACCTTTTCCGTATCCCTTTTTTCCCACTCCCACATCGGATGGTAGTTCTCAGACTCCCATCCCTCAGTTTCCATTCCCACCATCCACTGTACAGGGTACTGTGCCCCCATATATCCCACCGCCATATCCATATCCATATCCACCCTCATCTGTACAGGGTTATCCATCGGGTTTTCTGCCTCCATCAGTACACTTTGCATCTACTATACATAGTATTCCTGTAGATATCTCACCTACCATGGAGGCTGCCCCCCCTCCAGACGCAGCACTTCAGGGGTCAGCAGATCCCCCATCTACTGGTATTTGTTTAAGCATTACTGTTACTGATTAATGATAAATTCATATATATTATTCTCTTTTATTTTGGTTTCATGATTAGCTACAGCCTCTACCAGACGACGAGGCCGCACAAAAATGCGCGAGGTTTGGAATCGGAACACGCAAATCATAGTTGATTACAATGAGGACAATGCTATAATTAATAAAAATGGCACGGAATGTAAAAGTTTTATGGGAACACTTGCTAGACACAGCAATATCATTCCGGTTCAACCGATAAGTTGGAAGGCAGTTGGACAAGAAATAAAGGACAAAGCCTGGGCAGAGATTTGGGTAAGTAATGTTAATCACCTTTTTTATATATATAAATTTATAAAATTTTCTTAACATATATTATGTCCATTGCAGCTTCGATATAATTTTCCCGATGGACAAAATGCAAAGGCTGCAATGATAATGTATTTAGGTGAAATGTGGCGAGCCTACAAGTATGATTTATATCTTGGGTGGAAAAAGAGAGTTGGTACAGAGCTTGAAGAAGTACCGGTGATTCAAGATTGCCCAATATCACAATATAAAGAGATGATCAACTATTGGAAGAGTTCAGCGTTTAAGGTGTTTGTTAAATTTATATATATATTCATTTATTTATTTGAAAACGATTTTAAATTACTTGTTTTATTTATGTTAATGAGTTTATATAATTATTTGTTTATAGGAGAAATCAAATAGAAATAAAAAAAACAAGAGTGCAATGAAACACATTTATACTCGCGGACACACTTCATTACCAGATCATGAGCAGACGCAGGTAATTTAACATTTAAAATATTTAGCTTTGTTTTGTGTAATTTTTTTAACTTCCAATTTTGATTTATTTCATTGTTTTTTTCCAGAAAAAGTCATTGAATATTGAGGGTCGTGTTCCTCGCTCAACTTTGTTTTGTACAAGCCGGAAAAAGAAAGATGGTACTGTGCCAAATCCCGACACCGAGAAGGCGATTGTAAGTATATTTCAATTTCTTTGATTTTTAATGAATTTAATTCCTTATATTATTTTATCATTTTAATTTATGTTATATATCAATCAACAGAATGCTTTAGAGGCGTTGGCAGAAAAAGAACCTGACAATTTGGGCCCAAACGATCATCTACATCAGGTATTAGGAGATGAGCATCAGGGTAGAGTGCGTTGTCGGCCTGGGAAGAAGATTGTACCATCTCGATACTGGTCTACTAACGTTTCTTCGAGTACCGGTTCTGGTTTTGTCACAGTGGAACAAATGAATGCCGCAATCAAAGAAGCAAGTCAAAAATCAGAACAGGCGATAACTGCAAATATGATTAAGTTTATGTCTGCCCTTTCTTCTACACTTCCACCAGAAGCAGCTGCAACGGTTGATGCCTTTTTGATGTCGATGCGTTCTGCTAATGTAGATTCTTCTGTTGGAGCCGGAGCCGGACCTAGTGCTGGACCCGGTGCTGGTGCCGGTTCGGATGCAGATGTCGATGCCGATGATGATATTGGTGGTGTGAGAGGTGGTGATGGTGTTTCTGTAGGAGGTGTGGATGAGGGTCATCATGATTTTGATGATACTGATATTGAGACTCACTTTTGATGTTAATTGTATGTTTGGATTGGTAATGTATGACGAGTTCTATGCATCCAATTACATTGTTTTTTGATCAATATCATTAATATTTACCATATCTTATTGGGAATGAGAATGACTACTAAACTACGGTTCTCCACTACTACAAATGCCTTTTCTGATTGGTCTCAGCTTTCTTTTAGTAGTGATAATACTATTTCTAAGATGTTCCGTAATATGAAACCTACAATTTCTATCCTTAAGGATTCAATAATACAACCTGCTAACAATGACACCTCTCTTGGACTAAAGAATGAAATCAAAATAAAAGATGATGAACCAGTTTCTGCTATCCCAACTCACACTAATACTATTAGCAATCCTGCCAATTATGGGTACGCCGAGACACTAAATAAGCCCTGTAATACTGCTTTTGTGGCACCCAAATCAGTTGAACATGGTACCACAATATCGATACAGGAAACTAAGCCCATGCAGGTTATGAATGTCTCTATAGAGAAAATGCACTGCTGTACAGATCTGGAAAATATCATAAAACATCCCACAGATACTTCACAGGTCAGGTATAACTATTTCACCACCTATAGATAGTGAGCACTGTGCTATAAAATTTGGTAAATATTTCTAATCATAACTCTGTTTCTGATTGTTTTCTTGCAGAATATTGATTTTGATGACGATTAAGATGATTGATTATAATGTCGAAGAGAATGATGGTATGAAAATAATGTATACCATTGCTGTTACAGTTTTTGTAAATGAATTCTAATAACAATTGTTCACTAGATGATGTTGATCTTTACTTATTGCAGATGAGACGTTCTATGATTGATCGTACCCACCAAAGTTCTGTACATTGGAGGGCAGTGGGGGGGAGGGCAGTGGGGGGGAGGGCTGGGCAGGAGGGGGAGGGGGAGGGCAGTGGGGGGGGGGGGGGCTGGGCAGTGGGGGGGAGGGCTGGGCAGTGGGGGGCTGGGCAGTGGGGGGGAGGGCTGGGCAGGAGGGGGAGGGGGTGGGCAGTGGGGGGGGGGGGGCTGGGCAGTGGGGGGCTGGGCAGTGGGGGGGAGGGCTGGGCAGGAGGGGGAGGGGGAGGGCAGTGGGGGGGGGGGCTGGGCAGTGGGGGGCTGGGCAGTGGGGGGGAGGGCTGGGCAGGAGGGGGAGGGGGTGGGCAGTGGGGGGGGGCTGGGCAGTGGGGGGGGGGGGCTGGGCAGTGGGGAGGGCAGTAGGGAGTGGGGGGGTGCTGGGCAGTAGGGAGTGGGGGGGGGGGTGGGCAGTGGGGAGGGCAGTAGGGAGTGGGGGGGGCTGGGCAGTGGGGGGGGGGGGGCTGGGCAGTGGGGGGGAGGGCTGGGCAGGAGGGGGAGGGGGAGGGCAGTGGGGGGGGGGGGCTGGGCAGTGGGGGGCTGGGCAGTGGGGGGGAGGGCTGGGCAGGAGGGGGAGGGGGTGGGCAGTGGGGGGGGGGGGGCTGGGCAGTGGGGGGGGGGCTGGGCAGTGGGGAGGGCAGTAGGGAGTGGGGGGGAGGGGCTGGGCAGTGGGAATCCTGCACTAATAAGTGCGAGATCTCTACAACAGGTATGTTTTCCTAAAATTGTGGAATAAACCTCCCTACCATGCATCATTTTTCATTTGCATTTACACACTATATGAATGCAGGTTATTGGTCGTAAAATCATGGAGTTGACCCCCTTTTCATCCAACATATGAATGCAGGTGATATGTTTTAACTATTGACTCCACTGTATATTGATTTTTGTGGGTCATGTCTAAGAGTTGCTAGACATACTTTGATTGTTCTCATCCCAGCATAGCGATGAACCAAAATATTGGTGAATGTGCATGGGCTGATGGAATGAATGCCTTCAATTTACAAGCATGGAGAAGAAACTGACTGGTATTTCTTATCAACATATTCAGGCTTTTTATTCTGCATTTTAATCTGCACTTTAGTATTTTATTGTTATGTAGTAATAACAAAATTTCTATATGACATTTCATTGCTTATGAGTCTTATATATTCATTAATAATAATTCATGGTTTTATTTGTTGCATGTACAGACTGTAGCAAATTAAAGTATGATTACCAATCAGTGGTTTGCCATTCGATCTTTATCAAGGTGAGCTGACAAATCTATGTGCCAATCTAACACGTCATTTGAGCTTATTCATGCATGACTCATCTATGTGAATTCTTCTTTGAGTTAAGAGTCTAGCTGAAACACACTTTAGATATTGGAATCATTGAACACACATGCATTCTGAATGTCCAATTTTTTTTCCCTGCTTGTTGGTTATTGGTTTTAATCTAGCTTCTTTCATTTGGTTGGCATTTCCGATCACTTTTGTGCTGAATATGTTTTCCATCTGTTGCTGGCAGGGGGACAAGCATGACGACACCTTGCGGCGGTTACTCCTCCTTAGAGAAACATTGAATGGTTAGCTCTATAATTTTTCGTATTTCCTCATTCCTAAACTATATCTCCTCTCAGCGCTGCCTCTCATCCATCTTTCCACAAAACGTGCATAGCAGGTGGTACAAAAGCTCAATTCAACTGAAAAAATTGGTTTGGAATTGTCTGGCATATTTTATTCCTCTAGGTATTCCTACACATTTCTAGATCTCCAAACCTCACCGAATTAGGTATATCAGGGGTCATCCAATCCTCTATTCATCACAGATTAGCATTCATTTCTTTAAATCTTCTGAGAAAACGTCCTCTCATGCCATCCATATCATCCTATTTGAAACTAAGTGGAAGATGTTGCCCCGCGGATGTCGCTGGACCGGGCCAACACGCTGCGGTCACGCCGCGGTCACGCCGCGGTCACGCCGCGGTCACGCCGCGGTCACGCCGCGGTCACGCCGCGGTCACGCCGCGGTCACGCCGCGGTCACGCCGCGGTCACGCCGCGGTCACGCCGCGGTCACGCCGTGATTTGGCCCTGCTCCAGGACGACACCCTGCGGCGGTTACTCCTCCTTAGAGAAACATTGAATGGTTAGCTCTATAATTTTTCGTATTTCCTCATTCCTAAACTATATCTCCTCTCAGCGCTGCCTCTCATCCATCTTTCCACAAAACGTGCATAGCAGGTGGTACAAAAGCTCAATTCAACTGAAAAAATTGGTTTGGAATTGTCTGGCATATTTTATTCCTCTAGGTATTCCTACACATTTCTAGATCTCCAAACCTCACCGAATTAGGTATATCAGGGGTCATCCAATCCTCTATTCATCACAGATTAGCATTCATTTCTTTAAATCTTCTGAGAAAACATCCTCTCATGCCATCCATATCATCCTATTTGAAACTAAGTGGAATATGTTGCCCCGCGGATGTCGCTGGACCGGGCCAACACGCTGCGGTCACGCCGCGGTCACGCCGCGGTCACGCCGCGGTCACGCCGCGGTCACGCCGCGGTCACGCCGCGGTCACGCTGCGGTCACGCCGCGGTCACGCCGCGGTCACGCCGCGGTCACGCCGCGGTCACGCCGTGATTTGGCCCTGCTCCAGGACGACACCCTGCGGCGGTTACTCCTCCTTAGAGAAACATTGAATGGTTAGCTCTATAATTTTTCGTATTTCCTCATTCCTAAACTATATCTCCTCTCAGCGCTGCCTCTCATCCATCTTTCCACAAAACGTGCATAGCAGGTGGTACAAAAGCTCAATTCAACTGAAAAAATTGGTTTGGAATTGTCTGGCATATTTTATTCCTCTAGGTATTCCTACACATTTCTAGATCTCCAAACCTCACCGAATTAGGTATATCAGGGGTCATCCAATCCTCTATTCATCACAGATTAGCATTCATTTCTTTAAATCTTCTGGGAAAACATCCTCTCATGCCATCCATATCATCCTATTTGAAACTAAGTGGAATATGTTGCCCCGCGGATGTCGCTGGACCGGGCCAACACGCTGCGGTCACGCCGCGGTCACGCCGCGGTCACGCCGCGGTCACGCCGCGGTCACGCCGCGGTCACGCCGCGGTCACGCCGCGGTCACGCCGCGGTCACGCCGCGGTCACGCCGCGGTCACGCCGCGGTCACGCCGCGGTCACGCCGCGGTCACGCCGCGGTCACGCCGCGGTCACGCCGCGGTCACGCCGCGGTCACGCCGCGGTCACGCCGCGGTCACGCCGTGATGTGGCCCTGCTCCAGCCACATCCAGCAGGGGGGAGGTTCAGCCCCACTTGCTCACAGGCGTTTCAGACGACCCATTTTTCAGCAAAGTCATCAGCCCGCTGCCACCAGCATTCCAGCCCGCAACAGCCCCCCCACCTTCGAATCAGCCCGCACCATCCCCCCAACACCTGCAACCAGCCCCCTTTCACCCACATTCCAGCCTCCTCCCGCTCCCTTCGCTCCTGGTCGGAAGATGCTGCCCCGCGGATGTCGCTGGATCGGGCCAACACGCTGCGGTCACGCCGCGGTCACGCCGCGGTCACGCCGCGGTCACGCCGTGATGTGGCCCTGCTCCAGCCACATCCAACAGGGGGGAGGTTCAGCCCCACTTGCTCACAGGCGTTTCAGACGACCCATTTTTCAGCTAAGTCATCATCACTCTGCAAGCAGATGCTCCTTCCTTTCCTACTTACTCTTTTCTGCAAGGTGTCCTCTGTTATAAGGGCCGGTTGGTGCTGTCTAGTTCGTCCCCATGGGTGCCCATATTGCTGGCTGAGTTCCATTTGTCTCCGTAGTGGGGTCATTCTGGTTTTTGCCGCACGTATAGAAAATTGCCTGCCAATTTATATTGGGTCGGGATGAAAATACCGGTTCAAAAGTTTGCCAATGGGCCAAATGCCAACGAAATAAATATTCCACACTATATCCGGCTGGCCTGTTGCAGCCGTTGGAAATTCCCCAGCTGGTGTGGTCGGGTCTCTCTATGGATTTTATCACCGGACTACCCTAATCCCGTGGTTGCACTGTGATTCTGGTCATCATTGATCATCTCTCTAAATATGGCCATTTTTTACCCCTAAAACACCCTTACACAGCAAAGAGTGTGGGAGTGTGGGCGAGGTTTTCGTGTGGGAGATTGTCAGTTTGCATAGCATTCCAGCGACCGCAATCCCATTTTTGTAAGCCATTTTTGGATTGAACTGCTCAAACTCCAAGGCACTGACTTAAAACTCAGCTTGACCTACCACCCGCAAACGGATGACCAAACAAAGGTGGTAAATCGCTGCCACGAGACCTACGCTGTTCCATCAGAAATCTAGTTGCCCGCTGTTGCCCATGCACTGCTTGATCGTGGACTCAAATATTATTTGAGTCGGTCCCAAGACATCATGAAGCAGAAAACTAATACACTGCCGTCACCTTGCCCTCCATGTGGGAGATCCTGTTTCCGTACGCTTTCGGCCTCACAAACAACACTCTTTAACCTGCCAGATTTCTCAGAAACCTGCCCCTCGTTTCTATGGGCCATTTACAGTTCAGCGGAAGATCGGCCTGGTGGCTTGTTAGCTTGATCTTCCTCCCTCAGCCTGGGGGCCTCCTGAGGATTTCTTCTGTTGTTTTCCCTATTTCTTCTATTTTTCTGCTGTAATTTTCGTTCCCATCCTTTAATACAGAATTGCAGCCCTCATTGAGGGCTGGAAGTTTGAGAGGCTTAACAGAATTAGAGTATGACAGTGTGTCAAGTTTGAGAGGCTTAACAGAATTAGAGTATGACAGAAAGAAGCTTCGAGCCGAAAGGCTCTAAAGCCATTTTATTAAAAACAAAAGATGACATAAGAGAGGAGATGGGGCTAGACATTGATAAAACTGCCTTCATAATAAAGCATTTCGTTTTCATAACCCCCTCCCCGACGTCATCATCCCATTCCAAGTTGTAGGTAGATGAGCTATGAGACCTAGTCACCATCGGACGTGCGGTCTGCGCAGGAGGGCTCATTATGCGTTCTTTAAGCGTTGCGCGCGCTTGAGAAACGCGCGTGGGGGGTCCAAACGGGCCGAACGAATTGCGAATGGCCTGAAATCGGACGACATCAAAGGGTGAGTGAATTGTGATGTGGTCGAGCAGACGGCACGTCAATCGGACGTGCCGTGTGCCCGCGGTGACCGGGAACGCCGTTCTGGTGTCATAAACGGCCAAAACGGGCGTCTAACGGTCAAACTCATAGCGAACGACATCGGATTGACCTGAAATCACAGGACAACATTCAAATTATTATTCGCGACGTGCACGTGCAGACGGCACATCAATCGGACGTGCGGTCTGCGCTGGAGGGCTCATTATGCGTTCTTTAAGCGTTGCGCGCGCTTGAGAAACGCGCGTGGGGGGTCCAAACGGGCCGAACGAATTGCGAATGGCCTGAAATCGGACGACATCAAAGGGTGAGTGAATTGTGATGTGGTCGAGCAGACGGCACGTCAATCGGACGTGCCGTGTGCCCGCGGTGACCGGGAACGCCGTTCTGGTGTCATAAACGGCCAAAACGGGCGTCTAACGGTCAAACTCATAGCGAACGACATCGGATTGACCTGAAATCACAGGACAACATTCAAATTATTATTCGCGACGTGCACGCGCAGACGGCACATCAATCGGACGTGCGGTCTGCACAGGAGGGCTCATTATGCGTTCTTTAAGCGTTGCGCGCGCTTGAGAAACGCGCGTGGGGGGTCCAAACGGGCCGAACGAATTGCGAATGGCCTGAAATCGGACGACATCAAAGGGTGAGTGAATTGTGATGTGGTCGAGCAGACGGCACGTCAATCGGACGTGCCGTGTGCCCGCGGTGACCGGGAACGCCGTTCTGGTGTCATAAACGGCCAAAACGGGCGTCTAACGGTCAAACTCATAGCGAACGACATCGGATTGACCTGAAATCACAGGACAGCATTCAAATTATTATTCGCGACGTGCACGCGCAGACGGCACGTCAATCGGACGTGCGGTCTGCGCAGGAGGGCTCATTATGCGTTCTTTAAGCGTTGCGCGCGCTTGAGAAACGCGCGTGGGGGGGTCCAAACGGGCCGAACGAATTGCGAATTGCCTGAAATCGGACGACATCAAAGGGTGAGTGAATTGTGATGTGGTCGAGCAGACGGCACGTCAATCGGACGTGCCGTGTGCCCGCGGTGACCGGGAACGCCGTTCCGGTGTCATAAACGGCCAAAACGGGCGTCTAACGGTCAAACTCATAGCGAACGACATCGGATTGACCTGAAATCACAGGACAACATTCAAATTATTATTCGCGACGTGCACGCGCAGACGGCACGTCAATCGGACGTGCGGTCTGCGCAGGAGGGCTCATTATGCGTTCTTTAAGCGTTGCGCGCGCTTGAGAAACGCGCGTGGGGGGGTCCAAACGGGCCGAACGAATTGCGAATGGCCTGAAATCGGACGACATCAAAGGGTGAGTGAATTGTGATGTGGTCGAGCAGACGGCACGTCAATCGGACGTGCTGTGTGCCCGCGGTGACCGGGAACGCCGTTCCGGTGTCATAAAAGGCCAAAACAGGCGTCTAACGGTCAAACTCATAGCGGACGACATCGGATTGCCCTGAAATCACAGGACAACATTCAAATTATTATTCGCGACGTGCACGCGCAGACGGCACGTCAATCGGACGTGCGGTCTGCGCAGGAGGGCTCATTATGCGTTCTTTAAGCGTTGCGCGCGCTTGAGAAACGCGCGTGGGGGGTCCAAACGGGCCGAACGAATTGCGAATGGCCTGAAATCGGACGACATCAAAGGGTGAGTGAATTGTGATGTGGTCGAGCAGACGGAACGTCAATCGGACGTGCCGTGTGCCCGCGGTGACCGGGAACGCCGTTCCGGTGTCATAAACGGCCAAAACAGGCGTCTAACGGTCAAACTCATAGCGGACGACATCGGATTGCCCTGAAATCACAGGACAACAATCCCATTATTATTCGCGACGTGCACGCGCAGACGGCGCGTCAATCGGACGTGCGGTCTGCGCGGTAGGGCTCATTATGCGTTCTTTAAGCGTTGCGCGCGCTTGATAAACGCGCGTGGGGGGGTCCAAACGGGCCGAACGAAGTCCGAATGGCCTGAAATCGGACGAAATCAAAGGGTAAGTGAATTGTGATGTGGTCGAGCAGACGGCACGTCAATCGGACGTGCCGTGTGCCCGGGGTGACCGGGAACGCCGTTCCGGTGTCATAAACGGCCAAAACAGGCGTCTAACGGTCAAACTCATAGCGGACGACATCGGATTGCCCTGAAATCACAGGACAACAATCCCATTATTATTCGCGACGTGCACGCGCAGACGGCGCGTCAATCGGACGTGTGGTCTGCACGGTAGGGCTCATTATGCGTTCTTTAAGCGTTGCGCGCGCTTGATAAACGCCCGGGGTTCTGTGCAGGGGGGTAGGGGGCTGTATGGGGTTTGTCCGGGGGTGCACATGGGGGCTGTCCGGGGTTGCACATGGGGGCTGTCCGGGGGTGCACGGGGGGCTGTCCGGGGGGAATGGGGCTGCATGGGGTCTGTCCGGGGGTGCACATGGGGGCTGTCCGGGGGTGCACGGGGGGCTGTCCGGGGCTGGTCGGGGGCTGTCCGGGGGTGCACAGGGGGTTGTCCGGGGCTGGCCGGGGGGCTGTCCAGGGGTGCGCGGGGGGCTGTTTGGGGGTGCATATGGGGGCTGTCCGGGGGTGCATATGGGGGCTGTCCGGGGGTGCACGGGGGGGCTGTCTGGGGGTGCACGGGGGGGCTGTCTGGGGGTGCACGGGGGGGCTGTCCGGGGGTGCACGGGGGGCTGTCCGGGGGTGCACGGGGGGCTGTCCGGGGCTGGTCGTGGGGCTGTCTGGGGGTGCACGGGGGGCTGGCCGGGGCTGGCCGGGGGGGGCTGTCCGGGGGTGCACGGGGGGCTGTCCGGGGGTGCACGGGGGGCTGTCCGGGGGTGCACGGGGGGCTGTCCGGGGGTGCACGGACAGGGGGGGTGTCCAGCAGGGGGGGTTGGCAGGGGGACAAGCAGGGGCTGGGGGGGCTGGCAGGGGGAAGGGGGGGGGGGGTGGCAGGGGGCAAGCAGGGGGCAGGGGGGGCTGGCAGGGGGACAAGCAGGGGCAGGGGGGGCGGGCAGGGGGACAAGCAGGGGGAAGGGGGGGCTGGCAGGGGGGCAGGGGGGGGGCTGGCAGGGGGACAAGCAGGGGGCAGGGGGGGGGCTGGCAGGGGGACAAGCAGGGGGAAGGGGGGGGGGGGCTGGCAGGGGGGGCTGGCAGGGGCAGGGGGGGGCTGGCAGGGGCAGGGGGGGCTGGCAGGGGGACAAGCAGGGGGGTGGCCGGGGGGGCTGGCAGGGTGACAAGCAGGGGGAAGGGGGGGGGGCTGGCAGGGGGGCAGGGGGGGGGGCTGGCAGGAGCAGGGGGGGCTGGCAGGGGGACAAGCAGGGGGGGCTGGCAGGGGGCGGCAGGGGGGCTGGCACGGGGACAAGCAGGGGGGTGGCGGGGGGGGGGGGGGGTGGACTAACAGGGGGCAGTGGGGGACTAGCAGGGGGCAGTGGGGGACTAGCAGGGGGCAGGGGGACTAGCAGGGAGGGTGTCAGGGGGCAGTGGGGACTGGCAGGGGGGGCTGGCAAGGGGACAAGCAGGGGGGGTGGGGTGGCGGGGGGGGGGGACTAGCAGGGGGCAGTGGGGGACTAGCAGGGGGCAGGGGGGGAGCTGGCAGGGGGACAAGCAGGGGGCAGGGGGGGCTGGCAGGGGGACAAGCAGGGGGCAGGGGGTTTCCGGGGTTCTGTGCAGGGGGGATGGGGGCTGCATGGGGTCTGTCCGGGGGTGCACATGGGGGCTGTCCGGGGCTGTCCGGGGGTGCACGGGGGGCTGGCCGGGGCTGGCCGGGGGGGCTGTCCAGGGGTGCACGGGGGGCTGTCCGGGGGTGCATGGGGGGCTGTCCGGGGGTGCACGGGGGGCTGTCCGGGGGTGCACGGACAGGGGGGGTGTCCAGCAGGGGGGGTTGGCAGGGGGACAAGCAGGGCGGGGGGGCTGGCAGGGGGAAGGGGGGGGGGGGGTGGCGGCAGGGGGCAAGCAGGGGGCAGGGGGGTGGCCGGGGGGGCTGGAAGGGGGACAAGCAGGGGGAAGGGGGGGGCTGGCAGGGGGGCAAGCAGGGGGCATGGGGGGGGGGCTGGCAGGAGCAGGGGTGGGGTTGGCAGGGGGACAAGCAGGGGGGGCTTGCAGGGGGACAAGCAGGGGGTGGCTGGGGGGGCTGGCAAGGGGTGCACGGGGGGCTGTCCGGGGGTGCATGGGGGGCTGTCCGGGGGTGCATGGGGGGCTGTCCGGGGGTGCACGGACAGGGGGGGTGTCCAGCAGGGGGGGTTGGCAGGGGGACAAGCAGGGGCGGGGGGGCTGGCAGGGGGAAGGGGGGGGGGGGGTGGCGGCAGGGGGCAAGCAGGGGGCAGGGGGGTGGCCGGGGGGGCTGGAAGGGGGACAAGCAGGGGGAAGGGGGGGGGGCTGGCAGGGGGGCAGGGGGGGGCAGGGGGGGCAGGGGGGGGGGCTGGCAGGAGCAGGGGTGGGGCTGGCAGGGGGACAAGCAGGGGGGGCTTGCAGGGGGACAAGCAGGGGGTGGCTGGGGGGGCTGGCAAGGGGACAAGCGGGGGGGTGGCGGGGGGGGGGGACTAACAGGGGACAGTGGGGGACTAGCAGGGGGCAGGGGGACTAGCAGGGGGGGTGTCAGGGGGCAGGGGGGACTGGCAGGGGGGGCTGGCAAGGGGACAAGAAGGGGGGGGTGGCGGGGGGGGGGGTACTAGCAGGGGGCAGTGGGGGACTAGCAGGGGGGAGCTGGCAGGGGGACAAGCAGGGGGCAGGGGGGGAGCTGGCAGGGGGACAAGCAGGGGGCAGGGGGGGCTGGGGGCTGGGGGCTGTCCGGGGGTGCACGGGGGGCTGTCCGGGGCTGGTCGGGGGGCTGCTCGGGGGTGCACGGGGGGCTGGCTGGGGCTGGCCGGGGGGGCTGTCCAGGGGTGCACGGGGGGCTGTCCGGGGCTGGTCGGGGGGGCTGCTCGGGGGTGCACGGGGGGCTGGCTGGGGCTGGCCGGGGGGGCTGTCCAGGGGTGCACGGGGGGCTGTCCGGGGGTGCACGGGGGGCTGTCCGGGGGTGCACGGGGGGCTGTCCGGGGGTACTGGCAGGGGGGACTGGCCGGGGGTGGCATGGGGGTGTCCAGGGTGTGTCCAGGGGGTATTTTTTTTTTATGAATTTGGACACCCTATAGCCACGGTTCAAAACCGTGGCTATTGATGTATTGCCGCGGTTTTAAACCGTGGCTATAGACATAATGCCACGGTTTTAAACCGTGGCTATAGATTTTGTCCGGCCTTTGGTATAGCCACGGTTGAAACCGTGGCATTAGGTATACAGCCACGGTTTTAACCGTGGCTATAAACCTATAGCCACGGTTGGAACCGTGGCTATAGAGTTAAAGCCACGGTTTGGAACCGTGGCTATAGGTCTAGGCCTATAGCCACGCCAAACTTGGCCACGGTTCCTCAAACCGTGGCTATTACCTATAGCCACGGTTTGAGGGCCTATAGCCACGGTTTAGAACCGTGGCTATAGCTCGAATTTCCAGTAGTGTGAGAATTCCATTGATCACCACTTAATTATTGCATGTGGTGTATGTGTACTGCCCATGATTGTATTCATTGTGTTATATACATTTATTTATGGGTATTTACATCATCATGGTATGATACTTCTTTCATGGGTGTATGTTTCTTAAGTTACCTAATCAATAAGGGAATTTGAGATTTCAACTTCCACTTATTTGGCTTTATGCATATTTTCATGATTATATTACCCCAAGATTATGTGTGGAATCACTATTCATTTGATTATGTCATAATTTCCACTCCCCTTCCTGTGGATATATGTTTGATACACATAATCACTCCATTGATAATTCTCAAGTCATTGATATGAATTTGATAAGAGTAATTTTAACTCATTCTCTATTTGTTGAGTTAAACATCCAATTCGTTGGTATTGTTTTTACAAGGATATGTGTGAATATCCTTTGATTGATTTACACTGAATATCCAATCATATTTATTTTATTTATATTTGTCACACATAATTATGTCGTTGATTTATCCTTAACCTAAGGATACAACCTTTATGAGAGATTTCTTCTCAATTTACATTCCATTGAGACTTCTTTGATGATATACACCAAATCACTTTTATGTGGTGTATATAATGTACTTTGACATAGTATATCATGAATTCCTTTATTCTCATGATATTACAAAGTTTTGATTACCACCATTATTTGAATTCAAGTGTCTCTCTTTTGGTTAGAATCTCTAACCAAAATACCATTTTTTAATGTTTTAAAGACTTATTCATCTAAATCTTTCTTATTAATGTCCATGTTTTAAAAAAATGGTTTTAAGGATTTATTTATATGGACATTAAAGTTTTAAAATTAAAAATCCTTTTAAAAGTTTCAAAGTGGTATGGGACACTTTGATTCAAAAATCTATTTTTGAATGTCTTCTTGACAAATAGTGTGACTTTTAAAAGTTTTCAAGAAAAGGGGGATATTTCTCTCAAACAGTTATGATGATTATTTTCATCTATGTAAAAATCCTTCATTATTCTTGATTGAGGTTAATGTGATACAATACAATCTTCCATATTGTATCAAATGAGTTATGTTTGACTGTGGATGTGCTATTTTTATACCATTCATGGTTTGTGGTTAAAGTATTAACATGTCGTATGATAGTTTTAATACGAATGTTTATGTTATGTTTAAACCTGTTCATATGAGGAATGCATTGGACTTAATAAGTGACGGGTGGAGCCCGCTATAGCTCTTTGATGCATCGGTAGGTCTCAAGAGACAAACAAGTGTCTTGGCACAAGGCCTTGGCAAAATCTTATTTGTAGTCTTGGCACGAGGCCTTGTCTATGTGGTTATGATAGTCTGGCATTATGCATTCCATCATTATGAAAGTGGTTATTGATATTGCATGTGATCATTCGACTAGTAGAATATCCATGTGAGTAAGTAAATGGCATTATTTCATTTTACCTTTGCCATTTTATGCTGAAGTTCAAATTTAAAAGGCTTTTGTTTTAGTTATAAATTTCCTTAAGTGTTTATGCTTATTTATGAAAGCTTCTGCTATAATGTTATCCTTACTGAGCATCCAAGCTCACCCCTTTCAATGTTTTATTTTTCCCAGGATTATGAAGAAGTAATTTATGAATGACCTGCAGGGGTAGTATGAGGGTATATGAAGACAAGATGTTTTTTTTTGATGTAATGTAAAAATTTATGGATGTATCTAGTTATTCCAAGGCTACTAAACTAATCGGTCTTTCGAGATTTGATCTTTCTTGTGATCATGCCAATGTTATGTAATAATGCACCGACTCTGGGTAACTAGGGTCGGGGCGTTACATGGATGATATATATGAGAATATTTAAAATATTGATAGGACATTAATTATATTATTATAATTATTTAAATATAAAATAATTATTAATTTATTTCTATAATGATTGTTGAAAATTGGGAATGATACTCATGCAAACATATGACTTACCATCGCCCTAATTGTAACATACTTTATTTTTTTAACCATATTTAATGTATTTATTTAAAAGTATAATTAATTTATAAAAATTATTATTATGTCTTGAAAATTATTCTATATATGATGGAATAATCATTACTTTTTTATATAGACATCATAGTAATTTCATTTTGGACTCATATACTGAATATCATCAAAATATATGACACAAAAATAAATAATTAAGTAATTTTTATAAAGTGGCACTAAGTGATGTAAAAAATAATAAAATCAAAAAACATTATAAATCAAGTACATAACTAACCTAATATTAATATTAATGAGTACAAATATTGTATGTGACTATTCTGAATCAAGGTAACGGACTACATCTCAATCTCCTGACATAGAGGTATATTTTGATATTATACACCCAAATTCTTTTATGAGGTGTATATACATACCATTGGATATATAATAACATGAATTTATTTATTCTAATGTTTTTTAATGTTTTTTAATGTTATTATTACATGTGTATTATGACTTAAATGTTAAAGGGGGTGTGAGAAATATTGAATGTTTAATGATTTAATTATCAAATATTTTTCTCCATGTCAATTTTCTTGATATTATTGTACATATACTGATATAAAAAGATTATAAATGAAATTTAATGTCAATTTTTAATTTTCTTCAAAAGTTTTCAAAATGAATATTTTTATGTGTTTTATATGATAAGTTGTGATAAACGAAAAAAGGAATGTTCTAATCTTAATGTAGATAGAGATAATGAATTTTCCTATTATATGGTCGTTATTTTATTTTTTTCTTCCTTTGAAAGATTTAATATTACATTAAATGAAGAAAATTCTTTATCTTTGGGGTACTTTGGTACTCAAATTTTGTTTCAAAAATAATGGTGTAGTTTTGTTGAAAATGTTCTTTTGAAATATAAGATTATTTTAATATCTAAAAGTGATTTTCATACGAGTTTAAAAGAGTTTTTTAAATAATGAAATGTTTTGTTACATGTATTGGTTCTTGGAAATTATAAATAATGGGTATTCCCAAATAGCACTGAGTGAGCCTGTTATATCTCAAATGATGTGTGCACCAATATAGTGCTCCAATGCATTGGGTACTTTGGAGATGGAATCCAACCATATCATTATTCCATTTGTAAAGGATCTTTAATAGTACCATGTGATGATGTCTCGTGGTATTTACATGAATTTCTTATACTTTCTAATGATCTTTTATGAGAATTGTTTATTTGAAAAAGGTATAATAAATAATATTTATAAATAAATAATATTATATTTTGTGGGTTAAGTATTATGTTTTCAAGGAATGTTTTTTTCAAGGGTTTTCATGTTTTTACTAAACTAATAGTTTCTTTTATATTTGTATCCGTTACTGAGGTTTTTTTTCTCATCCAAACTTTTAAAATGATTTTCATAGGGTATAAGGATATGTAAGAGAAAGGAGGAATTCAAGTTGAAAGTTATGAAGATTTCCAACAAAGAAAATCATGTTTTATTCTAAAAGTTTTTTGTTATAGAATAAATGGATACTATTTTAGAAGTATCAAATTTTTATAAAAGTGGGATGTTATGTGTGTATTATGACTTAATTCTTTAAAACTCTAAACCGAAAAAGATCCTCAACGCGAAGGAAAGTAATTTAGTGAGTAAAAATCAATATTATTTAATTTCTAATAATGGGTTCTTATATATGAACATCCTAGAAGGTGATAATGGAATACAAAAACGCAGACTCTCGAAAGGTGGCGAACCAATGTATTATGGAAAATGTTTTTATTTTTACAATAAAATTTGGTTAGAATGCATTTTAATATGGAAATTTTATTAAAATAATAACATAAAGGTATATATATGCTATTGGATTTATGATTTTTTTATTAGATTTGGGTGGGGATAAGGTAAAATAAATAATTAATTTAAAATAGAAAGATAGATAATTTAACCATTTGATTATCATCTCCTTAAAACCCTTCCTAAGGAACATGAAATTTGTATATTAGTGACACCAAAAACACTATTAATGGGGGAAGAGACTTTTTAAGGTAATTTACTAGAATATTGGAAAGATATAAATCTTATAATGTGTTAGGGGAAGGGGTAGTGAGGGGTGATATTGTTTAAGGGGATGAGAGGGGTATTGTTTATTATAATATTCATTGGTTTACTATTTTGCCTCAAGATTATTAATTTTCTTTATTATTGCGACTATATATAGAAATTAGTGTATTTTAGTTTCAAATAATGGGTTATTACATCAACCAAGACACAAAAATTCATGTATTTGATTTATAATGTTAAATATTGAATATTGTCATATTTTAGGGTTCATCAAATATTAAATCATTTTACAAAATTCCGGAAAATTACCCTAAACATTTTTCTATGTGTATATTAAAAATATTGAATCCATGTTATCAAAATAATTCTCTAAATATGAAAAATTTAGTTTTTAAATAAATTCATCATTTATTTGAAAAATGTGAATTTTAATATTATAATCAATTTTATGACCCCTTAAAACCTTACTTATGGTCTCATAATATTTTCTTATTAGTATAATAAAACCTAGCAAAAATTTATGAATACATTTTATAAAAAAATTTCTTTCAACCATTTTATTCATTACAAAATTTAAAATTAAACATTAGCTTTTCCAAAAAGCCCCACCACTTAAATTATCATTTAAAAAAAAATTATTTACCTGTACCATGATATAAATATATCATATTTTCATTTATAAGATGCCTTAAAATTATTTAACACTTTCATAGGTGGGGTTACTATTCTAATGACCATAATACTTTTCTTAATGGTTATATTATTGTTTCAATGATTATGATACTATTGTAATGGTCATATAATAATTAAAATGGTCATGTTACTATTCCAACAGTCTAATTTATAATCATTGTATGGGTTCACTAATTTGGATAAACACATCTTTTTCCTTTAATTTTTAATTCACTTCTACTTTATATTATGTTTATATATACATTCATCATTAGAATGAATATTTTATTACTAACATTATATTATATTTTTACATCTTTGTTTGTGAGTACAGTCATTCAGGTGGATCCAGAAGATCCAAATTATCCTACTCTTATTATTTTATTTTCTATTTTTTTTCCATTTTTAATATTTGGAATTAAAATTTTATTAGTTTCTAACTAATGTATTGTTCTTCACTTATAATAATATTTTTTATTACTTTTTATGAAATAATTATAAGAAGGAAATTTCCATTGATAAAATTATGGGTTGTTAAATTCCTTCTCCTTATGTAATTTCACACTTGAAATTTTATTTTACATTCTATTTGAAAAAAAGTGGGTTTAATTATTCATCATCAACTACTCTAGTTATCGTCATTCCTCTTCATACTTATTGTTCCTCCATAGTAATTTGACCAGGTGAGTAGTCTTGTAGTGTATAACTTTATCTATATGGTCTTAGATCTTCACTGAATGATCCTTATAAGAGAACTGATTATCCAGTTGTACCACCTCTTAATTTAGTGCATATGTGGGATAGGGTATGTACTTACTAAATAGAGATGTGTAGAATACATCATGTACATGAGATACAGTTTTTATAAGTTCCATTAAATACGCCACAGCTAGGATGCGATCAAAAAACTCAAAGGTGTCAATGTACCTAGTAATTAGAATTACCTTCTTCCAAAATATCATTAATCTATTCCATAGAGATAGGTAAAGGAATACCATGTCTCCTACCTCAAAATCTATGTGTCATCCCTGGTTTTCGGTATATAAATTTAGTTGACTTTGGGAAACCCTGATGTGCTTCTAAATGGTCTTCAAATTTTCAATAATTTCTTAGAATATTTGAGGTCCTAGTAGATTACATTCACTGACTTCATTACAGTATGAGTTTGTTCTGCATCATTTACCATAGAGGGTGTCATATGGATCCATTTAAATTATTCTGTGTAATATTTTTCTGTAAGATAATTTGTCCAGATAAGTATTTTTGTCCCATTATCCTTTGAATTCCATGGAGAATGATCACAACATATCTTCTAGTTTCTTAATGGTTCACTCATACTGGTCATTAGTTTGAGGGTGATAAGTCATACAGAATTTCAACTTGATATTTATATCAATTTAGAGAATCTTCCAGAACATGGAGGTAAATATCGGATCTCAATCTGATACAATCGATAATGGTACAACATGTTTCCTCATAACTTCTCTAATGTATATTCATGAAATTTTATCAAGTGTTAGAACCTATCAAATTATGATAAAGTGAGTTATCTTTGTAATATGGTCCATAACAAACCACATAAACTTACTACCTCTAAATTTTTTTGTATGTACTATGACAAAGTACATGGTGATGTTTTCCCATTTCCACATTGCTGTAATTAATGGTTGCATCATCCACTTATAATTTCTCATTTCACCCTTCACTTGATTAAATACCAAGAACTATGATGTATATTCAGTGATCTCTTTCTTTATACATTCCCACCAATAGTACTCTCAGATATTCCGATACATATTTGTGCTCTCTCGGTGGATGGAGAAGGTGAAGGTATGTCAATAATACAAAATATACCTCTTTATCTTAGGATTCGATGGTAAAATAGTTGTGAACCAATATCACAACTTCTTACTCATCAATTTTGAACATTCGGGATTTTCAATTTTTTATAGATTCTATATTTTTCAGAATTTTTACATAATCTCATTACATACCCTTTATATTATCTAAAATAAATGGTAGAGCAATCATTAGGGAAATTATTGATGATTTTCCTTCTTTTATGATCCCCATTTCCATTCTTTTCAAGTCAAATAATAATGTATTTCTCCCAATTCTCATAATTTATAAAGTTATAGGTCACATACTACATAATGCGTCTTATAATCTATTCAATTTACAGAGATGGTAGTGGATTGATCATTCTTAATCTTTTATTATCTCTAACTATCTTCTCTATAACATATTAACTTATTTTTTGATATATATATTTAAGGCTCTTATAATCATTATATATATCTCACAATCCTCCCAATTGTGATAATTCCAAAATATTTTCAACACAAAGATCAGTGCCAAAAAATCTAAATCATGTGTGAGATAATTTTTCACATGAACATTCAATTGCCTTGATGGTTAGGATATCTCTTTAATATTTTTCAATAGTAAAAATCATAATACCTTCTTTTAATAATCGTTGTATACCATAATGAGTTCTCAAATTGTGGGTAGTATAAGTATTGGTTTAGGGATACGCCTCTTTCTCAAATCTTTAAAGAAGTCTCCACATTCATTGGCCAATTAAACCTTTACACCCTTATGATTCAGCATTGTTAATGGGTTTGAAATCATGATAAGTTCATAAAAAATTTCAATAATACCTAGAAATGATAAGGAAACTATGGATCTCAAATACAGATATTGTCATGGACTACTCTTTTATTACAATTGTATTAGACTAGATAATTGATATCACTTTTCTGTAGATAACATTTCCTAAGAATGATAATTACACCAACTATAACTCAAATTTATTATATTTTGTATATAGTTTTTCCATCTCAAAAATCATTAGCATTATTTTATAATGTTCCCCATCCTCATTCTTACTCTAAGAGTACGTCATAATATCATCTATAAATAATACCAAAAATTTATCAAGGTCATCTATAAAGAATATATTCATCAATTCCATGACTATTTATTGACAATTGGTGAGTTCTAAGGGCATCTCTATGAACTCATAGGGCTTATACCTCATTCAAAAGTCAGTCTTGTTCATGTCTTCCTTCCTCACCATTAATTTGTGATATCCGGACCTAAGATCCACCTTAGATAAATTCTTAGCCTGACATAGTTGATCAAAAAATTCATCTATTTGTGACATTGTATACTTATTCTTTATCATGATTTTTTTTAGCTCATGACAATCAATGAAAGGGTGTATCATAATTTTTTATGAAGACGACTGGTGCAACCCACGGTGAATCACTCGGGTGTATGAAACACATACCCAGATAATATTTTAATTGTATATTTATCACATTAAAATCAATGGTTTTCATTATATAAGGTGTATATAATATGGGAAGAAATACTAGTATAATTTCAATTGAAAATTCAACCTCTCATTCATGAGTAACATCAAGAAATTCTTTCTGGAACACCTCGGTGTAGTCTCTCATAATGGGAATGTCTTCAAGCATGATCCTCTCATTTTTTTCAATCATTAGAGATAGATATTCTTTATAAAAAGGAAACAATATCCACAATTGATATGATGATTTGAAATAAGATTCATCATCCCACTTATACTTATACAGAATTGGAGGATTCCTTGGGATATGAAGAGTGATTTACCTTTCACGACATTTGATGTTTACTTTTCATAAATATAGTCAATACACACCCAATATAGCATAAAACTCCACAAAATGAATTAAGAAGAGATTTTCTAGGAGTTTTAGTCCAAAAAAATTGATTAGGGAGGAGTTATATACTTTAGATGTAATAGTTTCCCAGTTTTGTTTTTCCTTGTGGATAAATCAACCTCTATATTTTGATGTGATATTTCAATAGTTCTACAAAACTTGATAGACATGAAAGTATATGTAAAAACATAATCAAAAAGTGTGTTCACTATTCTTGAATGAATAACCAGAATATTTGTCTCCACATCATTGTTAGGATCCATATTAGAAATAGTGATATAATATTCTCTTCCTTATTTCCTTAGAGGTTGTTATTATTAATTGTCTCCAATAAACCATGGCTTAGGGTATTGGATCAAATAATTCACGTTCTAATTATAGTTAAAACATTGTAAAATTGTGTCAGTATTGATCAAAACCTTCCTTTATTCTTCTATATGTGTGGTATTCTTTATATCCCTTTATAAATGATTAGTATGATGCCCTCTTTTGAAAATTTGAATTATATATGGGTTCCCTTAAGATAGTTTTTAGGATTATTCTTCACACACATTTGACATGTGGATGTAGGATTTTACTTCCTATATGGGATTTATCTATTGATCCTCTCATATTAAAATCCACTTTCCACTTTTTATCTCTAAGACCATGAGACCACTGAAAAACTCCAATCTCCATCTCAACCGTATGGTAACAATAGATGATCTCCTCATATATTTCAAAGTCTCAAATCACCCAGGATTTTCATGGAAATGTATTTAGTACAATAAATAAGAAATAAACCTTGATTTTAGGGTTCATGAAAAATCCAAAGGAAAATCATGCAAGCCTTGTAAAGTTTTCCATGTATCCACTGATAGAATCATCTCCCTTTTTTCAGTTTGAGGAACTCTATCTCCATCTTAATATGGATATTTAGGGGAAAATATTAATTGAAAAATATATCCTTTAATTATTCAAATTCCATATATTCAATTTCATGATTATCCGTTATGTTCTTTATCATTTCCCACCACTGGTCAGCATCTCCATTAATATTATTGACCTCTATGAAAACTTTCTTTACTTCTAAGAATTAGAGGATATAAAATACCTTCTCAATGAAGTTAATACATTATTCTACAAAGAGGTTATGAGATGACCTAATAAATATAGGACTTTTTGTACAAAATATTCAACAAAAACATTCCCATTCTTAATAGAATGAGGATTTTTTCTATGATTCAAGTTATTATTAATAACTTTTTCTAGTTGAGCTATTATTTTCATGAAGTTCTATACTATCGTTCCCATCAAGTTTGGCATCTCTTTAGGGAAATCCTCACATTTCCTGTCACATTTATTTTTTGCATGAGTTATCCTATTTTATTCCATTAACTAAAAAATAAATATTAAAATAAAAATATGGTGATTGAGTACATAGCTAATTAAAATATAAAAATTAATCCATGAACTTAGAAGTAATTATTTATAATTAAAATTGAATACTAACCTGAGATTCCCTAAGTTTCAATCTAGGTTATCCATGGTGATATAAATATCCCTAAGGTTCTTACTAAAGTTTTATATTAATAATCCCAAAAAAATTACTAGACCCTTCTCTAATTCAAACTATACAGACCCTATCCTTTTACAAATATTATTATCTGATTTTAAGAATTATTATCCATCAAATAGAATATAAGGATAAAAAATTATAGTTTCTTTTAAGAATAGGTAAATAATTATAAAACATTAAACCAGAATAAAACATATTTATATTGATATATAGAATGAGGTCCTAACTTTATTTGAGATTCTATATCTTTATAGGATAATCTAGGGAATACATAGACAAAATTTATGACCTAAAAATCCTAGAAGGTGAATAAATATTGAAAATATTGAAAATAAGAAAAGAACATGTAGAAAAAATAACATGATAACATATATTCATGGATCATCAACAAACATGTATTGAAATAATATATAGAACAAGGAATCATATGGTCATGTAAATATAGGAATTTGATAGTAACATATATCAAGACATAAAATGATTCAAGGAAAACTACTAATACTATATCACATAGTGGACAGTGTCCTATAATGGATTTGGTTTACTACATAAACCCAAAAATAAAAACTCATGAGAAAATACATTATCCAATGCATTGGATTAGTATCTATTCTCACACATCACAACATGTTCATGAATATATCTTCCACATTAATAATCAAACATAAGTAATAAACATAAGGGTTAACTATGGAAATAAATGGGTTTTCTAAGCATATCATAATTCAAAACCAAAGGGGTGTATCATCAAGTTATACTTGAATGAAAAAATTTTAATAGATATTGGGAATTCATAAAGGAAATATAAGTATAGATCATTAATAATTTTGTCCAACTAAAATGAAAACATGAAAAATAGTTTTTAGTTAATACTAGAAATGTTCCACATGAGTGTAGATTTAGGGAAAAGAATAAAGATTATATAAAGTGGATAAAAGAATAGTTGTTTGACTAAAATCAAAAACGAACTTAAATTTTTTTTTCATGATAAATTTAGTTTTTTTTGAAAAATATTATAGGCCTAAAATATTTTTTATGGTGTACTTTAAAATAGTTATGAAAATGAAAACATCCCTTTAATTGGGTTTTCTTATCGAGAGTAATTTATAAGGGAACCATTTAAAATATGCATTTTACCATCAAAGAAAGTAAAATTGAGCTATATAGATATGTGTTTAACATACACATATAAATTAGAAAAATTATGTAAGAATAATTAATTAATACATTTGTGTAGAGAGAGACAAAATGTAAACCCAAGGAAAAAATATAGGTTTATAGAGATCCATTACCTTATCTGCAAATGTGTTTTGAACTAACACTTAATGGCCTCAATAAAAAATTAGATTTGTTAATTACATAATTAATATAATTTTTCATATATATTTTATTTATTATAATTTTATTGATTTCATTTATATACATTTCGATGAGTTATAAAGTTTAATTTCATCATTCTTGGAGCATTTGTTTCATGGATTCATAATTGGTTCACCTATATATAATTATGGAATTTATTTTCAAATTATAATAATTCTCCAAAAGTAAAGTTATAAGGTAGTAATTCACTTTATGATGTTTAAATGGAAAAATATATAATTTTTTCTTAAATTATAATGATTTAATTAGTAAAACATTAGTGACAAATGTTATGTTTATTTTGGTGGTTTTTATGACCATCACAAACTAGTGTCATTTTATTTAATATTATGACTATATATTAGTACCATAACTTGTAAGAAGTTATAATATACATATTAAAATATTATTTAACCATAATAATTGTTTTATGACCATCCTTGTAGGTGGTAATGTAAAACAAAAACTCATTTTCCATGAAGGTGGTGAACCGACATATTATAGATGATGTTTTCATTTTTATAATAAAAGAAGGATATAAGGTATTTAATGATGGATATTCCATTAACATAACAAAATTAATATATATATATATATATATTTTATCATGTAACTTTTTATAGAGGTGTGAGGATAAGGTAAAAGAGAGAAATAATTTAAAAGAGAAAGGTGGCGGATTTTACCTTTTGATCGTCGTCTCCTTCAGAGCCTCCTTAAATAACTCGAATTAGTCTTTTAATTATACCAGAAACACTATGATGTTGTTAAGAGTCCTAGTAAAGGAATAGGTTATAATATTATCAATATCCTGATCTTATATGGTGTGAGCAGAAGAGTTGTTGAGGGGTCGTATCTAAAAGGGGAGGAGAGGGGTATTTTTTATTACTATATTCATTAGTTTATTATTTTGGATCAAGACTCTAAATAGTGTTGATTATTGTTACTATATATAGTAAATTGTGTATGTGAGTTCTAAATAATGGGTTCTCACATCATCTATTACTCAAAAATTCATTTATTTGGTTTATATTGTAAAATAACATAAATTACTATTTTTTCACTTTTCAAAAAAATTAAATTATTTTAGAAAATTCCCAAAAATTAAAACTAAGCAGTTTTTAGTATATAGACTTAAAAATGGAGTCTATTTTATCAAAATAATATTCTAAACATGAGAAATTTAATTTTTAAATAAAATCACCATTTATTAAAAAAAATAAAGATTTTAATATTATAACGATTGTTTTAAGTCATTTTATTCATTAAAAACTGAAAATAAAACATTCACATTTTAAAAAAAACAACACATAAGTTATAGTTCTTAAAACATTTATTTTCTTGTAAAATGATATGAACATATAATATATTCATTTATAAGATAACTAAATATTATTTTACACATTAATATTTGAGGTTACTATTCTAACAGTAAAATTATAATTCCTAATGGTAAGGTTACAATTACCATGATCAGGTTACTATTATAATAGTCCTATTACTATTCCAATGCCCTGGTTACTTCTAAAATAGTCAGATTTATAATGTTCATATGGGTTAACTATTTCCAATAACTACCTCTTATTTCATTCATTATTTATTAAATTATAATTTTTCTCATGTTTATATATACTTTCAACTTGAAAATATATATTTGATTATTATAATTATTTTTTATTTCTACATCTTTGTTTGGGATTGAGGTCATTCTGGTGGATTGAGAAGACCCAAATTATAGTATTCTTATTATTTTATTTTTTATTTATTTTCCGATTTTAATATTTGGAATTATTATCGATTTATTTGTTGACTAATGTACCATTATTCTTTTATAAGATTATTTGTTTGTTTATTTTACTGAATGACATATATATGAGAATGGAATTTCTATTGATAAAATTATATTCCATTACATTCTTCCCACCCTATAAAATTTTCCATAATTTTTTATACATTTTAATGTAAAAAATAATTAATGGTACTTATCCATTATCACTTCCTCTGGTTCTCATGTTTCCCCTTCATAATTATAGTTCCTCTATACTATTTTGACCAGGTGTGTAGTCTCGTTGCATTTAACTTTATCTCAACGGTCTAAGATCTTCACTGACTACTCCCCATAAGAGAGGTAATTTTCCAGCTGTATTGCCTCTAAATTCAAACCAGGTGAAGGATTTGGTATGTACTTCTTCAAGATAGATACGTAGAATACATCGTGTACTTGAGACTTGGTTGTTGGAAGTGTTAGTTGGTATTCCACATATCTGATATGATTTATAATCTCAAAGGATCTTATGTATATAGGACATAGCTTTCCCCTTATCTGAAATCTCATAACTCTCTTCCGTGGAGATATATGAACGAATACCATGTATATATCCCCAAACTCCAAGTCTCATTAACAATTTTCTTCATAGATATTATATTGACTTTGGTAATCCCAAGTGTGTTGTTGAATGGTATTCAACTTTTCTATCATTTCTTTGGTCATTTTAGGTCCCAGGAGCTTACATTCACTAACATCATCATAGCATGCAGATATTCTACATCTTTCTCCATAAAAGATTTAATTGATCCATTTGGATGTTTTACTACATACTATTGTTGTAAGATAATTTTAGCATACAAAGATTTTGTTCCAATCCTCCTTTTAAGTTCATTGATCATATTCTCAACACGTCTTCCCATTTCTGAATGGTTTACTTAGAATGGCCATCATTATGAGCGTGATAAGTTGTACTATTATTCATACCAGTGTTTAGATCATGTTGGATACTCTTCTATAACTTAGAGGTAAGTCTTGAATCTATATTAGATACAATCGATAATGGTACTTCATATAGCCTCACCAATTCTCTGATTTATATCCATGTAATTTCATCGAGTGTGAAGTCCCCTATAATTGTGATAAAGTGAGATTTCCTTTGTAAGATAATCCACAACAAATCATACAATATTATTTCCTCCGGATTTCATTATAAGTCTAGTGACAAATTCTATGGTGATGTTTTCTCATTTCCATGTTGGTATGGGTAATGGTTACATCATCCCCTTATAATTTTTTTGTTCATACTTTATTTATTGTGATAAAAAGAACTTATAATTACATTTAGGGATCTCCTTCTTCATATTGTCCTACCAATAGTGGTCGGGGAGATCTCGATACATCTTTGTGCTCCCTGGGTGGATGGAGAAGTTCTATCAATGTGAATTATTCAAAATATACCTATTTATCTCAACATTCAATGGAACACATAGTTCTGACCAAAATATTATGAATCCATCCACATCTATTTGGAATTATGAGGATTTCCAATTTTTTATAGATTCCACCCTCTTCTGAATTTCCACACCCTCAGTTTGAGAATCCTTTATCTTATCTAAAAGGGACTATTGAGTAGTCATTTCATAAAGCATTGGTTATTTTCCTTCTTGAATGATCCTTATGTATATCCATTACATGTCTAAGAATATTGGATCCCTCTCAATTGTCACAATTAAAAATGTTTCAATATCCTTTCTACTTAAATCGTCTTCCACTTTATTCACTCTACTAGGATGGTGGTGAATTGAGTATACATAATTCTTGTTGAGATATAACCATCTTTATTGGTGCATATTAAGATTCTTCTATGTGAATATATACTTATGGCTCTTGTGGTCAATATATATCTCACAATTCTTTCCATAAAAATAATGCTTCCAGATTTTCAACATGAAGATCATAGTCACAAAATACAGATCTTCTGTGGGATAATTTTTCTTAGGATCATTCAACTATCTAGAGTCATATGATATCACTTTATCATTTTTCATCATTAAACTGGTACAACTCTTCTTTTAATCATCGCTTTATACCACCAAGAGTTCCCCAATAGTGAGTAGTGTAAGTACTGGTGCAGTAATAAGCATGATTTTCTATTCTATAAAAAACTTCATATTCACTAGTCTAGAAAAACTTTAATTCCTTCCTAGTCACCATGTTTAATGGGATTTACAACCATGATAAGTTCCTCACATATTGTCTATAATACCCAGCTTCACTAAGGAGATTATGGATCTCCATTATAAATATTTGTTTGGTCCACTCTTCAATTTCTCTTGTTTTAGAAGGTTCCACTAATATGACTTTATTAGTGATAACATGCCCCAAGAATGAAACTTCCCCTAACCAGAGATCACATTTAAAATAATTTTCACATATTTTTTATTTCCAAAAAATCATTAGCATTGTATTTAAATACTCCTCATACTCCTAATTTCTCTTAGAGAATATAAGAATTTCATCTACAAAGACAACCATAAATTTTTCAGTGTAATCTATAAAGACATAATTCATTAAGAACATGAATATTATGAGACAATTATTGAGTCTAAAGGGAATCATAATGAACACATAGTGTCCATACCTCATTCAAAAGGTTGTCCTACGAATATATTAATTTATAACCCTTAAGTGGTGATATACCAACTAAAGATCCACCATAGATAAATAATTGGCCTCATAAAGTTGATCGAACAATTCATGTAAGTGTGGAAGGAGATACTTGTTTTATATCATGATTTTTTTTGAGCTCATAATAATTAATGTAGAGGTGTGTTGATCCATCCCTTTTCTTGATGAGGTGCACTAGCGCACCCCATGGTGAAGAACTCGGGCATAAGAAACTCTTATTCAGAATATCTTATAATTGCTTCTTTTGTTCTTCCAACTAAATGGCGTCTATTATATAAGGCATATTTTTCATGGGAAGAGATTCATGTATAAGTTCAATTGATAACTCAACCTCTCGATCAAGTGGAAGACTGAGAAATTCTTTAAGGAACACATCGATGTTGCCCCTCAAAATGGACATGTTTTCAAGCATGGTCCCCTTCTTTTTATCAATAACTTGAGCTAGATATTATTTAATATAAGTCAGTAATATAGATAATTTAGATAATGATTCAAAATTAAGTTCATCCCACTTCATAAAAATGTATGAAATTAGAGGATTCCTCAGGATGTAAAGAGAGATCTCCGTTTCCTGATAGTAGATGTTGGATTTGTATAAAGATAGTTATTCCAAGCCCAATATAGCATCAAACTCCAGAAAAGAAAGTATGATGAGATTTTCTGGGAGGTTTGATCCACAATCATTTATCACGTAGGAGTTATATCCCTACTACAAATCTAGGTTTATTCAGTGTTATGGTATTAACAGTGCAAGATAAAAGCACAGTTAAAGACCCTCTTTTCAGTGTTATACAAATCCCTATTGAAGGGCTTATTTAACATTTCTTTTTTTGGCACTATTAAATGGGGTTTTAACAGTGCTAAAAACAAGTGGTCTTAACAGGTTCTCTTTACTAGTGCTAACAAAAAAGCACTAATAAACCACCTGTTATCAGCACTAGTAAATTACACTAATAAAGGGGGATTTATATCAGTGCTTCTAGAAAATCATAGATAAAGGGAGGCCTCTATTAGTGCTTATAAAAAATCTAATAAAGGGTTGGTTTATATCATTTCCTTTTTAGAAGTGCTGATAAAGACCCCCCCCCCCCCACTTATCAGCACTTTTTTATTAGCACTGATAAATGTTATATTTCAAAAAATATAGATATTTCATTAAAAATAATATATAAATATATTTATATTGATATGAATATAGAATATATTTTTTCAAAATGTTTTAGGTAAATATAAATAAGGAATTACACTTGATATATAAAATATTTAGTGAAAATGAATTACAAAAAATTAAAAAATTATTTTTAATTAATAATTTGATAATTATTATCAATTAATAGTCATTTAATAAAAATTTAAAGATAAAAGAATTAATAAAACATCTAAAATAATTTTGAAAGAGAAATTGAACTTTAAACGGCCATAACTTTTCATCTGAGTGTCTATTTGGGCTCTACCACATATCAAATTGAATCATGAGGTATGGTATATTCTATTTTGATTGGGGGAACTCGGTCAATATTTTTTTAAGGTCATAAGAAGCCCTGAATGCCTCCAAAACAGAGTTTTCAGTTAGGGTACCCTGATTATTTGACATTTGTTGGAATTTCAGCCTCATTTCATGGGGTCATATTGTCTATTTTTAGTGGAGACTGAATTTATTACCATGTATTACATTCATATTGATATTGTGGTTTTTAAATTTTGTCATTTTTCACAATTATTTATTATTTATAATTAAATATATGTATATTTTCATATATTTACTTATAATAAATCACTTGTATAAATACATATATCAACATATTTACACAAAAATGTATTTTTAAATATACAAAATAAATATTTATCAAGGATTTTATTTAAAGTAAAAAATTATCCATTTTTTACCATATTAAAATAAAATAATATTTATATATATAATTTATATATATATATATATATGCGTGTATTAATAAACATTTATTTATTTAATTATTTATATTATAATAAACATAAATGAACATTAATAAACAATATATTTTCGTAAATATAATTGAATATGTGTATATCAAAAATTAAATAGTATATAAACATAAATAGAAATGACATTAAATATACAACAAAATATTAATGACCTAGTAGTAAATAGAATTTAGTCACATAAGGGAGGTCCTCTGAACAAATCTAGGCATGCTTAGGTATTTTTGGTAGCCTTGTAGAACTAAGGAAGGGGGTGGGTTTCAAGATAGAGGATGGGGTATTGCAAATAATTGAGAAAGGGTATATAAGTGCTGAGAAAGGGGTTATAGGGGGTGCATGAAAATATAATTTTTTTCATATTTTTAGGAGTTATTTTTTAGTGTAGTTAAAAGACACCCTTTAATAGTTATAAAAAGAATTATTAAAGGCACCCTTAAAAATCACTAAAAAGGTGTTGATAAAGGGTTCCTTTAACAAACCTTTTTTTACCACTCTTAAAAGCCCCCTTTTAACATCACTCACAATATCAATCCTTTTGAAGCACTGATAAAACCCTATAACTTGCTCTGTTAAAACCCAGATTTGTTCTACTATAAGTTTTAGATGAAATAATTTCCCCATTCATTGTTCTCATAGATAAATCAACTTCAATATTTTGAGGTGATGTTTGACTAGTTATATTAAACATGTAGGATATGAAAGAACGTGTACAACCAAAATCAAAAAAATATGTTTTCTATTCTTGAATTAATAACCATCATACATTTCACACAATCAATTTTTCAATCCACTATAGCAGTAGTGATATAATATGACCTTTCATTGTACCTTGTTGGTTATTATATTTTATTGTCTCGAATAACCCTTGACTTTGGGAATTGGCGTACATAATACTCATGTTTCTTACAGATGAAACATTGTACTTTAGGCTATGTATTCAACTATTCCATCATTATTCTACATTTTCAATATTTTTTATATCCCTTAAACAATTATTTTCTATATGCCTTTATTTTCAACATTTTATGTATCTCATAATTCCTTTTAGATAGTTATCGAGATGCTTATTCCAGTATATTTCATATGTGGGATGTTGGGTTTTATTTCCTCTATGGGATTTATCAATTGATCCCCCCTTATTAAACTCTATTTTCAACTTTTATCTCTAAGCCCACGAGACCACTGAGAGACTCCAATTTCTATATTAACATTAAGGGCATGATGTATGGTCCACTCAGTTCTTTCAATGTCTGAAAATTCCAATGATTCCCATTGACTCAGCTCTAATCCATTAAATAAATAATCCAACATTCATTCAGTGTTTACGACAAAACCATAGCCATATCGTGTAAGATGTGTAATATTTTACTTGAATTTCGTGATAGACTCATATTCCTTTTTCTTTAGTTTAAAGAACTTCCTCTATATCTTAAGATTTAGAGTGCAGGGTAAATTTTTATTAAAAAATATTTTCTTCAGTTCTTCACTTTTTATTGTATCAATTTTCTCTTTGGTCTTAATATTATTTATCAATTTCCACCACTAATCTTCTTACCCATCAAAATGATAGGCATCCAGTATGAATTTATCTTATTCTATGTATTAAATGATATATAATATCTTCTCAATATAGTTAATCCATTATTCCATGATGATGGGATTATAAGATCCACTAAATATATGAGGTTTTTTTGCCAAAATGATTCAAATTCAACTATCTCTTTCATAGGAGAAGGAGGTTCATCCACATGATTCATGTTTTTATTCACAACATGATCTATTTGAAACGGTACTATTGTAAATATCTGGGATCCTGTTTCTATTAGGTTTGGAATCTCATTAGTGTAATCATCACATTGCCAATCACACTGATTTTTAGCACAAGTTCTCCTATTTCCATACATTAACAAGAAAAATAAAAGAAAAATTATGGGAATTGAATAATTAGCTTGTGAGAATATAAAAATTAAAAAATGAAATTAGAAGTAATTAATTAAAAATAAATATATTATAAAAATTTGTGATTCCTTATGTTTCAATATATGTTATCCTTGGTGATTGAATTATCCCTAAGGTACTTACAAATGTTTTCTAGTACTAATACACAAAAATAAATAGACCATCCTCTGATACCAGCTATATGTTTTTAAATATATTATTACATGATTTTAAGAATTATTATCCCCCAAATATAACACAAGTATTGAAAAGTATAGTGTCTTTGAAGAATAGGTTCATAATTATAAAACAGGATTATATAATAAAGTATATTTTTATCAGTCTCTCCAATGTGCTCTTAACTTCCTTAGAACTTCTACATCTATATAATAAAACCAAGGGAATACATAGACAAAAGGTATAATCCTAAAATCCCAGTAAGGTAATAATAATGGAAAATAAACATAACACATGAGTTCGAAGGAATAACCTGATAAAATGTAAGAAATGGATCATGAAGAAATCTGTAGAGACACAACGTATATAATATATAATCAAATTATCATGTAAATATAGTAATGATCCAACAACATGTATCATGACATAAATATTATTCAAGGCTACCTTCTAAGACTATATCATAGGTCTGAAAGAGTCCCATAATGGATTAGGTTTACTCTATTATCCCATACATAACATATCATGAGACAAAATATTACCAAATTAATTAGAGAGAAATATAGTTTCACCAATGATAACATGTTCATGTATATGTGTTCCACATGAAAAATCAACCATAAGGAATAAACATAAGGGTTACCCACAGAAAAAAATGGGTTTCGTAATCATGTTATAAGGGATAACCAGAGGAAAGTATCATCATGGTATACTTGAAAGAAAGAATATGAATAATTATTGGACACTAATAAATAAAATATAATAAAATATCATTGATAATTATGTCCAAATTAATTTAAAATGTGAAAAATATTGGTTTGGTAAAATTAGAAATGTGCCACTTAAGTACTGTTTTGGGGAAAAGAATAGAGTATTTAAAGAAGATAAAGCCATAAAACCAGAAATGAACTAAAATATTATTTAATGATAAATTTATTATTTTTCTATAAATAGTAAATTATTAAAATATTATATAGATTTTACTCCGTAATGAATAATAAATAGAGAAGTTCACTTTAGTTGGGTTTGCTTATCGAGATGAATTGAGAAGGGAACCTTTCCAAATATGAATTTCCCCATCAAAGAAAGATGAATTGATCTATATAAATTTTTTTGGAAAATAAAAAATATAATTTAGGATAGGTATAGATTAATTATTAAGAAATAAATTGGGGTAAAGAGAGATAAAACAGACCCCAAAGGAAAAATGGTGGTATTGGAGAGATCCTTTGCGTTAAGTCTGAATATGCTCTACACATGAACTAAATATCCTAGATAATAGAATTAGATTAATTTATTAAAAAATTTATAACATTTCTCATATATAAATTATTTTTTATAGTTTTATTAATTTCATTTATGGCCATTTTGATAAGTTATAAAATTTAATTTCTTTGTTCTGGGAGTGTTTGTTTCATGGTTTTATGATCCATTAACTTGTATATAATTATGGAAGTTTTTTAAAATAGGTATAATTCACTAGAGGGAAAATTATATGGTTTTAATTCACTTAAATAATTTTAAATATTTCCATATATCATTTTTTCAAAATGAGGAAGATTAATTTAATAAAAAGTTAATGATTAATGTTTAGTTTATTGTGGTGGTTTTTACGACCATCACAAACTAGTGTCATTTAATTTAATATTATGTATATATATTAGTTTAAGTACCTAAAATAAGTTATAATATAAATATAAAAATATAATTTGACATTAATAGTTTTTTTATAACCATCCTTGAACGCGGTAATGGAAAACGAATACTTATTGTCCATAAAGGTGGTGAACAGACATATTACGGATGATGATTTCATTTTTACAAAAAAAAAAGGAGGAGTGAAGGGATTTAATGATGGATTTTACATTAAAATAATCAAATTATAGTATATATATAATATTTTATTTATCATTTCACTTTGGATATGGGTGATTATGAGGTAGAAGAATGAAATAATTTAAAAGAGAAAGATGAAGAATTTTACCTCTTGATTGTCGTCTCTTTGTGAACCTCCATAAGGAACATGGAATTGGTCTATTAGTGAGACCAGAAACACTAGGACATGGGGAAAATTCTTGGAAAAAATCAAGAATATTGGAAAGATAAAAATAATAGAAGGTATGACGAGAAGAGTTGTTGAGGGTGGTATTTATAAGGGGAGGAGAGGCGTGCTTTTTATTATTATATTCATTAGTTTGTTATTTTGGATCAAGACTCTAAATAGTGTTGATTATTGTGACTATACATATTAAATAGTGTATCTGTGTTCAAAATAATGTTTTATTACATCATCTATTACTCATAAATGAATGTATTTGGTTTATACTATAAAATACTATAAATTGTTTTATTTTATTATTCACCAAAACATTATTTTATAAAAATCAAAAAGAATCACCCTAACAATTTTTTTATCTGTAGGTTAAAAAATGGAATTATTTTTATCAATATAATTTTCTAAATTTTGATAAATTTAATTTTCAATTAATTTTATATTTACTCAAAAACCACAATTTTAATATCATAATCAATTCTATAACCCTTTGAAAAATAACTTATGGTCTCTTAAAATTATCTTATCATTATGATGGAACTTAATATTAATTTTTGAATCCATTTTATAAAATCAAATTTTGTTTTAAAACATTTTATTCATTATATAATAGAAAATAAAACATTCACATTTTATAAAACTACCAAACCTAAAAATATCATTTTTAAAACATTTATTTACTTCTACCATGATATTAATACTTCACATTTTCATTTATAAGATACATAAATATTATTTTACACTTTCATATGTGAGGTTACTATTATATAAAACATAATACTATTATTAAGGGCCATATTACTATTTAAATGATCATCATACATTTCCATCGATAATATTAATATTCCAACTATAAGGTTACAATTTTAATGAATATTGTATTAATCACTTTATATTTTAATTCTACAGCTTTGTTCATGATTGAGATCATTCTGGTGGATCGAGAAGACCCAAATTCTCGAATTATTTTTATTTTATTTTCAATTTATTGTTAGATTTTAATATTTGAAATTATTAGTGGTTTAGTTTATATCTAATTTATCATTCTACATTTATAAAAATAATTTTATATAAATTTTTTTGTATGACATAATTATAATAAGTGAATATTTGTTGATATAATTATGGTTCTTTACATTTTTCGCCCATAATAAATTTCACCCTTAAAATTTTATTTTACATTTTATGGTAAAAAAAGGTGAGGGTACTTCTACGTAAACTTTTACCCTAGTTACATTGTTTCATCTTCTTACATAGGGTTCATCGATAGTACTCTGAAAATGTGAGTAGTATTATTATGTAGAACTTCATTGATATGGTCCAATATCATCACCAGTTGCTCCTCATAATAGAGGTCATTTTCAATTCTTACCACCTATGAATTCAATATGAATGAGTGACCTAGTATGTACTTCTACAAGAGGGATAGGTGGATTACATCATGTAATTGAGTTATTCTAGGTGTAAGTTTTAGTTGATATGATAAATCTCTGATGTGATCATGAATCTCTATGGGGCCAATATTCCTCCTTCTAAAATATCCTGACTCTCTTACATAGAGATATTCATATGAATGATTTGTATCCAATCTCAAATTCTAAGTATAATTTATGATTGTATTCATATCTACTATGTCGATTTTAAGAAACCCAGATGTGCTTCTAAATGTTCTTCGACTTTTATATAATTTCTTCAACCATTTCAGTCCTAGTATCTTACATTCACCGACATAATACCAGTATTCTAGTGTTCTATATCTTTTCCCAAACTGGTCTTTATATGGAGCCAATTGGATGCTTGAGTGGAAACTATTGCAGTTAGATAATTTTTCCAAAGTAGGATATTGATCCCATCTTCCTTTCAAGTCCATCCATCATTCTATCAATATGCCTTCCAATGTCAAAATATTTCACATAGATTTACCATAAATTTTAAGGTGATAAGTTGTACAGAAGTTTAGATCAATGTTTAGAGGATGTTAAGGACTCTTAAAGAATATAGAGGTAAATATTTTATCACAATCAGATACAATCAATAATGGTACTCCATGGAGCCTCACCACTTCTCTAATACATATATTTGATAGTTGAACAAGTGATAATTCATCTATAATTGTGATCAAGTGAGTTGTATTTGTAAGAAAATCCACAATAACCAATATCAAATTTTTTTTGTATGTATTTATAATCCCATTGACAAATTCCATGGTGATTTTTTCCCAAGAACATTATAGTATGCATAACGGTTGAATTATCCCCTTAAAATTTTTCCTTTTATCCTTCCCTTGTTGACATAACAGGACCTTTGATGTATATTCAGTTATATCCTTCTGTATATTATCACATCAATAGTTCTCATGGATCTCACTATACATATATGTGCTCCTTAAGTGGCTGGAGAAGTTTGAGCTATATGAATCACCCAAAATACCCCTCTTTATCTCAATATTGGATGGTACACATAGTCCAGACTCAAATCTTATGAGTCCTTTATCATAAATTTTGAACTATTAGGATTTCAAATTGTTGAAAGATTCTGCCTTCTACTGAATTTTTACATCATCTCTTTGAGAATAATTTATATTATATATATGGGATGGAGGAAAAATAATTTGAGAAATGATTTATGATGTTCTATATTTTATGATATCATTTATATCCTTTTGAAGTCTAATAATATTGGATCCATTTCAATTATGATCATTGATAAAGTTATAGGATCCTTTCTACTTAGAGAGTCTCTCAATTTATTCTCATTACTGGGATGGTAGTGGATTAAGCAATCATAATAATTGATGAGGTATAACCATCATTGATAGCGCATGTCAAGATCATTTTTTTGTGAATATATATTTAAGGCACTTATGATAAGTATATATCTCATACTTTTCCCCATATAGATAACTTCAAGATATTCTCAATTCTAAGATCACAGATACCAACTCCAGATCATGTGTGGGGTAGTTTTTATCATAAACATTCATATTCTTTGACTCTTAAGATGTCAATTAATAATTTTTCACCATTATATAGCCTAATAATCTCTTTGAAGCATTATTATATACTAAAAAGAGTTCCCTTCTACTGGGTAGTGTAAGTACTAGTGTAGTGATAACTCTCTTTTCCAAAACATTAAATTTGTCTTCATATTCAATTATCTATAAAAACATTACTCCCTTCCAATTAAGCTAATTTAATGGGTTTGAAAATTGTAATAAGTTCCTCAAAAATCATCGATAGTACCAAGCTAGATCAAGGAAACTATGGATCTCCATTGAAAATATTGTCCTTGGACACAATTATTACCTCTATTTCAAATGGGGCTATTGATATCCCTTTTCTTGTAATAACATTCCCTAATAATGATACCTCAACCAAAAAGAACTCACATTTACTATACTGTTCATATATTTTTATATTAAAAAATCTTTCACGTAGTATTCAAGTACTCCTATTTCTCCTCCTTTATCTTATAATATATCAGAATATCATACATAAATACTACCAAACTTTTGTTGAGATAATCTATAAAGAATTTATTCATAAATTCCATGAATATTTTTGGATAATTGGAGAGTTATAAGGGCATAATTACAAACTCATAGTGTTTATACTTAGTTCAAAGGTAGTCATTGTAATATCTTTCTTATTCACCATTAACCAGTTATATCTTAACCAAAGATACACCTTAGAGAAATAATTTTCCCCATTTAGTTGATTTAACAAGTCATATAGTCAAGGAAGGGGATACTTGTTCCTTATCATGATTTTATTGAGCTCATGATAATCAATTTAGAGGCACATTGATCTATCCTTATTCTTGAAGAAGAGGACTGGTGCACCCCACGGTGAAGCACTGAGGCATATGAAACCCTCATCCAGATTATCTTGTAAGTTCTTATTTAGTTATATAAAATCAATGGTGGATATTATGTAAGGTGTCTTTAATATGGTTAGAGAACCAGGTATGAGTTCAATTGATAACTCAACCACTCTTGTATGAGGAAAACTGGGAAATTCCTAAGGGAACACATTGGTGTAGTCCCTCATAATGGGAATGTCTCCAAGCATGATAATGTCCTTTATATCAATAATTTGATATAGATATACTTTCTCATATGGGAATAATATCCACAATTGAGATGATGATTTTAATGGATATTCACTATACTCCTCACACTTGCATAAAATTAGAGGATTTTTTGAGATATGAATAGTGATATTGCTTTTCTGATAGTTGATGTTAGATTTAAATAAATATAGGCAATACATGCCCAATATAGCCTAAAAATCCACTAAAGGATGTAATTAATTATTTTCTAAGAAGTTCAATCCAAAAACAATTACTGGAGATGATTTATATACTTTAGATGCAATAATTTCCCCATTCATTGTAGTTTTGGATACCTCAACCTCTATATTTTGGGGTGATGTTTGGATAGTTATACTAAACTTGTAGGATATGAAATATTATCTAGAACCAAGATCAAAAAGTTAATTTTATATTCTTGAATGAATAAACATCATACCCATCACATAATCATTGTTAGGATCCACCTCAACAGTAGTGATATTATATACCCTTCCTTTCTTACTTAGAGGTTGTCATCATTTATTTTCTACGAAAACCCTTATCTTAGGACATTGTCTTGGATTATTCTAATGTTCCATCCAGTTGAAACACTGTATTCCAGGCTGATGATTGATCTAAACCTTCCATCCTTCTTCTTCATTTGTGGAATTATTCTTATCCCTTCAGTAATGATTAGCTTGATTCCCCTATTTGGTACAATTTAAGAATATCCTAGTTCACATTAGATATTTCTAAGAATGCTTCCCCCCACACTTATAACATGTAGGATGTTAGGTTTTATTTACCCCAAGCGATTTATCTATTGATTCACCCATATTAAAATTCATTTTCCTATTTTTGTCTTTGATCCCATGAGACCACTTAGAGTCCTCAATTTTCATCTCAACCTTAAGGGAAGAACATACAATATCCTTATATCTTTCAAAGTCTAAAATCACCAAGTATTTTCATAGATTCGTCTTTAGTCCATAAAAGAAATTACACACCATTATTTTTGTGTTCATGAAAAATCCATAGGCATATCTTGAATGCCTTCGAATGTTTTCCTCGTATACCCTGATATAATCATCTTCCATTTTCTTTATTCTGAGAAACTCCCTCTACATCTTATGATGGAGAGTTAGGGGAAAATATTTTCTGGAATACTTCCCATTCTACGGAATCATTTTCCTCTTTATCCATCATGATCTTTATTACTGTCCACTGCTGATCAAATTCCCAGTAAAAATTATATCCAACCAGCATGACTTTCTCTTCTTCTGAGCATTTGGGGATAGATAATATCATATCAAAAGAGGTAATATATTATTCCATGATGAGGTTATCAGAGGATCCACTTAATATAGGAGGCCTTTTTATAAATTATATGACTGAAACATTGTATTTCTTAAAATAATGAGGGATTTCCACATGATTCGAGTTATTATTAATAACATGATCTAATTAATCCTATACTATAATAAAATTCTGAACTCCCATTCCCATATAATTTGGAATATCATTAGGTAAATCATCATGTTTCCTATCACATGTATTGTTTTAACAAGTTATCATATTTCCCACCATTAACTATAAAAATAAAAAATGGGGGCTTCAATACTTATATAATGGTTATATAAAAATTAAACCTTGATCTTATAAGTAAGGAATTATAAATGAATATTTTATCCAAAATTATTATTCCCTTAGTTTAAATATAGTTTATCATTGGTGAGATAATTATACGTAGCATTATTACTAAATATTTTATGGCCTAACCCAAAAAATAACAAGATTTTCCTTCAAAACCAACTATAGTGACCCTATCCTTTTACACATATTATAACATGTATTTAAGTATTATTATCCATTAAATGAAAACCAAGGATCAAAAATTATAATTTATTTTAAGATTAGGTACATAATTAGGGAATATGAAACCATAATAAAACATATTTTTATTAATATCAAAAATGATCGCCTAACTTCTTTTGATATCTAACATCTTCATTGGTTAACCTAGGGAATACATACACAAAAGGGATAAGAAAAAATCATAGTGATACAATTATCATTAAAAAGAAGAAAATCAGATGAGTTATAAAGAATATAATGATAAAATATAAGTAATAGATCGTGAATAAAATTGTAGAGAGATAAAATATCGAACATGGAATCATATGATTAGTCCAATATTTGAGGGATTCAGTAATATATATCATGACATAGACATGATTCAGGACTAACTTCTAAGACTATATCACATGGGGGATATGGTCCCAATTTATTAGAGAGCTATCAAGACACACCCATAATAACATGTTCATGCATATGTGTTCCACATAAATAATCAACCATGAGGAATAAAAAAAGGGTTATCCATGGAAAGAAATGGGTTAAGTAATCATGTAAAAAGGTATAAACAAAGGGGTGTATCATCATGGTATACTTGAAATAAATAATAGGATCATTCTTGGACATTGATAATGTAAATATAAGGATATATCAATAATAATGACGTTTAACTGAATTAAAAACATGGAAATGAGTGTTTAGGTAACATTAGAAATGTTTCACGTGAGGGTGTTTTTAGGGAAAAGAATAAAGAGAATTTAAATATTATAAAGGTATAATTGTTTTCATAAACCAAGAAATGAACTAAAATAGCTTTTCAGGATAAATTTAGTGTCTGTAGAAAAATATTATTGCAATAAAATAGTTTATGGAGTGTACCTGAACATGGTTAAGAAAAAGAGAAGTTCCCTTCATTCAGGTTTTCTTATTGAGAGGAATTCAAAAAGGAACATTTTAAAATATGATTTTTTTTCTTAAAATAAAGATCAATTGATATATATAACTATTTTTTAAAAAAATAAATTAAATATAGGATAGGTATATAAGAATAATTGAGAAATAAAATGGGGAAAATAGAGGGGGAATGTAACCCAGTGGAAAAAATGGAGGTTCAGAAAGATCCTTTACCTTATGTATAAATATATTCTACATTTTAAACTTTATGCAATTGATAATAAAATTAGATTAAATAATTACAAAATTTATAAACTTTTTAATCTATATTAGATTTATTATAATTTTACTATGTTCATTTATGGCCATTTTGATGAGTTATAAAGTTTTATTTTGTCATTCTGAGAGTATTCGTTTCATGGTTTCATGATCGGTTCAGTTGTATATAATTATAGAAGTTTTATTAAAATTGGAATAATTCTGAAAAAGTGAAATTTTATGATTTATTGTGCTCATAAATTTTAAATGGTCCCAAATATATTTTTTTATGAAATTTGGATGACTTATTTGAAAAAAATTTAATGACAAATGTTTAGCCTATTTTGATGGTTTTTACGACCATCACGAACTTGTACTTTTTTATTAAATATTATGTCTACATATTAGTTCCAAAAAATGAAATAAGTTATAAGATACATATTAAAATCTAATTTAACCCTAGTAATGGTTTTATGAATATCCTTGAATGTGGTAATGGAAAACGACAACTCATCATCCATGAAGGAGGTGAACTGACATATTATGGATGATGTTTTCATTTTTAAAAATAAAATGATGAGAGAATGGATTTGATCCTAGATATTAAATTAACATCCTAAATTACATTATATATAAAATTGAAGTTATCATGTCACTTTGGAATGTGGGTGACGATAAGTTATAAGAAAGAAAGAATTTAAAAGAAAAAGATGGTGGATTTTACCACTTGATTGTCATCTCCATGAGAACCTCCTTAGGGAATATGGAATTTTTATTTTATCAAGACCAGAAGCACTAAGACCTGGAGATGGGGCCTCAGAAGTAAATTGGTCAGAATATTGGCAATATCTAAATCTTGGATGGTGTGCAGAGAAGAGGTGGTGAGGGGCTGTATTTATAAGGGTAGGAGCGGGGTGTTTTTTATTGTTATATTCAATAGTGTATTTTTTGGATCAAGACTATAAATATTGTTCATTATTGTCTATGTATATAGTAAACAGTGCATTTTATTTCTAAATAATTAATTATTACATCATCCATGACTCAAAAAATCATGTATTTTGTTTGTAATGTTAAATATCAATAATTGTCTTATTTCTTTATTCACCGAAAATTCAATTATCTTTGAAAAATAAAAAAATTCACCATAAACATTTTTAAATATATAGATTTGTATAATAGAATCAATTTTTTCTAAATAAGTTTCCAAATATAATAAATTTAATTTATAAATATCTATCATTTATTTGAAAAATGCATATTTTAATATTATAATCGATTTTATGGCCTATTGAAAAATTACTTATGGTCTCAAAAAATTATAATATCACTATAATACAACATAAAATTAATTTATAAATCCATTAAATAAAAATAATTTTTTTCTTTGAATCATTTAATTCATTATAAAATCAAAAATAAAACATTCACGTTTTATAAAAATACCAACACTTAAATTATCATTTTTAAAACATTTATTTACTTGTACCATGACATAAAAATATCATATTTTAATTTATAAGATACCTAAATATTATTATATGTTCTAATAGGTGAGGTTACTATTTTAGTGGCCATATTACTATTCCTAACATTTAGACTATTATTCCAAAAATATGTTTACTATTCCAATGGTGAAATTTATAAGGGTCATATCGGTTCACTACTACCCATAAATACCACTTATTCCATTCATTATTAATTAACTTCTACTTTTTTTCAAGATTATATATATGTTCATATTCAGAATGAATATTATATTATTAAAATTATGTTTTATTTCTACAGCTTTGTTCATGAGTGTGGTCATTATGGTGGATGAAGCAAATCCAAATTATCATGTTCTTATTCTTTCGGTTTTTATTTATTATCCTATAGTAACATCTGGAATTATTATTGGTTTAGTTTATCACTAATTTATAATTATTAATTTATATTAATAGTTTTTTGTTTATTTATTTGTATTAAATAATTATAAGATGGTGATTTCCATTAATAAAAGTTTAGGTCGTTATATTAAATCCTCAGTAAGGGAAACATATTACTAAAGTAATCATCAAATAAACATTATGACAGGAAGAGGTAAAATAAATTAATCCATAATCAAATTCCAATAAAAATAATTTTATATCCTATATAATAACATAAAACATGGATATCAATAATACCGATCTCAAACTTACGGAATGCATACTATAAGACATTAATAACCTGTTATCAAGGCTTTATACCAAGACACTTTACTTATCCTCTAAAATAGCCTGACACCAGAATCTCGGAGTCAGTGCATTATTTTATTTCATTGGAATGATATAATGGAATAAAATCCCAAAGTATTAATGATTTTAGTATTTTTAGAACGCCATATTACATACATGATACTCATAGTACATTATGAAAGAGATAAAATACAACATGATACATAACAAACTGAAATAAACCACATCCTGGAAACTCATTCCCAGGATTCCTCTCCATAACCTAGGGAAAAGAAACAAAAATAAGGGTGAGCTCAAATACTCTGTAATAGTCACATAATGAAATAATAAGGTAAGTAAATTTAATAGGTTATAGAAATTATGGAAAGTTAAATAATGTGAGAAAAATATGCCACCAATAAACAGTGAAAGAAAATCCATAGATTTTGTCATAGTTAAAATCTCATGGAAAGTAATAAATGTATAATGAATAAAGAAAATTATTTTTTAGTGCACATCAAGTATCTGAAACATGAACCATTATACTTTCTATACGGTTTAATTATGTGGGTAGAAACTCATAAAATTCTGTATGGAAACAAATAGGATGGGTTTGTGGTCAACTGTTTTGCCTCATGAGACCTGTCAATCCATAGAGGGAATATAGTAGGTCCCACCCATCACTGAAATTCCAAATCATTATTCATAAATATATTTAATTCAAGAATAATATTCTTTTTCAAAATTTGTATTGAGTACACGAAACAGATTCATCATAATTTCCCCTTCTAAAAAACATTCAAAATAAACACCGCAAGTAAAACGATATACAAATAAGAAAATAATCAAATACATGATACAAGAATATTTATATTTAATAGAAATATAATTTAAAATAAAAAATGATCTCAAAGGAGTAGTATATACATCATACAAGAATGATTGTGTGCACAATACCAAGTAAGTCTCAAGGAAATGGCAATTGAGAAAAAGTCCCTTACCACATTATAATCAATGGAATCGTATGACAAAAAATTAAAAAACATTAAATACATAATTGAATAAAATTATTATAAATATAATCATGATATTTGTATCAAATGGAAGTAAAAATACACCACATACAAGAAATAAGTGGAGAATAATGGAAATCTAGTGGAAATAAAAGTGAGATGAGAAACCCCTTACCGTAATTCCCGCTTAATTTTTTCATGTTTGCTCCTCATGAAAAAAAATATATTTATTATAATAATTATCTAGAATTGAATTATAGTCATTTATATAACTATTTATCATTTTTTTATATTTCTTAATTTTGGTTGATGAAAATTAAAGCATTTGATATCATGTTTTACTTAAAACTTTCCTGTTTTTCAAAGATTTTTATCTTTAATATAAATGTAAATTATACATTAATATAATTAATTTAAAAAATATATAATTAATATAATTATATTTTTATAAATTATATATAGTTTATAATATCCATCCTTTAGGATTTTTTTATGTGTTGACATGGAAATGTCTCCATTGGTGGTTGTCCGACCCTTAATGTGACATTAACAGGAGAGTGGAAAGAAGATGTTTTGAAATTTTATATATAGTAGTATGACACATAGAGTATGTAAAATAAATAATATATAGCTAAATTACTTCCTAATTAATTCCATTAATGATTTTATGTATAATATTAGGTGGAAGATAAAAGGAAGCTTAACCCAAAAGAAAAAAAATGGGGGTTCAGGAGGATTCGTTTCCTTTGTTTTAATGATCAGTGCGCTTATTTAAAAGTAATGAAGTTCTAGTAAAATGGGTATATTTCACCATAATTGGAATTATTAATTAAAATAAATACTTTTAAATGGTTATATATATCATTCTATTTAATGGTATGAGGATTAATCCTTAGATAAACTTTTAGAGATAATTGTTTAGATTATTTTGGGCGTTTTTCCAATCATTACATGCTAGGGTTTTTTAAATAAATTATAATTATATGTATATGATGGTTCCCAAACATTACATAAGACGTAATAAATATTTCATAATCCATTTCATCCATAAAAATGGTCTTATTACTATCCTTTAAGGAGAAACTGAAGAACAAAAATTCGTCGTAAATGAAGGTTGTAAATCAACACCTCACAGATGATGATTTTGTTTTTAAAATAAAAGAGAGAGATAAAGGAGTTTGATTAAGGATATTCCATTAACATGATATAATTAAAGTATATATATATATATATATTATACTTTTGTTATCATTATCATTTGTACATAGAAGGTAAGGATATTATAAAAAAGAAATAATTTGAAAAGAAAATTAAAGGAAAAGGAAGATGATTTTCCCTCTTGAATACTCCTCCTTTAGAACATCATTTAGAGGATTGATTTTGAACTTTTGATGAGAAAAATAGGTTCTATACGTGTGGGGATCATGGGAGTAGGATTGGGTAGAAATTTCTTAAGGATCAAATCTTGGATTGTGTGAGGAGAAGAGGGGTGGTGGGTGATTTTATTGTGGAGGAGAAGGGGTAATTTATCATTATTCTTTTCATTATCTTATTATTTTCCACAATACAGGAAATATTATAGATTATTATGACTAAATATATTAATAATTTCATTTTATTTTGAACAAAGGGTTCTTACAATATACATGACTCAAGGAATATTGTATTTAGCTTATAATGTGTTTATACTGGAAATTACCATATTTTATTATTCACTAAAAATTCAAGTATTTCAGAAAAATCATAAAAATTTTCCCTAATAATTTTTTGACATTTAAAATTTAAAAATTAAGACCATTTGATGAAAAAAAATCTAAATATGATAAATATAATTTTAAATTTAAATCATCATTTACTCAATAAAAATATTATTTTTTAAGTTAAAACTGATTTTATAACCCCATGAAAAATTAAAAAAGTTCTTATTAGATTTTCCTAAAATCAAAGGAAATTAAAATATTTATTTATAAATTAATTTTATGTAAATTAATTTAAATTTAAATTTATTTATTAATTATAAAAGTTTAGAGAATTATTTATTATAAACACTTAATTATAAATTTTTAAAATATTCAGTTACTTATACTATTAAATAATTACATCAAACTTCCATTTACAAGGTGCATAAATTTTATTTATACTCTCATGGATGTGGTTTCTATTTATTTGGTAATTTTACTATTTATAAGGGTCATATTACTATTTGTAAGGGTAACACTACTATTCAAAAGGATCAAGTTACTATTCACAAAAAAAATTAAGTTGATCCTATCAGACTCTAAATATCTTACTAAGCACAACCATGTGTGTCCATTTTTTTAAATTCAAATCACAGAAGTGGAAAATTTATGTTTAATGGATAAGTTAAAACTATCTTGTTTAAATAATAAAATAACAAAGTGGTGTTTTGTATAGATTTAGTACTGTGTGAATTTTATTCTATATTAATTTTATTTATAAATCCTTGGGGGTTTACATTATCCACTCCTATAATGAATTGCATCCTCAAAATTTTAGATTTCACTTCGAAGAAGAAAAAAAGATTTCATACTAGAAAATATATTTTGGAAAACCAACATTATAAAATAATGTACTAGGATAAAAAATTAATTGATTTAATACCATTTCCCTAAATTTGAGAAATTATATCACGTAGTAATAATTTAAAGAAATATCTGTACTTGATACTTTTTTATAAACACCATTGTATCCTTTGGTTGTTAATTTTTATATTCCCACTTAATTTCATGGAACAAGTTGTATCATTGGGTAAAATAACCTCTAAAACCTTGTCCAAATATCAAATTCAACAATTTCATAAATGTTAAACTTTTATAACATATCATAATCAAACACTTTATAAATAATTCCATTTAATTACAATAATTAAATTATTAAATAACTTGGAGTGTACCTTAATAATAACATACAAACATGTAAGTCTATTCTCCTTGTATTCTCTTGAAGCATGGTGATAAATTAATATACTATAAAACGTAATTTAATAAATTCATGGTTACTTATTCCTTATGTAAAACATAGGAATTTAGATATATTCATTAAATACCAAATATTGTAGACTCTACCAATGATATAATAAACCACTTTATAGATATTCCATTACATAGATCCAAGACAATAAGTGTTATCTAATTTATGTTATACAAATCAATCAACTCTTTATTCTGAAATCTAAATCTTAGTACCAGGAACATATTAAGTTTTTTCTTTCCCTCAGCTATATACTTTCCAATTATATTTACTTTCTACTATGTCACTTTTCTTTAGTACCTTTCAATATACATTCTAAAATTCTTAATGAAACGGTATTTCAGCACAAGCCTTATATATCATACAAATCTTATAGTAAAAATATAATTATTAGATCCAATAACACAAATACATTACTTATCCCATTTTTACAATAGTAATAACTAGATATTGACCATGATCCCATTGAATATTCTGAGCTATAATTTCTTATCGTTTGGGAAATTGATTTTTATAGCGCTCCATCAACTTGAAATAGAAGCATTGTACATTAAAAAAGTTTTTATTACCCTTGAAATCACAATAATAGGGAACTTTATTTCCACACGTAAAGTAGGAACCCATTCTTTTTAATAATATACAAAGGTGTTTCCTTCCACAATTACCACATGTGGTAAAATACATCATTACCTTCTTCCCTTTATCTATATTTTTTCCAGTTGTCCTCTTCTTCTATTTCTTCCTTATAAAGAAATAATACATAGAAAACTCTTTATCCTTCATGTCAAGACATGATAATATCTCCTCATATGATGAGAATTTTTGAGCAACAAGTTCCCTTTAAAATAGTAGCTTAAACGCATCAAAGAAATGATCATTCTTGCTTTTTGGATTATGTGCACTGATACGGTTACCATTCCTCCTACTAGGCACTATTTTTAAATAATGGAATACACTAAATAAAGCTATAAATCATTATGTGTAATGTTAATCTGTCAAAACACATAACATAAATTATAATTTTATTCATGTCTAAACTCATAATCCTAATAATTCTTTATTTGGGGACATGTTTACAATTAAATCCTTTATAATGGTTTATAATGAAAATTTGAATTATCCTAAACATATCCCCCGAGTGTGTCAAACTATGTGCACAGTAAAGTCCATTTTCAGGTACCATGTTACCCTAAATTTGGCATGGAATACCTTTTTAGGGTTGTTACTCCTAGGTACATCTATGCCAAAACCACATCCACATATAGTATACAAAAAGGGAAGTGTTGGTAGGAAAAACCACATAATCTATAATTTTCCAAAATTCTAGGATGTTCTTCTATGATTATCCTCAAATTCTATCTTATGGTTATGTCATCTAAACAATGTTTTCTAAATCTATTTTCCAAGGTTTCTACTAAACTTCATTTGATAATGACTATAACGCCCTAACCCTAGAAGCCAGGAGCCTGTGTATTATTTTATTACATTGGCAAGATTATAAGGAATCCAATTCAAAAGGACTGGTGAGTTTAGAAGTTTTGGAAGATCATATTATATACTAGATACTCATAATATATTATGAAAGATAAAAAATACAACTTGACACATAACAAAATTAAATAAATAGCATACTTGAAACTCATTCAAAGGATTCATATTCATAGCCTGGGAAAAAGAAAAATAAATAAGTGTGATAGGAAATGCTCGGTAAGGGTTACAAGAAGAAATAATAAGTTAAGTAAATTCAATAATATATATACATTATAAAAATTTAAATAATCTAAAAAACACATTACATCAATAAACTAGGAATGAATATTCATCCATATTTTTTTCGTAGTAAAATTATCATGGAAAGTAATAAATTAGTACTAAATGAATAAAATTTTGGTTTAGTGGAAGGCTTGTATCTAGAACATGAACCATTGTATCATCAAGATGGTTTAAGCCTATAGGTAGAAACCCAACTGATTCTATTTGGAAACAAACATGAAGGGTTTTTCACCAACTATTTTGTCTCATGAAAAATGTCGATGCATCGAGGGGATATAGCGGGCCCTATGTAACAACCCAAAAATTTATTAATGAAAATTCCTATTAACCTATATAAATTTATTCTTATGGTTTTTTAAAATATATGAACTTATTTGTTTCATGTTTTTGGATATTAAAATACCATTAAGAATCGTAATTGTTGCTAATGTAGTTGTTGAACAGTAATCACATGATTAGTATAAATATAGGGCTTTAACAAATCCAATTTACTCATATAAAGGAAGTGATGGCCTCATCTAGTGGACTTTCCAAATATGAAGCCCATTTTTTGGAGGTAAAAAATAAGGTTACAACATTGGGTTTTTCTCTTTACTAAACCCAAGCTGATATTGAACACGTTAAGCTTGAGTAGAACTGACTATGGGATAAGTGGAAGTTAATAGAGATTACCACCCGAGCGATGTTATCCCAGCCACCCCAAGAGTATGTCCACATCACACTCCTTACCCTTCGGACTTTTATAGGTTTTATAAGGGGTTATGTAAAAATACCCTAGCACTATGACTATGTGCATTATTTTTATATAAATAATGTGCATGCATTTTATTATTGTTACTTTGTAAATAGTTTTTAATGCACAAATAGTATTTTTAGTTAATATTCAACTAAGAAATATATTTTGATGAATTAATGGATTTTTGAATTAAATAATATTCTAATAAATAATTATTATTATTGTCAAATTACTTTTTAGTAAATATAAATTATCTTATAATTTTATGATTGTATTTGTAATTTTTATTAAGGTTTGAAAGCTATTTTTGTCAAAACCCATGAATTTTCGATAAATGTAGGATTTTATTTTAAAAGTAAAAATTCACATATTTAGAAAATTATTTAGATAAAATGAATATTATTTTTGAAATCAGGACATTGGAATTATCCAACGTTGAATTTTTAATAATTTTCTGAGACAATTGAATATTTGGGTAAAAATTAAATACCTTTTAAATATATAATACGTTTTATGAAATAATAATGACCTAATAATGGTGTAATAAAATACTATAAACATTATTTTCGTCCAATTTATTTTTTACCTTTAAAATAATGTGATTTTGGGTTTTTTTGATTTATTTTACAAAGCTTTAGTGGACCCTTCAAGGCTTATAAAACATTTTGTCTTTTAAATTGTTTTCCTTGAAAGTGTGACTCACCTCCACATATGAAACCCTATTATTTTAAAAAGTTCGGCCACTTAACTTATAAACTATTGTTTTTTAATCCTCTTTGGAAAAAACCTTGGGCTGGTTTGTGGTTTTGAGTAGTTTAATGTGAGGTGTGCCAAACCTAAATAAAAAAGAATTCAATTTCATTTCTTATATAAACCCACCCAAGATCCCACTTCCTCTTCACTAAAAGCCATTGGAGTTTGACCAACCCCTGACCTCCTCTCTCTATAATCCTCCCAAGGTTCCTGAATCTCCCAAGAAGCCTCTCTCAAGCCTCTCCCAAGCTTTTGGGGTCACACTTCCAAGTAAGGGATTTCTTCCTTTCTCATTTTTGTCCAATTTTCTTTAAGTTGTTATTCCCTTTTATTTTCAATTAAAAATGTTGGGGTATAATTTTTAACCTTCCCCATAATACCCTAGTTATGTTTGGATGATGGTATACTCCTTTATCTATCATTATTTCATCCCATGTACACATGTTACCATGCCGAAATTCTGTGAGGGATTTCTCTCTCCTCTGTTACATCCAAGTAATTCTCTTTGAACTATTCATATAAATTCCATTAAGTTTGTTGGAACATGTATCTATATGAACCCCTTACTTTCCATTCCATGTACATATGATGAGACACCAATTTCTCTCTAATCAACCATTTTCATAAATCCTTATGTCACAACGTTATGCTGCCGAAATTGTACTGTGTTTTACTAAGCCAAGATCATTGTGTAGTGAATACCATACCCAAGTCTCTATCAAGGGTATTCACCTTTATTAACATATACATATTTAATGGAAATTTCCTGTATTTATTCTAAATTACTTTATTGTTTAATAACTTATTATTTCGATTGATTCCATGTTATATGGTCCATGTATCCCACTTATGCATGAAATAAAATGTTTAAGAAAGTTGTGCCCTGATAACGCTCCAATGCATTTGATAAAGTATAGTATCATGATACTTCATATTAGATGAGTGTTGACTCATGCTAATTCAAGTGAAATGAGGGTTTACATGGGCTTCATGTGCAATTAGGGTTTACTCTTGCTCCATGTTCAATGAGCCTTGGATGATGCAACTTCCATGTTAAGTGTTGTTCCCACATTTCCATGTTCTGAATATCATGATTTATCTTGCATTTATTTTCATGATTCTATTGTTTTCTATTGATAATCATATTACCTAACATGTATTGTAATAAAAAATTTATTCCTTTTTTACTCTCTTACTGGGCTTTATATCTCACCCTTTTCTTATGCATGTCCTCATGTTATCCCATGCAATGCTAAGTATAAGGGAGTGTAGTGGTCATCAAATGGAAGTTTTCAATAAGATGTTTCACTATATATTTTAAGTTGTTATGTAATGTACTTAATCCCTAAATACAGTAGACCTATTGATCTTCTATGTTGTATCAAGTGAATTTTTTATGTAATAATTAATGTTTAAGTATAAAATAAAGAGTAGGGTTGTCGTAGTGGGTGTCAGAGGATAGGTTTAGTTATTATTGGGATTAGGATTATAAAACCCTAGTGAAGCCTTATAAGTAATACTAAGTATAATAAAAACATACTTAAGTTTTTTTTGGTATTGACTAAGTGGTTTTTCAAGAAAATACATCCCGATCTAGATACGAGCGGGTAGAGGCGGCTCTGGCATAGATGTACCCAGGGGTGAAAACCCCGACAAAGAGTTTCATGCTTGAATCAGGGTATCCTAGTAAATGAAAATGGGATTTGATTAACTCTTGGTTATGACACTCCCGGGGGATATGCATTGGTAAATTCACAAGCATAGTATAAATCATTATTAAGGGAATTAAAACAATACCCTAAGAATATATGTTGGAATACATAGATTAAATCCTATAGATTCATCAGTTAAGGAAATAAAACTATTTATAAGTCATTTATTTTTTCCTTGGATTACCCTTTAGGTGTTACCCCTACCTTTCATTTTATTCCAGCCAATGGCCTATAATACGAGGACTCGGGCTAACAACTGATGTGAAGATCAATGTGATGATTGTGCTAATTAGAAGACCAATCTGATGGGAGTGGGCATCATGAACTCTGCCATGATTCTGTCTTAGTTAACTCAAGCTTTGAATATAAACATGGTTCAAGGGGAATGTTCAACCCCCTAGTAGAAAGAAAATGTCGTTATCAAGAGCATCATAATACAAAGGCATCCTACTTTTAATGGATCATCCAAACCCTCAATCGTCGATCAATGGATCAACTTCGTTGAATAGATATTATCCATCCTTCAATGTTTTGAACAAGATAAGGTTCTTCTAGATTCTTATCATATGGAGGGTGAAACAGATAAATGGTGGATATTGGTAAAAAATACGAAGCCTAAGGGGAAGATCGGGGCTTTGGAATGGAAGGATTTCAGAAAAATGTTTTTTGATAAATATTTTTCACACACCTTCCAGCTTCAGATGGAAAGGTACTTCCTTTCCCTCAAGAAAAAATACGACAAATCTTTCAGGGTGTATGAGGAAAACTTCACAAGGCTTTCACGATATGCCTTCGGCCTTATCGTTACCCCTGAATTCAAGGTTGGCCGCTTCTTTGGTGGGTTGAAACCTAGCCAACAGAAAGCCCTAGAAATCTATGACTTAAACAGCCATGAAGAAGTTGTCAGATGTTCCCTCAAGGTAAAAATGGAGATTGACAAATCTCAGGGGTATCATGGGGATAATATGCATAAGGTGGATTTCAATTCTGGCAGTTCGATGGATAAATCCAACAGTTCTAAGAAGATCCAGCACCCCACTTTCCAAAGGTGCAGAAATAATCACCCTGGAAATTGCTTGAAGGGGATAAAAAATACTTTAGGTGTGGAAGAGAAGGAAACCTAGATTTTAACTACTGACAAGAAAAACAAATGGATACGACAGAGTAGAGGGGCACTCCATTTGATTCTCAATGCATTGTTAATTTCTTCAACTTTAAAGAACTAGGGCATCTTGAAAATCAGTACCCTAAGCCAAGGGTTTTTTGAGGCAGCCAACAACCTCTAAGGAAGAAAGGGCAATATTTTTCCATCACTGCCACCGAAGTGAACCCCACCAATGAAGTGGTTACAGTAATGCTGTTTATTCACAAAATAATAGAGAACATACTTTTTGATTTTGGTTCTAAACATTCTTTTATATTCTTAAATTTTAGTATAAAAATATCAACACTTCCACAAACCCTATAAGTAAAGATGTCTGTGAGTACAATAATGGAGAAATCATTGCATCCCATGAATATAACACTTCCCCTATCATAGTCGGTGGATTGAACTTCTTGGTGAACCTTATCATACTCCCTATGGTGGAATTTGATTCAATTCTTGGAATGCATTGGCTTTTCCTATATAGAGCCAACATAAATTGTTGTGAGACGGAAATCACTCTCCATGTGGAAAATTGACCCCTAATTCTGTACAAGTGAAAAGAGGATAATGAATCTTTATTAACTCCATCATCTCAAGCATGGATATTACTACCCTATGAGAACGTGTATCTAGCTCAGATGATTGATTCTAAGGGGGAAACCATCCTTGAAGACATTCCAATTCTGAGGGAATTCTCCAAAGTGTTTCCCAAAGAATTTCCTGGTCTTCCACCTAGAATAGATGTTGAATTTTTAATTGACCTTATACCTGGGGAGTTTCCAATATCAAAGAATCTATATATAATGGATGTTGTGGAGCTTGAGGAGCCGTAGAAACAAATATAGGAGAATCTGGATAAAGGTTTTATACACCCAAGTGCTTCATTGTGGGGTGCACCAGTCCTCTTCATCATGAAGAATGATGGGTTAATGTTCATTTTCATCGACTATCATGAGCTTCACAAAATCACGATGAAGAACAAGTATCCTCTCCCATGAATTGATGACTCTTTCGATCATCTATGCTGATCACAATACTTTTCCAAGGTGGATTTGTGGTCGGGATATTATTAAGTAAGGTTGAAGAAGGAATATATTCCCAAGACAACTTTTTGTACAAGGTATGGGCATTAGTAATTCATAGTAATGCTTTTCGACTCACTAATGGCCCGAAAATATTCATGGACATTATGAATAGAGTCTTTAGATATTACCTCAAAAAAAATTTGGTAGTCTTTATAGATGTTTTCTAATATACTCCAAAACCAAGGAGGATCATGAGGAGCATCTAATAACTATACTAGAGACCTTTCGATAGAATAAGTTCTAAGAAAAGCACATCAAGTGTGAATTATGGTTGAATAAGGTATCATTATTATGTCATATCATCACAAGCAATGGGATATCTATGGATCCCTCCAAGAGAACTATAATAGAGGGATAACTAAGGCCAACATCGGTAATGGATATCCATATCTTCTAGGAGTTAGCTGGATATTATCAATGATTTGTGAGGAATTTCTCATGATTCTCCAACCCACTTACCAAGATAACTCAGAAGGGAGTAAAGTTCTCTTTGAGTGATGAAAGAAAAGAAAGATTTAATGAGATGAAAAGGAGGCTTATCACTACGCATGTTCTCACTTTACCCACAAGTGGAGAACTTTTTGTGGTATTCACTGATGCTTTAAATAAGGAACTCGGCTATATGTTGATGAAAAATAACAAATTCATTACCTATGATTCAAGAAAATTGAAAGTTCATGAGCAGAATTATCAAACACATGATCTGGTGTTGCCTACGGTGATCTTCTCTTTAAAAATTTGGCAGCATTATCTCTTTGGGGAGAAGTGTGAAATATATACGGACCAAAAATTATTCAAGTATATATTCACACAGAAATATTTGAACATGCGCCAACGAAGATGGTTAGAGCTGATCAAAGACTATGACTGCTCAATCCATTACCACCCTGGGAAAGCGAACAAGGTGGTGGATTCTCTAAGTACAAAGGACTCATCGATTCTATCGTTGGTGAGAATTAAAAAGGATCCAATCATCTTATATTTTATGAAGATGAACATAGGAATCATAAATAAGGGAACATCATCAATCCTTTCACAAATTATTTCTCTACCATCTCGATTGGAAAGGTTAAAGGATGCTCAAATGGATCATGTGGGAATTCAGAAGAAAGTGAAAGCTATCAAAAAAGGTAAATCCCCAGAGTTCAATGTTAAGGAAGACATAATTGTGAGATTTGTGAAAATTCTATGTGTTCTATCAAGTCTACATCTGAAGATGGAAATTTTGGATGATGCACATAGTTCAAATTTATCTATTCATATAGGAAACACAAAGATGTATCGAGATCTGTGAGATCATTATTGGTGTGATAATATGAATAAGGATATTACTGAGTATACATAATAGTTCCTGGTGTGTTATCAAGATAAGGAAAAGAGGCATAAGTCTAAGGGGATGATACAACCATTTCCCATACCAGTATGGAAATAGGAGAACATCACCATGGAAATTTTCATAGGACTGCCAAAGACATCCAAAGGTAACAATGAAATAAGGTTTGTTTTGGATATTCTTACAAATTCTGAAAACATCATTGCAATTTGGGATGATTTATCATTGGATAAACTAGCATGGATATACATCAGAGAAGTGGTAAGGCTGCATGGAGTACCACTATCTATTATATCCGAACGAGATCCAATATTATCCTCTTTGTTTTAGAAGAGTCTTCAAGATGATCTAGATACTGAACTGAGCTTCGTTACGATCTATCATCCTCAAATTGATGGCCAATCTGAGCAAACTATTCAGAGAATGGAAGATATGTAAAGATCATGTTCAATGGAATTTAAAGGAGGTCGGTATCAAAATCTTCCTCTAGTATAATTCTTCTATAATAATAGTTTCCACTCGATCATATGAGTGGAAACATATGAATCCCTATATGGTAAGAGGTGTAGAACACTGGTATGTTTGGATTAAGTTAGTGAGAATCAGCTACTCGGACCATAAATGGTTGATGAAATGGTGGGGAAGGTGAAAATGATTCAGCAGAAGAATATCAAGGCACCCTAGAGTTAACAGAAGAGTTATGTAGATAACTGTCGATGAGACCTTTAGTTTAAAGTTGGATACAAGGTATTTTTACGCATTTATCCATGGAAAAAGGTCATGAGGTTTGGAAAGAAAGGGAATTTAAATCCTAGGTACATCGGCCCCTTTGATATTCTTGATCGTGTTGGGGTTGTGGCCTATCAACTAGAACTTCCACCTACCATGGCCAAAGTTCACAATGCCTTTCAAGTATCCATATTAAGGAAGTATATAGCAGACCCATTACATGTACTCTCTTTAGAGGTAGTATAGCTAGAGGATGATCTATCTTATGAGGAGAAACCAGTGAAGATCCTACATCGTAGATAAAAAGTTCTATTAAATAAGACAATGCCCTTCATAAAGGTGTTATGGAAAAACCACAAGTTTGAAGAAGTGACATGGGAATCAGAGGAAGTGATGAAGCAGAGTTACCCACAATTGTTTTAGTGTGGGAAAAAGAAATTTCTAGGGCGAAATTTCTTAAGGGGGTGAGATTGTAATGACCCAAAAAAAATTAATGAAAATTTCTCTTAGTCTATTTAAATGTATTCTTATGGTTGTGTAAATAGTATACACTTATTTGGTTCCTATGTTTTGGATTTTAAAATATAGTTAATAATTGTGACTATTTCTAATATAGTTGTTGAAAAGTGATCACATGATTAGTATAAATATAGGGCTTTAACAAATCCAATTTACTCATAAAAAGGAAGTGATGGCCTCATCTAGTAGAATTTCCCCAAACGAAGCCCATCTTCAGAGCTCGGAAAGTATGTGGGGTCATTGGGATTTGCTTTTGACCAATCCCAAGCTGATCTTGAATGCGTTAATCTTGAGCAGGACCTACTATGAGAGAAGTGGAAGTTAATCGAGATTACCACCCGGACGATGTTATCCGAGCCACCCTAAGAGTCGGTCACCCTCAGAAACCTTACCCTACAGTATTATGTGGGTGTTATGAGAGGTTATGTAACAAGATCATATCATTATGACTATATACATTATTTTTTTATAAAGAATGTGCATTCATTTTATTATTGCTACATTGTAAATATTTTTTAATTCACAAATAGTATTTTTAGTTAATATTAAACTAATAAATCTATTTTGAGAAATTATTGTATTTTTGGACTAAATAATATTTTAAAAAAATTATTATTATTATTAAATTATTTTTTATTAAATATAAATTATCGTATAATTTTATGAATGCAATTGTAATTTTTATTAAGGATTGAAAGGTGTTTTTTTTCAAAATCAAATAATTTTTAATAAATGTCATTTTTTATTTTAAAAGTGAAAATTAACATATTTAGAAAATTATTTAGATAAAATAAATATTATTTTTGGAATCAGGACATCGAAATTATCCAACGGTTAATTTTCAATAATTGTTTGAGAAAGTTAAATTTTTAGGTAAAAAATAAATACCTTTTAAATATATAATGTGTTTTATGACATCGTAATGACCCAATAGTGATGTAAGAAAATAATATAAACATTATGTTCAAACAATATATTTTCTACAATTAATGTAATTTTATTTTGGGTTTGTTTTATTTAATTACAAAGCTTTAGTGGACCCTTCAAGGCTTATAATTCATTTTGTCTTTTTAAATTTTTTCCTTGAGAGTGTGAATCACCTCCACATAAGAAACCCCATTATTTTATGAAGTTAGGCCATTATCCTTTTAAAATATTTTTTTCCACTCCCTTTGGAAAACACCATGGGAAAAAACAATGATCTGGTTTGTGGTTTTGATTAGTTTAATGTTAGAGGTCCCAAACCTAAATAATAAAGAATTCCCTTTCCTTCTCTATATAAACCCACCCAAGATCCCACTTCCCCTTCACTAAAAGCCTTTTTAGTTCGACCAACCCCTGACCTGTTCTCTCTATAATCCTACCAAGGTGACCTAATCTCCCAAGAATCCTCTCCGAAGCCTCTCCCAGGCTTTTGGGATCACACTTCCAAGTAATGGATTTCTTCCTTTCTCATATTTTTCCAATTTTCAATAAGTTTTTATGCCATTTTGTTTTCAATTATAAATGTTGGAGTATGATTTCACACTTCCCCCATACTTCCCTATTTATGTTTGGATGATCGTATACCCCTTTCTCTCTCATTAACGCCTCCCATGTACACCTGCTACCATGCCTAAATTCCATGAGGGATTTCTCTCTCCTCTTTTACATCCTAGTAATTCTTTTGTGTTATGAATCTAAATTCCATTAATTTTTTTGGGACATGTATATATATGACCCCCTTAATGCCTATTTCATATAAATATGAAGAGACACCCATTTATCTCTCAACAACAATTTTCATGACTCCTTATGTCAAGTCGTTATGCTACGAAAATTGCACCATGTTTTTCCAAGCCATGATCATTGTGTAGTGAATACCATACCCATGTCTCTAAAAAGGGTAACCACCTTTATGAACTTATATATATTGAATGTTACTTTAATTTATTTATTCTACATTACTTAATCATGGAATAACTTATGATTTTTATTGATTCCATGTCATAGAATCCATGTGGAACACTTATGCATGAAATGAAATGTTTAAGAAGAGTGTGCCCTGATCGCGCTCCAATGCATTAGGTAAATTATAGTATCATGATACATCAGGTGAAATTTGTGTTTACTCATGATAATTCAAGTGCAGCGAGGGTTTACTCGGGCTTCATGTGAAATGAGGGTTTACCCATGCTCCATGTGCAATGAGCCTTGGCTCATGCTAATTCCATGTTAAGTGTTGTTGCCACATTTCCACGTTATGATTACCATACTTTATCATGACTTTAGGTTCATGTTTCTCTTGGGCTATATTGATATTCCTATTTCCTAACATGAATTTTAATAAAAGATTTATTTCTTGTTTACACCCTTACTGTGCTTTATAGCTCACCCTTTTCTTATGCGTGTCCTCAAGTTATCCCAAACAATGCTATGTATGAGGGAATGTAGTGGTCAACCGACCCTTAACGGGATATTGACGGGAGAGTGGAAAGAAGTTGTTTTAAAATTTTAAATATATTAGTATGACATTTAAAGTTGGTTAAAATCATTAATATATAGTTAAATTTATTCTAAATTAATTTGTTTAATTATATTTTATGGAATATTTATTTGAAAAATAAATAGAAAATGTAACCTAAAGGAAAAATGGGGATTTGTGGGCATCCATTTCCTAGGTTTTAATGACTGGTTCTCTTATTTATAAGTAATGTTGTTTAAGAAATATTGGTATAACTTATATAGAATTATAATTATTAACAGAAATTTAAAATTTAAAATGGTTATATATATCATTGGGTTAAATGGTATGGGGATGAATCATTAGATAAACTTTTACTGATAATTGCTTAGATTATTTTGGGTGTTTTTCGATCCTTACGCACTAGTTTTGTTTAATAAATTAATATTGTGTATATATAATGGTTCCATAAAATTAAATAGTATGTAATAATTATTTCATAATCTGGTTCACCCATTAAAATTCTTTTTTACGATACTTTAAGGATAAATTGAAGAACAAAAATCCATCATCCATGAAGTTTGTAAATCGACACGTCACAGACAATGATTTTGTTTTTAAAATATAGAGAGAGAGATAGAGAGAATATTTTAATGAAGTATATTAATTTAAAATTATATAATTATAGTATATAGATTATACTAAAATTATCATGCTTTTTTGTAAGTATTAGGTTTGGAGAGTGTAATAAAAGAAAGAACATGAAAAGAAAATAAATGGAAAAGGATGAGGATTTTACCTCTTGAATACTGCTTAAGAATCTTATTAAGGGGAATGATTTTGGTTTTTTGATAAGACAAAGAGATTTTGGACATGGGGGGTCTTGGGAAAATTATTAGGCATAAATTTTACAAGGCTCAAAGATTTTAATCTGTAAGGATATTAGGGGGTGAGGGGTGGTCTTGTAGTGAAGGATAGGGGTAATTTCTCATTATTTTATTCAATATTTTACTATTCTCCACAGGACAAGCAATAGTATTGATTCTTGTGACTAAATATAGTAATTATCTCATGAGATATTGAACCAAGTGTTATAAAATCGTCTATGACTCAAGGAATTTTTTTTTAAAAAATATAATGTATTTATACTGTAAATTGTTATATTTTACTATTTACTAAAAATTCAAGTATTTCAGAATTATCACAAAAAATAAATCTAAACATTTTTCAATATATATAATTAAATAATTAACTTCTTATAATGAAAATAATTTTATAAATATGATAAATTAATTTTTTTATTAAAATTATCATTTACTTGAAAAATACAGTATTTAAAGTTAAAACTGATTTTATAACATCATGAAAATTAAAAAATGTCTTCATAGATTATATTAAAATTATTGGAAAATAAAATATTTATTTCTGAATACATTTTATAAAAATAAATTTTATTTTAAATCAATTTATTAATTATAAAATTGAAATTTAATATTTATTACCAACACTTGATTATTAATTTTTAAAATATTCACTAACAAGTACTATGATATAATTATATCATACATTCATTTATAATATGCATAAAGTTTTTTTATACTATCATGGATGGTGTTACTATTCATTTGGTGGGTTTAAATTTCATATGTTTCATATTACTATTCATAAGGGTAACATTACTATTCAAAATGGTCAAATTACTATTCACTGAAAAATTAAGTTGATCTTACTAGACTGTAAATATCTTATATATCGCGACCATGTATCTCTGTTTTTTAGAATTCAAATCACAGAAGTAGAACAATTATGTCTAATGGCTAGGTTATAACTATATTTTTTAAATAATTATAATAACAAATTATTGTTTCACAAATGTTGAGTGTTGTGTTCATTATATTATTTATTAAATATATTTGTAAATCCTTGGGGTGTTACATCGTCAAGAATATAGTAAAGATGTATTATGATAAATTCCTTTTACCATGAAAATATACTATTTTGGTAAGGGGTATAAACCAAAACTCAACATGTTTTCCCTATGATACATGTTGATAAATTAAGGGGAAATATAATATTGGGCCCCACCCATCACCTGTTTAATCCAAATGTATTAATTATTAAGGAAAATGAATAAATAATAAATAATCAAATTTCTAATAATCATATATATTGAAATAATAACATAGGTAATTCCAATATCTTTCTCCATGTTAATAAAATGGAAAACATGGTCATAATTCATCCTAAGAAAGAAGGTGTATAATCAAACATCCCAATTATCATCCGTATTATAATAACAATAAATAGCACATCAATACTTTTACCCCTATCAATAGAATTTCATAATTTCTAGGTGAACATCATACAATAAAGGCTATATAAAATTCATTGTTCACATAGTATAGAAAAATGAATATATGGTTAAGTCAACACTAGAATAAAATGATCATTATCCATCTAGAGGATAAAATTGGATGGTTTCAAAAGGTCATATCCCAAGAGTTGACAAATATTTTTTAAATGGTTTATATTTTAGGAATGTATATCCCTAGAAAATGATGAGATATTTCCAAAAAATAAAATCAAAGCATATAATGTACCCAACTTATATGAAATAATTTCGAAGAATGATCATAACTCACTCAATTAAAATTGAGTTAAACAAAAATGATCCCTACTAGTAAAAATTAATCACAAGCCTCCTAAATAAGGAAACATTATGTGGATAGTAAATCTAATGAAATAAAAGGGGTATGATATATATATATATCCATGGGTAGTGAATACACCATATAATGGAAACATGGTGAAAAAAATATTATGTCTCAAAGAATCTGAATTGAGACCAATAAAACTCATGGGTCTCAAGGAATGCTTTAATTAAAACCCCTTGAATGAGAGATATTTTAATAGAACATAAAATACCATGATTAAAACATAATTCGGGATATTATTTCTCAAATAGGTATCATAAAAACTCACTAAATGGAATTAGGTGTATTATACCAAAAATGTCTCAACGTGATAAATTTGAGACCAAATCCTTAAAACCATTAGATCATTAAAACCAATATCCCAAGAGGTATTTAATATTAAATTGGACATTGAATGTTCTGAAATATTATATAATCATGATATAAATATTATAATTTGGTGTCAAGTACATCATATAAAGGAAAACATAGTGTATAACATAAATGTCTCCTAGTTGAAGGAAATAGAGACTGAAACCCTTAAAACCTTTGCAACATTGGAACTAAAATATCATGGTAAAGTTAACCTAAAATGTTACATTTGATATCATTAAATATTATAAAATAATGATATAAATATTACAATTATTGGTAGTTACACCTTATAAAATCAAACATCTTTTATAACATAAACTTTTCTCAATTAAATTAAATTGCGATTGAAACACTTTCCACTTGTTCCTAACATCCATTAAAAGACATTAACTTTTAGTACAAAAAAAATTGTCTATATAAATAACATAATTATAAGCATTACACATATCCATATTCATTTATACAATTCATAAATATTAAATCTCTACTTGAATTTTCTAAATTTTTTACATCATGTGAATCACCTTGAAATTAAAAATTAATAACATTTTACTCCATAGTATTTTAATCATGCAAATCTAAGCTTAAATAACCCATGAAATATATTTATTTAAATTTAATCACTTTGATAACCTGTGTAACATGCAACACTGAGTATTAATGAATCAAAATATGGTATACCATTTTAACCTAGCAGTTAAGTTATGGGGTATGGATAATAAAGACTAAATATGAAAATTATGGTAACCTATTGATTATTAATCAAATAAGAATCATTTAAAATAAAAAAATCTTTATGAAAAATGTATTTTTTTCCAATGGATGTTTTATTCATGCCTTATGTGCATAATTTAAATTAAATTGGTAACAATTTTAGAAAAAGAATTTACAAAATAAAATTCAATTTTGAAATCATGATATCAAAATTATCTTAAGGTAAATTTTTTGGATTTTTTGTAAATGTTTCATTTTTATGAATAGTGAAAAATATTGAATTTTGATTGAATACTACCATTTTTTAAAATAATTTATAATTTTAAATTATATTTTGAGCTGTTTTTAAAGTAATATTACTTCAATTTAATATCAATTAATCAAATTTTTCTCATCTTATTAATTTTCATAATGAATCTAGATATAAAAACTTTGTAAAATTTTGAACATTTGCACTTTAAAAACCTGCTTTCTCATTATGTTTGTGGAATTAATTTTAAATTAAATATTATTACTTATGTGAATGTAATTTTGAAAACTAGATTCAATATTTATAATCATAATAATTTATATTATCTAAAAATTAAAACATAATGTTTTACCAAAATTAATATTGAAAACATAAATAAAAACTAATTAGCATGGTTACGGTAAAAATAGATTTACCAGGGGTTAAAATAATAAGATAAAGGTTAAATTTATCTAAAATATTATAGAAAATTGGTTTTATGAAAATATTTGTACCTTATAATATACAATTCATAACAAAACTCTATTTTTGACCCTTGTGTAATGTGAAACATGTAGTTACAACTTTTTCTTCTCAAAAATTTTAAGTGTCCCGCTCACCTCACTTATAAAAGGCCACTAACTATCCTATATTATTCACAGATTCACATAATTATTTTTGTATAATATCTACCAAAATAACTTCTAAAATTACATCATCATGTCCTAGAATCCATTTATATGACATAAATTTTACAAAAGAAAGATTTTTTTGCAAATCTAGGAATGTTACTGGAAAAAGAGGTAATGTACTTCAATGAGTATATTTATTTTATTTCTTTATACAACTAATTAAATTATTATTAAACCATGATGATATATTAAATTTATTGTATTATATATAATTTTATATTTTTATGTTTAGTTAATTACATACAGTCGCCCTTAATTCCATCAAATGGGTTACGAAATCATCATTCGAGTGTATGGTGGATTACCGCCTCATGAACTGAAGTAATTCATTTTTCCATTACCAAATCTCAAGATTGGGAATGATCATGGATATAAAGTACATATATAATAATTATAACATAATTATACCACTTTATTCGTTATATCATATATAACTTTTTTACTTTCTATTTCTACAGACATAGGATAATGTCACTCGTGTGTATGGTGGACTACAATCTCATGAAGCTATTTGAATCTTATTTCACTAATGCTTTACATGGAAGGAGTTAAGGATAAAGTTAATAATTATATGTGATATAAATGAAATAATTATGATATTCAAGTAATATTTATCATTCTTAAAAAATATATATCATTTTCTTTTTTACCTTTTCACTCAATAAAATATGATAACCTCGTTTGTGTATGTGTGTACAACCACCTTCACAAAATGATGTGAATCTATTTTCATCACCATACCACAAGGATGATATATATATATGATTATTTAAATAAACAATATAGTATATATTATATTTCTATAATTCTATAAATATAATATAATACTTACCATCTTTTTATAATGATCATTGGTAAATTTAAATGTTATTCATGCGTACATACAACCTATTATCTTCCTGGTCATAACGTACTTCATTTTAAAAAACCATATTTTATTATTAGTCACAAAATTATAATTTTTGAATAATTATTATTATAATATAATGATTATTATTCTTTATATGATTAAATAATATAAAAATCACAAGAATCATAATATTCATCAAAAATCTTTAATGAAAAAAGAAATATAATTAACAATTGAATCAATGAAAATAATGATGTATTATTAATGAATAGGTGATAAGATGATATAAAAGGATCATATATGACATTATAAATATTAATATGGTTCTATTATAAGTTAATTACATGTTTAAAACTACTATATAGAAGATTAAAAAAATTTCAACCAAAATGATGTGTAAGGTAAAGGATTTCATAACTCAATTTCCATTAATTGGGTAACACTTCTCCACTATTTATTATTTCATACTAAGATTGTGTGTAAAATCATATTTAATAATTTTTATTTCATTTCCACTTATTTTATGTGTATTTAAATTTGATACACATAATCAATTAATTAATTAATCGCTACATCAATGATATGATCTTTGTAAGGGACATCGTCTCAATTTCCCATCATTGAGGCGTATATTTTTTTTGTACACATAATTTTTTTAAATGGTGTACATAATTCAAATTTGAAATGTAATATAATAATTCCATAATAATTCATGTTATTTAAATTTTCAATTTAAATTATTTCCCCAATGGGGATTTGATTTAAAATTTACCATGTTGTAAAGAATTTTATTTCTCAATTTCTTTTCATTGGGTTATAATACATATTCATCATATTGGATATTCTAAGATTATGCATGAAATTAATTTATATGAAATTATTTTTTATTTCTATATTTTGATAATTTAATGTAGACACACATAATCGGTTCATTGATTAATTCTCACTTCAAAATTATTGTCATTGTAAGGGATTATTACGGAAATCAAATTCTAATAGAGATTATTTATTCTTAAGTTTCGAATGAAGGGAATTATTTTATCAGTCTCTAATAAAACCATTTCATTTTATTCTACTATATTTATTCATTGTATTATCCTGTAATAGTACCATTTTTCTACTCTTTTGTACCTAGAATAATTAAGAAAACGTTTTTAAGAAAATATAACTTCATTTCTCTCTTGAGCTGGAAATATATTTTCTTACAAAACCATATTTTATAAAAATATATTCAATAGTGTTTTTAAATTTAAAAAATGACTTAATAAAGAATTTTTTACCCATTTTACTTTTTAAAAAAAATGAAAGGAATCTTCATGTTGTTTTCAAAAGAATTTCTATTTTTCTTTTACCAAAAATGTGAAAGGAATATTCATTTTAACATACTCAACATGTATGGAATTTCATTTCATCATGACGACTAAATATTTTTAAGATTCATTTATCATTTTCAAATATTATTTTCAAATAAAATTATTTTCTAAATGTTTTAGGACCTACCAATTTTGAAAAGTGATTTTCAAAATGAAAAGTGATTTTCAAATTGAAACTGATATTTTCCTCAAAAAAAATTAAAAATATTTTAATGGTATTTATATTAATTAATGGAAATAAACCTTTACTATTAATCCAAGGGGTATATGTTGTATTAATACCATCCGTATTCTCCCAATGAATGGTTTATTATTATTTTGACCAAGTAAATTAATGAAATTCACTTCTATTGTTAATTTTCTAGTCATTAACTTTCACTTGAATTATTCACCTTCCCGTGGAAATTAAATTTCCCCTAAATATCAATATTATTTATCATGGATATGTATATTTCTTAAACTATATATCATTTATAAATATATTTTCTATATTTATAACTTTTTGTTTATCAGGGTAATTATTATTAAATCGTTATTACTTACTCAATATGGATATTTGATTATTTGGAACATTGTCCATGAATTAAATTAATTATTTGATATATGAGGAATAATTTGAACATGTAGACATGAGTGGTTCCCAGTTATAGATATCACCTCAATGAATAGATGGTTCCCATGATAGAAATCGGTTTTACAAAATTAAACAGGTCACTACCTAATGTTTTAAATTTTCGTAAAGATAGATCTTTGTAATAGAGTTTTTTATGTTCCTGAGACATGACATCCAATAATTAAGCATCTCATTAGTTTATAATTCAGTTGTTATTATTATAAATGATATATTTATATTATATTACCTATGGATTCATTTTATTCTCATTATTGATTAAATGGAATGTGTTTTCTATTATTTTTCTTTCCAAATGGATTATTCCTTATCTTATCATAATAGTAATGTAATTTAAATGGCATGATTGTTCAATTGTTTACCATTCCATGTTGATTATTCTTATTAATTAATGATATCTTATGTTATACTTAACCCTTACTGAGTATTTGAGATCACTCTTATTTTTTTATTTTCATAGGAATCTATGAAGTGTACTCTGATTGATAAGGAAGGATATGCTAGAGGGAATAATGTTATTCTTGATTAAAAAAATTATCTTATAGTTTTTGTTATCATATATAATATTTGAATCATTCATATATCAAGTTTACTAAGACTAGTAAACTATTTTGGTATTCAGGATGAAATTCCATTTATCTTATTCCAATGAAATAAATCATACACCAAATTCAGTATACCGGGTTTGGGTTTTATTTAGTTTGTATGAGAATAAATTCAGTGGAATCCTTGGGAACTATATTTAGGAAAACAGATATTATTAATCATAACCCTATGATAAAGTTTTATTGTTAGTATAGAAGAACATCCTACAGTTTTAGTAATGTAAATACTATGTATTTCTTTATATAAATATTTCCTTGTTTGGATTCTACAAGTGGATGTAATTCTAGAATATATATTATTAGGGGTAACAACTCTAAAAGGATGCATTGGGATTTACCTGATCATCACCTAGTGCATAATGGCAGGTTTTACTCTGCAATTCATTTGACACTTCAAGAGGTTATTAATAGGATAATTCATATTTTCTTTTTAAACCATTATGAAAGATTTAAATAAATGATAATAGTGAATTACCTAGATTAAAACTAAGATGTATTATATTGAAAAGAATGTTTATCAAATGAATGGAAAAAAATTTATGCGTGAAAAAGAAGGCCATAAAGAAAATAATTACAGATGAAACATAAAGAGTGTAATGGAAGTAAATATTTCACAACTTCGGGATATATTTATAGTTTGTTGACCTAAATGTGGAGAACCAAGGCATTAGCCAAGTTAATTCCCTCATATAAAGGTTAACTCTGATACTAAGTGGGGACCTAAAATGAAATAAAATGTATATAATATTTATTGAGATTCCATAATTATAATATAAAAGTATTTTTACCTGTGGTATTTGTGAATAATAATAATGAAACATAAAAGTATTTTGTTAAATTAGATAACCATATATGTCTTTAATAACTTATGATGAATGGATACCATCATGGGAGAATGAGTTTATGAATTATCAAAATTTCAACGTATTAAAAACCTCTTTTTTAGGTTATATATGATGGGTGTCTAACAAGATTAAGGATATTTTGGAATAAAATTACAGCAATAACATGTTTAAGTGAAAAAATTATTGGATGAATATTGAATTTATATTTTATGGACACAAATTTTAAGATATTGATAAACTTTATAGTTAATAAGATCATTAATGAAATTGTGATAATGGGAAAATAAGATTGTTAGACTTTGTAAAAAATGTTGTATTGAAATCCTCAGTAAAAAATTTATTTAATGATTAATTTGATTTCCATGACATCCATCATTTTTTTGGGAATGTTATAGGAATTATATAAATATAGTTTATAAAAAGTACAACCTTCAAGTTGGGTGACAACCTATCACATTCAAAATATTTTTCGGTCTTGAATACATGACTGAAGGATGATAAGTATTTAGTGCCTAAAACTACCCTACATGGTGTACTGGTTAATATGCCATTGTTTTTAGTTAAAAAATTTTAAAAATAAATATTAATGACAAATTAGTGTTGTTAATTTTTCGGTTTAGATATTAATTTATTATATTAGATAACCTATCCTAACAATATTGGTTTTGGAAAATTGATTGAGAAATATGGAATAAATTGTCACTATTTTATGAATCTTACAATCCATTGAAAGTGAATTTTAGTGCTTCAGACATAAAAAAATATTTTTGGATATCATTTTTGTATATTATTAGATGAATTATAAATTTATAAAAGAACAACCAACGTATGAAACTAATATTATCAATATAGAAACAAATCAAGTAAGTATATTTCCTTATATTCTTAGAGAGTAAAATAATTCCTCATCTATAGGGAAAAAATCATGAAACTGCAATGTCATCCTAATATCATCATTTTTTATGATATTAATGACCTTTTTAACACCTATTTGTTTTATGTTTTTGTGGATGGTAACCTTCTATATATCACCCACATTCTTATGATCAATGACCTCTATCACTCTCTATTAATCCTTGGATGTTGGTATTCTCTTCCATGTCCATGATTTTATTTCCCGCATATTTAATCCTACTTTGTAACCTAGTTTATTTACTATTCCAAATGAACTATTTACTTCCATTTCATTAATATGATGTTTTATCAAATCATATAGTGATGTGGGTTTTTCAACAATGGTATTCTCAAATACCAAACCCTTGGTTACCGATATAAATGATTAATTGTGAGGATACAATTTATTTAATGTGGAGAGAATGTAACACCTTGAAATTAAAAGAGTTAAATTTTAGTCAATAACATATAAGACATGCAACATTGAGCTTTAATATCCAATGAAATATATTTCTTTAAATTTAACCTCTCTGAAGGCTTATGGAACATGCAACCCCAAGTCTAAATGAACAGTAATATGATATATCATCATACCCTATAAGTTAATTTAAAGGTTATGAATAGTACTAACGAATTTATGAAAATTGTGGTTACTTATTTATTATAAAATAAATAAGAATCATTTAAAATAAAAATAAATATTTACTGAAAACACTTTCTTTTCTAAAGAACGATTTAGTCTCCCTGTATGGATATAATTTAAATGTTTTAGAAAATTTATTTGAAAAAATAAACTCCATTTTTGAAATGATCAAATAAAAATTATCTTAGCGTGAATTTTTTGTATTTTTCTAAAAAGTTTCATTTTTTGAGGAATAGTCAAAAATACTGAAATTTAATTGAAATTGTCTTTTCATTTAAATACTTTTTAATGTTAAATTATATTTACTTTTTATTAAAGTAACATTAGTTACATTTTATAAAAATTAATCCAAATTAGGTCCTTGGAATAATTTTCATATTTAATTTTTATATGAAGACACTCTAAGCTTTTGGACATTTTCTCTTTAAAAACCCGCTTTCTCATCACATCTATTAGATTAATTTTAAATTAAAATTTTCTAATTTTGTTAATATAATTTTGGGAAATTGATTCTATATTTTTAATCATCATAATTTATATTATATAATAAGTTTAACTTAATTTTTTTAAAAAAAATAAATACTGAAAATGGAAAAAAAATAATTATCATTGTTAAGGTAAAAATGGATTTATTAGGTGTTAAACTAAAAAGATAAGGATTAAATTGACCTGAACACAATTATAAAAAATATTTTATAAAAATATGTAGATCCTATCAGTTATATGATTATAACCCATTTTGGACCCATTTAGAATGTGGAAAATATGGGTACACCTTTTTCTTCTCAAAATTTGCAAGTGTGCCACTCACCTCAGTTATAAAAGGCCACCCTCTATCCTCTCTTCTTCACACCATCACACCATTTTGGTTTAGAAAAGACCAACCTAGATAACATAAACACTTCCATAAAATAATCCTAAAATCCTTATTTTGGGAATAATCCAACCAAGTATTTTGTTGCAAACCAAAGGAGGTTACTCAAAGAAAAGGTAATGTTCTTTAATGAGCATTTTATTTTATTTCTTTCTCCACCACCTTAAATTAAAATTAAATCATTATAGTATAATAACCTCAATATATTCCATAAAAATATATTGTGTTATGTTAAGTTAATTACCTAAAAAACCCACTTCCGTAAAATGGGGGTATGAAACCATTATTCATGTGTATGATGGGCTACATCCTCACAAACCAATGTCAATAATTTTTCCATTACCACCTATCAAGGTTGGTTATAATGATGGATATAAATTATATATATGATATTTAAAATATAATTATACCTATAGATCCATTATATTATATAAAACTATTTAATTTACATTTATTAGGAGATACGAAAACATTGCTCGTGTGTGTGTCGGACAACCACCTCATGTAACGATGTGATTCTTATTTCTCTAATGCTTTACATTGAAGGTGATAAGGATAAAATTAATGATTATATTTGATATAAATGACATAATTATGATATTAATGAAATATTTATCATTATTATAAGATAATATATATCATTTTCTTTCTTACCTATTCACTTAATAAAATATGATAAAGTTGTTTATATACTTGTGGACTACCACCTTCAGGAAACGATGTGACTCTCTTTTTATCACAAAACATAATAGATGATATAAAAAATATATTTAATTAAATTAAATGTTATATATTATATTATTATTATTATTTAAAGATAATATATTACTAACCATCATTCATTAATGATCTTTGGAAAATGGAAACGTCACTCATGTGTACGTACGGCCTACCACCTCCACAATCAAAATGTTATTCAGTTCTAAAAAACAACTTTCATGATTGGTAATAAAGGTATAATTGATGAATAATTATGATAATAATTTCATGATTATTATTATTTAGATGATAAAACTATATAATATTCACAAGAATCATAATATTCATAACAAAGCAGGAAAGAGAAAACAAGGAAATTAACACCTGAATCAATGAAAATAATGAATGATTAATAATGAACATGTGATGAGATATTATAAAAGGATAAAAAATGATTTTATAAATATTAATATGGTTATTTTATAAGTTAAAAACATGTTTAAAACCATTATGTGGGGTGTTAAACAAACATTCACCCAAAAGTAAGTGTGAGGTCAGATATTTCTTAACTCAATTTCCATTCTTTGGGATAAACTATTACCCCCTTGATTATGTCATGATAATATTGTGTATATAATGATATTAAATTATTTTATGTCATATTTAATCGTTTTTTATGTTTATTTACATTTTATACACATAATAAATTAATTAGCAATCCTTATCTCAATGATATGATCTTTGTAAGGGACTTCATCTCAATTTCCCGTCATTGAGGCATATTTTATTATTGTGAACCTAAATTTATTTTATATTATGTACATACTTACCCATTGACTTGTAATATAATTATTAATAAATAATTCATACAATTTCGAGTTTTAATTTGAATTATTTCATCTCAGGGGATTTTACTTAAAAGTTACCAAGTGGTGAATAAATTTATAACTAAATTTCTTTACATTGGGTTATATTACCCCTTCATCATCTTTGATATTATAATATTATGTGATTAAAAACTTTTGATTATATTATAATGTATATAAAAATGTTTTATTTTTATTTATAATTGTCACAAATAATAAATTCAATGATTAATTCTCACATCAATTTTATGGTCATTGTATGGGTTTATTTCATAATATCATTCTAATCGGGATTGTTTATTCCTGAATTTCAGTTGAAGTTATTTTTTTAAATTTTATAATAAACTCATTTAATTTTATTTTAATGTTTTTATTAATGATATTATCAAGTAATAGTACAATTTTTTTCTTAATTTGGTACTTAAAATAATTAAGAAAATATTTATAAGAAAACTTGAATTTATTTCTCTCTTCGGTTGGAAATCAGTTTGCTTCCAAAACCATGATTTATAAAAATGTTTTCAAAAATGTTTTTAACTATTTAAAAATGATTAATCAAATAAATTTTTACCCATTTTCTCTCTTTAAATATTTTTAATGGAATCATCATGTTATTTTCAAAAAAATTCATGTTTGGTTACTGAAAATGTGAAAGGAATATTTGTTTTAACGTAATTAGAATATATGAAATTTCATGTCACATTGACCAATCAATGTTTTAACTATTCCTTTATTTTTTCAATTATAATTTTAAAATAAAATTATTTTAAAATTTTTTTGTGAACTTTCATATTTAAAAAGTGATTTTCATAATGAAATGTGTATTTTCCTCAATAATTTTTTTGAAGATCCTTTTATTATAACTCTATTCATTAATAACCATAACCTTTTATTATTACTTAAAATATTATATGTTGTATTGATACCATCCTTATTATTACTCTTGATTTTTTATGATCATTTTTAACAAAAAAGTTTTGACATTCGCTTCCTTGATTCATTTTTGTAGTCATTAACATTCCCTTGAATTTTTCATTTCCCAGTGGCCATTAAATTTTAGTTAAATATCCATATTATTTTTCATGGAAGTTTTTATTTAATAAAAACATATATAATTTATAATTAAATTGTTCTATATTGAAATTTATTTTTTTATCTAGTGAAATATTGATAAAAATGTATTTTTTACTCAATACAGATATTTGATGATAAGGGACATTATTCATGAATTAAATTGATTATTTGATATATGAGGAATGATTAAGGAATGTAGAAACTGGTAGGGCCTGGTTATAGAAAACCTCTTGATTCATTGATTTGAATCATGATACAAATTAGTTGGATAAAGTTAAAAGGGTTTCTACCAATAGTTTTAAACAGTCTTGTGGATAGATCTTGACAATATATATTTTCAGATGCCTAAGATATCACATCCCAAAATTAATAATTTCCTTCATTGAGAATTCATTTATTATTATTATCTAGGATATTTTATTTAGAATATTATCCATATATTCAATTCATTATAAATTATTGATTAAATGGAATGTGTTTTTAGTTATTTACCTTTCAGTGTTTATAATAACTTTTCCTAAAATGATATTCAAGTTATTTAAATGGAATGGGTTTTAGTTATTTACCTTTTAATGTTTATTATGCTTATTGATTCATAAGATATTTCAATGTACTTAACCCATACTAATCATTTGATCTCACCATTATTATTTTTCTCTTCGTATAAACAAATGAATTGTACTATAATTGATATGGAAAGATATGCTTGAAGGAATAATGTTATTCTTAAAAAAAATTATTTTGTAATTTTTATTTTAAAATATAATATAGGAATCATTTATAAATATAGTTTACTAAGACATATAAACTATTTCATCCTTTAGGATGCGATTTCTTGTATCTTATTTCAATGTAACAAAGGAGACACCAGATCCAAGATATTGGGGTCAGGGCTGTTAAATTATGTGTTTATAGTTTGTATTGTTTATACATGTTTCATAATAGTTTTAATGAACCTGGTTGGCCTAAATCCCAACGAACTCAGCCACACCCGAGCCTAGTCCTCTGGAAAATAGTAGACCCCCACCCTCAGGCAGATAATAGGCCCCCACCTTAGACTATCCCAGTTGGTACTAATAGCACTCCTGGTTGGCTGTTAAGCTTGTGGTCTCCGGTTCGAGTTGCTGGGAGGCAATTTAAATCCTTGTCAGGCTGGGGATAGTTCCTGCCATGTGTTATCTGAGATAGTCTATGTAGGGGTCCTATTATCTTCCTGAGGGTGGGGGTATTCTATCTGATAGAGGGTTTGGCTAGGACGTGGCCAAGTTTGTCAGGCCTTAAGCCTACCAGGTTCGTTAAAATAGTGGTGTCTTAATTTTTTATTACTTCAAAAATAATTACTAATAGATCATTAGAGTAATTTTTACGAAAAAATTATAATCATTTATGATTTTTAAAATTCCTTTCATGTGGGTTTTATAATTTATCTATGAAGAAAAAATTTATAACAAACATGTTTCGGTGATTCTTAATGATCAAAGTGTTTTTTCGTAATTAATAAATAAATTATTGTTTTAAAATATCAATGAAAAAATTATTTACACATTTATATCACATCATACAAGTAATTTTGTTCATATATTCATTCATGATTCAAAATCATAGTATTGATCACTTAGATGGTTAAACTGGCCCAAACTTGTACACACCCTAATTTAATAAATGATTATGAGGTGGTTTGTTTTGATATCATTATTATAGGATAATAAAGATAATATTGATTTTTTATTAATTTTATACATCATAATTATAATAAATTTGAATAAGTCTTAATGGATATTAAATTATTACTTGGTTTGAATAATATATTATCTTCTTTGCATGTGAATTCTAAAATATTAAACTATCAATGATTGTTTTTTGATCATATTAGTAATTGATTCGAAAATTTGTTATAAAAACATAATTATATCATAAAAATCATATTTATCCTTTAATATCATCCTTATATCTAACCTTGTATGGTGGTAAAGGAAAATGAAACATGTTATGTCGTGGAGGTGGTAGTCGGCACAACGCAAGAATAAAAGTTTTGTTTTTCATAATGGATGGGGTATGTGAATAAAAAATGATAATAAACTTAATATACAAACATTAAAGAATATAAATTATACTGATATAATTCTATTTTTTGTTTTTATCATAAATTTAGAATAATATAACCAATATGAAATCTTAGTAGTTGAAAATACTCACGTAGAGGACTTGAATTTTCCATAAAAATATACTTGAATTTCAAGGGATTTGGATAACTATTAGTGAATAAGGGATTATTTTCATGGGAAAGGATTATAATGATATTAAAATAGATCATTTTAATGAGAAATATTAATTGTAGGTGGGTCTTGACATGGTAAAGATGTTAGCATTTTATAATTGTGTGCAAGGGTAGTTTTGGGAGTAACCCTTGACTTTTCAACAATATAGGACTACTATTGATGTTCCAAAAGAAAAATGGAAAAACATAGGGCAGGAAAATGATTTAGGGTATAAACTCACCTAACCCACTACATCTTGAGAAAAATTTTAGTGATTTATGGATTGTTTTGTTTCAACATTTGTCTTTTTACCCAAACTTTATTTTTCTTAGGTAATTATTTTCTTAACTTAGAAATTATGAATAATAAAAAATATTAAGATTAAACTTTTTACCTAATTTTATACTTATAATTTCAAATTGTAAATAATATTATCAAATAAAATTTATAATTGTGTGAAATGATAATTTTAAACTAAACAAGCTTAATAGCATAAAAGAAGTTTTTAGAGTAATAATGTTTAAATGTTTAAAATATATATATATATATAAGATAAAATTATCTTAGATAAATATTTAATTAACATAAATTGATCTGTTAAAAAAATAAAGAATATTAGTCTTCCAAGGAAATAAAAAATTGAATCTTATATGAAAAATACTTGATTACAAGAAAATATTGAAATATATATATATTAAATTAGTATTTTAGTTTTTTATAAATATTTTTTGAATATGTTTTATATGTATAAAAAATATTTAAAATATTATAATTTTGTTCATTAAATTCATATATGATTACTTAATTTTAATTAAAATCATTTAAATTATGATTACATGGTGATAAAATTAATTAAATTATAATTTTATTAAATCACTCATTTTTTTAATAAGAAATCTGTTATGAAAATGCTAAAAATTTATACTAAGTTGATTTTTAAATGATTAATTCAAAATTTTAGTTAATTTTATTAATTTAAAACTAAAAAAATATAAATTCAATTTTTAATAAAATCATAAAATATAATGAAAACCCGTTTTATTAAAGGATTGAATTTAGAAATATTAACTATTGTTATTATTATTACCAAAACAAATGGTGTTATAAAATTGTTAAGTTTGGTGTCATGTGTGGAGTAAGGTATTGAACACATTGACTTATTTATAAGAAATAATATATTATAATTTTGGGGTGTTAGATTATCCACCATTAAAAAAATAGGGTACTTTAAATTTGACTCATAACATCATATTAATTTTAATTGGGAACTCATAATTGACATTAAACCACTATATGATCATGATTTTATTTAGTATGTGGAATGAGATTTATCTATATGAAATATTATTAAATGCACTTTATAAATAGGGATAACTCATTCATTATTTCAAATAGTATTATACTAATGGATATAAATATAAATCCATAAGAAATAACTTCTCACAAACCTTGAAAATGATTTATATGATAATTATACCACTAGGGGATTTTATTTATAATTCAATATCCAATAGTTGGTAAAAACTTACATTAAATAGTACTCCATAAAATTTAGAGTGAAATTTTTTTATCACATTAATTAGTTATAGTTTTCATAGAATAATCCTATTTCACATGGTTGTTAGGGATTACATCCCTCATTGTCCCTTATACTGGAATATTTAGTCGTATAATTCCTTACACTCTTGTAATTGAATCAAAGGATTTTAATAGCTTCTCTCATTCCCTTGCTCTTGTGAGTCTAATTAAATTCATCTCTTAAACTATACTAAGACTCCATATTTCTATTATTTAGTGTTTTGATACTTCTACTATGTTTAGGTTGTTAATCATATTTCATGACTGTTGGTTTATAATAATCAGAAAAAATATCTCACTCTAGTTCCAATTTTGTCAGGTTGTTCATCGAGGAAATATCAGAATTATCCCCCACACCCATAGTTCCTTCTAGTTACATTCATTGATAAAAAATAGTTAACGTGAGTGATTATAATTATAATATAATTATCCTAATGAAACACTGGAAAAGTTATCCTCATGATGTCTCACTTTATAAAACAATAATGTTAGCCAACTTGTATGAAACTCCATTCAGCATATTTCACTATCAATTTAATATATATCATTATTAATTTCACATAAGTTACATTGAGTTGGTTAATATCATATTTATTAACATAATCCTTAAATAGATATCTAAAATTACCATTAACATTCTTAAAATATTCTAATACCATTGATCATTGAAATCATGGTTATCAAAATCCAATTTATAATTCCACAAACTACATTAATTTTCCTTATAACCATATATTCTAAATAAAATACCTTTACAAAAACCTATTTCAATCCTGAGACATTAATCCATAGTTATATTATATATTCCACCAAAAATTAACTCCATCCTTAACCTTAAAATTCTATTAATAACTAGTTCATAAGTTCAGGCACTTAGACATTATATATCATAATCCCAATAATGTGATGAACTTCTCTAGAAATATCGTGAATAAATTACAAACCCCAAGTCTACAAATTACAATCTGAGTTATAAATTAAAAATAAAATCACCCTTTATTATATCAACATCATGAGTATAATAAACTTAATATTTATCTATTCTTTAGTCATGCGTTCTTCAATAGTTATCCAAAAAATAAACCCTTGTCTAAAATCACTTTTCAAAGTTATTAATACCATTTAATATATGTTTCCAAACCTATAAAGAAAAATGAATGAATAAAATTTTTTATATGTTTCACATAATCATCAATAACATTATAATATATAAAAATTTCATCGATAAATATAACTTCACCAATTAAAATATCTAATAGTTGTAAGAAAATTTCAATCTCATTACATTAGGTACATACAATGTTAGCTTTATTTTTTGTGATTTTTTTATACAAATAGTAAAAAATGTTCATGATAACATCAAAAACATGAAAATAAGGCCATAAAAATGAATATTTCTTCTATTATGACATTATTGTTTCACATATGATACTTTCAAGTTAACCTATGACTCTCTTTGTTCAATCCATATTTACCTATAATCATTTTTACATTATGTTATATAACCTAATTTGATAACAACATTCATAAATTCTTTATAATGGTTCATAAAGAGAATATGATTAACAAAAGAAAATACCCATAGAGTTTCAAACTAAGTGTGATGTTAGGACTCTTTCTCATTCACTAGGTGATAATCAAGTTAATTCTTGATGCATCATTTTCAATGTTTTTACCCATTGGTATATCTTTTCTAGAGCATGTATCCACTTGTATTATTTATATAGGGATTTAATTTCTTGAAAATTTTCCTATAGAGTAATTTTTTAAAGAATATGAATGTTTTCCTATATATATAATGTTTTCTTAGTATTATCCTTAGTCTTTTTGTTAATGTTATTTTATCATAATCCCAAAATAAAATATTTACTATTACCTTAATATTAAATCATATACCTATCCAATATTATTATCTATGATATTTATTTTCTAATCATTCTTAACTAATCAAACCTTAAATTATCCACAAAAAACATCCTAATATTACTACTATCCAAACATTTCCTTTGATTCTAATTGTGATGCCCTAGACCTATACTCCAAAATTAGGTACTCATAAACACATATTTTACATATTTTTTTCTTACTAGCTGTAAAATATTAGATATATCAAACCATAATTAAAAAATCAAAAAAATTATCAAATCTCTTACATCAGAAGGATATTTTTAGGTTTTGAGCTTTAGACAATTAGAACACAACACAAACTAATAAATCCCATGTTCTTTATATCAAACGAAAAAATTTATTATAATATTTGAGAAAATAAACCTCTCATAAAACATCTTTCACCTACTTTATCCTTCTAAACATATCATGTGTACTAATTTTCTATATAACCTAGGAAATAGAAACATAAAATGGGGTGATATCAAGCACATAGTACGGGAAATATATAACAGAAAAAAGCATGGTATAAACATGGAACTAAAATTTTTATTGGAATTGGTAAATAACATGAATCTATAATAAACTTGAAATTAAAATCATATTATATCCATGAAAATAAATGAAAATATTCATATCAATATCATTGATCTCACACCTATGGGATGAAAAATGCCGGAGACCAAAAACTTGCAATCAAGGCCATGTTCAAGGACAATTTACTTATTATTGATAATTCAATCAACATATCATATTTTAAAGGCCTTATACCAAAACCCTGTCATATTATGGGAAAAGAAATACACCAAAACCCAAAAAAATCTCATGATACCTATAGATTCATTTAGGGGTTATATAACACTAAGCCATACCTATCATTTTTTTAAGTACAATTAATTCATCAAAAGATAAAATGAATAAATGATACAGAATCAACATTGAAAATAATCATATATATTTAAATAAAAACATATGTAATTCCTCTACATTTTCCCATGTTAAAAAAAAGGGATAACATTATCATAACCCAACCTGAGAAATAAAGTGGATGGTCAAACACACCAATAATCGTCTGTATTGGAATAATAATATATAGTACATAAATACTTTTACAATTTTAAATATAATATCATATTTTATATTTGAAATGCATCCCATCAGATTTATATAAAAATTGATGTTCACGCCATATAGAATAATGAGTATACATCTTAGTTGATACTGGATTAACATGATAATAATTCATCTAGAGAAAGAAAGTGGATGGTTTAAAAATAAATTATCCCAATAAGTGAGAAATGTTTTTCAAAGGGTTATTAGGTAGTAATTTATATCCCTAGAAAAAAGATATAATACCAAATAATGAAATAAAAAGTGTATAATTTATGAAATATATATGAAATAAATTTAAAGAATGATCAAAACTCAATTAATGAAAATTGAGTTACCCAAAAACACTCTCTGATGAGGGAAAACTGAATCAATTTCCACTTGAATAGGGAAACATGATTTTTAAGTTAAATCTCATGAAATAAAAATGGTATTATAAAAATATATACATGGGTAGGTAATACACATTATGAAGTAAACATGGTGCATAGATTGTATTACAACTCAAAGAATTGGAATTGAGACCAAGAAAACCATTGTGCTTGGGTAAAAATTTAATAAAAACCCTTGAAAATGTGGTATAGTAATAAAAATTAAAATACCATCATTAAAATATGATTAATAATATGATATTTCAAATAATCAGTATATACACCATAAATTGAAATTAGTGGCATAATACTAAGCATGTCTTAAAGAGACCAATTTGAGATAAAACCCTTACAACCTTTGGAATATTAGAAACAAAATCACATGAGAGAGTTAATATGGAATAGGACATTGAATATAATTAAATATATTGGAATAATGATTTAAATATTCAAACATGGTGGTATATACACTATAAAAAAATAAACATTGTGTATAACATAAACACGTCTCAAGGATAGGAAATTAAGATTAAAACCCTTACAGCCTTTAGAACATTAGAACAAAAATACCTGGAAAAATTTAATGTGAAATGGTTTATTGAATACCATGAATTATATTATAATTATGACATAAATATTATAATGGGGTGGTATATACACTGTACAAAATCTAACATGTTTTATAATATAATCATGTCTCAATGAAAGGAAATTGAGACTCAGAGCCTTACCTCTTGTTCCTCACAAACATGAATATACTTTATCCTCAACTATCACAAACATATATATATTAATAACTTAATAAATAAGCTTATTCATATATATTTAAATTCATAATCATTATAAATAGTTATTATCTAGATGAATTCTTTGGATTTGTTGTTTCAGGTGTCTATGGATTAGATCATTTGTACTGGTTTCATAATTGTGGTGTTAAAATTCCCTCTTATTCCAAAATTAATAATAAATAGGTCATTAAAGTTACTTTATGTTTTTAATTATAATAATTTATCATGTTTAAAATCCATTTCATGTGTGTTTGATACTTTATCCTTGAATATGAAATTGATAATAAACACATTTTAGTGATTCTCAGTGATCGGAGTATAATTTCTTAATTAATATATTAAATATTTTTTAACATATCAAAAACCAAAAACAAACCACCTACTTACACATTTATGTAATATTATACTATTAGTTATTCTCCCACAGTAATTATTGATACAAATTATGATTATGGTTCAAGTGTCTGGTTAAACTGACCCAAAAATGAACACACCCTAATTTAATAAATGATTATGAGGTGATTTTGTTGTAATATAATTTTAAAATGAGAATTATGATGTTATTTACTGTATATTAGTGTTATACATAATAATGATAAGTATTTCATGGATTAATTAATGGATATTAAAGTCTTACATGATTTTAATAAATATTTAACTTCTTCGCATGCTTATTTTAAATGATTAAATTAACAATAATTATTTGTTGACCATATCATTAATTAGATATGACATTTGTTATATTATAAGCTTAATGATATCATAAAAATCATATTTATTCTTTAATACCATTATTATATCCAAATTTTTATATCGGTGAAGGAAAAAAGAAATGGGTAACGTCATGGAGGTGAGAGTATACATAACGCAAGAACAACGATTTTTTTCTCTTAATGGACGGTTTATATGAATAAATAATGGTAATAAAATTAATATAGTAACATTAAAGTATATAAATGAAACTAATATTATTATTTTAGTCTTTCTAAGATAAATTTGCATGAATATAATCGATAATAAAATAAGTATTTGATAATACTCATGTCGGGGACTTGAATTTTCATCGAAAGAATATTTGAATTTGAAGGAATTAGGATTACTTTGAATGAAGAAGGGATTATATTTGTTGTATAGGGCTCTATATAGAGTAAAATTGTAGTGTTTAAAGGGGAAATTATGATGGTAGTTGAGTCTAGAAGTGGTAAATATGTCACCCATTTATAAGTGAAGGAAATGTTATTTCTACAGTAACCCTCACATTTTCAATAATGTAAGGATATTATTCAAGTCCTAAAGGCCAAAAATGAAAAAAATAGGATAGGAAAAAATAGTTTTGGTATAAACTAAACTCAACCCATATTTATTTATACTTATTTGAGTGATTTTTGAATATTTTTAACACTCTTCATTTTACCCAAACTTACTTTTACCTTAGTAATTGATTTGTAACCTTAGAAATTAATTTTAATGAAAAGATTAAGATTTAAATTTGTAATAGATTTGATAAATATAATTTTAAATTTAAAAATAATTTTATCAAACAAAATTTATAATGGTATGAAATGTTAATTTCAAACTAAATACACATAATCTTGCAAAACCTATTTTTAGAGGAATAAGTTTTATAAGATTTAAATATATATTTATATTATAAAATTAACTTTGATACTGATTTTAATGAAACAAATTTATTTTTTATAAAAAATATAGGATATAAAGACTCTCTAGAAATAAAAAACTAAATCTACATTGAAAAATATTTGATTCTATGAAAATTTTTAAAATATTTTTTATATTAAAGTAAAATCTTATTTAGTTATAAAAAAAATTTCATATGTTTTATTTGTAAAAAAATATTTTAAAATATATAATATTATTATTTAACATCATATATTATAAAAATATTAGTTTTAAAATCTTGTAGTTTGTTCTTACATAGTGATAAAATCACTCAAATTAGAATTCTCAAAAATCAAATATTTTTTACTAAAAACAAAAAAATAGAAAATGATAAAAAAAATTAATTCTATCTAAAATTAATAGGATTAATTAAAAATTAAATTAATTTTAGTAATTTAAAATTATAAAATTTATAAATTAATTTTTTTTATAAAATCATAAAATATAACTAAAATTTGTTTTTATTGGAAAATGAAATTTGCAAATATTAAGTGTTATTATTATTGTTTAAAATTGAATTGGTTTTATCAAAAGAATAATATAAAGTATAAGTTATCATTATTAATCAAATTTTTCTTGAGACAAAAATTCATATCACATAAAAGGAAATTTTTAGAAAAATATGTTTCTTAGTAATAAATGATCTTATTTGTCATTTTTTGTAAACTAATTTAATATAATTCATAATAAATGTAGTATTTATTTTTATTATATATATAATTCATAACTAAAATAATCTTATTCATTCTCACTAATTTAATGAGTAGGTCTTGACCATAATATTAATATTTCATCTAAATATATCACAGTTTCATAAATGTTTTTTGTCACGTGTAGAGAAAGATATCGAACACATTGACTTATTTAAAGGTAATTATATATTATAAGCTTAGGGTATTAAAAAATCAATAATAAGTATCCTCAACCTTATATAGATGATTTTTTCAATCAATTGTGAAGATATGAATATTTTTCCAAGATTGATCTTCGATCTGGATACTAGAAATTGACAGTTAACTGTGAAGGCATACCCAAGAAACCCTTATATTAAAGGAATGGACACTCTAAATTTATAGTGATACCATTTGGTCTTACTAATGACCCAGATATCTTCATGATTTTTATGAATAGAGCCTTTAGAGACTAAAATGGGTAGTTTGAGGTCGTATTTATATATTATATTCTTATATATTCTAAGACCAAATAAAATCGTAAAGATCACATAGGATTGTACTAAAGATCCTAATTAAGGAGATGTTGTGTGAGAAATTTACCACGTGGGAATTTTGGAAATATAAAGTTTCATTTTCGGTTATATAATTTTGAGGGGGGTTATATTAGTGGATATATCAAAGATAAAAGTTATTGAACATTGGATCAGACCAACCACTGTAACTAAGATCTATAGTTTTATTGGATTTTGGATATTATCAACACATTATGAATTATTTATCATGTCTATATAATGTAATCACCATGTTAACCTGGAAATTATTCAAGTACGTTTAGACTAATGAATGTGAAGAAAATTCCCATAAATGGAAGAGAATGTTTGTTAGTGAAACTGTGATCACACTACCCTTCCATGGAGAGGGGTTTTTCATTTATAATGATGTTCCAAATAATGTTATGGGATTTGGCATTATGAATAATGATATAGTGATATATTATACCTCATTCCAATTAAAGGTTCATAAGAAAAACTACTCATGATTTAGAATGTACAACAGTAATCTATACATTATAGATATGGATGAATTATATTTATTGATAAAGTTGTGTCATATATACCGATCATAAAATTTTCAGGTATATTTTCAGACAAAAAAGGTTAAATATTCACCATGGAATATGGTTGGAATTAGTTAAATATTGTGACTTCTCAATACATTACCACCATGTGAAAATAATCTAGGTTCTTGATTCTATGAGTTTAAAGGATAGTGCTTGATTATTTATGATTAGGATTAAAAATGGTCCATTATTTATGTATTTTTGAAGGATGGACCTTGTAATCCTGAATTAAGGGGATAAACCTTATCTTTAGTAAATGAGTGTTCAGTCGTTTATCAATGAAAAGTTAAAAGAGACACAGGAGGGGGATTTAGAGCTACAAAAGAAGGTGATAAATTTTCATGTTTTGAATCATGATTATAATGGAATGGTTTGGTTATAGAACCTTGTATGGGTCCCATAAATACCATACTTGAGGAAATATATATTTGAAGAAGTTCATGGATCGTCATTATCTATTCATCCTGGAAGAATGAAGATTTCTAAAGATCTGAAAGAGATTTTTTTGTGGGGAAAAATGAAGTGTGATATTATAGAGTATGTATTTGTGTAATTGGTATATCAATAAATTTAAGGATGAGAGATATAATTATAAGGGGATATTTCAACCACTGCCTATACTAAAATTTAAACGGAAAAACACCATCACAAATTTTTTCTCGGACTCACCAAAACATATTAAGTCCATAATGCTATTTTAGTTTTATTTGGTGAACTTATAAATTTAACACACTTCATTGGTATCATATAATATCTATCTCTTGAATATTTTTCCCTGATATGTATTAAATAAGTGTTAAGGTTTCATTGAGAACCAAATTCTATTATATCTGATAGGGATCTAAGTTTTACCTCAATGTTATGGTGAAGTCTTCAGTAAGCTCTCGATACAAAGTATTATTTTAGTATTGTTTGTTATCCTCACATAGAGGATTAGTATAATAAAAAAATTAAAAACCTAGAGAGAATTTTGTGATTTTATTCTCTATATTTAAAAGGTGTTTGGGATCAACACCTTCCTATAGTCGATTTTTCTTATAGCAATAGATTTCAACCAAGAATTCAGATGGCTCTTTATGAAGCCCTATATGGAAATAAGGGAAAAACATAGACATGATATGAAGCAATTAGAGAAATAAAGTTCTTGGGACATAAAAAAATTGTGTAAATGATTGATAATTTTATTACCATTAAACATCACATCAAGGAATATGGTTTTCGATATAAGAGTTACACAGAAAATCGTTTGGGAGATTTGGATTTTATATTTTGTGAGAATGTATTCTTATAAAAGTTTCCATGGAAAAGGTTATGAGATTTATAAATAATATAAATCTGACACAAAGGTATATTATTTCGTTTATTATTCTTGATCAAATAGGGACTGTATCTTATCAGGTGACTCTTTCACCAAACCTCTCCTTAGTTGACGATGTTTTTCATGTATCTATTATGAGGAAGTAAATAACTAATCCTTAATATGTATATAACTCAAAGTTGGTACCATTGGAGAACCATCTTTCTTATGAGTAAAAACTATTAAAAATATTATATCATAGAGATAAAGTGTTATGAAACAATAAAACTCACCTGATTAAAGTTATTTGGAGAAATTGGAAAGTTGAGGAAGCTATATGGGAACCTGAGGATGTGATGAATTAGAGATATCCTTTTTTTTTATATTAAATCGATGTAATTTTGAGGGACAAATTAATTTTTAAGGGAGGTATAATGTAATAATTCATTATTTTATATAAATATATGTGTGTTTTTGTGTGTGTATTTCCTTTTAAATGAACTAGAAGTATTTGATAGCTTGATTATACAAGACCTGAGTCTAAATGAACTATCATATAGTAATATTTTAAAACAAAGCTATTAAATTGCAAGGTATGAATATTAGTAACCAAATTATGAAAAATATGTACAATGTTTTTTTAAATAATTAATTTTATTTATTAATTCAAAATAAATAAGTACTCTTTTTCAATTTAAGTAATTTTATACTCTAAAATTTTGTTTTCATTAAAAATAGATGTTAATACATTTTATGTATTAAAATTATATTTAATTACAAAATTTTTTAACATGTTTAATTTTTTCTAAGGAGTATAATTTTTTAAATAATCATGTTAATATTATCTTAGGGTTAATTTTTTGAATTTTTCAAAAAATATCTATTTTTTAATGAATATTTAAAAATACCAATTTTTATTGGACTGACATTTCTTATCATTAAATAAAGTAATTTAAAAAAGAATTATTATTTTTAAATTTGATCTTAAAATAACTCAATTATACTTTAATAATAAATATTATAACTAATTAAATAATAATCATAATTATACTTTATTTTTTGAATGATTTAATTTTTGGGCTAAAAAACATATTTTTCTAAAAACAGTTTTTTTATGAATGATGTGTTTTTATGTTAATAAATTAAATTAATTTATATTTATTAATATTTAAAATTTAATTTATATATTATACATTTCAATAAATATTTTAACATTGATTTTATGGTTTTTATAAGGCAACGAATGGATGTGAATTTAGTTTTATGCATAAAATGCATTTTTCTAAAATGGTTTTTCATTCTGTTTTGTGTGTTTATTTAAATTTTATTCCACTACTTATATAAATTGATTTAAGTGAAATTTATTCCATATTTTTAATCATAAAAATAAATATAATTTAATATGTCTGAATTAATTTTTATAAATAATAGTAAAAATGGTAAAATTTTGTTACAATGGTTAATGTTAAAACAGGTTTACTGGGGGGTTAAACTATGTGATAAGGGTAGGAATTCCATATAAATTTATATAATTATACTAGTTTTAATATTTTTCCATGTTATCATTTATAAATTATAATTCATGTGTATTTTGAGATACATTTTAATAAAACTGGTGTTATAATATTGAAATATTTTAAGAAATTTCATGTGTGTATCTCCCCTCAGTTGTAAAAGGGAACCTCTTATCCTCCTTGATTCACAAAATATGAGTCTTATAGATCAGAAAATACTTGATCCAAAAACTTATTATATTCCATCCCTTAATCTTATATCTTCTATTCTTCTATGAAAATAAATATTTCAAGGATTAAGGTATAATATAAAGGAGGTCTCTCAAAGAAGTAGTATAAATCTTAACCGAGCCATTTCAATTTTACTTATTTTTCTACTTACTATAAACCTATTGTATCCACAATATCATGATTAATACAGCATCATAAATATAATAATATGTTATTATTATTACAGAACAACCATTTTCCACCTCTCCCTATCAAATGGGGGACTAAAGTATCACTCATGCGTACGTGAGGACTACCACCTCCATGAAGTGATATAAACCTTTTTCCATTACTGTATTTCATTGGATAGTTATTATGAGAGATTTAAGGTGTATATATAATATTTATGATATAATTTTCACACCCCTACCTTAAAAATCCTTTTATTTTATTCTCTTCTTGATATTGAATCTTTTGAATGTGGTTCGGGTTGAGTCCTGGTTCGAATTTTTCAGTTTTTTGCTGCAAAATAAAATTTTTGGGCTTGGTAGTAAGGAGTGAACTGGTAGAACATGGTTAAGATGAATCATGCAGCTTTAACTAGTCAATTGTGCATCTTTTTTAGGGGTCTAGATTTCATGTTTATGGGTTGTGCATGGTTTGGGAAAATATACGGCAACTATGTGAGGGGTTTTGTACATTTGGAAAGAGGTGATTGCATGGATTGTTCATGGTTTAGAAAACTGTGTGGCCAAACCGAGTGAGTTTCCCAAAAATTTTAAATCTAAAAATCCATAATCTACCCTTCCCTCTTTTTTAACAAAATATAAACCCCCCCCCCCCACTAGGGTCATTTTTGGCACCTTAAGGGGTCCCAAAACCACTTTCCCTATAGTTCTTAGTTTATTTCCTCTTCCTCTCTATCATATCTCTTGGTTCTTGGTTCTTTCATGGTGGGTTTATCTGTTGGCTGAACCCTAGTGTTAGGGTTGACTGATTTTGGTTGATTTCTTTTATGTTAGGGTGTATGGCTCATCATTTGGGGCATATTCTTCCTTCTTCTAGAGTTTCACCACATTCTCTCTCTATTGAGGTAGGTATTTCCAACCATTGTTTTATGGATCATTCCATTTGATGATTTATAATTTTTAAATAATATATAAGTGTGTTTTACATGCCTATGGCATGATTTTTCCACTTGGTATAGTGTTTTTATGGTAGAAAAATTTAGTATAAGTGGTCTTAAATGGATTTATTTAAACATGTCATATAGCAATGAACACGAGGTGTTTGTTAAATTTTCAATTGCCCTTTTAAATTGAAATTGTGTTATTTGAGTGGTTTTTGTAATTGGTAATATTATGGTATCATTTTTTGTGGTAAATTTGTTATTTTGTGTGTGAATTTGTGACTTTCATGGTGTGACTCTTAGGTGTGATTGTTGCATTGTTTTAAAAACCAGTGATGTTTCTTTGAAAATATGTCTTTATATTTGTTGATGTGCACATGTGTTGAAAGTGGTATTTCAAAAATATATGGGTTTTGTTGTAAGTGAGATTTTTTATGTTCTTTATTAATGCATATTTGAATTGTGAAAGTATTGTTAAGCATGTTATAACAATGAATTTTAACCTTAATATGAATTTTAAATGGAATATTCCCATGGAAACATTTAGTTATCACATGATTTCCTATTTTAGTGTTTTTAAATGGATTTTAAAAATTATTCAAGTGGGTAAAAATTCATTCTGAAATGGTCTGGGTTTGTATATAAACTTAGGGAAGGAACTTTTACCATTAGTTGTTTTTTCATTTGTGTTTTTATAAAGGTTGATTAAGGATCGATTGACACTTAAAATATGTTTCATAAAACAATTAGTGTAAAGGCCTGTTTGGAATTATGTTTAAAAAAAGTGGTTTTTACTATTGTTTTGTAAATAGTTTGAAGAATCATTGTAATGAATTATAATTAATGATTTTGAAGGCCTATTTTTCACTTAATAATGTTTTGGAAATAAATTTTGGTTTTGGAAGTACAAATGATTGGTTGGAATCTTAGAATTTTTTTATAAATGTTTTAAAGGGTCATGTTATGTGATGTCCTTGTTGTAACTTTTGAATGGATTATTACGAGATGGGAACCCCTATAAAGGATTTCTCGATATGGTTTATCGCATGGGTGGTGTCGGTGTTTGGGGTAGGAAATTGTAGTGGAGATAGGTTACATGAGTCACGCATGTGAGGTCCTCCTCCTTTCACTATTTACTAATACCATGGGTCTCTTAGGCATATTTAGAGGGTTGAGTGATAGTTTCTTGTCAACCCTAATTAGATGGGTCGTTAAACCCTTTACTTTATAGGGCTTGGTGGGATGTGCCACAGGATTTTTAGTTAGAATAGAAAATTGGTTATAGACTATGAAGATGCACCATATATCGACAGGTGAGTCTGATCTGAGTAAATTTAGGGATCACTCTAGGGTTGTTTTGGAAACACCCATTATTGCTCTATATATGTGCCTATTGTATTCTCATTCACTTGGTTTCCTTTTTATGCTAATAATTAATTTTCAGAAAATTTTGGTATTGTTTTGTTTTGAATTTGGTTTGGGATTTGGTTTTAAGATAACAAACATTTTGGAAAATTGAGATGTGGTGTGTGTTGTTTTTAAAAAGTTAAAGCGATGTTTTTTCATTAAAATGAGAGAAACATATTTTTATATATATTTTCCAAACTATCGTTTGTGTATTGTTTTGGGAAAGGGAAGGTGTGGATTATCTGGTGATTTCCTACTGAGCTATTAAAGATCACACCCTACCTATACCATTCTATCTTTGTAGACTTGGGCTACTTTGGATGTTCAGGTTTCTGCTATGAGTTTCCATTGGAGCAGGTTGGTCTTGTTTTTAGTGGTTACCAATAGGTTATGTGCAGATCATGTGGGTGTGGTTTTGTATTAATTTTTTATTTAGTTTTATTATGTTCAACATTTTTTGGGTTTTGAACAATTTGAATATTTATTTATATTCAGTTATTGTCGGTTCTTCTATGCTCCCAGTTTATTTATTTAATACTGGTATTCTTTGGAATAAATCATTCCCAATGGATTATTTTTTATGTCCAACACTATTTTTTCACTAGTGGGCATCGGGAATGACCTTCGGTCCATGCCATGGACTATTTTGAGTGTTGGTTTCAATGAAATCCTTGCTTGGTTCGACAAAATAATATTAATATTTGAAAGTGAATTATCATTTACCATTATTTCAGTATACCCATCTAAAAATGGAAACATCACACCTGTATACGTAGGGAATACTGTCTCCATGTAGTGATGTAATTTATTTTTTATCACCTATTTATATGAATGGTTATATATATATAATATATATTATATTTATATCATTATAAAAATTCCTGAGAAAAATGATACATGATCAAAGAGCAAGGACCATAACAATCAAAATCAAACACACATAAAAAAATAAATCAGTTAACACACAAAATGATGAGGATAATGAAATATTATAAATTAATGGATGATATAATGTTATAAGTAAACCATGTATGGTGTTATAGGTTTTATTATGGATTTTTTATATATTTTTAATGAATTTAAATTTATTATATAGAAGGTTAGAGCACTTATGAATCATTATAGAATTGATGTATGGATTTTATGTTACAATCTCATTTTTTATCAGGGTTATTTATGTTTAAATTCCCAATGATTAAATTATATGATCTATCTATCATAAATATTAGTTATTTTCTTCTCATTTTGTAGTTTTTGGAGCTTAGTTTTTTTCTTTAATTTTCCCCTCTTTAAGTAATCAAGAAACTAAAAGAATGTTTCTATGAAAAACTGACTTTACTTCCCCTTTGGTCGAGAATTTAAGATTCTATGTCCATATTTTCTATTAAATTTCTTCATGAAAATTTTTGATATTATATAAGTATTTATTAAACTCATTTTTCACCATGTTTTAATTTCATTAAAAATGTTTTAAATGGATTTTGTTGTTGTTTAATGAATAAGGTACTTTTGACTTTTTTAACAAAAAAATGGAAGGAATTTTTATTTTAATGAACACCACATGAAATAATTTTTCCACCATCATGAATTCTATTTGATTAAAACCTTAAATTATAGCTTTCTATAGATATTTTCAATTAACATTTTCTCATTAATATTTTGAAAAAATATAGATTTTAAATAATGGATTTCAAGATTAAAATTTATTTTCCTAAAAAATGTTTTAGTTATATTTTAAAGGTATTATCTTATATAAAATAATTTAATTTTTCTTCTAATTTATAGTTTATATGATAAATTTTATCATATTTATTATTTATCTGTATGTTTTATGGTTATGAAGATGACATATTAATGAAATCCATTTTTTCATGGGTTAGTCTTTAATGTAATGATAAATTTTTTCATGATCTTATAGAATGCATATCAACATATTATGATTATCATATAGGTGGATACATTATATCCTGATAATGAATTTGGTAAATATTAATGATTTATGAGTTCAAATATTCCATTAGAGGTCTTTCCAAGCCAAAAATAGGGTATAAAAGAGGTTATACTAAACCAAGAAAGGGGACATGGGAGGTTGTCCAAAGCAAAAAAGAGGGTGCATGAGAGGTTTTACCAATCCCAATATAGGGTACTTTGGAGGTTATCCAAAGCTTGAAGTAGGTACCAAGGTGGTTATCCTAGATCTAACATGATTTTAATGTCATCATGGGTATCCTAGACATAATATTTATTTGATTATGAATATTCCACACTTTATGACACTCTTTTATGACCTGATCTAATGTTAATTTTATTCTCTCATGGCTCATGTTATTAGATTCCTTTATGATTCATTTATTATGAACTGTTATGATTTCTTCCATGAATCATAATTATATGAACTATTTAGAATAAATTTTGAATGTTAGTATCTTGTTATCATACCCTTATGCTCTTGATATAATTACATATGATAATTAGTTAGTATCTCCATTTTTTATCCTTACTAAGCATGTAAGATCACCCTTTATTATGTTTCCTTTTCCCCAATATATGAAGAAAGGTTTTAATTATGATATGTCTAAGAAGGGTGTTAGTAGTGAATAATTAATTGGGAGATGATGTATAACTTTTATGTAATAATTTTTTATGTATCCATGTTTACAATGGAACTAAACCTTTATAGTTCTGGTGAGGATTGTAATGATTTGTAATAAATATTAATCTAATAATATGTAATATTTATATATTTAAATTTTAGGCCTCTAAAATTCCAACTCTTACAGATATGAAGGAAAAATATCTAAGAATCATAAATTCATCTAATAATCTATCTTGTCAAAAAATGTAACATTTTCTCCTTCCACGTCAAAGAAAAACACATTTCTCCAATATAAATTAATGGTGGATTTCATATAGTATAATTAATCCATACCAAGGATAATATTTTGTGATTATAACTATAGTAAGAAACACTCACCAACTAATTGGTACCACCTAATCATTACCTCACATTATTGACACACAATTTTCAAACTAGTATAACCCACAAATAATGTAGAAAAAACCAATACTATATAAAGTATATCCACTCTACGACCAAATGATCTGGGTAAAGAATGTATAATAAATGAGTTTGATGTTTTAATGATGATCAAGGAGAAATATAGTACAGAATATAAATAGATTGTACATAGAAAAATAAAAGGTCCCACTAACATTAGAACTTCTCATCATGTATTTTTTCAGGATTAGAATCTCTTCATCTATTCCCTTAATGTCATATACTACCACATCCTCACTCAGAATGGGTTCTCTAAACGTGTTGAACATATATCAGTTCTCCTCTTCCCACTATGGCACGCACTAGTGGTCTAAAATTACAAGGAATTGGTTGTATTTTATACAGCTAAGGACTTAAATACCACTAAAACCATTGGGGGCCATCCACTATCATACCTTCTACCCCAAAGTTCAAACTAAGATATATTGTAAACTTGTTCTGGTGATATCACTTTCTATTATATACATAACTAACATATCCTAAGTTTCAAGTAAAATTTTTAGAGCTACCGGCCCCAAATAAATAAGAAAATGAAGGTTGAGGATGGTTCCTCAAGGTTCAAAACGTTAATTGTATTACTAACTAATAGAAACCCTCTATTGATACACTCTTTTGGAATTTTATATTACTCCTCTCTTGAATAAAATTCATAATAACCAAGGTATTCTCAATAAATTCAGACTTTGTAATAGCATCAATATAAATTGGAAATGGGAAAAGACTAAAGAAATACTAAATATTTTAGCATAAAAACTCCTCAAAATTCTTCACACTCTTAACATCATAAAAAATGATCAATAGAATTTTGAAGAAGGTTTATAAACCTGACTCCAAATTCCCAAAAATGTAAATTTCCCTATAAAATAGTGAGAAACCACTACCATTACATTTCCTTTAGCATTAAAAATAAGAATTTATTTTGGAAATAAAATTTTAATTTTCCTCATGTAACCTTTAACTTGTTATGGACGCCAATATAAAGGATCCATCGCTACTGAGTTTTTCATCTTAAAAAACTAATTGGAAAATAGATTTAACACTTCTTATATGCCTGAATCAATCAAAAAAATCCCAAAAACAGTTAACAACATTTTTATTTCCTCACTATAAATAAATATGTTACATAATGGAAATTTATATTATTAAAACTTTTTTAAATTTATCATCTAAGAATCATCATCTTCAAGGTCAACTCATCTATGATCCACTAAAAATTTTTACTACACCTCCCCAACCGAAAATAAATGATTTATTCATATTTCATCTATGTTAATAAGTGTAAAACAAATATCCTAACCATTGTATATGGATTTTAATTTAATTTACTTTAATAAAATTAATTATAATTCTTCTATATATACCTCACAATCAAATGTAATAAAAAAAGATAATTCATATAACACCCATAGGTTTCTACCACAAAATAAATGTTCTCTTACTTAAGAATTTTTAAAAAAACAATTAGATATCCATGAATTAGATCACAAGATCCCTTGACATCTTATCCAATTTCTATGAATTAATTCACATTCTAGGATAAAATGAAACTATTACCCTACAAAACCAAAAACAATCTTCACTAGTTCCTAATCTCAAATTCATCCTAATTTAAAGCACTAGATATCATACCACTCTATTATGGACTTCAACTACTATAACCCCCCTTGGGATAGAATTTATGATAAAAGTGACCCTTAATGCCTACCTTGAATATTCCATGAGATGGTGACTAGAATTGTGGTTATATCGAATGAAAAATGAAAAGAAATTCCCTCTTTAATACCAAGAAAGTAAAAAAGAAAAAACAAAAAATAAACATTAAACACCAAATATAAATAAAATCACAATCCTAATAATAATATATATATATATATGTAATTTCATGTATCTAAAATAAATCAAAGGACAATACTAAATAAAAAAATCCTCAGAGGGAAATGACACCAAAAACACAAGTTGATCAATACATCATGGGTTATTAACATCCATTCCAATCATTAAATCCAACCCAAAATATGAAACAATAGTATATATAATTTAGCGTTAGCATGAAAACCCATAATCATATTCCCAATTTCTACATGATTATTATAAGTGTTGAGGGTAAAGAGACAAAAATAATAAGGTATAATTTCACCCATTAGATTAATAATGCATGAAATAGATTCCAATTATGAATATAGATAGAAGTATTTAAATTTTTAAAACTCATGATAAACCAAATAATTAATTTTTAACTATATTCCACCAAAAAATTACTAACAAGTAATATGAAATAAACCTCTAAAAATATATTACTAAAAAAATCATATCATATAATAAAAGTTTAAATCCAAATCAGTGACTAAATAAAAGAAGAAGGTTAAAGTGGCTGATATGAAACACACCCCAAACCAATCCAAAAACCAAAGGAACATACAGTAACCACCATGTGAATTTAATTTAATTCCATGATTCATCATAAATCCACTTCCCATTAGATATCCATGATAACCAAAACCCAAAAACCCAAAAACTACCAACTAGTAAAAAATAGATACTACATACCCATGAGTGTGAGTATGTACGGTTTGATCCAATTCCTAATTAGATACCACCAAGATTCCATATTAATATATTTATAAGAGAAACCAATAATGATAGTTTGAAAATAATGAATTGGAATATAGTTTTATTAAACTAAATATTATATGAAAACAAACATCATCCGATTGTTTCTTTAATAAAATATTACCTTCAGGAATCCTGACCTCATTCCATGCTTTTATTTAGTAATACATATTTTAAAAAAATTCTATTAAATTTGTTAAAATTATATTCTAAATGTGTTTTATTAATAAATTCATATTTAGAAACAAACCACACTTTTCCTTTGAAAAACATTCATACAATAAACAAATAATGAGAATCTTGGGAGTCCGCTTTCAGGGAGAACCTCTCCCCCGGGATCTACTCGCCTTGTCGGGTCACTCGGTTTCTGACTGGGTGGGAAAAATGAGGCACAACACACCTGTGCTGGCGGATTGCTTGACGAACCATCGTCACCCGGGTTGTAACCCTCCGGGACGCTCTGCCATCTCGGCTGGCAATGGCTCCTTCCCGGCTGGGGCTCTCTTTGGAGTGACCTCTTCGTGGGGAGGGGGTTTCCTTATGTGGAGGGTTCTAAAAGTCCACACACGGGAATTCCCTTTTCAAGAAAAAAATACACAAATAATGAAAATTTATAGGAGAAACACCATAAAATTTATACTAAGGAGAATCTAGAAAGGAATCAAAATAATAACACAAACAAGAACTTTATAAATTCAAGAATCAACTATAAATGAAACAATAATTCAAAATTATTCTCAATTTATTTAGAAATAAACATAAAGGCTAAATAAGCAATAAAAATTCATAACATATTTATAGATGTCATGGGCCCCCACTATAGGCTCTAATAGGAAAATACTTAGGCATGCTAAGGTAGAACCAACTACTGGAAGGTTTTACATTCCAAAAAACCAATACCTGAATCACTCTCCACAAGACACATAAAGTTCACTCCCCTAAACTAGGGTCATAATATATAAGTAGGTGCTACTTTCCAGGGTGTAATCTCAACAATCATATCACTTGTCCCTTGATTTCCCACTTAATTTCTATGGGTTTTACATGATCTTAGATAAATTTTGTGGGTCAATTCCAATAACATTCAATCATATGTAAATTCCAAAGCACAATTCAATATGTCATGGTTTAAAATTTTAATCACACCACTAACACCCATTTAAGAAAGATCCCCTTCAAAAAATTAAAAAGTATGAATTGACAATAGATTCATCCATCAACATACCCAAATATAAATACAGGATAACACTTAGGCTCAACAAGGGTGTAGCTCATATAAATTATAATACCTTTATATAAGCTTCAAAATGGGACTTTTATTTAAAACAAGTAATTATAAATATTAAATTCCATTTTGGATAATCATTTTGGAAATATGGAAAATTTCAAATAAACACAAGAATAAAATCATACTTCAGTCATAATTAAATCATAAAAACACTAAAAACCTTTATAAAATCGTAATATACCCATTTATAAATGTGAAAAATCCTTGAAAAATAAATAATCCCACTTTATAAAGCATGTTTTTTTAAAAACATCATAGAAAAATATTTTATTTTAGAGAAAACAATCATTGGTACTTTGTCAAACATGTAGCATTCATTGAAAGCCTACTTAGGAAAATAATTAATTTTTAATTGTATTACCCACACATTATAAGAAATGAGAACCAAAATAAAATATGGAATCCTGTTGAAAAATAATGTCTAGAAAATATATATTACATCTATCTAGATCAAAATCATGTTTATAATTTCAAGAACCTCATGTATTCTCAAATAAAAGGAGATGAGATGGTAACACTTTCCTCAATTGATTGATTCATGTTTACTTTAGTTAATATCATATATTATGACACAAATATTGATTCTACAACCCCTAGAAACTAGAAAACCGCATTTTTATACAACCTCAGGCATTAGGCTTAGCCTTCATTGTAATGACCAAGTATTTTGGATCCTTTATATTAATACAATCATAAATAGCTTGTCTCACACGCAACACCAAAATAATACAACACACTACTAAAATGAACAAAAATATATTAAAATTACATGAAGAACATAATCATCTGTAAATAAAAATGTAATAATCAATTAAAAATGTTACATTTTATTATTTTTCTTTGATTAACATTTTAAAAGAAATAATGTCTTTCGATGAACCATTTAAAAAATGGGGTATTGTTTTTTACTACAATAAATTAAATTGATCATAGATAAAAGTTTATCATAAAAGCTAATATTTTTATTTATAAACAAATATTAAATATTCATTTATTTATAAATCTATATAAAATAATATTTAAAACATTTTATGTTTTAAAAGGACTTTTATTTAAAAATAAATAAATTTTTCTTTATATATTATATTTTCATTTAAAAATTAATTTATAAATTTTAGAATTCATATTTGAAAAATTATATCTCATTTTTTAATTTATAATTTTAAAATGAAATTAGGGTTGATTTTTTTTATCTTTCTAAAAATATTAACATTTAATGGAATAGATTAAAACAATGTTTTTACAAATCACATTACTTTTATGAAATTATAAATGTGTAAGTTTGAATTGGAAATTAATGAAATATTTTTATAAGACCAAATATTTTTTTTATAATTAAAAAATATAATTTCAAAATAAATAGTTTACAAACCCATATTTGACATTTTAGAACATAAATATTATTTTTCAAAGAATGATTAATACATTATTTATTTCTTATTTTATAATTAATTTGTATCACTTTTTTAAAATTAATATAATAAATTTTTTAACTTTTGGAATCATTATGTCAAAATTATGTAATAAGTTCCTTTTTGTATATAAAGGATAATTTACGTTAGTTAATAAACTAGTTACCATGATATAATCTAAAATGAAAAAGTAATAAATTGAAGAGTAAATTACCTCAATAATGTTCAACAAAAATATATGGTAATATATGGTTGAGAATTATTTCAGACTTAATAATTCTCTCCTCCATTATTTCAAATTTTGGAGCTACTTTCCATGGGAGTGACTTCACATTATTAAAAATTCTTGGTTATTCATAAAAGTGTCATTTGTTTTCACTTATAAAAGGGAATCTCTTAACCTCATATACCATCACACCAAAACCCACTTATTTCATCCTAAAATATACCCATAACTCTATAAAATAATCATATCCACCTTTAAATGGTTTTGGTCATCTCAAAATACCATTCCCTAAAAGCTTAACCCCTAGTTAAAGAGAGATATCCAAGAAGTGAGGTATAAATTTATAACTCCTCCTTTAACTTTTCTATTTCTTTATGTGAACTTATTCTTACTCAAATACCATTATACCATATAATAATGATAGAATCAGTATCATTATTATATTTATATGTTATTATAATGATAATATAAGCATTAAACACCTTTAACTTTTCTATTTAGAAAATTGAAACCTTCATTCATGTGTTCCTCGAGCTACGGACACAATGATGCAACATGTTTCGTTTACCTTCACCACTATACAAGGATGATATTTATAGGTAAAATAATATAGAATTATTATATTTATAAAATATTTTATATTATGAAATCATATTCTATATTTATCTTTTTCCCAATCTATGGAAATTGAAATCATCATGCATGTCTATGTGTTTACTACCACCCCCAAAGAATAACTGATTTATGTTTTTCTTTTCCTTAATGCCTTAAATTTATATTCATCATAATGGTACTTGTATATAAATATTATTTTAATGAAATTATTGTGGTTTTCGAAAGAACAATTGGACAACCTATTAACAATATAATCAATAAACAATAGTGGTAAATTCAAATGTCTAAAAGATAATTTTAGGAAAAAAAGATTTAATTATATTATAAAATAAATTCAGGTAGGTTATATTATTATTATACTTCTTAAAAAATATTATATTTCAAAAAATAAACAATATGATCATTATTCTTCTTATTTAATTATATTATAACAAAATCACTTCATAATTATCCAATAAATATTGGATGTTATTATTTGGGTTACTTTAACTACTTAGTAAACCATTATATAAATTTATATCATTGATGAATATAAAAATTTAATGTCTAATAATAAATGATATAAATGAGAAATAATGATTTTTTTTTTGGAATAGATATATAAAAAATCAACTCATTACATAAGAAAAATATCTTCATTTTCTAAGAACCATCGAAACATGCTCATCTTCAAATTCAACTTTAATAATTGTGACCAATACTCGCATAGAATTAAATTATAAAAAAATAAAAAATTATTAAACATTAATTATAGTTCCTTTTATATAGATACCCTCACCTTTTATACATATTTATTACATTTTAATATATGAATATTCATTACATAAAATTTTTTTCTATGCCCAAATCATTTCGGTCTAGTATCATTGAAAAATTGGAAACATGAAAAACAGATTCATGAAATATCTACATCATCTCATATATTTTTCTTCATAAATAAAAAACTTATTATCCATATCATACTTAATACCTTTATTTAAAACATGGGTAAAGGAAACATAAGAAAAGGGTGTGCTCGGATATTGGGTAAGGGTAAACAAGAGAGATATTAAGAATCATATAAGAATAACATAAACATAGGGGTATTAGAACATGATATTAACATTTGAAAAAAATATCATGTATATTAAAAAAATGCCATATTAATTCTATGGATAAATCTTTGAAATTCATGAGATAAAAATCGTAAGGTAATCAAATAACATAAACCATGAAAGCTTTTTATAGGCATAAGACATTGGTTTGTGGCATACACATAAACATAGAAAATTGTTTCCTTGGTAGTCAATGATAATTTACATGGTTATCATAGTAGAATGGGTTCACTTCCAGAACCATCACAGTTGTTAAGCTTCACTCCCAAGACTTTAATAGTGGATATAGTCTCTTACTAAATTGGGTTCACCCCTATTCCAGTACCATATATCTCTAAGATATCAATATTTATCCAATCAATTGGAGAGAGATATATAGGTCCCACATATCACATAATAAAAATTATGCATATGTGTTTCATAACATCATAAAACATTAATAATATAAAAACCCAAGAAAAGAAATGGTTTTTAAAAAATCCATCATAGAATAACCTATGTAAAAGAAACGAGTTTCATAAGCATTGTGTAATCATATTCATAAACCAACTTGGGGAAGAATAAGAATGGTATCCTTGGATAATATGCATAGTAAATACTAATTTAAATCAAGGGTTCTTGTCTTTAATTAATAGAAATACCATTTAAATTTCATTAAAAATTCTATAGGAAAATACATTTTTATTTTGAAGTTACTTATTAAAAAAATAGCACAAATATAAAAGAAAAAATTTTATTTGAAAATAACCACATAAAATTGTAAAGGAATATTAAAATAAAAAATTCTTCCTCATATTTGGAAAAAAATTCAGGTCTTATAAGTTAAAAAAATATTTCATCCATACTTTTATCGGGAAAGTCACAAATTACCTCCTTTGGAAAATGAAAAAAAGATTCCTTTCAAACCCATTTTATAAAAAGTAAAACATGGGTAATAATGAATTTAAAAAATAATAATATAATATTAATAACCTTATTTATATATATTTTTAGAATATATTTATATGGAAGAAAAAGGGTTTTTTACCGAAGAGAGAAATGAAGTCTGTTTTCATTAAAAAAATTGGTCTCTTGAGTACATAAGATGAGAAAAATGAAAGTAAAATGATTATTTTATTTAAATAAATAGATTATAATAATATTAATAAGTTTATTGAGAGTTATATCATAATATTTCTTCATCTGAACTTAATCATAAACAATCTTGATAAATAATGAGAATGTGACATAAAACACCTTACTTTGAGTTCACCTTGAATTGAAAGAACTCTAACCTCTTGTAAAAAAAATTTAAATTTAATATAATTCTATTCCATAGTCATGTTAAAACTTATAATATCATATATTATCCCTTTAAAACTTTTCAACACCCTCTTTTATCAATAATTCCTTATTAAAATCATCATTTTTAGGTGTGAACTATTTCATTTATCATGGGAATTCTCATTTAGTAGTTCCAGTCCTAGTATATTTATCCTAGTTACATCATAACCTGAATATTAATAAGTATATAAATATAATATATATTCAATATATACATATTTATATTCATACATAAAATTTATATAAATAAAATTATATTACACTATTCAGGAAGATGGTAGGTCGTACACATGCATGAATATTGTTTTTATCTTTCAATGGAAAGAAAGAAAGGTAAATTTTGATTAAACTTTATAGAATAATTATTATATACTATATATCATATATATTCATAAAATAATTCCTCATTACCATATAAATAAAATATAAATGAAAAATGAATCACGTCACTTTATAGAGGTGGTAGTACACACGTACGCACAAACATTGTTATCGTTTCCCAAAGGATTGGATATCAAGTAGGTAGATGTTATATTATAATTAAAAATTTATTATTATATAATAAATATTAAACAAATAATAATAATAGTCCATAAAATATATTAATGAAAATGAGTTTTATATCTATGTGGATATGGTAGGTCGTGCGAACACACAACAGATGTTTTCACTTCTCATTTGATCAAAAGGAGGGTGTATAATGGTATTTTCATAATCCTCATAAAAGTTAATATTATTTAATATAATTAAGTTGTTATTTTATTGTAATTACCATATATTTATAAGTGGTAAGTAAGAGTAGAAAATAAGGTGATTAGGTAAGGCAATTACCTCTTCATTGAAATGGCTAATTTAGCTCTCCTTTGAAGGGATCTAGGGATGGTCTTTTGGAAAGACCAAAACCTCTAAAAGGTGTATATGGAAGTTTATAGTGTAAATTTTTAGTGTATAGTTAAGATATTATTCTCAATGTTGTTTAAATAAGTGAGGGGGGATGTTCCCTTCTATAACCTAGGTAAGGGGCACTCTTAGAATTTCTAAAAACTTTATATTATAATAAATTCATCATCAACATAAATGCCTCAAAATGATAATATATCAAAATATAAGGTTGGATAGGGTTTTAATCTCATTAAAAATTATAATTTAGACAAGTTTTCATGTTATATCAAACCTTTTCATTTTTATTAACCCTTATTTAACCGATTTAGATTTTAACTACCATAACAAATTTTCCAATATTAAATAGTTGAAATATTTTACTTATAGGGTGAAATTTTTTCCATAAATGGTTGAAATATTTTAATATTTCTAAATTAATTTATTATATGTTTTTATTATGGACAAATACTGCATCGGTGTTATATAAAAAATTAAGTTCATAATATAATTAATAAAAATTTAAAAAAAAATTATATAATGAAAATAATTTTATTAATATCACAATATAAACGTTCATTCATTCATAGCTTACTATTTTTCCTATTTCAACATATAAGACATATTAAACACCAAAAGAGTAACATTCTATAAAGTTCATTTATTTAAATAATAAATAGGCCATTTTCATGGATAAGTGTCCATTAAAATAATAAATTTTGAACATAAGTTATTAAGGTTATAATTATAATCTTTAAATAATAAGTATGATGAAAACTTATGGCCTTCCCACTCAGTCCTAAAATAGAATAACCCAATTTTCGCTTTACTGAGGTGATAAATTTTACCACGGATACTATTCAAATTTACCAAATAATAAAAGGGTTATATTTTTCAAATTTAAACATATTGATTATAAATATGTAATTAGTTTTATCATGTTAAACACTTATAAATCATAGAAATTAATTTTAACTAAATTATGAAAAATGTGGCAAAAAATGCTTTTTAAGAAAAAATGCATTTTTAAGCATAAAAATGAATTCATATTAATGTTATGCCCATAATAAATTTTGATTGATACTTAAAAATTTTGATCAATAAAATAATATATAAATTTAATTAAATTCATTTATAAATAAGTATTATTTTAATTTAGTAATATAAAAATACATTGTATACATAAAAAAATCATAAAAACGTCACTTTTATTTTCAAATACTTTTTTTTATTATAATAATTTGATAACTAAATAATTTATTTTATAAATATTTAGACCATATTGTATTCATAATTTACTTAATATTATTCATAAACATTAATCAAATGATTATAAAATAATACACCTAATATTTTAATAATGTTACAAGGTTCTTCAAAACTCGTTATTGTGTGTAATGTTTGATATCATAGAAAATAATTGTTGAAAGAAAAATATTTCATAAAAATATTGGGGCACTACATTCTACCCCACATTAAAATGAATTAATCCCTAAAAATTCATCACATTGATACAAATATATGGGGACACTTATGCCTCATCACATCATCGATTTCCATTGTACCTCTCCCAAATTGGTGGTTTTTCCAAAAACCTTTGACCATTTGAGTGGCCTTGTTTCATAACACTTTCTCTCAATTATCTATAATATCTGCCAATTATTCTTTATAAGAAATATATTTCTCTATTGGTACGACCTATGAATTAAGTGCATGTGAAGGATCAGGTATGAACCTCCTCAGCATAGATATATGGAACACATCATGAACTTGAGAGATATTCGGTGGAAGAACCAAATGATATGCTACCATCCTGACCATCAAATTTTTCAAAAGGATTGATATACCAAGAGATTAGATTTCTCTTATTTCCAAATCTCATTGCTCTCTTCTAAGGAGATATTCATAGGAATACCTTTTCACTAATATAAAGTTCTAGAGCTTTTTGATGATTGTCAACATAACTTTTTTTCAAATCTAAACAGCTTATATGTATTGTTGTATAGTTCTAATATTCTGTGTAATTTCCACATTTAGATCAGGTCCCAATTTATTTCATTCTCTTACTTCATTCCATCACGTTAGATTTCTATACTTCCTATCATATAGGGTTTCATAAGGATCATTCTAAATACATGAGTAAATTTTATTTTTTTAATAAAATTACACCAAATAAAGGTGTTGATCCTAACCACATTCGAAATCCATAGATAAATCTCTTAACATGTATTCTAGATTTTATATGGTCCTCTCAGACTAAACATATTTCTTAGGATGATAAGAAATGATAAAACATAAATCAGTATCTAGAACCAACAAAAGACTTCTCTAAAACTGTGAGGTAAACCTTAGATCCCAATCAAATATAATCTATAGTGGTACATTGTGGATTATTATCACTTCCTTAATATATAACTAATTAAGTTGATCAAGATTGAAATATTATATGATATCAATGAATTATACTGAATTTTTTAGGTGCTCAACAACAAAACATATAGCATTATGTTAGGTAGAAGTTTTTGGGAGTTTGATGAAAAAAAATCCATGGGGATGTTCACCCATTTCCATTCTAGTATTGGTAATGGTTGTAACATCCCCTTAGGCTTCTATCACTCATCCTTAACTTTCTATCATACTAAGAACTAAGAAACATACTCTTCAGTATCTCTAATTATTACATACCACTAAAAATATTCTATCAAATCTCTATACATAATTATACTTCCAAGATGAATAGAGATTGAATAACTGTGAGCTTCATCCAATATCTCCTTCAAATCTGGTATCAAAGGGACACATACATAGTTCTGAAACTTTTCATTCCATCACAATCAAGGATAAACTCAGGAATAATTTTTTCCATCTTTTGAAGCTCTACATCTTTCATATGTTCTTCTTAAATATGCACTATGATAAATGGTTGAACACCAATTTTATAAAGATAGGATTTTTCCACTTACATTAATATTTCTAGCTCCATAATTTGAAAATCCATAAATATTGGATCTTATTTTATCCTAATAAATGATAAGCTAGTACAATCCTTTTGACTTAGAGCTTATGTCACCTTGTTTACTTTCCAAGGGTGGTAATGTATTGAGAAATCATAAACATTAATCACATATAACCAACTTATTCATTTCATGTTCATCTCTTTTTTATTAAAATTATAATTTAAACATTTGTAATTTGTATATATGTCACACAATTCTCTATAAAGATAATTCCACTATAAGTTTAATGAAAAAAATACCATAGTTAACAACATATCATTAGATGGGTAATTTTTTTCATGGACCATAAATTTTCATGAGGCATAATCTATAACCATATCATTATATATGAGGACACATCCTAATACCTTATTTGATTCATTATTATAGATTACAAACCCATATCCATTATAGGGTATTATAATTATAGGTGTGTTGACTAGACTTCTCTCCAATTATTTAAAACATTCCTTGTATTCATATGTCCAAAGGAACTTGACTCCAATCTAAGTTAACTTAGTGAGTGGTTTCGATAGCTATGAAAAATTTTCCATGAAGTGGAGAGAATATCCATACATAATAAGAAAACTATGGATCTCAGTCATAGTGGTTGGTCTGCTCCAATTTTCAATAACTTCTTTCATTGAAGGGTCTACTGATAAACCATCACATGAGATTATATGACCCAATAATGAAACTTTATGAATCCGAAATTTACACATGATAAATTTTTTCATAAATATTACCATTAGGTTCTTTATTATAGTTCTCAAATGATCTTCATGTTCATTATCATGCTTTTAATAAATAAGAATATCTTTTATAAATACTACAAAAATGTATCAAGGTAATCTTTAAATACTTTATTCATTAAATCCATAAAGATAGCGGAGTGTTAGTGGGAAAAATGGAATCTCTATAAATTTATAGTGTTTATACCTTTTACGAAATGTTTTCTTGGGTATATCCTCCCTTTTGACCCTCAATTGATGATATCAGGATAAAGATCAGTATTGGGAAACTATTTAACAATATGTTATTTATCAAAAGTCATCAATATGGGGAATAGGATACTTATTCTTGATAATGATCTTTTTAAGTTCTTGATAATCAATATAGAGACTCATTTATTCATCTTTTTCCTTAAAAAAATAGGTGAACCACAAGGTGATGCACTTGGCCAAATGAAACTATTTTTATGATTCTCATGAAGATTTTTTGTCAATTCTTGCAACTATATAGGTTCCATTATATATCAAGTATTGGAAATAGGTGTATCACATTGTATGATTTCTATTAAAAACTCAACATCACGGTTTAGTGGAATACTGGGAAAATATTCTAGAAAATATAAAAAAAAACTCATGAATGATAGGAATATCTTCTAATATGAGTTTTTCCACAACGATCCACTACTATAAAAATAGTGTTTAACATCACTGGTATTTATCAATGCTAGAAAAAATCACTCATAAATGGAATCTTTATCAGCGATAAATAATGTGCTGATAAAATTAACCATTAATCAGTAATAATAAAGGTCTCCTTTATTAGTGCTTTATTTTAAGCGTTGACAAAGGTTACCCATTATCAATTCATTTTTTAGCATTGATAAAGGGTAACCATTATCAGCACTTTATTTTTTGCACTAATAAAGGGAACCTTCATCTATGATATATTTTTAGCGCTCAAAAACTAGTCCTATATTAGGGATTTTTTAGCAGTGAAAAAGGTCTACATAAATAAAATGAAATCATTAAATAAAAAAATAAAAAAATGATTTTATTAAAAAAATGTTAAAAAAATTATAAATTAAATAATTATTGATAAAAATGAATAAATTGATTATTATATATATAAATTATAAATACTAATAAATAGTATATATTAAATACCACTACTGGAAAACTAACCTTTACCAACGGTTTGGAACCGTTGGTATAGGCCTCCAAACCGTTGGTATAGCCTATACCAACAGTTTGGAGAACCATAGCCAAGTAAGTCGTTGGGATAGGTCTATACCAATGGTTTTCCGAAAACCGTTGGTATAGACCTATACCAGCGGTTTTGGAAACCGTTGGTATAGGTAATATGAAATCTATACCAATGGTAATGGAACCGTTGGTATATAAATTCCAAAAATAAAACATCCGCTGGGATTTGATCCCAGGACCCCTTGTTTATAATCGAACGACTTAACCACTAAGCTAACATCACTTTGTAAACATAATTTCATAAATATATATATATGTATTATCATAATTATTTAAAATTTTGATTTATATAATGTTCTCGGTTAGTAGATCTGGAAAAAAATTAAAGAACCTATCCCAACGGTTTTGAAAACCGTTGGGATAGCCCTTTCCCAACGGTTTTCAAAACCGTTGGGATAGGTTTTGGGTGGGTTGTATTTATGTTGGCCGAAGGTTAAAATTTTGCCTCCTCTTTCCCAACGGTTTTGGTGAACCGATGGGAAAGAGGACTCTTTCCCAACGGTTTTGATGAACCGTTGGGAAAGAGGAGTGAAAGAGGACCCTTTCCCAACAGTTTTGGTAAACCGTTGGGAAAGAGGACTCTTTCCCAACGGTTTTGATGAACCGTTGGGAAAGAGGAGGGAAAGAGGACCCTTTCCCAACGGTTTTGGTGAAACGTAGGGAAATGGTAGCTATACCAACGGTTTTTACAAACCGTTGGTATAGAAGTGTTGGGAAAGATCATCTTTCCAGTAGTGTACATATATATGAAAAATAAAAAATAAACAAATTAAAATTAAAATTAAGTAAATTGAGAAAAATATTAACTATTTTATTAATTAAATGATTATTAATAATGTTATTTAATAGAATAAATTAAATATACAGATATATATTATTTTACATAAATCTAATCTATATATTACTACATATTTAAGCACTTTACATTAAATTGTCATATACTTAGTAAATAATGGTTTATAATTAATAATTAATATGAATTAAAATTACTAACTAATTACATTGAGTAATGGACATATAAATGAGGCAAAGGGGTGCACCAGCTTAGGGTGGGATTCTCCACGGATGTATTTTCTTAAGGGTGGGTTGTACCACAGAAGTGAGTGCTAGGGGGTTTTTCTTGCAAAGGATCTCTAATTTTCCAACAAAAAAAAGTTTCTTGTGGCGTCCCTTTTCCCTGGTTTGTGGTGGATTTGACCCGCGGTGGGAGTGGGATTTGAAGGCTTTTGAGTAGGTTTGGGTGGGAGCACGGTGTGCATCAAGCTGGTTTGTGACTTGGCGTTGGTTCGCCATAGGTGTTGGTTTGTGATCCGAAGGTGGTTCGCGTTATAGTGTGGGTCCACGAAGGCACTCGACCGTGAAGGTTCAGGTGTGTGGCAGCTCAAAGCGCGGCAACTCTTGATGGAAGCCTGGGGAAGAGTGTGACTACGTAGCCTGGGGACGAAGCGGTTTTTGGTGACGAGGGAAGTTCTCAATTTCAGTTAAATGGTGTCGGACCTAATGAATCGCTAGCGGAATCTCTCCTTAACTGATAAAGAAAAATCAGTAAATGCTACACAGAAGAGTGAAGAAGTGTTTCTCTCACAGTGACTATCCTTGCTTATTGTTGGAAAATTTCTAGCAAAAAGGTTATTCAATCAGGGAGGACTGAAAAATACTCTGCAAAATATTTGGCGATTAGAGGACGGTGTTGCTATAAGAGAAGTGGAAGTGAGACTCCTAGTCTTTTAATTCATTAATAAAGGGGATAAATTAAAAGTCCTAAAAGGTCAACCATGGTCCTTTGACAACCAAATCATTCTAATGGAGGATCTTAAATGTGAAGAAAATTTTTCAGTCACTTAATCTGTCATTCTCACATTTTTGGATTTGAATTAGAGGAATCCCCTTTCATGGTAGAACATAACGTGTTATGCATGAGATTGGAGGATGCATCGATTTATTTCTAGAATGGGACTGGTCTGATCTAATTCACTAGGGACCTTTTGTGCGAATCAGAGCTTCGATGGATGTTGCACATTCTCTTATGCAGGTAATGTTTTTGACAATTGAAGACTTTGACGTGTGGATTTCTTTTGAGTTTGAAAAGCTTCCAATTTTCTATTTCTTTTGTGGGTGCCTTGGATGCTTAGAAAAGGCATGCGAGGCGAAGAAGGAGGATGTACAGGGAAATTTTATTTTGCAATACGGTCCCTGGATCCATGATAAAACCTCTAAGGAAGGTTTTATTTATGAAGTTGAAAAACAATAGGACCGCGACAAACTAGCAAAGGCTCTTAATGCGTAGGCTGAACCAACTCATACTAATATAATAGTTCTTGGGCCGCCAAATATTTCTGCTGATAATCATGTGGTTCAATGGTTGGAAGGAAGGAATCTGGACTGGCCGCAGATCTCGGTTGAGCCAAGGGATCAACACATGTGTCCGGGGCAGGGGTCGACTACCCCCCCAAGCCAGACCAAAACTATTTTCAAGGCCATTTCCTCCCCATCTGCTAGGCTGCAGCCAAACTGCAAGGAACCACCAGACCCAGGATTAGGGGTACAACATCTATGCAATGATCCACCTGACACGGTTCTCAGTTCAGATGATGTTGCTCTCAATGTTACCCCTTAGGCAGTAGATGACATGATGGGGATCACGTTGACAGGTACTATAAAACATCGGACGTGGAAAATAATGATTCATGGGGATAAGGGCGTGGATCCCCCCAGTTCATAGCCCAAGGACCAAAAACGATGCTTAGAGGCATCTCAATTGACTGAGAGCCTGAAAGGAGGTGGAAAGTGGCAGATTTCGGGTGGGTAGTCAAAGTTTTAGAGGTGGTGGCGGGTGTGTCCCAGCCCTTCCTAGGGTAATGAAAATATTATACTAGAACTTTCGGGGGATTGGAAATCCCCGAACGGTTCATGTTCTCCATCACTGGAGTTCCAAATATTTCCCTGACGTAGTTTTTGTATCCGAAACTATGTTGGATAGCAAGGATTTGGGCCTTATGGGCTGGAATATTGGGTTCAAAAACGTCTTATCCATTGGAAGACAGGGACACTCAGGTGGACTTTGCATCTTGTATAAGGAGGACCTTGGGGTCAAGATCTCTAATTACTCAAGTAACCATATTTTTGTGGTAGTTGTTGGCCCAGGGGCTCCTCCTTGGTCGTTTGTTGGGTTTTACGGGTGGTCATGTGGGCAGGATAAACATAGATCATGGGCCCTTTTGAAGCGACTAAAGGACTCCCTCCCTAGCCCTCTTCTGGTGGGGGGGGATTTTAACAAGGTCCTTTATCCCCATGAAAAATAAGGGGGACGTGTGAGGATCGGTGTTGTGATGAAAAATTTTCGGATGTCTCTTGTTTCGAACTCTCTTCATGACCTAGGGTTTTCTGGCTCGCCGTTTACCTAGCATCGGTGTAGGGAAATGGAGAACCACCTGGAGGAAAGGTTAGACAGATTTGTTGGGAATGATGAGTGGATCTCTCTTTTCTATGCCTTCTTTATAGTCCACCTGCCCCCCGTCTCATCTGATCACTGCCCAATCATGTTGTCAACAGTCTCACAAGGGAAACAGAGGGACCTGAGCAAACCTTTCACTTTGAAAGTATGTGGCTCTAAGATAGTGACAGTGAAAAGGTGGTTCAAGCAGCTTGGGAAGGATTGAATCCGTCCATCAGGTCCAACTTCCGCACTATGGCATCTCGCCTTCAGAAGTGGAGCTCAGCTAGGTTTGGTAACTTTGACCGACATATTAAGGAGGCATAGAATCAATTAAAGCGACTCCACTCATATCCTTGTTGTGACTCTGTCCTTAGAAACATCTCTGTGGTAGAAAAGAATCTTAATGCAGCTCTAAGGGAGAAAGAGAGTTTTTGGTTCATTTGGGCATGGGAGGACCATATCAGAAATGGTGATCATAACACCAACTTTTTTCACCAACGAGCGTCTGTGAAGAGAAGTAAGAATCATATTTCTCATCTGGAGGACCCCACTGGAAGAGTTTCTCATGACATAAATTGCATTCACTCCATTATCCTGAACTTTTTCAACAACCTCTATTTAGAAGAAAGTATTATCACTCCCTCATGCCTGATTGGATGCATTCCAAATTGGTTTCAAAAGACATGAACCAGTACCTGGAAAGAGATTTGTTTGAGGAGGAAGTGTTTGGGGCCCTGCATCTTATTCACTCTACCAAGGCTCCAGGGCATGATGGGTTTCATGCTCTATTCTTTAAACACTTTTGGCATATTGTGGTGCCCGATGTGGTGGCCTTAATGAATGATGTGTGGGCTAGCAGAGCCTCTATTGAATCCCTGAATGAAACTCTTATTACTCTTATCCCCATATCCCAGTTCCCTCAGAAAATCTCAGAGTTTCTGCCAATCAGCCTGTGTAATGTGATTTACAAAATTTCTCCAAAATCATGGTAGCCAAACAGAGGAATTTTCTCCTGCTTCTTTTAGTAGATAACCAAAGTGATTTTTTTCCAGAGAGATCTATTATGGAAAATGCTGTCATTGCCTTCGAATTATTCCACTCTATGAAAAATCGCTCCTCATCCAAGCTTGGCACCATGGAAATGAAACTAGATATGATGAAAGCTTATGACAGAGTTGAATGGCCTTTCCTCGAAATTTTTTTATCCAGGTTGGTCTTTTGGAAGAAATGGATCTCTTATGTTATAAATTGTGTTACATCTTTCTCTTACAGAATAAATATTAATGGGGAACCTTCAGCGATATTTAAACCATCAAGAGGCTTGAGATAAGGGGACCACCAATCACCTTACCTCTTCATTCTGGTGGCACATGTCTTTTCTCATCTCATCCTGAAGGCAGCATATCAAGGTATTATCCATGGTGCTACGGTATAAATAAATGCCCCCTATCTCCCACCTCTTCTTTGCAGATGATAGCCTCCTTTTCATGTGTGCTACCTTGCAATAATGTAGTGCAGTGCAAAATATCATCAATATGTATGAAAAGGCCTCTGGGAAATGTCCTAATGCTTTGAAATCAGAGTTATCTTTCAGTAAATGCATCCCACAAGCTAAGAGAGAGGATTTTTATCGAATATGTCAGTTTCCACTGGTTGATAAGAATCCCAAGTACCTTGGCCTCCCGACCCTGGTGGGTAGGTCGAAGAAACAAGTTTTGGGCCCGATTGTGGAAAGGGTGGATAATCTGATTTTTCTTTGGTCTAGTAAGAAGATTTCCAAGGAGGGAAAGGAAGTTCTTATGAATCCAGTGGCCCAATAAATCCTTTCTTATGTTATGTCTCGATTTAAATTCCCAGAAACTCTCGGGGATCAAATCCACTCCCAGTTGGCCAATTTTTTGTGGGGCTCCCATGAGGGAAAACATAATTCCCATTGGATGTCTTGGGAGAAGCTCTGTGTTTCAAAATTCTGTGGCGACCTCAGCTTTCGAAATCTCAAATGGTTTAATATGGCTCTTTTGAAGAAGCAAGGATTTCTCCTTCTTTCCCTCCAAAATTCTCTATTCTTAAAGGTGATATGATCTAAGTACTTCCCTCATTCTGACTTCTTGCAGGCCCAGCTAGGGCCATGACTGAGTTTTATGTGGAGAAGTATTTATGGAAAAAAATATCTCATTGATTTGGGTGGCGTGTGTATAATTGCTTATCGGAATAATATTAACATTTGGAATGATCCATGGCTGGCAGATGGCGTCAATCATAAGGTTTCCTCACTAGTTGTTCCTGGTTCCGAAGATGCAAGGGTATGTGACATGCTCGATGACTCGCTTGAGGAGTGGGATTGGGAGAATCTTTGTTGCGAGTTTAACAAGGTGGATTTTCATCTCATCCTGAGTATCCCTCTCACACTAGGAATGGGTTTTGACCAGATTTGATAGACTGGGGAACCTCATGGGAGATATTCTGTTCGTTCAGGTTACAAAATGAGGGTTCAAAATTTGGCCCAGGTCGTTACCGATAATCGGTGGAAGTGCCTCTGGTCCCTCACTGCTCCCACTAAGGTAAAAAAAAATTGGTGTTAGGTCTGTGTTGGGGTTCTTCCAACCTGTGACTTTCTATTACAATGACATTTGGTGGAGGACGACACTTGTCCTTTGTGCCTCCATGAAGTAGAATCCCCTTAGCATGAAATTATTTCCTGTAAGGGGGTGGAAGGGGTGTGGAAGGTTTGGAGGCTGGATTTTGGTATTTTATTTGATATTTCAATTGGGTTGGTCCCAAACCTTACTAAATGGGTGTCTTCTCTGGGACCAAGAGTGGTGGGGATGATATGCACAATTGCTTGGTTGGTTTGGACTCGACGGAATGAATGCATTTTCTAGATGAAGGTGACCCCTAATCACCTATCAATGGATAGATCTTTGAAGTGTATGAATGGTTGGAAGAAAAGTGATGAGGGAAATCCTTTGAGCTACACTCAATGAGCGGCACATGTTTGGTCTACCCCCCTGAGGGTTTCTTAAAGATTAATATAGATGTTGCTGTTTATTCCCATTCAAGGGTCGGTATTAGACTCATTGCTCATAATAGTTTTGGCGAGATTGTGGAAGCTCAGTGTAGGGTAGTGCCTAACTCATGGAGCCCTGTGGTGGTTGAGGCCTCGGCCATCCTCCAGGGGATTAGTTTTTCCCGTTCAAAATGTTGGCCCAAGATTCTAGTGGAATCTGACTGCCTCGAAGTGGTGAATGTGCTCTCAACTAAAGATGAGGATTCCCAGCCTTATGTCCTCATCCTAAGGAAGATCTGGTCCCTGACCGATGGATTCAAGGCATGTAAATTTTCTTTCATCAAAAGAGATGGTAATTTGAAATCCCTTCATTTGGTTCGTTTTGGGAAATATTGGGGGGGTCATTGTTGGGTGAACTCGTTCCCTGATTGGCTTTGAAATACTGGTTTCCTTGATCAATAATTTATCTTTTCCTTCAAAAACTATATACATAATTAATGCATTTTTATATACAATGCACATACACAAAAATTATCAACTTTTTCAATATTATTAAAGTGTACTTGTTTATAATTTATTAAATTTCACTCATTTTTAACACTCATGCACTTAAATTAGATATTCATTAATAATATTAAAAAATATTTTTAAAAGAATATTTATAAATAATATTTAAAAAATAAATATTTTCATAAATAAATATATTCATAAGTAAATATATTTTAAAATGTACATACTATATTTATAAAATTTTATATTTATAAAATTATATATTTATAATTATAAATAAATAAATACATTTTTAAAATTATTTATATAATTATAAATAAATAATTATATATATATATATAAATAGGTATTAAATTTATAATATATTTATATAAACAATGAATATATTTATTATATTTATATTTATATATATTTATTATATATATATAATTATATAAATATATATAATGATATAAATTTTTTTTCTAAATACTTATATAATTATAAAAAAATAATTATATAAAAAAATTAAAATAAATATAATAAATATATTTAAATAAGGAATATATATGCTATATTTATATTTATATATATTTATTAAGTATATATATTAATAAATTTTTTATTTTTAATTATAATTATAAATCCATTATCAGCACTTAAGTAATAAGAGCTTATAAAAGAAATATTTATCAGTGCCTTTATAATGCTGATAAAGATGAGGCATTATCAGCGCTAAAACAAATATGTCATAAAAGTAATATTAATAAGTGTTAAAACTTTAGCACCAACAAAAGGGGTCTTTATAAATGATTTTAATAAAGGATTGTAAAACTATCCTAATCTAATTAAAAAACAAAACTTGTAGTGAAACTATCACCATATCATAAGCTTCCAACAGAAGCCCCCCATTGTTGGTGCTTTTCCTCGGTGAATTAAAGCTTGAATCACAAAAACCCACTACATGCAGTTTCTTGAACCTCATCCGGTATCGGTTGCTCAATTGCAGTTAGGGTTTTTGAAGAATCCATCGAGTTCTGGATCTGAGGGTCTCATATTTTCTTTAAATTACAAAGATAGGCCTGCATTTTAAATTTTAGGTTCTGATTTTCTTTCTGTATTTTCCTTTTTGAGATCTCATTCAGAGGGTTTTCGATTTCCTTTGTATGTTTCGATTTTATTTTTGAATTTGTGTTGTAGTTTTTTTATTCTATTTTTTTGTTTATGATCCCTTGTTTACTTTACTACTACTTGGGATATCCTATTTTGGTCTTTTAAAATTTTTTTTTTGAATCAATTTTCTTTTTTGACTACATCATATCTTATCCAGTTTCACTGTTTTCAATCAATATCTATTGTAGGTTCCAAGCAAATTTATTTAGCAAATAAATTCTCAGTCTGATGATGGAGTGAAGTAGCATGAGAATCTGGTTTTATGAAATGCATGTAAGGGAATTTATTTATTTAAATTTTTTTTTAAAATATGATGTAAGAGTTTTTTCTTAAAAATATATTTTCTCTTAATTGTGTTTTTTTATTTTAATGGAAATATTAATAAGGTTGATACCATATTTATTTAATTTTAATGGATCTCTATTTTCAACATTAATAGGGTGTTGTATTTATTTTACAATGTTATGTTATTCTGTTATAAGGATTACAAATATTTTTATCAATTTAAGTTTATTTTATAAAGTTATATATACATATATCTGTGTGTGTGTGTAAATATATATCTTTCTATCTATTTATATGTGTTTTCTGAACTTATAATGTAAGGGTGATTTTTTTATTATTTATTCAGAAATTATGGTTCTGAATTTTAAAATTAATAAGTGATAATATTTATTTTAATTAAAAATTATGTTTAAATATGCATTTTTTTCAATAATGTGTATTATAAATTCCATGATATATATGTGTGTGTGTGTGTGGGTTTAAATGTGTATGGGATAGACGTTGTAAGGGTTGGTGTATTTTCTCCCTTTGTTTCTAATATATCTTATTGATATTTATTATTGTCTTATGCCAACTTCTTTATGGAACTCCCTAGAATCTCAAGTATGGGTCAACACATATTAAATGGACACCTTAGAATCCTTAGGTTTCTACGTAATTTATTCCAAAATAAAATAAAAAGGAAGTTATCAAATTCTATATATTACAAATTATTTTTAGGTATTCATCATTTTAGGTCTATATATACAATTTAGGTTTATATATACATTTAATTAACAGTAAAATAATATATACTTAAATAACCAATAAAATATTGTAAACTCTTGTTACTTTTAAAATAATAATATTATGTAACTATATATTAATTTTTTTGAAATAATTAAACTTTCCAAAATTTAAATAATGATATTATAAACATAATTATTCAATATAATAATTATTTATAAAAAATATAATTTAAAAAATATTTTTAATAGTATTTTTTAGTTTCATTATAAAAATTGTTATTATATAAACATATATACATCAAATAATATATTTTATATCTAAATAAATATAAATATGATAAATAATATACATATATATAATTAAATTCAAATAAAGTTACCAATATAATACATATATATATATATAACATATATATATATATATCTAATATTTACATAGATTCACTTTATCTTTCTATGTATTTAATGAGGAGTGACCTCTATTTTATAGGATTTGACAGTGGAAGGCGAGAGCATTTTTCAGGTTTATTGCCTATCAAGTTATGTGTGAACGAATTACACACCACCATCGACATCTTTTTCAATCATAAAAAACCTTATGATTTCTTTAATAAAATAAATATTATTAAAAATTGTTTTATTGAAGAAAAAAATATAAAAAACAATCCTTATCCAATTATTTTATTAAAGTTTTAATCGGATCCGGGTGAAAATTTTGAAGATAAGAATGAAAGTAATTCGTTATTAAATCGGCCTCCACATAAAATCAAATAAATTAATTTCAATAGCATAAACTCATAAGCTTAAATTATACTATAGTAACCCAAGACCAATAAGCTGTGCAGCACTATAGTTGTATATTCTGATTCTTCTATATCCACCCTCTTTATTTATTTCCCACCCTTTACTCAATTGTTTCTCTAGTTGTGGAGAGCTTTGATATGTAAGTGTTGGTGATAATAGAGGCATCAAGTTAATAACTAGTTTCAATGGTGAAATTCTTACAAATGGGAGCCATTTTACCTTTTATAGAACACAATGAAGTAAATGGGAGGCATTGCCCATTGTACATTATTGTATTTTCTAAAATGGAAAATATATCCCATTTGTGAGAATTTCATAATTGACTCTAGTTATTAAGTCGACACCTCAATTTCCACAAACTCAATCTAGAGAAAATCTCCAAATAACCATAGAAACAATAGAGTGAAGGGTGGGAAAGGAATGGAGAGGTTAGAGACAAAAGAAACAGAATACACAACTGCAATACTGCGCAACCCAAGGGTCTTGGTTTTCTATAATGAAATTTCAACTAAGGAGTGAATGCTACTGAATTTAAATTATTTTATTTGATATGGAGACATATTTAATTAACAATTAATTCATTTTTATCCTTAAATTAATCCACAAGGATCCAAATAAAACATTAATAAAACAATTGGATGAGGATTTATTATATTGTTTTTTATAAGACTTTCTTCTTTAAATTGGATTTATTTTATTAAAAAATGATAGGATTTTATCTGATTGGAAAAGTATGTCTATGCAGGTGTCTACTTTATTAACACTTAGGAAAATGATCCATAAGTCATTTGAGATGTATATAAAACAGTTCCACCTCAATTCAATGCATAGGGTGATTGTTGTGACTCAATGTGTCTACTATCAATTTAAAAATGACTGCTTAGTTTAAAATATTTCACTCACTAAAAACAAAAAAACATGCTAGGATTTTCTTGATAATATAGTACATTAATTCATAAGTCTTTTGTGATTTGTGACAATCGGTATCACATCAAACAGATACATGATGTGATCGATAATGGTTAAAGTGTGTGTTTCCAGTTTAAAATGACATTTTAGAAAAAAAAACATGTGATGTACTCAAAATTGAGAAAACAAATTCGGATTCATTTTACACCTATCTAAAATTATCCATAAGTCATTCCAGATGTGTATAAATCATTCATACCTCAATCTGATGCATGGTGTGACTGGTATGACTCCAAGTGTGCCTGTTTATTTAAAAGTAACATTAATTTTAATAAAATGGATGACTGATCTACTTATAACTGTGAAAACACAATAAAGTTAATTTTATACTTTCGAAAAACGATTCATAAGTCATTTGTGACGTTTAGGAATCAAATTAACCTCAATTCTATGCATGGTTTGTTCTGTTTAACTCAATGTGTATATTATCAGTTTAAAATCAAAAATTTAGTTTAAAAAATTTCACTCATTGAAAAGGGAGAAAACACACTCATATTTTCTTGATAATTAAGTACATTGATTCATAATTCATTTGTTACATGTAAAAATTATTCTTACATCAAACCAATACACAATGCGATTGGTTTGAGTCAAAGTTCATCTTTCCAGTTTAAAATGACATTTTAGAGAAAAAAAAGTGTTGTACTCAAAACCAAGTAAATAAATTTGGATTGTTTTTACACTTTATGAAAAATATCCATAAGCTGTTTGGGTTGTGTAAGAATTATCCTCACCTCAATCTGACACATAGTGTGACCAATATGACTCAAATTTCATCTTTTTATTTAGAATTTACATCAATTTTATTAAAAAGGAAAATACACCTACTCAAAATTAATCAAATATTGATTTAATTTTTATTATTCCTTAAAGAGTTCATTTATTTTAGAATATTTATTCACATGTGTCCTGCCATTGCAAGAAGAGCAATGAAACTGTCTCGACTCAATCACAAAGGTAATATTTATGTTTTCACATTAAAATTATTTTCCATAAAATTAATGTATTTTTTACTATTTTTGTTTAATTTATTTATATTTAGTATTAATCACATAATAATTATTTTCTCATATAAGTGGATTATTTTTTTGACCTGATGTGGAATTTCTATCTTTGATGCCTTCATGCACCAAAATTCCATATACTTCTTTGCCCCCAAAAATTATTCACCCCTACAGTGGTGCATTTATCACTTTCCTTCAAGTTCCCTCAACTACCTTTATAGAAATAGAAATGATGTTGCCTCTTCTCAATTACAGAGGTAATCTTAATATTGTAATAGTAAAATCATTGTCTATATAATTAATGTATTTTTTCATATTTATGTTTAATTTATTTCTTTTTAGTATTACTCATAAAATAATTATTTTCTTATATAGGTTGATTTTTTTTCAATTTGGGGTGCACTATCTATATTTTATGCCTTTCTACACCAAAACTTCCACAAACTTATTCTCCCCCAAAACCATTCACCCCTAAAGTGATTACATTTATTACTTTCCTTCAAGTTCCCTTCTTTACTCAATAATAGAGGTAATCTTGATATTTATACAGAAAAAAACATTGTCCATAAAATTAATGTATTATTTCATATTTATGTTTAATTTATTTCTTTTTAGTATTACTTCTAATAATTGTTTTCTTATACAAGAGGATTATTTTTTTCAAGTTTATGTGGTTTGTTCAAAGCTACTCATGCAATGTTGGAAGTTTGACAATGAAAATCAATAGAAATCATAGTAACATTGATAGAATTTTTTTGAGATTTTGGGACATGTAGGAATCAGGTGCACCTCAATCTGACACATTATGGGAATAGTATGACTCTAATTACTTCTTTCTATTTAAAATTGACATTAATTTTAGTAAAAAATAAAACTAACCCGATGTGTCCATTATCTGTTTAAAATGACATTTGGCTTTAAAAAGTGTCACTCACTGAAAACTGAGAAAATCACATGGATTTTCTTTATAATTTAGGGTAACGATTCATAAATCATTTGTGACATGTAGGAATCAGTCTCATATAAAACAGATACACAATGTGATTCATATGGTTCAAAGTGTGTGTTTCAAGTTTAAAATAAAATTTCAATAAAAAATAAAATTGATGTACTCAAAATCAAGAAAACACATTCAGATTGTTTTTAAACATAATAAAAAATAAATAAGTGATTTGGAACATGTAGGAATCAGTCTCACCTATATCTAATACACGGTGTGACCGATATGACTCCAAGTACATCTTTATTTAAAATTGTTATCATTTTTAGTAAAAAAAACAAACTGAACTACTAAAAACTAAAAAATCATATTCATATAATTTTGATACTTTAGGGAAGTGATCCATAAATTATTTGAGATGTGAAAGAATCAGTCGCACCACAATCCGGCATACGGTGTAACCGATATGACTCTAAGTGCATTTTTTTAATTAAAATTGACATCAATTTTAGAAAAATCCAACAAGACTACTCTAAACCTACAAAATGCATTAAAATTCAATAAATACTTTAAAAAAAATATTCATATGTCATTTTTTATGTGTAGGAATCAGTCTCACCAAAAAATGATACACAATGTGATCGGTATGAGCCAAAGCGCATGTTTAAATTTTAAAACAATATTTTAGTAAAAAAACAGGTGACATACTAAAAATAGATCAAACACAATAATATTGTATTGATACTTTATGAAAACAACCCATAAGTCATTTTGGACATATAGGAATAAACTGCACCTCAATCCAATGCACAGTGTGGCTGGTATAACTCAAACTACATCTTTTTATTAAAAATTGTCATGAATTTTAATAAAATGGACAATTGTCCAACTAAAAACAATGTAAACACATTTATATTATTTTTATACTTTACAATAATGATCCATAAGTCATCATTACATGTTGGAATCATCCATACCTCAATCAAATACACGATGTTCCTGGTATGACTCAAAGTGTCTATTAACTGTTTAAAATCGACATTTTAGTTCAAAAGGTGTCACTCATGAAAAACCAATTAAATGCATTCAGATTCTCTTGATAATTTAGTAAAATGATTCATAAGTCATTTTTGACATGTAGGAATCTTTTTCACATCAAAACGATGCATGATGTGATCCGAATGAGTCAACAGTGCGTATTTCCAGTATAAAATTACATTTTAGTAAAAAAGACAACTAACATACTCAAAAATGATCAAACACATTCATATAGTTTTGATAATTTAGGAAAATTTTCCAAAATTCATTTGAGACATTTATGAATAAACTGCACCTCAATTAAATGCACAGTGTGACTGGTATGACTCCAAATGCATCATTTTATTTCAAATTGACATCAATTTTGTAAAATTAACTCTCTTTGTTAATTTATTTGTTTATATTATTACTAACATAAAAATTATTTTCATATACATGTCCATTTTTTTCAAGTAGGGGTGGTTTTTTCAGTAATATCGTGAGTTGATTTAGGATTAAAGAAAATGGACATTGATATTTTAAATGTTTTAAATATTTATTATTTTTGTAATTGTATAAACCAATGTTTGAAATGTCTATAATATAGTCTTTTTTCTTGTGTTTGTGCTCTAAATTTAGTTTCTTTTAAATCCTGTATTGCGACTTGTTTTGTTGATATCTAGTGTTTTTTTATGTCGAGGGGTGCTATTACAACACACTGCAGTATGGCCCTTTATCATTGGCATTAAAAGCGTTGATAAAGGAAACATTTATTAGTGATTTTAAAAGTGTTGATAAAGATATAATTTATTAGCTCTTCTATGAGCTCTGATAAACAGTCCATAATCAATGATTTTACAATTGAAAATAAAGGTATACTTTATCAGCGCTTCAATAAGCACTCATAAAAGACTCATTATTTGCGCTTTTTCATTTTTGATAAATGGTGCCTTTTGCGGCACTAAATTAAAGTGCTGATAAATTTATCCTTTATCAGTGCTTTTAAAAGTGCTGATAAAGGTCCCATTTATCATCTTTTTTAGCATCGATAAAGGAACCCATTATTAGCACTTTTTTAGTGCTTATAAAAGACAAGGTCTTTTAACCTCGCTCAGGTGGCCAGCGCTTTTTTGGCACTAATAAAGTCTATTTCTTACACTATTAAAGGCCTATTTTATATTAATGATCTGAGATAAACACCCATTTATAATAGGAATAATGACCCATGTGATGGATGTAATTTTTATCAAAAGTTCATTTTGGTTATCACACTGACAAGTGATCAAAGTTTAGTTCGGAATATCAAACATATCATCCCTTCCTCAAAATTAATATGGCATTTATGTAGATAAAGTCAATACATGCCCATAATGACATCAAATTAGACGAGAGGGAGAATGAAATGATTTGTAGATATAATATACCCATAGACATCGGCCGAAGAATAATCATAGACTTTGGATGATATAATTATACCATTAGGGGTTTTTACTACACACTAAACATATAATTTTTTAGAAGGTATTTTGATACCCTTAGAAAAGTCTTTAAATATAAAAGAGTGGGTATATATAGAATCAAATAATTTATTTATCAGTTCTAAAGTGGATGTTAAGTGTACCTTTCACTGCATCTTTATCATACCACTCATCATAAAGAGTGATCACAGAGGTTTCACTTTTTCTATGGGATTAAGATGTTATTGAAACTGGTCATTATCATTAACCTTTTCATTTGGGCACTAGTTAGAATAATGACCACACTCCTTATATTTAAAACAATGGAGTGTGGGTTGTGTATTCTATGGTGATTTCTATGAATTTTCATCACTTTATAACTTCTTACTATCACTTCAACATTTGATTTCCAAATGACCTTCTCTTCTAGACTTGAAACATTTTCCAATTCACTTAATACAATTTTCACCATGTTTCTTTCTACACTTCAATTGTAAAGGAGGTCTCATCATCTTTTCTCTATGGTTTTTACTATTTCCTTTGAACTCCATTTTTCTTTTCTTATAAAAACCATGAGTTTGATGGGTAACTTCAATCCCCATATCCACCTTTAAATCAAATAGAACAATTTATTCATATTTATTTAATTCACTTATGGATAATTCCCTTCAAAAACATGGTTTTATGCCATTCATGAATTAACCAACCATACTTTCAGGTTAGAGATAATAAAAAAATCATACCTAACAAGTCTTGAGAAATTTTCCCCATAATTACCATTATTTTCATTATCCTGCCAATTTAAATCATGGAATTTTTTCTCTATTTTCATATGAAGAATATAAGGAAAGAGCTAATTGAAAAATAATCTTTTAAATTCATCACACTTTATAAATTAAATTTCTTATTGTTCTATTTTTTTCTAGATAAGATTACACCATTGAACTTATTTACATTACAAATGATAAATAGCCATAATTTATTTCTCATATTCTAAACATTGAATAATGTAAATTTTCTTTTCAGTGGAATTGATCCATTTATCAAAATTTAGTGGATCAACGGAACCATAAAAATAAGGTTGGGGTTACCTCATGAATTAATCAGCATATTTTTGTTCTCTTGTTTGTCCATTTGGAAGATTGTGATGATTCATAGCTTGAGATAGTTGTGTGAGAATATCAAAAATATTTTTCATTTGATATCCCATAACATTTGGTTGCTTAGGAATACAATCATTTCATTGTCCATCTCATTCATCATTAAGACGATTGTTATAGAATTTATCCGTTGAATAAAACCAAAAAGGAAAATTTCAAGAAATAATAATCATGGTGGGAAACTACACAATCCTAAAAAATCATTTATAGGATGTATAAATAATAACACCTTAAGTTTAACCAAGCTTATTCATTATTATTTCCAAAACATTAGAATTTTATCCTATACTTAGAATTGTCCCTAAAGTTGTCAATAAAGTTTTCTAATCCTTGTTTCCAAAGTTTAAATAAACCTTTATCTAGAACTAATTATAGTAAGCCACGCTTTTCATACATATATTTTACATCTTAGTAGACGAATAATCATTACATGTAATTTTTTCCAAGCCAAAATAATTTAGGTCTATTATATCTAAAAAATTGGAAACATGAATAATTGGTTCAATAAATATCGATTTCATCTCCAACTTATTTCTTCAAAACTATCATACTTATTATACATAACATACTTAATACATTTATTCAAAACCTGGGGAAAAGAAACATAAGAAAAGGGCGGGTTTAAATGCTTACTAAGGGTAAATAAGCGAAATATCAATTATCAAAAAAGCATAACATGAAAATAAGGTTATCATAAAATGATCATGACATTTGAAAACAATAAATTTCACATCAAGGATCATTGTCTTAAGTCATGAAATAAATCTTGTAAGTTCATAGGACTTGAATCATAAGTGAATAAAAGAACATGAACCATGAATGCTTAACATAGTCAAAAGAAATTTATTTTTTGTATACACATAACAGTATAAAATCATTTTATTAGTAATAAATTCCCATTAAAAAGTTTATAAAAGTTGAATGGGTTCACTTCTAAACCCATCATGGTAGTCAAGGTTTACTCCCATGACTATAATTGTGGATATCATCCATTATTAAACAGGGTTCACTCCCCATTCCAGTCATATTTATCCCATAAGATATCAATATTTACCCAATTAATTGAAGGGAGATATTGGTCACATACATAAAATAATGTAAATCAAACATATGTGTTCCACAAGATCATAAATAATTCATCATATCCAACCCCATGAAAAAAATGGATTTTATGAACATTTTAACTTAGAACAAATTGTGGAAAAGAAATGGGTTTTATAAACATCTTATCATCATATTAATAAACCATCTAGAGAAAGAATAAGGATAGTATCCTTATATAATATCACCAATAAATCATAAGATATATCATAGATTTTTGTATTTGATGAATATAAATATCATTAAAATATCATTAAACATTCTTGAGTAAAACACTCATTCCATTTCAAAATCAAATAATAAAAAACTTTGAAAATATAAAGGAAAATATTTGATTTGAAAATAACCATGTAAAATTGTAAAGTAAGATTCAATGAAAAAATTATTAATCCTGAAAGTGGTAAATTTCAATCATTTTATATGAGTTTAAAAAAATTCCTTCCATGATTTTATCAGAAAAGTAACTCCTTTAGAAAACATTCCTTTCAAACCATTTTATTAAAAAGTCAAACATGGATAAAAAAATTTAACAATCATATTATAATATTAAAAACCTTATTTAGAATATTTTAAAAATACATGGATATGGAAAAAAAGTTTTGTTAGATCGACAATAGAAATTAATTAGATTTTCATTAAAAAAGTATATTTGGTATATTGAGTACATAAGATGATGAAAATGAAATGAAAACATGTATTTTTATGAAATAACCAAAGGATAATAAAATTCATCAGTTTCTTGATAGGTGGATAATAATATTTTTTCTTTATAACTTAATTATAAAAAATCTTAATAAATAATGAGATTCTAATATGAAACCCCTTACCTTGAATTTGATTTTTATTTAATACAATCAAACATACTTTATAATAAATTTAAATTTATTATAATTCTATAAAAGAGTAATTATCATACTTATAATATCATATTTTTCCACTTATGTTATTTCAATATTACATTTTTTAAATAATTCCTAATTAAAATCTTTATTTTTGGGTGTAAACTGTTTTGTTTATCATGAGTATTTTTGATCAGTTTTTCTGGTCCTTATACATTTATATTTGTTACATCATATACATTATATTAAAAATTATATAAATATAATATATATTCATTATATATATATTTATAATCTTTCAAAAAAGTTATGGATGGAAAAATGAATTACACCGTTAATGGAGATGGTAGGTCATTCGTACGCATGAAAGTTGTTTTCATTTTTCAATGGATAGAAATAAGAAAAGGAAAATATTAATTCAAATTTATTAGATAATTATTATATTATATATATTAATTAAATTTTTCCTCATTGCCATAAAAGTTAAATATAAACAAAAAAATATTTACATTACTTCATAGAGATGGTAGTCCAAACGTACGCATGAACAACGTTATAGTTTTCCAAAGGATTATATAGAAAATAGGTAGATGTGATACTCTAATTAAATTTTTAAAATTATTTAATTAATATAATATTAAATCATTAAACCCATCATAAAACCCATCTATAAAATATGGTGGTGAAAAATTAATTGTATCATTATATGGAGACGGTAGTCCATGAATAGGAACGAGCGATGCATTCTCTTATCACCTGATGGGAATAAGGGTGTATAATGGTGTTCTCATAATCATATAAAAAATTCAGAATATTATCTATATATAATTTATTATTTTGTGGTAAATAACAAATATTTGTATGTTGTAAATAAGAGTATAAAATAAATTGATCGGGTAAGGTGATTCCACTTCTCTAAAAAGACTCCTTTAGATCTCCTCTAATGGGATCTAAGGTTAGTTTTTTTGGAAGACTGGAACCTATAGAATGGGTTTAGGGAAGTTGATATGGGAAATTGGAAGATTTTAAATGATATATAAGGCACAATGTAGTATAAATAAGTGATGTAGGAGGTTCCATTTATAATTGAGCAGAGGGACACTTTTTGAATATCTCAAAAGATTAAATTATAATAAATTAATTATCCACAAAAATGCCTCCAAATTGATATAGATTCAAATATAAGGTAGTATAGGGTTATAATACCATCAAACAATATAATTTATACATGTTTTGGTATCATTCTAAAGCATATAATTTGGATTAACCTTACTTAAACAATTTTAATTTTAACTATAGTAAGAACATTTTCATTATTAAAGGCTTATAGTTTTCACTAATAAAGTAAAAATTAGCCCATAAATAGAACATTTATGAAATTTTTTACCATATAATGTCAAAATTATATTTTTTTTAAAATATATGACTTTTAAATAATTTAATAAAATATCCTTTTGAAAAAATACCAATATTTTTTTTTTGACTCTATTTATTTAATTTAATATTAAAAACATCAAGACAAAAGAGAAATTCAAATATAATGATCTAAAATCTCTCCAATATTTCTTATATTTCAATAAAAATTTTGGTTCACATAAAATTATTCAAAAATATATCACTTATAATATTTTTTAAATTATTTATTATATTTTTTATTAAATAGAGAAATATTGCACCGGTGTTGAGTATGATATTACAGTCATTTTATAATTACTAAAAATTTAAAATAAATTTATATCATGAAAATAATTTTATTAAGCTAAAAATATAGAATTTTATTTCTAAATAAATTAATTTTGTTCTTATGTGGACACATAAGAGATATTTAAATTAAAGAGAGTGACATTTTGTAACTTTCATTGATTGAAATATTATATAGGTAATTTTAGTAGACAAGAGTCTACTAAACTAATAAATTTTGAGAATAAGGTAATAAAAGTAGAATTATATTCATCCAATAAAAATTACGATGAAAAATTATTGCTTTATCAATTATTTTTAACCAATATTAACCCAATTAACCCGTTACCAATGTTATAAATTTTACCACAGTCACTATTCATATTGATCAAAAATAAAAGGGCCTATTTACCAAATTTAAACCATCTGATTATAATTATGTAATTAATTTTATCTAATTCCATACCTATATGTTTTAAAAATTAAATTTAAATTAATTGTGCAAAATGTGATAAAAAGGTCTTTTAGAAAAATATACATTTTTAAGCTTAAAAATGAATTTATTCTTATATTATACCTAGAAAAATATTATTTAAATATTTAAAACATTTGATCAAGTATATAATATATAAATTTTTTTCAAATCATTCACCAATATTTATTCATTTAATTTATTAATATTAAAATACATTTCTCGCCAATAAATAATTTTTCCAAAAAAATAACTTTTATTTTCAAATAATTTTTATCTTTAATTAAAATAATTTGATAAATAATGAATTTATTTTATAAATATGTAAACCATATATTTGTCATAATTTATTTATTATTATTCATACATGTTAATCCAATGTCTAGGTGATAACTGAAATATAATATTTTAATAATGTTAGGAGGTTCATCTAAACTTATTATTGTGTGTAGTGAAAGCTATCGCAGAAATAAAATTTTTTATCGATAAATACTTAATAAAAATCTTGGGGTGTTAAAGTTTATGATTAGTTAATTTTTAGACTTTGAATCTATTTATTTTTTCTTTAATAGTTTTATTTTCATAAATTATAATATCCTCGCATTTAATTAAATTTAAATCATAAAAAATCAGTTCTTATTTGAATGTATTAATGTTTAAAAAATAAAATAATTATTTTCAATTTTAATTTTAAAATTTTTTGGTTAGTCATTTTTTAAAATATATTAAGTACATAATTTATATTTTTTATTTACTAAAGATTTTTTTACTTCGTTGGTTTAGTGAAAAAAATTAACTAACTATAGAAATCCCACTTGGGCCAGCCCTTCAACCGCATAGGGGACCATTAGTCGACCCTATGGGAGAGAATCTATAATAGACTAGTCATAGTGGTTTGTGGTCCATGTATAGTCCCACAAGTGGTTAGACGCGTAGTGCACATGCAAGGGAGCATGGGCCTGGAAGGACTGATGGGTCGTATCCCATGTGTGTGCATAGGTGTAACGAGTGCTGATACCCTATCTCCAGCTTGATCAAGTAGTTGCATCATAGATTATATAATATAGCATAGGATCAACCAGCCATATATTTGTTGTGTGATTCATAGAAGCGGAATATTGTTCGTCTCTTTTAAAAAATTTATACATAAGTATATATGATCGATCCGGATTATCTTAGGTGTCCATTAGATCCCTCACTTTTCTTATTCTATGGGTATCATCTTCAACCTCTAAAAATTATCTATTTATAGGAGTGAGTTTGATTCAAATGACAGTAGTATATCTAGCGTTATCTACTCTCCATGTGAGGGAACTAATTCAAGTCCAATCAAACCAAATCCATCCATGAATCCTTTCCCTGCATATATATTCATCATTCAAAAAATAGATACATCTCAAGATAAAGTTACATGAAAATTACTCGACATTAGATTATCCCTATAGATCCTACCTCTAGACGGTGGTCGGAAAATTTCCTTCACCATATTAAATCTTTCACAGTATGACGGTAGCCCTCCACGAATAGCAATTTCAGCAAATTAAGAACCATTCAACTCATGATGGTATCTCCTCAACCAGGCTAGTACCATTCTAACAATGGTAAAAATTTCTTCCTTGTACCATTAGGTATCTAAATGGAATTATTTTTCATAAACCACAATGGTATCAGTAATTCTTGACTATTCTACAAGCCTCCTTCATGTTAACACTTCAATCTTACAGTTGCACTAGCTCATTCAAGCATGTAAGTAGATCGAATTATTTAAAAATGGTAGCTCTGATCATCTTCCTTAACATTATTTCAATAGGATGGTAGCTCAATAATCCAATAGTATCGTCCTTTATAATAAATGAAACAGTAGCATCAGTTTTCTCCATGCAATAGTATCTTATTTTCAATGTTAATAGTATGACTACATCTCATGGTAGTAGCACGAGTGCGATGGTAGATTGAAAAGAGTGGCAATATTATCATCTATTTTCCAAAATGTTTGCAATGACAATTTTATTCAGCGGCAGCAGTATCTACAGCTATTCTACATCAATTGTAGATCATTGAATGGTATATATTACAGTATTTTATATTATAAAGATAGTTTTTTAGTGGTATAAATGCCATATTACATCCCAATTATTCTTAAATCTACCATGAGTTTAAATATTTTTTATATAATTCTTATTTTTGTTAACCAATGTATTTAAAATAAATATTTTAAATATTGTTTTAGTATATTTTTCTAAAAAAATATCATGGCATATTATGTTAAAATTATTTGAGTATGTATAATTTTTCTATTATGCTCATGAAGTACATTTCATACATGAATTTACGATACTCTATTTGTATAAGTTTTTAATATTTCAATAAATTGTAATTTAATTCATATATTCCAATTTTAATATTAATGTGAAAAATACATTTATGTATTATTAATCATGTTATAAGTTTAATACAATTATTTCATGAGAAAATAAAGAGCATGAAATTTAATATTTCCTAGAAAATGTAATGGTAATATGATTTTCAATATTTTATAACAGGTGGTATACATTTATTGTATCACATAAAACTCCAAGAAAATATTTCAGTTAAAGAATCCATTTTATTATATTAGAGATGTGGTCAAGGGATAAAACAAAAACATATAGATTATTAGATATAAATATTTCAAAAAATTACTTGTGACACATTTTCTTACTGCCTATCTGATCAAGTAGCTCTGAGACTTCAAATTCCTTATTGTGATCAGAAATTAACCTCTATTGTTCCATCATCATCTACTAAAGTGATCAAGACCATTGAAATTTATCATCCTCATCATCATATCCTTATGTTGGGTTGTATTTGTATAATTTTCTTCAAATTATTCTTTTCTTTATCAGTTTTTAATCTATTCATGTCAAGTTTATGTTTTTTCACATAAACACTAGTTCTTGTCTTTAGGTTATTCCACCACCTAAAAAGAAGTTTGGGTTGTGACTCCTGAACAAAATTCTAGTCATAGACATGTTTTAAAACTACTATAGAAATTATTGGTTATGGATATGGGTTTTTGTAAAATCTAGAGTCTATAACAAGTTATCATACCTCTAAAAGTTAGTTTTGTAGTGGGTACCACTCTTCTCACAGAGTAGATAAAGTTGATGAGTAGACTACGATCATAGTGATCTGAACCACTAAAAAATTATTTATATTCCTTATTTTTATTTTCACTACATTTAATTAATTGAACATAGAACTTACTAAAGAATATTTATTTAATAAAAATATAATTTATTTATATTTCATTTTAAAAACACTATTGATTCCCTATATAGTCAATATTTCAATCACTTATGATCCAAAAATTGGTATCAGAGGTGGTGACTAATTAGTTTGTACTTCTATTTTTTATTTTTAACTATGTGCTAACGTGATCTTCCTAAAAGTAACAATCTAAGGAATAAAATTTTAGTTCTTTAAGATAGTAGATTTAAATTCTAATGAAGGATAGATTCCACAAAATAATACATTGTTTGATTGAAGTAACTACGGATAGTAGTAATATGAAATATAAACCTACTTGAAAAAGTTGTGTGTGGGTCACTGGATTATCATGGAGAATCCATATGAGCTACCCATAATTCAGCTGGAGATACATTTAGGTAAGGACATGGTAAAATATGTTTTGAATTATAAAGTTAACAATATTATATATTTTCATATAAGTATAAGTGTCTATATCCATGTTTAAACTTGTAATATAACACATTATATATAGATAATACTTCAAGTGACTCATTATGAGACAGGAAAAATCAATATAACCACACAAGAAATTCTACATGAAAAATACAAGGAATTTAAAATGGGATATGGAGAGTCATTAAACCAAATGTTCTATCAGTATACAAGTATCAAAAATAGTACAAGTTCTCTTTGTGAATTACTAGACAACACAACTTAGGTTCAAAGAGTACTTGGAGTTATTCAAAAAAAATGAAAAATATGTTGTCGTTGACAAAAGTAGGAATTTTAAAGAGTATGTATTAGATTAAATAATAGGATCTCTTCGGTTTTATGAGTTGGAATTTAAAAAACATTGATGAGGAGGAGTCTACAATGAGAAATGATATATATTTTAATTATAATTTTAATGAAATTTATAACACTTATGAATCTATGTTCTAGGAAAGTGACAAAGAGATGAATCACTTTAGAAATAAGTATTTAAAGATTAGGAAAAACAAAGGTGGAAAGAGATAGTTTAGAAAAAAGTAAAAAAATAATTGAAATAAAAGTTAGTTTCAATATTGATGAATATATTTTGGAATTTAAATGTTATGAGTAAAGGAAGAATGAAAAATCAGGAAATACTTCCGCAAACTCAAACATATAAATAAAGACAAACATAAATAGAGAAAAAAAAAGAAATATTTGTTTGGAGGTTAGGACTACTCAGATATTATGGACTCAAGGAGTGATTCTAGAAGTGAATAGAAGTTATTGAGCCTTTCTATTATGGGTCTATATTGTGAGGTAACTGATTGTCTCTTAAATAAATTAATTACTCATACTAATGTAGATCATAATTCTATTTATTAAAATGATAATAAAATTGATTCTGATTCATATTATAATTCTGATTCAGTTATTCCAAAGTTAAAAAACTACTTAAAAAACAACAAATAATAAATGATGGAGTATGGGTAGTTGAAAAATATACTGATATAAAAATAAAAAATAAGAATTTGGTTTATGAAAATGAAAAAATGAAAATGGGATATGATAATTTTAATACTTCTATTTCTCAGAAATAATATTATAAATAAAATTAAGATTACGATAAATTAATAATAAAATATAAAAATGAAATACTTAAACCTCTCTAGTAGTGAATGTTAAAGATAAATAAATAAGGTTTAATTATTTTGTATAATATTTAACTAAAGTTGAAAATGATTTCAAGAAACCTAATAAATAAAATATTAAATTAAGAAACAAATCTTATGGTTCTATTGAGAAATTTTATATAGATTTAGAGACTATTCAAAATGAGAATATGAATTTGAAAAAGGAATTTATTAGTATTAAAGATGATTTGTCTACATATGTTAAAGGTTAATAACAATATGACAGAATTATGTCATTGATGAAACTAACCACTAATAATAAATGTTTTTGTTATACTATTTTATCTCTAAGGATAAATAAAACTAACTTTGTTAAAATTTCGAAAGGAAATATTTCCAAGGTAACTTGTTTTAAATAAAGAATTAAAATGAATTATACCGATGAGTGTTCATTGTGATTTACACAATCATTTTGAAATATTATAACCTTTATTTATAGAGATTAATTTTTTAAATATCCCATTAATTAAATCTTACAATCAATTTGGGTTCCAAAAGTTTTTTTACTAATCCAGCTAGAACCAAGATGGAATGCGTACAGAAACAGTCTATTTGATTGTTTAATTTCAGGAAATCCACTTTATATGTCTCAAAGATTCATATAATTTAAATAGGGTCTTAAATAGGAACCTGAAATTTTATATTTCAAAAAAATTATCATTTAATTCATGTGACGGTGTCCTTATCACATTCGGATACAACTCTAAAGGTCAGTTTAAGTTATTAGTGATTTTTTTTATAAAATTGTTATTTTTTAAAGATGAAAGTAAATTTTCAGAATTTTATTTTGATGAAGACAATGAATAAGAAAATGATAATGAATTAGTTGTGGGGGTCATTTAGTTTCTCAAAATGATATTAAATAATGCAAAAATATTAAATATTTCCCAATTGAAGAAGTAATTAGTATTGTAGAATCTGTTTTGAAAGCTAGAAAATATTTTTTACTTAACTGTTTAAACTCGTATTTTTTGGAAATTTTATACATATCAAAATTGATAATGTCAAAAATTATTCAAATTTTATTAATACTATTATTTATTAAATAAATTAATTTTAATTAAATAAAGATTGGAATTTGGTTGAATTTCTAAATGATAAACCAATAATATGAACAAATTGGATTTTTCTAAATAATCAAGTTCAAGCTAGAAACACAGTTAAAAATAAAGAAATACTGGAGGATCGAGGTTATTACTAGGAAGAGGAAATTGAATTTAAAAATCTGTCAATTCTATTTCAAGGATGGAAGAAATTATAATTCTATCAGATTTTTCTTACTATAAAAATATACAGTTATTTAAAATGCATGTAAAAATTGTATTTTTAAATGGAATAAATTTTAAGGAATTCTATGTTAAACAAACCCATAGATTTCAAAATGAAAAATTTCCATATTATATTTTTAAACTTAATAGATTTATATAGTCATGAACAAGCACCTTAGGCTTTCTATGAGATAATAACTCAATTTTTAATTCAAAATAACTTTTTAAAATCAAAGGATGATCCACCATTGTTTATAAAAACTGTTTTAAAAGATATACCAATTATATATATTTATGTTGAAGATATAATTTTTGGTTCAAAAAATTATTTATTCTATAATGACTTTTCTAAACTAATGACAAGTTAATATTAAATTATCTTAATGGGTGAACTAAAATTTTTCCTTGGTTTACTGATTAATAAAAGAAAAGATGGTATTTTCTTTAATCATGAAAATTATTCTAAGGAACTTGTTAAAAGGTTTGGTCTTGAGTCTAGTAAGTATTTAAAAACAAAAATGAGTACTAATTATAAATTGGACTTAGATGAATCAAGAAACACAGTTGATAATAAACTTTATTGAGGTATGATAGTTTGTTTATTATATCTCACAACATCTAGAATAGATATAATGTTCTTAGTTTGTTTGTGTCCTGGATTTCAGTCCAACCCAATGAAATTTCATTTTAAATCTATTAAGAGAGTAATTAGATATATTTATGTAATTGGAAGTACTATTTTATTTTATTCAAAATAAAAATAAAATCTTATTTATTATCATATTAATATTATAACTTTGAAGGATGTAGGATTGACTAGAAAAGAATAATAGTTGTATGTTGTTTTTAAGGTAAAATATTAATTTCATGGGGTTTTAAGAAACAAATATCAATATCCTTGTCTATAGGAGAGTATGAATATATTTATGATTCTATTAGATGTTCATAAATAAAATATATTAAAAAAATCTAGATTATTTTGATATATGTTTTAATGAAATTATAATATTTTCTTATAATTCCAATACAGTTTAAATTTTTTAAAAACCTCTAAAACACTATATAACAAAACACATAGATGTTAGATTTCATTTTCCGAGGGATAAAATAAATAAAGGTCATATTTTTTTGAAATTTTTTCCTACTAAGAAATAATTGGTAGATATGTTCACTAAACCTTTGTATTCTATAAAATTTGTGAAAATGAAGTTTAAACTAAGTATGTTATAAGCTTGAATTTTTTAGTTTATAGAGTTGTTATTTTGATAAAATATATCTATGTTCAGTTTATATGAATAATATATCTAAATATCAGTTTTTTATGAAATAATTATACTTTTTAAATTTTAAGTAGTTTATATAGATTAAGATGAATTTTTTTCAAAGATTTAATTTTTACTGTACTTTCTGATAAATTTCAAAATGGGAGAGAATGTTTTTGAAAATTTAATAAATGTTCTATTTCATAATTTAAAAAAAAAGAGGGATATTCTTATACATTGAATCTGTATATTAGTTATTTAACATTTTTTTGATAAATTATCATTTCCTCAAATTTAATTCAAATCCAACTTCATTTTTTATTATAAAACAAAGACACTTTTATGGAAAAAGTGAGAAACCCCAAGAAGAAGAAAAATTGTTAATGGAAAATTTAAGCCTATTGACATTTTTATCCTTAATAAGTTCCTAGGAGAAAGTGGTTACCGATGTTTTTGGATCATCCTATATGTCACGACCCGTCCTCAGGGCCCGTTCCGTGACTACCCCAAGCACGCCTTCCATAGGCCAGGGGCTAGCAACTAGCACCAAAGGCATAAATCCCGATAACTGGGAAGGCATTGCCTTTATAAAAGTAAACAAAACACCACAGAGTACAAGAGGAAGTAAAACACTAAGTACAAAGAGAAGTGCTGAAAGGTAAATGGGCCAGAATACAAACCCAAAAAAAAGTACAAATACAACTGAACAAATTAAAACAGAAAAAGACAACAGCTGGAAGGACGGAAGCGGCTCATGGGTCATCCTCCTCGGATCCTACCTGAAGGGTAGGTACAGATGGAGCAGCTCCTGGATCGTCCACCACAGATCCTACCTGAAGGGTAGGTACAGATAGCCTCCACAATGCTCTCGACCGTCAACCTCCTCCGAGTGTCGTCTCGCCGTGAAGTCCACCTCCAGATATTGACTCGTCATGTAGTCCACCTCTGAGTACCGTCCAGTCCTCGAACACTCGGCCTCCGTCAGCACTGCCCGTCGTCTGCAACCAACACAACGGGGTGCGGGCATAGCCCGTGCAGGGGTGAGTATAACGATACTCAATAGGGACCCTGAGACCCTCAAGGTCTCACTAAAACCAACAAGGATAACTAAAAAGAAGATCTCAACAGATAACCTCTACTTAGGTATATTCCCATACATATACCTATGTTATCAAGTAACTCATCTCAATCATGAGGAAAACACAAAGATTATGAAATCAACAGATAACCACTACCCTCGTATATGCCCATACATATACCTAACTTATCAAGTGAGGTACTCTCCGGATGAGTACCGCGGGTCTGCACTGTCACACAGGTAGTGCTCCGTCCGCTATGGGTATGCACCTCAAAAAGTAGTGCTCTGTCCACTGGGCTAGTCGACTCACTCCATGTCGAGTCGGTCAAGCATTCGTTAGCTCTTAGTCAGCTACATGGTCTCCGTACTCCGCACGCTCGTCTCCGGGAGGGTCCTCTCCACGAGCTACAGGTCGATACTCCAAGTGTCTCAAAGTCCCACGAATAAGTATCTCAAAGTACCGCCTCGTCATAGGGGTCTCAACGCAACAGACGGCGCGTCAATCGGACGCTCGGTCTATGAGTTATTATCCTTTTCGTCCTAGGGGCCCAGTTGGTTTCGTGTGCGAACCAATCCGGCTGTATCTCAACTATACCCCAAACTCTCATAGTGTATACTCATAGGGACCGTTTCTCAATGTGATCATCATTCCCGCTGACGGTTCGTCAAACGGACGTCTGGTCTGAAAGATAACAGCTTTTCCGTTCCAAGGGCCCGGTTGGATTTCGGGTACAATCCATCCCGGCCACTATCCAACAGCAACCAAAACTCGGGCGAAGTATTCCAAAAGTTCCATCTCATCAAGAGGAATTCAACGAGACAGACGGCGCGTCAATCGGACGCCCGGACTGTGAGTTATTGGCTTTTTCGTTCCAGGGGCCTGGTTGGTTTTGTGAGAGAACCAACCCGACCGCACTCCGACGGCATCCAAACCTCGAGCGGAGTAAGCCAAAAGATCCTTCTCACTTAGAAAAATCCATCAAAGTCGACGGCACGTCAATCGGATGTCCGGAGCTCAAGATATAAGCATTTCCGCTCCGAGGGCCCGGTTGGTTTCGTGTACGAACCAACACGGCCGAACTCAAAGTGATCTGAAACCTTGAGTGCAATATACTAAAACGACCGTTTCGTTCCAAGAATCGCTACGCAACTGACTGTGCGTCGATCGGAAATCCATAGCCCAAGTTATGGGAAAAAGACCGAAGACGGTCCGAAAACGGGGGTTTCGGGCCCGGACCGACCAGGCCCGCGACCCCCCGGTCTGCCCGAGCCGGACCGACCCGCCCCGGGTCCGGGTCAGCCCGGCTCGGCGCGGCTCGGCCCGGCCCGGCCTGGGCACAGCGCGCTAGCCAGCTCTTCCTTTGGTCGATATGTTGGCAGAAAGGGGGGGCGCCTGCCCCCCTTGTGTAACCCCCCCCCCCCAATTAAGGGGGCCGTTTTGAGCGAGCCGGCCGGGGGTTTGAACCCCCGGCTGCACACCTGTCCGGCCGGCCCGCCCTGGCCGGCCGGTTCCTGCCTCCACGGGACCGGCGATGGCCGGTCCCCTTCATCGCCGACACCGGTGGCCCGGAACCGGCCACCTTTCACCCTGATCCACCGCGGCCCGGAACCAGCCGCGGCTTGGTTCGTCTGGTGCGGTGTGACGGCACCGCGCCTTTCCTCCGTGGCCCCGCTCCGGCCGTGGTGTCTTTGATTTTCTTCGACGAGGTGCGACATCTTTGCATCCTTGATCTTCTTTCCATGGTGCGGCGCGACGGCGTCGCGCATTTCCTTCCGCATAATTCCGCGTGGTGCGACGGCACCACGCCTTCCCGTACCAAACCACAAAGGAACCAACATGAAATAAGGAGGAGGGTCGGTCGTGTTTGTGCGGTCCGGCCCCCTCGCATTATTCGATAACTATTGGTTTTAATCCATGAAAAACGAAAAACTAGAATCATGAACGGAAAAATAATTAAATAAAATTAAACCCCCTACCTCAAGCGTGGCTTGAACAAGGTTACCGTTGCAGAGAAAAAGACGTCGCGTCGCGGGTTGGTGTCGCGAAAGAGGATTCGTAGATTAAGACGGAGATTGTCCGAGGTGGAACGGCGTCTCCCTTTCTTTGTCGTGGGAAGAAGAATGAGGGATGGTGCATCGTCGTTCTTCGGAAGAAAGACGTGACGACGTTCTTCGTCGAAGACCGATTCGTTCTTCATGTTATTCATTGTTGAAGAAGATGTTCTTCAAGCCTCCCAAATCCTCCCAACGCGACAAGACTCTAACCAAAAATAAAATAAGCCCAAGTCTTATTTTATTAACACAAGATAAGAAAATGAATTTCAAAAGTTTGAATTAATTCCACTTAATTATTTCTAGCCAAGTTGTCAACATTAAAGGGGTCCGTGTCGTGACTACCCGAAACCCGCCTTCCATAGGCCAGGGGCTGGCGACTAGCACCAAAGGCGTAAATCCCGATAACTGGGAAGGCATTGCCTTTAAAAAAGTAAACAAAACACCACAGAGTACAAGCGGAAGTAAAACAGTAATTATAAAGAGAAGTGCTGAAAGGTAAATGGGCCAGAATACAAACCCAAAAGAAAGTACAACTACAACTGAACAAAGTACAATAGAAAAAGACAACAGTTAGAAGGATGAAAGCGGATCCTGGGTCGTCCTCCTCGGATCCTACCTGAAGGGTAGGTACAGATGGCGCAGCACCTGGATCGTCCACCATGGATCCTACCTGAAGGGTAGGTACAGATAGCCTCCACAACGCTCTCGCCTGTCAACCTCCTCCGAGTGTCGTCTCGCCGTGAAGTCCACCTTCGGATACTGACTCGTCAGGTATTCCACCTCCGGGTATCGTCCAGTCCTCTAACACTCGGTCTCCGTCAGCACTGCCCGTCGTCTGCAACCAACACAACGGGGTGCGGGCATAGCCCGTGCAGGGGTGAGTATAACGATACTCAATAGGGACCCTGAGACCCTCAAGGTCTCACTAAAACCAACAAGGATAACCACAAATAAGATCTCAACAGATAACCTCTACTTAGGTATATGCCCATACATATACCTAAGTTGTCAAGTAACTCATCTCAATCATGAGGAAAACACAAAGATTATGAAATCAACAGATAACCACTACCAACGTATATGCCCATACATATACCTAAGTTATCGAGTGACCCATCTCAATCATGAGGTAAACACAAAGGTCAAAAGTCTCAGGTCAAACCAGGATTTTCATTATCGAAACCGTAACTACTGAAGAGCTCCATCTCTAGAGTGTACAGTGGTCCTGCCACGACTCCGAGGTACTACTCACTAACCTAAGACTGCTGAAGTACTCCTCCTGTCGAGTACCACGGGTCAGCCACCCAGACACAGTAGTGCTTCCCGCCGAGGTATGTCACCCAAACACAGTAGTGCACATCCCCTAGTTGCATGCTGAGGTGCTCTCCGGATGAGTACCGCGGGTTTGCACTGTCACACAGGTAGTGCTTCGTCCTCCATGGGTCTGCACCTCACAAAGTAGTGCTCTGTCCACTGAGCTAGTCGACTCGCTCCAAGTCGAGTCGGTCAAGCAGTCGTCAGGTCTCAGTCGGCTACACGGTCTTCGTACTCCGCACGCTCATCTCCGGGAGGGTCCGCTCCACAAGATACAAGTCGATACTCAATGTATCTCAAAGTTCCACGAAGAAGTATCTCAAAGGACCACCTCATCATAGGGGTCTCAACGCAACAGACGGCGCGTCAATCGGATGCCCGGTCTGTGAGTTATTAGCCTTTCCGTCCCAAGGGCCCGATTGGTTTCGTGTGCGAACCAATCCGTCCCTATCTCAACTATACCCCGAACTCTCATAGGGTATACTCATAGGTACCGTTTCTCAACGTGATCACCATCGCCGCTGACGGTTCGTCAAACGGACGTCTAGTCTGAAAGATAACAGCTTTTCTGTTCCAATGGCCTGGTTGGATTTCGGGTACAGTCCAACCCGGACACTATCCAACATCAACCAAAACTCGAGCGAAGTGTGCCAAAAGTTCCGTCTCATAAAGGAGAATTCAACGAGACAGACGGCGCGTCAATCGGACACCCGGTCTATGAGTTATTGGCTTTTTCGTTCTAGGGGCCTGGTTGGTTTCAGGAGCGAACGAACCCGACCGCACTCCGACGGAATCCAAACCTCGAGCGGAGTAAGCCAAAAGATTCGTCTCACTTAGAGGAATTCATCAAAGTCGACGGCACATCAATCGGACGTCCGTAGCTCAAGATATAAGCATTTCCGCTCCGAGGGCCCGGTTGGTTTCGTGTACGAACCAACCCGGACGAACACAACGTGATCCGAAACCTTGAGTGCGATATACCGAAATGACCGTTTCGTTCCAAGGATCTCTACTCAACTGACGGTGCGTCGATCGGAGGTCCGTAGCCCAAGTTATGGGCAAAAGACCGAGATGGTCCGAAAACGGGGGTTTCGGGCCCGGACCGACCCGGCCCGAGACCCCACGGTCGGCCCGAACCGGACCGACCCGTCCGGGTCTGGGTTGGCCCGACCTGGGCATAGCGCGCCCAGCGCGCTGGCCAGCTCGGCCTTTGGCCGAGCCATTGGCAAAAAGGGGGGGCGCCTGCCCCCCTTGTGTAACCCCCCCCCCCCCCAATTAAGGGGGTCGTTTTGAGCCAGCCGGTCGGGGGTTTGAACCCTCGGCTGCACACCTGTCTGGTCGGCCCGCCATGGCCGACCGGTTCCTGCCTCCATGGGAACGGCGATGGCCGGTCCCCTTCTTCGCCAACACCGGTGGCCCGGAACCGTCCGCCGGTCACCCTGCTCCGCCGCGGCCCGGAACCGGCCGCGGCTTGGTTCGTCCGGTGTGGTGCGACGGCACCGCACCTTTCCGACGCGGCCTCGCTCCGGCCGCGGTTTCTTCGGTTTTCTTCGACACGGCGCGACGGCGTTGCATCCTTGATCTTCTTTCCACAGTGCGGCGCGACGGCGTCGCGCATTTTCTTCCACATGATTTTGCATGGTGTGATGGCACCACGCCTTCCTGTACCAAACCACAAAGAAACCAACATGAAATAAGGAGGAGGGTCGGCCATGTTTGTGCGGTCCGGCCCCCTCGCATTATTCGATAACTATTAGTTTTAATCCACGAAGAACGAAAAACTAGAATCATGAACGGAAAAATAATTAAATAAAATTAAACCCCCTACCTCGAGCATGGCTTGAACGAGGTTACCGTTGAGGAGAAAAAGACGTCACGTCGCGGGTCGGTGTCACGAAAAAGGATTCATAGATGAAGACAGAGATTGTTTGAGGTGGAACGGCATCTCCCTTCCTTTGTCGTGGGAAGAAGAACGAGGGATGGTGCGTCTTCGTTCTTCGGAAGAAAGACGTGACGACGTTCTTCGTCGGAGACCGATTTGTTCTTCACGTTCTTAGTCGTTGGAGAAGATGTTCTTCAAGCCTCCCAAATCCTCCCAACGTGACAAGACTCTAACCAAAAATAAAATAAGCCCAAGTCTTATTTTATTAACACAAGATAAGAAAATGAATTTCAAAAGTTTGAATTAATTCCACTTAATTAATTCAAGCCAAGTTGTCAACATTAAAGGGGTGAGTTGAGGGAGTTAGGAATTTGAAGTGGTGGGGTTCGTGTGGGCCCCACCTCACCTTAAATCCTCACATGGGTGGTTAACTCCAAGTGGGTCCCACCCTTAACTCCCTTACATAGATTAAAACCACTTAAGAGAGGTTCAAGTGTTGTAACACAACACTTAATCTACTTAACAAGAAAATAAAAATTGTAAATAGATTACAAATTAAACTTCCACAATTTTTATCATCTTCTCTCTGGTAAACGCAACTCCAGAAATGGCGTTCTTAAGCAATTACCGGCACTACAGTTCCATCGGTGCCCTCGGAATTCGATTCCGAGCACCGGTTCAAAAGATAGAAATTCCCGCTCGTTCGTTCACAGAACGCACCCGAGCCAAACTTCGGAAAATGATTCCGGGCACACCGGGCCTCGGAATCAGGTGCCATCAGAAACTGCGTTCTTGTAAAATTTCAAAGAAAATTAAGAAAAAAATTTCCTTGAAATTTCCAAGTATTTACAATTTAGGAGGTCTTCAAATCAACGTACCAGTCTGTCCCATGCTTGCATGTATTCCTCTTTGTTTATTTTCCCCACCTTGAGACCTCTTACTAGGATACAGTTATTTTTATAAATCCAGTCCCTCTGATCACTATTAGTGTCCACCCAAACATTCCTTTCTATATTTTTATCACCATCATCTATTGAAGCATGGGTCACAAGAGATTCCTCCTTCATTTCTTCTCCATAATGCATTAGTAGCTCCATGGTTTGCTCAACATCCATGCATGAAATATGTTGTACATTCCTGATGGGAACAACCCCCTTGACTTCGGCTTCCACATCCCCTACTCAAACTACATTTCCATTTAAGTTGAGAACCCCTTACATCACTTGGGACTTCACTTTCCTGGCAGATCAGGTCTCCATTGGTGAAGGTAGGTAAGGATAATCCTTGCATCCTTTCTTCCCACCACTCCGGCCTATCCTCCTCCTTGGACTTCAAGTGGCGCTACCGTAGAAGACATGAGCACTGATTACTAATAGTTGGCTAGAAGATTTATCACCAGAATCCTCCCACTGAATAACCTTATCCTCATTGCAAGGATCTGTTCAATTAGCCTCATGGCCATGCCTTGTATCCTCCATGCTCACAAAATGGTTGCACGGATTAATAGTTGGCACCACTTTCCTCGAGTATGACTTTTTCACAGGATAGGGATCAGCCTGAGGACCCTCTGATCCCTTTTTATCAAGTCATACAAGCACAGATTCCAAATAAAAAGATTCCTTGGGGCCTTTGAACCTTTCTCAAAGCCCATTCGAGTTTCTACAGCTAAGTCAGAGCCAATAGGGGCACGGATAACTACAGCAGCGAGATAATCCAAACTAGATTTCACTTGTCCCATTTGCACAATAGTAGTGGGAATACCCAAGTCTATCTTTAAATTATTGAAAACATCAGATACCAGGGGATTTCTCTGTAAAGCCTCACGATGAACAACCTTCTCCAGGACTAATTTACAGTCTACAAACCACTTTCATGACGATCCTTCTGTTGTAGCCAAGGGAGAATTCGAGCTCACGCCTCCTAGGTTGGACTCCTCAAAACAATTACCTGAATGTTCAGTGAAGGAGATGGACTTTTCACCACATCCCATGGCATGTACAAGAATACCCTCGTCTAATTCCACCCGAGAGACCCCCATCGACCAATTCTGGCAACTAGAAACATTGTGGCTAAGATGATAAAAGGATGAACAGAAGAGGACCCAAGATTCACAACTCACATTTAATTAAATTTAAATCATATAAAAATAATAATTTATTATTTGAATGTATTAATGTTTAAATTTTTAATAATTATTTCCAATTTTATCTTTATTTTTTAATTAATAAATTCATTAAATACATTAATAACATAATTTATATTTTTTCTTTTTCTAAAAAAAATTACTTTATGGATATAGTTAAAAATTTAACCAACCATGGAAAGCCCATTTGGACCATATCTTCTACCACATAGGGACAATTGGTCAACCCTATTGGAGAGAATCCCATATAGATTAGTCTTAGTTATTGGTGGGATATTTATTGACCCAAAATTGGTTGGATGCATAGTGCACCAAAATGAGAGCATCAGCCTAGTAGGCTCACTAGGTCTTATACCTAGAGTGTGCAAAAGTGTAACAGGTTTTTATCCCTTATCTCCAACTCTATTGGTTATGGAACGTTTAGATTATATAGTAGAGGATCAACCAGCTACATTTTTGAGGTGGTATGCGGAGAAGCATCAAATTATTCATCCATTTTAAAAGTTTCATACAAAAAAATCATCTTATTGATCAACATGGTCCCATCCATATATTATAACTTTCACATTTCTTATTCAAAGGGAGTCAACTTTAACCTTTCATGTTTCTCTATTTATGGGTCTGAGTTCGATTCAAATGAAATTATAATTTCTAGCCTTCTCTACTCTTAATGCCAAAGGAATAAGTTAAGGTCGATTGAACGGAATCCATGAATGAAACTTCTTACAATATTAATATTAATTATTCAAATAATGAAGTCATCTCAATGTAATTTTTGATGAAAATAAATAGATGGTATCATCTCCCTGTAACTCCTGCTTCTAGATTATAGTAGAAACATTTTCTTCACCATAGTATATCTTTCACAGTGGGATGGTAGATCACTAATAAAATCATTGTTCAGTAATAGAAGCACAATTCACCGCATGATTAAATCTCCTTATCCATTGAAGTAATATTAGAAATATGGTAGCAATTCATTTCTTATTTTATTAAGAACATCAAAAGAAGTACCGTTCAGCGAACATGATGGTACCATTAATGGTCAACCATTCTACTATCCCCTTTCACGATAGTACTTTAAGTTAAGGGCTGCACCATCTCATTCATGCATGGTGATATATATCTTTATTCAGCCAAGGTACTTTTGATCATCTTACTTTACAATAGTTTAGTAGGATGGCAGCTCCATAAGCCAGTGTTAGTATCCCTCCCAATAAATGCAATGGTAGCAACAATTTTCTTCTAAAATGGTAGCTTAATTACAATAGTAGAAGTCTATTTTCTTCTTAATGTAGCAACATGAGTTCAATGGTAGATTTTCAATATTAGTGGTAGTGTCATCTACTTTCAACAATGGTAGCAGCGACAATTTTCTTCAGTAGTAGAAATATCTATCACTCCTCTACTTTAATGGTAGATCACCGAACAGTAGATCTTAAAGAATGGTAGATTACTATGGTATCTTTTCATCAGTATAAGCACCATGATACCACTTTGTATTCTTCAATGTACCATGAACTCAAAAATTTTACTTAAAATATTTATAATTATTTTTAATTGAAGTATTTAAAATAAATATTTTAAATTTTTTTATTATATTTTTCATAAAAAATATTATTACATATTGTGTTAAAATTAATTTAAGTATATATAAGGTTCATATAACACTCATGCAATAAATTATATAGATGCAGCTATGGTACTATATATTTATAAGTTTTTATTTTTTTAATAAATAATAATTTAATTCATATATTTTAATTATAATATAAAATTGAAATATGTACTTATGTGTTATTAATCATGATAAAAGTTTTATATTATTATTTCATAAAGAAATAAAGAGTGAAAATTTATTTCCTTTCCAAGAAAAGGTAACAATAATATTTTTATTTTATTTGATAACAAGTGGAATGTAGTGATTAGATAAATTGACAATTAAAGAATATATTTGAGTTAAATTATTTGAATTAATATGTTAGAGATGTTATCGTGGAATAAAACAACTACATGTAGATTATTAGATAGAATTATTAGACAAAATTTGTTGTGACACATTTTCTCTTTGCTCATCTTATCAAGAAGATTTGTAACTTATGACTCTTACTATGATCATGAAGTAACTTCCATAGTTCCATAATATTCTACTAAAGTGATCAAGATCATTGAACTTATTTTTCATTCTTAGTAGATCTTCCCTATAAGTTTTCTTTATATTTTTTTTCATATTATTATTTTACTTATCTTTTGGTAATCTTTTCATGTCTGGTTTATTATTTTCCAATAAAAATCAGGTCTTTTATTTTTCTTATTTCACCACCTAAAAGGAAGTTTGGGTTATGACACCTAAAAAAAAGTTAGGTCATATACTTGGTTTAAGACTCCAGTAAAATGTATTGGTTGTGCATCAAGATATTTGTAAAAGTAAAATTCTGTAATAGTTTATCACACATCTTAAAGTGATTTTATTAGTGGTTTCTAATTTTCTCATAGTGTAGGGAAATTTTATGATTTTATTAAGATCACGTTTTCTCGAATAATAATAAAATTCTTCGTGTTCTTTATTTTATTTCTGCTCCATTTAATTATTTGAACATAATACTCACTACATAATCATTATTTATAAAACAATTTATTGATTTTCCTTTACATTTTGTAAAATAATATTCACCCCCCCCCCTCTAGTCAATATTTCCATCTCTTATGATCCAAAAGTAATGATTAAGTTTGGTAAAGGAATAAATAAGGACTCTTCTATTATGAAACTAGTTCAAAATGATCAACATTTCCCACACATTATGTTGAAAATGGATACAGTACTAACTAATATACATGTAGAGAATAATTATAAATAAATTATATAAAAGTTTATGTATATGAAGAAAGTTTTGAAATAGTTTATTAAGATATTTATGTTTTTTTCTGTATATAAAAGTGAGTTTGAATAATTGGGGAAATAAGGGAAGGTTTTTTTGTAACGCCCTGACCCTAGTTACCTAGAGTCGGTGCATTATTACATAACATTGGCATGATCACAAGAAAGATCAAATCTCGAAAGACCGATTAGTTTAGTAGCCTTGATATAACTAGATACATCCATAAATTTTTACATTACATCAAAAAAAACATCTTGTCTTCATATCCCCTCATACTACCCCTGTAGGTCATTCATAAATTACTTCTTCATAATCCTGGGAAAAATAAAACATTGAAAGGGGTGAGCTCGGATGCTCAGTAAGGATAACATTATAGCATAAGCTTTCATAAATAAGAATAAACACTTAAGGCAATTTATAACTAAAACAAAAGCCTTTTAAATTTGAACTTCAGCATAAAATGGCAAAGGTAAAATGAAATAATGTCATTTACTTACTCACATGGATATTCTACTAGTCTAATGATCACATGCAATATCAATAACCACTTTCATAATGATGGAATGCATAATTCCAGACTATCATAACCACATAGCCAAGGCCTCGTGCCAAGACTACAAATAAGATTTTGCCAAGGCCTTGTGCCAAGACACTAGTTTGTCTCATGAGACCTACCGATGCATCGAGGAGCTATAGAGGGCTCCACCCGTCACATATTAAGTCCAATTCATTCCTCATATGAACAGGTTTAAACATAACATAAACATTCGTATTAAAACTAGCATACGACATGTCAATACTTTAACAACAAACCATGAATGGTATAAAAATAGCACATCCACAGTCAAACATAACTCATTTGATACAATATGGAAGATTGTATTATATCACATTAACCTCAATCAAGAATAATGAAGGATTTTTACATAGATGAAAATAATCATCATAACTGTTTAAGAGAAATACCACCCTTTTCTTGAAAACTTTTAAAAGTCACACTATTTGTCAAGAAGACATTGAAAAATAGATTTTTGAATCAAAGTGTCCCATACCACTTTGAAACTTTTAAAAGGATTTTTAATTTTAAAACTTTAATGTCCATATAAATAAATCCTTAAAACCATTTTTTTAAAACATGGACATTAATAAGAAAGATTTAGATGAATAAGTCTTTAAAACATTTAAAAATGGTATTTTGGTTAGAGATTCTAACCAAAAGAGAGACACTTGAATACAAATAATGGAGGTAATCAAAACTTTGTAATATCATGAGAATAAAGGAATTCATGATATACTATGTCAAAGTACATTATATACACCACATAAAAGTGATTTGGTGTATATCATCAAAGAAGTCTCAATGGAATGTAAATTGAGATGAAATCTCTCATAAAGGTTGTATCCTTGGGTTAAGGATAAATCAACGACATAATTATGTGTGACAAATATAAATAAACTAAATATGATTGGATATTCAGTGTAAATCAATCAAAGGATATTCACACATATCCTTGTAAAAACAATACCAATGAATTGGATGTTTAACTCAACAAATGGAGAATGAGTTAAAATAACTCTTATCAAATTCATATCAATGACTTGAGAATTATCAATGGAGTGATTATGTGTATCAAACTTATATCCACAGGAAGGGGAGTGGAAATTATGACATAATCAAATGAATAGTGATTCCACACATAATCTTGGGGTAATATAATCATGAAAATATGCGTAAAGCCAAATGAGTGGAAGTTGAAATCTCAAATTCCCTTATTGATTAGGTAACTTAAGAAACATACACCCATGAAAGAAGTATCATACCATGATGATGTAAATACCCATAAATAAAAGTATATAACACAATTAATACAATCATGGGCAGTACACATACACCACATGCAATAATTAAGTGGTGATCAATGGAATTCTCACGGAATTAAAAGTGAGATAAGAAAATCCCTTACTTTGTACTTTTTCCTTGGTTGATGGTAGGTTTACCAACTGTATAATGGTGAAATTATTGTTATTGAATAATACAAGAATCATTTACTTTAATGTGATATCATATATGATCTTTTAACATTGATTTGTTAATAATATCTTAGAATTATCTAACGGGTTCATTTTACTTTATATTCTTTGTTATGTGAGCCATATTCGTTATTAATGGGATGTATATTATTCATATCCAGAATGATATCAAGTCCTTAGATACTATTTTTAAATCATCAAATTATAATTATACTTGAATGGATATGATGGACAATGAATCTCATCGCGTTCGTGGAGACGGTAGTCCGTACGTACGCACGAACGCTACTTCCATTTAATTTTTCATTTTAAAAGAATTGAATAAAAATGATACATAGGTATATTATTATTCCAGTATAATATTATATTTTATATATGTTACTTATGTTCATTAACACCATTCTTTATACGTTCCATGTGTGGTATGAACGAGTCATATCATTTTAAGGGGGCGGTAGTCCGCACTTCCTCAAATGAAATTATCGTATGTATATACAACATGAAACGAATAATGGTATGAAATAAAATGGAATTACAGAAGCTTATATATAAAATATGTATCATTAATATCACACTTAATTACAGTGCCATCATAATGGCCACCATGAGAGGCGGTAAGATGTATTTGAACAATCATCGTTTCGTGAGGCGTTAGTTTGCCATTCACAGAAACATTATGTTCATCATCCATTAGATGGAGGTGTGTGTATGTGTAGTTCTAATCCTTCTTATAAAAACATCCTAGTATATTGAGGATACTTTTTTTGTTACAAAATAAAGTAAATAAAAAGAGTTTGGGGGTTGGAGAAGCAAAATAAATGAAAATAATTTAAGAGAAATCGTTACCTTTAATTTAGGTAACTCACTTTGGTTGGAACCAAAGGACTTCTTGAAATGCTTTCTGCCTAAGGGGAAGCTTCAAGGAGGAGGAGAGGGATGTGGGGAGCTTATTTGGGCAGGGTTTGGACGAGCCAAGTGGCTTGAGAGGTGTGAGGAATGAGTAGAAGTGGTCTCCTTTTATAAGGGAGAGGAGGGGCTCTTTAGGAAAGAGTGAAAGTATTACTTTATAATATAATTATATTCGGTTTATAATGGTCCAAAAATCATTGAAGTCGAAGATAAGATGACTCATATTCTAAATAAAATCAACCAATAAGAATTGGACAGGTTTTAGATAATATTTTAATCATTATAATCTTTTTTATTTAAATGATTTATTAATGAGGTAAACATTCCATCATTATTGTGTCATTAATAATTTAAATTATTTTATGTCTAAAAATTATAAATAAAATATCATTATATAGGAAATTATTTTATCTTTCTAATGAATATTTATAATCGAAAATCCAACATGTATAACACTATGTAAAAATTTTTCTTCTAAAAGATGTAAGCTTATGCCATTTTTATTTTTATTTTAACTTTATTAATATAATGTGTCCCTACCACATACAAGTGGCTCCAAGGGGTCCCCAAATCGACCCAAGGATGCCCATGGTCAGGTATGTGTCCACCAATAAGGTTAGGACACGTTTAGGGTAATTTTGTATTATTATAATATTATTTTTTAACCCTTATTTACTGGATTTACCCTTTAACCATGGTAAATAAAATATTTACCGCAGTAATTATTCAAAATGTGTAAAAATAAAAGTTACCTATTTACATAATTTGGACATCCTGATTCCAAATTTGTAATCCATTTTTCCAAATTCAAAACACAGAAGTGGCAGAAATTAATTTAAAATTAATTCCCGTTGTTAAAATAAAAAGCGTGTTTTTAAGAGATAATAACTATCAAAAGATTGACACTTGTTTATGTCTGATTTAATTGTGAAATTATGTCCAATGACAAACATTAAATTAAATGGTAAAAATATATTCTAAATATACTTTAAAACCACTCAAATTCATAATTTATCAATATTAATTATTTTGACTAAAAAAGTTGTTTTTAATTAAAATTTAGTAATTTTCACTATTCATCAAAATATAAAAGTTATCCGAAAAGTACCAAAATTTCACCCTAGGCTAATTTCGATATTCATAATCCAAAAATGAAGTCCATTTTGAAATATAAAATATATATGATTTCAAAAATTAGGTATTACTATTCACAACGGTTAGTTTAATTAGTTTTGGTGTGTGTTAGAACTCGAGGTTGCGTACAACACATGCTTATCGCATTATTCGAAGGGAAACGTACCGTGGAAGCTTGGGTTGTTACATTCTCCCCTCCTTCAATAAATTGCGTCCTCGGAATTTTTAAAATTTTGCTTGGGAATATAATGGAATCTCCCACATCGGAAAAAGAGTCAATAAAACTATCACTTTAAAAGAAAGAAAGAGAGGTATAAGGGTCATCCAAGATAACCCATACTAGGATTCCATGTAAGAAAACATGGATATGGATGATAAACTAAGTGTCAAGTTCTGATGGAGAGGGATAGAAATCATGATCAGGAGAAAGTTAACAATGAGAAAACCACAAACTTTTGTTGGGACAAACAACCATTAGTCTCCTAGTAGAAAAGTAAACGGACAACATTTTTTTTTAAGTTACATTACATAAGGAAGAGGAATTCATTTATGATATTGACTAAGAACATTATGAGATATACTTACATTTTAAGTAGATTTTCATTCTTTAATAAATTTCCACCACTAACTCAATTTTTTTTAAACGATGAGTATTCAAGAAGACTTGGTCACACTGGAAGTGCTAGAATAAACTTCTATAGAATCACATGATCCATGCAGGATAGACCATATATTTACATTGTCTTTGAAGATTAATCACAACCAAAATGGTTAGTGAATGATCTAATGACCCCCAAAAGGATATTCATTGAGATAAATATTCACTAATCTTAATTTCTAAAATTAAACCAACAATACCCCAAAGTTAAATAAATACCATTCAATAATCAATTGTCCTTAAAATCCTTCCATATAATCCAAAGTAATATTTAAACCCAAAGAATTAAAGAATTTGATTATGTAGTCTCCCATGTTAAATTGTATCTCCAAATGACATAAACTACTCTTAAAGTCACATACTCAAAAGTAATTAACCTAATCACATATTCTCTATTATAGTTTAATCATTTCCATAAATAACCCAAATCACTATAAATCCATAATAAAAACATAGATAAAAATCTACCATTAATCCTCAAATGAAACCCCATAGTATTCTATTTTCCTTGGGCATATAGTGTTCCCGACAAATCGAACATCTTCCAAAATAATATTTATCACTTAAGCACCGAATCATTTTCCTTTACCAAGGGTATTCATTTGATAAGAAATAAGAACCCAAATTAACTTATTATTGACCAATAAAATAATTTAACAAAAAAAATAGTCACATTAACTAGGGACTTCACGTAGTCCAGTGGTAGGAGATAAATCCCAATCGCACTTTGGTTGTGGGTTCGATTCCCACATCTTTGTCCGACGCGACGGGTTGTCACACGGTCTACGTGTTGTCCTTTTTCAAAAACTATATTTTATAATATTACCAAAATGAGATAAATTCCTCAAAATAACATAATTTAACCACAAATTTTATATCATACTTTGCATTTTCATCTCAAATTATAATAACTTATCATTTTCTCAAACCCCAATGATCATATAAAACCAAATGGTTATTTATACCTATATCCACAAGAGAAGAGACAATTCTTCCTCAAATATCATTCTCACATGGCAAACTGCGAGGTTACAAGAGAAAATTATTCCAAAGTAAACCCATCAATAAAGAGCACTAACACTTGTAAACATTTCACCATCCATTTATTTCCACATAGGTTCTTCATCATATGTTCCTCGGGTTCCCACATTGCCTCTTCCATCTTATGATTTCTCCATAGATCTTTTACCAGACAATTCATCCGGTTTCTCAACACTTGATCTTTGGTATGAAGAATTCTGATAGGCTCTCCACAATAAGATAGATCGAGTTCCAGTTATAATTCTTTATAGGTGAGTACATGCATTGGGTCAGGCATGTATTTTGTCACTAGAGGTATGTGGATCACAACATGAACTCTGGAGAGACTAGGCGGATTTGCCTTTTGGTAGAATGCGTTCATGTGTCACAATGGTACCTCAGGAATTTTTCAAAATCATCTACTTCCTTTACCCAAAAACTCCTCATCCATTTTGGATTATATTGATGGAAGCATCGATGCATCATAAAAAAATAGGTATTTCTTATATATAATTTTGAGACATCGTCTTTAACATGTTTTTTTAGAAAAATTCTCACTGATTCATCTTCAAATATTTCAAAATAAGGTTTTGGTAAATCAGTTTTCGTATATCCCAAAAGACATAAATATATAATTTGATACATATATGCTGCTCGAAGGTCTCCCTCTTCTGCAGCATCTAGAAAATAATTTAGTGCATCGTAATTTTGAGATAAAGTGAATAATTTGAAAAGACCCTGATGGTACTTCCCACGCTTAGCATGGTAAGAAAGTTGAGAGCGCAACATTTTCCCATAGTCGGTACTTGATCCTTGAAAGAATCGTGCAATGATAGAGGTATTGGATGTCTCATAAAGTTGTTTGCTTGTAACTTGGACATTTGAAAAAGTTTCAACATCGTCTGCGCATGACTTCTGGATAATAATTGTAAGTAGTTCTTCAGGAAGAGAGAGAAGAGTTGTTCGTGATCTTGCTCCCTCCATGTTTCAACTGACAAAAGAAAATACAATTAGGGTTTTTGAATACTTATCTAATAAGAATGTAAAAAAAATAGACATAATAGGATAATCTTGTAATTGAACAATATATCCTAACTTGGGGTACCCTATGTTAAAATCTAGGTTATCCACTATCTATTTGCTGACATATATTCTTAGGGGCATTTTTTTTGTATTCCCTTAATAATGGTTTATACTAATCTTGTGAATTTTCCAAAGCATATCCCCCGGGATTGTCGTAACCAAGAGTGCAGCAAGGCCCGTTGTCGTGCACCAGTTCCCGTTCGAGTCTAGCTCAAAGCGGTTTTTTCGGGTTTTACCCCTAGGTACATCTGTGCCAGAGCCGCCTCTACCTGCTCGTATCCAGACAGGGATGTATTGCTCGGAAAACTCACAAAATCTCTACAATACCAAAATTCTAGGAAGTTCTTTATACTAATCCTCAAAGTTCATCTTAGGTCTACGTGCTCTAATCAGAGTTTATCTAAATCTAGCTACCAACGTTTGTACTAAACTTCCTCTGATACCAACTGTAACGCCCTGACCCTAGTTACCCAGAGTTGGTGCATTATTACATAACATTGTCATGATCACAAGAAAGATCAAATCTCGAAAGACCGATTAGTTTAGTAGCCTTGGAATAACTAGATACATCCATAAATTTTTACATTACATCAAAAAAAAACATCTTGTCTTCATATCCCCTCATACTACCCCTGCAGGTCATTCATAAATTACTTCTTCATAATCCTGGGAAAAATAAAACATTGAAAGGGGTGAGCTCGGATGCTCAGTAAGGATAACATTATAGCAGAAGCTTTCATAAATAAGCATAAACACTTAAGGCAATTTATAACTAAAACAAAAGCCTTTTAAATTTGAACTTCAGCATAAAATGGCAAAGGTAAAATAAAATAATGCCATTTACTTACTCACATGGATATTCTACTAGTCGAATGATCACATGCAATATCAATAACCACTTTCATAATGATGGAATGCATAATGCCAGACTATCATAACCACATAGCCAAGGCCTCGTGCCAAGACTACAAATAAGATTTTGCCAAGGCCTTGTGCCAAGACACTAGTTTGCCTCATGAGACCTACCGATGCATCGAGGAGCTATAGCGGGCTCCACCCGTCACTTATTAAGTCCAATGCATTCCTCATATGAACAGGTTTAAACATAACACAAACATTCGTATTAAAACTAGCATACGACATGTCAATACTTTAACCACAAACCATGAATGGTATAAAAATAGCACATCCACAGTCAAACATAACTCATTTGATACAATATGGAAGATTGTATTGTATCACATTAACCTCAATCAAGAATATTGAAGGATTTTTACATAGATGAAAATAATCATCATAACTGTTTGAGAGAAATATCCCCCTTTTCTTGAAAACTTTTAAAAGTCACACTATTTGTCAAGAAGACATTCAAAAATAGATTTTTGAATCAAAGTGTCCCATACCACTTTGAAACTTTTAAAAGGATTTTAAATTTTAAAACTTTAATATCCATATAAATAAATCTTTAAAACCATTTTTTTAAAACATGGACATTAATAAGAAAGATTTAGATGAATAAGTCTTTAAAACATTTACAAATGGTATTTTGGTTAGAGATTCTAACCAAAAGAGAGACACTTGAATACAAATAATGGAGGTAATAAAAACTTTGTAATATCATGAGAATAAAGGAATTCATGATATACTATGTCAAAGTACATTGTATACACCACATAAAAGTGATTTGGTGTATATCATCAAAGAAGTCTCAATGGAATGTAAATTGAGATGAAATCTCTCATAAAGGTTGTATCCTTAGGTTAAGGATAAATCAACGACATAATTATGTGTGACAAATATAAATAAACTAAATATTATTGGATATTCAGTGTAAATCAATCAAAGGATATTCACACATATCCTTGTAAAAACAATACCAACGAATTGGATGTTTAACTCAACAAATGGAGAATGAGTTAAAATTACTCTTATCAAATTCATATCAATGACTTGAGAATTATCAATGGAGTGATTATGTGTATCAAACATATATCCACATGAAGGGGAGTGTAAATTATGACATAATCAAATGAATAGTGATTCCACACATAATCTTGGGGTAATATAATCATGAAAATATGCGTAAAGCCAAATGAGTGGAAGTTGAAATCTCAAATTCCCTTATTGATTAGGTAACTTAAGAAACATACACCCATGAAAGAAGTATCATACCATGATGATGTAAATACCCATAAATAAAAGTATATAACACAATGAATAAAATCATGGGCAGTACACATACACCACATGCAATAATTAAGTGGTGATCAATGGAATTCTCACGGAATTAAAAGTGAGATAAGAAAATCCCTTACTTTGTACTTTTTCCTTGGTTGATGGTAGGTTTACCTCCTGTATAATGGTAAAATAATTGTTATTGAATAATAAAAGAATCATTTACTTTAATTTGATATCATATATGATCTTTTAACATTGATTTGTTAATAATATCTTAGAATTATCGTCATTTCGGGTGTTAACGGGTTCATTTTACTTTATATTCTTTGTTATGTGAGCCATATTCGTTATTAATGGGATGTATATTATTCATATCCAAAATGATATCAAGTCCTTAGATACTATTTTTAAATAATCAAATTATAATTATACTTGAATGGATATGATGGACAATGAATCTCATCGCGTTCGTGGAGACGGTAGTCCGTACGTACGCACGAACGCTACTTCCATTTAATTTTTCATTTTAAAAGAATTGAATAAAAATGATACATAGGTATATTATTATTCCAGTATAATATTATACTTTATATATTTTACTTATGTTCATTAACACTATTCTTTATACGTTCCATGTGTGGTATGAACGAGTCATATCATTTTAAGGGGGCGGTAGTCCGCACTTCCTCAAATGAAATTATCATATGTATATACAACATGAAACGAATAATGGTATGAAATAAAATGGAATTACAGAAGCTTATATATAAAATATGTATCATTAATATCACACTTAATTATAGTTCCATCATAGTGGACACCATGAGAGGTGGTAAGATGTATTTGAACAATCATCGTTTCGTGAGGCGTTAGTTTGCCATTCACAGAAACATTATGTTCATCATCCATTAGATGGAGGTTTGTGTATGTGTAGTTCGAATACTTCTTATAAAAACATCCTAGTATATTGAGGATACTTTTTTTGTTACAAAATAAAGGAAATAAAAAGAGTTTGTGGGTTGGAGAAGCAAAATAAATGAAAATAATTTAAGAGAAATCGTTACCTTTAATTTAGGTAACTCACTTTGGTTGGAACCAAAGGACTTCTTGAAATGATTTCTGCCTAAGGGGAAGCTTCAAGGAGGAGGATAGGGATGTGGGGAGCTTATTTGGGCAGGGTTTGGATGAGCCAAGTGGCTTGAGAGGTGTGAGGAATGAGTAGAAGTGGTCTCCTTTTATAAGGGAGAGGAGGGTCTCTTTAGGAAAGAGTGAAAGTATTACTTTATAATATAATTATATTCGGTTTATAATGGTCCAAAAATCATTTAGGTCGAAGATAAGATGACTCATATTCTAAATAAAATCAACCAATAAGAATTGGACAGGTTTTAGATAATATTTTAATCATTATAATCTTTTTTATTTAAATGATTTATTAATGAGGTAAACATTGCATCATTATTGTGTCATTAATAATTTAACTTATTTGATGTATAAAAATTATAAATAAAATATCATTATGTAGGAAATCGTTTTATCTTTCTAATGAATATTTATAATCGAAAATCCAACATGTATAACCCTATGTAAAAATTGTTCTTCTAAAAGATGTAAGCTTATGCCATTTTTATTTTTATTTTAACTTTATTAATATAATGTGTCCCTACCACATACAAGTGGCTCCAAGGGGTCCCCAAATCGACCCAAGGATTCCCATGGTCGGGTATGTGTCCACCAATAAGGTTAGGACACGTTTAGGGTAATTTTGTATTATTATAATATTATTTTTTAACCCTTATTTACCGGATTTACCCTTTAACCATGGTAAATAAAATATTTACCGCAGTAATTATTCAAAATGTGTAAAAATAAAAGTTACCTATTTACATAATTTGGACATCCTGATTCCAAATATGTAATCCATTTTTTCAAATTCAAAACACATAAGTGGAAGAAATTAATTTAAAATTAATTCCCGTTGTTAAAATAAAAAGCGTGTTTTTAAGAGATAATAACTATCAAAAGATTGACACTTGTTTATGTCTGATTTAATTGTGAAATTATGTCCAATGACAAACATTAAATTAAATGGTAAAAATATATTCTAAATATACTTTAAAACCACTCAAATTCATAATTTATCAATATTAATTACTTTGATTAAAAAAGTTGTTTTTAATTAAAATTTAGTAATTTTCACTATTCATCAAAATATAAAAGTTATCCGAAAAGTACCAAAATTTCACCCTAGGCTAATTTCGATATTCCGAATCCAAAAATGAAGTCCATTTTGAAATATAAAATATATATAATTTCAAAAATTAGGTATTACTATTCACAACGGCTAGTTTAATTAGTTGTGGTGTGTTTTAGAACTCGAGGTTGCGTACAACACACGCTTATCGCATTATTCGAAGGGAAACGTACCGTGGAAGCTTGGGGTGTTACATTTTTCATCTCAAATTCTTTATTTTGAGATATATTTATATTATACACCATTTTTCATTTTTTTGGTGTATATACTACCCATGAACATGTCGATCGAATGTTTTATCAATATAATTCCCTTATTATAATTATGTACTATAGTATAATCACATAATATTAATTATATAACACAATGAAAACTTTTTAAATGAACAATGAGTGAAATAAAATACATCTATAGAAGTTAAGGAAAATATACCAATTAAATAGTAACTTGACCTTTGAAATATTAATATGACCCTTATGAATAGTAAACCGGCCAATTGAATAGTAAACTCATTAATTAAAGTATAAATAAACTTTATCCATTTTATAAGTGATAATATGATATTATTACATCATAGTATAAGTAAGTAAATATTTTAAAAATTATTAACTAAGTGTTGGTATTTTTGTAAGTCATTTATATTTAAATAAAAATTTATGATTAATTAAATAAATTAAAAGAAATATTATTTTCATAAAATTTATTCATAAAATAATTTTTTTATTTCTTTTTACTATAATATAATTTTATTAAACCTTAATTAATTTTTCAAAGTGTTAGAAAAGCATTTTTAATTTTAAAATTTGTATTTTTCAAATAAATTATGATTTTAATTAAAAATTAAATTTCTCATATAGATAAAATTATTTTAAAAAAATAGATTTCATTTTTCTATTCTACATGTTTAAAAAAATTTAGAGTGAATTTTTTGTATTTTTTTGAAATACTTGAATTTTTGTAAACAGTAAAATACGGTAATTTACTATAAATAAAAATTATAAGTTAAATAAAATAATCATTGAGTTATAGATGATGTAAGCATCATTGGTTTGAAATCACATGATATCATTACTCTATTTAGTCTCAATAATCATTACTATTTATTTTCTGGAGAAAAATAATAAACTAATAAATTATATATTGATAAAACACTCCTCGCCTCCACTATAAAAACTACCTCTCACCACCTCTTCTCCTCACACATCTCAAGACATTTCCATCATTCAAATAATCCAAAAATATCTTTTTAATCACCTCCCCCACGTCTATAAGATCTTGGTCTCATCAAAAGACCAAAACCTACTCCCTAAAGAGGCTCTCAAGAAAGATAAATTCAAGAGGTAAATTTTATTTTTTTCATCTCTTTTATTTTCTTTTCAAGTTCCTTTCTTTTATATCCTCACCTAACAACATAAAAATGGTATGATAACTCTAATAAATTAAATTTACTTTTATTTTTTCATTCAAATTGAATAATTTTTCATCATCTCTCTTTCCCCATCCTTTTATACTAAAAATGAAAATCTCGTCTGAGATTTGTTAATTTATCACATTCAAGGATGACAGGTTTTCAATTTCATTTATATTCTTCATGAATGGTAATTAAACAATTTTTATGGTTGAACTAGATCATAATATATTTATTTCATCTTATTTAATTTTCTATAATCATCATACACACATGATGTAAAATTTTAAATCAAAACAAACTCATTATGAGCAAAACCACTCAAAATAATACAAGCAATGATCGTTAAAATTTTATCTAATGGTTCATCCTCATATAATTTAATAAAATGAATTATATAAACATTATATCTTATTTAAGTTCATTAACATAATATAATTATACTTCATTACTCTAAATTCCATTTTACATGAACTTCTACATTTTTATATAAGTGAGTTGATCATGCAAATTAAGAAAACAAGCACTCAAAAATGATAAAATCAAACATTATAAATCATCAAAAAGGGTATAAAAGAACATACTTAAATGATAATAAATCAAATTAATGTATAATATATTCTATATTTATTAATTACTTAATCTAATTTTGTTATATGGGACATTAAGATCAAGTGAAGGACACCTTCGGACTTAAGGTAATAGATTCTACATGAGCCTCCATTATTCCTTTGGGTTACCCACTCTCTCTATTTTTTACCCAAATTAAATTATATTTTAATATTATATAAATATTATAATCTATTTTTATGTTCCAAAATCATGTATCAAGATCTTTTTCCCCATATTTTGGTGGATATACATGTTTTTAAAAAGTTCCCTATTCAATTCTTCCTGATAAGTAAGCCTGATTTAAGGGAACTTTCCATATTATTTCTAATTTTCATGTAAACTATAAAATATATTTTTAATCCTTTGTTATTTTTACAAAATTATTATTTTTACCATTAAAACATTCTTTTATCACTTTTGGTTTTATGTAAAATATTATTCCATTTTCAATTTTAAAATCTCTTTAATATTTTCCATAAACCGCACTAAAATGTTTTAATTCTAAAGTCTCTTAAATAAAAGTTTTACTTATTGTCACTTAAATTTGACATTTCCAATCATTATTTATGAATATTTTACCTTATTAATTTTAATTAATTATTTAAATCATTTATTTCATGGACACCATTGTGATATTATGTTTTGTTTTTCGTTTTGATAAGATTATGATACTCAATTTTTTCCAAGGGTAACCATTATGTTTATGATTGATTAATTATGTGTGATTCTTAATTTATCACACATATTCATTAACATTTTATTATGGGTGAACCCAGATAGCACTCTAATTCATTAGGTAAGGATTATTCCCATGAAATATTCTGGGAAACAGTCTTGGCGGTTATCCTTGACTCGTGCTCAATATGCAACAGTCTTGGTGGTTAGCCTTGACTGGTGATACTATATGTGAAAAGATTCTTGATCCATGATAAAGTAATGTTGTATATTTATGCCAAATTACTATGATTCAATATTTATATGTTCCCATATTTTATATATTATGATTCCATATGTTCAATTATGTTTCATGCCTTTTTATATCATTATGTCATTCTTTCTAACCCATGTGCTAAGATTTATTCTTATAATTATTACCTTAATGGGATTTCAATCTCATCCCTTTGTTCATGTTATCCCCAAGTTATTCTATCTAGATGTTTCATAAAATGTAAGTTTTTAGCTAAATTTGGAGATTTAATTAAAAAAATTATGAAGTTTAATTATATACCTAATCCTCGAAGACACTATAATTTACGATCCTTGGATTGTAATATGATGTTTAAATATAACAAAAATAATCTAATGATATGTGTAAAAGTATAGAGTCACTATAGTTGGTATCATAAGAAAGCCTAGTTATTTTTGGAGATTAGGAATAAACCACTTAGTAATAAACATAGGGATAAAACTAAGTATTAGAAAACATCCCTAAATTTTGGTAAGTATAGAGTAAGTGGTTTATCAAGAAAATATGAACAATTATTAAGTGAAAAAAAATAAAATAAAATAATATGTTAGGAAACATATTAAGGATAACCTAAATTAAAACCTAGGTAATCACAAGTTAGGATATACTTTTCTTCTATAAGTTTATCCTTTATTATTAAAGTTTCCTTTTATATGATTATTGGCTAAGTATTCAAGACCCATAATTGCACTTTTTTCTTAGTTAATGGTGGGAAATATGAAAACATGTTCCAATAATCAATGTGTTAGTGAATATTATGATTTCCCTAATGATATGCCAAATATGATGGGAACGGGTGCTCAAAAAATTATGATAGTACCTGCTCAGCTTGATCAAGTTATTAATAATAACTTGAATCATGTGGAATGATCTCCTCCTACAAGGAAATAGAAAGTGGCCATGGAATCCTTCATACTTCAAAACCCTACCATATTTAATGGATATTTTGATCACCACCTCACAGAATAGTGGATTAACTCCATTGAAATGATATTCTCTGCCCTCTACTGCTCAAAAGAAGAAAAAGTTGTGCTAGTGGACTATCGTTTTTTGGGGAAGTTGATCAGTGGTCGGCACTGGTCAAAAAAACAAATCCCAAGGAGGAAATTGATGTCATGGATTGGGAGAAATTCAAGAAAATTTTTTCCAATAAATATTTCCATGAACCCTCTATATCAATATGGACAGACAGTTCTTTCAACTTAAGCAAATAGAAGACTATTATATCTGGGCATATAAAGAAATATTAACAAGTCTTGCAAGGTACATATCTGGATTTTTCATGAACACTGAAATAAAGGTGTATCACTTCATTAGTAGACAAAATATGAGTCTATGATGTGTTGTAGATTCATGACTTTGATAGTTAATAGGAGATTGTTTTTTGTGATCTCAAGGTTGAAATAGAGACCTCAGACTATTAGTGGTCTTGTGGGCCTTGTTAAAAAAGGGAAAAAATGGAGTCTAATATGGGTTTTTCAGAAAATAAATCCCACTATGGAAAGAATAATGAACATCCCATGTGTCAAAATTGTGGTAAGAAGCATCTTTGGAACTATCTAAAGGGAACAAGGAATTGATTCCAATGTGGAAGAATGGGATATCTATTTGGGAATTTCAAAAGGTATATGAAGAATCACACCAATGTTGTAACATCCCAAGTAAGTAATGAATTATATATTTTCATATATATGTCTATTTGTAAATTAGATAGTGTTTTAGAGGCTTAGAATGAGAATAAATCCAATCTTAAGCATTGAATTCTCTAATATTTTTAAAAGATTGTTTTATCGCCTTTGGATGGTGAACCATTTTTAAATCTATCTTTTGACAATTTTATAAGATCTATTTTTCAAAATAAACTTATTATTTAGGATTGGGACATTGAAATTTACTTTGGATAAATTTTTGGTATTTTTCTGATAATGTTCATTTTTTTAATGAATAGTGAAAAATACTGCATTTTACTTCAAAACTGCTTTTTCATCTAATTTAATTATATGGTTAGATTATCTTTATAATTGGTTTTAAAGTGTAATTATAATAGATTTTTACCATTTAATCCAATGGTGGTCATTAGAATTAGTTTCACTTTGTAATTCAGTATAAACAAGTGCCAAACTTTTCATAGATATTATTTCAAAAAAACCCGCTATTTGTTTTGACAACGGGAATTATTTTTAAATTAATTATTGAAATTTCTGTGTTTGTAATTTGGTAAAATTGATTCCATATTTTTAATCATAAGTTCCAAATTATGTAATTAAGACTCTTTTGTTTTTGGACATTATGAATAGTAACGATGGTAATTATATTTAATTATCGTGATTAATTAGTAATAGGGTAGTTAAGGATAATAAAATAATATCATAATATTCCAAAATGACCCCAACATGTGTCCTAATGCTACTGGTTGTGTCATGACAGACCATGGGATGCCTTGTGCCAAACCTAGGGATCCCATGGAATCACTTTTGGGTGATAGTGACACTTTATCATTTTATTTTTAAAGAAAGGAGAATATCACAAAAGTATGTAACACCTAAGTAAAACAATATTAATTTTGTCTAAATAAATGATATCTTGGACTATAAATAGTCATTAGAAATATAAAAATATTTCCTACATCATAGTATTTGTTTTATAATTTTTAGACATTATAAAAATTAAATTTTTTATGACACTATGATGATGCAGCGATTACCTCATTAATGAAAGATTTAAATAAAATGAAAAGATAATGTAAAATCTAAGACTTACACTTGTCAAAAACATATTTTATGTGTATATTTATAACCCTTATCACCTTATCCTATAAATATATTAATTTGGGACCTTTAAAATCCGAAACTCATTTTAATATAATGTAACATTTCTTGACTTTCCAAGAGTGCCCCTCCTCCCTCTTATAAAAGGCCCCCACCTCTACCTCCTTATCCACACCTCTCAAGCCATTGGATCGGCCAAAATCTACTCTTTTTATCTATCCAAATCCCTATATTGATCCTAGATTTCTTACCTTAGGCATAAATCTCTTCAATAAACCCTTTTGGTTCAAACTAAGAGGAGTTACCCGATTTAAAGGTAATGTCTTCACTTATGTTCTTTTGTTTTATTTTGCTTCTCCAACCCCCTAAAATCTTTTCATTCCTTTATTTTGTAACAACACCAGTATCTTAAATATACTAGGATGTTGTAATGTGAAGTATTTGAGCTACACTTACACACACCTCCGTCTAATGGTTAAAGAACATACTGTTTCTATGGATGGTGAATTACTGCCTCATGAAACAATGATTGTTCAATATTCTTTTAACACCTTTAATGGTGGCCATTAAGATGTCACTATATTTATATATGATATATATTATGTTTAATCCTTCCTTATGATTCTGTATTTTTCATTTATGGCATACCTTTATGGTTTCCATTATGGATAAACGTGATAATTTCATTTTTTGGAAGTGCGGACTACCGACCCCTGAAAGTGATTTGATTCATTAATGCCATATGTGGGACGTGTAAAGGATGGAGTTAATAATATTATATATGATATTATACTGGAATTATAATATACCAATATAACATTATTATTACACTCCATTAAATACGAAATAGAAATGAAAGTAGTGTTCATGCATACGTACGGCTTACCGTCTCCATGAACGGTGCATTTCATTTATTACCTCTAAATGTTATGTAATATTATAAATGAATGTATATACTGGATATATATTATATATATGATTTCTACATCATGAATATAATTCTGGATATAATGTATATTTTACCACATGAACAACTTGTAATTATAAGGAGTTTTATTTTGACTCAAGTACCAATGATTGACAAAATGACCGTTATTAACTTAAATAATTACATAGTGTTCATAAAATGTTAATAAGTGATATAAAAGGAATAATGATCTTGATAAAAGGTTCTTAAGAAAGAATAAATTAACTCAAGTTTATTATTCAGGATATTAAAGAACGATCGAGTCAAGTTGGACACAAGGTAAGGGACTTCATCTCAATCTCCTTTCGTTGAGGAATATTTTTTTTATACACAACATTATTTTATACGGTGTATAAACCCCTTTTGTTTTTACATTTATTAAAAAGGAATATTTTTTATACGAAAAGTTTTACTAAATGACAAAAGGAATTTTTTTATTACGTATGCGGCGACAACAACTTCTCCTCCACCGTGACCATTATTTGAGTTTCGGCTTCCTCTACAAGCCATAACTTTTTTTAAATGAAAAATAAATACCATGTTTTACTTTTATTTTATTTTGGTATTGAAAATGGTTTTGATAATGTTTTGATTATATCAATGTTTTTTTGACATCTTGTGATTGAAATGTAAAAATTTTATATTTCCTTTATGCATGTTTTATGTGATACAATTATGTTATGGTTCTTGGGAATTGTTTATGAAGATGGGTGGTTCTGTGATAAACTAAGGGCAGGTGAGCCCGTGATAGCTCTCCAATGCATTGGGTAATGCAAAGGGGTTAAATGCTATGGTTTCTCCTAAGAGATTTAGGGAATATATTGTGATGGGTATTCCAAACGTAACCATGAGGGTTACTCCCTACGTAAGAATGTTATGAATGCCTCAGGTTATCTTTATGTCATATGATTTCTATGATTTATTCATGATTTGATGAGATATGTTAAAGTGGTTATGTTTTATGAGTAATGTATGTTTTCATTAATTCTTATGTATACATGGACTAATGTTTACTTTCCGTATTTTTATATCACTTACTGAGCTTTTTATGATCATCCCAAGTTTTTGAAATGTTTTTCACAGGTCAAGGGAAAAGTACATGATGTGTTGATAGTGTCCAGGAAGTGTCACGAAAGAATCTATGTTTTATTTTAAATATTTCTCCTTTGATGGGAAAAAATAATACTGTCTTTTATGTAACCACCTTATTTACAAGTGGAATATAATGCATATTTTATGATCTAATTCTATAAAATGCTAAACCTGAAAAGATCCTAAATGTGTATTCTTGTAATAACTCAAGATTAAGTAATGTTTAAGGTTGGGGCCTTATATTTGGTATCAGAGGTCAGTTTAGATATCTTTAGGAGTTATAACTCTATTAAATGATTACCTAAAAATATTTTTTTATGGCCAATTGAAATGATATAGAATTTTAAGATTACCATTTTTCTTTGTTTGAGACATGTTTGTTCAGAATGGTTTTCCGTAGAGGAAACAGGGAAGCAGCACTTGGAAGGCATACCGAAGGAAATTTCCATCCGAATCAGCATCCTGAAATGGTCGGAATTGGAACTGAATAGTTTGTTGCAGTAATGGTGCAGTTGACTCAAGCGATAAATGGTGGTGGTATCCATGCACGAGATTAGCCTGATCAACCGCAGAGGAACATGTCAGTGGTAGAACATTTCATGAGGCAACATCCCCCATCATTCTGAGGATCATCTGACTATGTAATAGCTGAAGGGTGGATTAAATCACTGGAGAATATTTTCTATGTCATGGGTTGTTCAGAAAATCAAAAGGTTAGTCTTTTTGTTTATCATTTAGAGGGTGAAGCAGATCAGTGGTGGTCGATGGTTAAAAATATCAGGGACGCTGATGAGATTGATGCTCTTGACTAGGATGAATTCAAAGGTATGTTTCTCAAGAAGTATTTTCCTAAGGCAGTTTGACTTAGGATGGAAAAACAATTCTTGGAATTTAGGGAAGAGGATGACTCAGTGGCTACTTATGAAGAAATGTTCACTCGATTGGCAAGGTATGTTCCAAATTTTATTCGAGACCTTCATAGTAAAATCAATCATTTTTGCTCAGGATTAAATCCAAAATATCGAAAGGATTTAGCTTCTCATGAATTCAAGAGTTATGAAAATCTTGTTCGATGTGCTGAGAAGGTGGAAATGGAGTTTAACGATGATCAAATATTCTATAACAACCAACAAAAGAAGAGACCGAGGTGGTAGGAGAAAGGGAATAATTCTTCAAAAAGTTCTGATGGTAAGAAAACTAAGTTTCCAGTTTGTGATAAATGTGGTAAAAGGCATGATGGGGAATGTCTTCTGAATTCTGGAAAGTGCTACCGATGTGGTAAGATGGGACATAAGGCTCTTGATTGCACTGAAAAATATCAGGGTGATGGTAAGACCAAATTTGATATACAGTTAGTAAAATTTTTCAATTGCAATGAGATGGGTCATTATGCAAATGAGTGTTTGAAAAAGATCTCAAATGATGGGAAGCAGTCAGACTACAAGAAAAAATAAGTGGTGAAATCCTTTGCAACTACTTCAGCAGATGTTGGGCTAGCAAATGAAGTGGTATCATGTACTTTGTTTATTTTCTCAGATTATGCTAATGTGTTGTTTGATTCGGGATCTACACATTCTTTCATCTCTGAAAAATTTTCTAGTAAATTAGGAATTCAATCTCAAGAAATGACTCCTGAACTTATGGTAAAAACACCTAGGGGAAATGTTGATTCAAAAAGAATTTATAAGAATCTTTCTATCGTTATCCATGGAAAGAACCTACTCGTAAACCTTATTGTTTTACCTCTAGTAGAGTTTGATGTTATCCTTGGTATGGATTGGATCTCTGTTTACCATGTTAAGATTGACTGTAGAGCTAAAGAAGTTTATTTTTAGAAAGACTTTTAGTTTGTGTACAAGAATTAACCCTTACTGTTGATAACATATCAAGAGGCTAAGAAACCTGTAAAATATGGAAATGAGTGTTACCTTGCACATATTGTTGAAAAAAAAGGAACCGTTCAGATTAATGATGTTCCAGTGGTAAATGAGTATCCTGATGTTTTTCTTAATGAGTTGCCTGGAATAATACCAGATAGACAAGTTGAATTTACTGTTGACTTAGTTCCTGATGCTAATCCAATTTCAAAACCCCCTTATCGAATGGCTAAAATTTAACTTTTAGAGTTGAAGGAGCAATTTCATGGTTTATTAGATAAAGGTTTCATTCGATCTAGCACATCACCATGGGTTGATCTTGTCTTATATTTTAAAAATAAATATGGTTCTATGAGAATTTTCATTGATTATAGAGCCTTTAATAACATCACCGTTAAGAACAAATATCCTTTGCCTCATATCGATGATTTGTTTGATCAGCTCCAGGTAGCTCAGTATTTTTCAAAGATTGACCTGAGATCGGGGTACCATCAGTTGAAGGTAAAGGAAGTAGATATTCCGAAGACCGCGTTTCGTAGAAGATATGGCCATTATGAATTTGTAGTAATGCCTTTAGGGCTAACCAATTCACCTGTTTTATTCATGGACCTTATGAATAGAATGTTCCACGAGTTCATGGATAAGTTTGTGGTTGTTTTCACTGATGATATTTTGGTTTTTTCTAAAATTAAATTAGAGCATGAAATTCATTCAAGGGTTATTTTTCAAACCCTAAAGGAAAATAAATTGTATGGGAAATTCAGAAAGTGTGATTTTTGGTTGAAACAAATTTCCTTCCTTGGTCACATTGTTTCTAAATATGGAATAACTATTGATCTTGCAAAAAAAGGTTGTTTAAGAATGGCCAAGACCCAAAAATGTAACTAAGATTCGTATTTTTCTTGGTTTGGTAGTCTATTAACGAAGGTTTGTTAAAAAAATTCATGGTTATCTAGTCCAATGACTAAGAAAACTCGAAAGGGTGATAAGTTTATCTAGAAAAAATAATGTGATGATTGTTTTCAGGGATTGAAAAGAAAATTGGTTAATGATCCAGTTTTGGCACAACCTTCTAGGAATGGTGAGTTTGTTATCTACATTGATGCTTCATTGAAAGGAATTGGTTGTGTCCTAATTCAGAATGATCAGGTAATTTCTTATGATTTACGTCAGTTGAAAACTCATGAGGTAAATTACCATACACATGATTTGGAATTAGCAGCTGTTGTTTTCGCATTAAAAATTTGGAGGCATCATTTGTATGGTGTAAAGTGTGAAATATATACTAATCACAAAAGTTTAAATTATATATTCACTCAGAAATAATTGAACATGAGATAGAAAATATGGCTAGAATTAATCAAGTATTATGATTGTACAATTCATTACCATCTAGGAAAAGAAAATAAAGTGGCTGATTCTTTGAGTCGAAAAAGTAATGCTTAATTAACAATGTTACGTTTGGAACATGATCCTTTGGTTAAGGATTTGATTAACTTTGGAATAGAAGTTCTTGGTGCAGGATGTTCTTCTGTTTTGTTTTAGGTATTAGTGAAATATTCTCTATTAGATGGAATTAAGAAAGCACAGAAGCAAGACAGTGAGTTGCAGAAAAAGGTAGAGCTGGTTCAGAAGGGTAAGTTTCCTGATTTCAACATTTATAATGATTGTGTTTTGAGATTTGGGAAGAGTTTGTCTGTGTTGTGTGATTCATAGTTGAAAAGAGAGTTGTTATATGAAGCTCATAGTTCTAAGTTTTCAGTTCATCCTGGCAGTACTAAGATGTATAGAGATCTTCGGGAGTATTACTTGTGGGATGGAATGAAAAGAGATATTGATGATTTTACTGTAAATTGTTTGACTTGTCAACAAGTTAAAGCAGAGCAGAAGTTACCAAAAGGGATACTTCAGCCTTTACCAGTGCCAGAGTGGATATGGGAGAATATATCCATGGACTTCGCTGTGGGATTGCCAAAGATACCTCGAGGTAATAATGCAATTTGGGTTATTGTTGATCGCTTGACTAAATATGCTCATTTCCTTGCTATACGAGATAATTTTTCCCTAGATCAACTTTCTCATTTGTATCTTAAAGAGATAGTTATGTTACATGGAGTTCCCCTCTCCATTGTATCTAATCGTGATCCTAGGTTTACTTCTAACTTTTGGAAAGGCCTTTAGAATTCATTGGATACTGAATTAAATTTTAGTACAGCTTTTCATCCTCAATCAGATGGGCAGTCAGAACAAACAATTCGGACTTTGGAGGATATGCTACGTGATTGTTCGATGGATTATCAGGGAATTTGGGACCAAAATATTTCTTTGACTGAGTTTTCTTATAGTAACAGTTTTCATTCCAGTATACAGATGACACCATTTGAGGCATTATATAGGAAGCATTGTCGAACTCTAACTTTTTGGGATGAAGTGAGTGAAAGGAAGTTTATGGGACCAGAATTGGTAGAAGAATTGGCAGAAAAAGTTCAGATGATACAGAAACACATGAGAAAAGCTCAGAGCAGGCAGAAAAGTTATGCGGACAATAGGAGGAAGGATCACTCTTTTGAGGTAGATGATCATGTTTTCTCAAAGTTTCACCATGGAAAGTGTGATGCGATTTGGTAATAAAGGAAAGTGAAGTACAAGGTTCATTGGACCATATGAAATTCTGGAGAGAGTTGGATCAATTTCATACCGAGTGGCTTTACCTCCGAGTTTATCTTAGGTACACAATATTTTTCATGTTTCAATGTTAAGGAAGTACATGCCAGATCCATCTCATGTTTTGAGTCCTAAGGTAGTTAAGTTGGAAGGGAACCTATCTTATGAGGAATAACCTGTCCAGATTATTGACCATAGCGATCAAGTGTTACGGAATAATTTTATTCATCAAATAAAGGTTTTGTGGAAAAACCACATGATTGAAGAGTCAACATGAGAATCTGAAAATGCAATTAGGGATAAATACCCTCACTTATTCGATAAGTAAATAAATTGTGGGGACGCAATTTTCTAAAGGGGGGAAGGATATAGAATCCCAATTAAGTAATGAATAATATATTTTCATATCTATGTCTATTTATAAATTAGATAGTGTTTTAGAGGCTTATAATGAGAATAAATCCAATCTTAAGCATTGAATTCTCTAATGTTTTTAAAAGATTGTTTTACCACCTTTTGATGGCGAACAATTTTTAAATATATCTTTTGACAATTTTATAAGCTATATTTGTCAAAATAAACTTATTATTTAGTATTGGGACATTGAAATTTACTTTGTATAAATTTTAGGTATTTTTCTAACAATGTTCATTTTTTAATGAATAGTGAAAAATACTGCATTTTACATCAAAACTGCTTTTTCATCTAATTTAATTATATGGTTAGATTATCTTTATAATTGGTTTTAAAGTATAATTAGAATATATTTTTATCATTTAATCCAATTTTTGTCATTATAATTACTTTTACATTTGGAATTGGGCATAAACAAGTGTCTAACTTTTCATAGATATTGTTTCAAAAAAACCCGCTATTTGTTTTAACAAAGGGAATTATTTCAAATTAATTATTTCAATTTATGTGTTTGGAATTTGGTAAAATTGATTCCATATTTTTAATCATAAGTTCAAAATTATGTAATTAAGACTCTTTTGTTTTTGGACATTATGAATAGCAACGACGGTAATTATCTTTAATTATCGTGATTAATTAGTAATCAGGTAGTTAAGGATAATAAGATAATATCATAATAATAACAAATGACCCCAAAATTTGTCCTAATTCTACTTTTTGTGTCATGTCCGACCATGGGATTCCTTCTGCCAAACCGAGGGACCCCATGGAATCACTTTTGGGTGATAGTGACACTTTATCATTTTATTTTTAAAGAAAGGAGAATATCATAAAAGTATGTAACACCTAAGTAAAACAATATTAATTTTGTCTAAATAAATGATATCTTGGACTATAAATAGTCATTGGAAATTTAAAAATATTTCCTACATCATAGTATTTTTTTTATAATTTTTAGACATTAAATAAATTAAATTTTGTATGACTCCATGATGTTGCAGCGATTACCTCATTAATGAACGATTTAAATAAAATGAAAAGATCATGTAAACTCTAAGACTTAAACTTTTCAAAAACCTATTATATGGGTATATTTCGAACCCTTATAACCTTATCCTCCAAATATATAAATGTGGAAACTTTAAAATCCGAAAGTCATTTTAATATAAAGTAACATTTTTTGACTTTCCAAGAGTGCCCCTCCTCCCTCTTATAAAAGGTCCCCACCTCTACCTCCTTACCCACACCTCTCAAGCCATTGGCTCAGACAACATCTGCTCATTTTATCTCTACCCATCCTTATCTTAATGATAGAATCCTTACCTTAGGTAGAAATAACTTCAAGAAACCCTTTTGGTTCAAACAAGAGGAGTTACTCGATTTAAAGGTAATGTCTTCACTTGTGTTCTTTTGTTTTATTTTGCTTCTCCAACCCAATAAACTCTTTTTATTACTTTATTTTGTAAAAAAACCAGTATATTCAATATACTAGGATGATTTTATGATAATTATTCGATCTACACTTACACACACCTCCGTATAATGGTTAAAGAACATACTGTTTCTGTGGATGGTGAATCACTGCCTCATGAAACGATGATTGTTCAATATTCTTTTAACACCTTTCATGGTGGCCATTAAGATGTAACTATATTTATATATGATATATATTATGTTTAATCATTTCTTATGATTCTATATTTTTCATTTATGGAATACCTTTATGGTTTCCATTATGGATAAACGTGATAATTTCAATTTTTGGAAGTACGGACTACCGCCCCCTCAAAGTGATTTGATTCGTTAAGGCCATATATGGGAAGTGTAAAGGATGTATTTAGTAATATTATATATTATATTATACTTTAATTATAATATACCTTTATATCATTATGATTTCACTTCATTAAATATTAAATAGAAATGAAAGTAGCGTTCATGTGTACGTAAGGTTTACCGTCTCCATGAACGGTGCATTTCATTTCTTACCTATAAATGTTATGTAATATTATAAATGCATGTATATACTGGATATATATGATATATATGATTTATACATCGTGAATATAATTCTGTATATAATGGATATTTTACCACATGAACAACTTGGAATTATAAAGAGTTTTATTTTGACTCAAGTACCAATGATCGACAAAACGACCGTTGTTAACTTAAATAAATACATAGTGTTCATAACATGGTAATAAGTGATATAAAAGGAATAATGAACTTGAAAAAGGTTCTTAAGCAAGTATAAATTAACTCAAGTTTATTATTCAGAAGATTAAAGAATGATCGAGTCAATTCAGACACGAGGTAAGGGACTTCGTCTCAATCTCCTTTCGTTGAGGCATATTTTGTTTTATACACAACTTTATTTTATACGGTGTATAAACCCCTTTGAATTTTACATTTATTCAAATGGAATATTTTTTATACAAATCATTTTACAAAAGGACAAAAGGAAATTCTTGTATTACGTATGCGGCAACAAGGACTTCCCTGCCGCTATGACCATTATTTGAGTTTCGGCTTCCTCTACAAGCCATAACTTTTTTTTAAATGAAAAATAAATACCATGTTTTACTTTTCTTTTATTTTGGTATTGAAAATGATTTTGATAATGTTTTGATTATATCAATGTGTTTTTGATATATTGGGACTGAAATATGGAAATGTTATGTTTCATTTATGTATGTTTTCTGTGATATGATTATGTTATGGTTCTTGGGCATTGTTTATGAAGATGAGTGGTTACATGATAAACTAAGGGCGGTTGAGCCTGTGATAGCTCTCCAATGCATTGGGTAACATGAAGGGGTTAAACTCTAAGGTTTCTCTGAAGAGATTTAGGGAATATATTGTGATGGTTATTCCAAACGTAACCATGAGGGTTACTCCCTACGTAAGAATGTTATGAATGCCTCAAGTTACCTTTATATCTTATGATTTCTATGATTTATTAATGATTTGATGAGGTATGTTAAAGTGATTATGTTTTATGAGTAATGTATGTTTTCATTATTTCTTATGTATACATGGACTAATGTTTCATTTCTGTATTTTTATATCCCTTACAGAGCTTTTTCTTCTCATCCCAAGTTTTTTGAAATGTTTTTGACAGGTCAAGGGAAAAGAACATGATGTGTTGATAGTGTCGAGGAAGTGTCATGAAAGAATCTATGTTTTTTTAAATATGTCTCCTTTGATGGGAAAAAAGAATACTATCTTTTATATAACCACCTTGTTTACAAGTGGAATGTAATGCATGTTTTATGATCTAATTCTTTAAAACTCTAAAACTGAAAAGATCCTCAATGTGTATTCTTGTAATAACTCAAGATTAAGTAATGTTTAAGGATGGGGCCTTATAAATGTGGAATAATAAAAGAAGGTTCAGATAAATACTCTTAAAATAGTGCAGCATTTCAACTTAAGTAACATGGGAATTATGTGAACAGTTTTCATAATCAGAGGGTTTTCAGAGGCAATCAAAAACAAACTCCAAGGCAAGAAAGAAGGTCTTACGCTATAACTACAATTGATATGGAGTTGGACGATGATGTGGTGATAGGCACGCTAGTTTTTATTTCAATAATAGTGAATTTACTATTTGATTATAGTTCTATGAATTCTTTAATATCTTTCTTGTTTAGTATAGCTCTTCAACACCACCTCGAAATATGGAGGTTGTGTTAACTTTTAGAACAATTAATGGGTCAATTATTGCATCCATAATATATAACTCCTCCGAAGTTAAATTTTGTGAACTGAACCTCCCGGTCAATATTTTCATACTCCCTAATGTGGAATTTTTTGCTATATTGTGCATATATAGGTTATCTCTATACAAATCCAACATCGACTTTCGAGAAAGTGATATCACTCTTCAAATCATGATACATTCTCCAATTATATACAATTGTAAGGAGTAGGATGAATCTCCATTAGAAACGTTGTCTCAAGTGTGGATACCACTACTTTATGAGAAAGCATATCTAGCTTAAATTATTGAGACAGATGTGAGAATCATGCTCGAAGACATGAACATCATGAGGGATTACATTGAGGTGTTCCCTATATATTTTCATGGTCTTCCTTTTGGTTGATAGGTTGAGTCCCCAATTGAACTTAATCTTGGATCCCTACCAATATCCAAGAAACCTTATAGAATGGATACCGTAGAGCAGGAAGATCTCATGAACCAGTTATAGAAGAATATGGAGAAGGGTTTTATACACACAAGTGCTTCACCATGGGGGCCCCAGTCCTCTTAATTCAGAATAAGAATTGATCAATGTGACTCTACATTGGTTATCACGAGCTCAATAAAATCACGATAAAGAAAAATTATCCCCTTCCACATATTGATTAATTGTTTGATCAGCTTCATGGGGATATTTATTTCTCTAAGGTAGACCTCCAGTCATGATATCACCAATTAAAGGTGAGTTAGGAAGATAATCTCAAGAATTCCTTTTGAATGAGGTATGGACACTATGAGTTCATAGTGATGCCTTTAGTATTCAATAATTCTATAGAAATATTCTAGATTTAATAAATAGAGTCTTTAGAGATTACCTTGAGAAATTTTTGGTAGTCTTTATCGATGATATTTTGATATACTCCAAGAGAAAGGATGAACATGACGAGCATTGGAATACATTGCTTGAAGGGAGAAACATTATGAAAATCATAGTAAATATGAGGTCTGGATAGAGGAAGTATCATTCTTAGGGCATGTTATCACTATAAAAAGGAATATATGTGGAGCATTCCAAGACAAAGGCAGCCGAATAGTGGCCTAATAAAATATCCTTAATGGAGATTCGCCTCTTTATAGATCTAAATTAGTATTATCGATGATTTTTGAAGAACATATCATGATTTTAAAACCCAATTAATATGCTGAAATGAAAGGGAATTAATTTTTTCTAGACTCAATAATGTGAGGAAAGCTTTAAGGAGCTCAAAAATTGGCTTATTTCTATGCCAGTACTCACACTCCAAACAAGTGTAGAACTCTCTGTGGTGTATATTGATGCTTAAAATAAATTATTAGGCTATGTACTAATTCAAAATTATAAATTAATACCCTAATCCTCATGGAAGCTAAAAATCCATGAGCAAAACTATCCCATGCAAGATCTGTAGTTAGTGGTCAATATCTTTACATTGAAAATACGGCGGCATTTTCTCTATGGGGAGAAGTGTGAGATATATACTGATCACAAGAGTCTCAAATATATATTCAAACATTAAATACATTAATATGTTCCATAGAATATGGTTAGAGCTCACCAAGTATTATGAAATGTCCATCCACTACCGTCTCGATAAGGCAAATAATGTGGAAGATACTCTAATTAAAAATGATCTTACATATTTATCAATGACGAGAATTGATAAGGATTAAATCATCTTAGATTTATAGAGTATGGACATGGGAATAATAAAGGGAGGAGTATTATCAATCCTTTCTCAAATGATTTCTCAACCATTCCTCTTGTCAAAAATAAAGCATGCTCATAGAAATGCTGTAAAAATTCAAAAAATTGTGGAATCTTTCAAAAATGGTAAATCCGAGGAGTTCAATATTTTCGAGTATGAATTCATAATATTTGGGTCACGATTATGTGTGTCATCCAATCTATGTAAAAGGAAGGACCTTATAAAGGATACGCAGAGCTTAACCTTTTCTATTCACCCTGGGAGCATAAAGATTTATCGAGATCTCTAGAAGAATTATTGGGGTGACAATATGAAGAAGGAGATTGTTGAGTATACATCCAAGTGCCTGGTATGTTGTCAAGTGAAGAAATAAATTAAAATTACAAAAGGGATGATGCAACCACTACCCATACCAACATTGAAGTGGGAGAACATCACCATGGACTTTGTTATTGAACTTCAAAGGACATACAGAAGAAACAATGCTATATGGGTCACTGTGGAATGTCTTACAAAGATAGCTCGCTTTATTGTAATTCGAGATGAATTATCATTGGGTAATATTTCTTGGATATATATCAAAGAGATATAAATTATTCATGTATTACCACTATCTATTGTATTGGATCAAGATCTGAGATTCGCCTCAATGTTTTAAAAATTTATCCAACATGATCTAAGCACTGAACTAAACCTTTGTATGGCCTATCATCCTCAAACTAATGTTTAATAGGAGATATTTATTCAGTCACTAGAATAAATGTTGATATCATGTTATTTGGACTTCAAAGGAGGATGGGACCAACATCTTCCACTGTTCAAATTCTCCTACAACAACAGTTTCCACTTCAACATCCAAATGGCTCTACATGAATACCTTTATTGGAAAAGGTGTAAAAAATTACCATGTTGGGATGAAGTTAGTGAGTGTAAGTTTATAGGACATGAAATGGTCAAATAAATGGTGGGGAAGGTGAAAACCATTCATCAACAAATAAAGGAATCCCAAATTCGAAATAAGAGTTTTGTAGACAATCATCGATAGGACCTTGATTTCAAATTTGGAGACATAGTATTTGTCATAATATATCCATGGAAGAGGTTCATAAGATTTGGGAAGAAAGGAAATCTAAGTCTCAGGTAAATTGTATCCTTTGAGATTCTTGATCGTGTCAGAGTTGTGGCTTATCAACTACCACTTTCACCTACTATGTCTAAAGTACATAATGTATTCTACATATCCCTATTAAGGAAGTACATACTAGATCATTAAAATGTACTATATTTAGTAGTGGTATATTTATAGAATGATATTTCTTATGAGGAGAAACTAGTGAATATTTTGGATCATAGAGATAAATTTCTACATAAAAATACTACTCACCTAGTCAAAGTGATATGGTAGAACCATAAGTATGAAAAGGCAACATGGGAACTGGAGGAAGAGATGAAGGAAAATTATTCACACCTATGTTTATCTTATAATGTAAAATGAAATTTTGAGGGTGAAATTTCATAAGGGGGAATAATTTAATGACCCAATGTTTAATAAATAGAATTCCCTTCTTATAATTATTTCATATAGTATAATCACATAATATTACTTATAGAACACAATGAAAACTTTATAAATTAATAATGAGTGAAATAAAAGGTATCTCTTGAAGTTAAAGAATATACACCGATGAAATATTAACTTGACCTTCAAAATAGTAATCTTAACCTTAGGAATAGTAAACTAACCAATTGAATAGTAACCTCACCAATGAAAGTATAAATAAAATTTATCCATATAATAAGTGGAAATATGATATAATTATACAATAGTATGACTGAGTAAATATTTTAAAAATTATTAATTAAGTGTTGGTATTTTTCTAAGTCATATGTATTTAATTACAATTTTATAATTAATTTAATAAATTAAAAGAAAATTTATTTTCATAAAATTTATTCATAAAATAATATTTTGGTGTATTTTTATTATAATATTATTTTAGGAGACCTTAATTTTTCAAAGTGTTAGAAAAAAAGTTCTAATTTTAAAATTTGTATTTTTCATGTAAATTATGATTTTAATTAAAAATTAAATTTTTCATATTTAGAAAATTATTTTCAAAAAATGGAGTTTATTTTCAAAATATAGACATAAAAAATGGTTACGGTGAATTTTTGGGTTTTTTTTAAATACTTGAATTTTTAGTAAATAGTAAAATACTGTAATTTGCTATATATATGCATTATAAGTAAAATAAACTATTCATTGAGCCATTCGTGATATAAAAAACTATTTTTTCAAATCAGATTATATTATTACTATATTTATTCCAAATATCATCACTATTTCCTCTTTTGAGAAAAAATAATAAACTAATGAATTAAATATTGAGAAAACTTCCTTCTCCTCCACTATAAATCCCACCCCCACCACCTCTTATAATCATACCTCTAAATCCTTGTGCCTTGTCCAAATTATTATCATAACTATTCCCAATCCCCTACCATACATTCAGGAGCTATTGGTCTCATAAAAATACCAAAACCACTTTCCTAAATAGGATCTCAAGGAAGATAAATTGAAGAGGTAAATTCCCCTTTTAATTTCTTTTAATTTCTTTTATTTTCTTTCCAAGTTCCTTTCTTTTCTATCCTCATCTCCCCTCATCCAAATGGTATGATTACTATATAAACTTACATATACTATAATTTTATCATGATAATTTAATAATTATTCACCATCTCTTATTCCCCCTCCTTTTATACTAAAAATGAAAACACCGTCTGAGATTTATTAATTTAATGCATTCAAGGATTATGAGTTTTCAATTTCATTTTCTGTCTTCATGGATGGTCATGAAACAATTTTTATGGTTGAAACATATCATAAATTATTTATTTAATATTATTTAATTTTATGTAATCATCATACAAAAATAATGAAAAATTTTAAATCAAAACAAGCTCGTTGTGAGCAAAACCACTCAAAATAATCCAAGCGATTGTTGTAAAAATTTTATCTAATTATTCATCCTCATACGATTTAATAAAATGAATTATATAACTAATTTATATGATTTAATTTAATTTAAATAATATAATTACACTTCTGGTCTTAAAATTACATTTCATATGAACTTCTATACTCTTATATAAGTGATCCTATCATGAAAATTAAGAAAACAAGCACTCACGAACGATAATATCAAACACTATAACTCATCAAAAAAGGCGTAAATAAAATTAATAAAATGATAATAAATAAAATTAATGTGTAAGAGGTTAAATATTTATTAATTAATGAATATAATTTGTTTATCAAAGACATTAAGATCAAGTGAAGGACACCTATAGACTTAAGTTAAGGGATTCTACCTGAACCTCCATAATTCCTTCAAGTTACACACACTCTCTCTCTATTTTTTCCCAAATGAAATTCTCTTTTTATTTTATGTGAATCTTATAAAATATGTTTCTATGTTCCAAACTCATGTATTAAGATCTTTTACCCCTTATTTTGGGGTATATACATGTTTTTAAAAGGCTTCATATTCAATTCTTCTTGATAAGTAATCCTGATTTAAGAGAACTTTCCGAATTCTTACTCATTTTCATGTGCCCTATAAAATCTATTTTTAAGCCTCCATTATTTTTATAAAATCAATATTTTTACTATTAAAACCTTATTGTATCACTTTTTGTGTTATGTATAAGATTATTCCATTTTCTATTTTAAAATCTCTTTATTATTTTCCATAAACCGCACTAAAATGTTCCAATTGTAAAGTCTCTTAAAAAAAATTTTTACTCGTTGTCGCTTAAATTTTACATGTCCAATCCTGATCTAGCCCTATTTTACCTTATGAATTTACATTAATGATTTAAATCATTTCTTTTATGGACACCATTGTGATATTCTGTTTTGTTATGCCTTTTGACAAGATTATGATACCCAATTCTTACCATGGGTAACCCTTATGTTTATAATTGAATCTATATATATGATTATTCATGTGGAATAGATATTCTTGAACTTGTTATGATGGTTGTACCTAGATTTTTACTCCAATGAATTTGGTAAAGTTGAGTCTCATGTGATGTTATGTGCAATGGTCTTAGTGGTTAGCCTTGAGTCGTTCTTTATGTGCAACGATCTTGGTAGTTTGCATTGACTTGTGTTACTCTTGGTTCAATGAGCTTTGACTCATGATAAATTCATGTTTTATATTTGTTTCACATTATTATGGTTCTATGTTTATAAGTTCCCAAGTTTTATGTATGATGATTGGATATTTTCAATGATGTTCTATTCCTTTTTATATCATTATGTCATGCATTCTAACCCATGTTCTAAGATTTATTTTTATGATTATTCCCTCACTGGGGTTTCTAGAACATCCCTTTGTTCATTTTATCCCCTGGTTATCCTATGAATATGTTTTTTCACAATTGAAGTTTGGAGCTAAATGTGGAGATTAAATAAAAAAAATTGTGATGTTTAATTGTGTACTTAATCCTCCAAGGCACTAGAATTTACAATCCTTTGATTGTAATATGATGTTTAAATATGCCTAAAATCAAGTAATGATATGTGTAAAAAGATAGGATCTCTATAGAACATATCTTTATCCTATATTTTTTTCATGGTAAATAAAAACCACAAATAGTTCCTTTTTATCAAATGGAATTTGACTTAGTCGTTGCCCTTGTTTCAAGGCTTTTTGGTACTCAATTTTCATTCATTGAGTTATAATGTTCCATATTTGACTTTTATTAGGTTCTTCCACCCAAATATTTTAATCCATGATATTTTCTATTTCTATTTTTTAAAATAAAATTTTAATATAAAATAAAGTTTTACTAAGTGGTTTTTCAATAAAAGTGTTTTCAAAGTATTAAAATGGTTCATTTCCTCTCATTATAAAATATTTTTTCTTTGAAACCGCATTTACCATAGAAAATTTTATGTCAATTTTAAGTATCCATTACTAGAAATTATTTTTAAAACTAATTTTTTTTAAATCTTTCACTTCACCATTTTTAAACTATGTTTTAAAAGAACATGTAACTTCATCTTTTATGATAATATTAAAAGAAATGTTTTATAAAATCTTCTTCTACATTTTATTTTATGTAAATGCATATTTTAACCACCTTTTTCATTTTATATGAAATTTTCCCCCTATATGTTCATGGTTTCAAAAATATATTGTTTTTAATATACTTTTATAAAATAATTGTTCGATTTTTTTTAAACGACCAAGAATATTTCTTTTTTTCAAAGTGGTTTTTCTAAAACTTCTAATGTATGTTTTTAATACAAGTAATTATCATTTGATACATCATGTTCTTAATAAGTATATTATCAAAATAATATTTTCCACATTTTTTCAGATGGATTAGGAATTTTATTTTCTATCATGGAAATGATCCATCACTTACTCTATCTTTCCTAGTTGTTGGAGGTTTATAAACCTAATATTTCTTCCAATAACTTACCTATATGAATACCCCATTTTTATTTTCTTTGATTTAATAGAATTTACCTATATTTCATACATATATTGATTTGGTAAATTATTATCTTAACCATATACCCTCTATCTATATAATGTAATTACCATATGCTTTATTACCTTTATTGAATGATATTTACCTAGAAAATTAATAAATATATTTGGATACCCATTTAGTTTCCATGAGTTTATCATATTGATAATTTCCATAAATTTATTTATTTTAAAAGGATATGAATCCAATTTTTTCCATGGGTTCTCTATGATGTGATAAGGGAAAAAATTTCAAGTAGCACTCATAGAGGATATGAATTCCATTTTTTCCCTCACTTTATCTCCCTCTCTCAACTCTATTTTTAGAGTGAAAATTTCTCTCAGTTGGTTTTTTTTACGAAAAAGTTTTGAAGTCATCTACATCAATAGGAGATCAAGTTTAAAGGTATTTATATTTTAATTAATTTAGTATTTATTTCATTTTTTTATGTTTATTTTAATTATTGTTGATTAGTTGTAATTAAATTAGATTTAAATTGTTTCGTTATCAGTATTTATTTGTAATAATAAATTGAAATTATTAGTACTAATTCTTAATAATTATTAATAATTAATCATTATTAACGATAATTAGTATTGTATATAAATAATTAGTCGTAATTAGTAATTAGTAGCTATACTTTATAGTTATTAATAGTAATTAATGCTAATTAGAAATAATTAGGGGTAATTAGTAAAAATTATGGGTAATTAGTAATAATTAGGGCTAATTAGTAATAATTAGCGGTAAATAGTAATAATTAGTAATAAATAGTAATAAATTGAAATAATTAGTAATAATTAGTAATAAATAGTAATAAATAGAAATAAAATGGAATAAATATGAATAATTAGTAATAAATAGTAATAAAAGGAATAAATAGAAATAAATAGGAATAAATAGGAATAAATAGAAATAAATAGGAACACATAGAAATAAATAGAAATAAATAGGAATAATTAGTACTAATTAGTAATAATTGGTAATAATAAGTAATAATTAGTTATAATTAGTAATAAATAGCAATAAATAGTAATAAATAGGAATAAATAGTAACAAATAGGAATAATTAGGAATAATTAGTAATAAATAGGAATAAATAGGAATAATTAGTAATAAATAGGAAGAAATAGGAATAAATAGGAATAATTATTAACAAATAGGAATAAATAGGTATAAATAGGAATAAATAGGAACTAATAGTAACAAACAGTAATAAATAGTAATAATAAGTAATAATTAGTAATAATTAGTAATAAATAGGAATAATTAGTAATAAATATGAATAAAAAGGAATAATTAGTAATAATTTGAAATAAATAGAAACAATTAGTAATAAATAGGAATAAATACGAATAATTAGGAATAATTAGTAATAAATAGGAAAAAATAGGAAAAAATAGGAAAAAATAGAAATAAATAGGAATAAATAGGAATAGACCGAAATAATTAGTAATAAATCGGAATAATTAGTAATAAATAATAATAATTAGTGATAAATAGGAATAACTAGCAATAAATAATTAGTAATAATGAGTAATAATTAGTAATAAAATGTAATAAATAGGAATAGTTAGTAATGAATAGGAATAATTAGTAATAATGAGTAATAATTAGTAATAAAATGTAATAAATATGAATAATTAGTAATAAATAGGAATAATTTGTAATAATTAGTAATAATTAGAAAAAAATTAGTAATAATTAGTAATAATTCGTTATAATTAGTAATAATTAGTAATAATTAGCAATAACTAGTAATAGTTAGTAATAGTTAGTAATAATTAGTAATAATTAGTAATAATTAGTAATAATTAGTAATAATTAGAAATAAATAGTAATAATTAGTACTCATTAGTAGTAATTAGTAGTAATTAGTAGTAATTAGTAGTAATTAGTAGTAACTGTAACACCCCGACCCCAGTTACCCAGAGTCGGTGAATTATTACATAACATTGGCATGATCACGAGAAAGATCAAGTCTCGAAAGACCGATTAGTTTAGTAGCCTTGGAATAACTAGATACATCCATAAATTTTTACATTACATCATAACAAAAAAAAACATCTTGTCTTCATATCTCCTCATACTATCCCTGCAGGTCATTCATAAATTACTTCTTCATAAACCTGGGAAAAATAAAACATTAAAAGGGGTGAGCTCAGATGCTCAGTAAGGATAACATTATAGCAGAAGCTTTCATAAATAAGCATAAATAATTAAGGCAATTTATAATTAAAACAAAAGCCTTTTAAACTTGAACTTCAGCATAAAATGGCAAAGGTAAAATAAAATAATACCATTTACTTACTCACATGGATATTATACTAGTCGAATGATCACATGCAATATCAATAACCACTTTCATAATGATGGAATGAATAATGCCAGACTATCATATCCACATAGCCAAGGCCTCGTGCCAAGACTACAAATAAGATTTTGCCAAGGCCTTGTGCCAAGACACTAGTTTGTCTCATGAGACCTACCGATGCATCGAGGAGCTATAGCGGGCTCCACCCGTCACTTATTAATTCCAATGCATTCCTCATATGAAAATGTTTAAACATAACATAAACATTCATATTAAAACTAGTATACGAAATGTCAATACTTTTACCACAAACCATGAATGGTATAAAAACAGCACATCCACAGTCAAACATAACTCATTCGATACAATATGGAAGATTGTATTGTATCACATTAACCTCAATCAAGAATAATGAAGGATGTTGACATAGATGGAAATAATCATCAAAACTATTTGAGAGAAATATCCCCCTTTTCTTGAAAATATTTAAAAGTCACACTATTTGTCAAGAAGTCATTTAAAAGTAGATTTTTGAATCAAAGTGTCCCATACCACTTTGAAACTTTTTAAAAGGAGTTTTGATTTCTAAACTTTAATGTCCATATAAGTAAATCCTTAAAACCATTTTTAAAACATGGACATTAATGAGAAAGGTTTAGATGAATAAGTCTTTAAAACATTTAAAAATGGTATTTTAGTTAGAGATTCTAACCAAAAGAGACACTTGAATACAAATAATTGAGGTAATCAAAACTTTGTAATATCATGAGAATAAAGGGAATCATGATATACTATGTCAAAGTACATTATATACACCACATAAAAGTGATTTGGTGTATATCATCAAAGAAGTCTCAATGGAATGTAAATTGAGATGAAATCTCTCATAAAGGTTGTATCCTTAGGTTAAGGATAAATCAATGACATAATTATGTGTGAAAAATATAAATACACTAAATATGATTGGATATTCAGTGTAAAACAATCAAAGGACATTCACACATATTCTTGTAAAAACAATACCAACGAATTGGATGTTTAACTCAACAAATGGAGAATGAGTTAAAATTACTCTTATCAAATTCATATCAATGACTTGAGAATTATCAATGGAGTGATTATGTGTATCAAACTTATATCCACAGGAAGGGGAGTGGAAATTATGACATAATCAAATGAATAGTGATTCCACACATAATCATGGCGTAATATAATCAATGAAATATGCGTAAAGCCAAATGAGTGGAAATTGAAATCTCAAATTCCCTTATCGATTAGGTAACTTTCGAAACATACACCCACGAAATAAGTATCATACCATGATGATGTAAATACCCATAAATTAAAGTATATTACACAATGAATACAATCATGGGCAGTATACATACACCACATGCAATAATTAAGTGGTGAACAATGGAATTCTCACGAAATTAAAAGTGAGATTAGAAACCCCTTACCACGTTAATCAACTGAGTCGTATGGCCAAAAGTTAATAACCACCAAAGTATTTACAGAATAACATGAATATAAAGAGAATCATGATAATATATATCAAATGGCAGTACACAATACACTACTTTCAATAATTTAGTGGCGAACAATGGAAATCTCACGGAATTGAAAGTGAGATAAGAAAATCCCTTACTTTGTACTTTTTCCTTGGTCGATGGTAGGTTTACCTCCTGTATAATGGTGAAATAATTGTTATTTAATAATACAAGAATCATTTACTTTAATATGATATCATATATGATCTTTTAACATTGATTTGATAATAATATCTTAGTATTATCGTTGTTTCGGGTGTTAATCGATTCGTTCTTCTTAAATGTTTGGTTACGTAAGACATGTTTGTAATGGATAGATTATATCTTATTCATAATCAGAATGATATTAACATTATTTTTAACCCTAAAATGATAATAATACTTGAATGTATACGATGGAGAATGAATCTCATCGCGTTCGTGGAGACGGTAGTCCGTACGTACGCACGAACGCTACTTCCATTTAATTTTTTATTTTAAAAGAATCGAATCCAAATGATACATAGGTATATTACTATTCCAGTATAATATAATATTTTATATATGTTACTTAAGTTCATTAACACCATCCTTTATATGTTCCATGTGTGGTATGAACGAGTCATACCATTTTAAGGGGGCGGTAGTCCGCACTTCCTCAAATGAAATTATCGTATGTATATACAACATGAAACGAATAATGGTATGAAATAAAATGGAAATACAGAAGCTTATATATAAAATATATATCATTAATATCATATTTAATTACAGTTCCATCATAATGGCCACCATGAGAGGCGGTAAGATGTATTTGAACAATCATCGTTTCGTGAGGCGTTAGTTTGCCATCCACGGAAACATTATGTTCATCATCCATTAGATGGAGTTGTGTGTATGTGTAGTTTGAATCCTTCTTATAACAACATCCTAGTATATTGAGGATACTGTTGTTGTTACAAAAGAAAGGAAATAAAAAGAGTTTGGGGGTTGGAGAAGCAAAATAATTGAAAATAATTTAAGAGAAATCGTTACCTTTAATTTAGGTAACTCACTTTGGTTGGAACCAAAGGACTTCTTGAAATGATTTCTGCCTAAGGGGAAGCTTCAAGGAGGAGGAGAGGGATGTGGGGAGCTTATTTGGGCAGGGTTTGGACGAGCCAAGTGGCTTGAGAGGTGTGAGGAATGAGTAGAAGTGGTCTCCTTTTATAAGGGAGAGGAGGGGCTCTTTAGGAAAGAGTGAAAGTATTACTTTATAATATAATTATATTCAGTTTATAATGGTCCAAAAATCATTGAGGTCGAAGATAAGATGACTCGTATTCTAAATAACATCAACCAATAAGAATTGGACAGGTTTTAGATAATATTTTAATCATTATAATCTTATTTATTTAAATGATTTATTAATGAGGTAAACATTGCATCATTATTGTGTCATTAATAATTTAAATTATTTTATGTCTAAAAATTATAAATAAAATATCATTATGTAGGAAATCTTATTAGATTTCTAATTAATATTTATAATCGAAAATCCAACATGTATAACCCTATGTAAAAATTGTTCTTCTAAAAGATGTAAGCTTATGCCATTTTTATTTTTATTTTAACTTTATTAATATAATGTGTCATTATCACTTACAAGTGGATCCATGGGGTCCCAAAATAGACCCAAAGATGCCCATGGTCGACCATGTATCAACCAATAGGGTTAAGACACGTTTTAGGGTAATTTAGTATTATTATAATATTATTTTTTAACCCTTATTTACCGGATTTACCCTTTAACCATGGTAAATAAAATATTTACCGCAATAATTATTCAGAATGTGTAAAAATAAAAGTTACCTATTTACATAATTTGGACATCCTGATTCCAAATATGTAATCCATTTTTCCAAATTCAAAACACATAAGTGGTAGAAATTAATTTAAAATTAATTCCCGCTGTCAAAACAAAAAGCGTGTTTTTAAGATATAATAACTATCAAAAGATTGACACTTGTTTATGTTCGGTTTAATTGTAAAATTATGTCCAATGACCAAAATTATATTAAATGGTAAAAATATATTCTAAATATACTTTAAAACCACTCAAATTCATAATTTATCACTATTAATTATTTTGATTAAAAAAGTTTTTTTTAATTAAAATTTAGTAATTTTCACTATTCATCAAAATATGAAAGTTATCCGAAATGTACCAAAATTTCACCTTAGGCTAAATTCGATATTCCGAATCCAAAAATGAAGTCCATTTTGAAATATAAAATATATATAATTTCAAAAATTAGGTATTACTATTCAAAACGGCTAGTTTGATCGGTTGTGGTGTGTGTTAAAACTCGAAGTTGCGTATAACACACGCTACTGTATTATTCAAAGGAAAGCGTACCGTGGAAGCATGAGATGTTTAATTTTAAATTTTTTGATGTCCCCATTTAGTAAAAATGTTTAAAATATTGTATTTAAAAAGGGTTCACTTATTAAAAGTTGATAAAAGTGCAATACTGAAAATGAATTTGTTCTTGCATTATATCAAAGAAACTCATAATATGGATTCTAAAATTATAAGGATTATATAAAGTTTAAAATTTAGATAATACTATTCATAACCTCTTTTGAATGGATTATTTTTGTAAGTCATGGTGTGATTGAACTTGGTGTTGCGTGTAGTGCAAGTTATTGAATTATTTTGAAGAAATAACACACTATGAAATCTTGGGGTGTTACAGTAATTAGTAGTAATTAGTATTAATTAGTAATAATGAGTTATAAACAGTAATAATGAGTGATAAACAGTAATAAATTCGAATAAATAGGAATAAAATGGAATATAGAGGAATAATTAAGAATAAATAGGAATAATTAGGAATAATTTGTAATAATTAGTAAAAATTAGTAAAAATTATTAATAATTAGTAATAATATGCAATAATTAGTGATAATTAGTACTAAATAGTTATAATTAATAATAAATAGTAATAAATAGTACTAAATAGTACTAAATAGGAACAAGTAGGAATAAATAAGAATAAATAGGAATAATTAAGAATAATTATGAATAATTTGGAATAACTTGGAATAATTAGGAATAAATTGGAATAATTAGGAATAATTGGGAATAATTTAGAATAATTAGAAACAAATAGTAATAAATATTAATAATTAGAAATAAATAGAAATAAATAGTAATAATTAGGAATAACTTATAATAACTAATAACAACTAGTAATACCTAGTAATAACTAGTAATAATAAGTAATAATTAGTAATAATTAGTAATAATTACAAAAATAAGAATAATTAGTAATAAATCATAATAAATAGTAATAAAGAGTAATAAATAGTAATAAATAGTAATAAAAAGGAATAATTAGGAATAATTAGTAATAATTAGTAATAATAAGTAATAAACAGTAATAATTAGTAATAAAAAGTAATAAATAGTGAAATTAGTAATAAATAGTAATAAAAAGAAATAAATTGTAATAGATAGTAATAAATAGTAATAATTAGTAATAAATAGTATTAAATAGTAATAATTAGTGATAAATAGTAATAATTAGTAATAAATAGTAATAAATAGTTATAATTAGCAATAATTAGTAATAATTAGTAATAAATAGTAATAATTTGTAACAAATAGTAATATATAGTAATAAATAGTAATAATTAGGAATAAATAGTAATAATTAGGAATAAATAGGAATAAATAGTAAGAATTAGTAACAATTAGTAAGAAATAGTAACAATTAGTAACAATTAGTTATAATTAGTAATAATTAGTAACAAATAGAAACAAATTGGAACAAATTGGAACAAATAGTAACTAATAGTAATAAATAGGAACAAATAGGAGAAAATAGTAAAAAATAGTAATACTTAGCAACAAATAGTTAAAATAGTAACAAATAGGAATACCTAGGAATACATAGGAACAAATGGTAAAAAATTGGAACACTTAGGAATACATAGGAATTGTTAGGAATAGTTAGGAATACTTAGAAATACTTATGAATAGTTAGGAATAGTTATTAATGGTTAGGAATAATTTGGAATAATTAGTAATAATTAGGAATAATTAGGAATAAAATCAATTGTAATAAATTGTAATAACTTGTAATAACTTGGCACAATTTCTAGTGGATTGGCGGTACTCTTTTTTCTAGATGATAATTCATCAATGAAAAGGGGGATCTTTTATCTGATGCCTCATTTACTTGCAACTTTATCACATTGAAATCACAATGAAGAATCTGATAAGAGGTACACTATTACATTCTCATATGCATGAGAATGAATATGTGTACCTCCGATAATATTTTTAATTGTGATTTCGTTGTGATAAAGTTGCAAGTAAATGAGATTTCAGAAAAAAGAGTATTCGTCGATCCATTGAAAATTGTTTCACCTATAAGTAATGGTAATTATTAAGTAGTTGTAATTATTTATCTGATTTTTTTAGATAGTGTTTTTATAATTTCAAATTATTCAAAAACATTAATGATTATATATTTTTTGGAAAAATATAGAATAAGGAAGTAAAAAATATTCATTATTAGATGATTGCACTTGGATAAATCAGTGTAAAAATCCAAACAGTCTTGGTTTAAATCCTATATATATTAAGGGTGTTGTAGATTTCTTATCATTAGAATCATAAAAACCAAAATATGTTTTAGAAAGCACAATTAAGTGTCTTTGTAAAAATGTGCTCTAAGAATGTTTGACACATTTTACAAGGTTGGGGGACCTCTCTTGCAGTTTGGTTTTCAACGAGATTATGTTTTTTAGTATCAAAACGGTGAATGAAGTTCCATAGAATATATTAATAACTTGATTTTGGATCCATCACGATTTCAAAATTTAGTACGTGATGTTGCAGGTCCATCTGTTCAACAAACTAAAACTCAAGATGTTATTGATTTGACTCCTGAGTCGGCACCATAATAATTTTATGAGTTGTTGAGTTCTGATGAGGATTCATTATATCATAGTTTCAAGATAAGAAAATTAAAAGCGGTTGCAAAATTTATGGTTATTAAATTAGATAATGCAATGTAAAACAACTATTTTGATCAGATATCTTCTTAAGTTAAAACACTATTAGCTAAAGGAAATGTGTTGCATGCATATTACTCTTAGAGAAAGAGGTTGTTTCATAATTCAGGCCTTAGTTATCAGATGATTCATTCATTTTCAAATGATTGCATCTTATATTCTAGTGAAAATGATTCATTAGATAGTTGTCCCACATGTTGATAATCGAGGTATAAATAAGCTCAACCAGGGAAGTCTGGATCAATTCCTATAAAATAGTTGAGATATTTCCCCATTACACCCAGGTTGGAGCGTCTATTTATGTCTTATAACATAGCGTCAATGATGTTAGGGCACAAAATTAAGATTTCAACTGATAAAATCTTGAATCGTCTATCTGATCGTGATTCATGGAAACATTTTGACTGTTTGCATCTGTATTTTTCTTTAGAAGCCCGAAACATGAGATTGGGTATTACTTCTGACAGTTTATTTCCATTTGGTTCTTATGGTTGTCATTATTCATGTTGGCATGTCTATATAACTCAATACAATTGACCTCCATGGATGTTGATGAAGGAACCCTATATCTTTTTTACCATATTAATATGAGGACATCCAAAAAATTATATTTATATTTATTTTAAACCAAGGATTGATGATCTAAATACATTGTGGATTAATGGTGTTAGTAAATATGATGTTTCTGTGAAACAAAATTTCATATTAGAAGCTGCATTGATGTGTATAATTAATGACTTTCTGGCATATGGCATGTTATCTGGCTGGAGTACACATGGTCTGAAATCATGTCCTAACTATATGAATGACCATAAAGCCTGATGCATGTCAATGGAAACAAATATTTCTATATTGATTGTCATCGCAGATTTCATCCAACATATCATCCTTTTTCGGAGTAACAAATATCATTTCAGAAAAGGCATAATTAAAAGGGATGAACCTCTAAAAATGATCTCAGGTACAATGTTAAAATTAGTTGTATTTTCATTAACTCCCATCATATTTGGTCTGATAGTAAACCAATAGAAAATTCATGGATTTGGGAAAGAACATAATTGGATAAAACGGATCATTTTTTGGATCTTCCATATTGGTCTAATTTGTTGGTCCACCATATGTTGGATGTCATTCATATTAAGAAAAACAATTTTGATAATTTATTTCATACAATTTTGGATACACTAGGTAAGACCAAAGATACATTAAAGGAACAATTAGATCATGCCCAAATTTGCAAGTGATTAGAACTTGAACTATTTAAAAATTTCAGATCATATAGGTTAATGAATCCAAAAGAAGTTTATAAACTATCCAAATAAATTCGCTTATTATTTTGTCAGTGGTTGTATATTTGAGACTTCTAGATGGCTATGCATCCAATTTGGGTAGATGTGTTAAGAATGGTCATATTACCAAATTAAAAAGTCATGATTTTCATGTTATAATGGAAAGGATTATTCCGATTGGATTTATAGGTTTGTTGAATTCTATGATTTGGGGTTTGATAATAGACATATAATATATATTTTGAGACATTTTTGCAGTGGAAACAGACCACGATGCACTAAGAAAAATGGAAGAAGATGTTGTTGTAATTATATGTAAACTGGAAAAAATATTTCCAATGGATTTCTTTGACTCAATGGAACATCTGATATTGAATTTTCCATATGAAGCTAAATATGGAGGTCCAGTACAGTTTCGATTGATGTGGTTCTGCTAAAGTTGAAATAATTGAAATTTTTTAAGAGACTACTCAAAATCCATCTTTTTTATAAAGAAATGTGAATATTGATGATGACACCCCACAATTTAGGGTCGTTGGTGAGAAAGATGTTAATGATGTTACAAATGAATTTTAAATGAAAAGAGATGATGAAACTGAAACTCATATGGATATTGATGATGCTGAGGAGGAATGTGAAGACATTTACATCGTCAGATATGAATATGATGATGAAGGTGAACATTGACACAGTTAAATGGTGGTTATAATCATAACTAATATATATCTTTATATAATAGTTATTTTCAACTATCTTCTAATAATAATCATTTTGTCTTTTAGATGGACCCTATTCTATTTCGTGAGTTGGAGGAGGTTGAGCTACCTTTAGATAAGGGGTATTTGGGATCATCTGACCCTCAGCCAACTAGCGGATCAGGGGGATGTAGAGGGGGTGCGGTCTTGCGTGACTGATGATTCCTGACCCTATCCCCGAGTGACGTCCACGTCTTGGCTTTGATCCATGCACACGGAGGTATGGTAATCGGTATATTTTAGTTATATTTCATTAATATATATATAGTAATTTTTTGATTATTTATTCTTTTTTCATAGTTTTGCGCATGTAGCTATTGGAAAGGGGAGCGCTATATTGTGTAATTATTTTTCTTAACTATGGATCACATGAGAACAGATTCCCATTGATGTGCAGCTCGGCATGTTCAATCATTGGATGGTACATAAATAAATAATATTTATTTTGAAATTTATTTTATAAATAACTTGATATTATAAATTAGTTGTAGGTTTTATGTTATCCCATTGATGATAGCAAACGTGACACTATCCATGTGGCATGGAACATGTCTATGCATGACTATTTCCCTCATTTTTTGCACAATTTGAGAAGGAAGACCATTAAGAAAGCAGTAGTGATGGAATTTGATGAGTCATGTAGAGCCACCAACCAGAGTACAATTCATCTAACGTTTGGGATGGATTATGTTTACACTGGTAGAGTGGTTTATTTCAGAGGAGATCCTGAGTGGTTCAGCAGAACCAGGGGAGACAGGAGGTGATGCATCGAGCTCGTAGACATACTTTCAGTACGCATAGAGAGCATCTGGTAAGTATCTTTTTTAAATATTTTACATAACTTTAAATATACATAGTTTATTTTATATTTCCATAGGAAGTCGAGCATCCCGATATTACGGAGTAAAATGTCTATCAGCGGATGTACAGTGATCTAGTCACTGGAGAGATTAGAGGTGATCACCAGCATCGGATTTTGGTTAGTATTATTATTTTTAGTTTGACAATTAACTGCATATAATATTTTCTGAATTTTAATTTCAAATTGGAATTTAAGGATTCATATGAGGCTATGACCTCTCAGACATAGGTTGAGAGTCAGGACGAGATGATTGATCATACCAGTGCTCACCATTTCCATAAGGCAGCATGGATGCAAGTGACTTAGTATAGCTTTGAGAAGGACTAAGTAGTTGGTATCATCTCTCATTTGACTCCTAGAACTTATTATGATATTGTTGTGATGTCGGCGTCCAACTCAAGGGGAGCTCGTGGAGATGCATCATCTTATACCTCACAGTATAATGAGCATTTACGAACTCAGACTGAGCTTATAGAGAGTTTGTAGAAGTAGCATGAAGATATGCGTTAGCAGCAGCAGCAATACAAGGAGGATATGCATTTATGGCAGCAGTAGCACGAGGAGGAGACGCATCAATGGTAGTAGTAGCATCACGAGCAGATGGAGTACATGTGTAGTTTGACTCGTAGTTTAGGGGTTAAATTTTTTCCACCATATCCTACAGCTCCTCCGCATCCTCTAGAAGATGACCCCTAGTGATTTTTTTTATGTTAAAAACATTTGAATTCTATATTTTTTATAATATGAACTATTTACAGATTTTTTCTTTTATATTGGTGTGAATATTGCATAATTTAATGTTTTTAATATTTTATTATTTATTAATTGTATTATATTTTTTATTTTATTTTTATTTTACAAATAATAATAATAATAATAATTTATGATTTTTTATATTTTTTGTAAATATTTATAATTTTAATATTTTTTTTATTTTTTAATTTTTTAATTTTTTTCTTATTTAAATAATATTAATATTATTTTTTCATTAATCATATTTTTATAAAATGTATTTTTTTAGTATTATATTATTTAATGTTTGTTTATTTTAATAATACTAAAAATAATAATATTTGATGATTTTTTTATATTTTTTGAGAATACTGAGAATTTTAATTTTTTTATTTTTTATTATTTTAATAATGTTAATATTATTTTTTCATTAACCATAATTTTATTAAATTTTTTTTTACTTGGTTTAGTTTTTGCGACGGGACCTATTGCGATGGGAGCCTGTCGCAAATAGTTTAAATATATATTCTTAAAATAGTATTTACGACGGGCCCTTAGTCTCGTCGCAAATACTATTTGTGACAGGCTCATCACAAATGTTTTATATATATATAATGTTTATAAGCGGAGACTTATTTTCGACTAGTAACCTCACCATCACAAATACTATTTTTTGCGATGGGCTCGTCACAAAAAATAGTATTTGTGATGCCATTTTCTACAATAGGCTATTTTTTATAGGACCTTGTCGCTAAAGATTATTTGTGAGGGGATCCCGTTGTAATTATCCCATCGCAAATACCTCAAAATCCAGTAGTGTTTCTATACCCATATCCATTAGGGTTAAATAGGGAGATAGAAACATGGAGAAAACCAAGAGAAAGTGGTGGGGAAAGAGGAAAATACACTTTCCTTGAGAGTTGATGAAAAAATCACCATGGGTGGTAAACTAATGGAATCGATTTGTATGGGCCTCTCACCTGGATATATCAAGGTAGGGAAAGAAAAGGAGAAGTCCCAAGTTAAAAAAATTAAAAGGGAAAAAATACCCTTTTCAAAAAGATCATAAGGCTTAATCATATGGTTTACCAGATTATGTAATAACAATAGTGACCCATACTTTTATCACATAGATATTATATATAAATAAATGAATATTCACTACATAAAATTTATATCCATGCCATAATTGTTTAGGCCAGGTATATTTGGAAACTTATAAATATAAACAATTGTTTTATAAAATATCTACATCATCTCTGACTTATTACTTAATAACTAGCACCATTAGAAGACATATCATACTTAAAATCTTTCTTCATAACCTGGGGAAATGAAACATAAAAAGAGGGTGATATAAGAAGCCCTTTATGTATTAACAAGGGAGATATCAATGACCACATAATCATAAAATGATCATAATGGTATAAGGACATCCTCTTAACATTTAAAAACAATACCCTTCATATAAAATATCAAAATCATAAGTCATGGAATAAATCTTGTATTCAATAAGACATGAATCATAAGGGAATCAATGAACTTGAACCATGAAGGATTAACATAGGCATAAGAAATTGATTTATGGAAAACACATAATCCAAGAAAATAATTTCCTTACCAGTCAACGCCCATTGTCAAGGATATTACGGTGAAATAGTTTAACTCCCTAAACTATCATAGTGATCAAGGTTCAATCCCAATACTATCATAGTGGACATAGTCCCTTACTGAACTAGATTCACTCCCCTTTCTAGTCTGATTTATCTCAGGAGATATCAATATTTACCCACTACATTGGAGGGAGATATAGGTCCCACCCATCACATAATGAAAACCAATAAAATGTGTTCCAAAAGACCATAAATCATTCAATGTATCAAATACCATAAAAATAAATGGGTTTCATAAACATATCATCATAGCATGACCAATGGAAAAAAAATGGGTTTTATAAACATCTCATCCCTCCATGATAGCATAACCCATGGAAAATAAATGGGTTTCAAAAACATTATATCATCATATTAACAAACCATCTAGAGAAATAATAATGATGGTATCCTTGTATCATATCTTCTCTAAATAATATGCCAAAATCTGTTTTTTATTTTTCAAATGACACTTTTAAAGGGTAATTGGGAACCAAAAACAACTTCATCCAATTAAAAAACATAAAAAGGAAAGTAATCCCTGGTAGCTACAATAACTAATCCTCCCAGCAGCTACATCGTTATGTCAAGTCTCCACCATCATAAGACTACTTGGCTAATTGTCCCACGCAGCGTTGAACAAACCTAATACTGATAAAAAAGGCCATACCCTCTCGTTCTTCCAAATCTGGATGGCCAAATGTGGGTAAAAACTTCCTAATTTGAATCCTCATATGGGGATGTTCCTTGTATATTATCTAGGTTCTTTCACATTCCCAACCCCAAAAACCAACATGTATTTGCAAAGCCGTCCAAAAACACATTTAAACAACACAATCCATTGAAGCCATCGTAGAACTTCCATGAAGTTGTCAACCTATGGGAGCTGATAGATACAAAACCACCACAAGGAGCAAGTGATTGAACACACTCACATCCCAAAGCACCATGAAGACCCCCAGTTGAATCTGCCTCGAAGAGAGTGGTGGAATCCTGAAGCAACAGCATAGAAGCGAGTGGCCAATTTCCTTGATATATCTTGACTCCACGGCCCCCCAGCACCAATGGTCACCACCAAAAAAATAACTCGTCTCATCTCATCCAACTAGCATCATAACACTCAACCCTTCGTAGACAAAAGCCAGCATCACGGATGAAATAGTGAGAAAACCTTGAAATCCTTCAAACCAGAGTTGTCCGACTCAGACTGCACTGGGATACCGATGTCCACTTGTCCACACCTCCCAAAGCCTCAATGAAACCACCACAACAAATATGACTTGGAAATATGTTGTGGAATAAAGATGCTAAGGCAGAGATAGGCGATCGGAACCACCAAACAAAGGAAACTACATAAGGACAACCACCATAAGATCCACCAAAATCATAACACAACGTAGAAAATAGGGTGTGGAAGCATAAAACTAAGAAAGGATGAATAGATATGGCGAAGTGTTAGGAAACCCACGCCACCACTGAAGCTGAAGGTGACACCGAGGACTACCCACCGGAACCAGATAACAACGTCATACACGAGACAAGCTGCAACTAAAGCTGACAGATCCTCGCACGCAATTAATGAAGCTCCACTACATAACCGACAAGCGCATCTAAAGTCGTGTAAGCCACACCAGAGGCATGTGAAGCAACCTATGAATCTGATGGAGCCTCACAACCACCGAATTTTCATCACTGACGAAGCCTCGCAACCCATATTATTATACCGACGAGCCGCATCCAAATCCAAAAATTTGTTGCAAAGCCAAAAAAATCCACACATCCAACAGCGACTCCTTGTCCCTGTTGAAATCCCACTGAGATCCCTCAACCCAATGGCTTGCACCACAAACCTACCGACCTCTCCATTCCCCCAGGCTGTGCCACCTCAGCCCCAAAACCCTAGGGTGCTCCTAAGATAAGGTTCCTCAGAGAACACTGAGAATATAAATAATATTAATCATTTAAGGTTGTTTTGATTGATTAATAGAAATACCATTAAAAGAACATTAATATATTCTTGGGGAATATAACCTTTCCATTTCTGAAATCACTTATTTAAAAAAATGCACAATTAGAAAGGAAAACATTCCTTCGAAAAGAACCCTATAAACATTTAAAGTAAGCTACAATGAAAATATTTTTCATTATGGCAGAAAAATATGTTCATATTATATATGTTAAAAACATTCCTTTCACACTATTCAAAAAAATTAAAAAGTACCTCATTTGGATAATGAAAAAAAGATTCCTTTCAAACCATTTGTTGAAAATTCAAACATAGTTAAAAATGAATTTAAATAATCAATGTAAAATAATAAAAACCATTTTTTGAAACCTTTTTAGAAGACATATATATGGAAGAAAAAAAATTTCCAACAGAACAGAAAGAGGAAGTCACTTTTCCTTAAAAGAATATTTTTGGCCTCTTAAGAACATAAGGTGTGTAAACTGAAATTAAAACATGTATATTAAAGAAATAACCATAGTATAATAAAATTCAAGAGTATCTTAAAATTTAGATTATAATATTTCATCATCAAAGTCCTAGTCATAATCAATCTTGATAAATAATGAGATTGAGACATAAAACCCTTACTACTTTGGTAAATTTTCAATCATAATTACCATGAGGGAAACAAACATACATGAATACTTATATCCCATCATATTTTTGAAAATAATCATAAAATACATTCATGGGAAGTATATTCACCATACAAAAGAAACAAGTGGTGTGTAAGGTAGGTTCCCCATAGAAATAAAAGTCAGAGGTAAATATCTTACCTTGATTTCCCATTGATTTGAAAGCATTATAAGTTTTAGTATAATAATTTTAAATTTATTATAATTCTATAAAATAATAATAAACATATTTATAATATCATATTTGATACCATTAAAATATTTTAACTCCAACTTTATTAATAATTCCTTAAAATCATCATTTTTTGGTGTTAACTATTCGTTTATATTAAGTATTTTAGTTTTGTAGTTTCGATCCATGTAAATTTATCATAGTTACATTATATAAAAGATTTTAAACATGATATAAAAATCATATATATTCATTATATACATATTAATAGTCATAAATCAAAATTAGATATATATATATATAAATGAATTACACCATTCATTAAGACGGTAGGTCGTACTTATTCATGATATGTGTTTTCATTTTTCAATAGATAGAAAAAAAAAGAAAGGTAAATATTAATTAACCGTTACAAGATCATTATTATATCATATATATAATATTTATTCATTAAATTTTTCCTCATTATAATCAAATTATTATATAAATTAAAAATGAATCGCATTAACTTTTAGAGGTGGCAGTCCTCACGTATGTATGACTGGAATTACTATTTCCAATAGAATTAGATGGTGAGTATATAGATATTATATTAATATTATAGAAGTATAATTACTTCATAAATATCATATATAAACATTAAACCCACCAGAATCCACATCCATAAAAGATGGTGATAAAAAATTAATTGTATCGCTATGTAGAGATGGTAAATAGTACGTACGCATGAGTGATACTTTCACTTCTCATTTGATGGGAAATAGGTTTTATAATGGTTTTTCAAAAATCATAATAAAATTGCATAATATTTATGATATTTAATTTATTATTTTATGATAACTTTTATATATTTATAGGGGTTAAATAAGATTATAAAAGAAATTGATCTGTTAAGACGATTACCTCTTCTTTGAAACAACTCGTTTAGATCTCCTCTAAAGGGCTATTGGGTTAGTATTTTGGGAATAAAAGAACCAATATAATGTTTATATATAAGTTTGTAATATAAATTTGTACATTTTAGTCAATCTATAAAACTCAAAGTGGGGTAAATAACTGAGGTAGGAGGTTCTCTTTTATAATTGAGGTGAGGGGCCCTTTTAGAATTTATAAAAAGATTAAATTATAATAAATTCATTCTCAAGAAAAATTAATTCAAATGGTTTTGTATTCGAATGAAATTTCATATAGGGTTGTAATCCAAAAACTAATAAAATTTATAAAAGTTTTTCCATAATTTTAAACCTTATCAATAGGATTAACCTTTAGTTAACCAATTTTAACTTTAACTACAATAACAAAATATTCAATATTAAAGGGTTTTAATTTTTACTTATTGGACCATAAATGGAAAATTTTAATACATTATAGGCCATATAAAATCAAAATTGTATAATTTCTAGATTTTTATGATTTGAAAAAATTTAATAAGATGTTACATTGATAAAATATCATTGTTGACAATTTTGAAAAACAATCTTTTAATTTGGATTAAAAGACATAAATACGAAGTTTGAATTGTAATATAATCTTTTAAACCAAAAATAATATTGTATATTAACCTATAAAATTCATTGAAAAAAATAAGTTACTCAAATTATATCACTTTTATTATCTTCAATATCATTTATTTAATTTTTAAATTAATTTAAAAAATATTATTTCAGTGTTGTATAAGCATTTAAGGTATTATATAATAGCCAAAAAATTATGAATAAATTATAGTCATTAATATATTAATTATTCACAAAATGAATTTTAATATTCTTTAATAATAATTTTTCCACTATGTGAACACGTAAGGGATATTAAAAACTATCAGACTAACATTTTGTAAGTTTCTATGATTTAAATAATATATAAATTATTTTCATATAAAAGTTTCCATTAAACTAGTTATCTTAGATATGAACAAGATAAAGTTCAAATTACCTTTATAAAATACAAATTAGGATTAAAACTTATATTTTATCACTTATTTTTTTTCAAGATCTACCCATTACCGAGGTGAAAAATTTTACCACAATTACTATTCATATTGACCAAAAATAAAAGGGGCCTAATTAAAAAAATTGAACCACTTGATGATAAATATTTAATTAATTGTATCTAATTAAATACCTATAAATTGAAGAAATTAATTTTTAATTAAGTGTGAAAAATGTGTCAAAAACTATTTATCTGAAAAAATACATTTTTAAACATAAAACTAGATTTATTCTTATCCCATTCATTATAAAAATATTAGATAGATACAAAAACATTTCATTAAATTTTCATTAAAATAATTCAACAATAATGATTAAATAAATTTATTAAGATAAAAATACATTGCAAGCATAAAAATAGTTTTTCAGAAAAAAAAATTTTTTTATAGAAATGATTTTATAAGAAATTGAAACATAAAATAGATTACAAGGAACTTAATTAGATTTTTTAAATTTTAAGATAACTGATTTTAAATTTAAACAATTTTTAACAAAATGACACTTTGTACATGCTTGAAATACAAATACATTTTTCAATAAAAAATATTATTTTATTAATATTCATTGAAAATTTATACTTTTAATAAAATTATCAATAATACATCACAATATAATTTTGATATTATGAATTAAAAAATGACATCCTTTTATCAAATATAATTTCTAAAAGTTCCAAAAATATTTATAATATTTTCATCACAAAAAGTAATAAAATAATTTTTGAAGAAAATGTGTTTCTTTTAAGAAAAAAATGGATTTAATAAAAATAGAGTGTGTATTTACTAAGAATTAAAAAATACATTTATATTTAGTAGTAATTTTATATGTATTTCATAAATTATCTGATCTTATTCATACCCACCAAATATAATGTCTATGTTATAACAGTCACGTAATATTTTACAAGTGTATCATGGTTTTTTACTCTTTTTTCATGTAGGGAAAGCTATCAAAGAAATAAAATTATTTAAAGGGAAATATTTTTCTAAAATCTAGAGGTGTTTCATTCACCCCTCCCCCCCCCCCCCCCCCCGAACCATTTAATAAATTTAATAGTCACAATTTAAACTTATTCTCGATCACCAAAGGTTTGAGATTTGAAAGGTCCTTTGTTGAAAACTCACATCATAAAAAGAGTAAATAAAACTTATTCTTAAAAGAGAGAAGGGGAAGTAATAAAATAAAAAAATAACTAGTTTTACAAATAATATAACATCAAAGGGAAGTGAAAATATGGAAATAGATGATAAAAAATTCCCAAGGTCTAATTTAGAGTGATAGATAATACTTTTATTACAATGTAAACATCCACAAAACTATGAATTATTGATGGGTGAACTGACTATAAATTCATTTTAATTAAAGGTTATATGACAATATTTTTATCTTATGATCATTTTACTAGAGTTGAGTTAGTCATTTACCATATAGACTAATAACATAATTCTGAAAATGAATAATCCATCGTGTGATGGAATACATCATTAATCTCTAAATCTTTAATTACCTAAATAACCTCAATGTTACAGAATATTTTAATCTCAAAGTATATATCATACACTTCAGTATAAATATTTAAAAAATCAATCTTTCTAAATAAAATTTAATGTTAAATCACTTGTTAAGACAAAGGGTTATATATACCTCAACCCAGATAAATATCTCCCAAATATCATTAATCGATGTTATAAATTATTATATAATCTTAAAACATAGTGAAATTCACCAAAAATATCCTGAATAAAATTTAGATACTAACCTAAAAGGTAATCTTTAGCATAACCATAAATGTATTTGAAAATATTACCTTGTAAATTAATCACTAATCAACCATAAATACTAACCATATCCAAATATCAAGTAGTCTATAATAAACTTAACATCAAATAATATACCAACCTTAAAGGGTATTTAAACATCAATAGAGTATCAAAATCCCATCACTTAAAATATTAAAAAGGTGTTATTGATGCCTTTTAACTTATGATCAATCTTAAGCATATTAACCCATGATGGTATCTATAACATTTAAGGTAACTTTTCCTTAAAAAAATATACTTATAGAAATTAACACAATCATTATTCCTTAAATATGTTTACAAAATATTAAATATATTTAATAAACCCAAAAATGAAATAAACATCATCAAATATGACCTTAACCACTTTATCATCAACTAATCAATATCAAGTTCACTAATACTATCAATGAAAATTGTCTTTATCCCAACAAAACATTATTAACTCTAAAACTAACACTCGTTATGGTTTATATTTCCCTTAATCATGTGTTCTCAAAAATTATCTCTTTATTACTAAATCACTTTTCATGTTTATTAGTACCATTAAAAATATATTTTCAAATCATTAAATAAAAACTATTGTGAAAAAATACTCAGATGTTCCAGGATTTTTGTAACTCAAATATCATTATTATAAAACTTATGAAACATAATTTTTGAATCCAAAAAGATAAAGACTTTAATCATCCCACTTTCTTCTTAAACCATTAACTGGGTTTCATTATCTTATTCCCCAATATTCACTCGTAAAATATGAATTAGGAATCATGTCTTATGACTTATCAACTTCAATTTAATCATGATTTTTTACTTTTAACATAAGCAATACTATTAAAACAGTCCTTACCAATCATAAATCATACGCAGTCTGTTCATAATCAATGGTAAATCCATTAATTTCACAACCTTTAAGATTTTCTTTCTAGTCTTACCCCTAAGAAATCGATTTTCATAATGTCCATAATTTCCACATTTAAAATAGTCAACTATTGAGGATACCTTATGGTGACCATTATTATCATACATTATGTTAACATGACGTTTTATTTTTCCTCAGTAATTAATTTATTTGAATCCATCTTTTCAGAACTCAAAACATCTTCTTGTTCCTCTAATACATTCATTTCAGTGCTTCTTCCCAAATTCTAGACTTGTTCGAATCTGAATCTTCTTTCCTCTATGATCTTTATGAAACATCATATTTCTATTATTATGTGTGTCAGTAAACTCTCCAAAGTTAATATAGTTAATCATATAATTAGATATCTCAAGTGGAATAATCACAAGTTTTTTCATTATATCTCTTATTTAAATTGATCTCTCATGATAACAATCATTACATTGACAATCAAATTAAAGATTGACATGATTCCATTAGGTTTTATCCATTGAATAAAACCAACAATAGTATTATGGGCAATAATAATCATTGTGGAAAGTCACATATTAATCAAAAATAAATTTAAAATGTGTCTAAATCATGACACATTCATTTAAATCTATGACTCATTAGGTTTTACTTAGGTTACCTATGATCATTATAAAAAAATTAGATGTAATCCTATACTTAGAATTATCCATAGGGTTCATACTAAAGTTTTCTCATCCTGGTTTCCAAAGGTTAACTAAAAATTGATTTCATACCAACTATAACGACCCATACTTTTCATATATAGATATTACATCTAAATAGAAAAATATTCATTATATAACGTTTTGATCCACACCAGAATCATTTATATCTAGTATCTTTAGAAACATAGAAACATAAAAAACTAGTACATAAAATATCTACCTTATCTCCCACTTATTTATTCATAACTCAAACTCATCTTAGACATATCATATTTAATACCTATCTTCATAATCTAGGGAAAGGAAACATTAAAAAAATAGTGATCATAGATTCTTAGTAAGGGTAAACAAGGGAGATATCAATGATAACATAATCATAACATGAGAATAATGATATAAAAACATTATATTAATGTTTGAAAATTATTTCATATAAATAAAATATCATAATCATAAATCATCAAAAAAATATTGACAGTTCAAAAGACTAAAATTATATTGGAATAAAATAAATTGAACCACAAAATATTAACAAAGGCATAAGAAATAGAATTGTGACAAACACATAAGCAAAGAAAATGATTTACTTAATATTCAAGGATCATTTCCAATGAAATAATAGTGTAATGGGTTCACTCCCAAAACCATTAAATTAGTCAAGGCTCACCCCCATGACTATCATAGTGCACATAGTCCTTTGTAGAACTAGGTTCACTCCCCATTCCAGTCCAATTTATCTCGTGCTGTATCAATATTTACCCAATTAAATGGAGGGAGATATAGGTCTCACCTATCACAAAATTAAAATAATATATATGTGTTCTAAAATATCATAAATCATTTAAAATTTCATAAACATTTCATTATTTCATCATAGCATGACCCATGAAAAATAACTAGGTTTCATAAAAATTTCATTATTTCATCATAGAATAACCTATAAAAAAGAAATGGGTTTAACAAAAATTGTTTCATCATGTTTCTAAACCATAAAAAATAATAAGGATAGTATCCTTGGATCATATCCTCAGTAAGTTATAAGAAACATTTATGGTTTTTGTCATTGACGAATATATAAACCATTAAAATATCATTAAGTCATTATTGAGGAAAATAACCTTTGCATTTTTTAAATCGCTTCTTTAAAAAAACTATAAATTTATAAAAGGAAAAAAATTATTTGAAAAAAAAACCTATAATCTTCTAAATTAATATTCAATTAAGATATTATTCATGAAATTGGTAAAATTCATTCATATCGTATAAATTAAAAAACAGCCCTTTCACACCATTGAAAAAAATTAAAAAACCTCATTCATAAAGAAACAAGATTATTCATTTCAAACCATTTTGAAAAAATTAAACTATGGGTAAAAATTTCTTTAATAATCATAGTGTAATATTAAAAACATTATTTGAAATGTTTTTAGAAAATATGGATATTGAATAAAAAGGTTTTCTGACCGAAGATAGAAATGAAGTCACCTTTCCTTAAAAAAATATTTTCAGTCTCTTGAGTACATAAGGTGCAGAAAATGAAATTAAAATATGTAATTTAAAAAAACTAGAGGAAAAGAAAATTTTTGAGTATCTTTAGATTTATTTCATAATATTTTATCATTGATGGCATGGTTATAATCAATCCCGATAAATAATGAGATTGTGACATAAAACTATTACCACTTTCGTAACATTTGAATCATTATCCCCATTAGAGAAAGAACCATATATGGATATGTATAACCCATAATGTTTATGATAATAATTATAAATGACATTCATGGGTAGTATATAAAACATATAAAATAAACAAGTGGTATATAAGGCATGTATTCTATATAAATAAAAGTGAGACAAAAATTTATTACCTCGAGTTCCCATTGTTTTGAAATCACACTAACCTCAAATATAATAAATTTAAATTTATCATAATTAAATAGAAGATATATAAACATACTTATAATATCATACATTGTACCTTTATAATATTTCAACACCCCTTTTATCAATAATTCATTAAAATCGTCATTTTGGGGTGTTAACATTTTCGTTTATCATGAGTATTTCAGTTCGGTGGTTCTTGTCCATGTACATTAATCATAATTACATAATATTAAAGATATTAATCATGATATAAATATCTCAAAAAATAATCATATACATATTTATAGTCATCCATAAAATTTAGAGATAAAAAATGAATTACACCTTTCATGGATACAGTAGGTCTTACATACACATGACCTTTGTTTTCATTTTTCAACAGATGGAATGAAATAAAGGTAATTAACCTTCCCAAGATAATTAGTATACTGTATATATAATAAAAATTCAGAAAATTATTCTTTGTTACCATCCTTATAAAATATAAATGAAGAAAAAATCACATAGCTTCATAGAGGTGGTAGTCTGCACATACACACAAACGACTCGTAATACCCATCCATAAAAAATGGTGATAGAAAATGAATTGTATTTCTATGTGGAGACTTTAAGTCGTACGTATGCATGAGTGATTATTTCACTTCTAGTTTGATGGGAAAGAGGGTTTATAATGGTGTTTTCATAATTATAATAAAATTTTATCATATTAATTATTCTTAATTTATTATTGTATGATAAATAATATAGATTTATAGGACGTAAAGAAGAGTAGAAAAGAAAGTGATCGGTTAAGGTGACTACCTATTATTTGAAATGGCTCCTTTAGATCTCTAATAGAGGGATATATGGTTGGTCTTTTGGGGAGACAATAACCTATATAATCTATCTAGGTAAGTTTAGAAGATAAAATTTTTTAGGTTGGTAAAGATATAAAGTTCAAAGGGTTATAAATAAGTGAGGTAGGAGGTTCCCTTTTATAATTAAGTTAGGGGGTGATTTTGGAATTTCTCAAAAGATTAAATTATAATAAATTAATTTTCAAGAAAAATGACTCCAAATGTTCTGGTATTCAAATATAAAGTTGCATAGGGTTTTAATCCCATAAAAAATAGAATATATATATCTGTGTGTGTGTGTGTTTTGGTTTAATTTTAAAACTTATCATTTTGATTAACCCTTAGTTAAAAAAATTTAATTTTAACTACAGTAACAACTTTTTCAATATTAAAGGGTTGTAATTTTTACTTATAATGTTAAAATTGAACTATAAAAGGACAATTTGTGAAATTTTATACCATATAATATCAATGTTTTCTTATTTCAATATTTTAAAAAAAATAATTTAATTAAATATTAGTTTGATAAAATATAATTATTGAAATTTTGACACTATTCATTTTATTTGACTAAAATATATAAAGACAAAGTTGGATTTAAATATTCTCATTTAACCCAAAGTGCAACCTCAAATGGGTCAGTGGGGGAGTTTGGATATCTCATTTGTTGGTGATACATTAGGGGAATTAATAAATTATTTAATTCAATCATTCATTCATTTAACCTATCTATAACTTCTTATAAATCAAATGTTACAAAAATATACCCAGTTTTAGACCTATAACCCTATAAATCACCAAGTGACATTATTCCTCTCCTTCTATTGGTGGAATCACCATGTAAAATGATAAAACATTGGATTGGAGGAGATTAGGATATAGTGAACGCAATGACATATTGTAATCATTAGTAGGAATTCTCTTCAATGAATAATGAACCAATATCCAAGTAGAACTCTTCAATTTTTAGATTACGCCCACTTATATTAAATTAATTGAGTGAATCAATCACCTTCTGTTGATATATTCTAATTGTGGACTAATTATGTGCCCTTGTACTAATTTAAATTGTTTATTAAATAGTTTTCTAACCCCAGATATCACTTCTCTTTATCTTTGTCCAATAATTCCTAGAAATGATCTATTAAATGTTTGTTTTGGTGACTTTATCCACAATTTCTTTGTGTTCATCACGGGTTGGACTTTTCAGCCCCATTTCGACATTGTTGGGTAGTACTGAGCCCGATCAGACACCCAAAATCATGACAGATCGACGTAAAATGGATGGATAAATGAACCAAGGAATGTCTAGGATGTTTTTTGGACATGGATGATCGTTTTGATGATCGTATATCAAATCGTCTTCAACAGAATGGATCGGGATGTTCCGCCCATACAAAGAAACCCCTGATGAATGGTAGAATATGATTTCCATGAAACAATTGTTGGAAACAATGATCCATGGCCATATTCATGAATTTTGGAATGTGTGGAGATGATATTTGTGGTGTAATGGGCGGATTCGAAGCACAAATATCATATGTGAGATTTTGGAAAAATCCTGACTCATGTTGTGAAGTTTGAAGAACACAAGGTGTATCGGGTCATGGCTAGGTTTGATAGAGTTTTGTAAATTCATAAGTATGTAATAACATGTATAATACCTACACATTGTGTACCCCCTTCCCCATGTGAATGAGTCATGTGAGGGGAACTTTTCTAGGCCCATGCCATAATCATGGACATAGCACACGAGCAGTACCCCATGTGAAGAGGCATGTTGTGTACCAAAGTAAACAGACATGGGGTAAAGTACACCAACATTACTTGGATACATGGACATAGAAAAGAACATGTGTGGAACCCTGAGTGGCATGGACATTCCATGTATATCCCCCCCCATGTTGTGTACTTCTACATGGTGGGAGATCATTGTGCCTCTTGGGACACGACTAGGTGAAGGAGTGGGACCACACATCCTATGGGTCCCCTCACATATCATGTACCCCTTTTCTCCATTTGAGTAAACTTTATTATTCTATATATACTTCATTTTAAATCATATTTTGGACCATGAGTATCCTATCCTGATTATTTTTTCATACAGAACACAATGGTTCCCTCCATTGTGGATTTTAGGATATGATACAAAATGTTCTAGGCATGGCGCTTATTTGAGGTGACGCCTGAAATTGGTATTTATTAGGCGAGATCATCATAGGATTCTTATAGAGTAGAACCCCATGTCAACTAGGGTGTGGATCCTATACCTTTTTAGTGGAACACCCATATTAGGTACGGAATCGGTCCTCGATGACCAGAGTTGAAACCCTCGGTTACACTAGGGTGTGGGTATTCGACCTATAGAATGGAACCCCCATATGTATGGGTGTGGTTCCTCTATATTCTGAGTGGACCCCCCCCCCCCATTAGATAGGGTTGGGGTCCTTGATGACCAGATTGGAAACCCCTTTTGCACCAGGATGTGGGTTCTTAACCTATTGAGTGGATCACCCCATCACCTTTGGCATGGGTCCTCTACCTACTGAGTGGAACCCCCTATCAGATAGGGCATGGGTCCTCATGAAACTATAGTGTTACCCCTAACATCATGGGCATAGTTCCTTTATGGATACTTAATGAGTATAACCCCCATAATGTGCTAGGTTAAAGGTCCTCTTCTTAGAGTTTATGTCACATTGGTTGTGTGTCATAGTGACAATGTGTGGGCCTTTACATGGTAACTTCTGATCTAACATGTGATATTCTAGGAATATTTTATGGACTTTGGGGAATGTTAAAGACTCTTCTTCTTGGGATGATCTATGAGATGGATATCCCCTCTCTCTCTCTCATTGGGGATTCTTTTGACTGAGAATACATATACCTCTCTATATTTCTACCTTTGGATTTGGTTAATCTCCTGCCATGGATTGTGAAGACACACTGGGCATGCCACATTCTTTCCATGTTTGGCTTCTCATGGTTGGATAAGGTCAATATCCCACCATGGGTGTAAAAGAATTGACATGTATTCTATCTACACATTGTTTTGATCCCCTTGTGCTTAGATGTGGTTACTCTTTCTATTACATGGGTTGAGCTATGTCATATTTACTATCTATAGTATTTTTACTCTAATTATATCTCTTATTAATCCCCCTTCATCTTTTGGGGTGTCTTACTGGGTATGTATATACTCACCTCTGCAAGTGATTTTTTAGGCACATGTCGTATCTTATGCAGATGATGGGCAGGTTCTTGGTGACTTCAAAGGAGCTTTTGGATGTCTAGTACATTGGACCGCATATGGTGGTCACATCTTGGGGATCAGAAACTGAGATCTCTCATCATTTTATTTTATTTTTCTTGTCATGTTGGGAAATATTTCTTGTTGGGTGTGTATTTTTTTTCCTTTACCTTTCAGTTTACACTAATGTACTCTTTTACTATTTATATATTTTACATGCATGGTTATTTCCCTAGTGTTTTACATTTTTACTCCATTTCCTATCTACTTCTTCATTGATATGAGTCTGTTTGTATGTATGGGTACTTAATAAAATACCTCCCCATGTTATTTATTTCTTCAGTGCGGGCCTCCAGCCCATAGCCTGTAGATGTGAGATTGGGGTAGTTGTGAATCGATCCACAGTTAGGGTTGGGTCATGGAAGATTTTTATTAGAGCTATTTAGACCCTTAAAATGGTTTTTATTGTAGTCCCATTATAATGATTTGGTTATGATTAGGTAAATGGTGTAAAATCTTATTGATTGAAGCTCTCAATCCTGGGAATCCAATGATGGTGCGGGAGACTGACGTATCAATTTAGAATAACCTGGATTGCCTACTTGTTGACTTGGAATACTAAGACATTGGTTGTAGGAATCAATGGCACATGCATCATATAAGATTGAGTCTTTGAATTTACTTCTTGATTCATCTTACCATTTATATATATATATATATACTCATTAGAACATGGTGCATCTTGATTAAATTTCAGGATTCCTCTGTGATGACCGCCAGCTAGGATACCAGTTTAGGATCATGAAAATGGTCTTATAAGTGATGAGGCCTCAGTTCAGGGTTCATTCCATGAGCTTCTTCCTTCAGGTGGGTAGGTAGAATCACCCCCACTAATAGAGAAATATATCATCTCAATAGATTTGGATGAGAATGTGTCCAAGATTAGTGTTCTCCATGAGTTACAGTGTCAAAGTCCACTAAGGTTTCATGGAAATTAAGATCCTCTAGCAATAGTGCATTGGCTAGAGTCGGTATTTTATGTTTTTAGACTCATTTGGAAACTGAAGGATCAGGTGGTTGCACTGGAATCTAGCCTTTTCCACATTGTCATTGGGCACTGGTGGAGTCTCATTACCCAGATGCACGATGATTTGACACTATCATGGCATAACTTCTAGTGTTTTTCTCATGAGGAGTAATACCCCTATTTCTTATGCTTGTTCAGATTCAGAATATTTTTTAGTTGCATTCGGGAGGTATGATAGTGTCTAAGTATGTAGTGAGGTTTATAAACCTTACACGGCACTCCCTTAATATGATCTGAGATATCTTCTCCAGAGCATGGAAGTTTAATCAGGGACTCCGTAGAGATATATGTGTTAGTTCGGTTCCCTTGTGCATACCCTATTTTTCCTGGGTGTTAGAGTAGGCACTAGTGACAGAGAGATTTCTATCAGAGGGATGCCAGGTATCTAGAGTTTTCGGTGTGCATCACAAATCTAAGTCCTCTACAACAGTAATTAGTCACCACACAACAATATATCGACATAGAATACCTCTCCATGATTAGACTCAAGCACATATCCAAGGGTAGTTTATTGGTAAAAGGAAGTTCAAATAACATTGGTTCTATTATTTGGATGGGTGAGGTCACACTGTATGAGACATCCTGACCAGACATGTTGAGGAGCACAAAAGATAATTGATGGGCTTCCATGGTAGAGGCAACACCATGATCAGTGATCACCCAGGAGTGGGAAGGGTAGTCCTCAAGAATAAAAATCTAGAAAATAAATAGTAGCTATGGGTGGTGGATGACGCTTTGAATTCCTTCCACTACAACAACCAGGCGACCAACATCAGGCTCAGGTAGCTGGCGGCTGGGGCCGCGGACAGATGCAATATTTGGAGGGTTATGCCCTGCAACGCACAATGTGTTTAGAGGTCAGATATATGTTTATTATACTCTTGATTTAGTATTATTACACATATTTTCCAGTCATTCATTCATATCTATACTTTTGGTGTGATAGATGGAGCTCCCAGTTGACGTGTTATCCCAACAAAGTTTTCTTGAGGTTCCTACATGAAATTATTCTTCTATATATTTTATCTTTCGGTAGTGAAAACTCTATCTTGGTGGATAATGGTTCATTTGGGACATTTTTTTCTTCATTATAGAACCCTATGACATTATCTTGGGTATGTATTGGTTTTCCATGGTTTGAGCTCATAATGGATTTCACCGAAGATGATTCATATGACTGCACGTTGATGGGACTAGATTCACCTTTTTGGGTGAGAGAGATCACATATAAGGATGAGTGGGTTCTTCAAGAAGGATATTTCAGCCTATCACCAATTATTTGGAATTTATATCCCTTAGTACAACAATCTCTTTAGGTATTGGCTTCATTCAGTTGTGGAGGATTATATGGGTGTCTTCCCCAAGGACATTATGGGACAAACTCTATGGTGGGAGATGGATTTTTTCATCAAATATCATCCCAATACCCCTATAATATCTTCTAATACATATTTTATATTCCCTAATAATCTTTGGGAGCTTCAGTTTCAATTAGAGGATCTTTGAGAAAAGGGTTTCATCACACCCAGTGTATCCCCTTGTATAGATCCGGTGTTGTTCGTGAAAAATACGGATACAATCTTGTGGATTTGTGTGAATTATCATTGAAATAAATAGGCCAAAATAAATAAAAATACACCTTTATAAGGATTTATGTAACTTTTACCCATTGTGAGGCATGATATAGTTGTCTAAGATCGATCCATGGTATGACAACCACTAGTTGAGGTTTCATGTGGCTGATATTCTAAAGTTTAAATTATGATGTCTCTATGGACACTATGAGTTCCTTTTATTCCATTTGGTTTGATAAATATCCCAGACGTGTTAATGGATTTAATTAACCAAGTCTTCATGTTATACATAGAGTGGTTTGCGGTCGTCTTCATCGATGACATACTCATCTACTCAACATCGAAGGAGGAATATGCATAGCAGTTGAGGTTGGTTCTATATTTTCTTTTAGATAACTATCTTTATATAAAACTCTTGAAGTTTCTATTATAGATTCAAGTGGTTCACTTTCTGGGGTATGTCATTTCTAGACATGGTTTATCCATGGACCCAGTGAATATTGATGTTGTTCTTTATTGGGATCCTCCCTAAAAAGTGTCAGAGGTGTGGATATTTATTGGATTAGAAGGGTACTACAGGGGATTTGTGGTAGACTTCTCCATAATTGTAGACACTTTGACCACCATAAAATGTAAAGGGAAGTAATTTACCAAGACTGATCAGCTCCATAGGTCCATCAAGGAGTTGAGGTTGAGTCTGACAGGTGCTCCTATTTTGAGACTTCCATAGGAAGGTGTGGATTTTGTAGTGTATTATGATTCCTTAGGATTTGGCCTTGTCTATGTATTAATAAAATAGAAGGCGGTTTTGTATATGGGTCAAGTAATTTGAGATCCTAAGAACCAAACTACATGACTCAGGACAAAGAACTTGAAGGGGTAGTCTTATCCCTGAGGATGTCATGGCACTGTCTTTTGGGATAGTTCTTTTCTTGGTTTACTCAAATCATCAGAGTCTTAGGTACATCTTCGAATAGAGAGACTTGAACCTAATATAGTTACACTAGTTGGAGTTGCTACTAGAATATGACTTTGAAATATTCTATAATCCAGGTAATGGAAACATATTAGAATATTACCTTAGTAAGAATTCCCAGGATCTCTTAGTGAAGGACGCTTCAGATTAGTTGACTTCCTTACAGTTGACCCTAGTGGAGCAGGAGGGTACAGCTTTTCTGCAATTGATGGTGTTGATTCCTCCACTTCTAGAGCATGTGAGAGAATCCCAGATGGTAGACATTGACTTTGAGGTAATATTTGACCATATATCCACAGGGATTCACCAAATGGATATTCTGAAGGAGGGAATAATGTCATCTTTTTCCATGGATGGACAGTTGTCCTAGTCACAATGAGGGAGGAGGTGATTTGAGAGATCTACAATTATCCCTTAGTTGTGCATCCAAGTGTGGGGAGGATGTATAGAACCCTTCAGTGGTAGTTTTTTTGGTCCTGTATGAGATGAAGCATAGTTGATTTTATCTCTTTGAATCTCACCTTTCAGTAGGTGAAATCTAAGCACCAAGTTCCAATAAAAAAAAATTAGGCCCATGAGATCCGGGAGTCAAAGTGGGATGGAATCCCCATGAACTTTTTTATAGGAATTCCACACACAAAAAAGGTCCATGAAGCCATATGGGTGATATTTGATAAACTCACAAAGTCATCACACTTCAATTAGAATAGGGATTAGAGTTCATTAGAGAGATTAGGGTAGTTATATGTATGGGAGATCAATCACATTCACAGGGTTCCCTTGATGATTGTCTCTAATTATGATGTGTAGTTTACATCACAATTGTTGAGAGGCATATATGAGTCATTCCTGACCCAAATGAGGATATGTACAACATTTTACCCCTTGAAGGATGGTCAAAATGAGCACACTATCTAGGAGTTGGAGAATATGATGAGGTCTTGTGTGTTAGACTTTGGCTAGAGCTGGGAGGATCACTTTCCCATGGTAGAGTTTTCATTCAACAATAGCTACCACTATACTATCGTCATGGAACATTTTGAGGCCCTATATATGAGACCATTCATGTTAAACTTGTTCTTGATAGAGATTTAAGAGACATCTCTTGTGGGTCCAAGGTTAGTGTAGGTGTTGACAAAGAAGGACCAGGTCCTCCATGATCGGATGAGAATGGATCGGATCAGGCAAAAATCTTACACATATCTTCATCGTTGACCCATATATTTCAAGATGGTAGACCAAATTTTCCTAGGATTCTCCCCATGATGATTATTGTGTAGTTTCATCCAAGGATTCAAGCTATCCCTAAGGTTCATCGGGTCGTTAAAAATTGTAAATAGAGTTGGTGATGTTGCTTATCACCTCAACCTCCCCTATAGTTGGAGCAAGTGCATGACATATTCCAGGTGTCACGATTGAGGAGATATGTGCAAGACCCCATGTACTTCATCGACTGGGGTGGGCTAGACATTGAGGATGGATCCACCTTTACAGATCACCTAGTGGTGATCGAGGATATATTGGATATGATCTTTCATGGATAGGTAATTTTCTTGGTTTTTATGTCATGGTAGTACAGAAACGTGTAGGAGAGTTCCTAGGACCTAGAGATCCAAGTACGTGCTCAGTATCCTGAGTCTTTTGTTTATTTTTTCTTTTCAGGAATGAAAATATTGATAAAAAAATTGTGTAGATACCTGGTTTTTTCTGTATAATACTTAAAAATATTTCTATATATATTTAAAAAGGCAGGCTCTATGACAGCATGTGATTCCCAGGCTTGGGGTGCCTTGAATTAATTTTATAAAAATATTTTTAATATTTTATATTGAGTTCACACATTTTCTTAAAGAAAATGGAATAAATCTTAAATAGATTCTTTGATCAAAAATATGAGACCGTGGTTGAGTCTTAAATGTGTTTTTTACCATATGCATGATCTAAAATAGGTCAGCATGAGGCATTCAAATATCTCTCCCATTGGCAGTACATTCAGTGGATTAATTTATTCATTTATTCATTCATTCATTTAACCTAATAGGATTTTCCAATAAATAAAATTGTATGGAAATATACATAGGGTTATCCCCATAACCATTGAACTTTACAAGTGAAATTTTTCCTCTCCTTTATTGGGGGAATCACCTTGAATGATGACAAAACTTTGGATCAAAGCATATCAAGACATATTGAATGCAAAGACTTCATCCATTAATTAGTGGGAATGTTATACAAAGAATAATGATCCAAATTCCAAGTAAGACTCTTCAATTTTCTGATTATAACCATTTTGATTAATTTGATTGAGATGATAAATACCCCATATTTATTTGTTCCAATTGTGGCCTGATCATGCCCCCGTATACTGATTTAAAATTTTTATTCAATTTATTTATAACCCAGGACATCTATATTCTTGATCATTTCAAAATAATTCTTGGGAATAATCAATTAAACATTTTTGTGGTGTATTTATCCCCAATTGATTTGCGTTCATTACCAGTAAGACCCCGCTGTCCCTATTCGACATTGCTGGGTTTTACTTTTTTCGATCGAACCCTATAAATTGTGACAAATTAATGTAAGAGGGATAGATTGATGTATCAAGGGTAAATATATGATTTTTGTGGGGAGTGGATGGTCTTTCTGTTGATTATATATCAAATCATTTTCAATGGAATGGATCAGGACTTGCGGTGCATACGGTGAAATCCTCGAGGAATGAAAGAATCAGATTTTTGTAAAATGATGGCCAAAAACGATGATACATAGCCAGATCTACAAATTTTGGATGGTGTGGTGGTCAGATCTATAGTGGAAAGGCCAGATTCTAAAAATGGATATCATATCTGATATTCTAGAAAAATCCTGAATACATGTCGTGTACTTCAAAGAACACAAGGGGTGTCTGTCCTTGGATGTGGCGGATAGGGTTTTGAAATTTTATAAGGAAGTAATATTGTGTTTACTACCTTCACACCTTATATACCTTTTTTAATATTGATGATTCATGTGATAGAGAACACAGACAGGCCCATGCCATGTGCCCGAGTACAGAGGCACAACCATAGCACACAGGCATCACTCCATGTGAAGAGGCACACTATGTACTAAAGTACTTGGACATGGGGAAAGTACACAAACACAGATTGGATACATAGACACGACCAAGCACATTAGTGGGACCCCCAAGTGGTATGTGAATTCCATGTACATCCACTCCACATGTCATGTACTCCTACAAGGTTGGAGAGATGTGTACTTCCAGTGATATGGTTGAGTGAAGGACTGATACTGCACACCGTGTGGGTACCCTAACATGTCGTGTACCCCTTTTCTCTTTTTTATAAAGCTTCTATCTTCCGTAACTCATTTTTTTGGACACAAATTTTTTCTAACAAGTAGCATATTCTGTGTTTTCTTTTTCATAGTATATGATGGTGAAATCCATTGTGGCTTTTGGTAAATTAAGGAAAATATTTTGATCATGGTGATTATTTGAGGTGACACATGATGATGATTATAATTATTACGGATCAACATAGGCTTCCTAAAGAGTAACCCCCCCCCCCTATCTTGGGAGTAGGTCCTCTACCTTTTGAGTGGAACCCCCATATCTAAAATCACATAATTCCTCGATGAAAAGAGTGGAACCCCCCTATCAGATAGGGCATGGGTCCTCCATGACAAAACTGGAACTCCAATTACAATAGGGCATGGTTCCTAGACCTATATTGTGTAACTCCCCCACCCCATAAATATAGGCAGGATTTCTATACCATTTGATTAGAACCCCCAGTAGGATAGGGTGAAAGTCCTCGATGAACAAAGTAGAACCCCCTTGTTTCACCAAGGTGTGATCCTTAGCCTATAGACTGGACCCCCCCCCCCCATCAGATAGGGCAACGTCCATGTGACACTATTGTAAAACCCCCATCATTATGGTTGCAATTACTCTATGGACACTTATAGAGTATAACCCCCTAATGAACTAGGTCGTAAGTCCTCTACTTGGACTTTCTTCTCCCTTAGTTGTGTTGCATAATGATGAGGTGTGCGACTTTACATGGTAACTTATTGGAAAACCTATCAGATTCTCGATATCATCGATAGACTTTTGGGATTGTTGGAGAATATTCTTTTTGGGTTATGCTATGAGATGGACATCCCCATTATCTCTCATTTAGGAATCTTTTTATAGAGAATATATATAACTATTTGTATCAATACCTTTGTATTTGGTTACTCTCCTTCAATGGGTTGAGAATACACATAGGGTATGCCATATTCTTTTAGTTTTTATCATCTCATTGTTGTATGAGTTCACTCTCCTGTTATAGGTGGCAAAGACTCAATGAGTATTCTATATACATATCATCTTGTACCCCTTGTTCAAGGAAAACATTAATCTTTCCCTTTCTTGGATTGATTTGCATCATGTTTACCATTAATTGTCTTTCTATTCCATTATATCTTTTATTACACCCCCTTTGGCTTTTAGGGTGTCCTAATGGGTCTGTATATACTCACCTTTTATGGTATTTTCCCACACATGTTAAGTCTTATGCAGATAACGGACATATCAGGGGTGATTTCAGAGCTGTTTAGGAAAACCTGGTACTTTGGACCGTGTAAGGTGGTCACAGCTTTGAGATTAAGAGTTTGTCTCTCTCAATGTTCTACTTTCAATTTTTTTCAGGTTAGGACATATATTTCATTGGAAGTGTATTTTTTCCATTTACTTTTCAGTTTACACTATCATACTCATTCACTTTCTAGAGGTTTTACATGCATAGTTGTTTACTTAGTTTTTGCATTTTTTTATTATTTCTCCAATACACCTCTGTATTGAGATGGTTTTGTGTGTGTAAATAGGTAGTTAGGAAAAGGCCTCCCCATTTTAGTTATGCTTATGGTGATAGTATTCAACCCCTATAATATAAATTCGAGATTGGGGTAGTTTTTTTTCAATCCCCGGTTTGGTTCGGGTTATGTAAATATATATAACTTTTATTATTTTCAAAATATTTTATTTTATTCTTCCATTAATTGAATAAATATTATCTCTGTGTTGTGTCATCATTTAAGATAATTATATAATTCTAATAAAATTTAAATAAATTACCAATATAATTATAATTTCATTATACAAAACAATACTATTAATATTTTTTATAACAATCATTTCCCTGTTTTAACAAATAATGTATATTAAAAACTAAGAGAGTTACATTTTGCAACTTTCTTTGATTTTAATAATATATAAATAATTTTCATAGAAAATTGATTGTTGAACTAATAAATATAAATAATAAGGTGACAAGTGTCAAATTATCTTTATAAAATAACAATTTGGTTGAAAATTTATTTCCTTATCACTTATTTTAAATCTAGAAAAACCCAATTTATCCTTTATCGAGGTGAAAAATTTTACCATAGATATTATTCATATTGACCAAAAATAAAAGTTTCCTAATTAAAAAAATTAAAACTCCTAATTATAAATATATAATTAATTTTATCAAATTAAATACCTATAAATGGGAGAAATTACTTTTAAATTAAGTTCACAAAATGTGATAAAAATTGATTTTTTAAAAAAAATACATGTTAAAGTATAAAACTATATTTATTCTTATCCCAAGAATTGTAAAAATATTATATCGATGTTAAAAAATTTATAGGATATATAATGTATAAATTTAGTTAAAATCATTCATAAATATTGATTAAATTAATTTTTAAGATAAAAATTTGTTGTGTGCATGAAAACAGTTTTTTTATAATACCTTTTTTACGTATAAAAAATTTTGTATAACTAATTAATATATTAAATTGATTCCAATGAACCTATTTGAATTTTTTTAAAATTTAAAATAAATAATTTTACTTTCAATTCATTTTATAACAAAATGGAACTTTTTACATGCTTGAAATTTATATAAATTGTTTAATAAAAATTATTATTTTTTACTAATCATTAAAAAATCATACTTTTTAGAAAATTCTAAAAAAAATCATCCAATAATAATTTTGGAATTATTAATTCAAAAAAATATCATTTTATCAAAAAGAATTTCTAAAATCTCCAGAATTTAAATATAATATTTTTCTCACATAAAGTATTAAAACCCATTTTGAAGAAAACATGTTTTTAAGAATAAAATTGATTTAATAAAAATTTATTTCTTATTTAATAATAATTAATCAATAAATTTATATTTATTAAGAAAACTATATGTATTTCTTAAATTATTTAATCTTATCCATACCCTCCAATTCTAACATCTAGGTTATAAAAGCCACAAAATATTTTCCTAGTATATCGCAGTTCATTTAAACTCATTGTTGCATGTAGCATAAGCTATCAAAGAAATAAAATTATTTAAAGAGAAATATTTTCAAAAATATAATGGTGTTACAGTATCCATTTGATAATCAAAATCAAAAACTATAGCAAGTAAAAAGCTTATCTTGTACAGTTTACCAAATTGTCTCTCTAATTATGTGGCCTAGAAAAGTTTCAAAATTTTCTAAATTTTTGAACCAAAACACCTCAAACTCAAAGGATCCAATAATAAAATAAATATATACATAAAAGTGAAATATTGGGTGTTAAATTTCTCATCCAAGGTTCTCTACACACCCATATAATGTTAGTATCACTCTCCAAATTAGTATACAATATAAATATAATAATTCATGAAAATATAGAAAAGGTGGTACTCAGTACTTGCTTCCCTGCTGATCAATTTTCCCTCATGTCCTAATGAAAAACTTCATGTATCTCTCATACCTTCCAATATCCATATTCCACATCTATAAACCACAACTACATATCATATCTGCATGCCAAAAACATTAGTATATACACATACTACAACCTCAAGCTACAATCCTATACCATAACCTCATTCCATAACCACATACCATAACCTCATACCACAACAACTACCACTTATAAATACACATACTATCACAAAACCACTATAACCATATCCCATCAACATGTTATCATTTATCCTTATAACCACACAATAAAAAGCATTCCAAACACACAATTTTATTAAAAACTTACAACCTATTTCTTCCAATTTCAAAAATTCATTACAAATACAAGATTATTCTTGTCAACTTCCTCACTATTCATTAGCCTCTTGAATTGTTCCACGTTTTCATTAATAAATTTATATATATATTAATACCTATATTATTTTAATTATTTTAACACTTTTTCTATTCATTGTAGACATAAACACACATCCTATCTCATTCCTTTTCATTAATTCATTTATTATTTCATTATGCAATATATATCCAGTGAATAAATATACTCAAAATTCCAACCACATCATCTATACCAAAAACACACCTCATCACAACCACACTAACCTTCCAAAAAATCACAAACCTTTTAAAAAACACACTAAACTCATTACTTTAATAAACTTATCATATTAATGCATATATATAGTTACATCCTTCTACCTTAATAGCACATATCAGGTAAACTAAAGAAAAAATGACAATAATATCATGCCTGCGTATTGAATAACTTCACATCCCTATTAATTTTAACTAAATTTAGTATACATTTTTCAATATCATATACTTACACAAGTAATTTAAATCATGATAATTTCTAATCAATAATAATAAATAAAAAGAATATTCAAAATAACTTACTTTAAATAAAATATTGAATTATTACATTTTTAAAGAATGATGGTAAATAATAAATTCCCTTATAGGTCTCAAAAAATTATATAATCACAACCCTTCATCAATTTACTATTTTATAACATCTAAAGAACATACCATGACTCCTCATGAAGACAGAAAAATTGTTTAAGAAATAAGAATTGAGAAGAAATTACCTCGATTCAAGCTAATTTGGATTCTATGATGAGGAAAATATATGATTGATGGAAAAACACTCTAAGTCAACAAAATAACTTCAAAGGTAGCCAAAATTCATGAATGAGGAAAAATTTTGTTGTGTACAAGATGCTACTCATTTTTAAAATAAAAAAATAAATTCCAAAAAATCATAGGAAAATTGCATATATTATATAATGTAATGATGGTCAGATGGATAGAAATCTTAGAATCATAGAATAACCTCATTATTCTATCCCCATATATAAAAACCACCAACTACCCAAATCCAATAATATCAAGGAACATTATGATGTAATATAAATTTTTTACGTTATCATGATCAAGTCTCTTAAATTCATAATCCATTTCTTCCTTTAATTAAATATTGATTTCCCTATTAAAATACATAATTTCCTAAAAATAAATATAGAATAATGAAAATACCAAATCAAAATGCATGAATACATTAAAAATCATGGCATAATACCATTACCTAGTGGCATAACCCATGTAACCCAACCACAACACTGAAATCCATCCTCATATAAAATCAAAACATAATTAAAAACATTGTTACATAATAATATATACCATTATACAATCATAAAATCTTAATTTCCATTAGTGTCACCCATTTTCCTACTTCATAACATAAATAAAATCGCTCACCTATGAGAAAACCATAGTGTAGTGACATATCTTATGGTGTGATCTTTATTTTCAATGGAAACTCACCATAAATTCAACACCCAGACTCATTTCTCTTCTTCAACACCTCAAAATATATAAAACCCCTAAATAAGGAATGAATTGAAAATATCACCCTCAATAGACAACACAATGAAAATTCATGTCCTTCGATACAGAACAAGCCACCTTAATAAGTGATCCTTCCATTTTCTACCTATGTTGATATATTAGGATAGAATTCCAAAAGGTTTAATTACATCAGTAAAGAAAAGAGTTTGTTTTTGTCCCACCTATCGATACCCATCACACATGATAGATGATATCACCTTGTGTTTTACTTACTCATACTCATCACAATCAAGAAATTGGTCCATCTTATATATAACTTATCTATATTCATTAAAATCAAGAGGCTTGGCCAACATGTGCCCAACATATCCATCCTTATCAAAATATGGATATAGGGTCAACTTAGGTCAGAACTATCTATCCTAATCACTATTATAAGGTTGGGAAAACTTGAATCTGACCTATATATACTCTTCAAATTTTAGAGAATAGGTTACTATATATCCAACCTATATGCTCCCGTCAAAATCGAGAGACATGATCGGGCTATGTCTAACCCACACATGAACATCACAATTGAAAATATAGGTCAGCCTACATCCAACGTGTTTATTCTCATCATAATAAAAAGGGGTTATAATATACATGTGTATATCCTATATTAGTGTTTGAGATATGAAAAATTAAAAATGAGGTAGATAATCATACCTTGAATTAAACTTCACTAAACATACTATATAATTCTAGGCTTCCAATGCATCACCCATGTTTTTTATTACTAGATACACCCTTCTTATGCTCATTTACCCTTGGAATGTCTCATGATGCCTCATAATCACCCTTTAACCAATGAGAAATCTATATTGTCCATTAACTATCCATGTTACACCTCAAAGGATGTGATCACACAAGCCCACCACATTTAATAAATTTCCCTTTATATGGAAGTGTTAAAATTACCACCTAAAGTCAATAACATGAACTACATAAAGGGATACCCTCTACGAGTTCCAATTCTAATTCTACACAATACATATAATACATGACATAGCAATTGGAGGATACGTAACATTGTATAATAATTAAAGAATACCTTATGAGTTTAATGATACTAGATCATCTCTTAACACATACAAAAAAACCCACATTTTTCCTATTTTGGGTTATTCAAACTCACACACTATTGGTTGCATATCACTTAGAACATGAATCACATATAAAAAAAGTAAACCCCAAGGGATTCCTACCTCACACTAATTGGTGATGGATCACAAAATATCATAGGTGGAAACATATTTAATCAATCTGAATTTTGAAACCAAACAATTTAACTAAAAATAGGGTATTGGAACAGAGAATGATATGGAAATAAGAGAGAAACTACAAATTAGAGAGTAGATGATGGATCGATCACAATAAACGATAATAGAATAAGATATTAAACAAAATAGGTGAAGAACTTAAAAAATATAAAGTAGGGGAAAATTTAACTTAAATTTTTACAAATATCTGAATTAAGGGAGTGGAACATTTATATTTTTTAATTTAAAAAAAATACATTTTAAAAACACTATTATAAAGTCATTGAGTACCCAATTGTACACCAACCACCCAGCCCAGAGCCATCAGCCACTTGGTTGTTCTACCTACACTCATTACCTCCCTAAAAAACCCACAGGGTAAACAAAACCATGAACCCGTAGTTTCAAGAATAGATATTTAAATAAAATTGTTACACTTCTTGAGATAATCAAAATTTCTAATGGTCTATAAAATTTATGAAACAAAAATTTATTGATATTTTTCTTGATTTAAAGTAGTAAAATTGTAAATTTTATTATTATCTATATCTGCAAACCCCCACTCACTTCCTCATTATAGGATTTATACTGTATAATATTTAAGTTAGTACCGAACAAAATAAACATATATTGGACCTCTCTCTCTCATGGTGTTTTCATGATCACAAACATTCAATTTTGTATCTAAAAATTTCATTTGAGTGGTTGGAAGTTAAATTATCAAGACTTGAGAAAATATTGATATATTTTTAGAGGATTTTAAGTATCAATTGAAGTTTTAATAGCTGTTAAGAACCCAAGGAATAAATATTAAAGGGTTAAATGAAGGTATGGATGTAATCTAAAGTATCATGGTGGAGTTATTAAAGATGCAGGAAACATTGGCTAGCCATTGGCATATGGATATAATTCCCAACATTTAAGAAGTTCACCATCCATCCAGTGGATATCTACCTATATCAACCCATACTTTTTATAAATAGATATTTCATGTTATTATATAAATATTCATTACATATCATAATAATATATTCTAGAATTGTATAGGTTTAGTATATTTAGAAACTTGGACACATAACAAATTGGTTCATAAGAGTCTCCCAATAAGTTATTCATAACTAGAACCCTTATTAGACATGTCACTCTTAAAACCTTTCTTCATATCCTAGGTAAAAGAAACATAAGAAATGGTGATCTGAAATTCTTATTAAGGGTAAAAAAGTGAGATATAAATGATCAAATAAGAATAACATAATTATAAGGGTTTGAGAACAAGAGCTTAACATTTCTGATCCATACTCTGTATACCATATATTTTAATATTGAGTCATGGAATAAATATTGGTATTTCATAAGGCATGAATCATAAAGGAATAAAATAACATGATCCATGAGATCATAACATTGGCGTAAGACATCAAATTATGGCATAAACATAAGAATGGAAAATTATTTTCTTAGTAGTTAAGGCTTACTGCAAAGACTATCGTAGTGCATTGGGTTCACACCCCAATCAATTGTAGAAGTAAAGTTTTACTCCCAAGAATATCATATATGATTGGTTTCACTCCCCCAAAATATCATAGTAGTCAAGATTCACTAACATTATTATCACAGTGGATTGTGTTCACTCCTCAAACCAATGTAATAGTTAAGTTTCACTCACAAGACTATCATAGTATACATATTCCCTTACTAAATTGGTTTCACACCCCATTAAATTCATTTTTATCTCATGAGATATAAATATTTATCCAATACATTAGAGGGAGATATAGGTCCCAAGCATCAAATAATTAAAATCATACATATATATGAAACAAGATCACAAAAAAATCATCATACAATAACCCATGAAATGAAATGGGTTTTATAATCATTACATCATAGTATAACCCATGGAAAAGATATAGATTTTATAAAAATTTCTTGTATTCATCATAGTATAACCTATGGAAAAGGAATATGTTTCATAAATATTTCATCTTTTCATCATAGCATAACCTGTGGAAAAGGAACAGGTATCATAAGAATGTTTTCATTATAAATATAAACTATCTATAGAAATAATAAGGATGGTATCCTTGGATCATATACCCAAAAAATCATAATTTAAAACATGTGTTTTTGTCTTTGATGAATATAAATACCAATTTATGATCATCAAGACATTCCTAAAGGAAATAACCTTTCCATTTTGAAAATAAATTTTTTAAAAAATATAGAAAAAATATTTTGAGAATCATTTTATTTAAAAATATCATTGGATACTTATAAATTAATATTTATATTACTAATATTTCATGACATTGGGAAATTATGTTCATGTCGTTTAAGTTAAAATAAAACATTTCTTTCACATTATTGAAAAAACCCAAAATGTACCTCATTCAAAAAACAACAAGAAGATTACTTTTAAAACATTTCCTAAAAATTAAATCATATTTAAAAATAAAATTAAACAATCATATTAAAATATTAAAAAACCTTCTTTAAAAAAAATTAGAAAATATGGATATGCAAGAAACAAAATTTTGACTAAAGAGAAAAATAAAGTTTATTTTCCTTAAAAAAATATTTTCGGTCTCTTGAATACTTTAGGTGAGGAAAATGAAATGAAAAGGAATATATATTTTAAATAAATAACCATAGTAGAAGAAACTTCATGAGTTTATTTATAGGTATATCATAATAATTCATCATTGGAAACTTAATCAAAAATAATCCTGATAAACAATGAGAATATAACATAAAACCATTTACCACTTGATTAATATATGAATCATAATACCCATGAAATAAATAACCTTAGTTGGATATGTAACTAAAACTAAATTTTATAATAATAAATATAAAATACATTAATGGTAATTATATACACCATATAAAATAAACAAGTGGTGAATATGACATGTTTCTCACAGAAATTAAAGTGAGATGAAAATCATTTACCTTAGGTCTGACTTCATTTGCAAACATTGGAAAACTCATTGATAATAAATATATATTTATTATGAATATATTATATAACCATTATCATATATATCATGCCATAAATTTTATTTATAACCTTTTATCATATGTTTATTAACAATTATTTTCTAAAATCATTATTTCAGGTGATATCTGCTTCATTTTTCATGTATGTTTTCGTTCGTTAGTTTTGGTCCTTGTAATTTGAATGTGGTTAAATAAACTATAGAATGTTAATAATGATATAAATATCATATATATTCATTATATACATGTTTATAGTCATCTATAAAATTATATATAGAAAAATGAATTAAATTTTTCATGGAAACGGTGGGTCATACGTACGTAGGAACATTGTTTCCATTTTTCAATGAATGGAAAGAAAAAAGGTATATAATAATTCACCATTATAGAATAATTATTTTAATATATATATATATATACAGTAAATCCATCCTTTCTATAATCCATGTAAAAAAAATGAAAATATAATTGCATCGATTCATGGAGGTCGTAGTCCACATGTACGCACGAGCAACGTTATCATTTTCCAATGGTTTGGAAGGTAAGAATATAGATATGATATTATAATTATAGAATTGAAATTACTTAATAATTATAATATATAAATATTAAACACTCTAAAAATATCTATCTATAAAATATGGTGATGAGAAATTAATTTTATCTCTACATTGAGAAGGTAAGTCATACGTACGCACATGTGAAAATTTCACTTCCCATTTAATGGAAAGAAGGTGAATAAAGGTTTTTTAATAATCATAATAAAATTTAATTATATTTATGAAATTTAATTTAATATTTCATGAATAATATAACATATTTAGATTAGGTAAAATAAAAATTAAAAGGAAGGTTATCGGTCAAGGTGATTACCTCTCCTTTGAAGGAACTACTTTAGATCTCCTCATCAAGATACTAGGGTTAGTCATTTTGGAATAATAGTGCCTCTATAATGTATATAAGGAAGTTTATAAGGTGTTTTTATAGGGTATTATTGATCTATAAGTCTTAAAATGTGTGAATAAATGATGGGAGTAGGTGCCCTTTTAGAATAGAGGTGAGAGGCAATTTTGGGATTTCTTAAAATATTTAAATAAAATAAAGTCATTATTTAGACTAACTACCTCCAAAAAGATAGTTATTTAAAGATAATATATGAAATGGTTTAAATAAATTCAAACAATAAAATTTTTAGAGGTTTATGTGGTGTCTTAAACTTATATTTTTATTTAATCCTTTAGTTATCCCATTTTAACATTAACTATGGTAACATCTTTTACACCCTTAAAGGGTAAAAATTTTACATATAAGGTGAAAATTGACACATAAATGGACAAGGAAATACATTTTTTACCATACATTATCCAAAATTTCCTATTAAAATATTTTTATAATTGTGAAATAGATTAATGAAATATTATTTTGATAAAATATCATTAATGTCAATTTTGACACTATTCATTTAATTTGACTTAAAAGTTATAAATAAAAAAGTTTTAATTTAAATATAATCCTTTAAAACTTCACTAATATTCCATATTAATATTTAAAATTTATTTAACACTATAAATAATTCAAATTATATTACTTTTAATATTTTTAAAATCATTTATTAATTTTTTTTATTAATTAAGGAAATATTGTGTCAGTGTTGCATAAACATTTAATATAACTATACAACGACTAAAAATTATAAATAAATATAAATAATTAAAATAATTTAACTTTTATCAGAATATATATCTATATTCATTTATTACTTGATTTTTTCTCTATGTAGACACATAAGAAATATTTAAAACTAAGAGAGTGGAATTTTGTAACTTTCATTACTTTAAATATTATATGGGTCATTTTCATCAAAAGTTGTCTATTAAACAACTAAATTTATAGACTAAGATGATAGTGCTGAAATTAAGTTCATCCAATAAAAATTAGGATGAACAAATTATGGCCTTATCACTTATTTTTTACCAATATTAACCTGATTTACCATTTATTGAGGTGATAAATTTTACCCCAGTTACTATTCATATGGACAAAAAGAGGGACTTGTTTGCCAAATTTGAATAACCAGATTGAAAATATATAATCAATTTTATCAAATTCAATTTCTAAAATTCATAGAAATTAATTTTTAAAAATCGTGCAACACTCAACTAAAACCGCTTTTTAGAATAATACATTATCAAGCATAAATATTGGTTTATACTTATCTCATGAATAGAAAAATGTAAAATGAATCTTAAAAAAATTGATTAAATATATAATATATTTATTTAATTAATATAATTCACCAATAGTGTATAATTTAATTAATTATGATACAAACACATTTTTCACATAAAAATAGTTTTTCAGAAGAAAAAATATCTCTTTTACTTTCAAATGATTTTTATTTTTATTAATATTTAATTGATACCCAAATAATTAATTTGTACATATATAACCATAAATTTATCATAATTTAGTTATCCTTATTCATTCCCTTCAATCCAATTCCTATGTGACAACTATCACATAATAATATTTTAATAGTATCACAAGGTACGTTTAAACTTGATGTTGTGTGTAACACAAGCTATCAGTGAAATTAAATTCATTTGAAAATAATATTTCATAAAATATTAGGGTGTAAAATTCTACCCCCCCCCCAACCTAATAAAATTAAATTCTACCATTAAATTCATCACTATGATATAAAAAAATGTGTATATATTTGTTTCATTATATCCTCAAGTTCCCAAGTACCTTCTTCAAATTTGTGATTTCTCTATAAAAACTTTCACCAAGTGAGTAGTCCTATTCCATAGAAATTTATTTATATGATACAATATTTATAAAAAAGTTATTATAAGAAATATAATTTTATAGTTGTATGACCACTAATTTTAGTATATGTTAAGGATCAAGTATGTACTTCCTTAGAAGAGATACATGGAACACATCATTAACTTGATAGAGGTTCAATGGAAGCACAAAGTGATAAGCTATTGTCCATACACGATCAAGAATATTTCAATGTATAATATACCTAGGGTTATATTAACCTTATTTATAAATCTAATAACCTTATTCCGTGGATAAATTCATAGAAAAACCTTCTCATTAACTTCAAAATTCAGGCCATGTTGATTTTTGTTAACATAACTTTTCTATCAACTCTGAGCTACCATGATGTGCTGATAAATAGATCTAAATTTATCTCTCATTTACTTATCTATATGAGGTCCCAATTGATTTATTTCTCTAATTTCATACTATAAAGTTGTTTTTATACACTTATTTTCATATAGTACTTCATTAGGATCCATCTAAATGCTTGATTAAAAATTATTTTTATTATAAAACTCAACTTGAGGAAAGTGTTGATCACAACAACCTTTAAAATACATAGAAAAAGATCTCTTTATATTTCTTATGGTTTTAATTGTTCTCTCAAACCAAAAAAATTTATAATGATTATAATTAGTACTAAAACTCAACTCTATATCCAGAGCCTCCTAAAGACTTAAGCAAAACTTTGAGGTAAACCTCAGATGCTGATCAGATATAATAAAATGTGGTACTCCTTACATCCTTAACACTTCCGTAATATAAATTATAGAAAGTTGAGCCAGAGAGAAGTATTCTCTAATGTCAATGAAGTGTGTTGAATTTTTATGGTGATCAAATATAACCCATATAGCATTATGCCCTTTATATGTCTTGGGGATTCCTATGATTAAATTAATGGTGATGTTTTCCCATTTACATTCTAGTCTTTTTAATGGTTGTAACATCCCACTTTGAATTCTATCTATCAACCTTAACTTTCTAAAATATCAAGCACTAAGATACATACTTAGTCATATATATCATAATGTTTTCCCACCAAAAATATTCTTTCAGATCTCTATAAATCTTTATACTTCCAGGATAAATAATTAATGATACATTGTGAGCCTTAAACAACAACTATTTCGAATATCATATGGATAGAACACATCCATGGTTCTTAAATCTTATCATTCCATCATAATAAATTTTTAATTAAGGAACATTTTCCACCTTCTTATGTAGATCTATATCTTCCTTATGTTCCACTTTGATCTTCACTCAGATAGATGTTTGAACACTCATTTGAGAAAGATAATTTTACTCCCCTTCCTTCAAGATTTCAAGATCTATCATTTATAAATCAATAATTTTTGGACCTTTTTTTATCATAATCATAGATAATCTAGCATGACCCTTTTGACTCAGAGCATTCACCACATTATTTTCTTTCCTATAGTGGTAATGTATTAAGAATTCATAATCTTTAATCAACACCAACCATATTCTATGGCTCATATTCTACTCCTTATATATGTAAATATAATTTAAACTTTTATGTTCGGTATAAATTTTACAACTTTATTTGAAAAGAAAATGCATCAATATCTTTAATGCAAAAAAATGTACAACACACTCAATATCATGAGTTGGGTAATTTTTTTCATAAAACTTAAATTGGTATGATGCATAACCTATCACTTTATCATATTTCCTGAGAACTCATCCCAATACCTTATTTGATGCATCATTATATATTACAAACCCTTCTCCACTATAGGGTAAATTAAGTTGATCAAATAAGTCATCAATACATGATAGAGTATACTTGTTCTCGATAGCGATCCTGTTAAGTTCTCAATAACCAATGTATAGTTGCATTGATATATATTTCTTCTTAACAAAAAGAATTGGTTAACCCCATGGTGATATACTAGTACAAATGAATCCCTTTTCAATATTCTCCAAGAGTTTCTTTTCAATTCCTGAAACTCAATAATGTAAATTATATATGGAGTCTTTGAAATATGTGTAAAACCATGCATGAGTTCTATCAAGAACTCAAATTAAATATTTGGTGAAAGACTAAGAAATTATTAAATAAAGAAATCAACGAACTCCCACATAGTAGGAATATATTTTATGTTGAGTTTACCCCCAAAAATCTGATATAAACAGCCCTTTTGAATAGGAATCAAGACCCATAAAATGGATGTAATTTCAATAATAAGTTCATATTTTCTATCGTGATAATATAATATCATGGTTTGATTTAGAATATTAAACATGACTTCCCTTACTCAAAAATTTATGTGATATTTAGGTAAATAAATCGAATACAAGCATAATATAACATCAAACTCAATTGGAGTGAGAATAACAAGGTTTTTAGGAAGCACATTCCTATAAACTTTAACCAGAGAATAATCATATACTTGATATGTGATCATCATACCACTATGGGTTTTTAATACTAACTCAACATTGAAAATTTTATGTGGTACTGTGATTCCCTAAAGAAAATTACTCTGATATAAAATATTAGTTAGATCTATAATAAAATAACACATTTTCAGTTCTTGAGTGTAAGGTAAGTGTACCTTTTACCACTTTGTTATCATACTCCACATCTCCAATAGTGATCATAAGAGATTTTCCTTTTTTATTAGGCTTAATGGGTTTTTCAAAGATGATAGTCATTAACCTTTGGTTTTGATCATTGGTTAGAAAAATTCCCATAATCCTTACATTTGAATCACTGGACTGTGGGTGGTGAATTCTATGGAGATTTATCAATATTCAAATAATTAGCTAACTATTTCCCATCACTAAATAATTTGATTATCTGATGACCTTTCTTTTCACACTGAAAAAATTTACCATTACCATTAAGAAAATATACACCATGTTTCCTTCCACACCTTTATCATAAGTGAAAGATCGTATTTTTTTCTCTATAATTTTTAGTATTTCCTTAAAAGCCCATCTTTATTTTCTTATGAAAACCATGAGGTTGAATGGTAACTAAAATCTCTATTTACACCTTGATAGAACATCAAATGATTTCTTCATATATATATATATATAATTATATTATGGGTAAAACCTTTGGGAGACTTGGATTTAAGCCACTAAAGAATCAATCAACCTAACTTTCAAGTCAGATGGTAATAATAAAAACCTGCCTCACAGGTCTCATAAAATATAGGAACCAACAGATTAATTATTCTTCTACTTTATCTCAAGTAATTACTTCTCCATTTTTATGTGAATAATTTGAGGAAAGTGATTATTAAAAAATAATATCTTAAACTTATCCAACTCTATAGAGTAAATTTTTTCTTGATGCCTCGTATTCTTGAAAAGAGTTCACCATTGATCTGTTTCTCCTTCCAAATTATAGATATCCAAAATGAATTTTTCAATATGATTCACAACTTAAGAAAGTTGTGTGAGCATAGAAATGATATTTTTCATTCCAAATCCCATAAAATTTGGTTGATCGTGAGAAAAATCATTACACTATATGTCATATTCTGTATTAACATAATTCCTTTAGCTTCTATTCATTGACTAAAACCAAAAATCATAGTGTGAGAAATAATAATCATAGTGTAAAACCACATGTTCATGAAAATATATTTACAGGATGTCTAAACCAAGACACTTTCTTCTCAATCTATGACACCTTAGGTTTAACTTAGGTCATTGGTGATCATTACAAAAACATTAAAATTTATACAATATTTAGACTTATCCTAGGTTTCTCACTAAAGTTTTCTCATCATAGTTTCCGAAGGTTAACCAAGTATTTATATAATAGAAACTATATCAACCAATACTTTTCACACATATATATTATATTTTATTAGATGAATATTCATTTAATATCATAACAATCCATTCCATAATCATATAGTTCTAGTATATTTGGAAACTTTGACACATAAAAAGCTAGTTCATAAGATTCATCCATTAACTTCCTAACCATCACACTTCCTAGTCATATCACTCCTAATTCCTTTATTTATAATCAGGAAAAATGAAACATAATAAAAAGTGATATTAGATGCTTATTAAGGGTAAAAAGGGGAGATATCAGTGATCATATAAGCATAACATAATTATAAGGGTATGAGAACATGATCTTAACATTTTAAATGTAGACCCCCCATACCATAGATCATAATATTGAGTCCTGGAATAAATCATGGAATTTCATAAGACATGAATCATAAAGGAATCAAATAACCGGATCTATGATATCATAACATTTGTGTAAGACATATAATTATGGCATACACACAAGCATAGAAAATCATTTACTTCGTACTCAAGGTTCACTTCCAAGACTATTGTAGTGGATTGGGTTCACTCCCCAAACCATTTTAGTATTCAAGGTTCGCTCTCAATACTATAATAGTGCATTGGGTTCACTCCCCAAACCATAATAACAGTCAAGGTTCACTCTCAAGACTATCATAGTGTATTTTCTTCACTCATAAAACCATCATATTTGTCAAGGTTCACTCCCAAGACTATCATAGTGGATAGATTATCTTACTGAACTATATTTAATACCCATTACAACACTATTTATATCATGTGGTATCAACATTTACCTAATACATTTGATGTACATATAGGTCGTAACCATCGCATAATGAAAACTATATGTGTGTGTTCCAGAAGGTCATAAAACATTAAGTATATCAAAACCTATGAAAATAAATGAGTTTTATAAATATTTCATCATAGAATATCTCATGAAAATGAAATAGTTTTAACAATTATTTCATGTTTTCATCATATAATTACTCATCTAAAAGGAATAGTATTCATAATCATTTTATCTTTTCATTATAGCATGACTCAACGAAAAGGAATGGGTTTTATAAAAATATCTTCATCATAAACATAAAAAATCCATAGAAATAATAATAATGGTATCATTGGATTATATACCCAATAAATAATAAGTGAAATCAAGGGGTTTTTTCTTTTATGAATAGAAATACCATTACGTGATCATTAAAACATTATTGAGGAAAATAAACTTTTCATTTTCAAAATCACTTTTCAAAAACAAAAAATTCACAAAATATTATGAAAATAATTCAATTTGAAAGTATCCTTGGAAACCTATTAAGTAATATTTATTATATTGAGTGTCTATAATAGTGTTAAATTTCTTTCATTCTGTATAAATTAAAATAAAACATTCGCTTCACATTTTTATAAAAATTCAAAAAGTACCTTGTTCAAAAAATTACAAGAAGGTTCCTTTTAAACCATTTTGTGAAAATTAAAAAATGGGTAAAATTGAATTTAAAAAATAATTTAATCATATTAAAAACTTTACTTAAAACATTTTTTAAAAACATGGATATGGAAGGAAAAGGTTTTTCGACCGAGGATTGAAATAAAATCAATTTTACTTAAAAACATATTTTTAGTCTCAAAAGTAATTGAGGTGAATAAAATGAATGGAAAACTTTTATTTTAAAAAAATAAACATATGAGAATAAAATTAATGAGTTTCTTGAGAGTTAAATTATAATAATTTACCATTGGAAACTAAATTATAAATAATCTTGATAAATAATGAGATTTTAACATAAAATTGTTTACTGCTTTGGTAACATTTCAATCGTAATCCCCATGAAATGAATAACCATATATGGATATTTAAATCTCACTAAATTTCATAATAATCATATAAACTAAAATCATGGATAGTATACACACCATGTAAAATAAATAAGGGGTGAATATGACATGTGTCTCATAGAAATATAAGTGAGATGAAAATCCCTTACATCGAGTCCGACTTTCCTCGTATGTATTGGAACCGACTATATAATAAAAATATTTTTGTTATATATATATATTATATAACTATAAAATATATATATCATACTATATATGATTTATTAATAACCTTTTATCACCATTTTATTAACTATTTTATATTAAAATATATGTTCCAGAAGATATCTCCTCCTTTTTTCTTGAATGTTTTAGTTCTATAGTTTTGGTACTTGTAATTTTATCATGGTTTTATAAAATATATAATATTAATAATTATATAAATATCATATATATTAATTAACTATAGTATCTTCTATATACTATGATGTTATTATAAATATGGTACAACCATATTCAATATTCTATCCATCCTTTGAATGACATGTCACCATACGTGCGTACGTACGGCTTACCGTCTCCACGTCGTGGTGTAATTGATATTCAAAACATTATTATTTGGATGGGTATGATAATGATGTCTAATTTATCTAAATAATAAATATAGCATGATAATTATTCTGTATATATGATATACTATCCAATTATATATTATTTTAATATCAAAAGAATGATATTGTCGCTCGTGCGTACGTACGGACTGCCGTCTCCATGAACGCGATGAGATTCATTCCCCATCATAACCATGAAAGTATAATTCTCACTTGATTCTTAAAAATAATGTTTAAGGACTTGATATCATTCTTTATATGAATAAGATACAACATATCCATAACAAACAAGACTTATGTAACAAAACATACAAAATAAAATGAGTAAGTTAACACACGAAACAACGATAATACTAAGAGTTTATTAACAAAGCAATGTTAAAAGATTATATATGATATCATATTAATGTATATAATTATTGTATAATTTAATAACAATTATTTCACCATTATATAGGAGGTTAACCTACCCTCAACCAAGGAAAAGTACAAGGTAAGGGGTTTTCATCTCACTCCTTATCCCCATGAGATTCGTGTCATATTGCCATTATTACCTTTTGTGTGGTGTATATACTGCACATAATTGTATTTTTTTTGTAATAAACTTTAATTTATGTGTATTTACATATTCATTGTTTGATACCTCTTTCATGGGGTGTATGTTTCTTAAGTCACCAAATTGGTAAGGGTTTATTTCACAATCTCTTCATTATCTGAGGTTATTGATACGTAATTATCTACTGGGACCTCCTTATCATCCACATCCATGTTTCCTAAAAATGTTTTTAAAAACATTCTTACTATTTTAAATAATATGGTTTAAGGTCATTTATACCATTTTTTAACTTTTTATAAGAAGTTTATAAAGGAATCTTTCTGTCATTTTCCAAACAAATTCCTTTTTAACCTTTTCGACAGAATTAAGGTAAAAATGTTTTTTAACATATACGGCGGGTGCGGATATTTTTCTCCATTATAAAATCATCAAAGCTTCCATTACAAACATATAATAATATTTTGAAAGTAAGTGTTTTATTTTATAATTATGTGACCTTTAAATGATTTCAAAATGAATATTTTAAGAATTTTTGAAAGGTAATATTTATCAAGATTATAATTTTAAATGTTTTAAAGATTTATCTTTCTAAATATTTTCAATTAATGTCCATGTTTTAAAGTTGATTTTAAGGATTTATTTATATGGACATGAATTTTATGATACAAAACTTCCATATTGTATTGAAGGTTTTTTGATATGTTTGACTATGGATGTGTTATTTCTATATCATTCATGGTTTATGGAGAAAGTATTTCATTTAGTATTCTAGTTTTAATATGAATGTTTATGTTATGTTTAAACCTATTCATATAAGGATTGAATTGGACTTAATAAGTGGTAGGTGGAGCCCGCTATAGCTCCTTGATGCATCGGTAGGTCACATGAGACAAACTAGTGTCTTGGCATAAGCCCTTGACAAAATCTTATTTGTAATCTTGGCACGAGTCCTTGATTATGTGATTATGATAGTCTGGCATTATGCATTCCATCATTATGAAAGTGGTTATTGATATTGCATGTGATTATTTGATTAGTATAATATCCATGTGAATAAGTAAATGGCATTATTTAATTTTATTTTTGTCGTATTATGCTAAAGTTCAAGTTTAAAAGGCTTTTTTTAGTTATACATTTCCTTAAATGTTTATTCTTATTTATGAAAGTTTCTGTTATATTGTTATCCTTACTGGGCATTTGATCTCACCCCGTTCTATGATTTATTTTTCCCAGGATGTGAAGAAGTATTTTATGAATGACCTGCAGGGATAGTATAAGGGGATATGAGTGTGGAGACAAGATGTTGTTGTATTTTTCACTTTATGATGTAATATAAGACTTATGAATGTATCTAGTGTTTCCAGGGCTACTAAACTAATCGGTATTTCGAGACTTAATCTTTTGTGATCATGCCAATGTTATCTAATAATGCACCGACTCTGGGTAATTGAGGTCGGGGCATTACAGTGAAATTATTCAAGAGAATTGGGAGTAATTTTTATAAATATATTGTTGATATGGTCTTCATATATCCCACAAAACAAATAATGTAAATAAATTTCTCAATTTTAAAAATTTTAAAAATTATAAAATGTAGTTTTTACTACACAAATCATGTCATTTAATAATAATTGACCAAAAAATATGTATTATCTCTATGAATTTCTTTATATAAAATCAATTGTTCATATATAAAATGAAACATAAAATGTTTTATTGAGTCAAAGAAGGATAGTGGGAATATTTTCTATGATTTATATAAAATTAAAACTACATCTTCTTACAGCATACTCAATGCATCATAATCTGATGTTTCAAAATAAATATCTCAGAATAAATATGATATTTTGGTCTAAATATCCACTATTCAAGAATTTAATAGCACTTTAAGATCAACATGCAGTCTTATTTCCATAATAACATGGAATGCATGACTTTTTAAACCAATAATATGTCCATTTCTGACACAACGAGACAGATTACAAGCATAACATCTAGTAACCCCAAATATCTATACCATTGAAATAATAATAAATTTATTTCATAATAAAGTGTGTAAGAAAATTTGGGATTCATTAAATTGTTTAATATTTTATCTTCAAATAATTCAGGTTCATGACACCTACCAATTTGGGAAATATCTAACTCCGCCTTTGTATTATCTTTGGTCTTACAGAGTTCGTACTAAAAAGTATAAAATATGTTATAAAAAATTATTCTGCACAATATTAATTACATATAACGTTTGATTAACCAACAAATCATTTCAATATTGTAGGTCCTAAAAATACACTTCTTTATCCAATTATGATCTCTTCCAAAACCATATATTTTTTGTCACCTATAGTTGGTCCAAAAGTAACATGAGATTATGAAGAGAAGATAGATTTTACATGAATACATGAGAGAACTACTAGAGGTTAATCCATTTCAATTATACCTTTGGTAAAATTATTTGTATTCCATTAAAAAGGGTGATCAATACGATGAAATATCTGATGAGAGTGAAAATAAATAATCTTTCTTCTATTAACAAGCACAAAAAAATTGCTCTTAGATATGTAATATAGACATGATTTTAAACCATATGTACTACATCTATATAACATACCAAATTTCATAAAGTCTATAATTTTACACAATAATTAAACATTCAATGTAAAATTATAATCTATAACTATATCATATGTAGTTTCACCATCATTCCATAATGAATGTAACTCATCAATTAGTGGATTCAAATAAGCATCAATATTCTTCTTTAAATGTTCTGGATTTAATAGTACTATATATATATATATATATATGATTCTTTCACCCACATACAAGGAGGTAAGTTGTATAGACTTTTGAAAATATAAAAACAAAAATATTAACTCTCATAAGCACCAAATGGATACTAACCATCAGTAGAAATACCAAACCGTATGTTATGAGGTTTTGAATCAAATTAATGATGCATCTGATCAAATTGTTTTCATCAATCACCATAACAGGGATGATTTAATCTTTTACTAATGAAAATATTTTATTTATGTCATTTAATTAATGTATATGCGTTTTGATACATAAATAGATTCTATAAAATGGGGGTAATGAGAAAATACCTCAATTATTTCATAAGAAATCTAGACTTTCTCTGTTGCTCCTCTTTATACCTCAATATTCCACATGTTTAAAAATTGGAAAATGATTCATAATCACCATAATATCATATGTAGTCATTTGAACATGAATAGATCTTCTGATAACTATGATTCAAATTATGGATCAACCACTTACTTTCAAAAAAACTTACATGTAATATATTTTCATCAAGAAACAATGATTTAACCAAATAAAATGTTTGATTAAAACAACTATTTTTCATTTTAAATTCTTATTTAATAGCCATAAATTTTATAATTCTTGAGTATTCTTATCTAGAATCTGAAATATAATACCTCCTTAACATATTTTCAAAAACCATAAAATTGAGATGGTTCTGATTCAAGATTTAGAATATCATTCTGAGTTGTAGTTTCTTGAATAGAGAGGCTAACATAATCATGTACTAAATTCTAACATGATAGATCTGGAACCAAAAAAATAGTATCCTCTAAGGAATTTTATTCACCATGTAAATGGAAAAAATATAATCTTTTTAAAAACCAAAACAAAATAGATGAATTCTAAAATTGTCAAACATTTCGAATCGCTTAAGATCGCATTTTTTACATAGATAGTTAATTTTTTTTCTTTATTAAAAAACTGTGAATTTGATGATATAAATGATATAAATGTTTCAACACCCTTAATGTAGATAGAATTTATATGATAACTATTGGGATTTTTTAAATGCTTTATAAAATCACGAATGCATAATAAAAACTAGTGTTTACTTCCTGAATCCATAGTTATCTAGAAAACAACATATATAAGAATAATTATTACTCATTGTGAATAATTATAGATTATTATTATATTTTCATTATGGCTAATTATTAATATTTAACATGAATTCTTACTAATTTTAACAAATTGTTACCAAAAAATTATTTTTTACTAATTGATGCAATTATTTATTAAGAAATGCTAATTATTTAATAATTATAATTAAATTTTTAATAATTAATATTAATTTTTAATAATTATTATTAATTTTTAATAATTATTAATATCGCATATAATTTTTTATAATTTTTTATAAATTATCATAATTTATTAATATTTACAAATTATTGCTAATATTTAGTAATTAATAATATTATTGACAAATTATTACTAATATTTACAAATTATTACTAATATTGACTAATTATTTATTAATTATTACAAATTATTTAATTAGTATTTCTAATTATTTTAATTATTACAACATATTAATTAATTATTTGAAATTTTTTATAGTTGTTAGTATTTTTTATAGTTTTTACACGGTATTACAAAATTTTTACTAATTATTAAAATTATATTTTAATTTTTAATAACTGATAAAATTATTTATTATCCAATACTAATTATTTATTAATTATAATTTAATTTTTAATAAATATTACTAATTTTTAATAATTGTTTGTATGTCATATATTTTATTTTGTAATTTATTGCAAATTATCATAATTTTCTCATATTTATAAATTTTTAATAATAATTAGTAATCAATACTAACATTTACTAATTATTACTAATATAGACTAATTATTTGTTAATTATTTCTAATTATTTAATGATTATTACTAATTATTTAAATTATTAAAATATTTTTCCTAATTATTGTGAACTTTTTACAACTATTAGCATTTTTATATATTTTTGCAAGGTATTAATAAAATCACTTATTATTAATAACTAAGTTTTAAGAAATATTACTTTTTTTAATAGTTATTATTTTTTCATTAAAATAATTTTATCACTTTTTTTATAAAAAATATTTTGTTTGAACATTTTCATTAAATTTATTTTCTTGTTATTTTTATAAAGTACTCATTTCCAATATATTTCATATATTAAATATATATATATATATATTACACTATATCTTAATCAAATATATTTACATCCAATGTATTCTTACATGTTTTTTTAAACCAATATACATATCAAAACTATATATATACATACAAATATAGATATATATCAAAAACCATACACATTTTTTAACACATTTAAATATGTATATTCACATGTTAAAATATATATATATATATCCAAATGTTTATAAAACTATATTCAAGTGTATTAAATAAATAAAAAACAATCATAAAATAATAATCAAACATGGTTTAACATCACGGCCACAGTCCAATCATTATCATAATTCATCCAAAATTATATCACTATAATCATGCTTTCAAAATAATCAAAATAATAAATTGAATTCGATAATATATTTAAAAAAATCAACAACATTCACTATGTTTGAATTAAATGCTTAATTTTAACATGATTTTTACTATAATTATTATTTCTTTTATATTATTTTTATAATGATACAATCTTCTTCTTCCTTTATGAAATCTTATATTAAATTTTTTTTATCATTATTTACCATTTATTAAATACTCCATTACTTTTCCTCATACTTTAAAATTATATGGAATTGTCATTCCATAAATTAAATATCATAATTTATATTTCATGCGATACCAATACAATTAAACAATTAAGTATATTTATATAAACCTTTCGACATTTATATAACACCTATAAATAATTTCCATAATAATCATATTTCCAACAAAAATATTAAATAATAAATTTAAAATTATTTTTATTCAACTAAAAATATAACTTTCACCTTATGGTATCATCAGTATATCACCCACATATATAATATTATTCCAAAATTAATATTTTAATCATTAAAATTTAATCTACATTAATCAATCAAGAATCAAATCCATCGTGTTCCCATTTAAAATGTTTTCCACATTTGGAAGGATTATATATATATATATATACATACATTAAATAATAATATATACTCAAAAAAGCATTCAATTTATATATATATATATAAGTTTAAAAGTTTCATTGTTTATATATATATATATAACTTTAAATATTTTTCAGTTATATAATATGTATATATATATATGATTATATATATATGATTATATATATATATATATGATTATATATATATATATATATGATTATATATATATATGATTATATATATAAATGGAGTGTGTGGAATGATATCAGCTTCAAACACATTGAGAATCAGTGGAGCTATAAGGACACGGCCTTATACATTACATAATCTCGTTTCTTTGAACTAAAATTCACTTTATTGCAATCATAAGAATCTTTTCGATTTAGAGTTTTTGATATTTATGAAAACTATTATATAGAAACTAATATTTTAAAAATTATACACTTCTACTTGATATCCATTTTTTCAAAATATGAAACTTTTAAAAAAACATTATTTATTTTCTTAACAAATCTTCAGAAAATTAAACTTGACTTATTGTTTTCTTTTACCAATCTTTTAACCCTGTGAAAAACATTTTTAAAACATTGGATGAGCACCAAAAGTTCAGTAATAAAATAAATGATATATTATTTTTTTATAATTATAAATAGTAATTAATATAATATATAAACATTAATTCCATCCTTATAATCAATCCATGAGATATGGTGATGGAAAATGAATTACATCGATTTAAGTGGTGGTAGTCCGGCGAACACAAGAACAATGAATTATTTTTCAATTTGATGGAAGTGGAGATAGATATAGGTCATTAAACTAACATAATAACATCTAATTATATGGAATATATTGTAATTATTATTTAATCATGGTTGAATAATGTTTTAGGGGTGTTGAAGAAGAAACAAAACTAAAACATGCAGGTGAAAACTATACATTTTCTTTGGAAAACCTCCTTTTCTTAACACCTTAAGACCTCTAAGATTGGTATTATGGACAAAAAAAGAACTATATAATGTGAGTATAGATTATAAGAAGTTATTTGGGTTGATATGTGTTGAACTATATGGTTTTTTAAGTGTAAAGGATTGAGAATAAGATGTTCCCTTTTATAAGAGAGGGAATGAGCACTCTGGGAATTCCTCAGAATATTAAATTAATATAATTTAATTATAAATTAAAAATGGATCCAAAGTGAGTTATTTAGAATATAATATTTTTATGGGATTAAATAACCTCATACAATAAAAATTAAACAATTTCACTCCATATTTCTACCCTTAGATTTTTCTTTTAACCCTTATTTAACCCATTTAATTATTATTGTGACAACATGGATTTCTTCTCATTGAGGGTCATTATAGATATTATACAATGAAAAACGACAAAAAAAGGGACCATGGTTGATATTATAAACCTTATAATAATAAATTTTATTAATTTAATATTTTTATGAATATTATATCATTTAATGAAATATTATTTACTATAAACTATTCATAATCTCAATTTTAAGAACTATTCGATACTTTGAATTTAATAATATCAAGATGACTCTTAAAATTTGAACCAAATATTTTAAAATATCCATAACATGTAACAGTAATCTAAATTTTTTTTATCATATTATTTATCTAAATTTCTATTTATTCTAATATTTTTAATCTCATTTATTTAATTTTTCCAATAATTAAATAATTACAACATCAGCATTGTACAAGAATTTTAATTAATTATTTATTCACTAAAATTTAAAAAAAAATAACATGATCAATATAAATCATTTATATTTCAAAATACTATTTATATTCAACCATATCCTCTTTATAACATAATATTAAAAATATTACACATATTAAAAATAAGAGTGTGACATGTTTGACTTTTCTTTAAATAAAATACCATGAAGGTAATAATCTAATACAAGTGGCCAAAAAATGTCATAAATTTTAACTTTGGATGATTATTGTTAATAAATACTCTTATAATAATATTTAGGTAATTTTTTTGGTCATTTTATGGTTCTTATCATTTTATTTTTAACCTAAATTACATAATTTACCCTTTACCACGGTAATAAAATTACAAAGTTTAATATTCATTTTGAATAAAAAAAGGAACTATTTAATAAATTTGGACCCACTTATTGAAAATATGAAATCCATTCTTAAAAATTCAAAATAAAGAAGTTTCAGAATTTAAATTAAAATTAAACCAGAAATACATGATGAAAAATACTTTTTCTAAAAAATGACTTTTTTTAAGTATAAAATATTTTATGATAAATTCAAGTATAGAATACATTTCTAAAAAAATAATTGAATTAAATTTTAAAACTAATCCAAAATTTAATTTCAATTTCTAAATACTTGACAAATTTAAGAAAAATTGGTATTTTTCATATTCATTGAAAAATAAAACTTTTCATAAAATTATAAAATTTTCACCATGGGATATATTTGATATGTTGATTTAAAAAAAAATTATAAATTAAATTTTCTAAAAGTTATAGAAATTAATTATCTTATTTGAACATAAAAATTAATTAAATCATTTTTAACAAAATATTGGTTTTGAGGAATAAAATGAATTTACTAAAATATAAGGGATTGTTTTCTAAATAGTTTTCAATAAATATATATTGATTAATACCTTTATATATATTTCAAAAATTAGTTAATTATATTTGTACCCATAAATTTAATGTCTATGTTATAAAGTTCTTAATTAAATAATAACATTCAGTTATTCATTTAATCTTGATGTGGCGTATCATGTACGCTATCAAGCTCAGTGTTTCCTTTTAAAATATTTGTATGTTACAGGGGAGGCAAGACACATCAAAATAAAAAAATAAGAACACCCAAATAGAAAATATCTTAAATCTAAAGGTTAAACATTGGTTAAAATACCACAAATCGGTTGGAATAGACCTGTATGTAGCCGAAACATATTTTATTCAATAATGGAGACCAAAATAGGGAAAAATGAAGTTATAGTAACCCTAAATAACAAATAAATCACAAAAACATGTATTTTTTTATATCGGGTTCGACTGAACTAATTGTAGTAATTGGGAAGGTGAAATCACAAAAATAATGAAGGAGGGTAAAAGAGGATTTTGTACCATCAGGATTTAAACCTCAATTAGTAAAAAAATCAAGTGCGATGGATGAATCTAGGGATGATTTCTTCGATAAGGCACATGCAGGGGATACTAAGCAGAGAAACAAAGAATCAGGGAGGATAGAGGAGAAAAAATGTTCATGGTTATTTAATTAATGTTTTAAAATGTAATTATAGAGATGAACTTTTTGTCACTAAAGATTATGTTAGTGGGACCTTTTGCGATGGATGATATTAACTATCAAAAAAATAGTTTTGCGAAAAAATTTCTGAAAGATCTCATTGTCCTTCATAAAAAATAATTTCATGAAAACATTTTACAATATATACTTTTTTATATTTCTATTACCCACCACAAATAAAGTTTTTTACAAAATTCTTAATATTCATCAAAAAGGTAATTATTCTCTATTAGTTGTGATGACTTACTATCCATCACAAATGTCAATTTTTCTAGTAGTGAATCGTGGATTCTTTCCATCATGCAGCTTCTAAACTCTATACTACCTCTTTGTATAATAGAGGTTCATTATTTTAATCCAACAATGAGTCACCATCTTCAGAAACTAGAAAACAATATCTATCTATTTCCCTTACTTCTCTTGTCCACCTATGTAGTACTTATGTTTTATGAATTACTTATTCCATGGGGATCTTTGGAATATGTTCCTATACCAACTATTGTGCATCCTAAGCATCAAATTCATATAATTCAATATTTCTCCCACTATTCTTCTGGATTATGTGCTATCTCTTAAGAAAAAATTACTTTTCTAATATAAGTTAATATCTTGCTTAAGTGGTTTTATAGATAGAATCCCCTTATTTCCTTAAGAAACCCAATAAAAATACACTTTGTGCCCTGGGGTTCTAGTTTTTTGCTAAACATGGCCTTTAAAAATGCCTTACAACCCCATAAATATGTATGTGACAAAACATGTTTCTATCTACTCCATAACTCGAAAGGAATTCTATTTTATATTTTAGTTGATAGTCAGTTTAGTCATATTCCCTATTTTGTATTTAATATACCCAAAAGGAAAATAGAATATATGCATGACTCATCATTGAACTAACCATGTCTAACAAGGTATGATTGCTCCTTTCACTTACATTATTCCATTATGGTGTGTAATGTGAAGTGATTTGAGAAATAATCCCAAAATCTCTTAGAAAGTTGATAAACTATTGGTTAAGATATTAACCACTTTAATCAAATCAAAGCTTTATTATCTTATTTCAAAGTTTATTTTCTACCTCATTCATTAATTCTTTGAATTTATCAAAGGAATTAGACTTATACCTCATCAAATAGACATATACATATCTACTCAAGTCATCAATAAAAGTTATCAAGTAAGAATATCCACCTCTAGATTCTTCTATAAATGTTCAACGCACATTATTTTGTACCAATCCTAGAAGCTCTATGGCCCTTTCACCCTATCCATCAAATGTTTGTTTGGTTATTTTTTATTATAAATTATTATGACACATTTCAAGTGGTTTTGGCTCAAAATAGTCAAAATAACTATCTTGATATATATTTTTAAAATTTTTCTAGTTTACATGAACAAGATAGTAATTTCATAGGTAAGAGTTATATGAGTCATGAAAACATGATTTTTTATCAATTTTAGATACTTTTTTTCATAATTCAATACATAACGAACATTATTTAAATGTGTCATACCAAAGCATATGTTTTATTTATATAAGGACTAGAATTTATTTCTAATAATGAAAAAAAAAATGTATCTTGGAAGGATACAAAAATTATGTTTTCGCTAATAGTCAATACATAACAACAATATATTAAAACCAATATCATTATTGTTAGAAATTAAATTTGATATCCTTCATTGTCTAGATCAGCCATCCTTATACCATCAGCAGCTCTCAAATCCACTCTCCACATGAAATATTTCAAAATCTAATTAGAACTTGTATTTGGATACATATGTGATCACCATAAGAAATATATAATACCCATTATGTATATATTTAAAGATTACACTTGATAATAAATACACCTTTAACATCCCACTCTTCTGGGTGTAGTTCTTCTCCCAATGGTCTTTCCTTCCATATGTAAAACATATTACTTCTTTTCATTTCCCTCCCTCTGTATATTCATATTCTGGGAAGGATGGTGATCATGATATTTAAACTTGTTATGAGTCTTTCTCCCATATACCTTGATCTTCCATTTTATATTTAACATAAAGAATATGGGTTTCCACACCCCATGTACTTATCCACATGGATAATTAGATTAAGAATTTCTAAAATTATCTTCCCATTATTTCTCATGTTATAATTAATAATAAAACAGGTTAAGGTCTTGGGTAGTAAGGAAAGAATGAGATCTGTGTGAAAATTATTTAGGAATTTAATCCCCAATATGTTTAAACATTCAATGTATCCAATAATATTTACTATACAAGGCCCGGTTGATACCTAATATCTAATCTTGCAAATAAAAAATCATTGTATATCACGTATCGATCTTGTCTCACCTTCTCTTGATAGAGATCCTGATGGTGAGATATCATGCTATATGCACCCATTTCCTAATGCTTTTTCAAAATCTTAGTGTTCATGGAAGATAGAATAAAACATTGAACATATATGGTATCATTTAAATGTTTCTTATATAGTGACAACTCTTCCACACTAGCCATTTTTTCAAGAACTTCAATATAAGGTTTTTCTAGTAAATAAAATTTCATTTCATGGTGTATGATAACACATAAAATCTTTTGTCATTCTAGTAAATTAGTTCTACTGATATGTTTATTCTTATAAAGTATAAATCACAGTGATATATTTTAATTCCTATTTATTTTCATGTCTAAAAATAATAATATAAGAATTTTAGTACATCATATGCTAAAAGTAGTTAAATATATGTTATATTATATTATATTTATTAATCTCCCACTATTTTATAAAACCCAACATATCTAACTATTGGATTTAGAATATCCTATTTCTTGTAAATTTTATTGTCAAGGATCAATATTCCCCTTCTCATAACCTAGACTTGGGCATGAAAAGTCATTTGCAGGTTTTAGGTTGGCAGTAAAAATTACAACTGCGTTAACTCACAGTTCCTTGATCTATTGAGAATACTCCCCAATCCATAAATCCTTAAATTGTATTTCCTAAATCTTTAACTATTGGTTATACTAAGTCCTACTTGGGTGGTCAATCCTTGATGTGGTCTAAGTTAAGTCAGCCCAAAACGTCAAGTTATAATTCCCTAATAATTGAAAGTACCCTAACTTGGTCTAGTTAATCACTTTGAGCTATGGTTCGATTTTAACTTAACTAGTACAAGGCTATAACAAATTAATATAAATAATTGAGGGGCTTTATCTTTATGAATAAATTTCTCATTTTTATATTTATAACATGATTTTTAATATTAATTATATTTATTTAAGTGGGTAACCATTTTATAGATAAAGTGTATGCATAAGACAATTTATTTTGGTTCCATATTGCATGATTGTTAATTCATTAGATTATGTGATACTAAAAAACATCCATATTGAAATTATCCTTACACTTGATAGAAATAAAATCATAAATTGGTATTATCCTGATCTTTTACTAATGGTTAATTTATCTAGTGGATAATAAACTAACTGTATACCAAGGAGGAAACCTATTAAACCATGACTTGGTTTGTATTGTAGATTTTCACATATCCACAAATGTACCTCCTGGATTGGTTTTACCTTATCTCCTAACTTGAACCACCTCCACTCACTTTGGATCTTCATCTATTACATAATCTTTTACTCACACACAATTTAGGGGAACCAAAGTATTGGTTAAAGGGTTTATATAAAATAAACCATGGGCTCATAGACCCTTAAATAATGAGAGGAGGGATGATGTGCAATCCATAAATTTAGTTAAATAATAAATTAAAAGGAAAATAATCACATACAAAGGTTTACTCTATTTTCATGATCATCCACATACATTAAAAGAATTATACATTTTATAAAAATAGCTTTTAATTCTAATCATTCTTATTTAAGATGACTCACACTCGAATAAGTTAATTATATTATTTAATTAATATATTATCTTATCTTAATTCTCATCCAAACTTTCTTGAAATTCTCAGACATAATAATTTTAAATCAATTTTAATAAATTTATTTAAAATTAAAAATATACCAAAAACATGAACCTTGGAGGCAACACGGTGAGTACCCATCCGAACTACCCTGCATGTATTATAGTCTTATATTGATTACTCATGAATCATGTGTCATACACAATTTATCACATAATTTCAGATCATTTACAGGGTCAAATAAATGACACATAGAACATATTATATTTATGTACCATGTTATATTTCAATGTGCACAGAGTAATGTCTATATTATAACTTATATTTTATATATAGTTTCGAATGTTATGCAGAATTTGTTTAGAAATTTAATATATAAAAAACTTATCACTTGGAATGAACATAGTCAAATAAATGACACACAAAAAACATACTGATATGGTTTATCAATAAAATAAATTAATTTTTGATTATTTATAATTTTTTAATATACACTGTGTGCAAAATATAGCTACATGAAATGTATATTTCTCACCATCTATCCATAGTACATGCCTAAGGACTCGACTTGAAATCATGTCATAGAAAATAATAGAGTACACAGTGTGTGTATGGGATGCACTCCATGTGGTCTCCAAATTACATGGTCACCAGTCATGTAGGTTTTATAAGAGCATACGTAGCATATCTTTGACAAATGGACTACATGTCATGTACAGATGTCACATACTGTGTAGTTTGGATGACCGTGTGCTAGCCTGGCCCAGTTAATACATGGTTTATACACACCGCATGTAATAAATCAACATGACATAAATTAATTATGAATTAATTATTGATGAATTGAACATTGTAACACATTGTGTACAAATGGGAAACATGATTTGTACTATTTTTTTACCATCTAGAATATTCATCTCCTCTTGATGATTTATTAAAATTTTATTTATTTATAAAATTAAATGATTTTGATTATATATTTTTATAATAAAGAGGAATAAGAGTATATCTCAAAACTTAGATTAAATAATGATTAAATTGGGAGTGAAAACTAATGAAAAATGTGCAAATCAATCAATGTTCATTAAATAGTTATACATAACTATTCTACCATTCCGATACCACTTAAAGGTTCCTAAAAAAGGGAAATAAATAGATGGGGCATGCCCAACTCATCTTTTTATCATAATTAATGATCAATCTGAGATATACATTGATGATAAATGTCATCACCAACAAAATTGAATCAAATATTAATTTATGAGAGAATGTAAGAACCAAAATGCAATATCAATGAATATTATTTATAATTAATTAAATTATTTTAATAATCTCCTTGTGATAAATTATTTTTTTGTTTATGAATTGGAAAAATCCTATGTATCTTATCATCCCTGTGTTGTAGTAATAAAGTATATATATTTTTAAATAGTGATCCACACGTGATCCATGAACCTCTAAACATCACTGTAGGAATCTTCGGGTTCTAGCTCAGTAGATTATAATTCTTTCATTCTTTGTATTTTATCACCTCAAGAATAGATTCAAGAAATATTCTCTTTGATCTATCTATAATTAAGAGTGGTGGAGGAGTAGAATCACTCATCGTTCTTGAGATCATTCCTGGAGAAAGGAACTATCTTGGTCTTTAAGATAATTCTCTAGATGTTGTTGTGCACAACCAAAAAAAATGGACACAACTTATAAAATAAAATAATTGTGTTTACATACTACTAGGGTTAGAAAATAATATTTTCACATGCGACCTTATTATTTTTCTTAATCCCTGTGGAACCTCATGACTTTAATAATACTAATATTATTATTACTTCCTGACATGAGAAAAACTCCAAATTAATAAAAAAAATATTAAAATAATAATTGATATATATATATATATATAATTTATCATAGAACCATTAAACTCAGTTCTCCATTCCTCCAAAATATTAAACAAACCTTGAATAATGAATTTTTATTTAATAAAAAAATATCACTACATTATTCACCAATAAATGAATAAATATTATATTTACTAAATAGAAATTAAATATTTATTAAATATTTTGATCACAAAATATTCTCTCGAATAACCAGTGATGTAATATATGTGATAAATAAAATATGAATAATTATTAAACCTTGTGCATGAATAATATTTATTCAAATTGTTAAATAATATTATTATTTAACTGAGGTTCTAGATACACTTAATGTTTGGCCATCTAGGCCTCTTTCTTAGTAGCAATAGGCAAAGCAGCTCGAGGTCCAAGGTTAGCATCCAATTCCACTTAATGGAACCCATATAGAAATATGTTAATGTTCAAATGACATAAAACCACATATGAATGTTTATTGTGTATTATAATCCACCTACCATGATATCTCTAATCAAGTAGGTTACATGCTAGTTCCATCAACATATCTTCTTTATATCTCTTTGTTTGACTGTATGGAAAATGAAATTTCCTATATAACACTCTGGATTTCAATTGATTTAGGTTGTATCATCTTCATAAAATGTCATGAGATATCAACTTGTATTAAAGAACGGAAGGAAAAATCCTTTCTTTCATTATTCATGAATAAACTATTACCCATGATGCACCCAAAGTATCATACTATGCCATGAACATCTATCATCATGGTTTTCATCAATACATAAAATTATGCATCTCATAATATATAATAATAATAATCTTAAACTCTAATTATCAATACATATATCTTCAGATAGGGAAAACCACTGACACATAGAAATGTTGATTTTCTACTGGAAGGTCTGGTTCTAATAATATCTTGCATTGGAAATTACTAATAGAGTACATGCTGAGAAGGTGACTAAAATTCCTATGGGTCTCCACCCCTGATAAACTATATCAGTTATGTCTATAAAATTATTTCATATGGCTATATAACATATATTTATAAATATTTTCATAAAACTTCTGGGTTCTCATAATAATAGGGAACTGCTATAACATTTCAGTACAATAGGTACTTTTAGAAAATTATCACATATTATGTTATATAGAAGAAAATCATTAAGTGATAAGAAGTTTATTAATATTAAAAACTATAAATATAAAAAATCCTAAAGTGAACAGAAGTTGTACCTAGGTCACTAACTCAAACAAATAAACCAATAAATTTAATGATACGAGGCTTGGAATGTTTAGATAAGAATTTGAAAGGTTTTATATGCTTCTAAATGAATCTATTACTAGTATGTTTATATAGTTTAATGAAATTTACAGTGTTTTAAAGTAAATTGGTGATGATTTGTGTACATAAATATCTGTAAATAATATTCTCTGGGTCCAACCTAGAAATTGGTCTCCCAAGGTCAAAGCTATACAAGAAGCAAATGAGATAAAGAAAATGGTGGTTTAGGAGCTTCTCATATATCTCATAACATAATAAATCACCATGAGAATAAATCTAGAATAAAAAGAATAATAATAAAAAGAAACTAAATAATAAAAAATAAAATTTTCTTTCAAAGATAATGATGATGAGAATTTGATCGAAATCAAATATGCCATTGAATCTCTGGACAATAAGTTGAATAAACTCATAAAGAAAAAATCATCACATCATACTAAGAATGAAAGGAAAGATTAATATGAATTAACTTGATATGAATGACATAAAAAGGTACATATTAGGATGAAATATCCAATATAAAAAAAGAATATGAAAGAAAAGAAAAAAGGTAATAAATCTCTTAAAATCTCAACTTTGAGTGCTAGTGAAGAGTCCCTTTACTCAACCACCTTGGGCAACTCAAGTCATAAATGTATCAAAGAAAATATAAAGGTGGTTGATGAGGTTGGTTTTATTATTTCAAAATCTCCCTCTCATTCCTTCTCTTCCTATCAATCATAATCTTATTATTTCTCTTCTAATAAAAAAATGAACATGCGAATTTCAGTAAATAACGCATTTCTAACTATAAATAACTTACAAAGAAATATAGAAATTTCTTAATTAAATAGAACTTATTTGAAAAGAAAAAATATATTTGGTATTGAAACTTAAATATCAACCTAAAGTTGAAAATATAGAATTCCACATTAAAGAGATTAATAATACTCTAGAACAATTTACTCATAGTGATCAATATATTAATGTGAACATGAGCCTCAACCCAGTTGATGAGGTATCCTTAACTGCATCCATGGGACCCAGGATCAAAACCAGGCGGAGGCATATTTCTGGGGGTACTATACCAGTACTGTAGCAGGCACAATAGCAGGCACTTTAGCAGTATTGTACATTGTGTGGTACTGTAGCATTACTGTAGCAATTACTGTAGTAGGTACTGTTTAGAACTATAGCAGCCAGAACTATTCACCTTAGGCCACTATTTGGCTTGGAATCCTTGGGGATTTCTGTCCATCCATTCCTTTAGGTCTGTAGGGATTTTGGGCCACCTTTAAGGACTTCAGGACACCTCAAGGCCTTCTGGCCACATGCAGTTTCCCGAGACAGACTACAAAAAAAGAAGAATCCCCATAGGAGGATTTAGAGCAGGTGCATTCACTAGATCAGAACCAATGGATTTGGAAGAATGGGAGGGTATGGCTACACCATCAGGACCATCTTGTGCCTGCATGGGAAGCTTAGTCATACATCCATGTGAAAGTGGAGAGCTACGATCATGATTCAGATGCTGGGGAGGGGTAGTTCCTTGTAGTTATAGTTTAGTTGAATTCCCTAAGACCTTCAGGTCATGTAATGTCTCTTAAGAATATGTTCTACATAACCACTAAGTCTATAGGCCTTTTAAGGGTTCCCCCTCATCCCTTGAAATGGGGGTTATCAAAAAAACAATAAAAATGAAGGCCTTCGGGCCATTCGGGTCATTAATATATTAATTTGATTTTGGGTTCATAACATTTTAACAAAAATAATTCTAGATTTGGTTTTCTAAATGAAAATAGTATTTATAAAAATTCCAAAATTACTACTTTTTTAAAGGGAAATGCCAAAAATATTTTTTGAAATTTTGTTGAAAATATGGGCATATCATTTATGAATACGATTAAAAAGATGATAAATATGAAAATTTTAAATATATTTATCCATTATCTCATATAACTCGTATAAAATATTATAATAAACAAGTTTGAATTCTTAAATATTTATTATAATATTTTTCTCGACTTAATATTATTTTGACATCAAAATATTTATTAATTGATTTGCCTAGAACCAATTCCAAAAGGCTACCAAAGGTAACTTGATTTTGAGATTTTTTAGGTATGTGCGACTGGATATCATTGATTTATTAAATATAATGCCTCATAGTCATTAAATTAATATCCCACTCCGAAGTAATTCATTATCAAAATGGATGATCCATAGAGATTAAATGCACCAATTTAAGTAGAGCCTCACTTATTGCTTTTTGGATAAGTTTATCTCACGAGGGATAACTTTTTATATGCTTTAAATTTTCTTTCCTATATTTAATTTCTTTTAAAGATCTCTCTCTATATCTTCTCCACCACTTATAATTCTTAAAATATTGGAGTTTAATTTTTAATTTTTTAATTTTTTTACTTTGTTTTTTAACATTATTTATTTATATTGAATTTTATTTTAAGTTTAATTTTTTTAATAACCTTTTCATTATTTATTAAATTTAATTTTACAATATTTTTAAAATTTTATTTTCAAAATCACTTTAAAATTTCCATTTTTCAAATTCTTTTATCATTTTAAAATCATGAGATTCACTCTTTGCCATTACTTAAAAATTTTTATTTAATTTTATTCCTCTTCTTTTTTAGATGATGTGAACTTTTATGTTATATATGTAATATATATCTTATGATTTACACATTTTTACCTTATGAATTTCCGTTCTTTTACATTTATTTTTGTCTTGTCTTATTTTGTAAGCTTATGAAAATCATTAAGGGTAGGATATAATTGCTTGTCACTATTGTTTTACCTTATATGCATTTACCTTCTAGATATTAATATCTTATTATTTTACTTCCTTATTCACTTTTTGGTAATCACAAAGGGGTACATATTTTGGTAATTGGGGAGAGGTTTTATTTTTTTCAATGAGGGATATGTTTTTTGGTTAAAGGGGAGAAGTTAATCAATTGAGAATATATTGTTATAACTTTTTTAGAGAGAGAAAATTTTCTTTGTTTTACAAGGGAAGATTCATTTATGTTTATCTCTTGGGAATACAAAATATATTGTGTTTTTGTTATATCTTTATAATATTTAATATATTATGTTATGTTTATCTCTTAAGCATATTGAATATCTCATTTTAAATATCCTGAATACATGGTTACATGTTTCATTATTGATTTACACTTGATATTTTTTTATGTTAAGTGTTTATGATCATCAAAACGGGGGATATTTTTATACATAACTCATTATCGTGATTTTATCATGATCAAAAACACTCAATTATATATATAAATATTTAATTTAAGTGGATGAAATCTATATTTCAAAGGTTCCATGTGTTGATCTTAATGTAACAAATCAAGGAATCTTGTTGAACTTTAGGATCATCTTGATATATTTTAAGAGGATATAAAATATTAATTAATGTTTTAATGGATGTAATGAAACCATGGAAGGAAGATAAAAGGGTAAATTGAAGGCATCTAAGGAATCTAGAGGGCTAGGTGGAATTATCAAAGCTGTAGAAAGTACCACATTGCTAATGCAGATCCACCAGCCAATCATTGGAATATAGATAGAATTTCCAACCTTCGAAAAGTCCATAGATTAGATAGTGGATATCTACTAGATAGCCGATGGTGAAAAAAATCCAAGAATCCTTTTTCCTACATACTAGCTAGTTTATGTATTCAATCTAGAAAGTCAAAATTCTAAAATCCGATTAACCTTAAAGCTCTTAAATTGTCATTAATGGTACTAAACTTCTCTATCATATTCCATAATCTTCAAAGATATTTTGTAGGATATAAATAGAGGACCTAGGAGGATTTAAGATCTATGGGTAAATTAATAACACTTGTGATAAAATCAACAAAATCCACATGTCAAATCTCTAATAATCACAAAATTATCTCTAAGACCCAAATCTAATTCTCAATCACTAAAGGCTCTCATTCTATATTACCAATTTATACCTCTCCTCAAGTCTAAACTTATTTTTGAGGGATAAGGGAGAATATTTTTAATTGATTTTAACTAAGAAAATATTTCTTCTTCTCACATACCTTCTATAATTGGATTCTTTTTATATCCAACGAAAGATAAGGTTCATGGGTGGTTACTAATGTTGAAGTAAGGGAGATTGATTTCTTGTTACTTCCATCAAAAAGAATGAGAGTACTTGGTTATTAATCTATATTAAAATAAACAAAAAAATAACATAAACCTACCAACCTCATGGGAGTATATGTAGGGGATCACACCTAGCTATTGGTGAACCCCTTTATCAAACCATGTTCTCTCACCCTTTTAATATACTGTTTTCATCATTCAAATAAGATACGCATAATTTCATAAATTCAATAAATCAATTTTCTTTTTGTATAATCTCCTAATTAGTATTGAAATTAACATTATAATATTCATTGAATTTATCAATTTATCTCTTTATCAAATTTTTTGATTTATCAATTTATCACTTTATAGAATTTATTGATTTATCACTTTATCACTTTATCATATCAAAGTCGTTTTTTTTTTAATTTTCTATTTGTATTTAATGTTTTAATTTTTAAAAATAAATTCAAAGCTCACCTATTTCCATCCTATCTGACCAAAAGAAAATACCATCATACCAAGTGAGATTTGGGATCCAGTTAGTTCATAAGACAAGATTAGAGCTATATTCTACCATTGATGATGTTAGTATTCAAATATAGGAACGTATTATTAGAATTTTTATAGAATGTTTGTTTTTTAAATATCTCTTGTGATGAATAAAAATTATATTAAATAATGTATGTGATGAAAAGTGACGAATAAAAAACTGGGTCAGGGAAATATATGGTACCAATTGTTGGATCCGAGAAACAATCTCAGGATACGTTTCATCGCTAATTATGTTTCCGCACCTATTGAAATAATAAGTTATTATAGATACAATGTTTAAAATTTGTGATACTTATGATTTTATATTTGATAAATACGCATATAGAATAAATATTTGTGATATTATTAGTCTTTAAAATGTAAAGTAAATTCTTAAGGACAAATAAAACATATACTTTGTTTTGAATGTATATATCAAGTATCTTTTCAAAGTTCTTATATCTAATGATTGTTGTGATATTTTTATTAAAATCTACCAGTATTATTTTTTACATAAATCTATATCACAATTATATAATCTCACTTCATGTTGATAATATCATATCATTTTTAAGTCCCCATTATATATATATATATAATAATCAATGATGAACACAAAGGAAATTATAAAAAAAACATGAAAAGTTTTCAATGTGTTTGAACTATAAGTAATGAATGATAGGATATTTTAAATACCTTCCATATAAATTTTAAACTATATACCGCAGTTACAGTTGTGGTAATTTAATTTTTTAACATTAATTAATTATTAATTTAAAAAAAATAAGAAACTTTTTATGATTTTTCAGATATGTAAATACCTCAACCCTAATATCCTAGAGTTAGTGGTTACTTTATTACATTAGAACTAGATAAAAAAATCACATACCAAAATACTAAATAATATAATAGTCTTGGAAAACTAGATACATGATTAAATCTCACATTACATTTGAAAACATAAAATACAACATAGTATTTTCTGTGAGAACATCATTATTCTCTGTAGAATATGCTTACATATCATTCATAGTAAACATACAGGGATCCTATATAAAAGGGAAACATAAAAAAGGGGTGATATATGATACTCAGTAAAGGAATGTTTATAGTGGAAGTTATTTTTTCAAATGTTGGTTCCTTGGTCAAAGACCCAGACACATATTATTATTAAAAAAGGTGAAACTACAAAAGTCTGAAAAATGGAATTTTGTTACAATCTCTTTCATAGAGAGGTAGGAGGTCGACTAGAAAATTATCAAACCAGGACATATAAATAATCATATGATCTTGAAACTTATCAATGGATTAAATAATTTTTTGAATTATATTATAGACATTAATAATTGATTTTATAATGATGGAATTCATAATATAGGAAATCTAAAACTTACCATCAAGTCCTTATTCCAAGAAATATTTTAAAAATGGGTATATCCTTGTCAAAAATACCCAACTTGTTTTGTCTCGTTATACCAACCAATGCATTGAGGGGCTATGTAATTTCAGGACCTAACTATCACTTAATAATTCTAATTTATTCATTATATGAATAAATAATATAACTAAATAAAAATTTTAACATCCCTAGCCTGATACTCCCTCATATGAACAATTTGGGTGGCAATGTGACCTCAGGCATGCCTTCTTATACACTAGAGGCTTCCAAATAGAAGAAATGGTGTAAGGAATATAGTGGGGAGATTATACCCTCTTTTATAAAGTAACAACAATAGTGGAAATAAAAACAGTGTAGCAGAAAATAAAAGAAAAAATATAAATAATCATCATGAAATCTTAGTGGAATAATGGGTAATCAATAAACCAATAATAATACAATCATGTAATGTTAGGATAAAATGTAGTTAAATGATGTGTTGTATTTCATAAAAATAAAGGACTAGCATACTCAAAATAGAGACTCCAAAAATCCTAGTCCCAAACCCCATGTTAGTCCCTTCACCAAGCTCCAACCCATCCAGAAAACAATAATAAACAATATGGTCCCTTTACCTTAACCATACCTGTATCCAGGAAATATATCCAGGTACCAAACAGTGACCTGATAGAATGTGATTAAAACTTAGTATGCCATAACCAATAGTGTGTAAAAAATCCATTATAAGTATATAAAAATGCAATAAAGTGATAAATAGGGGTATTAATTTAATATATTAATGTAGCCCATAAAATAAACCCACTAAACCTTGAGCTCTAGGTTGACACCAAGGGCCAGCTAAACTTGCTTCAGTACGATTTCAAATATATGTGAGTATTTTTTGGAACCATCCCAAACATATCTTTAACCCTTCTATGGTATAGGCTAAAAATAATTACAGTAAAACTACTTGGATACCTCTAAGAATTTTAGCATGTTCAGGTAGATCCCTTGAATCATTTCAGCATATCTAGGTAGATCCTTCAAAGCATTATAAAATATCTGGGAATCTCCCTCTATGTATTATAGCATATCTAGGTAATGCACTATAGGAATCAAAACATATCTGGTAATATCTCTCTAATAATAAAAGTATATCAAGAAGTCCTAACAATAAAATATTCCAATCCAATACAATACATGAGAACACATCCAGTGGGTTAAACATGTCTTCAAAATTACTAATTCACACCCTTTTATTCAATTGATCCAAAATTATTAATTATCACATTTCACATTTTTTACTAATTTTACATTAAAAAGGATAATAATTCACCACTAATCCAAGGGTGAGATAACCTAATAAGTGGATGAAAACTTGGTCTCAAAGCCAATAGACCCAACGAATCCAATGAGAGGTCTAAACATAAGAATATCATTGAATAGTTATTTATTCAAATAATTTATTTAACACACATTAGATAATGCTGTGATCATAATCATAACACATACTAGTGAGTTGAAAAAATACTTTTAGAGAGTTTTTCTAGACCACATACCTCAAATAATAGTTGATGCTGACAATTCTCAACACACAAGGTAAAGTCTAGTACCTTGATCCCTCCAACAAAGCATAGAAACTGCCAACAAAAAACCCCCAAACTTGGTTTAGTTAGGCAGTCCCAATATAGGGTAATGTATATGGTAAAATAGAGATATGATAAGGATATCATGAACTTCAAGGATTACCTCGGATCTCATGATCTAGAATGAGGATATCCAATGGAAAAACCTTCTGGTTTAGAGAGAAATTCTTATTTTATGCTACTAGAAGGTCTATAATCAGGAGAGAATATTAGTGTTATTAAAATTCATGATAGTAAGTTATAGGTTTTTAAAAATAGTTTTGGAATTGAACATTTATGTTTTAAATAGTTTATTTACATCAAAAATCCCAAAAATTCTATATACACCAAAAAAATCATCATTATGGCATTAAAAATTGAAATAAACCGAATTTACGACATAAATTATGTTTTACGATGTAATTTCGGGTTTTATGGATTGGCCTAAAAAATTAACAGTGTTAAGGGATTTCATGAGGTTGACCTACCAAATTTATGACCTTAGGTGGTTTTATAGGGTTATCTATTCAATTTACGTTGAAAATTGGGGATTTTCAGCATAACTTCTTCCTGAAGCCCGAAACTAACACTCCTTATACTGCACCTATGCAATTATTTTTCCTTATGGATCGAGGATCGATTACAATGGTTTAAACCAAAAAAACCAGGATTAAAGTAGGTTTAAAAAAACTTAATGATAGACATGTTCAGTAAAATACAAGTTCTTACAATGTGCCTTAACGATTAATAATTATCTTTATTTGAAGAACCATAATAAAAAATGTCAATTAATTCCCTATTCAAACTAATCATAAACCATCCATTAAAAAATTTCAGATGTTATCATTATATTATATTCTTAGTAAATCATTGGATTCATCAAATGATGTTGACATAGATTAAAATAATTTTAAAAGATCACTAGAATATTTCTAGAGTAAAATAGATTTTTCATTTTTTGATCACATATTTAAAATATAAAAAATTTAAAAATATTAGAAAAAACACTTTATTTACAAAGAACCATTGAAAATTTTAATATAAGTTTAAAATAATTGATTAGACATGATGGTGGGAAATTTCTCTCAAGGTGAGTATATTAAAACAAATATTCCTTTCACATTTTTGGTATATAGTCAAAAGTACCTCATTTGGAAAATAATAATAAGACTCCTTTAAAAAATAGAAAGTACAAAATTGGTAAAAATAAATTTAAATAACCATAGTAGAATATAAAAAACATTCTATAAAATATTTTAAATAAAACATAGAGATGGAAGAAAAAATTTTCTGACCAAAGATGAAATAAAGTTTGTTTTTCTTAAAATCATTTTCCCAATCATTTTAAGTACCAAAGAGAGGAAAATAGTACTATTTCTTGAAAATTACATGAATAACCAAATAATAATAAAATATATTGGTTTTAAGAAATAAATATCATATAATTATCTTAATGGATACTTAAACATAAATAATCTTTAATACTGATGAGATTGGGAAATAAACCATTACCTCAAGTTTGAATTGCTTCAAAAGTGATCTAACATTTTGTGTAATAAATATAAATTTATTATAATTCTATTAAAAAATAATTTACATACTTAAAATATCATATATTATCCACTTATAACATTTCAACACCCATTTGTTAACAATTCTTTTTTAAAATTTTCATTTCCATGTGTTAACTGTTTTGTTTTTCATGAGATTTTTAGTTTGATAGTTTTGATACTTGTACATTGATAATGGTTCCATTATATCCAAAATTTTATTCAATATATAAATATAATATATATTAATTATATATATATTTGGATTCATCTATAAAAATCTAGATATAAAAAAATGATTTACATTGTTCAGGGAGACATTAGGTTGTGCATGCGCATACACTGTTTTCACTTTTTGACAGATAGAACCAAAGAAAGGTAAAATATAATTCACCTTTAAAGAGTTATTATTATATAATATATATAATATATATTCATTAAATATATCCTTATTACCATCCATGTAAACTATAAATAAAAAACGAATCGAATTGCTTCGTAGTGGTGGTAGTCTATGCTTATGCACAAGAGACATTATTGTTTTATAGCAGAAGGGAAGGTGAGAAGGAAGATATGACATTATAATTATATAAGAATAATTATATTATAAATATAATATATAAAACTTAATCCCATAATAATAACTATCCATAAAAAGTGGTGATTGAAAACCAATTTTATCGCTACGTGGAGGCGATAGTCCACAGGTATGCACGAGTGATACTTTCACTTCACATTTGATAGAATAGAGGGTGAATAATGTAGGTTACATAATCATAATAACATTTAAATATATTCAGAATAATTAATTTATTATTTTATTATTAATACCATTTATTTATAATAGGTAAAGAATAAATAATTTAAAAGAGGTTGGGTAGGATAATTACCTCTCCTTCAGTTGGCCTCCTTTATATATTTTCCTAAGGATCCTTGGAATGATATTTTAAGAAAATCAGAACATATAATTCATGGATAAAGAAGTTTCTAATATAATTATGTAATTTTTTATCAATCTATATGGAACAAAGAGGTGTAAAAAATAAAGGAGGGGTGTCCTTTTATAAGTGGGATAGAGGACACATTTGAGATTTTTTAAAAGATAGAACAATTATAATGTCATTATCAAGAAAAATGACTAAAAATGGATAGGTATTGGAAGGAATGCTAGTATTATGTATAAATATTTACATCCAGTAATATTTAAAAAAAATTAATTGGTAATCATGCTCTTATATCTTGGTTCAAACCCAATAGTAAACTTGTTTTAACCTTAACTATCATAATAGATTTTTACTATTTTAACTATTCATTATGACCAAAAATTATGTTGAATTTATTTACTAATATGAATTATGATAATTAAAAATATATAATCCATTTTATCAAATTAAATTAAAAAAATTGGAAAAATTAAATTTAAAATTAAACTCATAAAATATGATAAAAAGGGATTTTCCAGAAGAAAACTATCTCCTTAAGTATAAAATATTTTACACCAAAACCCAATATAAAATTGATTCAAATGAACTAAATTTTATTATTAATAACATTAATTAATTAATTAATCTTTGAAATAATTTTAAAAAAATAACTTTTTAAATTCTTGAAACTAAAAGATGGTTTTTAATAAAAATATATTTTTCATGATTCATAGAAAAATAAAAAATTTTATAAAATTATAAGAAATTCACTATAAGATAATATTGAAATTATCATTTCAAAAATGAAGTTAATTTTTTAAAATAATCTTTCTATAAGTGTAAATAATTAATTATATTATTTTCTCATAAAAGCCAATAAAAATCCTTTTGGGGGGAAAATGTATTTTGGAATCATATAATGACTCTTCTAAAAAATAATAAATTTTAAATTATACAAATTATTTTGTGTTTTAAAATGATAAAAATGTGTTTTGGGTAATCCTAAGATAATTAAAACTATAATTGATGAATAATATGTTTCCATATTTCACAAATTAATATATAGTTATTATCCTATTTTTTCCTGGCAATTAGAGGTTGTTTTCTTGATTTTAACCCTATGATGGACATTTTTAAAGATAACTAATTCTATAATAAGTTCTTATTCAATAAGTATGAGTACACCTCACATCGGATCAATGTCACATCTACACTTACACATCATAAATAATTCAATGGTAGTTTTTAAAAGATATCATCTTTATTTGGGTTTATTAGCTATGGTTTTGACCATTACACAATTTTTTTAGTGTTTTAAAATACAAAAAGGTATTTCTAGTCATCAAAGAGAAAAAATAAAATTGATATTCTATTAATCCAAATATTTTAATGATTAATATGCTATTATATTATTATGTTTCCATGGAAATATGAGGTCATTTTCTTGGTTTTGACACCATGACATATGTTTTTAAAGACTTTTAATTCTTTAAGAACCGGTTATTTAGTCTATATGAGAATACTAAATATTATATTGAAGTTATTTTTTCTTTACACATTACAAATTATTTACAAACATTTTTCCTATAATTTAAAAATTAACAATTTTCATTTTCTTTGGTTTTTATAGTTATATTTACATTTTAGTGTTTTAAAAGACAAATGGGTGTTTTCAGTCATCCTAAGAAAACAACAACTTATATTGATACATAATCAGTACCTATATTTAAAAAAACAAAATATGGTGGTATCATTATGATTTCACAAAAAAATGACATTGTTTTATTGGTTTTTACCCTCCAGCACATGTTTTTAATGCATGTTAATTCTGTAAGAACTACATATTCAATTAGTATGAGAACTCGACACATAATATTGATGTGTCTTCTACTTATATATGTTATAAATAATTTAAAGACAATTTTTATAAGATTTCATGTTAATATATGGTCTTTTTCTATGGTATTGACCATTACATGTACCTTTTAGTGTTTTAAAACAATCAAAAGGTGTTTTCTATTATCCTGGAAAAAATACAACTCTGATTGATGTGTTTTTTGTCCCTATATTTCAGATATAAATATATAGTTGTTTTCATATTATTTCTTAGAAATCTAATGTTTTTTCTGGGCTTTGACCCCCCCCCCCTAGAACACATTTTCTGATATAGCCATTTTTTCACAGCTTGTGCATGGATAGTCAAACAGTGCACCTAGAGCATGCAAGTGGGGTACTTGGGTAATGTTGGGAACACCATTGGAGTATGGTTAGGAAAAATATATAGCCAAACCATGCAACCCCAAATTAAAATAATAATTTACATTTTTCCCCTATTATTTTTTAAACACATAATTCTTTCTTCCTACTTTGTTTTCTCCAAAAATTAGAACCTGAATCTCTCTTTCCTCCTCTATAAAGGGATTTTTTTATCTCCCTCATATGATCTTCATTTTCTTCAGCACTAGATATATTGGTTTTCTCTTTTTAAGTTCTACACTCCTCATAATTCTAATATTAGTTTATCTTTCCCTCTCCTACACTATTTTGGTGTGAAATCATTTTCCCTATTTTTAGTTCATTTGAAAATTATTATGATATCACACATTCTAACTCAATTAATGGCCACACATTGGACAAGAAGAGTGATACAAACCAAAGGTAGGTGTTATATTTTCTTTCCCTCAAGTTTGGTTCCCTTTATATCATGTGTTTTTGTACCACACGTCGGACCTTTACGATGATGCCATAAAAATATTCGATGAATTTAATGGAATGCCTCACCATGCTTATTATTATTCTATCTAGAGGAAAATCAACATTGTGGTTGATCACCTTGATTTTGGACACACTTATGGGTGTGCCTTTCCTTAGGGGCCTAATTTCCCTATGAATTTAATTGTTTCGACACCTCTTGATGTGTGTTTTCTTTTTAATTAAGTCCATGAAATTAATGAATTGAATTAAGAGGAATTTTAGGCTCTGAGTTAGGCACTGCAATTTGTGCCATAATTGAATTAATTAATTATGCGATTTGTCCAACTTGACTAAGTATCAAGATTATCATACCTTTCTAAATTGAATGAATTTTGATAGCTAATCCATACATTATAACTAGGTCAAGATCAATACTTAGATCCTTATTGGATGCCTTATATGGAATGATCTAGCTTTAAAATTAGAACTTTTACATGGATTTTATTTCCTCTAGGATAGATACTAGGTATGCCTTGGATGGTCTCACTATGCGTTCTCTCTATATCCATGTGAGTGATACAAGTTACCTAGGGGACACATCATAAATAGATTCAGTGGATGGATGGTTACACCAGGAAATGGTTGATACTTAGTCCCCTACATGAGATATCAGTGATAGATACAAATGTTTGTCCTTATATTTACACCATTTAGGGAGTTATACAAGGGGTTATATTTATGGATTATCTTGCACAGACACCTACAATGTTGAACACTTATTCTCTCATGGTGAGATACTTGGGTTTCTTAATATGGTTCGCCTAGTAAGGGCCCAGAATTACTCATTTTTAAATTCAATAGATAAATTTTATATAATTTCAAGCAAGCTAAATCATTCATTCATGGGATGCATCAGCCAATCCAAATCACATGCTTAGGAACAGTCCATATCTTGACACTTTAATTATAACAACCCATTATATTATAATTATCACTTGTACAAGATAATTTGGTTTAGAGACATTTGGATTAGGCTGAAGTAGGTAGATTATTTCAGGTATCTCATGAGGAATCCATTCTGATGTATTTATATATTTATTAAATAACTTGAATTTATTATTACTGGAACACGTCTCATTTTATATGCACTGAATGGATTGATCTAAATTCTGTTAGTGGTGGCCTACTGAGTATATCTCAAACCATTATTGTTCTGTTTTCGGTACCCAAGAAGTATTCTTGACTTTAGGATTATGTAAAAGGAATTATTCATCTTATGATGCTTGATTTTTAGTTTTAGGATGTAGTGCTAGAGAAGAGGACTGAGCCTATGCACATGATGCTAGTAGTTCCTGTTTTTATCATTTTTTTATTTCCATATAGCATGTGAAATTTTCCTACTTCCTATGAATTACCATGTAATAATTTCTTATAAATACATGAAATCATCATCCTCATTTTGTATATATTGTTTTCATATTATTACAGGTTATTATCTGGATGATTTATCATTATTCCACTTTTACTTTTTTATTATTATTTACCCTTCCTATCTCTATTTATTACCATTGTTCTATACTCTAACATAAGAGGGAATAGTCTCCCTGAAGACACACACTAGTCCCTCGATGCTTTTCGGAAGCCTCTAGCATATGGGTAGGTGTGATTGAGGTTATATGGTCATCCGTATCAGGGCACCATTCAGTGTCTCTAGGGTTGGGATGCTACAAAGTGGTATCATATCTTCTTTTGTTCCTTTTGTCTTCTTTTTTAGGTATTAAATGGGATACTATAATGTAATTGAATTTGGAAATGAGCATATACCTGGGACTATAAAACCAGTGTATAGGGGAATGCTAAATTATAGCGACCCTAGATTAACATACCTGGATATTACATCATTTTAGATTAATATTCAGTACATTACAAAAATACATGCCTGAGGAATGTAATACTTTAGTGTATTTGTAAACTTGGAAGCAAAATAATTTATCCTAGTGAAAGATCTTCAACATCTCCCATAAATATTTCCACCTTTATTACTTCTACCTAAAAACTTTATTCATGACATGGGGAAAGGAAACATAAGAAAGGGGTGATCTTAGATGCTAAGTAAGGGTAAATAAAGTAAGTGTGTAATCATAACATGAACAAAAGGGTATGGAACTTGAACATAACATTTTAAGATCATACCTTGCATCTCAAAGTTCATAATAAAGATTGGTAGTTTATAAGACATGAATCATAAGGAAATCATGAAAAAAATCCATGGAATCATGAAATAGGAATAAAATATGGAATTCTTTTAGACACATAAGAATATATAATGATTTCTATAGTAGTCAAGGCATTGATGTCAAGACCATATTAGTGTAAAAATTCCATTACTGAACTGAGTTCACACCTAGTTCCATCCCTATATTACTAAACCAAATTCACTCCCCATTCCATCCATGTAATATTAATCTGAGTTTATTTTATATTCTAGCCTTGCAAAAATGAATTGAGTTTATTTCCCATTCTAGCCATGTCACACTGAACTGAGTCCATTTTCCATTCCATCCACATCTATCTCATGATATATCAATCATTACCCAATTCATTTGATGGAGATATAGGTTCCACATATCTCAAAAATAAATCACACATACATGTGGCAGAAGATCATAAATAAAAATATCATAACCCATGAAATGAAATGGGTATCATAAATGATTAATCATTTCATAACTTTTAGAAAATGATATGGGTTTAAAAATCATTTCATCAAAATAATAACCCATGAAAATAAGCAGGTTTCAAAAACATATAACTTATGAAAGAGAAATGGGTTTCATAAACATCTTCTCATCAAAACATAATCCATTTAGAGAAATAATATGAATGGAAACCCTGAATAATTTCCACATAAAGTCATGGGTACACCAATGGATGTTATATTATATATTAAATAATTTAGAAATATCTTTTAAAAACATTTCTTGAGTTAAATGTCCTTTCTATACTGAAAATTATTTTTAAAACATAAAACCTTTTAAAAACCTCTTTCTTTGAAAATAACTTTGAAAACTTATAAATAAATCATTGAAAATAGTAAGAAATATTTAAAATACTTTTCCCTTTAAAATAATCTTTAAGTATCATTTTAAAACATTTTTGAAAACATAGTTTTTGAAATAAAATAGGTTTTCAACCGAAGAGGGAAATATTGTCAGATTTTTCTTAAAAATATTTCATCATTTATCTTAAGTACCAAAGATTATAAAATGGTAGTAATAAATGGATATATCCTAAATAAAAATAGGATAAGTAAACTCATGAGAGTTCTTGAGAGATACATCATAATATTTCATCAAATAATAATAATCATTAACAATCTCGAAAAGTGATGAGATTGTTTCAATAAACTCTTATAAATTGGTAACTTGGGATCATACTCTCCATGTAAGAAACCAAAATTACATGATGGTTAAAATATCATTAAATAAATTAAATTCAATATATAACAAGTAAAATCTAATTATATAAACCTTTAAATATAATTTAGGTTCATAACAAAACATGAGTCCGAAAGAAGGAAAATTGAGACAAAATTATATTACCGATTTGGTAACATTTGTACCTTAAAACCTATTAAAGAAACATCATAGAATAGATATGTAAATACCCATAAATTTATTTATAATATACATATAATAAAATAATGTGTATAACATACACCACAAAAAAGGAAAGAGTGTCGAACATAGCATGTATCTCATTGAAATAAAAAGTTATATGAAATCTCATTACCTTTTGTCTTAACTCTGGTAATTTGCATACAAGATTCCTATATAATAAATATAAGTTTATTATAAATATTTAAAGAATCATAATCTTATATATAAAACCATATATGGTTTTATTAATACCATGTATTTCCTTTTTTTAATGATCCTAAGTTAAGGTTTCACATTGGGTAATATTCTCTTTGTTCTTCACATGTGTCTTAATTTGTTATATCTATAGTCCTTATACTTATATGATAATTTCCAGAATTTAAAACACAATATAAATATCATGTATATATATTTTATTTGTTTTATAATAATCTATATAATATACTAGTACAAAATGGAATACACCGTTCCTGGAGACGGTAAGCTGTATGTATGAAACAACGTTGTTTCAATTTTTATTATCATATTGAAAGAAAGAAAGAAAATGAAATATAAGTATATATGTATATAATATAATCAAATTTACATTATAATTTTATATATATCATATCATTTAAATAACTCATCCTTAATAAATTCCACGCAGTTTTATAATTAATCACAACGATTTGAGGGGGCGGTAGTCCGAACTTCCTCAAATGAAATTATCATATTTACACTAAATGGAAAGTAAAATTATATATGTTGTAAAAGGAATAGATAAAATTAAAGAAATAATAATTATAATATATTACATATATAAAAATATTTTCCATCATAATTTCCACCATGATAGGATGTAAAGGAAAAATGAACAATCATCATTTAGTGAGGTGGTTGTTCAACGTACACATAAACAGTATGTTCGTTACCCATTAGATTGAGTTGTGTGTAAGTGTAGATCAAAACCATAGCATAAAAAATACTAGTATATTTAGGATACTGGTTTTTTAAAATCATGTAATAAATATAGTGTATAGGGTGGATAATTAAAATAAAAGAAAGGACCTTAAGAGAAGATGTTACATCTTAATCAGGTAACTCCTTTTGGTTTATGGAAAAAGAATTCCTTGGATTATATTATGATAAAGGGAAGGGTTCTAGGAGAAAATAATAATTTTATGAATTTAATTGGTTATATATTTCTTAAATCTAATATTTTTCATTGGTGTGACGAAAGGGGAGAGAAAGTGACCTTTTATAGGGAAGTGAAATGACACATTTGGAATTTTTGAAAACAAGTTAGGTATACCCATGTTTTTACCTAAAAAGGTCATAAAAACAAAAAAAATCAATAATGTAAGGTTTATGGATTAATTATTTCTATACAATGAGTTTTGAATAATTTTATAGGCCTTTTTTATTCTTAAATTTACATTTTAGTACTTTATTAACCTAGTTTTTCTCTTAACTGTTGTAATTAATTTTAATCACTTTCACTAATATTTCTGGTCAAAAAAAAATTCCTTATTATAAATTATAAATTATTTGGATTCAAAATATTTAATCCATTTTTCAAAATTATAAACAAATAAGTGGAAAATTTTAATTTAAAGTTTATCCCACAGACGGGATGACATTGCGGGTTTTTAAAGTAAAAATGATCAAATGTTTGCTAAGTTTTTATATCCAATTTCAATGTGAAATTGGTTACAATTACCTACATTGGATTAATTTATAAAAAAATTATCTAATTAAACATTTAAACCAATTAAAAATATAATTTATCCATATAAATAAATTAGATGAAAAAGCAGTTTTGAATTAAATATTAGTATTTTTTACTATTCATTAAAAGATGAAACCTTACAAAAAAATACCGAAAATTTATTCTAACCTAATTTTTATGTTTCTATTAAAAATATAAATTTTATTTTGAAATATTAAATCTATAAAGTTAAAAAAAATTATTTAAAATGGGTTCTCCATTAAAAGGTGGTAACAATGTCTTAATAAAAATTTAGGTTTTTAAGCATAAAATTGGGTTTGTTCTTATCTTATGTTTATAAAATATATTAGATGAATATAAAAAATATTTTATTGAATATATATAATATATATTAAATTTATATCACTCTATAATTTTAATTAATTTAATTTATTAGGGTAAAATATCTTTCTGACCATAATAATAATATTTTCATTTATATTCAATCAGTTTTCATATTCATTTATAATTAATTGGTAACCTATGAATTTGTCTTATATTCATGTAAACCAAATATTTTAATAAGTTAGTTAATACTATACATAACCATCAAGTTAATGTCTAGGTTATATCTCATTACAATAATATTTTTAATAATATATTATATTTTTCTAATACTCAGTCATGCATGTTACGCAAGCCATTGAGGCTGATCAATCTTTCATGTAATATACTCTAACCTTGTTGTTATGTGTAGATAATGATAAACTTTATGCTTAATGTAGTGTATAATAAATTGGTGTTTCATCTATCGCAATTCAAACATAGTTATTTAATATAAAACAAACTATTTTTAGTGTTTTGCAAAATGAAACATCTGAAAAAGATTAAAATAATTTGAAACAAAATATATATTTCAAAAAAAACTAGGGGTGTTACATTCTACCCCCTTAAAATGAATTTCACCATCTAAATTTTTATGGATTATCAAAGGTTTAATAATTAAAATTAATACTATAAAATACCTTAAAAGGGAAAGTTATAACCATAACTATAACCCAAAGTAAGTCATTACGAGATTCTCACATAGGAGAACATAGGTGGGAAGTGAAAAATTAGACATGGAAGAGAAATATCACCATCAAGTTCTGATTAAGAGTGATAAAAAATAGGGTCAAGATAAAGTTAACAATCACAAATCCATAAATCTATGATGGCCTAAGGGACCTTCTGATTCTTCAGAAACAAAGGTACTAAGATAACATTTTTTTCTTGAATATCCTTTTTCCTAAAGTTGAATAATTTTCAGGAGAAGATATAATTTAATGATTTCAGGACATCATCACCATTTTTTGTTTATTGATCCACTTCACCTATTTATCTAAAAATTAATATTACTTTTTCATTCTTGAAGTAATAATAGATCATGAGATCCAAGATATGCCATCCCATTTGTCATTGGTTATCATCAACACAATATCGTTTGAACAGGCTATCTGATATGCATAAATCCTCATATGGATAGATAACACTTTAATCTTACTTAATTCATCTGAAGTTTAAATCAAAATTTTCATAAATGGTTTACCTTATAACCCTTCCAAAAGATGAAAATTCAAATATTTATAAATAAAGTCACAAAATCATATTAACATTGATCCCCAATATATCAAAAAGTACCACATGATTGTTAGATTCCAAACATGTGAATACCATCATTGTATATTCATGATTTATACTGAAAATAATTACATATTTCATGATTTATATAACATAATATTTGAATTCCAAAACATAAATACTTCATTAATCCAAAATTATTCTTAAACTATTACTCAGGATTCATCAAATTATTCTTTATTAAATATTTCCTCTAATATGGAATATGAATCACTCTTAAGGTTCCTTAACCTCAATCTAATCATGATTCTTTTGTTTAATGTAAACAATATGGGAAGAACATCACATACCTTTCTCATTTCGTTTGTGGTCTCTTTATCTTCAGAAGTATAACCAATACTCGCACCACCATCCTTATTCTCTTTATGATATTTCCACTTGGAAAATTGATCCTCATTATTCCCCTACTTTCCATATCTGAAACATTAAATTTTAACCATGTTCTTTATAGTTCTCTCTATTGAATAAAACTAGAAATCATAGTGCAAGAAACATTTATCATATTGTGATACCATATAATCATAAAAATTTACATATAGGGTTCCTAAATCATGGCTCCTAGTTATTTAATCTATGAACCTTAGGATTAGAGTAGGTTATTAATAGTTATCCTCTATTTAAATGCTTCATTATGTTTCATAAATTGTGTGTGAATTCCCAAATCATATCCCTCAGGAGTGTCAAACTAGGTGTGCATTATAGCCCGTTGTTGTGTACCAAATGACCCCTAGTCAGACCTAGAACATCTTTTCAGAGTTTTTACCCCTAGGTACATTTGTGCTAGATTCACATACCCTTATAGTATCTAGACAAGGAAGTGTTTCTAGGAAACCTCTCACTCTATCCTTTACCAAAATTCCAGGAAATTTTCCTAAATGTTAACTCATCCTTATACTTATCCTTAGATACATACCTAGACATCTCCTAAAAAACATACCTACGGATCTCACTAAAGGATTCTCATCCTATTTTCTAAAGGTTGACTAAACCTTTCCTTTGATACCAACTATAGAGACTGAGGCTTAATATACATGGATATTAAATCATTTTAGATGAATATTCAATACATTACAAAAATACATGTTTGAGGAGTGTAATAGTTTAGTGTCTTTGGAAACTTGGAAACAAAATCTTCTATCCAGTTGAAAGATCTTCAACATCTCCCATAAATATCTCCAAATTTATTAATTCTACCTAAAAACTTTCTTCATAACCTAGTAAAAGGAAATGTAAGAAATGGGTGATCTTAGATCCTCAATAAGGGTAAATAAAGGAAATGTGTAAGCATAACATGAAAAAAGTGTATGGAACTTGTTCATAACATTTGAATATCATACCCTTCATATCAGATATCATAAAAAAATTTGGAAGTTCAATAATATATGAATCATAAATAAATAATGAACATAATCCATGAAATCATAACATAGGAATAAAACATGGTATTATGGTAGAAACATAAGCTTCTATATATTGATTTTGATAATATTCAAGGAATTCCTTCTGAGACCATATTAGTGGAAAAAATAATTTACTGAACTGAGTTCACACCTCACTCTAGCCCTATATTACTGAACCAAGTTCACTCCTCGTTCCAACTCTGTAATACTAAACCAAGTTCATTTCCAGTTCCATCCATGTAATACTGAACTAAGTTCATTTCTTATTTCATCCATGTCATACTGAACTGATTTAATTTCTATATTAATCCATGTTTATCTCAGGAGATATAAATCTTTAGCCAATTCATTAGAGGGAGATATAGGTCACACCCATATCACAATGAAATCACACAAACATGTTCCATAAGATCATAAATAATCATATCATAACCAATGAAATGAAATGGGAATCACAAATGAGTAATCATTTCATAACCTATGGAAAAAGATATAGGTTTCATAATCATTTCATTAAAAGAATAACCCATGAAAAGGAACGAGTTTCAAAAGCATATAACTTTTGAAATAGAAATGGGTTTCATAAACATCATAACATTAAAACATAATCCATTTAGAGAAATAGTATGAATAGAAACACTGAATAATTTCCCTATAAAGGCATGAGTAACACCAATTTATATTATCTTATATGCTAATTAATTTTGAAATATCTTTTAAAAACATTTCTTAAGGAACATATCATTTTTATACTAAAAATGATTTTTAAAACATAAAACCTTTTGAAAATATTTTTCTTTGAAAATATCTTTGAAAACTCATAAATGAAGATATAAAACATTTTTAAAGTTTTTTTTACTTGAAAATTATCTTCAAGGATCATTTGAAAATATTTTTGATAAAATGGTTTTTGAAATAAAACAATTATGTAACTGAAGAAGGAAATACAGTAAAATTTTTCTTAAAACAAATTATTAATTATCTTAAGTACCAAAGAGTGTGAAAATAGTAATAATACATGGATATATATTGAATAAATATGTGATAAGGAAATTTATGAGTGTTCTTAAGAGATTGATCATAGGATATCATCAAAGAATCAACATCATTAATAATCCTGAAAAGCGATGAGATTGTTTTAATAAACTATTATAACTTCGTAACTTGGGTTCATAATATAAATTTAAAAAAATAAATTAAATGATGCATAAAATATCATTAAAGAAATTAAATTTATGATATAACCTATAAAGTGGAACTATATACACCTTGAAAGAGAATTTATGTCCATAACAAAACATGAGTCTCAAAGAAGGAAAATTGAGACAAAACTATTTTACTGATTTGGTAACTTTTGAAACAAAAACTCTATTAAATAAATATCATATAGTGGATATATAAATTCCCATAAATTTAAGTATAATATACATATAATACAATCCTTGTAATAATATGCACCACAAAAAATGAAAGAGTGGCGAACATAGCATGTATTTCAGAGAAATGAAAAGTGAGATGAAATCTCCATACATTATGTCTTGACTCTCTTTGTACACATAAAATATTCCTATATAATAAATATAAGTTTATTATACATATTTTAAAAAATAATAATATTATATATAATATCATATATGGTTTTATTAAGACCTTATATTACCATCTTGTTAACGATCCTATGTTAAGGTTTCACTTCAGGTAATATTCATTTTGTTCTTCGCATGTGTCTTAATTTGTTAAATATCTGGTCCTTATGATTATATCATGATTCCCATAATGTAAGAAATAATATAAATATTATTTATATACATTATATGTCTATTATAACAATCAATATAATATAAAAGTATGATATGGAATACACCATTCATGGAGAAGGTAAGTCTTACATACGCATGAACAATGTTTCAGTTTTAATTTTCATATTGAAAGAAAGAAAGAAAATGAAATATATGTATATATGTATAAAATTTCATTATATTATAATTATAATTATATATATATAATATAAGTTTATTAATCCAATCCTTAATAAATTCCATGTAGTGTGGGAATGAATCACAACGCTTTGAGCGGGCGGTATTCCACACCTTCTCAAACGAAATTATCATATTTACACGAAATTGAAAGTAAAAAAAGATATGTGTTTTAAAAGGAATAAATAAGATTAAATACATAATAAAAATAATGTATTACATATATAAACATATCTTCCATCATAATTTCCACCATTAGATATGGTAAAGGAAAAATGAGCAATCATCATTTAGTGAGGTGGTAGTTTTCTGTACACATAAATAGTATATTCATTACCCATTAGATGAAGGTGTGTGTAAGTGTAGATAGAAATATTATCATAACAACAACCTTGTATATTTAAGATACATTTTTTTATATAAAATCATGTAAAAAATATAGTTTAAGTGGTGGAGAATGAAAATTAAATAAAGGAGCTTGAGAGAGGATGTTACCTCTTAATCAAGTAACTCCTTTTGGTTTGTGCCAAAAGGATTCCTTAAATTTTCTTATGTGAAATATAATGATTCTAGGAGTAAGTAATAATTGATTTAAAGTGTATTGGATAGATATTAGCCGAACATAATAGTTTTTAGAGGTGTGAGTAATGGGGAGAGGTGGTTGCCTTTTATATGGAAGGGAAAGGACACACTTGAAACTTTTTAAAATAAGTTAGGTGTACCCACGTTTTTACCTAAACAAAAGTCATAAAAAACCCAAAAACTCAATAATATTAGTATAATGTACAGATCATGGCCATAAAATGGGTTTTTTATAAGTTTATAGGTTTTTTTGTTCTTAACTTTAAAGTTTAGTACTTTATTAACCTAATTTTTCTCTTAACCGTTGTAACTAATTTTAACTACTTTCACAAATATTTTTGGCCAAAAAAATTTGAACTTATTATACAATATAAATTATTATGATTCCTAATATGGAATCCATTTTTTAAAATTCTAAACACATAAGTGGAAGAAAATAATTTCAAATTAATCCCACTGATGGGACGACGCTACGGGTCTTTAAAGTAAAAATGATCAAAAGGTTGCTAAGTTTTTAAATCCAATTTAAATGTGAAATTGGTTCCAATGACCTAAATTGTATTAATTATTAAAAATATTATCTAATTAAACTTTTGAACCAACTAAAAATGTAATTTAACCTCATAAATAAATTATATGAAAAATTTATTTTGAATTAAAATTCAGTATTTCTTACTATTCATTAAAAGATGAAACCTTACAGAAAAATACCAAAAAATTATCCTAACCTAATTTTTTGGTTCTATTACAAATATTAATTTTATTTTGAAGTATTAAATCTATAAATATTACAAAAAATATATTTTAAATGGGTTCTCTATTAAAAGGAAATAAAAATTCCTTAATAAAAATATAGGTTTTTAAGCATAAAATTTGGTTTGTTATTATCTTATATATATATATAATATTTTGGATGAATATCAAAAATATTTTATTTAATATATATCATATATATTACATTAATATTACTCACTAATTTTAATTAAATTAATTTATTAGGGTAAAACATCTTTGTGACCATAATAATAATAATTTCCAATATATTCAATTGGTTTTCATATTCATTTCTAATTAATTGGTAACCTAGGAATTTATATTATATTTGTGTAAACCACATATTTTCATAATTTAGTTAATAATATTACCAACCATCAACTTAATAGCTAGGTCATATCTCATTATAATAATATTTTTAATAATATATTATAGTTTGGTAAAACTTAGTCTTACAAGTTATACAAGCCATCGGAAAAGGTAAATCTTGCACGTAATGTACTCTAACCATGTTGTTTTTATAGAGCATGTTAAAATTTATGTTGCGTGTAATGCATGATAACATGGTGTTGTGTCTAACATAAGTCAAACAATGTTCTTTAATATAAAATAAACTGTTTTTAGTGTTTTGTGAAATGTAAAATCTAAAAAATAATAATTCAAAAAATATATTTCACAAAATATTAGGGTGTTATACAATTTACCTAGGATGGGTTATTGATATTCTAGTTTGTGCTTGTTATAATTTCACTAATTTCACTATTGGGTGACACACATGTATTGTGACATTATTATAGATGATATTATTATTATGGGTTACGTTTCTTTGGATTGGTATGGTAATGCAGTATCATCACGTGCATTATATTAGGAACTTGAGGATTCACATGTCATGAATTATGTCATTCCATATTTATATTACTAATTGTATTTCATATATTTCATGTGACTATTTTGAATTCCTTGATAGTTATACATTGAAATGTTCTAACTTTTCTTGCAGGGATAACATAATTGGATTAATTATAGTACATATATCAATCTAAATAGTGTTTTCCCCCGTAGATTGATGATGGCACCTTAATTATCTAATTATTCCATATTTGATCCATAAACCACAGGTTCTATAGGATAATATATTAGTTAACTTGATTTATGAAATCCAATTTTAATTTATGAATTGAGTACATATATAAATTGGTAATGGTAGTTCATTTAGTGAAATCATTTTACATGACATATTACATCCTTATACCGGACATAAAGATTAGATCACAGTTACTTGATGTGATAATTCTAATTTCTAAAGAGTATGGACCAATATAAATTTGAAATGGTGATGCCTTTACTAGATTAAGATACCTATATCTAAAAAAAAATAATGAACTTTAATAAATTAAATATTTAAAATGAAACGGTTACTGCTAAATGGAATTCTAATTGCAAAGTAAAGGGTTTTTTCCTCTATACCTTGAAATTGACACTCCATATACTAAATCCTTTACTATGTTGTATGAGACCTTAAGCCTGAAATTACCATAGTAGTGGGAATTAGGTTGTGTCTCTTATGGTCAATCATGTTTTTCCCCATCACCTAGACCCTTCTTTCAGAGTAGGCAGAAAGGTGTGACCTACTTATAGGGAGTCAACCTCTCATACTTCCCAATTTTATATCTATAGTAAATATTATTTGAGGCATTTGATTGGAAATTTTAGACCTATGTTGCCTCGAATTCCTCACACCATATACCAAGAGGGTGGTTAAGGTCATGATCAAGAGGTTGTGGGCCTTGATCCACTGATATTACATCCTATAGTACCACCTGATACACCTCCTGTGGATCTTCCACTAAGCAGCAATTCTCATTTTTGAGATAGCTTCTTCCTTTTTATGCAATCAAGAAGGGTTCCCTAAAAATTTCTCTTACTATGAAAGAGAAAACATGGTAATTCCAATAGAAACATCCACCAAACTTGTTGGGGGGATGGAGGACCTCAGACTACTAATTCTTGGTAAGATTCCATGTCATTGATCTTTCAGCACGTGGAGATTCCTCTAGAGTGTATATTAAATATCCCTACCTACAAGATTCATGATTCTACTCAATGAGGTGGGATGTTATTTACGAGGTCGGAAATCATAAAGGAATGGTTTAGGAGGTATTCTAGAAAAACCTTCTAGGACTACTCTTTTCCCCAGACATTTCAAGCATACCATTCTTGAGATTTTATGCACCTACGGAAGGGTATCATTTCAATGATGGAGTATTCAGTTCATTTTAACAAGATCCATCATTTTGTATTGACTCTTACCGGTGACGATCTAGAAACTGTGATACTCTTTGATGATGGTCTTGCGTACACCATCCTATCACAGTTGAATGTTTTCAAGATGACTATCATTTCAGATATAGTGAATCAGGATCTCATTATAGAGTGGAACCTAAGGGAAAGTAGCAATGTGAGCTAGAGCAGTTTAGCTTCCAGGTAGGGAGATGGCTTATTTAGTAGTAGGAAGCATCATTTCAAGGGTGTAAATGGAGTTTGTACTATCCAGATGACATGCACTGACAACTATGCAGTGTGTCACCAGTGTGGTAAGGCAGGGAATAAAAATCATCCATGCATGGGGAACCTGGCCGAGTATTGAGCTTACGGCAGGATGAGTCACCTTCAACACTTCTACCAAATTTTTCCTCCTATGTCTAGTGATAAGGGATCTATACCGACAATGATTTCAGGTCTATTATCAATGGATCTATGTCAGGATGGGTTCTGGTATAGTACTGGTTGATTAGGATGAGGAGGTGGTCATGACAGAGGTAGTAAAACATCAAAGGTTCAGTGCTGGTAGAGCGGACCAGCCCAGGTTAGTCGGGTTGCATATTTAGGTCACATATTGGGCCATATATATGCAGTATAGCCTACACATAAGGAGAAGCGTCTAGGTACTTCTACTATACAAGATACTATTCTAGTAGCCTTTACTTTAGTTTCTACCCAGTTTGATACAGGTGCATCAAACTCCTTTATATCTACTTCACTTGCAGGAAGTCTAGGCTTAGCAATAGAGTACTTTGGTGGAATGTTAACTCTCAACACACTATAGGGGTCCGATCAGAGGGTATACCTAGTGCAATTTCTTCCCCCTTAATATTGGGGGATACTAATTAATGTATAATTTCTTTATTCTTCAGATGACAAACATTGATTTCATTCTCATAATGGATTGTATTGTGCCATATCATGCCCATGTTGATTATTATCACTGGAGGGTGTCATTTACATCACTCAAACATAGTACTTATATTAATAATGGATAATGGGATATCCAAGTGAGTCAATATGGACCTAATCATACTGGGATAGGTAGGGTGACATCCTATATGGCTAGTTTCTTTATGACCGCTTAGGGAATGCGACTTATGGAATTCCCACCTATTGTGGAATGTTTCAAGTACATCTTCCCCGATGACTTCTTGGGTTTAAATCCTATGATAGAGGTGGAATTAACCATTTATATATTTCTATGTGCAGCACCAGTGTCAATTCCTCCCTATAGGATGACATCTAATGAGCTCTAGGAACTTAATAAGTAGTTATAAGATCTAGAGGAAAAGGGTTTTATCTGACCCATCACTTCTTTGTGGGGTTCACCAATACTTTTAGCCAAGAAGGAGGATGATACCCTTAGGTTTTGTGTGAATTATCAATGGTTGAAAAAACTTAAAGTAAAGAACCAGTATCCACTTCCTCAAATAGATGACTTCTTTGACCAGCTCTGAGGAGTGACTATTTTCTCTAAGATAGATTTGAGGTCAGACTACCATCAGGTGCGTTTTAGATAATCAGATATTCCATATGTAGTGTTTCAAAGTAGGTACATCTTATATGAGTATTTGGTTATTCTATTTTATCTTACAAACATGTTAGTGGTCTTCATGGATTTTATGAATCAGGTTTTCCACCCATACCTAGATTCATTTTTGGTAGTCTTTGTGGACAACATCTTGGTGTATTATCTCATTAGATATGACCATTCCACCCATCTGGGGATCATGATGGATACACTGAGAGAGTTTCATATATATTCTAAGCTTATAAAATGCCACTTTTGGACTAATAAGGTTCACTTCTAGGGTCATATCATTTCAGATGCATCTGTATCTATGGACCCTGAGAAGGTGATCATCATAGTTTGATAGAAGAAAACCAATAATTTATTTTATATATGTATTTTTTTGGGATAGTTAGATATTAAATGGTATTATTTTATGATTTCTCTTTCCTAACAATGCTTGTTACAGCCTTGAATAAGAAGGGTGAGAAATTGGAATGGTCGGAATCTTGTGAGACTACCTTTCAAGAGTTGAAGGGGATAATGACTTCAGCATTGATCTTGATTTTTCCAGAGCTGAGAAGAAGCTATATTGCCTACTGTGATATAACAACCCAAAATTTTGAATAATATTTGTTTCTTAAATTTGTGTGTTATTTTCTTTTGTACTCGACAAAAATATAACCTTTTATTAATGAAGTGAGTATAATTGAAATGAGGCCTTTGGGTTTCAATCGTTATATAACCATTAGTTAATTATGATCGTTGGTCCATATAACTATTGGAAACTAAACTCTTAACATTATGATTATTGTTTATAAATAGAAATGATAATGGTTAATTAATATGGAAATAAGAGTCGATGGCCTCATCTAGTAGACTCAGGTCATACAAATCCCATTTTTCAGAGCTTGGTAAGGAGGTAGCATCATTGGGCTTTGCTCTAGACCAATCCCAAACAGAGCTTAAAAATGTTAAGCTTGAACGAAATCGTCTATGGGATAAGTTCAAGATGATAGAAATCACTACTCAAGCAATATTTTCTGAGCCGCCCCAAGTTTCTATCACCATTGCACACCTTAATCTTAGGTCCTTTACAGGTGTAATAAGGGGCTATGTAATGAGGCCTTATTTATTTAGTATAATTCATTTTTATAAATAACATTGTTTTTATGGTAAAATAAACATCATTTTTGAATTTCAAATATCAAAATTAATCTAGGATAAATTTTAAGTATTTTTCTAAGAAGTTTCATATTATTGATTAATATTGAAGAAAAGAGTATTTTAAAATATTTTTTATACTTTAAATAATTGATATTATTAAATGATTTTCAAAAAATCAACATATACAGTTGTGATCAGTAAGAAATGTAGAGTCTAATAAGATCAAAATAATTTTTGGTGAATAGTAACTTATGAATTGTAATATTACCCTTATGAATAATAATATGACCAATGAAATAGTAACCTCACCCGGGGAAGTATAAATGTAATTTAGGAATCATAAATAGTAATTTGATATAATAGTATAAATAAATAATTGTTTTAGAAATTATTTGTTAAGTATTAGTATTTTCTTTGGTAAATAGTGATTTTACTTAAAAATTAAATTTATCATAATTAGAAAATTATTTTCATAAAATAGAGTTCCTTTTTTAATTCAGAAAATTGATATTAGGTTAGGATGCATTTATTATATTTTTATAAAATGATTTGTTTTTCGATGAATAGTAAAAATACAATTTTTGAGTTTTTTGTGTGTTTTATGACATCATAATGATGTAATATGTAATTTAAAATTATGGTCGACTCATATGGATTAAAATATTATATTATGTGTCCCAAGTTTCCAAAACCATGATAAAATACTTTGGTCAAGCCCATGATTTTTCAAATACCACTGATGAGGTGTCCTTGAAAATTAATAAAAACTCCCTCCCCTTTACTATAAATACCAAGACATTCCTTGATTTTATTTCATTCTAAAATCATCACCCTAAAAGATCTTATATTATTACCTCTCAAGGAGTCCTCCCAACATGTCCTCAATCCCTCAATGTCCCTATTCTAGAGTATTAGAAGTCACTCTTCAAGGTAAGGGAATTCTCAACTTCTCTTTTCCTTTAAAGTTTTCTTTTTTGTGGTATGTATTTAAAATTTTTATACCATGTTATTATTTAAATTTTATTTTTTTCTATATGATATATTATGAGTCTTTTATGAATGGATGACCTCAATAATTTCTCCTTTTATTGTTTTCTAAAACCATGTTGCATAGTCGTTATGCTGCAGAATTTTCGTCTCAAGATCTCACTCTTTTTCTCAGGAAATTCTTTTATTTTATTTATATGAATACCCAATACTATTAAATTTATATGGGTATTAATTAAGACATAAAAATTATATATTTTATTCTGTAATTTACATACATAAAACCCTCATTCCTTTTTCGTGGGTCATAAATGACATGATGATCATGTTTTAAAGAATTTATTAAATTATTACGATTTTGATATGAAACCCATTTCTATTATTCTCTTTGTGTTATTTATGAAATGTTTGATTATGATATATGTAGATCTGATTAAAAGAAATACATATTAATTTTGTGTCCTGATATCACTCCAATGCATTGGGTAAAGATATTAATCTCTAGAGATGACAAGTTTTATGATACCTTGGTGAATAACCTTGGTCGTTTTTATGACACCTTATGGATGGACCTTCGTGATATACTAATGAATGACTAAATTAAATGTTGTAGTCACCTTTTAAAGATATTATTAAAGTTATTATTATCATTATATTCCTCTTCTCATGCCTTTATGATATTTCCTCATGTTCTTATTATATTCTCTTAAGTTCACATGTAAACTGTTTTCCCTATTTTCCCTTACTGGGCCTTATGCTCACCCTTTCCTTTGATGTATGTTCCTAGGTTATGAGATGCAGTAATTAAACTTAGGATGAACATTTAAATAATTATTTCAAGATTATTAAAATAATTTTATATGCTTTCATGTATTATGTACCTTATTTCTAAGACACTAAACTTTAAAGATCCTCTATTTGTAAAATGAAATGAAATGTCATGTAATAAAAAGGTGGGATGCCATAGTTGGTATCAAAGGATAGTTTAGTTATTTATGGAAATTAGGCTATGAAAAATTTAGGAATAACCCTATATAAAAGTTTAAATATAGGAAAATGTTTTGGTATTTTGGTGAAATATTAAGTAAGTGGTTTCTGAACAAATAGATCCATGTTTGGATACGAACACGTGGATGTGGCTCTAGAACATATGTGTCTAGAGGTAAAACCCGAAAACACTACTTTGAGCTAGACTAAAATAGGAACTAGTTCAAAACTACCTTCCATGATTCACTCCTAGTTTGACACTCTTAGGGGATATGTTTTGTTAATCGAAATCTTTTTATGAATCATTATGAAGGATTTATAGATAAATGTAATTGTTGTTAAAGAATAATATGTTTAAGCATGAAGTTTTAAGAAATAAAAATAATTTATAGTCAAAATATTCATAAATGAAATAATATTATCACTAAGGTTTTATTATTTTATAAAATTTCATGAAATATGAAGAACCTTTCAAATAGTGATCGTAATAGACCATGCACGAATGGCCCTCTGTTGGAAGCCAGAATGGAAACTTTCATGAGAATGATGACCCAAATAATTCAAGTTATGTGACATAACTTAAATCAATATGAGAGACCAATTTTACCAAAAAGGTATCAAATTTCTGTTGATTATTTTATACGTCAATGACCACCAATATTTAGTGGATCTATCGACCCATTGATTACTGAATAGTGGATCAGCTCTATCGAAAATATCTTTTATGTGATTTTTTGTTCAGAACAAGAGAAGGACACCTTGGTTGTTTACCACTTAGAGGGAGAAGTTGATCAGTGGTGGGTGCTAATTAAAAACATGAGTCCAAGAGTGGATGTTGAATCTTTATAATGGGAAGAGTTCAGAGGGATCTTCTTCGATAAGTATTTCCCTTGTTCAATAAGAACAAAAATAGGGAAGGAGTTTCTTGAGATAAAGTAGAATGAGAATGAATCTATTGGAAGATATGAGATGAACTTAAAAAGACTTTCCCATTACACCACAATCTTTTTTACGGATCCTAATGGGAAGGTTGATAGATTATTTGGTGAAGTAAGACCCCATTTGTAGAAGAATCTAGCCAATTGAGACTATGATAGCTAAGAGAAGATTGTGCAGAGTGCAATGATATTTGAACTAGAGTTTAGTGAGATGTAGTGGTATCACAATTCCAATGGCAAGAATATATCAATATAGCCAAGCTTGGGGAGAATCTTTTATCAGGTAAGAGGAGGGAAGCAATTGAAACTTCCCACGAGTAATAAATGTGGGAAGAAGCATTCGGGGAACTTCTTACTTGGGAGAGGGAAGTGTTAAAATGTGGAAGAGATAGTCATATCGCATGGAATTGTTGTAGTGAGGTTAATTATCAACTTCCAAACACTAACGACAAGGGGAAGATGGTGTAGACCCTACCTGAAGTCTAATGATTCAAGTGTGGATAGCTTGGGCACTTTGCCAATCACTTTCCAAATCTGAGGGCAGTGGAGGGGAATCACCATCAGCCTCAGAAAAGGCCAATAGAGAAAAGTAGTGTTTGTTCTATCACAACAGCTAATGTTGAAGCTCCAAATAATGTTGTGGCAGGTACTCTTATTATTCTCTCAAATCCAGCAAGTACTTTGTTTGATTCTTGTTCTACGCATTCCTTTATTTTATCTAAGTTTTCAAAGAATTTAGAATTAACCCATGAATTTCTAAAAGTAGTGTTATCAGTCAAGACTCCTAGTGGGATTATCCAAGCATCATCAATGTTTAGAAATAGTAGTATTTACTTTTTTGAGCACAGTCTTATCGCAAATCTAGTATTTATTCCCATGTTTGAATTCGACATTATACTTGGGATGGATTGGATCTCAACATATAATACTAAGATCAAATTAAGAATCAAGGAAATCTCAATAGTCTTAAATGATAAACCTACAGTTATCTATCATGGAGAGATTTCTCAACCATATAATTGTTTAGAAGAACCTCCTATAGCCTTATTTATAGAGTTTATTGCTGAGGATGAAGAATTAAATGAGAGTGTATGGATATAAAATGTTCCCATCATACATGAATACATTGACGTATTTCCTAAGGAGTTATCCAGACCTACTCTAGAAAGAGAGGTAGATTTCTCCATTGAACTCGTACCAGGATCTCGTCTGATATCAAAGACCCCATATAGGATTGAAAATGTGGAGCTTGAAGAATTAAAGAAAAAACTCTAAGATCATTTGGAGAAGGGGTTTATTCGACCGAGTGTCCCTCATGGGGGATCACCTATTCTCTTTGTCAGGAGGAAGGATGGATCAATCTGGCTATACATTGATTAGAGAGAATAAAACAATATCACGGTAAAAAGAATACCTTTTTCCAAGAATTGATGAATTATTTGACCATCTTCATGGGGCTCAATTCTTCTCTAATATTGATCTTTGATCTTTTTATCATCAATTGAGGGTGAAAAAAGAATATACTAAAAAAATGCCTCTCGATCAAGATATAAGCATTATGAGTTTATTTTTATACCCTTTATATTAACTAATTCTCCTACTATTTTTATGGATTTTATAAATAGTATCATTAAGGACTACCTTGATAAATTTGTGGTAGTTGTTATTGATAATATTATTATATATTATAAAAGTTGTAACGAGCATTAGGATTATCTAAGGGTTATTTTACAAAATCTATGGAAGGAGAGGCATTTTTGAAAGTTAAAAAAATGTGAATTTTGATATAACTAGTTGCTTTCTTGCGTAACATTGTAACCAATAAATGAATCACTATTGACTTGGAAAATAAAAAGGTTATAGAGGATTGGCCTCATCCTATAATAATAATTGAGATTCGTAGTTTCCTTAGATTAGAAAGATATTATAGGAGTTTTGTGAAAAACTTTTCATGAATTTCTAATCCATTAACCAAGTTAAATCAAAAAGGGGTCAAGTTCATCTGGATAAATGAGTGTAAAGAAATTTTCCAAGAACTGAAGAAGATATTGGTTACTGCACCCATGTTAACTCTAACCTCAAGCAGAGAAGGATTCCTTATTTGTAGTGATTCATCTATGAAAGTACTTGGGTGAATCCTCATGAAAAATGATAAGGTGATTTCTTATGAATCTCGATATTTTAAGACTCGTGAGAAGAACTATCCTACGCATGATCTAGAGCTGGCTACAGTTGTCTTTTCTCTAAAGATATGGAGGAACTATCTTTATGGTGATAAGTGTGATATATACACATACCATCAAAGTTTTAAGTATATTTCCACACAAAATTAATTGAACAAGATACAGAGGAGATGGTTGATACTTCTTAAAGACTATGATTGGTCAATTCATTATCATCCCAGAAGAGAAAACATAGTTGTTAATGCATTAAGTAGGAAAGACACTATTGTTCTATCCATGATGAGGATTCAAAGGGATCCCTTGATCAAAGACCTAGTGAAATTGGACACGGAAATTTTAAGGGAAGGGATATCATCAACACTATTACAAATGATTTATCAACCATTATTAATAAAAAAGATCAATAAATATTATAAAGAAGATAATTTTTTATAGAAAAAGTTTAAGGCTATGAAGGATGGTAAGTTTCATGAGTTCAATATTGATCAAGAAGGTGTACATAAATTTCATACAAAACTATGTGTTCCATATATTTTGGAAACAAATAAGGAGATAATGGATGAATCTCATAGCTCTGCATTCTCTATACATCCAGGAAGCAAGAAAATGTGTAGAGACCTTCGTGATCATTATTGGTGGGATAATATGAAAAAGGATATTGATTACTACACTACAAGATATCAGGTATGTTAGTAAGTGAAGGTAGAGTGACAACTTACTATAGGGGTATTACAACCACTACCCACACCAGTATGGAAGTGGGATAATATCACTATGGAATTTATCACTAGTCTCCCAATAACTTCCAAAGAAAATAATGTGATATGGGTTATAGTGGACAGTCTCACCAAGACTTCCCATTTTATCTCTATTTGGGAAGATTTTTCTCTTGATCAACTTGATAGGATTTACGTGAAGGAAGTGAAAAGGTTTCATGGGGTTCCACTTTCTATCATATCGTATCATGATCCAAGATTCACATAAAAAAATTTGGAGAACTTTTTAACATGCTTTGAGTACCAAATTGAATTTCGATACAGCCTATCACCCCCAAAATGATGTCCAATATGAAAGGACTATTCAAACACTTGAGGACATGTAAAGAACATGCTCAATGTAATTTAAGGGCGGATGGGATCAACATATCCCATTAGGAGTTCTCTTATAACAAAATCTTCCACTCAATAATTCAAATAGAACCCTATGAATCTCTATATGGGAAATTATGTAGAACTATTACTTGTTGGGATGAAGCTGGTGAGAGAAAGCTTATTGGGCTTGATCTTGTGCAAGAGATGACAGAAAAGGTTTATTCCATCCAACAACACATAAAGGCTGCTCAGATTTGGTATAAGAGTTATGCTAACAATCATCGAAGGCACTTGGATTTTGATTTTGGTGACAAGGTATTCCTTCAAATTTCTCTATGGAAGAGAGTCACGGGGTTGGGAAATAAAGGGAAGCTTAACCCTAGGTACATTAGCCCCTATGAAATCCTTGATCATGTATGTGTAGTGGCATATCATCTTGCACTTCCTCCAAATATAGATTAAGTTCATGATGTATTTCATATATCCCTCTTGAGAAAGTACATACCTGACCCTTTACATGTATTGAATCTAGAGGTGGAACAACTAGAACATGACCTCTCTTATGAGGAACGGTTGGTGGAGATATTGGATCGTAGAGACAAGGTTTTATGCAACATGACTACCCACCATGATAAAGTGTTGTGGAGGAACTATAAATATGAAGAAGCCACATGCAAACCAGAGGAGACTATGAGACAGAACTACCCACAACTTTTCTCTTCTGAGGGTATGAGTTTAAATTTTAGTGATAAAATTTATATATGGAAGAATGTAACGGCCCAAACTTTTGAATAATATTTGTTTCCTGAATTTTTGTGTTATTTTATTTTTTACTCAAAAAATATTTATCCTTTTATTAATGAAGTGAGTATAATTGAAATGAGACATATGGTTTTCGACCATTATATAACCATTGGTTAATTATGACTGTTGGACCATATGAATATTGGAAACTATACTCTTAATGTTATGATTATTGTTTATAAATAGAAATGATCACCGTTAACTAATATAGAAAGAAAAGTTGATGGCCTTATCTAGTGGACCTAGAAAAAACAAATCCCATATTTCATAGCTTGAGAAGGAGGTAGATTTAGTGGGATTTGTTCTGGACCAAGACCAAGATGAGCTTCGATATTTTAAGCTTGAACAAAATCACCTATGGTAGATGTTCAAGCTAATATAAATCACCACTCAGGAAATGTTGTCTGAGCCACCTTAAGATTCTATCACCATTTCACACCTTACTCTTACATTTTATTCAGGTGTTATAAGGGGATATGTAATGAGTCCTTAGTTACTTTTTTTAACCCATTTGTATAAATAACATTGTTTTTATAGTAAAATAAACATCATTTTTTAATTTAAAAATGTCAAAATTCATCTATGATGAATTTCTAGTACTTTTCTAAGAATTGTTTTTATTATTGTTGAATATATAAAAAAAAGAGTATTTTAAAATATTTTTTATACTTTAAATTATTGATACTATAAAATGATTTTTGAAAAATGGACATATACTATTGTGATCAAAAAGAAATTTAGAGTCTGATATGATCAACTTAATTTTTGGTGAATAGTAACTTATGAATAATAATATTAACCTTTTGAATATTAATATAACCAATGTAATAGTGACCACACCTAGGGAAGTATAAATTAAATTTAGGCATCTTGAATGGTAATGTGATATAATAGTATAAGTAAATAACTGTTTTAGAAATTATTAGTCAAGTATTAGTATTTTTTGGGTAAATAGTGATTTTACTTAAAAATTAAATTTCCCATAATTAGAAAATTGTTTTCATAAAATGGAGTTCATTTTTTAATTTAGAACATATATATTAGGTTAGGGTGAATTTATGATATTTTTAGAAAATGTATTGTTTTTTTGTGAATAGTAAAAATACAGTTTTTGAGTTTTCGATGTGTTTTATGAAATCATAATGATGTAATATGTAATTTAAAATTATAGTCTAATAATTTGGATTATAATATTATATTAGGTGTCCTAAGTGGCCAAAACCATGGTCAAATACCATGGGAAACCCCATGGTTTTTCAAATACCACCGATGAGGTGTCCTTGAAAATTAATAAAAAAAACTCTCTCTCCTTTACTATAAATACCAATCCATTACTTCATTTTATTTCATTCTAAAATCATCCTACTCTATGATATAATAGTATTACCTCACAAGGCGTCCTTCCAACATGCCCTCAAGACATCAAGGTCCTTGATCCTAGAGTTTTAGTAGTTACTCTTCAAGGTAAGGGAATTCTCGACTTCTCTTTTCCTTCCATATTTTCTTTTATGTGGAATGGATTTTAAATTTCCCTAACATGTTATTATTTCCATTTTATTTTTTCTCTATACTATATTATTATTCTTTTATTAATGGGTGACCCTTTCCCCTCTCTTTTTATGTTTTATAAAACCATGCTACATAGTTGTTATGCTGCAGAATTTTCATCTCAAAATCTCTCTCTTTTTATAAAGAAATTATTTTATTTTATTAATTTCAATACCCAAACCTTTTTAATTTATTTGGGGTATTAAAAAAGACATAAAAATAATATATTTTATTCTATAAATTACATACATAAAACCCTTATTCCCTTTTCATGGGTTATAAATGAAATGATGATCAGGTTTTAAAACACTTTTTAAAACGTCATGATTTTGATATGTAACCCATTTCTTTTATTCTATTTGGGTTATTTATGAAATGTTTGATTATGATATATGTGCCTCACAAGAAAATAAATACATATTAATTGTGTGACCTGATATCACTTCAATGCATTAGGTAATGAAATTAATCTCTAGAGATGACAAGTTTTACGATACCTTGGTGAATAACCTTGGTAATTTTTATGACACCTTAGGGATGGAAATTGGTGATATGCTTATGAATGTATAAATTAAATTTTTTAGCCAAATTTTCATGATATGATAAAATTTATTATTATCATGATATTCCTCTTCTTGTTCCTTTAGGATATTTCCTCATGTTCTTGTTATATTTTCTCAAGTTCACATGTAAATTGTTTTCCCTATTTTTCCTTATTGGACCTTATGCTCACCCTTTCATTTAATATATGTCCCCAAGTTATGAGATGTATTTATTCAAATTAGGATGAAAATTTCAAGAATCATTTCAATAGGATTAAAATAATTTTATATGTTTCATGTATTATGTACCTTATTTCCAAGACACTAGACTTTAAAGATACTCTATTTGTAAAATGAAATGAAACGTTATATGATAAAAAGGCAGGATGCCATATGTGATGCTTTAATAATCAGGGTAGGTGAATTTTTGATTTATTGAGATTGGTTTATAGAATATGAGTCTACTAATTGAGACCTCATGAGAGTAATTGCCTTATACATGACCTTGAGATAGTGGTAGATGTTCATGCTTTACACTCCTAGAGGCATTATCTACTAGGTGAGCGGTTTTTTGTTTATACGTATAAAAAAATCTCAAATACATAAACACATATCATGAATTGAGTCAAAGATAGAACAATTTGGTAGAATATCTATAGTCATTTCACTTTGATATTTCTTAAACACCTGGGAAGGGTAATGTAGTGGCTGATGTCCTGAGTTGGAAAACTCAAACATAGATAATCTAGGGGCCAGTAGTGAGTGGAAGTTAATGGATCTATTTTATAAGATATGACTATAGTTTCAGTAATATCATGGTAATCCAGTTTTAGTAGCTCTAGTGGTGAAATCCTTCCTTATAGATCAGGTGCAGATGAGACAATTATCAGATTTTGGGGGCCTCATCCTGAGGGGGTGTGTCTTGGGTGGGAACATGCCACCTGGCAAGGTTTTTAACTGGAATGAGACCCTATTCCACTATGGGAATTTGTGGGTGCCTATTGATATATGGGAAGAGTTTATATAGGAATATCATACCTCTATTTGGGAATTTTAACCTGGAATTACCAAGATGTACTAAGATATCTATCATTGGTATTAGTGGTCGGTTATGAAGAGGTAGATTTTAGGTTTCATCGTGAGGTGTTCAACTTATTAGCAGGTGAAGGAGAGGAACCAGTGATGTACTATAATTCTACAACCTCTATACATTCATGAGTGGAAATGGAATGATTTCACCATAGATTTCATGATGGGCATGCTGAGATCTCCTAAAGGAAGTGATTTAGTATGGGTGATCATCCACAGGTCGACCACGGTCACACAATTTTACTTATTAATGAGGCATTACCAGTTGATGATATTGGGAGGCTATACATCCAATAGATTGTGTTACATTATGGTGTTCCCCATTCTATCATATTGGACTGAGACACCAAGTTTTCATCACAGTTCTGGAAGGGTCTGTAAAAAGCACCAGGTTCACAGGTGATCTTGATTACATCATATCACCCTTAGACCAATGAGAAGCCTGGTCATACCATACATGTTTTATAGAACATGAACTGGGCGTGTTTCTATGATTTTGGAGGTTTATGGGAGAAGAATATACATCTCATCATTTTTTTCTACAATAACATCTTTTAGTAAATGATTTATATGTCACTGTATGAGGCCCTTTACGATAGGTTATTCTGTTCACCTCTACACTGGTTAGAGGTGGGTGAGGCAGCACTAATATGTCCTCACCTCATTCAAGACACTTTATCTCAAGTAAATATGATTTTTAAATGTATAGATACAAACCATGCTAGGAATAAGTCTTATATCTTTCATCCCTATAGACCTCTCGAGATAAAGGTGGGAAATCAAGTCTTTCTATGAATTTTACCCAAATTGGGTCATAGATAGATATGGATACAAGGAAAGTTATCACCTCATTATGGAGTTCCTTTTGAGATCACAGAAAGAGTCAAGAAGATAGCCTATCAGTTGAAGTTACCTTATAGGTACCAGTCCATGCACAACGTTTTCCACGTATCACAGCTTCACTGGTATCATGCTGACGTATATAATTCGTTTGATCTAGAGGATATTGAGTTGGTGGAAGATGCATTATACATGGAGCATTCAATATATATCATTGATCAGATCATTAAGGATCTACAAGGTAGGTCGATTCCACTAGTTTGGGTGTTGTGGAAACATATCCATGTATAGTATGATAACTAGAAGTGGGAGGATGATGTATGTACTCAATGGCCATAGATTTCTCAAATAATGCTTTATTACCCTTGAAAGGGAAACTTGGGGATGAGTTGTTTTAAGGAGAAGAGGTTATAACATCCCAGATTTTCAGAGAGGTATGGACTTTATATTACTATTCAAAACCTCTCGTTTTAAGGTTGGAATTTTCTATATAGGCTAAGTAGTGGTACGAGAGAGTCTTAGGCTCATTTGGAGCCTAGATCTCGAGAATTTAAGGAGGCAGACTGAGTCACAAAGTTAGTGCACGGTTAGTGAACACCATGAGACTCAACCATGTGGGGAACCCAGTATACAAGGGAGGCCACATGAATTTTCTATAACCATACGAGCTAGTTTTTATGTTCGTGTGAGATTGTAGTCTTTTTTGATAGATCAATTTCACATAGCTTTTGCACGGTTATTCAAACTATGTCTCTAACCCATGTGAGTGGGGTACTTGGGTAGTGTTGGGAATACGGTTGGTGCATAGTTTGGCAAAACATGCATCCAAACCATTCAACCCTTAATTAAATGGGTAATTTACATTTTCCCCCTATTACATTTTAATCCTATAATTATTTCTTCCTCATTCATTTTCTCTAGCAGATATCCCTCAAAGCTCTATTTCCTCCTCTAACTCGGGATTTTGGTATTTCCCATATATGATCTCTATTTCATTTACTGTTGGTTGTGTTAGTTTCTTCTTAGTAAGTTCTAAACTCCTCATACTTATAAAATTATTTTATCTTTACCTCTCCTATTCTATTTTTGTGTGAGATCATTTACCCTATTTTTAGGGCAATTGATTATTATTCTGATATCTCTAGTTCTGGATCAATTCAAGGACCGACACTGGACTAGGAGAGAGCTATGAAATAAGGTAGTTGGTTTAGTTTATTTCCTTCAATTTTGGTTGCTTTTATATCATGGTTCATTATGCCAAATGTCAGGCTGAAGCTAGAAGAGTCATTCAGGTATCTGGTGAGGAATCCGATCTGATATATTTATTTATGTATTCAATGCCTTGCATTTATTATAATTAGAAAACAGCTCATTTTATATGCACTGAATAGATTGATCAAGAAATCATTGGTGGTGTCTTACTAAGTACATCTCACACCTTTCTTGATCTTCCTTTAGTACCCAAGTGGACTTCATGACTACAGGTGTAGATAAAGGGAATCGTCCAGCTTCTGATTCTTGATTTTCAGTTTTGAGATTGATTATGGGTGAAAAGGATTGAACCTGTGCACGTGATGCTAAAAGTGGTAGATTTTTGTTATTTTTTATTTTAGTATAGCATGTGTAATATGATTTTTCCCCTATATTCTCATGAAATCATTTTTTTATAGCTACATGACATCATCGTCATAATTTTGTACCTATTATATTTCATCTTCCACTAGCTTATTTATCTAGAAGATTTATCATTATTTCATTGCTTGCTTGTTTGTTATTATTTTTACTTCTTATCTATATTGATTAATAAAGTTCAATACTTTGACACATGGGGGAATATTCTCACCATGGACACACCCTAATCCCTCACTTCTAGTCATTATCCTTTGGCGTACAAGGAGGTACACTTGAAATCATATAACCAACTATCTCGGAGAACTGTTCATTGGATCTTGGCACAAGATGCTATATTAATGCCAATATTTTAAATATAAACAAACAATTTTTGTTTTATAATTTCATGACAATAAGTGGTCTTTTACTTGGTTCTAACCCCCTACCACATGTTTTTAATTATTTTTAATTCATTAAGAACTAGTTATTCAATCGGTTTGAGCACACCACACATCGGATTGATGTGTCATATTATCATACATGTTAAAAATAATTCAAAGACATTTTCCCAATGATTTAACATAAATATAAGGTCATAATCTATGGTTTTAACCATTACACATATGTTTTACTATTTTAAAACACTAAAAATGTGTTTTCAGTCATCCTGGGAAAATAGTAACTTGGATTGATGAATCGTTAGTATCTATATTTCATAAATCAATATATGGTTTTCTTCCTATGATTTCATAGTAATTATAGGTTTTTTACTAGGGTTTGACCCATTGGCATGCTTTTTTAAACACCATTGACTCTTTAAGAATAATTTATTTTGTCAATCCAAGAACACTGAAAATCGATTTACATGTCATATAATCATACACATCAAAAATAATTCAAAGATATTTTTTCTATGATTTCACATCAATCTGAGGTCATTTTATATAGATTTTACCATTTGTAATGTCTCAGATCCAGGTACCGCCCAAAGGTTCCCTGAACCTAGTTGGTCACATAACCTCAAGCGCATTTCCCCAAACTCTAGAGGCTGCGGACTAGCAGCGAGGGCCAAGGTGTGATATTGGGGAAACTATGCCCACATTGGTAGAGTATACATAGTGGAAAACAAATTTTTACAATAGAGAAATAAATAATACCAACAGGAATAAACAGTGAAAGACTAATATTAATAAAATAATTGGAGTATATATATAAATGATTCATGTCACATGCGTCTAAGAAAGTATCCAAATAGGTCACAGTGATGAAAATAGAATATAGAAACCAAAGTATAGAAAAGTAGTAAACTCCAACAGCATCACAAGCCTCAACATGGTCTTATACTCTCTAGCTCCAACAGTAATCAAGTACCTGATGAAGAAGGATGTTTGACCTTATCTATACCTACAACTATATAATATGTTTGGGTCCAAAACATGACCCAAACAGGTTGTGATACGAATCTCAGTAGGCAACCATAAAAGATATGTGCTTAACTGTCAGTGAATATATATAGCAGGTAATATGCAGAAATGAAGAAATAAACAACAAAGTACACAAAAGTAAATAGTCTTATAGTTTTCAATTAGATTCATATAAAATTTATTATTCATCCATTGAATCATGTAAACCTTGGAATCCAGCCTAATCTATGTATCCCCTATATAATAGTAACAATAGACATCTCAAAATACCATCTAAACTAATCAAGTAAGACTAAGTCCAAGCTTCTGCTTTGGGTTGGAAGACTCATCACCATCATTAAATTATTCAATAATGACCTTCTTCAGAAATTTCTCACAGTCTAATCCCCTGGTCTAACATAACAACAATCCATTTCATAGCGACCCTCTAGGTAGTTCTCACGATCTAACCCCTCTGTTCTAACATAGCACTAACCATTTACAAATGACCATCTGGGAAAGCTCTCACGGTCTAAAATCCTCGGTATAATATATTATCGAACAAATATAAACAACCACCTGGGTAATCTCTCACAGTCTAAACCCTTGGTTCAACGACCACCTGGAATCTCTCACAATCAATACCCCTAGGTCAACATAACAATAAACCATTCATAAATGAACCTATCTAGGGAAGCTCTCATAGTCAAATTCCCCTTGGTCACACTTCCATAATGCATATCACAAGTATCTTATATAATTAGTAACTCCATCCTAACAAAACAAGGCATGGAAATCAAGAAAATCCTAAAAGTATTTTTAGACCAAATGGTCATAAACAATCAATCAAGGTAAACACACCCACGAGGTGTCTCGTACCAAGGTACTTAACCTCACGCATATTCTACAACCCTTTATCAATTAATCAACCCTTAATAGGTAATAAAAGGAACTAATTCCAAAACACACAATACCCCAAACATGGGAATATAGCATTTTTGGCATATATAATACAAATACAAACAACAAAAGGCACAAACCACCTACCTTGATATTGTATAATCAATACTATTGAATGTCAGCTCTTGAATCTACCTAGATTGGCATAGATATAAAAAAAGGTAAAAAAACACTCAACCTTGATTAACCCATGAAAGATTAGAATCAGGAAGAAAGGCTTTAGGTAAATTGATAACTCACTGGTGGAATTCCAACACACCTGGTGGCATCTCAATCGGAGCTCAAACAGAGAATCGGGAAGGGTTTGGAGTTTTTTAGACCTTTCATTGTGCTCTTGTACAAACCACTTCTAGAAGAAGGTGTTTATGAAGATGAGAAACGACCCCTCTCTGATTTATCAAATAAAAATAAAAGTACAAGATGTGTTCATTAATAGTACACACCGTGTCTTAGCCTCAACCATCCCCGACTTAAGCAGTATTCCAGGTCATCACACGGCCATGTACATGGATGTTACATGGCCAGTACATGGTTGTACACGGACACCGAGTACATTGGAAAAACCTCATTTATTCTTTTTTCTAAAAAACAATCCAAAATCAAGATTCATAACTAAAATAAAGATTTAGGTTCTTAACCCCCCCCCCCCATAAAGAAGTGTGTCCCTAAATTTCCCTTCCTAGGGTGGTGAAGAAGAATCTATGAACAACTCTGGCCACTGTGATCATACATCAACCTCCCTCTCTCAAGTATCATCATGTACTAGTTTTTGATTCCATAGCACCTATACTATAGGAACATACCAGCCAGGGATAACATTCACGATGTGATCCACAATCCGAATATGGTGCTCCTCGAAAGATGCATCCACTTCCACCTCAACCTCTTTGGGTTTAAAAGCATGAGATAGGTCTGAAAAGTAATTTCGTAGTTGAGAAACATGAAAGATGTTCTTCATATCCCGGTACCTCTGAGGTAACTACAGCCAATAGGCAACCGGCTTGACACTCTCCAAAACCTCAAAAATCCCAATGTATATTAGTGAAAGCTTACCATATCTCCTAATCCTCCTGTGTCCTAACCTTGGTGTGACAAGTAAGAAAGCCTAATCTTCAACCTCAAACTCTAGAGGTTGTCTCCGTTGATTAGCATAATATTTCTACTGAGACTGTGCAGTATCAATTCTCTTCTGAATCAACTCCACCTACTTTGTGTTCTCCAGGACAAGATGAGGTCCCAGAATAGCTGCCAGTCCTACCTTCAGCCAACATAAGGGAGATCAGTATGGCCTACCATACAAAGCCTCATAAGTTGTCATCTGAATTGTTTCCTAAAAACTATTATTGTAGGAAAACTCCACCAGGGGTATGTGTCTCTCTCAAGATCCCATAAAATCTAGGAATCATGCTCAAAGAATGTCCTCTAAAACATGAATTGTGTGCTCGAACTATCCATATGTCTAGGGATGTGTACCCAAATCCCTTTGTAATACCTTCCAAACACAACAAGTAAACCAAGTGTCCATATCTGAAACTATAGAGTGCATAAACCCATGAAAACATACAATATATTAGATTTACAACCTTCCAAGACCGTCAACACTAAAGGTTTCCTTAATTGTTAGGAAATGGGAAACCTTTTTGAGCCTATCAACAACAACCCAAACTGCATCATTCTCTCAAGGTGACCACCGTAAACCCATCACAAAATCCATCGTGACATTTTTCCACATCTACTTGATAATGGATAACTATAGTAAAATCCCTATCAATTGTTGATAATCTTCCTTCACCTACTAATAGGTGGAACATCTCATAAAAAATCAGATATATCCATCTTCGTACCCGGCCACCAATACTAATGGTGTAAATCACAATACATTTTGGGGACACTAGGATGAACTGCCCAAATTGAGGAATGAAATTATCACAACAACTCCTCACATATATCTGTTGACACTCATACATGTCCATGAAAATACAAGACCTCTTCATCGCCTACAGTCCACCCAGGAGTATAGTTCTCACCTGACACACTCTCCCGTAGGACTAGGCCTTTCAAATCTGATAGTTGCATCATTCGCACTCAATCTAGAATAGTAGAGGGAACAACTATAGAATAAATAAAACATCTTCCCATGTCTCTCATGCACCTCTAAATGAATCTTAGAGAATAGATCCATAAGCTTCCACTCACTACTGGCCTCCTAAATTTCCTGTATCTAAATCCTCCTTCTTAACATATCAGGCACTACATTGCCTTTACCAGGCATATAGGAAAGCTCAAAGTCAAAAGACTAATGGTACTCAACCCACCTTCGCTGTCTCAAATTCATATCTCACTGAGTAAATATATACTTGAGACTTTAGTGATGATTTTATACCATAAAATTCTCTCCCAAAAGATAATGTCTCCAACAGTTTGAAGAATGCACAACTGTAGCTAACTCGAGATCATGTGTCGAGTAGTTCCTATCATGTGGCCTTAGTTGCCGAGACCCATACGTAATGACTCTTTCCCCTGTATAAGCATGGATCCCATCCCAATACCTGATGCATCATAGTAAATAGTGTAACTCTTTCTCGGATCCAGAAAAATCTGCATCGGTGCTGAAGTCAATCTCCCTTTCAGCTCCGGAAAGGCTGAATTATAGGAATATAACCACAAGTACTTCAGAAACTTCTTAGTCAGGCCCATCAGTGGAACTTCTAAGTATGAAAATTCTTGAATAAAGCGTTTTTAGTAACTATATATCCCCAAAAAACTTTATACCTCAAATACATTCTTTGGCTGCTCCCAGGAAACTACAACTATTACTTTCTCTGGGTCTACAAATACTCATGTCTCTGAAATGACATGACCTAATAAATGAATCAGATCCATCCAAAAGTGGTATTTTGTGACCTTAGCATATAATTTATTCTCTCTCAGTATACTCAATAAGATCTCAAGATGGGTGGCATGATCATGTTGAGTGTGATAGCACACCAAGATATCTTCTACGAAGACTACCACAGAAGAATCCAAGTAAGTATGGAACATTTTTTTCATCAGTTCCATGAAAACTGTCGGTGTGTTCGTAAGACCAAATGGAATAAAGAAATACTCGTATATACCATACCTACTCTAAAAGGTTGTAATAGGTATATTTGATGGTCTAACGTGTAACTGATGATAACTAGATCTCAAGTCAATCTTCGAGAATACTTGAGCTCCTCAAAGCTTATTAAATTGATCATCAATCCTCGACAAGGGATATCGGTTCTTGACCATAAACTAGTTCAACATTCGATAATCCACAAAAAGTATATAGTTACCATCCACCTTATTTTCAAAAAGGACAGGAGAACCCCAAGGAGAAGTATTGTGTGGGATGAAACCCTTTTCCTGTAACTCCTCTAACTACTTCTTGAGCTTTTACAACTCTATTGTAGCCACTCTATATGGAGGAATGGACACTGGTGCCACTCCTAGCACAAGATACATGGAAAAATATACCTATCTATCCAGAGGTAAACCTGAAAATTCATTTGGAAATCCATATCTGAAATGATACACACTGGAGGAAAGTCCATCTATAAATTCCCCTGGTCATCTAAATATAAACTAACAATATGGTATGTGATTCCTCTTAACCCATGATGCTTGGGTCTAGCTATGATCACCTAGATATCCCATTCACCCTTGTGTAGAAAATATTTACCCTCTGGTGACGTAAAACTCACCCTGTGGAGATAGCAGTCAACAAAGGCATGAAAGGAGACCTAACAATCCATTCTAAGAATGACATTGAACCCTGTCATCTCTATGACATAGAGGTCCCACAAAAAGTGACACCCACCAAACTCAAGAGGGAACTCATTGCACTAACATACACTAGATGTCTTAATCCCCAATAGAGTGTATAGTGTCCTAACATCATCAAAAGTAAAGATATAGAGACCAAGGCTCTCAAAAATGTAAATAGATATAAAACTATGGGAATCCCCTGCATCAAAAAGAGAAGAATCTAAAACTGTGGAAACTAGAATCATACCTCTAACTGTATAGGGTATATGATCCTCCTCCTGCTAGTTCTACTCCACTAAAAAAGTCCGACTTGTACCATGGTCCTGTGACCTTTCCTGACTACACTAATCTAATCCACCCTTCTGCCACTGAAAGCCTATTATCTGGATACCATGGCCATGACCACAAACTCATCCTGAATGACCTAAAAAACTCTAGTTTCCTGACTAATTAGAAATTGGAGGTTCTCCTAGAAAAATTGGATTCATAACTAATCCCCTCTCACTCACTGCTAGTGAGAACATCCAGAAAAAATTCTAAATATGGCCCATATTACTGTAAGATCAGCACTCAAATGGGTCCTTCAGGCAATGTGGTCTCGTATGCCCACTCTTTTCACACTAGTATAATACCACCAGGATACCTGAAGAAATATAATGTGAAACCTCCCTACTACACTTCTTGTTATCTGTCAAATGAGTTCCATCCCTGGATGCTGAACTACCTTGGCTCGTAGCTCCCAACTCCCTTAGATTGCACTTGGTAATCAGAGCCTGGTTTACTAGAGCATTCACTGAAGTCAACCTGAAAATGTTCACCTGTGATCAAATGTCATACCAAAGACCATCCCCAAATCGTCTAGCTAGTGAAAACTCGTCTCCTCCCAAAATAGTTTTAAGGCACTTAAGCTTTGTAAAAGGAGAAAAATAATCCATCACTAGAAGAGAACCTTGTTCTAAGTGTATGAACTCCCGAGCTCGGTCGGCCCTCAGAATCTCGAGGTAGAAGTAATTAAAGATGTTCCTATGAAACTTTTCCCAAGTCATATCTTGATGACGTCCCATCTTTGAGATAACATCCCACCATATCTTGGTGAAATCACATAGAATGTAAGTCATGAGCTTCACCATCCTTTACAGAGGCGTCTCTAGTTGCTCGAAGACAGCAAGAATGGCCTCCAACCCTGACTCTACCACCTGTGGTCCTCCATCCCCCATAAAACTGGTAGGATTCTGCTATTGGAACACCCTCTTCAACTCTACCATAGTCAGGGTAAGATGTGGTGCTCCTTGAAAATTTTGTATCATCCTCATGAAGCCTTCATGGAACTGTGCATCAGCACCTACGTCCAGTATAATAGCTAGTTCCAAGATGGGCATGATGGGAGGATCTGTAGGTAGTCCTTGATCTTCCATTTTAGGTGTCTGGTCATATCCCTACACCTAGTGTAAAATTTGAGGACGTCTTGGTGGAATAAATCTACAAGTTCAAGCGCACAACTCAGTTCAAGATTATTAAGTACTGAAACTTAGAAGTGTAAGAATGGAACAGGAGAAAGAAAGCATTCAAGTTTTACAAAACAAGGTTACACAGCATGTAGAACCACTACACAATGTATTCCCTTAAGCTTTAACTTGGGCATGTACCTCTTCCAACTTGGTCGTGTAACACCCCATACACATGGCGTGTTCATCTTGTGACATGGTGTGTACTTGAATTTTCCCTCTTACCTAGGTTCTTCTACATGGCTAGAACTACATGGTTCCCTCCCAGTGTAACACTACACAACATGTTCACCATAGACATGGTGTATACCACTTAAGTTCCATCCACCCGTGTCGTTATTCACATGGTCAGATACACGGTTGATTACTACACTTCATTTATAGGTGAGACACGGTGTGTAAAACTTAAGTTTCATCCACCCATGTCGTTAGTTACATGGCTAGATACAGAGTCTATTACCACACAGCGTGTACTCCCAGTACATGGCATGTTTCACCCAAACATTTATCAACCCCATGTATCTACTCACACAGTCAGTCACACGGTCAATACTACATAGTGTGTACATACAATACACACCATTTACTTAAGAAAAGTTGTTTCTTCCAAAACAAAAGAACCCATGGAGTCTGTTCATAACATCACATGCCATGTTGTTTGGGTTTCCAGACAGTAAGCCTCTAAAAATTCTCTGAAACCCTTAAAAACTTAAAATTTGTCCAAGGCATGCCAATTTCTGATTCGTGAGATCCCATAAACCCTATGAAACTAATTTTTGCATCCTTATTCATGTCATATCATAACATAATTCTTTTTAAGTTCAAACATGATCCAAAAAATTCTGATCCAAGAGGGCCCATAACACCTCAGGGATTAAAGTTTGGCATCCATACAAATGAAACTTTACATATCCAATACCCTATCAAAATATCAGGTATTTATTTCCTATCATCTATCACAACAGCATGCATGTGTAGTACAGCATCTATTACAACAACATGCAATCAATAATGTAACCTAAATGGCATGACAAGAACGCATGGCATGTGATGTATAGAAAGTTCCTATATGATGCATGAGATGGAATACCCTCATCTCATCAGGTTGTAATAGAAATAGAACCACAATGATATCAATCATAATAGCATAAAACAAGCGAATCACCCAATGGTGAAATCAAATCAACTGTAACAATTGAAAAACTAGAAAAATAGAAATATTTGAGGTAACATGGATTTTACCTATACACGGGTTAGCTACTCCTGGGAATAGCTTATTACCAACAACCTATCCATTCCTATCCCAGTCTATAGGATACAAATAGTAAGTCAAGGCAAAAAAAAAGTTCCTATGATACCACTTTGTAACGTCCCAGATCCGAGTGTCTCCCAAAGGTCCCTCGAACCCAGTTGGTCACAAAACATTAAGTGAATTTACCCAAACATCAGAGGCTGAAGACTATAAATGAGAGCCAAGGTGTGATATTGGGGAAACTATAAACTCATTAGCATATTAGACACAATGGAAAACAAATAGTAACAATAGCAGATGCAATAAAACCAATAGAAATAAATAGCGGAAGACTAATAGTAACAAAACAACTAAAGAATATATATATATATATATATATATATATAAATGATGCATGTCACATGTATCTAGGAAAGCAACCAAATAGGTCACAATGCTGGAAATAGGATATTGAAACAAAAGTACAAAAAAGAAGTAAACTCCAATAGCATCACAAGCCTCAGCTTGGTCCCATGCTCTCCAGCTCCAATAGCAATCAAGTACCTAATGAAGAAGGGAACTTTCATGTATTTATACCTACAACCATATAATCTGTATGGGTCCAAAACATGACCAAAAAAGGATGTGATATGAATCCCAGTAGGCAACCACTAAATATCTGTACCTAACAATGAGTGAATATATATAGTAAGTAATATAAAGAAATGAAGCAATAAACTAAGAAGTAATCAAAAATAAATAGTCTAAGAGTTTTTAATTACATTCATTTAACATTCATTATTCATCCATTGAATCATGTAAACCTTGGGATCTAGCCTAAGCTCTATATCCCATGTGTAATAGTAACAATAGACATCTCAGAAGACCATCTAAAAAAATCAATTAAGACCAAGTCCAAGCTTTTTCTTTGGCTTGGCAGACTCATCACCATCATTTAATTATCCAATAATGACACTCTTGGGAAAGTTCTCACAGTCTAATCCCCCTATTCTAACATAACAACAATCCATTTAATAATAACCCTCTGGGTAGTTCTCACGGTATAACCCCTTTGGTCTAACATAGAACTAACCATTTACAAAATACCACATAGGAAATCTCTCACATTCTAATCCCCTTAGTTTAATATACTATCAAAAAATTATAAACAACCACCTGGGTAATCTCTCAAAGTCTAAACCCCTGGTTTGACGACTACTTGGAAGCTCTCAAAGTCAATACCCCTGGGTCAACATAACCATAAACCATTCATAAATGACCCTACCTTGAGAATTTCTCAAAATAAAATTCCCCTTGTTCACACTTCCACAACTCATATCACAAGTATATTATATAATCTGTAACTCCATCCTAACAAAAAAATGCATGAAAAACAAGACAAGCCTAACGGGCATTTTAGACCAAATGGCCATAAACAATCAATCAAGGGAAACGCACCCAAAGCCTAGATTATTGTATATCTACAAAAAGGTGAAAAAATATTCAACCTTGATTAGCCCACAATATAGGAAGAATCGGGAATAAAGGCTCTAGGGAAATTGAGAACTCACCAATGGGATACCAACGCACCCAATGGAATCTCAATCAGAGCTCGAATGGGAAATTCTGAGGGGTTAGGAGTTCATCAGCCCTTCTGCCATGCTCTAGTATGTACCAATACCAGAAGAAGGTGTTTCTCAATATGAGAGATGAACCCACTCTGATTTATCAAATAAAAATAAAAGTACAAGGCATGTTCATTAACAGTACACACTGTGTATTTGCCTCAACCAGCCCTAACTTAAGCGGCCTATCAGTTCATCGCATGGCCATGTACTCAAACATTACACAGCCAATACATGGTTGTACACGGCCACTGATTACATGGTGTGTACTTGGAAAAAACCCCATTTCTTCCTATTCCTCAAAAATAACCTAAAATCAAGATCCATACCTGAAATGAATATCTTGATTCTTACACCATTACACACATGTTTTAGTATTTTAGAAATAAGAATGTATTTTCAATCATATTGGGAAAAGGATAACTAGAAATGATGTTCTAGAAGTCCCTAAATTTTAAAAATCAATATACTATTGTTTTTATATGATTCTACTACAGTTGAATGTCATTTTCTTAGTTTTGACCCTCTGGCGCATGTTTTTAAAGATTGTTAATTCTTTAAGAACAAATTATTCAATCAATCCAAGAACACCACACATCGGATTAACATGTATCATGGTCATACAAATCATAAATAATTAAAATATAGTTTTATTATGACTCCATGTCAATTTGTGGTCGTTAGTTATTATTTTGACCATTAGACGCATATTTTAGTGTTTTCAAAATATAAAAAGTATTTTTCATTCATCCTGAGAAAAAAGTAACTCAGATTGATGTAGAAACCATCCCAATAATTTCACAAATAAATATATAGTTGTTTTTATAATATTTAATGGAAATTGGAGGATTTTTTATTGATTTTTACCCCCAAGCACTCATTTTTTATGACTGTTAAGTATTTAAGAACTATTTATTCAATCAATCCGAGTACGCTGCATGTAGAATTGATTTTTGGTCAAATCATACATGTCAAAAATAATTCAAAGATAGGTTTCCTATAATTTCATGACAATATAAGGCTTTTTATTATGGTTTTTATTATAACACACACATTTTAGTGTTTTATAACACTAAAAAGACATTTTGGTCATATCAGTCAAAAAAATAAAATTGGAACACCATCAATTCCTACTAATCAAAAATGTTTGTGTGTTGTTTTACTAGATATTCATATAATTAAAAACTTTTTTGTTTATTTTGACCCCCTAAAGATTGATATGGAATATTAACAAATGTATAAAAGGTTAAACAATGTTTTTGATCATTCCGAGAAATCTGGGCATCAGATTGATGTTTGGTTGACCCATATAGATCATAAATGACTTTATGATCATTATCCAAGTTATGACACTAGATCAACTATTTTTTATGTGTTTTTACACCCTAATGGGTGATATTTCAATTTAATGAAAACATAAAGTTGAAATTCCACTTTAGATCATATGGATAAATTTGGTCATCCAAGTGATGCATAGTAGATTCTTATAGATCATAAATTACTAAATAATTCTTCTCATGATTCTTCACACCAATATAAGTATATTTTATCAATTTTAACCCCTTTTACATGATATGTCACTCTAATACAAATGTAAAGTCTACAAGAAAATTTCTATCATACCGAGAAAACCATATAACTGATTGATGAGATGTCAATTCCTACACATTATAAATGACTCAAAGATCATTTTCCTAAGTTTTCATTCTTATTCAAGATCATTTTCTCGATTTTGACCCCTACCCATGTGATTTTCCATTATTATCAAGTGTTAATAATATGAAATAATAAATTCCATTATACTAATCAATCCTGGAATAGGTTTGATGTGTATTTAGTTCCAACATATTATAAATGATTTGATAGTTGTTTTCCTATATTTTTAAAATCATTATTAACTTGTTTTCTCAATTTTGATCCATTGATATGAGATATGTCATATTAATAAATATATTAAAGCTTAAATGATGTTTTCAACCATATAGAGCAATCAAAGCATTTGATTGACATGTGTTTGACTTTTACAAATAATAAATGACTCGATGATCATTCTCAATAGTATTGAAATCAATCCAAATATGTGTTCTCAATTTTTACCCCTATATAGGTGATGTGTAATTTTAATGAAAGAATAAGGGTGAAATGCAACTTTGGACCATATCAAAAAATATAATAATCCAATTGGTGTGTTGTTGATTCCTATAGATCATAAATTACTCACTAATCATTCTATTAATTTTTCTTTCCAATTGAAGTGTATTTTTTTGATTTTAACCCCTTTTACAAGATATTCCACTTTAATAGAAATAAGAAGGCCACGTGAAATTTTTTTTCACATTGATAAAACCATGCACCAGATAGACATGTGGATAATTACTAAAAATCATAAATTATTTTAGAATCATTATCTTAATTTTTCATAATAACCTATGATTTTTTGGTTAGTTTTTACCCCTACCTGAGTGATTTGTCTTTTATTAACAAATTTTAACAATATAAAATCATATCTACCATTATACCGATCAATATAGACATAATTTTGATGAAATTTAAATTCTTACAAATCAAAAATAATTTGAGGATATTTTTCTTAATCTTTCATGTCATTATAAACCTATTTTCACAGTTTTCACTCCCTGATGGGAGATACGTCGTATTAATAAATGTATAAATGGTTAAATAGTGTTCTTGATCATACTGAGAAATATAAAAATCATATTGAAATGCAGTTGACTCATATATATCATAAATAACTTAATAATAATTGGAATAAGTTTTCACACCAATAAAAAAAATTCTTGGTTTTTAACCCTTGATGCTTGATATGTCGTTTTAATGAAAGTATAAAAGTTAAATGCTGCTTTGGATCATATTAAGAAATCCTAGAATCTGTTTGATGTATGATTTATTACTATAAATCATAAATTAATTAATGATAATTATCCTAATTATTCACACTAATACATTTGTGTTTGGTTAGTTTTGACCCCTTTTACTTGATATGTCACTTTAATGCAAATATGAAGGCTATAAGACACTTTCTATCATACTGAATAAACCAGGAATAAAATTGAGTATTGGTTGATTTCTATAAGTCACAAATAACTCAAGATAATTTTCTAAAGTTTTCACAATAATTTGACCTCATATACTCACTATTTACCCCTACCTAGGTGATTAGTCCTTTATTAACAGGTGTTATTAATATGAAATCTTACTTTCTATTATGCTAATCAATATGGGAATATTTTTTATGTGAGTTTGATTCCTATAGATCAAAAATGATTCATGTACTCCCTTGGACTTCTATATTTTTCTTGTTTTTAATAAAATAGGCACAGCCTCCATCTTTCACCAAAAAAATGACCTGAATATTGGTTTCATAATTTTTCATGCTAATTTGATCTTGTTTTTCAGTTTTAACCCCTACCCATGTGATTTTTATTTTACTAACAAGCATTAATAATATGAAATCATACATTATATTATACTAATAAATCCGGGCATCAATTTAAATTGTGGTTGAAACCCATAGATCAAAAATTATTTGAGTATCTTTTTTCTATATTTTCACATCATTCACAACTCATTTTCTTAGTTTTGACCCACTAATAAGAGATATAACAAATTAATTAACATATAAATGGTTCAATAGTGTTTTCAACCACAATGAATAATATGATCATTATATTGTTATGCGGTTGATTTGTATAGATCATAAATGATTTAATAATCATTATCCTAAGATTTTACTCTAATATATATGTTTTTGAATGGGATTCAATAACTATTGAAACAAAATAACTTACTATATATATGTATCTGAATATATTTTTTAGAATATATATCAAAATAAATTCAGAATATATATCATAATATATTCAGAATATATATCAGAATATATTCATAATATATTTTAGAATATCTATATAAATAATATATATTATAATGTGTGTGAGAGAGAGTGATTGTCTGAATATATATTCAGAACATACATCAAAATATTTTCAAAATATATATTAGAATATATGTGTTAAAAATATATATATTCAGGACATATATTTAAATATATTCATAATATAAATTCAAAATATATATATTTTCTAAACATATTATATATATATTAGAAAATATATGTATATATATGTCATTATTTAGAATATATGGGTGTGTGTATCAGAATATAAATATATACAAAGAACATTTATATATATATCACATATATATATATAATCTATACATGAACTTTTAAAAAAATTTGTCAACCATATAATGATTACAGTAGTAAAATAGAGGTTGGAAATAAGTAGATAAAACATTAAGTTAGAAAGTGAGTGAAATGATGATATAGGAGCCTTGGGATTGAAACCTCTTTCATTGAAAATTCTGAATTCTTTAACCAATATATTATGTTTCTTCAAGCATTGTTCTTACTCCAACTATTTATAGATGTATGTATGTATGTATGTATGTATGTATGTATGTATGTATGTATGTATGTATGTATGTATGTATGTATGTATGTATGTATGTATGTATGTATGTATGTATGTATGTATGTATGTATGTATGTATGTATGTATGTATGTATGTATGTATGTATGTATGTATGTATGTATGTATGTATGTATGTATGTATGTATGTATGTATGTATGTATGTATGTATGTATGTATGTATGGTATATTGGTGAAAATCCCGGTATATGAATATAGATATATGTGTGTGTATGTGTGTGTGTAAACTCACACACACACACACACATATATATATATATATATATATATATCAAAATATGTTTATGAACCATTAATTAAACTAACAGTAATTATTTATTATTGAGGTTACTTTTTCGGGAATTTTCATTAGAATAAATATTTAATTTGGACATTTATTGGAAAGAAACACAAGTTTATAAGATATTGTTTTCAATTTATGAACACAACTCCTCTGTCCAGAGGATATTATAATTATGGACTAAATTTATGTGAAATAAAACTCACCCATATTTGGGAATGGTATATCCTTGTTGGTAGTTGTAAGAAACTAGCTCCTCATATCCAGATTGACCGATATAAGTCCCATGTATTTTTTAGGTGCCACCAATGTAAGAGGCAGCTGATCTCATATATCCTATAACAAAAAAGGAAAAAAATACTTAACACATTATGAAAATTGTAGAAAAAAAGGTTTAATCCATTTGAAAAATATTTATAAAAATAAAAAAGGGTGAATTACTTCAATACTCTATATATCATCCCTATAATTAATACTAAGAATGGAAAAGAAGGTATTATGTGTCTATTTGGTGTGAAATAAGTAGAAATGGTATTCTCATGTGTGTCATTTTGTAGGCTCCATGAAATGGGTTCCATGCACTTCTCCGCAAAATGTCCTCAACGGGGCTCCAAAATTTCATAGTGCGACTCTGAATTTTTCATGGGGGGTCAGTGACGGTAGCGAAGGCACTAACCCGAAGGGCCAAGACCATAGCCCGGCACTATTCCCAAGTAGGGGTGCGGGGGCGCAGCCCCCGCAGTATGGAATAATAAATTTGGCTATGTCCTCAAGGAGGAACCCAAGGTACCTGTGTACAAACCCCTGTGTGCCACCATGTTGGAGCTTGTTAAAGAATTTATTTTGGATAAGCCTTGAAAGTGGCACACAAGTTAGAAAAAATCACCAGCAATGCGCAAGTCTAGTTGGGTGCCACCCATCCAGCACACAACCACTTGCGCGCCACAAAGTTGACGTGCAACCCACTTGCATGACCAAACTCCTTTCACCCAAGGTCACTTATTTTCCTATAAATAGACCCTTGGGGCATTCATTTGTACAGACAAATTTTCTTGAAGCCCAATTAATTATTTGGTCTCCCTAGTGCTTCGCCTAAGTCTTCCTAAACTTTAAAGGTAGTTCTTCAACACCGTGAGTAGAGGATTTAAAGGAGGATCATTGGAATTAAGTCCTTTTTAGTGTTTGAAAACCATAACACTTCTGCACCTAAAGCTCCCAACCTCTCAAAATCAGAAACACTTGCACTCCACCTATTCCTTTCATAGTAACTTGAGCACACCACTTCTAGGACCACCTCTGAATACTTCTAAAGGCTTGATCCAAGTCTCACCCAAGTATTACCATACAGGTTGTTTGTCACTTAAGTGAATATCAGGTCGCCCAAATTTACTTGTCCGCCCTTATCTACTTGAGCACCCCTCTTTGATTCACTTACTCTCTTCAGTATACAAGCCATCAAGCCTTCCTCAAAGACATTCATGGAAAGGCTTCTTCTTTCTTGTCTCCCTTGTCTAAAAGGGATTATGTTGAGACCTCCATCAAAACCTCCTGACAAATCAAACCTTTGGGAAAGGCACATTAGCATGTCTCCTATTTGGGTTTGTATATCCCAAGTCATAGGTTTAACACATTTGTTTTACAATGTGGTTAGGGTTCATGGAGTGTATGTGGGTTTGTATATCCACAGTCACATAAACCTTTCTCCCAGGAACAATGTTGGGAAGTTATCGGTTTGGAGCAGGGTTTGGGTCCTAGCCTCTCCCTTATCAAAGATACTGCTCAGAACCTCAGGTCTCTGGTAGGAAAGGTACGGTTCACACCTACTTTTCTACCTTTTGAACAAAGGATAAGTCCCCCTTCCCTACCAAGATCAATTTTAGGGAAACCATCCTGGCATAATCCCCTATATTTTCTTGCAGTAGGTAGCATCATTTCTCCTCCTCTCTTCTTCGGTGCCAAAGACCAAAGGAGATATGGTCACATGGACTTTCTTTACCCTTTCCCTCTCTTATTGAACTTTGTCACCATGGGTATCCATCCTGGTATAATCCCCTAACCTTAATCCCTTCTTCCTTTCATTTGGACCCATGTCCAATGTAAAGTGAATAGAGGGAGGGCTTGTCGCCTTGCCCTCTTCCCGAGTTGCCTTTCCCTCATCCACCATCACCGCCATAGGCTCTCCCTCCTCCACCAACAGCGGAGGAAAAGTGTGTATGTCATTGTTTAATATTTCACATCCACTTGTCTCTCACACTGAGCATGACTCACATGGGCATAGATATTTGTGATGATTACAACATTTGCATAAACACCCATGGTGAATGAACTACAAGAACTATGATTCCTGTTCAAACCATGATACGTAGGAGGCCCTTTCAGGGCCTGAGCTCACTGGATATCCTCTTCAGAAATCCAACCCTAATTCCCTTAATCTAGGAATCCTCCTTACGAATAATCCCCAAATTAAACCCCTAAGTCATCAAGGCATCCTTTTTAGGAAGTAATCCCAAAATCATCTCTCAAAGGACTATACTCTCCTATGAGACATATTGAACTACGTGGGCTTTGATTCCCATCCCCATGGGATACGTAGAAATCCTCCTTGAGGTTTAAACCTAATATTTCAAATCAAACCTATTCTACTTGATCCATATTTCCAATAGGGTCTAATCTTACATGGAAACCCATATCATTTCCAAGTTCGTTTGTATTTTTTGGCATAAGTACCATACCAAACTTTGACTAAGTACATTTCACTTAGATATCCTTACCACATGATATTCAACTGTTTGGTTAGGTTTTTATCACATTACCTTAAAATGTATGATATGTACAATTAAGAGACACTGAACTATGAGGTTTCTGATTCCTTTCACAAGGATACATAGGTAACCCATTTCATGGGTACGATCCCAACATCAAAACAAACCTTCATCTCCCTGGATGACAATAAATTCCAGAGTGCCCCACTGAGTGGATTAAAAATCAATATCATCAGAAAGATGATTAAAATAATCTTTAAATAATATATGAAAGGATACCATTGATGGATAACCTCGAATGTATACGGATATTTCCATTAATGAAGAACCTTGAATACATACTGATGATTCTAAATTTTACTCATGTAAATAAGTGAATGAAAATTCCAAGGGAATCTTATGTTATAATTGGTGAATTAATAAGGATTCATGAAAATATCTTAAATTTATAAAGAGAGTCACATAGTAGACAATAATTTACCCCCCAAAAGGGTGTGATGAGTCTGAAATCACATCCTATCGACCAATATACATTCCTAAGTATTGTAAAGTTCAAACATAACGAATGTATTCCTTTGGAAAGTAGGTCCCATTTGGATAAAGAACTATTGGAAGTTTCTGGTTCCATGAATAAATCCAATGGAAACTGCCTAGAATCAGTGATTCTTAAAACTAGAACATGCGTTTCAATGAATTATAAAACAAAAATGGTGAACCTGATGTGAATCCTTAACCAAGTTAATAATGCTACCCACCTGTCATGCCCCTATCAATTGATAAAATAAGGACATAAAAAGGAATAAATAATGAATGTATTCATCTAAAAGATGTTGCTTTAATGGAGTTTATTGTTGTTTCAAGTTTTTCTTCTTAGAACTCCCTTCAGTCTAAAATGGATTTTATCAAGATGATATCTGTGAACTTTCCGACCGCTACTCAAGCTAGGTCTTAATCCACAAGGAGGATGCCATCACCCACCCAGTGTCTTCAACACTGGGTATCCAATTGATAATAAATGAGTATCATCAGCATAGTACAATACTGACTTTGAAGGATACTTGATGGGCCCTCCACATCAATAATAATCCCCGATCATCTGGCCAATGATGACCGATGATCAAGAAGCAGATAGTGACAACCTCCGTTTTCAACCATTTCATGTCCTTATCCTCAGAACTCAATAACCAGTCCCTCCCATGCTATAGGGAGGTATATCAACAAGTCACTCAGAGCCTCAATTCAAAGATGTAGGTATCCTTCATGAGGATTCCCACCAACAATCTCTGCTAGCTGAATTGTATGGTAGTGAACCCCCAACATGATGGGGGTGTTTCCTCTGGATTTTCAGAACAGGTCTCCCAGACCTGGGCATGCAAGACAACCCACTAGGGACTACACCCGGTCAATAAGAAGTAGGTTCTTACCTCTTCCCCCTATGGATAAGTCCATCAACCTAACTTGATGGAAAACAACGAGCGGGCATATACACCCATATGTCCTAATTTTGTTGTTTAGTAGACTCATCTGGTAACAACCCATAAATCCTACCAGATAAATCTGGTGGATTATTATGAACAGGCTCATACACCTACTTACAAGTTATCATCCAGCCAGCAGGCTTTTCTAACTGCATTTAAAGAATCCTTCCAATCTAATGTGGTGGTAACTGGTAAATAAGAACATACACCTTCTTGAAATCCCCAATTCTACCAGCAATATTGTATTCCAGTATTGAAGGAATTATTTTAATCATAATTTATGTGAAATATCTAGCAGGTACATGCACCTGTCAGTGTTCATAAAGAATGCCAACAGTCTCATTTGGTAGCACCCGGAGAAATTAGTCGGAAAGATCTGAAGACAAATTTGGGGCAGACCCAACTCTCTATCCCCATGCATGAGTACTGTCAATACCCATTGACAGGAAAAGGAGGGCAGGAGCAGTCATATACACCTACTCCCGATACAGAATGGATGTATATTCCTGTTTCGGCTACTGAAGTCACCAAACACATCTTATCAATGGTGAAAGGGCAGACGCAAATCCCTACCCATATTCTAGAAGCATGCCATGATATTATAACAACTACTTTAGTAGTACCAAGGGAATAGACACATAAATTTTTCCGAAAATATGGGATGAAACATCTGCATGCCATCTCGGAGCAGATACACACCTCTGTTCCAATCTAGGAGGGTCATGGGGAATACTCCCCCATATCATTCGGACATTAAGATTGTGAACATACACCCTTTCCAATTTGAGGTAATCGGTCTGTTCTGATGTCCACTCCAAAGTAGGCACATACACCTTCCCATGATAACCACTTCTCCCAACAAGTTTCCCCAACTAAGTGTAAGAGAACATCCAAGAATAATTCTTGTAAAACCCTATTGGAAAATCAAGAGTCAAACTACAATTTGGATTCTATTAATGCTGGATTTCTTGAAGCCCTCAGACACTTATCTGTTGCATCTCAAGATCATATCATATCATTACCAAATTGTGGAAGTGGTAGTATAAATTCTGAAGTTCCCCGTCTGAAACCTCATCATAAAGGATTTATTTATGAAAATTCGGTCAATCTAGAGAGCATATCTATAGATGAGATCCACAGCAACCCTCCTATCTCAAGGCACTTGCAAACAAAAGGCTAGTCATGTCTGATTCCTTATCATTAACAGGTGAAATACTTTCTCAACTGAAAGACATCTTAAGGGGATGGTCATTCTTTGAACCTCACTTGGGTTATTTTCCTTCTAATACAAAGCATCTACTTTGGTTAGACCAAGTGGAGAAACCTCTAGTAAAAGATGATGAAGATATGTTAAACATGAGAAGACAATTGGCTAAAGGATAAATACCAGTCATGTTCTGGCCTTTGGAAAATTCTCAGTATAACATTCCATAATTGATGGAAAAATATTGTATTCATGATATCCACCTCATTTTATGGTAAAATCTTCATCATTTTAAAACCAAAGTATTACTATATGATGAATATCAAAATCATGTAAAGGTAATAGAAGGGTTTCAACATCAAATTGACTTGGCATCTCTCTCATTTTCCCAACATCCAAAGGTTGAAAAATAGTAGAGAACCCTTCAGCATGCATGCCTTAATGCTCTAAAGAGGTTTCACTAGTTAATTTCTGATACCCCATCTGGTGTTCATATCAGAGGATGGGGTGCACATGAAGCATTGCATTTCACTCCACTCCAAAATCATTAAAGTTTTCCAAAATTGGTCTCATGCAAAGTTATTTCCCACAATCGGCTACAATCAACAGATTTTGTATGTAATAAAATATATGCTCAAGAACAGGCCTCAACTAGTTCTCATCAGGGTCAGGCCCAAAGAAAATAATTTATTGAGTTACTTTTACATCAAGCATCAGAGAATCTTAAGTAGGCATCCCACTTAGAGGATGTCAGCCATAAAAGAATGCAAATGTCTACAATAGCATAGAGATCTTCCAAAATAGGTGATTTGAGTGGTTTTCAGATGATGCACCTAGCTAATGTCCAAACCAAAATTTGCAAAATCAGAAGAGCAGTTGCATGAATCTCAGCCATAGCAGTTCAAGAATCACCACAGCTTTCAAGGTTGGGGATCATTTAATTCAACCTTCAAATTCATTAAAAAAGTTCAATGATTTGAAGAAGAAGAATAGGAATAGCCCCAGCCTGCTAGGCTGGGGACTTTTTCACATCTACAATCCCCTCCTCAACGGAAGTCAGTTTTCTCCTGATTAGGGAAGAAGCCACAAAGAGATCACACAACTGAATTATCCAAGGATTCTTTTTGGGTTACTTTCCATCAAACATCTCATGCGAATCCATCATAAAAGAGAACAGAGTCTCATAGAAGATATATAGGGAGAATATCTTACAAAGATACTGACAAAATCCCATTAATGCATTATACATCATTAAATGTCATTAACACCATTATAGAATATCCTCTAGAAAATGAGTTTAGTTTATGGGAATAATAAGATGATGTTCTTATCCATAATACGGTACACACTGAGGCAAATTAATAAGGTGTATGTACCCAAAATCAAAGGCTTACCTAGAATCTAGATATGCCTTTAAATAACCAACTCCCCCCCCCCCCCTCCGAAAGGCATCTAACAAGGGGAAAGGTAAAAGTCATATTTCATTTCACTTTTCCACTAGAGAAGGTCAGTCTCTTTTTCTTGAAGAGATATTTTCATAGCAATAAGAGGAAATGAAGGAGTAGAAAATACTCAATACAGAGTTACCTCGAAGCAGCATTTTTACTAAACGTACTTCCTAGGTAAGTCATCAACTTTCACATCCTGTAGAAACTCCTTAGCAAAGAGGATTTGTAGTAGCTATAGATGTGTATAATGAGTTCTCTCTATTGGGTACACAACTAAGGCAGGATCAAACACATCCTGATATGCCTACTCCTGTGGGTTATCAAAGGCAAATATCAGCACCATCACCAGTGGTTTTTCCAGTCATTGCATCAGCTCATGCTCCAGTTGTTGTACCTGCACTATTTCCAGCTCATATAAATATTCCCAAAGTTCTTATGAATACAATTGAGGCATTAATGACTTTATTTTAAGCTATGGAGGAAATACGTGAACCAATTCAGCTGGAAAATAATGCTTACCCAAAATGGGTGGACCTGATTCCTCCCCCACCAAATTTTGTGAATACCATGTTTTCAATATTTAATGGTTAAAGAGATCTAGAACAACACTTAACACATTTAATTTCTTTTTGTGATCCCATTATGGGAACTCCTCAACAAAAAGAAGCAGAAAAACTTAGGTGTTTTGTGCAGTCACTACAGGGACTAGCTTTTGTCTGGTATACAAGCTTGTAATCTCGATCAATTACTAGATGGGAAGATCTCCATCAGAAATTCCTTCTTAAATTTAGCTCAAAGCTACCAAAGATGATAGTTATTTATCTTACCAATTGTAAAAAAAAGTTATATTTAAATATTTTTATATTTTATTGCGTGATGGAAAGGATTAACATATTCCTTAAGTGTGGCACTCCCTCAAGAAGAGTTGCTGCCAATTTGTGTGGAAAATCTACATGATGAGTTAGGCACACCACTAATCCCTGTAAAATACACAGGAGGGTTTTGATACCTTACATCAATTTCTCAAGAGATATAAGATTCAATTATAGAAACTAAGTCTAAAACTTGTGTAATTCCATCCACTCTGGGAAGGAGAATAGGGAAAGCAGAGGCTTCTACCATTACACTCAAGCAAGGACTTGTACTTGCTTCCACTTAAAAACCTTCATTGTATTAAAGGAATCTGCCTCTAGAGAATTAGCAGAAACGACTGCCTCATCAAGATGATCAAAGAGATCAAAAGTGGAAACAGTTTTAGGAATTAAAAAAGAAAAGTTTATTCCTTCTGGAATGAATGAGTTCCTGGTTACTTCATCTTAGCTTTGGAAAACAATTTGGTTTAGTTACCAAGGCCAAAGAAACCAAACAAAGAAGGAGATAAAGATATTCTAAATTATTGTCCCTTTCATTGGATGTTGGGGTATCACATTCAGGAGTTTTTTGTTTTCAAATACCTCCTTCAAAAAATGGTAGACTCTGGACAAGTGAAACTGAAAAGTTCATAAACTCAATTAGCATGTGTTACTGGTACTGATCCAGAGGAAGGAGGTGAATGGAAAGAAGTTAAAAGTAAAAATGTGCAGAAATATAATGATTTTATGATCAAGAAAACGATCAACCAAACTCATGACATTTTATGAAAACTATTGAAACAACCGATTGTGTCTTCCACCACTCCTTCCACAGTAAAGTCACTTTCATAAAAAGTTAAATCCTCAAAGAAGCAAAGTGATCATAAGGATAAAGAGCAGTCAGAAGAATATGAGTTTGTGTCAAGGCCAAAGTTGTCCTTGACCCTGGAAGATTTCGTGCCAACTGTTTCAAAAGAATGGGCACTGCCCTGCCAAACAGCACAACCAGAACCAACCTGTCAGGCATAATCTTTATTAGATAAAGAATTGATCTTTGGTTCTATCAACGTTATCCACTTAAAAATCCTTATGACAATAGTGATTCTGATTATAATGATCTAGAGTTCCTTTTACCTAATTGGGTAACCATAGGAAGTGGTCAAGGTTGAGGATACAGGGGAAGACGTGGGAATTCTAGAAACCACCATTTTAACTCTACCCCTGATCAAACCATTTATGCAGCAAAAAATCATGGATAATCCTTTTAATGGGATCGACAAGAATAGGGAGTTTCTTCCATGCAAGACAAGTTCAGTTCTGACATGATTATTTTGGAGGACCGATTAAAAGTTACACCATCTTATTCTTAGTAATTAGATAGACCTAGTCAGTCTAATCTACCAAATCCAGGAGTATTCCAAACTTCTACTCCAACACAGGGTACATATACATTAGAAGAATCAACTTCCAATACACCTGAAAACCGTATTTCCATGCTGGTAAATGTAGACCTCTAGATCAAAAGTATGATTTTTTGAAACAACTACACCAAGTACCATCCAAATTATCAATTCTGGATGCCCTAAATCTATCAAAATATCTTCAAGAGTCACTTATTGAGGATTTTTTAATTCCTCAAGAGTTTGAAACTGAAGTTGTTGCTGTTGAGGTTTATCATATAGAGAATGATCCTACATAATGTCATGCAGTCATATCTTTTACAGATGAAGATAAAGATGATGTTGTACATATACATATCAGACCCTTGTATTTATCTAGAAAGGTCAATGACATAGACATCCAACGAGGATTCATTGATAATGGATATGGGGTCAAACTCATTCATATCCGTACACTTCGTCGATTAGGCCTGACTGAATCTGACTTATCTCCTTCCACTTTAATGTTACAAGGATATGAAAATAATGAGCAAGAAACTATGGTCAAGATTACAATCAGAACTCAATTTGGAGATCTTGTGTCTAATTCAGATTTCATGGTTGTTCGTCAGGAAACAACCTTCAACATTATGATTGGAAGGCCTTGGATACATCAACATGAGGCCATACCTTCGTCATACCACCAATGTCTTAAGTAATTTTTCAAAGGTCAAATCAGGACATTGTATGGTGAAAAGGCTCCATTCAAAATGTGTAAATATCAATACATTGAGGCAAATTTTTATCACACAAAAGGAACGAGGTCCATAACAAAGGAAATAACCAGATTTAATGCTCCAAATGGTTTGGAAAAGATTCCAGAAAACCCATTCATACATTTGAGTACAGATTATGTGTTACCCATCAATCATCATCATCATTAATTTTTTATTATAAGGAATCATAACATTTGAAACAAGAAAAGGAGAAAAAACCAAAAAAAGCCAAGAACTAGGGGGTTTGAAATGGTGAAGGCTGAGGGCATCCCCTCTAATCCAATTGACCCCCTTGGGTTTCAAGGATAAAATATCATGAAGGAAAACAGGGTCATGCCCCACGACTTCCAAATATGATAGGTAATTTGCCACTTTGTTACCCTCATGCCAAGAATGAAGCACTTTGATGTTGTTGTTGATCATGCCTTTACACTTTCTGATGATATAGATGATCGACCATGGAGGAGGGAAAAAATCATTCAGGGTATCATAGAGAATCTTTGAATCCTTTTCCACTTCAGATAAGATAATATCGTGCCGGTGACAAAGATTGATACCCATGAGCATAGCTTTGGCTTCAGCCTGTATAGAGGAACCATGTCCCAAGTAAGAGGAGAAAGCCAAGAGGACCAAACCCCTGGAGTCACAGATAGCCCCACCCCCTCTCAAGACTCTGGTCCTGCAGGAACCATCAGTGTTGAGTTTAAGACCCCTATAGGGAGGATTCCATCGCACCCAGAGGCTACAGGAGCTGCTGTCAGGAGCCTGTGTAGAGTCTGAAGCAGGGATCATCCACCACAAGGAGGGGGCATCCCTCCTGTTTCCAAAAAGATGATCCAAATCAAGGAGGGTGGTCTTGGTCCAAAATATGATGGACTTGCTAGTGGGATAAACCACTTCATGTCTGGTTTTATTTCTAGCTTTCCAGATAGACCAGCACCCCACCATAAGAATCACCGCGTGCACCATCTTCTCTGGTCCTTTATCACCCACCCCATGGAACCACCTATCCAGGAATGGAATCTCCACTAGGTTAGATTCATTTAAGCCAGTGAACTCCCCAAAGGCACGCCACACATTCCATGCCCAACCTCCCCAAAAAAAGAGGTTATCATCACTTTCTTCCCTAAAAACAGTACAGTAGGAACACCGAGATGCCAGAGGGATGCCATAGCGTTTTATATTTTCATCCATAGGTATCGCCCGATACCTTATCCTCCATAACAGAAAAGAAAATTTGGATGGGATCACCTTGGTCCAAAGAGTTTCATTCCATCTGTCATGCTCCTCTGTAGATGATCGAGACCACCGGTAATCCTGATTGGAGAAAGCCCCCAAGGAAGAGGGGGTGAAGACACAATGGTCAGGTTCCTGCAACAGAGAAATGAGATTGAAAACCTCTTATTGCGACTCGTCCAGAATAGATTTGATGAAATCTAAGTGCGAACTGGCCTCCCTGAAAGAAATGGTGGGGGCTGGGCACCCCGAGAATCAAAGCATATTTCCATCCCAATTAAGGTGCCAGAAAGAAAGATCCCCCCTTCCAATGATCCACTGAGAGTGCAAAAGGAGCTCCAAAAACAGGTTAACAATAGTGTAAAGTAAGGAGGAAACTCGGCCTTCATAAGGGGGATAGATACTCAGCAGGGGATGCATAATTTTCCCCCACAACGTACTCTGGTCCAGCGCCTCCCAAGACATCCTTGCATGCATACAACTAAGAGTACCACTCAAACTATGGACGTTAGTGCCACCCTCCCTAGAAGGCTTCGCAACCTTACTACAAGAAGCCCAATGCTTCTTCCTTTCTGCCAGAGGATTCCAGAGAAAACCGGCCAGGAGTTTTTCAATACTGGAAATGACACCCTTCGGAACATTTACAGTAGAAAGAGCATGAATTGGAGTGGCCAGAATAACACTATTAATAAAATCAATGCATCCTCTGAAGGACAAAAACCTGTTTTTCCAGTTGTGAATGCGGTCTGCAATCCTGCTGGAGAGGAAATCAAAATCCTGAATCCGCAATCTACCAAGGGTGATGGGATCTCCAAGGTAATGCATGGGAAAGCACCCCCGTTGCATGGCAAGAGTGGGCTGAATATCAGAAGACCTTCTGGGGGAGCAGAAATTAGGGATGAAGAATAGACTCTTCTCCTTATTAATAAGCTGGCCAGTCCAGTGGCAGTAACCCTCCAAGATGTTGTTCAGTCCTCATATAGATTTCTTATCCCCATTGATAAAGACCAGGGTGTCATCTGCAAACATTAAGTGAGATATGGTCGTAGCCCTCATGCTCCTCCTATAGGGCATAATCTGACCTTTACTAATGCTACTATGAATGAGCCGGTTGAGCACCTCTTGTGTTATGATGAAAATACTTTGGGACAAAGGATCACCTTACCTTAGGCCATGAATGGATTTGAAGAAACCTAAGGACTTCCCCAAGAATGAGACCGCCATCCACGGGGAGATGAAACATCTGAAAACAAGGTCAATAGTCCAGGAAGATAAACCCATACATTCCATTACCTTAATGATGAAACCCCATTCCACTCGATCGCAGGCTTTATTCATGTCCATCTTGAGAGCCACATTTGACCAAGTAGTAATGTAATCTTAAATGGAGACGTATTTATTTCATCCACTAAACTACAAAAAGCCTCTACTTTATCAATTGGAATGGAAGAAGTTGTAGCAATGATAGAGGAATAGAAAGATGTTTATTCTCAATCCATCATCTCCTCTTTATTACCATTGGAGGACCCTTCATTATTTGTAGGGTCAGAAATGGTGGCCTCTTCTTTGGGATGTTGAAATACTGACTCCTCCTCTAACTCAGAAAGTTTTGTTTCAGTATCTACTATGCAAGTAGAAATAGAAGAAATAATACATAAAGAAGAAGAAGAGAAATATCTCAGGGATGCTCCTCCAGTATTTGAGGAAGGTGTATCTACCACTGTAGATGATCTCAAAGAAATAAATCTGGGAATAGAAAAAGATCTATGCCCCACTCTAATTAGTGTGTCCATGACCTCTAAAGAGAAAGAGGTGTATACATAATTTCAAAAGAAACATCGAGATATATTTTCTTGGAATTATGTAGAAATTCCAGGTCTTAATCCCGATGTAGCCACTCACCATTTGGGTTTTCTAGAAGAAAATTGTAGATTTAAGCAGGAAGTAAGAAGAACACACCCAAATCATGCTTCTAAAATTGAAGCTGAAGTTAATAAGATTATAAAGGCTAAATATTTCAGGGATGTTCAATATCCCAAATGGATGGCCAACATTGTCCCAGTGAAAAATAAGAATGGTAAAATCAGAGTTTGTATTGATTTCATAGATCTTAAATGGAATTGTACTAAAGATGATTTTTCCAGTTCCAATTACAGAGCTTTTAATTGATGCAACAGCTGGAAATGAAGCTCTTTAATTCATGGATGGCTACTCTGGGTATAATCAGATCTATATGGCCCCAGAGGATGAAGAATATATAGCCTTCAGATCCCCTCAAGGTGTGTTTTTCTATTGGGTAATTCCCTTTGTCATAAACAATGCAGGTGCAACATACCAATGTGCCATGCACCATATCTTCAAACCCTTATTAGGGAAATTTATCAAATGTTATGTGGATAATTTGGTGGTCAAATCCATACAACGTTCTAATCACTTGGATGATCTGGAAACCATATTCAATAAACTTCATTAACATAGTTTGAAGATGAACCCCTTAAAATGTGCTTTTGGGGTAAACTAGGGAAATTTCCTTGGCTTCATTATACGTCATCATAGTATCGAAGTTGATCTTGAGAAAACAAAATCAATCCTTGGTATGTCACATCCTTGAAATTTGAAATAATTAAGAGGAATCCAAGGACACTTGGCCTATATTCGGTATTTTATTGCCAATTTTGCAGGCAAGTGTTTTCCCTTCACCAGATTAATGAAGAAGGGAGTCACCTATTAATGGACTGAAGACAACCAAGAAGAATTTGAAACCCTCAAGAAATATCTCTTGAGTCAACCATTATTAATTCCACCTATTGAAGGAAATCCACTAATTCTCTATGTGACAGCTATAGAGTGATCACTAGGTGCCTTACTTGCTCAAAAGAATGATGCTGGGAATGAGAATAGTCTTTACTATCTCATTCGAACTATGCTTGAAGCAAAAACATGGTATTCAATTATTGAAAAATGTTGTCTGGAAATAATCTTTATAGTTCATAAATTGAGGCATTACCTGAAAAATCATGAGGTCCAATTGGTATCTTGAAATAATCGTTTCAAATTTATCCTCAGTCGTCCTATGTTTACAGGGTGTCTAGCACGGTGGGAAGTTATTATACAATAGTTTGATATCCATTTTGTACTCCATAAGGCAATAAAAGGCCAAGATTTGGCTGAATTCATTACTGAACATTGGTCTGCGGAAGATATATCATTGAATACTGAACTTCATGATGAAGAGGTTTTCTCTATTCAAGATAATTCTCAAAAATAGAAAATTTACTTTGATGGTGCCTCTAGAATCTCCACAGGGAAGAAAATGGAAAACCCTAAACCCAAAAAATTTGGGTTAGGAATTATACTTATCTCCCTAGAAAAAGAAATGTTTCCTTATTCCTTCCTATTATCAAAAGGTTGTACCAACAATGAGGCAGAATATCAAGCTCTCATTGCAGGTTTGTAATTGGCACTTCAGGTGTAAGTGAATCACTTAAAAGTGAAAGGTGATTCAGAATTGGTAATCAAACAAATCAACGGGGAATATTCTATCAGAAAAGAAGAGTTAATCTCTTTGTGTGATTATGCCAGAGGTTTAATGGATGAATTTCTCTCAGATCCAATATTTTCTTTTGTTCCACGATCACAAAACTCCAAAGATGATGCATTGTCTAATGTAGCTACAGCCCTGGAAGATCCAAATCAGGATGAGACAATCATTAGAATAGCTGATCGTCGTGTGGTATCACCTTTCATTCAACCCATAATGGAGGAAATTAATGAAATTAACCCTATTTATGATCCATATAGTCATACCACGGGATGGAGAACACACATTGTGGAATACCTTAAAAATGTGCTACTTCTACTAGATAGGACTGAAAATGATCAGATCCAACAACGAATGGACAATTTTACTCATTATGATAGTCCAAAACACCATAAGATCCTTCAAAAATGAGGCTTTGATGGAATCCTCCTCGGATGAATTGATGGAGAAGAAACTGCAGCTATCATGAAAGAATTGCATTCAGGAACTTTTGGTTCCCATCAGTTTAGGCATAGACTCTCTGATTAGATCTAAAGGCTTGGATAATTTTGGCCTTCAATGATATAGGATTGTACATATTTCACTAAGAAATTTCATCACTGTCAAGGGTATTCCAACTTCATTCATCAACCCCCAAAGTTGTTATACAATGCTAAATACTCCATGCCATTTTCTACATGGGGAATGGATATAGTATGACCTTATCCTCCAACCATGACTAATCAGTTCAAGTATATTCTTACTGCTACTAACTTCTTCTCCAAATGGGCCGAGGCAATACATATCAAAGAAGTCAAATCCAAAATCATTGTTAGTTTTGTTAAAACTAATATCATCACCATATTTGGTGTCCCTCATGCTATTTTTATGGACAATGTCACCAATTTTTGTTCTGCTGAGGTAAAAAAGTTATATAAGGAACATAATATCAAAACCAACCATTCATCTCGCTATCATGCGGTGTCTAATGGATAGATAGAGACTTTCAATAAAACCTTATCAAATATACTCTAGAAGATGGTGGTTAAAGATAAGAAATCTTGGCCTGATAAACTTTATCATGATTTATGGGCTTATCGAACTACTACCCGTACTACCACCCAGGAAACCCCTTATTCATTGGTATATGGAATAGAAGCAGTCTTGCCAATTGAAATGAAATTACCTTCACTCATAGTTGCAATCTGTGATTAGTTGTCTATATATGAGAGGTCTTATAAATGGTTTAATTAGCTAGAGTTTTTAGATGAAAAAATATTGCATACTTTGGATCATTTAGAAGTCTATTAGAACAGAATAGCATGATCTTTTAACAAGAAAGTTCACCTCTATTAATTTACTCAAGGAGAATTGGTATTGGTCCTCAGGACTCTAATGATACTAGGAAAGAAAACTCCAAATCTTGAGTCAAATTTGGAAGGACCTTATTCCATACATAAGTTCTACTCAAATTGATATTATGCCTTAATCTTAATGTATGGGGAGCTTATTACAACTCTAACCAATACAATATTCATGAAGAAATACTTTGTGTAGTTACACAATCGTCCTTGCTGCAAGACTGAAAATTGCACATCCCCCATGTCCTTATTGTAAGACTTAAAACTACACAGTACAAAGTCCTAGTTGCAAGACCCTAAACTACATAACAACCATAAGCATCCATGTTTCACAACATTAAAATGTGTAGCATCATTTGTCCTTGATACAAAACTTTAAACTATACGGTTAACATATTCTCTATTTGATGTTAGGAGCTACCATAAGCAAGCATCATGGACATAATTTCTACTCCTTATTGGAAAATGAGTCCCTCTCTTCCCTATGTCTAAGTCAGATCTGCAAAGGGACCTTGTTTCAAGAACTACATGTGGATTGATTCTCATCTATTTGAGATATGTAGAGACACCTGGATCTCCAATCTTGGGCCCAGCCATGATCATAAAATTTTTATTTCCCTTTTTATTCTCCTTTATATGAACTAGATCTATACGGAGTGCTCTTTTAAGATACATGATTTGATTTTCATACTATCTTGTGTCTTAAATTTAATCATTATTTAAGAATGTGTTAAATCCCCCTGTCTCCCATGTCAAACTCGATTGGTGTGGGAAATGATTGTTTAAAGAACTACATATGGCTTGATTCAAATCTATATGAGATACGTAGAGATGCCTAGATCTCTAATATTAGGCCCATCCCTGATAAAAAAACCCTTTATTCCTTATATAAAAATAAAACCTACATAGGGAATGTTTAAAGAACTATGTATGGATTGATTCTTTCCCCCTAGAAAGACACATAGTGACACTTGGGTTTTATCCCTTAGTCCAATTACAATATGTATTTCTTTTCACATCATTTTATCTTCTTCCTTACTGCATGATGTTAAACTACATGGAAATCTAACACCCCTATTCTTCACTTGTGTCACCTTTGTATTAAAGAAGAAACCCTTACTGCTCCTTGTTTCTCACACTGATCATAGATCACGTGGGATTAGGAATTGGATAAAAGGCTTCTTTATATAAATAAGGTGTCTCAATTTCTTATGGGGCTATCAATTTCCTCACTGCATGAATTAAAACTGCACAGTATAATGTCCTTACTGCATGACTTAAAACTACAGAGTATAATGTCCTCACTACATGACTTTAAACTTCACATCATAATATTAATTAAAAAGGAAACGAAGAAAGTATCCATTTTACATATGAGTTAGATCTATGTAGAGGATGTCTGATTCATGGCCAATATTGATTCAAATATTTCTTATGTGTATTGAGAATAACCCCTTTCTATATTTCATACTCTTAATCTTGAAAATTTTCCAGATCTTCATAATCTTTCTTACGGTTTCTATTGACAGAGTTTATAATATTTTAGAACTCTTTTGATTGACTATTCAGTGCATGCCCTTAGGTAGCCTTGCATAAAATTTTCCTACATAACAGTATTGTTAGTCAAAAGATGTCACTATTTGACTATATAGAATATGCCCCAGTTGGCCCTACATAATACATCCCCCATAACGGGTTTTTCAAAATAATGATAATTTTGTTCTTGGTTATAGTGTCTTTATCCCCTTCAAAGTTTGACGAAAATATACAATAATCTGTATTTTAAAATAGTCATTTAGGTATATTTGTCCCATTATCTTTCTCTTAATATAAAACTCTTAAAGATCATGGTTTACAAATTTCCCTCTACATGTGTTTAAAGCAATATGAAATAACCCTGGAATCACTTGGCTAGATATCATATATTGTTTCCATTTCTAGTCCTAGTTGTATGAACTAAAACTACATACACCACAACTCCTACGTTTGGGTCAGACCTTCGTAAAAGTCCTATTCATGTGATTCTTTGGAAATCTTGGTTGGAAATACCCTCTCCATATTTAGGTTCCTTTCTACATAAACCAAAATCTGTGCTTCAAAAAATATTAATCTCCATAAAATTTCTTCGGATTTTAGCAATACAATGTCAAAATTCTTAAGAGCTCTTTTTCTTGACTATGCAGCATGTGCCCTTAAGTGGCCACTCATAAGTTGCCTACATAACGGTCTTATCAGTCAAAAGATGCCAATATTTGGCTATGTAGCATATTCCCTGGTTGGCCCTGTATAATATAGACCCCATAATAATTTTGTCAAATAATGGTAACTTCGTTCTTGGAAAATACTTATTCTAATGCATTTATCCCTTTTTCGTTATCATTCTTCATATATAGAAATTCCCAAATCACAGTTTACAATTTTCCCTTCCATACCTGAATATGGTATTATGTTTCCAAACAAATTATGAAGAAATTGGGAGAGTTTCATACCTTTGGTTGAAGTTAAAGACCTTAAATTAAAGCCGCACAATGTCCTTACTTCATGACTTAAAATTGTATAGTGCAATGTCCTCACTTCATGACTTAAAACTATAGAGTACAATGTCCTTAATACATGACTTAAAACTACATAGTACAATGTCCTCAGTGCATGACTTAAAACTACACAGTACAATTTCCTCACTACATGACTTAAAACTACACAGTATAATGCCCTCACTGCATGACTTAAAACTTCAAATTTTTATATCATAAATTCCCCTTTCGGATAAATTTCAACCATTCTTCAAACACCAAATTTGTATAGAATTGGTTTTCCTATTCATGACATATGTCATCATAAAATAGCCCTTTTTTTCTTAAAACCCCTTCCCTTGGAAAAAACACCCACTATGGTCTTGATTCACCCAAATATTATTTTCCCTTATCTATAAACATTAAAATGTTAAATTCTTAAGATATCTTTTTCTTGACTACGCAGTACTTGCCCTTGGGTGGCCTTTCATAAGTTTCCTACATAATGGGACTATCATTCAAAAGATTACACTATTTGGTTATGAAACATATTCCCTAGTTGGCCCTGCATAACACAACTCCCATAATGGGTTTTTCAAACAATGGTAACTTCGTTCTTGGAAAAGACTCCCCTTATGTTGATACAAGTTTTAAATTTGGTGACCATAAAATTCATGGCTCAAGATTCCCCTTGAAAATATTTAAAGAATATTAAATTAATTCTTAGCCAATGAGTTTTTTTTTTTTGATCTAATTTAAAAATGTATGGTCAAAGCTATTCGAACTTAAATATTAGCCCTTTTTAGTCCAACATACATGACTCTAAACTGATAGAAACAAAAGATGTGGTACTCACCAGACTAAGAAACCGCAAAGGGATCTCTAAACAAAAGTCGAGTCCCAGCTCACTAAACGTACATTTTGTATGATTTAGGTAATATTGAGTAATTAAAGTCCAAAAGATAAAAAGTTTTTAGGGTTTTCCATATAACCCTAGAAAAAATCAAACTATTCTCACTAAGTTGTACGGCTTAGGAAAAAATTAGAGAATCCTTCCAAACTTGGAATAGCTTAAAATATAACCAAATGATGTTGTAATGTGTAAAAGTGAACAACTTTTACCTTATAACAAGATTTTTTTTATTCTGAACGAATCAAATTATAAGGGTGGGATTTTGTAGACACCATGAAATGTGTTTCATGCACTTCTTTGCAAAATGTCCTCAACAGAGCTTGAAAATTTTGCAGTGCGACTCTTAATTTTTCATGGGGGTCAGTGACAGTAGCAAAGGCACTGGCCCAAAAGGATAAGACCATAGCCCATCATTGATCCCAAGCAGGGGTGTGGGGGCGTAGCCCCCATGGTATAGAACAATAAATTTGGCTAATTCCTCAAGGAGGCGCCCAAGGTACCTATGTGAAAACACCTGTGTGCCACCATGCTGGAGCTTACTAAATAATTTGTTTTGGATAAGTCTTGAAAGTGGAGCCCTATTTAGGAAAAATCACCAGTGGCATTCAATTCTACTTGGGTGCCGCCCATCTATCATGCAACCACTTGCGCGCCACAAAGTTAACGTGCAACCCACTTGCGCGACCAAACTCCTTTCGCCCAAGGTCTCTTATTTGCCTATAAATAGACCCTTGGGGCCTTCATTTTTACAGATGATTTTTCTTGAAGCCCAATTGATGCACTGGCCACCCTAGTGCTTCACCAAAGTATTCCTAAACTTTGAGGTAGTTCTTCAACACCTTGAGCGAAGGATTTAAAGGAGGATCATTGGACTTAAGTCCTTTTTAGTGTTTGAAAACCATAGCACTTGCACACCTAAAGTGCCTACCCTCCCTAAATTAGAAACACTTGTGTGATAACTATTCCTTTCATAGGGACTTGAGCGCCCCACTTTTGGGACCACCTCTGAATACTCCTGAAGGCTTTAGCCAAGTCTCTCCCAAGTATTACCATACAGGTTGTTCGTCGCTTAAGTGAATATCAGGTCACCCAAGTCTACTTGTGCGCCCATACTTGTGTGCCCTTATCTACTTGAGAAATCCTCTTTGATTCACTTACTCTCTTTAGTCTACAAGCCATCAAGCCTTCCTAAAATCCATTCATAGAAAGGCTTCTTCTTCCTTGGATCCCTTGTCTGAAATGGATTATGTTGAGACCTCCACCAAAACCTTCTTACTTATCAAACCTTTGGGAAAGTCACATTATCATGTCTCCTATTTGGGTTTGTATATCCATAGTCAGAGGTTTCCCACATTTTTTTTAAAATGGGTTTAGGGTTCATGGAGTGTCTATAGGTTTATATATCCACAGTCACATGGACATTTCTCCCAGGAACAATGTCAGGAAGTTCCTAGTTTGGATAAGGGTTTGGGTCCTGACCTCTACCTTCTCAAAGAGAAAACTCGTATCCTCAGTTCTCCGGTTGGAAAGGTAAGATTCACGCCTACTTTTCTTCCTTTTGAACAAAGTAGAAGTCTCCCTCACCTACTAGGATCAATTTTAGGGAAACCATCCTAGCATAAGCCTCTATATTTTCTTATAGGAAGTAGCATCATTGATCCTCCTCTCTTCTTTGGTGCCAAAGACTAGAGGAGAGATGGGCATAGGGATTTTCATTACCCTTTATCTCTCCCATTGAGCTTTGTCACCATGGGAATCCATCCAAGTGTAATCCACTAACCTTTATCCCTTATTCCTTTCATTTGTACCCTTTTCCAATTTATATTGAATAGAGGTAGGGCCCGTCATCTCGCCCTCTTCTCGGGTCGCCTTTCCCTCATCCACAATCGTCACCATAGGCTCGCCATCCTCCACCAACAGAGGAGGAAAAGTGTGTGTTTCATTGTTGAATCTTTCACATCCTCTTATTTCTCACACTGAGTATGACACACATGGGCTTAGAGATTCACGATAATTACAACATTTTCACAAACACCCACGGTGAACGAACTACGAGAACATTGATTCCTGTTCAAACCAGGATATGTAGGAAGCCCTTTTAGGGCACGAGCTCACTAGATAACCTCTTAAGGAATCAAACCCTAATTACCTTAATATGGGAATCCTTCTTAGGAATGGGCCCAAAATTAAACCACTAAGTAATCAAGGAATCATTTTTAGAAAGTAAGCCCAAACTCATTTCTCTCAAAGCACTACACTCTTTTATAAGACTTATAAAACTATGTGGGATTTGATTTCCATCCACATGGGATACGTAGGAAACCTCCTTGAGGTTCAAACCCAACATTTCAAATCAACCCTGTTCTCCTTGGGCTATATACCCAATAGGGTCTAATCTAACTTGAAAACCCATATTCTTTCCAAGTTCGTTGGGTTAATTCGGCATAAGTCACACACCAAACTTTGACAAAGAACCTTTTTCTTAGATGTCCTTACCACATGAAATTAAACTATATGGTTAGGTTCTAATCACATGACCTTAAAATGTATGATGTGCCCCATTAAGTAGCACCTAACTACAAGGGTTCTAATTCCTTTCACAAGGATATGTACTCATTTCATGGGTATGATCCCAACATCAAAACAAACCTTTATCTCGCTAGATGACAATAAATTCCAGAGTGCCCCACTGAGTGGCTTAAAAACCAATATCATCATAGAGATGATAAAAAATAATCTTTAAATAGTATATGAAAGGATTCCATTGATGGAGAACCTCTAATACATACAGATCTTTCCATTAATGAATAACCCTGAATACATATAGATGATTCTAAATTTTACACAAGTTAATAAGTGATTGAAAATTACAAGGGAAACTTATGTTATACTTGGTGAATTAATAAGGATTCATGAAAATATATTAAATTTATAAAGATAGTCCTGAAGTAGATAATAATTCCCCCCCCAAATGGTGTGATGAGTCCATCCTCCCATCCCCTCGACCAATGTATGTTTCTAAGTATCATAAAGTTCAAACATAGCAAATTCCTGCCTTTGGAAAGAAGGTCTCCCTTGGATAAAGAACTATTGTAAGTTTCTGATTCCATGAATAAATCCAATGGAAACTGCCTAGAAGTATTGATTCTTAAAACTAGAACAAACATTTCAAGGAACTAAAAAACATCATTCCAATCAAGGCAGTGGCGTCCCGTCGCTGAGGTTCTAGGTTCGAGTCCTCACAAAGGCAACGCGCACCATACGCCAGCGATCCTCTCGTCCCCTCGACTCTATGTGGAACTAGACCAAACCCAAGGGTTGGCCACCTTGGGCCTAGCTGGGGACGTGCGGTGCGCAGGTGGGCAGGTCAGCTCAATACCTCGTTACCCAACAACACGTTGAAAATACCATAGCAATGGTGTTCGGTGAGGTCTGGGGTTCGATTCCTGGGAGCCCACTCTTGGGGGAATTTTCGCTTCCCATGTACCACTCATCTTGTCGGGTCACCCGGTGTCTCACCGGGTGGGCAGAATGGGCGCACTTCACCTAGCTGACGGCTTGATATGACGAACCATCGCTGATCGAGGTGTTACCTCGTGGGACACAATGTCATCTCGGCTAACAATGGCTCCTCCCCAGCTGGGGCATCCTCGGATGATCTCTTCATTGGGGAGGGGGGTTCTTGAGTGTGGAGGGTTCGAAAAGGCCACTCTCGGGAATTCCCTTTTTTTTACTACGAATGGAATGAAAATATAAAAATAGGAAAAGAAATTAACTAATATGAGTATAACTTTGTGGCTCTTTTATATAGTCTATAAGCATCCACATTACCTTACTTCTTGTCTATTAATTCTTGAGCATAGGCACACTATGTTTAATTAAATAATATCCATGAATCCAAACATGACACTCATATTCATATTATAATCAAAATAAATAGAAAATAAAAAACCTCAATCAAATGTATGTTACTAATGAAAATAATGAACAATCCTATAAATATTGGGTCAAAAATGAAAATTTATTTAACATAAACCAAAATAGGTGTTTCACCCAAAAAGATTCCCCAACAAGGGAGAATATGATCAAATAATTTTCACACGTACCATATTAAGCATACATGTTAATAATATGTCATATATCATATAATATATCCAAAATCATACTTGGAATATGTTTGATCACGCATGTCACTTTGAATAATAAGATTGAAAAAAAAGTGGTGTATGTTCGGTTCCTGAAAAAAAAAATTCTAGACTTACTCATAAATTTCAAAATAATAATTAAATAATTGGAAAAAAACATTTTCAATATGTATTTTAGAAACATTTATAGAAGAACTTATCATAAGTGAATAATATTATGGGTCATATTAGATTGTATCTAATATGTGGGAGAGGTACTTCCTCCTCATACCTTATGTATTCAATAATTGAAAATAAAAAATATATTTTTCATTTTTTTTTAATGGAAAATAAATAGTTCTGTACAAAATAAAATATCACCAAATGGGTTTTTTGTTTCAAAATCAAAGAAACTATTTTTAAAAATAGAAATCAAATAACTCTTTCATCACTTAAATGTTATGGAAAGAAATATAGTAGGTTCTCAACTATAATTATATATATATATATATATCAATATTTAAATGAACTACCATATATGGAAAATAAAAATTAAAGGCACAAAAACACATATTACAAACATAAATAATATTATTAAAATTAGAAAACTAGAAACCAACAAATAAATCTCACTCGCATATACTAAGGAATTTGGAATTCTAATATAATATTTGAATAAGTTCTTATAAAATAAAAGTAAATAATTTGGACACAATTATATGTGATAATAATAAATTTAAAAAAATAAGGCAATATGATAAGTATATGAATAGAATTTATATTTAAATAGGGATTTAAAATAAGTGAAATATTATAAAGTCCTAGCCTGGACTGAAATACTGCCCCAAGCTGGTCGGTCACATAGCCTCAAGAACGCCTCCCCATACTCCAGAGGCTGACAACTAGCAGCAAGGGTCTAATAGAGGTATATTGAGGAGACTATACCCTATGGACCAATATCAAACACAATAAAAACATAATAAATAATATATTAGTCGAATATAATAATAACTGATAAAATGGTTGATTCCAAATAATACAACAATGCATGTCCATGTATTGTTGTAATATATAAGAAGGTGATATATAATCAATACATAATGAAAAGAATAAAATCCCCAATGTCTGTCTCCATGGGAATCTTGATCTCCAGCTTAGACTTATACTCCTAAGCTCCCATATCCAAGAATAAATTCATGTAATGAAAAACAGGAAGTATTCCAAATCTACAACCTGGTCCAATAACCACTAGTTCTATTTGGTACCCTAATGGAAAGGATTCCTGAATAGGGTGTGAGATAAGCTCAGTTGACTACCATTAATAGTGTATAATGAAATCTAGACTATGAGTAAAAAATATAGTAGTGTGCGGGTTTAACAAGTAAGGTAATGAATTAATGAATATAATCAAGTCGGAATCAGTTTCCTCAAAGGACACCCAACCAATAATACCTACTTCAGCCTAATATGGTACATCTCTGATGATGTTTCACTATGTGTGTGTGTGTGTGTCTAGGTATGTAGGTTTATATATGAACTATATATGTGATAAAATATATAGACATATATATATATATATATTTAATACTAGCCAAACCCAAGGTGTAACTCAAGCATCCATGCATAATCATAATAGTCTCATATTTTAAATAAGGGTCTCCTTATTTGAGTATCAAAAACTATAATGGAATCTATGCCCAGGTATCACAATTCATAAGTGAAATCATTCCAAAGTATCATGTATAATAAGGAGAAGGTTCATGCCCACCATCCTAGTCGAGGGGTTGTGGAACATCAAATATAGAAACCCAAGTGATGTGAAATTCCATGTCCAGCATCCTCAACCAATGGGGTTTGAAATTCCATGTACAAAACCCTAACCAATATCCCTCTTTAATAATATAATATAAGGTAGTCTCACTTTCCCTTTGATCCCTTATCCTGAGAGTTTCCTTAAAGAGGAACTCAATATCACTCATGGTACAATGTATTTTCATTATCATAATTCAGTTAATAACATAACAATAGCCATGATATGATACATTCCATTATCAATTAAAATAATAAAATAAATCCAAACCATTTGAAATGATAATAATTCAATGTTAATAACCCATTCCATAAATAAAATTTATTTATCTCAAAATAAACATCCCTTTTTCATTAAATAAAACAACGCACCTCAAAGGTGGTTTTATTATAAAATGATGGAAAGGTATACAATCAATATCATTATCAATTTCACTATTAAATTAGTCATTCTATTTATAAAAATATGAATTCCATGAGGAACACCAATTATATAATATAATTCATCATGATTCATTCTATTAAACAGATTCCAATTCAATTCAATTAATAAGATTTACTAATTCACAGCATCAAGCATAAAGTAAATTATTAAGAAAAAATAGGTTTATCTAAATCATTTAATTCATTTAGGGATTTATAAATGTTCCAATTCATTTAAATAACTCACACAAGGGGTGTTTTCATTTGAGGTAATCAACTACCAACCATGTAAATGGGTATCTAAGGTCATTGATGTTATAGTATAAACAATTCAATTAAATCATTTCATAATTTATATTTAATGTGTGGAAAGTCTAGTGTGCATCATAATGGTGTATTTTATAAACCATAGATATGTTAAGGGAAATAAACTAGACCGCCTACCTAATTCTCATAATGTTTCACTCATCCATTACCAAGACTTAATTCGAGTTAGTTTGAGATAAGTTAAAAGAATAAACAAATTCCCTTAAAATAGGGTATATGAGATCTCATTGAAATATCATTCAATACAGCAATATAAACTGAGAAAGTAGGATGAAGTAATCATAAACTAATTGAGGGTGATCAAATGTGATCAACAACACTCGATTCTGAATCCAAATGAATGATAATTATCCATGCCTAGGAGGAGAAGAGGAGAACCCCACATGTGAGGAGCTACTACGCATAGATGGGTGGATAAAAGAAGAATGAAAGGTTAAAAACAATTAGGGGTAGAAATGTAATTTTAACAATTTAATGAGTTTAATAGTTCGGAATCATAGTTTGGAAAAATTGTGTACCAACCGTGCACACCCAATGGTTAAGTGGAACTACCCATGTGGGCTAGGAACACGGTTTTCCAAAACCATGCATAGCCCATACGCCCCTCTGCAGAACCTCTACAACACCCCACATATTTCCCCTAGAGTGGAACATGGCTTAAAAATCATTCCCCTATACAAGAATCTCACACGATCTGGTATGTATAGTTAGTACTAACAATTCACCAATATTGTTCCCTTATTTATTTCTCTCAAAACTAATTTTTTCGATCTTGATGCTCTTGAAACTCATCTAAACACCTAAGGCACCAATAGAGCCTTAACCACATCTAAAAATAACACTTTTAAGTGTTTTAATGCTCATATTTACATTTTAGGAATCTATTTAATATTTTTAGCATCCACTAAATAAAAATTTCAAAATACTTTAGCACTTTTATCCCGGTCCAAAATGTAGGATGGTATACATATTTTTTTCAAAATAATGAAAATATGGTCTTCAATTGCCTTATAAATGGATAGGTACCCATAAAATTTACATTTTAATGGATTGAACCTAAAATTTCCTATAATAAAATAGAAACACATAATTATAAACCAATATAAAAAAACAAATCCCACTAACATTGAAAACTTTTAGTAAATTAGATACAAAAATAATTACTTTCAGAAAATATTTTGATTAACATTACCCAAGAATGTTATAGGAATAATTTCAATAAAATAGTTATATGTATACTTGGAATCTATAATTTTTTGTTATATATTATGTTTCATATTAATTCATAACATCTAATTACACACTTTCGATATGTTCATACCTAGAAAATGTTGTAAAGGTTTCCCAAAAATACTGTAAAATCATGTGTAAAATAATTAAGATTGTGTTCATGTAAATATTTTTTGTTTTCATTTTCATAAAAACTAAAATGGATGTTTTTAACTTCACAATGACCATTGAATATAAAAATTGGAAAAAAAAACTAATAATCTATGTGGTTTCCTTGAATTTATTACCATTATATCCCCTAAAAACTTGTTATAAAATGGGAAAGTCTATTGACTGCAAGTTCATGCCTACAAAAGGCAAAGTCAAGATCAATAAGAATGGGTGTGCAGAATCTAAAAATTATTATTTGTTTCATTCAATTCATAAAAAATAGTGACTTTAGTGAAATGGTAAAATGAATCAAAACTAAATTGACATGGACCAATTGATATAAAATTAAATTACTCATAACTGACTTAATGTAATAAAATCAAATCACTATACATAAATGAAAAAAATCCATATTGGATAAAAATTGAGATGAATAAACACATAATAATTTGAATATAATGGAATTGAAGTTAACCCAATCAAAATATACAAAACTAATCTAGTATAAATGTAATGGAAAAAACCCCTTGAATTTTTATTAATGGAATATAATCAACCCAATCAAACATGAATCAAATGGGACCAAATAAAAATTATAAAAAATATAAATGTGTATAACTAAAAATAATATACCTTAAAGTATATAAAACCAACTATAATAAAATTTATGAAATTTAAAAGAGAAAAAAATGTATTTGATTCAAACAAAACAAATCTAGATCAAACCAAAAAAATAAATCAAATTCTACCAAATGAAAAAAAATTAAAAAATTAATAATATATATTATATTTAATAACTATAATCCCATGTTTTATTTTTGGGTGGAAATTATCTCCAATATTGGAGGAATCTCTAGGCTTGGACATTATTCTTGAGGTCATAAAGAATATTTTTCGATTTCGATTGAGGTGAGTTGATAGCATCTGTGTCTGTGATATCCTCAGTCTTTAAAGGTATATTTGTTTATAAGTTTTAATATATATTGTCTTGTTTTACATCCTTTTAGGTGTTTCATTTGGTTTAAAGAGACTTATAATTTAGTGATGGATTTTTAGGGACTTAGTAGGTTGTTTGGTGGTTGAACAAGGCCATCTGCTAGCCAGTGGTGCTGGCAAAGGGATCTGCATTTTAGTAGATCCAATCGGCTTGTCGGTGGAACCTAGATTTGAGCCTCACTAAGGTAATTATTTTATTTTTACTCTAATTAAATTATTAAACAAACCCTTTCCAAAATATGAACTTAATTTTAATAGAAACTCTCAAGGAACTCTCCCTTGGTGCTCTGCGCATCCCCTACCTCTCCTCTTGGATGCTTAAAGACTAGATTTATCAGGGGCGTCAATTGTGGTTAGATCCATATATTATAAAACTAATTATTCATATTTTTGGAATTATAATATATCTATACATTTTTTATAGACTTATGGATCTATATATATATATCTAATGGAGAATTCGTTCTTGATTGATAGATCGACATTGGATCACATGATTTGGTGGCCACTCTTTGATCGATCTTAGATCAACCATTGATGGTGTTTCCTCTTTGGTATATTTTCATGGATTCCATATCATGGCATTAAATTTTCCTATAATTATAAATATATTGACTTGATAAGAATGGATTGGGTCTTTTTCTCATGAACTTTGGTGTGTGGGAATCATCTGGGTGTCGTTCCTTGATGGATAGTGGGATTAATCTTCAACATGCTAAAAGTAGGAATCCCTTGCCATCTTGGGACTTTTGGTTTTGTTTAGAATGTGTGGATTATTTATTTTACTAGAGTATTGGTCCTTATTTTACTAGAAATTTTTACATGTGTGGGATGGCCTTTGAGACCTTGATTGATTATGTGATGATGTTCCTTGTTGTATCATTTATTACTTGTGTGATATTTCATAGCTGATAGATTACTTATTGTAATATATATATATATATATAGTTTCTTTATATGGTGTGACTCACATGTGTATTTTTATATAGCCAATGGAATATCTATTTAGTGTTCATGTTGATAGGTGTCCCTGGAAGATTTAGTTGAATCCTTAGAGGAGGAGCGTGGATGACATGATTAATTGTGGTGGATCTATATAGCATGGTTAGGGAATGATATTTTCATGAGTTAGATTATGGGAATTATATATGCCCATGGATGAGTTTCCATATATTATATAATTACTTACTTATGTGGAACTTTCTTGCGTATGAGATAGAGTATATTGTTTGGGTGTGCCAAGAATGTGTACCATCATTGATGAGCATGTAACCATGAGTCGTGGATATGAATTTCCATTGAAGGTGGGTGTGGGTATGTTCCTTAATGGAAGAACATGAATTTTCCTTAAATGTGGATAGAGTTACTTATAATTTTCTAATTCATGTGATTAGAAACATATGATATACAATCCAGCATGGTGCTAAAGCATGTATGATCGGGGTTCACGGCAGCTTGGTTTGCACATGATCACCCGATGCATGATTGTTTGTATATTTGTGGGCACATTTACCTTTCCATTAAGTCATGAACTCCATATATATGTGATATTATGTAAAGGATGAATTATTGGTGTCTTAAATGTTTTATACTCACACCCATCATGGGAATCTTAATGCACCAACATATTTAATGATTAAGGATTTGGAGAAGGGAAAGGGACATGTGGTAGGTTATTGAGGAGCTTGGAGCTGGGAGATGGACATAGTACTAGGATGGACTCCAAATAGTTGACATAGAATCTTTATTTATCAATTTCTAGACATATTTTTATATTATTAACCTTCCACATTGGGGATGTGTTTGATTATACTTCTACAACTTTACATGAAATTTTTTGTTGCATATATTTGTATTATCTTTTATTATATTGTTTATTAGCTTATATTATGTTATTACCTTCCAATTATGGTTATTATTATTAATTTTATAGTCTTCTCACATTAATTTTTACCCTAAATTCTAATCCAAAACTTCTAATATGTGGGGAGGCACGCATGAAGTTTTTTGAAACTTCATATTAGACCCAGTGATTCAGGTCGGGGTGTTACAAAATGGTATAAAAGGCCTAAGGTTTCCTTTCTATTATTTTTGGTTATGGTAGAAAATAGATAGTATATGTGGAACTTAGGTATGGAAGTTTCTATATTCCTAGATAACTCATGTATAATGGACCTTTGAGTTACTAATGATGGGATTATTATTATATTTTTATGGTATTTGAGTGAATACATGCATCATAAGTAGGAAAGTAGGATCACATGTCATATATATACTTATTGAGTGATGTATAATTGTTATTTAATTAAATTTCTTGACTTGTGTTATATATTGATTGATATATTTGTATTATTTGTTTTTATGATATATCTATTTTGGAATTAGTTTTTTAAACCTGATTATGTTATTATGTTTTGTGTGTGTGTGTGTGTGATTGTGAAAATGTGAAGGTAAAGAAGACTAAGATTAAGCCTTGGGGGTGATTTGGTGGGTTATACCTTATCTTTTGGTATCTATTATGATAGGTATTCTGATAGTAATCCCATATTTTTTACTTATAACTACTTAATTCATTCTCATGAGAAAGTTATTATAGTAATTTTAAACATTTGTTTGGAATTTCAGAAAATGTCTCCTCGAAGACGCCATAATGTTCCTACTAAGGATGATGCACTAGTGCCACCATATTTTATTCAGGAGGATACACCTAAGTGTGATATCATACCTGATTTGGTGGTTCTGGAGGTAAACCTTCCTAATCCTGGAGTCTTACAGATTATTCCTACTCAGGGATGAGGGGTACTGAGAACAATAATTGATTATACTCAGGACTTTCAACTCCAACATCTGCCAGCATTCTAGGGAACTGGTGGTCCTTAGGATACTTATGATTTTATTGAAATCATCAAGGACATATTTAACCTGATAGATACTCCTGGGGATTATAAGGTAAAGGCATGCATTTATGCTATAGGGGCCCACTAGGAGGTGGTGGGGCATGATGGGATAGGCATGCAAGCATGGGTGTCTCACTTAGGAGGCCTTCAAGGATCTATTATTTAAGTAGTTATCTCATGAAATATTGAATATAGAATGAGCTTAGGTTTTTATATATCTTCAGTAGGGAACAATTTTGATTTCCTCTTACTCATCTTGCTTTAAGGAATTACTAAGTTTTTCACTTATTTTGGATGGGAATGAGGAACAAAAGGCTAGAAAGATCGATATTTTCCTTCATTTAGAGCTAGGATGTTAGGTTAGGGACTTTGACCTGATAATGTATACCTGAGGTGTTATGCAAGGCCCTGGACTTCAAGAACTGGTTATAGGAGGACAGGCCTTAAGTTTTCCCTCCTTCTTACACTGCGCAAATGGACAATCTTCTCAGTAATATAGAGAATGTATATTAATTTTTAGGAATAGGAAGGCTAATTAAGTATAGTAGGGTGGAATTAAATTTTAGTAGAGAAGGGATTCTTCTACTCCCTCTATGGGAGGAGGTTCGATCGGGTGTTATATATTTGGAAGGAAGGGATATTTTAGTACATAGTGCACAAAACTACCTAATAAATGTCACATATGTGGAAATATAGGTCATATACAATGATTTTTTTTAATATTAGACATCCAGATTAAAGTATCATAGGTTAGGGTGTAGGTAGGGGTCCTCAATAGTAGACCTAGACACTATAGAATTCAGCGAATTAGGTGATTCATGCACCATAGAGGCAAGTGTGTGCTCTATATTAGAGTTGGTGTTACATAACCAACTATTTTTACTTTAGATTGAATGTATATTCAAAAACATGGATATTAATAAAACATATTATTACATATTGATCATTTTTTCATGACTTTAATGTAATAATTTCCAAGAGTATCTTTCACACTGATAAGGTCATACCAGTTCCCCATTATGATGAGAACCTTGAAATTCTATGATGATATTCTTAAATATAGTTCTACTGTAGAATAACAAGCTATGATGTGATACATATAATGTTTACTATCATGTGTGAGTACTCATAATCATATTTAATTCTTATCATGAAGTTTTCACATTATAATCTTTAAGATTAGAGATTATGAGAATAAACCCTCCTATAGGAATTTTGCACGTTTATGTGTCATCAAATATTCCTATCTATGAGTATTTGTAATGAACCTTAGACTTTATGATTATTATTAATGTATGTCATGACTCGTTATTATATGTATTTTTGTAAACTATGATAATAAAAATTCATGGATAAGTTGGGTAAGTTTGGTGAATCATGAATTACAAGTTATTAATTAATAAGTTGAGGAAGTATTTGTCCCTTAGATCTTTATGGAAATTAATATATCGACCCTTTGATTAAACTAGAACTGTAACATTAGGTTCCATAGACATGGTGTAATAATGATTTTATTTCAAATATTCAAATAAAAATATATCAAGCATATAGGTTGAAGACACAAATGTGAAACCTTCTTGATGAGATATTATGACAAAGGGATTATATTATAGAGTAAGCATTTGTATGTAATTTTCAATGTTGTGATGTTAAGTTTTGTTTTATTGGGTTCCTTGACCCATTACTAGATAGTAATCTTGGACTTTAGGAAATCACACCTAATGCCAATAATAAATAATCCAAGAGGGTCACACACTAAGTGTTTCCATTGATCTTGATTAAATTCTATTTGAATGTAATTATTAGAATAAATATTATTCTAAAGACTAGGGAATGTTTTTATTCAAGTTTTATTAATAAAAAAATATTTAATATATATTTATTCTTCAGGCTATGAATAGAATATTTATATATAAATATTTAGTTATATATTTATTTAGGTATTCAATAAATACTAAGAAGGATGAATTGACCAAGATCATGTCCAGTGATAAATATTAATTTAAAATCCGATAAAGTAAGATATATCATTTCTCTAGTTAGAACAAGCCATAAAATAATATTATTATGGAATGGGGTCAGGAATGGTTTATTATATTATTTAATGGTCAGTATATAACTAAATAATATTTTAACCAAAACCCTAACTGTATAAATAGGTTGTTATATCTATTGTGTAGGGTTAATCGATAAGTGAGAATATTCACACACAACATACTTCCCTCTAGATTCTTCTTTCTCTTGTCTTCTCAAGAATAGAAGAAATACTTAAAGCCTGTAGAATCTTCAAGTAATTAAGATGAACAATTCAAGAAGATTGGTCTACTACACTAGCACCCAAAAATATATCAGTATTGTTTGGAGATCAAAGGACCATGTGTGGATCACTTATAGAGGAGTTCTACTTTGGGTCCTCCCTATGAAACGTTGATAATCCAAAAAGGTTTTTGGATGATAAACATCTTCATCAAAGAATTATCCTATGACAATAAAATCTTTCTTTAGATCTAATATAAATTAAGTATAAATTTAATGTGAAAAATATCCTTTTTGGGTTCTGGTATTCCTTATTCAGTATTCAATAGAAAATTTTCATCGGTCATGATGTTTATGTCTTGAAAATTTTTTGAATGATCCATTGAATTTGACAAAATCTTTTATGTCTATTTTCCCATCAGGCACTTCCATTGCATCAAGAAACTTCACTCTAGATACATGTAGGATTTAGGTGATATATGAAGTTCTAGTAATCGGTGGAGAGGGACCTTATACAATTAGTGGTACATTCTTTATTACATTCACTCTATCTACTTCTTTTTTGATATATGATTTTATTATTCTTGTATATCTTCTCAAGTTGTTACTAGCCTAGAGTTATAGGTTAGGTTATCTTCTGAGTTACTCGCTGTTAAAATTCCTTTGGTAATGAAAGTAGTCTATATCCAATGATGTCTTGAGTGTCTTGTTTTTTTTTCTATATAAAAATATGGGAATTCATGAACTTAGGGATGACTAGTTTCAATGTGATATTAGGAATGGACTGGTTTACCACATACTAAGCTCATATAGAATACTATCATAGGTGTGTATCTTTCACTACACTTAGAGGATAGAGGTTTGTGTTGATTGGTATGTGGTATCTTAAAGCAGATGAGATGGGACCAAACCTGATCCAGATTGGAGATATCGCAGCATAGTTAGTGGGCTTGGATCTCACATTAGAATTAGAAATATCCCCCTCTATCTTCCCTATGGTAGTTCATCATCATCAGGATATCTTCCCATATGACTTCTTGGGTATTCCTATGCGAAGGGGAACTAATTTTGATATTCATCTTGTTCATTGGGAAAAATTGATATCAATTCCTCTTTATAAAATAAAACCAATTGAATTGAGAGATTTGAAGGTACAGTCAGAGGATTTGGATGTGATGGGGATTTTTTTATTGATAACATCTCCTTGGGGTCATCCAGTGCTTTTTTCCAATAAGGAAGATTGTAGGATGTGGATCTGTGTGGACTACAGGAAGTTAAATTAGGTAACAGCGAAGAATAAGTACTTTTTACCTAGTATTGATGATCTTTATTATCATTTATGTGGTTCTTGATGGTTTTCCAAGACTAATATTCATTCAGGATTCCATCATCTATAGGTCAAAGAGGATGATATTCCCATGACAGCGTTTAGAAGTGGATATGGACTATATGAGTATGTTTTCATGCCTTTTGGGTTGAAAAATGCTCCAATATTGTTCATGGATCTCATGAATAAGATTTTCCATCAATATCTTGATTCATTTGTCAATGTATTCATGGATGATATCCTGATATATTCCAAGACATCATATATATATGCTAGGCACCTTGATCATCATCATCATGTAAATTTTTATTCAAATTAATGGAAGGTACAAGAGGAATCCAACCCTCCAACCCCCAACACCGAGGACCAGAGCTAAGGAGGTTGGAAATAATGATGACCAAGGGAATACCCTATAATCAAATTGACCCAATAGGGCTTTAAGATGTCCATGGTATGAAATAAAACATCCTATGAACCAAAAATAACCAGCAAGGCCAAGTGATTTGTGAATTTGTTACCCTCCCTTCATGTGTGTTTCACATTAGTGTAGGTTCTAAGAAGACTCTTACACTTTCTGATGATGTATCATATCAACTATAGAGAAACACCATAGACATGTAGGGATTTGTGCATAATTAAGGAATTGGTTTCATCTTCAAAGATGTCCAAACCCCTCTGACTGCAAAGAATAAGCCCCATGATCATCGCCATAGCCTCCACCTAGAGGTAGGTCCCCTGACCTAGCCTGACCAAAAAGGCCATGTAGACTGACCCGCTGGTGTCACACACCACTCCCCCTCCTCTCATGACTACCATGGCATAAGAACCATCTATATTGAGCTTTAAACCTCTTGAAAGAGGGCACCACTAGACCTAGTTGCTCCCAACACTATTACTGGCTAGAGGGACATCGTCAGGCCTAACTTTGAATAGGATAAGAAAAGGAGCCTCCCTCTAGTTTTACATGAGTATGGACAAGTCAATAACTATATTTTTCATCCATGTAATGATAGAGTGAACCAACATGACCCCCCTCCCCCCCCCCCCCCTTCATTTTTTACTTTATTCATCACCTGGAAAAGACACTAGAAACCTACATGTAACACCACTGTGTGAGCCAACTTTTCCAGACCACCGTCACCCAAGACATGGTACCATCTATCTCAGAAGGGTTGGTCCACCATGATAGAAGAGGATATAAAAGTGAACTCCCCAAAGAAATTTCACACCTCCTTCACCCACTCACTTTCAAAGAACAAGTGGCCCGAACTTTGATCACTATGGACTTTACAGCTGACACACTTGGAGACAATATTAATCCTGCATCATTTGATGTTCTCAACAGTATAAAAAGCACCTTTCCTAATCCTCCAAGTAAGAAAATTATTTTTAGTTGGAATTATTTTGACCCAAATCACCACATCACATTCATTTTCATGAGCCTGAAAGTTATTGATATGGAAGAAATCTTTTTAAGTGAAGGACCCTAAGGGAGATGCAGTAAAAACACATATATCTGGGTCCAAGGACAACTCAATGAGATTGAAATGGTCCATCTGCTCCTTTTTCAAAACTCTATTAATGAAGGGAGGAAAATGACTAGCCTCCCTAAGGGAGATGTGGGTGGATGGTCACCTGAGAAAACCCAAAAAATCCCTGCACCAATTCTGATGCTAGAAAGAGAGGTCACCATGCCCAAAAATCTAGTGGGAGTGTGGGTAAAGTACAAAAAATAGGGGGCCAATGATCGACCATAATAGTAAGGATTTCCCCTCCACTAATTCATGGTTCCCCCAACAAGATATGCATGAAAATACCCAAAATATTTCATCCTTTAAGAACAATCAATGAAAGTCTTGCATGCATGCAGCAAAGTGTATCTTGGAGACTATGAAAATTAATACCTCCTTAACTAACCGATCATTCCATCTTGTTCCAAGAGACCCAGTGCCTTTTTCCCTCAGAGATCAGGTCCCAGATGAACCTAGATAGGATCTGATCGATATTCTTGATGACACCCTTCAAGACATTGATTACTGAGAGGCCATGCACTGGAGTAGCTAAAAGTACGTTGTTGATGAGTGTGATCCTACCTATGAAGGACATAAATATGTTCTTTCAGTTAAGCACCCAATCATTAATCCTGATGATAAGGGGTCCAAAATCATAGATTCATAGCCATCCTGAAAATATGGGGCACACAGGTAGTCCACAGTAAAGTACCCTCTCTGCATGCCCAAAATATGACTCACAGACGAAACTCACATAGCGTTACAGCTACTAGAAATAAAGAAAATACTCTTATTATTATTGATCACCTGCCCACTCTAGTAAAAGTATTCCTCCAACACTTTGATCAATCCTTGTAAGGATTGGATCATTAAATTCATGAAAAAAATAGTATCATCTGAAAACATGAGGTGAGAAACACTCAGAGCATTCCTCTTTCTTCTAAAAGGTAGAATATCTCCATTTTTGATGTTCCTTTGAATGAGATGGCTCAAAACCTCCAAGAAAATTATAAAGAGACTTAGAGAGATCGTGTCCCCCTATCTTAGGTTGTGGGTAGATTTAAATAATCTGAAGGTTTTCCCCATGAAGGACACTGAGATACATGCAAAGCTAAAACACCAAAAGATGATATCAACATTCTGAGACTTAAGACCCATACCTTCCAAGACTTTGTTGATGAAACACCATTCAACATGATCAAAATCCTTATTCATATCGAGTTTTATTTCCACAATAGAACTATAGGTTTTTAAATTAATGTCTCTCATCATTTCCTAGGCCAAAGAAATAGCCTCTAGGATTGAGCGTCCCTTAACAAATCCATGTTGTTTCAATGAGACTCGTCTCGGGAAATGAATGGACAGTGTTGAATTAATGATACATGCTAGAATTTTATATGGGACAATACACATGCTCATGGGGTGATAATGTAGAATATATTACGGTTTTTTATTTTTGGGAAGGAGCACAAGCATAGTAGCACATGAAACATGGGGTAAACTACCTCCCTAGAAGAAGTCCTGGATGGTTGTGATCAACTCCTCTTTCACAGTATCCTAGGAAGACCTATAAAACACATGAGGGAAACTATATGGACTTGCCGCTCTATCCAGGTTCATGTGAAACAAAGAATCCAATATTTCCCTCTCACCTGGAAAAGACCCTAATAAATCATTGTCCTGGTCTGAAACAAGGTTGGGAATCACATTAAATATCTCCATGATCTTTGAGGGGTACCCACTGGGCAACTCAACATTGGGTCCTGTGAGAAGATCTATGAAGTAGGAGTTTTCCAAGCCCCACACCATATCCCTATCCTTTGTGAAATACTCATCCTTCATATCTATATTCATCTTAACCAATATCTTTCTCTCCTTAATACATGTATGGAATAAATTAGTGTTTCTATCAACCTCTTTAAGCCATTTGATCCTTGCCCCCTCCCTAGCCAGGCGTTCCTACTTTAGAATCATCTCTGCTAGAAGGTCCTTTTTCTCTGAGAGCTCCTCGAAAGCCCGGTCATCCCACTCCTCCTCCAAGAGACACTTGAGATGATCAACATACTACATGTTCTTTCTAAAGTATGTATTTTAGTGGACTCAAATAAGGTAAATGTTATGATTTCTTGTAAATATCCAAGAAATGTGTTTGAGATCAGGTGATTCCTTGATATTGTAGTGTAACATCCCGAACTCAGATGCCAATGAACGGTCCCCCAGCTCAGTTGGTTACATGGACTCAAGAACGTCTCCCTAAATGCCAGAGGCTTCCAACTAGTAGTGAGGTCTTATGGTGTTTCTATGGGGAGAATATTCCCTCATTACTAGAGTGAACGTGATGGATACATAGTGATAGATAAGTAGTAGAAGTAGTAAAACAATCATTCAATAGATAAATAACCAAGAAAGGATTAAATAAACTATGCCAAAAGGAATCTCATATACAAATGATGATGATATATGTCATGTCTCTAAAAATTAACCAAAATAGGTATACAATAGTCAATGAAATAAATGTATCAAAACAAAAAAAATCCAAAACCACTATCTATAGGTAGCATCATGATCCTCATCTCAGCCCTATTCTCCCCTTCTCCTAAGAAAGACACAAATTCAAGCATCAAATTGTGGGTTCGTGCCTCGGTCCATACCTACATCTATATAATCTATCTAGGTACTCAATGGTAGCCCAAAAATGGTGAAAGATACAATCCCATTAGGTCACCACCCAAAGTTTCTATAAAAAATCCTAGTTTTGCAATATAATAAGCTAAATCATCATGCAATTTATATCATAGGTAAGCGGTAAATAAAAGTAAATTACCCAAGACATGTATACTACAGAACAAGTGATACTATATAGGCTAACATGAATCCCTGAAAAACATGGTTCAAGATCCTATAACAAGGAAGTTGAAAAAAATACAAAAATAACTAACACAGCCTTTCCACACATCCATACGTATCATACCAACCAAGTCCATGTCAGATAACCTATGTGTCAAAAAATCAAAACTTTTTCATATTACCAGAAGTTCCATATCAACCACAATCACATCATAAAACCATGAATATCACATTTACCAAAGCCGTGTGGTATAATCAGAAGTGTTAAACCATGAAGGGCTAGATCCAGGTAATATAAGACCATGGCATCCTCATCGAGTCCTAGGAGTATCTCAATGGAAACTCGGTAATGTCACTAGTAGAGTTTAAGGAACATGTCAACATAGCATGTTTAATACAAGACCAATAAGCCAGATCCAAGGGGTATAAATTCCCTTCTCATCCTATAGAATCAAGATCCAAGGAGCATATAGTTCCAAGGTATCTACTACCATAAATCAAGACCCATGGGTGAAATGTCCATGGAATCAAAATGGAATCAAGATCCATGGTATACCAACCAAGTAATCCACTACCATTTCAATTCACATCTCAACTAATCATCAATTCACAACCATTCAAGTTACATGAGTATACCCACTCATATAGAAATTCACATTAAATTACATTCAATTATTTTACCCACTCATATAACAAATCCATATAACCATTCAATCAAAATCATTAACATGAAAATAATGAAAAGTCCAAACCCCATGGTTGGAATTAGTTGGGGAAACAACCTACAATAAGACTCAATGGAAATAAAGGTCATTCTGAACATGTTCCATTTAATTTAATTCAATTATTCAATTCATTTTTGGGGTCACATCAGAATTTATATTGGGCAGAACAATTAAAATTATCTCTATAAAGCACCAAACCACTCAAGAAAATTATATACCACCTACTGTAGGTCTATTGTAGAGTGATCATCCAGTATAATCTTCTGATTTGACTCATATCAGAATAAAAATGAAGAATGGATGAACCTATAAATAGGGAATATTATCTCTCACCTAAATAACTTCTTCAATCCAAAGATAAACGAATAAGGGCACAAAATGAATTCAGAACTCACTGATGTGGATCTAACGAGACCGATGGAACTCGATTCCAAGATTAGATAGAAGAATGGGATCAAAAGTTATGATTTATCTTCAAGAGGAACTTCAATGGGTGTGGCTACTATTCAAAGGAATAAATATAAATTAGGTTTATAGCTATAATAATTTTAAGGGAAATTTTTCATTTTTCCTCAAATTACTGGGATGCGCGGTTTGGCCTCACAGTTGGATAAACCATGTTCCCATTACCATGCTAAGAGGGCCCCCATAGGGTCATTGTGCATAGTTTGACTAACCATGCAAAAACTGTGCAAAAAATCTCTATCAAAAATTGTAGCTGCTCCTGTATGGTCATGCGCATCCATCCATATAGTTTCTTCAAGTCGTTCATCCTGTAGCACACATCTCTCCATCCTAGAATGTTTAGTGATAACTACGAGACATTCCCTACATGGTTTCTACTAGCAATGCGAACTACCTTAATTTTTCAAAAAGATGGGATACAGGCTCCAAATAAGCCCTTGAAACCCCCGGATACCCCCATGACCTCAAAGGGTATTCACATTAGGCTATAAAGAAGCATTTAAAATTAAATTAAATAGATCTGTACCACATACGAAAACCCTAGATCTTATAATCTTCCCCACTTAAAGTAATTTGTCCCAAAATTTCCCTCTCAAGGGTGGTAAATATTTTTCTGAGAATAACTCTGGACACTGAGCATGTATGTCAACCTCCTACTCTTAGTCTCGTCCTATAAATGGTCATGCTTCTATAGCACTTATACTAGAGGAATTGACTAGCCCTGGATAATCTTTGTTCTTCTATCAATAATATGAATTATATTCTCCTCAAAGGATGTATCTACTAGTAACTCAACCTCCTCAGGTTTAAAAGCATGAGATTGGTCTGAATGATAACAATGCATCTGAGATACGTGGAAGAAATCGTGCATGGAATAGTACCACTGAGGTAACTACAACTGATATGATACCAAACAAACTCTCTCCAGAATCTCGAATGGTCTCACATATTATGGTGAAATATTACTTTGTCTCTTGATCCATCTATTTCCCAACCACGGTTAAACACATAAAAAGACTCGATCACCGACCTCAAACTCTATAGGTCATCTGCAGTGGATGGTGTGATATTTTATTCAAGACTATGCAGTAGCCATCTGATTCCTGATCAAACAGACCTACACAGAAGTCTCTTATACAAGAAATAGTCCCAGTAAAGATGACTCGCATGCTTATAACCAGTACAGGGGTGATCAAAATGGACTACTATACAAAGCCTCATAAGGTTCCATATGTATAGTCGACTAATATATATTATTATAGGTTACCTCAACTAGGGGAATTTACCTCTCCCAAGAGCCCCCAAAATCCAAGATACATGCTCGCAGCATGTCCTTGAGCACCTGTATCATACGCTTTAACTAGCCATCAGTCTGAGGGTGGTATGATGTGCTCAGAAGTACCTATATACCCAAGACCCTCTGAAAATTTTTCCTAAAACGAGATGTAAATTGGATTTACCTATATAAAATGATAGTTATCAGGACATCATGAAGGAATACTATATCATAGATATAAAAAATCATAAGATCATCTATACTAAAGGTCTACTTGATTGATAGAAAATGATAAAACTTCATGATACTATTAACAAAAACCCACATAGCATTGCTACCTTGAGGCAGCTACAGAAAAATGACAACAAAATCCATCATCAAATCATCCTATTTCCACTCAGTAATGGGTAACTGTTATAAAATTATGGTTGCTCACTAATGTTCCAGCTTCACCTGATGACATGTGGAACACCTCATAAAAAACTAGCAACTTCTCTCTTTATTCCAGGCGACCAATACTAATGGCATAAGTCACAGTACATCTTGGTGACCCGGGATGTACTATCTAAACTAAGGCATGAAAATCCCACATAATCTCCTTGAATATGTCCACTAGAACTCAAATGTGACCATGGATATTCATGATCTCATCCTCACCTATGGTTCAACTAGGAGGTGTGTCCTCACCTACCACACTCTCTCATAGGACTAGGACCTATGAATCTAACAACTACCTCATCATAACTCTATCCAGAAGTTTAGAGGTAATATCTAAGGATGAAATACATTTCTTCCCCTAACTATCATTCACCTCCAAGTACATCTCAGATAACAAATCCATAATCTTCCACTCACTATTGGACTCCTGAACAACCTGTATATGAGTCCTCATGTTTAGCGCATCGGCAATAACATTTACCTTTCCAAGCATATAGGCAAGATTGAAGTTGAAAGTGTGTAGGTACTCAACCCACCTTCACTAAATAAAATTTAGATCATGATGATTAAATATATACCTAAGTATTTTTTGGTTTTTGTGCACCACAAAATTCTCTCCAAGTAATGTCTCCAGTAATGAAAAGAATGAACGACTACAGCTAACTCAAGATCATGCATTAGGTAGTTCCTCTAATGTGGCCTGAACTCTCGAGACTTGTATTCCACAACTCTATCCCCCTACATAATAATTGATCATATTCCGATAACTAATGTGTCATAATACACAGTGTAGATTCTACCCAGATCAGAAAGAATTAGAACTGACACAGAATTCAATCTCCCTTTTAACTCTTGAATGGTTGTCTATCAGGTATCTGACCATACAAACTTTGCACCCTTTTAGTTAATCCATTAAACAGTGATTAGAAGCATGATAATTCCTGTATTAAATTCTAATAATATCCATATATCTCTAAGAAACTCCATATGTCAAAGTTGTTCTTGGGTTTCTCTTAGGAAACTACATATCTAACCTTATCTGGGTTAACTTATACTCTTGTCTCTAAGATAATATGCCTCATAAAGTAAATATTATCCATTAAAAAGCTTAAATTTGTGAACTTAACATGTAACTTATGCTCTATAAATTTATCCAAGATGATATCAAGATGTTTGGCATGGTTGTTTCTATTGTGATAATAAACCAAGGTATCTTCCATGAAAACCACCGCAAAATAGTCAAGATAAGGATGGAAAAATCGGTTCATCAGTGCCATGAAAAGTGATGGCACGTTCATGTGACCGATTGGAATAACTAGGTACTCATATAGATCATACCTATTATGAAAATTTTTATAAGTTATTTATGTAGGTCGAACACTCACCTAATGATATCTGGATCTCAAATCAATTTTTGATAATACCCGATCTCCTTGAATCTGGTCAAAAAAACAATTTATCTATGGAAAGAGATACTGGTTCTTAATCATCAACAAGTTAAATTTCTAACAATCCATGCATATCCTAAGGGTACCATCTACATTTTTCAAAAAAAAGTACCAGTTAACCCCACAAAGAAGTACGGGGTCAAATAAACCTCTTTGCCTCTAAGTCCTCTAGTTTTCTCTTGAGCTACTAAAACTCCATCGTAGCTATCCTGTAAGGAGGGATGGATACTAGTATAGCTTCTGGTACTATATTAATGGATAAATACACCTCTCTATCAAGATAAAAACTAGAAAATTCATCTGGGAAAACTTCCCTAAAATGATCTACCACTGGAGGAAATTCCACCCATCACACTCCCTAATCATCCAGATATGAACTAGCAATATGGGCTCTCATTTTTTCCATACCATGATGCTCTAGTCTAGATCAGATCTCTTGGGAATCCCATTCACATTTTTAATATAAAATTCACCCTATAGGGATGATAAATTCACCCTTCAGTGATAGAATTTAATGTAGTCTCGATAAGAAAATAGATAGTTCATCCCAAGTATAACATCTGAAGTTCCCAGTTAGGATCCAAGTATCACTGAGAGGGGGAGGGGTGAATCAGTGATATCTTTTTCTTTTTAAGTTTCCCCTTTTTGAAACAACCTTCGCCTCCTATTAAAGAGTTTCTTCCCTACTGAACACACACAACCACAGGAACACAAGATTTACAAGGTTCACTACTCAACAAGAGTAGCTACGTCCTTGGTATGGTACGGAAACAATCCAGTACCACACAATCCACTAGAAAACAATCCTTTGATGTGGAATACAACGAGTAGGATATACCCTTACACTCGTGCAGCACTTTGAAAACAATCCAATAGGGTGTGTGCTCCCTCTTAGAACAAATAGGGTAACACAATGTTTCAGTGCTTCTTTACAATTGAATAGATGTATTCTTTGAAGTACAAATCTTCACTTTCTTACCCAGAAGCCGGTAAGAACTCCCTTATGCACTACTGAATATGTGCGAAGACCCCAAATATTTCGCGCATCCTTTAGGGTCCTTGCGCGCAATTCAAATGGATTGCGCGTAAAGACCCCTTTTGGCACGAAAAACGTTTTCGCGCAACTTTCCTTTTGCGTGCAACTTTTTCTCTTTTCACGCAACTTCTCAATTGTTCACGCAGCTATCCTCTTTTCATGAAAACTTCTTTCTCTTCGCGCAACTCACTTAGCGTATAATTTACGTGCACCAGAGCTCAGGATTTCTTCTAAGTGTCGAGCATTAACAACTGAAAAGGGTTAGCCTCATATTTATAGGCATTTTTGACCCCGCGCGAAAAACACTAATCCGCGCGTAAAACCTCCTCCATGCGCGTAAAAACTCTTTTATGCAAATTCATATTTAGCTCCATGCTTCAATATTTTGCGCACCTCATGCCTTTTCCATTTTTCATCCTTCTAAGCATGAAGCACCAATTGCGTGCAAAATTCCACACCTCATTCCATATTGCGCGCAAACCCAATCTTTCCCGCGACATAATATTTCGTGCACTGCTCCAATCTTTCGCGCATTTCATGCCTTTGCCAATTTTCGAGCTTCTGATCTCAAACCACCTTTTTTGCGAAAAACATCATTCCTCTATTTCGCGCATCCTACAGATTTTTCGCGCAACCCGCTACTATTTCGCGCATCCTGAAGATTCTTCGCGCAACCCGCTACTATTTCGCACATCACTTTATTTTTTCGCGCAACCTTCCTAATTTCTGCGCACTCCATTCCTTTGTCATTTTTCAATGTTCTGACCTTGAATAACTCCTTGCACGTAAAAAATATAAACCATCTTCAATCTTGTGCGCAACATCCATTGCCAAGAACATTTATTCATCTCCCGATTTTCAGGCCCTAAAATTTGGAAAACACTAGAAAACAGTGCCACCTTAAACTGTGCTTTTCTGCCATCCCCAGATTGTCTATTGCTTTGTCATTTTATCTCTTTACTACTTCCCATAACCATTCTTCTGCTCTTATCACAAATCCCACTATCGTGATATTTATCCTTTGATAGATCAGCTTAAGAATCGTCAGAGTTGCAATGGGAACTGAAACTTCCCTATCCCCTAGCAGCATCATTCCTTCCAATCAAAACTTTATATGACTGGCATCATCATTTCTCCCCCTTTCTATCATAAGGCTTGCATCACAAGTTCTCCTGACTTATGATATTTGGACAATACATATCAGAAAAAGCATCGTCTGGTTTATGATCCTTCTACAAAGTGAATTTATTTATCTTCTTCGGCAACAAAATACAACACTCTGCAAAGGCTAACTCTTCAAAATTTCTTCCCCATTCAATGTGGTCCCAACAATCTCTCCCTTTGGATTTTGTTGTCAACTAAGATTCATAAATCACTGAACTTTGAAACCTTTTGCAATGGATTACTTATCAACAATTCTAAGCCTACATGAGATAACTCATTTTAGGAAACAAGAATTATTGACAGCCAAAACCATGCTGTCCAAAAGCAGTGACTGTGAAATCTCATGAAAGTACCTCATCATCCTTCTTCAGAACATCTTTCAACCTTCTACTTCAGCATTCTTCACTTTTTCAACTTTCCTGTAAAACAACTTTGTTTCCTACAACCACTTCAACAAACAGTTAGAATAGTTCACACACATACATGCTGAATTCACATCTTACCCACAACTCCCCCTTAATACATTCTTCCTTATAGATAGATTTATGAAACAATTCTCCCCCTTGACAACACTATCCAAAGGTAAGACGAGAGAGGGGACAGAAACACGTACCTTAACCTTAATGAGAAGGAGGTTGTACACCCATGTTCAACCTCAATTTTTCAAATGGTTCCTTCGGTAATGGTTTTGTAAATATATCAGCAATTTGTTTAGATGTAAGAACATACTCTAGCCTCATTTCATTCTTTTCAACCTGCTCTTTGATGAAGTGGTACTTTATATCAATGTGTTTTGAACGAGAATGTTGTACTGGATTTCTTGTAAGATTGATTGCACTCTGATTATCACAACCCAAGAGCAATGGTTGCTTTACTTCAACAAGTAGATCTTCCAACTGAGTCTTCATCCACATTAGTTGAGTTTCATCTTGAGTAGCAGCAACATACTCAGCTTCAGCTATGCTAAGAGTTACTGAATTTTGTTTCTTGGTATGCCAACTAACATAGCTTTTCCCCAGAAAGAATACTCCACCAGATGTGGATCTTCGATCATCAACATTTCCTGCCCAATCAGCATCAGAATACCCAAATAGATCAATATTTTCAGAGTCTTCATACCGGATTCCAAAATTTTTTGTGCCTTTGATATATCTGAGAATTCTTTTTCCAGCAATCAAATGTGATTCTTTAGGAGCACTCTGAAATCTTGCATATAAAGTAACAGCGTAGACAATGTCGGGTCTTGAGGAAGTCAAATATAGCAGACTTCCAATCAGTTTTCGAAACTCTTTCTGATAAACTTCCTTGCCTTATCCATCTTTAGACAACTTGGTTCCCACTAAAATCAGTGTGGAAACTGGTTTCAAATTTTCCATGCCAAACTTCTTTAGAAGTTCCTTAGCATATTTTTCTTGAGACAGAAAGATATGATTCCTTTTCTGTAAGATTTGTAACCCAATAAAGTATTTCATTTCACCCAGCATAGACATCTCAAATAACTTCTTCATCTCCTCAGGAAATCTTTCACATGATCTTTCATCATTTCCATCAAAAATGATGTCATCAACATAAACAATAACTATTAGTGAAAAATCCTAACACTCCTTGATATAAAGATTACTATCAACTCTACCCTTTTTAAAATTCATTTTCTTCAAGAAAGTATCTAATTTAGAATACCAAGCCATTGGATCCTGTTTTAGCCCATACAGAGCCTTCTTCAACCTGCACACATAGATTTCATCCTTCCCAATAACAAATCCACAAGGTTGATCAATGTAAACTTCCTCGTCAAGATCACCATTCAAGAATGCATATTTTACATCCATTTGAAAGATTTTGTAACCTCGTTGTGCAGCAATGGAAAGAAATATTCTGATTGTTTCTAATCGAGCTAATTGATAAAAGGTTTCATCAAATTCAATGCCTTCAATTTGTGAATACCCTTTGCAGACCAATCTTGCCTTGTTTCTTATTACTTCACCTTCTTCATTCAGCTTGTTTCGGAAAACCCACTTTGTACCAATAATGTTCTTGTTATCCGGCTTGGGTACAAGTTCCCAAGTATTGTTCTTCTCTATCTGATAAAGCTCTTCATTCATAGTATGAACCCATTCTGAATGCTCAAATGCTTCATTTACATCATTCGGTTCAACTTTCGAATAAAGAGAAGTTTGCGATATAGCATTCATTGTTCTTCTTGTTTGAACCCTATGATTTTTATCCCCAATAATGTTCTGAGCCTCCACTTGTTTCCTCAACCTAGGATGAGTTGTTTGAACTTCATCCTCATCACTTGATATTTCTGAGTCAGATTCCTCTTCTTGAGTAGGATGAAGAAAGTCTGCAACATTATCAGAATTGTTAACAAAACCTTCTCTATCCCGCTCGACTTCTATATCAACATATGACTGCTTTTCTTTCTCAGCATTTTCAACAACTTTTACATCTGAAGAATCAATAATTCTTCCTGTTTCTTTATTGAGTCATCTATATCCTCTTCCTTCTGGAGAATATCCAATACAAATTCCGTCATCTCCTATTTGCTCAAATTTTCCCAAATTTCCACCTTTCTTCTTTATAACACATGGACTCCCAAAAACTCTCAAATGTTTCAGACTTGGTGTTTTTCCATACAACATTTCATATGGAGTCATATTTGAGTTTGGCCTATAGAAACACCGGTTCTGAATATACACACCAGTGCTCATGGCTTACCTCCAATAATAATGATAGAGACTATGTTCAAGTAACATAGTTCTCCCCATTTCCACCAGACTTCGATTCTTTCTTTCAGCCACCCCATTTTGTTGAGGTGTGTATGGTGAACTGAACTCATGCTGAATTCCATGTTTCTCAAGATAACTTTCAAACTCTTCATTCTTATACTCACCACCATTATCAGTTCTCAACTTCTTCACTGAATACTCACATTCTTTCTCTGATTTCCTTCTGAAACTCTTAAACATTGTTAGAGCATCTGACTTATGTCTCATGTACATAAACCAAGTAATGCGAGTAAAGTCATCAATGAAAGTAATGAAGTACTTATCTCCATTTTAAGATTTCTTGCTCATTGGTCCACATATATCTGAGTGTATGAGTTCTAAGGGTCTTTTTGAGTGAATTTCAACTCTCTTGTGCATAGAATTAGCAATCTTCCCTTTCTCACAAATAGTGCAGCACCAATCTCTTTCTCTTGATAAATCAGGCATATCCCAAACACTTTCTCGCTTTGATAACTTGCACATATTTCTCTGACACATGTGCCCCAGCCTTTTATGCCATAATTTATTTTCATCCACCACACTCATGTAACAAGAGTTCTGCACATCCTCAACTTGGAATAAATTCCCTCTTGTACGTTGCCCCCTTGTAACTATGTTTCCATCATTTTCACTTTTCACAACAAATCCATCTTTTCTGAAGATCAATTTGTTTCCCTCATCACAGATTTGTGACACACTAAGCAGGTTATGTTTCATCCCATCAACATATAGTGTTTTTCTGGATTTCATCCTTTCTTTTCCAATGATGGCTGATCCAACACCTTTGATCCTTAGAGATTCATCATTTCCAAATGTCACAGTTCCTTATTTAAAGTCTTTCACATTATTCAGCAGCTTTAAGTCTCCTGTCATATGAGATGAACATCCATTATCAAGAATCCATGGACGTTCTCCTTTTGTAGCTTTCAAAGAAGTTTCAACAACAAGTGCTTTTTGTTCTTCCTTTTCCTTCACTTTCTGTTGTGCTTCTTCCAATTTCCTAGAAAAATAAATGTGTTTTGGCCAGAGAACCATGCATTCTTTCTTTTCAGACTTATCAGACTTGTCCCTTTTGGATTTTAAAAACTCTATCTTCTGAGTATTATTAAAAAACTTTTGTTGCTCTGGTAACACACTATGGCGGCCCTTAGCAAGATGTCCAGGTTGATCACATCTTTCACAATAAGTTTCCAGTGGTTGGAATCTATTCTCAACTTTCACACTAGTCTTCTTATATATCTTATGAAACTTATTTGGAGACCTTCTATTTTGAAAGGGTTGACTCACCCTAAATCCTTTTCTTTCAAAACTTTTGGAATAGTTGTAATGTTATTGGTTGAACCAACACATACTTGTCATGTGTCCAAATCCACCACAATACCAGCAGTAACCATAGAAAGAATATTTACCTCTGAAACTTTTATACTGACTGGAGTTGTGAACACTCTTCTCAAGAACCATCATGTTTTCATTTGTAACTCTCTTCTTCAGCTCAGATTCATCAGTACCATAAGTATTAGAAGTTTTTCTTGACTCAGGATTTTTATGCACTTCTAATTTTTCTGCATTACTGATTTTGACCACATACTTTGTCTTTCCAGCCTTGTTCTTATCAGAACCAATTTTGTCTTTAATTTCAAACTTTGAAGGTAACTTTTGTAGATCCTTGTTTGGTTCATTATTACTGGAACATTCGCCAACTTCTGAGATAGAATTTTTGGAACTGATATTCATTTCTTTAGCTTTATGCAGTTTTTGTTGGACAAGTTCCAACTCTTCTTCTTTTGCCTTCAGCTTCACTTCAAGATGATCATTACGATTCTTTGTATTCTCAAGAGAATTTTTCAGATCATCAATCTCCTTTTCCATCTTGATTTTCTCATCAGTAAAACCTTCTTGATTGTTTACTGTGGTATTTTCATTTATCAACTTCTTGTTTTCTTTCTCAAGCTTTCTGATCTTCCTCAAACATTCCTTCAGCTCTTCTTTCAGATACTGTTCAAGTTGAGTCTCTTCTTCTTCAGTTCTACTACTCTCATAATCATCATTATTCACTGTTGAAAAAAAGGTACTCTCTCTAGTTTTTTCAGTAGCAGATTTTTCTGATTCAGTCCCGCTATCATCATCTTCTTCATCTTTTGACAAAAAACTTCTTATTTTTGATTTAAGGAACTTTTTATTCAGACCTCTATCAGAATATTTATCTTTTCGACCCTGTTTCTTCCATGACCTTCTTGGTCCTCTGTCTTCTTCATCACTGACGTCATCTTTCCCTTTTTGACGGTAATTAGCCACAAAGTGGCCAACTGCTTCACATTCAAAACATTTCAAAGGGAGTTTCCCTTTGTATTTACCTGTGCCTCATTTAACATTTTTAGAAAACAAGGATATAATTTCATCAAAATTTTGACATACCTCATTTTCAGAGTCGGATTCACCAGCTTCTTCATTAATAAGAGTTTTCTTCAACTTCTCTTTCTTTTCTGCCTTGAAAGACATTTCTCTATTGGTTTTTTCTTTGCTCTTCATGGTCTTCTCTCTTCTCATCTCATAAGTGATGAGAGTATTGTGCAAATCATCAAGAGATAATGTTTCTGGGTCCCTGTCTTCTAGTGACGAAACTTTAGCATCAAATTTGTCAGGCAGAATTCTCAGGATCTTTTCAACAACAGTAGCATCTTCTAACTTATCACCAAGACATCTGATTGTACTGACAATGTCGTTAACCCTGGTAAAGAATTCCCCAATAGATTCAGATTCTCTCATTTTCAAGTCTTCATACTTCAGTCTCTAGATTTGTAGTTTAGCCTTCTTCACTTTTGTATTTCCTTCATAGATGTTCTTCAGTTTGTCCCAGATTCCTTTGGCTGTAGCAACACCTTTCACTCTTAAAAATTCACTCTCAGAAAGAGATGAGAGTAATGCATTTTTATCTCTTCCATCATTCTCAAGATTCTTCTTATCGACAGGAGTAAGAGGGACCTTGTCATAAATATCAGGAAATCCATCTGTTGTAGTTTCAAGAACTTCATATCCAAGAGGCATAAGGTACGGCATCATTCTCTCCTTCCAGATGTGATAGTTCTTTCCATCAAAGATTGGAATCCCCTTACTGTTCACGCAATTTAGATTCTCCATCACAACTTCTCTTCAAACACTTCAGCAAAGAATAAACGAAGGGAACCACCCTTTGATACCAATTGAAGTTCCCAGTTAGGATCCAAGTATCACTGAGAGGGGGAGGGGGTGAATCAGTGATATCTTTTTCTTTTTAAGTTTCCCCTTTTTGAAACAACCTTCACCTCCTATTAAAGAGTTTCTTCCCTACTGAACACACACAACCACAGGAACACAAGATTTACAAGGTTCACTACTCAACAAGAGTAGCTACATCCTTGGTATGGTACGGAAACAATCCAGTACCACACAATACACTAGAAAACAATCCTTTGATGTGGAATACAACGAGTAGGATATACCCTTACACTCGTGCAGCACTTTGAAAACAATTCAATAGTGCGTGTGCTCCCTCTTAGCACAAATAGGGTAACACAATGTTTCAGTGCGTCTTTACAATTGAATAGATGTATTCTCTGAAGTACAAATCTTCACTTTCTTACCCAGAAACTGGTAAGAACTCCCTTATGCACTACTGAATACGTGCGAATACCCCAAATATTTCGCGCAGCCTTTAGGGTGCCTTGCGCGCAATTTAAATGGATTTCGCATAAAAACCCCTTTTGGAGCGAAAAACGTTTTAACGCAACTTTCCTTTTGCGTGCAACTTTTTCTCTTTTCGCGCAACTTCTCAATTTTTCGCGCAGCTATCCTCTTTTCATGCAAACTTCTTTCTTTTCGTGCAACTCACTTAGCGTATAATTTACGTGCACCAGAGCTCGGGATTTCTTCTAAGTGTCGAGCATTAACAACTGATAAGGGTTAGCCTCATATTTATAGGCATTTTTGACCCCGCGTGAAAAACACTAATCCGCACGTAAAACCTCCTCCATGCGCGTAAAAACTCTTTTATGCAACTTCATATTTAGCACCATGCTTCAATATTTTGCGCACCTCATGCCTTTTCCATTTTTCATCCTTCTAAGCATGAAGCACCAATTGCGCGCAAAATTCCACACCGCATTCCATATTGCGCGCAAACCCAATCTTTCCCGCGACATAATATTTCACGCACTGCTCCAATCTTTCGCGCATTTCATGCCTTTTCCAATTTTTGAGCTTCTGATCTCAAACCACCTTTTTCGCGAAAAACATCATTCCTCTATTTCGTGCATCCTGCATATTTTTTGTGCAACCCGCTACTATTTCGTGCATCCCGCAGATTCTTCGCACAACCCGCTACTATTTTTCACATCACTTTATTTTTTTGTGCAACCTTCCTAATTTCCGCGCACTCCATTCCTTTGTCATTTTTCAATGTTCTGACCTTGAATAACTCCTTGCACGTAAAAAATATAAACCATCTTCAATCTTGCGCGCAACATCTATTACCAAGTACATTTATTCATCTCCCGATTTTCAGGCCCTAAAATTTGGCAAACACTGGAAAACGGCGCCACCTTAAACTGTGCTTTTTCTTTCATCCCCAGATTGTCTATTTATTTGTCATTTTATCTCTTTAATACTTCCCATAACCATTCTTCTACTCTTATCACAAATCCCACTATTGTGATATTTATCCTTTGATAGATTAGCTTAAGCATCGTTAGAGTTGCAATGGGAACTGAAACTTTCATATCCCCTAGCAGCATCATTCCTTCCAATCAAAACTTTATATGACTGGCATCATCATTTCTCCCCCTTTCTATCATAAGGCTTGCATCACAAGTTCTCCTGACTTATGATATTTGGGAAATACATATCAGCAAAGCATCGTCTGGTTTATGATCCTTCTACAAAGTGAATTGATTTATCTTCTTCGACAACAAAATACAACACTCTGCAAAGGCTAACTCTTCAAACTTTCTTCTCCATTCAACATGGTCCCAACAACATCAAACCTGGTCATCTCAAGTACAAAAAGATTCCACAAAAAAGTGACACCTAGAAATCTCAAGGGGGAACTCCCTACACTAACATACATACTCCATTATTAACCCCAACAGAGTTTTAAGCATCATATCACCCTCAAAAAACTATATAATGAGTCTAAGGATTTCTACCACAGGTGAAGATAAAAAACTATGTGACGCATTTGTATCAAAAAAAGAGTAGATACAAGAGCATCAGTTACTAAAAATATACCTATCATCATAGATGGTCTGGTTCTCTTCTCCTCAGGTGTAGGCTATCCAAAAAATATCTGGCCAGAACCATGGCCCTGTGACACAACCTCACTACCTTGAGCAAGACCACTCTATTGTCTCGGTGCATCTGGTGTCTAGATACCCCTTCCATGACCACCACCACCTTGGACTAATTGACTGGTATTACTTCAGATCCCTACCTGATGTGGAGATGAGAATCCTGCTCTAGAACCTGGTGTTGAATATTACCCCCCATTACTCACTACTGGAGGTAAGGTACTACAGAAATGTTTCATTTGGTCCATCTTGTCGTAATCATGGCACTCCACTATGTTGTGATCAAACTAATTCCTCATATGGACCCATCTACCATATTGATGATAGAAAACTGCCCTATCGGCACTAGCAGTCTAGCTTGTACTCATCTCACGAGAAGCCTCAAAACGTTACTTCCTACCATTGGAAGTCAAACTACTAGGTTGAGAGACTATAATTCTCTACTCTATCCCCCCCAACTTCCCTCAAGTTCTACTCTTTAATTATCTCTTTATTTACCATCTCAGTAATAGTCATAAAACAAAACATATTGACCAGAGATTGAATATCATATTAGAGACCTTCCTTAAAGCATCTCTCTCTCAAGGACTCATTAGAAAGGTATATCGGTGAAAAATGTTGTAGCTCTGTAATGTATGTAGAATAATCCATAACTTTCATAGTGCCCTTATCTAGACTCATGAACTCACTAGCCCACTCTACTCTCAAAGTCTTGATGAAAAATTAATCATATAATTTGGATTGTAAATCTCTCCAAACCATGACACATAGTGTATCATCTTGGTTTAGAACATCCCACCAATTCCTTGCTTCTCCCCAAATCATATAAGTTATGAGATTCACTCTCCCCTCATAAGGTGTCCTTAGATGCTCTTTGATAAACAATGTAGTATTGAGATATAAATCACCTACCTATGGACCTTCATCCTCTGAAAATGTGGGAGTATGATTCTAATGGAACACCCACATTAGATCATTCATAGATGATGTAGGCTATGGTGCTCCCTAAAAAGTCTACATAGAGTGTGTAAAACTCTCACGGAAATGTGCCTCAACACCTATGTCTGGTTAAATAGTTAGTTCCTCAGATTTCACTATGGTAAGATTCATTGGTAGCCCATGGACCACCACCTTCAAAGCGTGGTCCTTGCCACCCTCCTAGCATACAACTAGATGTCATTGTGGGGTCATGTCTCTATAATTCCAAACGCACTCCTCATAAAATAATGATATCAAAGTTCATAACTCAAAAGCATACGACATGTCAAAAACTTCCTATAAATAGTTCATACCACATAGCCTACTCCTAAATCTAGGACTGTTAAAATGAAACGGTTTCAAAATTCACTAGAGACGCTACCTCTTTCCCACTCAAAAGTCGGGTCTAGGTCAAGTTCTCTATGTATCATTTCAATTTTCTATTTGAATTCCATGTTCATTTTACATTCCATTATAAATAATTGAAATAAATGGTATGTTACTTTCAATTCATAAGGCCCTATAATACTCATGAACCAAAATATGGAATCCACCTAATCCATTTCATAACATGTTTCAGTCCATGTGACTCATGGTCCATGACTCAACATGCCAGAATTGGCTGCTTAGGGAGTCTTTTGTATCCTAATGAGGAAAAAATGATTAGGTTGCATTAGGTACTCTAAATACCAACCATGTTTTCCAATTCCCTGAAAATAATATATATCTAAATAGTAGGTATATCTATCATTGAACCTATCATAACATCATTCAAATAAGAAATGCGTCATATATGGCATGGAATAATGCATGGAATGTGATTCTTGTAAAGTTACTAAAATTATGCAAGAGATGTCATACCCTCATCTCATCAAGTTACAAAAAAAAATATAACCCTTAATAATATTAATGATAACATCACAATTCAATTGCATCACACAATGGTGGAATCAAATTAACAGTAATATCCAAAATCCAAAAAAACAACAATTTTTATTCAAGGAAATTTGGCTTTTTCCTATAAATGGGTTAGTTATGCCCAGGCATAGCTCATTACCAAATTCTTATTACTTTCTATCCCTATCTATTATCTCCAAATAGTAAGGCAAGAAAATAAAACCCCTATAATACCACTTTATAACATTCTGGGCCTAGATTCCACTAAATGGTGCCCCATGCTAGGTTGGTCACATGGCCTCAACTGCATCTCCCCAAACACCCAATATTTCTAACTATCAGTGAGGGACTATGGTGTGTATCTAGGGAGATTATTTCCATGTTACCAGAGTAAACATAGCGGATACATAGAAATAGAGAAGTAGTAGAAGTAGTAAAACAATCAGATAGCGGATAAATAACCAATACAAGATTATATAAACTATTCCAAAAGGATTATCATCTAAAAATGATGATGATACATACCATGTCTCTACAAAGCATCCAAAATAGGTATACAATATTCAGTACAATACATGTATCAAAATAACATAAAGTCCAAAACCACTATCTCCATATAGCATCGCAAGCCTCAACAGGGTCTCGTGCTCCCCTAATCCTAAGCATGGCACAAATTCAAGCGTCAAACTATGGGTGCATTCCCCGATTTCTACCTGAATCCATATAGTATTTTTGGGTACCCAATGGTGGCCTAAACAGGTTTTGATATAAAATCCTAGTAGGTCACCACCCAAAGTTTCTATAAAAAATCCTAGCTGTGAAATATAATAAGCTAAAGTAGCATGTACTTTATATCATATATAAGTAGTGAATAAAATTAAATTTCCCAAGGCATGTATACTATAGAACAAGTGATGTTTTATAGCCCAACAAGGATCCCTAAAAAATATGGTTCAATCTCCTATAACAAGGAAACAACAAAAAATATATAAATAAATAACATGACCTCATCATATATCCATACATATCATACCAACAATGACCGTGATATATAACCTATGTGTCAAACAATCATGGACTTTATGTATTACCAAAAGTTTCATACCAACCACGGTCACACTGTACAACCAAGCATATCACATTTACCATGGTCATACCGTATAATTAGAAGTTCCATACCATGAAGGGTCAGGTCAAAGGTATAGAATACTAAGTCATCCTCATCAATTCCAAGGGGAGTCTCGATGGAAACACGATAACAACACTGGTGGAATCCAAGGATCATGTCAACAAACCATGTCCAATGTGTGTCCAGTAATCCAGATCCAAGGGGTAAAAATCCCCTTGGCGTCCTATGGAATCAAGATCCAAGGAGAAAACAGGTCCAAGGTATCCACTATCATAAATCAAGACCCATGGTTGAAACATTCATGGAATCTAAATGGAATCAAGATCCAAGGTATACCAACCAAGGCATCCACTGCCATTTCAATTCACATCACAACTAATAATCAATTCACAATAATTCAAGTTCCATGAGTATACCCACTCATATATAAATTAAAATTTAATTATATTCAATTATTTTACCCACTCATGTAAAAAATACATATAACCATTCAATCAAAAGAATCAACATGAAAAGGAGGCAAAGGGAACACCCCATGGATGGACTTGTTTGGGGAAACAACCTCCAACAAGTCTCAAGGGAACTAAATGGAACCCTTAACATGTTTTATTTAATTTAATTCAATTATTCAATTCATTTTTGGGGTTACACCCAAAATTATGGTGGGAGTAACAATGGAAAATATCTCTATGAATCACTAAAGCACTCAGGAAAAGTACAGACCACCTACTGTAGGTCTATAATAGATTTTTCGTCTAGTATCAGCTTCTGATTCAACTCAAATCAGAAGAAAAATGAAGAAAGGATGAAGAAACTAGAAATAGGGCATATTAGCTTGAACCTAAAGAACTCTATCGATCTAAAGTTAAATGAATAATTACATAATGGAATCAAGTACTCACCAATGAAGATTTAATGAAACTGACAAGGCTTGATTCTGATATTGGATAGAATAATGGGATCAAAAGATATAATTTAGCTTCAAGAGGATCTCCAATGGGTGAGGCTATTGTACGAAGGAAGAAATATAAATTAGGTTTGAATTTATAAACATTTTAAGGGAGAAATTTTCATTTTGCCTCAAATTACTAGGTCGTATGGTTTGACTGCACGGTTGGCCAAATTATGCATTAACTGTGTTCCCTCTAGTATGTTAAAGGGGCGGATACATGGTCATTGTTCATAGTTTGACTAACCATGTGAAATGCCTGAAAAACACCTCTATCAAAAACTATGGGTGCTCCCACACAGGTGTGCACTTCCATCTTCATGGTTTCCTCAAACTGTGAAGCCTATTGCACCCCACTATCCATCCTCACACAGTTAGTAGTAACCATGCAACCTACCCCACAAGATTTCTACTAACTGTGTAGCCTATCCTGATTTTACAAAAAATGGGTTATGGGCTTCAAATAAGCCCCAAACACCCCTGATACCCCCACTACCTCAAAGGGTATTCACATTAGTCTATAAACAAACATTTAAACTAAAATTAAAGAGACATATAACTCATAAGAAAACCTGGGATCTTACATGTAGGGTATTATTTATGATTAATTTAGTAATTATCCCATTTATAAACATTGATGATAGAGCTGACCAAAAAGGGGGTGAATTTTGAGTGGTATAATTAGTGCAAAGAGTCCTTCCTAGAGATGAATATTTTATTGATGATATCCCCAATTTTGATTCTCTTAAAGAATAAGATGGGATACATTGTGTATTATGATGCCTCAAGTCATGTTTTGGGAGTTGTGTTGATGCATAATATCAGGTATCCACATATGGGTCATGCCAACTATGAAGCCTTGAGAAAAACTTTCTAACTATTGACTTAGAGTTAGAAGTTGTGGTCTACACCTTGAATTGTTGGTGGCATTATCTCTTCAGTGAGATGTTTTTCATCTATACGAACTACATAATCTTATGATACATATTATCTCAGTGGGATATTAATCTAAGGTAGAGGAGTTGGGTGGAGTATCAGCAGACATTTGACTTTGAGATATCCTATGCTCCTAGGAAAGGAAATGTCATTGAAAATTCTCTTAGAAGGAAAACTTCATAGATGCGGGATATTGGTGAGTGTCCATCATGAGAGGAATATATTTTAATGATTATGATGGTCGATTGCCTCATGAATACTTATAAAGAACATAGAGTTATGAAATGTGCACCTTTTGTTATCACTTTTTCATTAGTGGTCCTAATAAAGGCCAATTGGGAGGCAGATTCTAAGTGTACAGTGATGAGGGAGCACTTGGTGGGGGATGATTCAGTCCCAAGGTGGTCCTTAGATGATGAAGACATGATCTTTGTTCATGGGAGGTTAGTAGTTCTAGCTTCATTGATGGAGTATATATTGGGATACTATAATTATTTAAAGTGGGAAGTTCATCTAGGATCAATTACGATATACCATGACATCTGATGTCAGTTTTGGTGGTTAGGTATGAAGAGGGACACTACTGGGTTTGTTTCACAATTCCTTACTTTCCAGAGTATAAAGGTCAAGAATCATAATCCTAGTGGTTTTTTCAGCCACTTTTGATGACTATATGGAAGTGTTATGATGTGATAATGGACTTCATGATAGGGTTATCCAAAACCCTAAGGAGTCATGATTCCATTTGGGTAATAGTATATCGACTGATGAAATTGGTTCATTTCTTACCGATTCGAGAGACACTTTTAGTGGCTGGGTTAGGGAAGTTGTATATATGGAAAATTGTACACCTTCATGGAGATATTTCAAACATCATATCATATAGTGACACACACTTCATGCTATATTTTTTAAAGGGATTATATAAGCCTTTATGTACCATTTTGAGACTGGTTATAGTATATCATCCATAAACTAATGTGATATCATAAAGGATAATCTGGATACTATAGGATATGTTGTGGGATTGAATTCTGGACTTTGGTAGATCTTGGGATGATCACCTATCTTTGATTTAGTTATAATACAAAATCATATTCCATGCATCAATTCAGATGGTACACTTTATGGATCTTTATGGTCAGTCATGTTGCTCACCATTATGTTGGGATGAGGTGGGTGAGGAAGTAGTTATGGACATGATTATGGTACAAGAGACCTCCAAGAGGATATAGTTGATCTGAAATTAGTAAGTCATTTCTCAAAGAATACATGGATCATATGCTTGAAGGAGGAGGTGATACTTAGGATTTTCTATGTGTGGCCGAGTTTTATTATGAGTGACTCCTTAATTAGGGAATCAATATTTGTGGAAGTAGGGGATTCTAGAACTGATATTCATTTGATTGTTTGAGATTACTGAGAATATTGAGATAGTGGATTACCATTTAGATATTACTCTAGGGTACTAAGGTATGAATGATGTGTTTCATGTCTCTCAACTCCAAAGGTACATGCCTAATCCTATGAATTTTATTGACTATAATGATGTTGATCTAAATCCTGATGCATCATTTTTGGACCACCCAATGTGGATCATAGACCAATAGGGAAAGTACTATGAGGGAATATTGTGTCACTTGTTAGAGTTCTTTGGAAGTATGGATGAATTCAGTAGGAGACTTGTGAACATGAGGCTAATGTTCAAGCACAGTGGCCCGAGTTTCTTGATCAATACCACTATAGGAAATTATTAGGGATAAGAAGTTAGTAGATGGGTATATTTATGACATCATCATTTTTTAAGGTATATTTGTTTCTAGGTTTCAATATATACTTTATTTTTTTCCTTACATGGAGGTATTTCATATGGGTAAAATGGAATCAAAATTTATTTATAGAGTTTTAGGGCATTAGTAGTCTACTCAATGGATGAAATATGGCCATCGGTTAGCTGGTGGGGTGCACTAGCCAACCGGGGGTGCTGGGAGAGGGATTTACATTTTTGTAGATCCCACTGGCTAGTTGATGGAACCTATATTCAATCCTCATTAAGGGAATTCTAATTTTTTTACTTGAATTTAATTATTAAACTAATCCTTTCCCAAACCTGACCATAATGAAAATAGAACCTCCTAGAGATATCTCCTTAGTACTCTCAGCGTCCCCTTCCTCTCCTCTTGGATACTTGAAGACTAGATTGATCCAAGGCATCAATTGAGGTTTCATCCATCTATTCTAAGACTAAGTATCCATATTTATTTATAATTGATCATAGATCTAAGCCATATTGGCTAGATCTACGGATCTCTACCAAAATCTAATGGACAATTCATGCTTGATTGATAGTTGGTGTTGGATCACAAGATTTGGTGGTCGCTCTTTGATCAATTCAAGGTCTACCATTGAAATTGTTTCCTATTTTGTAATTTATTATGGATTATATCTATTTTAATGTCCTATTCCTTGAATTATAAATCTTGTGACTCAATAATGATGTATTGGTTCTTCTTCTAGTGAAAGTTGGTGAGCATGCATGATATGGGTTTCGTTCTTTGATAGGTCTTGTAATTCAGATTTAACATGATAAAGGTGGGAATTATTTACCATCTTGGGCCTTTATAAGGTTTGTTTTTGGAATTTTTGTCTTGATTATTTGACTAGAGTAGTGACCCTTGCATGATAGGAACGTTTGACGTCCATAGGGTGTCCCATGAGACCTTGATTAATTATTACATGATATTCCTCATTGTGTCATTTATTACCTATATAATATTTCATGGCCTATGGATTAATTATTCTGATATATATATATATTGTTCCTTTATATGTTGTTTCTAATGTGTGGATTTGTACATAGCTAGTGGAATATTTGTTCAGTGTTTGGGTTGATAGGTGTCCCTAATAGATCTAGTCAACTCCTTAGAAGGGGAGTGTGGAAAACATGAATAATTATGGTCGATATGCATAGGGTGGTTATCACCTGATCTTGGCATGAGTTTGCCCATGGGAACACCATAAACCTTTAGAAGAGTTTCCATATATTTTAATATGACTTACTGATGTGGAACATCCTTGCATATTATAGAGATTCCATTATTCTAGCATGTTAAGAGTGTGTACTGTCACTAAAGATTATGTTATCATTGGTCATTGATATTACTTTCCCTTGAAGGTGAGTGTGGGGATGATCCTTAAAGGAAAAAATATGAATTATCCTTAAAGGAGGATGGAGTTATTTATAATGATCTAAGTCACTTGATTGAATATATATGATATACATCTAGCATGGCACCAAAGTAAGTGTGATTGGAAGTTTGTGGAAGCGTAATTATAGAATGATCGCTTGACACATGATTATTTATATACTTGTGTGAACATTTACCATTCCATCATTTCATGCATTCCTATATACATGTGCATTATGTTAAGGATAAATCAGTGGTGTCTTACAAGTTTTATGATCACACCTTTCATAGAAATCTTGATGCGCCTACAGATTTCATGATCAGGGATCCATAGAAGGGAAAGGGCACTACAGAAGGTTTATAAGGATATTAGAGCTGGGAGATATACATGGTACCAGTAAAGTCTCCAGATATTTTCCACAACATATTTTATTTATTTATTTACAATTATATTATTGTACTATTGACCCTCCACATTGGGGGTCCATTTTATTATACTTGTTTGACTTGACATGACATCTATTGTTCTATCTATTTCTATTATCTTTTTTTGTGTTAATTATTAGATTATATTATATTATTACCTTCTGATGATGGATATGATTATTGATGGTATAGTCTTTCCACATTATTTTGACCCTTTCCACTAGTCAGAGGCCTCTTGTGTATGGGGAGGCATGCACGAGGTTATGTGAAACATATACACTAACTTGGTGATTTGAGTAAGGGTGTTACAATGTAGAAGAATCATAAGTGGGGAAGGAATTAAGAAGACCATGGAATCCTCCATGATGGATACAAGCTAAAAGAAAAAAGGAATGAATCATTGGATGCATGATATCCCCTCAGTAGGAGTAGGCTACGAACATATGTGCACCCTTTATATATATATATATATATAACGACCATACCTATAATAAAAAAATATACTAAAATTCAATCTAAATGAACTTATATGGATCAAATAGACATAAATTGAACAAAAATCAATAAAATGTGAAATAAATTATCCTTGCCTTGCTCAACATGAACCATGATGGAACTAAATTAAAAAAAACTGAAACAAATCAAAGTGATATATACTAAACATAACAAATCAAAACAATTCAGAATAGAAAAAATCAAATTAGAGACATGAACCATATAAAACTTAACTAAACCCAAATAATCTAAATCAAACCAAACCAAAGAAAATATAATTAAACCAAAGTATACTAAAAATATTAACTAATATATATTTAACTAAATATAACCAAATAGAAATTCACCAAATAGAAACAATCCATAATGAACTAATCAATACCCAATTGACATAAACACAACTAAATTGAACCAAATTAAATTAACATGAAAGGAATTATACTAAACTACACTAAACTAAACTGAATCAAATTAAATTGATTCAATTTATTAGGATTAATTTAGTTATATATGTTTTTGTAATATTATGGACAATTATTTTCAATTTATTAGAGGTTTGATTGAGTGAGTTCAAAATTTAAGTAAACTAAATAATAACTAAATGATCTAAAAATGATCAAAAACAAAATTTTCTAAAGTTAATTGAATTGATAGTAATATACCCAAATTTAACTGAACTAGCTAAGATCATATTGAAATAAACTAAAATATCTAAATAGCATAAAATTTTATAGACATTATTAAAACTAAAATAAATAAAAACAAACTAAACAAAACCACCTAAATAAGAAAAAATGAAATTAAATGAATTCTAAAAGAAATAAACTAAATTAGACAACCTGATATATTGATGTAATCATTTCAAGACCTATTTCAAACACCATAAATCCCTAATGACCTACAAAACCCTAATTTTCACAAATAAATCAATTACTAAAATAAAAAAAATATTCAAGAGGGGATTTAAGTTTATACATTTAATTCCTTAAAAATTACAATAGAAAAATTCTTTGGCAGTGGTGGAAACATAGAACAGTGGAAACGAAAAAATAAATTACTGAAAACAGGAGAGGATATCCATGCTACGGTGGAGTAGAAATCATTTTTGGGATAGAAGGGCGTCATCACGTGGGGGGATGAGCTGGTAGAGGATTCCTCAGCTGAGATTTGTATAGGGGTAGGATATGTGTGGTAAGGAGGATCATTGTACTGAGAGAGGAAACATGGGGAACATGGGGTTATGAGGGGGGTGTAGAGGATGAAATGAGGGGTAGGGGAGGAAAATTTTGGGGTTTTCATTTAATTTCATAGTGGGTAGTCACCCGCTTCACCCCAACACTAATAATAAAATCTCTAGTAGTGTAATGTTGTAGAAAACCACAATAGTTGAGAATATAAATTCTCAAAGGTAGGGTTTTGTGTTAAACAATATAAACTTTATTTTGTTCTAAAAACACTAATAAATTTTGAATTTTTTTAGTATTGGGGTACAACTGATAGAATCCCACCTTTATCGATATTTTTTATCGTCGTTAAAAGGAGTGGATTTTTTTTAATAAGTTAAGCATCAATAGTTTAAGAGTGATGAGAAATTTAATTTTGAGTGTTGATAAAGGTTTTTCTTATAGTAGTGATATACACACAATATGAGATATCACATACCCTTCCACCTAAATTATCTTAGGTTTGATCTAAACATCATGGGATGGTGTTTAAATGGGATGATAACACATCATAATAAATTTTTGATCTATAAATAGTATTTGTTAATTTTTATAGAGTAATACATCATACGTTGCGAGTATTATATCATAATAAGTTTCAAGTGTATGTGATTCCCAATGTTTTGTTCTCACAAAATAGAAAATATCTTGTATATTTATTTTTCAAGATTAATTGTAACATATTTTTACTAGTTTTTAGGTACTCCTTGACCCTCATTTTTATCATGCTTTGGTTGGGTCTTGTTTAGGGTGCTTTGGGTGAAATTTAGAAAATTTTGGAGGCTCTTTGGGTTACACACGGTTGGTTCACAGTTTTTCCATATTATGCACCCACCCAGTGAAAAATGTGAAACCCTTGATAGTGGGGGTTTTCATGGTTAGCACATGGTTTGAAAAAAAAAATCACCCACCTAGTACAAATCATTCACCCCAATAGAGAGACACATAGTTAGGGTGCATGGTTTGTCTAACCATGCGGCCCTACCCAACTAACCATGCTGATGGTACTTTTTTTATACTGAAGATTCTTTTAAAATTTCTTAGACCCCTATATTATCCCCCACTCAACCATAAATTGACCTATAATTAACTCTTTTGTATTTGAGGCTCTCAAGAACCCTCTTTGGATCCTATAAACCCACTCCTAGGTGGATAGAATCATTGAGGATCTAGTTTGATCCCTCTTTGATAAGTGATTATCCTCTTATTCTTTCTCTCTTGATCTCTCTTTATTTCCTCGATGGGGTTTTTTATATCATCATGTGTTTGATGTATCTAAACTCCATGTATTTGAATCTTGATTATAAATTTGATTTTTAGATCTCTATTTGTGTCATTCATCATTGGTAGATCATGTTGCGAGTTTTTTTTATACGTGGTATCTATGATAAAGGTAGGTGGTTTTGTTTTAGATTGTTCCATGTAATTAAACCTTGATTTTATAGACTTGGTTTAAATTTCTTCAATTTATTTATGAAAACCCAATTTTATGTGAATTGGAATTGAAATTTATTTAGCATGGAATTTTGGGAAAAGCCCCCAATTTCAATGGAATTATAATTTGGGACATAATTTGAAATTGGTGAAATTAATGAATTAATTTGAGAATTATTTTGAGAAAAATGTATTAAATTGAATTGATAAAAACATATGATTGTTTTTTTTAAGTAATGAATTAATAAGAAACCTGTTTTTTTGGTTTTGAAAGTGAATTGTCATTTTGAAAAGGAAAATTGTGCAATTGAAATGTGAATGATGATTTATTTGAAATGAAATGATTTTCACTTTTTTAAATTGATTGATTGATAACATACAATCCTAGGTACTTAATGGGTTATTTGAGACAAGCATGCTAATATGGTAATTCTCTAACAACATATTGATGATGAAAACTCTAACAAAAACCTAGTTAGGAAGATCTTATCCTGGATGGGATATTGAAGAGTCCTATTCAGCCTGAGCCTAAGGGATGTGTGTACACATTTCCATGATCACTGATATGAGAGTATGAGGGTCTTATAACCAAGAACTATCATATTGTTGTGCGTATGACCCTGGATCTTATTTTGACTATTTTGATTATATATTTCATTGATTTTGAAACCTTTTTACTCATGCCTAATTATTTATATAAACTATTTTATATAAAAAAATTATTTAATCCATGTTTGAAATGTTTTCCATCATTTTAAAATGAAATCATGTTTTTTTAATATGAAAATGTATTTTCATGCCCTTTTTTATTAAATTAAAAGCATGATTTGGTTTATTATAATGGGATATTATTATGGAACACTTGGTGAGAAAATACTAGGATTTTAGATTACACCCTAACATTTCCTTTAGGCAATTTTAGATTTTCTTATGCCTGATTCGAGAAAAGGGAAAGCTCCTATTAGAGGATTCATATGCTCTTGATTCTTTGATATTTGAGTGATGGTTCCTTTAGCATGTTGAGTTTATCTTGTCTGCTTTTGTATAATTTAATGATGTACTATTTTGGGTTTTGATATACTTGTTTGGTTTATGGCACTATATCCCTTTGGAGTTTTTATCATACTAATATGTATCGTTATATTTTACTATTTTGTGTAAAATTCATTCTCTATTTTATCTTGTATGATGTCAGGTTCTAATCTCCAACCTATGGGGATCATTAATTCCCTTTGGGCTATATTAGTTCCAACTCAGGTACCAGGGTAACATGGTATTTGAGATGGTTTTTGAAAAAGTGGCATCATAGGTGCAGGTTAAGAATCTTTCCTTGATGTTAGTATGCATTTTAGAGTATCTTATTGAGACTTATGAGGTATTTATGAGTGAGTTCCTGACAAGATATCATCATAATGAGCCATAATTATCCATGGGTGGTTTGTTAAAAGAATCTTGAGGAATAATTCTAGTCTTTTAAATTCTTTTTATATCAATTATATTTAAATTCAAAACTTGTTTCTTATGTAATAGGATTAATTTTCATGTTGCTCTTGTTTGAGTGTTGATCTGAGTAACCTTATGATGTATTCATCATTTTTTACTGATGTTTTATAGCATCATTCCTTTGATAAGATGTGTGAATAGGATTTAGGAGGAAGTTGTTGATGAAACACAATGAGAAAATCCTCTCATGGACTAGAATATCATTGATATTATTGTACGTGTTATCCAAGATCTAGGACACGCACCTACACCCATTCCCACTTAGGATTCAGTTGTGGAACCTTAGAAGGATTAATCTCAGAACTGTTCTTAGGAGTTTCCTTTCTAGAATACACTAGCGTTACATGGCTCTAATAATCATAAATAGGTTGAGGATTGGTTGAGAAATATTGAGATTTTGTTTGAGTTCTTCAAAGTTACTGATTTGATTAAGGTTAAATATATCACCTTAAAGTTAGAAGGACCTAATAGATATGGTGGGACATGATGGTGATATCAAATAATAATTAGGTTTTGGAAGAGAATTACTTTAAAATTATTTTCACAGATCAGTTCTATCCATTGTTTATGGTGCTGGCTAAGGTTATGGAGTTTTTTAAACTCAAGAAGGCCGATAGATCTGTGATGGAGTATGTAAACAAATTCACTGATATTATGTCATTTTCACTTAATATTTTATGGAATGAGAAGATAAAGACTCAATGGTTCAATATGGGACTTTAATCTGATATTCATTCTTAGGTTTTATTGTTGATGTTCACTTATTATACTGATGCATTGGATAGGGTGTTGATAGTTGATATGGATTTTAAGTCAGGGTTGATGGGAGTAACTTTTTATCCTAGTGGAAGTTATATGAATTCCTTTAAAGGAAAGAGAAATTGTGATGAGTCTTGTAGAGTTTCTCAACAATAGAGTTCTTCTAAACCTCCTACAGTTCCTGGTATCGGTCCTTTGAATTTCTTCTAATGTGGAAATCCTTGGCATTCGAAATGGGTTTGCATTGAGGCACCTAATATTTTCTATTACTAAAAATGTTCAAGACACTTTCATAAATTCTATTATATATTTTCTACCTCACATATTGGCATATGCTCATCGGCACTAAAAATTATTGTTTTGTAATCAGATGCTTCAATATCTAAGGGGATCTAGACACAGGTATCCAGAATGAAACTTCTTCATATAGTGGAAGAGTCTCCATAGGAAACTAAAATAGGTCTAGTAAATGTAAAATATACCATAATTATAGCTTCATCTTCAGTGATTTCTTTATTTGATACTGGTGAATCTCATTAATTTTTATCAAATCATATTTTGAACCTACTAAATATTCCTATAGAGCTTTTATCTTATGTGATAGATATTACTACACCCATTGGAATGGATATATAAAAGGGACTCTTTTTTCCTTCTTGTGTTTTATATTTATCATAAATTTATATTTCTTGGGATTTTCTGGTTCTTTACATGAAACTGCTTGATTTAATTTTTGTGGTGGATTCGATCATTGCTAATAAGGCCCATATTGACTATTATCTTCAACGAATCTCCTTTACCACACCCTTTGAGGTGTGTTGTATCTTTCATGGAGAATGAGATCTAAGGTTGAATAGAGATAGACCTTATTATCCATAATTGGGTAAAGTAATATCAGTTTTTTCTTTTGACCTGGATTGGTAACCTTTGAGTGAATATCTCCCTCTATTTTTCATTGAGTTTCTCAAAAAAATTACTTCTAACTTCTCTATTTTTCAACCAGCAAGAGAGGTAGATTTCTCTATTGATTTAGTGACTAGTACTCAAGAGGTATTTATACCTTCTTAACACATAAAACCAGTATATATTAAAGAGTTAATGACTCAGTTGGATGAGTTGTTAGAGAAAGTATTTATATGATAGAGTGTGTCACCTTGGGAGAATCTTGTTCTCTTTACTAAGAAATATAATGGAACACTTCACATTTGTGTTAATTACTAGAATCTAAATTGAGTTTTAGTAAATAATGGGTATTTTTTGTCATGGATTGATGATCTATTTGACCAGTTGAAATAAGATAAGTGGTTCTCAAAGATTTATCTTCGATCTAGTAATCACCAGTTGAGAATAAAAGAATTTTGACATTGAGAAAACCATCTTCTGGATCAGTTATGTCCACTATGACTACCTTTTAATTACATTTGGTCTAACCAATGCTCATATAGTATTTATGGATTTAATTAATAGGATCTTCCATGATTATCTCGATACATTCATGGTGGTCAATGTGGATGAAATCCTAGTTTACTCTAACCTAAGGAGAATCATGTGCATCATCTGAGGGCATTTCTGGAATTTTTGAAAAATCACCGACTTTATACCAAGATGTATAATTTTGATTTCTAGATTCGGGGTGTGAAGTTATTGGGACATGAAGTCTCAAAATATGGTATTATATTTGATCTTGAGAAGGTGAAATTTATTATAATATGGGAGCAACCACGTAATGTTTTCGAGATTTAGAGCTTCTTGGGTTTAGTGGGGTATTATCACTGATTCATAAAGTATTTCACAAATTTGGATTCTCCAATGACTACTCTAACTTGTAAGGGAGTGAAGTTTACTTGGGATGAGAAATTTCAGAGTTATTTTTTTGACCCGAAACATCTTTAACTTCTACATCAGTGTTGACTCTTCCAGATACTAGGCGGGGATATGTGGTCTTATGTGATGAATCAGTTTTGGGTTTGGGTTATGTTATTATACATGGTGATCATGTGGGTACCTATGGATCTTGGAATATTAGTCCACACAAGAACAACTACCAAACCCATGACCTTAAACTCACAGTTGTGATGCATGCGCTTAAGATTAGGTGGAATTACCTTTTTGTAGAAAGTTTTACCATGTATTCTTACCACAAGATCTTGAGTTATATCTTATTTAAAAAATATTTGAATATCTATTAGAGGCATTGGAGGGATTACCTATAGTATTTTGATTTTCACATTTCTTATACCCTGGGGAAATTGAATTTCATCATTGATGCTTTGAGCAGGAAACTTCTGACCCCGGACATGAAAGAATCATCAGAATAGTGAAACTTGATGGATCTTTTTTCATAGTTTCATATAGGAGTTCAGGATACATTGGTCGATGTTATCTTGGAAATTTTTTAGTTGAAATTTTCTCTTCTCAAGATGATTCTTCAAGAATAATAACTTGATGATGAATTTCATGGAATTGACGACTCTCTTTATATTGGGGAGACAATTGTTGAATGGTCATTCTCCATGGAAGGTATTCTATGTTTTTAGAATCATTTTTTTGTACTGTTACCTGTGAGAAAATATGTAATGGTGGATTACCATAATTCCTAAGGGGTAGTGCACCCAGGAACTATAAAGATGTTTTTATGATATATGGAATTGATTCTAGTAGCCATGCATGAGAAGAGACATTAATGATTTTGTGTCTCATTGCTATAATTGAAAATAGGTCAAGGTAGAGCACTAGAGACCTTTAGGCTTGTTTTATCCACTTCCAGTGCCAACTTAGAAGTGGGATGAGATCTCTATGAACTTTTTAGTTGGTTTTACATGTACCCAAAGAAAGAATAATGTGATATGGTTTGTGATCAATCAATTATCCAAATCAACACACTTTATACCCATTATTAATACAACCAAACTTAAGGATATAGGAAATCTATTTGTGAGAGAGATTTTTCATTTTAATGGAGTTTTATCTACTGTATTCTCTGATATAGATCCTTGTTTTACCTCTTGTTTTTGGAAAGGCCTTCAAGAACCGATGGGATCTCAACTTCATTTGAGTATGGCATACCATCCATAAATGGATGGTCAGATAGAGAGAGCTATACACATTATTGAGGATATGATTTATTCTTGCATCCTTGATTTTGGTGGAGATTGGGATGACTATTTTGGATAGGTTTAGTTTTATTATAATAATAGTTACCAATTTGTGATAAAAATGGCTCTTATTGAGGTCTTGTATGGTTTACCTTGTAAATATATGTTGTGTTGGTTAGAGATTATATAAACTTCCTTTGTTGGTCCAAGTTTGGTTCAAGAGATGATATAAAAGATTCACTTAATTTTTCTAAGAATTTTGATGGTACAGATCTAGTATAAATCTTATGTTTATCATAATCATAGACCATTGGAGTTATTAGCTGGTGACTATGTGTTCTTGAAAGTTTCAACTTGTTTAGTTCATTGATTTATTGGGAGTAGAGGGAAGATTGCTCCTCATTTTGTGGGACCTTTTGAGGTTATTGAGCATGTGGGTAAAGTGTCATGCCATTTGGAACTTCTTCCACAATTGAAATTGATACATAATGTGTTCTATGTATCTCATCTATGAAAATATATTTCTTTTTCATATCATGTTTGATCTGGAGTGATCTTGATGTAGAACCTGATTTATCCATGACTGAGCATCTAGTCATGCTAGTTGATTCTGAGACAAAGGAATTTCATTGGATTACTATACCTTTTTTTCATGTTCTATGGAGGCATGGTTCTTATATGAATGATACATGGGAGTGTGAGACACTGGTGAGAGATTAGTGGCCTCATATATTTGATATGGAAACTTCTTAAAAGGTTTTATTGGGATAGAAAGTTTCTATGGTGGGGAGGTTATAACATCATGTTATTGGTTTTAAAGTACTCCTAAAACCTTATTTTGACCGTGCTTTTTTAGGTCTTGTTTAGGGGTGATTTAAGTGAAATTTAGAAAAAAAAAATTATTTGGGTTGTAAATGGTGGGTGCACCATTTTCTCAAACTGTGCGCCCATCTAGTGCAAACTGTGAAACAATATATAGTGGGGGTTTTCATGGTTGATGAATGGTTTGACAAAACTTACTCTAGCCTATTAGAAACTACCCACCCTTGTAGAGGGGTGCATGGTTAGGGCACATAGTTTGTCTAACCATGCAGCCCTACCTAGCTAACTGTGTGAATGGTACTTTTTTATTTCAAAAATTCTTTTAAATTTTCCAAAACCCTGGTTTGATCCCCCGCTCGACCCTAAATCAACCTAGAACAAATTCCTAGGTTTTGGATGCTCTCAAGAACACTTTTTTGGATCCTCAAAACCCATTATTAAGTGTATCAAAGCATATAATATCGTGTTTGATCTCTCTCTAGTAATTGATTCTCCTCTCATCCTTTCTTTCCTGCTTACTCTTTCTTTCCTCCATATGGTTGTAAGATCATCATGTGTTTGATGGATCTAAAATCCATTGATTTGAATCTTGAATCTAGTTTTTATTTATATATCTCCATTATCATCATTCTTCATTGGTGAATCTCGTTGTGGGTGTTGTTAATACGTGATGTTCATGATAAAGTTATGTGGTTCCATTCTATATTGTACCACGTAATTAAACCTCAATTTTCCAGATTTGATTTAAATTTATTCAATTGAATTATGAAAACTCAATTTGATATTAATTGGAATTGAAATTTATTTGGAATGTAATTTTGGGGGAAACCCCCCAATTCTAATGGAAATGGAATTTGGGGAATAATTTGAAATTGATAAATTGATTTAATAATTATTTTTATAAAAAATTCTTAAATTGAATTGATAGAAACTTACAATTGGTTCTGTTTTGAAAAATCATGAATAAAAACACAATGTTTTTGTTTTGAAAGTGAATTGGAATTTTGAAAAAGAAAAGTAGGAAATTAAACTGTTAATGATGATTGATTTGAAATGAAATGATTTTCCCTTTTCAATTAATTGATTGAGAATATGAGAGCTTAGTTAGTTAGTGGGTTATATGGGACAATCACACTGGGATAGTAATTTTCTAGAAAAAAATTGATGATGAAAACTCTAAAAAACCTATTTAGGCAGAACTTATCTAGGATGGGATATTGATGAGTCATATTCAACCTGAGCCTAAGGGACATGTGTACATATTTCCATCATCACTAATTTTAGAGTGTGATGATCCTATAACTGGGAACTATCGTACCACATGGAAGATGATAATTGTGCTTATTATGACTATTTTGATTATATATTCTATTGATATTGAAAATTATTTACTCATTCCTAGTGATTTATATAAACTGTTTTATATAAAATGTTTATTTAATCCATGTTTTAAATGTTTTCCTTCATTTTGAAATGAAATCATGTTTTATTTTAAATATGAAAAAAAAAATCCACGCCCTAGTTTATTAAATTGAAAGCATGATTTGTTTTATTATAATGGAATCTATGGAACACTTATTGAGACCCTACTAGACTTTTAGATCAAACCCTACCTTTTCCTTTGGGTGCTTGTAGATTTTCTTCTACCAGGTTCGACAAAAGAGAAAGAACCACTTAGAGTAGGTGGATGTTCTTGATTATTTAGGCTTAGACTGATGGGTCCTTTGGGATGTTCATTTTATCTTGTTTGTTTTTGTGTACTTTGATGATGTACTATTTTGGTTTGTGATATACCTATTTGGTTTATGGTATTATCTCCCTTTTTATTTTTTATCATACTAATATATATATTTATCTTCTATCGTTCTCTGGAAAATTCATTTTCTCTTTTATCTTGTATGATGTCAGGTGCCATTCGCCAACCCATGGGGTTTGGGAATACCCTTCAGGCTATGTTAGTGTTATCTTAGGTATCAAGGTACCAGGGTATCTAGGCTGCTTTGTGACATTAAGAGATTCTTTTATAGAGTTTGAAGATCTACCCCACTAGAGGATACCTATTAAAGCATGAGTATTTTTATTTTTATTTTAAATATTTCCATTATGAATTTGTTGAAAAGAAGCCTATGGTGGTAAAAGGAATTCTTAATTTATATTATTCTTATAAAAAAATTCATGGAATGATCTCATGAAAATATTTTTTTATTATTAAACTTCATTTGAACAAGTTATTATTCATTAAAAATGTACATGACTGCTAATGAGGATTAAAAAACATGAATTATGAAAAAAGAATGCACATAATATGAGAATATGATAATACCTCGTTCAAGTAAATGTTGATATGATATGTTACAAGTCCTAAATGAAAACCTCTCTATAATCTTTAACATATTATTTTAAAAAATAATTAATTATCTATTATTAAAAACATAATATTGAAAAATCACTTGTGTGATAATTTTAACAATTGTTGCCATGAAATCATAAAAATAAGACATTTACACCCAAATAATTAATTCATTTTTCTGATTATTGATAAAAAATAAAATTCAATGCCTTCCCCCACCCACCAATCTCCTATTTTTATACCAACCAAACGGTTCCTTAAGAATTCTCTCATTCCATCCATGAAACTCATTTTCTTAGTTTTGACCCCCTGATGGGAGATATGTTGCATTAATATAAATATAAAAGATTAAACTGTGTTTTCAATCACAATGAACAATATGAACATTGGATTGATACATGGTTGACTTGTACAAATCATAAATGACTCAATGATCATTATCATAAGTTTTTACACCAATAAAAATGTGTTTTAATGGGACACATTAGCTATTGTAACAAAATAACTTATTATTTATATGTATCTAAATATATATTCAGAATTTATATCAAAATATATTCAAAATATATATCACAATATATTCATAATATATATCATAATATATATCATAATATATTCATAATATATATCATAATATCTATATATAGAATATATATCATAATGTGTGTGTGTGTGTCAGAATATATATTTAGAATATATTCAAAATATATATTAGAATATATGTATTAAATATATATATATATATATATATTCATAATATATATCAAAATATATTCAGAATATGTATATATATTCAAGATATATATATTCAAAATATATATATATTCAAAAAATATCAGAATATATACCCAGAATATATATATATATATATGTATGTATGTATGTATTACACATAATATATATATATATATATATCAGAATATATGTGTGTGTGTGTGTGTTAGAATTTAGAACATATGGGTGTGTGTATCAGAATATATATATATATATAAAGAACATATATTTATAGAATATCTATATATATAATCAATACATGAACTTTTAAATCAAATTTTAGTCTACCATATAATGATTATAGTACTAAAATAGAGGTTGGAAGCAAGTGGATAAAATACTAAGTTAAAAAGAGAGTGAAATGGTGATGTATATTCCTTGTGATTGCAGCCTCTTTCTTTGAAAATTTAGAATTCTTTAACCAATATATTCCATTTCTTCAAGAATTGATCTTAATACAACTATTTATAGATATATATATATATATATATATATATATATATTAGAATAGATGGTATGTGGGAGAAAATCCTGGTATACAAATATATATATATATATATATATATATATCAGAACATGTTTATGCACCATTGGGTAAACTGGCAATGATGATTTGTTGTTAAAGTCACTTATGTGGGAATTTTCATCAGAAATAATATCTAATTTAAACATTTAATGCAAAGAAATAGGAGTATTTAATATATTATTTTCAATTTATGAACACAAAATCTCCATTCAGAGAATATAATAATTATAAACTAAATTTATCTGAAATAAAAGTCACTCGTATTGAGGATAGATATATCCTTGTTGGTAGTTATAATAAACTAGCTCTTGATAGCCAAAACCACCAATGTAAGGCTTGTGTGTTGTTTGGGTACCACCAATGTAAGGTCTGTGTATTGTTTATGTACCACCAATGTAAGTGGTGGATGATCTCATACATCCAATGATAAACAAAGGTGAAAAATATTTATTATCTCATTAAACTTGAAGCAAAGAAGGTTTATGCCCTTAAAAAATATTTATAAAAATAAAAGGTGTGGAATTATTTTGATACTCCATATATCAGCCCTGGAATTACCCCTAAGAGGGGAAAAGAAGGCATTATGCACCTATTCAGCATAAAATGGGCTGAAATGATATTCTCATGTGTATCATTCCAATTAACAACTGCATGATCAAGAATGCTCTATATTTTAACCTTCACATCCATTGAACCACTAATGAAGTAAATATCATCAATGAGATTAAACCAGATGAAAATAAAAAAATAGACAAAGAAATTAGATAATATGAGGATAACCTAGTGTCCCTTTTATATAGTCTATAAGCAGCCACATTGCCTTACTTCTTATTTGTTGATTCTTAAGAACATACACATTGTGTCTAATTAAATAACATCCATGAATCCAAACATGACATCATATTTTAATTATAATCAAAAGTAAGAGAAAGGATCAAACCTCAAGAAAAGGTATGTTACTGATAAAAATTCCTAGCAATGCAATAAATATTAGGTTAAAAATGAAATGTCATTAAACATATACCAAAACAGGTGTTTCACCCACAAATATTCACCACCAAAGGAGAATATAATCAAATAATTATCCTAGGTACCACATTAAGAATACATATTAATAATATGTCATATATGAAAAAATAAATCCAAAATCATACTTAGAATTTGTTTGATAACACTTGTCACTTTGAAAAGGCATATTAAAAAAATAAGTGGTGCATGTTAGGTTCCTGATAAAACACTTACAGATTGACACATAAATTTCAACAATAATAATTAAATAATTGGAAAAATATATTTTTCAATAAGTAGTTTTAAAACTTGTATAGAATCACTTATCCTAAGTGAAAAATAATATGGTACATGTTATAATGTACCTATTATGTGGGAGGCATTACCTCCTCATACCTTATTTTTTGAAAATTGGAAACAAAAAATAATAATTTCCATTTTTTTAATTAGAAAATAAATAGTTTAGTAAAAAAGAACATTTCAAAGAAAGGGTTTTTTGTTTCAAAATAATAGAAAATGTTTTTAAAAATAAAAATCAAACAAACCTTTCATCACTTAAATATGGTGGAAATAAATCCAGAAGGTGCTCAACTATAGTTATATATATGTGTGTGTGATTTTTTATATTTAAATAAACTACCATATGTGGAAAATAAAATTTAAGAAAACAAGAACACATATACCAAACATGTATAATAATTGGAAAATAAAAATAATAATAAATAATTCTCACTCAAGTTTGCTAAGGAATTTTGAATTCTAAAATTATCTTTGAATAAGTGCCTATAAAATCAAAGTGGTAATTGTGTTTAATAATAATAAATTTAAAAAAATATGGAATTATTTCAAGCATGTGAACATGATTGCTAATTAAATAAGTATTTCAAATTAGTGACATGTATTTTAAAAACAACAAAAATATGGTCTTTAATTACCTTGTAAATGGATAGGTACCCATGGAATTTTAATTTCAATTGCTCAAACCAAAAATTTTCTATAAGAAAGTAGAAACATGCAGTTCCAAAGGATTGAATAACAATTGAGAAGGGGGGTTTGAATCAGTTGTTCACTTTTTATAAGTTTCAAGTCTTTTAGAAACATAACCCCTATAATATATTAAATTTTATTACCTTATCATCTTTTAGTAAATAATCATGCGAGAAAAAGTAGGAAAAAAATTAAATCACACAAGATTCACAAGGTTCGACCTCAGTGTAAGAACCTACATACTTTCCATATCCACTCTCATGGGTATTTGGAAATTCACTATAATAAATAAGTGAATAAAAATTGTGTCAACTCCTATTAGACACATTCTATCTCCCAATATTAATGATTATACTAACTCTTGTTAGTTTAAAAAAAAATATTAAGAACAATTGATCCAAAACCAAATGATAAAGAATTTGTTCAAACTAATCCAAAAATGCTATGTATGGATCCTCAGTCTGATGTGGTTGGGTCCAATTCTATCATTCTGATTGACTTATTATGATGGAATCATTATAATGAACCATTTTTTCAAAATACACTTCTCAAACTCTTCTCAATTGCTCATTTTGAACTTTTTCATTTTGATCTTCCTCGGTTCAATAAGAAACTGTTCAACTATCTGATCTTCTAATGAGATCTTTATCCAAAAAGATAACTCTGACATGAAATTATACACTGCTCAACCTTTTTCTCTCACATTAAAACTTTTCAAAGTATGAATGTAACATTATTCTATTTATAGGAATCCTGGAATGGAAAAGGCAAGAAACTGAAAAACTTTTCCTGCTTACTCAAATTCAAAAACCTCTAAAATTCACTCATATTTGAACTTCATGCTTAACCACTTTAACTCTTCTGGAACCTTCTTAAATCATCTTGAGTCTTCTTAGTGATCATCCTTCTTGAAATTCCTAAATTTTCTTTAGTACGATATAACTTCCTCAGATCATTATGATGGAACTTCCTCAACTCATTACGACGCAACTTCCTCAGCTCATTATGATAGAACTTCCGCATATCATTATGAAGGAACTTCCTCATCTCATTCCAAATAGACATTCCTCATTAGAGTGAGTACAATTAAATTTCCTTCTTAGATTTAGTTATATGGATTCCTTGTAATGATGGAATTATCATTATGATGTAGTTATCATTGTGATGGAATTCTCATTACGAAGTAAATATAATTACGATTGAAACTCCACTCTCCAACTTTGAAATTCTTCAAACCTCATCAGATATAACTTATTAAAAATTCTGAAAACATATTTGTCTGGTACTTTTGGATCTAATGAAAACTTTGTTTTGATTCATGGAACTAATACAATATTTATAATTCCTCAATTTCTTCAAAATATTTTATCATAAGAGCTTTCATAATTTATGAGAACTTCAAGATTCAAAAAGAATCCTCAGACTTAATATTAGAAATTTTAAGAACTTTTTAACTCCATAAATAATTATATTCATTAAACCTATTTGAAAACATTTTGACTTTATAACTTATCAATTTATTTCTAAAAAACATTGTTTCTGATAGATCTTGAACTTCATGTCGATAGAACTGAGACCGATGATTTGTTAGATCTACAACTTTAACTTTTAGATGAATTCACTTGTTGATGATGTTTAGTCCGATACTATACATCTGGTGTTTCTAAATCTTGTCCTCTATGTCCAAAAAATATATTTCTCAAAAACAAAACTTGTATCCCCTTAATGTTTGGGTTTGAAAATTCAACAACTTTCACATGTTTTTTAAAAACATTCATTTACAAAAGATTATTTTTCAAAAATACAAAAAAAATTGTTAAAATAAAACATCACAAATGATCCTCAATCCCCCACTTTGGATTTTTTTATAACTTTCATTAACAAATTTTATAACTCACCATTTTTCAAACACTCATAATTTTTAACAACAAATTTTTGAAACAAATAAAATTTTTTAACTTTTATAAAAACATGTCATTTCATAAAATAGAGTTTCTTAACACCATACTACTAGATAAATTAATGTTTTTGAAGGAATTTTAGCCCTTGGTGATAAGTAAATTTTGTGTCCATTTAAAGATAACCCCCCTTCCCCTCTATTTTATCTATTCTCACCCTTTTTTCTCCCCCTTGATTGTTATCTCCCCCATTATATGATAACCAAAGCTTTAGATTTATAAAATAAAGATAATTAAAAAATTCTTACAAGGTACAAAGTTGATACTTTCTCTCCCATTTTTTCAACATAATCTAAATCATGGTGGGGGATGTCCTTGTGAGATTTAGGAAGTCATTGGGGGAGGGTGAACATAATGTTGTATCCTCGACTCGAAAAACCATTCTTTTGCAATTTCCTTTATGAAGATATCAGTAATTTGATACTTTGTTGAGATATATTCCAAAAAAAACATCTCTAGAAGAAACTTTATCTCTTATAAAGTGAAACTTTATATCGATGTGTTTTGATCTTGAATGTTGAACATGATTTTTAGAAAGATCAATTTCACTCTTATTATTACAAGGTATCTTCAATGGTTTAGAAAAATTTACTTTAAAATCTTCCAAATAAACATTCATCCACAACATCTGAGTATAAGTCTAAGTAGATGTAACATATTATGATTCTATTGTTCTAAAATTTAATTAACTTTTTTTCTTATTATTCCAACTTACACAACATTTACCCAAGAAAAATGTTCCCCATAAGGTTGATTTTATATAATTATAATCTCCAGCCCAATCGGTATCAGTATAACCATGAAACTTGTAACATCCCATTAACTTTATGATAGGTATGTTTTAATTCTTGTTGTGTTTTTTCTTTATAATTGTCCGGGGAGGGCCGAGAAGGAATTGGGAGGATACCTATAATGGTGAAGTGAGAGATTTTTTGGATTTTCAGTATAAAATCTTCTAATTAAACATATTTTTGGGTATTTACATGTTGTGCAATGTGGATACATGACATGTAAGTTCTAAAATAATAATGAATCCATTTTTAACAAAATGTGACAAGTTTTTTGATGATTTTGATATTTTTTAAATACATGGTGTGTAATTGGGTTAAATGTCATGTAAATTCCCAATGGCTGTTTTTTAATGGGAATCTCGGATGAGTTTTATTTCCCTCCCCTCTAGATTTATTTTCTCTTGAACCAAGATCATTTTTTAGGTAATTTTGGAGCCCTCAAAAACTTCCAGGTTCTTCCAATCAGTAATTGATCATTATTGTGGTTGTAGTGTGACTCATAGGGTAAGAGTTATCCTTGTATCATTGTCTCTTTCTCTTTCCCTCTAATGATTTTGATAGATTATCTTGGGATTGATGGATTTAAGCTTCATGTTTTTCAATCTTATTTCTATGTTGAGTTTCTATATTTTTTGTGCTTACTTTCCTATTGTTGGTTTCTGTTGTGGGTGTTATGTTCCCATGAATAGTAAGTGGTTCCATCATTATTCCTAATTTTTATTAACCCTAAATTTCTTGATTTAAATTAATTTGTTGATTTAAGTTCATTTTTTGATTTAAATTCAACTACTATTATTAATGGAATTGATTTAAATTGATTGATTAAAAACCCGATTCCATTGAATTGGGGTTTTTAGAAATTTAATTTTGGCATGAAATTGTGAAAACCCAATTCCATTGAATTGGGGTGTGATTGTGAAATTGATAGAAAATTGTGGAGATTTAAATTTTTGAATTTAAATTATGAAATTGATGGAAATTGTTCCAATTAAATTTTTGAATTTAATTGTGGAAATTGAATTGTGAAATTGAATTATAAATTTATTTCAAATTCTTATTTGGGAAAAATGTCTTAAAATGGTTTTGATAGAAAATTTTGGGTTTTATCTTGGAAAAATTCATATTTTGATTAAAAAATCCATTTTGGTTTTTAAATAGAAAATTAGAATTTTTAAAATGTAATAATGGGATTTAAATATATTTTAAGGTTGATTAAAATAAATTTCCGATCATTGATTTTTACCAGGGCACATACAAGCCTAGGTAGTTAGTGAGTTATTAGGGATAATCACGCTAGGATGAGAATTCCCTAGTACCAGATTGACATTTTACAAAACTAACAAAACACTGTTTTATTACATATTATTCCTCATTAGGAAATAAATGAGTCCTCTCTTTCTAGTGTCAAGGTACATGTGTACACATTTCGGTTATTTTCACATGAGTGTGTGAGGATCTCATAACCTAGAATTATCGTACCTTTTGGTGGATGACCATGTTTTTCACTTGTTTATATATGAGATATAAATTTATTACATTGTTTTTAAACTATTTTACATTCCTTATGAATTTATATAAACTATTTTATATAAAAGTGTTCATTTAATCCATTTGGGTAAAGTGTTTCCATCATTTTAAATGTAAATCAATATTTGTTTAAATATGATTTTGAAATTCCAAACCTATTTATTTAAAATTGAAAGATATTTATTTGGTTGATTGAATTTTGGAATATATTATGGAATCATTGGTGAGACCCTGTTGGTATTTTATCTCACACCCTACCTGTGCCTTTGGGTGTTTTTAGATTGTCTCCTTCCAGGTTCGAGCAGGGGTAAAGCAACACTTAGATGTGGTTCTATCTGTTGATATGTGGACTTTGTGAGTTGCATCCATCGGGACTTGAGCAGTTTTTCCTCTTTTATGGTATTTCTCTATAGTACTTTGTTTTGTTATACCTATTTAACTTCTGGTACACTTCTCTCTATGAAGTTTATTTTGTATTCATATATTTTTTTGTCTCATTTCCACAATGGTAGTGGAAAAAATCATTCCCACTTTCCTTTTTATATGATTCCATTTTCTAGTTTCCAAACCATGGGGATTGGGAATACCCTTTGGGTGATGTCAGTTTCTAATCGACTATCAGGTTACTAGGGTACCCGAGCTGGTTCATGATAAAGTGGTATTAGAGTTCCAGGTTGATCTTTTATCTTGAAGTCAGTATGTAGTTGTGTAATATTGTCAGGAGTTATGAGGTAGTTGTGATTGAGTGTATAGCCATCTCTCACCATAATGAACCTTGAGTCTCCAGGGGTGGTTTGGGAAAGAATTATTGAGGATTAGTTATATTTTTTCCAACTTTTCATTTGTATAGGTGAAATCACAATCTTGTTTATCTATCTATTGGGATTAATTTCCCTTGTTACTCTGTTTGATTGTTAATCTGAAGCCTTCTTTGTTGCCTATTGATGTTGTTTAGCATCATACCTATGAGAAGACATGCGAATTGGATCTAGTAGGAAGCTGTTGCTAAAACTCAATGAGTGGATCCTCTTTTTGACATGAATCTAGTTGAGGTGATTGTGTGCACTATCCAAGCTCTAGGACAGGCACCACCACTAATTTATATTTAGGATCCAGTTATATAACCTCAAAGGGATAATCTTTAGAATCTTTCTTAATAGTTCCTTTAGTAGAATCCACCATCATTCAAGGGATCAAATGATACTCAAGAGTTTGAGGAATTTTTTAGTAGGATTGAGCATTTGTTTGGGTTCATGGAGACACTTGATGAAATCAAGGTGAAGTGTGTTACATTCAAGCTAGAAAGATCGAGTAGGAGATGGTGGGATAGAATGGTGATAGAGAAGAAATATGAGAGTTTAGAGTGAAAAGACTTCAAGGTTCTTTTCACCAACCATTTCTATCCAGATTCAATGTTATTGGCCAAGGCCATTGAGTTTTTCAAACTCAAGTAGTCTGACAAGACCGTAATAGAATATGCAAACCGTTTTGCTGAGCTTGTGTAGTTTTAACCTGATATAGTATCTAATGAGAAGATGAATGCTTGATGGTTTTACTTGGGACGTTGATCAGATATTAGTTATCAAGTTTTCTTGTTGGGGAATTCTTCTTATGATAATGTGCTAGATAGAGAGCTGATGGTCGAAATAGACCTGGCTAAAAATTCAGGTTTTTTGAGAGTTTATTTCTCTCCTAGTGGTGGTGCAAGTTCCATCAAAGTAAAGTACAAGAATGATTATTCCCATAGTGGTTCTCAATAACAGGTCTATTATTGACCTCCTACAGTTCCTGGAAGAGGCCCTTTGGTTTTTTACCAGTGTGGAAATTCAGGGCATTCAAAGATTGTTTTCACTAAGACACCCAAGATATGTGGCTCTTGCAAATGCTTGGGTGACCTATAGAAGTTCTTCCATATCTATTACAATCCTCATAGTGGCATATGATCATCATCCCCTTCTAAAATTTAAAGAAAATTAGATTCTTTAAGGAAAAAAGGGTTCCATCCATAGGTATCTTGAAAGAAGCTTCTTCACACAATAGAAGAGTCTCCAAAGGAAGTGGATATGGGTCCAATGATTGCGAGAGGTACCATTACTATAGCTTCATCATTTGTGAAAACTTTTTTTGATACTAGTGCATCTCATTAGTTTATTTCAACCCATACTATTAATATATTAAATCTTCTTATGAATCTTTTGTCTTATGTGATGGATATTACTGCACCCATTGGAATGAAAAGATATGAGGGTCTTTGTAATCCCACTTATGTTTTCTCTCAATTAGATGTCGATGTTACTTGGATTTTTCTGGTTCTTGACATGAAACCACTTGAATTAATATTTGGTATGGATTGGATCATTTATAATAAATTTAGGATTGATTTTTATCTTCTAAGGGTCTCCTTTACTACACTCAATGGTGTGTGTCGTGTCTTTCAAGGAGAATGGGACCCAAGGTCGAGCAGGGTCATACCTTATTATCCAGATTTGGGGAAAAGTAATATCATTGTTTTCTTTTGATATGGAGTGTGAATGATTGAGTGGTGATCTCCCTCTAATTATCTTTGAGTTTTCTAATGTGTTTCCTTCTGACTTCTATAGTCTTCCACTAGTAAGGGAAGTAGAGTTTTCTATTAACTTAGTTCCTAGTACTCAACCAATTTCTATTCCTTATTACCATATGTCACCAGATGAAATGAAAGATCTAAATACTCAGTTAGATGTATTATAAAGAAAGGATTTATACACCCAAGTGTGTCACCTTGGGCGTAACTGGTTCTCTTTGCTAAGAAAGATGATGGTTCACTTTTCCTATGTGTTGATTACTAAAATCTCAATCGAGTGATAGTAAATAAAAAATATCTATCGTCGCGTATTAATGATCTATTTGATCAGTTGAAAGGGGAAAATTGGTTCTCAAAGATTGATCTTTGGTCTGGCTACCATGAGTTGAGGATAAATGAATCTAACATTAAGAAAATTTCCTTTCAAAGTAGGTACAACCATTATGAGTACCTTTTCATGCCTTTTTTTAACCAATGCTCCTGTAGTCCTTATGGATTTGATGGATAGTATTTTCCATGAGTATCATGATACTTTTGTGGTAATCTTTGTGGATGAAATCCTCATTTGATCGAAGTATGAGGAGGATCATGCACATCATCTGAGAGAATTTTTAGAATTGTTGAGAACTATCAACTTTATTCCAAGCTTTCAAAATGTGATTTATGGATCTGAGGTATGAATTTTTTGGGAAACGTGGTGTCTGGACAAGGTATATCAGTTGATCCTGAGAAGGTAAAAGGTACTATGAAATGGGAACAATCACTGAATGTTTTCAAGATTCAGAGATTTTGGGGTTTGGATGGGCATTATCGTCTGTTCATTAAGGACTTCTCAAAGTTGGCTTCTCTGATGACTACTCTAACTTAGAAGGGAGTAAAGTTTTATTGGGATGATAAATGTTAAAATTATTTTGTTGAGTGGAAACTTCTTTTGAATACTGCACCAGTGTTGACTCTCCTAGAGGCCGGATAAGGCTATGTGGTCTTCTTTGATGCATCGAGTTTAGTTTTGGGTTGTGTTTTTATGCAATGTGATCATGTAATTGCTTGTGGATCTTATCATCTTAGGCCACATGAGAAGAATTATCCATCCCATAACCTTGAACTTGCATCTGTGATGGACTCACTTAAGATTTTGTGGAATTACCTTTATGGATAAAGGTTTACCATGTTTTCAAACAATAATATCTTTAGTTATATATTCTCTCTAAAATATTTGAATATCTACAAGAGATATTGGGTGGAATACCTGTAATATTTCAAATTTGACAAAACCTATTCCCCGGGGAAAGGAAATGTCATTGCATATGCTTTGAATAGTAAACTTCCAACCCAGGCCATGAAGGAATCATCAGAAGAGTTGAACTTGATGGATCTCTTTACACAGTTGCATATTGGAGTTAGGGAATCATGGGATGAGGCTTATTTAGCTAGTGCTTAGTTGACATTCGTTCTTATTGATTTAATTATTTAGTAACAGCAGTTTGATGATGAGTTTTGTAGAATTAGAGACTCTATTTATGATGGGAAGATAGTTGTTGAGTGGTAGTTCTCTAAAGAGGGAATTCTATGATATCAGGATCGTTTTGTTTCACCATTAGTGGTAAGGAAAGTTGTGATGGGGGGTTTTCATAATTCCCAATGGGTTGTGCACCCAGGTGCCACAAATATATTCTATGACATGAATCATAGATTCTGGTGGCTAGGTATGAGATGGGGAATTTCTGAATTTGTCTCTTGTTGTAATATATTCCAATAGGTCATGGCCAAGCACTAGAAACCTTTGGGTTTTCTTCAGCCACTTCTAGTCTCGACTTGGAAGTGGGATGATATATCTATGGACTTTGTGGTATGGTTTCCACATACCCATAAAAATAATAATTCAATATGGGTTGTAATCGATGGGTTGATGTAATCGGCTCAATTTATACCTATTCTTGACATAACCAAGGTTGATGAATAATAAAATCTCTATGTGAAATATACTTTTCAATTTCATGGAGTTCCATCTACTATATTCTCTGATAGGGATCCTTGGTTCACTTCTTGTTTTTGGAGAGTCCTTTAGGAGTCACTGGGATCTATGGTTTGTTTGAGCACTGTATACCACCAGCATTCGGATGGATAGACAGAAAGATATATATAGATTCTCAAGGATATTCTCCATGATTATTTTATCTAAAATTGAATTATATATTGGGATGATCACTTGGGGATAGTTGAGTTTTCTTATAAGAATATTTACCAGTATGTGATTAGAATTTCTCCTTTTGAGGCCTTGTATGGTCGTCCTGTCAAATCTTCATTGTGTTATTCAAATATTAGTGAAAGTTCCTTGGTTGGACTAGGCTTGGTTCAAGAGACAACAGAAAATATTCAGTTTATTTTTTAGATAATTTTGATGTTATATATCCCGTATAAATCTTATCATGATCATTGTTGCAAACCATTGGAATTTTCAGTTGCTGACTAGGTGTTCTTGAAATTTTCACTTCAGTTGGGTCATCGAAAGATTAGAAGGGAAGGAAAACTTTATCCTCATTTTGTGGGACCTTTTGATGTTGTTAAGAAAGTGGGAAAAGGTTCTTATCATTTATTAATTCCACCACAGTTGATGTCGATACATAATATGTTCCATGTATCTCAACTACGAAAGTATCTATCTGATCCATCTCATGTTCTAAGATAGAGTGATCTTGATATTGAACCTAATTTATCTATGACTAAACGACCAGTCAAGATAGTTGATTCTAAAACCAAGGTACTTTGTGGGGAGTTCGATACCTCTGGTTCAAGTGTTATGGAAGCGTAGTTTAGATTTTCATGAGGCGTGGGAGCGTGAGACACTGATGAGAGAGTAGTGGTCTCACCTATTTGATATGGAAGTTTCTTAACATGATTTCTGGGGAAAAAATTTATGGTGGGGAGGTTGTAATATCCCATTACCTTTCTGATAGGTACGTTTTAAATCTTGTTGTGGTTTTCCTTTCTAATTGTTTGGGTATGGCTGAGAATGAATTGGGAGGATACCTATAATGGTGAAGTCAGAGATTTATTGGATTTTCAATATAAAATCAGTTAGTCCTATAGTCTTCTAGGTATTTACATTTTTTTTAATGTGGATACATAATTTTTAAGTTCTAAAATAATAATAAACACATTTTTAATAAAAGGCAACAGATTTTTGGCAGTTTTGGGATTTGTCAAATACACAATGTGTAATTGGGTTACACGTTGTGTAAAGTCTTGATGGTTGTCTTTTTAATAGGCAGATTAGATGAGTTTTCTTTCCTTACTCTCTATACTTCTTTTATGTCAACCCAAGATCCTTTTTTAGGTGATTTTGGAGCCCTCAAACCCTTCTGGGTCATTTCGATCAGCGATTGAATGTTGTTGTGGTTGTGGTGTGACTCACCAAGTAAAAGTTATCCCTCTCTCTTCGTCTCTTTCTCTTTCCCTTCTTGGGGTTTTATAGATGATATTGGGATTGATGTATCTAAGCTCTATGTTATTGAATCTTGTTTCTAGGTTGAGTTACTAGATCTTCTATCCCTATATTCTCATTGGTGGGTTCGATTGATGGCGTTGTGTTCCCATGAATGGCAGGTGGTTCTGTCATGATGCACAATTTTTAATAACCCCAAATTGATTGATTTAAATTCAATTATTGATTTAAATTCAATTTATATTATAAATGAAATTTCTTTCAATTGATTAAAAACCCAATTTCATTGAATTGGTTTTTTTAGAAATTAAATCTTAGTATGAAATTGAGAAAACCCCAATTCCATTGAATTGTGGTATCATTGTGAAATTGGTGGAAATTTGCGGAGATTTAAATTATTGAATTTAAATTTTAAAATTAATGGAAATTATTTCAATTAAATTGTTTAATTTAATTGTGGAAATTTACTTTTTAAATTGAATTGTGAATTTATTTCAAATTCTTATTTGGGAAAAATGGATTAAAATGGTTTTGATAGAAAACTTTTAGTTTTATCTTCAAAAAAGGCATGTTTTGATTAAAATTTATTTTGGTTTTTAAATGGAAAATTGGAATTTTGAAATGGTAGAATAGGATTTAATTATATTTTAGGGTTTCTTAAAATAAATTTCATATAATTTATTTTTACCAGATCATATGCAATCCAAAGTAATTAATGAGTTACTAGAGACAAACATGCTAGGATGGGAATGCCCTAGCACCATATTTACATTTTACGACACTAAAAACATTCTTTTACCACATATTATTACTAATTAGGACATAAATGAGTCCTCTCTTTCTAGTGTTGAGGGACATGTGCACAAATTGCATTTATTATCACATGAGTGTGTGAGGATCCCATAACATGGAACTATCATACCTGTTTTGCAAATAACCATGTTACTCACTTGTTTATATATGAGATATAAATATATGCCATTGTTTTTAAACTATTTTACATTTCTTACGAATTTATATAAACTATTTTATGCAAAAGTGTTTATTTAAGACATTTGTGTAAAGTATTTCCATCATTTGAAATGTAAATCATGATTTGTTTAAATATTATTTTAAAATATCAATCCTGTTTATTTAAAATTGAAATATCTTTATTTAGATGATTAAATGTTGGAATATATTATGGAATCCTTGGTGGGACCCTACTAGTCTTTTAGCTCACACCCTACCAATGCCTTCAGGTTTTTTTATATTATCTCCTTCCAGGTCAGAGCAGGGGTAAAGAACCACTTGGAGGTGGTTCTAGCTATATATTTGTGGACTTAGTGAGTTTCTTTCATTGTGACTTGGAAATTTGTCCTATTTTTTAGTACTTTGTTGTATTACTTTTGGTTGTTATACCTATTTGACTTCTGGTACACTTCTCCCTATGGAGTCTCTTTTATATGCATACTGATTTGTTTGTCTCATTTCCACAATGGTAGTGAAAAAAATCATTCCCATTTTCCTTTTTTTATGATTATAGGTGCAAGTATCTAACCCATGGGGATCGGGAACACCCTTCGAATAAAGTCAGTGTTGGCTTGGTTATCAGGTTACCAGGGTACCCGATCTAGTTCGTGAAAATACATTATCTCACAATTTCTTTTGTATAATAAACAATGTGAAGTTGTTACTTCGACATATCTCATAATTATCTTTAATTTTAACATATGTTATTCTTTTATATTACTTTGATACCTAGCACACAAAGTCACAGCATAAACAATATTTGGCCTTGAGGTTGTAAGGTAAAGTAGACTTCCTATCAGCTTCCAAAAAAAATTTTGATTTACACTTTTTCCATACTCATCTTTACTCAACATCATCCCTACTGAGATGGGAGTAGAAACTTATTTGGATTCTTACCTACCAAAATTTTGTAACAATTCCCCAGTATAATTTTTTTTATATAGAAAAATGTATTTTTATTTTTGTTGAACTTTTAAACCAAGGAAGAATGTTAATTATCCTAACATTAACATCACAATGTTTCTTTTCATTTCTTTAGAAAATGATTTACTAACATATTATCTTTCCCTAGAAAAAATTATATCATCCACATAAACAATTACAATTAGAGTTATGGAGTCAACATCTTTCATATATAATTTTCTATCAAATTTTCCTTTAGAAAAATACAACATTCTCAAATAATTTTCAATCATAGAATACCATGAATGTAGAGATGGTTTCATTCCATATAAAGATTTATTCGATCTATAAACTTTGTTTTCATCCTCAACAAGTAGAAACCCACAAGGTTGTTCAATGTAAAATTCTTTTTTGATTCCTCCATTGAGAAATTATGACTTTACATCCATATGATATAATTGGAAATTATGGTGATCAGACACTACTAAAAACATTATAATAGTTTCTAACCTTAAAACTAGGGGAAATGTTTCATCAAAATCCACACCTTCCACCTGTTCTTTTCCTTTACAGATAATCCTTGCTTTTTTTCTTTAAACTTCTCCATGTTCATACAACTTGTTTCTATAAACCCATTTTATTCTGATAACATTTTTACCTTCTGGACATGAAAAAATTTCTCATATTTCATTTTTATCAATTTAATCCAAATATTAATTCATATCATTCACCCATTCTTTGTGTTGAATAGATTCTAAAACTGATTTTGGTTTAACTTTTGAGATGAGTAAAGTTTGAATTTCTAATCTTATCTTTCCTTTAGTATTAACTAGAGCCTTCTGATTCCCAAGAATATATTTATTCTCAATATATATTTTTAAAGTAGTAAATTTTAGATTTCCTATTCCTTATTTAATTTCCTCGTCATATGATTCATTTAAATATTCATGAACATTACTTTAATCACTTTCATTTTTATTGGAAACTTTAAATTTTTCTTCCTCAACATTCCCAAGAACTTTTAATTAAAAAGTTGGATTATCAATAACTTTCACATAAAATTAGTCCACTAGATTTTGTAAATATTTGTTCCAGTATTTATAAATTCTTCCATTGGGTGAATAAACCATAAAATTTCCTTCCTAATATTTCTCATCAAACTTTCCTAGATCCATATTTTTTATTTTAAGTAAACATGGACTTTAAAAAACTTTGAAGTACTTCAATGAAGGTTTTTTATTATACCAAATTTCATAATAAGTCATGTTTGATTTCAGACTTAACAAAAATTTATTCTAAACATGTGTAGTGGTACTAATATCTTCTCTCCAATAGAACATTGAAATTTTGTATTCTGCTAACATGCTCCTTCCCATTTCCACCAAACTTCTATTTTTCCTTTATGCTACTCCATTTTTTTGTGGGGTGTATAGAAAACTATACTAATGTTTAATTTCATTCTTTACTAGATAAGTTTCAAACATATTATAAGTAAACTATGTTCCATTATACATTCTCATCTTCTTTATATAAACCCCCATTTCTTTCTCAACTTCTTTTCTAAAGACCAACATTTCTACATCCTCTGAATTGTGTTTCATAAACATGGTGTTTATCATATAATTGAAATCATCAATAAAAGTGATATAAGTACAAATACCTTTTTTATTTATTTCTTATAATCCCAAATAAATTGTAATTAATAAGTTCAAGAGGTCTGGTAAACTGAATCTCAACTATCTTATGACTTTTATTAGTCTTATTACCTTTATGAAAAGTAACACAAACATCTTCTTCTCTTATTTTAAATTTTGGAAAGTTTTGAAAAATATTAACCTTAGAAAGTTTGTTAATGTTTTTCTATCCAATTTTGACAATTCTTTGGTGGCACAACTTAATTTAATCTTCAACACTTAAGTAATGGGAGTTGTTAAATTCTTCTATTTGTAAGAGATTCTTACTGGTTATTTCTCTTTTTGTAATAACTTTGTCATCTTTCACACTTTTGATAACACAACAATATTTTCTGAAGATAAATTCTTTTCCATCATTACAAAGTTGTATTACACTAAGTAAGTTATGTTTTAGTTCATCAACAAACAAGACTTCCTTATATTTCAACTCTTCATCTTCAATCATATCCATTTCGATTCCTCTGATTTTTAGAGAACTATAATTCCCAAAGGTAACGGCACCTCCATTATGATTTTATACATGTTTCAAGATTTTTAAATCACCTATCATGTGTCAAGAACAACCACTATAAAGTATCCATGGTCTGTTATTTTTACTTACTTCCAAGATAGTCTTAATAATAAAGGTTATTTCTTCAACATTCTTATTTCCTAATTCTTTTCCTTTTCTTGCATAAAAAAATTTTCCTAGAAGAGTAGTAATAATTTTTTCTGCAATATAACCCAGTTGATCACATATTTCATAAACTTATTCCAGAAATTCAAACTGATTCTTCATTGGAAATTTTGTAACATCTTGAGAAAACACTTTTTCAACTTTTAATAAGTTAATAAATTTACTCATTCTACTTTCACTATTTCTTCCACTCTTCTAAAAAATCTTCTAAGTAGTGACAAGTTAAGACAACAATTATAATCCATGTTCCCATAGATTCCACAGCACCAAAAAAACTATCAAATCTTTATTTTCTATTGAAGTAAGATATTTCTCTATAGAAACTTTGTTGAGGTTGATAAATTATTCTTGCTCTAACAATCTATGGATGTATTCCATCTTTCCTCTTGGGTGAATTTTTATATTTTTTTGATGAAATAGGTTTCTCACAGCCTTTTTCACCCAATATTTCCCAAAACTTTTTTCAAAACATAAAATATTATAAAAATATGATGAAATTTTATTTTTGTTGGGTGAGGAATTTATCTGATTCTTAATTTAATATCTCTCAGCAACTTTAGAATTCTCATCTTTTACTTCTAAAGCTTTTTTGAAGTTTTAATTCATCTTTATTAAAGTATTTTTGTCCTCAAGAAGTTTTGATTGATACTTATTAACTTCATCTTCCTTGGAATCCAACTTCTTATTGATATTTGCAACCATCTTTCCCTATTAAGTAATTTTATATTTTTAACTTAAGATCTCTTGGATGTATTATTTTTCCTTATTGATAATATCCTTCTCACTAGCAATAAATTTTTCACTATATTTCTTTATCATTGTGATTTCTTTCTTGAGATATATTTTTTTCTCATAACATGCAACAAGTTCTATTCTGAGTTGATATTCTATCTAAGATTCTTCACCTCCTTATTCTTCTTCACTATCTAAGGAATATTTTGTTTTATCAACTTTTTCAATAAATATTCTAAAATTTTATGAACTTTCATCCTTTGAAGAATTTTTTTCAATTAAATCAGATTCATCTTTCTTACTCAGCATACTTTTTTTGTCTCTAGTGAACCTCATCTTATAGTTTTTGGATGACTTTTCTTCTTTATAAATTTTTTTCACTTATTCTAATGAGGTTTTTCATCAGAATCATCTTGATATTCTTCAACATTCTTCTTGGATAAATTCATAGCAAAGTATCTGATTCCACCACACTCAAAAAAAATTAGAGTAAGTTTACCTTCATATTTACCTCTTAATCTTTGATAGTTCTTGGATATAAGATACATGATTTTATTATTCAACTCATCATCCTCTTTATCTTCTAAGTCATAAGGATCAATATCTTCAACATCTTTTATTTTCATTTTTCTCATGGATTCAAAATCTATTTCATCTTTCATATTCTTTTTGAACATTTTAGCTTTCCTCATCTCATAAGCAATAAGAAAGTTATACAATTCATCAAGTGATAAATCATATTTATCTTTTAAAGAATAAATTTTAGAATCAAACATATCCAGAAAGGTTCTCATAAATTTATTCACTGTTTTAGAATATTCTAAAACTTCTTCAAATCCTCTGATGTTGCAAAAAATTTCATTTACCCTAGTGAAGTATCTATCAATAGTTTCTTCATATCTTATTCTTATGTCTTCAAAATTACTATACCAGATTTGTAGCTTTGTTTCCTTCACTTTAGTATTTCCTTCAAAAATACTTTAAAGCTTATCTGATATACTCTTTGAATTTTTGAGACTAATTACCTTTATATATATAATTTGATAGAGACATAAGAATAACATTATAAAATTTTCCATCAACTTTGATATTTCTCTTATCATAAAAAGTCAAAGGGGAATCCTTCTCAATTTGTGGAAACCCAATTGTAGCAGCATCGACAACTTCAAAGACAAGAGATAGGAGATAAGGAATCATCCTATTTTTTCATCTATAATAATTTTTTCTATCAAATATAGTAATTCCTCTACTATTGACAAAATTGATATTGTCCATGATAAGGATTCAATAAGGGAACCTTACCTATGATACCAATTGAAATTCCAAAAGATCAAATAAAAACTAAGAATGGGGGATTGAATCAGTTGTTCACTTTTTATAAGTTTCAATAATTTTAGAAACTTAACACCTATAACTTATTAAATTTAATTACCTTATAATCTTTTAGTAAATACCCATACATGAAAAACTAGGAAATTAAGTAAAGTACACAAGATTTATAAGGTTCGGCCTCAATGTGAGAAATTACATCCTTTCCATATCTGCTTCTATCGGTCTATGTAAATTCACTATTAGGAATAAGTTAATACAACTTGTGTCAACTCCCATTATACACATTATATCTCCTGATAGGAATTATTATACTGACTCCCATTAGTTTACAAAGTTTGGTTACAAAAAATTGAACCAAAACAAAAGAATAAAGACTTTGTTCAAACTTCTACACAAATGCTTGATCCAGATCCTCAGTCTGATGTGGTTGGGTCTAATTCTCTTAGTCTGATTGACTCATTACAATGAACCCATTACAATGAAACCTTTTCTCAAACTACACTTCTCAAACTCTATTCAATTGCTCAATCTAATCTTCCTCAATCTGATCTTCCTTAGTTCGGTAATAAAACTTCTGGTTATCTAATCTTCTAATGAGATATTTGTTTGAAAATATAACTCTGGCTTGAAATTCTGTAGTACTACGCCTTTTTAATTCATGTAATAAGGTTTCAAAGTACAAATATACTATTCTTCTATTTATAGGAATCCCAAAATGGAAAAGGTGGGAAATTGAAAAACTTTTCCCACTTACTCAAATTCAAAAACCTCCAAAATTCACTCATATTTGAACTTCTTGTTTAACCACTTAAACTCTTATAAAACCTTCTTAAATCATCTTGATTTCTTAGTAATCATCCTTCTCGAACTTCCTAACTTTTATTCAATGTGATGGAACTTCCTTAGCTCATTACTATGGAACTTCCTTATCTCATTATGATGCAACTTCCACATCTCATTATAATGGAATTTCCTCAGCTCATTATGATGGAACTTCTTTAGCTCATTTTGAATTGACTTTACTCATCAGAGTTAGTCTGATTGACTTTCCTTCTCAAATTTAGTTTGATGGAATCCTCATAATGATGGAATTATCATTACAATGGAATTATCATTATGATGGAATCCTCATAATGATGGAATTATCATTACGATGGAATTATCATTACAATGGAAAGTCCACTTTACAATTTTGAAATGCTTCAAACCTCATCATCTATAACTCATTCGAACTTCTGAAAACTTATGTGTCAATTAATTCTAGAATTGATTCAAACTTTGTCTTGATTCGTGGAACCGACACTAAGATTATGTATCTAGTATCTAAGTATCACTGAGAGGGGGAGGGGTGAATTAGTGATATCTTTTTCTTTTAAGTTTCCTTCATTTTGAAACAACTTTCACCTCCTATTAAAGAGTTATGACTTTGATGAAAACAAAATAATCACGCGTCCATAAGAACATAATGATTTATAAGGTTCACTACTCAATAAGAGTAGTTATGTACTTGGTATGGTTTGGAAACAATACAATACCACAAAATCTAATAGAAAAAAAATCCTTTCGTGTGGATATAATAAGTAGGATATGCCCTTATAGTTATGTATCACTATGATCAATAGAACAGTGCATGTTCTTCAAGTATCATGAAATGATGTAATAAAATTTATGTAACAAGTTAAGAAACTTTTACCAGCTTCTTCAAAACATGTTATTATGTTTCCTTATCAACTTTCACAAATATGATTTTAAAAATAATTCTTCACTTTCCTAACCAACATTAGGTAATAACTTCTCTGTACTTCATAATTATACTCATTATGATAACTAGTCTAATTCCCAAGTCTGGTTTCCAAGTTCAATTTCTTGGTACAGAAATATATTTCTACCAGAATACCAATGAAAAAAATTTAAACTACTTCTGCTTTAGTCCATAAATCTCAATCTTATTTCCCAATTTGATGATCTAGTTCGATATGAAAATCAGCTGAATATGATCTTATTATTCCTCCTCCTCTATCCAGAAAACTTCCTCATAAATGCTTTATCTGAAAACTCCTTCTCTCTAGAAACTTTCAACACTCTAACTTCTCTTTACACCCATGAACATTAATTGTATCAGCAAGTACAAAATAATCTCTTCTATTTATAGTTGTTCCAAATGTGGTATAGGTGGGATTCTAAAAACATTTCCCGCTTAACTAAATTTTATAAATCGTCAAATTTCCCTTAAATATCAACTCCATCTTTGACTTCCTCAATGCTTATTAACTCTACTCATTTCTTCTTAAACCTTCTCGAATCTTCTCACAACTTCAGATCTCTTTAGATCTTCTAAACTTTCTTTAAACTCATTCTGATTATCGCTCTGATTTTCTCATTATAATGAAGATAGTGAATTATTCATTACATTTCTCTGAACCAATTAAAAAAAATTCTTGTTTTAATGCTCTGTGCCAACTGATAAAACTTTAAAACCTTTCTTCCATAAACATATTCACCACTTTTAAATATTTTTGAACTTCCTTAGAAACACTTCAACACCATCTTTAAAATTTTTGAAGAAAAAAATCTCTAGACTCTTAAAACTTCCAGATCCTCTTGACAACACTTTTGTAACTACTTTAAGAAGTTCACCTTTTCTTATTTTCCCCAAATCAATGATTTTGTGTTCGATAAAGTTATAAGTTTCCGGCTGCACCTGATAAATTTTTCTCTACTTCACCCTATTAATTTATGTTATATTCAGTCCTATAGTCTTAACCTAATTGAAAACATATCAGATATCCTTCTTTTGATCTTTATCCAATTGATTAGAAAACAAACCAGTAATTTATCTTTACAAAAAATGTTGACTACATTGTTGATCTTAATCAAGATGACTGGTCTCTGACTTTAATGCATCAGTCCCAATAAACTTCAACTTCCTTGTTCATTTTCATTGGTCCCAACAAATCCTAATCAAAAAAATTATGCCTGCATTGTTCGGTTTCATACCACGTCTGATTGACTGGTGTCAGCATCTTTGATTTAAAAAATTTCTTTTCCAAATTTTTTCATTGAATATTTAAATCTTTTGTCTTATTGGTCTGACTAAAAACCAGAATCTTTGTATTGTTATATTTCCAACAAACCTTCCCATCCTTCAAAAAAATTTGCATCTGGTGGTCTCACACTGATGGACTGAGACCAAGAAACTTGGACTTTGGAAACTTCCTTCCTTTACAAACTTCATCTTGTATCATGAATTCCTTATAACTTTTTAGAACTTTTTAGATCATCTTTTAGCATCATCTGATTGACATTAGAACTTATTGAAACTTCCCATCCTTCCATCACTTATTTCTTTCCTTGAATACGATTGGAAGCACTTGTTATCCCTCTTTCTTTAATAAGGATTTCATTATAATTTTCTTAAACAAATTATTATTATTTTAATTATTAAATGGAAAAGCATCATCAGATTTACCATCAGGTTCATTTTGACTCTAATCCTCATTACAATTAGAACTTCCTTTTCAGACCTAATGTGAGTTTCGTGATCCTTTCCTCCCAAAAAACATTTTCTCAATATACTGGACTTTCTTAAGCATTTTGAGTCCAATTTTCTAATTATTATTGTGATTCTAATCATTTTCTTTTACAAAGTGAATTGATTTATTTTCTTCTTGACAACAAAATACAAAACTTACAAAATAAACTTCTTCATCTTCCAAAAACGACTTCTTGAAAACTTGGTCTAAATAATATTCTCCTTTTGATTTTTAGGTCAACCAAGGTTCATACATTACTAAACATTGTAACTTTAAGCTATAGATTAATTATCAACAATTATAAGACTATGTGAGATAACTCATTGTAGGAAACAAGAATTATTGATAGTAAAAACTATGTTGTCCAAAATTAGTGACACATGAAACATGTTCATATTTTCTTCAAAATTTTATTCACTTATTCCACTTTCATGTAAATAAATGTTTCTTACAACCACTCTAACAAACTATTAGAATAGTTCACACATTTACATGTTTAGTTCAAAGATTACCCACAACTCCCCCTATATACATGATTCCTTAAAAGGTATAGAACATATCAATGGATAGATTTATGAAACAATTCTCCCCCTTAAAAACATTATCCAAATAACTAAACCTTGATGATAAATAGGTTTGATTCCCATGTTCAACATCAATTTATAAAAAACTTCCTTTGATAAAGGTTTTGTGAAAATGTCACCAACTTGTTCCAATACTGGAATATATTCCAACATTAATTCATTCTTCTCCACATGATCATTGATGAAGTGGTATTTTATTTTAATATGTTTTGAATGATAATGTTTTACAAGATTTATGGTAAGGTTGATGTCACTTTGGTTATCACAACCCTAGAGTAAGATCAACTTTACTTAAACAAGTAAATCTTATAACCGAGTCTTTATCCACATAAGTGGATTGAGTGGTAGTAACATACTCATATTTAGATATTCTAAGAGTTACTAAATTTTGTTTCTTTTTATTCCAACTGATATAAATTTTCCACATGAAGAAAACTCCACCATATGTGGATCTTCTATCATCAACATCTCTTGCCTTTCAGCATTAGGATACCCAAACAAGTCAATACTTTCTAAGCTATCATACCTGATTCTAAAATTTTTTGTGCCTTTGATATATCTAAGAATTCATTTTCCATCTAATAGATGTGATTATTTTGGAGCACTCTGAAATATTGCACATAAGGTAACATAATAAACAATGTCTAGTATTGAGGTAGTCAAATACAAAAAACTTTTAATTAACTTATAAAACTCTTTTGATTAAAATTCCTTACCTTATTCATCTTTAATCAACTAGGTTCCCACTGAAATCAATGTGGAAACTAGTTTTGTGTTTTCTATTCCAAACTTCTTAAGAAGTTCCTTAGAATAATTTTCTTGATAAAGAAAAATGTCCTTCTTCTTTTGTGATATTTATAACCCAAGAAAGTATTTCATTTCAGCCAGCATGGACATATCAAAAATAATTATCTCTTCAAAAAATATTTCACAAGTCCTTTCACCATTCCTATCAAAGATAATGTCATCAACATAAAAAATTACAATGAGGGAAATCTCCTGAATTTTTTTGATATACAGATTATCATCAACTCTTTCTTTCTTAAAACTCATCTTTCTTAAGAAGGTATGAAATTTGTAATATCATGCCCTCAAATATTGTTTTATCCCATACAAGGATTTCTTTAACCTACACACATAACTTTAATCCTTCCCAACAAAAAAAACCACATGGTTTTTCAATATAAACCTCCTTATCAAGATCACCATTCAAAAATTATGATTTCACATCTATCTATAAAATTTTGAAACTTCATTGTGTAGCAATAGAAAGAAAGGTTTAAATTGTTTCTAACCTTTCCACTTGAGAAATAGTTTCATCAAAGTCAATACCTTCAATCTGTGATTAACCTTTGCACACTAATCTTACTTTATTTCTTATCGCTTCACTATCCTCATTCAGCTTGTTCTAGAAAACCCACTTTGTACCAATAAAATTTTTGTCATTTGGTTTAGGTATGAGTTCCCAAGTATCATTATCTTCTATCTGGTCTAGCTCTTCATTCATATCGTAAACCCATTCTAGATGCTCAAAAGATTCATTCACATATTTCAGCTCAATTTTTGAATATAAGGAAGTTTGTATAACAGCTTTTGATGTTCTTTTTGTTTTAACCTTTTGATGTTGATCGCCAGTAATGATTTGAGCTTCCACTTGATTCCTTAGATTAGGGTGAGATTTTTTAGATTCTTCCTCATCACAAGAAATAACTGAGTCTGATTCTTCTTCTTGAGTAGGATTACAATTGTATGTATCTTTATCAGAATCGTTAACAAAATTTCCTTCATCGTGTTCATATTTCTTATTAGCACTAGTTTGTTTAGAATCTTCCTCATCCTTTTCAATAACTTTCACATCAACAGATTCAACTAACCTTCCTAACTCTTTTTTGAAACATCTATATCCTCTTCCTTCTAGAGCATAGCCAAGAAAAATTATATCTTCACCTATCTTCTCAAACTTTCCAAGGTTTTCACCTTTCTTCTTTATGGTACATGGACTCCCCAAAACTCTTAAGTGTTTCAAACTTGGAGTTTTTTTATAAAACATTTCATATAGATTCATATCTGAACTTGGTCTATAGAAACATCAGTTTTGAATATAAACAGTAGTTCTCATGGCTTGCTCCAAAAGTAATAAGAGAGACCATATTCAAGTAACATAGTTTATCCCATTTCCACCAAACTTATATTATTTCTTTCAAAAATGCCATTTTGTGGAAGGCATGGTGTACTGATCTCATATTGAATTCCACGTTTCTTAAGATAACTTGAAAAATCTTCATCTTTTTATTCCCCAATATTGTTTTTTCTCAACTTATTCACTAAATATTCACATTCCATCTCAGTTTTCCTCATTAAACTTTTAAATATTATTATAGAATCTGACTTATGTTTCATATACATAACACAAGTAATGTGAGTAAAGTAATCAATTAAAGTAACGAATTACTTATATCAATGACTTTTTTTCATTGGGCCACAAATATCAGAATGAATAAGTTTTAGGAGTCATTTTTAACAAATGTAAACTTTATTATGCATAGAGTTTGTAATATTTCCTTTCTGAAAAATAGTACAACATAAATCTCTTCTTCATGACATATCAGGAAAACCACAGACAATGCCTATCTTTGATAACTTGCTCATATTTCTCTGATACATGTGTCCCAACATTTTATTCCATAACTAATTCTCTTTCACCATGCCTAAGTAACAAAAGTTTTAAACCTCACTAACTTGGAACAAGTTTCCCTTTATACGTTGACCTCTTGTAACTATTTTTCCATATTACTCTCTTTTCACAACAAACCCATCTTTTCTAAAAAATAAATATGTTTCCTTAGTCAAAAAGTTATGAAACACTTAGCAGGTTGTGTTTCAACCGATCACAAACAAATATTTCTTTGATTTCAACTTTTCTCCCCCAATGATGGCTGATCAAACACCTTTGATTCTGAAGTATTTCACATTATGCAACAATTTTAATTATCCTATCATATGATAAGAGAACCCACTATCCAGGATCTAAGTTCATTCTTCTTTTGAAGCTTTGAGACCAGTTTCAATAAAAAGATCTTTTTATTTCCCTTTATATTTCTTCACATCCGTCTTCTGAAAATTATTATAAACCTTTTGTTGTGTTGGTAACAAAACAAGACACCCTTTTTCAAGATGTGTAGGTTATTCACATATTTCACAAATAGTTTCCAAAGTATGGAATCTATTTTCAACTTTTACACCATCCTTCTCAGATTTATTCAAAACATCCTTCTTGGAATACTTATATTAATAGGATTGACTCCCCATCAAACATTGCCTTCTATAACTTATGGAATAGTTGTAATATTGTTGATTAAACCAACACGTATTTTTTGTATGTATGAATCCACCATAATACCAATAGTATCCATAGAAATAATATTTTCCTCTAAAAATTTCTTAATACCTGAAGTTATGAGCATGTTTCCCAGAAACCTTCTTATCTTTATTATCAGAATTTTGATGACCACCAAACTTTATGTTATCAACCAGAATATTCTTTTTCAGCTCATTTTTCTTTTCATTCTTATCAAAACTAGAATAGAAACTTTTTCGGACTCATAATTTTTAGAAACTTCTGACTTTTCCATTTTCTTGGTTTTGTCCATATACATAATTTTCCTAGCTTTATTATTTTTAGAAATAATTTAAAATTTATTCTCAAGCTTTGAAGGAAACTTTTGATCCTTATCAGTTTTACCCTTTCTAGATATTTCACCAACTTCAGAGATAGAATTATTGAAACTCATAAACATCTCTTCAACTTTAGAAGGTTTTTATTGGACATGTTTCAACTATTATTCTTTTTCCTTCAACTTAACTTCCAGATGTTCATTATGATTCTTTTCTTTATCAATATATTTCTTCAACTTATAAATAGCCTTTAGTAGTGTAACTTTCTCATTGGGAAAACATTCTTGATTTTTTTTAGAAATTTTTATTTTTCAATTTCCTGATTTCTTTCTCAAGTCTTCCAATATTTCTCATAAATTCATTCAATTATTATTTCAGATGAAATTCTAGTTTAGTTCATTCTTATTCAGAACTAATGCTTCTGAACTCTTCATTTTTAAATATTGAAATAAAAGTATTCTCTCAAGCCTTTTTCTCTTTTTTAAAGGGAATATCCCAAGAGTGACCTTTTCAAACCCTCCACACCAGGAAACCCCCCTCCCCACGAAGGGATCACTCTAGAGAGAGACCCATCCGGAAAGGAACATTTTCCAACCAAGATATAAGAGCATCCCAGAGGGTGACGACCCGAGCAGCGATGGTTCGATACAGCAATCCATCAGCACAGGTGGGTCGCGCCACATTTTTTCCACCCAGTCAGGAACCGAGTGACCCAGAAAGGCGAGTGGATCACGGGGGAGAGGTTCGCCCCAAAAGTGGACTCCCAGGATTTGAACCCTGTACCTACCAAAGAATGATGTGGTTATGCCCCTCTCCTTCACCACTACACCACCGCTGAAGCATCCTCCAGCCTTCTCAGTATACTTTTTAGATTTTTCTTCACTGTCTTCTTCTTCATCGTCTTTAGACAAAAATATTCTGCTTTTGGATTTAATTAAATTTTTATCTTTACCTTTGGAATAATATTTATCCTTATCTCCCTAGTTCTTACAAAATCTTCTTATCCTTTTTTCATCTTCATCACTGACCTCTTCTTTCTTTCTTTGGGGACAATTAGCTGTAAAATGTCCAATGACTCCAAATTAAAATAATTTCATGGGAAGTTTCCATTTATAATTTCTTTTACCTCTTTCCACATTTCTAGAAAACAAGGATAAAAATTCATCAAGATTTTTACATTCTCATTTTCAGAATTAGAGTCAACAACTTATTCTTCTTCAAGAACCTTCTTAGACTTCCCTTTCTTTGCAACCTTGAAGGAAATTTCTCTATAAACTTTTGTTTTTCATTTTTATTTTTATCCCTTATCATTTCATAAGTAATGAGAGTACTATGAAAATCATACATAGATAATGTTTTAGGATCTCTATCTTCCAATGAAAAAACTTTGGTATCAAACTTTCCTGGAAGAATTCTCAATATCTTTTCAAAAATAGTAGAATCTTCCAACTGTTCTCCAAAACATCTGATGTTACTTATAATATCAATCACCCAAGTAAATAATTCACCAACGGATTCATACTCATCCATTTCTATATCTTCATACTTTAGCCTCTATATTTGTAACTTTTTCTTCTTAGATTTTTTTTTACCTTCATAAATTCTCTTCAGATTATCCCATATACATTTAGTTGTGGAAATACCCTTTACTCTTAAAAACTCACCTTCATAAAGTGATGTGATTAAATTATTCTTAAATCTTCCATCATTCTCAATATTCTTATCATCAACAGATGCGAGAGAAACTTTTTCATCAATGGGAGGAAATCCATTTGTTACGGTTTCAAGAAAATCATATGAAGAGACATGAGATAAGGAAACATTATATATTTCTAGATATTAAAGTTCTTAAAATCAAAAACTAGAATCCCTTTACTATTCACACAATTCAGATTCTCCAACACAACTTCTATTCAAAATAGGATTCAGTAAAGATTAAACAAAGGGGACCTTCGCTCTGAACCAATTGAGAATACCCATCCAAAATCTAAGTATCTTTGAGAGGGGAGTGAATCAGTGATATATTTTTTATTTAAGTTTCCTTCCTTTTGAAACAATATTCACCTTTAGTTAAAGATTTATGACTTTACTAAAATCAAAACAACCACACATCAACAAGAACATAAGAATTTACAAGGTTCACTACTCAATAAGAGTAGTTATATCCTTGGTATGCTTTGGAAACAATCCAACACCACCCAATCCACTAGAAAACAATCCTTTTTTGTGGATAAAATAAGTAATATATTCTCTTACACTTTTGTATCACTATGATCAATAAAAAGGTGTATGTTCTTTAATTAGCATGAAATGATGTAATACAATTTGTATAACAAGTTAAGAAACTTTCACCAGTTTCTTTAAAACATGTTATTGTGTTTCCCTATCAACTTTCACAAATATGATCTTCAAAATAATTCTTTTATTTTCTACCCAAAAGTAGGTAATAAATTCTCTATAACTTATAATGATACTCATTTATATAACCAATCTAATTCCTAAGTCTGATTGCTTAGTACGGGAATATAATTCTACCAGGATACCACTAAAACAAATTTGAACCGTTTCTTCTTTAGTCTGGAAATCTCAATTTGATTTCTCAGTATGATGATCAAGTATGATATGAAAATCAGCTGAATATGATCTTCTCCTTCTTCCTCCTCTATCCATAAAACTTCCTCAGGAATGTTCAATCTAGAAAATCCTTCTCTATAGAAAATTTCAACGCTGCACCTTCTCTCTAAACCTATGAATAGTACTGGTGTCAGAAAGTACAAAGTAATCTCTTCTATTTATAGTTATTACAAATGTAGTTTAGGTGGGATTATGAAAAAAATTCCCGCTTAAACAAATTTTCTAAATATTCAAATTTCTCTTAAATCTAGGCTCTATATTTTACTTCTTTAATGCTTTTTAACTCTTCTCATTTCTTCTCAAACCTTCTCGAATATTCTCACAACTTCATCTCACTTCAGACTTTATAAACTTTCTTTAGTCTGATTCCAATTATCATAATGATTTCCTCATTATTTTGAATATAGTTAATTCTTCCTTATGTTTCTCCTCACCAATTGAAAAACAATCTTCTCGTTCCAATGTTCTGTATCAGCTGATAAAAATTTGAAACCTTTCTTCCATAAACATAGTCGCCACTTCTAAATATTCATGCACTTCCTCAGAACACTTCAACATTGGCTTTAAAATTTTTGAAAAACATTTTCTATAGAATCTTTAAACTTCAAGATCATCTTGACAGCACTTTTTTAACTGCTTTAAGTAGTTCTCCTTTTCATATTTTCCCTAGACTGATGATTTTGTGTCTGAAAAATTTATTAGTGTTAGGTCGCGCCTGATGACTCAATATATGATTCACCCTATTAATCGATGTCATATCCAGTCCAATATTCTTAACCCAATTGAAAATATATTAGATCTCCTTATTTCAATCTTGACCCACTTGATAAGAAAAGAAACTCGAAATTCATATTGGTGAAAAAGGTTGACTATATTGTTGATCTTCATCGAGATGATCAGTCTCTGACTTCCATGCATCGGAACCAACAAACTTCAACTTACTTTTTCCTTTTCATTGGTCCCAAAAACTCCCAATAAAAATAATTCTTACTACATTTATCAGTATCATACCGCATCTGATTAACTGGTGTTAGCATATTTTATTTTAGAAAATACTTTTCCAACATATTTCTCTAAAGATTTAAATCTTTTGTCTTATTGGTCTTACTAAAAACCAATATCTTCACCTTGTTATGGTTTCAAAAAACCTTCACAACATTTAAACAAATCTATATCTGGTGGTCTCACACTGATGGACTGAGAACAAAAAACTTTGACTTTGGAAACTTCCTTATTTTACAAACTTCATCTTGTATCATGACTTCCTCATGACTTTTGAGAACTTTTCAAATCGACTTCAACATCTTGTGACTAACATTATAAAGTATTGTAACTTCCCATCCTTCCAGCACTTCTTTTCTTACCTAAATATGATTGGAATCACTTGTTCTCCCCCTTTCCTTTATAAGTCTTGCATCACAAGTTTCTTAGATAAATTATGATTTTTGTGAATTAAAAAACTACAAATCATTATTAGATTTTCCATCAGATCCATTATAACTCTGATCCTCATTAAGATCAGAACATACTTTTCAGACCCTATGTGAGTCTAATGATCCTTTTCTCCAAGAAAAATTCTTCTCAATCCACTGGACTTTCTTAATTATTTTGATTCTGATTGTCTGATTACGATTTTGAGTCTGATCATCCTCTTTTACAAAGTGAATTAGTTTATTTTATTCTTTGACAACAAAAGAAAAAATGTAACAAAGAAACTTTGTCAGCTTCCAAAGATAACTTCTTTTCAAATTTCTCCCAATAGATACAATAATTATGATTCCTACATTTCATTAAAAAAAATTATCATGAGAGTTTTCATGATTTATGAGAACTTTAATATTAGAAAAGAATTATCTAAATTAAGATTAGAAAGTTTAATAACTTTATAAATCCTAACATCACTGTCTTAATTCAACATATTCAAAAAAATTATGACTTTCTAACTCATCAATTTATTTCTAAAAACATCATGTTTTATATATCTTGAACTTCATGTTGATGGATTTGAGACTGATGATGTGTCTGATCAAAAACTTTAACTTTCTAATGACTTTTTTAGCTGGTTCTACTCAATCTAATACTCTGTGTCTCGTGCTGCTCAGTTTATTCCTCTGCGTCCAAAAAAAAATTTCAAAAACAAAACTTTTCTACCCATTTATTTTTGGGTTCAAACATTTTTCAAATTTCACATGTTTTCCAAAAACATTCTTTAACAAAAAGTTATTTGTCAACAAATAAAAAAAATGTTAAAAAAACATCACAAAGGTTATTCAAAACACATCATTATAAACTATCATAGACAAATAAACTCCACTAGAATTGAAAACTTTTAGTAAATTAGATACATAAATAATTACTTTTATAAAATAGTTTTATTAACATTACCCAAGAATTTCATGATCAGGCTATCAAAAATATATTTGTGTGTCTAATTGGAATCTACACTTTATTGTTATAGATTATGTTTCATATTAACACAGAATATCTAAGAACACACTTTCTATATGTTCATAACTATAAAATTCTCTAAATTTTTCCCATAAATATTGTAATATGGTAAGTGAAAATTTATAGTTGTGTTTGGGAAAACATTTTTTGTTTTCATTTTCATAAAAAATAAAATGTATGTTGGTGAATTATCAATGACCATTGAATATAAAAACTAAAAAAACTAAGAATATATGTATTTCCCTTGACTTTATTACCACCTTATCACCTAGATACTTACTATAAAATGGAAAAGTGTATGTACTACAAGTGTATTCCTATAAAAATTAAAGGTGTTGTTAATAAGAATGGGTTTGAAGAATCCAAAAATGATTATTTGTCTCATTCAATACATAAAAAATGGAGACTATAGAGAAATGGTAGAAGAAATCAAAACTAAACTGACCTGGACCAAATGATATAAATTTAAATCACTCATAACTAGATTAATGGAATAGAATGAATTGCTAAATATAAATGAAAATAATAATAATAATTATCCATAATGGATAAAAAATGAGATGAATTAACCCAAAATAAATTGAACATAAAGGAATTGAATTAAACCCCATAAAAATATATATAAATAATTTAGCATGGGAAAACTCCTTGAATTTGTCTTTATGAAACATAATTAACCCAATAAAACCTGAATCAAACAGAATCAAATCAAAAAAATGCAATAAAACATAAATGCACCAAATTGACCCTAACAAACCTTATAAGGACTAAAAAAATTATAAAAAAAATTAAGAAATTTAACAAAGAAAAATAAAATGGATTTTATCCAAACCAATCAAAATAAAACAAAACCAAAAAAATAGAATTATATCAAATGAAAAAAAAATGAACAATGTGTAATATATATGAGATTTACTAATTAATATCCCATATTGTATTTTTGGGTGAAATCTATCTCAAGGGGTGGAGTTTTCAATAGGATTTGACTTCATGCTTAGCATTAGGAATAATTTTTGACGATTTTGATCAAGTCAAGCTAATGGCATCAGTTTCAAAGCATCACAGGTAGGGAAGGCAGTAAAAGGACCATAGAATCCTCGAGGATGGCAACAAGCAGAAAAAAATGAATGAATCAGTCGATGCAAGATATCCCCCATGTGGGAGAAGGGTTCGATCATATGTTCCACCTTTATATATATATATATAACAATCATACCTATAATAAAAAAGTATACTAAAATTGAATCGAAATGAACCTAGATGAATCAAATAGACACAACCTCAAATAAAAATCAAGAAAATCTGAAATAAAGTATCCTTACCTCACTCGACATAAACCATAATGGAACCTAATTAGAAAAAATTAAATTGGATCAAATAAAAGTAATATATATTAAACATAAAAAATCAAAACTACTCAGAATAGAAAAAAAATCCAACTAGATTCATGAACCATATATAACTAAACTGAACTCAATTAATCTAAATCAAATGAAACCAATGTAAATATAATTGAACTAAGGTATACTAAAAATATTAACTAATCTATATTAAACTAAATAGAACCTAATAGACATGTCCCAAATAGAAACAATCTATAATGAACTAATCAATACCCAATTAACCCAAACATAACTAAACTAAACCAGATTAAATAAACATGAAAGGAATTAAAATAAACTAAAGTAAAGTAAACTAACTCGACATAAACTGAATAAGTTTATTAGGTTTAATTTTTTTATGTATGTTTTTGTTATATTATGGTCTATTATTTTCAATTTAATGGGGTTTTTATTGAGTGAGTTCAAAATTAAATCAAACTGAATCACAACTAAATGAACAAAAAAATGATCAGAAATAAAATTTACTAAAGTTAATTGAATTAATAGGAATATACCCAAATCAAACTGAACAAACTAGGATTATATTAAAAAAAACTAAAATATCTAAACCAAATAAAATTTAATGGACATTACTAAACCTATTATAAACAAAAAAACAAAACAAAACCACCTAAACAATACAAAATGAAATGAAATTAATTCTAATATAAATAAACTAAATTATACCACCATATATATTGATGTAGGCATTTCAAGTCTAGTTTTAAACACTCTAAATCCCTAATTACATGCAATACCCTAATTTTCAAAAATTAATCAATTACTCGACCAAAAAAAATACTCAAGAGGGGGATTTAAGTTTGTGCCTTAAATTTCTTAAAAATTCATCCAAAAAACTTTTTAGGTAGATATGGAAGTAAAGAATAGTGGTGGAAACAAAATAAAGTATTGAAAATAAGGGAGAAGAGTCATGTTATAGTGGGGAAGAAATCATTTGAGGGCTAGAAGTATTGGATATTCACTAAAATGTACATGCATGAGATTCATGTGCACATTCATGTGATGAATTAAATATATGTATATATATATAATATTATATATAGAGTACATTTAATATATGTATATAATGAATGAATTTATCATGCATGTGATGCATGAATATAATATATATATATATATTATTTATTTCTTTTGAATGGTTTATTAATTAGTTATAATCCATTATGAATGGACTAATAGCTTTTCAAGTATTTATTGTAATGAATTAAATAAATAAATACCAAAATATTCATAAATTCATACGATGCATTATAAAATGGGGGATCCTCATGCATCAATTATATGATAGGATAAAAATCTATCTTATTGGGTTTGCGATGTCTATGAGCTTCTTTCAAATCTCTCTTCTTCCTGACCACTGTTCATCTCACTTGAGAAGATGCTAGCATCCCTTCACTTTTTCAAGAATTCTCATGCTATGATCATAGATCCATTGGTCGGTGTACTCCCTCAGAGGCAAGGGGATTTTGTTCACTTCTCCTCATGATCTTCCTTAAACACTCTCTATGGAAGGAGTATTTAAACTATGGTTGTTTAGGAATTCTAGTACTCTATTTTAAATTATTATTTACACGTAAATTTCTTAAAGATAGATATCATATGTTTTGGGTTGTATTCCACTTCATATGATCATTAGATGATCATATGAAACTCATCAATGGTATCATAGGCTGGTTCTTTAAGAATTAAATGAGTTTTGATCACTGGTTTTCAATGGAAAAATGAAAAACAATATTTTCATAAAATTGAAGTAGGATTACCGAACCTTATTTGAGGGTGAATTTGATTTACCCTTTTAAAAGTTAACTATATAAAGGTCATACCCTTATGCATAAGGCATGTGTAAGGGTAACCTTTGTATTTCCATCATAAAAATGGGTTTTATAAAGGTAGTACCCCTACATGACAATGTCGTGTAAAGGTAAATATGATTTACCCTTACGTGATACCCTTATGCAAAAGGTTTGTATAAGGGTAAATTCATTGTTACCTTTATGAAAATGGGTTACATAAAGGTATTACCCTTATGCAAATGGGGTATACGTAAGGGTCATTATCACTTTACCCATACATATAAAGGTATTAGAGCTACTGTGTAAAGGTCCCCGATGTTTCCCATTATGCAACATATGAAATATTTAGTGTGATCTTATAAAAATAAGTTTTGTAACACCCCAAGCTTCCACGGTACTATTCTCTTTGAATAATATAGTAGCGTGTGTTGTACGCAACTTCGAGATTCTAACACACTGCGACCAATCAAAGTAGTCGTTATGAATAGTAATACCCATTTTTTAAAACTTTATAAATTTTATCTCTCAAAATTGACTTCATTTTTGGATTTTTAATATCGAAATTAGCCTAGGATGAAATTTTGGTACTTTTCGGATAACTTTTATATTTTGATGAATAGTGAAAATTACTAAATTTTAATTAAAAAAAACTTTTTTAATCAAAATAATTAATAGTGATAAATTATGAATTTGAGTGGTTTTAAAGTATATTTATAATATATTTTTACCATTTAATACAATTTTGTTCATTGTACATAATTTCACAATTAAACCGGACATAAACAAGTGTCAGTCTTTTGATAGTTATTATCTCTTAAAAACACGCTTTTTGTTTTAACAACAGGAATTAATTTTAAATTAATTTCTCCCACTTATGTGTTTTGAATTTGGAAAAATGGATTCCATATTTGGAATCAGGATGTACAAATTGTGTAAATAGGTAACTTTTATTTTTAGACATTTTGAATAATTACTTTGGTAAATATTTTATTTACCATGGATAAAGGGTAAATTCGATAAATAAGGGTAAAAAAATAATATTATAATAATAATAAATTACCCTAAAACGTGTCCTAATATTATTTTTGGATACATGTCCGACCATGGGAATCTTTGGGCTGATTTTGGGACCCCATGGATCTACTTGTAAGTGATAAGGATACTTTATATTAATTAAGTTGAAATAAATACAAAAATGACATAAGCATATATCTTTTATAAAAACAATTTTTACATAGGGTTATATATGTTTTATTTTCAAATATAAATATTAATTATAAATCTAAAAAGATTTCCTACATAATGGAAGTTTATTTATAATTTTTAGACATTTAATAATTAATATTATTTATGACACAATAATGATGCAGTATTTTCCTTATTAATGAAAGAATCAAATAATTGGTATTATAAATGTTAAAATAAATATAATTTGAAAGTTTTGATGACATACATGAATTTTATTGGTTAATATGACATTATAGTATTGCTTAAATTAATTTGGTTCGAATTAATAAATTTTTTAAGACTTTAAAAAAATAAATTATTGAATAGTGTCAAAATTGACATAAATAAGTTTTTAAAAAAATATTATATTATTAATTGATATTCAATTCCTAAAAATCTAATGTTCGGCCAAAGGAATTATATCATGATATTTGTATCATTAATGGACCACTTGGTGCTCGCTTGGATGTATATAGTAAGTTTATTAACTATATAATATAAAAATACAAACTGACATGGTAAATGTCAAACTAATTAACTAAGAGTTAAAACTAAAAGATAAGGTTAATATAATGACCCAAACCTGTCTAAATTCTATTGGTTGAAATTATTTCGACCCATCCCCACCTTATACTTTTAATAATCCACTTTGGAGTCATTATAAACTGAATATGAATTTATTATAAAATAATATTTCTACCTTTTCCAAAGGTGCCCCTCACCCCTCTTATAAAAGGGCACTCCCCCTTCTCACTAATTCACACATTCAAATCCTTTTGACTCAGAAAACCCTTTCCAAAATACTCTCTCAACTTCTCTCAATTCAACCTAGATTCCTTATTTTTATCAGAAAGCCAACCTAAGGAGCCCTTTTTATCAAATCAAAAAGAAGAACCTGATTAAGAGGTAATGCTTTCACCACCCTCTTTGAAGTTCCTTTCTTCTTCCACTTCTTCTTTCTTTGTTATTCCCATTCTAAAATAATAACTCCAGTATCTTATATATATTGTTATGTTATTATAAATATGGTACAACCATATTCAGTATTCTATCCATCCTTTGAATGACATGTCACCATACGTGTGTACGTACGGCTTACCGTCTCCACGTCGTGGTGTAATTGTTATTCAAAACATTATTATTTGGATGGGTATAATAATGATATGTAATTCATGTAAATAGTAAACATAATATAATAATGATTTTTTATATATGATATACCATCCAATTATATATTATTTTAATATCAAAATAATGATATTTTCGCTCGTGCGTACGTACGGACTACCGTCTCCACGAACACGATGAGATTCATTCCCCATCGTATCCATTCAAGACTAATTATCATTTAATGATTAAAAATAATTTTTAAGGACTTGATATCATTCTAGATATGAATAATATACAACCTATCCATAACAAACATGGCTTATGTAACAAAACATATAAAAGAAAACGAGTAAGATAACACCCGAAACAACGATAATACTAAGATATTATTAACAAATCAATGTTAAAGGATCATATATGATATCATATTAATGTATATGATTCTTGTATAATTTAATAATAATTATTTCACCATTATACAGGAGGTTAAACTACCCTCAACCAAGGAAAAGTACAAGGTAAGGGTTTATTTCATAATCTCTTCATTATCTGAGGTTATTTATACGTAATTATCTACTGGGAACTCTTTATCATCCACATCCATGTTTCTTAAAAATGTATTTAAAATCATTCTTACTATTTTAAATACTATGGTATAAATTCATTTATAAACTTTTTGAATTTTTATAATAATTTTATAAAGGAATATTTCTGTCGTTTTCCAAACAAGGTCCTTTTTAACCTTTTTCGACAGAATTAAGGTAAGAATGTCTTTTTTTAACTTATACGGTGGGTGCTGCTATTTTCCGCCATTATAAAATCATCGAATCTTCTCTTACAAGCTTATAATAATATTTTCAAAGTAAATGTTTTATTTTATAATTATGTGACTTTTAAATGATTTCAAAAAAAGAGATATTTCTCTCAAATAGTTTTGATTTCATCTATGTCAACATCCTTTGATGGATTTTAAGCTTATTTGAAGTTTATTTATCATGATACAAAACTTCCATATTATATTGAAGGTTTTGTGATATGTTTTATTGTGGATGTGTTATTTTTATACCATTAATGGTTTATGGAGAAAGTATTGACATTTCGTATGCTAATTTTAATACGAATGTTTATGTTATGTTTAAACCTATTCATATGAGGAATGCATTGGACTTAATATGTAATGGGTGGAGCCTGTTATAGCTCCTCGATGCATCGGTAGGTCTCATGATTCAAACTAGTGTCTTGGCATAAGGCCTTGATAAAATCTTATTTGTAGTCTTGGCACGAGGCCTTGGATATGTGGTTATGATAGTCTGGCATTATACATTCCATTATTATGAAAGTGGTTATTGATATTTCATGTGATTATTCAACTAGTATAATATCCATGTGAATAAGTAAATGGAATTATTTCATTTTATTTTTGCCATATTATGCTGAAGTTCAAGTTTAAAAGGCTTTTGTTTTAGTTATACATTTCCCTAAATGTTTATACTTATTTTTAAAAGTTTCTGCTATATTGTTATCCTTACTGGGCATTTGAGCTCACCCCTTTCTATGTTTTATTTTTCCTAGGATGTGAAGAAGTACTTTATGAATGAACTTTAGGGATAGTATAAGGAGATATGAGTGTGGAGACAAGATGTTGTTTTAGTTTTCACTTTATGATGTAATGTAAACTTTATGAATGTATCTAGTGTTTCCAAGACTACTAAACTAATCGGTCTTTCGAGACTTGATCTTTTGTGATCATGCTAATGTTATGTAATAATGCACCGACTCTGGGTAACTGGGGTCGGGGCATTACAGTTGGTATCAAAGGAAGTTTAGTACAAACCTTGGAAGCTAGATTTAGATAAACTCAGATTAGAGCACGTAGATCTAAGATGGACTTTGAGGATTAGTATAGAAGAACTTCCTAGAATTTTGGTATTGTAGAGATTTTGTGAGTTTTCTGAGCAATACATCCCTGTCTGAATACGAGTAGGTAGAGGCAGCTCTGGCACAGATGTACCTAGGGGTAAAACCCGAAAACACCGTTTGAGCTAGACTCGAACGGGAACTAGTGCACGACAATGGGCCTTGCTGCACTCTTGGTTACGACACTCCTGGGGGATATACTTAGGATAACTCTCACTTTCTTTAAAAATCATTATGAATGGTTTATGAGTATATACTTTCTCAAAGAAAACATTTTATGATTATGGATTACATCCATAAATAGTTCAATTTATGTTAAGTGTTTTATAAGTATGGAATTATGTATTTTGATTCATAAACCGATATGGTTTATGCCATTGTTTAGAAATGGTGCCTAGTGGAATAAATGGAAACCGTATCAGTGCACGCACTCCATGTAGGGATTTCCCTCCTAATCAAGATAATTATAGTGGAGTTGGTGATACAAGTGGTGTTGATTAGCTTATCACCATACTGGGACAACTCACTCAGGTTATGAATAATAACCTTAACCGTATGGAGCACCCTGATCCATAGTGTGGAGGATCAATGTTAGATCGCTTCATGAGGCAGTAACCACCAACATTAAATGGGAGTACAAATCCATTAGTATCTGAGCAATGGATAAGTTCCCTAGAGAAAATATTTCAGTCTTTGGGGATTAGTGAAAGGGAAAAAGTTTTCATGGCAGTTTATCGCCTCACTAGAGATGATGATAAATGGTGGTCATTGATTCAAAACACGAAGGAAGATTATGAAGTATCAAATATGGAATTGAGGGAGTTCAAATAGATTTTCTTAGAAAAATAATTTCCTCATGACCATTGAGCAGATATGGAAAGGCAATTTCTGAGTCTGAGACAAAAGGAGGATGAGAATGTCGCAAAGTATGAGGCTAACTTTACAAGGTTAGCAAGGTATGTTGGAGATTATATACGCAACCCAATAAGTAAGATTGGTCATTTCTTTGATGTTTTAAAACCATTTCTCCATCGAGCATTAGTCTCACAATCCTTCTCGTCATACGAAGACATTGTCTCATGTGCTATCAAGAAAGAAAAAGAATTCTCTAAGTCTTATGACTTTAAAGCAAAGCAAGAGAAGAAGATATCTGTTGATCACTCTCGGAATGGAAATAAGGGGAAGAAGGGAAAAGTTGAATATCCATCCTGCAGTAAATGTGGGAAGAAACACTCTGGTACTTGCTTGAAGGGAATGGGAGTCTGTTACAAGTGTGGTGAAAAAAGGCCACCAAGCTCGTGATTGCAAGGGGAAGAAGGAAGCTACCGATGTTCAATGCTACAATTGAAGGGAGATGGGATATTATGAAAATGAATGTCCTAAGCGTCAGGGGAACTTACCTTATAAAAGGCCAAGGGATCAAGGGAAATCTTATACTATCACTACTACTGAGTTGGAAGCTCCGAAAGACGTGGTGGCAGGTAATTTAATGGTTTTCTCAAGTTTAGTAAATGCATTATTTGATTCTGGATCATCGCATTGTTTCATATCTTCCCAGTTTTCTAAGAAAATTAGATATTTCCAATTTTATTTAACAAGGGATTTGTCGGTTAAAACTCCTAAGGGAAGTATCATTGCAACAAAGTTTTGTGAATCAGTACCCATTAGAGCACATAAATGTTCTTTATCTGCTGATCTCATCGCCATACCTATGATTGAGTTTGATATAATTCTCGGTATGGATTGGCTTTCGGACCATGATGTGAAGATTTATTATAAGGAGGAGGTTACGATTTTTGATGATTATGACAAGGAACACCTTATCTTTAGAGCAGAATCGTCACCACCTAATTCTTATCTAGATCCACCCCTAGTAGCTCAACTAAATTCAATTATTGGGGAGGAAGAGAATGAAATGACTGTGGGTGAGGAAAGGAATGCTCAAATAGAGGATGTACCTATTGTTAAAGAATATGTATATGTGTTTCCAGAAGATTTACCTAGACATCCTCCAGAACGAGAAGTTGAGTTTTCCATTGATTTAATTATTGGATCAAGGCCTATATCGAAGACCCCTTATAGAATGGCCACTGTGGAATTAGTTGAACTAAAGAAACAACTAGAGGAATTGAGTAATAAGGGATTTATTCCCCCTAGTTTTTCTCCATGGGGAGCCCCTGTTCTTTTTTTAAAAAATAAAGATGGATCTATGAGGTTATGTATCGACTATAGGGAGATCAATGCTATAACAATAAAGAATAAGTATCCCCTACCTCGCATTGATGATTTATTTGACCAACTACATGGAACTCAATACTTTTCAAAGATTTACCTTCGGTCTAGATACCATCAGTTGTGTGTGAAGAAGGAAGACATTCTGAATACAGTATTTCGAACCAGGTACAGGCATCATGAGTTTATAGTAATGCCTTTTAGGCTGACTAATGCGCCCTCTGTATTCATGGATCTAATGAATAGAGTTTTCAAGGAATATCTAGATGAATTTGTGGTGGTATTTATTGATGATATCTTGGTATACTACAAAAGCTATGAGGATCATTAAAATCACTTTCGCGTTATCCTGAAGACTCTGAGAAGACATGAATTATATGGGAAGTTTAGTAAGTGTGAATTCTGGCTTCAGGAGATTTATTTTCTTGGCCATATTGTCTCTAAAGATGGAATCTCTGTTGATCCTTCTAAGACCAAGGAAATCCAAGAATGGCCTAAACCGACGAGTATAACTGAGGTACACAGTTTTATTGGTTTAGCAGGTTATTATCGACGTTTCGTCCAGAATTTTGCCCGTTTGGCTAACCCATTAACAAAGCTCACACGTAAAGGGGTTAAATTTTTTTGGAAAAAAGAGTGTGAAGAATGTTTCGAAGAACTGAAGAGAATATTAGTCAATTCTCCTATATTGACTTTACCATCGGGGAATGATGGGTTCATCATTTATAGTGATGCATTGAAGAAAGGACTTGGTTGTGTCCTTATGCAGAATGATAGGGTTATTGACTATGCATCACAATAGTTGAAAATTCATAAGAAAAACTATCCTACTCATGATCTCGAGTTAGCAGCTGTGATATTTACTTTGAATATATGGAGACAGTACCTCTATGGTGAAAAATGTGAGATTTATACTGATCACAAGAGTTTGAAGTATATTTTCTCACAAAAATAACTCAACATGAGGCAAAGGAGATGGATTGAATTACTCAAGGATTATGATTGCACAATACACTATCACCCGGGGAAGGCAAACAAGGTGGAAGATGCTTTGAGCAGAAAAGATCATGGAGTTTTGAACATTATGAGAATTGAAAGGGGTCCTATTTTCATTTATCTAGTGAAGATGGATATGGGAATTACCCTGGAAGGTGAAACATCTATACTTTTTCAAATGGCTTCCAAACCATCTTTACTAGAAAGGATAAAGAGTTCTCAGACCGGTGATGAAGAGTTTCAAAAGAAGATTAAAGCTGTGAATGATAGAAGATTGAGAGACTTTGTGTATGAAGATGGAATTTTGAAATTTGGGAAGAGACTTTGTGTTCCTGATATACCTGAACTAAAAAGGGAATTGTTGGATGATGCTCATAGTTCGAATTTTTCTATACACCCTGGGAGCACCAAAATGTATAGAGATTTGAAGGAACATTTTTGGTGGGACAACATGAAGAGGGAGATTGCTGATTTTGTGTTAATATGTATGGTTTTTCAACAAGTGAAAGTTGGAAGGAAACAGCCTGGAGGAGTATTGCAACCTCTTCCCATACCAGAGTGGAAATGGGATAATATTACGATGGAATTTTTCATGGGGCTACCAAAGACTCCTAGAAGGAACGATTCAATATGGGTTATTGTTGATCGTCTTACCAAGTCAGCACATTTTCTTGCTATAAGAGAAGATCTACCACTGGAACGTCTAGCAAGACTATATATTAATGAAGTTGTGAGCCTTCATGGAGTACCCTTATCGATTGTTTCTGATCGTGATCCCCGTTTTACTTCAAGATTCTGGAAAATTCTTCAGAAAGCCTGGGATACTGAACTTCGTTTGAGCACTGCCTACCACCCCCAAACTAATAGATAATCAGAATGGACTATTAAAACCTTAGAAGACATGTTTAGATCTTGATCACTTGACTTTCAGGGTATGTGGGATCAATATTTACCTCTGGTGGAATTTTCCTATAATAATAGCTTCCATTCAAGTATTCGGATGGCACCATATGAAGCGTTATACAGAAAGAGATGTCACACACCAACCTGTTGGGATGACATCGGTGAAAGAAAACTTTTAGGCCCAGAACTGGTGGAGGAAACAATGGAAAAGGTAAAGGTAATCCAAAACCACATCAAAGCAGCTCAAAGTAGGCAGAAGAGCTATGCCGATAACTAAAGGAAGGATTTTGAATTTCAAGTAGGATATCATGTTTTCTTGAAAGTATCTCCATGGAAGGGAGTTATACATTTTGGTAAGAAGGGTAAATTGAGTCCCAGGTACATCGGACCTTTCGAAATTCTAGAACGAATTGGGGTTGTAGCTTACCATTTGGAAATGCCGCCAAATCTCTCCAAAGTTAACGATGTGTTCTACGTATCACTGTTGAGAAAATACATGCCTGACCCAACGCATGTCCTCACTTACGAGGAAATAGAACTGGAACCCGATCTGTCTTATTACAAAGATCCCATCAGGATTCTTGATACAAGAGAGAAAGTGCTGAGAAACCGGACAGCTCGTCTGGTAAAAGTTCTATGGAGAAATCATAAGATGGAAGAGGCAGTGTGGGAACCCGAGGAACTTATGATGAAGAACCACCCGAGTCTTTTCATGCAGAAGAATTATAGAAATTTCAAGGACAAAATTATTTGAAGTAGGGGAGAATGTAACACCCCAAGCTTCCACAGTATGATTCTCTTTGAATAATACAGTAGCGTGTGTTGTATGCAACTTCGAGATTCTAACACACAACGACCAATCAAAGTAGTTGTTATGAATAATAATACCCACTTTTTGAAACTTTATAAATTTTATCTCTCAAAATGGACTTCATTTTTGGATTCGGAATATCTAAATTAGCCTAGGGTGAAATTTTGGTACTTTTCGGATAACTTTTATATTTGGATGAATAGTGAAAATTACTAAATTTTAATTAAAAACAACTTTTTTAATCGAAATAATTAGTAGTGATAAATTATGAATTTGAGTGGTTTTAAAGTATATTTAGAATATATTTTTACAATTTAATACAATTTTGGTCATTGGACATAATTTCACAATTAAACCGGACATAAACAAGTGTCAATCTTTTGATAGTTATTATCTCTTAAAAACACGCTTTTTGTTTTAACAACGGGAATTAATTTTAAATTAATTTCTGCCACTTCTGTGTTTTGAATTTGGAAAAATGAATTCCATATTTAGAATCAAGATGTACAAATTTTTTAAATAGGTAACTTTTATTTTTAGACATTTTGAATAATTACTTCAGTAAATATTTTATTTACCATGGATAAAGGGTAAATCCGGTAAATGAGGGTAAAAAAATAATATTATAATAATAATAAATTACCCTAAAATGTGTCCTAATCTTATTGGTAGATAAATGTCCGACCATGGGCATATTTGGGTCGATTTTGGGACCCCATGGATCCACTTGTAAGTGATAAGGACACTTTATATTAATTAAGTTAAAATAAATACAAAAATGACATAGGCATATATCTTTTAGAAAAACAATTTTTACATAGGGTTATATATGTTGGATTTTCGACTATAAATATTCATTAGAAATCTAAAAATATCTCCTACATAATGGTAGTTTATTTATAATTTTTAGACATTTAATAATTAATATTATTTATGACACAATAATGATGCAGTATTTTCCTTATTAATGAAAGAATCAAACAATTGGTATTATAAATGTTAAAATAAATGTAATTTGAAAGTTTTTATGACATCCATGAATTTTATTGGTTAATATGACATTATAGGATTGCTTAAATGAATTTGGTTCAAATTAATAAAGTTTTTAAGACTTTAACAAAAATCAATTATTGAATAGTGTCAAAGTTGACATAAATAAGTTTTTAAAACAAATATTATATTATTAATTGATATTCAATTCCTAAAAATCTAAGGCTTGGAAAAAGTACTTATATCATGATAGGTGTATAATTAATGGACCACTTGGGGGTCTCTTTGATGTATATAGTAATTTTATTAACTATATAATATAAAAATACAAAGGGACATGGTAAATGTCAAACTAATTAACTTAGAGTTAAAACTAAAAGATAAGGTTGATATAATGACCCAAAACTGTCTAAATTCTATTGTTTGAAAGTATTTATACCCATACCCACCTTATAATTTTAATAATAAACTTTGGAGCCATTAGAAACCGAATATGAATTTATTATAAAATAATATTTCTAGCTTTTCCAAAGGTGCCCCTCACCCATCTTATAAAAAGGCACTCCCCCTTCTCACTAATTAACACATTAAAAGCCTTTTGGATCGGTCAAAACCTACCCAAATACTCTCTAAACTTACCTTACTTCAACCTAGAGGCCTTAGTTTGATCATAAAACCAACCTAAGTATCCCTTTTGATCAAATCAAAAGGAAGAACCCGATTAAGAGGTAATGTTTTCACCACCCTCTTTCAAGTTCCTTTCTTCTTCCACTTCTTCTTTCTTTGTTATTCCCATTCTAAAATAATAACTCCAGTATATTATATATATTTTGATTTTATTATAAATATGGTACAACCATATTCATTATTATATCCATCCTTTTAATGACATGTCACCATACGTGAGTACGTACGGCTTACCGTCTTCACGTCGTGGTGTAATTGTTATTCAAAATATTATTATTTGTATGGGTATAATAATGATATTTAATTCATGTAAATAATAAATATACTATAATAATTATTATTTATATATGATATATCATCCAATTATATATTATTTTAATATCAAAAGAATGATATTGTCGCTCGTGCGTACGTACGGACTACCGTCTCCACGAACGCGATGAGATTCATTCCCCATCGTATCCATTCAAGACTAATTCTCATTTAATGATTAAAAATAATGTTTAAGGACTTGATATCATTCTGGATATGAATAATATACAACATATACATAACAAACATGGCTTATGTAATAAAACATATAAAAGAAAATGAGTAAGTTAACACCCGAAACAATGATAATAATAAGATATTATTAACAAATCAATGTTAAAAGATAATATATGATATCATATTAATATATATGATTATTGTGTAATTTAATAACAATTATTTCACCATTATATAGGAGTTTAACCTACTCTCAACCAAGGAAAAGTACAATATGAGGGTTTATTTCACAATCTCTTCATTATCCGAGGTTGTTTATACGTAATTATCTATTGGGACCTCTTTATCATCCACATCCATGTTTCTTAGAAATGTATTTCAAATCATTATTACTATTTTAAAGACTATGGTATAAAGTCATTTATACCCTTTTTTACTTTTTATAAGAATTTTATAAAGGAATATTTCTGTCGTTTTCCAAACAAGGTCCTTTTTAACCTTTTTCGACAGAATTAAGGTAAGAATGTCTTTTTTTAACTTATACGGCGGGTGCTGCTATTTTCCACCATTATAAAATCATAGAAGCTTCCCTTACAAGATTATAAGAATATTTTCAAATTAAATGTTTTATTTTATAATTATGTGACTTTTAAATGATTTCAAAAAAAGAGATATTTCTCTCAAATAGTTTTGATTTCATCTATGTCAACATCCTTTGATGGATTTTAAGCTTATTTGAAGTTTATTTATTATGATACAAAACTTCCATATTGTATTAAAGGTTTTGTGATATTTTTTACTGTGGATGTGTTATATTTATACCATTCATAGTTTATGGAGAAAGTATTAACATTTCGTATGCTAATTTTAATACGAATGTTTATGTTATGTTTAAACCTGTTCATATGAGGAATGAATTGGACTTAATATGTGACGGGTGGAGCCCGCTATAGATCCTTGAATTATCGGTAGGTCTCATGAGGCAAACTAGTGTCTTGGCACAAGCCCTTGACAAAATATTATTTGTAGTCTTGGCGTGAGGCCTTGGCTATGTGGTTATGATAGTCTGGTATTATGCATTCCATCATTATGAAAGTGGTTATTGATATTGCATGTGATTATTCGACAGTAGAATATCCATGTGAATAAGTAAATGGTATTATTTCATTTTATTTTTTCCATATTATGTTGAAGTTCAAGTTTAAAAGGCTTTTGTTTTAGTTATACATTGCCTTAAATGTTTATGCTTATTTATAAAAGTTTCCGCTATATTGTTATCCTTACTGGGTATTTGAGCTCACCTATTTCTATGTTTTATTTTTTCCAGGATGTGAAGAAGTACTTTATGAATGACCTGTAGGGATAGTATAAGGGGATATGAGTGTGGAGACAAGATGTTGTTGTAGTTTTCACTTTATGATGTAATGTAAACTTTATGAATGTATCAAGTGTTTCCAAGACTACTAAACTAATCAGTATTTTGAGACTTGATATTTTGTGATCATGCCAATGTTATGTAATAATGCACCAACTCTAGGTAACTGGGTTCGGGGTGTTACAAGTTTTGTAAAGGTAATACCTTTACATGAGGGAGTTGTGTAGAGGTAATCTGTATATTTCCTTTACACTGCATTTTTTCAAATCGATTTGTGTAAAGGTAACCTTTATATTACCTTTACACCGGCTTTAGAAAAACATCAGTCCCCCTTATGCAGAGTGTCTACATAAGGGTAGAAGGGAGGATACCCTTATGCAAAATAGGGATTTTGTTAAGGGTAAGCAGAAGCTATATTTAAAAAAATAAATATTATATGCTTTTATGATTTTTAAAATGTTTATAAATCATAATAAAAGGAATTTTTGGATATTTTAATTTATAAGGATTTTGTAAATTGACTAATTGATTATAAGTTTTTATAATTAATTAAATAAATTTTTATGAGACATTATTCCTAAAAATTAAAGGTTAATATTTTAAAATACCTTTTTCAAATTAATGGTATTCCTTATGTTCTAGAAATAAAAAATTTATTTATAAATCATAAGTGATTTATAAAGTGTTTATAAATTACAATATATATGATGTTTATATTATATAAAATTTTTATATAATAGATATTGAATTATAAAATGTTTATAATTCATGAAATATCATATAAATTCCATTTAATATAAAATATGAAGGGTTTAAAATTGAAATGAATGTAAATTTTGTATATTCTTTATAAATTATTAAATGTATATAATTAGAATTTATTTATGAATAGTTTATATACGTCTCATTTTTTGGAAAATAAATAAATTATTTATTTATTTGTTAAATTTACTTGATATTCATGTTTAGTAAATTGTGTATGAAATATGATTATTATGTGTTCCCATTTATATGATAAATTGATTATAGGATATAGCCTTGCATATTATGATAGGTTTGATATCATAAAATTTATTTTTTGTCTACCTTGACCTCTATTTGTTATTTTAGTTATGATATTGAGAATAATTGTGGGGTATAGTTTGTTCATATTATGTGTTATAGACATTGGAATTGAATTCTCTCTTGGGTAATGTATCCCCAGGTAGAGGGACTTGTGGTTGAACCACCAACTTTCCTGGAGGTTTTCCTTATCTAAGAAAGTGAATGGGGTTATATTTATGTCACTCTAGGCTTACTCATGTGGATTTTTTCAATATCATATTACTATATTCCTTTACAAGAAGTGTTCGTATATCTTATGCATGTGATGAATTTGGATATGTATGAATATACTTGACTTCTTTTTTTTGGTGATTAACGTAAAATTTTAGATTGTGTAAAGAGTTACACATTAATGTTATGTGAATACATCAATTTAGTGGTTGGAATAGGGATTTACAAAACTAAATTGTTATAAGTATGCATACACAAAAGGAAATAAAACATTAAATGATAATTATTACATATGATGTGATAGTTATGAATTTAATATGCATATAATTTATATTAAATTGGTGAGACTTTAAAAAGAAAACCCATCAAATACTAAGTGTGTGATTCCTTCTAAAGTGACACTTGTCAAGACCTCAATCATATAACTGGGTAGGTCATGCCATAGCTAGGTTCCCATGGATTATCTTGTATAAGTAAATAATGTAATGGTTAACATTGGAACATCCTTGGGTAGGTCATTCCATAGTTGGGTGACACTAAAACATCCTTGGGTACATCATGACATGGTTGGGTGCCCCCAAATCATCCTTTATTAGCTTATTTTTTATGTTTAATTTGGGTAACACTTGTTGGGAAACCCTAATAGGATTAGGTTACAGAGGAATAGTGATGATTGAATCCATATGATGGATTTGGATAAGTGGTTATCCACACAACTATCTGAGGGTCGCAACTATTGTGATTGAGATGATTCCCTTCCTAAATAACCAACTGGTGAGATAAACTCCATAGAGGAATCTTTGCTTAGTGAAATATGGATTTTGACTCACTAAATGGATATGATTTATGGAGTTGTCAATTTTAGTGGGTTCACTATCACTAAAAGTCCTTAATGAAAATATATTAAAACATGATATTCATATGATAAAAAGTTTCACTATAGATAAATGCATCATCGTCAAAAAATTAAACTTTATATTAATCCTTGATATAAGGATATCAAAGTACTTAACTCTTAAGACTCGTGTCGTAAGAAAATTCCTTGAGTAATAGAAATATTCTATGTGTTAGAACAGTTCCTTCCTGGGTAACAAAGTATTGAAGTTGTTTAAAAATAAAATAAATATGCTTATAGAAGCATGGAATTATTCATTTAAGGTTTAAAAGGCATTAGAAGTTAATTTACCTAAGGAATTATAGTCTCATATACTCAATATGATTGGGTATTTCAATAATATTCAATATGATTGAATATGTTTAGAGAGACTGAATAATTATAATAAGGCTTATTTTGGTTAAGGAATTCATTCTATTATCATCTATGGAAATGTTCTGGCAAGATGGATGAATTAAATAAAAGTTTGCCCTATATTCTAAAAGTGTTGAGAATAAATTAACTAGTTATATGATGTTTATGTTCCAGTACTATACAAATAGTACAAGGAAGTAAAATTTCAAAAAAAAAGGAAATGAGAAAGTCCAATAATATTTATTTAAGAAGCCAGTTGATGTTATTTGAAAATTTTGGGTATCAATAATTCATAATGATTCCATATGATGGGATTATCTAGAATACCTAAAGGGTTTTGGGAACTCTATGGAATGTAAATGTCAGGTATCGGTATTATAAAAATTAATTCTTTAATTTTGAAGGGTATATGATACTGAATGTATATTTTACAAATTTTGTAAATATACATGAGTTCAAAATCAAAGGAATAATTTAAATATATTATATTTTTCATTCAAGCAATGAAGTAAATAGTTGTTACATCATAAATTTGAATGTAAAGATATTTATCATGCTTGAATGAATCTAAGTAAAGTATGTGTATCTTCATATCACATCTCTTATATGATAATCTCCAAACTATATTTTTTTATTTCAAAGTGAATTGATTTAAGTTTGAGCAAGATACAAACATATCTTAAATCAATAAGATTCAAAATTAAAAAATGATTCATTGGGTTTGTTTTCAGAAGATGATATAGATAAAAGTGTTTTATCTAGGATAAAGTGTTTATCCATATATTTGTAAAAATATGATGAAATTTTATTCCAACCTATAGTGGTGTATTTTAATTAATAAAATATTCTATTTCAATAAAGTACTATAAACATGTAGAATTATATATGAGATATGAAAATAATAGTTTATTTGTTTGATATTCCCACTAAAAGGAAATAAGTGTTATTTCTTAAAAGATAAAGTAGTTTGTATTGTATCTTATAAATATATTCTAAATACAATATAGTGTCTGAGAGGTTAATAGGGGTACTTTTAGACTTATATAAGTTAATATTTAACAAATAGAAGTTTATATCGGTCTAAAATTATAGTGATTTTTCACTTAATATTCAAAAGAAGTTTAGGATATGTGATGGTAAAGAAAAATGTATAGAGTTACATTTAGTTAACAAGTGAACATAATTATTCCCTAAAGTTTTATACCAACCAATACACAAATTCTATCACTTAGTATTGTAAAATATTTTAGGTTATAGTGGTAAATAAAAGCATAAAGAGTTACATTAGTCACCATAACGAAGTGGATATCACTTTATCCTGAAATATTTTAAGATGTTATGGTAAAGTGATAATGTAAATAATTACATTATTTATAAAATATTTCAAGGAAAAAGTTTTATGGAATGGTTCTAAGGATGATGATGATGTACTTAAAAAGAGTTCTAAGTATGCAGAAAAAGATAACATTATAACATTTATTGTTATGAAGTTAAGGAGCTTGAATATGCTCAACGAATTAAACATTGGGAATATGATTCCTATGTCTCACCATTATTTGAAATTGATTTCTTCATAAATATTACTCACTTAGAGTTTAGTGTGAGTACTTGATCAGATGGTCGTATAGGAATGTGATAGGAATTACATGTGGATGTAATGTCTAAGAACCATTTTTTCAGCAACAACATGAAATTCATTTAAAATATCTTAAGAGATTGGTTATAATGGTTGTAAACATATAATTTATTTATAATAAAGAAAATATTTATTTATCATTAATTCATGTGCGCTGAAATTTACCTTACATGAATAGTTGAATGATAAATATCCCCTCAAAGTACAAACTTTGAGTTGGCCCTAACCGATGATCAACATGGAGTATAATGGGTTGTGATGATATGTAAAGGTTAGATTGAATATATTATTGTATATAAAGGGTTTTATATGAGATATGAAGAATATATTCTTGAGGTAATATGTAGATACTTATTACTTGGACTGATCTGTGAAAGTATATCTCATGGAATGTCATACAATCATAGATATACTTATGGGTGTATGTTTATTATCAGTTCTTCTTATCTGAGGTTGGTGAATACCTTGCATGAGAACTTTCATACTTTGATATCCTACTTAGAGAAAATCAGCATATGAACGTAGCTAATACAAGGATGGTTGGGTATGTTGTTGATCATTTCATCGGTTAGAGTGCAACCAAGATGGGATTTGTCCACTTGTATGATAAGAAAAGACATTTAGCCCTTGATTGAATTAGACTGAGGAAATGCATGGTCATGTTTATTTGTTTCACATATGATGTTTTCAACTACTTGGATAAGTGATATGTGATATACTTATTAGATAAATGAATAACATGTGATGTATTAATTGAATCGGTCAATCTTTTTGGAAAATTAAAAAATGATGAGATGCTATACTAGATTGACATATTCCATGTCTAGTGGTCACTTGATTTCATGTGAAAAGGTATTATATGGGTATACATATGATGTATATGATACATATTATGGGGGATATGTTCATATAAAGATATGAATATGTTTGATGGAGATCACACCAAACCCCTTATTAGCTTGGGTAGCACCAATTATTTGCTAGAGGCTTCTCTTTGCTTACATCTATGAAATTGGGATTTCATAGTTATTGTCAACATTGCTAAGGCTCGTAGGGTCACACAATTAGGCCCTTGGATAAGGAGTGTTTGTTCAAAATGAAGAAATTTTGATAAAAAACCATATCCAAAAGAGTTTTGATGGATTCACAAAGATTTGTGAAGTTTTTCATAAAATCCTTATGTGATTTTAGTAAAAGTATGAGATTGTTGGATGTGCACTAAAATGTACATTCATGAGATGCATTTACACATTCATATAATGCATGGAATATATATATATATATATATTATGATATTATATATGGTGTACATTTAATATATGCTTATGATGCAAGTATTTATCATTCATGTGATGCATGAATCACTACTACAAAATATGTCTTTAACAATGCTATAAATATCCTTTATCAGCACTAGAAAAGTGTTGACTACATGAGCGAGGTTAAAATCCATAGTCTTTTATCAGTGCTTAAAAATCACTAATAAAGGGATCCTTTATTGGCGCTAAAAAATCACTGATAAATAGGACCTTTATTAGTGATTTAATTTAGCACCGCTAAAGATTCCATTTATCAACACTTATAAAAGCACTGATAAAGTACACCTTTATCCATGCTTATAAAAGCACATATAAAGGACCTTTTATCCATGCTCATAGAAGCAATGATAAAGGGTCATACTGTAGTGTGTTGTAATAGCACACCGTAGCACCAGAAACACAATAGATATCAACAAAAACAAGTCCCAATATAGGATTTAAATGAAATGAAATTTACAACATAAACACAATAAAAAAAACAATATATTATAGATAGTTAAAACATTGGTTTATACAATTACATAAATAAAAATTATTACATGCATTCAAAAATATCAATGTTCCTTTTTCTTTTAATCCTGACCTGAATCATGTTATTTCTGAACAAACCACCCTTTCTCGAACAAATTAACGCACCTATATAAGAAAATGATTTTTATGTTAGTAATAATATACAAAATTAAATTAACAAAAGGTGTTAATTTTACTAAAATTGATGTCAATTTCAAATAAAAAGATGCACTTTGTGTCATACTGGTCACATAGTACATCAGATTGAGGTGTGTATGATTCCAATACATCTAAAATGACTTTTTTATTATTTTCCTAAAGTATCAAAACAATCAAAATGTGTTTGCTCAGTTTTGAGTATGTCAGTTGTCTTTTTTACTAAAATTTCATTTTAAACTGGAAACACACACTTTTGACTCATTCTGATCACATCATGTATCGGTTTGATGTGAAATGGATCCCTACATGTTACAAATGACTTATTAATAATTTTACTAAGTTATCAATAAAATCCAAGTGTGTTTGATCAATTTTCATTGAGTGATTCTTTTTGAACTAAAATATCGATTTTAAACTGATAACGGACACTTTGAATCATACCGGTCACATAGTATATTATATTGAGGTGACTTTAATTCCTACATGTCACAAATGACTTATAGATCATTTTCGTAAAGTATAAAAACAATATGAATGTGTTTTATCAGTTTTGAGTAGGACAGTTGTCCATTTTACTAAAATTGATGACAATTTTAAATAAAAAGATGCACTTTGAGTCCTACCGATCACATCATGCGTCAGATTGAGGTGCGATTGATTCCTACATGTCCCAAATAACTTATAAATATTTTTACTAAATTATCAAAATAATATGAATGTGTTTTCATGGTTTTGAGTATGTCACTTGTCTTTTTTACTAAAATGTCATTTTAAAATTGAAACATGCACCTTGACTCATACTGATCACATTGTGTATCAAATTGAGGTGTGACTAATTCCTACACATCAAAAATGACTTATGGACCATTTTCCTAAAGTATTTAAACAATTTGAATGCATTTTCTCAATTTTGATTAGGCCAGTTGGCCTTTTTACTAAAATTGATGTCAATTTTAAATAAAAACATGCACTTGGAGTCACACCAGTCACACCATGCATCGGATTGAGGTGAAGCTTATTCATGAAAATCTCAAATCACTTATGGATCATTTTCCTAAAGTATCAAAACAATATGAATGTGTTTTTTTAGTTTTTAGAAGGTCTGTTTTTTTATGAAAATTGATGTCAATTTTAAATAAAGACACACTTAGATTCATACCAGTCACACCATGCATCGGATTGAGGTGTGGATGATTCCTACATGTTCCAAATCACTTATGGATTGTTTTCCTAAAGTATATAAATAATATTAATTTTTTTTCTCAGTTTTAATTATGTCACTTATCTTAATTACTAAAATGTTATCTTAAACTTAAAACATGCACTTTGACTCATACAGATCACATCATGTATCGGTTTGATGTGAGGTTGATTCCTACATGTCACAAATTATTTATGAATCTATTCCATAAATTATCAATAAAATTCAAGCATGTTTGCACGGTTTTCAGAGAGTGACACTTTTTAATGTTAGATGTTGATTTTAAACTGATAACGGACACATTGAGTTGGTTGTCTTTTTTACTAAAATTAATGTCAATTTTAAATAAAAAGAATTACTTTGAGTCATAATGGTCACATCATGTTTCGGATTGAGGTGAGGCTGATTCCTACATGTCCCAAAGTCTCAAAACAATCCTAACTATTAATGTTACCATGATTTACATTGACTTTCTTTATCAAACTACCAACACTACATGAGAATCTTTGAACAAACCACATCAAATTGAAAAAAAGAATCCACCTATATAAGAAAATGATTATTATGAGTAATACTAAAAAGAAATAAATTAAACATAAATATGAAATAATACATTAATTCTATGGGTAATGATTTTACTGTGAAAATATCAAGATTACATCTATAATTGAGCAATGGAGAGAACTTAAAGGAAAGTGATAAATTTCAACACTGCGGGGGTTAAAGTTTTTGAGGGAGAATAAGTATTTGGAAGTTTTCATGTAGAAAGGCTTGAAAGATGGATAGATTACCCAAAGTCAAAAAAAAAGAATCCAATTATATAATAAAAAAATTATTATATGAGTGATACTAAAAAAAATAAATTAAACACAAATATGAACCAATACATTAATTATATAGACAATGATTTTACTGTGAAAACATCAAGATTACCTCTGTAATTGAGCAGAGGTAGCACCATTGCTCTTCCTGTAAAGGTAGTATAGGGAACTTGAAAGAAAGTGATATATGCACCACTACAGGGGTGAAAAGGTTTTGAGGAAGAAGAAGTCTATAGAATTTTTGGTATATAAAGGCATGAAAGATGGACAGACCAACCTAACTTGAACAAAAGAATCCACCTATATAAGAAGACAATTATTATGTGATTAATACTAAAAAGAAATAAATTAAGTAAAAATATGAAACAATACATTAATTCTATGGGCAATGATTTTACTATACAAACATCAAGATTACCTCTGTAATTGAGCAGAGGTGGCATCATTTCTCTTCCTATAAAGTGTGTGGAGATAACTTGAGAGAAAGTGATAAATGAAATACTGTAGGGGTGAAAAGTTTTTGAAGGAGAAGAATTATGTGGAAGTTTTGGTGCAGAAAGGCATGAAAGATGGATAGACCACCCCAACTCAAACAAAAGAATCTACCTATATAAGAAAAACAATTATTATGTGAGTAATACTAAAAAGAAATAAATTAAAAATAAATATGAAATAATACATTAATTCTATGGACAATGATATTACTGTGAAAACATCAAGATTATCTTTGTGATTGAGCAGATATAGTATCATTGCTCTTATTGAAAAGGCATGACACATGGACAGAAATATTCTAAAATAAATGAACACCGTAAGGAATAATGAAAATTAAATCAATGTTTTATTATATAATTTTTCGATAAAATAGAGAAAGTATATCGTAACATTACCTTTACATATTTCTAAAGGATTTTCTTCATTATAGTTTGTTCTTATGGGGAATTGGTAACATCATCATGTGTAGAAGACATTGTATACATGATTAGTCAAACATTTAATTTATATTATGTTAATGTAGTAGATAACATATAATATTATGAGAAAAAACATAATATATTAAAAAAAATTACCTTCTCATTGAACTCTCTTTTTTTAAAGGTTTCAAGGATTTGGTTCCTCTATCGAGAATCCAAATCCCCTCTTTGTGGTCCCCTCTAATGTAGAAGACATTATCTAAATTGGGAATGGTATGAACTGGTTATGATGTCCTGATGAAAGGTTCATCCTCGATTAAATACATAATTTAAATGAAGAGAAAACAATCTAGGCTTGTTTTCTCAGTTTTGGTGATGTGGTGTGCATTTAAAACTAAAATGATGCTTATATATTGAAAAAATGCACTCAAAGTCATACCGGTCACACAATGCATCATATTGAGGTGAGGATGATTCCTAAACATCACAAATGACTTATAGATCATTTTCCTAAAGTATCAAAATAATCTGAATGTGTTTTCTCAGTTTTGAGTAGGTGAGTTGTCCTTTTTACTAAAATTGATGTCAATTTTAAATAAAAAGATGCACTTTGAATTATATTAGTCACATCGTGCATCATATTGAGTTGCGTCTAATTTTTACACATCCCAAATGGCTTATGGATCATTTTTATAAAGTATAAAAATAATCTGAATGTGTTTACTTAGTTTTGAGTATGTCACTTGTCGTTTTTACTAAAATGTCATTTTAAATTGGAAACACGTACTTTGATTCATACCGATCACATCATGTATCGGTTTGATATGAGAATTATTCCTAAACATTAAAAATTACTTATGAATCAATGTCCTAAATTATCAAGAAAATCCAAGTGTGTTTGCTCGATTTTCAGTGAGTTCCATTTTTTAACTAAACTATCGATTTTAAACTAATAATGGACACATTGAGTCATACCGGGCACATCGTACATCGGATTGAGGTTTGGATTATTATTACACATCAAAAATGACTTATGGATAATTTTCTTAAAGTATCAAAACAATCTGAATGTGTTTTATTAGTTTTGAGTGGGTCAATTTTCCTTTTTATTAAAATTGATGTCATTTTTAAATAAAAAGACGCACTTTGAGTCATACCAGTCACACTGTGCATAGAATTGAGGTACGGATGATTCCTAAATTTTAAATTACTTATGGATCATTTTCCTAAAGTATAAAATCAATATGAATCCATTTTCTTGGCTTTGAGTATGTTACTTGTTTTTTTTACTAAAATGTCATTTTAAACTGGAAATGTGCACTTTGACCTATACCGATCACATCCTGTATTGGTTTGACGTGAGGATGATTACCACATGTTATAAAGGACTTATGAATTGATTTACTAAATTATCAAGAAAATATGATCATGTTTTCTTTGTTTTCAGTGAGTGATATTTTTTGAACTAAACTGTCAATTTTAAACTGATAACGGACACATTAAGTCATAGTGGTAACACTGTGCGTCAAATTGTGGTGCAGCTAATTCTTCCACATCTCAAATGACTTATGGATCATTTCCCTAAGTTTGAATTAAGTACATGCCTCCATAGACCTCTTTTTCCATTCATATAAAACCCTGTCATTTTTTAATAAAATAAAAGCCATTAAAAACCAAGTTTTATCGGAAAAAAACATTATAAAAAACCATCAACCAATTATTTTATTAAAGTTTTATTTGGATCCTTATGGATAAATTCAAGGATAAAAATGAAAATAATTTATCATTAACTATGTCTCCATGTAAAATCAAATAAATTACTTTCAGTAACATACACTCGTCAGTTGAAATTAAACTGTAGCAACCCAAGACCCCCGGGCTACGCAGCACTACAGTTGCGTATTCTGATTCTTCTGTATCCACCCTCTCTATTTCATTCTCACCCTTCACTCTATCGTTTCTATGGTTGTGTGGATCTTTTCTCTGGAAAGAGTTGGTGGTAATGGAGGCATCGATTTAATAACTAGTATCGACGGTGTAATTTTCAAGCAACGATGCCTTGACGCTTCGCTTGGAGCTGCTAGAGACCGGATCATGGAAATCAAATCCCAAATCCCCTATGTAAAGCCTCCTCCATTTTCGAGTCATTTTTTCACCTGTCACAAATCCTCCATGAAGAGAGATGCCTTCCTCAAAAAAGGAAAGATAAAGGTTAGTAGGATGAGAGAGGCCAGGGTCCAGAGGGACCGAACAAATCTGGGTCGACTCGTGAGGGGCCTTAGATGCATCCTTGAACCCTGGTCCTATCCACAAGGATGGGATGACCATCTCTAAACGGGGAAGAACATAATCACTAGGAGTGTTCTAGGTGGATATCAAAAGGGACTTAGCTGGTGGGCCATGGTGAGCGGAAGGAGAAGCATGGGGAGGATGGACTTCTAGCTCAGGGGTGACATGTAACGGGGGGAGGGGGGAACTACCACCCTCACCTCCTATAGCCTAGATGAAGAGGAATCCACTACCCTCTTATGTAGTAGCATGATGTCAGAAGGGGGTACCACCACTGCCTCTGGACTAACCCAAGAAGGGTGATTGAGCCGATGAATAGGAGAAGACTCTGAAATTTGGCATGCAGCAGCGACAAACGCATTTAATCCCTGCGCAGGGGGGCCAAGACTGAAAATTCTATTTTTTGATTTCCTAAATACCCCGCTTTATGGGTGAGTGGTAACCACGACAACACAATACCCAAAAAACCTTACACCAAACGCGGGATCCGAATTCAAAGGTTCAAAAATGAAAATTCAAAATTCAAAATAGCCACAGGACCTGAGGAGACCTCAAGCCATGAGAAACCACAGCTGCCAATCATGTCGCCCACCATCATCATGGATCCAGTATGCCTCATCACCTACACCATAATCCCCATAAATCTATTCACCATCTTCACCAACACTTCAAGAAAGAAACATTGACGTCGTTGTCACCCTATCATTGTTGGAGCTGATAACCAAATCTACTGAAAACATAGAAACCCCATCATCAATGAAAAACAAACTTTGACATGTTTTCCCCTATCACTGAGGGACACGGCACCACTAGACGAGGAGGGGATGAGCTAACTTAGGAATAAGGGAAACAAGGTGGACCCAACGGGATAACCACTACCTTGGCACCCGAAGGGCCTTGGGTCACCTGCCTGTTGAGCATAGCTCTGGCCTTCTATTTTTCAACCTCTAAGGTGAAGCTTCTCTCTAAGGTTTTAGCCCGCAACCATGGGTCGTATTATAGTGTCAATCATCCCTCCACGTCATTTTTCTTCGTTCCACGATCTTTAACTCTGTGACCAATGGTGCCGCAAAAAATTAGAAAGAGGGGAGTTTTTCAAATTCCAAGGACACCCAGATCTTGTCATCTGAAAGTTTCAAAAACAAACCTCACATAAGATGTTAAGAGATATCCATAACCCCGATCCGCACATAGGAACCCCATTGAATCATATCCGGATCATCTCACTCCATGAAATCCCCAATAGTATTGCCAATATCGTGCATGACTTGCTCAATTATACTGGTAAAGGGAATTCCTTTCACCCGTACCCAAAAGGGGGAACGGGAGAAGGACATATCACCTATGTTAGATCCATTTGACAAGTCATTGATCACAATCAGGTGGTTATCAAAAGACCACAGTCATCCACTCAAAAATCTAATCTTATCAGTCTCCCTGGAGAATTCGAAGACTATCATCCCAGCTTCGATTTCCCTAATCGCAACCTCTTCTTCCAATCTCCATAAGGACTACATTGTGTTTTTTCAGAGCATTCATATTAACGGATCTATAAGACAAAATCTCACCTACTAGGAGACAGGACAGGTGGTTTTGGAGATTGATGTCTTCTTTGGTGCGTACTTCCAGAGTCGAATTTTCCTAGTCTGTGATTGAAAACTTCTTCCAATGATTAAGAATATCATTCTTCATAGTTATAGGTGAGGACTTCATTGAGACAAAAATATTGATATGGTCGTGAGGCATGCCTCACACTCCCAAAAACCAAGGTTGCTTGTGGAGAAAAGCTCGACACAATGAAACGGTCACTTGTGGAATTGAAGTCATCGAGGCTCACAGATCTCTGGCGTAAGGTGACACAGAACACATATCTCATTCGCTACCTCACACAATTCATAGATCCAGCCCTGAGGATCACAAATCAAGACTCACAACAATCTTCGATCTGAAGAGACATTGAAACCAGAGATTATAGAACTTTGAACGAACCCACCACATGATACGGGACAAGTCCATCGTAGATCCGTTGAAGTTCCAAAGAAATCAAGGGACATGAAGGTCTACCGCTGAGGCTAGAAGTTGCCAAGAAAACACGGAAAAGTCGATGGAGGCAGGAAAGCCTGAAGAACTGGCGGTCGCAAACTAGCGGTCAATCACCGACGGTCACAAGATGAGGTTGTCACAACACGCCAATCTGAAATCATCGAGACCAAAAGAAGCGGAGAACCGAGATCAGAGAGCGTCATAGAATGTAGATCCATGCCTTCACAGGTCCACTGAAGAGCCGACGAACTTTAATTCATTGAGAATTAATGAATAACTCGAAGGCATAATGGTCATCACGGATCATTTAAGAGTGTGATAGATCCCATAGAAAAATTCCAGAGGGCGATGAAACCGGCCACACTAGAGAGCAGATTCGATGTAGGTCCTAAAAGCTTACGGAAAGGAAGGTGGTGACGACCCACTCCTAGATGGTTTATTCATCAGTACAATCCATTATAAATGGATTAATAGATTTTCATTTATTCATTGTAATTAATTCAATAAATAAATATCCTAGCTATTAGAAATTCATACGACATGTTATGAATTAGAGGAGCCTTGAGCTTCAACTATATAAGATGATGAGATCCTATCATGTTGGGTGTGTGGTGTGTATGAGCTTCTTCCAAAAATATATTCTTCCCAAGTGTTGTTCATATCACTTGAGAAGGTGGTTACACCCCTTCAGTTACTCAAGAATTCACATTATACGATCACAGGTCCATTGGTCGGTATACTCCCTCGGAGGCAGGGTGCTTCTATTCACTACTCCTCATGATCTTCCTCAAACACTCTCCATGAAAGTAAGATCAAAACTGTTTTAGTTTGTGAATTCTTGATACTCTATTTTATAGTATTATTCACACGTTAATTTCTTGAAGATAGATCTCATGTGTTTTGGGTTGTCTTATGCTACATATGATCATTAGGTGATCATATGAAACTCATTAGGCATGGCGTCTTTGTGTGGAGGAATGTGCAGGTGGAGGAGTCGTCGGTTGGGAGTTGTGTGGGGAGTGGAGTCGTGCAGGAAGAAGTAGCTCCACGTGGGGAGAGGGAACACGAGGCACATGGGATAATAAGGGGTGCATGGAGGATGAAATAAGGAATGGGGAGAGAAATTTTGGGGGTTTTGTTTAATTGCGTAACAACTACTAGTTGGCGATTCCTCCCCCCCCCCCCCCCTCCCTAATAGTCAAATATGACAACCCTTCTTTTATTACAAACTTAAACATGATTTATTATATAAACTATTTACTTGATACAACATGGATGATCAAGAGTTCTAGTGTCTTTGGGGATTAGGATCATTACATAACAACTTAAAACATGAAATACAGCATCTTTATTGAAAACTTCCTTTACATGACCACTACATTCCCTCGTACTTAGCATTGCATGGGATAACCTGAGGACATGCATAAGAAAAGGGGTGACCTATAAAGCCCAATAAGGGAATAAACATGGAATAAATGAGGAGTAAAATACATGTTAGACAATAGGAATATCAATAGATCACAAGAGAAACATGAACATAAAGACATGATAAAGCATGATAATCATAACATGGAAATATCACAACAACACTTAACATGGAATTAGCATGAGCCAAGGCTTATTGCACATTGAGCATGAGTAAATCCTCATTGCACATGAAGCACGAGTATAGCCTCGTTGCACTTGAATTAGTATGAGTCAATACTCATTGCACATGATGTATCATGATACTATACTTTACCCAATGCATTGGAGCGCTATAAGGGTGCACCCTTCTTAAACATTTCATTTCATGCATAAGTGTGCCACATGGATCATAAAATATGGATTCATAAAAAATAATCATTTATTACATGATAAAAGAATGTGGAATTCATACATGAAACTTTATAACCAATAAGTAAATGTGCATAAATATGAATACCCTTGATGGAGAAATGGGTATGGTATTCACTACACAGTGGCATTGGCTTAGAAAATCAGTGCGATTTCGGCAGCGTAACGGCGTGACATAAGAATTCATAAAAATGGTTGATGAAAGAGAAAGGGGTTCCTCATAATATTTAAATGAAATGGATAGTAAGGAGTTAATATATATACATGTCCCAACAATTGTAATGGAATTTAGATTCATGATACAAAAGTATTGCTTGAATATAAATGAGGAGAGAGAAGTTCCTTTCAGAATTTCAGCATAGTAACGGGTGTACATGGGAGGTATTTAATGAGAGAGAAAGGGGTTCATCATAATATTTACATGTAATGTATAGTAAGGAGGTAATATAGATACATGTCCCAATAATTTTAATAGAATTTAGATTCATGATACAAAAGTATTTCTTGAATGTAAATGAGGAGAGAGAAGTTTCTTTCGGAATTTCGGCATAGTAACGGGTGTACATGGGAGGCATTTAATGAAAGAGAAAGGGGTCTCCAATCATTCAAAAAATAAGAGGACGGTATGGGTAGGTTTGAAACCATACCCCAACATTTATAATTGAAATTAAAAGGTCATAACAATATTAAGAAAATTGGATAAAAAAATGAAAGGAAGAAAAACCCTTACTTGGAAGTGTGCTTCCAAAGGCTTGAGAGAGGCTTCTTGGGAGCTTGGATCACATTTGGAGGATTATATAGAGATTAGGGAAGAGGTTGGATGAACTCTAAAGGATTTTAGTGAGGAGGAAGTGGGATCTTGGGTGGTTTTATATAGGAAAGGTGAGTGAATTCTTTATTATTTAGGTTTGGGACCCCTTACATTAAACTAATCCAAACCACAAATCAGCTCATGGTTTTTGCCCATGGTTTTTGGAAAAGGGAAGAGTAAAATAATATTTTATAAGGTCAAAGTCCGAACTTATTAAAATAATGGGGTTGATTTTGTGGAGGTGAGTCACACTCCCATGGAAAATAATTTAAAAAGACAAGATGTTTAATAAGTCTTGAGGGGTCCATTAATGCTTTGAAAAGTAAGTCAAACAAACCCAAAATCACATTATTTTAATTTTAAAACATATATTGGCCAAACATAAAGCTTATAGTATTTTATTACATCACTTTTGGGTCATTATGATGTCATAAAACACATTATATATTTAAACGGTATTTAATTTTTACCCAAAAATTTGACTATCTCAGAAAATTATGAAAAATTAACCGTTGGATAATTTCAATGTCATGATTCCAGAAATATCATTTATTTTATCTAAATAATTTTCTAAATATGTTAATTTTCACTTTTAAAATAAAAACCGACATTTATCGAAAATTTACAGGTTTTGACAGAAATGGCTTCCAACCCTTAATAAAAATTATAATTGCATTCATAAAATTATATGATCATTTATATAAAATTAATTTAATAATAATAATAATTTATTAAAATATTATTTAATTCAAAAATCCCTTAATTTGATAAAATAGATTTCTTAATTAAATAATAATTAAAAACACTATTTGTACTTTAAAAACTATTTACAATGTATCAATAATGACAAGAAGGTATATTCATTATTATATACAAAAAAAATAATATACATGAACATATTACTAGTGATTTTTTACATAACCCCTTAAAACTACCGCATAAGACCTAAGGGTAAGGTGTGCGATGGTGACAGACTCTTGGGGTGGCTCAGATAGCATCTCTCAAGTGGTAATCTCTATCAACTTCCACTTTTCCCATAGACGGTCCCGTTCGGGCTTGACATGATGAAGCTCAGCTTGGGCTTGGTCAAGAGCGAAGCCCAAGGACACCACCTCTTTTCCGAGCTCCGAAAAATGGGCTTCTTATGGATAAATTCTACTGGATGAGGTCATCGCTTCTTTTGTATGAGTAAATTGGATTTGTTAAAGCCCTATATTTATACTAATCATGTGATCACTGTTCAATGGCTATAAAATTAATGGTCACAATTGTTAACATAAAACCAAAGAAGTTGACATTTTATATAAAAATTTTACATAAAGATACATTTAACTAGATCAAGAGGGGTTTCCATTAATGAAACTTTGTGTCGTTACAATATTCCCCCCTTAAGAAATTTTGCCCTCGAGATTTCCTTTTTCCCACACTAAAACAGATGTGGGTAACTCAGCTTCCTCATTTCCTCTGATTACCAAGTCACTTCTTCAAACTTGTGGTTTCGCCACAACACCTTGACAAGAGGCATTGTCTTATTTCGTAGAAATTTTTCTCTACGATCTAAGATCTTCACTGGTTTCTCCTCATAAGAAATATCATCCTCCAACTGTACCACCTCAGAAGAGAGTACATGTGAAGGGTCCGGTATGTACTTCCTTAAGAGGGATACATGAAAGACATCATGTACTTTGGCCACGGTAGGTGGAAGTGCTAGTCGATAGGCCACAGTCCCGACACGATCAAGAATCTCGAAGGGGCCGATGTACCTTAGACTTAACTTCCCTTTATTTCCAAACCTCATGACCTTCTTCCATGGAGATATGCGTAGAAAAACCATGTCCCTAACTTTAAACTCAAGGTCTCGTCGACGATTATCTGCATAACTCTTCTGTCGACTCTGGGATGCCTTGATATGTTGCTGAATGGTTTTTACCTTCTCCACCATTTCCTCGACCATTTTCGGTCCAAGCATCTTACGTTCACCGACCTCATCCCAACACACCGGTGTTATGCACCTTTTCCCATAAAGGGCTTCATATGGTGCCATTTGGATGCTCAAGTGGAAACTGTTATTATAAGATAACTCAACCAGAGGAAGATGTTGATCCCATCCTCCTTTAAAGTCCATTGACCACACTCTCAACATGTCCTCAAGTGTTTGGATAGTCTGCTCGGATTGGCCATCAGTTTGAGGATGATAGGTTGTACTGAAGTTCAGTTCAGTATTCAGAGCATGTTGAAGACTCTTCCAAAACTTAGAGGTGAATCTTGGATCTCGGTCAGACACAATAGATAGTGGCACTCCATGCAGCCTTACTACTTCCCTGATATATATCCATGCCAGTTGATCCAAAGAGAAATCCTCCCGAATAGCAATGAAGTGTGCAGTCTTTGTAAGATAATCCACAACAACCCAGATTGCATTGTTTCCTTTGGATGTCCTCGGAAGTGCGGTGACAAAGTCCATGGTGATGTTCTCCCATTTTCATTCTGGTATGGACAATGGTTGCATCATCCCCTTAGACTTATGTATCTCTGCCTTCACTTGCTGGCACACCAGGCACTTTGATGTATATTCAGCGATCTCCTTTTTCATATTATCCCACCAAAAGTTTTCTCGGAGATCTCGATACATCTTTGTGCTCCCTGGGTGAATAGAGAAATTTGAACTATGTGCATCATCCAAAAGTTCCTTCTTCAGCTCCGGACTTTAGGGAACACATAGTCTTTTCCCAAATCGCACAATTCCTTCTTTATTAACATTAAATTCTGAGGATTTCCCCTTTTTGATAGCTTCCACTTTTTCCTGAATTCCCACATCATCCTTTTGATCATCCTTTAACCTTTCCAAAAGAGATGGTTGAGCAGTCATTTGTGAAAGGATTGATGATGTTCCCTTCTTTATGATTCCCATTTCCATATTTATCAAGTCTAAGAAGATTGGATCTCTCTTAATTCTCATCATTGATAGAATCATTAGGCCCTTTCTACTTAGGGCATCTGCCACCTTGTTCGCTTTCCCAGGGTGGTAATGTATTGAACAGTCATAATCCTTGATGAGCTCTATCCATCTTCTCTGGTTCATATTAAGCTCTTTCTATGTGAATATATATTTAAGACTCTTGTGGTCAGTATATATCTCACATTTCTCCCCATAGAGATAATGCCGCCATATTTTCAAGGCTAAGATCATCACCGCCAACTCCAGATCATGCGTTGGATAGTTTCGCTCATGGATTTTCAACTGCCTTGAGGCATAGGATATCACTTTATCATTCTGCATCAGCACACAGCCTAAGACCTTCTTCGAAGCATCACTGAATACCACAAAAATTTCCCCACTTGTGGGTAAAGTGATCACGGGTGCAGTGATAAGCCTCTTTTTCAACTCCTTGAAGCTTTCTTCACATTCATCACTCTAAGAAAACTTTACTCCCTTTCGAGTTATCTTGGTAAAAGGGTTGGACAATCGTGAGAAATTTCTCACAAATCGTCGATAATATCCATCTAACCCCAAGAAGCTATGGATATCTGTTACCGATGTTGGCCTCGTCCATCCCTCAATTGAATCTATTTTGGAGGGATCCACAGATATCTCATTGCTTGTGATGATATGGCCCAATAATGAGACCTCCTTCAACCAGAACTCACACTTGTTGTACTTTGCATAGAGATTCTCCCTGCGCAAAGTCTCTAGTACAGTTCTTAAATGATCCTCATGGTCCTCCTTGGTTTTAGAGTATATTAGAATATCATCTATAAAGACTACCACAAATTTGTCAAGGTAATATCTAAAGACTCTATTCATCAAGACCATGAAGATTGTTGGAGTATTAGTGAGTCCGAAAGGCATTACTATGAATTCATAGTGCCTGTATCTTGTACGAAAAGCAGTCTTGGGGACATCTTCCTTCTTCACCCTTACTTGATAATATCCGGACAGCAAATCTACCTTGGAGAAGTATTGTGCTCCACGCAGCTGATCAAACAAGTCATCGATCTGTGGCAGAGGATACTTGTTCTTTATCATGATTTTGTTAAGTTCACAATAATCGATGCAAAGCCACATTGACTCATCCTTCTTCTTGACGAAGAGGACCGGTGCACCCCATGGTGAAGCACTTAGACGTATAAACCCTTTATCCAGATTCTTCTACAGTTGTTTCTTCATCTCTTCAAGCTCCACGACGGCCATTCTATATGGATTCTTGGATATTGGTAGCGCCCCTGGTATAAGTTCAATTGAGAATTCAACATCTCTTCTAGGAGGAAGACCAGGCAGTTCCTCAGGAAACACTTCAGCGAATTCCCTCACAATAGGCATTTCTTCAAGGATGGTTTCTTCCTTGGACTCAATCATCTGAGCCAGATACACGTGCTCATAGGGCAGTAATATCCATGGTTGAGATGATGGAGCTAAAGTAGATTCATCTTCCTCCTTACACTTGTAAAGAATCAGGGGTCGATTCTCCATATGGATTTTTATTTCCCTCTCTCGACAATTTATGTTGGCTCTATATAAGGAAAGTCAATCCATACCAAGAATTGCATCAAATTCCACCAGAGGGAGTATGACGAGGTTCACCGGAAAATTCACTCCACAGATTATAACAGGGGAGGACTTATATTCATGGGATGCAATGATTTCCCCATTTGTTATACTCACCGACATCTTCACTTCCATGATTTGTGGTGGTGCTGGGATTGTTCTACTAAACTTTCGATATATAAAAGAATGCGTAGAACCTGAATCAAAAAGTACATTTCCTATTCTTGAATGAATAACTAGCGTACTTGTCACCACTTCGTTGTCGGGGTTCACTTCGGCAGAAGCGATGGCAAAAGCTCTTCCTTGCTGCCTTGGAGGTTATTGGTTGCCTCCGAAAACCCTTGGTTTAGGGCACTAATTTGAAAAATGTCTCGGTTCTTTGCAGTTGTAGCAATGAACAATGTGTTGAGGTTCGAACGGAGCGTTCCTCTCCTCTGCCGCAGCTGCGGGTCTTTCTTGTTGACAGTTAACAGCTAGGTTCCCTTCTCTTCCACACCTAAAGCATTTCCTCGTCCCCTTGAGGCAATTTCCAGGGTGCTTCTTTCCGCACTTTTGGCAAGTGGGGTGCTGGATCTTCTTAGCACCATTGGATTTATCCATCGGACCACCAGCATTGAAGTCCACCTTACGCTTCTTGTCCCCATGATACCTCTGTGATTCCCCGATCTCCATTTCGACCTTGAGGGCACATCGGACAATTTCCTCATAGCTGTCGAAGTCACAGATTGCTAATGTTTTCCTCAGGCTAGGCTTCAGCCCACCAAAGAAGTGGTCAACCTTGCATTCGGGGGTAACAACAAAGCCAAAAGTGTATCGTGCAAGCCTTGTGAAGTTTGCCTCGTACGCTCCAATAGATTCTTCGTCTTTTTTCTTGAGGGAAAGGAAGTCCCTTTCCATCTTAAGCCAGAGGGTGCGCGGAAAATATTTATCGAAAAACATCTTCCGGAAATCCTTTCATTCCAACGCCTCGATCTCCTCCTTAGGCTTCGTATTTTTGATCAACGTCCACCATTGATCAGCTTCACCCTCCATACGATAAGCCGCTAGGAGAACCTTCTCTTGTTAAGAACATTGAAGGATGGAGAAGATCTTTTAAATGGATTTGATCCATTGTTCAACGATCATGGGATCGGATGATCCACTAAAAGTAGGAGGCATTTGTCTCGTGAAGCTCTCGATAGCAACTTGTTCTTTCTTAGGGGGGGTTGAACGTTCCTCTTGACCCGTGTTTCTATTCAAAGCTTGAGTTAGCTAAGAGAGAAGCATGACAAATTTCACGATTCCCGCTCCCATTGGATTGGGCATCTCATTAGTACAGTCATCACATTGATCTTCACATCGGTTGTTAGCCCGAGTCCTCCTATTACCAGCCATTGGTTGGAATAAAAGGAAAGTTAGGGGGTAACACATAAAGGGTAATCCAGAGACAAAAGTTGATGACTTATAAATAAACTTTTATTTCCTTAACTCATGAGTCTATAGGCTTCAATCTAGGCTTTTCATGATCTACTTTCTAACATATATTCTTAGGGGAATTTTTTTTAATTCCCTTAATAAGGGTTCATACTAAGCTTGTGAATTTATCAAAACATATCCCCCGGGAGTGTCGTAACCAAGAGTGCAGCAAGGCCCATTGTCGTGCACCAGTTCCCATTCGAGTCTAGCTCAAAGCGGTGCTTTCGGGTTTTACCCCTAGGATACATCTGTGCCAGAGCCGCCTCTACCTGCTTGTATCAAGACAGGGATGTATTTGCTTGATAAACCACTTACTCAGTACTTACCAAAACTTAGGGATGTTTTTATTATACTTAGTCTTGTCTCTAAGGCTTTACTAGGGTTTTCTAATCCTAATCCCAAAAATAACTAAATCTATCCTCTGATACCAACTATGACAACCCTGGTTTTATTACAAACTTAAATATGATTTATTACATAAACTATTCACTTGATACAACATGGATGATCAAGAGGTCTAGTGTCTTTGGGGCTTAGGATCATTACATAACCACTTAAAACATGAAATACAACATCTTTATTGAAAACTTCCTTTACATGACCACTACATTCCCTCGTACTTAGCATTGCATGGGATAACCTGAGGACATGCATAAGAAAAGGGGTGAGCTATAAAGCCCACTAAGGGAATAAACATGCAATACATGAGTACAATACATGTTAGACAATAGGCATATCAATAGAGAGCAAGAGAAACATGAACATAAAGGCATGATAAAGCATGATAATCATAACATGGAAATGTGGCAACAACACTTAACAAGGAATTAGCATGAGTCAAGGCTCATTGCACATGGAGCATGAGTAAATCCTCATTACACATGAAGCACGAGTAAACCCTCGTTGCACTTGAATTAGCATGAGTCAATAATCATTGCACATAACGTATCATGATACTATACTTTACCCAATGCATTAGAGCGCTATAAGGGTTCACCCTTCTTAAACATTTCATTTCATGCATAAGTGTGCCACATGGATCATAAAACATGGATTCATAAAACATAATCATTTATTCCACGATTAAGGAGTGTGGAATTCATACATGAAACTTTATAACCAATAAGTAAATGTGCATAAAGGTGAATACCCTTGATGGAGAAATTGGCATGGTATTCACTACACAATGGCATTGACTTAGAAAATCGATGCGATTTCGGCAGCGTAACAACGTGATATAAGAATTCATAAAAACGGTTGATGAGAGAGAAAGGGGTTCCTCATCATATTTACATGAAATGGATAGTAAGGAGATCATATAGATACATGTCCCAACAATTGTAATGGAATTTAGATTCATGATACAAAAGTATTGCTTGAATGTAAATGAGGAGAGAGAAGTTCTTTTCGGAATTTCGGCATAGTAATGGGTGTACATGGGAGGCATTTAATGAGAGAGAAATGGGTTTCTCATCATATTTACATGTAATGGACAGTAAGGAGGTCATATAGATACATGTCCCAACAATTGTAATGGAATTTAGATTCATGATACAAAAGTATTGCTTGAATGTAAATGAAGAGAGAGAAGTTTCTTTCAGAATTTCGGCATAGTAACGGGTGTACATGGGAGGCATTTAATGAGAGAGAAAGCGGTCTCCCGTCATTCAAAAAAATAAGAGGACGGTATGGGGGAGGTGCGAAACCATACCCCAACATTTATAATTGAAATTAAAAGGGCATAACAATATTAAGAAAATTGGACAAAAAATGAAATGAAGAAAAACCCTTACTTGGAAGTGCGCTTCCAAAGGCTTGAGAGAGGCTTGAGAGAGGCTTCTTGGGAGCTTGGGGCACCTTGGGAGGATTCTAGAGAGATTAGGGCAGAGGTTGGACGAACTCCAAAGACTTTGAGTGAGGAGGAAGTGGGAGCTTGGGTGGGTTTATATAGGAAAGGTGAGTGAATTCTTTATTATTTAGGTTTGGGACCCCTTACGTTAAACTAATCCAAACCACAAATCGGCTCATGGTTTTTGCCCATGGTTTTTGGAAAAGGGAAGAGGAAAACAATATTTTATAAGGCCAAAGTCTGAACTTCTTAAAATAATGGGGTTACTTATGTGGAGGTGAGTCACACTCCCATGGAAAATAATTTAAAAAGACAAGATGTTTAATAAGTCTTGAGGGGTTCATTAATGCTTTGAAAAGTAAGTCAAACAAACTCAAATCTCATTATTTTAATGGTAAAACATATATTGGCCAAACATAAAGCTTATAGTATTTTATTACATCACTATTGGGTCATTATAATATCATAAAACACATTATATATTTAAACGGTATTTAATTTTTACCCAAAAATTTGACTGTCTCAGAAAATTATGAAAAATTCACCTTTGGATAATTTCGACGTCCTGATTCCAGAAATATCATTTATTTTATCTAAATAATTTTCTAAATATGTTAATTTTCAGTTTTAAAATAAAAACCGACATTTATCGAAAATTCACGGGTTTTGACAGAAATGACTTTCAACCCTTAATAAAAATTATAATTGCATTCATAAAATTATATGATCATTTATATAAAATTAATTTAATAATAATAATATTTTATTAAAATATTATTTAATTCAAAAATCCCTTAATTTAATAAAATAGATTTCTTAATTAAATAATAACTAAAAACACTATTTGTACTTTAAAAACTATTTACAATGTATAAATAATAACAAGAAGGTATATTCATTATTATATACAAAAAAAATAATATACATGAACATATTACTAGCAATTTGTTACATAACCTCTTAAAACAGTCGCATAAGACCTAAGGGTAAGGTGTGCGATGGTGACAGACTCTTGGGGTGGCTCAGATAACATCGCTCAAGTTGTAATCTCTATCAACTTCCACTTTTCCCGTAGACGGTCCCGTTCGAGCTTGACATGATGAAACTCGGTTTGGGCTTGGTCAAGAGCGAAACCCAAGGACGCCACCTCTTTTCCGAGCTCCGACAAATGGGCTTCGTATGGAGAAATTTTACTAGATGAGGTCATCGCTTCTTTTGTCTGAGTAAATTGGATTTGTTAAAGCCCTATATTTATACTAATCATGTGATCACTGTTCAACAGCTATAAAAGTAATGTTCACAATTGTTAACATAAAACTAAAGAAGTTGATATTTTATATAAACATTTTACATAAAGAGACATTTAACTAGATCAAGAGGGATCTCCATTAATGAAACTTTGGGTTGTTACATCAAATCTCTAGTAGTGTTATGTTATATACAACTACAACAGTTGAGTATAGCCTTTCTCAAAGGTAGGGTTTAGTGTTGAGAAATACAGACTTTATTTTGTGCTAAAAAACACTGATAAATATCGACTTTTATCAGCACTAGGTTACCATTGATAAAAGCCCCCCTTTATCATTGTTTTTTAACATTGATAAAAGGAGTAGATTTTTCTCAACAAATGCAACATCAATTCTTTAAAAGTGCTGAGAAAAGCAATTTTGAGTGATGATAAGGCTTGTCTTACAATAGAGATACGCGCATAATATGAGATATAACACACCCTTCCAACAAAGATATCTTAGGTTTGGTCTAAACATTATGGGATGATGTTTAAATAGGTCGATATCACATCCTAATAAATGTTTGATCACAAAACAGTGATGATCGGTTTGTATTGAGTAATACAACATATGTTACATGCATTATAACGTACAAAGTTTGAAGTGTATTTAATTCTAAATGTCTTGTTTCCACAAAATTGAAACTCACTTGTCAGTTTCCTTTTCAACCGTAAGAGATCCTTTCAGAGAGTTTGAAGATCCGCACCACTAGTGGATACCTATTAAAGCATGAGTACTTTGATTGTTATTTTAAAGATATTCAATGTGCGATTGTTGAAAAGAAAACCCTTGGTGATAAGTCATGGAATAATCCCATGACAAATAATTTTGTTTATTATTTGGTTTCATTTGAACCGGATGGTGTTCATAAATCACGAAAGAATAACTCACAAAATACAACAATATGAGAATACCCCATTCAAGTTAATGTTGATATAATATGTTCCAAAGTTCTAAATGCAAACCCCTCCATAATCTTTAACATGTTATTTTAAAAAATAAATAATAATGGATTATCATAAACATGATATTGACAAATCACCCATGTGGCCATGTTGACAATTTTTGGCATGAAATCATTAAAAGAAGACATTTACACCCAAACAATTAAATTCATTTTTCTGATTATGGACAACAAATAAAATTCAATGCCTCCCCCACCCGCCAATCTCCTATTTTTGTACCAGCCAAACAGGGAGCCATGCAACGTGGCGGGCAAAGCAGTTTACTTTTACTTTCTCTCTCTCCTTTTTTTTAACTTTCGGTGCGCGACAGTGATTGGTCCTGATACGCTGGGAGTTCCCGGCGGCGCGTACCCTTAGACCGCCCCCGCCGCCGTCTCCCCCACCTTCCACACCTTCACCGATTTATCCAAGCTCCCGCCGGAAACACTCCACCGCCGCCCCCTCCCTCCGTTCACCGCCGTCGTGCCTCCCCAATCCAAATCCTCCTCCACGGCCAAGCATTTCACCGGCCGGCTGTGCCCCGTGAGGACCGAGAGGCACGAATGCACACCGCCGCCGTCCCTCTGCCACACGCAGATGGACTTATCGGCGGAGCCGCTGAACACGAGGCTCCCGGCGACGGCGAGACACAGCACCGCGAGCTTGTGCCCCCGGAGGACGCTGGCGTGGCTCAGCCGCTGCTTCTCCCTCTCCCACGCGCTCACCAGCCCGGCGGAGGACCCGCAGTACACCGCCGCCGCCTCCGTACTCACCGCCAACGCCGTCACGGCCGCCTCCTGCTCCACCACCAACTGAACCATGAAGTGCCTCACCTCCTTCCCCTGCAACTCCCGCCGCCACGCTGACCCCGTGAAGTCCAGGTCGTCGAAGGATTTGTTGACACGTGTAAGGATAGCGGTTTCTTGAGGGGCGGGTTTTTAGTTCAGGGGAAGAAGCAATGTCCACCAAAGTTTGACTTTTACCTTTCCAAACGACGGCGTTTTGGTGGTGCAGCGGTTGGGGGTTTGGTGCGGTTCGCTGGGCGCGTGTAGAGTCAGCAGTGCGTGGGATGGTGGGACTCTTCGCCGGTGACACGGGGCTCCCCGCAGACCGGTCCAATGAAATTTGGTTATCCGAATTCTAACTAGTTTAATTTTTTTCAACTAAAACTTTATTTTTTAAAATTATTAATCTAACTCCACCCTATGATATTTTAAAATACTCATTTAATTAATCTAGACTAACTAAAAACTCATTTATAATTTTTCAAATTTCAAATTTTAATTATAAATCTAAAATGTTCTTTTTTTTGAAATCCAAATCCAAAATCCATTAAAATTCCAAATCTTTAACCACGTGAAAAGGCACACATGCATGCCAAATCTAAACCTGATACCCTCCTCTAAACTTAGTAACATGGTGAGCTACATGTTACCATCTCTTTTAACAAATGAATAATTAATTGGCCAAACAAAGAGAGATATTACCAAACCTCATCCCAGAGACCACCCAACATGCCCCCGACCCCCCCCCACCAAGTCCACAATGAAGACACACATGACTCCCGAAACCAGACTCTAATAAGTCATGAGTTGGTGACAAACACCAAAAGTATCTATCGCATGTATGGGGGTGAGCAAAGAAATTGCCCAAACCAAGTCGAACCAAACTAAAAAATAGTGTTTTTGCTCGTGGTTTAGTTTGTGGTGCGGATTGAACAGATCCTTGCGGTTTTCGGTTCGGTTTAACACTACTATAGATCGTGAAAAATTCAGTGGTAGCAGTTAACAATGTTAGTTAAAAGCGTTGATAAAGTTCATCTTCATCAGCGCTAAAAAAACATTGATTAAATCACTGTTTATCATCACTAAAAAAACGTTGATAGATTGTGTATTTATCTGCACTGTTTAGCGTTGATAAAGGGGATTTTATCAGCACTTTTTTTAGCATTGATAAAATGTATATTTCATTAATAAATTTTTATATATATATCATTAAAAAACATATATTAGTATATAAATATATTTATATTGATATAAATATAATATATTTTATTAAATGTGATTTATATAAGACTAAATATGCATTTACACTTAATATAAAAAATATTTATTGAAAAATGGCTTATAAAATGATTAAAAGATAATATTAATCAATAATAAGCTAATTATTATTGGTCAATAGCCATTTAATAACAAATGGATGACATAAAGATTCAATAAATTAATGAAATGTTTAAGATAAGTTGAAAACATAACTTGAACTTCAAATAACATTTGATTTGAATGTTTCTTTGGACGCTACCACATATCAAATTGAAGTCTGTGAAAAGATCTACACCATGGTGACCATAGGGACCTGGTCCCAGCTTTTTGGAGGTCAAAAAAGGCCCAGAAGGTCTGCAAAACTAAATTTTTTTTGTTGGGATGCCCTAATTTTATAATATTCTGTGAGATTTCACCTTCGTTTAAGATGGTCTTCTTGTCCTTTTTCGATGAAGATTGAATTTATTCTTAAGGTGTCACGACCCGTCCCCCGGGGCCCGTGTCACGACTACCTCAAGCCCGTCTTTCATAGGCCAGGGGTTGACGACTAGCACCGAAAAGAAATTTCCCTAAAATTGGGAAGACATTGTCTTTGAGCCTGCAAACACACAAACTAAGAACACGACAAGATGCAAACCATGTAGTAAAACTGCAGCAGTAAAAGTGTGTACTGAAAGTAAAAGGGGCCGGAATACAAGCTCAACTGAAAGATACAACTACAACAAAAAAACAGCTCCTGAGATCGTCCACCAAGGATCCTACCTGAATGGTAGGTACAACTCGTCTCCGCAGCTCTCCACGTCAACCAGTCATCTAAGTGTACCGCCTGGTCCTGGCTCCCTAAAGCCTCAGTCAAACTGCTCGTCGTCTGCACAAGACACGATAAGGTGCGGGCGAAGCCTGTACAGGGGTGAGTATAACAATACCTAGTAGGGACCCCGAGACCCCCAAAGATCTTCCAGAATTCCACAAAGGAAAAACCACAGAGCATGACCTCAAACACAAAGCACGAAATAAAGTCAGCTTACACCAGGTATACAACTCAAAGATCAGGAATAAAAATGATTAGTCTTAAGCTATATCATTTTATTTCGTTAAGAAGTTCCACAACTGAACCACGAAGAAGTTGTTCCATTGTCGATCCACACAGGGTCGTATGTCGCTGATCCACAACGGGCCGCCGTAAGGCTGGTCCTCGTCGGGTCGCGCATTGCTGATCCACACAGGGTCGCTAGGATGTTGATTCACGTAGGGTCGTTAGGATGTTGATCCACATAGGGTCGCTATGATGCTGATCTACACAGGGTCGCTCTCCAATTGACAGCCATCCACAGGATTCCCCGCACTCGGTGCGCTTGAGTTCTATAGAATCTACTCCTCAAGATATCGGTCGTGCCTCGACTGCCATGAAGTTCCACAAAGGAGTAACTCAAAGGGCCGCCATGTCGTAAGGGTTCCAATGCGACAGACGACGCGTCAATCGGACGCTCGATCTGTGAGTTATAAGCGTTTTAGTACCGAGGGCCCGATTGGAATCAGGTTCGATCCAACCCAGTCGTACTCCAACTTTCTCCAAAACTCAGGTGGAGTATCTCAAAAGGATCGTCTTGTCCCAAGGATTCCAGCACCGCAGATGGTTCGTCAAACAGACATCTGATTTGTGAGATACAACTTTTTAAACGAAACTGGGTCGAAAAGGGTCTGGGTCCAATCCGACCCAGCCCGGCCCGAGCGAAGCCGCGGGGCGTGGGTCCTCCTCCGCCTCGACTCGAAGCTGCGACGCGCGACGGCGCGCAACCCGCTGCCAACGCGGTCGGCCAAGGGTCGGCTGCCCCTGCTGTCCGTCGCGGCGCCTTCGGGCGCCGCCTTCCTCCGCCGCCGTCGCCCGTCAGCGCTGGCCGCTGCGCCGGTGCCACGCCGACGGGGCTTCTGCGGGACGCGGGGTGAGCTCCGGTGGTCCGTTTTCCCTTCTGATTGCACCTACAGGCCTCCCGAGATGCTGCCAACACTGCGTGGCTCCCAGATTTATCTTGTCGCCATATTTTTCGATTGCCCACGAAGAACGCAATCAAAGCAACAAAGACGGAGGGGTCCAAACCTTGTTCGGTTGGCCCGCGCCCTCCGCATTAGCAATATAATAAGGGTGAGAGTTCAAACATCATCGAGAGAAGGCGAAACCCCGTTCAAAACTCTCGCAACAACCACCCACAATTTTGTACGAATCGCGGATTAACTTATTTTGGTTAATCCGCGTTCGTCATGTTTTTCAAGGACGATAGATTGAAACAAAATCACTTGAATTTAAACAAAACCCCTACCTCAGATTCATAGGAGATGTTGCGGTTGTGTGAGAAGAATCCACGTTCGTTGAAGCCGTCGGCGTTCGTCGTTTCTGGATTGATTCCTCCAACGTCGTCATTTAAGCTTCTGTTCTTCATTGGAGGGGAAGTTCGTTCTTCGGTTCTTCGTCAAGAATTCTCCCATTATTCCCCAAATCTTCTTTCCCCACCATTTCAATAATCTAAAGGATAAGTTAAGAGTTTAACTCTCCTTTCAATTAATGGTTCATTAATTGGTGTAATTAATGAATCTTATTAATTATACGAGGGGTGGTTACACAACCTATGTGTAACCGGGCATTTAACGTCCCTCTTTAAATGTTCGACCACCTCCATGGTCCCCGCCACCATCTCTAAGGTGGTAGAAAAATAAAATGTCATATTATGTTATTTTATTATTCTTTCAAAAAGTCTGTAAAACTATTTTTTTCACCCGACCTTCTGCGGTCAAAGTTAAGCCTCCCTTAAGCGAATCCCGGCGTTGTGAGTTCAACGGTGCCCTCAGATTTCAATTCCGAGTACCGGTTCAAAAGATAGGAAACGCCGCCCGTACGTTTACTGAATGTATCTTAAAAAAAGTTCAAAATTCCATTCTGGACTCTCCGGGCCTCGGAATCTCGTGACGTCAATTTTCGCAGACTCGTAATAATTCCATTTAATTTAAAATATATATATATATATGGAATTTTCAGGTCTTTACACAAGCCTTACATTCATATAGAAATTATGGTTTTGAAATTTTATCGTTTTTAATATTGTAGTTTTATTTATAATTAAATATATACATATTTGCTCATATTTACATATAATGAATGAATTATACAAATAACTATTTAAACTTATCTACTATTTAAACTTATCTACAAAAGAATGTATTTTTAAATATATAAACCACCTTGAATTAAATATTTGTTATTCATTTTATTTAAAATAATAAATAATATATTCATCTACTTTATAAAAATGCATTAATATATATATATATACCTATACAAGTAATGTTTATATATAAATATACACGTGTCAATAAACAAATATATATTTATATGTATATTCTAATATATGTAAATAAATAAATTTATATAAATATTTGTGCGTGTATATGCAAAATATAAATGTGTGTGTCAATATTATCTAAATACATCATATAAAAACATATTTCTATAAATATATAATTATCATTAAAAATAGTATATAAATGTATTCACAATAAATATTTATAAATACATTGAACAGATCCTTGTGGGTTTTGGTATGGTTTAACGCTACTACAGATCATGCAAAATTCAGTGTTAGCCTTTATCAACGTTATCTAAAAGCACCGATAAAATCACCCTTTATCAATGCTAAAAAAACGCTGATGAAGAGTGTCTTTACCAGCGTTTTTTTAGTGCTGATAAAAGGGACCTTTATGAGCATTTTTTTAGCGTTGATGAAAGATATATTTTATTTAAAAAATATACATCATTAAAAATCATATATTAGTATATAAATATATTTATATTCATATAAATATAATATATTTTATTAAATATGATTTATGTAAGACTGAATATGCATTCAAACTTAATATATAAGATATTTATTGAAAACTGGCTTATAAAATAATTTAAAAATTAATTTTAATTAATAATTTGTTGATTATTATTGAGTAAAAGTCATTTAATAACAATTGGATGACATAAAAATTATTAAATTAATGAAAGATCTAAGATAAGTTGAAAACGTAACTTGAACTTTAAAGAGTCGTAATTTTTTATCTGGATATCTGTTTGGGCTCTACCACATATCAAATTGAAACATGCAAAGAGATCTACACCATGCTGACTAGAGGAACTTTGCCACTATTTTTTCGAGGTAAAAAAAGACCCAAAAGAACTGCAAAACTATTTTTATTGGGATATCCTAATTTTTTAATATTCGATGGGAATTTAGCTTCGTTTAAGAGGGGCTTCTTGTTTTTTTTCGGTGGTGATTGAATTTATTCTCAAGGATTACATTCATATAGAAATTATGGTTTGTAAATTTTATCATTTTTCAAATTTTAGTTTTATTTATAATTAAATATATACTTATTTTCTCAAATTTACATATAATAAGTGTTGTACAAATAAATATTTAAAAATATCTACACAAGAACGTATTTTTAAATATATAAACTATATGGAAATAAATATTTATCATTCATTTTATTTAAAATAAAAAATAATCAATTTATCTACTTTATAAAAATGCATTAATATATATATATATATAACTATACAAGTAATGTTTATATATATATGTGTGTGTCAGTAAACAAATATATATTTATGTGTATATTCTAATATATTTAAATAAACACATATATGTAAATATTTGCACGTGTATGTGCGAAATATAAGTGTGTATGTGTGTGTGTGTGAATATGTGCTTATGTGTGTGTGTCAATATTGTCTAAATACATCATATATAAATGTATTTTTATAAATATTTCATTATCATTAAAAATAGTATATATGTGTATTTACAATAAATATTTATAAATATATTATAAAAAAAATTATATTTAAATATACAATTATATGTAAATATGTGCAAATATATTTGTAAATATATAGACATATAAATATATATGTGCAGCGTATAAAATTTATATCTAAATATAAAATATAAAACATTTTTAAAAATAATTATATAAATCATATGGAAATAATTATTACCCATTTTATTCAAAATAATATCTAACTGTTTTTTTACATTATAAAAATATATAAATATATATATACTTATACAAATGTATATATAATGTTTATATACACATATGTGCGTGTATTAATAAACGAATGTATATTTCTATTTATATTTAATATATATAAATAAATATTAATACATAATATATTTAAATAAATATAAGTGTGTGTATATATATATATATCACACACACACAAACATATATTATATAAATGTTTTTAAAAATAATTATATAAATATATGTATAAAAAAGATGTATGTAAATATATATAATGAAATAGAAATATTTTAAAATATACCATAAAACAAGCTTGTGGTAGTGGTAAAAGGGTTCAAATTGCCTAAGGGAGATCACAAGATCGAGTCCAAGCGTGTGCGAGACTGAACAGGTAGCTGGACAGTGGAAAAACATTGACAAAGGGGTGTTGCGAGCACTAACAAATGGGGGTGTGTGAGAGTGGGAGCACGAGTTCGAGGGGTGGGGGAGCCTTTTAATTTTTTTTTCAAATTTCATCAGCGCTACAAAAAATGGCGATAAAGGGTGTCTTTATCAGCATTTTTCTTTCACATGTTTCATTTCTTCACTTTTATCCTCTAGTTTTTTTCTCAAAACATGTTCGGGGTGTCACCCCAAAACCCGCACCTCTGACATGGTCATACTATTCTGGTCACTTCAAGGCCATCAATAGTAGGTGTTCATTCGGTACAGGTGTTGCTGATTCCTGTGACTATGTCAAATAGAAAATATAGGAAAATAAGTAATCCTCGTTATGTAATAACAATTTAAAACAAAATATTTTTTTATTATGTCATACTTATACATGTTTCTCATACTTTTGTGTGTTTTCATCTATTAGTATCTCATCTTTATTTACATGTGTCTCCTTATATAACATATGGTGTGGGATGGAAGTGGATTTAGATCTGGACTCATCAATCTACATATAAATAGAGGAACATAATTATGATGTTGTTTCATGTCACATAATAATATTACTGTAGTTTTAAAAGACATACCATTTTTTGTTCAAGTGAAGCGTACCCCATCCTTGCTTTATGGTAGGGATACATTGGTTTTTTCGTCCGTTCCTTATTTTCAGCACTCAATTGTTGTTTTATAAATAAAAAATCCCCAATCAAAGTGATGAATACACATATTGTCAAACAATGTATTACCGACCATAATGTACCTGAAAATACATCTCTATACGACGTCCAGTAAATGCATCCCACATTTCTTAGCTTATCAGGTGTGTGTACGTAAGCTGTGGGTGAAAGTTTATTTTTCCTTCAGCATATTTAAGATGATGTCTCATTATAATTGTTTTAAATCCACTATAAATCATTTCAACAAGTATTAATACATATTTCTTGTGGGATTCGTCTAATATAAATGCACTCTTCAAGGGATAATGAAGAGTAAGTCAATGTTTCATTATTTTATTTTTTAGAAAAAAATGAAATGATATCATATTGTTACTATAATTTCTTCTCATATCAGTGTCTTAAGCGTAGGCACAACATTGTGCCATGAATCTACATCAATTGGCGTGCTTTGTCGAGTGATCATCCCAATATAACTACTAAACATGGGCTTGTTGGGGTTAACATGTTGGCCGCACACATCCATCCAACCTCGAATTTTATTCCTTTGCTTCTAGCCTTAATAAATTTTGCTAACACTGTCAGGCTATAACACTTATGTTTTTTACACATCTTTGGATCTTCATTACCTACCATTTCCTCGCATTCTGCATCATCAATATATTCTTCCTCTATACTGGGAGTAGTAACAAGTTGAGAAACCTATTGTGCCTTTGTATTGGGAGCAGCGACAGGTTGAGGAACTTGTTGTGTGCCTTTGAACTGGGAGCAGTAGCACGTTGAGAAACCTATTATGCCTTTGCACTAGGAGCAACAACATGTTCAGGAACCTATTGTGCCTTTGCACTGGTGGAAACAAAAGGTTGAGAAACTTGTTGTGCCTCTGCACTGGGAGCAACAACAGGTTGAGAAACTATCGTGCCTTTGAACTGGGGACAATAGTAGGTTAAGAAATCTGTTGCGCCTCTGCACTGGGAGCAAAAACATGTTCAGAAATCTATTGTCCCTCAGGATTGAGAGCATCAACACGTGCGGTAGTCATTATCTGCATAAGTGGTCTAATATTTCACTTAGATTATATAAATGCAACAACAAACAAATAATAACAACAGGTAACACAATGTATATTTAAAAAATATATAACCTGATTATTGAACTCTTTTTTTAAAGGCTGAAGGGATTTGACCCCTCTATCGAGTATCTAAATCCCTTCATTATGGTCTCCTATAATGTACAGATCCCCATCTACATTGGGACCGCTGTGAAATGATTGTGATGCCCCAATGAAAGGGTCATCCTTAGTTGAATTTTCATCCGACCCTATAGTGGTTTTGGTCGATAACAGAACAATTGACCACTTTTAGTTTTTAGGATCTAGAACATAAAATACTTGTACTGTTTGTGATGCCATTATAAACGGTTCATCTTTGTAGCATTCCTAACTGAAATCCACTTTCACGAATCCCAATTCATCTATTTTAACAATACTCATTTTATCAACCCACTTGAATTGAAAAATCAGCACTCGGAATGTTATATAATCCAACTCCCATATTTGTTTTATGATGCCAAAATATGACATATTCGCATAAATTGGATTTTTTTTCATTAATACTAGAAATATGCATCGCTTCAGCCACAAGTGTAGCTCCACTATTTTGCATGGTACTGCCTTCATCATGTTCATTTGTATAGAACATATAACCATTAATTACATAACCATTGTAAGATAATACATACACACTTTATCCTCTAGCTAACCATCGAATTCGTTCTTAAATTGAATCTGGATTTTCATTTGACCCTTTAAAAATATAGTCTCGAAACCATCCTATAACTGTTGATTATGTGTATTTGATATCCAGATTTCATCCCTTAATGGATTTAAATACTGAAGAATTTCTTTGTGGGTTTCAACATAAGGGTTAACCTACATACTATTATGTAAAATGTAAAGGTGGGCCTGCTCCCGATCTATAATATTGATTGTGACACAATCTCTTCTAGAAATTCCTTTACTGATAAGTCACCCAGTGTGACAAGATTTCAGCAGACCAATGCTTCCCACACTAGACAAGTGGTCGGTATAGAATTCAACAGATTCCTCAACAATATATCACTCCATAATAAAACCCTCTAGTCGACTTTGATGTTTGACATACCCTTTCAAAATCTTCATATATCGTTCAATGGGGTACATCCATCTATAGTGTATAGGACCACATAGTTGAATTTCTCTCACCAAGTAAACCATCAAGTGAACCATCATGTAAAACAATTATAGCGGGAAGAAAATTTCTAATTCACATAATATGACGACAATTTCTTTTTCCATAGTCAGCAATTTCTTTGAGTCTATAACTTTGTTGCATATAGCTTTGAAAAAGAAACAGATTTTGGTTAATGTATGATGGAAATTCCTGAGAAAAATGTAATGTAAAGCTACATGAATTAGATCTTTAATAAAAACATGAAATCCATGTGATTTAATGTCCTTTAACTTTAAATCAGTCATAGACACGATATTCTTGATATTCGATGAATACCCCTATGGAACCTTGACATCATTCAAGAAGTTTCAAAATTGATATCTATCCTTCCTGGTAAGAGTGTAAGTAGTTGGAGGAAGAGAGGTTTGTTTTTCACCCTTCACTGGCGCCAAATCTTCCTGTATTCTCATGTCAACCATGTCCAACCTAGCCTTAATTCTATCCTTTGTTTTGTCGGGTGCATTTAGAAATGTTTCGATGAAACTATCACAAATATTTTTCAACATGCCTAATATCAAGAAAATGTATGACGTATAGAAAATTATAATATGGTAATTCAAAAAAAAAACTGATCACATTTTCCAATTAGTTTTCTTAAGGTTTTTCAAAAATAGTTTACCAAAAGCAGTGTCCGCATCATTTACTTTCTCAAACAGTTGATCACCTATTAGTGGAGATGATGTTGTACATTTTTCTGAACTCACATAGAATGATGTCGTCCAAGATTGATACTTATATCATCGGGGTAGAAATCTATGATGTCCTAGATTCACGATCTTTGATGAATGTTTCAACCTAATTGATTTTGTACCTTGTTCGCAAATGGGACACCATTGAGTTTCTTTAATGCTATATCCTGACAAATTTTCATAAGCCAAAAAGTCATTTATCATCCTATACAATATGGATCTCAATGTGAAGTCTTCATTTCTGTAAGAATCATACAATGTAACACATGAATCCCACAATAATTTTAAATCCTCGGTCAATGGAGCTAAATAAACATCAATATCATTACCCGGTTGTTTTAGTCCTGATATAAGCATACATAACATGATGTATTTTCATTTCAGACATAATTAAGGTGAAAAGTTATAATTTACCAACATAACCGGACTTATACTATGAGTGCTACTTTGAAAACCAAAAGGATACACTCCATCTATAGATAATACAAGACACAGGTTTCTCGACTCATTTACAAATTCAGGATACTCATGATCAATTTTAATCTACCAAGAAGAATCTATTGGGTGATGAAGTTTCCCATTTTTATTTCTTGTATTTGCATACCACGTCAAGTTTCTTGTAGTCTTTTCATTTCCATATAGGCGCCTAAACCTTGGAATGATTGGAAAGTACCATAAAAATTTCATAGGACTCGATTCATCTTTATTATATCATGAAACACCACAATTTGAAAATTCTTTAAGTGATTTTTTATCCTTGAGAAACAATATACAGTCATTTTGGAAGACATGTATTATTTTAGATATCATATCCATTGAGTGTAACATTCACTTAGAATCGTATATTCGGCTAGGGAGATCATTATCTTCTAGGAGCATATCATTTAAGAGATTTAGTAGTTCGGTAAAACTAGAATCACTCCATCTATTGCCAGCTTTCAAATTATATAGCTTTAATATGGCTGACAATGATGCATATTTAGCGCAACTAGTATACAAATGTATCTTTGCACAACTCTTTAACTTCTCAAAAAATTTCATACAATCATGAAGTTCATCTTCAACTATCCTTGTTATTTCCTTAATATGATATTCATCATCATTCAAACTTATAGTCACATCCTCAATACGGTCTCCTTCATTATCCACACTTGTAATCATATCAGATGATCTATAAAACACAGTGTTATCTTAATCACTAGCTACATTCTCTTTTTCCCCGTTTTTATTCCAACATTTATAACTTTGGTCAATTCTGTGACAGATCAAGTGTTCTTCCAACTCATCTGGACTAATTAGTCTTGAATAACAATATTGTAAACACAAGCAAAGGATTTTAGAAGGGTTATATGCATGATGTTTTGAAAACTTGATGAACTCTTTAACTCCATCTTCATACTCTTTTTTCATACGATTGGAATTCATCCATTCTTTATTCATATTCATCCTATTTGATTTGATAGTATTAATATTTAACAAAATAAATACAAAAAAGGGGCCTTTAAAATAAAGGGAACTCAACATTTTAATGATAGTTATTATTTCATTTTGTTGTTTGAGACTCATCCCCTTAGAAGCTAACACCAAACCAGAGAGAAGATGTAATTGTAGAGGACTCCCCTAATTTAAACCATTTAGGTGATATTGGATGAAAAGTATGTTTAAGAGTTTCAATGAGCTTAAACATTAATTCACCTTTTGTGGGAGTGAGGTCATGATGGATATCATATGGGTTGGATAGAGTTAGTGACATGCCCTTTCCATGGTGTTATTATCATTCTACTTCTCTTCCCTATATAATGTAATGGTTTTCCTAATTCTATAAAAATATAAAACTAAAGGATTATGGGAAAACTTTATTTCACATGTCATTTGAAAACTATATATAAAATCACACTTGAAATCCCATTAAAAAAACCAACCATTTACAAAAATCCTCTTTAAAAAAATGCACCATTTTTAAAATAAACCAATCAGTTCCAAGCACTCTTTCACAAAACCACAATCCCTTTTTTTTAATCATTCAAGGCAACTTCATTACCTAATAGTCTTAATCATTTTAAACGAGCGACAAACCATTATATTTAACAAATTTTCATTTAAAACTTCACATGGACCTTGTTAAAATGAAACCAACATTAAATAAAATTTCAAAATATTCACACCCTTATCCCGGGAGGGTTGAAATAATTTTTAAAATACATGAACACTTTGAAAACAATCCAAATTATTAAAAATTAAATCCATATTTTCATGTTAAATCATTTCCAAAAATTCCAAAAAAGTTCTATAATTTTTCATAATTAAATCAACCACATCTCAAACATTTCAAATTAAGTAAATTCCTTCTTACAAGGAAATATTTACACATGGTTTCAAAAATTAATTCATTTATCAAAATCCCCTTTTAATTTCAATACCAAAAATTCCATATAAAAATGAAAAAAAGAAAAGAACCCATATTTAAAACATTTCACAACCATTAAAATACTTTTCATTACCTCGAAAATTTAGTTTTAAAATCAACTCACTCGATAAAATCTCCTTTTCCATTAAAAAAATTATTTTCCAAACAAAAAATAAGATTTTAAGTACTATAATAGGATATTATAGAAAAACATACATGAATTGGTATACAATGCACTATTAAAGTTTAACTGATTAGGGAAAATAGTATAAAAGTGAAATTTAAGGTCGGTCCAAAGATATGAAATTGAGGAATCAATATATATTCCATAAGAACAAGAATCTAGCCACATATAATTATAAGAAATGGAACACATACATAGATTGGGATCATACACAATGGGAATATAATAGTTCAAGTTCACAGGATGACCAATTATTTCTAAGATCTTATCATGGATGATCCGAATACGCATGTAATTGTTGGGTGCCTCCTCATCTGGGGACCACATAAATAAAATCATGGAGGATGACCTGGTGCACTGAGTGAAGGAAATCACGGGTCACTTACTCATTTTTAAAATGATGCATTTTTTGGGTTACGTGTTTTTCTTCTTCATGCAGAGAAAGTTGATGCGGAGGCGTATTTTGATGCAGTGGAATTTTTTATAAAAGGAGAGGTCTGTTGTACCCCACACTCTTTGATTTTCATGATCACAATCACTTTAATATGTGTTTAACATTGTGTTTAAGTGTTGTGGATGATAGGCACAAGGTTGCCAAGAAGTTGGCCCAAGAATGGACTTCAAGTGGACTGAAATTCAGTCCACCGGTCAGCCGGTGGCTTGACCACCGGCCAGCCGGTGGCACCCTGACTCAAGGCTGAGCCACTGCCTCCCCACCGGTCGACCGGTGGCTCTGCCACCGGTCGACCTGTGGCACCCAGCACAAATAGTGTTTTCTACTGTCTTGCCACCGGCCAGCCGGTGGCTCCTCACCGGTCGACCGGTGGAGCCTGGTCCAGACTTCTCAGCCACTGTCAAGGCACCGGCCAGCCGGTGGCCCTGCACCGGCCAGCCGGTAGCACTGGTCAAACTAGCCGTTGGCTTTGACCAGTCAACTCCAAAAGCCTCCCAACGGCTCCGAGGCCTTTTCCAACGGCTCCAAAGCCCTCCAACGGATACTTGAAGGTTCCTAGCCTATAAATAAAGGCCTAGGAAGCACCGGAACGATATACAAGCCACCGGACACATTTTTACATCTTTGGCGAAGCTCCGACGGATTGTTCCAAGGGAACCCAAAGTGCTCCAACAACTTCCACATCCAAGAGCACCTCCATAGAAGCTTGGAAGCGGCCCTCAAACATCATCAATCAATCAAAGGCGCCCAAGGCTTCTCCATTACGGGTTTTATTGTTTATCTCTTTTTGAGCTTTAAAATTGGGTTTGTGCCTACAAACCCCAACTCTTTTCTCATCTCCCCTTCTTTGGGTTCTCACACCACCACTAAGGTGTGAAGAGGTTTTCTCAAGCTTTTCCTTTAAAAGGCTTGTGTCTCGGTGAGCTAGTCTTCACCCGTAAAAAGACTAGTGGGTTCTTGCTAAACCATTAAAAGCAAGTGGGTTCTTGCTAAACCAATAAAAGCAAGCTGTAATAGGTCCTAGTGCTACCTTAAAGCCTAGTGGGTTTCTTGCTAAAACCATTGAAAAGCAAGCGGTAGGAATCTCTCAACGGTTGAGTTGGGAGCGGAGACGTAGGCCGGGTTTTGGCCGAACTCCGTTATCAAGTTCTTGTGTCTTGCCTCTTTACTTTCCGCTGCATTTATACTTTGATTTAAATTTCTTAATCAATTTTTTAAAAAGGCAATTCACCCCCCTCTTGCCATCATTCCCTTGTTTTTTCCGACCCAACAATTGGTATCAGAGCGAGGTTTGAATAATTCCCTAACCCGGTTTCAAATTAAAGATCCTATTTTGATGGCTTCTACCGCTTCAACCTCTTCATCCCCCGAAGGGCATTCTTTGGATCGTGCTCCATTCTTTGATGGAGCCGATTATACTTTTTGGAAAACCCGCATGTCAACTTTTCTTAAAAGCATTGGTTATCCAATTTTTAAAATTGTTTTGCAAGGATTTTCCCTCTCCTCTCCCGATGAATCTAAATGGACCCCCACCGATATAAAGAATTTTGAGCTTGATGGCAAAGCCATGAACGCTCTTCATTGTGGTCTTGATAGAAATGTTTTTGATCATATTTCTTCTTGCTCTACTTCACATGATATTTGGAAATGTTTAGAGCTAACCCATGAAGGTACTTGCATGGCTCAAAAGCAAGAACCCGCTCGAAAGCTAGAACCCGATGCAAAATCCGTACCCATTTGCCCACCTCACAAGAAAAGGGCCAAGAAGAAGAAGAAGAAGGCTTCAAAGGCATCTTGGAGTGATAGCTCCTCCTTCTCCTCCTTCTCCTCAAGCGACCAAGGTACAAAATGCCTAATGGCAAAACATGAGGTAACATCTTCCGACTCCTCCTCCTCTTGTTCTTCTTCTTCTAATTCTTTCAATCATATGTCTTATGAAGAACTCCAACATGCTAGAGACCAATTAGAAAATGGTTTTCATGAGCTTTCTTCAAAATTTGTCGCTTTAAAAAAGAATTTCAAAAAACTCTCCTCCGAAAAAGAACAACTTCTCAAAGAGAAGGAGGAGATGTCCCTAAAAATCCAAAATTTCCCAAATGTTGATTCTTTGGAATCAACCATCAAAGACCTTAGAGAAACCCTAGCTAAGTTCACCCAAGGGGAACAAAATTTGAACAATCTCCTAGGTTCTCAACGAGTATCTAGAACCACCAATGGACTTGGCTACACCAACCAAGCTTCCTCCTCCCATGCACCCACTATTTTTGTAAGGGGGAGCTCCGATTTTAAATTTTGTAATTATTGCAAAAAACCCGGGCACCTTATTTATGAATGCAATTGTAAAAACGCCCGGTATGGTAGGCCCAAATCGATTTTCTATTCGGATGAATTCTATAGGAGAAGACCCGCCATAAGGCAAGTGTGGATTGAAAAATCCCTCTTAGCGAGTCTCTCCGGGCCTAAAATCATCTCTTTCCAAAATCCCTCTCCCTGGTGACTTTTTGTTTTTATTTAGGGGGAGTTAGGATCTTTTAAGCTTTTTTTGTAATTTCAAAATTTTCGATTCAATCTTTCAAATTCAACTCTTGGTTTCAAAATTTTCAATTTTCATTTCAAAATTTTCAACAATTGGTATCATTTTCAATTGATTTAAAATCTCGTTTTTCATCGATTCCCTCAATCAAGTTTTATGCCCCGTGCTATTTTGATAATCACAAAGGGGGAGAAATTTCTTGATTGATTGGGGGAGAATCTTTTTTATCACGCTTATTATTTATTTTCAATTTATCATTTAGGCATGCATTTCATTTAAGTTTTTACATTGCTTGATAAGTGATTGTGATCATCAAAATAGGGGGAGATTGTTGTACCCCACACTCTTTGATTTTCATGATCACAATCACTTTAATATGTGTTTAACATTGTGTTTAAGTGTTGTGGATGATAGGCACAAGGTTGCCAAGAAGTTGGCCCAAGAATGGACTTCAAGTGGACTGAAATTCAGTCCACCGGTCAGCCGGTGGCTTGACCACCGGCCAGCCGGTGGCACCCTGACTCAAGGCTGAGCCACTGCCTCCCCACCGGTCGACCGGTGGCTCTGCCACCGGTCGACCTGTGGCACCCAGCACAAATAGTGTTTTCTACTGTCTTGCCACCGGCCAGCCGGTGGCTCCTCACCGGTCGACCGGTGGAGCCTGGTCCAGACTTCTCAGCCACTGTCAAGGCACCGGCCAGCCGGTGGCCCTGCACCGGCCAGCCGGTAGCACTGGTCAAACTAGCCGTTGGCTTTGACCAGTCAACTCCAAAAGCCTCCCAACGGCTCCGAGGCCTTTTCCAACGGCTCCAAAGCCCTCCAACGGATACTTGAAGGTTCCTAGCCTATAAATAAAGGCCTAGGAAGCACCGGAACGATATACAAGCCACCGGACACATTTTTACATCTTTGGCGAAGCTCCGACGGATTGTTCCAAGGGAACCCAAAGTGCTCCAACAACTTCCACATCCAAGAGCACCTCCATAGAAGCTTGGAAGCGGCCCTCAAACATCATCAATCAATCAAAGGCGCCCAAGGCTTCTCCATTACGGGTTTTATTGTTTATCTCTTTTTGAGCTTTAAAATTGGGTTTGTGCCTACAAACCCCAACTCTTTTCTCATCTCCCCTTCTTTGGGTTCTCACACCACCACTAAGGTGTGAAGAGGTTTTCTCAAGCTTTTCCTTTAAAAGGCTTGTGTCTCGGTGAGCTAGTCTTCACCCGTAAAAAGACTAGTGGGTTCTTGCTAAACCATTAAAAGCAAGTGGGTTCTTGCTAAACCAATAAAAGCAAGCTGTAATAGGTCCTAGTGCTACCTTAAAGCCTAGTGGGTTTCTTGCTAAAACCATTGAAAAGCAAGCGGTAGGAATCTCTCAACGGTTGAGTTGGGAGCGGAGACGTAGGCCGGGTTTTGGCCGAACTCCGTTATCAAGTTCTTGTGTCTTGCCTCTTTACTTTCCGCTGCATTTATACTTTGATTTAAATTTCTTAATCAATTTTTTAAAAAGGCAATTCACCCCCCTCTTGCCATCATTCCCTTGTTTTTTCCGACCCAACAAGGTCATGCTTGGTCTCAAGACATGCCAACACCAAAAACACTGAGAGAAAATACCATTTGGTGATCACCTTTCTTCGACAATAAATTTTCTTGCTCTCCGTCTTTGATTCACTACTTTTATTCTTGAGTATTACTTCTGAGATATCTTCTATTTTTGGAGAGTCTCTATCGTGTACCTCTTGATTTTAGTGGATCCCTATTTCTAGACTAAATCCTGTGGTTTTTCCCTTTTTGCGTTTTCCACGTAAAAAATTCCAATGTTAACTTTATATTCTACACTTTTTTGTCACTATGCATATTTTATTTGAAGGGAAATATTTTATTTCCGTTGCGCGTTCGCTTTTCGGTTGTTTGTGTGTTCATCTCTTTTCCGTATTTCCCAACATCAGGTATCAGAGGGTTTAGTTTTTTATTTCATATTTATTATGGAGGCCAATTATAGTCGGATGATTTTGTTGAATGGTTCCAACTACCATATGTGGAGACTTAAAATGAAGGATATACTTTTTGTCAAGCGAATGCATCTTCTAGTGTTATTACCCAGAAGCCAGAAAGGATATTAGATGAAGAATGGATGTTCGAGCATGATATGGTTTGTGGATTCATTCTCTAATGGGTTTAAGACAACATGATGAACCACATTATCAACATCTCTCATGCCAGAACTTTGTGGGAGAATCTTGAGACGACCAACGCTTCCAAGATGGGAAAAAAATAAATTGTTTTTTTTAAAAAAAATAATGAATTTGAGGTACAAAGAAGGTACATTTATTTCTAATTATTGAAGTGAATATCAGGGATGTTTTAATCAATTGTTTGGCATGCATATCAATTTTGAAGATGAGATTTTAGCTCTTTTGCTGCTTAATAAATTATTTATTGTAAAATTTATGTGTTGCTATAACTGATTTATGGGAGAATTTACGTGTTACAGCTGAAATATTGAGTACATAAGAATCATGTACACAGTGGGAGAATTCATCTCAATGAATGTCATTAGGAACTCATAGGGTCTATAGTGGAATTGGATGATTTTTTTTCAGAATATCACCCTTACAATCCCACAAAATATTATAATCAAACCTTATATCAATCTTTGAGAACCAAATCACACCTCTCAACTGAGTGAAGATGACATCAATACACAACAAGTGGTAATTTTACTTTATCATTACCTAATTCAGGAAAATATAATCAATACAAAGTCCTAATAATTAAGAGCAGAATCAGATAGAGTAACACGTAAATTCTCCCATAAATAATTTATTAATAAGTTGAAAACGTAACTCGAACTTCAAACAGGAATAACTTTTGATCTAGGTTTCCATTTGGACTCTACCATATATATCAAATTGAATCCTATGACAATATCTATGCCCTTAATAACATAAGCAAACCTTTTTCATATTTTTCGAGGTCAGAAAAGGTCCATAAGGCCTCCAAAACTAAGTTTTTAGTCAGGTTACCCCGATTTTTTAACATTTGATGGATTTTCAGCCTCATTTAAAGGGTTATTTTGCCCCTTTTCATTGGGGATTGAATTTATTCTCAGGTCTTATATTCATATTGATATTATGGTTTTTAAATTTTATAATTTTTCACAGTGTAATTTTATTTATAATTAAATATATGCATGTTTTCTTATATTTAATTATAATAAATCACTCATATAAATACATATATCAACATATTTACATAAAAATGTATATTCTAATGTATCTAAATAAATACACATTCTAAAAATGTATTTAAAATAATATCTAACCATTTTTTACATTATAAAAATAAATTTATAATGTTTATATATACATATGTGTGTGTATTAATATATATATATATATATATATATTATCTAATCACTACTAGATATATGGTTTTTAGCGACCGCCAAAAGCGGTCGCTAAAGCCCTATACAGACCGCCATGCGACCGCTTCTGGCGGTCGAAATTGAGTCGTCGCTGTTGTTCAACAGCGACCGCCTCTGGCGGTCCCTAAAAACCTGCCTGGAATTTTGCTTCGAGCGTCCGTTGGATGTGAGCAGGGACGCGGGGTGTTGGGGGGTTGGAATGAGATGGACGGCCGCCGACCATGGCCGATACACGGTGGCCGGAGGAGGAGGAGATGGCGTTCTGGTATTTTGGGAAGGCTCGGGGGATGGGCGGCGGTCGTGTGAAGGGTAACGGGGTTGACCGAGAGTGGTCGGGAGAGAACGAGGGGTGGCGACGAGGTTGACCGAGAGTGGTAGGGCGGCGGCGGGGGTCACACCGACGTCGACATGGAGTTGCAGCGGCGGACACGAGGAAGACAGTGGCGGGGGCGGGAAATATCCCGCGTATTTTTTTCAGCATTAGCGACCGCCATTGGCGGTCGCTAATATTGTCAATAGCGACCGCCGTTGGCGGTCGCCCGTGTTCCCAGGCGCAGAAGCCAATTATTCTAGTAGTGAATATATGTGAATGAATATAATATATAATATATTAAAATAAATATAATATATCACACACACACACATATATTTTATAAATGTATTTAAAAATAATTATATAAATATATGTGTGTATATATATATAAATAGAAATATCATTAAACAGACTACTAAATAACATGGTGTAGTGGTAAAGACATTCCATCTTTGAAGGAGAGGTGTAGGGTTCGAATCTAGGTAGGCGTGCATGAGCTTGGAAATTCACAAAGTGCTGATAAAAGGGATGGTTGGGTGAAAAGTGCTATTAAATGAGTTGTGGAAGCGTTGATAAATGGGCCACACATATAGGTATTTGAAAAAAAATTACCTAATTCAACAGTGTTGCCTTTATCAATGCTAAAAAGCACGGTTAAACGCACCCTTTAACAACGCTAAAAAAATCGTTGTTAAAGGACCCTTTTAACACCGCTTTTTTTAGCACTATTAAAGGGTGTATTTAATAGTGGTAATAAAAGTTTCGGGCTTTTAATTGTGCTTTGATTATCAATACTTTTTTAACACTGATAAAAGTATTTTCTAGCATTGTTAAAGGTCCTTTTGTAGTAGTAGGAGGTAGTGGCAGAGGCAGTGCTCGACTTCAGCTAAAGCTTGAGTCTCGAGCGGCAAGTGGTTTTGCTAGGGTTTCATTTATAAAAACATCAAAGGCTTTTATCAGCATTTTTTTGGAAAGTACTGATAAAGGATGTTTTTATCAGTGTTAAAATATAAATCTCTAATAAAATGGACCTTTATCAGCGTTTTTTTAGCGTCGATAAAACATGCCTTTATCAACACTAAAAATATAGCATTAATAAAGACCTAATATTAATAAATTATTTATAATTATAAAATTATAATAAATATATTTATCATATTTATATTTATAATTATAAATAAATAAATATTTATTTATAGTCATAAATATAAATAAATATATTTATTTATTTAAATAATTATGAAATTAATATAAATATATTTATTATATATATTTATATTAATTTCATAAGTATTTAAATATATGTTAATTATAATTTTATAATTATTTACATATATATATATATTATTTATAATTATAATTATAAATATTTGTATATATTTATAAATATATTTATATATTTATAATTATTATAAATATATTTATTATAATTTTATAATTATTTGAATATAAATATATATATAATTATAAATAAATATATTTATAAGTATATGTATATAGTTATAAATACATTTATATATATATATGTATATTAATAAATAAATAAATATATTTATAAAATTATAATAAATGTGTTTATTATAATTTTATAATTATTTAAATACATACATACATACATATATATATAGTTATAATAATTATTATAAATAAATAAATTTAAAAAGTATTTCTATATTATTAAAAATTTATAATTATAAATTTTATAAATATATTTATTATTTCAATATATTTATTGTCATTTTATAAGTCTAAAAAAGGCTCAGCCATGGGTTTTGCAAACCAAACCTATGACTCCAAATTTATTAAAGGAAAACTAAAAAGTACAATAGAGGGAGAGGTAAAGACAAAACATCAAAGGCCAACAACAAAGCATAGGTCATTTACTGAGAGTTCCCCTAGTTCTCATATTTTGAGGATATCTGCCACTTTCCTTAGGGTGTCGGTCTCTCCACCATGTCCTTTACGGTGGATCATGATCCTCATCAGATGATGACCTGGAGAATTCCTCCAAGATTCTGAATTTTCAAGACAAGTCTCAGAAGTTCATCTTAGAATTCGAGTAGAATCCATCCTCAAAGTTAACTGTAGGTAGCCTTTGAACTGCTAGATAGTCACTATAGTCGAACACATCTGACTCCATCATGGAGAAGGTCACCTCCAACTATAAAAAAACAATCTATCTCTTCTTTATTAAAGACTTCAATTTGTCGTTCTCATTCCAGGTCACTTGGAAAGGTGACATTCATATTCTTATTTATTGCACAAAGACACTCCTCATCTGAGGACTTACCAAAATCCTCATATGCCTTCTTCATAAGATCAGAAAAGTTGGAAGGAGAATTCCAATTTAGATGTTTACGACCATCAACTGTCATAATTGGGACCACATCTTGAAACGTCCCCAGATCAGTTGATTTTAGGGGAAGTGCCATTTGAAAACCTTCTGCATCCACAATAGCCTTCTTGCCTTTAGACATGTGTGAAGGGATATACATAGTTGCAGCACCAACTTGCTTCGTTGGTTGTGGAGAGGCAACCACCAGCTTATCCTTTTGTTTTTTATTTGAGTTATATAGATCTCTTTCCAGAGATAACTCTTCATACACCTCCTTTTGAATTCTAGACTTTGGATCAGATTGCTCTGCAACTGTTATTTTTGCCCTTGACCATTTGGGTAAGAAAGAATCACCATGAACCAAATCAGCAGGCTTCAAAATATCACCATATGCATGAGTAGACAACCTGTAGACAGGGGTGCTTGGGGTGGCATCATTAGGAGAGCGAACAGACCTATTCAGGTCATATGCTCCTCCTTCCACATTAGCAGGTGACACACCATCCCCAGTTTCATCCACATATGCAGCATGCTCAAGATTGAAAGATCCCCTTGCAATCCCCTATCCATTCCCAACTCCTCACATGGTTTCGCCATCAGCTGAGGTTCCACCTTGTGTTCGCGCCTTGCCAGAATTCCTAGTATGCTTTAATTTCTCAAGTAACACCTTCTTATAACATATAGATTCCCCGTGCCTACACGCAGAATAGAAATCACAAATCAAAGCTCTTCTACCGGTTGAAACATCATGACCAATCAGCCTGCATTCCATACAAAAAAGTGTCCATACTGAGAAATTTCGGTTTCCTTGTCCAATTTAATAGGTACACCAATTGAAAGTACGATGTCATATAAAATCCTTGATGCCACAAAATCCAGTTCAATCCAGAGACTTTAACCCATACTTGTACAGAAGATTCTCTAAAGAGTTCTTCTCTCTAGAACCCGATGGAAACTAGGTCAAATCCCTCTTTGCGATTCCATTTTCCCTTCAATGGCAGAACTCTTTCTTCACAGTGGGCGCTTTGACTCATATAAACACTATGCACTCAGATTGGAACACTCACAAGCGATTTGGGGTAGATCTATTTTATATTATTATTTATAAGTTAATTTCTTGAAGATGGATCTCATGTGTTTTGGGTTTTCATCTACTGCATATGATCATTAGGTGGTTACATGAAACTCATTAGGCATGGAATATTTGTGTGGGGGAATGCACGGGTAGAGGAGTCATTGGACGATAGTTGCACAGGGAGTGGAGCAGTATAAGAAGGAGGAGCTCCATGTGGGGAGAGGAAACACGGGGCACAAGGGGTAATGAGGGGTGCACGGAGGATGAAACGAGGGGTAGGGACGGGAAATTTTGGGGGGTTTTATTTAATTGCATAGCGATTGCCCCCCCCAACCCCAACCCCAACCCCAACGCTAATAGTCAAATCTCTAGTAGTGTTATGTTGTAGAAAACTACAACAGTTGAGTATAACCTTTCTTAAAGGCAGGGTTTAGTGTTGAAAAATACATACTTTATTTTGTGCTAAAAAACACTAAAAGATACCAAATTTTATCAGCACTAGGTTACCATTGATAAAATTCCCCCTTTATTATTGTTTTTTAGGTTTTTTTAATATGTTTTCTTATTTTTTTTAAAGAACGTAGGTTAAATATATTTTTTTTAAATGTGTCTGAAAGGCAGAATCGCCACTGCCGCCTTTTGTTTAAGCCCAAAGGCGGCAGCGGCGATGCCGCCTTTTCCCTAAAACAATTTTATTTTCTATTTTAATTATTCTTTTTTATATATTTTAAATTTTAATTTATTATTATTATTATTTTATGTTTATATATATATATATAACAAAAAATTTCAGCATTATTTATCTCTTATTCAAGTACGCGACTATGTTATCCTATAAAATATAAAGTAGAAGACTAATATAAATAAAAATTAAAACATGGATTAAGAATATAAGAAGTAGTCAAAAATAAAAAATAATTTCTTAAAAAATGTTGATGAAAAATAATTTATAAGCTTTCTAATCTATCAAATTGAAACTTAAAAATGTTTCAAGTACGTGACTTTTCTAGCCTATAAAATATAAATTATAAGACCAATATAAATGAAAATTTAAAAATTTATTAAACATATAAGAATTAGTCGAAAATAAAAATAATTTCTTAAAAAATATTGATGAAAAATAATTTATAAGCTTTCTAATCCACCGACTTGAAACTTAAAAATGTTTCAAGTGTGTGACTTTTCTAGCCTATAAAATATAAACTATAAGACCAATATAAAAGAAAATTTAAACATTGATTAAACATATAAGAAATAGTTGAAAATAAAAATAATTTATTAAAATATGTTGATGAAAAATAATTTATAAGATTTCTAATCCACCAACTTGAAACTTAAAAATGTTTCAAGTATGTGAATTTTCTAGCCTATAAAATATAAACTATAAGATCAATATAAATGAAAATTTAAACATTGATTAAACATATAAGAAGTATTCAAAGTTTTAATTTTTATTTATACGGGTCTTATAGTTTATATTTTGTAGGCTTTCAAAGTCAAGTAGGTGGCTTTGGATTATCCTCGACATTCTTTCTTTTTGCTCTCACTTCCAAGTAACTTTTCTTAAATTCCTTTATTTTTAATTTATTTATTTTATTTATGAAACTATTCATTTTCAACAACTTTTTAGATTTTTAGGCTATCTTTTAAATTTTATTTACATTATTTTTATACTATATATTTTATAATCTTTTAAAGTTGTCTACTTAAAATTTAATAATTATTCCTATGTTTCAAGTAATCGACTTTGAATACTGCAAAAAAATTTGTGCCTAAAATATTAATGAAATATGAAATACTGGATAAATATATAATAAGAGATGATAATAATAATAGTATCTTCATTTCAATATACATAAAACATATAAGTGAACATGTACAATCAATGTCTATGTCTATGGTGAGGAGATTCCGTCCCACATGGTGGTTTGCGAATTTGACGTCAGTGTCAAGTTCGCTGTGGAGTCTGATGACCTGGAAATAGATGATCCTCAGGCACTGTAACATTGACGGTCGCATCCTAAACTTGTGTGTCAATGGTAGGAGATGTCAACTGCATCTTGTACTACCCTCCTGATCCTTCTCCCACTAGGGTGGTAGAAGGACCTGCCATCATCGTAGTGGAGAACCAAGCCTGCGATGGAGCTATACACCAAGGCTGTGATGGATCTGGACCCCAAGGCTGCAATGGATCTAGACCCCAAGGCTATGATGGATCTGTACCCCAAGGCTGCGATGGATCTGGACCCCAAGATAGAGAGAATTGTGGATATCCTATCAAGAAAGATGAATCCCATGCCACCTGAGGCACATCCTAAATCGATTGAGGATGGACTACTAGAGGGACAACCTCTGCCTGTGGAATAGGTGAGGTCTCACGTGCAGCACGACGCAGTCTATGTTGTTATTGTTGTGGCTCCTCAGCACCAGCAGTTACTGCAGGATGTTCCTCCGAGGTAGGAACCTCCTCTCTCTGGGCTGAATGCTCGAAGATGCACTCGAAAAGTGCACAATAATATGACCCCAACTCTATCACTTCAGCATGGATGGTTTCCCAGCTAAAGACCCCCTCCTCCTCTTTATCACTCATGCGAACAAGATGCTCCGAGTGACTGCCCTGTAAAGAGATTCAAATAAATTAGAAAATAGTTTAATAAACAAACTAATGGAAATTTATTGACTTATAATCTTATGAATCATTGTGTCATGTTGGGTAAGATAAAATATAGACTTCAGTCTATACCATGGCTCATACTCAACCTGCTTCAAAAGAAAGAATCGATTCATAGGTACACCCTGGATACAAAACTCTTTACGTCTGCGCCAACAGTCGAGAAAGCGGGCATGTACCGGTGATAGTCCTCATCCTGCCTCCCTATCAGCTTCACCCCATGAAGCTGCTCTGTCTGTCTCGACGACAATGGAATCAGCTGAGCACAGAAAAACTGGTGCATGACTCTGTCAGGCTGTTGCCACTCAATAATATGGAAGTGAATGAGGGGCACTACAATCATAGAATCCTCAAGACCAACAGTGTAGTATAGTGGAAACTGGTCCATAATAGTCCAGTATGGAAGCCATGAAATCTGAAATGACATGTAACCTTTTTGAAAAAATCTCCTTACTGAAAAAAATTGATGCTATTATTAATTTTTTTAAACAGCGATAGATTTTATATACATACCTGGTCAGGTAAGAGACAATCCAACTGGAGCAGATATACGCCCAAATGGTGTCTTGTAACTGCATGGAAATTGTGTTACTGACACCACCTGTAAAATACAACATCAACAGTGAAAAATAATGAGAAATTAAAGTCAATAACTCTTAGTATAATTAAAAACCAATAGAAATGTGTGATCATACCAGCTTCCATGTAGAGCTTCATGCAATACCTCCATCTCGATCGACGGACCAAAAAGCTCAGGGAGGAATGCAAGGATGTGCTCTCATGCCCACATCTAAATAAGGATGACGTATCCCCCAAGACTTGTGTGGTCCCTATGAGATATCATGCATAATGCTTTGTACGTGTATGCCAAGTAGGCTGATACCCAATTGTACGTCCTGTCCCGATCAAAGTCCTATAGTAGGGGTAGATACATCATGTGCACGTGCATCCCTGAGTGATCAATACACATGGTCCCTCCAATGAGCCTTAATATATATGCACAGGCATAACACATGAAAGTCAACATCATCGGATAAATGTTGAATCTGCGCCTCCAACCAAGGCATATATATCAACGCTCCATTTATATCCCTACAGTCAGAAAAAATGTTGACACCTAACAATCACTAAGAAAGGTCGATCCAAGATGCATGAGTGGGTCTAATAATGGATATACCTTGGATAGGAAGACCGAGAAGCACTGTCACATCCTAGAGGGTGATAGTTATCTCTCCCTGAGGCACATGGAATGTGTGTGTCTCTGGTCTCCACTTATCCATGAGGGTAGCAAGCGGGCGGTGGTCGAAAAATGTGAAATCTAAGATGACAATGCCATAGAAGCCAGTATGGTGTAAGTATGGTCTAATGGCACATGGAGGCTCTCTGTGATGAAAATGGTGCACTCGACGCACCTTGATTGATCGATCCTCACCACCATCTAACACGACTTGAGAAATATGGCTATCCTACCAAGTGAGTAGTATGGTGTCATCCATCTGCATATAAACAAATGAAATGAGTCGTAAGTGTAAAATGTAAATATAACATTATGGTTAACAGAATGTTATGACTTGTAGAATGCAAGACATGCCATGTTTATTCACATTGTTTTATGAATTTATTTTTACTAAAATAAAGGGGCATGTCTTTATGTTTTTCAAAGCATATTATTAACGTGTTGTTAAGATATGATTTTACCTAGAAAATAATGTTTTGTAAGATATGGTTGTATATATTTATATATATAAACAATTTGTATTTTTTATGTAGATGTTTATTAGAAAATGGTATGCTTTGTAATTTATGTATGACTATCCACATGATGGTATGTTTCATGATTATTTTGTTATTAGTACAACTGATTCTGTAACACTAACTGAACTTCAAGAAAGAATTTGTGAGAAATAAATCATAATGCATGAGGAACGGTGAAAACGACGACGGTGATGATGTAAGCTCATTTCATCACCACCGTCATTGTCATTATTCCTCCTACGTCATGGTTCATTTCCCATAAATTCTTTCTTGAAGTTCAGTTAGTTTTATAGAATCAGTTGTACTAACCTCTATTGTTGGTTGTGTACTATAACATGCTCCTTTATCAGTTTGTATAAACTCTTCGTAGTAGTACACACAGGTAAAACCTGACTCTATACGTCAAAAATGTTTTCTGATCATGATTCTAATAGTGTAACTAATATTGAAAAAGATGGTTGATCATATAATCTTTATTATACTTAATTTTTATAACATCTTCTTGTACAGTAATATATGATACTATTATTTTGTTATATAAAATTTTATTAGAATATCAGTCTCATAATGTTTTGAAAATCGAGGTAAAGGGAATATGTTTTCGAGTTTACGGTTCATCCTTTAGGTTTTATTATTTAAATATTATGGTTTCAGATATTGAGTTTTGGGTCTAGGTTTTTGGATTTTTTGTAAGTATTTAGGGTTTAGGTTTATGATTTTAGGGTTAGGGTTTGGGTTTTAAGGTTCAGGGTTTAGAATTTTGAGATTATGGTATAGGGAAGATGTTTTTGGGTTTAGTGTTCTGCTTTTGGGTTTTGGGGTTTAGAAAATTGAGGTAAAAAAGAAGAGATAACAACATATAATTTACAATATGAGAATATCACAATGAAGAAAATAGATCATTGTGGCTAAGAGTGTGAACTCGACCCAACAATGTTAGGGAATCATTTACAATTATGAACTTATTTATGATATATGGTGCATCTCAAACTCTGCCCTTATTCTTGAGGTCAGTCCATCTCATTCCGTATCCTGTTGGCCTTCAGTCTCCCTCAGAGACGCAACCGATTGATGTCAGGTATCACTATCGACTAGCCTTCGGGTATTGATAAATAATGGAACTCCCTAATAGGAATCCATGGTGCAACATAATAGTTAGAAATGGTGTCCATCCAGTACACTAGATCAACATATGTTTCCCATGATATATTCACAGAGGCATATGTTGCGATGGCATGTGTGCATGGAAACTGTAAGGCCTGAAGACATTGCCTTGTTTCTAGTAATACCACCATTTTTCACTAATGCTATTTGTGATGGGGTTTGAATGCTCTTGAACTTCAAATCGAGAGTCTTCTTGTTGAAAAATGAAAACATGATAACTATAAGATTCTTCAATATTCTTTTAAATCTCTCGTTGAAAATTTCTTCCGTACCTTAGCCCTTGCTGTATTTTATCTGATGCTAGTTTTTTTCTATTAACAAAGAACTTCATGCAAAGATATAATGTCTCCTAAACTAGGGCGATTATAGGTAACTTGTGAATCCCTTTGAAGACACCATTGATGCACTCCACAATGTTTTTGTTCATGTGTCTGTACCTCTTCCCCAAGTCATATGTCAATGTCCATTTTTCTTTTGGAATCTGCATCATATAATCATAAACTTCTTGATTAGCCTGAAATATTTGTTCAAAACGTTCTTCAAACTACTATTGATCCAAATTACAAGCTACATAGAATAGATGATATTTCACATAAATTGATTTTATATTTACATTAAAATAGTAAAAAATAACAAAGACAATGTGTACCAAGCCTCGTGATTGCCTTCTTCATTAGTTTGTTGTGGAATTTTTTATACACATTTCTAGAAATGTGTCTAATGCAGAACCGATGATGTGCATTTGGGTATTCCATGTATCAGGATCCATATTGATTGCCCCATTAATTTCCCGATGTCGATTAGATATCAAACAAACACCCCGAATATTGGTGAAATGGTTGATGATATATGCCAAAAACCAACTCCATGATTCATAGTTTTCTTTCTCTACAATGGAAAAGGCAAGAGGAAGAGGTGAACAGTTTCCATCTTGGGTTACCACAATCAACAATACGCCCTTGTATTTTCTGTATAGAAATGTTCTATCAATCTGAATAAATTGTTTGCTGAAACCAAATGTGGAGATATAGGGGAGGAATACCCAGAACAAACGATGAAATTGAACACGAGATGGATCAAGTTGGTTATCATGAGACACATATTCATTTATATCAAGATAGAAGACAATTTGGTTATGATACCTCAATATGGCTAGTAATTGCGGCAACACCCGATATGAGTCATCTCAATCACCATAGACCTTCACAATTTCTTTTTGTTTCGTCATCCATGCCTTATTATAGTAAATCTTATGACCGAATGTCTATTGTATTCTATCTTTCACAAGGGATATCAGAACATATTGGCATGTCCCAATCATCTCAACAATAATGGATGACACAAATCCTGCATCCAATGAGGTATGATCTTGTGTCAGGATTGGCTGAATGAAAGTATGAGTTGCCTCAATCCTCAAGATTCTCAAACCTCCAAATGCAATGTCTGGAATCGCCCTCAAGAGAAATCTACAATCATCCTCATACTTCTCACATCATATGAGATATTTACTATGGCCTGATTATTGAACTATATATCTACAATTCCACTCAATATCAAATCTCTTTAGCATGCTTTTTAATGCATCTTTACATGGAAAATTCTTTCTAACATATAAGGTTTTTTCTAGCTCACTAAACCTATCTGGTACAAATCCTGGAAACTTAGTTTCTGGTGTGAGAACATTATTGTCGAATTTAGGCACACATTTCATTACTTCTGACCAAGATGAAAAGAGTGGTGGATGATTTATTAAAGGTCGAGGCTGCTGTACAACTAATGTATTTCTCAAAACCTCCTCCCTAACTTCCGATGGTCCCTCCTCATCAGCACTATTTTCACCATCTATTTTGTCATTACAAAACTCCTCATCAGAAGTTGGATTGACATGTATATCTGGGAGATCATCTAGGTTATCCTCTTCTGCATCATTTGGAATAGGCTCAATTTCATGGGGAGACTATCTTCAACCACTATTGTAAGTCTACATCTTTGTACAACTGGACGTTGTTGTTGTACAGTAGAAACATCAACATATAACTCCATCATAGTACCATCTGACCATTGAGAAAATAAATTTATTGATTGGACCCACTGTGCATCAACAACCAATGGAAAATCTAGATGCCATAGTGTTTCCAAGAATTGAAAATGTCTATAGATCATAGAATTGATCTCTTGATCGGGTCCTAGATTTAAGGAACCATGAATTCTGTCTTGAAGGTCACTTAGGATCACATAATCAGTTGTACTAACCATTTTAATTGGTTGTGTATAGTAAGAAGCCCCTTACTCAGTTTGAATAACCTCTACATAACAGTACAGTAATGACCCAAAGTTTTTCAATGGAAATTTGCTTCTTATAATTATATCATAACATCACATGAAAACACAACATAATGAACTACTAAGTGTTAAGTGACCTCTAAATAATTTTTCACTTATATGTTTTGAATTTTGAAAATCCGACATACATGGTTGTGTTCAAGATGATATTTGGAGTCTAATAAAACAAAAATAATTTTTGGTGAATAGTAACCTACCCTTATGAATAGTAACAAACCCTTATGAATAGTAATATGACCCTTATGAATAGTAAATCATCCAACATAAGAGTAACCTTACCCATGAATAATTATATAAAATTTAGACATATTAGAAAGTGACAATTTGACCTTAGTAAACGTTTTGGTATTTTGTAAGTCATAAATAATTAATTATAATTAATTAATTAATTTAAAAGAAAATGTTTTTTTCTTAAAAAGATTTCATTAATTATCAAATCAATGTCTTATAGTTTTTAGATAATTTTATAAGACCCTACGTAATTTTTGAAAGCACTATAAAATCAGTTTTAATTTTAAAAACTGTTTTTTTAAGTAAATTATGATTTTAATTAAATATTAAATTAATAATATTTATAAAATTATTTTTGAAAAATTTAGTTTATTTTTTGATTCTACACGTCGAAAAATGGTTGGGGTAAAATTTTGGTATTTTTCTAAAATACTTGAATTTTTGGTGAATAGTAAAATACATTGATTTACCGTATAAATACATTATAATTAAAACCCACTATTCCTAACATCACAAGTGATGTAAGCACCAAAATCTCGAACTCACATTCCTTATTTACTATTATTGGTCATGGATGACTCACTATTCCTTGTCTTAGGGGAAATTAATAAACTAATGAATTTTATATTAAGAAAACCCCTCTCCCCTCCACTATAAAAACCACCCTTCACACCCTCATTTCCTCACACCTCTCAAGCTCCAAGCCTTCTATAAAATCTACCCAAACATCTTCCCTAGCCCCTATCCCATGTTCAAGAGCTACTGGTCTCATCAAAAGAATAATCCTAGCTTCCTTAAGGAGGATCTCAAGAGGAGGATTTAAGAGGTAATTTCTCTCCCTCTTCTCCTTTAATTTCCTTTCAAGTTCAAGTTTATTTCTTGATATCTACCCATCTATCTTCATAAAAATGGTATTTTAAATCCAGTATTATACATGTACTGAAATTTTATGATGCAAATGGGATATTATATCATCCAACCCCCTTTCCCTCTTCCTTTTATTTTATTAAGGAGAACGTTGTTCGTGAGGTGTTAATTTATCACCTTCAAGAATGACAAGTTTTATTCTTCCATTTCTACCTTCAGATCTGGTCATGAAACCATTTTTATGGTTAAAACATAACATTTTATATGTATTATCTTCTATTTAAAGTTCTGGAACTAACTTATGACCATATTTCTAGTGATAAAATAAAACAAGTTCATTATGATTGAAAAATCGCTCAAATTAACCCAAACAATCATCATTTAATTATTATATAATGATACATCCAAATGGATATAATATAATTCATTATAAGATCATTCAAACTCTTGTAATATCATTAATAACATGTAATATCAGTTATGGATGTCTACATATGTTCTATCCGAACTTCAATTTAAGAATACAAGTGAACCACTTAAGAAAACCATAAAAACAAACATTCCCGAACAATGTTTTTAAACTCTATAAGTCATCCAAAGGCACATAAAATCACTTAATAAAACCATAATGAACCATATTAATGTACACAAGGTTCTGTATTTATAATTAATGTATATAATTTCATTATACAGGACATCAAAGAGAAGTAAGCATTCAGATACAAGGTAAGAGGAAATTCTCAAACCCAAATTTCATCCTTCAGGTTCTCCCTCTTTCACTCCATTTTTGATATGGTTACTCCTTAAAGATCATTTGTTCATCATTTTATTTCCTTTTTTGGGATATAAATTTTTACCACTACTTTTTATGTCAAACAAAATGTTTTCCAAAAGAACTCTTCTTTTAAGAACTCACCTTTTACTTCTCATTCAAGGTTGATGGTTCTTGTATCAAGTATGTTATTCCCTCTTTGTTTTGGGAACCCAAAGTTTATGAATTTGTTCTTATGAGATGTAACCCATTCCTTTACATGGGTTAGTTATGTTCACTTTTGATATATGTTCCATGTGTCAAGCATGATGATGATAATGTTATGATGTGACGGGTGTGCCCGGAATTATATAGTGTAATATGAATGATTGAATGTGACAGGTGTGCCCAGAATTATACAGCGCTCCAATGCATTGGGTAAAGTGATGAAACTCATGAGTAAATGTGAAATTATGTGTAAACAAGATTCTAGCTTGGTTCACAAGTATGTGTAGTAGTTAACCACTAAGTCACGGTGTTTCATTTTTATGCATTGCCACATTTCAAGTATTATATTTATGCTTCCTCTCATGTTCGTGATATTTTTCTTATGTTATGATTATTCTCAACCCATGCTATATTGTTCTTATCTATCCTCTTACTGGGACTCTAGCCCACCCCTTTTTATGTATATCCTCAGGTGGCTACATGTAATAAGGAGAGGACAAGTTCCAATAAGAAGCTAGAGAAGAAGAAATTAAATAAATGTTTATGCTTGACATTGTATTTGTTATGTATGGTCCTAGTTTTCCCAAGACACTAAACCTTTGTATCCTCTATGTGTAATACTATTATTATTTTTATCTTTAAAATGATGTAATAGTAATGTAAGAAAAGGTTGGGTCGTTATAGTTGGTATCAGAGGCAAGGTTTAGTTAATTTGGGAATTAGGATTAGTGAACCCTAGAGAAAATCTCTAGCATGAGACTAAGTAAAAATATGCACATAAGAGTATATACATAGGGATCCCATATGTTATTCTTTTAGTATAAATTATTCAAATTAATAAGTTATGTATTCATGAATTGTTGACTTATGCTTTGTTCTAACCTAATCTATTTTAGAAAATGGTGGGAATGAGGAGAAATTAGGCCAACAACTCGTACGAGGGCCAATGCAATGATTTCCCGAATGACATCCCCAATGATTTGGGAGGTGGAGTTCAAAACCTCATGGCGATGCTTACCCAATTATCTCAGGTTATGAACAATAACCATAATAATGGTGAACGTCCTCCTTCACCAAAGAGGGAGCAACTGGCTATAGAATGTTTTATGCGGCAACAACCACCGACGTTTAGTGGATCTTTCGATCCACTAGTTGCGGAACAGTGGGTCAACTCCATGGAGAAGATATTTTCTGTGCTTCACTATTCTGAGACGGAGAAGGTGACCTTAGCCGTTTATCGTCTAGATGGAGAAGCTGATCAATGGTGGGCTTTGATTAAGAACACCAAGCCAAGGGAGGAAATTGAAGAGATCAAATGGGAAGACTTTAAAATAATGTTTCTTAACAAGTATTTCCCAAGAACTCTTCGCACGAAGATGGAGATAGAATTCATAGAGCTCAAGAAAAAAGAAGGAGAATCTGTCACAACCTATGAAGTGAATTTCACAAGGCTTTCAAGGTATGCTTCGGGTTTTTTTATCAACAATGATAGAAAAATTGATAGATTCTTTAGTGGATTAAAACCACACCTTCGAAAGGATCTTGAAATTCGAGACTTTGGGAGTTATTAAGAAGTTGTACGGTGTGCCCTCAAAGTGGAGATAGAGTTTGGAGAATGGTCCCATGTCTATGGTGATAAGAAACGAAAGATAGAGTTTCAAGACGGTGGATCTAATGATAAAGGTGGGAAGAAAACTCAACAAGCCACATGCCAAAAATGTGGAAAGTTGCACCATGGGAACTGCCTCAAAGGGATGGGGAAATGCTTCAAGTGTGGGAAAGAAGGAAATAATGATCAAGAGTATTGAAAAGACACAAAAAGGAAGGATAATGTGGTAGAAGAAAGGAGAGAAGCACCCATGGTTCAATTCTACAACTGTAGAGAGATAGGGAACTATGCAAGCCAGTGCACTAAACCTCAAGTTCTCGAGGGTAATCAATGACAATAACCATCAAAGCCAAAGGAACAAGGGAATGATTATGCCATCACTACTGTGGAGGTGGAGCATGATAATTAAGTCGTACAAGGTACACTTCCTATTCACTCAAGAATGGAAAAAAGTCTTATTTGATTCTGGTTCTACGCATTCCTTTATATATTGAAAGTTTTCTATAACTATATAATCGAAGCCCTGAGACCTTGAAGTAGAGATATCTATAAAAACACTAAGTGGTGCAATCATTGCAACCCAAGTGTTTGACTCTTCTCCTGTTGGCGTATGTGGGAAGATTCTTCCAGAAAATCTCACAATACTTCCCTTGGTGAAATTTGACGCTATAATGGGAATGGATTGGCTCACATTATATAGAGAACATATCAACTGTCGGGAAAAGGAAATATCTTTTTATATTCTGAACCATCCTATGCTCCTCTACAAATTCAAGGAAGATCATAAATCTCCTTTGAATAATTCTTCAATGGTTTGGGTGTTGATTCTCTATGAAGAAGCATACCTCGCCCAAATGGTTGATTTGAAGGAAAGTGCCAATCTTGAGGAAATTCCTATCGTGAGGGAATACAAAGATGTATTTCCTGAAGAGTTACCCGTAATTTTTCCGGATTGTGAGGTAGAGTTCTCAATTGAACTCATACCCGGAGCTACTCCTATCTCGAAATGTCCATATAGGATGGATCCTATCGAACTGGAGGAGTTAAAGAAGAAGCTGCAAGAGAATCTAGACAAAGGTTTCATACACCCTAGTGCATCACCTTAGGGTGCACCAGTGCCCTTTGTGAAGAAGAAGGATGGAACAATGCGGTTGTGTATCGATTATCAGGAACTCAACAAGATCACCATAAAGAACAAGTATCCTCTCCCAAGGATTGATGACTTGTTCGATCAGTTAAGAGGATCTCAATACTTCTCAAAGGTGGATCTTCATTCTGGATATCATCAGGTAAAGGTGAAGAAGGAAAATATTAAGAAGACTGCCTTCCGAACAAGGTATGGGCACTATGAGTTTTGGTGATGACCTTCGGACTTACTAATTCCCCTGCAATCTTCATGGATTTGATGAATAAAGTCTTTAGACATTACCTAGAAAAATTTGTGGTAGTGTTTATTGATGATATTATCATCTAATCCAAGAGAAAGGAGGAACATGAAGAACATCTAAGACTTGTGTTGGTGACATTAAGAAAAAAGAAGTTGTATGCCAAGTTCAGCAAGTGTGACTTTTGGATGAAGCAAGTCACGTTCTTGGGATATGTGATCACAAGTGATGGAATTTCTATAGATCCTTCAAAAACAAAGGCGATTGAGGAATGTACCAGGCCCTCTAGTGTCACAGAAATCCGTTGTTTTCTTGGATTAGCTGGGTACTACCGACGTTTTGTGAGAAACTTCTCACGATTGTCAAGCCCGATAACTAAGTTAACAAGGAAAGGGGTAAATTATGTCTAGATAGAAGAATGTGAGGGAAGCTTCAAGGAGATAAAGAGAAGGCTGATCACTGCACCTGTACTCACACTACCGAAAAGTGGAGAAAGTTTTGTGATATACAGTGATGCTTCAAAGAAAGGTTTGGGTTGTGTACTCATGAAAAATGACAATGTGATAGCCTATGCCTCACGGTAGTTGAAGATCCATGAGCAGAACTACCCGACGCATGATCTAGAGTTAGCATTCGTGATTTTTGCCTTGAAAATATGGCGGCACTACCTTTATGGCGAGAAGTGTGACATATACACTGACCACAAGTATATATTCACACAAAAGGAGCTCAACATGCGTCATATGAGATGGTTAGAGCTAATCAAGTATTATGATTGCTCTATTCACTATCATCCTGGAAAGGTGAACAAGGTAGTTGATGCTCTAAGCAGAAAAGAACCTGCTACTCTATCCATGCTGCGGATTGAGAAAGACCCTATATTCTTGGATATGCAAATAATGGATTTGAAAATCATAAGGGCATGGGATATATCCTACCTTTCCCAAATGATTGTGCAACCATCCATCCAAGAGAAGATTAAGGAAGCATGAAGGGATGGCGTGGAGATACAAAAGAGGGTGAATACAGTAAAGGAAGGGAAGTAGCCAGAGTTCCATATTGACGATGATGGTGTGATTCAGTTTGGAACGCGGATTTGTGTTCCTTCATCACCCGGGATAAAGAATGAGCTATTGGAAAATGCACACAGCTCAACATTCTCTATCCATCATGGGAGTACCAAGATGTACCGTGATCTCCGAGAACACTTCTGGTGGGATAACATGAAGAAGGAGATTGTGGAATATATATCAAGGTGTTTGGTATGTCAACAAGTTAAATTTGAGCGAAAAAAGTCCAAAGGTATGATGCAGTCATTGCCTATAACCATGTGGAAATGGGAAAATGTTACTATGGACTTTGTCACAGGTCTCTTGAAAACGCCGAAGGGAAATAATGCAATATGGGTTGTGGTTGACCGACTCACCAAGACTTCCCATTTTATCGCTATTCGGGAAGATCTATCACTTGAACAACTTGCAAAGATATATGTGAAGGAGGTGGTGAGACTGCATGGTGTTCCACTCTCAATTGTCTCTGACCGTGATCCAAGGTTCACATCTAAATTCTGGAGGAGCCTTCAACATGCTTTGAGTGTTGAATTAAATTTCATCAAAACCTATCACCCCCAAACTAATGGCCAGTCTGAAAGAACTATTCCGATGCTTGAAGATATGATAAGAGCCTTCTCTCTAGAATTAAAAGGTGGATGGGATCAGCATCTCTCATTGGTTGAGTTCTCATACAACAATAGCTTCCACTCGAGTATTCAGATGACACCATATGAAGCTCTGTATGGAAAGTGATGTAGAACTCCAAACTGTTGGGATGGAGTTGGAGAAAGAAAGCTACTTGGACCTAATCTTGTGCAAGAGATGACAGAGAAGGTTCAAGTCGTCCAGAAACACATCAAAGCTACTCAGAGTCGGCAAAAGAGCTATGCTGACAACCGTCGAGGGGACTTGGAGTTCGACGTTGGAGATAAATTCTTCCTATGAATATCTCTATGGAAGAGAGTCATGCGATTTGGGAAGAAAGGGAAGCTAAGACCAAGGTATATTGTCCCCTTTGAGATTCTTGACCACATAGGAGCCATGGCCTATCGTCTTGAACTTCCACCGAATATGGATCAAGTTTATGATGTGTTTCATGTGTCACTACTGAGAAAGTACATACCAGACCCCTCACATGTACTAAACTCAGAGGTGGTGCAGCTGGAAGATGATCTCTCCTATGAGGAGCATCCAGTAAAGATTCTGGATCAGATAGATAAGGTTCTACGCAACAAGAAAACTCATCTTGTCAAAGTGTTGTGGAGGAACCACAAGTTTGAGTAAGCAACTTACGAACCAGAAGAGGCAATAAAGGAGAAATACCCTCACCTGTTTGTGTAAATTGAAATTTCAGGGGTGAAATTTCTTAAGGGGGGAAGAATGTAACGACCCAAAGTTTTTCAATGGAAATTCCCTTCTTATAATTATGTCATAAAATCACATGAAAACACAACATAATAAAATTTGAAGTGCTAAGTGACCTCTAAACATAAGTTTTCCACTTATATGTTTTGAATTTCGAAAATCCGACATACATGGTTGTGTTCAAGATGATTTTTGGAGTCTAATAAAACAAAAATAATTTTTGGTGAATAGTAACCTACCCTTATGAATAGTAACATACCCTTATGAATAGTAATATGCCCTTATGAATATTAAATCATCCAACATAAGAGTAACCTTACCCATGAATAATTAAATAAAATTTAGACATATTAGAAAGTGACAATTTGACCTTAGTAAACGTTTTGGTATTTTGTAAGTCATAAATAATTAATTGTAATTAATTAATTAATTTAAAAGAAAATTTATTTTTCTTAAAATGTGTTCATTAATTATCAAATCAATGTCTTATAGTTTTTAGATAATTTTATAAGACCCTACGTAATTTTTAAAAGCACTATAAAATCAGTTTTAATTTTAAAACCTGTTTTTTTAAGTAAATTATGATTTTAATTAAATATTAAATTAATAATGTTTAGAAATTTATTTTTGAAAAATGGACTTCATTTTTTGATTCTGCACGTCGAAAAATGGTTGGGGTAAAATTTTGGTATTTTTCTAAAATACTTGAATTTTTGGTGAATAGTAAAATATATTAATTTACCGTACAAATACATTATAATTAAAACCCACTATTCCTAACATCACAAGTGATGTAAGCACCCAAATCTCGAACTCACATGCCTTATTTAATATTCCTGGTCATGGATGACTCACTATTCCTTGTCTTAGGGGAAATTAATAAACTAATGAATTTTATATTAAGGAAACCCCTCTCCCCTCCACTATAAAAACCACCCTTCACACCCTCATTTCCTCACACCTCTCAAGCTCCAAGACTTCTCTAAACTCTGCCCAAACATCTTCCCTATCCCCTCTCCCACTTCCAAGAGCTGCTGGTCTCATCAAAAGACCAATCCTAGCTTCCTTAAGGAGGATCTCAAGAGGAGGATTTAAGAGGTAATTTCTCTCCCTCTTCTCCTTTAATTTCCTTTCAAGTTCAAGTTCATTTCTTGATCTCTCTCTATATATCTTCATCCAAATGGTATTTTAACTCCAGTATTATACATGTACTGGAATGTTATGATGCAAATGGGATATTATATCATCCAACCCCCTTTCCCTCTTCCTTTTATTTTATTAAGGAGAACGTTGTTCGTGAGGTGTTAATTTATCACCTTCAAGAATGACAAGTTTTCTTCTTCCATTTCTACCTTCAGATCTGGTCATGAAACCATTTTTATGGTTGAACCAGAACATGTTATATGTATTATCTTCTATTTAAAGTTCTGTAACTAACTTATGACCATATTTCTAGTGATAAAATAAAACAAGTTCATTATGATCGAAAAATCGCTCAAATTAACCCAAACAATCATCATTTAATTAGTATCTAATGATATATTCACATGGATCTACTATAATTCATTATAAAATCATTCAAACTCCTGTAATATCATTAATAACATGTAATATCAGTTCTGGATGTCTACCCATGTTCTACCCGAACTTCAATTTAAGAATACAAGTGAACCACTCAAGAAAACCATAAAAACAAACATTCCCGAACAAAGTTTTTAAACTCTATAACTAATCCAAAGGCACATAAAATCACTTAATAAAACCATAATGAACAATATTAATGTACACAAGGTTTTGGATTTCTAATTAATGTATATAATGTCATTATACAGGACATTAAAGAGAAGGAAGCATTCTGATACAAGGTAAGAGGAGATTCTCGAACCCAACTTTCATCCTTCAGGTTCTCCATCTTTCACTCCATTTTTGATATGGTTACTCCTTAAAGATCATTTTTTCATCATTTTCTTTAATTTGTTGGGATATACATGTTTACCACTACTGTTTATGTCAAACAAAATGTTTTCCAAAAGAACTCTTCTTTTAAGAACTCACCTTTTACTTCTCATTCAAGGTTGACGGTTCTTGTATCAAGTATGTTATTCCCTCTTTGTTTTGGAAACCCAAAGTTTATGAATGTGTTCTTATGATATGTAACCCATTCCATTCCATGGGTTATTTATGTTCACTTTTGATATATGTTCCATGTGGAAAGCATGATGATGATAATGTTATGATGTGATGGGTACACCCATAATTATATAGCGCAATATGAATGATTGAATGTGACAGGTGCGCCCGGAATTATACAGCACTCCAATGCATTGGGTAAAGTGATGAAACTCATGAGTAAATGTGAAATTATGTGTGAACAAGATGCTATCTTGGTTCACAAGTATGTGTGGTAGTTAACCACTAAGACATGATGTTTCATTTTTATGCATTGCCACATTTCAAGTCTTATATTTATGCTTCCTCTCATGTTCATGATATTTTTCCCATGTTATGATTATGTTCACCCCATGCTATATTATTCTTATCTATCCTATTACTGGGCCTCTAGCTCACCCCTTTTGATGTATATCCTCAGGTGGCTACATGTTCTAAGGAGAGGACAAGTGCCAATAAGAAGCTAGAGAAGAAGAAATTAAATAAATGTTTATGCTTGACGTTGTATTTATTATGTATGGTTCTAGTTTTCCCAAGACACTAAACCTTTGGATCCTCTACGTGTAATACTATTATGTTGTTTATCTTTAAAATGATGTAATAGTAATGTAAGAAAAGGTTGGGTTGTTATAAGTACACACATGCAAACATGACTCTCTACGTCAAAAATGTTTCTTTAATCAAAATTATGATAGTGTAACAAATATTAACAAGGATGGTTGACCATATAATATTTATTAGAATGTAATTTTAGGATGCCTTTTTATACCCTAAAATATTCTAGTAATGTTTCATTATATAAAAGTTTATTATAATACAAGTCACAAAATGTTTTGGAAACTGTGGTAAAAAGAAGAGGAAATATCAACTTAGTTTATTTATCATTGATAAAATGACAGTTCTAATCATATAAAGTGAAATGAAGAAGAAAAAACACATTAAATAACATATGAATGCTTTATAACATACAATAAATTCATTGACATTTTTTAATAAAATGTGGTTTGGATGAGATGAGTCTCACTTTGGATATGTGGTAAAATCCAATTTTTTTTAATTGGCATCTTAATAACATCTTCGAAAGATATGTACTTAACTTTTGAACTTTCAAAATATTTCAACCTTCTTATGAAATATCTTAGATGTCATCTTATATTTCATTAGAAGGCCAAAAACTTTTGAAAGTTCAAAAGTGAAGTGCATATCCTTTGAAGATATTATTAAGCTTCCAATTAAAAATAAGCTAGATTTTACCTCATGTACGAAGTGAGACTCATCTCATCCAAACCACATTTTATTTAAAAATGTCAACGAATTTATTATATGTTATAAAGCGTATGTTATAAAGCATTCATGTGTTATTTAATGTGTTTGTTATTCTTCATTTCACTTTATATGATCATAAGTATCGTTAGCTAATCATTATATGGATTCATTTTTTAATCCTATGTTATTCGTTAATTAATCTATAATTAATCATTACTAATAATAACTATTATTTCTAAACTATATAATCTTTATGATACTAAATTTTTAAAACATTTTCTTATATTCTAAATTATGATACTAATGTTTCTTAGTACAATTTTTACTAAGTTAATCATTTTTTTAATCACTAGTTTTTTTCAAGAAGGTTGGGGGTCAGGCCCCCTAAATTGATCATGAAGAAAAAGAGAAACTTCTTTTAGTTAATCATTAGTTAATCATTAATCACTAGTTAATCATTACTAAGTTAATCATTAGTTAATCATTAGTTGATCATTAGTTAATCATTCTTCAATCACTCTATAATAGTGAAGAACCAACACATAAAATAACACATGAATGTGTTACAACATACAAGAAATATCAACATTTTTCAACAAAACATGGTTTGGATGATACGAGCCTAACTTCGGAAGTGAGGTAAAACCCACTTGATTTTTATTTGATATCTTAATAACATCTTCTACAAGTATGTACTTGACTTATTAAGTATATATCTTTAGATGATGTCATTAAGATACCAAATAAAAATAAACTGGATTTTACCTCACTTTTAAAGCCACACTCATCTCATCCAAACCATGTTTAATTGAAAATTGTCAAGGTATTTCTTATATGTTGTAAAACATTCATGTGTAATTTAATGTGTTTCCTCTTCTCCATTTCATTTTATATAATCATAATTGTCATTTTATCAATGATAAGTATTATTAGCTAATAATGATAAGTATTATTAGCTAATCATCACATGTATTCATCTTTTAATCCTAAGTTATTCAATAATTAATCTACAATTAACCATTACTAATAAAAACTATTATTTCTAAACTATATAATCTTTATGATACTAAAATTTTAGAACATTTTGTTATATCCGAAACAATGATATTAATGTTTCTTAGTACAGTTTTTAACTAATCAATCGTTCTTTAATCTCTAGTTAATCATTATTAAGTTTTTTTAATTATTTATTATTTAATCATTAATCATATGATATTCATTGGTTAATTATAATTAACTAATCATATGCATTCATTTTTAATCCTAACTTTTCATTAATTAATCTATAATTAATCATTACTAATAATAAGTATTATTTCTAAACTATATATAACTAACTAAACTACTTAATAAATAATATCTTTAAAACTAACTAAAAAGAATTCAATTGCTAATAATAACTTTCATTCTTTAATGCATTTTTCCTTGTCCATTTCATTCTATATCATCATAATTATCATTTTATCATTGATCAATATACTGATTTGATTTTTCTTTTCTTAGGTATTTTAGTAGTTTATAAAGAAAATATAAATCATCTTAAGCACATCCCCCGAGAGTGTCAAACCAAGAGTGCAGCAAGCCCTGTTGTTGTGCACTAGTTCTCGTTCGAGTCTAACTCAAAGCGGTGTTTTCGAGTTTTACCTCTAGCTACATCTGTGTCAGAGTCACATCCACTTGTTTGTATCCAGACAAGAATTTGATTGCTTAGATAACCACATAATCTTTATGTTACCAAAATTTCACAATACTTAATCCTAAGTTATTATCTATACTTAATTTATATTTAATATATACTTAATCTATACTTAATCATTACTAATAATAATTATTATTTCAAATTATATATAACTAATTAAACAACCTAATAAACAAAATATTTAGAACTAACTAACCAACTTTAAAAATGAAATATTTAGAACTAAAAAGAATTCAATTAAATAAATAAAAAACATTAAATTAAATAAAAAAACACCTTTAAATGATGCTTCGCAAAAAAATGGGCATTCTGTTAGACCACCGACTCTACCACACGGGAAAAGATTTTTTTTTAGAGAGAAGTAGTGGATTGAGGAGAGATGGGGCAAAATCGAAGTGAGGAGGGGAGGGGCTGCTCTTTTATAGGGAGCTGAGGGAAAGGCGACATCGCCTTTGCGTGAGGCCAATGGTAGCATTGGCGGTGCCGCCTCTCATCTCACCCAACGGTGAAATTCAACATCCCCCTGCCGCTTTTACCATGTCACCGATTCGGGTCGAAGACGGTGCGAGGGATGGAAGGCGGTATTGGTGATGTCACCTTTAAGACATATTTGAAAAAAAATTAACCTACGCTTTTAAAAAAAATCATAAAACATATTAAAAAAACTTTGTTTTTTAACATTGATAAAAGTAGTAGAGTTTTCTCAACAGTTACACCATCAACGCTTTAAAAGTGCTGCGAAAAGCAATTTTGAGTGTTGATAAAGGCTTGTATTCCAGTAGTGATATGCACACAATATGAGATATAACACACCCTTCCACCTAAGGTATCTTAGGGATGGTCTAAACATTATGGGATGATGTTTAAATGTGTGGATAACACATCATAATAAATGATTGATTGCTGAATAGTGATGATCGGTTTGCATACAATCAAAGAGTTTGAAGGTCTACCCCACAAGTGGATACCTATTAAAGCATGAGTACTTGGATTGTTATTTTAAAGATATCCATTATGCATATGTTGAAAAGAAACCCTAGGCGGTGAGTCGTGGAATAATCTCAGGACAAATAAGTTTGTTTATCATTCAGCTTCATTTGAATTCGACATTGTTCATGAATCATGAAAAAAGAACTCACAAAATACAAGAATATTAAAATACCCCATTCAAGTTAATGTTGATATGATATGTTCCAAGTCCTAAATGCAAACACTTCCATAATCTTAAACATTATTTTAAAAAATAAAAATAATCAATTATCAAAAAGATCATGTTGACAATTGTTGGCATGAAACCATTAAAATAAGACATTTACACCCGAACAATCAAGTCATTTATCTGATTATGGCTAACAAATAAAATTCAATGCCTTCCCCACCCGCCAATCTCCTATTTATTTACCAGCCAAACAGGGCCGTAAGGAGTCTCCCGTTCCAGCCATGCCACGTGGCGGGCAAAGCAGGTTACCTTTAGTTTCTTTCTCTTTTTTTTGAACTTTCGGTGCGGGACAATGGTCGGTCGCGATCCGCCGGGGGATCCGGGCGGCGCGTACCCTTAGACCGCCCCCGCCGCCGTTTCCGCCACCGTCCACACCTTCACAGATTTATCCAAGCTCCCGCTGTAAACACTCCACCGCCGTCCCCTCCCTCCGTTCACCGCCACCGCGCCTCCCCAATCCAAATCCTCCTCCACGGCCAAGCATTTCACAGGCCCGCTGTGCCCCGTGAGCACCGAGAGGCACGAATGCACACCGCCGCCGTCCCTCCGCCACACGCAGATGGACTTATCGGCGGAGCCGCTGAACACGAGGCTCCCGGCGACGGCGAGACACAGCACCGCGAGCTTGTGCCCCCGGAGGACGCTGCAGTGGCTCAGCCGCTGCTTCTCCCTCTCCCACGCGCTCACCAGCCCGGCGGAGGAGCCGCAGTACACCGCCGCCGCCTCCGTACTCACCGCCAACGCCGTCACGGCCGCCTCCTGCTCCACCAGCAACTGAACCATGAAGTGCCTCACCTCCCTCCCCTGCAACTCCCGCCGCCACGCTTTGACGGTCCCGTCCGCTGACCCCGTGAACACCAAGTCGTCGAAGCCGGCGACCACCGAATTCACGGCGTCGTTGTGGGCGGCGATCGATTCTAGGAACTTGAAATCCGACGCGCGCCAGACCTTCACGGTCTTGTCCCAGGAGCCGGAGTAGAGGAGGCCGCGTTCCCGGTCCAGGCTCAGGCATGAAACGGTGTCGTAATGCCGGATCCGGAGGACGTTCCGGTTCCTTCGCACCTGGACGTAGTTCCTCGGGTTCATGGAGCTCCGGAGAGAATCTACGGTGGTCGGAAGATTCCCGATCCGCCGGTAGACGGCCGGGTGGGTGGAGGAGGCCTTCCATACCCTAATCTTGCCGTCCTGGTGGCCGGTGAATATTCTTTCTCCGGCGACGACGATGGCCTTCACTAATCCGCTGCCGGATTTGAACCCCGAATACTCTCTCAGACCCCTCCACACGCGAATGTTCTTGCTGTCGGAGCCGGTGTAGAGAAGGCCGCCGGAGGCGGCCAGCGAGTATATGTGCCCTTCCTCCCGGACGATCGACCCGACTGGAAGGCAGTGATCCTCGCCGACGAGTTCCAGCGGCGGCGATTTGACAACCCACGGGGACCTCGCGTACGGCGACGGGGCGTTGTTCCAGGGAGAAAGCTGGTGCGTCGGAGACAGGGAAAACGGCGACGCTTCACCGCTCGTCGAAGCGCCTTCATGGTACCCGGGGCTCGTCCCCGGAGCTCCGCCCTCATCGTGGTGGGTGGGAGAGGGAATGATGGGATCGGAGTGCAGGAAGTGACCGAATTTCCGCCGTGAAACGGTGTTGGTGTTGCCGTCCGTAAAACCTCCTCCAGCTCCTACTCGCTCGTTCCTTGTCATGGCGGCGTCCTTTTACCAGATCGCCGGAGATCCGCTCGTTTCGCCGGGAAATGCAGGAAACTCAAATAAATCAAACGGAGTTTGGAAGCGGGAGAGAGATATATATATATATATATAAAATGCGTGTTGCGGCAGAAATTGAAAGAGGAAACGTGTTGCGGTGATACAAGAAGTGACGGACAACCGGGACCGCCGGTCATGAAAGTAAAAGCGGCGAGAGCGGGCGCATCTGAAGTCGACGGATTTGTTGACACGTGTAAGGGTGGCGGTTTTTTAATTCAGGGGATGAAGCAACGTCCACCACAGTTTGCTTTTACTTTGACCGCTCCATTGACTGCGTAATTCCAAACGACGTCGTTTTGGTGGTGCATGCACCGGTGGTTCGCTGGGCGCGTGTCAAGTCAGCAGCGCGTGGGGTAGTTGGACACTTCGCCGGTGACACGGGGCTCCCCGAGACCGGTCCAAAAACCAATGTCAGCGAACCGCGTTGACCGTGGTGACCCGTGCCGCCAGCAAGAGTCATTCCAACGTGCATATCAAGCAATTCGAACTTTCAAAAAATGATAATATCATTATAAAAAAACATATAATACTTGATCCCATTTTCAACGTTTTAGAGTTGTGCGTATGGATGGTGACTGGTGACGTACCAATGAAATTTGGTTATCGGAATTCTAACTAGGTTGATTTTTTTTTTTTTAACGAAAACTTTATTTTAAAAAATTATTAATCTAACTCCATAGGATTATATTTTAAAATACTCATTTAATTAAACTAGACTGCTTAAATAATCATTTATAATTTTTCAAATTTCAAATTTTAATTATAAATCTAAATGATTTTTTTTAAATCGAAATCAAAATTCCATTAAAATTCCAAATCTTTAACCACAAGTTGGGAACTAAATTAGGCACACATGCATGCCAAGTCTAAACCGAAGACCCTCTTCTAAATAGAGCCACATGGCGGGTTGCTATGCTACCTTCTCTTTTAACCAATGAAGAACACATTCGTCAAAGAGAGGTATCACCAAACCTCATCCTAGAGGATGCCAAACATGTCACGACCTGCCCCCACTGAACCCGTCTGAGTCAACAATGAACACAAACATGACCCGTGAAAGCAGGTTCTAATAAGTCACAAGTTAACGACTAGCATCAAGAGTATCTATCACATGTACGAGGGTGAACAAAACAACTACTTGAACCGAACCAAACTAAAAAAACAGTGTTTTTTTCTTATGATATAGTTTGTCGTACAGATTGAATAGATCCTTGTGGTTTTTAGTTCGGTTTAACACTGCTACAAATTGTGTAAAATTTAGTGATAGTCTTTATCAACGTTAGTTAAAAATGATGATAAATATCACTTTTATCAACACAAAAAATGATGACAAAACATGTCTTTAATATAGAAGATATTTATTGAAAAAATGGATTATAAAATAATTAAAAAATAATATTAATTACTAATTTGGTAATTATTATCGAGTAATAGTCATTTAATAACAATCAAATGACATAAAAATTCAATAAATTAATGAAAAATTTATGATAAGTTGAAAACCTAACTTAAACTTCCAAACGATCATAACTTTTGATCCAGACGTCTATTTGGGCTCTACCACATATCAAATTGAAGACCGCGAAGAGATGCATATCATGGTGACCAAAGGAACCAGATCATTATTTTTTCAAAGTAAAAAAAGGCCCAAAAGGCATGCAAAGCTTATTTTATTGTTTAGATACTCTAATTTTTTAATATTTAGTGAGATTTCACCTTCATTTAAGAGAGTTTTCTTGTCTTTTTTCATAGTTGATTGAATTTATTTCCAAAGGTTACATTCATATTGTAATTGTGGTTTTGAAATTTTATTGTTTTTCATATTGTAGTTTTATTTATAATTAAATATATACATATTTGCTCATATTTAAATATAATAAATGAATTGTAAAAATAAATATTTGAACATATCTACACAAGAATGTGTTTTTAAATATATAAACCACATGTAAATAAATATTTATTATTAATTTTATTTAAAATAAAAAATAATCCATTTATCTACTTTATAAAAAATCAATTAATACATATACCTATACAAGTAATGTTTATATATAAATATGCATGTCAATAAGCAAATATATATTTGTGTATATTCTAATATATCTAAATAAATACATATATGTAAATATTTTTGCATGTATGTGTGAAATATAAATATGTATGCGTGTGTGTTAATATTGTCTAAATACATCATATATAAATATATTTTTATAAATATATAATTATCATTAAAAATAGTATATAAATGTATTTACAATAATATTTATAAATACATTGAACAGATCCTTGTGATTTTTGGTTCGGTTTAACACTACTACAAATCGTGCGAAATTCAGTGGTTGCCTTTAACAACACTAGCTTAAAGCGCTGATAAAAGCCACCTTTATCAGCATTAAAAAGAACACTGACAAAATTATCATTTATCAATGTTAAAAAATAACACTGATAAAGAGTGTCTCTATCAACGTTTTTATAGTACTGATAAAAGAGGTCTTCATCAACATTTTTTTAGCGCTAATGAAATGTATATTTCATTAAAAAATATATATCATTAAAAACTATATATTAGTATATAAATATATTTATATTGATAAAAATATAATATATTTTATTAAATATGTCACGACCCCCTCCCCACAAAGTGTACCCCTCCTAGGCCGGCAATGTGAGAAGAGAGATAATGACCCCCCGAGTCCCGCCTCCAGTAAGCCCTCGGTTGGCGACTAGCACCGAGGGTATAGTAAACACACAAATGGGAGACATTGCCCTATAAGAGAACACATGCAGAAGAGAGAGATAAGATATACACCAACCAACTCCTGCTTAGACTACAATATAAAAGAAATCCCAAGTATACATATGTAATGTCATGCAAGAAGTAATGCAACTAAAAAGGAAAACTTCAAGTACCAAAAGAAAGTAAAACAACAGGGACCACGAAGCCCGAACAACCCCTAAAACCCCAAGCTAGTTGTAACCAGCCTAATCTCCAACCTGCTCTAAGTGACCTGAAAAACAGTTTATATGTACGTAGGGTGAGTATAACACTATACTCAGTAGGATCCTCCCCGGAGCCTCTCGTGCAAAAGTAAAGAAAGCATACTAAAGCATAGTGAACAACAAGTGAAACTAACTCGTCACCTAAACAAGTATACTAAGTTCTCAGCCTCACTATGGCTACTCTCACCAAGCATCACATACAATAGCATATTATATAATGAAGAATGTCAAAGGTACCCCGCTATCACTTCCCCACTGGTTTGCCGCTTTGCCCCAACGTCGCACGTCCTAAGAATCTCTCTTCAAAAAGGCTTACCCGTAGACACCTGAGTGAAACTCTGCAACATGCACCTTGTGCAACATAATCATCACGTTCACGTAACCAAAGTAACCAGGTAGTTTCCGGGAGCCACCATATCTCGCATAACATGAATCATACGTCGGGTATTATATCTCAAGCCATTACAGCCCATGCACTTGAGTAAGGATCCTCAAGCCATCACAACTTATACATGTTACACCCATAGTAGTCCATAAGAAACCATATTCAAAATATATGTGTGTGAATAACCACAAGCCATTACAACCATCTACACACATATATGGGGAAAACTAACCGCCGTGCCTATCAGCACGAGTAACTACCAAGAGAAGAGAGTGGAGCCAAAAAAGGTATTCACCCATCCATCCTCCCACCAGGATATTGGGGAAAACACCCCTTAGGGCTAAGAATTCTCGAGGTTTTAGTTGCCCTAACCGATAGGATAGGGTAGCGTATATAAACACAAAAAGTACAAAATATACTATAACTCACAACCATACTATGGGCATAACCTAGTCTTAGACTCAACTACAGCTAACATCTCTCATAATCCCGGCTACCACTGCTAAGACTAGGCATCCTATAAGCACACAACCATTTAAAGAGCTATATTAGATTAATTTATCTCTTTTTATGAGTTTCACTTTACGTTAATTAATTATTTAACAATTATCATTTCCACATTACATTTCATCAGCATCACAACCAACGTTCCATGCCCTCCAGGCATAACCAAACCAAGTCCACAGTTCCTTTAAATTACAACCTCAGCATTGCATCCCAGCAACCTCCAACCCAATGGGTTAACATCATTTATTCAATCATTTGTTAACAACATTATCATAATTTTAGGTATTCTAGAAAATCATTCAAAGCTTCCAAACACAAGGGGATTAACATGGTGAGTAGATAAACTACCTATCGAGTCTTTGATAGCTATAACTGAAGTACAGACCCATCCATCCTTGAGAAGCTAAACACAGAAAGCACGTGACATACCCCGCGTATCTTTGCCTTTTTGGAAGGAGGGTAAACAAGACCATTTGCCTCAAACAGTGAGGAAAGTGAAGAAGATAAACAAACAACAAGGTTCAATAAGCATTCAACATTCACATCCAACCCGCTTCATAGTCTCCAGTGTCCTCCCCAACACCCACATGCATAAACCAATGCATCTCGCCACTCTAGGCGTTAACTGCAGCCACCATAACCACTGGGCCTCCCTACCCCCACATACCACAACAACCCTCCAGGATCAGCCATCCCCGTGCTCACACCACAACACAAGCAGCAGGAAACAAAGAACATAACAACTAGGCTTTTGGCCCTAAACAAGGCATTCAACCTTTACACACAATGAGAACTAACAGCTCCAAAGAGCAAGGCATTTGACCTTTAAAAGAAAGAGGGTAACTCAAAACCCTTCAAGGCATTATCTTTATTGCACAACCGGTACTTTATTCCATATTGAATCAACCGATTCAATTAAACATGCATAAATACATCCATTTTATTATCACCAAGCACAACAACAACAACCAAATTCATTAAACATGCCTCTATATCTTTAGCCAATTAATTTATAATTAATCCCGACTTTACGTTCTTTACCAATTTCCATCAAGAATGACATGCCAAATAGGAAAGGAATAGATATCACACGATTTAGCAAATCAAGAGGCAATAACATCGCTAAGAACTTGATACCAATTATTTAATCCAGATCAAGTATTTATTATGTCAATTTCATTGCGATCTAGTGGCTAAAACATGCTAACTCTATGACTGCACGTAAAAGAATAGAAAATCCATGAATCCCTTACCTCAAAAAGGTTTCTGATGTTATTTTCATGAGAATGACCAACACAACAGATTGCGATCACCTCTCCTGCAACAACTTATATCAAAGACAGATTGACGCTTCCTAGTTTCACTAAGATAGGGGGTGCACATACAGTATGAAAAAATTCAAGGGGAATCGATCTAAGGATTGCAGTTCGATCGCATGACTCCTATGGGAGGAAGAAATCTGGGCGTCCCATACCAAGTAAAAACAAGAAGGAAGAACAAGGCGGAATGTATCTCGACCTTTTGAAAATCTAAACAGATCAGTGGTTTAGATACGGTTTAGATTTTCCATTAAAGGCGGATCTCATCAAGACCACACAGTTTGACTGAGTAAGGTCACCTGGACCCTTAGGAAAATTAAGATACAAGTTATGTGATTTGAACTGGACTCAAATACATTAAAACAAGACTTTGAATGCATTTTTCATCAAAATATAACGTCAAAGGGGTGAAACTATGGGAAGTTGGAAACACTGTTCATATTTGTCTCATCGATGAAACTGTTCACATCTGACTCACCGATGCGAGTCACCGACGTGATTCACCAACGCAACCTACTGATGAGAGTCACCGACGCGACTCACTGATGCGAGTCACCAATGCCAGTCACTGATGCGACCTACCAGAACGACCTACCATTGCGAGTCACCGACACATGTCACTGACGCGACTCACCGATGTGAGTCACCGATGCGACCTACTGTTCTAGAAATACTGTTCACAGAACTGGAAATTTTGCAAAGTGTTAAGAATAAGTCACCTTGACCTCCCAAAACACCTCAAACACCAGATTTCAGAAAAGGAATGGACCAGAGAGGTCCGAGCCATTACATCAGATACCTCTCAAAACATTCTCTTACTTGAGAATCAAAACCAACCGAGAGTGGAAATAGAAAAAGGGGTCCACACAACCACCCTTCAAGATACCTCTCAAGGATCTTGCTACCAAAGGAGCTCAACCGCTTCCTCAAAAGAACAACTTTAAACCACGCGGAAACCAAAACCAGCTCCTAAACACTCTCCCAGGGGAGATACCTCTCAAAAGAGAGCAAGCCACAACAAGCAACAAAAGAATCCCATCTCAAATAAGAAAAGGTTCACAACCACTAAATGAACAATGTTATAAGAAAAAGCTAAACATCAAACAACTTGGGGTACTGAGTGCATATCCGCGACTCATGTTTCTAGGTACTCTCCTCCACGCCACCATGCCGCCACAAGACACAAACCAAGGGGATAACACACCCGCAAAACACATTCTTCTTGCATTCCTGTATCTCTACAGGCTTCTCCTTGAAGGCCGCATCATCATCAACATCGATATCACCCCAATAGATTGTAAGGGTTGGTGTCCTCAGAACCAATTATTTTGTACTTTGATTACATGAATGTTCAATTATTATATATTGTTCATTGTTTTGCATGACTATAATATAATAATGTCCTGGAATATTTGTTGCATTAATAAGGTTATAGCAGATCCCCGCTATGATGAGAACCTTGAAATGCTATAACAATATTCTTAAATAAAGCTCTTCGGTTGGATGACATACTATGATAGGACACATAGTATATAGACCGTCATGTGCGATTACTCGTAAGAAGACGAGACTCTCTCTCATAGAGTTCACACTTGGTAATCTCCAAGATGGGAGATTATGAGAACAGACCTGCCGGTAGTAATTCCGCATGTCTTGGTGTCATCGGATATTGCTATCTGCGAGCGTGTGTAATGGTCCTTAGACTGGAAGATTATCATTAAATCATGTCATGAATCGCGCACTTAGATTTACTGACGAAAACCGTCACGCAGACAGTTGGCGGAAAGTAGGGTACGTTGGGTGCGTCACGAGTGACATGTTGTTAATGGATAAGTTGATGAAGGATTTGTCCCTTCTATTTATGGAAGTTGATATCTCGGCCCTTTGATTGAAATAGAACTATCATATTAAATTCCATGTCCATGGTGTAAACGACGAGTTTATTTCAGGTAGTCAAAGAACGACGGATCAAGCATATATGTTTATGACACTTCCATGAAACCTGCTTGATGAGATATTGAGACAAAGGGATTAAATTACACAGTAAGCGTTCGTATGAGGTGATACGTCAATGCGGCGTCAACTTCTTTCTCTTGGGTGCCTTGACCCGTTGCTAGACAGTAATCTTGGACTTTAGGCAAGCCCGCCTAATGCCAACGAGAAAGAGGCCTAGAGGGTCACACACTAAGTGTATCCAAGTATCTCAAGTTGAATAAAGATTATCCCTGTACGTGGTTTAATAATTATTCAAGGAAGCCTAAGTTGTTTTAAATGATGGAGGAAAAATAAAATAAAACAAGTACACGCCGTGTATTATTAAATGTACACGCCGTGTAGTTTTATTTTGGAAAGGAAATGAATAAATGAAAACAAGATATACACGCCGTGTACATTTAATGTACACGCCGTGTAGTTTTCAATGAAAAACAAGTACACACCGTGTAGTTTTTCCAGTCAGGATTTTGAGGATATAATATCGTTTTATTAAATGATATTTATTATAATCAGCGTGAGCGCATGTCAAGGAATTAATTATTCGACATGGGGGTTTTCAATAAGAGTTAATGAAATAAATGAAACGCGTAAGGCGTTTATTTATTGTCATAACTCTACAACCTCAAACTCAATTATAAATATCCTCACAACCCCAACTCTTTTCCAACACAACAGAATCGTTGTGCACAACATCTCTGGAGAATTATTTCAAGGTCGAAAGAACCTCTTCCTCCAAGAACGCTCTCAAGACCAAGAGAGATCCTCTTCCATCGGATCAAGACGATCTAAGGCGGACAACGCAAGCAAAGGATTCTCCATGCTAGCACCCGTAGAATCCTTTGGCGACGTCCAGAGATACGAGGTACACGTGTAGATCACCGCTAGAGGGAGTCTACACTTGGCTTCTGTGACGCAACGACGGATCACATCGACAACGTGATCGAGAACATCAACGAAGAAAGAACACCCAAAAGGTATTTATTTATAATTAATTAAATTAATTATAATAAACATGTAACGATCCTTATTTGTGGTTCCAGGACAAACCATCTTCTTTGTCTTTTTATGTGATTCGATCCGTGGAGACTGGCGTTTATCGTCGTATTGATCCCAGATTGATCATTGCCAATGACAAAAATCCAAGTGGGCACATCCACCCACGCGCTTCCGCTATGCCCGGAACCTTCAAATGGTATCAGAGCGAGGTTACAACGTTGATTATAGTTATTTAATTTTCGTTGATAATTTACGCATTTATATTTGATTCAATTCGAAATATATCGTTCTATTAATCTGAATAAATGAGATCTATTCTTCGTCCTTCATTTCTCGATTCATATCACAGAAACAACTTTTTAATTTTAATCTTGATTAAAATAAAAATGAGGAATTCATCCAGAGGAGTCGCTCTTTCTATCTGTACAACACGGGATTACACGGCGTGTAATTAAAACTACACGCCGTGTACTTAGGTTCAATGAACCGACACTGGTCTGCCAAACCACGCCGTGTGAATTGATTATTCCTAAGTATTAATCACACCGTATTGACCATAATTGAACGACGCGTGGGAACCGGAATACACGATGTGTATGTTGGAACAACACGCCGTGTAGTCCGATCCGGTCCAGGTGAAACCGTGTACAAGGAGAAGCCGTGTTCCGCGTACACAGGATTGCCAAGACGGTTACCGCGTAACAAGGAAGTAAACGCCGTGTATGATTCATCTATACGCCATGTACTCCAAAATTTCCAAAGTAGAGAAAACACGCCAAAGCCCCGACGTGTACTTTTGAAACAAGGTGAAAAGAAATACACGCCGTGTAAATATAAACTACATGCCGTGTACTTTCTAGAAATGGAATTTCACCAGGTGTCCTCCAATGTACAAATACCCGTACAAGGAATATGGATGAGAAGAATCTCAAGGAAATTCAAAAAGGAATTTAAGATAAAGAATTGATTAATTATAAGGTCATAATTAATTGAATTTGAGCACGAATTATCTTAAATGAAAGAGCGATTAAAAGAATTTGAATTCTAAATATGCGTAAATGTCGTTGCATGCTGTGGATGATCATGATCTAGACCAAAGACCCTTTGTATGTGTATGGTTTCATTTAAATTTATTTAATTTAAATTTGTTGGCCTGCGAGCCTTCTTCCAATAAAATGTAGGGCCTGCGTGCCCATGGTTTCTTTAATGTAAACCCATGTAATGGAGGATCTCCCAAGCCAGAGGAGACGGTTCAAATCCCGAAGTCGAGGCGAAACCGACGCAAGAAGATACAAAGGTGGACAGGTGGGAGCTACAAAACACGAACCAACAGGTTCAAGGTGTTTTCCCTAGGTCAGGCTTAGCTTATCAAAACCGCTAGATAAGCTAACCAAATAGAAGCTCATGATCATGCCATCTTATTTTATTTCCATCTGATTGCATGGTTTATTTATTATGTATGTGTTGTCGCGATCACATAATTAATGAACAAGCATGCAAAGATGAAATAAAATAAAAACCGGACTATGCATAAACATTATCAGAACATGGTTAATCACTTAAGCAAGTATCACTTAATATTAACAAGCATGTGATAATGCAAAAATACGCATAAAGAATAAAATCCCTCAAATACCATATTAAGTCAGACCAAGCCTTCCGTTACTTGATTAAGGGAAAGACTCAATAAAACTATGTGTTTGACCAACCCTTGTTGGGACACTTACTTTTATAAAGGAAGCCCTTATGAAAGGTTTCGAGTTGACTTAACCATATTACATCAAGAGAAGTAGCCCTTGCTAGACTTTATGTAATATTGGAGGCAAGAGTTGAGGAAATCCAAGTCAGGATTTCAGGATTGGGGAGTCCACTCAACAGATCAAGGAACTGTAAGCTCACAGTTGGCAAAGAACCGCCTACCTAAATACCTTCAAATAGCTTGACCAACCCTTGTTGGGGTTATGCGAAGGGAAATATGGATCCTTGCCACTAGAATGTCAAAGCAACTGGACATTCTGAGTTCAATGGTGAGGGCCACTGAGACTTGATAAAATAGTGGGAGAATTAAATTTTTTATTATTTCTCATAAAAATGTAATCAAGAAAGTACTAATAAATCTGCTTCTTTAAATTGTAGAATCAAGATGACAAACTCGTCAACCACTTTTTCTATGCGATCAATTCTGGATAAAGAAAACATCCTCACCGGCAGTAACTTTCAGGAATGGTTTAGGCGCCTTCGGGTTATCCTACGCCATGAACGAAAGTTTTACGTGCTGGAGTCCTCACTTCCTGATTCCCCTGCCCCAGGGGCGAGTGATGAAGATTTCATAGTCTATGATCAAAATTTGAACGATGCACTCGACGTTCAATGTTTGATGCTATAATCAATGTCTAGTGAGCTCATGAAGTCTCATGAAGACATGGATGCCTATAGCATGCTCAAGAATCTTCGTGGTCTATACCAGGAGAGAGAAAGACAGGAAAGGTTTGAGATCTCCAAGGCTCTATTTCAGAGAAAACTTGGAGAGGGTGCCCCAGCTGGGCCTCATGTAGTCAAGCTCATTGGCTACATTGAGCGCTTGAAGGTTCTAGGGTTTAAACTCCCCAAAGAACTAGGTACCGATCTCATTCTTGCATCACTCCCCCAGAGCTTCTCAAACTTTGTTGTGAACTTCAATATGAACAACATTGAGAAGTCTCTGTCTGATCTTCTCATCCTCATTCACCAAGTGGACACTGACATGAAGCGTGAAAAGGCTTCTGTCCTCATGGTGAATAAAAGGAAAGGGAAGACGAAGAGATTTAAGCCCAAAGCTTCTTCAAGGCCTTCCAAGAAAAGGAAGATCAAAGGGGAGGCAAAGGAACAAGATGCTGTTTGTTTTGCATGTGGAAAGAAGGGCCACTGGAAGAAAAACTGCACCCAGCCAAGGAAGCAAGGGGAAGATTTAGGTGCGTTTGTTATCGAATGAAATCTATCTGTTTCTACTAATTGGGTATTAGATACTGCTTGTGGTGCTCACATCTGTATCCAAATACAGGAACCAAGTAGATTCAGGAAGATTGATCGAGGGGAGGTAGATCTACGAGCAGCCAACAGAGCCATACTTGCTGCTGTAGCTGTCGGGGACTACCACCTCACATTGCCTACGGGGATGGTCTTGGTTTTGAAAGGATGTTATTATGTACCCTTTGTAACCAAAAACATTATTTCAGTATCCAGATTAGATACTGATGGATTCATCTTCAAGTTTGGAAGTGGATGTTGCTATTTTTATAAAGATAGCATTTGTTTTGGTAGGGAACATTTATATAACGACCTTTATGTGTTATACTACACAAACCAAGTAATGGCAATCGATAACAAAGTTAATTCACATGACTCATACCACACCCAACTTTGGCATCACCGACTAGGTCATGTCAATGAGAAACGTTTGACAAAATTACATCAAGATGAGTATTTAGATTCTTTCGAACTAAAACCACTTGGTGTATGTCATGCGTGTCTACAAGGCAAAATGACCAAAGCCCCATTTAGTGGGAAAGGTGAAAGAGCTAAAGAGCTTCTAGAATTAGTTCACACAGATGTGTGTGGACCATTTCCAGTTGAGGAAAGGGGTGGGTTCTCGTACTTCATAACTTTTACTGATGATTTTAGTAGATATGGATATATCTATTTAATGAGGTATAAGTCAAATTCTTTTGATCGGTTCAAAGAATACAAGAATGAAGTTGAGAACCAGCTTGGTAAGAAGATTAAGAAACTCCGCTCAGACAGAGGAGGAGAATATCTCAATCAGGACTTCATTGATTTCTTACGGGAGTTTGGGATTCTATCTCAACTCACTCCTCCTTACACACCGCAGTGGAATGGTGTAAGTGAAAGGAGGAATCACACCCTGTTGGACATGGTGAGATCAATGATGAGTCATGTGAGCCTTCCATTATCCTTTTGGGGATATGCATTACAAACAGTAGCGCACATACTAAACCAAGTACCAACTAAATCGATAAATGGTATTCCATACGAGTTATGGAGTGGACGCAAAGCCATGTTATCGAATTTACATGTGTGGGGTAGCGAAGCATTTGTTAAGGCCTTTTCAGGTAACAAAACCACGCCCCGAGGCACAAAGTGTATCTTTATAGGATATCCCAAGGAAACAAGGGGGTATTACCTATACAACCCCTCAGACAAAAAGGTTATAGTGGCAAGACACGCCATATTCTTTGAGAGGGAGCACATATCCAAAAGAGATAGTGGGAGCGAGATAGACTTCGATGAAGTCGAGGCTCAAGATACACATAAGTTGGTACAAGAACAGATTACACAAAGCCCCGTGGAAGAAAAATCTGTTCTAGAGACATAAGAACTGCGTAGGAGCACGAGAGAGGTGAGAGAACCAGAACGATATGGTTTTCTTGTCACTGAGGACGGTGACTCATTATTGGTTGACAATAATGATCCTCTTACCTACAAGGAAGCAGTTGAAGGCACATACGTTGCCAAGTGGAATGAAGCCATGAATTCTGAAATGGATTCCATGTACCAAAACCAAGTCTGGATTTTGGTAGATCCTCCAGTTGATGTAAAGCCTATTGGTAATAAATGGGTATTTAAGAAGAAACTGGACATGGAGGGGAAAGTCAGCACCTATAAGGCACGACTGGTTGCAAAAGGGTTTAGACAACGTCAAGGAATTGACTATGATGAAACCTTTTCACCGGTTGCGATGCTGAAATCCATCAGAATCCTATTGGCCATTGCTGCTTACTATGACTATGAAATTTGGAAAATGGATGTCAAAACAAATTTCCTTAACGGGAACCTCCAGGAAGATGTCTACATGACACAACCCGAAGGGTTTGTGACTCCAAAGGATGCCAACAAGGTATGCAAGTTGCATAAATACATTTATGGATTAAAGCAAGCATCAAGGTCATGGAACATTCGTTTTAATGAAGCTGTTATGGAATTTGGCTTTGTTAAGAACGAATGTGAGCCTTGTGTCTACAAAAGGTTTAGTGTAAGTGCAGTCATTTTCCTAATAGTATATGTTGATGACATATTGCTAATTATAAATGAAGTACATGTCTTACAGTCAGTTAAGGCATGGTTGCATAAATGATTCTCCATGAAAGACTTGGGCGAGGCGACATATATTCTTGGGATCAAGATCCATTGTGATAGATCCAAGAGAATGCTGGGCCTGAGTCAAAGTACATACATTGACAAGATACTGAAGAGATTTAGTATGGAACAGTCCAAGAGGGGATTATTGCAAGTGTCACATGGTATTTATCTTTCCAAGAAAATGTGTCCTCAGACACATGAGTAAAGAAAGAGGATGGCAAGGATCCCTTATGCATCCACGATTGGGTCAGTCATGTATGCTATGCTATGTACGAGGCTAGATGTTGCTTATGCATTAAGTGCGGTAGGCAGATATCAGGCTGATCCAGGAGACCGCCATTGGATGGCAGTCAAGACTATCCTTAAGTATCTGAGGCGTACTAAGGATATGTTCCTGGTTTATGGAGGAGATGAGGAACTAGTCATTAGAGGACATGTAGATTCTAGTTTCCAGACTGATCAAGATGACATGAAGTCACAGACTGGATACATCTTCAGTTTTAATGGAGGTGCAATGAGCTGGAAGAGCTCAAAACAAAGTGTGGTGGTAGATTCTACAGCGGAGTCCGAGTATATCGTAGGTTCTGAGGCAGCTAAAGAAGCAGTATGGATGCGAAGCTTCATCCAAGAGCTGGATGTTGTACCGAGCAGTTCTCTATTGTGATAATACTACAGCGGTGACACTTGCAAAAGAGCCAAGGTCACATCAACGGACAAAGCACATACTTCGGAAGTATCATCTCTTGAGGGATTTTTCTCAGAGAGGTGAAGTTGCAGTGAGCAGTATTTCCACGGAAGACAACGTGGAAGACCCATTGACTAAATCCTTGACTCAGAAGAAACATGATCATCATGTGAGGTCTAGCGGACTAAAAGTCGTAGGCAGTTGGCTCTAGTCCAAGTGGGAGTTTGTAAGGGTTGGTGTCCTCAGAACCAACTATTTTGTACTTTTATTACATGAATGTTCACTTATTATAAATTGTTCATTGTTCTGCATGACTATAATATAATAATGTCCTGGAATATTTGTTTCATTAATAAGGTCATAGAAGATCCCCACTATGATGAGAACCTTGAAATGCTATAACAATATTCTTAAATAAAGTTCTGCAGTTGGATGACATACTATGATAGGACACATAATATACAGACCGTCATGTTCAAGTACTCGTAAGAAGGCGAGACTCTCTCTCATGGAGTTCACACTTGGTAATCTCCAAGATGTGAGATTATGAGAACAGACCCTCCAGTAGTAATTTCGCATGTCTTGGTGTCATCAGATATTGCTATCTACGAGTGTGTGTAATGGTCCTTAGACTGGAAGATTATCATTAACTCATGTCATGACTCGCACACTTAGATTTAATGATGAAAACCGTCACACATACAGTTGGTGGAACGTAGGGTACGTTGGGTGCGTCACGAGTGACATGTTGTTAATGGATAAGTCGATGAAGGATTTGTCCCTTATATTTATGGAAGTTGATATCTTGTACCTTTGATTGAAATAGAACTGTCGCATTAAATTCCATGGCCATGGTGTAAACGATGAGTTTATTTCAGGTAGTCAAAGAACGGCAGATCAAGCATATAGGTTTATGACACTTCCATGAAACCTGCTTGATGAGATATTGAGACAAAGGGATTAAATTACACAGTAAGCGTTCGTATGAGGTGATACGTCAATGCGGCATCAACTTATTTCTCTTGGGTTCCTTGACCCGTTGCTAGACAGTAATCTTGGACTTTAGGTAAGCCTGCCTAATGCCAACGAGAAAGAGGCCTAGAGGGTCACACACTAAGTGTATCCAAGTATCTCAAGTTGAATAAAGATTATTACCGTACGTGGTTTAATAATTATTCAAGGAAGCCTAAGTTGTTTTAAATGATGGAGGAAAAATAAAATAAAACAAGTACACGCCGTGTATTATTAAATGTACACGCCGTGTAGTTTTATTTTGGAAAGGAAATGAATAAATGAAAACAAGATATACACGCCGTGTACATTTAATGTACACACCATGTAGTTTTCAATGAAAAACAAGTACACGCCGTGTATTTATTATTACACACCGTCTAGTTTTTCCAGTCGGGATTTTGAGGATATAATATCATTTTATTAAATGATATTTATTATAATCAGCATGAGCGCATGTCAAGGAATTAATTATTTCACATGGAGGTTTTCAATAAGAGTTAATGAAATAAATGAAATGCGTAAGGCGTTTATTTATTGTTATAACTCTACAACCTCAAACTCGATTATAAATATACTCACAACCCCAACTATTTTCCAACACAACAGAATCATTATGCACAACATCTCTGGAGAATTATTTCAAGGTCGAAAAAACCTCTTCCTCCAAGAACGCTCTCAAGACCAAGAGATATCCTCTTCCATCGGATCAAGACGATCTAAGGCAGACAACGCAAGCAATGGCTTCTCCATGCTAGCACCCAGAGAATCCTTTGGTGATGTCCAGAGATACGAGGTACACGTGTGGATCACCGCTAGAGGGAGTCTACACTTGGCTTCTGCGACGCAACGGCGGATCACATCGAAAACGTGATCGAGAACATCAATGAAGAAAGAACACCCAAAAGGTATTTCTTTATAATTAATTAAATTAATTATAATCAACATGTAACGATCATTGTTTGTGGTTCTGGGACAAACCATCTTCTTTGTATTTTTCTGTGATTCGATCCGTGGAGACTGGCGTTTATCATCGTATTGATCCCGGATTGATCATTGCTAATGACAAAAAGCCAAGTGGGAACATCCACCCACGCGCTTCCGCTGTGCCCGGAAGCTTAATAGATGATGTGAGAGTCATCATGAAGATAATGATGGTGCTGTGACATGTGAAATACATCATGTATCCCACTCATCTGTGGGGGAAGTGCTACCCGATATGCCACAACTCCAACACGATCCAACACCTCGAAAGACCCAACAAATTGGGGAGAAAGCTTAATCCTATGACCAAACCTTCGATTCCCATGATAGGGAGTCACCTTAAGAAACACATGATCCCCAAAATTAGAGTCCAAAGGTATCCTATTATGATTGGTATAGGATTTATGATGATCCTACGCTGCCTTCATTCTTTCGTGAATCACCTAAACCATCTCTGTCATATTCTGTACTAGTTTTGGCCTGATAATTACCGACTCTCCAACCCTAGTCTAGCACAACGGAGAATAGCAAGGTCGGCTATACAAGGCTTCAAACGAAACTATACCGATGATAGAGTGGAAACCATTGTTGTAAGAGAACTCTACCAAGGGTAGGTGCCTTATCCATAAACCTTAAAAATCTAGGACACAAGAGTGCAACATGTTTTCAAGAGTCTAGATGGTCCGCTCTGTCTGACCGTCTATCTACGGATGAAAATAAGTGATATGGCATAACTGAGAACCAAAAGCGTACTGGAGACTTCTCCACACCCTGGAGGTAAAACACTGATCTTGATAAAAAATTATCGTCCTAGGGACCCTGTGGAGTCTCACCACCTCCTCCAAATATTTCCTTGACAAAACCTCCACTGAGATAGCCTCCTTGATTGCTATGAAGTGGGATGATTTCATCAAATGATCCACAAATACCCATATAGAATCATAGCCTCCCTGAGAATAAGGTAAACTGGTAATAAAGTCCATAGATATTTCCTCCCACTTCCACTAAGGAACATATAAAAGATAGAGAAAACTTCCAGGAACACGGTGCTCAACCTTCACCTTCTGACAGATAAAACACCAAGACACAAACTTTGCAACTACACGCTTCAACCCAAGACACCAAAACTGACTCCTCAAATCTCGGTACATTTTTGTTGCGCTGGGATGTACCGCTAAGGGTGAACTATGGAACTATTTGAGAAACATCTCACTTGATGAAAAAGGAAAGAAAATCATTCCCTAAAACAACACCTGGTGTTTTCATCCTCCGACCAACCATCAGGGTCCTCAACACAAATAACTCAGTCTCTCCAGACCTCCACCTCTATATACCCCAACTGGGACTCTTCTACCTGCTGCACCAAAGATGACTGCACCATCATCTGAAAAAGACAACCTATTCCCCCAAATTCTCCCATATCCAGATGTAATGCCGAAAGCTCTTCCATCACCCTCTAAGAATCACCTGATTCACGCACTGCATCACTACGTGAATTCCTACTCAGTGCATCAGCTACCACATTTCCCTTACCAAGTGTATATGATATTTGAAAGTTGTAATCCTATAAGAAATCCATCCACCAACACTGTTATAAGTTCAATTCACGCTGGGAGAAAATGTACCTCAGGATCTTATGATTGGTGAATACCACAAAACACTCACCAATGAGGTAATGTATCCACAACTTTAGGTAAAACACCACTACTTACAACTCAAGATCATGGGTGACATAATTACGTTTATGGGGATGCAACTACCGAGTCCCATAAGAAACGATTGATATCTTCTGAATCTGAACACAACCTAACCCCAAATACAAAGCATCACAAAAAACCTCGAACTGAACTCCTTCTGCTGGAAGACAAAGAATTGGAGCACTAACCAACTCCCCCTTCAGATACTCAAATGCTGCCTAACACCGATCAGTCCATACGAATGCATTATCCTTTATGGTCAACACTGTTAGAGGAGTTGCAACCCAAGAGAAATCAACTACAAACCTCCTATAATAACCTACAAGACCAAGAAAACTTTTCACCTCTGCCACAATCTTGGGGGATTCCCAAGACACCACTGCTTATATCTTTGATGGATCCACAACTACTCCTTGCTAGGATACAACATGCCCCAAGAAATGGACTTCTCAAGCCCAAAACTCACATTTTAATAACTTCCCAAACAACTGCTGTCGATGAAGAACTCCCAAAACCGCATGCAGATGCTCTACATGCTCCTCCTCAGGCGTGGAGTACAAAAATATGTCCTTAATGAAGACCAACACAAGTTTATCCAAGAACTCACGGAACACAACATTCATCAACCCCATGAACATAACTAGAGCATTATTCACACTAAACGACATCACAACAAACTCGAAATGCCCATGACGACAATATAAAGAAGTATTCAGAATATCCTCATCCTTTACACGCATATGATGATATCCTAACCATAAATAGATCTTGGAGAACTAACTTTCACCCTTAAGTTGATCGAACAAATCATCAATCTACAGAAGAGGATAGCGGTTCTTCACTGTCACTTGGTTCAAGTGATGATAATCGATACACAACTGCAAACTTCCATCAACCTTCTTCATGAAAAAAACTGGTTCACCCCACGGTGACACACTCGACCGAACAAAACCACACTGTAACATACCATCAAGCTGTATATGCAGATCCCTCAACTTAGAAGGTTCCATCCTATACAGAGACATCGAAATAGGAGACTCACATGACTGTAGCTCTATCCCGAACTCGATCTCTCATCGAGGGGGTAATGTTACAACCTCCTTTAGAAATACATTAGGATACTCTTCAATGACCCTGGTAAATGCCAACTACTGAACCTCTGATGATCTCAACATCATCTCAGCCATTAAGGATGACAAGGAGGGAACATGCCTATGACCTATCCGAGGGTCTCGCTTGCCAAAAAACACCATTGGATCTCCATCAGCATCGAATAACACCACCTGCCTCCTAAAGAAATCCACAATAAACTACACAAAATACAACCAATTCATGCCAAGGATTATATCATATGGTTGTATTTGTAAACATAGAAAATATCTCCAAGAGCGGTATTGCCCCAACACTAGCTCATAGTCTCTACGTACTTCAAACAAGTTAGCTCGACCTCTAACTGGTGTAGTCAATTCCAAGGGCATTAGAACCCTCTCTACCTCAATTCCCAAGGCATAGAAAAGGGTAGGTGATATAAAGGAGTGTGTCGCTCATGAATAAAACAAGGTATACACCCAAGTAGAAAACAAGTAAAGGGTACCTCAAACGATGTATGGCTCGCTCGACGCTGGCAATGCTAAAACATGAAGTATACCACGACCTGCTCCAAGACCTATACGACCTTACTGACAACCACCACCATGGCCACACTTTTCTCTCTAAGAAAGATAAGCATCCCTAGGTTGGCCTCTACCTGCCCCATCTTCTCTCTACTAATACAAAGCTGGTGCAACCTGTTGCTGCTGTCTTGGTTGGAACTACCTCAACAGAGGATCTTGAAGTGGGACACCTGATGCACATTGACTACACATAAAGGTCAGTCACTCTCGCTACTAATGACCTCGACCTCCACAAGAAAAACAAGTGCCTGATACCTTGGCATAGGTCTGAGAGCCGCTACCCCCGGAGAAACGATATAATGAGGGATGAGACCTACCCCCAGTAGAATAGAAACTCTTCTGTCCAGAAAACTGGGAACCTCGAACCACAACTTCACTTCATGAGGAATCCTAATGACTCCCCTCTCATAATGATCCTATTCTATCTAACATCCCCTCGATGACCTCTGCCCTCTCCAGCACCTCAAGATATGTCTTTAGCATAAATGGGGTGAACTAGTGCTAGATCTCTGGATGAAAAGCCTCCTCGAAATGCCTCACCCTGACCTCCTCATACAAAAACAGGTTTGAAGCATATTGCCAGATGTTTCTGAAACATATTCCAAACTCTCTCACGCTGGAGCTCCCCTTATAAAGGGTAAGAAACTTCTGGAAATTAGTCACCTTCACAAAAGAAGAAAGAAACTCAGATCTAAACTGCTCTTGAAACTTCTCCCATGAGACTGCTTACTCCTCATGATCCCTAAGGAACAAGAACCACCCCTGCCTCATTGTCCCACGCAACATCGTCACAACCAATGACACCTGGTGCTCCTTCTGAGCATAGATCGAACTGAAAGCTATCTCAACCTCCTCCAACCAGTCTTCTGTGAATACATCTGAAAAAAATCCACTATAATTATACATACTATGGTGTAAAAACTCTCAGAGTGTCCTCCTCCACGTGTCTTCATCATCAACATCTACTCTGCAGTGATCGGCTAGCACAACCTACTGAATATCTTCAGTGTGAACCTGACGATGATGTCAACTTGGAGCCATACTTGCAAAAGAACAAACAATTAGAGATACTAAACCTGAAATATGGAAGACTCAACATTAATTAATTATTTTCTTTTATTCATTTTAGGTTAACCTATCCCATGTTCTTCCCATTCAAACACAGGTGAAAAGAAGAATAATGCATGATCTTTTCCTAGGTCTTTACCCCATAACCAGTATCACCTCGTTTAGTATCCACTGTAAACTTAAAGGTTCATACATCAGATCATAGGGGGCCTTAAATACCGGCGTCTTAGCCAGTCTCAAGTGTTTACAACACTTTATAAACTTGATTGACACTGTTTCCCTACCAACCCATGAAACCTAACCTATGTTTAACTCCAAACTCCATCCTATCCCTCAACCAAACCTCTGATACCACTCTGTCATGACCCCCTCCCCATAAAGTGTACCCCTTCTGGGCCGAAAATGTGAGAAAAGAGATAATGACCCCCCCGAGTCCCGCCTCCAGTAAGCCCCAGGTTGGCGACTAGCACCGAGGGTATAATAAACATAAAAATAAGAGACATTACCCTCTAAGAGAACACATGCAGAAGAGAGAGGTAATAAATACACCAACCAAATCTTACTCAGACTATAATATAAAATAAATCTCAAGTACACATGTGTAATTTTGTGCAAGAACTAATACAAATGAAAAGAAAAACTCCAAGTACCAAAAGAAAGTAAAACAATAGTGACCACGAAACCCGAACACCTCCTGCAACCCCAAGATAGTAGTAACCAGCCTGATCTCCAACATACTTCAAATGATATGAAAAACAGTTTATATATACATAGGGTGAGTATAATAGTATACATAGTAGGATTATCCCTGGATCCTATCGTGAAAAAGTAAAGAAAGCATGATAATGCACGATAAACAACAAGTGAAACTAACACATCACCTAAATAGGTATACTAAGTTCCCAGCCTCACTATGGATACTCTCACCAAGTATCGCATACAAGAGCATATTATATAATGAAGAATGTCAAGGGTACCCCGCTACCACTTCCCCACTGGTTTCCCACTTTGCCCCAACATCACACGTCTGAAGCATCTCTCTCCAAAAAGGATTGGCTACAAACACCTGGGCGAAGCTCCACAACATGCATCTCATGCAACACAACCACCACATCCACATAACCAAAGTAACTAGGTTGTTTACGGTATCCACCAAATCTTGCATAATGTGTATCATACGTCGGGTATTATACCTCAAGTCATTACATCCTATACACCAAGTAAGGATCCTCAAGCCATCACAACCTATACACATTACACCTATAGCAGTTCGTAGAAAACTATATACAAAATATATATGTGTGAATAACCATAATACATTAAATCCCTCTACACACATATATGGGGAAAACTAACCGCCGTGCCTACCAGAACAAGTAACTACCAAGAGAAGAGATCAGGGCCAAAGGGAGTATTCATCCATCCATACTCCCACCGAGATGTTGGGGAAAACACCCACAGTGCTCAGAATCCCTAGGGTGTCAATTGACCTAACCGATAGGGTAGATTAGAATATAGAAACAAAAAAATTACATAATATACTATAGCTCACAACCACACTATGAGAATAACCTAGTCTTAGACTCAACTATAACTAATGTCTCTCAGACTCTCAGCTACCACTACTAAGACTAGGTATCCTATAAGAACACAACCATTTAAAGTGTTACATTAGATTAATTTATCCATTTTTATCAGTTTCAATTTACATTAATTAATTATTTAACCATTAATTAACCACTATCATTTCCACATTACATTTCATTAGCATCACACCTAACGTTCCATGACCTCCAGGAATAACCAAACCAACTCCACAATTTCTTTAAATTGTAACCATAATATTGCATCCCGGTAAGCTCCAACCCCATGGGTTAACATCATTTATTCAATCATTTATTAATTGCATTATCACTTTTCCATAATTCTAGGTATTCTAGAAAATCATTTTAATCTTCCAAACATAAAGGGCTCAACACGGTAAGTAGATGAACTACCCGTCGAGTATTTTACACCTATAGTTGGAGGGTAGGCCCATCCATCCTTGAGAAGCTAAACATGAAAAGAACGTGGCATACCCCACACATCTTCGACTCTTTTGGAAGGAGGGTAAGCAACACCATCTGACTCAAGCAGTGGGGAAATTAAAGAAGATAAACAAACAACGAGATTAAAAAAGAATCCAACATTCACATCCAACACGTTTCATCATATCCAGTTTCCTGCCCGACATCTACATGCATAAACCGATGCATCTCACTACTTTAGGCATCAACTACTACCACCATAACCACTGGGCCTCCCTACCCCCACATACCAAAACAACTCTCTAGAATTATCCACACCTGAGCTCACACCACAACATAAGTAATAGGAAACAAACAACATATAAACTGGGATCTTGGCCCTAAACAAGATATTCAACCTTCACACACAACGAGCACTCACAGCTCCAAAGCATAAGGTGATTGACCTTTAAAAGAAAGAGGGTAACTCAGAACCCTTAAAGGAATTATCTTTATCACAAAACTGGTCCTTTATTCCATATTGAATTAACTGATTCAATTAAACATGCATAACTGCATACATTTGATTATCACTAAGCACAACAAAAACAACCAGATTCATTAAACAAGACTCTTTATCTTTAGCCAATTAATTTATAATTATTCCTGAATTTACATTCTTTACCAATTTCCATCAAGAATGAAATGAAAAACATGCAAGGAATATATATCACATGATCTAGAAAATCAAGAGGCAATAACATCGCTAAGAACTTGATACCAATAATCCAGTTCAAGTATTTATTATGTCAATTTCATTGTGATCCAGTGGCTAAAACATGCTAACTCTACGACTACACGTAAAAGAATTGAGAAGCCACAAATCCCCTACCTAAAAAAGGTTTATGATGTTCTTTGAAAGAGAACAACAAACACAACAGGTCATGATCACCTATCCTGCAACAACTTATATCGAAGATAGATCGACGCTTCCTGGTTACACCAAGACAAGGGGTGCACATGCAGCAGGAAAAACTTCAAGGGGAATAGATCCAAGTATTGTAGTTCAATTGCACGAATCCTATGGGAGGAAGAACTCTGGGAATCCCATACCAAGTAAAAATAAGAAATAAGAACAAGGAGGAATGTATCTTGACCTTTTGAAAATCTAAACAGATCAGCGGTTTGGATACATTTTAGATTTTCCATTAAAGGCAGATCTCGTCAAGACTACGTGGTTTGACCAAGTAAGGTTACCTATAACCTTAGTAAAATTAAGATATGATTTATGGGTTTTGAACCGGTCTCAAATCCCTTGAAATAAGGCTTTGAATGCATTTTACGTCAAAGATAACATTAATGGGGTGAAACTGTAGGAAGTTGGAAACACTGTTCACATCTATCTCACTGATGACACTATTGACATCCGACTCACTGACACGCCCTACCAATGTGAGCCACCAACGCAATCTACCATCCTAGAAACACTGTTCATAGAATTGGAAATTTTGTAAAGTGTTGGGAATAAGTCACCTTGACCTTGGGGAACACCTCAAACACCAGATTTCAACAGAGGAGTAGACCGAAGAGGTTCGTGCCATTACAAAATATTACAACAGTTTAGGGGGGGATACAAAGAAAGAAAGAATTCTATTGTACCTACATGTACTCGGGGATACTCAAACCTAAGACCTCCCATGAGACCCTACAAAGACGTAACCACTAGGCTACACCCCTGGGGGATAATATATTTTATTAAATATGATTTATATAAGACTAAATATGTAATTACACTTAGTATATAAGAAAATTATTGAAAAATGGATTATAAAATAATTTAAAAAATAATATTAATTAATAATTTGGTAATTATTATTGAGTAATAATAATTTAATAAAAATTGGATCATATAAAAATTCAATAAATTAATGAAATATTTAAGATAATTAAGTCGAAAACATAACTTGAACTTCAAACAATTATAACTTTTGATCTGAAAGTCTGTTTGGGCTCTACCACATATCAAATCGAAGCATGCAAAGCGATCTATGTCATGCTGGACAAAGGGACTTAGTCACTATTTTTCAAGTTCAAAAGGGCCAGAAGGCCTAAAAAACTGATTTTTTTGTTAGGACACCCTACCATTTTAATATTCAGTGATATTTTAAATTCATTTAATAGGGTCTCTGTAACACCCTGAAATTTTAAAATATGAATATCATATTCAATAGCGTGCATGACATGAAACACCAAGCATAAAAAAGAATATAACATCCCAAGAATTTATGATATATTTACTATTTTTAATAAATTAAGTACATTCTATAGCTTTTAATTCACACAATACTGAGTTAGCTTACGACGCATGCAACAATGAGTTTCATCGATAAGTTACATTCCATGCAAGACTAAGTTTTACTGAATACTATTAATATTATTATTTAAAATGAAAATTATTTCATAGCTATTAAATTGGTGGTTATAAATATGATTAACTAAATTATGAAAATATATGGTTGAATTAATTGGTTAACAATTAATTAGAAATGAATATAAAAACCAATTGAATATAAAAGAAATGTTTTTATAAAAAAACTATTTTTATGCGACCAAAGACGTTTTATATTAATAAATTAGATTATTTATGATTAGTGGATGATATTAATAAAATTTATATAATATATATTAAATAAAATTATTTTACATTCATACAATATATTTGATAGGCATAAGATAAGAATAAATCCAATTTTACGCATAAAAAGTTGTATTTTTCTAGAGACAGTTTTTATGCCTTTTAATGGAACACTTGTTTTAAAGCTAAATTTGGATACTTTTATAAATTTTGTTTTACAAAATAAACTTCATTTTGGAAACTGGAATGTCAAAATTATCTTAGAGTGAGTTTTTGGTATTTTTCTGAGAAATTTCATTTTTTAAATGAATAGTGAAAAATATTGAATTTTAATTGAAAATTGACTTATCATCTAAATAATTTACAATGTTAAATTATATTTTGAATCAGTTTTAAAGTAAAAATATTTAAATTATAAATATATTAATCAAATTTAGATAATTTAAATCAATTTTATATTAAATTTAAATATAAAAACTTAGTAAACTTTTGAACATTTTCATTTTAAAAATCTGCTTTCTCATTCCGTTTGAGGGATTAATTTTAAATTAATTTATCCAGATTCTATGATTTAAGTTTGGTAAAATAGATTCCATATTTGGAATCATAATAATTTATAATTTATAATAAGGTTGAATTAATTTTTTACCACAAATATTAGTGAAAACTGTTAAAATTAATCACCTTGATTAAGGTAAAATTGAGCATACCAGAGGACTAAACTTTAAACTTAAGGAGAAAAATTACCTATAAATTTTCCGACACCTATATACCGGCTATATTTCTACCTTAACCCTTCATGTATTTAAAATGGTTCATTATTTGTGACACATAAGGTAATGGAGACCTCTTAATAGTATTTACTTTTCGGTATTTACAAGAATGTCACTCCTCCCCCATTATAAAAAGGCACTCACTCCCCTCACTTATTCACACATCTCAAGAAATTTGGATCGTCCAAAACCTAAAAAAATCACTCATTAAAATACCTACCCTCATCATTGAAGAATTATTTTAGAAATAAAGAAAACCTTTGGAGGTTTTAGTGCAAACCTAAGGAGGATACTCGAAAAAAGAGGTAATGTCCATTTAAAAGAATTTTAATTTTATTTCCTTCTCCACCTCCTTCAATTATTTTTATATTAAGATTATATAATAAAAAAAATATCTTCAATATACTGATATTTTTCTATGTCAATTATATAACCTACAACTTCACACACTTCCATCAAATGGGATATGCAATCATCATTCATATGTGTGGGGGACTATCGTCTCACTAACTGATATTGTTCATTCTTCCATTACCACCTTTCAAGGTTGGGAATAATGATGGATTTATAGTTTATATATGATATATATGATATATATGATTTTATTAAGCTTATATAGTTATTATATCACATATACCTTCATGCTTTCCATTTTGTGGGAATACGATAACATTGTTTGTGTTTACGGTGGACTACCGCCTCACAAAGCGATGTGATTCATTCATGCTTTACATAAAATGTATTAAGGATGATTTTAATAAACATATGTGATATATATGAAATAAATATTATAATAGAATAATATATATATATATATATATATATTTTACTTTTCTTTCTTTAATACAAAAAGAAAATAGAAACAACGTCCATACGTATGCACGACACTACAAAAAAAGAACTGCTTAGCAGTGGTTCTAGTAACCACAAAAAATTAAATACATTTTAAAAAATATATATAATATAGTGGTGTTTTTATAAAACCAAAACTTTATTTTCATTATTTTAACAATTAGCAGTGATTTTAATTAAACTATCACTAAATGAAACCCTAATTCCTCCCCCACCCTGCTCCCTTTATGTGGCTCCGACCCCTTTCCACCCCTACCTCCCCGACCCACTCCTATACATTCCCCAATGGTGACCTAGACCTCATGATCCACATTCCCCTCACCCCTTCGAATTACTTCCTCCCTTCTTGGCAGAGACCTCGACCCCCGCGACACCCCCCTCTAACCCCGACCCATATGACCCCCCTCCAACCTCCCTATCCCTGGATCACTGTTCCCCTCTCCACTGATGATGCAAATGCCCCTGAAATCCCTCTCCCCAACTCATTTCCCCTCCTCAGCGGCGACATGGACCCCCCTCTGACCTCACTATCCTCAGCTCAGATCCCCTCCTCAAAGGCAATGTAGACCCCCCACCTTAAAGGTTGCATCCTCCTTCCCATAATCACCATAAATCTATTATTCCTCAAGGAAGATTATTTGCTTATAATTTCTCTCTAAAATTCTGATTTGATGTATACATTGTATTAGATTACACTTTATTGGTTAGTGAATAGGTAATTGCAGTTGTGTCTTTTATACTTTCTCCTAAAAATCTCCCTCATAGGGAGTTTATTTATATAAAAAATAGGGTGGGGGTTAAAGGTGTTATGGGCATGGCTTTGGTTATCACACTTATATTCTATTCATTCCCTAGATTAATTGGATATATATCATTTTATATATGCTTCCATATAATAGATAATTTTTTTGATTATACAACTAAAATGTTAATAAATTGGGAATATTTGAGGGCTAATATAATTGACCCCTTTCACATTAATTATGACTCATAATTATTTCATTAGAATTATTCTAGAGTTGGATGATTTTATTACAATCAATTTAGTGGGTTTTGTCACCTCACACCCAGATACTGATATTAGAGACTTAACATGGAAGTGCTGGGCTGATAATGCCATCTAGTGAAGTATGGTTTTGTTTTAGTTTTTTGGTTGTCACTTGCTACAATGTTGTTTCAGTTCTGTAATGTTTTACACTTTTCCCCAAAGTGGGATTTCTTGAAAAATGAAATAAAAATTTACTTTGGTAAAATCCATGGAAGCTTTAAAATTGGAAATAGAAACAATACATATAGCCTAAACAAATGGTGTTCTCTGGGGTGCATCCTCTATAGTTTTATAAGGGGGTGTGTCATCTTTTACAACCATGCTAGACATATAGAGTTGAATATTTTGGGCATGCATGACATATCATGAGCTCATATAGAGTTGAATATTTTTGTAACATTAATTTTCCTACGAAAACACATTTCATTATATATATAATTTTCTTATTATAAAAATTATTAATTTTAATTTTATAAAATAAACATCATTTTTTGATTCTAACATGTAAATATTATCTTATGAATAATTTTTTTTATAATTTTCATAAATATTTTTTTTAGCTAAATAGTGAAAAAATTCCAATTTTTTCTAAAAAATATACTTTTATTACATTACTATAATGGAATAATGAATTAATTTTTAATACTCTTTATATTATAAAAATATATATAATAAATAAAAATATATACTTTGTTGTATTTATAAAACAGTTGTATATAATTTTTCAAATGTATGTAATATTTTAATCAAAATGCTAATTTAGTCAATAAAATTTAAAAAATAGTTCTCTTCACCTATTGAAATTATATCCATAAAATATAAATTTTATTTTAGATCAATATTATCATATTATGTAATAATTATAGTGTCTTTTTTGGGAATAAATGTATAATTACTATGATTAATGTTGATGACCAAGATAATGATAAAAATATTATTTTCAACGAATTTCTTTATTAATGTTTTGTAAAATTTAACTAATAAATTAGATTGATCTATTTAAAACAATGACACTATAATGATGTTTAAAAACATATATGATTATATTAACAAACATTTTATTGGTAATCAATGCATTATAATATTAAGAAAAAATTATAGTAAAAATATTATTTTTATATAGAAAATAGTTTTCCAATATATATATATTTTTATTTTAAATGTCTATTTTATCATGATTATAAATTGAATTACATTAAATTCATAAAAACAAAGGATAAAAACACAAAAATTTAGTTGGAGGGATTATTTTATATGTCTTTAAATCATAATTTGTATAGGTAAAAACATGTTACCATAGTAAAAATAAAAAAAGTAAAAAGTAAATATATAAGAAAAAATAATTTTATCGTTACTGAGAAAGACAGTTCATCTTAAAACTTTCAATTTTGGAAGACATATTTGATATCTTTTATAATGTTCATGGGTTTCCTTTGTGTTAAAATTTATTTTTTCATATTTATGTTTAATTTATTTCTGTTTAGTATTACTTATATAAGAATTGTTTTCTTATATAGGTGGATACTTTTGTTCGAGTTGGGGTGGTTTGTTCGAAGCTGCTCATGTTCATGAGATATTGTACTTCAAGCCCACAAATGAAATAATGGCAACAAAGAAATGCATCAAGAATGCATACAACCATCATGAAATGGTGAATTCCTATTACCTATTTAATTAATTTTTTCATCATTTTATCTACTATTTGTATGTTAATTTCCATATAATTTTTATCTAATAATCATTTAGTTTTTAATAGGTACTTTGGGAATTCATATTTTTCTTTCAACTCTCTACAACAAGGCATAAAAGAGATAAAATGTTTCTTTCTACCAATGTTAACACGATTTCTATTTTCATTATCTTTCTTTTTCAAACTGCCAACACTGCATATTGAGTTGATGTTATTAGCCGAAAAACCTTTCTAGTTGTTGAAATACAGAAGATTATAGGAAGTTAATGTGCCCATTATGGTGACTTCTCATTATTTAATGTGCACATGAACTTCCTATTCTCTTATATCTTTCAACAACGAGAAAGGTTTTTCAACTAATAACATCGAGTTAATATGCAGTGTTGGTATTTCGATAAAGAAAGACAATGGAAATCATGGTAACATTGGTAGTTAGATTTTTTTGATACTTTGGGAGATGTAGGAATTATACGCACCTTAATCTGATACATGAAATTACCCGTATAACTCTAGGGGATTCTTTTTATTTAAAAATGACATTAATTTTACTAAAAAAGACAACTACCATACTAAAAAATGAGCAAAAATATTATGATTATTTTTATACTTTAGGAAAACGATCCATAATTCATTTTTGACGTGAAGTTATCATCCTCACCTCAATTCGATACACTATGCGCTCAGTATGAATCATTGTGTTCATTATCAGTTTAAAATCGACATTTTAGTTCAAAAAGTGTCACTCACTGAAAACCAAAACAACACACTCATATTTTCTTGATAAATTAAGAAATCTATTTATAAGTCATTTGTGACATATAGGAATCAGTATCACATCAAACTGATACATTATGTGATCGGTATGAGTCAAAGTACGTGTTTTTAGTTTAAAATGACAATTTAGTAAAAAATATAAGTGACGTACTCAAAACTGAGTAGACATATTCAGATTGTTTTGATACATTAGTAAAATGATTTATAAGTCATTTTAGACATGTAGGAATTAGCCACACCTTAATCTAATGTACAGTGTGACTGGTATGACTCCATGTGTGTCTTTTTATTTCAAATTGACATCAATTTTATTAAAAATGGAAAATAAACTACTCGAAACCGACCAAACTTTAGTAAAATGATCCATAATTCATTTTTGATATATAGGAATCAACCACACCTCAATCCGATACATGGCTCTCCCGATATGACTCCAAGTGCGTTTTTTATTTAAAATTGACATCCATTTTAGTAAAAAGGACAAATGACCTACTAAAAACTAATAAAACACATTTTAATTATTTTAATACTTTATTAAAATGATTCATAGGTCACTTTTTATGTTTATGAATCATCCAAACCTCAATATAATATACGATGTGCTCAGTATGAATCAATGTCTCTATTTTCAGTTTAAAATCGACATTTTAGTTCAAAAAGTGTCACTCATTGAAAACCAAGAAAACACCCTCATATTTTCTTGATAATTTAGAAAATTGATTCATAAGTAATTTTTTATATGTAGTAATCAGTCTCACATCAAACCGATACATGATGTGATTGGTATGAGTCAAAGTGCTTATTTCTTGTTAAAAATGACAATTTAGTAAAAAAGACAAGTGATGTACTCAAAAATGAGAAAATTCATTTATATTATTTTGATACTTTAGGAAAATAATTCATAAATAATTTTTGACATGTAGGAATTAGCCAAACCTCAATCTGACACACAGTGTGACCAGTATGACTCAAAGCACATCTTTCTATTTAAAATTAACATCAATTTTAGTAAATAGGGAAAATGACCTACTAAAAACAAATAAAACATATTTATATTATTTTTATAATTTATTAAAATGATATATAATTCATTTTTAACATTTATGAATCATCCAAAACTTAATCCGATAAACGGTGTGCCCAGTATGACTTTAAGTACGTCTTTTTATTTAAAATTGACATCCATTTTCGTAAAAAGGACAATTAACCCACCCAAAACTAATAAAATGAATTTAGATTGTTTTTATACTTTAGGAAAATGATACATAAGTCATTTTGGATGTGTAGGAATCATATTCACCTCAATATTATACACGATGTGCCTGATATGACTTAATGTGTCCGTTATCAGTTTAAAATCGATATTTTAGTTCAAAAAGTTTCACTTAATGAAAAATGAGAAAACACACTCGAATTTTCTTTAAAATTTATGAAATAAATTCATAATTAATTTTTTATATTTATTAATTATTCTCACATCAAAATGATACATGACGTGATCAGTATGATTCAAAGTGTGTGTTTCTAGTTTAAAATGACAATTTAGTTAAAAAGACAAGTGATGTACTCAAAACTAAGAAAATGCATTCGTATTATTTTTATAATTTATAAAAATGATCCATATGTAATTTTATATGTGTATTAATCAGAATCACCTAAATCCGACGCACGATGTGACTGGTATGACTCCAAATATGTCTTTTTATTTAAAATTGACATCAATTTTAGTAAAAAGGAAAAATGACCTACTCAAAACCAAGAAAATGCATTTGATTTGCTTTTATACTTTAATAAAATGATTCATAAGTCATTTTTTATGTTTAGGAATCAACCTAACCTCAATATGATACATGATGTGTCTGGTATGGCTCCAAGTTCATCTTTTTATTTAAAATTGACATCCATTTTTGTAAAAAGGACAACTGGGCTACTCAAAACAAATCAAAGACATTCATATTGTTTTGATAATTTATTAAAATGATCCAAAAGTCATTTATGATATGTAGGAATCATACTCACCTCAATATGATACAAGATATGATTGGTATGACTCAATGTATCTGTTATCAGTTTAAAATTGACATTTTAGTTTAAAAAGTTTAACTTACTAAAAACCAAGAAAACACACTCATATTTTCTTGATAATTTAGGATATTGATTCATAATTAATTTTTGACATGTATAAATCAATCTCATATAAAACTGATACAATATGTGATCGGTATAAGTTAAAGTGTGTGTTTCGAGTTTAAAATGACAATTTAGTAAAAAAGATAAGTGGTGTACTCAAAACTAAGAAAATGCATTCATATTGTTTTGATACTTTTGGAAAATGATCTATAAGTCATTTGAGATGTTTAGGAATTATCCACACCTTAATATGATGCATAGAGTGATTGGTGTGACTAAAAGTGTATCTTTTTATTTAAAATCAACATCAATTTTAGTAAAAAGGAAAAACGACCTTCTAAAAATTGAGAAAATTCATTTGGATTGTTTTGATACTTTAGGAAAACAATCCATAAGTCATTTTTTATGTGTAGGAATTAACCTCACCTCAATATGATACATTATGTTCTTGGTATGGATCCAAGTGCATCTTTTTATTTAAAATTGACATCTATTTTTGTAAAAAGGAAAATCGGCCTACTCAAAACCAAGAAAACATATTCAGAATGTTTTGATAATTTAGTAAAAAAATACATAAGTCATTTATGACATGTAGGAATCAACCACACATCATTATGAATTACAGTTTCCTCTGGATAGCTTTAAACACATTTTTAGTGTTTTAAAACACTAAAATGTGCATTGAATGGTCAAAACCATAAAAAATGACCTCATATTGATGTGAAATCATGAAAAAACAACAGTTTAATTGTTTTTAACGTGTAATCACAAAAAAACATCAATATGATGTGATATGTGGTCATAATTACTCAGTAAACAATTCTTAAAGGTACAAAATTCTTTAAAAACAAGTGTTGGGGAGTCAAAACTAGGCAAACATCATCAAATTGACCTAAAATCAGAAGACATTGATTATAGATTTAATTGTTAAATGTAAGAACTGACGACATGTCATTCTGACTTACATTTTTCTTGGGATAGCTGTAAACGTGTTTTTAGTGTTTTGAAATAGTAAAACATGCATGGAATAATTAAAACTATTGAAAAAAACCTTTGATTGATGTAAAATCATGATAAAACCACCGATGAGTTGTTTTTCATGTGTATGTGCAGAAAAAATATCAATCTAACATGCGGTGTGGTTGGAATTACCCGATAAACACTTCTTAAAGGTATAAAAGCCATTAAAAACATGTGTCGGGGGGTCAAAACTAGGAAAATGATGCCAGATTGCCCTGAAATCATGGGAAAATGACTGTAGATTTAATTATGAAATGTATGAATCTATGACATGTCATTTAAAATTACGGTTTGTCTGTGATGGTTGTAAATTTTTTTTAGTATTTTAAAAAACTAAAACATATGTGGAACGATCAAAACCATAGAAAAAAATCTTAGATTAATGTGAAATCAGGAAAACTACCATTGATTTGTTTTTGAAATATAGGACATGTTGTGATATCAAAGTCTTTTAAAATTTTATTATTAATTCAAGTTCAACCACATCATACACTACTTTAAAAATAAATTAGAATATTTACTTAACCCTTTTTAGTTTCAAGAGTTGAATCTTATCTTAAATAGGTAAGTTTATGTTTTCAAAGTGTTTGCATTATATATTATTATTTTTATGTTAAAATGACTTTTGTTTGATTAAAAAATAATAAATTTTATGCAAAACATTCAGAATATATCCTATGACTTTTTTATTTCGCATTTCTTTTCTTAAATGTTCTGGTTTTCATTGTAGGCGGTAGATGCTGACAGTAGGCAGGAGGTTAACCATTCTGATCCATGAAATTCTTTTGGTTTTCCATTATAATTCTGATTTATTATGTTTAGTTTTAATTTTTCTTTTCTTTTTTGTTACATTTGATGAGATGACATGGTCGATTTCAGTTGATGAGATGATGTGGAGGTAGACAAATGCAATGGAGGTCATGGCATGGATGTATATTGGGCATCAATTATTGTTGGACATATTATATATATATATATATCTATATATATATATTGATGATCGAGGTATTGGTTGATAGATGTATGGGTTTATTGAGATTGAGGTTATGATTACTATATATTTTTGTATATATGGATGTGGATGTATGACGTATATATGATGGGTTTATCATATATTCATGTTTTAGTTTATTACATGTGAGTTTTTTTATTAAATAATTTAAAAAAAATCTCATTTAGCGGTGATTTTTAGTAACCACCACTAAATACATTTAATAAAATATGTTTTAGCAGTGGTTACAATTAACTACCGTTAAAACAAAATGCTACTAATATGTTTAGCTGCGGTTAGTTTCATTTTATTTATATTTCTCCTTATTTTTTTAAATAAATGAACCATCACCAAATAAACATGAAACCGTTGATAAATGTTCCAAAAATGGCACATAAGAAAACTATCATGAAATCAAAATATCCATTGCTAAATGACTAGTGACTGTCCAATATACGACAGTTTTATTAACCACCACTATACTATTATGTGGCGGTTTAAACCGCCCACTAATGACCTTTTTTTATAGTGAAAACTACGATATCCATGAACGGTGCACTTCATTTCCTATCACTAAATTTTATGGATTAATCTAAATACATATATGCTGAATATATATGATATTTACATCATGGTTTACATTCTAAAGATGATGAAATCATGATCTAAGTAAAAGGAACAAAAAATAACAAGTCAAAACATACTCGAAAAACAAGGCAATTAACACTCGAAACAATGAAAATAATGAAATATTATTAACAAACGGGGTATAACATGTTGTAAAATAATCATATATGATATAAAACATATTAATATGGTTCTATTATAAGTTAATAACATGTTTAAAACCGCTATATAGGAGGTTAAATCACTTACGACCAAAAGAAAAGTGTGGGGTAAGAGATTTCATCTCAATTTCATTTCATTGAGGCATATTGTAATATTATGCACATAATTTTCCTTTACATGGTTTATATACTAACTTTTGAAATGAAATATCATGAATACTTCATTATTCATGGTATTTTAATTTTCAATTTTATTTATTTCATCTAAGGGGATTTGAATTAACAGTTTCCAAGTGGTAAAGAATTTCATAACTCAATTTCATTTCATTGAGTTATATTACATTTTTGTTGTCATTAATATTCTATGATTATGTGTATAATGAATTTTGACTATGTATTTTTGTATCTCCATTTATTTTATGTGGATTTACAGTTGATACACATGATCTATTCATTGATTATTTCTCACTTCAACATTATGACTGTTTTAAGGGTTTATTTTACAATCTCATTCTAATTGAGATTGTTTATTCCTAAATTTTCAGTAAAGGAAACTATTTGATCATTTTTAATTAAATATTTAATTTCATTCTTTGATGATTATTCTTTTTAAATTTATGGTATCATTTTTTTCACTCTTTTACATTTAAAATTATTGAAAAAATGTTTTAATAAAACCAGGCTTACTTTTAGAATGGATAGTTTAATGTCTTCGAACACACCGAACACACCTATTCCATTTCAAATATTTCCTACCATTAGCTCACCAGTGGTTTTCCTCTCGATGGTGGATTATCCCCTCCTTGAGGTGGCATGTCCTTCTCATCCTCCTCCTTGCCCAATAACAACTAGCTTGCCCTCCTTTAGGATCTCAATCCTAGTCAAAAGGGGTCTTAACCATGTAAATTAATTTCATTTATTTTAGGATCCTTGAAATATGTGATTATCACATAGATAAACAAAATTCAAAAGAAGATAAGACATACCTTGATCCATTGGATCTTCTTTATTTGAATCCCCTTGATTTTCTCCCACTTAAAAGGATTTCTATCCTTTGCCTCCTTTCTCTTCCGCAATAAAATTGATGGAATGTACCAGAATTTAATTGAAGCTTAATTAGAAAGGACATGACCCTTTAAATAGGGATAAAACAGTTATTAAAAGTGGTTATTTAATTAACTATCAAAGTCCATCAATTTGACAATTATATCCCTCATTATCCCATTATAATAATATTAAACATATTTAACGTGAGTTATTCCAACATTCTCTCACTTAACTAATGTGATATTTATTCATGATGTTTAATATTCAATCGATCATTATGAACATTTATATATATTATATCATGTATACAACATTCATCATAATAAAAGATAATTCCCACATGAGTCATGGCGGTCGTATATTCTCTATTAATATACTCCCTTCAATGTACTATAATATGAACATTTTTCTTATCATAATTAAAATGGGATATATATATACATACATATAATTGGTCCAACAATAATTTATTTATTAAATATTTTGTCTGCTATCATTATTCAATTCAATCATGTATACTTACTGAAAAATAGGAAACATGATCAAAACATTTATAAGTCAAACTGTCAATTGTAATAATCATAACATCCAATAATACAATGAAACCTACTCAGTGATAATGCCCATACTTTCAACATTTCTAATAAATGTCTTGGGTAGTAACCCTTTTGTCAAATGGTCCGCAATCATAAGATTTGTGATAATATGTTCAATTGACACCTTACGTTTTTGAATTTCTTCCTTAACTACAAAGTACTTTAATTCCATGTGTTTAGCACCTTTGGAATATCAGTCATTCTCTAAAAATAATACTACTGTGATATTTTCATAATAAATTTTCATTGTCTTGGTGATACTTTCAATAATTCCAAGTCCTAAAATAAAGTTCTGCAACCATGTACCCTGAATTGTAGCTTCAAAGCCTGATATAAATTCATATTCCATGGTCGAAGAAGTTATAACCGATAGCTTTTCACTTTTCCATGATATTGCTCCATCGGCTAGAAGATACACATAACCAAAAGTGGAATTTCTTGTATCAATACAACCCAAAAAGTTTGAATCTGAATATCCAATCACCTCAAGATCATTGGATATTTTATAAGCAATCATGCGATCCTTTTTTCCTTGCAAATATCGCAAAACTTTCTTTGCAGCTATCCAATGATCAAGTCCACGATTACTTTGGTATCTTCCTAACATACCAACTAAAAAGCTGATATATGGCCTTGTACATGTTTGAGAATACATCAAGATTCCAACAACATATGCATAAGGAATTTCTTCCATCTGTTTTCATTCCAAAACATTTTTGGGTCATTGATTGAGATTAAATTTATCTCCTTTTTGAATTGGAATTGGTGATGCTGAACATTTTTCCATCCTAAACCTCTCTAAAATCTTATTGATGTATGACTTTTGAGATAATCCCAATATACCTTGAGTTATATTATGAATTATTTCTATTCTAATCACATGCTTGGCATCTCCCATGTCCATCATTACAAAATTATTAGAGATGAATTTCTTGGTCTCATATAATATACCAAGATCATTTATAGCAAGAAATATTTCATCAACATATAGATTCAAGAATATAAATTTACTCTTACTGATCTTCTGATATATACACTAATCGACGATGTTTTCCTTAAATCCAAAAGATATAATGGTATCATTAAACCCAATATACCATTGCTGGGAAGCTTATTTAAGTCCATATATTGACTTATTTAATTTACATACCATGTGTTTCTTTCCTTCAATGAAAAAACCCATTGGTTGATCTATATATACATCTTCCTCTAAGTTTTCATTTAGAAAGGCCGTTTTAACATCCATTTGATGTAACACTAAATCATACTGAGCTACCAATGCCATAATAATTCTGAAAGAATATTTCTTAGAAATCGGTGAGAAGGTTTCCTTATAGTCTAAACCATCATTTTGAGTGAATCCTTTAGCAATAAGTCTGACATTACAACATTCAAGGTTACCAAGAGAGTCATATTTGGTTTTGAAGACCCATTTACATCCAACTCTCTTGCATCCTTCAGGAAATTCCATAAGGTCCCACACTTTATTTTGTTCCATGGAATTCAACTCACATTTCATGGAATCTAATAATTTATCAGAATTATCACACTTGATGCCTTGAGAATATGAAACTAGATCATTATTAATGCCAATATCATTTTCTATTTCATGCAGATATACCACATAGTTGTCAGAAATAACTAATGTTCTTTCCCTTTGGGATCTTTTTAACACTATTTCTTGTGGTTCTTCAACCATTTCTTCATTGTGAATTTGGCAAACATTCTTTTATTATTCTAATTGATTATTTTGTGATGAAATAATTTTAGGAACAAAAACATGTGAAGTTGGAATATAAGAAAATAGAACTTGAATTCTAACTTCTTTAATTTCTACATTTTTTGGAACTTCACTCCCTCTGGATTCACCATTCTCAATAAATCTAGAATTTCCAGTTTCAACAATTCTCATACTATGGTTAAGAAAATAAAATCTACATACCTTTGATTTCTATGGATAACTAATGAAATATCCACTATTTGTTATTGTATCCAATTTTCTTTATTGTGGACTATATGCTTTTATTTATGCCTGACAACCCCATATATATAGGTGTCTTAAACTAGGTTTCCTACCGATCCAAAGTTCAAAAGGAGTATTTGGAACTGCTTTACTAGGAACTCTATCCAATAAATACACAGCAGTTTTTAAAGCATATATCCACAGAGATTAGGATAAAGAAGAATTACTTAACATACTCCTAACCATATTCATTAATGTTCTATTACGCCTTTTCGCCAAACCATTTTGTTGTGGTGTACCTAGCATAGTGTATTGTGCACATATGCCATGACTTTATAGAAACTGTGCAAATGGACCAGGGTTTTTTCCACTTTCATCAAATCATCCATAATATTCACCACCCCTATCAGCACTTATGAACTTCACCTTTCTGTCTAATTGCCTCTCAACTTCATTTACATAAATTTCCAAGGCATTTATTGTTTGAGATTTATCATACAATAAATAAACATATCCATAATGTAAAAAATAATCAATAAAGGTGATAAAGTATTTTTATTTACTGAAATAATTGAAATAAAAAGGTCCACATATATCGGTATGTATGATCTCAAGGAGTTGAGTACTTCTTGTGGAACCTTTCTTTGTGTGTTTTGTTTGTTTTCCTTTAATACAATCCACACAAATGTTTAGGTCGGTAAAATCCAATTTTGGAAGGATTTAAAACTTAATCAATCCCTCCAATCTTTATTTAGAAATATAACCTAAACGTTTATGCCATAAATAAGAAGAATATTCATTTACTATACCACGTTTAGTACCATAATTATGATGCAAGGTCATAAGGGTTTCAACTTACAGATTATCAAGATTTAGTTTATATAAACCATCATATAATAAACCATATCCAATCATGCGTGTATGTTTAAACAAACTAAAATATCCATTCCCAAAATTAAAAAAGTATCTAGCAGCATCAAGTTTTGATAAAGTAACCAAATTCGTAGATACACTAGGTATATAAATGGTTTCACATAATTCCAAACTATATCCACTATCAAGGATTAAATGGTAAGCCCTGATAGCTTCAACTGAAACTTTCACTCTATTCCCCATGAAGATAAACTTATCAGTTGGGCTTGTGATTTGGGTTGAAAGGAATCCCTGCATTGTATAGAAAACATGAATTTTACAACTAGAATCAATCCACCATGTATTATGTGGAACTTAATCTAATTTTTATTCATAACATGTATAATCATTTTTCCTACCTTTCTTTTCAAACCAAGCCTTACATTTCAAAAAATCCTTTTGGAAATGTCCAACTTTCCCACAGAAATGGAATTTATCTTTATTTGCGTTCTTCTGGTTCTTGATAAAAGACTCATTAACCTTAAATGGCCCATTTCCTTTTCCATGCTTCTTTATACCATGCTTCATTCCTCCTTGATGATGCACATAATGGATTGAGTGGATTCATTGACTTTTTAAACGTGTTTACTATTGAACTAGTATACTATGCAATTCATGCACATTCCATTTATCTTTCATAGTGTTGTAGTTCATTTGAAATGGTCCATACTCATACAATAATGAGTTTAGGACAAACTGTACAAGAAAAATTTCATCCACTTCCATTCCTAAAGTCATAAGTCTTGCTACAATATTTGCCATTTCAATGAAATTCTCATGCATAGTACGAGAACCATCAAACTTCATGGTGGTCAATGTACTCATTAATGTCTCGGCAAGAGATTTGTCAGTAGTTTGAGATCGGTCTCCCACGAATTTCATAAATTCTTTAGCACTTTTAGTTTTAGAGAGACCTGACTTGATGTTACTTGCTATGCTCATTCGCATGAACATCAAACTTAATCTGTTTGATCTTTCCCATGATGCATAATATACTCTATCATCATCACTACTTTCATCTGTTATAGTATCAGGTTTCTCTACTCGGAGTGCTAAATCAATATCCAATACACCAAGGTGAAATTGGATTTTCTCACTCCAATCAAAAAATTTTATCCATTAAAGATCATAACGTTTGATGTCCTTAAGTGCAATGATGATGAAAAGTTAACTACAATAAATACATACTTAAAATTAATGATTTGAAATAATAATAATACATTGATTCAGATAAATTATTTAACATAAATGTATATTAGTGTTCTCCTTTGGGTGATGCATTAATACACAAACATAATTAATACTAATTAAAATAATTTTATTTGGAAATAATATACGCATCAATTAGATTTATTTATTATATTTGGATATATAAATAAATCTCATAATGAATATATATATATTTCCAACAATTATATTCATAAATTATAAGAATATGCAATTTTCCTTTGGCAATTAATAAATACCTTATAATAATGAATTTCAATTATTCATAAAATATCATAATAGTATCAATTTTTTCGAGCAATCAATATATATTATTTTAACATAATTTTGAAAAAATTTAACTTTATGATTTGACCACTTTGGTGATTAACAAATCTCATGCAATAATGTTCCAAATATAAAACATCATAATCATAACATAGTTATAAATACAAATAAATTTTAATAAATATAAATCCAAATTTTGTTTACTATTTCTTTAATTTGTTTTTGGCGTCAAATTTAAAGCTCTAATATTTATTTCAAATAATGAAAAATCAATATTATAATTTTTTAATACAACATTTAACACATTCTAACATCTAAAATATAATTTTTTAAAAAATATAATAATAATCATTATTTTCTCATTCAAATAATGATCATCATTTTTTTAATTTTTTTTTTGAGGTTTGAAAAACCATGAAAAGTAGGGGCTTAATCGTTTAATATTATTAAATTTAAATGGATAACCTCGTAGTTTGAATTTCAAAACCGTACATGGGAGTTGATGCATCAATTTCATTGTGGTTTAAAAATCGATAATTCTTTATTTCTTCATTGTGCATTACACAGCAGAGCATTGAACTTTAAGGATGTCATTATTACTTTTTTTTCTAATTAATTATGAAGACTCATGAACAAAGCATCATTTAAAGTGTAAAGTGTGGCCCACCAAACAAAAAGATCTACTGCATGCTTAAATTTGAAACAAATTTTAAGATAAAGTGCATTTATTTATTGTTTATTGATTCTTCATAATCAAAATTTTAAAATTCCATTATATTATCAAATAATAATAATAATAAGTAAATAAAGATATTTTAAAATCTAAAATCATCAAAGAGGAAGTGCAGATTTTAAAATTTAAAATCATCATAGAAGTAAAGCATTGAGAATTCAAGAAAAAAAAATGCAGCGTATTGAGAATTTCAAAAAATTCCTCCACACGCTATCATAATTATTATTAATGGACATTAAAATAAAATAAAAAATCCATAAAAAGTATTGATTGAAGAACAAAGTCCAGTTTTTTTAAGGTTCTCTATTTAATGCAATATAAGAACTTAAGAATTATGGAAAAAAACAGATTTCATAATCGAGCCTTTGATACCACATGTAAATTATGTCCATTTATTTTAGGATCTTTGAAATTTGTGATTATAACATAGATAAACAAGATTCAAAATAAGATAAGACATACCTTGATCTATTGGATCTTCTTTATTTGAATCTCCTTGATTTTCTCCCACTTAAAAGGATTTCTATCCTTTGCCTCAACATACCGGAATTTAATTGAGACTTAATTGGAAAGGATAAAACCCATTAAATTAACCATCAAAGTCCATCAATTTGACAATTATATCCCTCATTATCCCACTATAATAATATTAAACAAATTTATCCCTAGTTGGTGCCTTCATGACCCAGCCTGGTGGATGGTTCTCCTCTTGTTTTCTTCCCGGCATCTGCGTTTGATGAAGCGGTCACCCCACACAAATGGACCCTGGTGGCCCGATTAGGGGCGGATAAACCCCCTTGTGATGTTTCAAGCTTTTTTCACCTCTGAGGGTTTGAAATCACCGACTCTTGTCTCAGTGTTGTATCGTAAATCCTTTTGCATAGTTCTCAATTCCATCCAGAGAATATTTTATGGAGGATTGGTCCTAGAAAACTAGATCAATGGTCCATTGGTGGGTTTTTTTTATATAAACAGGGGTTTTTTTATTTTTTTTATATAAAAGGTGTAGGGTCACTGATATTTATAAAAATGGATCTCAAGATGCATGAACCCCGTTCACGCATCTTAGGCGTAGAGAGATGCGTGAACGGGGTTCACGCATCCTATGCAGTCGGGATAAAAGATGTGTGAAGCCTGTTCATGCATCTACCCTCACCAGGAAGTGTGAATGAGGTTCACACATCCTTTTTAAACTTTAGGAAGGATGCATGAACCCCGTTCACGCATCCAACAAAAAGTTTTAATTTTTTTTAAATTTAAATTTAAATTTTGTTTTGTTTTGTTTATATATACAAATCTTTTTATAAGAGGGCTAGCCCAAGAAATCCTTCTTCATTTTCAATGTGGGATTCAGGTTCTCTCTTACCTGCGCAGAACATTCTGCATTTCCGATGTGGGATTCTGTTTCAAGTACGTGACTTTGAAAGACTATAAAATACAAACTATAAGACCAATATAAATGAAACTTAAAATAAGTATTAAATATATAAGAAATTATTGAAAATAAAAATAATTTTGTAAATTTTTTTGATGAATAATAATTTATAATCTTTCAAAGCCACCAACTTGAAAATCAAAAATGTTTCAAATACGTGTCTTTGAAAGACTATAAAATAAAATCTATAAGACTAATATGAATGAAACTTAAAACATGAATTAAACATATAAGAAATATTTGAAAATAAAAAGAATTTTGTAAAAAATGTTGATAAAAAAAAATTATAAGCTTTCAAAACCGCCAACTTGAAACTTAAAAACGTTTCAAGTATGTGGCTTTGAAAACCAATAAAATAAAAACTATAAGACCGATATAAATGAAAATTAAAACATGGATTAAACATATAAGAAATAGTTAATGATTAATTAGTTAATTAGTAATATAATTATACATTAGTTAAAAATTAGTTAATTAGTAATATCATTATTAATTATATAATAATTAATTAGTTAATTTGTAATATAATTATTAATTACATAATAATTAATTACTTAATTAGTAATATAATTATTAAGTATACAATAATTAAGTATTTAGTAAGTAATATAATTATTAATTATATAATAATTCATTTTTTAATTAGTAAATTAGTAATATAATAAATAATTATAATTATTCATTACAATTATTAGTTATTAATTATTAATAATTAATTATATAATAATTAATTAGTTAATTAGTAATATAATTATTAATTATATAATAATTAACTAATTAATTATTATATAATTAATTTTTAATAATTAATAATTATCTTGGTAATTAACTAATTAATTATTATATAATTAATAATTAATAATTATAATTAATAATTATAATTCATAATTATATTACTAATTATAATTAATAATTACATTACTAATTAACAAATTCTTTATTATATAATTAATAATTATATTACTAATTAACAAATTAATTATTATATAATTAACAATTAAAAATTAAAAATTAAAAATTATAATGAATAATTATAATGAATAATTATATTACTAATTAACTAATTAATTATTATATAATTAATAATTACAAATTATAATTAATAATTGTATTACTAATTATAATTAATAATTATATTACCAATTAACTAATTAATTAGTATATAATTAATAATTAATAATTATATTATTAATCAATTATTGTATAATTAATACATATATTACTAATTAACTAATTAATTATTATATAGTTAATAATTAATAATTAATAACTAATAATTATAATAAATAATTATAATAAATAATTATAATTAATAATTATATCACAAATTAATTAATTAATTATTTTATAATTAATAATTATATTACAAATTAAATAATTAATAATTATATTACAAATTAACTAATTAGTTATTATATAATTAATAATTAAAATATAATAATTAATTAATATAATAAATAATTATAATTAATAGTTATATTACTAATTAACTAATTAATTATCAATTAATAATTATATTACTAATTAACTAATTAATTATTATAAAATTATATTACTTATTAACTAATTAATTATCGTATATTTGTAAATAATAATTAATAATTAATAATTAATATTTATATTAATTATTAACTAATTAATAATTATATTACTAATTAACTAATTAATTATTAATTATTTCTTATATGTTTAATCCATGTTTTAATTTTCATTTATATTGGTCTTATAGTTTTTATTTTATAGGTTTTCTAAGCCACGTACTTGAAATGTTTTTAAGTTTCAAGTTGGTGGTTTTGAAAGTTTATAAATTATTTTTCATCAACATTTTTTATGAAATTATTTTTATTTTCAATTATTTCTTATATATTTAATCCATGTTTTATGTTTTATTCATATTTTTCTTATAGTTTTTATTTTATAGTCTTTTAAAGACACGTATTTGAAACATTTTTAAGTTTCATGTTGATGGCTTTGAAAGATTATAAATTATTATTTATCAACATTTTTTACGAAATTATTTTTATTTTAAACAATTTCTTATATGTTTAATCCATGTTTTAAGTTTCATTTATATTAGTCTTATAGTTTGTATTTTATAGTCTTTCAAAGTGACGTACTTGAAATAGAATCTCACATCAGAAATGGAGAATGTTTTGCGCAGGAAAGAGAGAAGCTGAATCCCACATCGAAAATGCAGAACGATTTCTAGGGCTAGCGCTCTTATAAAAGAGAGCCCTGGGTGAGGGTGTATGTCAGAATCCAGACTGTTGTAATGACAGAATTGCTGGATATTAAATAGCAGATAAATTCTTCTATTTTTTTTGTTTTATTTATTTATATATATATAAAAAAAAACAAAAAAAATAAAAACAAAAAATTTTAAAAATACAAAAAAATAAAATAAAAATTAAAACTTTCTTTAGGATGCGTGAACGGGGTTCACGCATCCTTCATAAAGTTTACAAAGGATGCGTGAACCCTGTTCACGCTTCCTGGTGAGGGCAGATACGTGAATGGGCTTACGTATCTCTCCATGCCTAAGATGCGTGAACGACGTTCACGCATCTTGAGACCCATTTTTACAAATATTCGTAACCCTGCCCCTTTTATATAATTTTTTTAAAAAAAACCCATTTATATAAAAAACCCCATTGGCATTTTCATCTCTTCAAGTGATTGATGTCTGTGCATCTTTGGACAGGGATCTCCCCTCGCAGTGGTCTAGCTCAGCTTACTTGGTCTTCCTCTCTCCTTTTAGAACCTCTCTTTCCTTAGAAGCATTGGTGACACCCACAGAGAGTTCCTTTGTGCAGATACTAGGACTCTTCTTCTTTAGAAGACCTCGACGACCCACATCTTTGTTCCCTTGGATCTCTCACTTCTCCTCCTGTCGCGACTTTTCCTTCGCATGGAAGGATTGTCCAAATGGTGGAAATCAATAGCTTTCTCTTTCACACCTCGCTACTATTTAGCATGTCAGATTCAAGGTCATTTTGTGGCAGTGTGCAAAAAACTTTCTTTACATTGGTCAGTTCCCCACAGATCAAATCAAAAGTCCGCAACGAAGAATTTGACGCCTGTCTCATCCTCTGACTGAAGGAGCCTCTCTAGATTCACCAGATCCTCCAGTTGAGTCAGCACCGACAGCTCTGAAGAATCTGGCTCCTGTCTCATCCTCTGAAGGAGCCTCCTTAGTTTCACCGGACCCACCGGCTGTGTCATCGCTGACCGCTCTTGTTTCTTTGGCATCCCTTACTTTCGAGATGGCTTGGCCCACTAGACCTTACGAGTTTGAGTCATCCCTTGGCTCTGGTTCCTTATAACCCTCCGTCTGACTCGATCTTGTCTGAAGGATGGCAGGATGAATCTCCCAATACCGATCACCAGTCCTTTTCGTGATGCAAAGAGAATGAAAATAGCCAGTGACAAGCTGGTGGAGTCCGAAAACAGATTCAATGCGTTATTGCATGTTCATGAATATGAGCTTTCCTCGCCTTCGTCCCATGCTCCCAACGGATTTTTTTTAAATGTTTTTTTTTAAAAAAAATTATGAAAAACTGCATAGGTTAATTTTTTTTAAAAAATACGCTGCAAGGGTGGAATCACTGATGTCGCCTTTGGTCCCCCACGCTACCTTTGGCCCAGATCAATGACATGGAAAAGGCAGCATCGGCGATGCCGCCTTGGCCTGAACTCCCTATAAAAGGGAGTCCGCCCCCCTCTCCTCACTTGAACCTTGCCTTCATCTCTTCTAAATTCTCTCCATCTCTCTCTAACAAATTTATTTTTTGTGTGGGTTTTTATGAAGATTCATTTAGAGGTATGTTTCTTTATTTAATTTAATGTTTTTATTTATTTAATTTAATTTTTTTTAGTTTTGAATATTTCATTTTATAAGTATTTTAGGTAGTTCTTAATATTTAGTTATTTAGTTTTTGTAATTAGTTATATATAGTTTGAAATAATTATTGTTAGTAGTATAGATTAAGTATAGATTAACTTAGGATTAAGTATTTTGAAATTTTGTTAGCTTAAAGATTACGTGGTTATCTAAGCAATTAAATTCTTATCCGGATACAAACAAGTGGATGTGGCTCTGGCACAGATGTACCTAGGGGTAAAACCCGAAAACACCGCTTTGAGCTAGACTCGAATGGGAACCGGTGCACGATAAAGGTCCTTGTTGCATCCTGGTTTGACACTCCTGGGGGATATGCTTAAGATGATTCATATTTTCTTTATAAACTACTAAAATATCTAAGAACAGGAAAATCAAATCAGTGTATTTATCAATGATAAAATGATAAATATGATGTTATAGAATGAAATAAGGACAAAAGAATTAACAAATTAAAGATATTATTAGTTAATTATAATTAACTAATAAATATAATATGATTAACGATTAAAGAATAAATAATTAAAGAATGATTGATTAGTTAAAAAATGTATTAATAAAATCAGTTTAAAATGACAATTATAATTATTTAAAATGAAATGGAGAAGAAAATGCTTTAAAATGTAAAGATTATATTGTTTAGAAAGAATATTTATTATTAGACATAATTAATTATAGAATAATTAATAAATAACATAGGATTAAAACATGGATCCATATAATGATTAGCTAATGATACTGATGATCATATAAATTGAAATGAAGAAGAATAAACACATTAAATAAAAAGGCGCCCTAAAATTACATTCTAATTATTATCATATGGCCAAACATAATTGTTAATATTTGTTACACTATCATAATTTTGATGAAAGAAACATTTTTGACGTAGAGAGTCATGTTTGCCTATGTGTACTGCTATGAGAAGGTTATTCAAACTGAGCAAGGAGATTATTACAGTACACAACCAATTACGGTGGTTAGTACAAATGATTGTGTAACCATAAGTGACCTTCAAGATAGAATTCGTGGTTCCTTAAATATGGGACCCGATCAAGAGATCATGTCTATGAGATATAGACATTTTCAATTCCCAACAACACTGTGGCATCTAGCTTATCCATTAGTTGCTGATGCGCAGTGGGTCCAAGCAATTAATTTATTTTCTCAACGGTCAGATGGTACCATGATGAAGTTATACGTTGATGTTGCTACTATACAACAAAAATGTCCATTTGTACAAAGACATAGAATTAAAAGAGTGGTTGAAGACAATCCACCTCATTAAATTGAGTTTATTCCAAATGATGCAGCAGAAGAGGACAACCTAGATGATATACCAGATATACATGTCAATCTGACTTCTGATGAGCAATTTCTTAATGACGGATCAGATGGTGAAAACAGTGCTGATGAGGAGGGACCAACAGAAGACAGGGAGGATGTTTTTAGAAATTAATTAGTTGTAAATCAACCTCAACCTACAATAAATCATCCACCACTCTTTTCATCTTAGTTAGAAGCAATGACACGCGTGCCTAAATTTGAAAATACTGTTCTCACACCGAAAACTGAGTTCCCTGGAGTTGTACCAAATAGGTATAGTGAGGTGAAAAAAAACATTATATATTGGAAGGAATTTTCCTAGCAAAGATTCCTTAAAAATCACGCTAAAGAGATTTTATATTGAGAGACACTTCAACTAAATAGTTCATGAATCATTCCATTGTAAATATGTTATACGGTGTGAGAAGTATGGGGATGATTGTAGATTTTACTTGAGGGTGATTCTGAACATTACATTTGGAGGTTGGAAAATCTCGAGGATTGAGGCAGGTCATACTTGCATTCAGCCAATCCTCACACAAGATCATACCTCATTGGATGCAGAATTTGTGTCATCTATTGTTGTTGAGATGATTAGGACATGTCAAGATGTTCTAATATCCCTTGTGCAAGAGAGGATTCAACAAACATTCGGTTATAAGATTTTGTATAATAAGGCATGAATGGAGAAACAGATGGCAATTGTGAAGGTTTATGGTGATTGGGATGACTCATATCGGGTGTTACCACAATTGCTATCCATACCGAGGCATCATAACCAAGATATCTTCCATCTGGATACAAACGAACATGTGTCTCATGATAACTGACTTGATCCATCTCCTTTTCAATTTCATCAGTTGTTCTGAGCATTCCTTCCCTATATTTCCGCATTTTGTTTCTAAAAACAGTTTATTCAGATTGATGGAACATTTCTGTTTGGAAAATACTTAGGGATGCACGTGCATATGATGTATCTACCCCTACTAGAGGACTTTGATCAGGCTGGGACGTACAAATGGGGATCAGTCTGCTTGGCATACACATACAGATCATTATACAGGATATCCCACAGGGACCATAAAGGTCTCGGAGGACGCATCATCCTTATTCAGATGTGGGCATGGGAGGGCATCCCTGCATTATGCCCTAACCTTGCTGGTCCGCCGGTCGAGATGGAGGTGCTGTATGACGCTCAGCGTGGACGCTGGTATGATAAGTCATTTCTATTTGTTTTTTATTCTACTATGAGTTATTGACTATAATTTATCATTATTTGTCACTATCATTGATGTATTTTACAGGTGGTGTCAACTATACAATTTTGACGAGGTTTCGAGGCAGTATTTGGGCGTCTATCAGCTACAGTTGGAATGTCTCTTACCCGATCAGGTATGTATATACAATCTAGCATTGTCTAACATATTTAATAATAACATCAATTTTGGTTTTTATTTAGGTTCTTTTTTTGACAAAATCACTTTTTATTTCAGATTTCATGGCTTCCATACTAGATTATTACAGACCAGTTGCCAGCATACTTCACTGTTGGGCTTGAGGCTGTTATGGATGTAGTGACCCTCATTCACTTCCATATTATTGAGTGGCAGCAGCCTGATAGAGTCATGCACCGATTTTTCTGTACTCAGCTGATTCAATTACCATCGAGACAGACAGACCGACTTCATGGGATGAAGCTGACAGGGAGGCAGGATGATGACTGGTCCCGAATACATGCCAATTTTATCGACTGCTGACACAGACGTGCATAGTTTCGTATTCAAGGTGTTTCTATGAATCAATTCTCTCTTTCGGAGTAGGTTTAATATGCGCCATGGTATAGACTGAAGTCTATACTATATCTTACCTAACCTAGCATAGAGATACAAATGATGGTAAGTTAATAAATTTCAATTAGTTTGTTTATTGAATTATTTTCTAATTTATTTTGAATCTATTTATAGGGAAGTCACACAGAGCAGCCTGTTCGCATGAGTGATGAAGAGGAGGAGGGGGTCTTTATCCAGGCAGCCATCCATGCTACAATGCTGGAGGCGAGGGAATCTTTTTGTTTGCTTTTCGTGAGCATCTTTACATGTCCGGCTCGAAAAGAGGAGGTTCCTGCCCGAGAGGAACATCCTGCAGCTGCTGCTGGTGTTGAGGAGCCATGACCACGATGACGTAGATAGTATCACGCTGCATGTGAGGCCTCACCTATTCCACAGGCAGAGGTCGGCCCTCTAGTAGTCCAGGGTCATCCAATTCAGGATGTGCCTCAGGTGGCATGGGATCCATCTTTCCTGGCAGGATATCCTCAGTTCTCACCATCACCGTCTTGGGGTATAGCTCAATTGCAGGCTTGGTTCCCCACTATAATGGAGATAGGTCCTTCTACCACCCTAGTGAGAGAAGGATCCATATGGTAGTATGAGATGCAGTTGACAGCTCCTCCCATTGACACACAGATGGAGGATGCGCTAGTCGACGTTCCAGTACCCAAGGATCAGCCTTCTCTAGGTCATCGGACTCCACTGCGCACTCGACGCGGACGTCCTATTCGCAGACCACCATATGGGACGGAATCTCCTCGCCATAGACATAGACATTGATTGTACATTATGGTTTACATGTTTTATGTCTACCGAAATCAAAATACTATTATTACTTGTTGGTCAGAGTGGAATCTCAAGAGGGGGTGAATTGAGTTCCAATTTAAGCAATGTTTAAAATTTTATTAATATCGGTCTTATAGTTTATATTATATAGGCCAGAAAAGTCAAGTACTTGAAACATTTTTAAGTTTCAAGTTGGTGGATTTGAAAGGTTATAAATAAATTTTCACCAAGATTTTTTAAGAAAATATTTTTATTTTGTACTACTAGTTATATATTTAAGAAATTTTTAAAATGTCATTCATATCGGTCTTATAGTTTATATTATATAGGCCAACAAAGTCAAGTAATTGAAACATTTTTAAGTTTTAAGTAGGTTGATTTGAAAGGTTATAAATAAATTTTCACCAATATTTCTTAAGAAAATATTTTTATTTTAGACTACTAGTTATATGTTTAAGCAATGTTTAAAATTTCATTCATATCGGTCTTATAGTTTATATTATATAGGCCAGCAAAGTCAATTACTTAAAACATTTTTAAGTTTCAAGTAGGTGGATTTGAACGGTTATAAATAATTTTTCACCAAGCTTTTTTAAGAAATTATTTTTATTTTGTACTACTAGTTATATATTTAAGAAAAGTTTAAAATTTCATTTGTATCGGTCTTATAGTTTATATTTTATAGGGCAACAAAGTCATGTACTTGAAACATTTTTAAGTTTCAAGTAGGTGGATTTGAAATGTTATAAATAATTTTTCACCAAGATTTTTTTGGAAATTATTTTTATTTTGGACTACTAATTATATTTTTAAGAAATTTTTAAAATTTTATTCATATCAGTCTTATAGTTTATATCATATAGGCCAGCAAAGTCACGTACTTGAAACATTTTTAAGTTTCAAGTAGGTGGATTTGAAAGGTTATAAATAATTTTTCACCAAGATTTTTTAAGAAATTATTTTTATTTTGGACTATTAGTTATATTTTTAAGAAATTTTTAAATTTTCATTCATATCGGTCTTATAGTTTATATTATATAGGCCAGCAAAGTCACATACTTGAAACATTTTTAAATTTCAAGTAGATGGATTTGATTGGTTATAAATAATTTTTCACCAAGATTTTTTAAGAATTTTTTTTTATTTTGGACTACTTATTATATGTTTAAGAAATGTTTAAAATTTCCTTCATATCAGTCTTATAGTTTATATTATATAGGCCAACAAAGTCACGTACTTGAAATATTTTTAAGTTTCAAGTAGGTGGATTTGATAGGTTATAAATAATTTTTCACCAAGATTTTTTAAAAAATAATTTTTATTTTGGACTACTTGTTATATGTTTAAGTAATGTTTAAAATTTCATTCATATTTGTCTTATAATTTATATTATATAGGCTAGCAAATTCACGTACTTGAATAAAAGATAAATTGTGTTGAAATATTAATATATATATATATAACCATACAAACATAATAATAAAACATTAAAATTTTAAATATATAAAAAATATTAATAAAAAAAATACCGTTTTAGGGCAAATACACCATCAGCGATGCCGCCTTTGTAGCGTATTTTTTTTTAAAAAATTAACCTATGCGGTTTTTCAGATTTTTTTCTTTCTCCCCGTACCTCCAGTGGAGTATGCACCAGGGCGCCCTCCAGGCTTTCATCTTCTTTCTCATCTTCTCATTATGGTCTCCTTCAGTCGTTTGGGGCCAAATCCATATGTCCCCGGTTCAGATGACTTTGTGCATCATTTGGAACGCCCGGGGGTGAGGATAGAATTTATTGCCAATGAAGTCCTCAGTAAGCGTATTTGGATGGTGGAAATTTTAGAACCGAAGCAAAAATCTTCTAAGATTCACAGTTTCACTCGTAGGATCGGGCTTCAAAACTCCTTGCATGGAGAACCTCTTAATCACCATATATGGTTGTTCTCAGACAACTACATCTCTGTCGTTAGAACTAACTTTTCGTATCATCATATTTATGCTTCTATCAACAAGGGTAGTTTCTACTGTCACTTTTCCCTTACAGGCCGGAGTCCGGGTGACGAGCGTTTCGTTTTCTCTAACAGATGGTGCTCCAAGCCAGACTATATATCAGTGGTCAGTTCTTCCTAGAACAAGCTCATTGAAGGGAGATCGTGGATCAAATTCCACAATAAACTTAAACGACTGAAGGCGGATCTCAACTCCTGGATTGGAAGTCTACCCCCCAAACTTACGACCTGGATGCCATTAAAAATGACATTGAACACTTAGAAGTTTCTCTGAAAAATGGATGGGACGATACCATCTTCAATAACCTTGCTATTTTGAGAAATCAATATGCCGACCTACTGCTTGAACAAGAAAGAGTTAAACCTGATAATGCTAGAGTAACTTGGTTAAAAGAGGGTGATAAGAATACTAATTTTTTTTCCAAGCGTGTATAAAGGAAAAGAGAAGGGGTTCGAGACCCGATATTCTCATAAACTACGACTCCTATTCTAATGACTCGGAGATCGTGGGAGGTATGACTGAGACTTTTTTCAAATCCTTACCATTTGATGCTAACCCATGCATGCAGGGTGGATACACCAATGAACAGTCTGTTTTACTTGAATGTGTTCCTCGAGTGGTGTCCCCTAGTATCAAACATTTTTTCAAGATTTGTCTGGATGTCCATGAAATATGGAAAGTGGTTAGCTCACTAAATCAAAACAGTACCCCCGGTCCTGATGGGTTTCCAACCTCCTTCTATACCGCCTCATGGGATCTCATTAAAGAAGACCTCATGGAATCAATTATGGACTACTTTGATGGGGGTGCACTCACTCGGGTGCTCTGCGCTACCACTCTCATTCTTATCCCTAAGGTCAAGGACCCAACCACGCTCAACCAATTCAGACCCATTAGCATGAGCAATGTGTCTTACAAGATAATTGCTAATGTTCTCAACAAACGCTTGGCTCAATACTTACCGAACTAGGTTTCAAGGAATTAACACAGTTTTATCAAAGGGAGGTCGACCTAAGATGCTATTAGAATTTCATAGGAAATGATGGAATCTATCAACACCAAGACTCCTCGGTCTAATGTGGTCATTAAAATTGACATGGATAAAGTGTATGACTGCCTTGAATGGGGGTTCATTCTCAGGGTCATGGACTGCATGGTTTTTTCTCATCAGGTGAGGGACCTTTTCTTCAGGTGTTATAGCTCCCCGTGGCTCTCGGTGTCCATGATGGGCAAGCGATGTGGCATTTTCAAGTTAGTGCACAACCTTAGACAAAGGGATCCTTTTTCACCTAGATTTTTCATTCTTATCCAAGACACTTTAAGAAGATTCATGTAAAGAAAAGAGCAAGACGGTTCCATCCAACCTTTTACATACATGCGACATTTTAATGGGGTCTCATATTCTTTTTGCTGACGACTTGATTTTCTTCGTTAATGGAGGACGTCTCTCCATCAGGAACCTAGGCATAATGTTAGTCGAGTACTATAAATGGAGCATGGAGATTATTAATAAAAATAAAAGCATCTTTTTCACCTCGAGGCAATGTATGGAGAGGCGGATTAACAACATTCAGAATTTTTTGGGTTTTAATAGGAGGTAGTTCCCCATGGAATATCTTGGCACCCCTATATCTTTGGGAAGGATTTGTATTGCCCATTTTGAAGGGATTTTCAACAAGATCACCAACCACATCACCAATTATAAGAACATGTTTTTATCTTTTGGCGAAATAATTACCCTAGTCAATTGTGTTCTCACGTCTATCCCCATGCACGTGCTATCCGTTCTCAAGGTTCCAAAAAACTATTGTGAAGAATATCGAAGCCATTCTGTCCACTTTCATTTGGGATTCTCATAGAGATCGAAGGTGTATATGGGCATCGATTTTAAACCGCCGCTATATGGTTTGGAGGCGGTTTACAGAAACCGCCGCTAAACTGGACGTCGATAATCTATTAGCGGAGATTTTTTCCATTTTGCGGCGGTTTAAGGGAAGCGTCATAGATGCATCATTTCGCGGCGGTTTTTGTGAATTTAGCGGCGGTTTGACGGGTGCCAGATATTTTTTTATTCGCGGCGGTTTTAACCGCTGCGATATTCAGGCGTTTGATACGTCTCTGTCGCGGCGGTGAAAATCGCCGCTAAATATAAACCGATTACATTTCGTGGTAGTTTTAACCGCCGCTAAATCTCATCATATTGTGTTAATGAGTCACCCAAATTATGGTAGAATAGTTGTGTGTCTTCCCTTTAACCATTTTTAGAATATTCTAGGTGACTTCAGTGACCAGAACATGCATATTTTCTTATTCTATTATTGGAGAATGTGTATGGGCCTGATCTTTTCCTCCATTTCATATAGGTATATACTGATGTTAATCAGGTCAGTGGGAAAGGATATGGGTATTCCCTATATTTTTTACCAAAATATTCTTGGTGATTTCTTTAAATAATACCAGATTATACCGACAAGCTTAGTAAATGTGGGAAAATGTGTCCTCCTGCTCATAGTTTGCCACCATATTTAGTTAGTGGGATTATTTGGAGGGTATAGATGTAGGGCCATGTTCTTGGTTGATTGTTCACTACCCTCAGTGGGTTTTCTTGACTACCTAGGTTTGGGATACTTAGGTCAGACTCCCGAGGTAAACACACACATCATATAGAGGTTTTATTGCTTTGTAGCATTGGTGATGGTGAATGCTAGAAGGAGCCCTTTGGAGGGTCCCTTATGCTATCTAGATGAGTCCATCAGTGACCTCTTGATCAACCTCCCTAGATAAGGGAGGAACATGTTATTTCCTTCCACGGATATGACCATGAAATGGTTTGAGATGGAAACTATTTACAACAAATTATGTTCCACTAGTCATTGTCGAGTAGACATCTAGTAGGAATTTTTGAGATGAATGGATTTTTTAGCTTCCTCTGAAGATGGAAAGGTACCATTTAGGTGTGACTACCAAACCAATGTATTTGAGACCCAATGTTGAGGGTGCAAGGTTGATAATAGAGCCCTAGTTTTAAATGAGGATCCAACTTGTGCAGTAGTCGAAGCATATGTGTTCTTAAAGTAGTAAAATGTCATTTGGATCAAAGGGGGTTCTAGTTGAAAGTGCCAAAATACTTATGAGAAACATTTACAAGAAATCCTCATGAAATCAGCATATCAATAAATAATCACATGTATAATCAATTGTATCGGATCCATGTTTGTCTACATTTCATATTTTGAGAGAGAAAAATGAGCCTAACATGTGGGTGACACATGCATTTTGTTTAAGGTTCCATGTTAGGTTCACCATTTTTTTTCCAACTAATTTTATTGGTGAGTATATGATTCATATCACATGATTAGGCTAAACCACATTCCCATCATCCTCTTATGTTTGGTATCTATACTCCCTACTGGGTTCCAATTTATATAACTAGAACAAAATAACAAAAGGATCACTCTTTAGTCATCAAAAATCTTGACTACCAATTCAAACACATGCCTAAATGGAATGATGTATACCACACTCGAGAAATCAAGACATAAAATGAAACATCATAAATAAAAAAAATGCATAGAAGGAAACATGAGAAATCAAGAAAATGTTAGGACATGGAAATGTTTGGTGGAAACTACGTGCCATACATGTTACATATAAAAACCAACCATTCTCATATTTTCTCACCATTACTCGATGAACCACCACCGGGGGCATATCTGCTCATCTGCTGATATATATCAGTCAACGCTTTCTGCATAGCGGATATCTGAGCCCCCTGGTCTGGAACTGTGGCTCGTAGAGAAGACATCTCCATCTGAGCATCTTTAGGTATGAAATGACTATAACCAGGAGTAGATGCAGCTGGAATTCCTGGTGGCCTGCCAAAGACCTCATATGGTACGGGTCCCAAACCCATCCCGTGCACTCTACCAGGATGCTCCTTCCCAAGGACTTTAGTAACCGGGTCATCCTGGGAGACTGAGTAGGACTGCCCAGGATTGACATCCCATATTTCTTTAATTTTTACCTATAAATCAAATATCAATATATATTAACACAGTAAAAACTGATAATAAGTTATTATAATAAAAAATTGACTTCATACCCCAACTTCTTTGGTAAGCTCATTAACAAAACTTCCATCTGTTTTTTTGTGAACATCCAGCCATAGTTCAGTTCAGGATGCTTCATGCCCTAAACTCTGTAACTGCATTAAACAAAGATAAATAAAAAATTCAATATGTTAAATAGATAATATTGTATTATAAATATTTAAACTAATTAAAATATTACCAATGAAATTTGGCTTCTATAAAAGCTTTTTGAGCCCGCAGTGTGCAGGATGACTTGCTTTTCCCGGTTTGATGCATTCTGTCTTGAGAGATCCTGAAATAAATAAAATTCAATTTAACAGTAATGTATTCAATGTCATCTCCTCTTCATATACATGTATAAATTTAAAATGAGGATAATATAATAATATATATTTCAATACCATCCGCTTCTCATCATGATGTCTATCAACAAAAACTTTCCACTGTTCTTTTGGTACCCCACTGGGTAGCTTCTCATACATTTGCTACATGGTCAATGAAGTATCATTGATATCACACCACAACCTCCATTTGAAATCTTTCCATTTTTTACAAAGATTTTTCAATGTCCACTTCCGTGCTATCACATCAACAACAGTAAAGTGGAATAACATCTGTATACAGAAATTCATTTTGAACATATTAGTAACATGACATTCAATTAAACCATAAAGTAATAAAATTACCTTTATCTAAGAATAAAAAACTTCATTTTTCTAGTTTGGAGGCATATGCCTCCAATCATCATATGAAATAGGAAGGGAAATGGGCTCCGCTTCCAGCTGACCTATAATCTGGCCAAGTAACCCCGCGACATCATCCATCGAGACCCCATAAGAATCAAATGGCACGAATATCTTCTCGCCATTCATGTTCCAAAAATTTGAAATTTTTATGTGTTTTTCAACGGTTTCATTTTTTTCATCTATAATGAGCAAACAATTAGTATTAACAAAATGCAATAAATTTATTTAATTAAAATTTGTACCTATGATTGTGACCCTCTAGAATGTCCGTGATGAACTGGAAGGGGCGTGTCGCCGCCCCACTACTGAGGCTCCTGTAGGGGGAGTCGATGACTCATCCTCTAATGAGACATCCACAGATGGTGTCAAAGATGGTGTAGGGGTGTAGGCAGCTGGTGCCTCAGATGCCGTGGGGACAGACGGATCGTCATCTGTCGTAGAACTAGATGAAATAGTGTACTGCTTCCTCCTTGGAATTCCTGACATTTAATCAAATAAAATTAAGTTCAGAATATATATTTCAAAAAATTTATGCAAAAAAAATTTTTAAAAAGATAATAGATGCCCAGTACTAACAAACAAAATATATATAACAATGATAATGAATGACTGCAAAAATGAAACAAGTGGTTTCTGAATGAATAAATAATTGTAGATACAATCATTTTCCCCTTCAGTCATGTCAGTTTCCTGCTCCATTTCTTCATCCACTTCATTCATCCTTGCTAGACTAATATTTTCAATATCATGATGGACAAATAATTTTGCTTCCTGTTGTTGATGAAATTCAATTGTAGAGGTCAAATCTTCCACTTCATCACCCATATCATACAAAACTCTTTGTATTACATGAGTAACTACACTCCACCCTTCATCCACACATCATTCACATAATATACCATTTTTTCTTACGATGCTAAGATATATGGATCATGCAGTTCACGATCACCAACATCCATCAAGTGAGAGAAGTTTACAGAAGTAAATTGAAAGGAATCTCTTTTAACACCTCTGATAATATCGACCCATTTTTATTTGAATAAAACAACAGAAAAATGCCCGTGGTAGTTTAATTCAATAATATCATGCACCTTTCCATAGTATCCCACTTCAGCAAATGTAAATATACCACTATTCTGTGTTTTCAAACCCACTTCTCGATTAACTGTACGAAATCTAAAGCCATTCACATTATAAGTGTCGAACTTTCTAACTTGTTTTATAGGAACTCTATCAAGAAACTTCAAATATTCTAACAAGTCTGCTTGAGTATCAGTATTCATGATCTGAAAAAAGAAATATAATTTAATAGATTTATAAATTGTATGTGTCAAACTAATATTCGTATTTATTGCAATATTTATAAACTTACACGTCATGAAAACCATTCTACCAGCTCTTTATTCACAGCTTTCATTATATCTTTCTCATTTCGTGTTCGGCCTCTCATTCGTCTCTTTGTTTGTATCCTCAACTCTTCAATAAATGGATATGCAATTTCACTATTCAGCAGCACATATCTATGTGCCTGTAATAATTCCAATTCTGTCAGTGTCACATATGAGGTCCTCCCAACTGATCGGCCAATAACAAGAAATATTTTTGATTTCTGATGCATTTGAGATTGAGTTGATGTGTCGTCAACACGTCCAACTTGATTAAATCTTGTCTCAATATCATCCAAATACCTAGAACAAAAGGTGAGACACTTCTCGTCCAAATAGCCTTCAGCAATAGAGCCTTCTGGTTGAGCTTTATTTCTCACGTATGCTTTCAAATGCCCAAGATATCTATGAAATAAAATAATAAAATTATGAATTTATTTAAATGACAAATTTTTTTTACTTAACTAGAAACATATAAATAAAATATCTCTCAATTGGATACATCCATCGATAATGAACAGGGCCTCCTAATTTATCTTCTTCAACTAAATGCACAGTTAAATGCATCATGACAGTAAAAAATGGAGGAAAGATCATCTACATTGCACAAAGGGTCAATAAAAACCTCTCCTGGAGGTTGTCAAGCTGAAATGGATGTAGAGATTTCTCACATAATTTCCTGAAAAATGTGCAGAATTGGAGTACAACAGCAGTAACTTTTTCAGGTAATAATGTACGCAATGCCAATGGTAGTAACTTTTGTAACAAAATATGTGAATCGTGACTTTTCAATCCATATAACTTACGATTCTTCAAGTAAACACACCTCGATATGTTACTCGAATACCCATCAGATACCTTCACATTCTTTAAAATTCGACGGAACGTATATTTATCCCAATTTTTCATTGCAAAAATGGCCGGAGCATACTTTTCATTCTCATCTGGCCAGTGATCACGTTTTTTGTTCATTACTTGTAATTATTTGTGAGCATTGAGATGATCCTTTGACTTTCCATGCTCATTAAGTAATGTGAAAATCAAATTATCACATACATTCTTCTCAATATGCATCACATCAAGATTGTGGCGCAACAAATTAAATTCCCAATACGGAAGTTTGAAGAATATACTTTTTTTCTTCTATTTTTGCTTTCTGATTTCACTTAATGATGCACTTCGGACTCGTTTTCCTCTATCATTCAAATGATGAACCTTCCCAAATTCTGTTTTAACATTTTAAAGCTGTGTCAATATTTCAGAACCGGTTAAAAACTTTGGAGGTGGTCTACGATCAATGGAACCATTAAATTTTGATTTGTTCATCCAAAATCTATGAGATGCATCAAGAAATCTTAGATGGCACAAAAAGCAACATTTTCTACTGAGAGGTATCCGTTTGGGATCAAAATAAAAGTTACAAACAGGACAAGCCAAACCCGTATAAGTGTTCCAACCAGATAAATTCTCAAGCCCAGGGAAGTCACTAATGGTCCACATTAAAGCATCATGCAGTTTGAACATTGTTTTAGAATAAACATCAAATGTCTCAACACCGTTGCTCCATAACTCCTGCAATTCTTCAATCAAAGGCTGCAGGTATACATCAATATCATTTCCAGGCATTTTTTTCCAGGAATAATCATCGAAATGATAAAAGATGTTTGTTGCATACACGTCCACAGAGGCAGATTATAAGGGATCAAAACAATTGTCCAAATGCTATAACTGGTACTCAAAGTCCCAAATGGGTTGAATCCATCGAAACCAATCCCAATCGAACATTCCTAGGATAATCTGAGAAATCTGGATGTAATGAATCAAATGTCTTCCATGATTGGGAATCTCATGGATGTCTCATTAACCCATCATTATTATTATCTATAGAATGCCACTTCATGTGTTCGGCGGTTTTTGATGACATGAATAATCTTCACAATCGAGGCTTCAAAGGAAAGTAATGAAAAACTTTTACAGGTGTGTTCCTTTTCTTCTTCTCCATGAAATTATGTTCAGTCAAACTTCCAACATCACCCTTTGACTGCCATCTAGAAGAAGAACATTTCTTACAATTCTGTCTACTTGAATCCTCTCCCCAATAAAGCATACAATCATTGGGACATGCATGTATTTTTTTATAATTCAGACCAAGCTTGTTAACAAATTTTTTCATGTCATAAAAAGATTCTGGGATTTTTGCTTCAGGAAATGCATCATGAATCAATTCCAATAACATGGACATTGCCTTATTTGTAATTCCACATAGACATTTTATATGGTACAAATTCAGCAGAAATGAAATATTTGAATATTTCAAACACCCACTATACAACTCTTGATTTCCATCGTCAACTAAATCATGAAACACATTTTCCTCACTGAAGTTTTCCCTTACATTTGGCTCCACAGAATCAAGAGGAGGATCCAATGATATGTTACAATCTTGATCTGCTTGTGTTACAGTCTCAAAAACCTCACTTGTCACGTTGCAATTTGTAGCACCCTCTTCTGGTTGTTCTGATATGTTTTGATTCTCATAGTGGTGTCTTGCAGTGCCGAATACATAATTTATGTGGTTTTTTATTTCATTTTCCATTGTCGATGAAGTCGGGACCTCATTCTGTGGATTAACATTAGTGCTCAATCTTTTTGTATTGTTTGATTCTCCATGCCAAATCCAACACAAATATTGACTAGGGAATTGCTTCAGTATTAAATGTTCATAAACTTCATCTCTATTCAACCATGTTCTAAATTTACATTTAGGACATGGACATCTTATTCTCCCTTTAACAGATCGATTAGAAATTGCAAAATCTAAAAACTCATTCAAAACCTTAACATATTGAGGTGTGTTCCTTGGTAATTTGATCCAACTTTTATCCATGTATATCACAATGTGGCTACAAAATAATAAAAAAAATTAAAACACATAGTTACTACTAAATAGAGAAAGAGTTTCATATATACGATAGTGTAAGATTACAGAAACATAATATAATAAAGATGACCCATTGATCATAAAGTTTGCATAATATAATAAAGATGATACATTGATCACCTTTACCACTTACTTAGAATGCCCAGACAAACCGAAAAAGTCTGGTCCCTAGGAGACCGTGTCAACAACTCATTGAGGAGCAGTAAGAATATCGGGTTACACACTTATCATAACACTGTAGATCACACATTTATGTTTCCTGAAACAACACCCCATTGAAAGTGATGTCATTGAACACACCAAAGATACAGGATTTTCATACCATTATTACAACAACATTAAGAGAAATATTTAGCCCTTATATGACACCCTTTGAGACTTATCGCATGCTATCTTGGGTACCCGGATTATGGGTAGCCTAGTCCAGTTCATGAAAATTGGTCATGTTTCATCGCTCTTTATATTTTTCAATCTTTTTACTATCTATTTGAATTTACCTCTCTCTTTGAATTTGATTGTGTTTCTTATTTCCTTGAATTTGGAGAGACCTTTGTTATTCATTATATCATTAGGTTGTTCAATTTTAATTCATCCACTTGGATTTCCATAGTGGGGTTCTCATTAAAATATATTTTAAAAACTAATGAATGATGTATGTTATTTTCACTTAAATATGTTTTTTGTTTAGTACTATAAAAATTTTTCTTCAATATTTCAAACAAATCATATTAAAAAAAATCATGCAAACCATAAAATTTGGATTTGATATAATACAAAGGACATGTCCAATTTTTACTTCCAACATTTATGTATATTTCAAGTCCTAAGCTCAGTTAATTTGAAGTAATTATTTATAAATGAATTTACAACTTTAACACAAACTATTATACTTAATTAAATCATAATAAATTTAAAAATATTTAGTAAGTGACACTAGTTCAGAACTTATGAAGATCTTTGCTAACATGTTTGAGAATCCCATGGTGATAAATAAAATGTTCTTACTAAAGATATCGTTCGACATGAGTATGTAATAAGAAAATTTTATTGTAAATCATATTAACAACTTCAACATGATAAGAATTCAATTGGAGTTAGTTAAGGTGGATTTCAAGGATCTGGAATGGGTATTGTTGTTACTATCATCACCCCTTGAATCTTGTAATGCAATGATCACCACTATGAGTAACTTGAGTAGAAATAATGACCTGTGTTTATGGACATTATATATTTAATTCGGAATGTTGAAATTCATTGGAAAGAGATCTAGATATGTTATACATGTATATGGTGTGAAATGAATGGGGTGATCCATATTATAGAAGGGTCATAATAAAGAAAAATTAAAGAGAATAAGGAGCAGGAGCAGTTCGGTGGAGAGTGGTCCTATGTGTTGGCATTCTGGGAAGAAAGGAAACCTCATCAAATATAGAAATGAGCATAGAGTGAACTCTAGAAGATATAATTCTGGAAGTGGATCCTTGAATCACGTGTTAGAATATGGGAGTGTATTTCTACTAAGTGACACTAGTTCAATTGAGTGTTAGTTGATAGAATTTGGAACTTTGATTCATTGAACACCTGATAGAGGAAGTATGAATAACTACACTTCCATGAGATTCAATGGGGAGTATCTGTAAAATGATAAATCTCCAGAGATAGTTAGTGTGGGAGATGTTTCTTTCTGGACATGGAGCGAAAGCTCACTAAATTTTTAAGGAGTGAGACACATCCTGGGATTAAGGAATAAGATTTTTTTGGATGGTTTGATGATGGAGAGCCTGAGATCCCAAATTAGGTGGGAATATTGAAAGACTAAAATCAGTGGTATTTATCCATGAGGGATGAGATTTATTACCTTCACATTCTCAAAACAGCACAATGGAGCTAACTAAGAGACATGCTGGGAAGAAATTCCTTCAAAATAAATTAGCGTATAGCCTGAAATAATAAGTGGATGGTCGGAATATATACAAGACTAGGTTAAGCACTAGGATTTTTCTAATTTCCACTCTCCTGAAACTCAATTAGGATTATGCTGATTTCCACTCTCCTGAAACTCAATTAAATGACGATGAGGAGGCATTTCCTCTACCATGATTTAAAAAAACCTTAGAAAATATTTTACAAACAAGCTAAACATCACAAATGATAATGATAGAGAACGATTGACTCAAGGTTCTTTTAAACATGCCTTAACTAGTGATTGGGAATAACATAATAGTTTCATTTATTTATTTTTATTATATATCATAGGGATTTCATTTCATAGTTCATATATCCATATATATCACATGCAATGGATATGTACCTATTATGAACAATTCATGTCATTATTAATCCCTATGTACCTATCATGATGAATAGATACTCATCTCATACCATAGTGGGACATGATAGAAAATATCAATAATAGTAACATCACACAATAAGTGAATTGCCCAAGGTGAAATGACATCAATTGTAATAGGCGAACAACGTGAAGAATAATCCATTCCCTAAGAACTTAGATTTTCCCCACACATGGGTTAGATACATGAATGGATGATCTCATTACCAAGACTCTACATATCCTAGTCTCCATTCCACATTTCCCAAATATTAATGAAATATAAAAGAAACTATACTTTGATACCACTTTGTAACACCCCGACCCATTTATCCCACTAGTGATCGAGTTGGGTGGGTTACATGACCTCAGCTATACCTCCTTGTAAGCCCGAGATTGTTGAATAGTAGTGAGGGTGTAATAAATATAGTGGGGATACTATACCACCTAGTATAGAGTTGAAACAATAGTGTAAATAATAACAGAGTAGCACAAATAGTGGAAACAATATAAATTATCAGATAGGAAACCAAAAAATATATAAAGGCCAAACCAAACAATCCAAATTATAATTAAAACAATGAAATGACAAGTTGAATGTATAAAAATGATGTGCTTAATGTTATATAAATAAAAGAATAACATATTCAATAAAATACTCTAAAAACTAGTTCCCTAGCTCCATGTCAATCTCATCTCTAAGATCCAACCTGTCTCACAATCAATCAACCAACACAAGGCCCCTTACCCTTGTCCAGAATTGCATCCATGAAATCTTCTAAGGGACCAAATAGTGGCCAAAATAGGGTGAGTATAACTCAGTATTCCACCACCAATGGTGTCTGAACATGTCTAGTCTGAGCATATAGTGTATGTAATAAATCGATAAACAAGGGTGTTAATTTAATAAATTAATTATATATATAAAATAAACCCACAGACCCTTAGGCTCTAGGATGACACCCTATGTTAACCAAACCATCATCTAATCCATGTGGGCTGTCTCTTTCATGAGGTGGATCCTCCTACATCAGGACATATTTCCCCAAAATATTGGAAAATTCTGTTAAATCGGGATGAATTTCCAATATCATGATTCAAGTATCCAATCTTGGTATAGACTTTATAGAAATACTTTCTTCTTCCCATGGATTTCACCCCCAATGGAAAAATTAGCCATCTCACCAGTCTTATAATTTATATAACTACATACATCTTCCCATTGAACATGTTTTTAAGAGGAAATAAACCATATAACCGGGATAAGACATTCTATAACCACTTATGTCTTCCCATGGAATGTGACACTAAGGGGAAAATTAATAATCTCATATCAAATGGTGGATTCTCTTGTATTAGGATAAATCACTGATAGTATATATCAATCAGGTCTAAAATATTATTATAAGACACATTAGTTAATTCATCCCATCACTTATTAATTTTACCATTTATTCCTATTTTTCAAATCCTCCTATAGATACGAATCACCAACATCATCTTAAACCATTTTCCATATTTCACATGCAATGTAAAGATCTTTAACTAATCCATGATTCCAAAGGATCTCATAAAATCATGAGGGGTTGGAACACCACAAATGTTAATGAAAATCCTAACCATAATGCTAAGAGAGAAAAAAGGGATCCTTGGGAGGGATCAACAGGAGGATTTTAGAAAGAATGGATAATTCCAATTATTTAGGTTGTGCATGTGGCATGTCGATGTGATCATAATTTTTCACATAATAGCATAATCAGAACAGAATAAAGGGAGTTTTCCGAGACCACCCAACTCAAAATAAGAAATGTTTTTGAAAAATCCTCATGTTTGTGGTAGCAATAAGATTCCCCCTTCCCTTCAATGAGAACTATAACTTTAATCAACAATAGATCAAGAAGCGGAAGATGAACTGGAAGGTTTACCTTAAAAATCTATGTTCAGAACACTAATATCCAACATGGTCTTGATTATAGATCAAATAGGATTCTCATACGTCATCCATGGAAGGTTTGATGGAATCATAAAGGAGATAAGAAATTTTAGAACATAGGTGTTGGATTGTTAAAATTCTTGGAATATATAATTCATGATGTGAATAGGGAATTCACATCATGAATTCCTCAATTCCTATATATGTTGAAAAATTTATCACCTCATTTTAAAAACTGAATTAAACCAATTTCATGTCATGATTATATTTAATGAAGTGAATTATTGTTTTGTGTATTTCCCAAAACCAATCCATGGCGTGAATGGGTTCATGGGGTTCGCCTGGAAAATTCACATAATGAATTGGGAATTCATAACATCAATTCGTTTTGCATCTATAAAGAAACTCTCATACTTATTCAATATGAAACAACTAATCCAAGGAGATAAAGGCTTAATAAACAAGGTTTAAATGAAAGGAAACCTAACTCTAAGAGATTTATCCAAAAACTTAAATGGATACATACCTGGAAAAGACAGGGGTCGCCGGAGATGGAGGTCGCAGGGTCGTCGGAGACGGAGGTCGCGGGGTCGCCGGAGACGGAGGTCACGGGGTCGCCAGACGGTTGGGGGTCACGGGTCGCCAGGGGGGTAAGGGGAAGAAGGGAGGGCACAAGGGTCACGAGGGTTTGGGGGAAATTGATGGGGTGGGGGGTAGGGAAGGGTTGGGTTTTTTAAAAAAATTATGGGTTTCACGACGGTTTATTAAAAACCACCACGAAACCTTTCGGCGAAAACGTTTTGCAGCGATTTTGTAAACCGCCGCCACAAAACCACCGTTAAACCTGGTTTTTATTGTAGTGTGTGGTCCTGATCTGGATGACCCGAGAGGAAAGACATTGGCTAGTTGGAAATTGCTTTTCAATCACATTCCCCTTCTCAAGCTCCACTCTCGATGCATTTTGGGGAAAGGTGACATCAACTACTAGTTTGATAATTGGGCAAGCGATATTATTGGCTTATTGGGGTGTCCAAATCTAGAATTTTATTTTTCCCAGGTGATTCTTTACCCATATTTTAAAACAACTACCTTAAATCACCAGAAATGTGTGATATTCAATCTCATTGAAATCTCATCATCCAAAGATCGCTTCTTTTTCACAAGCTCATTGACAAGTATTCTTTTAGCCAAGTTCTACACGCCTGTTTTGCAGGGCATCAATAGGAGTCCCACTGACAATGTGTTTTTTCTGGTGCAAGGATATTCCCATTAAATACAACTTCCTCATGTGGAGGATTCGAAACCTTGTCACTCCCACAAATGATGTGATTAGAATAAAGAGGATTAAAATGGATTCCAAATGTTGGTGTTGCTAAATTGGAAATGAAGAGTCTGTGAGTCATCTTTTCATGGAAATTGTGTGGGCTACAATAGTGTGGAAAGGCTTCAGGGATATATTAGGCTTTTTAGACCACTTATATGGTGATGTGAATTCTTTTCTGAACTTTTTTTCATGGACAAAACACGAACCTTTAGGAGGATAAGGCTAGGGAGACTATTTTAGCTGCTGGATGTTGGTGCATTTGGGATGCTAGAAACAAGGCTCGTACTGAGGGATGCTATAGCTTACCTATTACTATGAATATTAGATCTAGGGGTCTTGAGGTGGATTTGGGTCTCATGGTGAAGTAGTGGGACTCTAGTAATTCATTGAGGTGCATCATGACAACAAACAAGATCCTGCCCTTGACTCTTCCAGGCAGGGTAGTTAGATTCGCTGGAACCCCCAAGAGCATGGACTCAAACTTCATGTGGATGTCTCATGTAATCTTGGCATTATGCATGGAGCTGGTGTTGTTTGAGATAATAATGGTTCGATTATCTGGGACTTCAGTAGCTTCTACAACAATGAAACTTCGATCGTGGCAGAGGCTAACATGTTTCTTAATGGACTTGAGACTTGTATCATTCATAACATCTATATTAATGTCATTGAAATAGACTCAATGGTGATTCAAAACTCCCTTTAAGGCAATTAACTCAGTACCTAGTCCTTTGATTATATCATTCACAAATGTCGTAGTTGAATCCCTAATGGCACGAGCATTCTTTACACCTGTCGTGAAAGTAACAAAGTTGCTGATTTCTTAGCTGCAAGGGGAGATCTAGATTCCCCCCATATGGTATAAACTGGTCTTGGATCCCTCCCTTCAGAGTGAGTCAACTTTATTAGAGGTGATGTGCTTGGATTGCACTATTTTCGACCGCAATGAACTTTTTGTACCATTTTTTCCCTCTATTTTAATGAAAATTATGAGTTATGATGAAAAAATCCAACTTCATTTCTTTCTTCAGTTAGAAATCTGCTTTCTTACAAAACCATATTTTCTAAAAATGTTTTCAAATTTTTTTCTTTTATCTTTTTAAAATGATCTATTAAAATATATTTTTACCCATTTTGTATTTTTACTAAAAAAATTCAAAGGAATATTCTTACTGTTTACTGAATAATGCACTTTTCTAAAATTCTTACCATATGAAATGAATGTTCTTTATGACATGTACAGAATTTTCTATCGTCATTTCTTTGAAGATTGTTTTTCAATTTTATTAAGTTCTTTTAATTTTTTTTAAAATTTATTTTAAAAGAAAAGGATTTTCAATTTTTTTTCAAAATGAAATGGATGGTTTCCTCAAGTATGTTTTAAAGATATTTTTATGGTATTTTTATTTCATCAATAACAACAACCCTTATTATTAATAAAATTATTATATGTTGTATTGATACCATATTTATTCTTTTTATGGATGGATTATAATTATTTTGACCAAGGATAATATTGACATTCACTTCCTTGAATCATTTTTTCTGTTATTAACCTCCCCTTGAATTATTCACTTTCTGGTGATGAGAAAGTTCAGCTTGAGCAGGCGAAAGACATCGAGTGCCAAATATTTAGTAAAATCCTTTATGGTGGGGAGACCTCAAGTGAGTGGTCTCAGTATACCAATGGATCTTTGTGCTTCTATAGCAGGTTGGAAGTTCGGATTTCTCTAAGGTAGGAGTTGATGGAGAGTGGACATTGGTCATGTTGGTTCGTTCAACCTGGGGCTACCAAAATGTATCATGACTTAAGATTTCAGTATTTATGGCTATGGATGAGGTGGTAAATTATAGATTTTGTTTCAAAGTGTGTCAATTGTTAGAAAAATAAGGCAAAACATAAGGGACCTTCTAGTTTTTTTGCAACCATTGGCCATTTTGGTATGGAAGTGGGATGATATTTCTATGGACTTCATCATTGGTTTTCCACAAAATCCTAGTAAGAAGGATGTTATTTGGGTGATCATCGATCAAATTATGAAATAAAATCATTTATTACCTATTAAAGAGATTACAATGTTAGAATAGTTTAGGGAATTATACATCTGATATATTTTGAGACTTCATGGGGTTCCCTCTGTAGTTATTTCTGATAGTGACCCAAGGTTCACATATAAGTTCTGGAAAGGATTGCAAGAGGAAATGGGTACCCTATTGAATTTAAACATAGATTATCATTATCATATAGATGGAAAGATAGAGAGAGCTATCCCGGTTCTTAAGGATATGCTCTGGGCTTGCATGCTTGATTTTAGTGGATCTTGGGAAAATCGTTTGTCACTGGTCAAATTTTCCTATAACAATAGTTATATAACTTTGATAAAGATGAAAAACTTTGAAGTATTGTATGGGTGGTAATGTAGATTTCCATTGTTCTAGGAAGAGTTGGGATATTGGTGATCCAAAATAGATTGGTCACAACACATTGTTGTCAGAAATCTTATACGGACCGTCAGCGGTGGCCACGAGAGTTTGATGTTGGTGATCAGATTTTTCTAAAGTTTCACCTCACTTGGGACATTTTTGGTTGGGTATGCAGGATAAGTTGGCATCGGGGTTTTTTGAACCCTTTTATATCGTAGAGAAACTCAGAAAAGGTGACATATCATTTGTACTTACCATCTCGTTTGACTTCAATCCATGATGTGTTTCATGTTCCCTAACTCAAGAGGTGCCACCTGGATCCTTCCCATGTGTTAAATGAGATCATAGGGATCTTGAGCTCGATACCACCGTTGTTAATCTACAAGTTCAAATTACTGATTTATAGGAAAGGTAACACATGGTAAAACAATTCCCTTGGTTTGGGTATTTTGGCAGTGCAGACAGGATAACCATAATACGTGGGAGAGGGAATCATTGATGAGGTAGTAATAACCTTTTCTCATTGTGGGTACAAGATCTTGAGGAATTTCTATGGATAAAAAGTGCTTATGGTGGAGATAATTTTGAAAAAATCTGGGTCACATGTACACCTTAGTTGAGACTTGTTCTTTATCTTTTTAGGTCTGGGAAGATTTGGGGGATCGGAGGTTGAAAACTAAAGGTTTCAATCGTAGTGGAAGTGTGTGATGGGTCATGCCCAACATTAATTTTTGTCATGATCGATGATCAATATGATATTTACATGATGATAAACACTATGATCAATGGAATTGAATCAAATAATATAGAAAATGGATAAAATGTTAGAACTAGAGCGCATGATCATCGCATATTATTTATAATTAATTTAAGAAATTAAAGAATTAACTTACAAGAATTATTTCTTTGTTGATAGATCTGAAAACGGATCTACGTTTTACTGTTGTTACATTGTTGGAATCAAGGGTAGATTCCCTCTAGTGGTGATCCACATGTGTTCTAAAAATCTCCAAACTTCACTGTAGTAATCTTTGGGTGCTAGTGTGACATATCCTAACGCTTGCATCATTCATTTTTGATCTCATCGAGAGTCACTTCCAAAGGATTCTTCCTGATCTCTATTGAATCAATAGTGGAAGGTGGAGGAAGATTGTTCTATATTCTTGGGAGCATTCTTGGAAAAGGGATCACTCTAGGGCTTCGAGAGGATTCTTTAAATTTCATTGTGCACAAAAAATGAATTGACTCTATTAAAAAATAATATAATTCGGTTTGTATACCGCTAGGATTTAAAATAAATAATTGAAAAGGTGACCATTAATATTTATTTAATCCTTACAGAACCCCATGTCTATAATAATAATAATAATAATAATAATAATAATAATATTTCTTAGCATGCGCTAAACTCAAAAATTAAAATGAAATATTATTTATTCAAATAATATTCAATATATATTATTTCTCACTGGACCTATAAACTTGGTCCTCCATTCCTTCAAAATATTTATTGAACCTTGAATAATGAATATTTATTTAATAAATAAATATCACTATATTATTCAGAAATAAATAAATAAATATTATATTCACTAAATAATAAATAAATATTTATTAAATATTCAGTGCACATAATTTTCTCTTGAATAACTGGTGACATAATATATGCGATCAAGAAAATATGAATAATTATAAATCCACATGCAGGGAAAATATTTATTTAAATTTTTAAATATTAAACAATAATATATTATTTAACTAAGATTATGCATACAATTAGTGTCTGACCCTCTAGGCCGCTTTCTCAATGAGATTAGGTGAAACAGCCTAAAGTCCAAGGTTAGCATCTAGCAACACACGAAGACACCCATAAAGAAAGAAGTTAATGCTGTAATAACATAATAAATCATAAAGATGCTTACTATGTAATATAATCTCTTTAACATGATATCTCTTATCAAGCAGGTTTCATGTTGGTGTCATCAACCTATGTGTTTGATGTCTCTTTCTTTTAATTTCTGAAAATCAAACTTGCCTATAGAACACCATGACCATGGATTTATTTGGGCCATATCATTTCCAGAAAAGGGAATGAGATATAAACTTATGTTAAATAACAGATGATACAAATCCTGTAATAACTCAAGATTTTATGGTATTTTTCTTTTTAAATTTAATCTCTTTGATAGCTTACGTTGCACACAACACCCAACTAACCGTACAATGAAATATTATTATAACATAGCCATTAAATTGGAGGGAATGAATAGTATTAAACAAATTATGAAATTTATATATTATATATTTAATAAAATGTTTTTACATTCAACCAAATGATTTTATAGGCATAATATAAGAATGAATCCAATTTTATGCATTAAAATGTTATATTTTTCTAAATACGGTTTTACCGCCTTTTAATGGTACACTTGTTTTAAAAATAAATTTTGACACTTTTATAAATTATATTTGAAAAAATAAACTTCATTTTTGAAATTTGAATATCAAAATTTATTTTGGTTGAATTTTTGGTATTTTTTTGATAAATTTCATGTTTTAATGAATAGGAAAAAATACTCAATTTTAGTTGAAAACAACTTTTCCATATAAAACATTTATAGTGTTAAATTATATTTTGGATTGGTTTCAAAGTATAATTAGATCAATTTTATATCATTTAATCCAATTTATATAAATTTAATGAATTTCACATTGAATTTGGATATGAAAACATTTCACTATTTTGAATGTTTTCACTTTAATAACCCGTATTCTCACCCCATCAACAGAAATAATTTTTAGATTATTTTTAGCAATTCTATATTTTGAATTTTGAAAAAGGGATTCCATATTTGGAATCATAATATCCAAATTTAATAAATAGGTACCTTTTATTTTTGGGCAATATGACTAGTAACTAGTAATTTTTTTAATTACCACAGTTAAAGGTAGATCAGGTGATTAAGGGTTAAAATATTATTATAAGTATTATAAAATTACCCTAACACTTGTTCTGATTTTATTTAATGAGTGAGTGTCGATAAAAACGATATTTGGGCTGATTTTATTGCTTATTGGAGCCAGTTGGATGACTTTATGCCTTTTATAGTATTTTATTTGAATGAAAGTCAAATATATCATACTCATGTTTTTAATAAGTATTACATTTTTAATATGTAGTTATTCAGAATATATCTTTGACCGTAAATATTAATTTTAAATATAAAATATTTATCTTCATTATGATAATTTATTTTTAATTTTTAGGGAAGAAATAATTAAATTAAAGGCTTGCACAATGATGATGCAATAATTGTTTAATTAATAGACATATCAAATAAATATTATTAAAAATATTAAAATAAATATAATTTCATATAACTAATGTCATCCAAAAATTTTCTAGATGAATTTTACATGTTAGTGATGATTTAAAAGATTTGGTTCAAATATATCTTATTTTTATGATATTTTTAAAAATTCAAGTAATGAATAGTATCAAAATTGATATTAATGATATTTTAAAATAAATAATATTTTATTAAATGATATAAAATTCATAAAAATATAAAATTCAGAAAAATTATTGGAATAAAGTTTAAAATGTTATCCACAACTCATTTATGGTTCATTTTTCATTTTATAGTAACTATATTAATCTTTAAAGTATAAAAACACATGTTGTCACGTTAAGAGTTAAAAGGTTTGAATAAGGGTTAAATCCAAAAGATAAGGGTAATAATGTGACAAAAAATTGTCTAAAAATTATTATTTGAGAGGATTTTGAACCATCCTCATCTTATCTTTTAAATAAATCACTTCATATCCATTTGTAATTGAAATAATTTATATTAATTTAATATTTTTGGAGTTTCCAAAAGTGCCGCTCACCTCAATTTTAAAAGGGAACCTTATCCCTCAATTATTAACATCACCTTAAGTCCTCTAGGTTTATAAAACCCTTACCTTATCTATTTATAACATCCTTAAACAAGTTATGTATAGTTTGTTTTTTCAAAAAACCAACATTGGATCCCTTAAGAAGAGATCTAAAAGAAGTCCGCTGAAGAATAGGTAATCGTTTTTACCAGCACATTCAAGTTCATTTCTTCTTATACTTCTTCTTCATGTGTTGTTTACATTCTAAAGTAATAAATACAGTATCATATATATGTTTATATGTTATTATGATAATGATAAAACCATATTCCACCTTTTATCCATCCTATGAAAAATGAAAGCATCGTACGTGTGTACGTACGACTTACCGTCTCCACACTGTGGTGTAATTTTTTTCATCACCACTTTACTTGGATGGGTATAAGGATTAAAATAAAGTATATATATATATATATATATATTAATTATGAAATTATATTTATTGTTTATAATTAATATATCATCCAATTCATTACCCTTTCATCATTAAGGGAATGATACCACCGCTCATGAGTATGTACGACTTACCGTCTCCATGAAGCGATGAGATTCATTATATATGTTAAACATTAAAGAGTGGTTAAAAAATTTATTTAATTATTAAATATTATATTTATTATATTAATATTATTTTATATGTGTTGGATATATATCCTCTGTAAGTGAACTGGGACATTCAAGATAAAACAAGCATGAGAAAACATGACAATTAACACTCGAAACAGTGAAATGAATAAAATATTATTAATAAAAGAGTGATAAAATGTTATAATGGGTTGTATATGATTGTATAAATACTATTATAATTCTTATATAATTTAATAATATGTTTAAAGCCATTATAAAGGAGTTTTGTACATGTATAGAGGAAATTAGACCTAAGGTAAGGGTTTAATTCACAATCTCACCATTAATCGAGATTGTTTCTATTTAAGTCTCCACTGGGAAATATTTATCTTCTATATATATGTTTTCTAAAAATGCTTTAAATTTTTTTTATATTATCTGATTAATATTTAAAGTTATTTTTACAAACTTTTTACTTTTTACAAAATGTTTTGAAATGGATATTTTTATTCATTTTCTAGACAATTCTCTTTGTGACTTTTCCGACAAAAATATACAGAATGAATATTTTTTTAAATTATAAGGAATGAATGAAATTTATCTATTTCATGATGACTAAATGTATTGAGGAATATTTAATTATTTTACAAGGTTATTTTCCAAGAAAATTATTTCTTTTTTAATTGCATGACTTTTTAAATAAATGATTTCAAATTAAAAATATATATTACTCTCAAGAAATTTTCAATGATTTTATTAGAGTATTTTCATCTTTGTTAGCACCTTTTTTTGAATATTATGATTCATTGATATTGATCTTTTATTATACCATATACCATATTTTATTTAATGTTTTATGATTAGCTTGACTATGGATGTGCTATTTTGATACCATTCATGGTTTCTGGTTAAAGTATTCACATATCATATGCTATTTTTTCAATACTAATGTTTATGTTGTTTATGTTTTACCCCTTTTATATGAGGAATTAATTGGTATTAGTAAGTGATGGATGGGCCCTACTATATCCCCTCAATGCAATAATATGTCTAATGAGACATACTAGTTTAGGTATTGATTGAGGTGTTACCCATTTATGTATGGTGTCTTGGACGAATCCTTGATGGTGTGTTTATGATGTTTGACATTATGCATTCCCTCATTATCAGATTAGTTATTAATATTTCATGTGATTATTTGATTAGTTGAATATCCATGTGATTTTTTATATGAAATTATTTTATTATCATTTATTCTTTCCATATTATGCTAAAGATTATGTTTCAATAACTTGTGTCTCACTTATTCACCTTACCTTAATGTTTATTCTTATTTATTCATGATAGCCTCTGTTGTACGCTTAAAATTACTGAGCATCTGAGCTCACCAATTTATTATGTTTTATTTTTACAAGGATTCCAAGATGTATATTATGATTGAAATACAAGGATAAGTTAGGAGAATAATGGTGTTCTTAAAGGAATCATTATATTGTATTTTATAGTTTCAATTGTAATGTATGTTTCATGTATATATATAGTTTAATAAAAATACTAAACTGTTCAGTCCTTCAGGATGCAATTACTTGTATAATATGAAAATATAATAGTGTAATCACCGACTATAGGCTACTTGGGTCGGGGTCTTTACAGTTGATATCAGAGGATGTTTAGTAGAAATATTGGGGACTAGATTTAGGAAAACATATATTAGAGAATGAAACCCTATGACATAATTTGTAAATATATCCAAATAAACTAAGCTTATGATTTAGATATTTGTTATAACTAAATTTTAAATTTATTTTATGTGATTCACTTGTTTTGAAACAAAAACATTATCCATTTAATTTTTCTTTTTGAGAAATCAATTGTTTTTAACCAATCACAAATTTACAGTTTTACGACGGTTAACTTTCTAATGACCATGTTATCTATCACTATCCATTAGAACTTGATAGTTAGATTTCTATCATATTTCAAAGTTTTCACTTATCATTAATTTTTTCTGTAACACCCAAAGATTTCATAGTAAGTTATTTTCTTTAAAGTAATTCAATAGCTTGCGTGACACGCAACACCGAGTTTGAGCACACCACGAGTTACCAAACTAGTCGTTAAAAAGTGGTTAGGAATAGTATTAACTGAATTTTGATTTTTATATACTCCATATAATTTTATAATCCATATTATGTTTTTCTTAGACATAATATAAGAACCAATTCATTTTTTTCAGATAAAAGAAGTATTTTTCAAAAAATGAAATTTTACCACCTTCTAATGGAAAACCCTTTTTAAAACCAATATTTGACACTTTTATATATTAAATTTAATGAAATTAAATTCTTCTTTAGAATAGAGACATAAAAATTTATTTTGAATAAATTTTTGGTACTTTTCTGACAACTTTCATATTTTGATGCTAAATTTTAATTGAAAACAACTTTTTTAATCAAAATATTTTATAGGGTTAAATTATGAATTTTAATGGTTTGGAAGTATAATTAGATTATGTTTTTATCATTTAATAAAATGTAGGTCATTATAAGTAATTTCACATTTAAACTTGACATAAAAACATGTTAATCTTTTGATAGTTTTTACTTTTAAAAAACCCTCTTTTCGGTTTCAACAATGGGAATTAATTTTCAATTAATCAATGAAACTTATATGTTTTGAATTTGGTAAAATAGAGTTCATTTTTGAATTCAGAATATCAAAATTATCTTAGGGTGTATTTTTGGTATTTTTCTGAAAACATTCAATTTTTGATGAATAGGGAAAACACTACGTTATAGTTTAAAATCAAAATTTTATTTAAATAATTATTTATTTTATTTAAATTTATTTTAAGTAAAAATAGATATATAATACCTATATAAGTTCAATGCAATTCATTGGAGTCATTTTATAATAAAATCAGATCTATAAAATTTTATTGAACTTTTTACCACCTTTTACCCATCTTTTAGGAGCATTTTCAAATTTGCTTAAAACTGAATTTTATCACTTCTGTGAGCTGAATTTCAAGAATTCGAGAGACATGGTTGAAATTAGTAAGTAAAATGTTCTTCAATAAGATGAAAATAAATTTTGATGACTAGTAACTTTTGACTTTTATTTACCACGGTTAAAAGTAAATAGAGTAATTGAGGGTAAAAATGATATTATAATTACCCTAACACATGTCATAATTCTATTAGATAAGTTTAATTCAACCAAAACAACCTTAGAAATAAAATATGATCCTCTTTGGTTCACTTGAATTAGATTAGGACATTTATTATTATTTTATTTAAAGAAGAGTTAAAAGAGTTAAATTCAAAGTCTAATAACTAAAGCATTTTTAATATAGAATTATATAAAAGATAAATTTGACTATAAATATACATTATAAATCTAAAACTATTTACAAAATAATTTTATTTTATTTATAATTTTTAGACATTAAATAATTAAATTTATTTATGACACAATGATGATGCAATAATTACCTTATTAATGAAAGATTAAAATAATTGATATTATATATATCCAAATAACTTTAATTTGAGACTTTAGATAAATTAAACTAATTTTATAGGTTAGTATGACATTTTAGAGTTGATTAAATAATTTTTTTTCGAAGTAATCATGCTGTTATGATTTTTAAAAAAACCAAATACTAAATAATGTCAAAATTGACTTAAATGATTTTTTAAAACAAATACTATATTATTGGTTGATATAATATTCCTAAAAAATCTAAGGTCTGGAAAAATGGATTAAATAATATTATATATGTCATTAATGAACCACTTGAGGTTCTCTTGGAAGTTTAGAGTAAGTTTATTAACTGTATAGTGTAAGAATATAAGAAGACACTTTAAAAGTTTAACTATTTAACTAAGAGTTAAATCTAAAAGATAAGGTTAAAATGGTAACCTAAACTTGTCTAAAACCTATTGGTTGAGATGTTTTCGACCCATCACCACCTTATATTTGAAATAAATCATTTTGTATCCATTAGAAACCGAAAATAATTTTTTTTATAAAATAATATTTCAAGGCTTTCCTAAATGACACTCACCTCTCTTATAAAAGGGTACTTCCCATTATCTTAAATTTGAAACCTCCAAATCCATTTGACTTCACCAAAACCTGCTCAAATATCCTCAAAACTTCCCTCACATAAACCTATAGTCCTTAATTTGATCATAAATCCAACCTAAGGAGCCCTTTTGATCAACTAAAAAGAAAACACCCAAAGAAGAGGTAATAATTTCACCACCCTCTTTCAAGTTCTTTTCTTATTCCACTTGCTCTTTCTTTTTTATTTCCATACCAAAATAATAAATCCAGTAACTTCTACATACTGTGATGTTATTATAAATATGGTACAACCATATTCGTTATTCTATCCATCCTATAAATGACAAAGTCACCATACGTGCGTACGTACGACTTACAGTCTCCATATTGTGGTGTAGTTTGTAATTCAAACACTTCATTATTTGGATGGGTATAATAATGAGTAAAACTGATGTAAATAATAAATATGAAATGTTAATGGTTCTGTAAATATGATATACCATCCAATTACATATGATTTCACCATCAATATAATGATATTGTCGCTCGTGCGTACGTAAGGCATACCGTCTCCACGAACGCGATGAGATTCATTCCCCATCATAATAATTCAAGAATAATTTTTATTTTATGATTAAAAATAATTTTTAAGAACTTAATATAATTATTTATATGAATCAAATACATCCTATACATAACAAACATGACTTACATAATAAAACATATAAAGGAAAACGAATCAGTTAACAACCAAAACAACGATACTACTAAAATATCATTAACAAAGCAATATTAGAAGATCATATATGATATCATATTTATGTATTTGGTTATTTTATAATTTAATAATAATGATTTAACCATTATACAAGAGTTTAAACTAACCTATACTAAGGGAAAGTACAAGGTAAGGGGTTTCTTACCTCACTTTTAATTCCGTGAGATTTCCATTGTTCACCACTTATTTATTGCATGTGGTGTATTGTGTACTGAAATTTGATATATATTATCATGATTATCTTTATATTCATGGTATTATATGATTAATTTGGTGGTTATTAACTTTTGTTCATACGACTCGATTGATTACAATGTGGTAAGGGGTTTTCATCTCACTTTTATTCTCGTGAGATTCATGCTATATTTTCCACTATTACCTTTTGTGTGGTGTATGTACTGCCCATGATTGTATTGTTTTCATAATATAATTTAATTTATGGGTATTTAAATCTTCATTTTATTATCCTTCTTTCATGGGGATTATGTTTCGTAAGTCACCGAATCGGTAAGGGAATTTCTAATTTTGATTTCCACTCATTGGGTTTTACGCAAATTTCATTGATTATTTTACTCCAAGATTATGTGTGAAATCAATATTTATTTATTTATGTAGTAATTTCCACTCCCCTTTGTGTGGATATTATTTTGATACACATAATCACTCCATTGATAAATTCTCAAGTCATTAATTTGAAGTTGATAAGAGTAATCTTAACTCAATTTCATTCATTGAGTTAAACATCCAAGTCATTGGTGTTTTTGTTACAAGAATTTGTGTGAATGTCCTATGATTGATTTACACTGAATATCCAATAATATTGAGTGTATTTATATTTTTCACACATAATTATTTTATTTATTTATCCTTAACCCAAGGATATGGTCTTTATAAAGGAATTCATCTCAACTTGCATTCCATTGAGACTTATTTGTTGTTATACGCAAATTCACTTTTATTTGGTGTATATAATTTACTTTGACATAGTATATCATGAATCCATTTATTCTCAAGATATTATAAAGTTTTTATTACCTCAATTATTTGTATTCAAGCATCTCTCATTTGGTTAGGAACTCTAACTAAAATATCATTTTAAATGTTTTAAAAATTTATTCTTTTAAATCTTTCTCATTAATGTATATGTTTTAAAAATGGTTTTAAGGTTTTATTTATATGTACATTAATGTTTTAAAATTTAAATTCCTTTTAAAAATTTCAAAGTGGTACGGGACACTTTGATTCAAAAATCTATTTTAAACAGGTTCTTGATAAATAATGAAATTTTAAATGTTTTCATGAAAAAGGGATATTTCTTTCAAAGATTTTTATTGATCATTTTCAAATATGTCAACATCCTTTAAAGGATATTATTCTTGATCAAGGTTGATTTATTATGATACAAATATTCCATACTATATTGCAGTTTTTGTGATATTTTTTACTATGGATGTTTTTTATACCATTCATGGTTTATGGATAAAGTATTGACATTTCCTATGATAGTTTTAATATGAATGTTTATGTTATGTTTAAACCTTTTCATATGAGGAATACATTGGACTTAGTAAGTGATGGGTGGATCCCACTATAGATCCTCTATGCATCAGCAGGTCTAATAAGACAAAATAGTGTCTTTGCACAAGGCCTTGATAAAATATTATTTGTAGTCTTGGAACAATACCATGAATATGTGGTTATGAAGTCTGGAATTATGCATTCCATTATTATGAAATTGGCTATTGATATTACATGTAATTATTAGACTAGTATAATATCCATGTGAATAAGTAAATGACATTATTTTATTTATATTTTCCATATTATGTTGAATTTTAAGTTTAAAAGGATTGTGTTCTAGTATTATACATTGCCTTAAATGTTTGTTCTTATTTATGACAGTTTCCGCTAAATTGTTATACTTACCGAGCATCTGAGCTCACCCCTTTCTTATGTTTTATTTTTCCCAGGATGCAAAGAAGTATATTACGATTAAACTTCAGGAATAGGCTAAGGGATATAAGAGTGTTCAAATGGGACACAATGTTGTTTTTTTATTTCATGATGCATTGTAAAACTTATGTATGTATCTAGTACTTCCAAGTATACTAAACTGATCGGTCTTTAGGGACATGATTCCTTGTATTATGCAAATGTTATGTAATAATGCACTGATTCTAGGTAACTGGGGTCGGGGCGTTATATTTGGTATCAGAGGAATTTTAGTACAAACCTTGGAAGATAGATTTAGAAAAAAGACTCTTATTAGGAAACACTACCCTAAGATAGACATTGAAGATTAGTATAGAAGAAAATCCAAAAATTTTGGTAATGTAAATATTATGTGGGTTTTATAAGAAATACATCCCTATCTGGATGCGAGCAGGTAGAGGCGGCTCTGACACAGATGTACCTAGGAGTGAAAATTTCGATAAGGAGTTTTGGGCTTGACCCGGGGTATCCTGGTACACAACAACGAGCCTTTCTGCACTCTCGGTTACTACACTCCAGGGGGATATGTTTAGGATAATTCACATTTTATTTACAAAACTATTTGAAGGATTTTAATATAAGATGAGAATAAATAAACTTGGTTAATACTCAGGTGTTTTAGATTGAAAATAAGGTGTTATTATATTCAATAAATGATATTATGACTCACATTATGTTTTCTTGTGTTAGTCAATGGATGGATTCCAAGGAATTCATAGTAACATTGAACATGATGTATAAGGTGGGAACGGTGGTGGAAACAAGCAACGAAATGGATTGTTGATAAGTGTAAAAGATATCATGTTCATGAAAAATCAGTTTTCCAAAAATATGATCAACAACATATATATTAACCAACTCCCGAACTCAACAAAGAATAGAAAGGTAGTGAATGATAAGAGCTCCAGCAGTGGAGACCATAGAGAAAAGAAAGATCAATTTTCATCATGTAGGAAATGTGGAAGGAGAAACCTAGGAAAGTGTCTCAATAGAACAAATAAATGCTTTATGTGTGGGAAATAAGGACATAAAGTAAAGAATTTCTGACGAAAAATGAAGAGTACTATGGAAGGAAATAAAAATGATCCCAAGAATCCATTCACAGTAATTTTCCATAAATGTAGGGGACCTGGGCACCTGAGTGAATTCCATATTCTTTAGGATATCCTCTTGGTCAAGGAAGAACCTATGTGGAAATAAATGGATGGCGAAATGCTTAAAAATATTAGTGCTCTTTGTTGATGGGATTACTTTGTAAGAATTTTCTCTTGTATGTGTAACCCTACAATTTGTTATATAAAAATGATATATTAGGAAGAATTATCTTTTCTATTATATTTATAAATAACTATTTGGGTTTATATGATCCTTGAATTTGAGGAAATTACAAGTTATTAAATTTTGGGATGAAAATGCGAGGTATGAGATAAAATTTGTGGTGAAATTATGTTATGGTTATTTTGAAGAATTTTTCTCATTTTGGGAATGTTATAAAATATAGTTTTTGAGAAAGGACAACACGCAGACCATGTGACAACCCGTCTCATCATACAAAGTTGCGGGAATTGAACCCACAACTAGAGTGTGATTGGGATTTATCGCCTACCACTGGACTACGTGAAGTGCCTGGTTTGTATGACTAATTATTTTTAGTTAAATTATTTTATTGATCAATAATATGTTGATTTGGGATCTTATGTCTTATTAAATGAATATCCTTAGTATAGGAAAATAATTTTGTGATTAAGTGATAAATGTTATTTTGGAAGACATTCACTCTATTGGGAACACTATATGCCTAAGGAAAATAGAATACCATGATATTTCATTTGAGGAGTAATGGTTTATTTTTATCTATTTTTTTATTTTGGATTTATATCTATTTGGGTTATTTATGGAAATGATTAAACTATCATAGAGAATATGTGATTAGGTTAATTACTTTAAGTATGCGACTTTAAGAGTATTCAATGTTATTTGGAGATACAGTTTAACGTGGAAGACTATGTAATCAAATTATTCTAAGTTTTTGATTTTAATATTAGTTTGGATTATATTTAAGGATTTTAAGGACAATTGTTTATTGAATGGTATTTATTTAACTTTGGGTATTTTTGGTTTAATTTTAGAAATTAAGATTAGTATTTATTTCTCTAAAGGATTATCCTTTTTGGGGATCATCTGATCTTGTAATAACCATTTTGGTTTTGATTAATATCTAAAGACAAGATAAATATATAGTTTATACTTTGTGGATCATGTAATTCTCTAGAAGTTGATTCTAGCACTTCAGGTGTGACCAAGTCATCTTGAATACTCATCATTTGAAAAAAAGATGAGTTAGTGGTAGAAATTTATTAAAGGATGAAACTCTACTTAAAAAGTAAGTATATCTCTTTATGTTCTTAGTCAATCTCTTAAATAAGTTCCTCAACTTTATAAAATTAAACTTAAAACAAAAAAACATTGTCTGTTTACTTTTCCTACTGGGAAACTAATGACCTTTTATCCCATCAAAAGTTTGTGGTTTTCTTGTTGTTAACTTTATCCTGATCATGTTTCTATCACTCTCAATCAGAACTTGACACTTATTTTATCTTCCATATCCATGTTTTTCTACATGGAATCCTAGTATGGGTGATCTCAGGTGACCTTTGTACTTATCTTTCTTTCTTTTAAAGTGATAGTTTTATTGACTCTTTTTCTGATGTGGGACTTTCAATGAAGTTCCCAAGCCCAATTTTAAAATTGAGAGGACACAATTTCCAAAAGGGGGGAATAATTTAACCCCCAAATATTTCATAGTAAGTTATTTTCTTTAAAGTAATTCAATAGCTTGCACTACACGCAACACTGAGTTTGAGTGCACCACGACTTACCAAACTAGTCGTTCAAAAGCGGTTATGAATAGTATTAACTGAATTTTGAATTTTCTATACTCCATATAGTTTTAGAATCCATATTATGTATTTCTTAGACATAATATAATAACAAATTCATTTTTTTTCAGATAAAAGAAGTATTTTTCAAAAAATACAATTTTACTACCTTCTAATGGAAAACCCTTTTCAAAACCACTATTTGAAACTTTTATATATTAAATTTAATGAAATTAAATTCTTCTTTAGAATCAGGACATAAAAATTTATTTTGAATAAATTTTTGGTACTTTTCTGACAACTTTCATATTTTGATGAATACTGAAAAATTCTAAATTTTAATTGAAAACAACCTTTTAATCGAAATAAATTATAGGGTTCAATTATGCATTTGAATGGTTTGGAAGTATAATTAGATTATTTTTTTTATCATTTAATATAATTTAGGTCATTATAAGTAATTTCACATTTAGATTTGACATAAACACATGTCAATCTTTTGATAGTTTTTACTTTTTAAAAAACCCGCTTTTCAGTTTTGACAACGGGAATTAATTTTAAATTAATTAATGAAACTTCTATGTTATGAATTTGGTAAAATAGAATTTATTTTTGAATTCAGAATATTAAAATTAGCTTAGGGTGATTTTTTGGTATTTTTCTGAAGACATTCAATTTTTGATGAATAGTGAAAAACACTGCATTATAGTTTAAAACCGACTTTTTATTTAAATAATTATTTATTTTATTAAAATTTATTTTAAGTAAAAATAGATATATAATACCTGTATAAGTTTAATGTAATTCATTGGAGTCATTTTATAATAAAATTAGATGTATAAAATTTTATTAAACTTTTTACCGTCTTTTACCCACCTTCCAGGAGCATTTGCAAATTTGCTTAAAAATTAATTTTACCTCTTCTGTGAGTTGAATTTCAAAAAATTTAGGTACACGGTTGACATCAGTAAGTAAAATGTGGTTCAATAAGATGAAAATAATTTTTTGTGAATAGTAACTTTTGACTTTTATTTACCATGGTTAAAAGTAAATAGGGTAATTAAGGGTAAAAATGATATTATAATTACCCTAAAACATGTCCTAATTCTATTGGATAAGTGTAATTAGACAAAAAAACCTTAGTAATAAAATATGATCCTCTTTGGTCCACTTGGATTAGATTGGGACATTTATTATTATTTTATTTAAAGAAGAGTTAAAAGAGTTAAATTCAAAGTTTAATAACTAAACCATTTTTAATATAAGGTTGTACATAAGATAAATTTGACTATAAATATTCATTAGAAAGATAAAAATATTTCATACATAATGGTATTTTTTTTAATTTTTATACATTAAATAATTAAATTTACTTATGGTACAGTGATGATGCAGTAATTACCTTATTAATGAAAGATTAAAATAGTTGATATTATAAATATCCAAATAAATTTAATTTGAGGATTTTGATGAATTCAAATAATTTTATAGCTTATTATGACATGTTATGATTGATTAAATAATTTTTTTTGAAGTAATCATGCTGTTATGATTTTCACAAAAACCAAATACTAAATGATGTCAAAATTGACATAAATGAGTTTTTAAAACAAATAATATATTATTGGTTGATATAATATTCCTAAAAAATATAATGTTCTTCCAGAGGGATTAAATAATATTATATATGTCATTAATTAACCACTTTATGTTCTCTTGGAAGTTTAGAGTAATTTTATTAACCATATAGTGTAATTATACAAGAAGACATGGTAAAAGTTAAGCTGTTTAACTAAGAGTTAAATCTAAAATATAAGGTTAAAATGGTAACCTAAACTTGTCTAAAACCTATTAGTTGAGAGGTTTTAGAACCATACCCACCTTATATTAGAAATAAATCATTTTTGAGCCATTAGAAACTGAAAATGATTTTATTATAAAATAATATTTCAAGGTTTTCCTAAAGTGACCCTCACCTCTCGTATAAAAGGGTACTTCCCCTTATTTTAATTTCACACCTCCAAATCCATTTTTCTCGGCCAAACCATGCCCAAATATCCTCCCAAATTACCTCAAATCAACTTAGATTCCTTAATTTGATCATAAAGTCAACCTAAGGATCCCTTTTGATCAACTCATAAGGAAACACCCGAGGAAGAGGCAATAATTTCACCACCCTCTTTCAAGTTCTTTTCTTCTTCCAGTTTCTCTTTCTTTTTTGTTTCTATACCAAAATAATAAATCCAGTACCTTATACATACTGTGATTTTATTATAAATATGGTACAACCATATTCATTATTCTATCCATCCTATAAATGACAAAGTCACCATACGTGCGTACGTACAACTTACCGTCTCCACGTCGTGGTGTAGTTTGTTATTGAAACACTTAATTATTTGGATGGGTATAATAATGAGTATAACTGATGTAAATAATAAATATAACATTTTAATGATTCTTTATATATGATATACCATCCAATTACATATGATTTCACCACTAATATAAAGATATTGTTGCTCGTGCGTACGTACGGCTTATCGTCTCTACGAACGCGATAAAATCCATTCCCCATTATAATCATTCAAGAATAATTTTAATTTTATGATTAAAAATAATTTTTAATAACTTAATATCATTATGGACATGAATCAAATATAGCCTATACATAACAAACATGACTTACGTAACAAAACATATAAAGGAAAACGAATCAGTTAACAACCAAAACAATGATACTACTTAAATATCATTAACAAAGAAATATTAGAAGATCATATATGATATAATATTTATGTATTTGGTTCTTTTATAATTTAATAACAATTATTTCAACATTATACAGGAGTTTAAACTACCCTATACTAAGGAAAAGTACAAGGTAAGGGGTTTCTTAACTCACTTTTAATTCCATGAGATTTCCATTGTTCACCACTTATTTATTGCATGTGGTGTATTGTGTACTGCCATTTGATATATATTATAATGATTCTATTTATATTAATGTTATTCTATGATTAATTTGGTGGTTATTCACTTTTGGTCATATGAATCGATTGATTACAACGTGGTAAAAGGTTTTCATCTCACTTTTATTCCTGTGAGATCCATGCTATATTTTCCAATATTACCTTTTGTGTGGTGTATGTACTACCCATGATTGTATTGTTTGCATAATATAATTTAATTTATGGGTATTTACATCTTCATTTTATTATCCTTCTTTTATGGGGTGTATGTTTCGTAATTCACCAAATCGGTAAGGGAATTTCTAATTTCAATTTCCACTCATTGGGTTTCACGCAAACTTCATTGATTATTTTACTCCAAGATTATGTGTGAAATCACTATTTGTTTATTTATGTAGTAATTTCCACTCCCATTTGTGTGGATATTCTTTTTATACACATAATCACTCCATTTATAAATTCTCAAGTCATCGATATGAATTTGATAAGAGTAATCTTAACTCAATTTTCATTCATTGAGTTAAACATCCAAGTCATTGGTGTTGTTGTTACAAGAATATGTGTGAATGTACTTTGATTGATTTAAACTGAATATCCAATCATATTGAGTGTATTTATATTTTTCACACATAATTATTTCATTTAATTTATGCTTAACCTAAGGATATGATATTTATAAAGGAATTCATCTCAACTTACATTCCATTGAGAATTCTTTGTTGTTATACACCAATTCACTTTTATTTGGGGTATATACTATACTTTGACATAGTATATCATGAATCCCTTTATTCTCATGATATTTTAAATTTTTGATGACCTCAATTATTTGTATTCAAGTGTCTCTCATTTGGTTAGGAACTCTAACTAAAATATCATTTTAAATGTTTTAAAAATTTATTATTCTAAATATTTCTCATTAATGTCCATGTTTTAAAGATGGTTTTAAAGTTTTATTTATATAGAAATTAATGTTTTAAAATTTAAATTCATTTTAAAAATTTCAAAGTGGTATGGGACACTTTGATTCAAAAATCTATTTTAAACAGCTTCTTGATAAATAATGAGAGTTTAAAATGTTTTTATGAAAAAAGGATATTTCTTTAAATGATTTTTACTGATCATTTTCAACTATGTCCGCATCCTTTACGGGATATTATTCTTGATTAAGGTTAATTTATTATGATAAAAATCTTCCATACTATATTGAAGGTTTTGTGATATGTTTGACTGTGGATGTGTTATTTTTATACCATTCATGGTTTATGGAAAAAGTATTGACATTTCATATACTAGTGTTAATACTAATGTTTATGTTATGTTTAAACCATTTCATATGATGAATGCATTATACTTATTAAGTGATGGGTGGAGCTCGCTATAACTCCTCGATGCATTAGTAGGTATCATGAGACAAACAAGTGCCTTGGCACAAGGCCTTGAAAAAATATTATTTGTAGTATTGGCACAAGACCTTGACTATGTGGTTATGAAGTCTGGCATTATGCATTCCATCATTAAAAACTTGGCTATTGATATTACATGTGATTATTTGACTAGTAGAATATACATGTGAATAAGTAAATGGAATTATTTGATTTATCCTTGCCATATTTTATTGAAGTTTAAGTTTAAAAGGTTTGTGTTCTAGTCTTATACATTTCCTTAAATGTTTGTTCTTATTTATGACAGTTTCTGCTATATTGTTATCCTTACTGAGCATTTGAGCTCACCCCTTTCTTATGTTTTATTTTTTCCAGGATGCAATGAGGTATATTACGATTAACCTACAGGAATATGCTAAGGGATATACGAGTGTTCAAAGGGGACACAATGTTTTTTTTATTTCATGATGTAATGTAAAACTTATGTATGTATCTAGTACTTCCAAGGCTACTAAAATGATCGGTATTTTGGGACATGATTCCTTGTATCATGCTAATGTTATGTAATAATTCATCGATTCTGGGTAACTAGGGTTGGGGCGTTACATTTTCCTATTCTAAAGCCTAATTTTTTGGTGACCTTCATATTTCCCTTTCTCTCTTATTAAGAGGATGTTTTATTAACCCTATTTCTGATGTGAGTTTCCCACAAAGGAATTTTGAAGTATAAAACTTTGATTTTTGAAGTAAAATTTTAAATTGAGAGGATGAAATTTATTTAATGAGGATAGAATGTAACACCCCAAGATTTTATGGTATGTATCTTTTTAAATTTAATCTCTTTGATAGCTTAAGTTGCACGCAACACCTGACTTAAATGCACAATGAAATATTATTATAACCTAGTCATTAAATTAGAGAGAATGAATAGTATTAACCAAATTATGAAATTTATATATTATATATTTAATCAAATATTTTTATATTCATCCAAATTATTTTATATACTCGATTTTAATTGAAAACAACCTTTTAATATAAATAATTTATAGTGTTAAATTAAAATTTGGATTAATTTTAAAGTATAATTTGATAAATTTTATATCATTTAATATAATTTTAACTCATTGGAATCAATTTCACATTGAATTTGGATATAAAAACATTTCAATCTTTTGAACGTTTTCACTTTAATAACCCATCTTCTCACCCTATCAACAAGATTATTTTTTAGATTAATTTTACCAATTTTGTGTTTTTAATTTTTAAAAATTGATTCCATATTTGGAATTAGAATTTCCAAATTTATTAAACAGTTCCATTTTATTTTTGAGAAATATGAATAGTGACTAGTAATTTTTTTAATTACCACGATTAAAGGTAAATCGGGTAATTAAGGGTTAAAATAATATATTAGTATTATAAAATTACCCTAAAACTTATCCTAATTTTATTTTATGGGTGAGTGCTGACAAAAACCACCCTTGTGCTGATTTTATGGCCTCTTGGAGCTACTTCGATGACTTTAAGCCTTTTATTGTATTTTATTTTAAGGAAAGTCAAATATGTCATACTCATGTTTTTAACAAGTATTACATTTTTAATATGTGGTTATTCAAAATATATCTTAGAATATAAATATTTTTTTGAAGTATAAAATGTTTATATTTATCATGATAATTTATTATTAAATTTTAGGTAAGAAATAATTAAATTAAAGGCTTGCATAATGATGATGGAACAATTGTTTAATTAATAGACATATCAAATAAATGTTATTAAAAATATTAAAATAAATATAATTTGATATAATTAATGTATTTCAAAAAATTTATAGATGAATTTGAAATGTTGGTTATGAGTTAAAAGAGTTGGTTCGAATATATCTTGTTGTTATGATATTTTTAAAAATTCAAGTATTTAATAGTGTTAAAATTGACATTAATGATATTTTAAAATAAATAATATTTTATTAAATGATATAAAATTCATAAAAATATCAAATTAGGTCAAATAATTGGGATAAAGTTGAAAATTTCATCTATTAATTATTTATGGTTCTTTTGATATTTTATAGTAACCATATTAATCTTCAAAGAGTAAAAACACACGTTGTCCCGGTAAGAGTTAAAGGGTTTAAATAAAGGTTAAATCCAAAAGATAATTGTAAGAATGTGACCAAAACTTGTTTAACAATTATTGGTTGAGAGGATTTTTACCCATCCTCATATTATATTTGAAATAAATCACTTAGAATCCATTTGTAATTTAATTAATTTATATTAATTTAATATTTCTTGATTTTCCAAAAGTTCCCCTCACCTCAATTATAAAAGAAAACCTCCTCCCTCTCTTATTCATACCACTTTCATCTATATATCTAGACCAAAAAATGATCATTTATATTCCTAAAATAATTATCTAAGTTTTGGTGATCTTGGTTTTCCCAAAAGACCAACCCTAGATCCCTTAATAAGAGATCTAAATAAAGTTGACAGAAGAAGAGGTAATCATTTTTACCAACTCATTCAAGTTTATTTCTTCATATAATTCCACTTCATGTGTTGTTTCCATTCTAAATTAATAACTACAGTATCATATATATTATGAGATGTTATTATAATTATGGGATAACCATATTCTACCTTTTATACATCCTATGAAAAATTAAATCACTGAACGTGCGTACATACAACTTACCATCTCCACGTTATGGTGTAATTTATTTTTCATCACCAATTTATTTGGATGGGTATAATGATATAAATAATGGATATATATAGTACTTATTAAATTATATTGATTTTGTATAATTAATATACAATCCAATTTCTTACCTTTTTACAATTAAGGGAATGATATCATCGCTCGTGCGTATGTATGACTTACCGTCTCCACAAAGCAATGCGATTCATTATATATGTTCAACATTCAAGAGTGGTTCCAAAAAATGTATTTAATGATTAAATATGATATTTATGACATTAGTATTATCTTTTAGGTGCTTTATATATATCCTATGCAAGAAAATCAGGACTTTAAAGACAAAACAGGCATGAGAAAACATGGCAATTAACCCAAAATAGTGAAATGAATAAAATATTATTAATAAACGAGTGATAAAATGTTATAAGAGGAATATACATGATATCATTAATATTATTATGATTCTGGTATAAGTTAATAATATGTGTAAAACCACTACGGGAGTTTCGTACATGTATGGAGGAAATTAGACCTAAGGTAAGGGTTTAATTCATAATCTCATCATCAATAAAGATTGTTTCTGTTTAAGTCTCCACTAGTGAATATTTATCTTCCACGTTTATGTTTTCTAAAAATGTTTTAAAAAATTATGTTAATATTATATGATGAATATTTAATGATTTATTAATGTATTTATGAATACTTTATAATCTTACAAGTTTATTTTCAAAGAAATTTTTTCTTTTTTAATTGCACGACTTTTTAAATAAATGATTTCAAAGTTAAACAAAGTATTTCTCTCTAGAAATTTTTAGTGATTTTATTGGAGTATTTTCATCTATTTCAACACCCTTTGTCGAATATTATGATTCATTAAGATTTATATCTTATGATACCATCTACCACATTTTATTTAATGGTTTCTGATCATCTTCACTATGGATGTGTTATTTTGATACTATTCATGGTTTATGGTTAAAGTATTCACATTTCATATGCAAGTTTTTAAATAAAAATGTTTATACAGTTTATGTTTCAACCCTTTCATATGAAGAATACATTGGAATTATTAAGTGATGGTAGGAGCCATCTATAGCCCCTCGATGTATCGGTATGTCTCATGAGACAAACTAGTTTGGGTATTGGCCAAGGCCTTACCCGTTTATGTATGGTTTCTTGTCTGAAGTCTTGATGGTATGTTTATGATGTCCGACATTATGCATTACCTCATTATGATATTATTTATTGATATTTCATGTGATTATTCTTTTATTATAATATCCATGTGATTATTTATCTGGAATTATTTGATTATCATTTATTTTTTCCATATTATGCTCAAGATTATCTTTCAATGGCTTGTGTCTCAATTATTCACCTTACCTTAATGTTTATGCTTATTTATTCATGATAGCTTCCACTATACTCTTACCATTATTGAGCATCTAAACTCACCCCTTTATTATGATTTGTTTTTCACAAGATTCCTAGATGTATATTATGTTTGACATCCAGGGATAAGCTAGGATAATAATGGTATTCTTAAAGGAATCCTTATGTTGTATTTTATAGTTTCAATTGTAATGTATGTTTCAAGTATGTATCTAGTTTTCCAAAACTGCTAAACTGTTTGATCATTTAGAATGTGATTCCTTATATAATATGAAATGTAATAAAGTAACCATTGACTTTTGGGTACTAGGGTTGGGGTATTTACAAATTCTTTCTTTCATCATTCATTAATGCAATATTACTCGTGATGCACTCAACGTATTCCACCTCGCCGTGAATATATGTCATCATAGTTTTCATTAATACATTAAAGTATGTGAATTATAATTCTAATTAATAATAATATTAAAATATAAGTATCAATACACACATCCTCAGATAGGAACACCCAATGAAATATATAAATGTGGATTTTCTATTGGCGAGTCTCATTCTCATAATATACTACACTAGATATTACCAAGGGCGTGAAACATGAGAAGATGCATCAAAGTCCTATGAGTCTTCCAACCCCGATAGCCTTAATCATTTGTATCCCTCAAATTATTTTATTCATCTATAGAACATATATTTAATAATACTTTAATGACACTTATGGGTTCTCATCATAGTAGGGAACTACTATGACCTTTTAGTGTGGCGGTTACTCATAGGTCATTATCACATACTATGTTACACAGAATAACAATCATGATGTGATAATAAGCTTATTAATATTCAAAACTATGAATATTGATTATCATAAATTATATAGAAGATGGTTCTAGGGCACCAAATCCAACAAAAACAAGGGTTTTGGAGAAAACAGGACTGACACATGGTTAAGGAGCACGATTAGTTTAACCATAAAGTAACCATATTGTATGAATATATGAGGTTCTAGTGGTATTTTTGATGTTTTTAGAATGGTTATTCAAACCACGTGACATGCCTTGTGAAACCGTGTAGAGTGTCTGGTGGTTGTCTAGGGGTGTCACACAGTTTGAGCACAGTTTACCCAAACTGTGCGGCCCCTAGTGAAAATCGTGCACCCTTTGGACAGAGGGGGTGACACGATTGGTGCATGGTTAAACTAACTATGTGTCCAAACCATTCTCCCACCTAGAATAAATAGTATGGGTTCACGGTTAAGGTGAACAATTAGTTTAACCATGCGGCCTCCTCCAGGAAACCGTGAAACCCCCTTATGAATTGCCTAAAAGTTGGATTTTACAATTTTTCCTTTGTCATTTTAAACACTAATCACCCTCTAACCTCACCTTGTATCATATTTATCCTTACCCAATGATTTTTAGGTCAATCTTCTTAGATTCTAGGAGGATTTCGTTCATTCTTGACAGATCACGTCGAGGTATGTTATGTTTTTTATATGGTTCCCTGTTCTCTTTGTATATTTATGCTAAATATATTTTCATCTCATCTCATTGGAACCTAATTGGATTGTGATGTTGGATATAATGGGTTTGATAGAGGATTTAAATTTTTTCTTATGGATCTAGGATAGTGAGGACCCAATCTACTCTTCCTCGGTCTCTGTTTTCGAAGGTGATTTGTTCTACCTCTGTTTTGAGGTAGGTGTTTCTATATAATGGGTTAATTCTATAAATTTATTACCATTATTGTAAAATTAATTTGGATAATTATTTGATTTGAAGTGATTTGTGGTTTCAAGGGATTTCTTGGAAAGTTACATGTTTTTAAAGGGGTTTTTCTTTAAAAATGGGTTTTTTCACAAGTGTTTAGTTAAATGTTTGAATGGCGGTTTTGATTCAGAAATGGGTTTTCAAACACCGAAGTGGATTGTCTTGGATATGAAATTTTTTTATAAGTTTTGAACATGTTTTTGAAATGGATTTTGACAATCTTGGAACATTGGGAACCTTCGGTGCGTCAAGAAAGGGACATAGGTGGCCCTAGTGTGTGTGGCATCACTAGGGGTTACTTTGGAGATATCAATGGACTGTGGCACAACTTGATATTGGTTTGTACCAACATATGTTGGGTTTAGGATATTTTATGTATAGTATGTATTCCCATAGGATAGGTACTAATATGGTGTGCTTTGCAAATTACAGTTTATTTATCGCATGATAATTTTTTTGTGGATTGTTGCTCACATTTTTTCTCATGAGGTTATGACACATGGTTTCATATGAAGGGTTATTTCATATATATGTGTTTATGTTATTTACTTATAGTGTATGGATATGAATTCCTATTTTATCACTTAAACTTGTCATATTCTTGGTTTTGTGGATATGGAATGATTTTATGAAATCCCAAAGGAAAATGATTTACAGATGGGTTTCGATTTATGAAAATGCTTTGTAAAAATTTTTCCATTTTAAAAGCTATAACTATTTCATTCTTGATATTAGAGCTTGTATAGGCTATGTGGTGGTATCATGTTGGGCTTTGTACTCACACCCTAATTTTTTCTTTGGGCGGTTGTAGATGTTTTTTTAGGACTTAAGTAAAGTGAAGGGCATTATGCAGTATGATGGATTCTCTTTTCGTCATTGCCTTCATAGCGGGATGGTTTGGAGGTGATGGTTGGTCACATGAGAACTTGTTATTCTTTGCACTACCACATATCTGGCCAAGGGATGCGCTGAATTTTATCAGTGCTAAATAAAAAGCGCTGATAAAAGGGGGGGCCTTTATCATTGTTAGCTAAAAGCACTGATAAACATTATTAATAAAATATATTATTAATTTATATAAAATTATTATATTTATATTCAAAAATAATGTTTATTTGTATACATTAAATAAAAAATGCATGTTTATAATTAATAATTTTTTAATAAATCTTATATATATATATAATGTTTTAAAAAAATTATATCTAAGATTATAATTAAATAAATATATATTTAATAATTATGATATTATAATAAATTTCATTAAATAATAAATATATTTATTAGATTTGTTACATTTATTATATTTATAATTATATATAAATACTTTTAATATATATATCTTTATAATTATAAATATAAATAAATAAATATATGTTTTCAATGAATTTGATCAATAAATATATTGATGCGTGAGTATAATTGATGTGCATATATGTTATGTATTTATCATGAATGTTCATTTATACATCACTCCCTTCTTATTATTCATGTTTTCCATATGCGATGACTGATTTTTTATTATCTATACTTTATTAGGTATAAGATTCATTCATATAATACCCATGAATGTATTATGTTCTCAAAAATACTTATAAAATAACAATAAATATATTTAAATAATAAATATATTTATCATATTTATAATTATAAAATTTTAATTATATATAAATACTTTTAAAATATATTTATTTGTAATTGTAATTATAACTATATATATATATATATATATATATTTAAATAATTATAAAATTACAATAAATACAACTATTATAATTTTATAAATATAAATATATATATAATTATATACAAATATTTATAAATAGATTTATTTATTTTTAAAATTATAAATAAAAATATATATAGCTAAATAATTATAAAATTATAATAAATATATTTATTATACTTATAAAGTTATACATATAAATAATTAAATAAATATATTTATAAATAAATATTTTTTTTATAATTATAATTCTAAATAAATATAGATATATTTAAATAATTATAAAATTATAATACTTATATTAATTATATATATTTATACAATTATAAATATATTTGTTACAATTTTATAATTATTTAAATAAATATTTATATATTTATAATTATAGCTATATATATATATATATATTTGTTATAATTTTTAATTACAAATAAATATATAATTATTTATAGTTATAATTATGAATAAATATTTATTTATTTAAATAATAATAAATTTATAAAAAAAAATTATTATTCTTCTAATGTTATATATAATTAAATAAATATATTTATAAATATATACAAATAATGATAAATAAATACAAATATTTATAATTATAATTATAAATAAATACATATATATTTAAAAAATTATAAAATTATATTAAATATATTAACTATATATATTAATAAAATTTTAAATATATTAAATATATTAATTATATATAGTTATAAGATTATATATATAATTAATATATTTCTTATAATTTTATAATTATTTAAATAAAAATATATATTTATTTATAATTATAAATATATATATATATATATTTAAATAATTATAAAATTATAAAAAATATATTTCTAATAATTATAGTTTTATTAATATATAAAATAATATAAATAAATTATTAACATTATATCTCTATTAATGCTTTCTATTTTAGTACTAACAAAACACACCTTTATCTGTGTGTTTTAACTAGTGCTCATAAAAGCTTCACCCAATTTTATAAATGAACCCTAACAGTTGGATCATCCCATACACCTCAAGCTCTTGCAGAAGCTGAACCCTGTGCCGCCAACCCCTCCTCTTCCCTGACCTCACCTCTACCGTCACTGACCCCTCCTCTACCGTCAACCCTCCCCTGCCACCACAAACCCCTCCTCCACCACAAACCTATAGCGGCCCTGCTTTTCTTACATTACTATTATATCATTTTAAAGATAAATAACATAAAATCATTACATGACCATGATCCAAAGGTTTAGTGTATTGGGAAAACTAGGATCATGCATAAAATTTACAACATAAAACATAAACATTCATTTAATTCCTTCTTCTCTAGCTTCTTATTGGCTCTTGAATTCTCCTTAATACAAGTAGTTACCTAAGGATATACATCAAAAAGGGGTGAGATAAAATCCCAATAAGAGGATAGATAATAACATGAAACAATATAACATGGGGTGAGCATAATCATTGTCATAACATCGGCATAATATTATAATGATGAGAGGAAGCATTAAGAGAAGACTTGGAATGTAGAAATGTATAAAAATGAAACATCATGTCTAAGTGGTCAACTACCACACATAGTTGTGAAAAAATATAACATCATGTTCACACATATTTCACTCTACTCATGAGGTTATTCACATTACCCAATGCATTGTAGCACTATATAATTTCAGGCACAACTGTCACATCATAACATTAATATTACGCTATTTAATTCCAGGCGCACCCGTCACATCATAACATTTACATTATCATGCATGCCACATAGAACATATATCAATCATTAACATAAATAACCCATGTAAAGGAATGGGTTTCGTCTCATAATAATACATTTATAAACTTTGGTTTCCCAAATGAAAGGGGGAATAACATACTTGATATAAGAATCATCAACCTTGAGTTAGAAGTAAAAGGTGTGTTGTGAAAGAAGAGTTCTTTTGGAAAACATTATGATTGTCATAAACTCCAATAGAAAACATGTATACCCTAGAAAATATAAGATAATTATGAAGAAATTATTTTTAATCAATATCCATACTGAAAATGGGGTGAAAGAGGGGAAACCCAAAGAAAGAGAGTTGGGTTCAAGAATTCCCCTTACCTTAATTCCCGCTTAATTTTGTCTCTTTTTCACCTCCTGAATAATAAAAATATGTTTATTAAAACAATGATCCAAAAGTTAGTTATATTCATTTCATAAAAATATTTATCAATTATATTCATTGGATTATATTTTTTAATTTCCATTGATGAAATTGAAGCGTTTTGATATCATAGTTTAGTTAAAAATTTCTCATCTTGCAACAATTTCACTATTTTATTAAATGTAATTTATAAATTTGTAAAATTAGTTCCATAAGAATATAATACATGTAATTTGATATTAATATATTATATATAATTTATATTTTCCATGTATGAAGGCGATTATAATAATTGTCTTGGCAACGTCTTCGTAGGTGGTTAACCGACCTTTAACAGGACGTTGTCGAAAGAGCAGGAAAGGAAAGTATAAAATTTATATTTTTCATTAATATGATAATTATAGTCGGTTAACATCATTTATTTAATGTTAAATTACTATATAATAAATTTTTTAGCATACGATTTTGAAAGGGAGAGGGTAAAAATAAAAGAGAGAAGATTTAATAGAGACTTACTCTCTCCTTTGTGTAGCTTCTCTTGTACGAAACTATTATTCCGTCAGTGATTGGAGTTGGAGGAATCCAAAAAATCGCTAGGTATTATAAGGGGCTTGATAGGTATAATTTTGGCAGATTTTAGGGTTAGGGATGGATGGGAGGATTGGTTTTCCAAGGGGAGGGAGAGGGGTTATTTATACTTGTGGAGGGAGGTATTTTTAGAATAAAATATTAAATAAAATAATATATCAAAGTTTAGAGTTGTAATAATAGTTTCTTTGACAATATAAATCATATATTAATATAATATAATTTTTTTAGACTTTAAATCATCTTTATAATTTTAATTCATTAATTTATTAAAAGGAAAGTGAAAAGAAAGAGAATATGATCTAATAAGGAATCACTTTTGACTTTAGGTTTTAGAAAGTTCTTTTTAGGTTTATAAAACAAGTTTATTGTATTTTAAGGAACCATTTAAGAAATTAAATAAACCATGACCGAAAATAAAGTTCTATAATGTATTATGTCACCATTACATCATGAATGATGTAATTTAAGTTATACTGGTTATGTGAAAAATAATATTTTCACTATTCACCCAAAAATTGAAGTACTTCATAAAATTACCCAAAAAACACCCTTGGACAATTTTGACGTGCTGATTTCAGAAATGGATTCCATTTTATAAAAATAATTTTCTAAATATGATAAATTTAATTTTTTATTAAAATAATCATTTATTTGAAAAAATACCAATTTCAAAATTATAACCGATTTTACAACACATTGAAATATTATTTAAGGTCTCATAGAATTATATTAAAATCACAAGACATAAAAATATGAATACATTATATAAAAATAATTTTTCTTTTAAATTATTAAATAAATCATAAAATTTTAATTAAATATTTATGACTTACAAAAAAATACCAACACTTAATTAATAATTTTTAAAACATTTTTTTACTTATACTATGATATAATTATATCCTAATTTCAGTTATAAGATGCATAAATTTTATTTCTACTTTAATGGGTGTGGTTACTATTCATTTTTTTGGTTTACTATTCATAAGGGTCATATTACTATTCCTAAGGTAAAGTTATTATTTCATCAGTATATGTTACTTAATATCTAGAAAAAATTCTTATTTCATTAATGCATCGTTTATAAAGCTTTTATTATGGTGTCTAAGTAATTTTATGTACTTTATACTATATGAAATTACTATAATAAGGGAGAAATTCAATTGATAAAAGTTTGGGCCATTACATTCTTACACCCTTTTTAAATTTCACCCTTGAAATTTCATTTTACATAAATAGGTGAGGGTACTTCTCCTTCATCGCCTCCTATGGTTCCGGAGTTGATTCTTCATACTTATGGTTCCTCCACAACACTTTAACAAGGTGGGTTGTCTTGTAGCGTAGAACCTTATCTCTCTAGTCCAAAATTTTTACTGGATTCTCTTCATAAGAGAGATCATCTTCCAGCTACACCACCTCTGAGCTCAGTACATGTGAGGGTTCTATTATGTACTTATTCAGAAGTGATACTTTAAACAATCTTTAATTTGAGATATATTTGGTGGAAGTGAAAGCCGATAGGCCACAGATCTTATGCATTCAAGGATCTCGAAGGGGCTAATGTACCTTGGGATTAACTTCCCTTTCTTTCCAAACTGCATGACTCTCTTCTATGGTGATATTCAAAGGAAGACTTTATCTACAATGTCAAACTTCAAGTCCCTTCAATGGTTTTCAGCATAGCTTTTTTTCCGAATCTGAGCAGCTTTGATATGTTTCTAGATGACTTGAACATTTTATGTCATCTCTTTCACAAGATTAGGTCCAAGTAGCTTTCTTTCACCAACTTCATCCAAAAAATTTGTAGTTCTATATTTCTTTCCATACAGAGCTTCATATGGAGCCATCTGAATACTCAAATGGAAGCTATTTTTGTATGAGAACTCAACCAATGGGAAATTCTGATCCCATCCACCTTTAACTTCAAAATATTAGGCTCTTAGTATATCTACGAGCATCAGAATAGTCCTTTCATATTGGCCACAAATTTGGGGGGTGAGAGACCATGCTGAAATTTAATTTAGTGATCAAATCATGTTGAAGACTCCTCCAGAATTTAGATTTTAACCTTGGATCACGATTAGAGACAATCAAGAGTGGAACTCCATGGAGTCTCACCACTTCCTTCACTTATGTCTTTACAATTTGTTCAAGTGAGTGGTCTTCCCGAATAGTGATAAAGTGGGCAGTCTTGGTGAGTCGGTCCACTACAACCCATATCACATTATTTCCTTTGGATATCTTCGAGAGTCTTATAACAAAGTCCATAGTGATATTCTCCCATTTCCACATGGGTATAGACAATGGTTGCATCATCTCTTTAGACTTTTGTCACTCTAATTTAACTTGATGACATATAAAGTACCTTGAGATATACTTAGAAATATCCTTCTTCATGTTGTCCCACCAGAAGTGTTCTCACAGATCACAGTACATCTTAGTACTCCTAGGATGGATAGAGAAAGTTGAGCTATGTGAATTATCCAATAGCTCTTTTTTTATCCTAAGTGATTAAGGCACAAAAAGCCTCATTCCAAACTGAATCACACTATCATAATCAATATAGAACTCTTACAACATCCCTTTCTTTACTACATTCACCCTCTTTTTCAACTCCAGACCATCTCTTTGGGCCTCCTCAATATTCTCTTGGATAGATGGTTGAACAATCATTTAGGGAAGGTAGGATGTATTCCCCACAATTATGATTTCCAAATCTATCCTTTGAATATCCATGAAGATAGGGTCTTTCTCAATCCACAACATGGATATAGTAGCTAGTTCTTTTCTGCTAAGAGCATCAAATACCTTTTTCGCCTTGCTGGGATGATAAAGAATAGAGAAATCATAGTATTTAATTTAACTCTAACCATCTCCATTGAAACATGTTGAGCTCCTTTTGTGTGAATATATACTTTAGGATCTTGTGATCAGTATATATATCACACTTCTCACTATAGAGGTAGTGTCACAAGATTTTCAAGGCAAAAATCACAGCTATTAGCTCCAGATCATGCATTGGGTAGTTCTACTCATGGATCTTCAACTACCATGAGGCGTAGGCAATCACATTATCATTTTGTATGAGTACAAAATCCAAGCCTTTCTTTGAAGAATCATTGGATATCACAAAATGTTCTACACTTTTCAATAATGTGAGTACAAGTGAAGTGATTAGCCTTCTCTTTAGCTCATTGAAGCTTTAATCACATTCATATTTCTATACATACTTCACCCCTTTCCTTATTAACTTTTTTATCGGGCTTGACAATCATGAGAAATTTCTCAAAAAACGTCGATAGTACCCAGATAATCAGAGAAAATTACGGATTTCTAGGAAACTTGAGGGTCTGGGCCATTCATCAATTACCTTTGTTTTTAAGGGTCTATAGAAATTATTTCACTTGTGATCGCTTGACCCAAGAAAATTACTTGCTACATCTAAATTTCACACTTGCTGAACTTGGCGTACAACTTCTCCTTTATCAATGTCGCCAACAAAAGTCATAAATGTTCTTCATGTTCCTCCTTTATCTTGTAGTAGATGAGAATGTCATCAATAAATACAACCACAAATTTGTTGAGGTGATGTATAAAGACTCTATTCATCAAATCCATGAATATTGCAGGGGCATTAGTAAGTCTGAAGGGAATCACCAAAAACTTATAGTGCTCATACCTTGTACGGAAGACAATCTTCTGAATATCTTCCTTCTTCACCTTAAGCTGATGATATCTAGAATAAAGATCTACCTTTGAGAATCATTGAGCTCCTCACAAATGATTGAATATTTCATCAATACTCAGAAGAGGATACTTATTAATTATGGTGATCTTGTTGAGTTCCCAATAATCGATACACAACTGCATTGATCCATCCTTCTTCTTGAAAAATATTACTAGCTCACCCCAAGGTGATGCACTAGGGCGTATGAACACTTTGTCCAAATACTCTTGCAACTTCTTCTTTAACTCCTCTAGTTCGATAGGATCTATCCTATAGGGACACTTTGATATAGGAGTAGCTCTGTGTATGAGTTATATTGAGGACTATACCTCATAATCCTGGGGAAGTCTGGGTAACTCTTTAGAAAATACATCACTATATTCCCTCACAAGGGGCATTTATTATAGGTTGACACTTTCGTTTTACTCAACCATTTGAGTGAGGTATGTCTCTTCATAGGTAATTATCACCCACACCATTGAAGGATTTTTCAAAGGAGATTCATGTTCTTCCTTGAATTTGTAGAGGAGCATGGGATGGTTTGAAATATGAAAATATATTTCCTTTTCCAGACAGTTGATATGTGATCTATATAATAAGATCCAATCCATTCCTATTAAAGTGCATAATTTCACTAAGGGAATTATCACAAGATTTTCTGGAAGAATCTTCCCACATACGCCAATAGGAGAAGATTCCAACACTTGGGTTACAATTATTCCACCACATGGTGTTTTTATGGATATCTCTACTTAAAGGTTTTGGGGATTTATTTCTATAGTTCTAGAAAACTTTCAAGATATAAAGGAATGTGTAAAACTATAATCAAATAGAACTTTTTCCACTCTTGAGTGAATAGGAAGTGTACCTTGTAAGACTTCATTTTATTGCTCCACTTATGTAGTAGTGATGTAATAATCCTTCCCTTGATCCTTTGGATTTTTTGGATGATGATGCTGATTACCCTCGAGAACTTGAGGTTCAGTGCATTGACTTTTATAGTTCCATTTCTCCCTATAGTTGTAGCATTGGACCGTGGGTGGTGCTCTCATTTACTCCACCACATTCTTCTTCCTTCTCATGTATTTTCAAAACTATTGATATTGGTGGGATTATATCCCACACTTGAAGCACTTCCCCATCCCTTTGAGGTAATTCCCATGATTCTTATTCCAACATTTTTGACATGTGGGTGGTTGAGTTTTTTTACACCTTTCTCATTATATCCTCCAGCTTGAAACTATATCTTTTGTTTATTATCACCATATCCATGGGTCTATTCTCTAAACTCCATCTCAAATTTGAGATCACATATAATGACTTCATTATAACTCCCAAAGTCTCAAATTTATAGATCCTTTTTAAGGTGTGGTTTTAAACCACTAAGGAATCTATCAATTTTTCTATCATTGTTGATAAAAAAATCAGAAGTGTACCTTACAAGCCTTGTGAAATTTTCTTCATAGGATGTGATAGATTCTATTTCCTTTTGTTTTAGATCTATGAATTATCTCTCCCTATTAGTTTGAAGATTTTGAGGGATATACTTGTTAAGAAACATTATTTTAAAGTATTTCCACTCCATCTCTTCAATTTCATCCCTCTGCTTGGTGTTCTTAATCTAATCCCACCATTGATTGACCACTCTGTCTAGATGATAAATGGTCGGGGTCACCTTATCTATATCAGAATAGTGAAGAAAAAAAGATCTTCTCTATTGAGTTGACCAACTATTCAAAGACTAGTGGATCAGAAGATCCACTAAATGTTAGTGGTCATTGTCACATAAAACACTTGATAACCAGTTTCTCCATTTGAGGTGAAGGAGGACATTACACATTATCTAGGTTATTGTTCATAACCTGAGATAGTTGGGTAAGAATCATCATAAAGTTTTGAACTCCACCTCCCAAAGAATCATGGATGTATTTCCAGCAATCATTTCATTATCCCTCACATGGGTTGTTGGCCTGGTTTCTCCTGATTCCTACCATTTTCTAAAATATAAAAGTTTATAACAAAACATAATTCAAAAAGTCATGAATAAATAATTTATTCCTTTGTGCAATTAACACTAAAAGCATATCTTTTGGGATCCCTTTGTTTAGTAAATATTCTTATGTGCTTACATATAATAAGTCTCACACTAAGTGTTTTCACTAAGGTTATCTAATCCCAATTCCCAAATTAACTAGACCTTGCTCTGATACCAATAGTTTTGACCCTAATTTTCTTAAATTACTATTTATAATTTTAATGATAAACAACATAAAATAATTACATGAACAGGATCCAAAGGCTTAGTGTATTGGGAAAACTAGGATCATACATAACATTTACAACCTAAAACAAAAACCTTAATTTAATTCCTTCTTCTCTAGATTCTTATTGGTTCTTGAATTCTTCTTAGTACAAGTAGTCACCTGAGGTTATACATCGAAAAGGGGTGAGATAAAAGCCCAGTAAGAGGACATATAATAACATGAAACAATATAACATGGGGTGTTCATGATCATTATCAAAACGTAGGCACAGGATCATAATCACGAGAGGAAGCATTAAGAGAAGGCTTGGAATATAGAAATTCATATAAATAAAACATCATGTCTTAGTGGTCAACTACCACTACCACAAAACAGGCTTTTATCAGTGCTAAAAATGGCCATTATCAACACTAAAAAAAACATTGTTAATTGAGACACTCATAAGGGGGGGGGGTACCCTTTATTAGTGCTGATAAATGAACCCCTTTATCAGGGCTCAGAAAAGCGCTGATAAAGGCCCTGATTTATCAGTGCTACTCAAAGTGCTAATAAAGTCCACATTTATCCGCACTTCAACTAGAGATGATAAAGGCTTCCCTCTCTGGATATGCTGTTTATATAAAAGCACACCCAACAACCTGAAAATAAAATAAACTGACCAAGAAACCTGCAAATAAAATAAACAGCTGACCAAAATAATCAAACTAGCAAAAATAACCTGCAAAAACCAACAAAAACTTGGTAAAAAATAACCACTCATAGTATATATACACAAAAGAACCACATACATGATGCAAATGATGAAAAAACAATCAACACACACAAAATTTTGGCAAACAATGCTATATACATTTAATTGACACCATGAATACAAAAATATTCACTCATAATATATACCAAAAAAACACTTCTATATACATTTTGAACAATGTTTTATAAAATTACATTTACAAATATTCAACAAACAGTTAAAAACATTAATGTTTTCTCGTTTCACATCTATGGTTCCCTCTAAAAAATGTCCTCTAATGGTAATAATCACCAAAAAAATCATCACAACTTGATAAAAAGTTTCCACCTATATAATAAAACAAATATTACATTATTAATACTATAAATAAATAAATCAAACATTAATATTAATAATACATTAAAAAATGTCAATTTTTAATAAAAATGACACATTTGGAGTCATACCAATGATACCGTGCATCGTATTAAGGTGAGGTTAATTCCTACGCATGAAAATGACTGATGGATCATTTTTCTAAAGTATCAAAACAATCTTAATTCATTTCCTCAGTTTTTATTAGGTTTGTTGTGTTTTTTTACTAAAATGTCATTTCAAACTGAAAACATGCAATTTGGGTTATACCAGTCGCATCGTGCATCTATTTGATGTGAGACTACTTAATACACATCACAAAGGACTTAAAAATTGTTGTCCTTAATTTGTAAGACAATTGGAGAACATTTTCTTGATTTTCATTGAGTGATACGTTTTGAGTTAAAATATCAATTTTAATATAATAACGGACACTTTTAGTCACACCGGTCACACAATTCATCGGATTGAGGTGGGGTTGATTTATACATGTCAAAACTGACTCATGGATCGTTTTTCTAAAGTATCAAAACAATTTGAATGCGGTTGGTCAGTTTTCAATATGTTAGTTGTGTTTTTTTACTTGAATTAATATCAATTTTAAATAACAAGACTCATTTGGAGTCATACCGATGACACCATGCGTCGGATTGAGGCATGGTTGATTCCTACACATAAAAAATGACTGATGGACCATTTTCCTAAAGTATCAAAATAATTGGAATGTATTTCCTTGGTTTTTAGTATGTTTTTTTGTTTTTTTACTAAAATGTCATTTCAAACCGAAAACATGCAATTTGAGTCATACCGATCACATAGTGCATCGGTTTGACATGATACTGCTTTATACACATAAAAAATGACTTATGAATTTATTTTCTTAATTTGGAAGATAATTAGTGTGATTTTTCTTAGTTTTCAGTGAGTGATACGTTTTGAGTTAAAATATCAATTTCAAACTAATAGTAGACACTTTTAGTCACACCGGTCACACCGTTCATTGGATTGAGGTGGGGTTGATTCCTAAACATCAAAAATCACTCATTGATCCTTTTCCTAAAGTATAAAAACAATCCAAATGCATTTTCTTGGTTTTCAGTATGTCATTTGTGTTTTTTTACTTGAATTAATGCCAATTTTAAATAATAAGACACATTTGGAGTCATACCGGTGACACCGTGCATCAGATTCAGGTTTGGTTGATTCCTACATCTCAAAAATGATTGATGGATCATTTTCTTAAAGTATCAAAACAATCAGAATTCACTTCCTCAGTTTTCAGTATGTTTGTTGTGTTTTTTTACCAAAATGTCATTTCAAACTGAAAACTTTCAATTTGAGTCATACCGGTCGTATTGTGCGTCGGTTTGACATGATACTACTTCATACACATTAGAAAGGACTTAAGAATGGATGTGCTTAATTTGGAAGACAATCGGAGTGCATTTTCTAGGTTTTTAGTGAGTGACACGTATTGAGTTAAAATGTCAATTTTAAACTGATAGCGGACACTTTAAATCACATCGGCCACACCGTTCATCAGAGTGAGGTGGGGTTGATTCATACACATCAAAACTGATTCAAAGATCATTTTCCTAAAGTATCAAAAAAATATGAATGTGTTTGATCAGTTTTTAGTATGTCAGTTGTGTTTTTTTACTTGAATTAATGTGAATTTTAAATAACAAGGCACATTTGAAGTCATACCGGTGACATCGTGCATCGGATTGAGGTGTGGTTAATTCCTAAATGTCATAAATGACTGATGGATCATTTTCTTAAAGTATAAAAAAAATCCGAATTCATTTATTCAGTTTTCAGTATGCCAGTTGTTTTTTTACTAAACTGTCATTTCAAACCAAAAACATGAAATTTGAGTCATACTGGTCGCATCGTGAATCGGGTTGACATGAGACTGTTTCATACACATCAAAAAGGGCTTATGAATTTCACTCCTTAATTTGGAAGACAATCAGAGTGCATTTTATTGTTTTTTAGTGAGTGACACATTTTGAGTTAAATTTCAATTTTAAACTGATAGTAGACACTTTTAGTCACACCGGTCATACTGTTCGTCAGATTGAGGTGGGGTTGATTCATACACATCACAACTGACTCATGGATCATTTTCCTAAAGTATCAAAACAATATGAATACATTTTACTGGTTTTCAGTATGTCAGTTGTGTTTTTTTACTTTAATTAATGTCAATTTTAAATAACAAGACACATTTGGAGTCATACTAGTGACACCATGTGTTATATTGAGGTTTGGTTGATTCCTACACGTCACAAATGACTAATATATCATTTTCCTAAAGTATCAAAATAATCAGAATGGATTTCATTGATTTTTATTATGTCACTTGTGTTCTTTCACTACATGAATTGCATGTTGATTAGTTTTTTAAAATAAATTGGTGGTCCTCATTTATAGGTTATGAGTTTTGTTGATAAACCACAAAAGGTAACGAGTATCCAGAAGGGGTTTCCCCATCCCTTGATTTTTTTTTACATCTTTGATCCCTGTACGGCTGACATGGAATAACATCATACTTCTATAATGTAGCTTTAGTCAGCCCAGTGAAGAACCAACTGTCATATATTCAGGACCTATGAATGAATATATGACATTCAATTCTTCACTAGGTTGACTAAAGAGTGGAGTAAGCTCCTATGCCCGTTATGTCCCAAGATGTCACAACAAACTCAAGGGATTGGGAAACCCCTTCTAGATACTCGTTATCTTTTGTGTTCTATCAACAACACACATACCTTGTAAATGAGAACCACAAATTTCTTTTAAAAAAACAATCAACTTGCAATTCATTTAGTGTGCAAACAAGGACCACCAACAACCATGATTTTCAGTGGGGATTTTAGCATGTACAATTCACAACATTACCATCAAACAAAGAGAAATATAAGGTAGAAAATATTATTAAATTCTAAATTATTTGAGAATTTTACCATCTTCACTGTATATTTGTACATTATTCCATCAGGTATGCTTCCCATTTGTTTCTAATCATATTTATATCATCTTTTGAATATAACTGTTTTATGAAGTCATGGTAGTACTGAAAAAAATATAAATACACAAAGTATTAATAAGTCTTTTAAATGAAATATAAATTATCATCAAAAATACCTCTTTAGGGATGCTGGTTTGTTCATGGAATATGATCTCTTTCATAAATTTACAAATATAATAACAATAGCCTTTACCATTTGTTTATTTTGGGCATTGTAGAAACATTGAGAAAAATAGGTAATTTTTTTTATGTGTTTGGATAGTGAAATCTTATTATATATACCCTGATTTGTATCCCGTCTTAGTACTTTCAAAGTTTCTTGTCCTTTTCCGCTGGCCTCATTCCGTGATGTAGACAATATTCATGCACTGCCCTATCATAATAGAATCCTCTTTAAAAGATAATGTAAATTATATAACTGGATGTTTAGTTCTAAAATTTTGGATGTTGTGTATTACAAATTGACAAACTCCATCATTTGTGGTCGGTTTGTTGGATTTCCATGCATTGAATCCAGAAAATAAATCTTTGGAGTGTCCAAATTGACCTCAATGAGAACCCAATTCTTCCTAAGAAGACAAAAAAGAATAATAAATGAAAGAAATTAAAATATATTTGATATAATTAGATTGTAGAGTTTTACCCCTACATTTTCGTTATTAAGAAGAGTTTGTCATCCATAATTTTTCTGTTAAACTATTTGAGCAGTCCTGCCACTATTTCACCATGTTTTGTAGAAGTTATGTCTTCTTATTCTGTAGAGGTGATGTGAGGAATAACGAGTCCAAAATTTTTTCATGGGGAAATACATTCAATTTTTTTTCATATATACGCCTGTGAAAAATATGAAATGTATTTAGGCCTATTTATCATAGTATATCATCTTTTGGAAAATCAAATCATGAAAACATACCTCATGTAAACATTTACAACTGAGCCGCCTAACCAAATATAGTTGAGGACTTCAGTTGCACTCTCAACACCAATAAATTCTGGATCTTCTCCTCTATACATATTTTCTTCAAAATCAACTATGTGACTACCACTATCTTTCAACTTCGTATCCACATGATCCTTCAATGATAATAAATGTGGATATAGAACCGGGGGGGGGGGGGGGGTTAAGGTGCTTTGGGTAGATCGTTTGGATTGGTTGGTTGATCCTTGAGATGGCTTTGAACCGGTCTTTCATTTCATACCCTTCCCCTTATCCATCTGTAATAATTGCATCGGTTCAAACTTTTTTCATTTACTTTTTAAGGTTTAGCATAAAAATTAAATTGGAAATGAATACCTCATTGTTGACATGTTTTTTACATGATGTGATGACCATGTGATGAATGTTTCTAGAGTTTGTTCCACCGTATGAATATCTGCATCATCAATTGGAATAGGTAGCTCAGAGCTCAGCTCTAGGGATATAGTAATTGACACTCTGGCATGATATGTCAGAAGTGGTCTATTGTGTAGCATGTCATTCTAGATATTGAACACTGTATCCCTCACTACAGGGCGATTTGTGGGTGTTGATAGATATAAATCACATTCATTTTTACCCTGTAGAATATCAATACAGGAAAGGTATTAGTGTATAGTTTCTATCTGAAATTTCGCATAAAAAATTATTAAAAAATTGACTAACTTAGTTAAGAATTTTTTTAGGGGAATGACTCGCCTCAAAACTAGTGGGGGTGGGGGTGGGATCTTCACACGTGGGTTTTTCTTTATTTGTTTCTTCTCTTTACTTCCTCCCCATCGAACTTGCTATCAACTCTATCTGGTATTGTAATTCTTCTTTAAACATAGCTAATGTTTCTCTCATCTTTTTCATTTCTGTATTTTGATCCTCTGCTTGTTTTTTTTCTCAAAATATATTCGGGGTGTCACGCCAAAACCCACAACTCTAACGCGACTATACTTTTCTGGCTTCTTCAAGGACACTGAAAGTATGTCTGTATCTGGTGTTGGTGTTGTTGATTCTTGTGAATATGTCAGATAGAAAATATAGAAAAATATGTAATCATTATTATGTAATATCTATTTAAAGAATTTTTTTTATTATGACATACTTACTCTGTAACACCCCCAAAATGATAAAGGGTTAAATGACTAAATGATATGACTCATGTCAACATGGTGAACCTTCCTTTTAAGGAGCCTACCTGATTAGAACTCCACAGTTAAGTGTGCTAGGCCTAGAGTAGTGATCAAGATGGGTGACCAGGATGGGTGGACCCTTGGGTGGGGACCAAGTGTCTGCGGGGCAACTGGTGGTACCTGGCGGGCCAGGACCCGGCAACCATGTTAAAGGAGGGGTGTCTGTGTTGTCACCGGGACTCAATTGTCACATTTGGTATCAGAGGTGGTACCCAAACTTAAGTGCGGTACACTACCTGGGTTGAGATGTAGGGTCCATAATGAGGACGTTGTGCTCTAAAGGGTGGGTGATTGTAACGCCCCCAAAATGATAAAGGGTTAAATGACTAAATGATATGACTCATGTTAACAAGGTGCACTTTCTTTTTCAGGAGGTTACTTGATTAGAAATACACAGTTAAGCGTGCTAGTCCTAGAGTAGTGATCAGGAAGGGTGACCCTTTGGGAAGTTACCCAGGGTGTGTGTGAGTGAGGACAAAGCACACTGGAAAGAACATGTGTTGGCCTATGGGGACTGTCATTAGTCAGATGACCCGTTCAAGCATGTGGGTGGACCCTTGGGTGGGGACTACATGTTTTCGGGGGAAATGGTTGTACTTGGTGGGCTAGGACCTGACGACCATGTTAAAGGCAGGGTGTCTATGTTGTCACTGGGACCCAGTTGTCACATACACATGTTTCCTACACTTTTTGTATGTTTTCGTCTATTAGTTTTCCATATTTAATTACACGCACCTCCTTCCATATCACATGGCGTGAGATGGAAGTGGTTGTGGATTTAGACTCTTCAAGCTGTATATAAAAAAAATAACATAGTTATTGTGTTGTTTTATGTCACATAAAATGATTATGGTAGATTTAAAATATGTACCAATTTTTTTCCAGGTGATGCACACTCCATCCTTATTTTACGGTAGGGGTACGCTGGTTTTGATACCCGTTGTTTATTTCAGCACTCAGTTGATGTTTTATAAATAAAACACTTTCAATAAAAGTGATGAATACATGTACCGTCAAATAATGTATTACCAGACACAATGTACCTGAAAAGGATGCTTCTCACGATGGCCGGTAAACACATCCCACAATGCTTGGGTTATTAGGGGAGCATAAATAAGAGGTGGGTGTGGTTTTATTTTCCCTTCAGCATCTTTAAGATGAAATTTCGTTAAAAGTGTGAAAAAAACTCTTGTGAATCGTTCCAGAGACCCTTAAGACATAGTCTTTGTGCGAGTCATCTACTATAAATGCACTATACAAGATATGATTAAGTGTAATTCAATGTCTCATTATTTAATTTTTAGTAAATTCTGTGGATTTAGACTCTTCAAGCTGCATATAAACAAAATAGTATAGTTATTTTGTGGTTTTATGTCACATAAAATTATTATGGTAGATTTAAAATATGTACCAATTTTTTTTTCAAGTGATGCACACCCCATCCTTGCTTTATGGTAAGGGTATGCTGGTTTTTATACTCGTGGTTTATTTTCAGCACTCAGTAGCTATTTCATAAATAAAACACTTTCAATAAAAGTGATGAATACACATATCGTCAAATAATGTATTACCAGACACAATGTACCTGAAAGGCTGCTTTGCACGATGGCCAGTAAACACATCCCACAATGCTTGGGTTATTAGGTGAGCATAAATAAGAGGTGGGTGTGGTTTTATTTTCCCTTCAACATCTTTAAGATGATATTTCATTAAAATTGTGAAAAAACTCCTGTGAATCATTCTAGAAACCCTTAAGACATAGTCTTTGTGTGAGTCATCTACTATAAATGAACTATGAAAGAGATGATGAAGTGTAATTAGATGTTTCATTATTTAATTTTTAGTAAATTAAAAAAATGATATCATAATGTTACCATAATATATCCCCACATCAATGTATTAATCTAATCTACAACATGTTTCTATGAAGTTACATCAATCAACACACGTTTCTGAGTGACAATTCCAATGTAACTACTGAATATGGCCTTGTTTGGGTTAACATGTTGGCCCCACTTATTCTATCCAATCTTGTATTTAATTCCTTTCTCTTTAGCCTTAATATTTTTTGCTAATACCATCAAACTATGTCACTCCTATTTTTTCTGCGTTACCGGTGTTTTGTCACCTTTCATTTCATCGGATCCACCATCATAAATATGTTCCTTCGGCTTTGGAAGGATAACATCGGAATGTGCATATGGTGGTTGTACCTCTGCATTGGGAGTAGCAATAGGTTGAGAAACATGTTGTTCGTCTGTACTACGAGTAGCATCAGGTTGAAAAACCTGTTGTGCTTGGGGTTGGGAGCATTATCACGTGCAAAAGTCATTATCTTCAAAAGTTGTTTAACATTTAATTTAGATAACATAAAAGCAACAACGAACATATATTAACATAAGGAGACAGGTTGAGAAACCTGTTGTTCATCTGCACTATGAGCAATAGTAGGTTGAGAAACCTGTTGTGCCTGGGGATTGGGAGCATCATCACGTGCAGAAGTCATTATCTGCAAAAGTGGTTTAACATTTAATTTAGATAACATAAAATATGAAACAAACATACATTAACATAAGGCAATAGGTTGAGAAACCTATTGTTTGTCTGCACTGCGAGAAGCAGCAGGTTAAGAAACCTTTTGTGCCGGGGGATTGGGAGCATCAGCACGTGCAGAAGTCATTATTTTCAAAAGTGGTTTAACATTTAATTTATATAACATAAAATCAAAAACAAATAGAAATTAACATAAGGAAACATGATGTATATTAAAAAATATATAACTTGATTATTCAACTCTCTTTTCTTTAAATGTTGAAGGGATTTGACCCTTCTATCGACTATCCAAATCCCTTAATTGTGATCTCCTTTGACATAAAAAATTCCATCTACACTAGAACTGATACGAAATGATTGTGATGTCCCAATGAAAGGTCCACCCTCTGTTTAATTTTCATCTGAATCTTCAGTTGTTTTGGTCGATAATAGAACAATTGACCAGTTTTGGTTTACAAGATCTGGAACATAAAATACTTTTACTTTCTATGATTCCATTATAAACATTTCTTATTTGTACCCTTACTTACTAAAATCAACTTTCACAAATCCCAACTCTTCTATTTTAGCAGAACTTCTGTTATCAACCCACTTACATTGAAAAATCGACACTCAGAGTGTCGTATAATCCAACTCTCATATTTTTTTGATGATGCCAAAATATTACATATTCACGTAAATTGGATTTCTATCCTTAGCACCAGAAACATGCATTATTTCATCCAAAAGTGTAAATCCACTATTCTATCAAGTACTATCTTCATCATGTTCATTAGTATAGAATGTATAACCATTAATTACATAAGAATTGTAAGATAATATGTACACACTTGATCCTCCAGCTATCCATCAATGTTTTTATAAAATTGACTCTGGATTTTCATTTGAATCCTTAAAAATATGCTCCTAAAACCATCCTATAAACTATTGATTATGTTTATTTGATATAAATTTTTCAGCCCTTGATGGATTTGAATGCCTAAGAATTTCTTTGCAGGTTTCAACATATGGGTCAACGTCCAAAATTTTATTCAAAATGTAAAGGTGGCCCTGCTATTGATCTGCAATATTGATTGTGACAATCTACTTTCTAGAAATTACTTCACCTGCAAGTTGCCCGGTGTGATGAGATTTCATTAGATCAATGATTTTCACACTGTACAGGTATTTGGTACATAATTCAATGACTTCCTCAACAATATATCACTCCTCAATACAGCCATATGGCCAACTTCTATTTTTGACACACCCTTTCAAAATATTCATATATCGTTCAATGGGGTACATCCATCTATAGTGCATAGGACCATATAGCTGAATCTCTCTCACCAATTGAACCATCAAATGAACCATCATATCAAATAATGTTAGTGGGAAAAACATTTCCAATTCAAATAATATGACAACAATTTCTCTTTCCATATTCGTAATTTTTTTGGCTTTATAACTTTTCTACATATAGCTTTGAATAATAAATAGAACTTCGTTAATGTATGTCAGACATTCTTGGAAAAAATGCAACGTAAATCTATAGGAATTAGATCTTGCATCAAAACATGACAGTCATGTGATTTCATAACTTTAAACTTTAAATTGTGCATTTACACGATGTTCTTGATATTCGATAAATACCCCTATAGAACATTTACGTCATTCAAGAAGTTACAAAAATGATATATCTTCTACCTAGAAAGAGTGTAAGCAGTAGGAGGAAGAAATGTTCATTTCTCACCCTTCACTAGTGCCAACTCTTCTCATATTCCCATAACAATCAAGTCCAACCTAGCCTTAATTCCATCCTTTTTTTACTGGGTGCATTTAGCAACGTGCCGATGACACTATTACATACATTTTTTTCAACATGCATAACATCAATAAAATGTCTAATGTAAAAAAAATTTATGTATGGTGATTAAAAAAACCGATTTCTTTTTCTAACCGATTTTCTTATGGTTTTTCAAAAATGATTTACTAAAAGAAGTGTCCACATCTTTAACTTTCTCAAATAGTTGATCACATGTTAGTGGAGTCGGTGGTGTACATTATTCTGAACTTCCATCGAATAATGTCATCCAAGATCAGTACTTATGTCATTGGGGTAGAAATCTATGATGTCCTAGAAACACCATTTTTGACGAATGTTTCAACCTAATTGATTGTGTACCTTATTCGTAGACGAGACACCCAAGAGTTCCTTTAATGATATATCTTGACAAATTTCCATAAGCAAGAAATTCATTTATCGTTCCATACAACATGGCTCTCAATGTGAAATCTTTATTTCTGTATGAATCCTACATCGTAACTCCTGAATCCCACAATAATTTCAAATCCTAGATCAATGGATCCAAATAAAAATCAACATCATTACCCAATTGTTTTGGTCCTAATATAAGCATAGATAACATGATGTATTTTCATTTCATTCATAACCATGGTGCCATGTTATAATTTACCAACATAACTAGACATGTACTGTGAGTGCTTCTTTGAAAACCAAAATGATTCACTCCATCTGTAGATAACGCAAGATGAAGGTCTCTTGACTTGTTTCCAAAGTCAGGATACTCGTGATCAATTATCTTCCACCGAGGAGAGTCTTCCATATGTTGTAGTTTTCCATCTTTATTTCTTCTATCTATATTCCATATTAATTTCTCTATAGTCTCCTCACTTCTATATAGGTGCCTAAACCTTGGAATGATTATAAACTAAAATGAAAATTTATTAGGACTATATTCATCTTTTTTGTATCAATAAGAACCACACTTTAGGAATTCACTAAGTGATTTGTGGTCCTTGTGAAATAGTATACAGTCATTCGGGAAAGCGTGTATGTTTTCAGATATCATACCCATCGAGAGTAGCATTCATTTGGTGTCGTATGTTCATCTCAGGAGCTCATTATCTTTTGGGAGCATGTCATTAAGGAGATAAATTAATTCCATAAAACTGGAGCCACTCCATCCGTTTCCTGATTTTAAATTATACAGCTTCAGTACGGCTAGCAATGTTGTATATTTAGTGCAACCATCATACAATGTCATCTTTTCACAACTCTTTAACTGCTCAAACAATTTTGGGCAATCATGAAGTTCAACTTCAACTATCCTTGTTATTTTCTTAATATGATCTTCATCATCATGAACATATGTAATCACATCCTCGATATGATCTTCTTCATTGTCCACACTTTTAATCATATCAAATGATCCGTAAAATGAATTGTTATCATAATCACTAGCTACATTCTCCTTTTGCCCATGTTTATTCCAACATTTATAACTTTGATCTATTTCGTGACAAATCAAGTGTTCTTCCTACTCCTCTGGACTAACTTGTCTTGAATAACAACATTGTAAGCACATATAAAGGATTTGAGAAGGATCACATGCATGGTCTTTTGAAAAATTGATGAACTCTTTCACTCCATCTTCATACTCTTTTGTCAAACGATTGACATCCATCCATTCTTTATTTATATCCATACTATTTGATTCAGTGATATTAATATTTAACAAAATAAATACACAAAAAGTTAATATAAAAATTTACCAAGGCTAAAAAAGTTATAGAATTTAAATCTCCTTTGAAAACTATTTATAATATCACCGTTGAAATCCCATTAAAAAACCAAGCATTTATAGAAATTGATCTTTATAATAACAAACCTTTTTTAAAATAAACTAATTAGCTAATGTCCCCCCAGTTAAGTTCCTAAAAAGGTTATAGGATTGACACTTTTTGAGGCTAATGGAGGGAAATTGGGATCTATGTCAGTATGAATACATTCTAAGTTGGTGGATAGTTTCAACAGTGAAGTTTTTAGTTGTTCCAATAGCCTCGAGATTTTTATACCGTGTTGTGTCTTATTTTTTGATGTGGTTTAATTTATGTTTAAATTTACCTTGTTATATATATTAATATATATCTTTTATAATGATTCTCATTCACTTTATTCTTTGGTTTATCTTTAAAAGCATTATGGTTTTCAAAGTAAATGAAATATTATTAGTTTTTCCTCATGAAAAATATAAAAAATATATTTTCTAAATGGTATTTCAGACTAGAATTTTATATTTGGATTATAAAATAATTTACATAGATTCAAAATATATAAATCATTCACTATATTCCTAATGCAATAAAACATTTAATTTATATATATAACCAATTAGGTTCATAATAATTAATGAAAATCATTTCTTTTCCAAACAAACATATATATATATATATATATATATCATTTTTTTTATTTTTTTTGATCAGATCATTGAAACCCTTTTCTAATTCTATAATAGGCTATACCTTGAACCGATACAAGGATAGATTCAGTACATTTTCTCTATAAAGTCTACAATGGTGTTAATCATTCCTCTTTGTAACACTTAAATGTCACCTCTATAATTAATGTTGATGTGTACATCAATATCCTATTGAGGGATGAACATGGGTTTCCCTTCAGAATCCTTGAAGAACTCCTTTACATTTTTAGGGAGTAATTTATCAATTATTCACTTAGATCATAAATCCATGCTTATCATTTTATGGTTATATTACTATAAATGCTTGAGTGTGGGATCCACTCACCACTCCTAAGGGAATCCCACTCACTAATGGGGGTGGATCTCATCTCAATTACTCAATTGTGTATTACCACATAGTACTATCATTAGTATCTAATATATATCAAGGTAGGTACCACTAGATATCACATATACCATAGAGTAATATCATTAAATAACTATTTTTATACTAAGTATAATCTCACTTTACCAGTTGGGGTGAGTGAAAGACAGTCTCCATTATTGGAAATTCTCTAGATGATAAGGGTGTGTTTATGTGCTTAATTTGAATCTAAAACTCCCAAACATATGGTGTCAGAATAATAACTCATTTCAATGACATCTAGTACAAGGTTCTATCAAGAGATTACACAAATTGCACTCCAAAATACACTTTTTGATGCCTAACCATGGTCATCCATCACACATATATTTCCCCATATTTAAATGAAAATACTTTATTCTTAAAAATAAATAACTAAAGGTAGTGATTATTGGAGTGGATCAATGCATGGCTCATCTCCAACTACTCTTTCACCATTGAAACTTCCCCTGAATAGATCCCTAGTTGGAAATTAGTCTTACAAAAGGTGGGTCTATAATATCGATGTTATCTTCTAGTTGGAGGTCCATCCATGGAACCACTATAGTTTTATTTAGTTAAAATGATAACCAACTCCCATATAAAGGGTGCATATTCAATAAGAATACTCAACTGTCGATGCTTACTTGGGGGAAAACATCATAGTAATTTTTTCATGAAAACACAACCATTACTTGAAATAACTTCCTTCGATGTCTCCACCCAAACCACCAAGCTTGAAAAATTCCACATTAAAACATGACCAGTGAATACCTTGCTAGGTCCATGGGCCTTGATGCATACTCAGACACGATCAAGATTCCTTATAAAGGGTCCATCATCCTTAGATAAATCACCATCCTGAACAAGGGGTCAAAATAAAACCACAATAATGTAGTCATATCATGAGTTTTAGAAAAAACATAATCCACTAATGGATCACTGTGTTATGTAGGAATCTTAATGAAAAAAATGGCAGTGGGTGAGTGAGAGTCTAAAATAGATGAATGAAAAAATCGTAGACTCTAACCTAAACTCTTTTTTCCTAAGGATCAAGCTTTCCTTAAAACCCCATGATACCTCTATTGGTGGAACTCATAAAATATATTTAGAATATGGTTAGTCTTATCCAACTCAATAGGATATAACATCTATTATATAAGAAAGTCTATACTAATAATGGAGGGGATAAGAAGTAATTAAGATTGTGTGTCAAAAAGATATATCAAATGAGTCTCAAAAACCCCTCATCGCTCACTAATTTGTAGCAAGAGGTCCAAATATAAGAGTAGGTTCATCTTGGATCTATCTTTGCACATAATCTATCTATCAGTATGTATCACACTTTATTTGATAGGATAAACTCATGAGGATTAGAGTATATCTATTTAAGAAGAAATAGGAAGGATAGAAAATATCATAACCGATCATTATATGACGCATTTACCAACTTTATTTTACCTTGTAATCAATGTATTAGATATATGGGCTAACTAAGAGGTTATGATAGTCCTTGAGAAATGATATGTCGGCTACCACACCTTTGTCGGTCTCTTTGGTCTAATAACTAAACTCAAAACCTCCTAAAAATTATTTACCTAAATTCTCAAACCACTATTCATGTGATTAAAACTCCGAACTCAACCCCTCGTAAAAAATAGCTATGATATTACTCTAAAATTACCCAACCCACTCAGGCCCCATCTAGCCCAGTATAAAGCTATGTGTTCCACCCCAATCCCACCTCTAATAGGCCAGGGGCTGGTGGCTTTCACCGAGTAGGCATATCACACAATATGGAAGATCATAGCCAATATCAATGTATAAAAAAAACATGACTCCATTGCATAAAATAATTAGAAACATAATCTATGTATATATATAATAAAAAAATTCTGTATACAATGTACTCATGAGACATCACATAGTGAGTAAATCACCACATAGGGAAAACACCATAAGTACTACACATCTTTCAAGGTCATAAAACCCAATGAACATGGAACAAGGGATAGATACGCTATACTATAATGACTCCTAGATTATCCTACAACTATAATATTAATCACCATCACCATATACCAACAAGCACTACTAGGTACCATCGGCCTTTAGCTCCGAACAAGTTATACCATCTCCATGTCCACTAAGACCACCTTCAAACCCTATTTTTTCCTGCAAGGACACAACACATGTGGGAATAAATTCTATGTAGTGTTGATTATAAACATACTCATTATGATGCCATAAAACCATAAATTAAAGATAAAAAACAACTCAAATCAACCCCCAGTGTTGGAAAATGATCAGGAAGAAGACATGGAAAGATTGATACATTCTCTACACTAGAAGACTCATTGATGTGAATAATACTTATTCATCTTGGAACTAATCCATGAAGGTTTTATCTCATGAGAAACAAGGTATTGTCAATGTATTTAAAAATCCATGATGTTTGAAGTTGATATCCCAGTTGTAAGTTTCATATCTAAGGCAACCAAGGGGTACTTGAGGAGTCACAAGTCTTAAAGTAACTAATATGATCAACCTTTATTCTAAAATACTCCCCAAAATATATTAAGAGGAACCCACTACTTATTGAGGTATGCACATAAATCAGGGGAGTACCATACCTAGTTTCCCATCATTATCACATCAATTTTCTAGAAACCTATAGGAGAACCCATGCCTTAAATAATGATAGAACTTGATCAAGGGAGTATTAAAACCTACTATCATAACTACCCAATTATGAGAAAACCCACATCACCTATAAAAATATATAAAAATGGAAAAAAACCTCAGTGAAGTATATACATTGGTCGAGGGAGTTTTTTGATGCTCCGTTCTGTCACAGAGTCCAAATATTGACTAAGGGAAATACCGTGAGAAAAGAAGAGGGAAGATTCATCAAAAAAATTGCAAAGGCATTAAGGCCTTCAATTATACCTGTGCGCCAACCTTGGTCATGCAAGTCACTTGCGCGCCAGATATGAGGCGCGCAAGTCACTCACGCGCCCTAAGTGAAATTTCTCCCAAACCTCAGGTGGCCTATAAATACCCCCTATGGGCCCCCCATTTCAAGGATGAAAAATCCAAAACTCATATTCAAGCTCTGGTCCTCCAAGTCTCTGTCTGAAGTCTTCTGAACACTTCTAAGGTAATTCTTTACCTAGAATGGAATCTCTCAAGAGGAAGAATAAGTAATAAGTATTAGAACTCACCAATACTTGTGCGCCTAAGTATCCAGCCCTTAAGTGAAGTGAAGACACTTGCGCGCCGCCTTTCCCTCTCAAGGAAAATTGTGCGCCACACATCTGAAAGACTTTAGGGATGATACTAAGGGTTCCAATTCAAAGTCTCCCAAGTATCACTTCATGGATTCTTCATCGCCCAAGTTGACTCATGTCTCATAAGTATACTTGCGCGACCAGGAATTGCATGCCAGACCAGGACTTGTACACCCAAACAGGACTTGCGTGCCTGCCTCTTTTTGGGTGCCCCTCCTGCCTATTCACCTCTTTTCTTCAAATCTAAATTTCCACTTCAAGATCAAGCCTTCAAAACTCTCTTCAAAGACACTTATGGCATGGTTTCTTTTTTGGATTCCTTATCTGAAAGGAATTCTGTGGAACATCTCTCAAAACCTCATGATTTACATAACTTTATGTCACTAAGGTTAGAGATTTACTTCATTCAACCTCATCCTTTAAGATGAGAAGATCCCTAATCTGGGCATCCTCCTTAGGATTAAGCCCCAATCATAAATCCCCTCTACTCTGGGAATCCTCCTTAAGAGTAATCCCCAAGTTCCCTAATCTGGGCATCCTTCTCAGGAGTAAGCCCCAATCATAAGTCCCCTTAACCTTGGGCATCCTTCTCAGGAGTAAGCCCCAATCATAAGTTAAATTCCCCCTTAATCTGGGCATCCTCCTTAGGAGTAAGACCCAAATTTACAATCTAAATCTCCATAAAGCACAAATACCTTTATGAACCCTGTTAATGGGTATCCTCTTTAGGACTAAGCCCCAAGTCGCCCCCAAATTTGGGCATCATCCTTAGGAGTAAGCCCCAATTTAGAGTATCCAAATCTCCATAAAGAATGAATATCTTTATGGACCTTGTTCCTAGGATTCTTTCCAGAAGTAAATCATAATCATCACCTACTTGGGTAGTCACACATACATAATCCCCATATCATTCCTTATGACCGCATCTTTCATGGCACAAATCGTTAGGTTTACTGATACTTCTTGTTTCTCAAACTGAGCATGACTCATGTGAGCTTAGAGTGTAAAAGTAACCACAACACATCTCTTTAGGCCATTAATCATACGTAAGCCCCATAGTTATTAATCGAACTATGTGGAATTTGATCTCTGCCTTAAAAGTAGAGTACATAGGAATCGTTTCTAAGGTTCAATCCCATCACCCATTAATTCTCATCTATCCCATATGACATTAAACTATATCTTAACACCTGAAATACATGGGTTTTGATTCCTATTTAATAAGAATACGTAGGTATCCCATATGCGGGTACGATCCCAACTCTGAAATAATCTATGTCCTTCTGAATGTCAATAAACTTCAAGTGCCCCATTGAGTGGCTTTAAAACCAATATGGTCCTCATAATGACCAAGATATTTCTATATAATTTATTGAAGGATACCATTGACTAAGAATCTCCAATACATATGGATGATTCTCCATCGATGAAGAACCTCAAATATATATAAAATATTATATAAATCTCATACATATCAATCATTGATTTCAAGATCTAAAGGAAAAACTCAATTTCATACTTGGTAAATTAATAAGGATTCGTGAACATACTTAAATCTATGAGAGAGTCCCAGAGTAGCCAATAATTCCCACCAAAAAGGTGTGATGAGACTGACCTCCCATCCTCTTGACCAATGTAAATTCTTAAGCCTCATCTGTCCATGACTAATGAGAACCTACCTTTGGAAAGTAGGTTCAAATGGATATAGAATCATTGGATGTTTTAGGTTCTACGAATAAACCTGTTAGAAACCTATTGTAAAGTTTGAACCTTAAACAAACAAGGTCATCCCCATTTCCAAGAAGAAACAAAAAATGGTGAACTTGACGTGAACCCTTAACCAAGTTAAAATGATGTTTTAATTATTTGTTAGGCCCCTATTAAACTCAATATGTGGGCCAACAAAGCAGTCAATAACATATGTTCCCATACAAAAGATATAGTCTGTCCAGACATATCTTGATTATGTCTACTATATCAAACATGCACTCTTTTCTAAGATCTCTATACAATACAGAATGTATTCTTTAAAGTTTACACCTGTGAATGCTTTAGACGCTACTCCTGCTAGATCCTCGTCAGCTCTAAGGACTATATCACCTACTAAGCATCTTCAACGCTGGGTCTCGAATGCATTGGTGGGGGAATTCCATCAACACGGTACCATCCCGACTCTAGAGGCCGCTCGACAATCCCTCCAAGTTAATAACTCACCCTGGTTGTCCAGACAGTGAAGACCAGTAATCAAGAAGCAGGTGGTGCTAAACACCGTCTCTAACTGTTTCGGGTCATTATCCTTGGAATTCAACAACCAGTCCCTCCCATATTACATGGAGGTGAATGAGAAGATCACTCAAGGCCTTAATTAAAGAAGACAAAAATCCTTCCCGAGGACTCCCATAAACAATCGCTGCCAGACTCGTGCGGTAGTGCACCCTTGACATGATGAGGGTATCAGCTCTAAGGGTTCGGCTCAGGTCCCTCAGACCCGGGAACACAAGAATAATCGTCAGAGGTGAAATTCGGCCAACAAGGAGCAAGTTCTTACCCTTGTCCCCTCTGAAGAAGTCCATCAACCAAAATTGATGGCAAGCAATGAGCGGGCACACACACCCGTCTGTTTTAATCCCACTGTTCAGCAGACTCGTATGGTAGCAACCCACCAATCCCGTCAGGCAATTCTGATGGAGTAATATAGGCAGGCACATACACCTGTTTATAATTCATCATCCAGTCAGCAGGCTCATCTGACTGCATCCAAAGGAGCTCACCAACCAAATGTGGTGACCACCTGTAAACAGACACATACACCTGCTTACAATCACCAATTCTGTCAGCAGTCTCATCTTCCAGTATTGAAGGAAACCCGTTATCTATACTTGACGGGTAATATCCAGCAGGTACATACACCTGCCAATGTTCATAAAGTCTGCCGACAGTCTCGTTTGGTAGCACCCAGAGAAGTCAGTCAGAAAGCTCCGATGACAAATTTGGAGCAGACTCAACTCTCTGCCTCTATGCATAAGTACTGTCAATATCCGTTGACAGGAAAAGGAGGACAGGAGCAGGAACATGCACTTACTCAAGACACATAATGGATGTATATTCTTGTTCCAGCAGCTGAAGTCACCAAGCACATTCTGAAAATGGTGAAAGAGTAGAAGAAAATCCCTTCCCATATTCTAGATACCTGTCAGAATATTATAACAACTTCAGAAACATCACAGGGAAAGAAACATAAATCTATCCCTATAAGTGGAGTGACACATCAACATGTCACTCTGGAATAGATACACACCTCTATCCCAGTCCAGGAGGGTTGTGGGGCATACTCCCCCATGTCATGTAGACAATCAAGTTAGGAACATACACCCGATTTGAATGGAGATAATCATCATATCCTGACCATTTCTCCTAAGCAAGAACATAAACCTACCCATAATAACCACTTTCGTCAACAAGTTTTTTCCAAAGTGAGTAAGAAGGTGTCTAAGAAAAAGACTCATCCAACACAGTCGAGAAATCAAGAGCCAATCTGCAATAAGGCCTTGCTCGATGCTGGAGTTCTTGATGCACTCAGACAATTGTCTGTTGCAAATCAAGATTCTACTCTCTCATTTCCAGATTCCGAAAGTAACAACAATAATTCCTAAGGTCTTCATCAGACACTTCCTCATGAAGGCTTGCTTCATGACAATTCGGTCAATCTTAAAGTGTCATCTTTATACGAGAGCCACAATAACACTCTCTATGTCCATAAGACCAAGGAGCAAGAGGTTTCATATTTTTCCATAACCCACCATGGTAATCCTCCCCATGATGGTGAATTTAGCTGAAAAAGTCCTCTCCACTGTAGTAATTCACATTTCCTGGAAAATTCTTCAAAGGACAATGCATTAACGAGAAATCCCTCTTATCTTGAGGCACTTGAAAATGTGAATCCAGTCATGTCTGATTCTTTACTGCTAGTAGGTGAAATAATTTCTCAATCAGAAGATAGCCCGGGGTGTAGGCCATTCTCGGAACCACCCCTAGATCATTCATCTTCTAATTTGATAAATAAATTCTCTACCAATCTTGTTGAATCTGATGAAGCAAAAAAGAAGCACCATCTTTGGTCTAATTAGGTATAAGAATCTTCATCGAATGATAAGGAGGAAGTGCTGAATTTGAGAAAACAACTGGAGAAAGGTGAAATACCAGTTATGTTTTGGCCTTTGGCTGACTCTCATTATGATATTCTAGAAATGTTGACAGAAGATTGTATTCAAGATTTTCGTCTCAAAATATGGAAAACTATTTGTCACTTAAAAGATAAAATATTATATTATGATGAATATCAAAATCATGTCAAGATAATATAAGGGTTGCAATGCCAAATTGACTTGGCATCTCTCTCATTTTCTCGACATCCAAAGGTTGAAAAGCAGTAGATAACCCTTTAGCGTTCATGCCTTGGAGTGTTGAAAAGATTTCACCAGTTAATTACCAATTCCCCCATCTAGTTTTCATATTAGGGGATGGGGGTGTTCATGGAGCACTGCATTTCACTGTACTCTCCAGCCAACAAATCCCACCAAAAGTGGTCTCATGGAATGTTATTTCCCATGGCTGGCCACATCCAACTAGTTTTGTGTGTAATCAGAAGCTTGCTCAAGAACATGCCTCAACTAGTTCTTCCCAAAGTCAGGCATATAAAGAACAAGTTATCGAATTACTCTTGCATCAAGCAAGTGAGAATATCGAACAGGCTTCTTGTTTAGAGCATGCACATCAGCAGGTGACAGAAGTGTTAGAAATAATCCAACTGTCATCTGAGCCAGGTGATTTGAGTGGATGTCAGATGATGCATCCGGCTAATTTCCAGACTAAAGTCCGAAAAATCAGGAGATCTTTTAAGAAAGTTTCAGATATAGCAGCTTAAGAGCCACCTCAGCTCGCCAGACTGGGGACTCTTTTAACCCAACCCTCGAAATCAATAGATAGGATTTAAGGAGTTGAGCAGGAACAGCCCCAGTCCACCGGGCTGGGGACTTTTTCAAATTCCCAATCTCTTCCTCAATGAAAGTCAGTCTTCTCTTGATTAGGGAAGAAGCCACAAGAGGAACACAGATCCAAATTATCAGGAGAATCCCTCTAAATTACGATTCATAAAGAAGTTCCTGAGGGATCAACCAAACAAAAGGCAATGTCTCATAAAGGACATGGAAGAAGAAAGTATCGCAGAAGCACTGACAGAAGGGATGCAATGTGTTATGCATCGATAAATGTCATCAATACCGTTGTCACCGATCCCCCAGAACATGAGGCTCACTCAGGGGAATCAGATGAAGAAGTTCCTGTTCAAGAGGGTGTATGCGCTGAAACAAATGAAGAAGGTGTGTATACCTAGAATCAAAGGCTTACCCAGAATTTAGGTATTCCTTCAAATAACCAACTTCCCCCTCTCCGAAAGGCATCCAACAAGGGGAAAGGATAAAGTTAGGTTACATTCCACCCTACCTCTGGAGAAGGTCAATCACTCTCATTAGAGGAAAGGTTCGCACAACAAGAGGAAGGAATGAAGGAGTTATGGACGTTAAATGTAGAACTACTTCAAGGTAGTATTCCTCCTAAGCGTGCTGGAATTAGTCAATCAAGGGAATTTGTTGCATCTACTAGGATGGATCAAAAATATCCTCCTTTAAAAGTACACCCTCACAGGTCCAATCCTATGGGTCATACGTAACAACAATCGGTAATACTACCATCAGTGGTAGTCTCGGTCACCACACCCGTCCAAACTTCAGTTATTGCACCCATACAGGTCCAAGATCAACCATATGTTTCTCAAAAATTAATGACTACCATTGAGTCATTAATAGCTCGGTTGGAAGATATGGAAGGAAAGCATGCACCAGTTCAAATGGAGAAGAGATCTTACCTTGAATGGGTGGATTCAATTCCACCCCCATCAAATTTTGTGAGTACCACATTCCCAATTTTTAATGGTTCGGGAGATCCATAACAACACTTAACACATTTTTTTTCTCGTTGTGATCCCATGATGGGAACTCCTCAACAACAAGAAGTAGTTAAGATCAGGTGTTTTGTACAGTAATTACAAGGGCCTGCTTTCTTCTGGTATACAACCTTGCAATCCCGGTCAATTACTGGGTGGAAAGATCTCTGTCAAAAATTTCTTCTTCAATTCATCTCAACATTTCCAAAGACAACAGTTTTTTATCTTACAAATTGTAAGAAAAGGGAAAATGAAATAGTTTCAGATTTCATTGCTTGATGGAAGGGATTAACATATTCCTTAATTTTAGCACTCCCTCAAGAATAATTATTGCCAATCTGTGTGGAAAATTTGCGTGATGAATTACGCACACCGTTGATACCTGTGAAATACACAGGAGGGTTTCGAGACCTTACTTCAATTGCTCAGCATATTGAAGAATCTCTTACAAAGACTAGGGTTAAAACTTGTGTAATTCCATCAGTTCCAGGAAAGAGAATGGGGAAAGAAGAGACTTCTATAGTTAGCTTAAACTAGCATCTGTACCGGATTCCACTTCAAAACCTTCATTTTATCGAAGGGCTCTACCTCCTGAGCGTCAACAACAATGGCTGCCTTGTCAAGATGATCAAAGAGATCAAAGGTGGAAATGGTTTGAAGATTTGAAGAAAAAAATTTATTCTTTCCGGAATTAACAAGTTCCAGGCTACTTCATCTCAGCTCTGGAAAACAACATGGTTCAGTTTCCAAGGCACAAAAGGCCGAACAAAGAAGGATATGAAGAACTACCTAACTATTAACCATTTCATCTGATGTTGGGGCATCTTATTCAGGAGTTTTTTGTCTTCAAAGACCTCCTGCAAAATATGGTGGACTCTAGACAGGTAAAACTGAAAGGTTCTTCAGCTCAAGTAGCATGTGTTACTGCTACTGATCCAGAGGAAGAAGACGAGTGGCATGAAGTCAAAAGAAAAAATGCGCAGAAATATAATGATTGGATGGTCAGGAAAACGATCAAACAAACTCATGCCATTTTACGAACACAATTGAATCAACCAATTGTGTCTTCTGCTATGAATGCCATAGAAAAATCCCCATCATCAGAAGGAAAATCCTCAAAGAGGCGGTATAATTAGAATAAAGAAGAATAGTCATAAGAGGATGATTTCATGTCAAAACCTAAATTATCATTGACTATGGTAGATTTTATGCCATCTGGTTTAAAAGCACGGGCACCGCCCTACTAAATGGCACAGCCTGAATTGTCTAATCAGGCAGAATCTTCATCAGATGAAGAATTCATCTTTGGTTCTGTTAACATGATTCACTTAACGGATCTATATTCCAATGACAGTTTTGATTTTGATGAGCCTGAGTTCCCTGTATCAAACAGAGGAATTAGAGGTAGAGATAGAGGTCTAGGATACAGGGGAAGATGTGGATATTCTAGAAGCCACTATTTCAATCCTACCCCTACCAGAACTATATATGCTGCCGAAACTCGTGGCAAGGCCCTTCAATGGGCTCAACAGGAACATGAAAGTTCCTCCACACATGGAAGATTCAGTCCTAGAATAATTATTTTGGAGGATCAGTTAGAGGTTACCCCTTCTTCTTCTCAGCAAATAAATAGACCTAGTCGGTCTAATCTATCGAATCTAGGAGTATTTCCAACTCCTAACTCGATACAAGATGCATCTACTTCCAAAGCATCAACTTCCAAGGAACCTACAAAACCACATGTTCCTATTGGGAATCGCAGACCTTTGGACCAAAAGTATGATGTCTTGAAACATTTGGCCCAAGTACCAGACAAGTTATCAATTATGGATGCCTTGAATCTATCAAAGGATCTTCGGGAGGCACTCATTGAGGCTTTGTCAAGTCCTCAGGAATTCGAAACTAAAATTTTTGCGGCTAAAGTCTACCATATAGAGAATGATCCTGTAGAATGTCATGCAGTGATATATTTTACAGATGAAGATTAAGATGATGTTGTACATGGTCACATCGGACCTTTGTATTTATCTGGAAAAGTCAATTATATAGACATCCGATGACCTTTCATTGATAATGGTTTAGGAGTCAACCTCATACCTATTCATACACTTTGTCTATTGGGCCTCACTGAATCTGATTTATCTTCTTCTACTTTTATGTTGCAAGGATATGATAAAAATGAACAAGAACCTCTGGGCGAGATTACACTCAGAACTATGTTTGGAGACCTTGTTTCTAATTCAGATTTCATGGTTGTTCGTCATGACACAACCTTCAACATTTTTCTTGGAAGACTTTGGCTACATCAACATGTGGTCGTACCTTAGTCATACCATCAGTGTCTCAAATATTGTTTCAATGGTCTAATTAGGACATTGTATGGTGAGAAAGCCCCATTCAAAACATTTGAATATTAATACATTGAGGCATAATTCTATCACATGGATGGAAAGGAGATATCCATAAAAAAGGAGGTTACCAAAATTAATGCTCCATATGGTTTGGAAAAGATTTTAGTAAACCCATTCATACATGTGAGTACAGATTATGTGTTGCCTATCAGTCAAACTGACAGAATAGACCCAAATCCAAATACTCTTATGGAAGCTTCCATAATGTCAATTACGGAAACCAATCCAGACAGCATGGGAGAAATTTCTAATTCACCAGGCAATGATGAAATCTCAAATGGAGATGTCTTCATTTCATCTGTGGAAATCCAGCAATTCTATACTTCAAAAACCAGGCTAGAAGAAGTTATAGAAATGTCAGAGGCGAATAATGATGTCGATTCTAAATCGATCATCTCCTATTTATTACCCAAGGAAGACCCTTCATCATCAATAGGGTCAGAAATGATAGTATCTTCTTCAAGATTTTAAAATTTTAACTTCTCTCCTGATCATGGAAATTCTGCTTTATCATCTACTATGGAAGTAGAAACAAAATAAGTAACACATACTGAAGAAGAAGAGGAATATCTCAGGGATTCTCATCCAACATTTGAAGAGGGTATCTCTACCACTGTGGATGAACTCAGAGAAATAAATCTGGGTACAAAAGAAGATCCATTCCCCACTTTAATTAGTGTGGCCATGAATCTTGAAGAGCAAGAAATGTATACTTCTTTTCTAAAGCAAAATCGATATGTTTTTGTTTGGAATTATATAGAAATTCCAGGTATTGATCCCGATGTTTCCACTCATCATTTGGGTTTACCAGAAGAACATTGAGGATTCAAGCAAGCCGCAAGAAGAACACACCCAACTTATGCCTCCAAAATTGAAGCTAAAGTTGATAAGCTTATCAAAGCTAACTTCGTCAGAGAAGTTCAGTATCCCAAATGGCTGGATAATATTCTCCCTGTGAAAAAGAATAATGGACAAATTAGAGTTTTCATTGACTTCAGAGATCTTAATCAGCATTGTCCCAAAGATGATTTTCCAGTTCCAATCACAGAATGCTTAATTTATGCAACAGTTGGCTACGAAGCTCTTTCCTTTATGGATGGATATTCTGGGTACAATCAAATACAAATGGCCCTAGAGGATGAGGAGTCTACATCTTTCTGTGCTCCTCAAGGTGTGTTTTGATATCGGGTAATTCCCTTTGGCCTGAAGAATGCAGGTGAAACGTATCAACGTTCCATGCACCATATCTTTAAACCCTTTTTAGGAAAATTTGTTGAATGTTATGTGGATGATTTGGTGGTTAAATACAGACAATGTTCTGATCACTTAGCCGATCTAGAAATCATATTCAACAAACTTCGACAACACAATTTGAAGAAAAACCCCTTGAAATGTGATTTTGGGGTAACCTCAGGAAAATTTCTCTACTTTGTTATACACCATCGTGGTATCGAAGTTGATCCTGAGAAGAAAAAATCAATCCTTGGTATGTCATCTCCTCGAGATTTTAAATAATTAAGAGGACTTCGAGGACACTTGGCCTATATTCGGCGTTTCATTGCCAATTTGTCAGGAAAGTGTTTACCCTTCACCAAATTAATGAAGATGGGAGTCACCTACTAGTGGACTGAAGAATGTCCAAAAGCATTCGATATTCTCAATAAATATCTCTTGAGTCCACCGGTATTAATTCCACCCATTGAAGGAAGACCACTTATTCTCTATGTGACAGCTTTAGAGTGATCATTGGGTGCCTTACTTGCCCAAAAGAATGATGTTGGGAATGAAAACAGCCTTTACTATCTTAGTCGGACTATGCTTGAGGCGGAAACTCGGTATTCAAGTATTGAAAAGTGATTCCTAGCATTAATCTTTGCAGTTTAGAAATTGAGACACTACCTGCAACATCATGAGGTTCAATTGGTATCTCGCAATAACCTGCTCAAATTTATCCTTATTCATCCAATGCTTACAGGACATTTGACAAGGTGGGCAGTTATTTTATAGCAGTTTGATATCCAATACGTGTCTCAAAAGGTAATAAAGGGCCAAGATCTTGCAGATTTCCTTGCTGAACACCCTTCGGTAGAAGATACATCTTCAGATATTGAACTTCCTGATGAGGAAGTCTTCTCTATTCAAGATAATCCTCAAACATGGGAAATGTACTTTGATGGTGCTTCCAGAAGTCCAACAGGGAAGAAAATGGAAGATCCTAAATTCAACAAAGTTGGGTTGGTAATTGTACTTATTTCCCCAGAAAAGGCAGTTCTACCATATTCCTTGTTATTGTTGGGAGGCGGTACAAATAATGAAGTAGAATATCAAGCTCTCATCATAGGATTATAGTTGGCTCTTCAGGCATAGGTGAATCACTTTAAAGTAAAAGGTGATTCATATTTGGTAATCAAACAAATAAATGGGGATTATGCCATCAAAAAAGAAGAGTTAATCCATTTGTATGATTATGTTAGAGATTTAATGGTGGAATTTCCTTCGGAACCAACATTTTCTTATGTCCCGTGATCACAAAATGCCCAAGTTGATGCACTGGATAATGTAGCCACAACACTAGAAGATGCAAACTGGGACGAAAAAATAATTAGTATTGCCCACCGTCATCCAGTTTCACCTTATGTTCAAATAAGAATGGAGGAAATCAATGAAATCAGCCCCATTTATGAACCATATGGCCATACTATAGGATGGATGACACCTATCAGGGAATATATTCAAAATGGAACACTCCCACCTGATAGACCCAGGAAAGAACAAGTCCGGTGACGTGTGGTCAATTTTACTCTTTATGATATCCCAAATCACAAAAAAAATATCTACAAGTGAGGTTTTGATGGAATTATCTTCAGATGTATTGATGGTGAAGAGAAAATGGCTATCATGAAACAAGTACATGCAGGAGTCTGTGGTGCCCACCAGTCTGGACATAGACTGTTTGATCAAATTCGAAGACTTGGATACTTCTGGCCTTTAATGATACAAGATTGTGTTGATTCCACTAAGAAGTGTCATTCTTGAAAAGTATATGAAAATTTCATTCATCAACCCCCAGAGTTGCGTCATACAACTAAATAATCATGGCTATTTTCCACATGGGGAATGGGTGTAGTAGGACCTTACCCTTCGGCTACATCCAAGTAGTTTAAGTATATTCTTACTGCTACTGACTTATTTTCCAAATGGTCAGAGGCAATACCTCTCAAAGAAGTTAGTTCTAAAAGAATTTTTAGCTTCATCAAGTCTAACATCATTACCAGATTTGGTGTCCCTCATACCATATTGATGGACAATGGCACCAACTTATGTTCATCCAAGGTAAGGAAGTTGTATCAAGAATACAACATCAAATCCGATAATTCATATCAGTATCATGCAGCGACCAATGGCCAAATAGAAGCCTTCAATAATACTCTTTCAAACATACTGCAAAATATGGTGGATAAATATAAGAAATCATGGGCTGATAAACTTTTTCATGCTTTATGGGCTTATCGGACCACCACTCGCACTGCTACATGGTCAACTCCATATTCATTGGTATATGGAACATAATTAGTCTTGCCCATTAAGGTTCAATTACCTTCACTCAGAGTAGCCATTTGTGATCAGTCATCTACAGATGAAAAATATCAAAATCTATTGGATGAATTGGAACAATTAGATGAAAAAAAATTGTGTACCCTGCACCACTTGGAAGTCTATCAGAATCGAATAGCACATGCTTTCAATAAAAAAGTTCTTCTTCGTTCATTCATTTAAGGAGAATTGGTATTGGTCCTCATAAATCTAGTGATACCAGGAAAGAAGCCTCCAAATCTTGAGCCAAAATGGGAAGGACCTTACTCAATACATAATGTCTACTCCAATGGAGATTATTCTTTAATCTCAATGGATGGAGAACTCATCACGACTCCAACCAGTGTCAGATTCTTGAAGAAGTATTTTGTGTAATAGAAATACATATATTTGTCCAACATGACATTAAACTGTGTTGTCCTAGCTACACGATGATAAACAGTGTAGCACTGGTCCATGCATATGACCTTAAACTATTTTAGTCCTTACTGCAAGACTTTAAACTACACGGTCCCTATAGTCCTCACTGAAAGAATTTAAAATTCTTATCCCCTGTATCATCCAACATGATGTTAAACTGTGTCCCCTCTATCATCCTGCAAGACTTTAAACTATAAACAGTCCCTTATACATCTTACATTACATTAAACTATACATATTTTTCATGCATGACGTTTAAACTGTGAAAAAGTCCCTTAATACGTCCTACATGACGTTAAACCGTGCACATGTCCCACATGATGTTAAACTGTGAATCGTTAGGGTTGTTGCTACCTATTGTTTCTCACACTAAGAATGACTCACGTGAGCTTAGAGTAAGCTTCAACCATAACACCCTCTCTGGGCCGCCAACCACGCGTAAGTCCCAACACCATTTTCAGGTCGTTGTCCTCAAGTACAACTCGATCACCAATTCACTCTCAATCGAACTACACAGACTTTGATCATTTCCTTCTAGGCTGGGTACGTAGGCAACCTCCCAAGGTTCAATCCCAAAACCAACATCTTCACATAGGTTCACCTCCATATCATATAATGTTGATCCGTGAAGCCCCCCCCCAAACCAATATCTTCAATTTTGGTTCACCGTCATCCTTGCCATATGACATTAAACTATACAGTCCCCCATTGTCCTCACTGCAAGACATTAAACTGCATATCCATACGTCCTAGATACATGATTCTAAACTATGCAACACCGGTCCATGCATATGACCTTAAACTATTCGCACTTTTGTCCTGTATGATAATAAACTACAACATTATTTGACACCCTCACCTGAGAGGGAATAATTATTGACATTGATCTCCAATCATGTTATATTCCAAAGACTATGTGCATACATGGTAATGCCCGAACCTTTAATCTTGGATCCAACCATCATTGCACTAAAGTCCCCTTTCACCCTTCACATGTACGAACCAAATCTGTACAAAGGGTATTTCAAGAACTATGTACGGCTTGATTACCATTTTTATAAGATACGTAGAAACGTTCAAGCATCCCTCAAACCCAACCCCAAGTCTTTAGGCCTAACCCCAAATTCCACTTTCAGTCCCTTGGATGAAAAGTCCCACCTGTGGGCACATGAATGTGGTATAAAAACCCTGGTCTTTATTCACATCAGGTTCATAACAAACACACAATGTGTCTCCCTCATTATGGTCCGAACTCCATGACCCTAAACTAAGATCTCCTACGCTCTCATCCCACATGATGTTAAACTGTATTTCAATAACTACGTATGGATTGATTCCCATCTTTATGGGATATGTAGTGAAGTCAAGAACCTCAATTCAGGACCCAACCACAACATGATTATGGTTAGCATTGGTCTGTGTATCTCCTCCATGCATTGGACAATGCCCGTTTTGATGTGTCATACTCCTAAACTTAAATACTTCCAGATCTCCATAACCATTCTCTTGACTTCTGGTCACAAAATGTCTGATACCCAGGAATTATTTTGCCTGACTATGCAGCACATTCCCTTAGGCGGCCTTGTATAGTTAGTCTACATAACAGACCTGTCAGCCAAAAGATGATATTATTTGACTATGTAGCCAATGACCTTAAGTGGACCTACATAATCCAACCCCGTAACGGGTTTGTAAAATAGTGGTAACTTCATTCTTGGGGGCAAAACCTCTTTTGTCCTTATTAGTCTTAACGACGATATGTAGGGATCCACAAAAAATAGTCATCCTTAACATATTTGTCTCATACTCTTTTTCACGATCTGAAAGTATTCAAGTCTATGGTTTATATTTTCCTTCCCTGCGTTTGGGTTAGACCTTCATAGGAGTGACATCCATACAATTCTTTGACAATATTGATTGGGAATATTATCTCCACATACAAGTACCTCTCTCCATACAACAGACTCTATGTTTTGGAAAATTTGAATCTCCATAAAATTCCACTGGCTTTTAGCAATAGAAAAGTAAAATTTCTGAGAGTTCTTTTGTCTGACTATACAGCACATGCCCCTAGGTGGCCTTGCATAAGTAGTCTACATAATAGACCTGTCAGCCAAAAGATGCTATTATTTGACTATGTAGCCAATGCCCTTAAGTGACCCTGCATACTTCAACCCCCTAACAGGTTTGTTAAATAGTGGTAAATTCAATCTTAGGATATACTTCCTCAAATTCCCTTTAGCCCTTTTTTCATATCATCCCTCAGATTCAAAATTTCTTAAGTCATATTTTACATGTTTTCCCCCATACTTGAATGTGGTAATATGTTTTCAAACCAATTATTAAGCAATTGAGTCAATTTTTTTAATCCATTTGGTCAAAGATATTTGACCTTAAATGTTACTCTTTTTATGTCTGACATGCATGACTTTAAAATTCCAACAAAAGACAAAGGAACTATGAACAAAAGTCGAGTACTAGCTTGCTAAACATACATATTGTATGATTTAGGCAATATTGAGAAACAAAATATGCAAATTTTGTAGGTTTGTTTGTATAATCCTAGAAAAAATCAAACTATGATTACTAGGCCCATTGGATTAGGTATATATATATATATATATAAGCAAGTCGAAAGAGAATTCAGGCGCAAATGATTGAAGATGAAAGTGTTTTTCATTGATGTACAAGAGTTAGAAGGACATCCAAAGATTGGAGTCTCTTCTATTTTTCAAGAATTACAAGAGGCTTTCAATATAACTCTTCATTTTATTTACGGCATCTTGAGCTTCATCAGAAGCCACTTGAAGTTCATTCACTCGACCAACTTCTCTCTTTTCATCTTGATGGAGTGCTTTATTGGCATCTGCGATGGATTTCATACCATTCATCTGAACTCCTTCCAGTGAATTGTTAAGCTGGTCAAGTTCCCTAGTAACAACATCTAACTGTTGCTGAAGGTGCATCTGCTGGAAAAATTTCTCCTTGATCTTATACTTCAGCTCCTTCAACTTTGTAGCATGATCAACCTTATCTCGGGACACTGTCGCCTCTAATTCACTGATATTGGTCAACAACCTTACTCTGGTCCGATATTGACAGTACTTTTTCTCATTCTCCCTCCTTAAGATGGCTTGTTTCACCATGGCATGGATCTCTTGATATCCAAAACCGCCAAGTCCTAACATGACAAATAAGGATGACAGTCGTGGGATCTTCAAAGATAGCTCTTCAAGAGGCACTTCAGATATGATCTTCCATATATTCTTCCATGCCTTGCGATGTGAGAATTGGAGCACCTTCTGCACCTATGGGTCTGATTCAGCATCACTATCACAGGGGGGAATATAGTCCAGGATTAATGTACTTAAAGAAGTTCCATGTTCTGCTCCTTCCCCCTAACCCTTGGTACTTCAATTTATACTCCTGTTGGGGTGAAGGCTGAGACTTCACCTCCAGATCTAGCCACTAAAATTGACGACCCTTTATAGTCAATTGAAAGTTTTGGTTAGTTTCAATGGATAAAAAAGTTGATTATTTTTTCTTTCAAATTAAGTACATCCAAAAATATTATTATCTCTTAACCAACGGTAGATCAACATCATGAGAAGGTTCCTCCTCGTGTTTCCTAGCTTCAACATGATTTTTAGGATGGGTTTTAGGAAGCTCTGCTGGGTTAAGCTCCACTTGATCTAGCATCTCTGCAATGATAGGGTTGTCTCTACCCACTTCGGGCATCGGCAGGTCAGTAGCTTGCTCAGGCAGAACTGCAAATTTCTACCAATCATGGTCAAAGATGTAATAAGAAATTTTTAATAGGACAAAGGATAACACTCGTGTCAAAAATCTTCTAAATTACATGGTAATTTAACGTGATCTAAAATTTCATCAAAAGATGCGCCAAGTTTCATCATTTCATCCAGTGATATCTAAGATTCCTAGTTAGTCTCACCAATGGGAGCATTTGATATGTATTCTTGAAGACCCTCATCCTATAGGCTCTAACCCCAGACAGCTTCTTCAGAGAAAATTGAGGATTCAGTTGCAGTGGCTGCAAAATGTTCTAGTGTAGGTGTTGAAACTAAAGTATCACAGAATAGAAGTCAGTTGATGTTTTCATTCAACATTCTATGAATTATTGTTAATTTAATAGAAGCGGGATCTTCTCTCCTTGAAGTAGCAATAGGAGTATTACTGGGAACAGAAGTTGGCTCTTCTTCTCTCCTCATTTCTTCAGGAGCAGCCAGGTCAGCAAGAATTTTCGACTGTTCTCCAGCACCCTTTGTCATCCTCAGAGGAGGGTCAGTCCTATCCCTCAAAGTCGAAATCAAAGAAGCCTCTAAAATCCCAAGAAGTATGATCAATCTTTTCATGATTTAGTATTCATGACTATCTGAAGTACTTACCACTACTGATGAAACGTTTAGCTGCAGACTTCTTCCTTAAATGCCTTTGTTTCTTTGACTTTTTGGGTGTGTTGACATCTCCACCTCCAAATACAGGTATTGGAGAGTGAAAAACCCTTTCTAATTCCTCGTCCATGTCTTTTCGGCCTGGAGATACCTCACCCTGATTGCGAAGAGATTCAGTGGCTCCATTAGACGTGCCACTAGGGATGTACTGTGGTGAAGGGATCTCAATAGTTCCTTTCTTAACAAGCTGCAGGATGAAGGAAGCAATTTACTTGAGTAACAAAACTTTGACTGAAATCAAGTTGCAAAGAAAATAAGGAAACAAACTTATATATTCAGGAGCCACATAATCGTGCCACTCCTCATCTACTGAAGCATCAATCCCCTCAGTGGTTCCACGATCCATCATTTCCTTCACTCTCTTGGTGATAGGAATGGAATCATCAGTGGCATATATGAGCATCTCTAGCTCTCTAATGTAAGCCCGCACTTCATCAGGGTTATCCTCGAAACAGATATCAGTAGAAGCCTGAAGATTCCCTACTCCAGGGATATGTATCCCTTCACATATGTCTAGCCAGGCGATTTCCGCATCACAATATAAACTCTGCCATGTCTGGATAGACTCTAGTCATAAATATTCAGCATGTGCACTAGAAGGCTGCGAGGAGGGTCCTACAATCTTGGACTTCAACTTCTTCCCAGCTCCTATAATCACAGATAAAGAATAAGAAAATGAAACTTGTTGCTCTATAAAATAATGGAGATTAAATTGCCTCAGTGATATAACTCATCAGGAGTTGATGAAGTAGGTCTCTTGACTCTAGAAGGAGGATTATATATGGAACGAGGCCGCTTTGAAGCATGTCGTGCCTCATCATCCCCATCCTGGGAATCTGGAAAATCAGCCTTGGGTGAGGAACCCGGTGAATCAGCTCCAGGTGAGGAAGAGTCACCTTCCAGATGAAGGGTTTCTTTCATTAAAGTTATCTTTTTTATCCCCACCCGAGGAACCAGATGATTCATTACTCCTTCAGGGTATGATGCTACCCAGTTCTCAACATACCATGTAGTCAAGTGACTCACCACTCGAGAAACTGGTAGACCAAACACTACCCTGGTCTTCTCTATAGCTATCAACAACCATAGTTGTTGGTCAACCATTGGATGCTTCTCTGACCTGACATTCACACGAGGGGATACAACAATCTGCTGCAGACACTTGAATTGGCGTGCAAATCTATATGGAGGATAGGCCTCGCATATAATCTCTCCATCAATTCTGGTGGCCAATACACCATCTCTGCAAACCATCATGTATGACCTCAACTCCAGGCGATCTGTTCCATCATCAACAAACCGCTCGGTTGGTGGGTTTCAATAAGGTAAGAAATGAAATTTCTTGAACATGCTCAGACTCACCTTCAAATCATAAAGATTGAGGGTCAATGGAGAAATTCTAGAAAAGGCCTGCACCGATGGCCTAAAAGAACTTCCAGGAACCTATACTCCACTCTCTATAGCATATTTCCTAAAGTGAGTGGCGATCCATCCCCACAAAACTTGGAATGGTCCCACTATTCTCAAAGGAGAATTACCCGTATAGACATGGAGTAAGCTCCTGTGAATCTTTTCCAAAATCGGGGTGGCCAACCCAACCATTTTTCTCTCAGCCAACTTGAATGCAACAACATAGGTCCTTGTCCTGATGCCTCCCTTCGAATCGCTAACTAGAAGAAGATAAACACTTAGCCACAAAGCTAAAAAGCCTGCTAGACAGGTCTTCTCTGAGATTATTTGGTCCACTTCATACCCCAACTTTTCAAATTATTCCACTTCCAGAGTTGGCCAAAATGTGCCAAGAGCACCCCTATTCTCTGTTCTGGGGAAACTGGTAGAATGAGTACAGGTGGGCCCCTTCTCCTCTTCTTGATAAGAAACATATTCATCCACTCCTCTAGATTAATATCCTTTCTAGAATGAGTTTTGGTGGACTTTGAATTCTTGATCTTGTGGAAAATTTTCAATAATTCTCGATCCAAATCCGGAGTCTTATACGAATCATTCCAAGCTACCTTGGGGGGGTGAATTAATCATACATATTGCCTAAAATTGGATCCCCTGAGATCTTGTAGACATCCCACAAACTGATGCCTACTTCTCCATGAGTCAGATGGAAAGAATTGGTTTCTGGGCTCCAGTAGCTGATTAGCTCCGGCACAAAGTTATCATTTCTGTAGACATATGTCTGCCCAGCCCAGACAACTTCATATATTGCGGCTCCCTTCACATCTTCAACAAAATCTGCAAAGTTTTTTGGCACCCAATATGCCCACATCCAAGTCGGCTTCACACCTCCTCCAGGATGGAAGTCCCAACTCTTCTTCCAGCCTTTGGATTGATCCATCTGAGAATTTCGGAAGATTGAGGGATAACAATGCGGCTGCAGCTCAGACTTGTGAGGTTTTAGATCTGGGGAACAAGGGATATGATGCATTATGTAGTCCTTCTCCACTATTCCAGCATTAACAAATGATCCTGCAACTGAAACATTTTTTGAAGAAAAGTTGGTGTGAGTTTGAAACCAAGAATGCGGGAGATAGTTCTTTTGCTCTGGAATGTTGACTCCTTGCAGATGACCATGGCCATATAAAGGCATATAAATGCTCCGTGGGAAATTGACATGATATTTCTTCAAGTACTTGTCCAAATCTAGGATAGTGCTGTTGCATATATCATAGTAATCATGGCTAACTATGTTCATCATGTCATCAATCCGCTTGCTGGCCAATTCATCAGCCGATCCAATTATTCTGGGAACCATTGAATCTGCACAAAGATCGAATAATTAACTTTTAAGTAAGTTGTTTTTTCATAAAATTTGTGAAGAAATCGAAAAAATGTCCAAAGCATTGTGGTGCGCAAGTCTAATCTTGGAGCGCAAGTCTAAGTCGGTCGCGCAAGTTGTACCGCGCTAGTACTCGCGCGCAAGTCAGAAACAGACTGAGGAAGCGCGATGCAATGAAAAGAAGCGCGGACAAGCAAAAATTCAAGACACATGTGTGAAAAGAGCTCACTTGCGCGATGAGAGCGAGAAGTGTTTGAAATCTGGATGCTTTGCACGAAGTGACACCTATATTTATAGGCGGTCCAGAAACTTACGCAGCGCAACCTGCACGCCTCATACCTGTGCGCCACTGGATCATGGTTTTCTCCTTTACCTCAGAGTCAAATCCTCTTTCCTTTTTCAGATCCAACTCTGAGGGGGGACTTTTGTTGACGCTCCATTTTGTCACAGAGTCCCAAGATTGACTAAGGGGAATACCTTGAGCAAAGAAGAGGGAAGATTCATCAAAAAAATTGCAAATAAATTAAGGCGCGCAAGTATACCTACACGCAAGTCACTTGTGCACCCTAAATGAAATTTCGTGCAAACCTTAGGTGTCCTATAAATACCCCCTGTGGGCCCCCCATTTCAAGATCGAAAAATCCAAAACTCAGATTCAATCTCTAGTCGCCCAAGTCTCTGTCTGAAGTCTTCTGAACACTTCTAAGGAAATTATTTACCTAGAATGGAAGCTCTCAAGAGGAAGAATAAAGACTAAGTATTAAAACTCATCAATACTTGCGCGCCTAAGTGTCCAGCCCTTAAGGGAAGTGAAAAAACTTGTGCGCCGCCTTTCCCTCTCAAGGAAACTTGCACGCCACACATCTGAAAGCCTCTAGGGATAATACTAAGGGATCCAATTCAAAGTCTCCCAAGTATCACTTCATGGATTATTCGTCGCCCAAGTTGACTCATGTCACGAAAGTATACTTGCGCGACCAGGACTTGCGCGCCCAAATAGGACTTGCGTGCCTACCTCTTTTTGGGTGGCCCTACTGCCTATTCACCTCTTTTCTTCAAATCCACCTTTCCTCTTCAAGATCTAACCTTCAAAACCCTCTTCAAATCCACTTATGGAATGTTTTATTTGTTGGATTCCTTATCTGAAAGGAATTCTGTGGAACATCTCTCAAAACCTCATGATTTACATAAATTTATGTCACTAAGGTTAGAGATTTACTTCATTCAACCTCATCCTTTAAGATGAGAAGATCCCTAATCTGGGCATCCTACTTAGGAGTAATCCCCAATCATAAATCCCCTCTAATATGGGAATCCTCTTTAAGAGTAAGCCCCAAGTTACCTTATCTGGGCATCCTTCTCAAGAGTAAGCCCCAATAATAAGTCCCCTTAACCTTGGGCATCCTTCTCAGGAGTAATCCCCAATCATAAGTTAAAGTTCCCTTTAATCTGGGCATCCTCCTTAGAAGTAATCCCCAAATTAATAATCTTAATCTCCATAAATCACAAATACCTTTATGGACCCTGTTAATGGGCATCCTACTTAGGAGTAAGCCCTAAGTCCCCCCCTAATTTGGGCATCCTCCTCAGGAGTAAGCCCCAAGTTAGAGTATCCAAATCTCCATAAAACACGAATATCTTTATGGACCTTGTTCTTAGGCTTCTTTCCAGAAGTAAATCCTAATCTTCATCTACTTGGGTAGTCACACATACATAAGCCCCATATCATTCCTTGTGACCACATGTTTTGTGAAAAAAATCATCAGGTTTAATGATACCTCTTGTTTCTCACACCGAGCATGACTCACGTGAGCTTAGAGTGTAAAAGTAACCACGACACATCTCTTTGGGGCGTTAATCATACGTAATCCCCACACTTCTTAATCGAACTACATGGAATTTGATCTCTACCTTAAAAGTAGAGTACGTAGAAGGACTTTCTAAGGTTCAAGACCATCACCCATTAATTCTCATTCGTCTCATATAACGTTAATCTATATCTTAACTCCTGAACTATGTGGGTTCTGATTCCTCTTTAACAAGGATACGTAGGTAGCCCATCCGTGGGTACGATCCCAACTCTGAAATAATCCATTTCCTTCTGAATGAAAATAAACATCAAGTGTCCCACTGAGTGGCTTTAAAACTAGTATGGTCATCATAATGACCAAGATATTTCTATATAATTTATTGAAGGATACCATTGACTAAGAATCTCCAATACATACGGATGATTCTCCGTCGATGAAGAACCTCAAATACATATAAAAGATTCTCTAAATCTCATACATATCAATCATTGATTACAAGATCTAAAGGAAAAACTCATTTTCATACTTGGTGAATTAATAAGGATTCGTGAACATAACTTAAATCTATGAGAGAGTCCCGGAGTAAGAAATAATTCCCCCCAAAAAGGTGTGATGAGCCTGACCTCCCATCCTCTCAACCAATGCAAATTCTTAAGCCTCATCGGTCCATGGCTAATGGGCACCTACCTTTGGAAAGTAGTTCTAAATGGATTTATAATCATTGGATGTTTTCGGTTCTACGAATAAACCCGTTAGAAACCGATTGGAAAGTTTGAACCTTAAACAAACAAGGTAATCCCCATTTCCAAGAAGAAACAGAGTTTCAATCCCTAATAGAGGACCCTCACCACATCAAGGAGTGTTCTTTAGAAGATTAAGTATCAAACTTTATAGATATGTGGGGGAGTAATGAACTTTATTAGCAATGTGTGGGGGATTAATACCTCATTAGTATTGAGGGAGTACCGACCCCATGCTAGATTTGGGAGACTTGTTTACCTATGTGTGTGGGGGAGTTCCAAACTTCATGAAGAATATGGGGTACCTACACCCTTCCATCAACACATAACCATGGGAAAACCATACCCCATGAATGATTTGATCAATATACACAATCCTCATCTTCCTTCCTACATAACTAAGATGATTAAATTGAATGAATCACCTCACATCCCACCTATGATGTTTAAGAGAAGATCATGACTGCATTCTATATGGAAAATGAATATTATGTATTCATGAACCTAAATATGGGTCATGAACTAGGTGATACAAAAACCCATGAAGGTTAGAAAAAGAACATGGCATGTATTGTAAGGGTACACAGTGTATATCCTCTCAGTAATAGTATTGTCATTTTTTGCCTCTTCACATGGCATGTGAAGTTAATGTACATAAATTTAACTAGGATGGGTAGAAATTATGAGACCAATATGTACTTGAAATGTATCCCAAATACATAGTTCCATGTCATCTTGGGGTACATGGCATTTTTGAGGTGATACACAGTGTGTGATTCTCACGTGAGTACTTAGTGTGTACTACTCCCTGAGTCATGTCATGTAGGAAAACATGGAATGTACTCAAACTACACATCATGTTGATAGTTATGTACCCATCCTACCAACTTAATCTCATGCACATGGAAGTTAATTTTATATAGACTACATGGTGTGTGAATACATACCATATTTTGTGTGATAGTTATAATTTCCTACAACCCTATCACCACATCTAAGGAGGTAATTAGCATGTGTTTCTTTGAATTTAACTTTGTAGAATCATGTTCTTCACCCATATTTCTATATTCATCCATGGTTCAAGCTTTTTACACCTTAAATTTCCAAAAATCACATCATAGTTCACCCCATTTCTATCCAGGACCCTTAAGGGTTTTTCCCGCTAATATACTCTTCCTAGTAACACCCCCATCATAGTTTATTTCTCATCCCTTGATCAAATACATGCCAAATATCCACACTAAAATCACATTGTGTGCATTGACCATTATCCCACTTTCCTAACCATAAAAGAATCATTGATAATGCATGTGGTTTTGCAATAAATGATTCACCGCATGAAGAATAAAAATTCATAAAGTTCATTGGAAAAATAAGAATTATGAGGTAAAAAATCAAAATAAAATCCATACCACAATACAAATTCGTTTAACGGCGGTGGAGGAATCGGTGACCGAGGAAGAGGAGGAGGGAGGAGAGGAGGGAGGAGAGGAGGCAGCGGTGGCGGCAACGGCGACAACGACGACGGAGGAGGAGGGAGAGGAGGGAGGAGAGAAGGGGGGAGAGGAGGTGACATCAGTGAAGACGACAGAGGAAATGGCAGTTGAGACGACAATGGCGGCAGTTGGGATCGGGTTTCATGAGAGCTTGAGGGTGCAATGAAAGATGAGAAAGTTAGGGTTAATTTATAAAACCCGACGACACTTTTATCAGTTCTAGATAAAAATCACTGATAAAAGTATGTTTTATCAGTGATAAAATTGAAAGTGTTGATAAAAGATGAATTTATCGGTTCGTTTTTAGCCCTGATAAAGGACGATCTTTATCAGTGCTAAAAAATAACTGATAAATAGATGTTTTATCAGCGCTTTTTAGTTAGCACTGATAAAACATACCATTTATTCATAATTATATAATCATAACCTGTAGCACCTCAAACATTTTATGGTATGTTTCTCTTAAAAAAATTGTATTCCTTAGATAGCTTATATTTCATGAATCAATGAGCCTCTATGGAACAAAATATGGTTACTTATAGAAGATAGCCATATCCTAGCCATTAAACTTAAATTTTCCAGCTCTGTGATTAGAATTTTAAAAATCTGACATACACAATTGTGTTCAAGATGATATTTAGAGTCTGATAGAATTAACTTAATTTTTAGTAAATGGTAACCTAACTTTATGAATATTAGAATACCATTATGAATAGTAATATAACTCTTATGAATGGTATCCATACCCTTGAGTGTATAAATGAATTTAGGCACCTTAAGAATGAAGATGAATATTTTAAGTGTTTATATATTTCTATTAAATAATGATTTAATTAAATTTTTAATTAATCATATTTAGAAAATTATTTTTAAAAAATAGACTTCATTTTTGGATTCTACACGTTGAAAAATGGTTAGGGTGAATTTTTGGGATTATTCTGAAATACTTGAATTTTTTGTGAATAGTAAAATACATTAATTTACCGTATAAATACATTATAATTTAAATTAAATATTCCTAGCATTATGGGTGATGTAAGCACACAAATATAGAACTAACATTCATATATTACTATTAATGTTCATGTAATACTTCCTATTTCTTATCTTTAGAGGAAATAATAAATTAATGATTATAATATTAAGAAAACTCCTCTCCCCTCCACTATATAAATCACCCCTCACCCCCTCTTCCTCCCACACCACTCAAGCTTCAATACTAGTCTAAATTCTACCAAATAATCTTTCCAATCCCTCTACCCATGTCCAAGACCTACTGGTCTCACCAAAAGGCCAAAAACAAAGGCCTTAAGGAGATTCTCAAGGAGGAGTACTCAAGAGGTGAACCTTTCTTCTCTTTTCTTTCAATTTCTTTTGCAAAGTTCCATTCTTTTGTTCTCCATTCTCACATCCCATCATATAAATGTAATGATAATTCATTACCTTAAATTTAGTATATTTTCATTGTTCTAATAGAATATTTCATCATAATCTCTCATTTCCCCTCTTTTTATACAATAAATGCAAACACCTTCCGAGATGTGTTAATTTATCATACTCAAGGAAGACGGGTTTTCAATTTGCATTAACATCTTTAATAATGGTCATTAAACCTATTAAATGGTTTAACTAGGTCATAACATATGTATTTTATCTTTATTAATGTTCTGTAATCCTTACATATTCATAATATGGAATAATAATACAAAACAAGTTTATTGTGCACAAAATCGCCAAGCCAAATCCGAGCGTTTATTTTTAACTCATCAAACGAGTCATCCTCTTGGTATATAACCAGAATCATTATAAGATAATTTATATATCTTTAATTTCACTAATAATTTATATTAACAATTCTGGATGTTTAAACATATTTCAAACAAACATCCATTCATGAATACAAGTAAACGGATCATGAAAACCAAAGAAGAAAATGCTACCAAAACAATAAAATTTAATCTATTAGACCATAAAAAAGGCCATTAATGAACCTAATAAGGTCATAAAATATAAATTAAATGTTGATGAGGTTATGGAATTGTAGAGACCCGAAGCTTCGCATACATGGACATTACATTACTTTTGCAGAATACTTAGTACATAAGAAAAACACACACACAAGGATCGTAATAGTTTAGTGTCTTTGGAAACTCGGAATATAATCTTCTAATCGTGGTGAAAGATCTTTAACATCTCCCATAAAGATCTTCTTTTTTTTATACCTAAAACCGTTCTTTATATCCTGGGGAAAAGAAAACACAAAAGGGTGACCTCAAATGCTCAGTAAGGGTAAACAAAAGAAATATCAATCACATCATATTCATAATAACATAACATTTTGGAAATCTTAACCTGCAAAAGAGAGCATAATTTCATAACATGGGATAAATCATAGTAGTGAAATGAAATCCCAATAATCATAACTTAAAACATGAAACTTTGTGGCATACACACATAATCATAGAGAATCATTTCTTATTAGTCAAGACTCATTGCCAAGACTATCTTAGTGGACAAAGTCCCTTTCTGAACCGAGTTCACTCCTCGTTTCAGTCCTGTTTCACTGAACCGGTATAACCTACCGTTCCAGCCATGTCTATCTCATGAGATATAAAATCTTTACCCAATGAATTGGAGGGAGATATAGGTTCCACCCATCTCATAATAATACCATTCTTATGTGTGCAACAAAATCAGAAAACCATACATCATAGCATAACCCATGTAATAAAAATGGGAATCTTAAACATCGTGACATCATAAAACAATTTATATAAGATAAAGGAATTCATAAAAATATAATTCCATCACAACATAATCAAATCAATGTAATAATAGGGATAAAAACATAACCCTTTATTATCTTAGATGGAAAATAATTTTGATAAAACACTTGAACTCCATTCTTGAGGAAAATATCCTTTCTGCTTCAATTTTTGTTTCCTTTCTTAACATGTCAAACAATTTTAAAATAAAAGAAGTTGATTAAAAATAAACTTGAAAACTTGTAAGGGAAGCTTCTTGGAAATAATGTTTTAAAAATCCATTCATACCGTATAAGTTAAAAAACATTCTTCGTACTTTTGTCGGAAAAGTCAAAAAGTACCTCGTACGAAAAACGACAAAAGATTCCTTTCATTTATTTTACTAAAAACTCACCGAAGGGTAAAATTGGATTTAAACAATTGTAGGTGGATGGAAATAATATTACATATTGAGGAAACATGGATGTGGATGATAAAATACACCCCAGTAAATTTCAAAGTATAAACAATCTCGGATAAAAATGAGATTGTGATATTTTCCCTTACCTAAGGTCCGATTTGCTTCGTATGTGTCTGAACCTCCTGTATAATTATTTAAATAATGTAATTCACTTATTACAGAATCATAATCATTGTTATTATATCATATATGTTTCACTTATGACTTTATATTACCCATTCTTTTGTAAATTCCATGTTAAAGAGCGTTTTGGGTAAAATCGTTTCACTTGTCGTCCGTGTTTTGACTTGTAATTATTCATATGATTACTTAGATCATGATTACTTAATTCCAGAATATAAAACATGATTTATATATAATATATATTCAGAATATACATATATATAATAGATCAGTAAATGGAAAGAAATACACCGTTCATGGAGACGGTAGGTCGTACGTACGCATGAACGCTGTTTTCGTTTCCTTATTGAGTTGAATGGAATTAAGTAGATGACATACATATATATACACATAAATCCAGTATCATTATTATGTCATATATTTCATGATTACTTATTATATATACTTTATAATCATTCATGAATGGTTAACGTGGAGAATGAATCTCATCGTGTCGTGGAGACGGTAGTCCGTACGTACGCACGAGCGATGATATCATTCTCATGATCGTGGAATTGTATTGGAGTGTATGTATACTATTTCAGAATCAATATCAATTTAAAATAATCATATATAGTTATTATGTACACCATTATACCCATACAAGTAAGGTGGTGGTGGAAAATAGATTACACCATGGCTTGGAGACGGTATTCCGTACGTACGCACGCGCGGTGATTTCGTTTTCCGTAGGATGAATAGATGGTGAAATAAGGTTGTTTCATAATTATAATAACATATCAGTATATAATTGATACTGATGTTATTAATTCATAATGAAACAACCTAATAAGAAGAAGTGGAAGAAGAAATAGAGATGAAAGAATCGGTAACGGACATTACCTCTTCTTTGAAGTGCCTCTTTGAGATCTCCTTTTAGGGAACTAAAATTGGTATTTGAGGAAGACCAGAACCTCTAGGATGTTTCTAGGGAAGTGGAGAAGGGAATTTTTTAGGGGTTGGTCGAGATTTAAGGCTCAAAGTGGTGTGAGGAAGAGAGGTAGGAGATGCCCTTTTATAAGGAAGGAGAGGGGTACCTTTGGAAAAAAAATATTATTTTATGATAAAGTCAAGTTCGGTTTTAAATAGCTCAAAATTGATTTATTTAGAAGCTAAGGTGGGGATGGGTCGAGATCCTCTCATCCAGTAGAATTTAGACAAGTTTAGGTTCCTATTTTAACCTTATCATTTAGATTTAACATTAAGTAAAATAATTTTACTTTTACTGTGTCTTCTTGTGTTCTTATACTATAAGGTTAATAAACTTACTATAAGCAGCCAAACGAACTCCAAGTTGTTTATTATTAATATATATAACCTTATCTAAGTCATTTGGCCGAACCTTAGATTTTTAGGAATAAAATAACAATTAATAATATTATATTTGTTTTAAAAACTATTTTATGTCAATTTTGACACTATTTAGTAATTAATTTTTTTGAAACTCATAACAGAATGATTAGTTCGAAAAAAAGTTAATTAAATAAATACTAACATGTCATATTATTCTATAAAATTATTGGAATTCATAAAAAGTCTCAAATTACATTTATTTTTGTGTTTATAACATCAATTATGTCAATATTTCATTAATAAGATAATTACTGCATCATCTTTGTGTCATAAATAAATTAAATTATTTAATGTCTAAAAATTACAAATAAAATACAATTATGTAGGAAATATTTTTATATTTCTAATGAATATTTATAGTCAAATTTATCTTATGTATAACCCCATATTAAAAATGGTTTACTTATTAAACTTTGATTTTAACTATTTTTACCCTTCTTTAAATAAATTAATAATAAATGTCCTAATCTAATCCAAGTGAGCATAAATAGTCATATTTTATTCCTAAGGTTGTTTTTGGTCGAATTAAACTTTTCCAATAGAATTAGGACATGTGTTAGGGTAATAATAATATCATTTTTACCCTTAATTACCCTATTTACTTTTAACCGTGGTAAAAAAAAGTAAAAAGTTACTATTCACAAAAAATTATTTTCATCTCATTGAACCACATTTTACTTACTAAAATCAACCGTGTCTCTCGCATTTTTAAAATTCCACTCACAGAAGCGGTAAAATTAAGTTTTATGAAAAATTCATTTTTCTTAACTACCACTTAGTGGTTTCACTATTCATCAAAAAATGAAAGTTTCCAGAAAAATACCAAAAAATAGGCCTAAGCTATATTTGATATTATGAACTCAAAAATGATGTCTATTTTACCAAATTCAAAACATATCAGTTGCATTAATTAATTTAAAAATTAATTCTCGTCGTCAAAACAAATAGAGTGTTCTTAAGAGATAATAACTATCAAAAGATTGACACTTGTTTATGTCTGGTTTAAATGTGAAATTACATCCAATGAACAACATTGTATTAAATTGTAAAAATATATTCTAAATAAACTTTAAAACCACTAAAATTAATAATTTATCACTATTAATTATTTCGATTAAAAAGGTTGTTTTTAATTAAAATTTAGTAATTTTCACTATTCATCAGAAAATGAAAGTTATCCGAAAAGTACCAAAATTTCACCCTAAGCTAATTTCGATATTACGAATCCAAAAATGAATTCCATTTTGAAAAATAAAATTTAAAAAATTTCAAAAAGTGGTTATTACTATTCATAACGGCTAGTTTTAATAATATTTTAATAGCATATTGTTGTTTAGTGAAACTCGTTATTGCGTACTACACACGCTATCGAGGAAGGTCGCGATTGCGTGTAATGTAAGGCAAGTCAAGGATGAGTGTTGTGCAAGCTCCTTTTGGTGTAGCGTACAACACAAGACATTAATGAAATTAAAAATAATATTTTTCATAAAATCTCGGGCTGTTACATTCTACACCCCTTAAAATGAATTTTGCCCTCGAAATTCGCCGGGGTTATAAATGGTTTACTATTCGAAAGTTTCTTTAATATAAACCCACATCGTAAAAAGTAATACCAAAACCAATCTTTAAAAACAAAAATATGAAACGTAACGGTTACCCAAATAAACTAATCACTGGGTTTCCACATAGGTGAAAATATGGATATGGAAGAGAAATCTAACCATCATGTTCTGATAGATAGTGGTAGAGAACATGACTATGGAAAATCCAGCAATCACAAAGCCATAAATTTGTGACGATCTAAGGTACCATCTGATTCATCAGATATAAGAGCACTAGGACAACATTTTTAGTTTTCAAGATCATTTCCCTAAAGTTGATGAAATTGGAATTAGAAGAAATACTTTCGTGATTTTGGTATAGTCTCACCGTTTGTCATTCTTTGGACAATTTCCACTTCATCTCTTAAATAAATGAAGTTTAATTTGTCATTCGTGATGTGTTAGCAGATCATGTGATAGAATGATGGGTCATTCCATCTGTCTCAAACAAAAGGTTAGAAAAATTATCAAAAAATACATAAGTCCATCTATAGTGAGATTAATCATATATGGTTCCTAAAATGGACTTATACTTCATATATCATACTGCTTAATATAATAAAACTTGTTTCTACTAAACAGGGACTTCCTGTAGGCCAGTGGTAAGCGATAAAGGCCAGTCGCACTTCGGTTGTGGGTTCGATTCCCACAGCCTTGTCTGACGCGATGGGTTGCCGCCCGTCCTGCAGGTTGTCCTTTTTCTAAAGCTATATTACTATAACATCCCATCAACAATATCAAAAAAAGTTATATCCTAACTTATGTCCAACATAATCCATTCCAATATTTTGTCTTATCTAAAATACTTCGGTCCAACCTCATAGTATAAAGAAAATGATCACGTGAATGCCATCATTTATCCCCCATATATCATAAGATATATCTTATTGGTCAAATTAAAAATATGTGAATACCTTAATCATGTATTATCTTGAAGAATGAATATCCATTGAACCTTAGTGAAAACATGAATGCAGTTAAAAGTTAACACTTTCCACATACCAAAATCCTCAAAATTCTATATCTTCAAACCATGATATCACTTAGTCCTTATATCAATCATGAGCTCATGAATACTATCAAACATATTAGATTCTCTTTATCCCTTCATTATGTGCATATCATCTGCTTTCCAAAAATATTTCAATCACTTTTCATGGTTACTGATGCCATAAAATTATTGAAAACCACAATAGACCAAAACATAAATATTCCAATACTCAACATTATTTTTGAATCCCATTACATAAAAACTTAATCATTCCACCACATCGTTGTCATATTCAACATCACCAATGGTGATCGCAGGTGACTTCCCTTTGTCCTTTGCCTTAAGTGGTTGCTCATGTCGATCATCACTAACCCTTGGATTAGGGCATTTATTGGCATAATTTCCCATCTCCTTGCACTTGAAACATTGAAGTGTATTAGGTTCATTCTGTGTATCCCTTCCTTTGTTTGCATCATTAGAAATATTTTTCCCATCATTGCGGCATTCAAATTCCCGATGAACTTCCTTTCCACATTTGAAACATTTACTTGTCCCTTTAAGACAATCTCCACCATGCTTCTTTCCACACTTTGAGCATAAGGAAACATTCATCTTCTTTTCACCATTATTCTGAGATTTATCCTTGAACTCCATCTTTCGTTTCTTGTCAAAACTATGAGATGGATAAGTAACACCAACTTCTATTTCTACCTTGATAGCACAACGCACAATTTCTTCATAGCTACTGAAGTCTCTTATAGCTAATGCCCTTCGAAGACTTGGTTTTAAGCCACTGAAGAATCGATCAACTTTACTTTCAGGTTGGATTATAAATCCAGATGCATACCTTGCAAGTCTTGTAAAATTCGCTTCGTATATACCAACAGATTCATCATCCCTTTGCTTTAGTTCAAGAAACTCCTTCTCCATCTTTGTTTGAAGAATACGAGGGAAGTACTTATTGAAAAATAAGTTCTTGAACTTGTCCCATTCCATGGAATCAATTTCATCTCTATGCCTCGTATTCTTGATAAGATTCCACCATTGATCAGCTTCACCTTCCAAACGATATATTGCTAAGATGGATTTATCATGTTCATAACATTGAAGAACTGAAAATATCTTTTCAATGGTACTGATCCATTGTTCAGCAACAAGTGGATCAGAAGACCCACTGAAAGAAGGTGGACGTTTCCTCATGAAGGACTCAATAGAATATTGTTCTCTTCTCTGCTCATTTGGAAGTCCAGAATGATTCATAGCTTGTGTAAGTATAACAATAATATTTTTCACTCCATCTACCATAACATTTATTTGTTCAGGAGGACAATCATTGCATTGTCCATTTCATTGATCAACACGGTTCCTTCGGGTTCCAGCCATCATCTAAAACCCAAAAAGAATAGTGTGAGAGGCAAAAATCATGCTAGGGAAAACAACATAATAAAGGTGGAGTATCCTCAATATCTAACATCTTAGGTTTAATTATATGATAGTTAGCGTAATTCTAGTACTATAACCTATACATATACTTAACCTTAGGGACATCCCTAGACATACCTTAGAAATATCTCTAGGGATCTCACTAAAGTTCTTGCATCCTAGTTTCCAAAGGTTGACTAAACCTTTCCTCTGATACCAACTGTAGAGACCCGAAGCTTCACGTACATGGACATTACATTACTTTTGCAGAATACTTAGTACATAACAAAAACACACACACAAGGATCGTAATAGTTTAGTGTCTTTGGAAACTCGGAATATAATCTTCTAATCGTGGTGAAAGATCTTCAACATCTCCCATAAAGATCTTCTTTTTTTTACCTAAAACCTTTCTTTATATCCTGGGGAAAAGAAAACACAAAATGGTGAGCTCAAATGCTCAGTAAGGGTAAACAAAAGAAATATCAATCACATCATATTCATAAGAACATAACATTTTGGAAATCTTAACCTGCAAAAGAGAGCATAATTTCATAACATGGGATAAATCATAGTAGTGAAATGAAATTCCAATAATCATAACTTAAAACATGAAACTTTGTGGCATACACACATAATAATAGAGAATCATTTCTTATTAGTCAAGACTCATTTCCAAGACTATCTTAGTGGACAAAGTCCCTTTCTGAACCGAGTTCACTCCTCGTTTCAGTCCTATTTCACTGAACCGGTATAACCTACCGTTCCAGCCATGTCTATCTCAGGAGATATAAAATCTTTACCCAATTCATTGGAGGGAGATATAGGTCCCACCCATATCATAATGATACCATTATTATGTGTGCCACAAAATCATAAAACCATACATCATAGCATAACCCATGTAATAAAAATGGGAATCTTAAACATCGTGACATCATAAAACAATTCATATAAGATAAAGGAATTCATAAAAATATAATTCCATCACAACATAATCAAATCAATGTAATAATAGGGATAAAAACATAACCCTTTATTATCTTATATGGAAAATAATTTTGATAAAACACTTGAACTCCATTCTTGAGGAAAATATCCTTTCTGCTTCAATTTTTTTTTCCTTTCTTAACATGTCAAACAATTTTAAAATAAAAGAAGTTGATTGAAAATAAACTTGAAAACTTGTAAGGGAAGCTTCTTGGAAATAATGTTTTAAAAATCCATTCATGCCGTATAAGTTAAAAAAACATTCTTCGTACTTTTGTCGAAAAAGTCAAAAAGTACCTCGTACGAAAAACGACAAAAGATTCCTTTCATATATTTTACTAAAAACTCACTGAAGGGTAAAATTGGATTTAAACAATTGTAGGTGGATAGAAATAATATTACATATTGAGGAAACATGGATGTGGATGATAAAATACACCCCAGTAAATTCCAAAGTATAAACAATCTCGGATAAAAATGAGATTGTGATATTTTCCCTTACCTAAGGTCCGATTTGCTTCATATGTGTCCGAACCTCCTGTATAATGATTTAAATAATGTAATTGACTTATTCCAGAATCATACTCATTTTTATGATATCATATATGGTTCACTTATGACTTTATATTACCCGTTCTTTTGTAAATTCAATGTTAAAGAGCATTTTGGGTAAAATCGTTTCATTTGTCGTCCGTGTTTTGACTTGTAATTATTCATATGATTACTTAGATCATGATTAATTAATTCCAGAATATAAAACATGATTTATATATAATATATATACATAATATACATATATATAATAGATCAGTAAATGGAAAGAAATACCCCATTCATCGAGACGGTAGGTCGTACGTACGCATGAACGCTGTTTTCGTTTCCTTATTGAGTTGAATGGAATTAAGTAGATGACATACATATATATACATATAAATCCAGTATCATTATTATGTCATATATTTCATGATTACTTATTATATATACTTTATAATCATTCATGAATGGTTAACGTGGAGAATGAATCTCATCGCGTCGTGGAGACGGTAGTCCGTACGTTCGCACGAGCGATGATATCGTTCTCATGATCGCGGAATTGTATTGGAGTGTATATATACTATTTCAGAATCAATATCACTTTAAAATAATCATATATAGTTATTATGTACACCATTATAACCATCCAAGTAAGGTGGTTGTGGAAAATAGATTACACCACGACGTGGAGACGGTATTCCGTACGTACGCACGCGCGGTGATTTTGTTTTCCGTAGGATGGATAGATGGTGAAATAAGTTTCATCATAATTATAATAACATATCAGTATATAAGTTATACTGATGTTATTACTTCATAATGAAACAACCTAAGAAGAAGAAGTGGAAGAAGAAATAGAGATGAAAGAATCGGTAACGGACATTACCTCTTCTTTGAAGCGCTTCTTTGAGATCTCCTTTTAGGGCACTAAAATTGGTCTTTGAGGAATACCAGAACCTCTAGGATGTTTCTAGGGAAGTGGAGAAGGGAATTTTTCAGGGTTTGGCCGAGATTGAAGGCTCAATGTGGTGTGAGTAAGAGAGGGAGGAGGTGCCCTTTTATAAGGGAGGAGAGGGGTACCTTTGGAAAAACTAAAAATATTATTTTATTATAAAGTCAAGTTTGGTTTTAAATAGCTAAAAATTTATTTATTTCAAAGATAAGGTGGGGATGGGTCGAAATCCTCTCATACAATATAATTTAGACAAGTTTAGGTTCATATTTTAACCTTATCATTTAGATTTAACATTAAGTAAAATAATTTTACTTTTACCGTGTCTTCCTGTGTTCTTATACTATAAGGTTAATAAACTTACTATAAGCAGCCAAAAGAACCCCAAGTTGTTTATTATTAATATATATAACCTTATCTAAGTCATTTGGCCGAACCTTAGATTTTTAGGAATAAAATAACAATTAATAATATAATATTTGTTTTAAAAACTATTTTATGTCAATTGTAACACTATTTAGTAATTAATTTTTTTGAAAATCATAACAGAATGATTAGTTCGGAAAGAGTTAATTAAATCAATATTAACATGTCATATTAATCTATAAAATCAGTGTAATTCATAAAAAGTCTCAAATTACATTTATTTTGGTGTTTATAACATCAATTATGTCAATGTTTCATTAATAAGATAATTACTTCATCATATTTGTGTCATAAATAAATTAAATTATTTAATGTCTAAAAATTACAAATAAAATACCATTATGTAGGAAATCTTTTTATATTTCTAATGAATATTTATAGTCAAATTTATCTTATGTATAACCCCATATTAAAAATAATTTACTTATTAAAATTTGATTTTAACTATTTTAACCCTTCTTTAAATAAATTAATAATAAATGTCCTAATCTAATCCAAGTGGGCCTAAATAGTCATATTTTATTCCTAAGGTTGTTTTTGGTCTAATTACACTTGTCAAATAAAATTAGGACATGTTTTAGGGTAATAATAATATCATTTTTACCCTTAATTACCCTATTTACTTTTAACCGTGGTAAAAAAAAGTAAAAAGTTATTATTCACCAAAACTTATTTTCATCTCATTGAACCAAATTTTACTTACTGACATCAACCGTGTCTCTCTGATTTTTGAAATTCCACTCACAGAAGCGGTAAAATTAAGTTTTATAAAAAATTCATTTTTCTTAACTACCACTTAGTGGTTTCACTATTCATCAAAAAATGAAAGTTTCCAGAAAAATACCAAAAATTTGGCCTAAGCTATATTTGATATTATGAACTCAAAAATGATGTCTATTTTACCAAATTCAAAACATATCAGTTGCATTAATTAATTTAAAAATTAATTCTCGTCGTCAAAACAAATAGCGTGTTCTTAAGAGATAATAACTATCAAAAGATTGACACTTGTTTATAACTGGTTTAAATGTGAAATTACATCCAATGAACAACATTGTATTAAATTTTAAAAATATATTCTAAATATACTTTAAAACCACTCAAATTAATAATTTATCATTATTAATTATTTCGATTAAAAAGGTTGTTTTTAATTAAAATTTAGTAATTTTCACTATTCATCAGAAAATGAAAGTTATCCGAAAAGTACCAAAATTTCACCCTAAGCTAATTTCGATATTACGAATCCAAAAATGAATTCCATTTTGAAAAAATAAAATTTACAAAATTTCAAAAAGTGGTTATTACTATTCATAACGGCTAGTTTTAATAATATTTTAATAGCATATTGTTGTTTAGTGAAACTCGTTATTGTGTACTACACACGCTATCGAGGAAGGTCGTGATTGCGTGTAATGCAAGGCAAGTCAAGGATGCGTGTTGTGCAAGCTCCTTTTGGTGTAGCGTACAACACAAGACATTAATGAAATTAAAAAGAATATTTTTCATAAAATCTCGGGCTGTTATAGGAATTATTAATTAATGAAGCTAAATTTGATTATCCAGGTTGTTAAAAACAATCAAGAATACCTTCAAGCAAAAGGTAAGGGATCCTCTCTCTCACTGTTGTTCAAGAATATCCACTATGTTGTGCTCTTTTATTTTTAATGCCTAATGACAGGGTATTTTTCTCACCTCCCACACACTTCCCTTGTGATATATAAATAAGGGGATACCCCTTTATCTCTCATTAATCCCTCTCAAGAACACTCGTTACCATGCCGAAATGTTTGTAAGGGGTTTTCTCATTTCACTTTCAATTCTGTGAGATTTACATTTTTTTCCTCTTATTTATTATATATGGTATAGTTGTACTACCATTTGATATATATTATCATGATTATTTTTATATTCATGGTATTATGTGATTCATTTGGTGGTTATTAACTTTTTTTCATAGGACTCAATTGATTACAATGTGGTAACGAGCTTTGTCTCAATTTTCCCTTCATTGTGACTTTCTTAGTATTGTGCACCTAATATTCCTTATGTGGTGTACCTACTTCCCATTCTAGATAAATTTTCAATTGAAATTATATTCCATTTAAATATCCATATTCTCATATCATGGATATGATTATTGTCAAATCCGTATACCATTTTACTTACGGTATTTATTTTGAATGTTGTTTTGACTGTGGAAATATTAATTAATCTATATCCTCTATTCTATAAGGATAATTTAAAGTCATGTTTATCTTTTTTTGAATCTATGTATAAATAATGATTCGGATGCAGAGTTGGGTGGGGCCCACTACAGCCCCTCGATGCATCGGTAGGTCTCATGAGACAATAAGTTTGGCGACAAACCCTTCGAGTTTGTTTCCAAAAATCAGACGGATTTCTACCCATATAACTAAATCGTTTTTACTGTATTATGGTATCATGTTCCATATACATTATGTCCAATTAATAAGAATTCACTTTACTCATTATCAGTTATTACTATCCATGAGGTTTTCACTATGACAAAATTTATGGATGCAGTTTCATTCTCAGTTTATCAATGGTGTGAGTTTTTCATTTATTCACCATGCCATATTGATTATGTAAAATTGTTTACAATTAATTTATTATTGATTCGTGATTTCTCCATTTATAACCCTTACTAAGCGTTTGATCTCACCCCTTTCATTGTTTACTTTCAACAGGTGACGAAGAGGAGACCATTTATTGAGTTCTTGTGGATGCAGTCTTTAGTTTTTGTTATGTATCGTATTTTGTAACCTTTTCCAATGTAATTTTGAGTTACATCTATGTATCTAGTTTCTTCAAGACTACTAAAATGATCTTTCCTTTGGGATTTTCATTCCTTCTAACCATGCCAATTTACTTAGTAATGCACTGACTCCGGTTTAGAGGGGTCGGGGTGTTACAATTGGTATCAAAGGAAGTTTAATAAAAACTTGGAAACTAGAGTAGGAAATGTACAGTAGGGAACAAAGCCCTAAGGTTGTATTTAAGGATAAACATACAAGAACATCCTGCTATTTTAGTAAGGAATAGATTATGTGAATATTTATAGCAAATACATCCCTGTCTGGATATGAGTGGGTAGAGGTGGCTCTGACACAAATGTAACTAGAAGTGAAAGCTCCGACAAGGAGTTCCAGGCTTGACCCGAGGTATCCTAGTACATGAAATGGGCCTTGTCGCACTCTTGGTTATGACACTCCTGGGGGATATGCTTAGGATAATTCATATTTTCTTTACAAGCCATTATGAAGGATTGAAATGTAAATTATTCCTCAAAGAAACCATTTTTATGATTATGGGATTAGCCATGCATAGGATATCAATTTATGCTAAGTATTTTGTTAAATTAAGATTATACATTATGATTCATACCCTAATCTAGTGTGTGCCATTATTTAGAAATGACGTCTAATGTAAGAAGGGGAATCAATACTCATGGGAAATGTAGGGATCTCCCCACCGATAAAGTTAACACAGTCAATGTTGGAGAAGATCAGATCATGACCATATTGGGACAACTTACTCATGTTGTAACAAATAACCATTCCACACCTGTGTTGGATCATTTCATGTGGCAAAAGCCCCCATATTTCAGAGGGACTACTAATCCAGTGGTTTCTGGGCATTGAATCAAGTCCCCTAAAAAGATATTCATGGCATTAAGATTCAATGAAAATGAAAAGGTGGTACTGAAAGTATATTGTATCAAGGGCGACGCTGATCAATAGCGGTTCTTGATTCAGAATACCACGGATGAAGAAGAAATAAAAGATATGGAATAGAGGACTTTTAAGGAAATATTCTTCGAAAAATATTTCCCCCATGACACATAAATGTGCTTTAGTTTCTAATCCTATTGTCATACCAATGAATGACTTTGATATAATTCTATGTATAAATTGGCTGTCAAACTATGATGAAAAGATTTATTGCAAGAAAAAGGAAGTTACAATTTTTGAAAATGGTGTAGAATCTCTTATATTTAGAGAAACGACCTCTCCATCTAATTCTTATCTAGATCATCCCCCAGTAGATCTATTGAATGCAATTATTAGAGAGGAATAGAACCCAATATCTATGGGTGAGGAAAGAAATATTCAAACTAAAGATGTGCATATAGTGCAAGAATACATTGATGTATTTCCAAAGGATTTACCTGGACATCCTCTAGAGAGGGAAATTGAGTTTTCTATTGACTTAATTCCTGGTTCAAGACCTATATCAAAGAATCCCTATAGAATGGCCACTGTGAAATTAGTGTAATTAAAGAAACAACTAGAGGAATTGAGTGAAAATGGATTTATTCGACCTAGTGTTTCTTTATGGGGAGCCCCTGTCCTCTTTGTCAAGAAGAAAGATGGATCCTTGAGGATATGCATTGATTACAGAGAAATCAATTATATTACAAAAAATAATAAGTATCCTCTACCTCAGATTGATGGTTTATTGGATCAACTTCATGGATCTCAATACTTTTATAAGATTTACCTTCGATCCAGATATTATCAGCTGTGTGTGAGGAAGGAAGTTATTCCTAAGACAACATTTCAAACCAGGTATGGGCATTACAAGTTTACTGTGATGCCTTTTGGATTGAATAATGCACCCTCCTTTTTCATGGATTTAATGAATAGAGTTTTCAAGGAATATCTTGATAACTTTTTTGTGGTATTCATCAATGATATCCTGGTATACTCAAAAATATATAAAGACTATGAGGGTCACTTGTGAATTATTCTGAAAACTCTTAGAAGAAATAAATTATATGGTAAGTTTAGAAAGTGTGAATTCTGGCTTCAATCTATTTCTTTTCTAGGCCATATTGTCTCTAAGGATGGAATCCTAGTTGATCCTGCAAATACAAAGGCAATCCAAGAATAGACCATGCTAACAAACATAACTGAGGTATGAATTTTTATTATCTTAGCAGGTTAATATCGGCGTTTCGTTCAGAATTTTTCCCGACTAGCTAACCTACTAACCAAGTTCACACGTAAAGGAGTTAAGTTTGTGCGGACAAAACAATGTACAGAATGCTTCAAGGGATTGAAAAGAAGATTGGTCAATGCTCCGATTTTGACTCTTCCATCTGGAAGTGAAGAATTTTTAATATATAGTGATGCATCAAAGAATGGACTGGGTTGTATCCTTATGAAAAATGATAAAGTTATTGTTTATTCATCAAGAAAGTTGATGACTCATGATCAAAATTATCCAACTCATGATCTTGAGTTAGCAGTCGTAATCTTTGCTCTGAAAATATGGAGACATTATCTCTATGGAGAATGATGTGAGATTTATACGGACCAAAAGATTTTGAAATAAATTTTCACAAAAAAAGAACTCAACATGAGGCAAAGGATATGGATCAAGTTACTCTAAGATTACGATTTTTCAATACACTACCACCTAGGAAAGGCGAATAAGGTGGCAGATGCATTAAGTAGGAAAGATCATGGACTTCAAACTCAAATTAGGGTTGAGTGAGATCCTATATTTTTGGATCTACTAAAGATGGATATGGGAATTTTTAAGGAAGGGGAAACATCTTTTCTCTTTCAAATTATTTCTAAACCATATTTATTAGAGAAGATAAAAATCTCTCAATCTGATGATGAGAATCTACAAAAGAAGATTAATGTTGTCAAGGATGGGAGATTGGAAGACTTTGTGTATGAGGAAGGAGTTATGAAATTTGGGAAGAGGTTATGCGTTCCATCAGTACCTAAGCTAAAAAGTGAACTTTTATATGATGCTCATAGCTCAAATTTTTCAATGCACCTAGGTAGCACCAAGATGTATAGAGATCTGAAGGAATATTTTTGGTGGGATAATATGAAGTGGGAAATTGCTGACTACGCGTCAATGTGTCTAGTTTGTCAACAAGTGAAGGCATAGAGATAATGTACTAAATGAGTGATGCAACCTCTACCTATTTCTATGTGTAAGTTGGATAAAATTATGATGAATTTTTTCATCGGAATACCAAGGACACATAGAAGGAATGATGCAATATGAGTAATTGTTGATTGTCTCACAAAATCAACACATTTCCTTCCAATAAGAGAGGATTTACCACTTGATCGCCTCACAAGAATTTATATTAATGAAGTTTTAAGACTTCATGGTGAAACTCTATCGATTATGGCTGATAGAGATCCATAGTTTACATCAAAATTATGGAAAAGTCTCTAGAAGGCTTTGAATACTGAGCTTCGTATGAGTACTGCTTATCACCCCCAAACTGACGGACAGTTTGAAAGGACTATTCAAACTCTGGAAGACATGTTGAGATCATGCTCTATTGACTTCAAAGGTATGTGGTATCAATACTTGTATTTGGTGGAATTTTCCTACAACAATAGTTTCCATTATAGTATTCAAATGGATCCATATGAAGCGTTATATGGAAAGAGATGTCGAACTCCAACTTGTTGGGACGAAGTTGGTGAGAGGAAAATTATAGGCCCGAAACTTATTGAAGAGACCACGATTAAGGTGAAGACAATCCAAGCCCATATTAAAGCATCCCAAAGTAGGTAGAAAATTTATGTTGACAACCGGAGAAAGGATTTATAATTCTAAGTGGGAGATCATGTCTTTCTGAAAGTATCTCCATGGAAGGGTGTCTTAAGGTTTGGTAAGAAAGAGAAATTGATCCCCAGGTACATCAGACCATTTGAAATTTTGGAAAGAATCGAAGTTGTAGCTTACCGTTTAGCAGTGCCTCAAAGTATCTCCAAAGTTCATGATGTGTTCCATGTGTCATTGTTGAAGAAATACATGCCATACCCAATGCTTTTACTCACCTATGAAGAAATAGAACTGGAACCTGATTTGTCATACTGTGAAAATCCTATCGAGATTCTCGATAAAAGGGAGTAGGTATTGAGAAATAGAACAAATCGTCTAATAAAGGTTATTTGGAGGAACTAGAATATGGAGGATGCAACATGGGAACCTAAGGATGTTATGAAGAAGAACCACCCACATATTTTTGGTGGACTTTATACATAAAATTTCTAGGAAGGTATTTCCAAAAGAGGGAATAAGGTAGCACCCCAAACATTTTATGGTATGTTTCTCTTAAAAACACTGTATTCATTAGATATCTTATATTTCATGAATCACTGAGCCTCTGTGGAACAAAACATGGTTACTTATAAGATATATCTATAAAGTAGCCATTAAACTTAAATTTTCCAGCTCTGTGATTTGAATTTTAAAAATCTGACACACACGGTTGTGTTCAAGATGATATTTAGAGTCTGATAGAATTAACTTAATTATTTTTGAATAGTAACCTACCCTTATGAATAGTAACCTACCCTTATGAATAGTAACTTACCCTTATGAATAGTACATGACTCTTATGAATGCTATCCATTCCCTTGAGTGTATAAATGAATTTAGGCACCTTAAAAATGAAGATGAATATTTTAAGTGTTTATATATTTCTATTAAATAATGATTTAATAAATATTTAATTAATCATACTTAGAAATTTATTTTTGAAAAATGGATTTCATTTTTGGATTCTACACGTCAAAATTTGGTTAGGGTGAATTTTTGGGATTTTTCTGAAATACTTGAATTTTTGGTGAATAGTAAAGTACATTAATTTACCATATAAATAAATTATAATTTAAATTAACTATTCCAAGCATAATGAGTGATGTAATCACCCAAATATATAACTCACATGCATATATTACTATTCTTGGTCATGGAATACTCATTATTTCTTGTATTGAGAGGAAATAATAAATTAATGATTATAATATTAAGAAAACTCCTCTTCCATCCACTATATAAATCACCCCTCACCCCCTCTTCCTCCCACACCACTCAAGCTTTAATCCTTGACTAAATTCTGCCAAATACTATTCCCAATCCCTCTCCCCACGTCCAAGACCTGCTGGTCTCACCAAAGGCCAAAAATAAAGGCCTTAAGAAGATTCTCAAGGAGGAGTCAAGAGGTGAACCTTTCTTCTCTTTTCTTTCAATTTATTTTACAAATTTCCATTCTTTTCTTCACCATTCTCACCTAACCTCATCCAAATGCCATGATAATTCTAGTAACTTACATGTACTGGATTTTCATTGTGCTAATGGAATATTTCATCATAATCTCTCTTTTCTCCTCCTTTTATACAATAAATGCAAACACTGTCTGAGATGTGTTAATTTATCACACTCAAGGAAGATGGGTTTTCAATTTGCATTACTATCTTCAATACGGGTCATGAAACCTTTTCAATGGTTGAACCAACACTACTACAAATAGGTATTTTAATAGTGCTAAAAAATACTTTTAACAGTGCTAAAAAAGCATTGTTAAATGTGACCAAGATAAACGGGGGGTCCCCTTTATCAGCGCTAAAAATAGAGATGATAAAGGGGAACCTTTATTAGGGATAAAAAAAGCACTGATAAAGGGGTACCTTTATCATTTCCTGCTTAGTGCTGATAAAGGACCATCTTTATCAGCGCTTTTTTTAGCACTGATAAATGGATAATATATCACTGCTAAAAATAGCACTGATAAATACCACCTTTATCAACTTTATTTTGATAAATGATGTATTATACATTTATCAGCGCTTAATTAGCACTGATAAAGGACAAGTTGCCTATGTAAACCCAGCACCTACACAACACCTACACACCTGAGACAACACCTGCTCACACAACACAAACAACACCTACACAAAAATCACAGAAGAACACAAATGCTATATACATTTACTTGAAATCATGAATACAAAACAACACACTGCTATATACATTTCAAACAATGTTTAATTTGGTTACAATTACAATTATCCAACAAACAATTAAAAACATTGATGTTTCATCCTTTTTGCATCCATGATTTTACTCTAAAAAATTGTCTTCCATGGTATTAGTTGTCGAACAAAGAATTCGAACTTAGGAAATAGATTTAACCTATATAAGAAAAAAAATATTATGTTAGTAATATAATAATTAAATAAATAAAACATTAATATGAAAGAATACAATAATAAAATGTCAATTGTTACTTGTTACAACCTTTACATGTCCATATTTCCCTGGATTGAATTAATATTTTAGAAGATGATCAACATGATTCATTGACTTATAAATATTGTTTGTTAAGATTACATGGATGAGAAAAGAAGATTAATAAATGTAAACAACAACATGGAATCAAAAATGTTTCATTTATTGACAATAAAAAATGGAGGAATCTCTACAGGTTATACAATATGACGTATACATGATGGTGTATTCAATTTCATAGGAGTATTCAATTTTAGAATAAATTATAACATTTTCCTAGTAATACCACCATCCTATATAGGTTATAAACATAATAGTTACATATATCAGGAGCCTCTAAGAGTGTACTCTCCCATGCCATGTCAATGGGAATGAGTGCTAGTGCGTTCGTATCAGACATTGGGTCCAACCCTACTTGGACCCTGACCACTTATGCCTCTCTAAGGACCCCATACAATATCAAAGGTCCCGTTGAAGGTATGGAAGGAATGTATTTATCAATTTTATAGAGGTCCTGATGATAACCTACACAATTATATAGGCCATGATCAAATCTTTTCACTTTTATCTTGATCTCCTAGTTCTTTAGTGTGATTAGCCAAACCCCCTCCCTCCCCTCCTCGAGACATCCCCCCTAGACAACCCCCTCCCTACCCCTGAATAGACCACCTCCCACTACTCCACCTGCAGCCCCCCTCCCTCCTCCTGGATAACCGCCCCTCCCCTTGCAGCCCCCTCCCGACCCCTAGACAGCCCCCCCCCCCCACCACTCTACCTGCATCCCCCCTCCCTTTCCCTGGACAGCCCCCTTCCCACCTCCTGGACATCCCCCTCCTCTCCTAGACAGCCCCCCTTCCCTCCTGGACACCCCCTCCTTCCTAGAAAACCCCCCTCCCTCCCCTCTCTGAGACATCCCCCTAGACAACCCCCTCTCTACCCATAGACAGCCCACCCCCTCCCACCACTCCACTTGTAGCCCCCTCCCTCCTCCTGGACAACCCCCCTCCCTTCCCTTGCAGCCCCCATCCCTTTCCCTGGACATCCCCCTTCCCACCCCCTGGACAGCCCCCTCCCCTCCTGGACAGCCCCCCCTCCCCTTCTGGACACCCGCCCCTCCACTCCTGGACACCCCCTCCTTCTTGGACAACCCCCTCCCCCCCCTCCTCGAGACAAGCCCCCTAGACAAAACAAAAACATATTGTTGTGGAAATATATAGTGAACTTGAACCAAAAAAAACAAATGATATCCTTGGACAATGAAAGAAAATCAACTGAAAATCTATCAATGACAATAGTAAAAATAATAATAATAGATTTTAGTGGGTAAGACCAAATGAACATATTGTCATAAAAAACTTTTCTGTTATAAAAAGAATAAAAAACCCTTGAAATTTTCAGAATTAAGCCATTGTATCCAAAATGGAAGCTCTCACATTGCACCACTAGTGGTGGGATCAAGAGCGGTGAAGGTGGGAACATGAGTTGATGAAGCAAGTTGAATACTGAAAACACACCACTAACATGTTGTGTAACATGGAGAAAGTGCCGCAACAAGAGTGGGAGTGACTTACATTGGCGATGAGAATGAATGAGACACAGGAAAAGGAATACGATCGGTTGATGCTAGTTACGGAGGAGACTGAAATGTTATGAGTGAATTTCAGCATTATCTTTTGGGATTTTAGTCATGTCTTTGATGGACTAAATGAAGATATTAAAGTCTATTTAAAGGAATCATGGTGATCTTGTTAAAGGCACAAAACAGTCTTTTATCATTTTTTCTGATCTACCTTGACGCTCCAGTTAACATCAATGCCCCCCCTCCCTACCCCTAGACAGCACCCCCCCCCTCCCACCACTCCACCTGCATCCCACCTCCCTCCTTTTGGACATCCCCCTCCCTCACCTTGCAGCCCCTTTCCTTGGACAACCCCCTTCCCACCCCCTGAACATCCCCCTCCCCTTCTGGATAGCCCCCTCCCCTTCTGGACACCCCCCTCCACTCCTGGACACCCCCTCCTTCCTAGACAAACCCCCTCCTCCCCTCCCCGAGACAACCCCCCAGGACAGAACCCTCCCTACCCCTGGACATCCCCTCCCACCACTCCACCTACAGCCCCCTCCCTCCTCCCAGACAATACCCTACCTCCCCTTTCAGCCCCCTCCCTTTCCCTGGAAATCACCCTTCCCACCCCCTGGACAACCCCCTCCCCTCCTGGACACCCCCCCTCCACTCCTGGACACCCCCACCCACCCTCCCACCTGGACACCCCTCCCTCCTGGACACCCCATCCCCCTAGTTATTTAGTGTATACCCATTAATAACCTTCTTTATCCAACTATATTTTCATAATATATTTGATAATAGAATAAATATTATTCAAACACCATCATTCAATAATATTAATTATAAAATCATATATATTTTGAAGAGATACCGTTCAAAAAATCAAGGCAAAACACCAAAAAAAATTATATTGGAGGAATAGGAACAAAATTTTACATAAATTCAATGTGAGTAAGGTAAATGATGCATATGTTGGTTATTTATGACATTAAATAAGATATATTGGGCCTCAAATTGAACTGGAATATAATTCTTGGGCCTTTACATGGGCCTGGAATTGGTTTGGTTGGTTGGAACTTTTGATGCCTCGCTACAGACCCACTTCAGGCTACTCTAGAAGTGTTATACCCATTGTATATTATCAGTATTTAATGGAATTGAATGGATCTTTGTCTGGACACCCCCTCCCTTCTGGACACACCCCCTCCCTCCCCTCCTGGACACCCCACTCATGGACACCCCCCTGGACACCCCCTCCCTTTTGGACACCCCCCACTCCTAGACACCCCCTGGACAGCCCCCTCCCCACTAGACACCCCCACCCACCCTCACACCTGGACACCCCCTCCCTCAACCCCCTCCTAGACACCCCCCACTCCTGGACACCCCCTCCCTCCTGTACACCCTCACCCACATATAAGGGAAACTAATTAGAAAATTAAAAGGCCAAGATATTGGTTCCCATCAAGCTTTTAAGATGCTCGTGAGTGGACTGAATGGCTCTACATTGGTCGACTTCCACACTATCGACCAGTGTAGTCCAATGAGTTATGCTTTACTAGAAAGACAAATCATTTCTAAAACCATTCTTCATAACCTAAGGATATAAAACATAATAAAGGGTGATCATATATGCTCAATAAGTGTAGACAAAGGAGATATCAATGATCATATATGGATAACATAAGTAGTAGGAATTCACCTTCATCCTATTTGTGTACAATCTTCCATCAGGTATGATGCCCATTCATTTCTAAACACATCTATATCATCTTTTAAATATGAGTTTTTGCGACATTCATGGTAGTACCGAAAAAATATAAATACACAAAGGATTAATAAATATTTTAAATGAACTCATAATTATTTTCGAAAATACCTAATCAGGGATGCTAGTTTGTTGATGAAATATGATCTCTTTCATAAATTTAAAAACATAATAACCACAATCATTTCCATTTTTTGTTTTGGACACTACAGAAACATTGAAAAAAATAATTAATTTTTTTATATGTGTTTGTATGGGGCAATGTTATTATATATACCAGGATACTTTTCCAGTTGTAGATCTTGTAGGTTTTCTTATCCTTAGGCCTTGGATTCATTCCATGAAGTAGATGATATTGATGAACCATCCTATCATAACAGAATCCTCATTAAAAGATTTATAAATTATATAAATAGATGTTTAGTTTTAAAATTTTGGATCTAGTGTATTACAAATTAACAAACACCATCATGCATGGTCGGTTTGTGGGATATCCATGCATTGAATCCAGAAAATAAATATTTGGAGTATCCAAATTGACTACAATCAGCCACCAATGCTGCCTAAAAACACAAAAAGGAATAAGTAAAGAAAGAAATGAAAATGTATTTGATATGATTAAATTGTATAGTTTTACCCATGCATCATTGGTATTAAAAAGAGTTTGTCATCTGTAATTTTGTTTTCAAACGATTTGAGCAAGGATGACATTATTGAAGCCTCTTTATCAGAATCTATTTCCTCTTTTGAAAAGGTGATGTGAGGACTAATGAGTCCAAATTTTTGTTCACATGGAAATCCCTTCAATTTCTTTTCATATATACGCCTGAGAAAAATATGAAATGGATTTAGTCATAATTATCATAGTATATTAGCTTTTGTAAAATCAAATCATGAAAACATACCTCTTGTATACATTTAAAACTAAGGCACCTATCCATTCATACTTGAGGATTTCATTTACATTTTCAGCACTAATGAAATCCAATGCTTCCTCTCCAGACATATTTTTTTCAAAATCAATTGTGTGAGCATTGTCGTCTATCAACTTTGTATCCACATGAGCCTGCAATGGTATTAACTGTGGATATAGAACGGACGGGGTGAAGGTGCTCTTAGTAGACCATTTAAATTGGTTGGTTGATCCTTGATATAGTTTTGAGTTGATATTTCATTTCACCCCCTTCTCTTTGTTATTTTGTAATAACATTCATCGGTTTAGACCTTTTTCATTAAATGTTAAAGGTCTATCTTGAAAAATAAATTGTAAATGGATACCTCCTAATCAACATGTTTTTTACAAGAATTGTCGGCCATGCGATGAATATTCCAACAGCTTGTTCAACCATATGAATGTCTTCATCATCATTTGGAATAGGTATCTCAGCACTCGACTCATTAGCTACATTAATTGACACTCTGAAATGACCTATTATAAGTTGTCTTCTGTGTAGCTTGTTGTTCTATGTATTGAACATCGTATCCCTCTCTACAAGGCCATTGGTGGGAGTTGATTGATATAAATCACTGTCATTTTTACCCTTTAGAATATTAATACAGGAAAGGTATCAGTGTCTATGTGATTCAAATTTCATAGAAATAATTATTAAAACAATTATTACCTCAGATAAGTCAGGTTTTTTAGGATAATGGCTCGCCTCAATGCTAGTGGGGGGTGGGGTGGGATCATTATGCACGAGTTTTTGTTGAGTTTTTTATTATCTTTTACTCTCCCCCATCATACTTGTTATCATCTCTCTATGGTATTTTAATTCTTCTTGAAAAATAGCTAATGTTTCTTGTAACTTTTCCATTTTTTCATTTTGATCCTCTGCTTGTTTTTGTTTTTGAAAATATGTTTAGGGTGTCACCCCAAAACCCGTACCTCTGATGCGGTCAAAATGTTCTGGCTAATTCAAGGCTGCTAAAAGTATGTCTGCATCTAGTGTGGGTGTTGTTGATTCTTATGACTATATCATATAGAAATATTGAAAAATAATTAGTCATTGTTATGTAATAGAGATTTAAATCAAATCAAATTTATATTATGTCATACTTACACTTGTTTCCCACACTTTTTGTGTGTTTTCATCTATCAGTATCCCCTCTTTATTTACATGAGCCTCCTTCCATAGCACATGGTGTGGGATGGATATGGATTTCGATTTTGATTCATCAATCTGCATATAAATAGAGAAACATGGTTATGGTGTTGTTTTATGTCACATAAAAGTAGTATGGTAGATTTAAAAGATGTACCAATTTTCTCTCAAGTGAATCATACCCCATCCTTGCTTTACAGTAAGGGTATGCTGGTTCTGTTGTGTGTTATTTATTTTCAACACTCAGTTTTTGTTTCATAAATAAAAAACTGTCAATCAAAGTGATGAATAAAAGAAACTCCAAACAACGTATTACCCCAAACAATGTACCTGAAAAGTCTGTTCCCCACGACGGTTGTTAAACGTATCCCACACTCCTTGGGATATCAAGTGTGCATAAAGAGGAGGTAGGTGTGGGCTGATTTTCCCTTCAGGATCTCTAAGATGATATTTAATTAAAATTGTGTGGAAACCTCTATAAATCCTTGCTCCAACTCTTCATACATATTCCTTATGCAAGACATCTACTATAAATTCACTCTACAATGGATGATGAAGAGTAATTCAATGTTTTAGTATTTTATTTTATTTTAATAAATTAAAAAAAATGTTATCATGATGTTATCGTAATCTCTTCCCACATTAGTGTCTTAATCCCGGTGACAACATGGTGCCATGACTGTACATCAATCGGCACGTGTTGCCGAGTGACGATTCCAATGTAGATACTAAATATAGATCTGTTGGGGTTAACATGTTGGCCTCGTTTATTCCATCACACCTCAAATTTGATGCCTTTTGATTTTACCTTAAGGATTTTGGCTAACACTGTCAAACTATGACGCTCTTGTTTTTTTTTGCACTTTCAGGGTTTCATTTCCTACCATTTCCTCAGAAGTATCATCATTATGTTCCTCCAGAGCACTAGAATCGGCACTGGGACCAGCAGCAATAGGTTGAGAAACCAGTTATACCTCAGCACTGGGACCAACAGCAACAGGTTGAGAAAATTGTTGTACCTCAACACTGGGACCAGCAGCAACAAGTTGAGAAACATGTTGTTGCTCTGTACTAGGACCACCAGCAGCTAGTTGAGAGACCTTATGTGCCTCAGGATCGGGCGCATCAGCAGGTGCAGAAGTAATTATTTGCAGAAGTGGTTTAACATTTAATTTAGATTACATAAGATCAACAACAAATAGATAATAACATAACATAACACAATTTATATTACCATAAATAAATAACATGATTATTGTACTCTATTTTTTTAAAGGTAGAAGAGATTTGACCCCTATATCAACTATGTAAATCCCTTCATTATGGAATCCTCTGACATACAAAACACCATCTACATTGGGACCACTGCAAAATGATTGTGAAGTTCCTATAAAAGGTTCATCCTCCATTGAACTTTCATCTGACCCTTCAGTTGTTTTGGTCGATAACATAACAATTGACCAATTTCGTTTTGTGGGGTTTGGAACATAAAATACTTGTACTACCTATAATTCCATTATAAATGGTTTGTCTTTCTCCCCTTCCTTACTGAAATCAACTTTCATGAATCCTAATTCATCTATTTTAACAACACTCTTATTATCAACCAACTTGAATTGAAAAATCGGCACTTTTAATTTCATTTAATACAACTCTCATATTTGTTTGATGATGCCAAAGTATGAAATATTCGCATAAATTGGATTTCTATCCTTAGCACCGGAAACATGCATAACCTCAGCCACAAGTGTAACCCCACTATTCTGCATGGTATTGTCTTCATCATGTTCATTAGTATATAATGTATAACCATTAACTGCACAAGAAATGTAAGATAATACATACACACTTGATCCTACAGCTAGCCATCGAAGTCGTTCTGAAATTGAGTCTGGATTTTCAACTAACTGCTTAAAAATATGGTCCTAAAACCATCCTATAAACTAGCGATTATGTGTATCTGATATCCATTTTTCAGCCTTAGAGGATTCAAATGCCTAATAATTTCTTTGTGGGTTTGAACATATGGATCAACGTCAAAACTGTTATGAAAAATTTAAAGGCGAGCCCGCTCCTGATCTGTAATATTGATTGTGACAACCTCTTTTCCATAAATTCCTTCACCCCCAAGCCACCCAGTGTGATGATATTTCGGTAGGTCAATGTTTTCCACACCAAACAGGTATTCGGTAGAAAATTCAACGGCTTCCTCAACAATATATTTCTCCACAATACAACCCTCTGGCCGACTTTGGTTTTTGACATACCCTTTCAAAATATTCATATATTGTTCAATGGGGTACATACATCTATAATGTACAAAACCACATAGTCGAATCTCTCTCACCAAATGAACCATAAAATTAACCATCGTAGCGAAAAATGTCGGTGGGAAGAACATTTTCAATTCACATAATATGACGGGAAATTCTCTTTTCATAGTTGGAAATTTTTTCGTTTCTATAACATTTCCGCATATATCTTTGAAGAAGAAATAGATATTCGTTAATGTATGGTGGACATTATTTGGAAAAATTCAACAGAAAGCTATAGGAATTAGATCTTGCATCAAAACAGGGCAGTCATGTGATTTCGGACCCTTTAATTTTAAATTTCTCATTGACACGATATTCTTGATATTTGATGAATACCCCTCTAGAACCTTTACATCATTCAAGAAGTTGAAAAACTGATATCTCTCTTTCCTGGAAAGAGTGTAAGTAGCAGGAGGAAGAAATGTTCGTTTTTCACCCTTCATTGGTGCCAACTCTTCTCATATTCACATCTCAACCATGTCCAATATAGCCTTAATTTCATCCTTTGTTTTGCCGGGTGAATTTAGCAACGTTCCAATGATACTATCACATAAATTTTTTTCAACATGCATAACATCAAGAAAATTTCTGACATACAGACAATTCCAGTATGGTAATTCAAAAAAAAACTGATCTCTTTTTCCAACTGGTTTTGTAAGGTTTTTCGAAAATAGTTTACCAAAAGTAGTGTCCATATCTTTTACTTTGTCAAACAATTTATCACCTGTTAGTGGAGATGGTGTTGTACGTTCTTCTGAACTTTCGTTGAATGATGTCATCCAAGATCGGTACTTATGTTGTTGGGGTAGAAATATGCGATGTCCTAGAAACACGATTTTTGATGAATGTTTCAACCTAATTGACTATGTACCTTGTTTGCAAATAGAACACCCTTGAGTTCCTTTAATGCTATATCTGGAAAACTTTCTATAAGCAGTAAAGTCATTTATCATCCCGTACAACATGAATTTCAAAGTGGAATCTTCATTTTTGTAAGCATCATACAACGTAACACTTGAATCCCACAATATTTTCAAATCCTCGATCAATGGATCCAAATAAACATCAATATCATTACCCGGTTGTTTTGGTCCTGATATAAGCATAGGTAACATGATGTATTTTCATTTCATGCATAACCATGATGGTAAGTTATAATTTACCAATATGATCGTCCATGTACTATGACTGCTGCTTTGAAAACCAAAAGGATTCACCCCATCTGTAGATAATGCCAAATGAAGGTTTCTCGACTCATTTCCAAATTCAGGATACTCATGATCAATTATCTTCCAATGAGGAGAGTCTACCGGGTGACGTAGTTTCCCATCATTAATTCTTGTATCTTCATGCCATGTCAATTTTCCTACAGTCTCCTCACTTCTATATAGGCGCCTAAACCTTGGAATGATTGGAGAGTACCATACAACTTTCACAGGACTGGAATCATCTTTTTTGTATGGAGAAGAACTACACTTTAGGCATTCTTTAAGTGATTTTTGGTCCTTTAAAAACAATATACAGTCATTCGAGAAGACGTGCATTCTTTCAAATATCATACCCATTGATTGTAGCATTCTTTTGGCATCGTATATTCGGCTTGGGAGCTCATTATCTTCTAGGATCATATCATCCAGGAGAGAAAGTAGTTTCGTAAAACTAGCATCACTCCACCCATTGCCTTATTTCAAATTATAAAACTTCAGTATGGATGAAAATGCTTTATATTTAGTGAAATCAGCATACAATAGTGTTTTTTCACAACTCTTTAACTTCTCAAACAATTTTGGGAAATCATAAAGTTTATCTTAAACTGTACTTATCATTTCCTCAATACGATCTCCATCATAATTCACATCTATAATCACATCCTCCATACAATCATCTTTATTGTTCACACTTGTAATCATATCAGATGATCCATAAAATGCCGTGTTATCTGAGCCACTACCTACATTCATTTTTCCCCAGGTTTATTCCAACATGTATAACTTCGATCTATTTCGTGACAGATCAGGTGTTCTTCCAACTCCTCTGGACTAATTTTTCTTGAATAATAACAGCATAAACATGGACAAAGGATTTGAGAAGGGTCACATACATGATCTTTGGAAAACTTGATAAACTCTTTCACGCCATCTTCATACTCTTTTGTCAACTGATTGGCATTCAACCATTCTTTATTCATATTCATCGCCTTTATGGGTTCGGTATCGAAATTTCCTAATATTATGTTTTAATTAATCAAGTAGCATTGTTTGGGTTTTATAAAAAAAAATCATGGTACAAATGCCTCTACCATGAACCATCATTGGATAAAATCTAAGGATATAACAATAGGTCAACCAAAACCTAAGGCCAAGGGGTAATATAAGGTATCATAAAGGAACTAGACATAATCTAATGTCAAGTAAACCATGTAAAAGGAAGAAACAAGTCATCATAGTGCATTCCCATGAAGGATCATATCATACAAGAAATTAGTGATACCTTGGTTAGTGTACGTCCCACATAACCCATAGTCAACAATCCAACTACAATTCATAACTGAAAGGAAATAAAAAAGGCTCAAAAGGATGATGATATCCCAAAGAAATCTACATGTTAATATTTTATTAATTTTGAGACTCTTGATCTTAAATTCTTCTATAACTTCCATTTTATATCTCTAGAACTATAGTTATGGATTACACGCCATTGATTTATATATGTGTCTACCGAGGGAGTACGTAACCCTTTTGGAGGACCCTTCCTTGGAATATGGGGAAGTACTGAATCCACTTACAGAGGACCCCCATCGATACATGAGAGAGTACTGCCTCTGATGATATAGAGGAACCTACCCCAAAACATGTAAAAGTACTTGAACTCTATCTATATACGGGGGACTATGCCCTGTCTTTTGTATATCTCCATGGAGTACCTAAAACCTATACATGGAGGAATCTTCACCGAAACATGGGGGAGTACCATACTCCATATTTTCTCCAAACATCTCACTTGTCACTTGTCAACTCTCAAGCAGAGTGAAGATAATTAAAATATCCAAACCACATTGTGTGAAATTTCCAATGATTAAGGAAATCACACTATTGTGATCTACATGAGAAGGTATTTATAATGCACTACTCATACATGAAATACTATCATCTAAGTGAAAAATAAATAATAATAATGAAAATAACATAGCACAAAATTTGGTAAATGGGTACACAATGTGTAGGGTTCTCAGTCTAGGTTGGTTGTATACTACCATTTCTAAACTCATGTGAAATCCATATACATGGTGTGTCCAGTAGAGTGAACATCGTGTATGGATAAGATTTACCTGATTTAATCTGACATATATAAAATTAATTCCAAGTTATTCTTACAAATATTGCATGATGCCTCTAAAAATAAATGACATATAGAACAAATTGAGCTAAAGGCGTGTACTTTAGATACATACTGAGTCACCTCTCCGGCTATGCATCACATTTTTGTGGAATACACGGTGTGTAGTCCTTACATGACCACTAGGGGTGTATAGTCTATACACATCAAGTTTCTATGGTATCTGTACATGGTGTGAGTGAAGTAAAACACATATCATGTGGTTATACCATTATTTCAGGGCATGTACATGGTTTCATGCTGAAGTATATGTCTTAGAGACACATTGTGTGTGACCTAGGCTCACATGACATGTAACATTTAAAATGAAACTTATTCAAAGTTTGATTCATAAGATGAGTCATGTTGTGTAAATATTGGAGATAAATTTTGTGTGGCATTAAAATCTATATGAAATCCATGTATGGTGAAGTATGTTCCATTTAACAATACTACATACCATGTATTTTAAAAATATATAGAATCTAAAAAACATCATCTTCACACCATACACACCACTTTCACCTCCTTTCATAGTTGTGTTTCCATTACCAACCAAATTTGTCACCCTCATAGCATCCAATGCACCTTTTTGGGTTAATATCTTTCCAAATATCACTGTATAATCCATCATCATCCAATTGTTATTTAAAATACAACTAGAACTCACCATATCATTATCATCATGCTTCTAAACCCAAGAACTCTTCGATTTTACTCTATTGTGACATTACAGAATAACCATCAAACTCAAATGTGTATTACATCTGAATATTTGTGACTTTGGTGGTGGGAAAAATACTCAACCACCCATGGGTGAGCTCATGTTTAGGTTCATCAAAGAACATTAGTATTGGACAATATTATAATTCTCTATTCATGGGGGGAAAGTTTCTTAATGTATTAAAATTATTTGAACTAAAATTTATTCCACAAAAAAAAATACCAAATAATAATATCATTGAGAATAATTTTCAGTTTAAATAATCATCAATACGAAAAAACCCACATTATAAAAAAATACAAGGAAAATACATGAAATAAAATTTTATAAAACATGTGAAAGCTTCATCCTCATGTTCATCCCATGCTAGAAATAAAATATTAAAATAATTAAACTAGCATGAACCTTTCATACCCAATATGAAGTAACAATTTCCCTCTATTTTCTACAACATCTAATCTTAAGAAAAACACTACCACTAAATTTTTAAAAATGATTGAATCCTTGAATCAAGTGAAGAAATAGGTCCACCCCCTAAATAATGTGATGAATGGGTTTCAACCCCAAAATCACATAATGAATCATGATTTACCTCATGAATCACCTTTGTATCACATCAAGATTATCATGATCATTCTGTAAACATATAAAATTTATCTAATAGATCATTTAAAATCTAAATATGGTATTTATGTGGGACTAGATAAATAAGATTCACCAACTCAATGACATAAAAATGTGGTGGAGGCAGTGACAATGGAGGCTGCAGTGGAGGAGGAAACAGTGGTGGAGGCCACGACGGAGGAGGCAGCCACGGCAGAGGTAGCCGCAGAGGAGGCAGATGCAGAGGAGGCAGCCATGGAGGAGGCACCGGCGGTGGAGGAAGTAGTGGCGGAGGCAGTGGCGGGATAGGAGGATGACGGTCATGGCGGAGGAGGAAAACCCAGCAACGACGGAGGAGGAGGGGGAGGAGAGGTCGCGGTGGAAAAGGGGTCGGGTTCAGCTTCCGCGAAAGCTTGAACTCATGTGAGAGAGGAGGGGCTTGTTAGGGTTCTTAAATAAAAACCACTGGAACCTTTATCAATGCTTTTTAAAAGTGCTGATAAAGGTTCCAGTGGTTTTTATTTAATAATTTTTTTATATTCTTATATATTTATTTAAAACGACATAAGATAAATATATATTTATTTATTAATAATTATAACAATAAAGAGTATATATTGATAAATATTGGTATATAATTGTTAATCTATAAAAAAAATTATTTTTTATTATAAATATTATAATTTTATATAAATTAAGAATAAAAACGTTTATCAGCGCTAATAATAGTGCTGATAAATGTTCCATTTATCAGTGCTAAAAAAAGCACTGATAAAGGGTACACCTTTATCAGCACTTTCTGTTTAGCGCTGATAAAAATCAGTGCTTCCCTTGCCCTATTTTTTGGTAGTGAATTTATATTAAGAATTATGGATGTTTAACCATATTTCAAACAAACATCCATTCATCAATACAAGTAAACATATCATGAAAACCAAATAATAAAATGCTACCAAAACAATAAAATTGAATCTATTAAACCATCAAAAGGACCATTAATGAACCTAATAAGGTCATAACATATCAATTACATGTTGATGAGGTTCTAGAATTATTAATTAATGAATCTAAATTTGACTATTCTGGTCGTTAATAACAATCAAGAACACCTTCAAGCATAAGGTAAGGGATCCTCTCTCTCACTTTTGTTCAAGAATATCTCATATGTTGTGATCTTTTATTTTTAATGCCTAATGATGGAGTATGTTTTCTCACCTCCCCCATACTGCCCTTATGACATATAAATAAAGGGATACCCATTTACCTCTCCTTAATCCCTTGCAATAACACTCGTTACCACGCCGAAATGTTTGTAAGGGTTTTTCTCATCTCACTTTCAATTCTATGGGATTTCCATTGTTTGCCTCTTATTTCTTATATGTGGTATAGTTGTATTTCCATTTGATATATATTATAATGATTCTCTTTATATTCATGGTATTATATGATTCATTTGTTGGTTATTAACTTTTTTTCATAAAACTTAATTGATTACAACGTGGTAACGAGCTTTGTCTCAATTTTCACTTCATTGTGACTTGCTTAGTATTGTGCACCTACTATTTATTATGTGATGTACTTACTTCTCATTTGAGATCATTTTTCAATTGAAATTATATTATATTTAAATATCCATATTCTCATATCATGGATATGATTATTTTCTAATATGTATACCATTTTACTTATGGTATTTATTTTGAATGTTGTTTTGACTGTGGAAATATTGATGAATCTGTATCCTCTATTCTATAAAGATAATGTAAATTCATATTGCTCTTATATTGAATCTATGTATAAAGAATTATTTGGATGTAGAAGAAAGTGGGGCCCGCTACAGCCCCTTGATGCATCAGTAGGTCTCATGAGACAATCAGTTTGGTGACAAACCCTTTGAGTTTGTTTCCAAAAATCAGACGGGTTTCTACACATAGAACTAAACCATTTTTACAGTATTATGGTATCATGTTCCAGATAAATGATGTCCAATTAATAATTATTCTCTTTATTCGTTTTCAGTTATTAATATCCATGAGGTTTTTACTATGACAAAATCTATGGATGCAGTTTCATTCTTAGTTTATTGATGGTGTGAGTTTTTCATTTATTCACCATGCCATATTGATTATGTAAAATTGTTTAAAATTAAGTTGTTATTGATTCATGCTTCCACCATTTGTAACCCTTACTCAGCATTTGAGCTCACCCCTTTCATTTTTTACTTTCAACAGGTGACGAAGAGGATATCATTTATTGAGTTGTTGTGGACGCAATCTTTAGTTTTTGTTATGTATCATATTTTGTAACCTTTTCCAATGTAATTTTGAGTTACATATATGTATCTAGTTTCTTAAAGACTACTAAACTGGTCGTTCCTTTGGGATTTTCATTCCTTCTAACCAAGACAATGCACTTATTAATGCACCGACTCCGGTTTAGAGGGGTTGGGGCGTTACATAACCAATATATTTATTACATTTATAATTTTATAAATATATATAATTAATATATTCAAAAGGTATTCATAAATATATATTTATCGTTTAAAAAAATATTTTATAAATTTATAATTATTTAAACATATTTATATTTAATTAGTTATATATAATTATAAATATATAAAATATATTTAAAAATTAAATAATTATATATAACTAAATATTTATATTTTAAAATATAATAAATACATTTATTGTTTATTTAAATATATTTATCATGATTTTAAATATTTATGAGAAGATAAAGCTTCATATATATTGGAAATGAATGAATACACCAAGTATATATAGTACTATAGTATATATGGCCAATATTAGGGTAAATGGTGAACATATATTCATAAGAATAATGTACGCGTTAATTGACAGATTCTTTGGAAACATAAAATTATTTAAATATATATATATTTAAATATTATTTGTGTATATATATATATATATATATTAAAAAGTATTTATATATAATATTACAAACATATAGTATAATAAATATATAATAAAGATATAACTAACATAATAAACATAAATAAAACATAAACATAATAAACATAAATTTAACAAAAACATAATAAACATTCCTTTTTTATTTAATGTATACATATAAAAATTATTTTTGAATATAATTAAAATATTTTTATATAAGTTAATAATATTTTCTATTAAAAACTTTTATCATCGCTATTATTAGCGCTGATAAAGGCGCCTTTTTATCAGCATTTTTTGTTAGCGCTGATAAAGGGGGGACTTTATCAATGCTAATATTAGCGCTAATAAAGGGTAGATTTATCATCATTTTTTCTAGCACTGATAAAATTCTCCCTTTTATTAGTGCTTTTTAATTAATGCTAATAAAACCCTAGCGCTTCTCTTGCCCAAATTTGTGGTAGTGTACCACACATAGTTGTGAACAAAGCAAGCATCATGTTCATGCATATTTCACTTTACTCATGTGGTTATTCACATTACCCAATTCATTAGAGCACAATATAATTCTGGGCGCACCTATCACATCATAACATTAACATTGCGCTATATAATTCTGGGTGCACCCATCACATCATAACATTTACATTATCATGCATGCCACATAGAACATATATCAATCATGAACATAAATAACCTATGGAAATGAATGGGTTCCATATCATAATCCTGAATTCATAAACTTTGGGTTCCCAAATGAAAGGGGGGATAACATACTTGATATAAGAATCATCAACCTTGAGTTATAAGTAAAAGGTGTGTTTTGAAAGAAGAGTTCTTTTGGAAAACATTATGATTTTCATAAACTCTAGTAGAAAAAATGAATATCCCAGAAAAGATAATATAATGATGAAGAAATTATTTTTAAGAAATATCCATACTGAAAATGGGGTGAAATAGGGAAAACCCAAATAAAGAGAGTTGGGTTCAAGAATTCCCTTCACCTTAATTTCTTCTAAATTTCGTCTCTTTTGCGCCTCATGAATAATAAACTTGTGTTTCTAAAACAATGATCTGGAAGTGAATTATAGTCATTTTATAAAAATAATAATCAATTATATTCATTGGATTATATTTCTTAATTTTCATTGATGAAATTGAAGTGTTTTGATATCATATTTTACTTAAAAATTTCCCGTCTTGCAACAATTTCACTATTTTATTAAATGTAAATTATAAATTAGTATAATTAGTTCCATAGGAATAGAATACATGTAATTTGATATTAATATATTATATATAATTTATACTTTCCATGCATGAAGGTAGTTATAATAATTTTCTTGGAAACATCTTCTTAGGTGGTTAACCGATCTTTAACGGGACGTTGTCGAAAGAGCGGGAAAGGGAAGTATGAAATTTATATTTTTCATTAATATGATAATTATAGTAGGTTGAAATAATTTATCTAATATTAAATTAATTTATAGTCAATTTTTTTAGAATAAAGTTTTGAAATGGAGAGGTTTAAAAGAAAAGAGAAGAATAAAAGATGTAAGATTTAATAGAGACTTACTCTCTCCTCGGTGTAGCTTCTCTTGCACGAAACTATAACTCCCTCAGTGATTAGAGTTGGAGAACTCCAAAATGTCCCTAGGTATTATAAGGTTCTTGAGAGGGAGAATTTGTGTATAAATTAGTCTTATGTATGGATGGGAGTAGTGGTTTTCCAAGGGGAGAGAGAGGGTTTATTTATACTTGAGGAGGGGGGTATTTTTAGAATAAAATATTAAATAAAATAATATATCAAAGGTTAGACTTGTAATAGTAGTTTTTTTAAAATATAAATCATATATTAATATAGTATAATTAATTTTAGACTTTAAAACATATTTATGATTCTAATTCATTAATTTTTTAAAAGGTAAGTTAAAAGAAAGAGAAAATGATATTTTAAGGAATCACTTTTGACTTTAGGTTTTGGAAAGTTCTTTTTTAGGTTTATAAAATGAGTTTATTGTATTTTAAGGAACCATTTAAGAAATTAAGTAAACCATGACCGAACCTAAATTTATAGAAAGTATTATGTCACCATTACATCATGAATTATATAATTTAAGTTATACTGGTTATGTGAAAAATAGTATTTTTACTATTCACCTGAAAATTGATGTACTTCAGAAAATTACCAAAAAATCACCCTTAGACATTTTTGATGTGCTGATTTCAGAAATGGAAACCATTTTATAAAAATAATTTTCTAAATATGGTAAATTTAATTTTTTATTAAAATAATCATTTATTTGAAAGAATACCAATTTTAAAATTATAACCGATTTTAGAATGCTTTGAAATATTATTTAAGGTCTCATAAAATTATATTAAAATCACAAGACATCAATATAAGAATAAATTTTATGAAAAAAAAATTCTTTTAAATTATTAAATTAATCATCAAATTATAATTAAATATTTATGACTTACAAAAAATACCAACACTTAATTAATAATTTTTAAAACATTTGTTTTCTTATACTATGGTATAATTATATCATAATTTCATTTAAAATATGCCTAAATTTTATTTATACTTTAATGGGTGTTAATAGTTTTCATTTTTTTGGTTTACTATTCATAAGGGTCATATTACTATTCTTAAGGTAAAGTTAACATTTCATCAGTATAGGTTCCTTAGAATCTAGAAAAACTTATTATTTCATTAATACATCATTTATAAATATTTTATTATGGTATCCAAGTGATTTTATGTTATTTATACTATATAAAATTACTATAAGAAGGGAGAAATTCCATTGATAAAATTTTGGGTCATTACAGAACCCACCTCCGCCGCAAACCCTCATCTTCCGTGAAGACACCTCCACCACACACCGAACCCCACATCCTATTGTGAACCCCTCCTCTGCTATGAACCCTCCTCCATTGCGAACCCACCTCCCCTGAAAACCCCACCTGCACTGTGAACCCCTCCGCAACCTCCTCCTCCATTGTCGCCTACCCCGACTCTGCCACCGCTGAACCCTACTATTGTCGCTGAAGGTGTATGACATTTTTTCTGCATTATTATGAATTCTTAATATATAGATAGATTTTGGCTTGGTTTTTGTCTATTCTTACATTACATTTAATATGCAATAAATTTATTTGAATACCTTCAAATGAAGTGTCATTGATTCAACAACCCAATTAGTATCATACAAATCCTTTAAAAAAATATTATATATTTTCCACAATAACATTGTTGGAATTATTAATATGAGAGGTTTTATAAAAAGTCTATTCCCCCTTCTAAAGTGAAAAAACCTGTAAAATTAACATTCCCATATTTTTTGAAAAGGAACTAGCATATTGAGACCCCCTTCAACTATTTTCATCCTATGGAATTCGAATACCTTATTTCTTTTGAGTTTCTATGACTATCAATGGATCTTTATTAGACTTATTTGATGTTTTAACATTCTCCATAAACTAGTCCAAAATTCAATAAAATGATATCCCTTCATACTATGTTTTATTCAGCTAAACATTTGTATCATTCTTTCAACCTCACTTTTTCATTCCATTCCATATGCTCCAAAAACTCATTTTTTCATAATTTATTTATGGTAAAAGACCTTATATTGAGCCATAGAGTGACCCATAAAATTACTTGACTTGAAAAATGATGGAATGTTTTTATTTTAAATTCTTAAATAAATATATTGGAATAATTATTGTTAGAGTTGGTACTATAGATCTAACTGACATTGTACTTTCAATTTCCAAAATATATATATATATATATATATGTATATATTCATATCACATAGTGATTATTGTTCTACTTAACTTTAATTTTTTAATTTCATTGGAATACAATTCATATTAATAGGTTATAATAGTTTCACAATATAATTAAAACATAGATATTCTATAAATATTTTCTTAAATCAATATATCATAAATTATAGATACATATATCTTACATGACATAGATTGTGGTTGACTATCAGGTGATAGAGTCGCATATGAAACTGATAAATCTTCTCATAAAGATCACACTTAGTTATCTCTAAGAATAATGATCCCAATAAAAGACACACTAATAGTAATTCCACATGTTTTATGTGTCATTTGATGTTACTATATGAAAAAATGTTTATTTTACCTAAAACTAGAATTTTTTTATTTTTCTTAAAAAATGAATGGTATAAAATCTTTGATGATATCCTACTAGGATCTTTTCTCACACCATACATATAAACATTGGTGTGTATATAGACTTAGTTTCCTATGATATAGGTAAAAGGAAAGGATCACACTTTTATAGTGGTGTTCCATAGTCACTTGTTAAAAATATAATGATAATGGGATGTAGAGGTCAACATAGGGCATAAAGAGACAATATTCATTTTGTGTTATTTTAAGATATTTACTATAAACTACCTCTCTTGAAAATAAATTTATTTTTAGTTTACCTTTATATTTTGGATCATGTGTAAACCTTTTATAGCTTTATATTTTATAAAATTTTGGTTATTTTTTATTTATGTATCTTTTATAAAGTGTCTCTCTTGGGATTTATGTATTTGTAAAATTCCTAAGTGGATCTTTTAAAATTATTTAAGTGTTTTGAAATGTTTCTTAAAAAACTTTATGTGTTCAACATACCCTCTTTTGGTTTTAAATAGATTTAAAATTATTTAAACACTTTTCATGGACTTAGGTTGAATGCCAAGTGTTTTTCAACTCACCTGACACTACTGGAAACTTCATATTTACCAATAGTTTAAAACCATTGGTAAAGGATGGACAACCTTTGGTATAAAATATACCAATGGTTGTCCAAACCATTGGGTCTTGAGCTGTAAGGATATACATATCCCAACAGTTTTATGAGAATCATTGGGATATGTCTGAAAAATTGAGTATATACCAATAGTTTGTTGAAAATGTTGGTATAAATGTTTACCAATGGTTTAAAACCATTGTTAATATAAAAAAATAATCTCTATACCAACAGTTTTGTAAACCGTTGGTATAGACTTTTACCTATGGTTTCCCACATACCGTTGGTAAATATCAAGTAAAAATATTTATGCCAACGGTTTACAAACCGTTGGCATATACTTATACCAATGGTTTACATGAAACTATTGGTATAAGTTATGATTTTATAGATATTCCAATGGTTTTAAACCATTGGCATAGCCTTTATGTATCTGCAGCAATCCGGCCCTGGCCTACCCCTGTGCACCTGTAGCAATTCCACCAACTTCCACCAGCAGGCCTGCAGCATTCATACACAATTATGAATACCTGCAGAATACATACAGGGGGTTGGGTGGGGGGTCCATACAGAATACCTACACAATTTTGAATACCTGCACAATTCATACGCAATTCATACACAATTCTGAATATGTATACAATTCTCAATACCTGCAAAATACATACAAAATTATGTATGAATTCATACAACACACAATTCATACATAATTATAAATACCTCCAATTCTGTATTTAATTGCCTTCTACACACATACAGAATTAACACATAATTCATAAGGTAATTACAACAAGTATACACACACAACAATTATACCCATAAAACAAGTATACCTATACACTATTAACCCATAACTCGTAAGTTAATTAAATACATAAAGAATTCAATTCAGGATTCAGAGGGTTGGGGGGCTGCTCAGGGGGGTTGAGATGGGTGTCCAAGGGGTTAGAGGGTGTCCAGGGGTTGGGGGTGTCTGGGAGGAAGGGGGTGTCTAGGGGGTGAGGGGCTTGTATAGGGTGGGGTGTCCAGGGGGGTGTCCAGGGGGTGTCCATGGGGGTGTCTAGGGGGTGGGGTGGTGTTTAGGGGGGTGGGGTGGTGTCCAGGGGGGTGGTGGGGCTTTCCAGGGGGTGGGGTGGTGTCCAGGGAGGGTGGGGGATGTCCAGGGGGTTGGGGGATGTCCAAGGGGGGGTGGGGTGGTGTCTAGGGGGTGAAGGGGTTTTCCATGGGGGTGGGGTGTCTAGGGGGGGTGGGGGGTGTCTAGGTGGTGGGGTGGTGTCTATGAGGGGGTGGGGGTCGTCCATGGGGTTAGGGGGCTGTCTAGGGGGTGGGGGGGCTGTCCATGGGGGTGGGGGTGGTCCAGGGGGTGGGGTGGGGGTGGTTCTGGGGGTTGGGGGCTGTCCAAGGGGGGTGGGTGGTGTCCAAGGGGTTGTCCAGGGGGGTGTCCATGGGGGTGGGGGTGTCCAGGGGGTGGGGGTGTCAAGGTGGTGGGGTGGTGTCCTAGGAGGGTTGGGAGCTGTAATGTAATGGAATTAATTTCATGGATTTTAAGATCATTGGTATTTTTATAATGGTTTTTGAATAGTTTTTATTTCAATAGTACGTGTTTCTTTAGGAAAAAATGAATGCTTTTGGTGTGTATGGTAGGAAGGGGGATTTGGTTATCAAGAAATGGATTACATTTTTATTGTGGGAAAAAATACTATATGATTTTTTAAATGGAACCTTAAAAGGGATTTTGATAAACCATTAGGAAGTTTTAAATATAAAGAAGTCTCTATTATGTGATTTTGAAATGGTTTTATGAAGAATTATTTATGATGTATCTTTATGGGATTTGTGATTTTATGTCCCTTGTTTTAGAACATCAGATTATTTTTCTAAAGGGTTTTTTTATAATTCTTTATAATTTTACTACTATAAATGAATAAAAAATTCAATAAGGGGATATCTAAGGTAGTCATTCTTGTGATCCAACTATTGTCTTCCTAGTCTCGGTCTCTACTCAAACTCTTATGGAAGTGGAATAGTCATGTTCTTCTCGGATAATTGATTATGCATGAGAGTTTCTAAAATAGCATCCACTATTTTTTATTGGTGATCAAGGATCTCAGGATCCATGAAGTGGGTAGATATGATTAATGGGATCTTCGAGTTGTTATAAACCCTATAATCCACAGGTATGAGGGTTGTTTAGGGGGGGTGGGGGCTGTCCACGGGGTGGAAGAGCTGTCCAAGGGTGGGTGGGGCTATCCATGGGGGGGGGGTTTAGGGGGTATGGGGTGTCTAGGGGGTGGGCAAGGCCGTCTAATTGGTACGGGGTGTCCAGGGGGGTGGGTGAGCTATCCACGGGGGTGGGTGAGCTATCCACGGGGGGTGGCGGGGCTGTCCAGGGGGTAGGGGGTGTCTAGGGGGGTGGGCAGGCTGCCCATGGGGGTGGGGGCCTATCACAGGGGTAGGGGGTGTCCAGGGGGGTGGGTGGAATGTCCATGGGGGGTGGTGGGGTTGTCTAGGGGGTAGGGTGTGTCCAGGGGATGGGTAGGATGTCCACGGGGGTGGGCGGGTTGTCCATGGGGGTGGGCGGGCTATCCACGGGGGTGGGGGGGCTATCTAGGGGGGTACGAGGTGTCTAGGGGGTGGGTTGTCTGTACATGAGGGTGGAGGGACATTCCAGGGGGTACGGGGTGTCCAAGGGGGGTGGACGAGCTGTCCACGGGAGTGGGAGGGCTGTCCAGGGGGTATGAGGTGTCTAGGGGGTGGGTAGGGCTATCTGGGGGGTACGGGGTGTCCAGGGGGTGGGTGGGCTTTCCAAGGGGGTAGTGGGGTTGTCTAGAGGGTAGGGGTTTTTTTTTTGGGGGGGGGGGGGGGTTGTCCATGGGGGAGGGGTTGTCTAGGGGGTGGGCGGTCTTTCCAGGGGGTGCAGGGATTTCCATGGGGTGGTGGGGATATCTAGGGGTATGAGGTGTCCAGGGGGTGTGGACGGGGTTTCTAGGGGGTGGGTGGGGCTGTCCAGGGGGTACAGGGTGTCCAGGGGGTGGTTGGGCTATCCACGGGGGTGGAGGGGCTGTCCAGGAAGGTAAGGGGTTTCTAGGGGGGTGGGTGGGCTATCTACGGGGGTGGGTGAAGTCCATGGGGGTGGGGTTGTCCAGGGGGGTAAGCGGGCTGTTCACGGGGTTGGTGGGGATGTCTACAGGGTCAGGGGTGTCCAGAGGGTGGGGGTGGGGATTTCCAGGGGTGGGGGGTGTCCAAGGGGGTATGAGGGGTCTAGGGGGTGGAAGGGCTGTCTAGGGGGTGGGTGGGGTTGTCCAAAAGGGTACAGGGTGTCCAGGGGAGTGGGCAGGCTGTCCATGGGGTTGGCGGGGCAGTCCAGGGGGGTAGGGGGTGTCCAGGGGGTGGGCAAAAAATCCATGGGATTGGGGGGTTTTCCATGGGGTTGGGGGTTTCTAGGGGGTGGGTGGGCTATTCATGAGGATGGCAGGGTTGTCCAGGGGGTCAGGGTGTCCAGGGGGTGGGGGGCGTCTAGGGGGTGGGGGGCTGTCCAGGGGGGGGTACGAGGTGTCCAAGGGGTGGGTGGGGCTGTCCAGGGGGGTAAAGGGGTGGGCGGGGGCTATCTAAGGGGGTGGGAAGGCTGTCCACGGGGGTGGGGGCTGTCCACAGGGGGAGGGGCTGTCCAGGGGGTGTTCGGGCTCTCCACGGGGGTGGCAGGGCTGTCCAGGGGGTCGAGGGTGTCCAAGGGGTGGGGGGGTTCATTCCATGGGTTGGGGTGTCCAAAGGGGTACAAGGTGTCTAGGGGGGTGGGTGAGTCTGTCTAGGGGGGTGGGCGAGGCTATCCAGGGTGTAAGGGGTGTCCAGGGGGGTGGGTGGGCTATCCACGGAGGGTGGGGGGCTATCCAGGGGGTAGGGGTGTTCAGGGGGGTTGGAGGGATGTCCACAAGGGTGGTTGCTTTCCACGGGGGGGAGGGGTTGTCCAGGGGTGGTGGGCAGGCTCTCCACGGGGGTGGCAGGGCTGTCCAGGGGGGGTACGGGGTGTCCAGGGTGGTGAGCGGGCTGTCTACAGGGGTGGGAGGGCTGTCCAGGGGAGGAGTGAATCAGTCACAGCAAATCATCAAGTCAAGTTTTATTTTTTATAGATAAAAAAATAAAGATAATGTGACCTACCTAATCACACATATTCAGTCACAACAAATCGATAAACATCAATGGTCAGTAATATCAGTAAAAATGTAACAGATCTATATGTCCCTCATCACCATCACTATCATCACCATCATCATCAGTCTCACCCTTTTCCCTCATCATCATCCCCATCATTGTCCTATACCTCCTCAACTCCCTCCTCCTCAGCCTCTTACTCGGCCTCAGCCTCCTCATCGCCCTCCTCCTCTGCCTGGGCCTCCTCCTCACCCTCCTCCTCCGCCTGGGCCTCCTCCCTACCCTCCTCCTCCGCCTCAGCCTCCTCCTCACCATCGTCTCAACCACCACTAGAACTTCCACCTAGTTCATCATATATAGAATGCAATGGTGATATATATTCATCACAAGTTGTGCTGGCCTCTGGTGGAAGTGTTGGAAGTAAAACTTCTATCAGTTTCATAAATGCAGTGTTTACCCTAGGAAACTGTTTTTCCGTCTCTGTGGCCCTTTTGTCAGCCTGTTCTACCTGTGCCTTAACCTGCTGAAACTTGGTATCATTAAAACTCATACCTAAGTAGGTCCAATACCTCATCGGAACTATACTCTTCCCAGGTCAGCAGCGTACTCTACCAGGGTGCTCATCTCCCAACACCTGATGTAAGTGATCGTTTGGCCAAAAATTGTTAGGTTCCTGGGAATCAAGGGCCTCTAAAGCAGCCTATTACAAATATAAATATATTATTAAGTTAAAAAATAGAGATTAAAATTTTATATCTACAAAGTAAAACTTAAAATCTACTACTGAGTCGGTTCATTGACCGCACTTCCATCTTTCTTCTTTCTACTCGAGCAAAAACGTTTTGCTCCAGGCACACATCCTTCTATATTCAATTTATACCTCTACAATGACATTGAATGTAGGAAACCATAATTAAAAATATTATACCAATAATTAGTTACATAAATAAAATTATATAACAACTTTAGCAATCGAATTAATTATAGAGGAATCAATAGAAAGTGCAAGTCCTAAAGAAAATTTATAAACTATCATACATGCTGCCTCTCATGATCTGGCATCATAGTACATCCCAATGTGTGGAGGTATTTTTTAGCATCAATGTTTTTTTTTCTTTCTTCTGGATGATTCCTAAATAAAATTCAATAATTATTATTAATGAAAAACATGGAAATTTTCATTTAGCAATCGAATAAATTATGGAGGTAGCAATTGAAATTGCAAGTCGTAAATAAAAATTATAAATTGTCATACCTGCTGCCTCTCATGATCTGGTATCGTGGTATGTCCCAATGTGTGGAGGTATTTTTTAGCATCAATGTTTTTTTTATTTGTTCCGAAATTTCTACCCTTATTTTTCAATCATTTGACTGTCTTCATTGTAGTCCACCATCAACTGCGTAAGACGGTTCCACACTGCATGCATGCGTGTACACCCCCGCCCCCGCCTCCTATCAGTAGATGTATCTGTTATGAAAGAAAAACAAATATTTTATCAATACATGTTATAAAGAAAATAAATAATGGTGTAAAACTTTTTTAGGGTTGTATAAGTATACCTGCGGTAGTATGATCAATGGGAGCCGCTGGATCCGCATAAACTGAAGGAACACCATATACATGTGGAGTGGGTCCCAATGTATACTCTATAGGGAAAGACTCTGGTGGAGTAGGATTCGAAGAAGATGGAATATAAAAGACCGAATAGAAGGAAGAAGATGTAAAAGAAGATGATAGAGATGGATGGAAAAATGCTGGATGGGGAGTGGGAATCATCATCAGATATGGTAAAGACGGGTGAGGAGGCTTAGATGTAAAGGGTGGTGAAAACATGAGAGGCCTAAATATCCTGTGTGTCCTTAATAACACACCAGGATCAAAATGTGGGATGGATGGTATGCCAGTGGGAGTGGCAGGGTCTAATTGGGTACACTGACTAGATCGTCTAGCTCTCGTACCCCCCCCCCCCCCCCCCCGTACGAACACCCTGAGTACTAGGACCACTACTAGGATGCTCATCAAATAACTATCACCTAATAGATGGATCCTACAAAAAATGTTGAAAACAAAATTAATCACATGAAATTATATATTATTTAAATATATATATTTGAAATAAAATACTCACTACATGTACTAGCGGTGGAATGCCTATCTCAGTCATGCGAGGATTTTTTTCCATCATCTATTTATATCGCTTCTCTTCAATTGGTTGTATTTCCTGCATTTAAAAACAAATATGGAAGTAATTAGAAAAGGATAATTAATGTGTAATGCAAAAAACAAAATAAATGAGAGGGAATAGAGGGATTCATGGATAATTTAACTATCTATTGTTTTAGGTGATCTTGAATAGATATATAATGAAGTCAATAAATCGTACAAAGATGTAATAAAGAAATTTAATTTTTAGTAGGATGGTTATTTACTAAGTGTTATCAGTCTATTAAAATCACAGAACATTGATTATACCAGATTTATAATGGGTAAAGCAGTTGTCGAAATTAAGGAAAAAATTAATTTCTTTAGCCCAGGTAGATGATGCAGGTTTCTATACATGTTTTGCAGAAGAATGCAAACCATCATGTTCATTACCTAGTAAAATGTTAAAGAGAGGTCTTATAGTTATACTAATTTTATAAAAATCATAGTTAAAGCATTGAAATCTTCACCAGGTTAGAAATGTTGGTTTCGTAGGTTTGAATACAGTTCAATTTCAAATTAGAAAATGAAATTAAAATAAAATTGCAACCAATAAATATTGAAAATTCACATAACAGTCAAGTTGGATACAACATTTTTGTAATCAATATTAAAAAAATTGAATAGTACCAACCTTAACAACCCAAGTTGAGGTAAACCAAAAGAATTGAGAACATGAATGAATGATTTTATATATTTCCCACCATAGCTTCAGGTTCACAGTCAACTATAACAATTGATCTATTGGAGTCATCAAAAGTAATAAATAGATCCTTTCCAATGGCAGTAGGGTATGGTGTCAATTCCATCATCACCATCATCAAAAATATGTCTTGTAATTACTTCAATAATGACACAAAATTCAGGTCGAAGATGGTATTTGACATAAAAAACTTTTCCCCATTGATTCCAATACATATGGTTCATCGGTAGCAAGAGTGCAAGTCATATCAATTACTTGAAATCCAAAATCATCAATAAATGTGACCTACCTCTTCATAGAATCAAACCACTGTCATTTCATCATCGTGACTTGTCCATGAGAATAATAATCCAATATTATTATTTTTTCAAGGACTCCATAATAACCTACATTTTCAAATTGTGGTCTAATATCTGATGCACTAGCATAACAGTCTATTTTGATAGTAACCATAACACCATCATGTTGTGTTCTCATGTTCTTTGCTCGTTCAGTGATAATAAATCGGTACCCATTGATAACAATTGATTTACAGTCACGAACCACGGTATTAGGACCAAAACCAAAAGATATTATTTTCTCAGAGACAGAGTCAACAAGAAAACTTAATACCTAAAATATAAATGAATATTAAACTTAATTAAATATTGTTTTAATTATTTTAAATAGTAATATTATTACCTTTAATTTTAACCAAGCAGATTACTCTTTACTATGCAAAGTCTCCCTCCTTCTCAAAGATAAAGAACGATTTTTTCTATTTATCATTAATTTATATTCCCTGTAGATAAAAATAGGAATATTTTAACATATATATATATATATATAAGATATACATATTCAACTTACTTACAAGATATAGTCATCAAAAAATCATAGTTGAACAAAACTGTGTGATGAGTCATCTCCCGCTCTTCGAGGCTTAATTTCGTCAATGTATATGATCTAGGTATTACTTCTATTTGAGGAAGTGATGGAAAACTGGGTTCAATTTTATTATACTATTATTCTTCATTTCTCATTGGTCTGTTTATTCTTGTAGTAAGATCATAAAAATACATAGAGCATAAATCCATACATTCTTGATCCAAGTAACCGTTCATGATAGAACCTTCGGGATGATTCCTATTACGGACATATGAATTTAATGTGTACATATTTATTTCACTTGGATACATCCAATGAAAATAAATAGGTCCTCTAAGAAGTATTTTAGTTGTAATATGGATAGTCAGATGCAGCATGCATGTGAAAAATGATGGAGGAAATATTTTCTCTAACTCACATAAAATTAATGGGGCATCTGCCAACATTTTTTGCAAGAAAGACTTGGACAACTTCATAACACAAATATCTCTAAAAAAATGGCACAACTGAATACAATCCACCCTTACATTATTGGAAAAAAGATGAAAAATTTCTATTGGAATCAACTCATGAAGAAGGATGTGATAATCATGAGTCTTCAATGATTTTAGATTCAACTCTCTTCTATTGACCCATTTAGATATGTTTCTTGAATAGACATCAGGAACTATAATAGTCTATATTACTTCTATAAATTTCTCCTTTTTATAGGTGTCATCACATAAGAATCACATAGAACTTGCCATTTATTTTCACTGATACGCACTGGATGCAATTCTGTTCTGATGCCCCAATCCACCAAGTCACACCGAGATTGTAGATCATATTTTATCTTTCCCTTAACATTTAGAAGAATCAAAAGCAACATTTCACGTATATTTTTTTCAATGTTAATTACGTCTAAGAAATGATGTAACAAATTGGTTTGAACAATAAGGCAAATCAAAGAAGATACTTCCCTTCTTCCAATTGTAACAGGTTTCGGTGGAAACATTATTTCTCTCTCCATATTTCATTTGACCCTTCCCGAATAAAAAACTGAAATCTTTCAATTCATTAAGCACATCAGTGCTAGACATATGTTGAGGTGGATCATAGGTCTCTATGGTATTGTCAAATCTTAGATGATTATTTCTATATAGATGGTCCATTGGAAAGAATCGTCGATGTCCCATAAAACTGAAACTACAACGATGTTTTAATCTTCTGGATTTTGTATTCTTAATACAAATAGGACATGATAGTTTTCCCTTCGTGATCCATCCAGACATCATTGCATAAGTAGTAAAATCATTGATCATCCACATAAGCGCAGTACACATATGAAATATGTATTTTGAATATGAATCTAATGTGCGCACACCCAAATCCCAAAGAAGTTTCAACTATTTTATTAAAGGTTTTATGTATACGTCTATATCATTGTTGGGTTCAGAAGGGACATATATGAGTATACTCATGAAAGTGAAAGTTTTTTTCATACAAAACCACGGGGTAAGATTATAAATGTGTATAACAATCGGCCATGTGTTGTGCGATGTAAGTATCTTCCCAAACGGATTAAAACCACCACATGAAAGACCCAACCTCACATTACGCACGTCAGTTGCAAAATCAGGATATCGAGCATCAAATATCTGCCATGAAAATCCATCTACAGGGTGAACCAACTCATCATTAGTCTTATTTCTCTCAGTATCATGCCATCACATTTTTATTGATATTTCATCAGACATAAAAAGATTATGGAGTCTGGGGATCAATTTAAAGTGCCACATTACTTTCTGTGGCACACGGGATGGTGATCCATCAACTTTTGGCTTTTAGCAGGATGTGTCACATTTTATACAATCATTTCATTCAGTAGTTTCTTCCAAGAATAAACTGCAATCTTTTAGGAAAGCATGGATTTTGTTTCTTGAAAATCCAAGTTCCTCAACTAACTTCCATCCCATATAGTGGTTTGAGGGAATATCTGCATCATCTGGAAGTAAGTCCTTCAAGAAGGTAAGAATTTAATCGATGGTAGTATTAGCAATCCCATACATAGTTTTTCCACGAAACAATCGGATTAAAAATTCCTGCTTTTTCATTTTACCTCATTGTCGATATACTGGAGTCATGGCAGCATCATTCAATTTTTTCACCCTAAAAACATCATCATTTTCATTAGATGCATCATGTGTTCTCATATCAAAATATTCTTGGGTTGGAATCTATTATTTTTCAGGATGATGAATAAACAGAAACCAGTCATATAACAAATTTTCCAATCCATTCCTCTCATTTGGATCATCAATAATTTGAGATTTAATTTTCTCCCCATTGTGATACCACGTAGAGTAGTTTGATTGAAAACCATATTTGGTTATGTGGTAGCTGAATTCTTCACGGCTCAACCAAGGTATTCCAACACAATTGTAATAGGGGCAGTGTATGTGACCACTATTTAAAGCATTGTGAAATGAAAAATCTAAAAAAATCTCCAATTTGTTTTGAAAATCTCTTGAAATCTGATCAGTTTTATACATCCAACTTCTATCCATTCTGTAAAAAAACTTGTTATAAGTCATTTCATCAAAATAAATTCAATAATATTAAAGTTTCATCGAAAATATATTTTAGTAAATGAGAATTTTTCACTTTATATGAAACCATAACTCACACACTAATCTATCTGAGAATCATAATATAAAATACAACATAATACTATATTTATAAAAAAATATCTTTGAAGAACTATAAATGAGTGTACAAGATCATGTACACTTGTAGAGGAGAATAATTCAGGAGTTGAGTAAAATTTACATCGACAAAATTATATATTTTAGTAGATTATTTGAGTGATCACATAAATTTCCCAAGGGGGTGGGGGTGTCCAGGGGGGTACAGGGTGTCTAGGGGTGGCAGGGTTGTCTAGGGGGGTTGGGGTGTCCAGGGGGTCGGGGTGTCCAGGTGGGTAGGCTGTCCATGGGGGGCTATTCAGGGGGGTACGGGGTGTCCAGGCAGGTGGGTGGGCTATCCACAAGGGTGGAAGGGCTGTCCAGGGGTGTCCAGGGTGTGGGGGGGGGGCTTTCCAGGGGGTAGGGGCTATCCAGGGGGTACCAGGTGTCCAGGGGATGGGCGGGGTGTCCAGGGGGTGGGCGGGGCTGTCCAGGGGGTACGAGGTGTCCAGGGGGTGGGTGGACTGTCCACGGGGGTGGTGGGGCTATCCAGGGGGGGTAAAGGGTGTCCAGGGGGTGGGGCGGGCTGTCCATGGGGGGGTGGAAGGGCTGTCCACGGGGGGTGGTGAGGCTGTCTAGGGGGTCGGGTGTCCATGGGGCTTTCTAGGGGTGGGGGTGTCTGGGGGATGGGGGTGTCCAGGGGGGTGGTGGGAATGTTACTAGGGGGTGGGAGGGTTTTCCATAGGAAGGGGATATCTAGGGGGGACAGGGTGTCCCTTGGGGGTGGGCGGGATATCCACGGGTATGGCGGGGCTGTCCAGGGGGGTTGGGTGTTCAGGGGGTGGGGGATTTTTAGGGGTGGGGGCTATCCAGGGGGTGGAGGGGCTGTCCAGGGGGTACGGGGTGGGGTGGGTGGTCTTTCCATGGGGGTGGAAGGGTTGTCCATGGGGTATGGGGTGTCCAGGGGTGGGCAGGCTATCCACAGGGGGTGGGAGGGATGTCCACGAGGATGGAGGGGCTATCCAGAGGGTGGGGGGTGTCCAAGGGGATGGGGGGGCTTTCCAAGGGGGTGGGGGTGTCCACCCCTAAACTAGGGTCATAAAATCCAATCTCTATCCAATTTTAGCATGATTTAAAGCCTATTATAGATGATCGAGAATACTGTTGGTGTAAACTATGAATATCATACATATAAATCACAACACGCCCAATTGTAAACACACCACCAAATATCATATGTGGATTGGATTTTATGAGCCATGTTTCGATAGGAGACTACTCATGGGAGTATGATCCTTGTTATATCATTTGGTGATAAGGAGTTGTACGAATGTTAAATTTTCATGAGATCAATATGGATAGTGGATAATAAAATGAGTGAGATTTCTTTGCAGAGATCACTTCTTCTTGGAAGGGTAAGAGTGAGTGTTGGTATGGAACTCCAAGAAAAGTCTTAACGTGTAAAAGAAACTATACATTGGTTATATTTGATTCCTATACTCCCCCCCCCCCCCCACACACACCCCTACAACCCCCCTACCCCCCTGCACCCCCCTACCCCGAGAGCCCCCCCCCCACCCCACTTAAACACCCCCCACCACCACCACACCTAGACAGCTCACCCCCCCCCCTCCTCCCTGGACTACCCACACCCCCTCCCCAACCTGGAAAACCCCACCCCACCCCCTTGGACAACCCCACCCCCCCCCCAACAGCCCACACCCCTCCCCTAACAACCCCCCTACCCCCCCCCCCCCTACATCCCCCCTGGACAGTCCACCACCCCTATCCCCCACATGCACAGCCCACACCCCCACCCCCAATTGGACACTCCCCTCCTTGGACAGCCCATACCCCCTGTACAACCCACCCCCTCCCTGAAAATCCCACACCCCCTACCCTACAGCCCCCTACCCCCTGGACAGCCCCCCCCCCCACCTGGACAGCCCCCCCCCCCACCTGGACAGCCCCCACCCCCACCTGGACATCCCACCCCCCCCCCCACCTGGACATCCCCCTCACCCCCACATGGATATCCCACCCCCACCACCCCCACCTCGACAGACCCCCCCCCCCCCCCACCTAGACAACCCACCCCCCAGGACAGCCCACACCCCCTCCCCCACCTAGACACCCCACCCTGACCCCCCTGGACAGCCCACACCCCTCCTTGGGAAGCCCATACCCCCTCCCCCACACCCCTACATCCCCCTACCCCCTGGACAACCCACCCTCCACCTTGACAGCCCCCCACACCTAGATAGCCCCTACCTCTCATGTAGCCCCCCTTAGGTAATTTTATTTAAAATCATTTATTCATTAAGAAATAAAAACCATCATGCATTAGCCATTTCATTTCAAACAACCCATTCAATTTATCAAAACATGACAAATTAAATTTATCAAAACATGAAAAATTCAATTTATCAAAACATGCCAAATTTAATTTATCAAAACATGACAAATTCAATTTATAAGGCTCTATGAGTCACTTAAGAAATTTCATTAGGGAAAGGGGAAATAAAATTCATTGTTAATTCCAATTTAAAAATTGGTTCAAGCACTTAGGAGGTGTGGTGGTGTCTGGGGGGGATGTCTAAGGGGTTGGGGGATTTCCAAGGGGGTGGAGGGTGTCCAGGGGGTGAGGGTGTCTAGTGGTGGGGGGGGATATCCAAGGGGGTGTCTAGGGGGGGTTTTCCATGGGAGTGAGGGGTGTCTAGGGAGGGTGGTGGGGGTGTCTAGGGGGGTTGTGGTGTCCATGGGGTGGGGAGGAGGGGGTTGTCCAAAGGGTGGGGGTTTCAAGGGGGTGGGGGTGTCCAGGGGGGTAAGGGGGGTGAGGGGTTGTCCATGGGGGTGAGGGGTGTCCAGGGAGGGTGGGGGTGGGGGTGTCCAGGGGGTTGGGGTACCTAGGGGGTGGGGGTAGGGGGTTGTTCAAAGGGTTAGGGTGTCTAAGGTGGTGGGGGTGCAGGGGGTGGGGTTGTCCAATAGGGGGTGTCCAGGGGGTGTGGGGTTTTTCAGGGGGTGGGAGATGTCTAGGGATGGGGGTGTTTAGGGGTTACAATACCCATATAATACCTTAAAAATTACCTATACCCAATCCAACCAACATCGCAATTCCAATCCATCACCCAACCAATAGCCAATTCATCCTTAATATCAATACCCTTCCCATTATTCCTTGAACAAAAACTATAAATACAAAATACAAATACAATTTTCAACTAAACTAAAGTCCATAGAAACTACCATATTACCCCACTAAACAAACCCTTTACCATGTTTGAAGTGTAGAACAAAAAACAGGAAAAAAAATCAAAGGGTTCGGTATGCCACAAACCGCAAGAACTCTAATTTAGCCCAAATCAAAATAGAAAATAGAAAAAAAATAGAGGGATAACATTAAAAATAAGGTAAAACTTACTAATTTAAAGTTTAGAAATAAAAAATTGATTGATTGAAGATGGATCTATGGATGGGAAGAGATTTGTGGCTGAAAAAACTTCGGGAGGAGCTTTGGATTAGGGTCTGCAATCTGGTAGAGTAGGGGTTGGGGTGTTGTGTATTTGGGAGAAAACTTTCCCAACGGTTTTTAAAAACCATTAGGAAAGCCTCTCTTTACCAACAGTTTATTAAAACCATTGGTATATCTTAGAGGAACTAAATATTTCCCAACGGTTTTGTCAAACTGTTGGGAAATCTTAACTATATTAACACATTGCCAATGGTTTGAACAAACCGTTGGCAAATTTTGACTTTTTTTATAGTATACCAACGGTTTAAATAAACCATTGGTATATAACCATTGGGAAAACCTCTATTTCCAGTATTTTGATTGGATTCCATAGAGGGATGTGAATGTTTTGAAAGCGTATTTAATGTTGGTTTTATTTTTTTTTTTTTTGACAAAAAAAGACGGATCCATTAATGATGGAGATCAGCAGAAATACAAGTGCATAACCACGATGGAAAATGATTGAACCAGAGCACATCCTCATAGGGAGGGCCAATGCCTGCCATCTTGTGAGCGGCTTCGTTCGCTTCCCTTTTAATAAATGAGAAATTGCAGGAATTGAAGCCTTGTCTCCGCGAATGAATACACCGGATAATGGGACCGAAAGGTTGAAGTCCGCCGTCAGTGAGATTGATGGCGTTGATTACAGTGAGACAGTAGGATTCGATGTGAATGGAGTCCCAACCGCAATCTTTTGCGAAGTTTAATCCAGCAAGGATGGCGGCGGCCTCCGCGACTGAGGGCTCCCAAAGTGCATGACGTGCTTCGTATTTGGCAGCGATGAGATTTCCCAGGTTGTCCCGGGCCAGTAAACCTAGTCCAACTGGGCCATCCTTAGGGAGAGAGGCATCCACATTGATCTTAAAAATCCCTTCCGGTGGGGGGCACCAATGTTGGGGAAGAGGAGGGTGGGTGGAAAGTCTTTGTTGTTCAGGGTGGTTCTGCCAAACCGCAATCCATGACAATGCCCGGTCAATCCAAAACCTGGGGGGCCTCCGGAAATGATTGAAGATGGCCTCGTTCCGCCTATTCCAGATAATCCAAGCCACAATGCACAGGGCACCTGCGTTAGCCGGCGACAAGGAGGAGCACCATCGCATCAGGAGAGCTGTGAGATCTGAGGCGGGGTCCGGGAACAGCTCTAAAGTTGATCCCCATCCATTCCAAATCTCCTGAGCCCCGGGACATTGAACAAGGGCATGGAAAGGGGATTCAGTCACAGAAGGGCAGAAAGGGCAAGAGTTGTCGTCTGAAAAGTGTCTGTAGACAAGGAGGCTCTTAGTTGGGAGGATACCAGTACACACCTGCCACCAGAAAAAGCGAACTTTAGGGGGAACATTAAGCTTCCAAATTGATGTCCAGGGCCTCGCATCTCCTTCTGAAATCTGAGCAGAAAGAGCTCGCCGGTAGCCAGCTTTCACTGTATACTCACCTGAGCTGTCGTTTGTCCAGTAGAGATGATCTGGCCCTGCGTCTGACACACAGGGAATACTCAGAATAAGTCTCCTATCCCTCTCATTAAACCAAGAGTAGAGTTTTTCCAGACACCATCCCGCCCCTTGATCATCAAAAAGACAACAGACTGTGGCATGTTCGGATCCGGGATAAACAGGGGATGACGCCTTCGTGTCTGTCTGATCAACAAGCCAAGGATCGGTCCAAATCTTGACCGTAGAACCATTCCCAATCCTCCAGCCTAGCCCTTTCCTCAGTAGATTACGACCGCCCCAAATGCTTCTCCAGATAAAACTGGGTCGATAGCCAAGATGGGAATCCATAAAATCCTTATGTGGGAAATATTTAGCCCGGAGAACACGCGTGCATAGGGATGATGGGTTATTAATCATACGCCAACCTTGTTTAGCCAGCAAAGCATCATTAAACAGAGAAAGGTCCCGGAAGCCCATTCCGCCTTCAGATTTAGGTTGACAGAGAGCAGACCAGGCGATCCAATGGACTTTATTTTTTCCGTCCTTTCGTCCCCACCAGAAGTTAGATGTACTGGATTGAATCTTTGAAAGCACCACATCAGGGAGTTTAAAAATAGACATCAAATAGCTGGGGACAGATTGAAGTGCCGCCTTGATGAGGATTTCCTTGCCGGCCTTGGAGATTTTTTTAGGGGTCCAGCCTTGTATTTTTCTTTCAATTCGATCCACAATAGCTGAACAGATTTCTTTCTTTGATCGTCCAACCACCGTCGGGAGCCCAAGATACTTCTGGTGCTTATCGACCCCAGGGATGCGTGCTAAAGAGCAGAGATCTTCTCTTTTTGGCTGGGGAACTCCAGAGCTGAAAGAAATTTCTGATTTACTCTGATTGATCATTTGTCATGAAGCCCGTTCATACTGTTGAATCGCCTGGCAGATTGCAGTACACTCATTAGGGGTAGCTCGAGAAAAAAGAAGGCAATCATCAGCGAAGAAGAGGTGGGATATCGGGGGGCCCTTGCGACACGCTTTCGCCCCATGGATAATGGAAAGCGAGGCTGCCCTGGAGAGGAGGTTAGAAAACACATCAGCCACTAAAATAAAAAGGAAGGGTGAAAGAGGGTCTCCCTGGCGAAGCCCACGGGATGGGGAGAAGCCTCGGGTGAGCACCCCGTTGACATTAATGCAAAAGGAAACTGACGAGACGCATTGCATGATCATGGCAATCCATTTGGTGCAGAAACCCATCTTGAGCATCACATATTCGAGGAAGTTCCATTCCACTCTATCATAGGCCTTAGCCATATCCAATTTCCACGCCATGATCCCTCTCTTCGCTCGTGTACGCGTTTTCATGGAGTGGAAAATTTCATGAGCAATAATGGCATTATCAGTGATTAACCTTTTTGCCACAAATGCGCTTTGGTTCTCTGAAATGACGTCGGGTAGCCAAGGCCGCAACCGATTCGCCAGGATCTTCGAGAAGATCTTATACGAGACATTGCACAGACTGATCGGTCGAAAGTCCGAGACCCCTTGCGGAGTTTTCATCTTGGGAATGAGAGTAAGAATAGTTTCATTAAGAGAAGACAGGTCCGTTTTCCCCGCCCAAATATCCCGCATTAAATTGCAAATGTCTGGACCGATGATGTGCCAGTAATTCTTGAAAAAGAGGGCGTGGAATTCGTCTGGTCCCGGGGCTTTCGTAGAGTGGATTTGCTTTAAGGCCTTAAGAGTCTCGTCATTCGTCACATCATTAGAAAGTTGTCTGTTCATATCGTCAGAAATCACAGGTTTGATGTAGTCCTCAATCTCGGGAGAGATGTAAGAATGGCCTGCCGAGAAGAGTTTCTGAAAATGGCTCAGGAAAGCTTCTTGGATTCCCCCTGTGTCTGACACTTTACTACCATCTGAATTGAGAATGCCAGAAATAAAGTTTTTCCGGCATCTTGCTGAAGCCTTCTGGTGGAAATAACAGGTATTAGCATCCCCTTCTCCTATATGAATATCACGCGCTCGCATAGCCCAAAAACCTTCCTTATTGCGCAGGGCAACATCCAGCTCTCGTTGGGTTTCACTTATTTTGGAGAGAATGCTGCTAGACGGGGGTTTGCTAAGAAGATAGCCAATCTTCCTTTCAAGGAAATTGCATTGCCGGTCCGGATGACGGAATTTAGAGTAGCTCCATGTCTTCAGATCAGATGCTACTCGGCGAAGGTTGGTTCTCGGATCCGCTTGCCCCGTCTTCCAGCCTGAACGGATAACCGCCTCGCACTCGGGGTCATTTGACCAGAAGCTTTCGAATCTGAATGGTTTCCTGGAACTAGTAACGTGCTCATTATGGGTACAGTTAATGACAATTGGGCAGTGATCCGAGCAGTTGAACGAGAGATGTCTGATATGGTACATTTTGAAGAGGCTCATCCAGTCCATTGAGCCAAAGAATCTATCCAGACGTTCAGCGATTCGAGTTCCATCATATCTGCCTCGGAACCATGTAAAGGGATTACCCGTGTAACCCAGGTCCATCAGCTCTGCCTTAAGGATCGCATCATTAAAATCAGACATAGACGTGGAGGAGCGCATAGCTCCACCAATTTTTTCCTTCTGGAAAAGGATCTCGTTAAAGTCCCCTCCAAACAGAATGGGGCTTGGCAGATCACGACGAAGTTTGCAAAGAAGATCCCAAGATTTCCACTTTTCAGACTGGGAGGGCCAGCCATAGAAGCCCACAAACGTCCAGGTGGGGTTGTGGGGATCACCAATGGAAGCAGCCACATGGCGCTGGGAAAAAGACAGGAGCCTAACATCGATATTATCCTTCCAGAGCAGACACAATCCCCCTGAGTGACCCTGTCGGGGGACCGGGAAACAACCCTGGAAACCGCACTTTAGGGCAATATGTGTGATGTCCTTGTTTTCCAATATGGTTTCGGACAGGAAAACCATATCAGGGCGACTTTGAGCGCAATAGCGCTGGAACATACGAACCGTTCGTGGGTTGCCAAGCCCACGGCAGTTCCAGCATAAAGCGATCATTGCTCTAGGCGGGGCCGGGCCTGACCCGCCTCCGCCTTTGTCTCTTGTGGGGTAAATGACGAACCTGATGCTTTCCTCCTTTTGGGGAGACTGGTGTACATACCACTGGACTCGCTTTGCCGTTTCAGATCTCCTGGTTTGGGATTCCCTGGACAATCGCCTTTACCACCGCCACGTTCCCTTCTCCAGGTTCCACGAGTAACGTGTCCTGAAGGTGAAGCTTCAGTCATCCCAGAATCGGCTTGCAGAAGGGCATCCGTTGGGAACTGATTTGGACTCTGCTCAGCTTCAGGCGGATCCAAGGAAACATGTTTCTGCCTCGGAAGTTTCTCTGGAGGTTCTTTTGGTTTAGGTAGCGGCCCAGTTGAGGTAAGGAATGTTAAATTCGGTGCTGTAAAAGCGAAGTCGGCTTTTGTGAAACCCTGAGTCAGGTGACTGTCTTGCCGAGCCCCATCATTACATCTAACGATAATCTCTTGGGAGGCATTTCCATTTCCCCTGAGCTCAGTCGGGGATTCTTTAGGGAAGACAGGTGGTCCCATCCTTATGATAGGAGGTTGTTCAGATTCCGTTCGCCTTAGATGGGCTGCACTGAGACGGTCCCGATCAATTTGTCTCTCCGCCTCAGGGATATATGCCTCTCTGAGTGTTTTGGCCCGGAGCCACGGACCGTATTGAAAGGTAATATTTTCGGTGGAATTCTCTAGCCTTGCCCCACATGCTTTCTCCATGTGACCGATACGTCCGCAAAGGAAGCAGAAGATTGGTAGTTTTTCAAATTCGAACGAGATCCAGGTGTTGGAATCATCAATTTTTAGGAACATACCTCGCATTAAGGGTTCAGACACGTCGATCTCAGTCTTTATTCGAACCCAGGGGCCCCATTGTATTGGGTCCGAGCAATCCCATTCTAGGAAATGGCCGATCCGGTCTCCAATTTCTTTCACCACATGTGTTGATCTCCCATGGAACGGAATTCCTCTGATTCTTATCCAGAACGGGGATCGGGTAAGTGTGCTATTCTGAATCTCGTCACCCCCTTTAAATTCCTCCATCAGGATGAGATGATTGTCAAAGGACCAAGGTCGTCCTCTGAGGACTTTATCTTTGTCTTTATCGCTGAAGAATTCAAACACGAGGAGTTTGTTCTCAATTTCCCGGATGGCTACTCCAGCTTCCAATTTCCAGAGATTTTGAAGAGTGGTCCTGAGGGCCTTTAGATTAAAAGGTGCCTCGGTCGCCAGTCTTCCGACCACTAATAAAGCCATTCGTTTTGTCAAAGTGTTGTCTTCATTTCTACGGGTTGCAAGTGGCTCTTTTTCTTTATCTGTCAAAGTGAGGTTCTTCCATTGGTTCAGCAGATCCGTTTCCATGTTGAGGGCCACGTAAACACCTAGGGAGGGATTGGCCAAAATAGAGGTCCCCTATCAAAGGGGTGTCAAGCCCAAAAAGGGGGTCCCCGACCCAGAGACTCCGGCCCAATCTGAACCAGCGCAAGCTCGTTCTTCACAACCGAAGTTTCGCGGCCAGGAGAATCACAATTTCAACCAACCTTCCAGGAACCAAAAGAAAGTTTCACAGGCCGGATTTGGACGAAAATTCACACAAGTCAGGCCCAACCCAATCCTTTCTCAGTTCAGACATAGCCCGAAAGAAATCCTCCAAACCGGTGTGGCCACCCAGCCCTGCGCGGCCAACCAGACCTGCGCGGCCGCTAAGACCTGCGCGGCCACCCAACCCTGCGCGGCCAACCAGCCCTACGCGGCCGCCAAAACCTGTGCGGCCAACCAGCCCTGCGCGGTCATTTCCTTCGCGCTGGTAACACCGTCAGGTCTCGCGCAAGTCCCTCGCGCTTCGGGATACGGCCTAGCTGTGAGGCTCTTCCACTTGCGCGCCGGAGGACTCTCCTTCACGTTCACGCCCTCCGTGCCTCGGAGAACCACCGCACCTTCGAAGATCGGAGATCCCTTCGTGGACGGTACTTCACAATTCACCGCGTTACAGAAGAGCTTCGTAACCGTGGTTTTGCCACAGCACCCGACGGTCACCGCCAACCTTCACGGAACAGGGAAGGAAAAACGGTTACGGGACTGTCAATCCGCAAACAATCGTGGTCGATTCAAGGTGATGAAAGCTCGAGTCAAAAATGCCAAAGGGAGGTAAAGGGTTTGGGATTCGGATCTGCCTTCCCTTTCCCAGAACTGGCTCGGAAGTAGGGACAGAGGAACGGGAAAAGCTTCTGGGCAGCGATGAAGGCCTGGATCTGCGTCAGAAAATGAAATCGAGGGGATGAAGCCCGAATTCCTACGGAAACGCCGGTGACGGAGTCCGAAAGCTGGCAGGGAGAATCAAAGGGAAAGATGGACAGAGAACGGCATGGAAAAGGGGATCCCGAGCCCCTGTCACTGAAGCCGAAGACGATGGGGAAGAAGAACAAAAAAAAATGAATATAGAGGGACAAGGGGTGTGTGAAGTTTTAAATAAAAATTTGTAAAATATAGAGGGATGTTGCACATTTTAAAAGATTAATACTATTAGGTCATGAAGCTTCCTTGAATTCTTTAAAAAAAATGAATTGTGGTTTTGTGAAATAGTTCTTGGAATTGAATGGTTTATTTTTTTAAAAGGTGTGATATTTTAAAGATGGATTTTTGTAAATGGTTGGTTTTTTTAATGGGATTTCAAATGTGATTTTATAAATAGTTTTCAAAGGACATATAAAATTTAGTTTTTTCATAATATTTTAAGTTTAAATTTTTATAGAATTAGGAAACCAATACATTATATAGGGAAGACAAGTAGATTTATTATAACACCATGGAAGGGGCATGTCACTAACTCTATCCAAACCATAGGATATCTGTCATGACCTCAATCCCACAAAAGGTGAATTAATATTTAACCCCATTGAAACTCCTAAACCTACTTTGCATCCAACATCACCTTCATGGTTTAAATTAGGGGGACCTTGTTTGATATGTCTATTTAGTAATTTTCTCTTAGAGGTATGTGATTGATTATTAATATGAAATTCTTGATGATTATTCATGGATGTAAAAATGGTCTCTTTCTTGTGAGGGTGTTAGAGTTGACAGGTTATTTACTACTTATATTATATTTATTCATGTGATGATCATTGACTTTTTGTTTCTTAATTCCACTTGTTTGGATACATGGGAACCCTATGAATTAAGAGATAGGTTCAGATGTATACTATACTAGATATCTCACACACTATCTAGTTTCCCCTAGTTGTATGGTTTGATCAGTCTATAGGAGTGTCCCTAATGAGAAATGTGTTGGTAATTTGGGTAAATTTTCTATTTTTTTAGGATTAAACATAGACCAACTATTGGAATCATTGTAGTTTGAGTATAAAATAAAGGAATAATTTAATCCTCTATATGATTTTGATACATTGAAAATAATAAAATTTGAACGAGGAAAGAGGGATCTATAGAAAAATTAGATTTATCATCTAAAGGAGAAAGTGGATGATAGGGAATATTCCAAGGAGTCTCTAGCTATAAATGTATTTCAATAATTAGAAGGATTATATTTCAGTATGATTTTCTCTCCTACTATAAAGCATATAATAATTCAGATGGTTCTCGACTTGGTTGGCATTGAAGGTTTATTTATTGAACAAATGGATGTCATGATTATATTCTGTCATGGAGATTCAAAGGAATATATCTACATAGATCAACTGGAAGGTTTCATTATAAATGGAATAGAAGGTTTAGTTTCAGTCTCAAATGGATTTTTTGTGGGCTTAAGTAGGAACAAAGATAGTGTAATTGAAATTTCAATGATTTTATGGTAGAATTAATGTTAATGTAGTGTAATGTAAATAATTTCTATTATATGAAGGTGTATTAGGATGTGAGTTTTGTCATTTTAATTATTTATGTGGATGAATTTATCTTATTTATACCAATGAAGGAAATGATGGAAGAGATGAATATTGATTTATCTATAAGATCCCAAATGAAGGACCTGGGTTCTCAAAAGTGGATATTGGGGATAAACATTGAAAGAGACTTAAAGTATATAACTCTTTTTATCCTCGATTGATTTTTATATCAACATTTTGCGTATTTATTTTGTTAAATATTAATATTATTGAATCAAATGGGATGGATATGAATAAAGAATATATTGATTCCAATCATACGAAAAAAGAATATGAAGTTCAAATGAAAAATTTCATCAAGTTTTCAAAAGATCATGCATATGACCCTTCTAAAATCCTTTTTCTATGTTTATTATTATTTTATTCAAGAAAAATTAGTCCATAGGAGTTGGAAGAACACTCGATCTATCACGGAATAGATCAAAGTTATAAATTTTGGAATAAATACAAGGAAAAATTGAATGTATCTAGTGGTTGGGATAACACTATGTTTTATGGATCACATGATATGATTAAAAGTGTGGACAATGAAGAAGACCATATTAAGGATGTGATTATATATTTGAATGATGATGAAGATTGTGTTGAAGAAATGAAAAGGATAGTTGAAGATGAAATTTTTGATTGCCCAAAATTGTTTTAGAAGTTAAATAGTTTTGAAAAGACGTCATTATATACTAGTTACACTAGATATATAGCATTGTCATCCATACTGAAGCTGTATAATTTGAAAGTAGGAAATAGATGAAGGGACATCGGTTTTACGGAACTACTTGTTCTCTTGAATGACATGCTCCCAGAAGATAATGAGCTCCCGAGCTGAATATACGACGCCAAATTAATGCTTTGATCGATGGGTATGATCTTTGAAAGAATACACACCTACCTGAATGATTGTATAATGTTTCAAAAGGACCAAAAATAACTTACAGAATTCCCAAAGTGTAGCGATTCTTGATACAAGAAAGATGAATATGGTCCTATGAAAGTTGTATGATACTTTAAAAACATTCCAAGGTTTAGGTGCCTATATGGAAGTGAGGAGACTACAAGGAAATTGACGTGGCATGTAGATACAAGAATTAAATATTAGAAACTACATCACCTGAAGGACTCTCCTCAATAGAAGATAATTGATCATGGGTATCCTAAATTTGGAAACAATCCGAGAAACCTTTGTCTTGTGTTATTTATAGATGGAGTGAATCCTTTTGCTTTTCAAAGCAGCACACATAGTACATGGCTGGTTATGCTGGTAAATTATAACTTTCCACTGTGGTTATGAATGAAATGAAAATAAATCATGTTATCTAGGCTTATATCAGGACTAAAACAACCGAGTAATGCTATTGATGTTTATTTGGGTCCATTGATCAAGGATTTGAAATTATTGTGGGATTTTGGTGTTATGTTGTATGATGCTTATAGAAATGAAGATTTCACATTGAGATCCGTGTTTTAAGGGACATTAAATGAATTTACTACTTATGGAAATTTTCCAGGATATAGTATTAAATGAACCCAATGGTGTCCTGTTTACGAACAAGGTATATAGTCAATTAGGTTGAAACATTCATCGAAAACTATGTTTCTAAGACATTGCTGATTTCTACCCTGACGTCATAAGTACCGATCTTGAATGACATCATTCAATAGAATTTTAGAAGAATATACAACACCATATCCACTAATAGGTGATCAAATGTTTGATAAAGTAAAATAAATGGACACTGATTTTGGTAAAACATTTTCAAAAATCCTTACAAAATCTAGTTAGAAAAAGGATCATTTTTTTTGAATTACTATACTATAATTGTCTATACGTCATGAATTTTCTTGATGTTATGCATGTTGAAAAAAATATATGTGATAGTTTCATTGACATGTTTCTAAATGAACCTGAAAAAACAAAGGATGAAATTAAGGCTAGGTTGGACATGGTTGACATGGGAATACGAGGAGAGTTGGCGCCAGTGAAGGGTGAAAAATGATCTTTTCTTCTTCTAGGTGCTTAAACTCTTTCCAGGCATGAGAGATGTCAATTTTTCAACTTCTTGAATGATGTAAAGGTTCCATAGGGGTATTCATCAAATATCAAGAACATATTGTCAATAAACAATTTAAAGTTAAAGGTTCTAGAATCATATGACCACCATGTTTTGATTCAAGATCTAATTCCTATAGCTTTATATTTCATTTTTTCCAATAATGTCTGTCGTACATTAACCAAGCTCTATTTCTTCTTCAAAGCTATATACAGAAAAGTTATAGACCTGATGAAATTACTAACTATGGAAAGAGAAATTTTTGTCATATTATGAGAATTTTAAATGTTATTCTTTCCAACATTATTTGATATAATGGTTCATTTGATGGTTCACTTGGTAAGAGAGATTTGACTATGTGGTCCTATACACTATAGATGGATGTACCCCACTGAATGGTATATGAATATTTTGAAAGAGTGTGTCAAAAATTGAAGTCATCTAGAGGGTTGTATTGCATAGTGATATATTGTTGAGGAATCCATCGAATTCAGTACCAAATACCTGTCCAGTGTGGAAAGCATTGGTCTACTAAAATCTCATCACATTGGGTGTCTTGCGGGTAAAGGTATTTCTAGAAGATATGTTGTCGCAATCAATATTACAGATCAGGAGTAGTCTCACCTTTAGGTTCTGAAAATTAGTTTGGAGGTTGCCCCATATATCGAAACACACAAATAATTTCTTAGGCATTTGAATCCATCAAGAGCTGAAAGATGGATATCAAATACACATAATCAAAATTTTATAGGATGGTTTCAGGACCATATTTTTAAAGAGTCAGATGAAAATCTAGATTCAATTTCACAATGACTTTTATGGATAGCCAGAGGACCAAGTGTATATGTATTATCTTACAATGGTTATGTAATTAATGGCTATACATTCCATATAAATGAACATTATGAAGACAATACCATACAAAATAGTGTAGTTACACTTGTGCCTGGAGTGATACATGTTTCTGGAACTAAGGATAAAAATCCAATTTACGTGAATATGTCATACATTTTTATCATCAAACAAATATGAGAGTTGGATTATATTACATTCCAAGTGTCGATTTTTTAATGAAAGTGGGTTGATAACATGAGTGATATTAAAATAGATGAATTGGGATTCATGAAAATTTATTACAGTAAGGAAGGGTACAAAGAAGAACCATTTATAAGGGTATTACAGACAGTACAAATATTTTATTTTCCGGATCCTGCAAACCAAAAGTGGTTAATTGTTCTATTGTCAACCAAAACCAATGAAGGGTCATATAAATATTTAACTGAGTATGACCCTTCATTGGGACATCGCAATCATTTCATAGTGGTCGCAATGTAGACGATGTTTTGTATGTCATATGAGACCACAATGAAGGGATTTGGATAGTCGATAGAGGGGTTAAATCCTTTCAACCATTAAAAAATAAAAATAAAGTTCAATAATCAGGTTATATATTTTTTGTAATATACATAATGTTACCTCATTTTATTATCCATTCTCTACTACATTTATGTAATCTAAATTAAATATTAAAACAATTCTACATATAATGAATTTTGTATGTACTGTTGCTCCTAATCCCAAGGCACAATAGGTCAATTAACCTGATGTTGCTCGTAGTACAGAGGAACAATGACCTTTTTTGCTTGCCGGTGCGCCCAATCTGGAGGAGAAACAAGTTTCTCAACCTGCTATTGCTCCTAATGAAAAGGTACAACAACCATCTGCACATGTCAATGTTACTGCTCCATAGGAACATATTGATGATGTTGAATATGAGGAAATGGTGGGCGGCGAAGTCCTGACAACGCAAAAAAAAAAAGGAGCGATGTAGTTTGACGATGTTAGCAATAATCATTAAGGTGAAAATTAAAGGCATAAAGTACAAGGTCGGATGGAATACACAAGGCCAACATGTTAACCCTAATAAGGCCATGTTTAATAGTTACATTGGAATCACCACTCGACAATACATGTTGATTGATGTAGATTTGTGGCACTATATTATGTCCACACTCAATACATTGATGCGTGAAGAGATTATGGTAATATTATGATATCATTTCTTTATTTTACTAAAAAATAAAATAATGAAACATTAACTTACTCTTCACCATCCATTGTGGGGTGAATTTATAATAGATAACTCCCACAAGAAATATGTATTAATTCTTGTTGGAAGGATTCATAGAGGATTTATCACAATTCTAACTAGATATCATCTTAAAGATGATTAAGGAAAAATAAACCCACATCAACTGCTTATCTATGCACACTTGATAACCCAAGAAGCATGGGATGTGTTTACTAGTCGTTGTGCAAATCTATCTTTTCAGGTACATTGTGGCTAGTAATATGTTGTTTAAAAATATGTGTATTCATCACTTTGATTGATATTTTTTATTTATAAAACAACAAATGAGCATTGGAAATAATGAATGAGCAGCAAAACCAGCATACCCCTACCGTAAAGAAAGGATGGGGTACACTTCACTTGAAAAAAAATTGGTACGTATTTTAAATATACCATAATAATTTTATATGACATGAAACAACACCAAAATTATGTTCCTATATTTATATACAGATTGATGACTCCACATCCAAATCCACTTCCTTCCCATGCTATGTACTATGGAAGGAGGCATGTGTAAATAAATATGAGATACTAATATATGAAAACACACAAAAAGTGTGGAAAACATGTATAAGTATTACATAATAAAAATTTGTTTTGATTTAAATTTCTATTACGTGATAATGATAATTTTGTATCCAATATAGTCACATGAATTAAAAACACCTATACTGGATGAACACATACTATCGATGGCCTTAAAGCATCCAGAACAGTATTTTCATGTCAGAGGTACGGGTTTTGGGGTGACACCCCAAACATATTTTGAGAAAAAAACAAGAGGATAAAAGTGAATAAATGAAATAGATAATAGAAAGACTAGATACCTTTGAAGAATAATTCAAATGGTATAGAGATATTATGACAACTTTTATGGGGGGATCAAAGAGAAGAAACAACTCAAGAACAACCACCACATGGAGATCCCCCCCCCAACCAGCTATGAGGTGACCCATTCCCCTCAAAGAGATGTCTTAGCTGAGGTAATATATATTCTAATAAATGTTTTTGTGAAATATGAATCAGAAAGACACTGATATATTTCTTGTACTGATATTCTACAGGGTGATAATGACTGGGATTTATATCTATCAACACCCACCCATCACCTTGTAGTGAGGGATATGGTGTTCAATATCCAAAACGACATGCTACACTACAGAACACTTCCAAAAAGTCATGAGAGAGTGTCATTTAGTGTATCCCATGAACTGAGCACTGAGCTACCTATTCCAATTGATGAGGAAGATATTCATACAGTCGAAATAGTTGTAGGAACATTCATCACATGGCTGTCACATCTTGTAAAAAACATTTTGACAAGGAGGTATTCATTTCCAATTTATTTTTCAAGATAAACCTTTAACAATTAATGAAAAAAGGTCTAAAATGATGAATGTTATTACATAAGGACCAAGAGAATGGGATGAAATGAAATACCAACTCAAAACTATCTAAAGGATCGGCCAACAAATTGAAAATATCTATCGGAAGCACCATTACCCTACCCGTTCTATATTCGCATTAACTACCATTGAAGGTTTATGTGGATACAAAGTAAAAAGATGGTATCAGTCACATAGTTGATTATGAAGAAAATATGTATGGAGATAAAGTTCAAGACTTTATTGGTGTGGACAATTTAAGTGAAATACTTTACTATGATTGGTTAGATAGCTCATTTGTAAATGTATACATGAGGTATGTTTTCATGATTTGATTTTCCAAAAGCTAAAATAATATGTTAATTATGACTAAATACATTTCATATTTTTGGTCGGCGTATATATGAAAAACAATTGAATTGATTTTCCCATGAAAAAAATTTGGACTTGTTAGTCCTCACATCACCTCTATAGAACAACCAAAAATAGATACCCAAAAAAGGACGAAATAGTGGCAGGTCTGGTCAAATCATTTGAAAGAAAATTTTTGGATGAGACTCTATTTAATACCAATGATGGAGGGGTAAAACTCTACAAATTAATCATATAAAATATATTTTCATTTCTTTCATTACTTTTCCTTTTTTTGTTTTTAGGCAGCATTGAATACTCATTGCAGTAAATTTGGATACTCCAAAGATTTATTTTTGGATTCAATGCATTGATACACAACAAACCATCCACACGTGATAACTTTTTTCAATTTGTAATACACTACATCCAATTTTTTAGAACTAAATATAGATTTATATATTTTATATTATCTTTTAATGAGGATTTTGTTATGATAGGGCAGTGCATCAATATCATGAAAAACAAGGAATGAGGTCACGGGATAAGCATGAGGACCAAGAAATGTTCTACGATTAGAAAAGTATCAGGGTATATATAATAATATTTCACTGTACAAAAACATATCAAAACAAATTAATTATTCTATTTAATGTTTCTCTATTGTCCCAAACAAACTAATAGAAAAGATTTCGGTTATTATGTTTATAAATTTATGAGAGATATTATATTCCATGAACAAACTAGCATCCCTAAAGAGGTATTTTAGAAGACAATTACTATTTCATTTAAAATATTTATTAATCCATTGTGTATTTATATTCTTTTAGTACTACTATGACTGTCAAAAATACTCATATTCACAAGATGAAATATATGTCCTCAGAAAAAAATTGACAACATACCTGATGGAATAATGTACACAAATAGCATAAAGATGTGACTTTCATAGAAGTAGTGGATTGTTTAATATTTATGTTTAATCTAATTATTTTTAGTATTACTCATATAAGAATTTTTTTCTTATAAAGTTGGATTCATTTGTTTGACTTGGGGTGTGTTTTTCAAAGATACTCAGGCTCATGAGAGATATAACTTCGAGGCTGAAACTCAGATAATGACAAAAAAGAAATGGGTCAAGAATGTATAATGGTGAATTTATACTACTTATGCAATTCATTAATTTTTTTATCATTTTATCTATTATTTTTAAGTTAATTTCCTTATAATTTTTATCTAATACTTATTTATTTTTTTTATAGATCTTTTAGGAAGTCATACTTTCCTTTCAACTATCTGTAACAAGACATAAAAGAGTGAACATGTTCCTTTCAGGTGGAAGAGGAGACCCCATGTTGCATGAAATGTGAACTAAATCATAATGATGCATATACCAAGGGATTTCTATGTAGTTGAATTCAAAGTATTACTTCCCAAAATATTTTTCATGAACATTTTCCTAAATAGTGTAGTAATCAGCTACAGCTCAATCAGTCTCCCCTCAATCAGATACGAAGTGTGCTCGATATGACTTGAAGTGTATGTTTTTAGTTTATAACATTCTTTGTTACTTTAAGATTAATGTCTTATGAACTACCATGCTTTGATACATGACTCATGATTATGATCTATGATATGCTAAGTATGAATTTATAATGTTAATATCAGCTTCTAACATCTTTATGCTCATGTTATCCTTATATGATCATTGATACATCCCTTGTTTACACTTATTGAGAATATATGATCACCCTTTATTATGTTTCATATCCTTAGGTTATTAAGAATGATTTCAGAAATGATATGTCTAAAAAATTTTCTAGAAAATAATAACTTAATCAAATACTCTTATGAACTAGTTCTTTATGTTTCCATGTTTCCAAAAGCAGTAGACCTAAACAATTCTGGCATAGATCATTATGTTATTTAAGGAATATGAATATACTAATATGTTATATCTATGTATGAAATGTCTGGGTCAATATAGTTGGAATCAAAGAAATTGACCTACTCAAAACCAAGCAAAAATAACAAGTGACATGTATCCCCCAAAGTGTCTTTTTATTTAAAAATGACATTACTTTTAGTAAAAATAACAAGTGATATACTGAAAACTAAGAAAATGAATTTGGATAGTTTTGATACTATAGGAAAATGATCCATAAGTCATTTTTGATGTGTAATAATCAACCGCACCTCAATCCGATGCATGGTGTGGCGGTATGACTTTAAGTGTGTATTTTTATATTAAATTTACATTAAATTTAGAAAAAAGAACAAGTGACATACTGAAAACTGAGAAAATGAATTTTTATTGTTTTGATAATTTAGGACAATGATCTATGAGTCATTTATGATGTGTAGGAATCCATTGCACCTCAATCTGATGCACGGTGTGACCAGTATGACTAAAAGTGTCTGTTAATAGTTTAAAATTGACATTTTAGTTCAAAACGTATCACTCCCTGAAAACCAAGAAAACACTCTCCGATGGTATTCATAATTTAGGAAAGAAATTAATAAGTAGTTTTTTATGTTTATGAAGTAGTATCACATCAAACAGATGCACGATGTGATCGGTATGACTCAAAATGTGTGCTTCTAGTTTAAAATGACATTTTAGTAAAAAAAACACAACTAGCATACTGAAAACCAAACAAATACATTTTTATTGTTTTGATACTTTAGGAAAATGATATATAAGTCATTTGTGACATTTAGGAATCAACTTAACCTCAATATGATGCATAGTGTGGCCAATATAACTCAAAGCATCTCCTTTTATTTAAAATTGACATTAATTTAAGTAAAGACAGCAAGTGATATACTGAAAACTGAGAAAACGCATTCGGATTGTTTTGATATTTTAGGAAAATTATCCATGAGTCATTTTTGAAGTGTAGGAGTCAAATTCAACTTAATAGGACACATGGTGTGACTGTTATGACTCCAAGTGAGTTTTTTATTTAAAATTGATATTAATTTAAGTGAAAAGAACAAGTGGCATTGTGAAAACCAAGCAAAGGAATTCAGATTGTTTTTATATTTTAGGAAAAATATCCATGAGTCATTTTTTATGTGTAGGAGTCAAACACACCTTAATACGACGTACGGTGTGACAGATATGACTCCAAGTGTGTCTTTTTATTTAAAATTGACATTAATTTAAGTTAAAAGAACATGTGACATACTGAAAGCCAAGAAAATGAATTCAATTTGTTTTGATACTTTAGGAAAACAATTCAAGAATCATTTTTGATGTGTAGGAATCAACTGCACCTTAATCCAATGCACAGTGTGACCAATATGACTAAAAGTGTCCGTTATCAGTGTAAAATTGATATTTTTGTTTAAAATGTGTCACTCACAGAAAACCAAGAAAACGGGATCAGATTATCTTCATGATTTAAAAAATAAATTCATAAGTAATTTTTGACATTTATGAAGTAGTCTCACATAAAACTAACATACGATGCGACCGGTGTAACTCATAATGCGCGTTTCTAGTTTGAAATAACATTTTAGTAAAAAACGCAACTGACATTCTAAAAACCAAGAAAAATTATTTGTATTGTTTTGATAATTAAAAAAATGATCTATAAGTCATTTTTGATGTGTAGGAATCAGCCACACCTCAATACAATACATAATGTGACTGATATGAATCCAAGTGTGTATTTTTATTTAAAATTGACATTAATTTAAGTAAAAAACAACAAGTGACATTCGTAAAACTGAGAAAATTCATTCATATTGTTTTGATATTGTCATGACCTGACCCAACGGGGCTCAATCTGCGGCTCCCCAAGCCCGCCTCCAATAAGCTAGGGGCTGGCGTCTAGCACCGAGTAGGCTATCACACACAAAGGAGGCATTACCCTAAGGTACCTGTACACACCCACCCACATACACCTCCATGAAACGGTGTAGAGATGTATATAACTGAAAAGAAAATTCATGCATACAACTATCCCACAACCAGAGTACAATAGAAGTATAAAAGGGTGAAACAGGGCCCACCAAAATAAAACTACAAAAGTGTCCAACCTGCTCAAAAGGAGGGAAACCACTGCTAAAACACCTGCTGGTAAGATCCGGTAAACACCCCGATCAAACCCACTCACTAAGCTCTGCCTGCTCTGGGTCCTCCTGGGACTTCGTCGAAAGTCCTTTGGTTTGCACAAGACACAAACATGTGTGGGCAAAGCCCTTGCAGGGGTGAGTATAAAAATACTCAGTAGGCACCCCAAAAACCAAAAACAAAATAGATCAACTGAAAGGCGACAGTCTGCTCATCCCAGCCAGAGGGAACCCAGACGAGAGAGAAACTCCATCTCGTGACCATCCTCAGCTAAACACAACTAGTTATCTCAAACCAGGTGTATTCCCATACATACACCTTGAACATCCAGATATACTCAGCTCACGCACTAAGCCATATGAGGTACCGACCTCATCACCAGCGACGGTTCACAACCAGGAGAGCACAACTCCCCGATCACTATCATCTCAGACGGCACTCGTCCGAGAGATACACTCCATCGGGTCTCACACAAACATCTCAGACGCTCACCCGAGAGATCACACTCGTCGGATACCGTCACTGAGGAAACTTCAATGAAACAACATAAACACCAAACTCCTCGGATAGGGGATCGCTCCTAGGGTCCTCTAGGGGATACTAGAACCCACTCTGGTATATGAAGATCTCATAGATAGGGGATCACTCCCAGGGTCCGTCGGGGGATACCACAACCCGATCTGGCATTCGTCAATCTCACAGATAGGGGATCACTTCCAGGATCCGTTGGGGGATACCACAACCCAATCTAGCACTCATACAGTAACACGTCACTTAGATAGAGGATCGTCACCCATGTCACGACAGTCATGACGATACCAAAACCCTATCTGGTACATCTCATGTTGTAGGGGATCGAACTGACGATGTTGTAACCCTACAGAAACCACGTGCTATGTAGGGGATCCTATAACCAATGATACCGCAACCCTACTTTAAACCTCATGCTGAGTAGGGGATTGTCTACCCGATGATGCCACAACCCTACTGAGCATGGCCCACTGCGTAAGGGATCATATTCCCGATGATGCCACAAATTCTATGGGGTTAACCTGCTAGATAGGGGATTGTCGCCTGTGGATAAGCGGTCACAACGATATCAACAACCCGATCTAGGGAAACGATGCTAGAGGATCTCACTCTGGGCCCACCGGAGGGATGCCACAACTCTAACATATTAAACATCTCATCGAGAGGATCACAAACCAATACGAAGGTTGTGATGTCATGCGAACCCTCGTAAGAATGAACCAAGGGAGTACCCTCAACCACTGCTGGTCCAAACGTCGCTAACCCGAGCGACCCGCCACAACGCCACACCGCGCACCTCCAAGGCCGATACCGAGGCCATCATCGCAATCCAAGTAGAAAAACACGCAGGATAGGTTGTTTACTTGCCCGAAATGGACAACTAGTGAAAACGACATTATTCACTGTATCTAGCATGTGTGGGGCCCACGCTACCATCCCGAAACTCATCAAGCGGATCATACCACTGCGATCCCCTCGAAAAAACGCACGGAATCGACTACTCTTTCATCCAAAACGGACACCCTGTGAAAAAGGCACTATTCACCAAAGCCCGCTTGGGTGGGGCCCACTCCTCGATCCCAAAACTAATCGAACGGATTTCACCATTGTGATCCGATCGGAAAAACACCTAGGATCGACTATTCATCTGCCAAAATCAGACTTCTGGTGAGAAAGTTGTTTTTCTCTATAAACGCCCAAATCCGGCCTCGTGGGGCCCAGACCCCAAACTCGGCACCAACACCTGAAAACCAACAAGAAAATTTTTCCATACCATCAGGGCCTCAATGTCTCTGATGGAACATCAATCGGACGCTCCGGGTAGAAGATACAACGGTCCGAAGTCGAATAATAATAAAATATTATTATTTTATTTGACGTTTCAAGCTCCCGAGACATGATCCCAAAACTTAAAACTCCCAAACCCACAACGAATGGTTTGGCTCGTCTCCAGGGTCGTGTTGCTTCAAACGGCATGTGAATCCGAGCCCCGGATTGCAAGAAAAGGGGGTTTTAAAACCCCTGTGTATTAAAAAGGGGCCGGACCGGCCCGCGCCGGCCGACCCGGCCGCTCCCGCCGCCAGCCTGCCCTGGCCGGCGGCCCTCCGCCACGTGTCTCCCCGCACTGTCGTGCTCTACCGGCCGGGCCGGTGCGCCACCGCCCCGGGCGGTCGGCCGTTGCGCTCCGCCGCGGACCGCTGGGGGCACCCCCAGTGTTCCATTTTACGATCTGCAACCTCATGCGCGACCTTTGGGACCCGATCTTCCCTGCTACGAAAACAAAATGAAGCAATTTGAAGAAAAAACGGGATCAGGAAATTAAAACTCAAACCTCCTACCTCGCGGGCAAAACGCCAACGTTCTGACTTAGATCCGCGCTCCAAAGCTTCCGTTGCGCAATCCTAGAGCGTCCGCCGTCGAAATCCGAGCTCGATGGCACCTTGATCGCATGATTCGGTTTGGTGATTTGTCGTCGGAAGGGGAGGAGGAGGAGGAAGGAGGAGGAATCCCTCATCTGTGCACCACACATCAAAGGGGTGGAGAAGATATTTATTTTTTAAAAAAAATCTCTCTCATCTCCGGCTCCCGACTCGCCTCCGCCCGATGCCCGATGCAGACAAAGGTAAGGTCGCCCTTAGGGTAAATGCGACGTTCTGAACGCAATGATGGACTCAGAATTGTGATCCAAGACTCCTTTAAGGAGTTATTCGAGCCGACGGTTGTAAATAAACTTTTCCATTTATTTATGAAAACGCCCCTGGTGTCTTTTCTCACAGTAGGCCCGCGCCCGCAAAGTTTACACCCTGCCTAGGGTAAACGGAATGTTCTGGACACAACCGTGCCCTCAGATTCTTGTTTTAAGATTATTTTTAGAAGATAACACACCCCCTCCACGTGCATAGTATAAAAATACTTAATATTTTTATAAAATTAATTTCGGGCACACCGGGCCTCGAAATCACACGTTGTCTTCTCGCCTAGCTCTAGAATTATCTGTATGAATATTCCAAAGTCTGACCGGGCCAAAACTCGAGTCGCTACATCCTACCCACCTTAGAACTTTTTGTCCCCGAAAATCCATAAGTACAAGGAAAGCGACTGGACTCTCAACTGGGTCTCCCACGCCAGTGAGTTCACCAACAAACACCCCTGCTCGAACACATAAGATAGAGGGACTCATCCCCCACACCTCAACACTATCCACTTTGGGTGGCACTGACTCACCCGCACGATTTTGATCGCGTCACAAATCGTGTCTCGGTGGGGGAAGTAGCCCTCTTCCTCACGCATTTGAATCACACCGAACAACACCCACATAGGGTACAAAACTCGAGCAAGAAACGGAAAAGGAAGAGTACCGCTAAAACGTGTCGAACAAGCTATTGCAGAAAGTAGAAAGGACACAAGGCATACCTCTATCCATTTGCGAAGCCTCTAGGTTAACAGCCTCTAAGGCTTGCAGCTATCCTCGCCCTCATCCCCCAGCACCTTAAGCCCAGTGTGGACCACCTAGGGGTGGGGGTGGTGGCAACTGATACCGCCTACCACCTCCTGCTGCTGTACCAGCTCCATCGCCACGTCCGCCGCCCTGCGGATCTCCTTGCTCGAGACGCTGCCTCTGCCAAGGCGGTCTGTCGACCGACTCCCTCTCAGTAGCACAACGGGTCAGACAATCACTATCAAGATATCCTCGAACGTCGCAAGCGTAACACCGCCTCTCCTACGGCTGACCAAAACTGGCTTGTGAGCCCTATGAGCCCTGAGCCTCAGATCCTCTATCCTGGGGTTACCTCCTGAAACGTTTCCCACGTTCAGGCCCCTGAGTCTGTTGTCGGATACCAGATGTCGATCCAACTGACAAAGTCTCATCTCTCGTGTGCCCAGCACTAACAGGCGGGATCTGCTTATCCAGAAATCTCTCCACCACGAAGGCTCGCTCCAGCACTCCATCATTGGTGGGAAGACACAAAGAAACCACACCTACCCGGATGTCTCTGCGTAGGCCCTGCTTGAAGGTATAATCCCTAAAGAACGGGTCTCGAACCATATCCAGGGAGTAGCGCGACAGGTCTGTAAACCTCACTAAGTACTCTGAGATGGTCATGCCCTCCTGTCGAAGCTGTAGAAGCTCCCGGATCCGCATTGACCTCAGCGTCACTAGATAGAACTCTTCCATGAAGAGCCGCTCAAACTCTGCCCATGTGAGCGTCTCCTCGTCATGGGACTGCGTCACTAGGCTCCACCATCGCCTGGATGAACCATGAAGAAGGCTCACTGCTAGGACCACCATCTGATCTGGAGGTGTCCTCACTAGGCGGAAAACTCATGTGACTACCTCAAGCCAGTCATCAGCTGCCTAGGGGTTTGGATCACCCAGGAACCTCAAAGGTCGCCACCTCTGGAACTCGTGCAGCGTACTCAGCCTATGTGCAACCTCATCCTGCACTGCCAGCACAACCAGCTGCTCGAAAGTTGGTGGCTCAACTGGTAGACCACTTGGAAGTCCAGCCTCAGAACCTGCGCCCTGGTCCACAGCCTCTACATGGGGAGGATCATCACCACAATCCCACTGTGGAACCCTCGCTGGTTATCATCGTGGAGGCATCCTGAAATACATTCAAGATGCACCACAGTCAAAGAGTATATCTGGGGAGCTGACCCAAGAAGAACAAGGTAAAACCCAAAACACATTCCTATATAATGCATGTTCCATTATGTACCTACGACTAGTGTCCAAACATCCCGAGGTGAAAGGTAGGTTATCAGAGTCCTGGTGTATGGATACGTCAGCCGCCACACCAACACTAGAGTCTCTGACCTGAAAGTTGAGCTCGAAACATCATAACACTGCCGCTATTCAACCCAAACCAAACTCACAGCTAGACCAGCTACGCTCTGAGATCCCAAAGGTGGAACCTCCTCTGATACCACTCTATCACGACCCGACCCAATGGGGCTCAAGCCGCAACTCCCCAAGCCCGCCTCCAATAGGCTAGGGGCTGGTGTCTAACGCCGAGTAGGCTATCACACACAAGGGAGGCATTAGCCTAAGGTACTTATACACACGCACCCACATACACCTCCATGCAACAATGCAGAGATATATAAAACTGAAAAGAAAATGCATGCATACAAATATCCTATAACCAGAGTACAACAGAAGTACAAAAGGGAAAAATGGGGCCCACCAAAAGAAAACTACAAAAGTGTCCAACCTTCTCAGAAGGAGGGAAAACACTACCAAAACACCTGCCGGTAAGCTCCTCAGCACAGCTCTGGTAAACACCCCGGTCAAACCCGCTCACTAAGCTCCGCCTGCTCCGGGTCCTCCTGGGACTCTATCGAAAGGTCTGTGGTCTGCACAAGACACAAACATGAGCGGGCAAAGCCCATGCAGGGGTGAGTATAACAATACTCAGTAGGCACCCCAAAAACCCAAAACAAAAGAGAGAAACTAAAAGGCAACAGTTCTCTCATTCTATCCAGAGGGAACCCATACGAGAGAGAAACTCCATCTCGTGACCATCCTCAACTAAACACAACTAGTCTGCTCAAACTAGGTGTGTTCCCATACATACACCTTGAACATCCAGATATACTCATCTCATGCACTAAGCCATATGAGCTACTGACCTCATCACCAGCGATGGTTCACAACCAGGATAGCACACTCCACGATCATTTTCATCCCATATGGCACTCATCCGAGAGATACACTCCATCGGGTCTCACACAAACATCTTAGACGCTCACCCGAGAGATCACACTCGTCAGATACCGTCACTGAGGAAACTTCACTGAAACAACATAAACACCAAACTCCTTGGATAAGGAATCTCTCCTATGGTCCTCTAGGGGATACCAAAACCCACACCGGTATACGAAGATCTCACAGATAGGGGATCACTCCCAGGGTCCGCCGGGGGATACCGAAACCCGATCTGGCATTCGTCGATCTCACAGATAGGGGATCACTCCCAGGATCCGCTGGGGGATACCAGAACCTGATCTGGCGCTCTTACAGTAACACGTCACTCAGATAGAGGATCGTCACCCATGTCACGAAGGTCACAATGATACCGAAACCCTATCTGGTACATCTCGCATTGTAGGGGATTGAACTGGTGATGTCGTAACCCTACAGAAACCACGTGCTAAGTAGGGGATCGTATAACCAACGATACCGCAACCCTACTTTAAACCTCATGTTTGAGTAGGAGATCATATACCCGATGATGCCAAAACCCTACTGAGCATGGCCCACCGCGTAGGGGATCATATTCCCGATGATGCCACAAACCCTATGGGGTTAACCTGCTAGATAGGGGATCACCGCCCGTGGATAAGCGGTCACAGCGATACCAAGAACCCGATCTAGGGAAACGATGCTAGAGGATCCCGCTCCTGGCCCACCAGAGGGATTCCACAACTCTAACAGATTAAACATACCATTGAGAGGATCACAAACCTATATGAAGGTTGTGATGTCGTTCAAACCCTCGTAAGAACGAACCAAGGGAGTACCCTCAACCACTACGGGTCCAAACGTCGCTAACCCAAGAGACCAGCCACAACGTCACACCGTGCACCTCCAAGGTCGATACTAAGGCCACCATCACGATCCACGCGGAAAAACACGTAGGATAGGCTATTTACTCGCCCGAAACGGACAACCGGTAAAAAAGGCACTATTCACAGTAGCTAGACCGGGTGGGGCCCACACTACAATCCCGAAACTCGTCAAGTGGATCATACCACTATGATCCCCTCAGAAAAACACACGGAATCGACTACTCGTTCGTCCAAAACAGACACCCGGGGAAAAGGCATTATTCACCGAAGCCAGCTCGGGTGGGGCCCACGCCTCGATCTTGAAACTTATTGAATGGATCGCACCATTGCGATCCTCTCAGAAAAACACACAGGATCAACTATTCATCTGCTAAAATCATGATCTTGGTGAGAAAGTTGTGTTTCTCCGTAAACGCCCAAATCAGGCCTCGTGGGGCCTGCAACCCAAACTCGACCCCAACACCTAAAAACCAACAAGAAAAGTCCATCGTACCATCAGGGCCTCAACGCCTCTAACGGCACGTCAATCGGATGCTCCAGGTAGAAGATACAATGGCCCGAAGTCGAATAATAATAAAATATCATTATTTTATTCGACGTTTCAAGCTCCCGGGCCACGATCCCGAAACTTAAAACTCCTGAACCCACACCGAAGGGTTTTCCTCGTCGCCAGGTCCGCGTCGCCATAGACGACATGCAAATCCAACCCCCAGATTGCAAGAAACGGGGGTTTTAAAACCTTCGTGTATTAAAAAGGGGTCAGACCGGCCTGAACCGGCCGGCCCACCCTGGCTGGCAGCCCTCCGCCGCACGGGCGGCCCGCCGCCGCGCTACGTCGCAGACCGCCGGGGGCACCCCGGTGGTCCGTTTTACGATCCGTAACCTCTTGCACGACCCTTGGGACCCTATCTTCCCTGCTACGACAAAAAAACAAAGCAATTCGAAGCAAAAACATGATTGGGGAATTAAAACTCAAACGGCCTACCTCGCGGGTGAAACGCCGATGTTCTGACTTAGATCCACGCTCCAAAGCTTCTGTTGCGCGATCCTGGAGCGTCCGCCGTCGAAATTCAAGCTCGACGGCACCTTGATCGCACGATTTGGTTCGGTGATTCGTCGTCCGAAGGGGAGGAGGAGGAGGAAGGAGTAGGAATCCCCCCTCTGCGCACCACACGTCAAAAGGGGGGGAGACAAGATATTTATTTATTTTTTAAAAATCTCTCACATCTCTAGCTCTTGACTCGCCTCCGCCCGATACCCGATGCAGACAAAGGTAAGGTCACCCTTAGGGTAAACGCGACATTCTGAACATAACTACGAACTCAGAATTGTGATCCAAGACTCCGTTCTGGAGTTATTCGAGCCGACGCTCGTAAATAAACTTTTCCATTTATTTACAAAAACGCCCCTGGTGGCTTTTCTCACAGCAGGCCCGTGCCTGCAAAGTTTACACCTCACCTAGGGTAAACAGCACGTTTCGGATGCAACTGTGCCCTCAGATTCCCATTCTGAGCTTCCGTTTAGGAGATAACACACTCCCGCCACGTGCATAGTATAAAAATACTTAATATTTTTATAAAATTAATTCTGGGCACACCGGGCCTTGGAATCGCACGTCTTCTTCGCGCCTAGATCTGGAATTATCCGTAAGAATATTCCAAATTCTGATAGGGCCAAAACCCGAGTCACTACAGATATTTTGGGATAATGATCTATGAGTCATTTTTGACATGTAGGAGTCAATCACACATCACTATGATGCATGGTGTGACTGGTATATGATTCCAAGTATGTATTTTTATTTAAATTTGACATTAATTTATGTAAAAAGAACAAGTGACATACTGAAAACTAAGAAAATGCATTTAGATTTTTTATATATTTTAGGAAAATGATCCATGAGTCATTTGTGATGTTTCGGAGTCAACTGCAACTTAATACAACTCATGATGTAACAATCCATAAAAGAGAGAACATGTTCCTTTCAGGTGGAAGAGGAGACCCCATGTTGCATGAAATGTGAACTAAATCATAAGGATGTATATACCAAGGGATTTATCTATAGTTTAATGAAAAATATTACTTCCCAAAATATCTATCATGAACATTTTCCTGAATAGTGTAGTAATCAACTGCAGCTCAATCAGTCGCCCCTCAATCTGATACAAAGTGTGCTCGGTATGATTTGAAGTGTATGTATTTAGTTTATAATATTCTTTGTTCCTTTAATATTCATGTCATATAAACTACCATTCTTTGATCCATGACTCATGATTATGATCTATGATATACTGGGTATGAATTTATAATGTTAATATCACCTTATAACATCTTTATGCTCATGTTATCCTTATATGATCATTGATATCTCCCTTATTTACACTTATTGAGCATCTATGATCACCTTTTGTTATGTTTCATATCCTTAGGTTATTAATAATGATTTTAGAAATGATATGTCTAAAAAGTTTTCTAGAAAAGAATAACTTAATCAAATACTCTTATGTACTAGTTCTTTATGTTTCCATGTTTCCAAAACCAGTAGACCTAAACAATTCTAGCATTGGTCATTATGTTATCTAAGGAATATTAATATACTAAGATGTGATATCTATGTATGAAATGTTCGGGTCAATATAGTTGGTATCAAAGCAACTGACCTACTCAAAACCGAGCAAAAAGAACAAGTGACTGGTATCACCCAAAGTGTCTCTTTTTATTTAAAAATGACATTACTTTTAATAAAAACAAAAATTAATGTACTGAAAACTAAGAAAATGAATTCAGATAGTTTTTATACTTTAGTAAAATGATCCATAAGTCATTTGTGATGTGTAAGAATCAACCACACCTCAATCCAATGCACTATATGGTGGCATGACTTTAAGTGTGTATTTTTATATTAAATTTACATTAAATTTAGCAAAAAGAACAACTGACATACTGAAAACTGAGAAAATGAATTTGTATTGTTTTGATAATTTAGGAAAAAGATCTACGAGTCATTTATGATGTATAGGAATCAACCACATTCAATATGATGCACGGTGTGACTGGTATGACTAAAAGTGTCTGTTATTAGTTTAAAATTGACATTTTAGTTCAAAACGTATCACTCCCTGAAAACCAAGAAAACACTCTCTGATTGTATTCATAATTTAGGAAAGAAATTAATAAGTCATTTTTGATGTGTATGAAGCAGTATCACATAAAATCGATGCACGATGTGATCGATATGACTCAAAATGCATGTTTCCAGTTTAAAATGACATTTTAGTAAAAAAACACAACTAGCATACTGAAAACCAAACAAACACATTTTTATTGTTTTGATACTTTATGAAAATGATATATAAGACATTTTTAATGTGTAGAAATCAACTTCACATCAATATGATGCACAGTGTGGCCAATATAACTCAAAGCGTCTCTTTTTATTTAAAATTGACATTAATTTAAGTAAAGACAACAAGTGATATACTTGAAACTGAGAAAATTCATTCGGATTGTTTTGATATTTTAGGAAAATGATCCATGAGTCATTTTTGAAGTGTAGGGGTCAACTTCACCTTAATACGACGCACGGTGTGACTAGTATGACTCCAAGTGTGTTTTTTATTTAAAATTGATATTAATTTAAGTAAAAAAGAACAAGTGACATGGTGAAAACCAAGCAAAGACATTCGGATTGTTTTGATATTTTAGGAAAAAGATCCATGAGTCATTTTTGAGGTATGGGAGTCAAACACACCTCAATACGACGTACGGTGTGACCGATATGACTCTAAGTGTGTATTTTTATTTAAAATTGACATTAATTTAAGTTAAAAGAACAAGTGACATACTGAAAGACAAGAAAATGCATTCAAATTATTTTGATACTTCAGGAAAACAATTCATGAGTCATTTTTGATGTGTAGGAATCAACCACACATTAATCTGATGCACAGTGTGACCTGTATGACTAAAAGTTCCCGTTATCAGTTTAAAATTGATATTTTAGTTCAAAATGTGTCACTCACTGAAAACCAAGAAAACAGGCTCTGATTATCTTGATGATTTAGAAAAGAAATTCATAAGTCATTTTTGACATTTTTGAAGTAGTCTCACATAAATCTGAAACACGATGTGGCTGGTATAACTCATAATGCGTGCTTCTAGTTTGAAATAACATTTTAGTAAAAAACACAATTGACATTCTGAAAACCAAGAAAAAGTATTCGGATTGTTTTGATACTTTAGAAAAATGATCTATAAGTCATTTTTGATGTGTAGGAATCAGCTGTACCTCAATACAATGCACAATGTGACTGATATGACTCCAACTGTGTCTTTTTATTTAAAATTGACATTAATTTAAGTAAAAACAACAAGTGACATTTTGAAAACTGAGAAAACGCATTCAGATTGTTTTGATATTTTAGGACAATGATCCATGAGTCATTTTTGACATGTAGGAGTCAATCACACCTCAATACAATGCATGGTGTGACTGGTATATGACTCAAAGTATGTCTTTTTATTTAAAGATGGCATTAATTTAAGTAAAAAGAACAAGTGACATACTGAAAACTGAGAAAACGCATTCATATTGTTTTTATATTTTAGGAAAATTATCCAGGAGTCATTTGTGATGTTTCAGAGTCAAATGAAACTTAATACAACTCATGATGTAACTGGTATGACTTCAAGTATGTCTTTTTATTTAAAATTGACATTAATTTAAGTAAAAAAGAACAAGTGATATACTGAAAACCTAGAAAATGCATTCAGATTGTTTTTATACTTTAGGAAAATGATCCATGAGTCATTTTTGATGTGTCAAAATCAACCACACCTCAATCTGATGCACAGTGTGACCGATATGACTAAAATTGTCCATTATCAATTTAAAATTGACATTTTAGTTCAAAACGCGGCACTCACTGAAAACCAAGCAAACATGCTATGATTATATTGATAATTTAGGACAACGATTCATAAGTCATTTGTGACATGTATGAAGAAGTTTCACATCAACCCGACATACAATGCGACCGTTATGGCTCATAATGTTTGTTTCCAGTTCGAAATCACATTTAAGTAAAAAAAACACAACTGACATACTGAAAACTGAGAAAATGCATTCATATTGTTTTGATGCTTTAGAACAATGATTCATCAATAAAGACCCCCTTTATCAGCACTTTTTTAGCATGGATAAAGACCCTTATTTGTTAGCACTTTTTTAGCACTGAAAAAGGGACCCCCCATATCAACGGTGTTAAAAGCCTTAAAGGGCATATGTGTAGTAGTGTGTCATGTTATACTTTTGGGTTTAGCCAGTTTGGCTTGGATTGTATAGATATTGGATGTATCTTTTTCTTCCGCTTTGTATTCTGATTGTATGTCTTGTTTTGGTTATATTCATGACTAGTTTTTATTATCTTATTATTCCTCATCATGTGATGGGTTGGCTTGGGTGGCTTGTTTAGTCGACTTAGGTTGGTCTGCTACATGTGATGTGTATGAGCTTCTTCCAAATCTCTATTCTTCTCGAGCATTTTTCATCTCACTTGAGAAGGCGCTGACACCCCTTTATTTTCTCGAGAATCCTCACGATACGATCACAGATCCATTGGCCGGTATACTCCCTCGAAGGTAGGGTGCTTCTATTCACTGATCCTCATGATCTTTCTCAAACACTCTTCATAGAAGGAAGATTGTTTTTGCTATTGTCTGTGAATTCTCAGTACTCTATTCTACAGTATTAGTTATACGTTAATTTATTGAAGATAGTTATCATGTGTTTTGGGTTTTCTTATGCGGAATAAGATCATTAGGTGACCATACGAAACTCATTAGGCGTGGCATCATTGAGTGGGGAAATGTGCGAGTAGAGGATTCGTCATCCGAGAGTTGTGTGGGGAGTGGAGTTGTGTGGGAAGGAGGAGCTTTGCGTGGAGAGAGGAAACACGGTGCAGGGGGTAATGAGGGATGCATAGAGGTTGAAATGAGGGGTGGGGGGAGAAATTTTTGGGTTTTCATTTAATTGCATTAGCAATGCGAACCGGACGGGGTGAGGCGGGGCGGGATAAGCCCGCGCGGGCTAGACCCGCAAAAACAAACTTTGCTTATTATTTGGCTTCATTTGAACTAGATGTTGTTCATTAATCATGAAAAAAGAACTCACCAAATATAAGAAATGAGAATACCCCATTCAAAAACATAATATTGATAAATCCCCTGTGTGATAATGTTGACAATTGTCGGCATGAAATCATTAAAAGAAGACATTTACACCTGACCAATTAATTCATTTTTCTGATTATGGCTAACAAATAAAATCCAATGCCTTCTCCCATCCGCCAATCTCCTATTTATGTACCAGCCAAACAGGGCCTCATGGAGTTTCCCATTCCAGCCATGCAACGTGGCGGGCAAAGCAGCTTCCTTTCACAAGGGGCGGTTTTTTAATTTAGGGGAAGAAAACGTCCCCCATAGTTTGCCTTTTACTTCTACATTGGCAACGTAATTTCAAACGACGGCGTTTTAGTGGTGCATGCACTGGTGTTGCTGTGGTTGGGGGTTCGGGGCAGTTCGTTGGGCGCGTGTAGAGTCAGCAGTGCGTGGGATGGTGGGACTCTTCACCGGCGACATGGGGCTCCCCGCTGACCGTTCCAAAACCAATGTGAGCCAACCGTGTTGATAGAGGCGATCCGTGCCGCCCACAATAGTCATTCGCACGTGCATATCAACCAATTTATCTTTCAAAAAATAACTAGATCATTATAAAAAATCAATCAAATAAAAAATCATATAATGTTGAACCCATTTTCAACATATTAGAGTTGTGTGTATGGATGTTGACTATTGACATACCAATGAAATTTGGTTATCCTATTTTCGAGTCTGGCCGAGTACTTATTTGTTGAATTAGTGTAGGATTTTTGTTGTATTTCTTCCCCTCATTGGACCTGTTATAATAATAATATGGACTAACTAAATACACATTTATAATTTTTCAAATTTCAAATTTTAATTATAAATCTAAAATATTTTTTTTAAATCCAAATCCAAATTCCATTAAAATTCCAAATCTCTAACCACAAGTTTTGAAACAGAAAAAGACACACAATCATTCCAAATCTAAATTGGAGACCCTTGTCTAAACGTAGCAACATGGTGAGCTACTATAGAGAGAGATCACCAAACCTCATCTCACAGGATGCCTAATGTACCCCCTTGAGTCAGTAGTGAGGACAAACATGACCCCCGAAACCAGGCTTTTAATAAGTCATGAGTTGGCGACTAACACCAAAACTATCTATCACATGTATGGGGGTGAGCAAAAAAAATGTTTGAACTGAACCAAACCAAACCAAACTGAAAAAAACAGTGTTTTTTTTTCTTATGGTTTGGCTTGTGGTACGGATTGAACAAATCCTTGTGGTTTTCAGTTCAGTTTAACATTATTACAGATCATGCAAAATTTAGTGATAGCCTTTAACAACGTTAGCTAAAAGTGTCAATAAAAGTCATCTTTACAAGTGCTAAAAAAAACACCGATAAAATGACCCTTTAATAACGCTAAAAAACGGTGATAAAAGGTGTCTTTATCAGTGTTTTTTCTAACGCCGATAAAGGGGACCTTTATCACCTTTTTTAGCGATGATGAAATGTATATTTCATTAAAAATATATATATATCATTACAAATCATATATTAGTATATAAATATATTTATATAGTTATAAATATAATATATTTTATTAAATATGATTTATATAAGACTAAATATGCATTTATACTTAACATCTAAGATATGTATTGATAAATAACTTATAAAATAAATAAATAAATAATTTTAATTAATAATTTTGATAATTATTATTGAGTAATGGCCATTTAATAACACTTGGATGACATAAAAATTCAATAAATTAATGAAAGATCTAAGATAAGTTTAAAATTTAACTCGAATTTCAAGCAGTCATAACTATTGATCCGGATGTCTGTTTGGGTTCTACCACATAACAAATCAAAGCCTGTGGAAACGTCTACGCCATGCTTGACAAATGGACTTGATCACTATTTTTTGAGGTAAAAAAAGGCCCAAAAGGCCTGCAAAACTGATTTTTTATTGGGTTGCCCTAATTTTTTAATATTCAGTGAGATTTCACATTCGTTTAAGATGGTCTTATTGTCTTTTTTCGATGAAGATTGAATTTATTCTCAAGGCTTACATTCATATAGAAATTATGGTTATGAAATTTTATTTTTCTTTATTTTGTATTTTTATTCACAATTAAACATATACATATTTCCCAATATTTACAAAAAATAATTAAATTGTACAAATAATTATTTAAACATATCTACACAATGCATTTTTAAATAAATAAACCATGAGAAAATAAATATTTATTATTATTTTTATCACTACTAGAATTTTAGTTTTTTGCACTGAGGAAGCAGGCAACCGTCATTGGCGGTCACTAATGATAGCATTAGCGATTGCCAATGGCGGTCGCTAATACGGAAAACGAAATTGGTGGGATTTTTCCCACCCCTGCCACTGTCTTCCCCGATTCACCGCTACAATACCCAATAATGCACTCCAAGTTGCCCCTGCTCCCGCCCCGACCACCCCCATCGCCCCCCCCCCCCTCGTCGCCTCCCATCACCCCCACCATAGGTGCCGCCGAAACCCATTACCCCATACATCAGACTGCCACCCCTCAATCCCCAACATCACCCCAGCCACTCCCTCCGACCACCGCATATCCTCCATGGCAAGTAACCAAAGCTTGGGGTCCCTCCTGGTTACCTCCCGTGTGCCCTGCATTCCCCAGCGCACCGTCGCCACGAAAAATCGGGCGAGATTATTAGTGGCCACAAGGGGCGGTCGCTGTTGAGCAACACCGACCGAACAACTTCTACCACCAGAAGTTGTCGCATGGCGGTCGCTAAAGTCCATATTTCTAGAAGTGTATTTAAAATAAAAAATAACCCATTATCTACTTTATAAAAATGCATTAACACACACACACACACACATACCAATACAAGTAATATTTATATATAAATATGTATGTGTCACCAAACAAATATATATTTATGTGTATATTCTAATATTTGTAAATAAATACATATATATAAAAATATTTGTGCGTGTTTGTGTGAAATATAAATGTGTATGTGTGTGTTAATATTGTCTAAATACATCATATATAAATGTATTTTTATAAATATATAATTATCGTTAAAAATAGTATATAAATGTATTTTCAATTAATGTTTATAAATAAATATTTATAAATACATTGAACATATCCTTATGCTTTTTGGTTTGGTTTAGCACCACTACAACTAATATATGTAAATAAATACATATATATAAATATTTGTGCGTTATGTATGAAATATAAATATGTATGTGTGTGTCAATATTGTCTAAATACATCATATATAAATGTATTTTTATAAATATATAATTATCATTAAAAATAGTATATAAATGTATTTTCAATAAATGTTTATAAATAAATATTTATAAATACATTGAACGGATCCTTGTGATTTTTGGTTTGGTTTAGCACCACTATGCAAAATTCAGTGATAGCTTTTATCAATGTTAGCTAAAAGTACGGATAAAGGTCACCTTTATCAGCGCTAAAAACGCTAATAAAATCACCATTTATCAACGCTAAAAAAACGCTGATAAATGATGTCTTTATCAGCGCTTTTTTTAGTGCTGATAAAGAGGGTCTTTATGAGCGTTTTTTTAGTGTTGATGAAAGGTATAATTCATTAATATATATATATATATATATTATTAAAATCAAATATTAGTATATAAATAAATTTGTATTGATATAAATATATTTGTATTGATATAAATATAATATACTTTATTAAATACAATTTATATAAGATTAAATATGCATTTACACTTAATATAAAAATATTTATTGAAAAATGGATTATAAAATAATTTAAAAAATAATATTAATTAATAAGTTGATAATTATTATTGAGTAATAGTCATTTAATAATAATTGAATGACATAAAATTACAATAAATTAATGAAATGTCTAAGATAAGTTGAAAATATAACTTGAACTTCAAACGGTCATAACTTTTGATCTGGATGTCTGTTTGAGCTTTATCACATATCAAATCGAAGCATGCGAATAGTTCTATGTCATGGTGACCACAGGGAACTGATCACTATTTTTTGAGGTAAACAAGGCCCAGAAGGCCTTCACAACTATTTTTTGTTGTGATATCCTAAATTTTTAATATTTAGTGAAATTTCACCTTCATTTAAGAGGTTCTTCTTGTCTTTTTTTTCCCGGTGGTGATTGAATTTATTCTCAAAGCTTACATTCATATAGAAATTATGGTTTTGAAATTTTATCATTTTTCATATTGTATTTTTATTTATAATTAAATATATACATATCTTCTACACCATTGGGTGCAATTCAGTAGTTATGCCCCTACTGTACCTGTGGCGGTGAGTTGAAGAGGTCTTGGTTTCAAACCTCCACGTCTGCACCTTTATTTCCTTTATACCCCCACCCCTAGACCTGCAATGTATAAATATATACATATTTTCTCATATTTACATATAATAAATGAATTGTACAAATAAATATATAAACATATCTACACAGGAATGAATTTTTAAATATATAAATCATATGGAAATAAATATTTGTTATTCATTTTATTTTTAAAAAATAATCCATTTATCTACTTTACAAAAATGCATTAATATATATATATATATATATATATATATATATATATTGTAAAGCCACGGAATGAATTAGGCGAGGGGGCTGAATCAGTGGTGGCCTTATTTTATGAATTTTTCTTCTTTTCAATTCAACCTATAAAACTTGTTAAAGTTCCCAATCCACTCAATAGTTTCTCTCAAACTCACCTCGTGTGTAGTAGTAAAATATGAGAGGGCAGAACACAATATTTAAAAGGTTCTTCAATGGAAATTTTACTCCTTGCGATGTTGGTTAGACACACCAATATGGATTCTTCACTATCACAAAAGTGAATACAATTGTTACGGCTCCAATAGAGAGACTTTATTTCACTACTGGAAATGAAAGGTATACCAACGGTTGAAAACCGTTGGTATAGGCTGTAAAACCGTTGGTATAAATTATACCAACGGTTTTACAAACCGTAGCCAAGTAAGCCATGACAACAGACATATACCAACGATTTCAAAGAAACCGTTGGTATATGTGAATAAATCTATACTATACCAACGGTTTTATGTAAACCGTTGGTATAGAGATGAGATAAGGTTTTTGCCAACGGTTCTAAGAGAACCATTGGTAAAAAGTGCACACATAACCTATACCAACGGTTTAAAACCGTTGGCATAGGCTTAGCTGTACAATTCACATAGCAGCTTGCTGCTCTGTGTGCTGCTATGTTAATTGTATAGCATGAAATTATATAATCAATTATGAATACAATAAGGACACATAATTTAATAATCAATTACAAATACAATACAATAATAAATTACGAATACAATACATTAAAAACTGAATACGTAATTATATGTGATACAAAATTAAGAATACATACAAAATTTCATTTTGTATAACACATACATGATTGAGTTCAGAAATTAGAATCTAATAACCCAAAATAAGGAAATGAATAAATGAATTCAACCAAACACAAATATAATGTCCCATGGTTTGGGGCGGCTTTCTTTGAACTTAGTGATGATGATAATGGGTGTGTATCAATGAGCTTGTGTGACTTAGGGAATATAGTTGTCCTTGGCATATTAAATGTCATGTATTTTAGAATAGGGGTAGGAGTTCCTCACATGAGAAGTGGATTGTTTGAGGATGGACCATGGATCGTTGTGCTAAAGTATCAACACAATCTGAATACGTTTGGTCAGTTTTCCGTATGCCAGTTGTTTTTACTTAAAATGATGTCCATTTTAAACAAAATAGAGACAGTTAGAGTGATACCACCCACACTATGCCTCAGATTGAGTCGGGGTTGACTTGTACATGTCACATATGACCCATGGATCATTGTCCTAAAGTATCAACACAATCCAAATGTGTTTGGTAGGTTTTTTGTATGCCAGTTGTTGTTTTCACTTAAAATGTTGTCCATTTCAAATAAAAGTGAGACACTTTGAGTGGTACCGGCCACACCGGGCCTCAGATTGAGGTTCGGTTGACTCGTACAGGTCATAAATGACCCATGGATCGTTGTGCTAAAGTATCAACACAATCCGAATACGTTTGGCCGATTTTTCGTATGTCAGTTGTTTTTACTTAAAATAATGTCCATTTTAAACAAAAGAGAGACACTTAAAGTGTTACCGGCCACACCATGCCCCGGATTGAGGCGGGGTTGACTCGTACACGTCACAAATGACCCATGAATCATTTTCCGAATGTATCAACACAATTCGAATGTGTTTGGTTGGTTTTTCGTATGCCAGTTGTTGTTTTAATTTAAAATGTTGATTATTTCAAATAAAGGTGAGACACTTTGAGTGGTACCGGGCACACCGCGCCTCAGATTGAGGCGGGGTTAACTCGTACACGTCAAAAATGACCCATGAATCGTTGTCCTAAAGCATCAACAGAATCCAAATGCGTTTGGTCGGTTTTCCGCATGCCAGTTGTTGTTTTCATTTAAAATGTTGACCATTTCAAATAAAGGTGTGACACTTTGAGTGGTACCGGGCACACCACACCTCAGATTGAGGCGGAGTAGACTCATACACATCACAAATGACTCATGGATCGTTTTCCTAAAGCATCAACAGAATCTGAATACGTTTGGTCAGTTTTCCGTATGCCAGTTGTTTTTACTTAAAATGATGTCCATTTTAAACAAAAGAGAGACACTTAGAGTGATACCGGCCACACCATGACTCGGATTGAGGCGGGGTTGACTCATACACGTCACAAATGACTTATAGATCATTTTTCTAAAGTATCAACACAATCCGAATGCATTTGGTCAGTTTTTCGTATGCCAGTTGTTGTTTTCACTTAAAATGATGTCCATTTTTTTTAAAAAAAGAGACATTTAGAGTGGTACCGACCACACCATGCCTTGGATTGATGCGGGGTTCACTACGGGAAAAATCACTATTTGCGACGGGTTATTTGCGATGAGATTTCTTCCCGTCGCAAATAACCCGTCCAGGAAGCTATTTGCGACGGGACAATTTCACTGTCGCAAATAACCAATTTTTTGCGACGGGTTTTCATCTCCCGTCGCAAATAGTGTGGCGCGACTTGCGCGCCAAACCATGCGAATATTATTTGTAACGGGGAGATGTCTTACGTCGCAAATAGTTTGGCGCAACTTGCGCGCCAAACCGTGCGGCTTGCGCGCCAAACCGTGCGGCTTGCGCGCCAAACCGCACAGGGGTATTTGTGACGGGATCTCGTCGCAAATACCCGGCGACAATTAATAACTTTTTGCGACGGGATGTCGTCCCGTCGCAAAAAGATTGCCGGCAGGAACTATTTGCGACGGGTCCCGTCTCAAATAATCTTTTAACCGTCTACTGTAATTAATGTTGGCGATGATATTTGCGACGAGCCCCATCGTAAATACCGCCATTTGCGACGGGAAACCCGCCGCTAATAACTCTGTCGCAACTAATTTAACCTATATATACCTCCATCTGTTTTTTCCCAAATCACTCAGATCTTGCTCTCTCTCTATTTCCATTCTTCAGTTTCAAGGAAAAATTTTCTTTTAGTTGAAATTTTTTATACGAGAGCAATTGGAGGGCGTCAATATCTTCAGAATATCAAAGTTTAGGGTATTTATATTTTATTTTTTTTATATTTTTTATATTTTTTTATGTTAATTTTAATTGTTGTTTATTAGTTGTAATTAAATTAGATTTCAATTGATTTTTATTTATATCTATTTTTAGTAAGAAATTGATATTGTTAGTGATAATTATAAATTATTAGCATTAATTTGCAATAATTGGATATAATTAGTAATAATTAGATATAATTAGTAATTATTTGATATAATTAGTAATAATTAGATATAATTAGTATTAATTTGCAATAATTAGATATAATTAGTAATAATTAGTATTAATTTACAATAATTAGCAATAATTAGCAATAATTAGGAATAATTAAGAATAATTAGTGATAATTACTAATAATTAGTAATAATTAATAATAATTAGTAATAATTAGTGATAATTACTAATAATTACTAATAATTACTAATAATTACTAATAATTACTAATAATTAGTAATAATTAGTAATAATTAGGAATAATTAGTAATAATTAGTAATAATTAGTAATAATTACTAATAATTACTAATAATTACTAATAATTACTAATAATTACTAATAATTAGTAATAATTAGTAATAATTACTAATAATTACCAATAATTTGTAATAATTAGTAATAATTACCAATAATTAGTAATAATTAGTAATAATTAGTAATAATTAGGAATAATTAGTAATAATTAGGAATAATTAGGAATAATTAGTAATAATTACTAATAATTAGTAATAATTAGTAATAATTAGTAATAATTAGTAATAATTAGTAATAATTAGTAATAATTACTAATAATTAGTAATAATTAGTAATAATTACTAATAATTACTAATAATTACTAATAATTACTAATAATTACTAATAATTAGTAGTAATTACTAATAATTACTAATAATTTGTAATAATTACTAATAATTACTAATAATTAGTAATAATTAGGAATAATTATGAATAATTAGTAATAATTAGGAATAATTAGGAATAATTAGTAATAATTACTAATAATTAGGAATAATTAGTAATAATTACTAATAATTAGTAATAATTAGTAATAATTATTAATAATTAGTAATAATTTGTAATAATTACTAATAATTAGTAATAATTAGTAATAATTAGTAATAATTTCTAATAATTAGTAATAATTAGTAATAATTAGTAATAATTACTAATAATTAGCAATAATTATTAATAATTAGTAATAATTAGGAATAATTAGTAATAATTAGGAATAATTAGTAATAATTAGTAATAATTAGTAAGAATTAGTAATAATTAGTAAAAATTAGTAACAATTAGTAAGAATTAGTAACAATTAGTAAGAATTAGTAAGAATTAGTAACAATTAGTAACAATTAGTAACAATTAGTAACAATTAGTAATAATTAGTAACAATTTGTAATAATTAGTAACAATTAGTAACAATTAGTAACAATTAGTAAGAATTAGTAATAATTAGTAATAATTAGTAATACAAAAAATTATATTATCAATATTTATGAAAAAAAATATTAATATTATTAAAATAATAAGAAATTTATAAAATATTAAAATTATCAATATTCGCAACAGGCTTTGCTCTATTCTTAACATGTTTAAATCTCAAAGGGTCACCAATTATCAGGTCATGCGCAATAAAAAGCTTGTGTCAACCATGTCCAATGTAAACTCTATAATTGTCTTTGCATTATTGATCACCTCGTAAGTAGTGTTTCAATTTGACAACCCAAGTCATGCCCTTCTCATCTATAAGAATTATCTCACATAACCTGTTAAATAGACCATTCTTTCTTGAAAATTTAATGGAAAGATACTGATATCCCCTCAAAATTTTAAGGAAGAGTGATATATGTAAAGGGAGCAAGATGATTCTTAGAGACGAGAACGACATTACTTTGGTCATCCTATTGCAACACTACTTGCGAGGTGATCAACCATGCAAGTACAATTATAGAGTTTACATTGGACATAACTGACACAAAATTTTTATTGTGCATGACCTGATAATTGGCGGCCCTTTAAGATTTGAACATGTTAAGAATAGAGAAAAGTCTGTTGCGAATATTGATAATTTTAATATTTTATAATTTTTTTATTATTTTAATAATATTAATATTATTTTTTCATAAATATTGATAATATAATTTTTTTATTAGTAATAATTAGTAAACGAAATCTGCTTGGATAATGAAGGTAAAATTTGTAATCATCTCCACAACGATGATTACCAAATTTCCTTTCATTATTCAAGCAGTTTTAATTTTGCTAAGTATTTCTAAGTATTTCTAAATTAGTAATAAATTGTAATAAATTGTAATAATTAGTAATAATTAGTAATAAATTGTAATAGTTAGTAATAAATTGTAATAATTAGTAATAAATTGTAATAATTAGTAGTAATTGTAATGATTAGTAATAATTATTAAGTAGTTGTAATTAATTATCTTCTTTTTTCAGATAGTGTTTTTATAATTTCAAATTATTAAAAAACAGTGATGATTTTATATTTTATGTAGAAAAATATGGAACAAGGAAGTCGACATCAGCCATTATTAGATGATCGCGCTTGGATAAATCAACGTAGAAATCCAAATGGTTCTGGTTTAAATCTTGTATATATTGAGGGTGTTGAAGCTTTCTTAGCATTTGCATCATCAAAACCAGAATATGTTTCAGAAGGCACAATTAAGTGTCCTTGTGAAAAATGTGCTCTGAGAACGTTTGACACATTTGACAAGGTTGGGGGACATCTCTTGCATTTTGGTTTTCAACCATATTATATTTTTTGGTATTAACACGGTGAACACAGTTCCAGAGAAGATCCTAATAACTTGATTCCAGATCCATCACAGTTTCAAAATTTAGTACATGATGTTGTAGGTCCATCTGTGCAACAAACTGAAACTCACGATGATATTTATTTAACTCCGAGTTGGTACCATCTGAATTTTATGAGTTTTTGAGGTCTGCTAAGGATGCATTATATCCTAGTTGCAAGATAAGAAAATTAGAAGCGATTGAAAAATTTAGGGCTATTAAATCAGATAATGCAATGTTAAAAAACTATTTTGATCAGATATTTTCTTTGGTTAAAACACTTTTACCTGAAGGAAATGTGTTGCCTGCAAATTACTATGAGAGCAAGAGGCTGATTTGTAATCTGGGCCTTAGTTATCGGAAGATTCATGCATGTCCAAATGATTGCAACTTATATTCTGGTGAAAATGAGTCATTGGATAGTTGTCCCACATGTGGACAATCGAGGTATAAAGAAGCTCAACCAGTGAAGTCTAGATCGATTCCAGTAAAACAGTTGAGATATTTCCCCCTTACACCCAGGTTGAAGCATTTATTTATGTCTCAGAACACAACATCAATGATGTCATGGCACAAAACCAAGATTTCAACTCATAAAAGCTTGAATCATCCATCTAATGGTGATTCATGGAAAAATTTTGACCATCTGCATCCTTCTTTTTCTATAGAAGCCCAAAACGTGTGATTGGGTATTTCTACTAACGGTTTCTGTCCATTTGATTATTATGGTAGTCAGTATTCATGTTGGCCTGTATTTATAACTCCATACAATTTTCCTCTATGGATGTTGATGAAGGAGCCTTATATCTTTTTGAATCTATTAATCCCAGGACATCTGAAAAAAAATATTGAAGTTTATTTGAAACCATTGATTGATGAGTTAAATGCATTGTGGAGTGATGGTGTTAATACATATGATGTTGCTGCGAAACAAATTTCATATTAAAAGCTTCATTGGTGTGGACGATTAGTGACTTTCCAGCATATGACATGTTATCTGGTTGGAGTACACATGGTCCGAAATCATGTCCTTACTGTATGAAAGAAAACAAAGACTTTATGCTCATCAATGGAAAAAAACCTTTCTATTTTGATTTTCACCGTAGATTTCTTCCAACCGATCATCCTTTTCAGAGGAAAAAATCTCATTTCAAAAAAGGTACAATTGGAAGGGATTAACCTCCAAAGATGATCTCAGGTACAGAGTTAAAATTAGTTGTATTTTCATTACCCCCCATCACATTTGGACCAACAGTAAACCAAAAGAAAATTCATGGCTTTGGGAAAGAACATAATTGGATAAAACAGAGCATTTTTTGGGATCTTCCGTATTGGTCTGATTTGTTGGTCCGCCACATGTTGGATGTTATGAATATTGAGAAGAAATGTTTTGATAATTTATTTCATACAGTTTTGGATACACCAGGTAAGACCAAAGATACTGTAAATGCACGATTAGATCTTGCCCAAATTTGCAGGCGACCAGAACATGAACTCTTTGAAAATGTCAGATCACAGAGGTTAATGAAGCCAAAAGCAACTTATAATGCATATGTAGTGAATGGTTTTCAATTTCATACACATGCATACGGGGAATCAAAAAAAAATGAACAGTGGAGTTTTCTTGAGAGGATCACATCACAGAGAAACTGAAGTTGACTTTTATGGCATTTTGGATGAAATTATTGAGTTGTGTTATCTAGGACAAAATTATATAACAATTTTTAAATGTTGGTGGTTGGATACTAAGAGAGGCTTGCATGTTCATCCGACTCATGGAATCGTCGATATTAAATATAGAAGTCTTCTTGCAGTAAATGAACCATTTTTACTGGCTCAACAGGCACATCAAATTTATTATGCAAAGTATTGTGCTACTTCAAGAGACTTGAGCGATTGGTGGAGCATAATAAAAATAAAATCTCGGGACAATCAGTTTACTCAAACTGAATGTGGTTCCGCTGAAGTGGAAGGAATTGAAATTTTTCAATAGATTTCTCAAAATCCATCTGATTCACAAAGAGACGTGAATATCGACGATGACACCCCACGATTAAGGATCGATGGTGATGAAGATGTTAATGATGTTACAAATGAATTTGAAATGACAAGAGATGCTGAAACTGAAACTCATATGGATATTGATGATGCTGAGGAGGAAGATGAAGACATTGACATTGACAGCTATGGAGAAGAGGATGAAGATGAAAATTGACACAGTTAAATGCTGGTTATAATCATAACTAATATATATCCATATATAATAGTTATTTTCAACTATCTTCTAACAATAATCATTTTGTGTTTCAGATGGAATCTGATCTATTGTGTGAGTTAGAGGAGGCTGAGATACCTTTGGATGATGGGGATGTGGGATCATCTGACCCTCAGCCTACTGGTGGTTCAGGAGGTATGCGGAAGGGGTGCGGTCTTGTGCGACTGATGATTCCTGACCCTATCCCCGAGCGACGTCCACATCTTGGTTTCGATCCACTCACACGGAGGTATGGTAACCTGTATATTTTAGTTAGATTTCATTAATTTATATATATATACTAATTGTTTGATTATTTATTCCTTTTTCATAGTTTTCAGCATGTAGCTATTGGATAGGGGAGCGCTATATTGCCTAATTATTTTTATCAGCCATGGATCACATGGGAACAAATTCCCGTTGATGTGTGACGCGACATGTTCCATCATTGGATGGTACGTAAATAAATAATATTTATTTTGAAATTTATTTTATTAACAAATTGATATTATAAATTATTTGTAGGGTTTATGGTATCCTATCGATGATAGCATGCGCGACGCTATCCACGCGGCATGACAGGTTTCTATGCGTGACCGTTTCTGTCAGTTTTTGCACAATTTGAGAAGAACAGCCATTAAGAAAGCAGGAGTGACAGAATTTGATGAGTCATGTAGATCCCACCGACCAGAGTACATTTCATCTCATGTTTGGAATGGATTATGTTTACACTGGTTGGGTGGTGGATTTCAGAGGATATCTTCAGTGGGACGACAGAACCGGGGGAGACAGGAGGTGACGCATCGAGCTGGTAGCCGTACATTCAGTTCACATAGAGATCATCTAGTAAGTATATTTTTTAAATATTTTATATAACTTTAAATATAAACAGTTTATTTTATATTTCTGTAGGAAGTCGAGCATCCCGATATTACAGAGTTTGACATTTATCGAAGGATGCGCAGTGATCCAGCCACATGAGAGATTAGAGGTGATCGCCGACGTCAGATTGTGGTTAGTATTATTTTTTCAGTTTGACAATTAACTGCATATAATATTTTCACAATTTTAATTTTAAATTGGAATTGAAGGAGTCATATGAGGCTGCGACCTCTTAGACACAGGCTGAGGGTTAGGACGAGATGACTGAGCAGACCAGTGCACACTATTTCGATGAGGCAGCATGGATGCAGGCGACTTAGTATGGATTTGAGAAGGGCAGAGTAGTTGGTATCAGCTCTCATTTGACTCCTGGTACTTATTATGGTATTGCTGTGATGTTGGCGTCCATCTCGAGAGGAGCTCGTGGAGAGACATCATCTTCTGGCTCACAGTATCATGAGCAGTTGCGAGCTCATGCTGAGCTTATAGAGACTTTGCAGAAGCAGCAAGAAGAGATGAGTCGGCGGCAGCAACAACAAGAGCAGCATCATGAGGAGCAGATGTGTCGATGGAAGCAATAGTAACAGCAACATGAGGAGGAGATGCATCGATGGCAGTAGTAGCATCACGAGCAGATGGAGTACATGCGCCGTCTGACTCGTAGTTTAGGGATGGAGTTTCCTCTACCAGCTCCTTCAGCTCCTCCACCTCCTCCAGAAGATGACCCCCCCAGTGATTTTTTTATGTTAAAAACATTTGAATTTAACATTGTAATATGAATTATTTACATTTTTTGTCTTTTATATCGGTACAAATATTACATAATTTAATTTTTAATATTTTACTATTTCTTTATATTTTTTTGTGAATATTGAGAATTTTAATATTTTTTATATTTTTTATTATTTTAATAATAATAATATTATTTTATTAAATATATATTTTTAGTATTATATTTTTTAATGTTTGTTTATTTACTAATAATAATAATAATAATATTATTTTATAATTTTATAATTTTTTTGTGAATATTGAGAATTTTAATATTTTTTTAATAATAGTAACATTATTTTTTCATTAATCGTAATTATATTAAATTTATTTTTTAAAATTAATTTATTATTTGTGACGGGACCTTTTGCGACGGGACCTCGTCGCAAATAGTCTAACTAAATATTTTTTAAAAACATATTTGCGACGAGACTACTTACACGTCGCAAATACTTTGTTGCGATGAGCCCATCACAGAACGTTATATATACATATATATATATATATATATATATATATATATATATATATATATATATATATATATATATATATTGCGACGGTATGATGGGCCCATCACAAAAACTATTTGCGACGGACCCGTCGCGAATACTGGTATTTGCGACAACATTTTCTGTAATAGGATATTTGCGATGAGGCCCCGTCGCTAAAGCCTATTTGCGATGGGATCCCATCGCAAATATGCCTTCGCAATTACCAAGAATTCTAGTAGTGGTTGACTCGTACAGGTCACAAATGTCACATGGATCTTTGTCCTAAAGTATCAACACAATCCGAATGCGTTTGGTCGGTTTTCCGTATGCCAGTTGTTGTTTTCACTTAAAATGTTGTTCATTTCAAATAAAGGTGAGACACTTTGAGTGGTACCGGACACACCGCGCCTTGGATTGATGCGGGGTTGACTCCTACACGTCACATATGTCCCATGGATCGTTGTTCTAAAGTATCAACATAGTCTGAATACATTTGGTCGGTTTTCTGTATGCCATCTATTTTTACTTAAAAGGGTGTCCATTTTAAACAAAAGAGAGGCACTTTGAGTGATACCGGCCACAAAATGCCTCGGATTGAGGCGGGGTTGACTTGTACACATCACATATGACTCATGGGTCATTTTCCTAAAGTATCAACATAGTCTGAATGCGTTTGGTTGGTTTTCCATATGCCAGTTGTTGTTTTCACTTAAAATGATGTCCATTTTAAACAAAAGAGAGACACTTAGAGTGGTACCAGCCACACCGTGACTCTGATTGAGGCAGGGTTGTCTCGTACATGTCACAAATGAACCATGGATCATTGTCCTAAATTATCAACATAATCCAAATGGATTTTCTCAAAGTATACCAATGGTTTAAAACTGTTTTTATTGTGTATTTCCAGAACTATTGCACAACAACCCCTCCAGTAGCCCCTCCAGTATACACCTGCATAAAAAATAGCACAAAAAGAACATACAAACAGACTTAAAACATCATAAAAAACACATTAAATAGCATAAAAAAACACATAAAACCATCAAACTCTTTCAACCATGTCATGTACTAAAATTCCCTATTTCAATCTTCATATGACAAAAATATTCCAGTAGAGTTGAATAACAGTTTCAAAAACTCAAACATTATTTACACCCATTTTAATCTTCATATGACAACCACTCTTCCGGTAGTAATTCACCTCACCCCTGTACAACCCCCCAACCAGCACAGCCCCCCCACCTCCCCATCAGGACTAACCTGATGAAACGAGGATGAAAGATCGCCTCTTTAAAGGAGATTGTGGGAGCAGGACAAACCGGGTATCCGATCACTTCCCCATCCCAGTTTTTGTGCCAAAACTTGATACTACCCTCTCCTATGATCCATTTTGAATTGCATCGCAGAGTTGGAAGAAGTCAGCAAATGGAGGACCAGCGGGGGGAACCTCGCATGGGCTCGTTGTGCTCATTCCTTCCCAGACTTCGAGACATGATCTTCCCCCAAAGAGAAGACTCTTCAGTCAATTAACACACCAGTTTTGCATGTATCCATAGTAAAATGCATTCTAAACTTTTCACATTGATCCCTCTATCCTGAATTGTCCTCGCCATCCTCTCCCATGACACCCAACGTCTTCTCCCCTCCAACTGAGCATCCTAAATAAAACCTGATAGCATTTTTTCAGTGGATTTAATGACCCCCTTCAGGACATTAGTGGAATCCATTGCATGAATTGGGATCACTGTTAGGACACTTTTGACCAAGGAAATCCGACTCCCGAAGGACAGAAAATAGTTTTTCCAATTGAGCACACGTCCTGCAATCCTACTCACCACCCAATCAAAATCCTGTATTCTTGTCCTAATATGAGATAAAGGTGTGCCGTGTTATTACATTGGGAAATACCCCCAATTCATTCCCAACTTATTACTCAGATGTTTCATCCTCCTTTCATCACATTTGTTAGAGATATAGAAGCAGCGTTTGTCTTTGTTGATCGCTTGGCCACTCCAGCAACTGTAATCCTCCAGAATTCTATTGATACCCCACATCGACCTCTTCCCAGAATTCATGAAAATAATTGTGTCATCAGAAAACATTAGATGGGAAGATGATGGGAGATTCAGTTTCCTTCGGTAGAGCTGAATGGCCCCATTGGCAATGCCTCCATTGATCATGCAGCTGAGCAGGTCCTTAACTAGGATGAATATGATGGGGGAGATAGGATCCCCTTGTCGAAGGCCTCAGACCACCTTAAAGAAACCGCGGGTTCGCCCCATGAAGGAGACAACCATCCATGCCGATCTATACCAACGGAAGAGAAGATCGCATGCCCAAGTTGAGAACCCCATGCGGGCGAGTACCCTATTGATGTATCCCCATTCCACTCGGTCGTACTCCTTATTCATGTTCTGTTTAATTGCTATGTTTGAGCCATGGGTTTTGATTTTGAGGTCCCTCAGCATCTCCTGCGATAGCGCGATAGCCCCCTGGATTGTGCGTCCTCTTACAAAGACGTGTTGTTCAAGGGATATCCACCGGGGCAGAAGCTCAGACAACCTACCATTAATAATACCAGCCAATATCTTGTAAGTGAAATTGCATAAGCTTACTGGTCTGTAGTGGCTGATAGAGGATGAATCCTTGATCTTTAAGATAAGAACCAAAGAAGTAGTGCATGCCACCTACGGTAGGTGTTGGGCACCTTCCTAGTTGGCACATTGCGTAATGCCTCCTCAAATGGTTCCCACGCGGTTTCTTCTTTTAATGTAGTGTTTTTAATGCGGGCTAAGACCGCGTAAATTAATTTATGCGATGACACTATTTTGACGCGACAACATTATTTGATGCTGATTCTTTTTCCTATATAAGGAGGTAGAGGCAAGGCATTTTAACATAACCGACAACAAAAACAATGAGAGAAAATCCCATTTGGTGACCGCCTTTCTTCGACAATCATCTTTACTTCTCTCTATCTTTTGATCCAAACTTTTATTCTTGAGTATTAATTTTGAGATCCCTTCCATTTTTGGGGAGTCTCTACCGTGTACCTCTTAATTTTAGTGGATCCCTCTTTCTGGACTAGGTACCGTGGTTTTTTCCCTTTTGGGTTTTCCACGTAAAAATTTCCGGTGTCAACTTTATTTTCTGCACATTTAATTTTGGGTCATTGCACATCCGTTTTATTTGGGGGGAAAGATTTTATTTCTGTTGCACGTTCGATTTTCAATTTTTTGTGCGTTCGTCACTTTCCCGTCTTTCCCAACATCTGGTATTAGAGGGTTTGGTTCTTTTTTTCATATTTATTATGGATTCCAATTACAGTTGGATGATTTTGCTGAATGGTACCAACTACCATATGTGGATACTTAAAATAAAGGATCTGCTTTTTGTCAAGCGAATGCATCTTTCTGTGTTTAGTACCTAGAATCCAGAGAGAATGTCAAATGAAGAATGGGAGTTCGAGCATGAGATGGTTTGTGGCTTCATTCACTAATGGGTCGAAGACAATGTGATAAACCACATTGTCAACATCTCTCACACCAGAACTTTGTGGGAGAATCTTGAGACGACCTACACTTCTAAGAGGGGAAACAAAAAACTGTTTCTTCTCAAGAAAATGACAAACTTGAGGTATAGAGAAGGTACATCTATTTCTGATTATTTAAGTGAATATCAAGGAATTTTTGATCAGTTGTCTGGCATGGGTATCAATTTTGAAGATGATGTTTTAGCTCTTTTGTTGCTTAACACTTTACCCGATTCATGGGAGAATTTACGTGTTACTCTAACCGGTTTTGCTCCTAATGGTGCTGTGACATTTAGTTTTTTCAAGTATGCTATTTTAAATGAAGATGTCAGGAGACACACTTAGGAGAAATATTCTTCATATCTTTTAGTCACAGAGAACAGGGAGAGAATCCAGGACCGGGGGTAGAGCAGTCGAGGTAAGAGCAGAGGCAGAATCAAATCTAGACTGAAGCAGAGAGATTTAGAATGTCATCATTGTGGTAAGAAGGGGCATGTTAATAAATTTTGTTATTAGTTGAAAAGGGAGAAAAAATTGAAGGAAATCCACAAAAGAAAAATGGCTATAGAGATGATCATGTCGTAGCTGCTACAGGGGGTGATCTTGTTATTTTTTATGACTCCATTAACATTGATTCTGATGATTCTTGTTGGGTTGTTGACAGTGGTGCCTATTTTCACGTGACATAGAAGAATGAGTTCTTTACATCTTACAACCCAGGTAATTTTGGGATTTTGAAGATGGGAAATGATGGTCATGCTGACGTTGTAGGCATCAGGACTGTTTGTTTAAAGACCAGTATAGGACGTAAACTAATTTTGAAGAATGTTCGACATGCCCCTGAGGTTCGCTTGAATCTCATTTATACCAGTGTTCTTGATAATGAAGGGTTTATCAGAACTTTTGGTGATTTCCAATGGAATATTTACAAGGGCTCTTTGATTGTGGCTCAAGGGAAGAAGCAATCAGGTTTGTACTGTACTAGAGCTTCCATTTCTTGTGATACTGCTTGCATTGTTGAGTGCAGTGTTTCGACCAAGTTGTGTCATAAGAGGCTCAGTAACATCAATGAGAAAGTTATTGGTTGTTTGGCCAAGTTAAATCTTCTTCCAAATTTTAAGAGTGTCAAATTGGACACATGTGATCATTGCATGGCTGGAAAATAGAGCATAATGAGTTTCAGCAGTCATCCTCCACACAGGAAGTCACAGGTATATGAATTGGTACATTCTGACATTTGTGGTCCTTTGAAATCTAAGACCTTTAGTGTCGGTCTTTATTTTGTTACATTTATTGATGAATACCCACGAAATCTTTGGGTTTATGTTTTGAATGCCAAAAGTCAAGTGCTCAACATTTTTAAGCAATTTTATGTTTCTGTTGAGAGGGAATCTGTCAAGAAATTGAAACGTATTCACACTGACAATGGAGAAGAGTATTATGGTAATTTTGATCAGTATTTTAGACGGGAAGGTATTCGGCATCAAAAGACACCGCCCAAGACACCTCAGCTGAATGGTGTAGTTGGGAGGATGAACAAGACATTGCTGGAAAGAGTTCATTGTTTGCTTTTGCAAGCAAAGTTTCCTGGACACTTTTGGGGTGAGGATTTAGTTAATGATGCTTATATTATCAATTTATCACCTGCGGTTGATTTTTAGATAGACACTCCCAACAAATTTTGGTATGGCAAAGAGATCAGGTACGATCACTTGCGTGTTTTCGGTTGCAAGGATTTTGTTCATGTGTCTAGAGATGAGATATCCAAGATGGATGGTAAGACACACCAGTGTATTTTTATTGTCTATAAAAACGATGAGTTTGGGTACAGGTTCTATGATCCTATTTTGAAGAAACTTGTTAAAATCCATGATGTAGTGTTTAAAGAGGATCAGACTATTACAGACATTGATAAAGAAGAAAAATCTGCTTCTCCAACTTCTGATGTTTTGTCAGTCTTGAGCTGGGTTCTGATTCACATTTACCTCAAATTTTTGATTTTGATGATTATGTTGATGTACAGAATGATGCTCAAGGTGAACAGGCTGGAGTTGATGTTTATGATGCACCTTTTGTTTCTGATGATCTGGTTCTAGGGGTTATTAATGAACCTGCAGTTTCACTCCGGAGGTCATCTCGGCATCGCACTTCTTCCACTCGATATTCACCAGATGAGTATGTGCTCTTCGCTGAAGGGGGAGATCCAGAATCGTTTGATGAGGCAATGGAGAGTGAACAAAAGGACAGATGGGTTGCGACAATGAATAAAGAGATGACATCATTCCACGACAACCACACTTTTAAGCTGGTGAAGTTACTGATAGGGAAGAGATCTTTGAAAAATCGGTGGATTTATCAGATTAAAAATAAAGAAGCTAGTTCCCTTCTATGATACAAGGCAAGGATAGTTGTTAAAGGCTTCCGTCAGAAGAAAGGTATTTATTTTGATGATATTTTTTCACCTATTGTCAAAATGTATTCCATTCGGGTTGTTCTTGGTTTGGCTGCTAGTTTAGATCTGCAAATTGAGCAGATGGATGTAAAGACAGCTTTCCTCCATGGAGATTCAGAGGAGAAGATTTATATGGAGCAGCCAAAGGGTTTTTTTGAAATAGGTAAATAAAATCACATCTATAGGTTGAAGAATAGTTTGTACGGTTTGAAGCAAGATCCGAGGAAGTGGTATTAGAAGTTTGGATATGTCATTTCTCATCAGGGTTTCAGGAAGACATCTTCTGATCATTGTGTTTTTTCCAGAGATTTACTGATAGTGATTTTATTATACTGTTGCTTTATGTTGATGATATTCTCATTGTTGGCCATGATACTTCTAGAATTGACAGATTGAAGAAGGATCATTTTCAGTCTTTTGTGATGAAAGACTTGGGGCCAGCACGACATATTCTTGGCATGACGATCTCCCGTGACAGGAAGGAAAAGAAATCGTGGTTATCTCAGGAGATATACATTGATAAGGTTATTCAAATATTTTCTATGGATAGAGCGAAAGTGGTTATTACTCCTCTTGCTTTACATTTTAAGCTCAGCACCAGTCAGTCACCTTCTATTGATGAAGAGAGAGAGGAGATGCAGCACATACCTTATTCATCTGCTATTGGCTGTTTGATGTATGCAATGGTATGTACTAGACCTGATATAGCTCATGTAGTTGGTGTGGTCAGTCATTTTCTATCAAATCCAGGTAGAGATCATTGGAGAGTAGTGAAGTACATTTTTTGTTATCTTCGTGGTACTTCTGATCTGAGATTATGTTTTGGAAAATGGGAACCTATGATTTGTGGCTTTACAGATTTAGATATGGCAGAAGATATCAACTCAAGGAAGTCTACATCAGGCTATTTGATCACTTTTGCAGGGGAGCTGTATCTTGACAGCCTAGATTGCAGAGATGTGTTACTTTATCTACCACAGAGTCAGAGTTTATTACAGCTACTGAGGCATGCAAAGAATTATTGTGGATGGAAAATTTTATTCGAGAGCTCAGTTTAAATCAGGACATATATGTTTTATTTTTTGATAGTAAAAGTGCTATTTGTTTGGGAAAGAATTCTACTTTTCATGGCAGGTCGAAACATATCGATGTTCGATATAATTGGATTCACAACGTCCTTGATTCGAGACAGTTAGAGCTTGAGAAGATCCACACTAATGACAACAGGTTAGATATGTTGACCAAGAGTTTTCCCAGAGGAAAATTTGAGACTTGGCGACATATTGTAGGGTTGGCAGTGATCCCCACTTGAGTCAGAGGGGGAGTTTGTTGGGTGCCTTCCTGGTTGGCGCACTGCATAACACCTCCTCAAATGGTGCCCACACGGTTTCTTCTTTTAATGTGGTGTTTTTAATGTTGTCCAAGACCGCGTGAATTAATTCATGCGGTGACACACTTTTTGACGCGACAAAATTATTTGACACTAATTATTTTTCCTATATAAGGAGGTAGAGTCAAGGCATTTAACATCACCTGCAGCAACAACAATGAGAGAAAATCCCATTCGGTGATCACTTTTCTTTGATGATCAACTTTACTGCTCTCCATCCTTTGATCCACACTTTTATTCTTGAGTATTAATTTTGAGGTACCTTCCATTTTTGAGGAGTATCTACCGTGTACATCTTGATTTTAGTGGATCCCTCTTTCTGGATTAGGTCCTGTGGTTTTTTCCCTTTCGGGTTTTCCACGTAAAAATTTCTGGTGTCAACTTTATTTTCTGTACATTTAATTTTGGGTCACTGTACATCAGTTTTATTTGGGGAGAAAGATTTTGTTTCCGCTGGACATTCAATTTTCAATTTTTTGTGCGTTCATCGCTTTCCCATATTTCCCAACAGTAGGCCGCCTCCTCGAAAGAATTCTTGGATAGCAGATATGATATCCTATGTAACAACTTCCCAGGATTCCCTATAAAATGAGTCTGGGAAGCTATCGGTGTAACACCCGAGACTTTTATGTTATATAAATCATCAAAGGAATATTTTTCTACACAACACTTGCTTGGCTTGCTTTACACGAAATCGCGACCTTCCTCGATAGCTTGCATCGTACGCAATACCGAGTTTCACTAAACAACGATATGCTATTAAAATATTATTAAAACTAGCCATTATGAATAGTAATAACCGCTTTTTGAAATTTTATAAATTTTATTTTTCAAAATGGAATTCATTTTTGGATTCGGAATATCGAAATTAGCCTAGGGTGAAATTTTGGTATTTTTCTGAAAACTTTCAATTTTTGATGAATAGTGAAACCACTAAGTGGTAGTTAAAAAACTGAATTTTTCATAAAACTTAATTTTACCGCTTTTGTGAGTGGAATTTCAAAAATCCGAGAGACACGGTTGATTTCAGTAATTAAAATGTGGTTCAATGAGATGAAAATAATTTTTTTGGTGAATAGTAACTTTTTACTTTTTTTACCACGGTTAAAAGTAAATAGGGTAATTAAGGATAAAGATGATATTATTATTACCCTAACACATGTCCTAATTCTATTGGATAAGTGTAATTCGACCAAAAACAAACTTAGGAATAAAATATGACCATTTAGGCCCACTTGTATTAGATTAGGACATTTATTATTAATTTATTTAAAGAAGGTTTAAAATAGTTAAAATCAAAGTTTAATAAGTAAATAATTTTTAATATGGGATTATACATAAGATAAATTCGACTATAAATATTCATTATAAAGCTAAAAGGATTTCCTACATAATGGTATTTTATTTGTAATTTTTAGACATTAAATAATTTAATTTATTTATGAAACAATGATGATGCAGTAATTATCTTATTAATGAAATATTGACATAATTGATGTTATAAACACCAAAATAAATGTAATTTGAGACTTTTTATGAATCCCAATAATTTTATAGGTTAATATGACATGTTAGTATTGATTTAATTAACTTGGTTCTAACTAATAATTCTATTATGATTTTCACAAAAATCAATTACTAAATAGTGTCAAAATTGACATAAAATAGCTTTTAAAACAAATATTATATTGGTAATTTTTATTTTATTCCTAAAAATCTAAGGATCATCCAAGTGACTTAGATAAGGTTATATATATTAATAATAAACAACTTGGGGTTCGTTTGGCTGCTTATAGTAAGTTTATTAACCTTATAGTATAAGAACACAAGAAGACATGGTAAAAGTAAAATTATTTAACTTAATGTTAAATCTAAATGATAAGGTTAAAATAGGAACCTAAACTTGTCTAAATTCTATTGGATGAGATTATTTCGAGCCATCCCCACCTTAGCCTCGAAATAAATTAATTTGGAGCTATTTAAAACCAAACTTGACTTTATAATAAAATAATATTTTTAGTTATTCCAAAGGTGCCCCTCTCCTCCCTTATAAAAGGGCACCTCCTCCCTCTCTTCCTCGCACCACTTTGAGCCTTCAAGCTCGGCCAACCCCTGCCACTTTCTCCTCTCCACTTCCCTAGAGACATCCTAGAGGTCCTGGTATTCTTCAAAGACCAATTTTAGTGCCCTAAAAGAAGGTCTCAAAGAAGCACTTCAAAGAAGAGGTAATGTCCGTTACCAATTCTTTCATCTTTATTTCTTCTTCCACTTATTCTTCTTTAGTTGTTTCATTATGAAGTAATAACATCAGTATCAATCATATACTTATATGTTATTATAAGTATGAAACAACCCTAGTTCACCATCTATCCATCCTACGGAAAAAGAAATCACCGCGCGTGCGTACGTACGGAATACCATCTCCACGCCGTGGTGTAATCTATTTTCCACCACCACCTTACTTGGATGGGTATAATTGTGTAAATAATGACTATATATGACTATTATAAAGTGATATTGATTCTTAAATAGTATACATATACTCCAATACAATTCCACGATCATAGGAACGATATCATCACTCGTGCGTACGTACGGAATACCGTCTCCACGATGTGATGCGACTCATTCTACATGATGTTCATTTCATAATGATTATATAAATGAATTGAATGAATGAATATGATATATATTAAACTAATACCATTCTGGAAATTAGGTATCTATAACCTAAAGAGAAGAATAATAATTTATTCGACAAAACACGCATAAAAAAAAGTTATAAACACCAGAATAACAAGTAGCAATGAAATATTACTACTAAGAAGCTAAGAATATGACCATATATGATATCATAAAAATAAGTATGATTCTGGAATAAGTCAATAACATTATTTAAATCATTATACAGGAGGTTCGGACACTTACAAAGCAAGTCGGACCTAAGGTAAGGGAAATATCACAATTTCATTTTTATCCGAGATTGTTTATAATTTGGTATTTACTGGGGTGTATTTTATCATCCACATCCATGTTTCCTCAATATGTAATATTATTTCCATCCAACTACAATTGTTTAAATCCAATTTTACTCTTTGGTGAGTTTTTAGTAAAAGATATGAAAGGAATCTTTTGTCATTTTTCGTACAAGGTACTTTTTGACTTTTCCAACAAAAGTACGAGAAGAATGTTTTTTTTAACTTATACGGCATGAATGGATTTTTAAAACATTATTTTCAAGAAGCTTCCTTTACAAGTTTTCAAGTTTATTTTTAATCAACTTCTTTTAGTTTAGAATTGTATGACATGTTAAGAAAGGAAAAGTGTTTTTGAAGTAGAAAGGATATTTTCCTCAAGAATGGAGTTCAAGTGTTTTATCAAAATTATTTTCCATCTAAGATAATATAGGGTTCTATTTCTATCCCTATTATTACATGGATTTAATTATGTTGTGATGGAAATATTTTTATGAATTCCTTTATCTTATATGAATTGTTTTATGATGTCACGATGTTTAAGATTCCCATTTTTATTACATGGGTTATGCTATGATGTATGGTTTCTGATTTTGTGGCACACATAAGAAAGGTATCATTATGAGATGGGTGGGACCTATATCTCCCTCCAATGAATTGGGTAAAGATTTTATATCTCATGAGATAGACATGGCTGGAACGGTAGGTTATACCGGTTCAGTGAAACAGGACTGAAACGAGGGTGACTCGGTTCAGAAAGGGACTTTGTCCACTAAGATAGTCTTGGAAATGAGTCTTTACTAACAAGAAATGATTCTCTATGATTATGTGTGAATGCCACAAAGTTTCATGTTTTAATTTATGATTATTGTGATTACATTTCACTGCCATGATTTATCCAATGTTATGAAATTATGATCTCTTTTGCAGGATAAGATTTCCAAAAGTTATGTACTTGTGTATACGTTGTGATTGATATTTATTTTGTTTACCCTTACTGAGCATTTGAGCTCACCCTTTTGTATGTTTTCTTTCCCCAGGTCAGGAAGAAGGTTATTAAGTAGGATATTCCAAAAAGGGACTCTAGATATGATGAAATAAGTGGGAGGCAAAGTTGATGCTTTATGAACCAGTTGTTTATGTTTCCCAGTTTCTAAAGACACTATACCTATACGGTCCTTTCGTGGTTTTGTTATATGTTTTAATAAGTATGCTTCAATTTTGAAGTATTAAAAATGTATGTAAAGTATGGGTCATTACAGTTGGTATCAGAGGAAAGGTATAGTCAACCTTTGGAAACTAGGATGTGAAAGCCTTAGTAAGAACCCTAAGGATAATTCTAAGCATAGAACACAATATTAGTGTTTTAGAAATGTCCATGAATAACCTAGGATAAGACCTTAAGTGTGAAATTTTATTCTTGATTATGTGGTTTTCCTATTATAATTAGTGTTTCTCACACTATTCTTCTTGGTTTTAGTCAATGGCTGGAACCCGAAGGAATTGTGTTAATGCGGAACGCGACAGGCAATGCAATGATTGTCCCCCTGAGCAACCAAATGTTATGGGAGCTGGAATGAAAAATCTTGTAGCCATGATCACACAACTTTCTCAAGCTATGAATCATGCAGGACTTCCAAATGAGCAAAGGAAGGAGCAACATTCTGTTGAATCCTTCATGAGACAGCGTCCACCTTCTTTCAGCGGGTCTACTGATCCGTTAGTTGCTGAAAAATGGATTAGTACTACTGAAAAGATATTTTCATTTCTTCAATGTTCTGAGCATGATAAAGTCATCTTAGCAGTGTATCGTTTGGAAGGTGATTCTGATCAATGGTGGAATCTTATTAAGAATACGAGACAAAGGGATGAAATTGATTCCATGGAATGGGACGAGTTCAAGAACTTATTTTTCAATAAGTACTTCCCTCGTATTCTCCGAACAAATATGGAGAAAGAGTTTCTTGAACTGAAGCAAAAGGATGATGAATCTGTTGGTACCTATGAAGAAAATTTTACAAGACTTGCAAGGTACGCTTTTGGTATTATTATCCAACCTGAGAGTAAGATCGATCGATTCTTTAGTGGCTTTAAACCAAGTCTTCGAAGGGCGTTAGCCATAAGGGACTTCAATAGCTACGAGGAAATCGTTCGATGTGCTCTCAAAGTTGAGATGGAGATTGGAGTAACCCATCAGTCATATGGGTTTGATAAGAAGAGGAAAATGGAATTCAAAGGAAAATCTAAAGAGCACACTGAAAAGAAAATGAGCTTTCCCTTATGCTCAAAGTGTGGAAAGAAACATGGAGGGAGTTGTCTTAAAGGGAAAAGTAAATGTTTCAAATGTGGAAAGGAAGGTCACCGGGCATTTGAATGCCGCGATGATGGGAAGAAGATGTCTAATGATTCAAACAAAGGAAAGGATAAACAGAATGAACCTACTACACTTCAATGTTTCAAGTGCAAGGAGATGGGGAATTATGCCAATAAATGACCTAATCTAAGGGTTGATGATGATGTTCGACGTCAAAAAACTCTTAAGGCTAAAGACAAAGGAAAGTCACATGCAATTTCTATCAGCGATGTGGAGTACGATAACGATGTGGTGAAAGGTACACTTACCATCCACTCTAAAGTAGCAAATGTTTTATTTGATTCTGGATCCACCCACTCTTTTATTTCTGAAGAATTTTCTAAGGGTATCACCGTATTACCTCAACAATTAGATGTTGAGTTAGCCATGACAACACCTAATGGCACAACAGTCGCATCAAAAGTTTATAATTCTTCTTCGATCGAAGTTTGTGGGAAAGTGCTTCCTGCAAATCTTGTGATCCTACCTATAGTGGAATTTGATGTGATTCTTGGCATGGATTGGCTTTCTTTATATGGAGCTCATATCAATTTCCAAAGAAGGGAAGTCACATTTCATATTCCAGATCAATCTATGATTGTCTATCAATGCAAGGATGAACATAACCTTCTAGTGGAAATTTCTTCCATTTTATGGGTATTGATTCCACTAAATGAAGGTTATTTATCTCAAATGGTTGGTGAGAAACTCATGATTAAGAATATACCCATTGTACGGGAGTTTGATGATGTCTTTCCGGAGGAATTACCGGTTCTTCCACCAAATCGTGAAGTTGAGTTTTCAATAGAACTCATACCGGGTGCTTTGCCTATTTCAAAGACACCTTATAGAATGGCCCCAATTGAGTTGCAGGAATTGAAGAAGCAAATCCAAGAGAATCTTGATAAGGGATTCATACGCCCTATTGCGTCACCTTGGGGAGCACTTGTTCTATTTGTTAAGAAGAAAGATTGATCAATGAGACTCTGCATTAATTATCGAGAACTTAACAAGATCACTATCAAGAACAAATATCCTCTCCCACGCATTGATGACCTATTTGACCAACTACGCGGAGCTCAATACTTTTCCAAGATTGATCTTCGTTCAGGGTATCATCAATTAAGGGTCAAAAGGGAGGATATACCAAAAACGGATTTCCGTACAAGGTATGGACACTATGAATTTATAGTGATGCCATTTGGTCTTACTAATGCCCCTGCTATCTTCATGGATCTGATGAATAGAGTCTTTAGAGACTATCTTGATCAATTTGTGGTAGTCTTTATAGACGATATTCCTGTCTATTCAAAGAGCAAGGAAGAACATGAAGATCACTTGAGAATTATATTTAAGACCCTGAGAAAGGAGAAGCTTTATGCCAAATTTACCAAGTGTGAATTTTGGCTTCAAAAAGTTGCATTTTTGGGTCACATAATCTCAAAAGAGGGGATATCTGTGGATCCAGCAAAAACAGAGGTTATCGAAAGATGGTTGAGACCAACAACAGTAACTGAGATCTGAAGTTTTCTTGGTTTGGCTGGATATTATCGACGTTTTGTGAAATATTTTTCACGATTATCTAATCCACTCACCAAGTTGACTCGGAAAGGAGTTAAGTTTGTCTGGACGGAAGAATGTGAAGAGAATTTCAAGGAGTTGAAAAGAATGTTATCCAGTGCACCTATGCTCACACTGCCTTGTAGTGGAGAAAGGTTTGTGATCTAAAGTGATGCATCTAAGAAGGGATTGGGTTGTGTTCTTATGCAAAATGATATGGTGATAGCTTATGCCTCACGACAGTTGAAAATCCATGAGAAAAATTACCCAACACATGATTTGGAGTTAGCTGCGGTAATCTTTGTATTAAAGATTTGGAGGAATTACCTTTATGGTGAAAGGTGTGATATTTATATTGATCATAAAAGTTTAAAGTATATTTTCACACAAAAGGAGCTGAATATGCGTCAAAGATGATGGTTGGAGATGATTTAGGATTATGACTGCTCAATCCATTACCACCCTGGGAAAGAAAACAAGGTGGCAGATGCATTAAGTCGACAAGACCATGCTAGTTTATCCATGATGAGGATCACAAAAGATCCAATATTTATGGATTTACAAAGGATGGATCTTGGAATTATAATGGAAGGGGAAAAATCTTATCTTTCTCAAATGAATGTTCAACCATCTATACATGTGAAGATTAAAGAGGCACAGAAAGAAGATGTCGAGTTACAAAAGAAGGTGAGAAATGTTCCTGATTTCAACCTTGATTGTGATGAGATAATAAAGTTCAGGAATCGGGTTTGTGTTCCTCCCATCCCCGAATTAAAGAAGGAGCTACTGGATGAGGCTCATAGTTCTTCATTCTCTATTCATCCTGGAAGCACGAAGATGTATAGGGACCTGAAAGAGTACTTCTGGTGGGATGGCATGAAAATAGATGTTGCTGAATATGTCTCTCGATGCTTGGTTTGTCAACAAGTTAAATCTGAGAGACAGAAGTCTAAGGGGATGTTACAACCATTACCCATACCCGAATGGAAGTGGGAAAACATCACTATGGACTTTGTCACAGGACTTCCTAAAACATCCAAAGGCAATAAGGCTATCTGGGTCATAGTTGATCGTCTTACAAAGTCTGCACACTTCATTGCTATTAGAGAGGATTTCTCTCTGGATCAGCTTGCCAGGATATATGTAAAGGAAGTGGTAAGATTGCATGGAGTACCACTTTCTATTATATCTGATCAGGATCTGAGATTTACCTCGAAGTTCTGGCGAAGTCTTCAGCATACTCTGGATACAGAGTTGAGTTTCAGCACTGCTTATCATCCTCAGACAGACGGTCAGTCTGAGAGAACAATTCAAACCCTAGAAGATATGTTGAGAGCTTGCTCTATGGATTTTAAAGGAGGTTGGGATCAACACCTACCTTTGGTGGAATTTTATTATAATAATAGCTTTCACTCCAGTATTCAGATGACTCCTTATGAAGCTCTCTATGGAAAGAAATGCAGGACTCCAACTTGCTGGGATGAAGTTGGGAAAAGAAAGCTATTAGGATCTGATCTCGTTGATGAAATGGCAGAAAATGTCAGATCTATTCAACAACACATAAGAGCAGCTCAGAGTCGACAGAAAAGTTATGCCGACAGCCGAAGAAAAGACCTAAAGTTTGAAGTGGGTGATAAAGTGTTCTTACGAATATCTCCCTGGAAGAGGGTTATGAGATTTGGAAAGAAGGGGAAGTTGAGCCCTAGATATATCGGTCCTTTCGAAATACTGGATCGTGTTGGGAAGGTAGCTTACCGATTGGCGCTTCCACCGAATCTCTCTCAAGTTCACGATGTGTTCCATGTATCTCTCCTGAGAAAGTACATACCTGATCCTTCATATGTACTCATCTCAGAAGTTGTACCGCTGGAGCAAGATCTTTCTTATGAAGAACAACCGATAGAGATTCTGGATCGTAGCGAAAAAGTCCTACGAAACAAGACCACTCGATTGGTGAAAGTTTTATGGAGGAACCACCAATTAGAAGAAGCTACATGGGAGCTTGAGGATATGATGAGGGAGAGGTATCCTCATCTATTTGTTACAAAGAGACGAATTTCGAGGGCAAAATTCATTTTAAGGGGGGTAGAATGTAACACCCGAGACTTTTATGTTATATAAATCATCAAAGGAATCTTTTTCTACACAACACTTGCTTGGCTTGCTTTACACGAAATCGTGACCTTCCTCGATAGCTTGCGTCGTACGCAATACCGAGTTTCACTAAACAACGATATGCTATTAAAATATTATTAAAACTAGCCGTTATGAATAGTAATAACCACTTTTTGAAATTTTATAAATTTTATTTTTCAAAATGGACTTCATTTTTTGATTCGGAATATCGAAATTAGCCTAGGGTGAAATTTTGGTATTTTTCTGAAAACTTTCAATTTTTGATGAATAGTGAAACCACTAAGTGGTAGTTAAAAAACTGAATTTTTCATAAAACTTAATTTTACCGCTTTTGTGAGTGGAATTTCAAAAATCCGAGAGACACGGTTGATGTCAGTAAGTAAAATGTGGTTCAATGAGATGAAAATAATTTTTTGGTGAATAGTAACTTTTTACTTTTTTTTTACCACGGTTAAAAGTAAATAGGGTAATTAAGGGTAAAGATGATATTATTATTACCCTAACACATGTCCTAATTCTATTGGATAAGTGTAATTCGACCAAAAACAAAATTAGGAATAAAATATGACCATTTAGGCCCACTTGGATTAGATTAGGACATTTATTATTAATTTATTTAAAGAATGGTTAAAATAGTTAAAATCAAAGTTTAATAAGTAAATAATTTTTAATATGGGGTTATACATAAGATAAATTCGACTATAAATGTTCATTAGAAAGATAAAAAGATTTCCTACATAATGGTATTTTATTTGTAATTTTTAGACATTAAATAATTTAATTTATTTATGACACAATGATGATGCATTAATTATCTTATTAATGAAATATTGACATAATTGATGTTATAAACACCAAAATAAATTTAATTTGAGACTTTTTATGAATCCCACTAATTTTCTAGGTTAATATGACATGTTAGTATTGATTTAATTTACTTGGTTCGAACTAATAATTCTGTTATGATTTTCACAAAAATCAATTACTAAATAGTGTCAAAATTGACATAAAATAGTTAATAAAACAAATATTATATTGGTAATTGTTATTTTATTCCTAAAAATCTAAGGTTCGGCCAAGTGACTTAGATAAGGTTATATATATTAATAATAAACAACTTGGGGTTCGTTTGGCTGCTTATAGTAAGTTTATTAACCTTATAGTATAAGAACACAAGAAGACATGGTAAAAGTAAAATTATTTAACTTAATGTTAAATCTAAATGATAAGGTTAAAATATGAACCTAAACCTGTCTAAATTATATTGGATGAGAGTATTTCGACCCATACCCACCTTATCCTCGAAATAAATCAATTTGGAGCTATTTAAAACCGAACTTGACTTTATAATAAAATAATATTTTTAGTTATTCCAAAGGTGCCCCTCTCCTCCCTTATAAAAGGGCACCTCCTCCCTCTCTTCCTCACACCACTTTGAGCCTTCAAGCTCGGCCAACCACTGCCACTTTCTCCTCTAAAATTCCCTAGAGACATCTTAGAGGTCCTGGTCTTCTTCAAAGACCAATTTTAGTGCCCTAAAAGAAGGTCTCAAAGAAGCACTTCAAAGAAGAGGTAATGTCCGTTAACGATTCTTTCATCTTTATTTCTTCTTCCACTTCTTCTTCTTTAGTTGTTTCATTATGAAGTAACAACATCAGTATCACTCATATACTGATATGTTATTATAAGTATGAAACAACCCTATTTCACCATCTATCCATCCTACAGAAAAAGAAATCACCGCGCGTGCGTACGTACGGAATACCGTCTCCACGCCGTGGTGTAATCTATTTTCCACCACCACCTTACTTGGATGGGTATAATGGTGTAAATAATGACTATATATGACTATTATAAAGTGATATTGATTCTGAAATAGTATACATATACTCCAATACAATTCCACGATCATATGAACGATATCATCACTCGTGCGTACGTACGGAATACCGTCTCCACGATGTGATGCGACTCGTTCTACATGATCTTCATTTCATAATGATTATATAAATGAATTGAATGAATGAATATGATATATATTACACTAATACCATTCTGGAAATGAGGTATCTATAACCTAAAGAGAAGAATAACAATTTATTCGACAAAACAAGCATAAAAACAAAAAGTTATAAACACCCGAATAACAAGTAGCAATGAAATATTACTACTAAGAAGCTAAGAATATGAACATATATGATATCATAAAAATAAGTATGATTCTAGAATAAGTCAATAACATTATTTAAATCATTATACAGGAGGTTCGGACACTTACAAAGCAAGTCGGACCTAAGGTAAGGGAAATATCACAATCTCATTTTTATCTGAGATTGTTTATAATTTGGTATTTACTGGGGTGTATTTTATCATCCACATCCATGTTTCCTCAATATGTAATATTGTTTCCATCCACCTAAAATTGTTTAAATCCAATTTTACTCTTCGGTGAGTTTTTATTAAAAGATATGAAAGGAATCTTTTGTCATTTTTCGTACGAGGTACTTTTTGACTTTTCCAACAAAAGTACGAGAAGAATGTTTTTTTAACTTATACGGCATGAATGGATTTTTAAAAAATTATTTCCAAGAAGCTTCCTTTACAAGTTTTCAAGTTTATTTTTAATCAACTTCTTTTAGTTTAGAATTGTATGACATGTTAAGAAAGGAAAAGTGTTTTTGAAGTAGAAAGGATATTTTCCTCAAGAATGGAGTTCAAGTGTTTTATCAAAATTATTTTCCATATAAGATAATATAGGGTTCTATTTTTATCCCTATTATTACATGGATTTGATTATGTTGTGATGGAAATATTTTTATGAATTCCTTTATCTTATATGAATTGTTTTATGATGTCACGATGTTTAAGATTCCCATTTTTATTACATGGGTTATGCTATGATGTATGGTTTCTGATTTTGTGGCACACATAAGAAAGGTATCATTATGAGATGGGTGGGACCTATATCTCCCTCCAATTCATTGGGTAAAGATTTTATATCTCATGAGATAGACATGGCTGGAACGGTAGGTTATACCGGTTCAGTGAAACAGGACTGAAACGAGGGTGACTCGGTTCAGAAAGGGACTTTATCCACTAAGATAGTCTTGGAAATGAGTCTTTACTAACAAGAAATGATTCTCTATGATTATGTGTAAATGCCACAAAGTTTCATGTTTTAAGTTATGATTATTGTGATTACATTTCACTGCCATGATTTATCCCATGTTATGAAATTATGATCTCTTTTGCAGGATAAGATTTCCAAAAGTTATGTGCTTGTGTATACGATGTGATTGATATTTCTTTTGTTTACCCTTACTGAGCATTTGAGCTCACCATTTTGTATGTTTTCTTTCCCCAGGTCAGGAAGAAGGTTATTAAGTAGTATATGCCAAAAAGAGACTCTAGATATGATGAAATAAGTGAGAGGCAAAGTTGATGCTTTATGAACCATTTGTTTATGTTTCCCAGTTTCTAAAGACACTATACCTATACGGCCCTTTCGTGGTTTTGTTATATGTTGTAATAAGTATGCTTCAATTTTGAAGTATTAACAATGTATGTAAAGTATGGGTCGTTACAATCGGGGTCCAGAGTGCTCTCTGGACTGAGCCTCATCATGGCGTTGTGAATATCCTCTTCCCCTGGTATCTCTTCCTGCGCTTCATTGACATGATCCAAGATGAGGGTAGGAACCTCTCCCCAAAACTCCTCACCCCCTACTTGATAGCCATTTGGCATGGTTGAGCTTTGGCCTGCCAAGAGGTCTTTGAAGAAATTGTGTGTCATCTCCCCAACCACATATTTTTTGAAATTTCGATGTTGTTCACGACCTTCAAGGATGAAGAAAATCAATTTTTTATATGTAATAAGACTCTTCAAAGTGTTCTAAAATTAAATAGGTGGGTTTAGAAATGAAAATTAAAGTGTTGGAAGTAGAATTTTTATGGAGGGGTTTTGAAATTTCTAATTAAATAGCTCCAAATCATATAGAAGATAAAGATTTCAGAATATCCTATAACCAACACATAATTGTAAATGAATAGATTCCTCAAAGTAGTGTTAAATGAGGATAATTGAATTTGAAAGCCAACAAGGGAGGTATTGGGAGAACACCCTAATGGATTAAGAATTTCTAAGGAAATCTATTAATGATATTGATATGAATCACCATTTATATATTTACATTGGTTTTATTGATGGATAATGATCTTCTTTTTCATTTGTGGAGTTGGGTTAACCTCAAAACACCGAATGGGGTTCCACTCTATAGTTATGAGAATATATTATCTAAATCTATGAAGCTTCCACCTATAAACATGACAACTTTATATCAGTGTCTACTGAAATTTCATGACATTTAAGGGATATGTGTTTTGTGAAAAGCCTATGTATTATAGGTATGTTCATGAATGATGGTTTTTTGTCCATATGTGTATGGAATTCAGTAACAAGGATGGGTTATTCCATTTAACCAATGTTATAGTGTATGTTTAGAATGAGTTCTTGCATTTAACCAGTGTTCTAGTTTATGTTTAGGTGAGGTGAGTTAGAAACTAGGTTAGGCATGTCATTAGAACATGGGTTCTTCCATTTAACCAGTAGTCTTGGATTTTAGGGATGAAAGTGTTTTGGGTGAGCTAATTACTACCCACTATATAGTATGTCCAACACATCATATGGGCATACCCATGAAACAAAGGCATGTTTAAATGGGAAGTTTTCAGCACCCCATTTGGCCAAACATAATTTTCACCATAAGGGATTGTCCATGTATATTTACATGGATATCCAAGTCATGTACTCTGTGTACATTCCTAGGACACTAGATTATCTTAGACACCATGTAAACCCTTATACAAACCATGTGAACCCTTATACCATATAGTCATTATTACAACCATTTAAAAAAACTTATTAAATAAGATAATTTGTCAAAGATAATAAAATTGAACATAAATTAATAATACTATTGGATATATCAAGTAAAATGAAGGCATACTATCTTACATCCTAAATGACCACCCACAACCATGATTAATGTCCACAGAGCTCTCATTTCTTCCAGATCAAAAGAGAGAAAAAATAGTTATAGAACAACAAAACCAAGGTATAAAAAAATAGTTGCAGAACCACAAAACCAAGGTATCACTTACAGATTTGAAGTGCATAAGAAAAAATTTCCTTGATTGAAGATGGATCGATCAGTGGAAGAATTTTGGCAGACTGGGAAGGAGGGAGATTTGATTTAGGGAACCAATCGAGCGGAGGGGGACCTACAATCGAGCGGAGGCGGAACTGGACGCCCGATCTGCATTTAGGGGAAAACATTCCCAACGGTTTTTAAAAAACGTTGGGAATGTATGTATAGTAAGGCCTATACCAACGATTCACACAAACCATTGGTAAAAAAGCCAACATATACCAACAATTATTGATAACCGTTGGTAAAAGTCCCTATACTAAGGCCTATACCAATGGTTTAAGCAAACCGTTGGTATATATAGCCATTCCCAACGGTTTATCTAAACCGTTGGGATATAAGCATTGGTAAAAGTGGGATTTCTAGTAGTGTTTTCTTTTGGATCCAACCAAAAGACTTCTTGCTCCAGCTCCAACTAAGAGACTCATCCTTCTCCTGGCTCCAACCAGAAGACTTCAACTACTCCCGACACTAATAAGAAGGATTCAACTTTGTTGAAGGCTTTGATCCACCATAGGTTTATCTTTGATCTTCCTACATGAGCTTGTAAGATAGGACTTTCATGTGTACTTCCTCAAGAACTTTAGTTATGTTGGTCTGGAGACTCCTTCCATATTTGGGGCAATCTGGATTCTCCTTCTTCAAATTTTTGGGTACATGTAATCACCTTCTTCAAGAATTACCCATCTTTGGTTCACCCTCAAAATTCTTCTTACACAATGGATGAAAGGTGTCTCAAAATGATATTGCAATTCAGTACAAAATTCCATCACCTGCATGAACATATTTATACAACAATATTGTGCATGTTACTCAATAAATTCCATGAGTTAAATTCTCTCATTTAAATCCTCAATTAAATGTGTTAAGAAATTAAAAACATTTAATTAATTCTTCCTTTGAATAATAATACCCAAATGTGGGTATCATATTTATTTCTTCTTCCTTTGAATACCCCCATAAATAGTGGGCATTATTTTATACTTATTTGAATACCCCATAAATGTGGGTATTTCATTTCTCATTTGAAATACCCAAATGGGTATTTACTTCATGCACTTTTTGAATACCTAAGGAGTTAACATCTTCTTACATGGCTTTGATTAAGCCGATGGGTTCACTGAATCTCAATAATAAACACCCATCATGCATGCATGCATGCTACTCATCTTTATGATCCTCATTTTATGCAGCCAGTAAGTACCTGAATGCTCGGGTTCTTTGATTCTTCACGCGACAATATAATCACCAATGGACAACTTTGTTTTTCAGCATATAAATGCCTGAAAACTTGGGATTTTTTTTTCCTTCACATGACCCCATTATTACCTGATGTATCTCAAATATTTGTGCGTGTACGTGGAAAAGTCACCCGCAACTTACTGTAAATGTCTGAAGGTCTCGGGCTTCTTGTTTTCTTCATGCATGCGGCTTCATTATTGCCGATGACTCACCTCATTAAAACATACCAAGATTTTGAGTTCTCTGTGGTATTCATTTTGAATACCTATGGCTCCACATCTCACAAGATCTTGATATCTTCACTTGATTTGCATGCATGCCTCAATCTGATCGTCCCTCTGCATATATTTCAGCATAAACTTCATCCAGGAACTCAACATCTTTAGACGATCACATGAATTGGGGTTTCTTCTGTTTATTAATGTCCATGTATGAAACAAGCTCGCAATACATGCATGGATCTCACCTTGATCACTGGGGATAAAAGTGTCCATCTCAACCGTGTTCATGGCCTTGGGCACGATTATCATGACTCAATTTGTTGGGGCGTAGCGGAGGTGCATGGTACCTCAAACACACAAAAACAGAACAAGAATGGAGCAACACAACATCCACTGGAGAATGGGGTATATCTCTATTCACGTCTCTCCGGTTCTCGACGAAGGATTACAAACGTACAACTCCTCACACACCACAGAATCCCACATCTCTCTTTTTGAAAAAAAGGGACTGCACCTCCGTATATATAGAGGAAGAAAACCAAACCACCATGGACAAGGGTTGGTGGGTAGTTCAGCTGCCCATGAAGTCCTCCCTGCCGGCTACTACTTCAACGAAGGCTGCAGTCCATCTCGTCAGCTGCCCACCATGAGAGAAGTCTCCTGCCGATAAAGGAGACCCCAAATAGGTAGTGGCCCCCACAAATCTCCCCCTCACAACCAATTTGGGGTAGAATCTTGACCTAAAGTCTCCTTGAAGGTTTCAAAAACTTCATCAGCAAATCGAACACGCTTCTTCACACCAGATGAGGTGACACTTCCACCATCTTCACTCGATCTTGGGATGACTGCGGTCTCCATCAAATGATACAACCCTTGAGATTCATTCCTAGTAAGCTTCACTGCATCCCCAAGTGAGAATTCCAACACTCCACCTGCTATAGAAATCTTTAACCCTCTCGCATCGAGCCTACTCAATGATATCAAGTTCTGCCTCATCCTCGGAATGAATTTCACGTCAGTTAGTTTACGAATTCCTCTATCGGGTGTCTTAAATTTCATCGTCCCGACACCTCAAACCTCGCATGTTGACCCATCACCAAGTCTCACCGAGTCTCGAACCTACTGAAAAGTATCAAATGTACCTCTCGTCGTACATATGTGTGATGAGCTCCCTGAATCCAAAACCCATCCGTCTTCCTTTGGATTTTGAGCCCGCTCGTTCTTCCTTCTCAGAAAACGACATTCCCGATTCATGTGCCCATATCTTTTATAGTAATGACACTGCACTTCTCCCCGTTCAATTCACTCATCTGAGTGCGAGCTTCCTGTTGTCATGCAGATTTCATCATCAGCTGATAATCTTGTGATGTTCACATCCTCCTCTTCAACTTTCTTCTTCCCAGCAACGTACCATTTGCGCTCTCCACAATCACTTTTATAGTGACCTTTCTTCTCGCACCAAAACACGTGATTTCACTAGGATCATGTCCCATGGATTTTGGCCGCCATTCTTTACCTCCTGACTTTCGATGTCGGATCCTCCTATGCTGATCATCTCGCATCGCCATGATTTTCTCGCCTGAATGCATCACGGGTCTTCGGAATGCCTCTGAATCTTGAAGTGACACCATTACCTCGTCCAGCTTCAATGTCTCCTTCCCCACGAGCAATGCAGTCACAAGCCCATCAAATGATCTTGGTAGTGATGATAAAAGCAAAAGTGATTTTTCTTCCCCGCCAACCTTTACACCGAGACCCAATAACTGTGTCAGGATTTTGTTGAATTCATTGGTATGATCCAACAAATTCACTCCATTATCCATGCGCAACTGGTATAGTTTCTTCTTTAAGAACAACTTGTTGGTTAGCGACTTCGCTATATACTACTGCTCTAACTTCTTCCAGATCTCCTTCGGCGATGTCTCGTCCAACACCGAATACTTTACCTCATTCGCCAGACATAGTCGAATTGTGCTGACGACCCGCATCTCGAGTTCTTCCCAATCATCGACACTAATTGTCTCGGGCTTTTCTCCGATCAACGGTCTGATCATGCCCTAATGAACCAAAAGATCCTTCACCATGCTTTGCCACAAGCCGAAATCATTTCAACCATCGAACTTTTCGATATCAAATCTTGGTAGTGCTCCGCCACCAACCATCGTCGTCGTCGCAAAACGCGATCACCACCGTCGATGTCGCGCCCTTCTGAAACCACCTAATAGAGTTCGAATTTTGAAAAAATAACTATATAGATGCGTCCAGAATGGTCAAAATAGTCAGAATTGACTCCTGGATCGTCGAAATCGGATACCAATTGATCGAGATATGGTCAAAACACGTTCAACGGTCCCGATCACCCACTGACGTGGCGTTAACGTGGCGCTGATGTGGCATGCCGGAAATCCGCCGGAAACTCGCCAGAATTTTCACCGGCGGCATACCTGTACTGTTCACCCGTGAGTTTGACCAAACTTTGACCGAGCCTACTGGGCTCGTTTCAACTCCGTTTTTATCGCCGCTTGCGCCGTTGGAATCGTATCGCCGCCCTCTTCACGGATCTGGCCTCGGAAAAATTTTCTGACCACTTTCAATTTTCCGGTCACCGGAAAATTCACCGTCGCCTCGCCATCTCACCTCCATTCACTCTGACTCGCCTCTGATACCACTTATTGAGGTGCAGCAGAGATGCGTGGTACCTCAAACACACAAAAAAGAAACAAGAACGGAGCAACGCAAGATTTATATGGTTCGAAGAGCTGCCTATATCCACGGAAGAATGGGGTATATCTCTATTCACGTATCTCCGATTCTTGATGGAGGATTACAAACATAGAACTCCTCACACACCATAGAATCACACATCTCTCTTTTTTAAACAAAGGTATTGCACCTCCGTATATATAGAGGAAGAAAACCAAACCACCATGTCCAAGGGTTGGTGGGTAGTTCAGCTACCCATGAAGTCCTCCCTGTCGGCTGCTACTTCAACGAAGGCTGCAGTCCATCTTGTCGGTTTCCCACCATGAGAGAAGTCTCCTGCTGACAAAGGAGACTCCCAAATAGGGAGTGGACCCCACACAATTATGGTGGAGGATCCACTACACAGTAGCCTCAAATGAGGATGGAGGAAGACAAAGCCCCACCTCAATCAGATGGCTGAGATCAGCTCATCCCATGACCGATCTTCTATCCGTCTTTTTAAGGATGGAGGAACAGTATTAGGCCTTTCCGCGTCCCACATCGAAACCATTAGCGATTGGGGCGTGATATATAAATCAACCATAATCACCTTTACACATGTTGTCTTCAATTTTAAGACCACTTCAACAATCATCAAGTTACATCATGGAGAATTTTCCAACTGTGACATTCAATGTAATGAATCTATAACAATTACCCATACATCACTATTTCATCACACAACATATATATACCTATACAAGTAAATATGTGTGTACAACTATATTTATTTATTTTTATATTCTAATATATGTAAATAAATACATATATGTAAATATTTGTATGTGTATATGCGAAGTGTGTAAATATGTGCATGTGTGTGTGTGTTAATATTGTCTAAATACATCATATATAATTTTTTTATAAATATATCATTATTATTAAAAATAGTATATATATGTATTTACAATAAGTATTTATAAATACATTATAAAAAATTATATCTAAATATACAATTATATTTAAATATGTATAATTATATATGTATATATATAGACATATAAATATATATGTGTAATGTATACACTTTATATATAAATATACAATATATAAACATATTTTAAAAAAGTATTTAAACATAATTATATAAATCATATGGAAATAATTATTATCCATTTTATTTAAAACAACATCTTACCATTTTTTTTACATTATAAAAATATATGAATATATATATACTTATACAAATGCATATATAATGTTTATATATATATATGTGTGTGTGTGTGTGTGTTAATAAGCAGATATATATTTATATTTATATTCTAATATATATAAATGAATATTAATATATAATATATTTAAATAAATATAAGTGTATACATATATACATATATATATCACACAAACACAACATATATTTTATAAATGTATTTAAAAATAGTTATATATATATATATGAATAAAAAATATGTATGCAAAAATTTATAATGAAATAGAAATACCATAAAATATACAATAAAATAAGATTGTGACACAGGTAAATGGGTTCGAATTGAACAAGGGAGGTCACAAGATTGATTCCAAGTGCACACGCGAGTGAACAGGTAGTCGGGCAGTGGAAAAATGGTGACAAAGGGGTATTACGAGCGTTAACAAATGAGGTTGTGTGAGAGTGGGAGTAGGGATTTGGGGGGGGGGTAATTTTTTTTCTTCAAATTTTATCAACTCTAAAAAATAGTGATAAATGGTGTATTTACAACATTTTTTTGTAAGCGTTGATAAAAATGACATTGACCATCGCTTTCTTTAGCATTGATAAATGATACCTTTATTAGTGTTTTTTAGCGTTGATAAAGAAGAATTTTATCGACGCTAAAATAAAATCATAAATAAAGGCACCCTTTATTTGCACTTTTGTTTTAACGCTGATAAAAGTGTCTTTTATCAGTGCTTTTCTTAACACTGATAAAGGTCGTGACTTTTAACGTTTTATAGTATGTTAGTGCGTTTTTAGCACTGATAAAGTCCGTTTCTAGCACTTTTAAAAGTGCAATCTATAATAGTATAAGTTCAAAACTAAATAACAACTATTTTAAGAAAAATTATAATTTTATCCCATACCATATCCCCATCCTTCCAGTCCAATTTTACATAATCCCCTTATTGATCCCTCCCCTCTCCTATCCCCATCTTCCTTCTTTTGACCCCTCTATGTTTTAATCCCTCCCTATTCTGATATGATACCCCTTCTTAATCACCTCCCCATTCTGATCTGATCTCATCCTCATTCTCATATTTCCCCATTTCCAAGTGTTTAAGTCATTTAAAATCTTATCTTTTTAGTTTAACCCCCTGGTAAACCCATTTTTATCTTAACCACTGTAAGTAATTTTTTCAGTTTTTATTATTCATTGTGGTAAAAAACCACATTAACCTTATTAGATAATAAAAATTATTATTATTCAAAATATGGAATCCATTTTTTAAAATTTAATTCACATAATTTTTAAAATTTTATTTAAAATTAATCCTGTAGATGTAAATGTGAAAGCGGGTTTTCAAAGAGAAAATGTAAAAATGTTTACAGGGGTTTTATATCAAGATTCCATATAAAAATGATTAAAATGACAAAAATTGGATTAATAGATATATAATTGAACTAATTTTAATTTAAAACCAATTTAAAATATAATTTAACTTTATAAATAATTTAAAAGAAAATGCAATTTTCAATTAAAATTCAGTATTTTCACTATTTATTAAAAAATTAATCTTATCATAAAATTGTCAAAAATTAACCCTAAGCTAATTTTTACATGATGATTTCAATAATGAACTTTATTTTTTCAAATAATTTTTCAAAAAGTTTCAAGAATTAGTTTTAAATTAAGTGCGTAAAAAGGTGACAAATTTTCTTTTTAGAAAAATATAGTTTTTAAGCATAAAATAAAATTTATTTTTATCTATTTTATATAAAACACATAAGATGAATGTTAAATATTTGATTGAATATATACTATATAAATTTCATTAAAATCATTCACCAGTTTTGTTTGTTTAATTTATTGAAGAAAAACACTACTGGGAAGCTGGGTTTTCCCAACACTTTTATACCAACGGTTCAATAGAACCGTTGGTATAGGGGTCCTTTACCAACGGTTTATTCAAACCATTGGTAAAGGTTGAGTAAGTGAAGTATTTCCCAATGGTTTGAAGAAACTGTTGGAAAATCTGCAAATTTTTCTCCCTTTACCAACAGTTTGTACAAACCGTTGGTAAAGTCCATGCATTTCCCAATGGTTTTTAAAAACCATCGGGAAAATTCCCCCCCAAATATAGCACCCCGGTGCCCGATTACATAGAATCCAGACATTTTCCCTAATTTTGAAGCCCCTGCATAGTTGAAACCTAACCCGAGGTCTTCCATTCGATCGGCTGCAACTCCCCCATCCAGGTTAGACTCCTTCAATCTCTTCCCAAATACCGACATAGAATCCCTCATTGAGGTAATTGACATGGTTGGTGTGTGGTCTACCAAACTCTGTGACCTAACATGGTGAGTTGAGGTATCTTATCCGTTTCTAGTGCTGTTCATCCCAACTATGAGCAGATATCCTTCTATTCTCAACCTTTCTCCATTTATTTCACTATCTAGAAAGATCACGTTATTATTCCCTATTTCTAGGGATTTTGGAAAATTTTATGATTCACACTATTTGATATTGAATCAATGACTAATACTTTATTGGAAGATGTCTGTGAGTATATATAAGATGGTTTATAAACTATCTCTTAAAAGTATCACTGTTTTGTATTCTTTATGATGTGTAGTATCATTGACATACTTTATTATTAATGTCAAATTTAAAAATGAATGTCTTTGTCTATACTTTATGAAATTAAACCTATTTACAATCCATGAACAACCTATTAGTGTAGAATCCTAAACTTTATCCACCCATGGGGTGCGCTTGACTTGGGGAACTAATTGGGTAATGAAAGGTATGACGATAGGGGTGCCAAGAATGAGTTATTGAACATGAGTGAATGATTTGGGATACCTATAACACATAATGGGACATGAGGCATGTGCCTCTTATATGAGACATATTGAAAATGAATATAAATAAATTTTAATTTAATTTTTGAGTATTTGTTCTTTGATTAATGATTTGGAATTCCTTGAAGAAACCAACCAAGGATTCATGTTAAAAACGTAGCTTTTAATTCCATTTGGAAACCCCCTTGGATTCATGATGATTTGGTTTAGAAAACATTGGGGAAATCTACCTTGGATTCATAGTGATTATGATTTAGGAAGCCTTGGGGAAGTCCTCCTTGGATTCTAAACTAGAGGCCTCTCTCTTTACATAGGTTGGGAACTCCTTCCTCCCTATAAATCCATCTGAAGTCAACAAATTTTTTAGTTCTACACACCAAATCTGTAAGTCTTAACTTAGTTTTAATGTTTTGAATTTATTATTCTTTGTTTCCTTTTTGATTTTACCTAAACTAGGTGGTGAATTGTGTGGCATGACATACCCAATAAGTGTAGTTTGATTTGTTTTCTATTTTCGTTTTACAATTAAAGTGTCATGATTATATGAATCAACTTTATTTGAAGTCTTCATAGCCACTCCTTTTATGTAGTTAGTGAATCATATCGACTAATGGAGGTGCTGGTGAGATGTATCCCCACTTAAAGACTGTAAATGGTTTGTTTAGTCATATTTTCTCTAGGTGGGTAATGGATATAAGGATGATCCATGTGAAGGTTTTGGGGATGGTTGGGGTAGTGGGGTAGGTGGTTTTCCTTCTTTTAGTGGGGGTGGTATGGTACTTTCTGTGGAATTTAGTTTGGGTGTTCTGAAATGTACAAACTTTTCACAATATTTCCATTTTTTAGCATCAATAAATTATTTAAAAAACTCTCTTTATACATTCTGCATCTTTCATAAAAAGCCTTCACTTTGTAATATCATGAACAATGTTCTATCAGTTCAATGATGTCTTCTTGTATGTGATAAATGAAAAAAATTAAAAAACACATATCACCTCAAATTTAGGCACACATAACTGAATTAGTATATCTTTACATTACTTTAATAGTTCACTACATCAACTAGAAACTCCTTCCTTTATCATTTACTTAAATATATTTTCTATTAAACTTCAATCTTATTTAATTGCTTATGACCAAATGACTTATAAAAATTCTTTTTATAGAATGGATAGAAGTTGGATATATGAAACCGATCAGATCTCAAGTGATTTTCATATCAATTTGGAGAGCTTTTTAGATTTTTCATTTCACAATGCTTCAGATAGTGGTCGCATACACTGCCCATGTTTCAATTGTGTTGGTAGACCTTGGTTGATCCATGAAGAATTCAGCTACCACATAACCAAATATGTTTTTTAAGAAAACTACTATGTGTGTTATCACAATGGGGAGAAAATGAAATCTCAAATTGCTAATGATCGAAATGAAAAGACTGGACTGGAGAATTTATTAGATGACTGATTTCTGTTTATTTGTCATCATGAAAAAGAAAGGATTTCTACTCAAGAATACTTCGATATGAGGAAAAATGATGCATCTAATGAAAATGATGATATTGTCAGGGTGAAAAAATTGAATGTTGCTGCCACGACTCTAGTATATCAACAGTGCGATAAAATGAAAAAGCTATAATTTTTAATCCGATTGTTTCATGGAAAAACTATTTATGGGATTTCTAATACAGAAATCTATTAAATTCTTACCTTCTTGAAGGATTTACTTCCAGATGATGCAGATATTCCCTCAAACCACTATATGGCATGGAAGTTAGTTGAGGAACTTGGATTTTCAAGAAACAAAATTCATGCTTGCCTGAAAGATTGTAGTTTATTATGGTAGGAAACTGCTGAACGAAATGAATGTATAAAATGTGGTACATCCCCCTGGAAGTCAAAATCTAATGGAACACCATCCCGTATGCCACAGAAAGTAATGTGGCACTTTCCATTAATCCACGGACTCTAGAATATTTTTATGTATGATGAAATATCAATAAAAATGAGATGGCATGATACCAAGAGAAAGAAAACTAATGATGAGTTGGTTCACCCTGCAGATGGATTTACATCGCAGATATTTGATGCTCGATATCCTGATTTTTCAGCTGACATGTGTAATGCGAGGTTGGGTCTTTCATGTGATGGTTTTAATCCATTTGGTAAGATTCTTACTTCTCACAACACATGGCTAGTTTTTATACATATTTATAATCTTCCCCCATGGTTGTGTATGAAAAATCCTTTCACTTTCATGAGTATACTCATATCTGGCCCTTCGAATCCCAACATTGATATTGACGTATACATGCAACCTTTAATAAAAGAGTTAAAACTTATTTGGGAGGTGGGTGTACACACATACGATGCATATTCTAAAGACATATTTCTGATTCGTGATACGCTTATGTGGATGATCAATGATTTTCTGGCTTATGCAATGATGTATGGATAGAGCACGAAGGGAAAACTATCATGTCCTCTTTGTATGAAGAATACATGATCCATAAGAATGAAACATCGTTGTAGTTTCAGTTTTATGGGACATCAACGATTCTTTCCAATGGAACATCCATATAGAAATAATCATCGAAGATTTGATAATACCATAGAGACTGATGATCCATCTTAGCGTATGTCTAGAACTGATGTGCTTAATGAATTGAATGATTTCAGTTTTTCATTCAGGAAGGGTCAAATGAAATCTGGAAAGAGAAAGAATGTTTCCATTGAAACCTATTACAATTAGAGGAAGAGGAGTATCTTTTTTGATTTTCCTTATTGGTCAACCAATTTGTTACGTCATTTCTTAGACGTAATGCACATTGAAAAGAATATATGTGAAATTTTTATTTCAATACTTCTAAATGTTAAGGGAAAGACAAAATATGATTTACTGTCTCAGCGTGACTTGGTGGATTGGGGAATCATACTAGAATTGAATCCTGTGCGTATCAGTGAAAATAAATGGAAAGTTCCGTGTGCTTCTTATGTGATGACACCTATGAAAGAAAAACAATTTCTATAATTATTAGAGACTATTAGAGTTACTGATGGATATTCAAGCAACATATCTAAACGGGTCAACAGAAGAGAGTTTAAGTTAAAATATTTGAAGACTCATGATTATCACATTCTTCTGCATGAGTTTATTCTAATAGAAATCCATCATCTTTTTTCCAATAATTTAAGGGTTGTTGTTATTTGGTTGTGCCATTTGTTTAGAGATCTTTGTGCTAAGAATTTTTCCAAGTCTTTTTTGCAAAAAATGTTGACAGATGCCCCATTAATTTTGTGTGAGTTGGAAAAAATATTTCCTCCATCATTTTTCACATGCATGCTGCATCTGACTGTCCATATTCTCACTGAAATACCTCCAGGAGGACATGTTTATTTTAATTGGATGTATCCAACTAAAAGAAATATGTACACATTAAAGTCTTATGTCTTAAACATGAATCACCCCGAAGGTTCTATCGTGAACGATTACTTGGATCAAGAATGTATGGATTTCTACTCAATGTATTTGTTTGATCTTACTACAAGAATGAATAGACCAATAAGAAATGAAGAAGAACAATATGATAAAATTGAAACCATTTTTCAATCACTTCCTCAAATATGAGGAATTCCCTTATCATACACATTGAATACATTAAGCCTTGAAGAGCGGGAGATGACACATCACACATTTTTGTTCAATTTTGATTTTTTCAATGACTACATCAGGTAACTAAATTGAATATGTATATCTTACATATATATCTATTAAATTATTCATATTTTTTATCCATAGGGAACATAAAACAATGATAAATAGAAATCATCATTCTTTATCTTTGATAAGGAGGGATACTTTTCATAACAAATAGTTTTCTACTTGGTTAAAATTGAAGGTAAAAATATTACTGTTTAAAATAATTAAATCAATATTAAATTAAGTTTAATATTCATTTATATTGCAGGTATTGAGTTTGCCTGCTGACTCTGTCTCTGAAGAAATAATAGCTTTGTCTTTTGGTCCTAATACCGTGGTTCGTGACTGTAAATCAATTTTTATCAATGGGTACAAATTTATTATCACTGAACGAGTAAAGAACATGAGAACACAACATGATGGTGTTATGGTTACTACCACAAAAGATTATTATGCCAGTGCATCAGATAGTAGACTATGATTTGAAAATGTGGGTTATTATAGAGTCATTGAAAAAATAATAATTTTGGATTATTACTCTCATCGCCGAGTCACGATGATGAAATGTCATTGGTTTGATTTGATGATGAGACAAGACACTTTTATTGATGATTGTGGATTTCAAGTAATTAATACGACTCACACTCTTGCTACCAAAGAACCATATGTATTGGTATCAACGGATAAACAAGTTTTTTATGTCAAAGACCAACTTCGAACTGAATTTGGTGTCATAGTTGAAGTAATTACAAGACATATTTTTTATGATGGTGATGATGGAATTAACACCATCCCTACTGCCATTGGAACAAGTCCATTTATTTCTTTTGATGAATCCAATATCTCAATTGTCAAAGTTAACTGTGAACCTGAAGTTGTGGTGGGAAATATATTAAATCATCCCTTCATGTTCTCAATTCTTTTGGTTTACCTCGAGTTGGGTTGTTAAGGTCTGTTCTATTCAAATTGATTTAATATTATTAAAAATATGTTGTATCCGACTTGACCATTATGTGAATTTTCAATGTTTATTTGAATTGCATTTTTTAATTTATAATTGAACTGTATTTAAACCTACGAAACCAACATTTATAACTTGGTGAAAATTTCAATGCTTCAACTATGATATGTATAAAATTTTTATGACTCTAAGACCTATCTTTAACATTTTACCTGGTAATGAACATGATGGTTTGTATTCTTCTGCAAAATATGTATTGAAACCTGCATCATCTACCTGAGCTAAAGAAATTAAAATTTTCCTTAATTTTGACAATTGCTTTTCCACTTTATGAATCTGGTAGAATCAATGTTCCATGATTTTAATAGACTGATGACACTTAGTAAATAATCATCCTACTAAAAATTAAATTTATTTATTACATCTTGTACGATTTATTGACTTCATTATATATTTGTTCAAGATCACCTAAAACAATGTTTAGTTAAATTATCCATGAATCCCCCTATTCCCTCTCATTTATTTTGTTTTTTGGGTTACAAATTAGTTATCCTTTTCTATTTACTTTCATATTTATTTTTAAATGCAGAAAATAAAACCAATTGAAGAGAGGAGACAAAAACAGATTATAGACAAGAATCATCGCATGAATGAGCTGGTCATTCCACCACTAGTGACTGCAGTGAGTATTTTATTTCAAATATATTTATTTAAATTATATATAATGTCATGTGATTAATTTTTTTTAAACATTTTTTCAGGATCCATCTATTAGGTGAAGATTATTTGATGAGTAGCCTAGTGTGGTCCCAGTACTCGGGGTGTTCGTACGGGGGGGGGGGGGGGGTGGTACGGGAGCTAAACGATCTAGTCAGCATACCCAATTAGACCCTTCCCCTTCCACTGACATACCATCCATCCCACATTCTGATCCTGATGCACCGTTAGAGACACACGTGATATTTAGGCCTCCAATGTTTTCACCACCCTTTACATTTGAACCTCCTCACCCATATGTACCATATCCGATGATGATTCCCACTCCCCATCCAGCATTTGGCCAGCCATCCCTGTCATCTTCTTTTACTACTGTTTCGATCTCTCCAGGGTTTTATATTCCATTTACTTTAACTCATGCTCCGCCAGAGTCTGTCCCTGCGGAGCATACATTGGAAATCACTCTATCTGTACAAGGTGTTCCTTCAGTTTCTGCAGATTCAGTGGTGCCCATTGATCAGACTACCGCAGGTATACTTATACAACCCTAACAAATTGTTACACCATTATTTATTTTCATTATAACATGTATTGATAAAATATTTGTTTTTCTTTCATAACAGATACATCTACTGATAGGAGATGGGGGTGGGGGCGTACATGCATGCGTGTGGTGTGGAACCTCTACACGTATTTGATGGTGGACTATAATAAAGATAGTCATATGATTAAAAAATCAAGACAGCAATGTCAAAGTTTTTTGGCGAAGCTTGCCAAATACTGTGACATCATTCATGTCAGCCCGCTCTCATGGAGACAACGGTCAAATGAAGTCAAGCATAAATCATGGGAAGAGATATGGGTACAAAAATATGTTGTATTTAATAAAATATATTAATTTTTGTAATTATATGAATTAATATTTTGGTGTTAGCTTCGGTTTAAATTTTCCGATGCTGAGGGTGTATGGCCAGCATGTCTAAAGGATTTAGGCGAGCTTTAGAGAGCATATAAGCATGAGTTGTACATTGGATGGAATGCTAGAGTGGGAACAGAGTTAGAGGTGGTCCCTGTCATGGATGATTTTCCATTAGAACAGTACCGACAGATGATTACTCATTGGACAACTATCCAATTTATGGTATTAATCAAATTAGAGGTATTTAAATGAAAATTTTCATGTTTTTCGTTAATAATAATTATTGAATTTTATTTAGGATGCATATAGAAGAAATAAAAAAACATTGATGCTAAGAAATACTTCCACACATTGGGACGTACTGCGATGCTTGATCATGAGAGACAACAGGTATGACAGTTTATAATATTTCTTTACGACTTGAACTTTATATTGCTTCCTCCATAATTTATTCGATTTCTAAAGTTTTTATATAATTTTAGTTATGCAATTAATTTTTTTGGTATCCTATTTTTAATTAAGTTTTACTACATTCAATGTCATTGTAGAGGCATAAATTTAATATAGAAGGATGTGTTCCTTGAATAAAACTATTTTGCTCGAGTAGAAATAAGAAAGATGGAAGTTCAGTTAATGAACCAACTCAGTAGCAGATTGTAAGTTTTACGTTATAAATTTAAAATTTTAATCTCTATTTTATAACTTAATAATATATTTATATTTGTAACAGGCTGCTTTAGAGGCCCTTGATGCCCAGGAACCTGACAATTTTGGGCCAAACGATCACTTACATCAAGTGTTGGGAGATGATCACCCTGGTAGAGTACACTACCGACCTGGGAAGAGTATAGTTCCGATGAGGTATTGGCCCTCCTAAGGTACGAGTTATAGTGCCACCAAGTTGCATCAGGTTAAGGCATAGGTAGAATAGGCTGATAAAAGGGCCACAGAGACGGAAGAATAGTCTGTTATGTCAAACACTGCATTTATGAAACTGATGGAAGCTTTACATCCAAAACTTCCACCAGAGGCCAGCACTGGTTATGATTAATATATGTCATTGATGCATTCTATATATGGTGCAACAGGTGGAAATTCTATTGGTGGTCGAGACGATGATGAGGAGGAGGCCGAGGTAGAGGAGGAGGAGGGTGAGGAGGAGGCCGAGGCGGAGGAGGAGGGCGATGAGGAGGATGAGGCAGAGTACGAGGGCAAGGAGTAGGTTGGGGATAATTATGGGGATGACGATGAGGATGAGGGTAAGGGTGAAGATTATGGTGATGATAGTGATGGTGATGAGGGACAGATTGATCCGTTACATTTTTGACTGATATTGGTGACCTTTGATGTTTATTGATTTGTTGTGCCTGAATATACGTGTGATTAGGTAGGTCACATAATCATTATTTTTTTATCTATAAATAATAAAACTTTATTTGATGATTTGCTATGAAATTCCCCTATTTTAATGAAATTGTAAATTTTTAGTGGAATTTAGAAAATTGGTGGTCTGATTAGAAGTTCATATAATGAAATTATTTTTTAACCTTGAAATAATTTGCTTAGAAAATATGTAAATACCATACCATGAACCCATGACATCCCCCACCCTCCTCCATGGACCCTAGACAGCCCCCCAGACAGCCCCCACCCACCTCCCTGGACCCCGGACAGCCCCCCAAACAACCCCCGGACACCCCCCTCCTCCCTGGACCCCAGACAACCCCAACCCCCCTCATTCCTGAACCCTGGACAACACCACCCCCTCCTTGGACCCTGGACAGCCCCCCACCATCATCCCTGGACCCCGGACAACCCCCACCCTCCTCCCTAGACCCTGGACATCCCCCACCCTCCTTCCTAGACCCCGGACACCCCCCCACCCTCCTCCCTAGACCCCAGACAACCCCCCAGATAGCCCCCGGACATCCCCCAAGACAACCTCCCCACCCTCCTTCCTGGACCCCGAACAGCCCCCCCAGACAACCCCCCGGATAACCCCCTCCCTTCTCCCTGGACCCTGGACAGCCCCCCTCCTTCCTAGAACTTGGACAAGCCCCACTCCCACCCTCCTCCCTGGAACCCAAAAAACCCCCACCCTCCTCCTTAGACCCCATTAAACTCCCCACCCTCCCCCCTAGACCCCGGATAGCCCCCCCCCCCCACCCTCCTTCCTGGACCCCAAACAACCCCCCAGACAACCCCCCCCCCCCCCCCACCCTCCTCCCTGGACCCCGGACAGCCCCTCGGATAACCCCCGAATATCCTCCCCCACCCTATTCCCTGTACCCCAGACAACCCCCAGACATCCCCCCAGACAGCCCCCCAGACAGCCTCCCCACCCTCCTCCCTGGACCCCGGACAGCCCCCGGACAGCCCCTCAAATAGCCCCCCAGACAGCCCCCCGGACATCCCCCACCCTCCTCCTTGGACCCCAGACATCCCTCCGGACAGCCCCCTAGACAGCCCCCTGGACAGTCCCCACCCTCTCCCTGGACCCCAGACAACCCCCCTTCTTCCTGGACCCTGGTAGCCCCCACCCTCCTCTCTGGACCCCAGACATCACCCCACCCTCCTCCCTAGACCCTAGACAGCCCCACCCTCCTTCCTGGACCCCAGACAGCTCCTCAGACAGCCTCCCCACCCTCCTTCCTAGACCCCGAACATCCCACTAGACAGCCCTCAGACAGCCCCCACCCTCCTCCCTGGACCCCGGACAGCCCCCCGGACAGCCCCCCAGATAGCCCCCCGGACAGCCCCCACCCTCCTCCCTGGTCCCCAAATAACCCCCCCTCCTTTCTGGACCCTGAAAATCCCCCCACCCTTCTCCCTGGACCTCAGACAACCCCCCCGACCTAACACCCCAATATTGGGTGAGCGACGATTCGGCATATATAAAACATCACAACAATTCACGAAAGGCAAAGGACCACCTACCTTGACTCCAAAGACAATCACACTCTTAATTTGGTGTCTCAGATCCCAATCTAATCTCTCTTTAAGATTAACCCTAAATCCAAATGGAAAATAGGGTTTTAGATCTTCAGAAGAAGATGATATAAGAGTTCAAAACCTAATCGAAAGGAGGAAGCAAGGAGAGGATTAGACTCACCCGGATCTTCAATCCGCACTTGATGGCACTCAAAACGCCCAAGGATCGATGGAGATCAACCCTTAAGATCTCTTGGGAGATTTGGATTGTGTTAATACTTTAGCACAAGGATCCAGGGGTCATTTGTGATGTGTATGAGTCAACCCTGCCTCAATCCTAGGCACGGTTTGGCCGGTACCACTCAAAGTGTCTCACCTTTATTTGAAATGGACAACATTTTAAGTGAAAACAACAACTGACATACGGAAAACTTACCTAATGCATTTAGATTGTGTTAATACTTTAGGAAAATTATCTATGGGTCATATGTGACGTGTACGAGTCAACCCCGCCTCAATCTGAGGCATGGTCTGGTCGGTACCACTCAAAGTGTCTTTCTTTTGTTTAAAATGGACACCCTTTTAAGTAAAAACAACTAGCATATGGAAAACTGACCAAATATATTCATATTGTATTGATACTTTATCAAAAGCATCCATGGGTCATTTTTGATGTGTAAAATTCAACCCTACCTCAATCTGAGGCACGATGTGGTCGGTACCACTCAAAGTGTGTCACTTTTATTTGAAATGGACAACATTTTAAGCGAAAACAACAACTGACATACAAAAAACTGACCAAATGCTTTTTGAGTGTATTAATACTTCAGGAAAACGATTCATAGGTCATTTTTGATGTGTACGAGTCAAACCCCCTCAATCTGAGTCATGGTGTGGCCAGTAACACTCAAAGTGTCTCTCTTTTGTGTAAAATGGACACTGTTTTAAGTAAAAAAAACAGACATATGGAAAATGGACCAAACGTATTATGATTGTATTTATACTTTAGAACAATGATCCACGGGTCATTTTTGATGTGTATGAGTTAACCCCACCTCAATCTGAGGCACGGTGTGGCTGGTACCACTCAAAGTGTCTCACCTTTATTTGAAATGGACAACATTTTTAGTAAAAACAACAACCATCATATGGAAAACTGACCTAACACATTCAGATTGTGTTGATACTTTAGGACAATGATCCATGAGTTATATGTGATGTGTAAAAGTCAACCTCGCCTCAATTTGAGGCATGGTGTGGTCGATATCATTCGAGGTGTCTTTCTTTTGTTTTAAATGGACACCCTTTAAAGTAAAAACAACCGGCATACGGAAAAATGACCAAACATTTTCAGATTGTGTTGATACTTTATCACAAGGATCCATGGGTTATTTTTGATGTGTAAGAGTCAACCCCGCCTCAATCCGAGGCATGGTGTGGCTGGTACCACTCAAAGTGTCTCACTTTTATTTGAAATGGACTACATTTTAAGTAAAAACAACAACTGGCATATGGAAAACCGACAAACGCTTTCTGATTATATTGCTACTTTAGTACAATGATTCATGGGTCATTTTTGATGTGTACGAGTCAAACCACCTTAATCTGAGGCATAGTGTGTCTGGTAACACTCAAAGTGTCTCTCTTTTGTTTAAAATGGACACTATTTTAAGTAAAAACAACAGACACAAGGAAAACCAACCAAACGTATTCTGATTGTGTTGATACTATAGCACAATGATCCATGGGTCATTTTTGACGTGTACGAGTCAACCTCGCCTCAATCCGAGGCACAGTGTGGCCGGTACCACTCAAAATGTCTCACCTTTATTTGAAATGGACAACATTTTTAGTAAAAACAACAACTGGCTTACGAAAAAACAACCTAATGCATTCGTATTGTGTTGATACTTTAGGAAAATTATTCATGGGTTATATGTGATGTGTACAAGTCAACCCCACCTCAATTCGAGGCACGGTGTGGCCGGTATCACTCGAAGTGTCTTTCCTTTTTTTTAAATGGACATCCTTTGAATTAAAAACAACTAGCTTAAGTAAAACCAACCAAACATATTTGGATCGTGTTGAAACTTTAGAACAAGTATCCATGGGTCATTTTTGACGTGTACGATTTAACCCCACCTCAATCCAAGGCACGGTGTGGCTGGTAGCACTCAAAGTGTCTCACTTTTATTTGAAATGGACAACATTTTAAGTGAACACAACAACTCTCATACGGAAAACTGACCAAACGCTTTTTGATTGTATTTATACTTCAAGAAAATGATTCATGGGTCATTTTTGACATGTACGAGTCAAACCTCCTCAATCTGAGGCACAGTGTGGCCAATAACACTCAAAGTGTCTCTCTTTTGTTTAAAATGGACACTGTTTTAAGTAAAAACAACAGACATATGGAAAACTGACTAAATATATTTTTATTGTGTTGTTACTTTAGTACAATGATCCATGGGTCATTTATGACATGTACGATTCAACCTTGCCTCAATCCAAGGCACGTTGTGGCCGGTACCACTCAAAGTGTCTCACCTTTATTTGAAATGGACAACATTTTTAGTAAAAACAACAACTGACATACGAAAAACCAACCTAAAACATTTGAATTGTGTTGATACTTTAGGAAAATGATCCATGGGTAATATGTGATGTGTATGAGTCAACCGTGCCTCTATTCTAGGCATAGTGTGGCCGGTATCACTCAAAGTGTCTTTCTTTTTGTTTAAAATGGACACCCTTTTAAGTAAAAACAACTAGCATACAGAAAACCGACCAAACATATTCGGATTGTGTTGATATTTTATAAAAAGGATCCATGGTTCATTTTTGATGTGTACGAGTCAACCCTGCCTCAATCCGAGGCATGGTGTGATTGGTAACACTCAAAGTGTCTCCCTTTTATTTGAAATGGACAACATTTTAAGTGAAAACAAAAACTGGCATACAGAAAACCAACAAAATGCATTTAGATTCTATTGATACTTTAGTACAAAAATACATGGGTCATATGTGACATGTATGATTCAACCCCTTCTCAATCCGAGGCATGGTGTTGCCGGTATCACTCGAAGTGTGTTTTTTTGTTTGAAATGGACAACATTTTAAGCAAAAACAACAACTGGCATATGGAAAACCGACCTAACACATTCATATTGTGTTCATACTTTAGAACATGTATACATGGGTCATTTGTGATGTGTATGAGTCAACCCCACCTCAATATAAGGCACAGTGTGGCTGGTATCACTCGTAGTGTCTTTCTTTTGTTTAAAATGGACACCCTTTTAAGTAAAAACAACTGGCATACTAAAGACCAACCAAACATATTAGGATTGTGTTGATACTTTAGAAAAAGGATCCATGGGTCATTTTTGACGTTTATGAGTCAACCCTGCCTCAATCCGAGGCATGGTGTGGCGAGTACCACTCAAAGTATCTCACTTTTATTTGAAATGGACAACATTTTAAGTGAAAACAACAACTGGCATACGGAAAACCAACCAATCGCTTTCAGATTGTGTTGATACTTTAGAATAATGATCCATGGGTCATTTTTAATGTGTACGAGTCAACCCCACCTCAATACGAGGCACTGTGTGGCTGGTACCACTCAAAGTGTCTCACTTTTATTTGAAATGGATAACATTTTAAGTGAAAACAACAATTGGCATATGGAAAACTGACCAAAAACCTTCATATTATATTGATAATTTAGGAAAATGATCCATGGTTCATTTGTGATGTGTACAAGTCAACCCCGCCTCAATCCGAAGCACGATGTGGCCAGTATAACTTGAAGTGTATTTCTTTTGTTTAAAATGGATACTCTTTTAAGTAAAAACAACTGGCATACGGAAAACCAACCAAACATATTCAGATTGTCTTGATACTTTATCACAACGATCCATAGGTCATTTGTGACGTGTACGAGTCAACCCCACCTCAATCCAAGGCATGGTGTGGCTGGTACCACTCAAAGTGACTCACTTTTATTTGAAATAGAAAACATTTTAAGTGAAAACAACAACTGGCATATAGAAAACCAACCAAACACATTCAGATTGTCTTGATACTTTAGGAAAATGATCCATGGGTCATATGTGACATGTACGAGTCAACACCACCTTAATCCAAGACACGGTGTGGCTGATATCACTCAAAGTGTCTGTATTTTGTTTAAAATGGACAACATTTTAAGTGAAAACAACTGGCATATGGAAAACCAACCAAACATATTCGGATTGTGTCGATACTTTAACACAAGGATCCATGGTCCTGCCTCACACAATCCCCTTCTCATTTGAGGAACTCCTACCACTATTCTAAAACACATGACATTTAATACGCCAAGGACAACTATATTCCCTACGTCACACAAGCTCATTGATACACACCCATTATCATCATCACTAAGTTCAAAGATACCGACCTCAAACCATGGGACATTATATTTTAGTTTGGTTGAATTCATTTATCCATTTCCTTATTTTGGGGTTATTAGCTTCTAATTTATGAATTCAATCATGTATGTGTTATACAAAACACAATTTTGTTTTTATTCTTAATTATGTATAACACATATAATTACGCATTTAGTTTTTTATGTATTGTATTCTTAATTGATAATTAAATTATGTATGTATTCAATTCGGTATTCAATTATTAATTGAATTCCAGATTGTACATTTAATTTTCATCTCAATTCTGAATTGAATTCTAAAGAAATTACATATGTTTATAATTAACTTATGAATTATGTTTTAACTCTGTATGTGTATAGTTGAAGGGTGCATTATTTGTTAAATCTATATGAATTAATTGTGTATATGTATGTGTTATAGTTGGTTATTGTAATTAATTAGAGTTGGGAAGCTAGAAATGCAGAAAGGGCAGCCTACAGCAGGCTACTGCCTGAATTGCATAGCAAAGCCTATGACAACAGTTGTAAATCGTTGGCATAGGGCTGTGAATGTGTTTTTTACCAATGGTTCTTAGAACTATTGGTAAAAACACTTTCCCAACGGTTTACAAACCATTGGGATATAGTGAAATGTCTAGCCTTTACCAACGGTTTACACAAACCATTGGTAAAAGGCTATACAAAACTATATTCCAACGGTTTGAAACCATTGGAATAGTATGTTTACCAATGATTTTAAACCATTGGTGAAAAGTTATACCAATGGTTTGACATAACCGTTGGTGTAATGTAGATTTCCTAATATATACCAACAGTTTTCCAGAAATCGTTGGCATATGTGTTTCCCTATGGCTTACTTACCTATGGTTTGGATAACCGTTGGTATGTATTATACCAATGGTTATCCATCCTTTACCAATGGTATTGAACCATTGGTAAAGGCTTCATTTCTATTAGTGAAACATGTTTGTTTTTATAAATAGTTTTTTCAGAAAATGATTTCCTTTATTTTCAAATAGTTTTTTATTTTCATTTTTAATTAATTGGTTACCAAATAATTTATTTTATATACATGTGTAAACCATATGTTTTCATATTTTAGTTAATCCTATTCATACCATCAATTCCAATGGATAGGTGATATCTATCATATAATCATATTTTAATAATATGTCATGTTTCATTTAAACTCAATGTTTCAATTAATGAAAGATAAACCCCGTGTTACATGTAATGCAAAATATAAAAAAGAGTAAGTTCATTTGAAAAAAAATTATTTCACAAAATATCAGGGTATTATATTCTACCCCCCTTAAATTGAATTTCTACCTTGAAATTCATCACTTTGGTACCAAAAAATGAGGATACTTCTACCTCATCACATTCTTAGATTCTCACATAGCTTCCTCAAGTTGGTGGTTTTTCTATAAAATATTGACCAGGTAAGTGGTCTTGTTTTGTAGAAATTTCTCTATTTAATCCAGAATCTCTACCGGTTGTTCCTCATAAGGAATATTATGCTCCAACGGTACAACTTATGAGTTCAGTACATGTCATGGACCAAGTATGTACTTACTTAGGAGAGATAGATGGAAAATATCTTGATCCTGAAATAGGTTTGGTGGAAGCACCAATCTATAGGCCACCATCCCGATACATTCAAAAATTTCAAAGGGAATGATATAACTAACACTTAGGTTTCCTTTATATCATAAGCACAATTTCATCCTTTGGTTATGATTTGATCAATTTCCACTTCATCTATTACTCCAAGAAATAAAGATGATTTTTTATTCCTGAAGCACTAATAGGTCACAAGACCCATAATAGAACGATAAGTCATTCCTTTTATCTCTAGTAAAAAATGGCTAGCACTAGTTATCCAATATGGTGAAGTAAAACATTAATCTCAAAAACCTCATCCAAAGTTCAACTTAAACCATTCTATAAATGGTTAACCTTATAACCCTTCCAAAATTCAATATTTAAAAATAAGGTCACTAAATTTTTGAAAATCAACTTAACATTAATCACCCATATATCATAAAGTATCTCTTGATTATTACATACCAAACATGTGAATACCTTCATCATGTATTCTCCTGAAACATGTTAATGACTTGAATTACCATTAAACCTTATTAAAATTATACATGATTCCACATTCCTTACATAAAATACAGATTATTGGATATATTTATTAAATCCAAAAATATTGTAAACTCCATCAATGATAGCGTAAACCACTTTGTCAAAAAATACTTAATCAGTCCTAAGGTAATCAGTATTATCCAATATCACTTTAACTCAACATCATTATCTCAACAAACAGATTATATTAAGGGTTATATTCCTTTAATATAAATATTTCCTTTCCATTAAATCACTTTTCTAGGTCATCAACATCATTCACCACATTCTTGAGAATCCTTAATGAAAATATTCTACATAACAATCCTTATATATTTTACAATTCATATAACATAATTCTTGAATTCCTATACATAGACACTTCAATCATTCCACTTATTTCTTAAACCATTAACTAGGATTCATTATCTTATTCCTTAATACCACTTTCCTAAAATATGAAATATGAATCATGTCATAATATTCCTCAACCTAAATTTAATCATAATTCTTACATTTAACATAAACAATAATTTTAGAAGAGACCATACCTTTCACATGTTATTCTTAGTCTCTTAATCATCAGTAGTATAACCATTACTCGTACCACCTTTCTAATTCTCTTCTTGATTTTCCCCCTATAAAAGTTATTTTCATAATACCCATACTTTCCACAGTTAAAAAATTCAATCATTTATAATTTCTTAGGTAGACCAATATTCTTATTCATTGCGCTAACTAAAAATTTCATTTTCCCTCAGAAAATGATTACTCTATTCCCTTCCTCTCCACACATAAACCATGTCATCATTCCTTTGAAACGTTACCTAGATTGATTCTTCCCACATTCACGATATATAGGAAACTGAATCTTCTTTCCTCTATGGTCTTCACCACCCGATTTCTCAATGAACTTTATCTTTTTCTCCTTTGGCGAGTATGAGAGTTGGTTAAGGTATATGTTGTTAATCATATTTCAGGATAACTAATTAAGAATAATTGTGATATTTTTCACTCCTATCATAATCCCATTTGGTTTCCCATAATCATGACATTGTCCTTCATATTCAATGTTGATCTAGTTCCTTATAGTTCTCACCATTGAATAAAACCAAAAATCATAGTGTGAGTAAAAATATTCATAGTGGGAAACCATATAGTCATGAAAAATTCCTTATAAGATGTCTAAAACATGAAACCTTATTTTCAATATATAAAACCTTAGGCTTAACCTAGGTCATTCATAGACATCATCTATTTAAATCCTTCATGATGGTTCATAAAGAGTTTTTGAATTCCCAAAGCATATCCCCCTAGAGTGTCAAACTGAGTGTGCAATAAGGTATGTTGTCATGCACTGGGTGACGATCGAGTCTAGATCAATGCTCTTTTTTTTGGAGTTATTACTCCTAGGTACCTGTATGCTAGATTCACATCCACTTTTAGTATCCAAACAAGGATGTAATTGATTGGAAACCACTTACTCTATTCTTTACCAAAATTCAAGGACATTTTCCTATACTTTGACTCATTTACAGGATTATCTTTAGAGACACCCCTGGACATATCCTTATAAATATCCCTAGGGATTTCACTAATGTTTTCCCATCTAAGTTTCCAAAGGTAAACTAAACCTTTCCTCTGATACCAGGTATAGCAACCCAGGATTTTCATACATAGATATTACATCTTTTTATATGAATATTCAATAAATTATACAAACACATGCCTGAGGACCATAGTAGTTAAGTGTCTTTGGATACTAGGTATACAATATTCTAATTCGGTGAAAGATATTCAATGTATCCCATAAATATATTCTCATTAAGCACTCTTAATAGATACATCCTACTTAAAACCTTTCTTCATAACTTAAGGAAATGAAACATAATAATGCATGAGCTCATATGATCAGTAAGGGTAAAAAAGGAAATATGAAAGCATAACATGAATATAAGGATAAGATAACATGATCGTAACATTTAAAAACCATACCCTGTATATCAAAGATCATAATATTGATTCATGTCATAAATATTAGAAGATTATAAGACATTAATCATAAGGGAATCAAATAACATGAGCCATGAGATCATAACATTGTTATAAGACATAGATTTTTGGCATACACATCAACTTATAACATTGTGAGCATGTATAAATAGATATAGGTTCACACATTAAGTTAAGAACATGAAATCATTCCCTTGAATAAAATTATGGACATGAAACTAGGTCCATGCATAACATTATGGGCATGAAAGATAGGTCCATGCATAACATTATGAACATGTAATCAGGTTCACACATAACACTGTGAACATGTGATCAAGTTCACGCATAACATTGTGAACATGTAATCAGGTTCATGAATAACATTTTGATTGTGTAATCAGGTTCACACATAGAATTGTGAACATGTAATCATGTTCACACATAACATATTTACTCATTATTTATCTATCTTTCCCCAATTCATTGGAGGGAGATATAGGTTCCACCTGTCATATAATGAAAATCATACATATGTGTTCCACAATATCATAAAAAATTCATAAAATTATGATCCATGAAATGAAATGGGTTTTATAAACATTTAATTATATCATAACCAGTGGAAAATAGACACGTTTCATAATCATTTCATTATTTCATCATCGTATAACAAATGGAAAAAGAAATGGGTTTCATAATAATTTTATCATGGTATAGCCTGTCAAAGAGAAATAGGTTTCATAAAAATATTTTCATCATAAACCATTCAGAGTAATAATAATAATGGTATCCTTGGTTTAAATCCCCAGTAAAGCATAAATTATATCAAAGGATGCCATCTTAGAAGGAGAGTGATTTTGAAAGATAAATCACTTGGAACATTTCTTAAGGAAAATAAATGTTCTTTAAAAAACTTTTTAAAACATAAAACATTTTGGAAATAATTTTCTTTGAAAATAACCTTGAAAACCTATAAATGAATCTTCAAAGAAAATAATGGTCGAAATTATTTTCATGTCATACAAGTTAAAATAAAGATTCCTTTCATGTTTTTAGTAAAATCCAAACGAGAATTATTTGGAAAATGACATGAAGATTCATTTAAAAAAAGATTGTAAAAAAGTAAAACATGCGTAAAAATGAATTTAATAAATCATTTGAGGAATTTTAAAAAACATTTTTTTAAAACATTTTTAGAAAACATGGTTTTCGAAGAAAAAGGGTTTTTGACCGAAGAGAGAAATAAAGACAGTTTTTCTTAAAAAACATTTTTTCAACTATTGAGTAAATAAAGAGAGTAAGATGAAGGGAAAACATGTATTATCATGAAATATTATAGGAGAATAAAATTCATGAGTTTCTTGAGAAATGGATAATAATATTTCATCATTGTAAACATAATCATAAACAGTCCCAATAAATGATGAGATTGTAACAAAAAATATTTACCACATTGGTAACTTTGAATTTCAAGTCCCACGAAATAATAATGTGAAATAAAACTTATATTATCATGAAAATAAATAAATTCATGATATTACATGTCAAATGGGATTTATATACACCTTATAAAATAATATAGGTGCATAAAATAACATATTTCTTAAAGGAGGAAAATTGAGATAAAAATCCCTTATAGATTTGGTAACTTTTGAATCATAAAACCCATGAAAGATAGATCCTAAAATGGATATGTAAATCCCAATAATTTTAAGGATAATAATAATAAAATACATTTATGGGTACTATATACACCACATAAAAGAAACTTGTGGTGAATATGGCTTGTGTCTCACAGAATATAAAAGTGAGATAGAAATCCCTTACTACTTTAGTAATATTTTAAATCGTAAGCCGCAATAAAACATAACATCAAATTAAATTTAAATATCATGAAGATTATGATATTAATGATATAACATGTCAAATTTTTAGTATATAAACCACACAAAATAAATTAGTGGTGAAATTTCATGTCTCCCAGAAATAAAAGAGAGAATAGAAATCTCTTACCTTAAGTAACGACTTCCTTCGTACATGTTAGAACCTCCTATATAATAAATATAAGTTTATTAAAAATATAAAATAGAACCAAAATTATATATATTATATCATATATTATTTAATTACGACCATTTATTACCCATTTATTACCAATTCCTTGTTAAAATCACATTTTGGGTAATAACCTTTTTTGTTTTTTGTATATGTTTTGATTTATTATTTTTGGTCCTCTTACTTTGATAATAGTTCAATCATATCTAGAATAATGATCATAAAATAATTATCATATTTATTCATAAATTATACTTTTAAGACTAATCATGAAATATGGTTTTGAGAAATTAAGTATGTTATGATCATAGAGACGGTAGGTCGTACGTACGCATGAATAACATTTCCAATTTTCAATGATAATTATGGAAATGAGGTAAGTAATATTTTATATTTATATAATTATTATAATATAATAAATAAAATATTTTTTCCTTAAATACACTTATACATATCATCCATTTGGCTTGGAAATTAAATGAGAGAGTCATATCGGTTCGTGAAGGTGGTAGTCCACACCTACATGAACAATGTTTTCATCTTTCTGTGAGTAAAAAGTTAAGGAAGAAAATGATATATTAAATTTTCAGAATGAAATATATGTCATTAATATCATAATTATGTCATTTATATCACATATAATCATTAAATTTATCCTTATTATCTTCCATGTAAAGCATTATTGAAAAACAAATCACATCACTTCATAATGCGGTAGTCCGCCGTACACACGAGCGACGTTATCGTATCACCAACAAAATGGAAATTAAAAACATTATATATTATATAATGATTTAAAAGGTATAATTATATTATAAGTATTATCTATGTACTTTATATCCATTATCATACCCAACCATCAGATTTGGTAATGGAAAAAATGAATGACATCAGTTTGTGAGGTGGTAGTCTGTCGTACACACGAATGATGATTTCATAACTCATTTGATGGAAGTGGAGATGGTTGTAGTTAATGAAATTTATATAAAAATATCTCATTATATTGAAGATACTAAGTTTTTTATATAATCATGATTTAATAATAATTGAATGAGGTGGAGGAAGAAATAAAATAAAAATGCTCGTTGAAGAATGTTGCCTCTTCTTTGGGTAACCTCCTTAGGTTTGCACCAAAAGCCTTACTAGGTTGGATTTATGCCAAAAATAAGGATTATAGAATTTGAGGAGGGAATTTTTAAATTTATTTGGGAAGGTATAGGATGAACCAAAAGGGTTTGAAGGTGTGAAGAGGATAGGAGAGGGGATGACCTTTTATAAGTGAGGTGAGTGACACACTTGTAATTTTTGAAAAGAAAAAGGTGAACCTATGTTTTTCAAATTCAAAAAGGGTCCAAAATGGAGTATTGTAGAGAATTATACATGATAGGTTTGATATATTTCTAGTTGGAAAAGTTTTTAGGTCATTTTAATCCTTATCTTATTAGTTTAATCCCCCGATAAATACATTTTTACCTTAACTGCGGTAAATAATTTTTATTGTTTTTTCTATTCACTGTGGTCAAAAATTAATTTGAACTTATTAGATATTATAAATTATGAGGATTTCAAATACTGAATACATTTTTACAAATTTAATTCACATAAATGAAAAATTTTAATTTAAAATTAATCCCGCAGACGTGATGAGAAAGTGGGTTTTCAAAGAGAAATTGTTCAAAACTTTACAAGGTTTTTATATCAAAATTCCATACAAAAATGAATCCACTGGCCTAAATTAAATTAATAGATGAATAATTAAACTAATTTTAATTTAAAACCTATTTAAAATATAGTTTATCTTCATAAATAATTTAAACAAAAAGGAAGTTTTCAATTAAAATTCAGTATTTTAAATATTCATCAAAAAATTAATCTTTTCATAAAATTCTCAAAAATTCATCCTAAGATAATTTTAACATGTTGATTTCAAAAATGAACATTAATTTTTCAAATAAATTTTCTAACAGTGTAAAAAGTTAGTTTTAAACTAAGTGTGTAAAAGGGCGACAAAACTGTTTTTTAGAAAAATACAATTTTAAGTATAAAATTAGATCTATTCTTATCTCTATACACACTACTATAAAACAGACCTTTAACAGCGCTGATAAAGAGTACCTTTTAGTAGTGATAAAAAAAAGCGCAAATAAAATGTTTCCTTTATCTGAATTTTTTAGCATTGATAAAGATTAACATTTATCAGCGCTTTTATATAGCACTGATAAATGGTACACTTTATCAGCGCTTTATTTTTAGCATTGATAAATGGTACCCTTTATCAGCACTTTATTTTTAGCGTTGATAAAGGGTAGCATTTATCGGCATTTTTTAGCACTGATAAAGGTCCAGAATAAAATGAAATAATTAAAAAATAAAAAAATAAAAAAAATATTAACAATTTTTTTAATTAAATAATTATTGATAAAATGAATAAATTGAATATACATATATATAAATTTGAAATATTAATAAATAATATATATTAAATATATACATATTTAAAATGAATAAAATGAAATATTTAAATAAATAGAAATTAAAAATGAGTAAATTAAGAAAAAAATTAAACATTTTATTAATTAAATAATTATTGATTAAAATAAATAAATTTAATATATATATATATATATATTATAAGTATTAATAAATAATATATATTAAATTAAAATATATAAAATGAATAGTCTGTAATAATTAAACAAAAAAATAAAAATGAATAAATTATTAATAAAAATGAATAATTTTAATATATATATATATATATTAATTATAAATAGTAATAAATAATATATATTAAATATAAATATATAGAAAATGAATAAAATGTAATAATTAAAAACATATTAATTTCTTATTCATTTTTAATGTGGTTTGATTTTTCAATTTAACATATATCAAATATGTGTTACATTGATTTCATATACATATACGTAATTAATGCATTTTTATATACAACACACACACCAATATTTATGCAATTAAAGAAATTTTATATAGAAATGCATACACTTAATATTTATGTAATTTATTCAAATTTTAGTATATTTTAGAATTTCACTATAACATGATACATTTAATATGTCAAGTTTTTAGTCAGTCAATTTTACTTATTTATTTTTAATATTATTACAATTAGGTATTATTTATTTATTTTAAATATTTTTTTGAATTTAATCATTTTCTATTATTTATTTATATATATTTATTTACCATGTTTAGTATTTTCAATATGTATTCATCTTTACTAGAATATATATCCATATTTTTTAATAATTTATATTTAATTAATAAAACTTATCCATTTTTTCAGCATTTTTAAAGTGTACTCATTTTTAATTATTCAATTTCACTCATTTTTAAAATGCACGTATTTAAAATTATATATTCATCAATAATGTTAAAAATATATTTTGTAAATAAATATTTATAAATAAATATATTTATAAATGTATATTTACTATATTTATAAATTTATAAATTTATAATTATTATAAATAAATAAATATTATTTTTAAAAAAGTATTTATATAATTATAAATAAATAATTATAAAATTATAATAAATTTATTTAAATAATGAATATAATATATTTATATTTATATTATATATATATATATATAAGTTGAGGCTGAAGCCTCATTTTATTCTGGGAAAGAGGCTACATTTTGAAGAAAATCATACAACATAGAATGCAGAGATGTACTCGGTGAGACTCAAACTTGAGTCCTCATCAAGACCCACAAGGGTAGGTATCACTGAGTTGCACCCTATATATATATATATAATTATATAAATACATATAATGATATAAATATATAAATATTTTTTTTTTAAAGTATTCATATATTTATAAATAAATAATTCTATATTTAAATAATTATAAAATTATAATAAATATATTTAAATAATGAATATATTTACTATATTTATATTTATATTTATATTTATTTATATATATATTTAATATATATATATATTTAAATATATATAATTATATAAATATATTTATAATTATAAAATTATAATAAATATTACTAAATAATGAATATATTTACTATATTTATATTTATATATATTTATTAAATATATATAATGATATAAATATATTTATAATTATAAATAAATAATTATAAATATATTTATACATGTATATTTACTATATTTATAAAATTATATATTTATAATTATAAATAAAATATATAATTTTTTTTAAAAAGTATTTATGTAATTATAAATAAATAATTATTAAATTATAATAAACAAATATATAATTATATAAATATATTTACAGTTTTTTTTATTTTTAATTATAATTATAAATTCTTTATCACCACTAAATGTTTAGCACTGATAAAGGTTTCTTTTATCATCGCTTCTTTAGTGCTGATAAAGATAGAGGTTTATCAGCACTAATAAAGATGGATTTTATTAGCGTGTTTTTAACACCGATAAAGAAGACTTTTATCAGTGCTTATCAATTTAGCACTAATAAAAGGAATCTTTATCAGTTTTTTCTGTAAGCGTTGATAAAAGTGTCCATGATCTATTTAAAAGAATCGTAACTCAAACTGATTCAGTCATGATTTTCAAGCTCTTGCGGAACCCCCCTGTCGCAGTCAATGCTCCTCTATGTTCTCTCGGACAAATCAAATCTAGAATTTTAGGTAAGTTATTTTCTCCTTTTCCTCTCTTGTTGATTTCTTGTTTGAGTTCTGCAGTCTGTGTTTTTGCATTGTTCTCAACCCTGGAAAACCTTACTTGTTCACTAGACAACAATGATTCCTTATGCTTCTTAACTTCGGTATGTTCTTTAATGGGTTCCAAATCTTCTCCTTCTTCTTTCTAACCTCTCATCCGAAATCCCTACCCTTATAAAATTCTTATATAGGGATTCCCATTTCTCATAGTTGAATTGGAAGTCCAACACAATGACAAATAGAACATGATTCATTCTCGCTGCCCATTTTTGACTTCACATGACCTTTATACAGTCTGATTTAAATTTACATAGCACCATAACATACCATTATGTAGGCCATCTATGTACTTCTTGTCTTTAACCGTGGTCTTAAAAATGGAATTTTTGGGATCCCTATTTCTCATAGGTAAAATTACAAGTAGATACGTTGGGCTCTACAATATAGGGTTATTTTGTAGTTAGTTTGATAAACATTTAGAGATGTCGGGTACATTTTCTACACCTTCCACTATGCCTATTTTAGGCGTAATCATTTTTCATAGGAAATCTTCTAGCTCAAAACACCATCCTCTATGGCATGATGACAAACCATTGTCTATTTTATAATCCTAAGGCATTCCAAAATATTTAGATTGGGTAGGATATATAAGAGTTTATAATGTTTGTATTTTAGAGTATTTTTTGAAAATAGAGAATCTATTATTTATTAACCATTGAAATATCTTATTCATGATTTAAATAATTCAATACTAATTATATAACTCCATTGATAAGGGTTTTATACTGGTTTTAAACATAATCAATGACATTGAATGGTTTTAATTATGTTATATTTGAGAAAACATGGGTTATATAGAATCTTGATCAATTTTTATATATTACACATGCTATAATAGAAATATTTAATTGATTATCATGTTTTATTATTCGATTAAATAATTTTATTTTTGTGATAATAGATTTCTTATAGTTTCTATATACGTATTTAATATTTTATTTTTTAGATGAAATGGTTCATAATATATATATTTATGTTGATAGGATAAATATATTCTTCAAATTATTTTACTGTAAGCATACACAAATGTGGTTTTAATAATATTTATATTGTAAAATAATCCAATACACATTTAGAAATACTTTTTTGGCTGAGGAAACTATATAAATAATTATAAAATGTAACATTATTTTTTTTCTAGCCATTAGAATTTTAGGAAATGGAAAAATTATGTGAATTTTATTTAGTAACTATTCAATTTATCTTTGTATACATTTTTACTAATTGTTTAACTAATGTTTTTTGTTTACTTGTCTGATAATTTGTTCTCTAGATTAATTTTGTTGAAAATTATTGTATTAAACATAATATGTAATTTTTTTGCTAAATTTTGATAAATCTTTCCTTTAATATTTTCTTTGAATAATCACTTGATATTATTAGAAATTATTTTTAATATACCTCTCAATGTATGATTACAATATTTTTCTACAAGAAATACATGTATGGATGTGATAACAATAATTTTTATCATATATTAGAATATGATGGGTATTATGTGAGGGCTAGGTATGGTATGTTAGAATGTGAGTTAATATCGACATGTTAGTGATTCATCAAGGGCTAGGGTGGGACTCATGTGATATTTGTGTTGTTATTTGTTCTTATTTATATTTTTTTAGAATTTAGTTTTAACTAATGTATTGTGGCACCCACCATGTGGTTCTTTCCTAAGGGAACCAATTATGTTAAAACTTCCCCATATTTTAAATTTACTTCTTAAGAGAATGGATATGTTATACCCATTTCATGATTTAGATGCAATAAGTACATGTGATGGTTATCCTTGAGGGATAGTATTGTATTCTAGGGGTCTGAGGTCAAATATCAGGGTACCTATGATGTGGTTATTTCTAGAGGGAGATAAATAATTTTTGATCCTCCTATGATTCAAATTTTAACCACTTATGATTGAAATTATTTTATTGTTAGTGAATAACCATGGTATAAACTTATGGTATGATTAGTATAATTCACTGGTATGAAATGAAGTTGGAACATTTGATTATCATGGTGTCTTGGTTAGTACAAAATCACTTGACTTACATGTGTATTTTGAGTGTTACTAATTTGAAAATATACTCAAATATATACAATGTTGTATATTTTGGGGGCCTTATTAATATTTACTTGTTTATTTTTATACTCACACCCTACCCATGAACATCAGTGGATATAGAGATTTTATATTTGAGATATAAGTGAGGGAAAATTACTAGTAACATAGATTAGATTCAGTTCAGATCAGTGGGGATGAGCTGATGTTCTTATGGTAGTGTTAGGGACCTTTTATCATTTTGACATGAGATTTTTAAATTTTAAATTAATAATTAATAATTTAAAAGGTTTAAGGAGACATAAGTCATCCTAAATAGCTTCATCTCCTAAAAAGTTATTATTTCATTTTGTTTCTTAAGACTCATCCCCCATCTCTTCTATGTTTTTTGAACTACTCCAAGAAGTAGTCATCCAAAATGATCACTGGTACCCAGTATGGGATGAGTACTACTCATAATAGTTCAAGAAACATAGGTGCATGTCCATAAGATATGGAGGATGAGTCTCAATAAATAAAATGCAATAATAACTGTTCGAGAGATGAATCTGGTGAGGATGATAGTTGTTTATAACTTTCACCTTGGGATGAATTCAAAGGATAACACCTACCATAGTGGAGTGATTATTTTCTTAAATTTAATTAACCATTTCCTTAAAAATGGATGAATGCTAATCATTTGAAAAAATATTATGAACATGGAGTTAAAGAGTTCATCAAGTACATAATAGATCATGTATACGACCCTTTCAAATATTTTTTCTATGTTTACATTGTTGTTATTCAAGAAAAATTTAATGTTTGACTACTCATGTAGACAATGTATTCTGCACATGATGATGTTACCAATACCAAGTAAAAACATATTGTTGATGGTGAAACTACATAATTATTAGAGGATCAAAAACATGTTGATAAAAAAAATAACGATGCAACATCAGAGTGTTGAATAAAATTACAAAGGCAAGAACTTACAGTGTAAAATTTGAGGTTGGTTTAAATCAACACAACCAAACTATTGACCCCAACAATTCAATGTTCATTAGTTATGTTAGGGTCACAATGAGGATGAATGTGTTGATTGATATTGATTAATGGCACCACATCCAACATGGAATAAAGGAAACCCTTTGGAAAGATATAACAGTAATGTTACGATATACTTTCTCTATTTTACTAAAAATTATATAATAAAATATTGATTTAATTTTCATTATTCCCTATATATCTTGTTTATTTTAGAATATTTCAGTAATAAATTTCTCTTAATAGCTGCTGGAAAATCCCATAAAGGCTTCCATACACTTCTTATGAAGTTACATCTTAGGGATATTGAGGGGAAAGTAAAGCCCCACCCACCAGTTACTTATGCACACATTATAAAACAGAAAACATGGAATTATTTCATCAAATGTTGCAATGAGAAATCATTTCATGTGAATTGTATTCGATGATATATTATTTAACATTATTTATTTTATCCAATTTTATTCAAAATTATTAATTTATGAAATAAAAAAGGAGTGTTGAAAATAAAAAACGTGCATCAAAACCAATATAACCCTACCACAAAGCAAGTATGAGGTATGCTTCACTAGAGAAGAAATTTGAATATATTTTAAATCAACAATAAAATCTTTATGTGATATGAAACAACATATGTTCCTTTATTTATATGTTGATTGAGGAATCAAAATCTGAATCCACTTCCATCCCACATCATATGCTATGCAAGGAGGCTCATGTAAATAAGAAGGGTAAACTAATTGATGAAAACATAAAGGTATTATGTGAAACATGTTTAAGTATGAAATAATAGTAATTTGTTTTGATTTATAAAATTATTATATAAAAATATCTATTTATGTTCATATTTTTTATACATTTTAGACACAAAAATCACCAGTGACTGTATTGGAAGTAAAACTACTGTCAGTAGCTTTTAAGCAGTGAGAACAATATGTTCATGTTAGAGGATTTGGTTTGAGAGTGTCTTATCAAACATATTTTGGGAAGATAAAACCACATGAGTATACATATATTATAGTGAGATGATTTTAGACACAAATAGACTCACTGCAAGATATTATTTTCCGATCTGACTTGGCAGACCAATGTATGAGAAATGATGAAAGCAAATCAGTGGTGGAACAAAGATCCACACAAGAACCAAATGACCCCACGAGCTTTGAGGCTAGTAATTCCCCCAAACTACATATCTTACCTAAGGTAATAAATTTTTTCATTTCTCTTTATCCTAAATGTGAATCAAACAACTTTTGGTAACATTATATTACTAAAATTCTATAGGATATAATTGTATGTGATTTGTATTTTTCAACACCCATGCACCACCTTGTTGCATGGGTTATGGTTTATAATATCCCAAAAGATAAGATACACCATAAATTCATCCCAAAAGATCATATGAGAGTGGGGATGGAGGTATCTCACGAGTTGACTGCTGATTTTCCTATTCCACTTGATGATCAGGATATTAAAATGGTCAATGATATTATTTGAACTTTCATAGCATTGTCTGATAATATTATAAAGATGAATAGGGTATGTATTTAACAAAAAAATCACATGAAAAACCTTTAATAGTTGATGAAAAAAGGTCTTAACTGAGGTATGATATTACAGATGGATAAAGCGATGGGGAAATGGAAGGTCGGATCAAGACAGTCTAGTGAATTGACTAAGAAATCAAAATGACCATTCAGAAGTACCTTCTCCCCACCAGTTCCAGAGAAAAATTATTATCATTAAAACTCCATACATATACCACATTTAAATATGTAAATATTTCTTACATTCTATATGAAAAATAAATATATGTAACTTTAATGATATATGTAATTGGTCTCGAGACTATAAATGAGATTTTCAAGCATGAATGATGGGAGTCTCAGTTGTGAATACATACATAAGGTAAATTTTTATAATATATCTATTAAAATAGTGAGATAATATGTTTATTAAAGTTAATAACTATTTATATTTTCTACAGGAATTTATATTACTACTATATAAAGAGAAAACCATGCGAAGCATGATTTGGATTCATTAATCCATGTATCATTTCTATGGAGAACATACTTTGGATAATAAAGAAATTAAGAAGAAAAAAGACTAATTACTCGAAGTGTTTGAGAAAAAAATATCAGATGTAAAACTCTTTTTGATGCCTACAATATAGAAGTAAAAATCTACATTATAATCTCATAAAATATATTTTTAATTTTTTCATTACTTATTTGTTTTTATTTTTTTAGGAAACACTAGATGCTGATCAAAATCAATATGGATACCCCAAATATTTATTTTTTGGATTCAATGCATGGGTATCAAATAAACCAACCACACATGATGGGTATTGTGAATTTTTAATACACTTTAATCTAAATTTTATAGATAAACTTAAAATTATATGTCACGACCTAACCCAAGTTGGGGATCAAGACACAACTACCCCAAGCCCATATCTATAGTCTAGGGGTTGGAGACCAATGTCAAAAGGCATAACCTAAATGAGATTCCTTTTCTAAAGAACCCATATGAACACATCTATCCATCTCAATGCATAAGTTTAGAGGAATAATAATAAAAATATGCAATAGATAGAAAGTAAACCAATCATGAAAAACCTATAGGGTGTACAAGAGTATGAGAGTGAAAAGTAAAAAGTAAATGAGGAAAATACACTCCCAACCATAAATATGCCTCATCTTGAAAAAATTGGAAAATTAAATTATTGAGAGAGCCCAGCTCCTGATCTCCAAGCTGCGACCACTGTACACATTCCAAAGTACTAGGTATCCCTAAGCTCCCTTGAAGCCACCACCAACTTGTCCATTGTCTTCATAAGAAACGAAACGTGTGGGAAAATTCCATATAGAGGTGAGTATATACATACCCATTAGGATTACCTGAAAGATGAAGGAGTAGTAAGATATATAATAGGAATATAAAAATAGTAGATAATACACAAGATAAAATATAAAGGTGAAGAGAACATCTCAACCCAAAACAAAAGAGAGTAACCTCTTCTAAACACAAGGGGCTCAACATCATGTGTAGATGAACTACAAGTCGAGTATTTGATACCTATAGTAGGAGAGTAAACTCATCCAACCATGAGAAGCTAAATATAGAAACCATGTGGTAAACCCCGCATGTATTTGCATCTCATGGAAGGAGAATAACCAAATCCAAATGTATGTATATATGTGTGTGTATGATCAATCAAAATAATCCCAAATTAGAGAGTAAGGGGATCTCCATCTCATAGTTCAACCCAGGAAGTAGAGTAACCAATAGTTCTAAAAGTCCATCAACAATGCCCAACATCTCACGCGTCTGCCCTGAAATATCCATGTGAAGACCCATGCCTCATCACCATATCACACAACCGATGGGAAAAAACTTCAAGTAGAGGACCCACATTCTAGTGCGTTAGGGGGTTCCACTTTTATAGTATCCATAGAGGACTTGTGACCTAGTGTGTTAGGGGGGTTCCACTCTAGTGTCATGGGGACCCGCACCCTATCTGATAAGGGGGTTCCACTGGCTAGATAGAGGACCTGCATCGAAGCTGATGGGGGGTTCCACTCTATAGTCCAAGGATCCCTGCTCTAGTGTGATAGGGGGTTCCACTCTAGTCATCGAGGACCCACTTCCTATCCAATGGAGGGTTCCCACTAGGAAGGTAGAGGACCCATGCCCATGATTATGGGGGTTCCACTCTATAGGTTTAGGACTCATGCCCTGGTGTGATAGGGGGTTCAACTCCAGTCATTGAGGACCCAAACCCTATCCAATAGAGAGGTTCCACTTGGTAACAAGCTGTAAAGGACCCATGCCAATGGTGATGGGTGTTCAACTCTAGTATCCCTGATGATCCTCTGACTGACCACTATCATCATTGTGCATCACGTCAAATAAGTGTTGCACCTAGAAAATTTCAAAACATATCTCAAAATCAACTATGAAAGTCACTGTAGTGTTTTATGCGTAAAAACACTCGGGATAGGATATTCGCTGGTCAAAATATGAGTCCAAATGAAGGAGATATGTAACCTTGAAGATTCTCAAAAAGAACCAAGTAGTACACAACATGTGAGGGGACCCACATGGCATGTGGTTACACTCCCCCTCCTAGTCATGTATTTGGATAGACTATGGATCCCTGCCCATGTAGAAGTAAATGTCATGTATCTGGACTACACGACATGTTCAGGCTACCCAGGATCAGGATATGTCCTTCTGGTTGTGTCTGTGTACTTCGAAACATGGTCGCGTGCCTAGTCTTATCTCTGTGATTTACCACATGTCTGTATACTTTGATGCATGGCCATGCATCTAGCCATGTACCCCAAAATGGGGTACCGCCCATGTGATCCCTCATATAGGACATACATCAGGGGGTGAGGTATATGACATATAGGAGGGCTACACACTGTTCCATCCTTAAAAACTTATAAAACCCTACCTACCATAGTCAGGGTGCTACACGCTGTGTGCTCATCATGAAACACAGTGTGTAGTCGAGATTTTTGCAGATTTCTAGATTCGATTCTCATACACAAAATCTGATATTTACCTTCGATTTCAGCCTTGTTTCCACTCATAATATGTGGATCTTGACTGGATCTATTTTTGTTTATTTTTTTCAGCCATCTGATGGCTAGAAATTGGCTTTATCAGCCCATGGTAGTTTCTCCATACGCGTCGCATGCCTCAGTTCATTTCGTTTTCATGGATCTGATCTCTATTTTTTAAAAAAATCACCCATGCCTCACAAACATTTTAGACATATCCTCATTTCATTGATTCTTGCCTCACTCGTGATTTCATCATGATTCTGAGGGTCCGATCGGGCTCGGTATGACCCGACAATGTCAAACCGGGTCTGTAGGGGTCTAACCGGTGAAGAACATGAATCAATTGAGGGATACAATAAAAATAATAGTTGTTTAACCATTTTTGTCCAAGCGCTCTTGGACAGAGATCAAGAACAGGGATTTCCGGGTTAGAAAACAATTGAAATAACCAATTTAATCGGTACCTAAGCACATGCAAAGGCTGAAATTGGTGTAGATCAATAAAAGGGGTTGATATGTTCAATAAATTTAATAAAAAAGGGTCTAAACCAAAATTTATGAGTACTACGTGGATATTTGGATCATTCGTCATCAAAAAATGTGCTCGTCGATGGCTGAAATAAGGTTTTGCGTTCGTTGCGTCCTGATCTACACCAATCTACCATTTCATCATTGTCTATGGTGATTCTCTTAATGAAGAAGGAGAAGAATCTCTAAAATACTCATATGGTTTGTGTGGATAATGCTGTAGGATTATCCATGGTAGTGTATTTTTTGGAAAATAGTTTTGGTCAAATGAATGAATCAATTAATTTAATAAATTAAATTAATCTACCTAACATACTGCCAATGAGAGAGATTCCCAAACAACCTGTACATACCTATATTAGGTTGCGCCTAGGATAAATAACTCATTCAAGACTCAATCGTGGTCTTGGATTTATGATCTAGGATTTTGTTAAAGAGTTATCCCATTACCTTTAAAAAATTGCATGTGTGTAATATAAAATATATTTAATATATTTATAAAATTAATCCAGGCACACCAGGCCTTGGAATCACACACCTTATTAGCACCTAGATCTAAAAATATATATAGAAATATTTCATATTATAAGAAAAAAATGGGGTCTCTACATCATTTCCTCCTTTTAATATTTTCATCCCTAAAAATATATATAGAAATATTTCAAAGTCTTATAATGAAAAAACATGGTCTCTACATCATTCCCTCCTTCAAGATTTTCATCCTCGAAAAAAAATACTATAAAAACAACTTGGTATATTGAGCCCACATCTGGCTCTCCTACTCCCAGGGACTCTCCTTTAGGTTCTCATCCTTCCACAACATACAAACCAAGGAGATAGTCCATCCACGGAGGGTATTCCCCCATTGATCCTTGATCGCCACTGGGTACCTCATAAACATGGCTCCATCCTCGATGTCCAACTCACCCTAGTCGATGACGTGCATAGGGTCATGCATGTATCTTCTCAACTGTGACATGTGAAAGACATCATGAACTAGCTCTAGTTGTGGGGGTAGGGAGAGGAGGTAAGCAACCTCACCAATGCTCTACACGATCTCAAATATCCCAATGAATCTAAAGGATAGATTTACCTTAATGAAACCTTTGTAATCCTCATTATGAGGAGACTCTTAAAAAAACATGGTCTCTATGCTCAAAATACAAGGGCCCACAATGGTGATTTGTGCAAGATTTATATCTGCTTTAGATCATCATCATCTACTCACAGATGACATAGACCTTCTCCATCACCACCTTCACCATCTGTGGGCCCAAAAGAGATGTCTTTCCGATCTCTGTCTATCACAAGGGTGACCTGTAGGGTCTCCCATACATGACCTCAAAATGTTCTATGCCAATGGTAGAGTGATAGTTATTGTTGTGTGAAAACTCTACCTAGGGAAATTGATCTCGTTATCTCCGTTTGAAGTCGAATATGTGTAACCTCATCATATCCTCCAACACTTGGATTGTGTGCATGGTTTTCCCATTAGTCTGGGGGTGAAAGGTTTTACTCATCCTCATTTGGGACCTGAATTCCTCTTGCATGACTCTCCACAATCATGATGTAAACCATGAATCATGATCGGAGATAATCATCAAGGGCACCCCATAAAGGAAAACTATCTCCCGTATGCACAACTTCCTCAAACTCTCCATTGAACTCTACTATCTGATAGCAAGGAAGTGTGCTAACTTCATGAGTTGGACAACTATCACCCAGATTTTTTCATGGCCCTTCAATGTCTACAAAATCCCTATGAAAAATTCTATGTATATGTCATCCCAATTCCACTCCAGGATCTCAAGGGGTTGCAACAACCCTGCCAAAACTTGGTGCTCAACCTTCACCTATTGACAGGTGAGCCACTGAGAGAGGAACTCAGCAATGATTCATCTCATTCTGGAAACTACCACTGAAGGTCTCTGTACATCTTCCCCACATCCAGAAGTACAACTAGCATAAAAGTGTGGAACTATCACATCACCTCCTTCCGCATCGTGATTGGAACCATCGTTTGTCCCTGAAAAAATATGACATGATTCCCTCCTTCATAATATTCATATGGTGAAACCCCCATGGATATATGGTCATTTAAGACCTCACAGTTAATATCTCCCAGTTGGGAATCTCTCACATGCTCGAGAAGTAGATGATTCAACACCATCAACTATAGAAAAATTACACCCTCTTGCTCCACCATGATTAGATACAATAATGCTAACTACTTCGAAGCCTCATGCACCAAGAAATACCAAGACTTCTTGTTCAAGGAATTTATTACTACATTTACCTTCCTTTGAGTATAGAATATCTCAAAGTCATAGTCCCGCATGAACTCCAACCAACAACACCATCTCAGGTTCAAGTCTCTCTGCGTGAAGATGTATCTGTGACTCTAATGGTCTGAGTAAACCATAAAGTGCTCTCCTAGAAGGTAGTGCCTTCATATCCTTAGGGAAAAGAACACCACTTCCATCTCTAGGTTGTGAGTCACATATTTCTTCTCATGGGGTCTCAAATTCCTTGACCCGTATATGATAACTACCTATCATTTCATCAACACACAACTAAGCCCAACTCTTGATCCATCGCAATAAAATACATACTTCATGCCCTTCTCTGGTAGTCTCAACATAGGGTAACTCATCATACTCAGCCTCAACTCCTCAAAGTCCCTTTGGCACTACTCAGTCTAGGTAAATGGATTAACTTTCCACGTTAGGGTGGTCAAAGGGGCTGTAATTATAGAGATGTTTGCCAGAAACCTCATGTAGTACCCTGCAAAGCCAAGAAAGATCTACACCCCTGACATGCTCTTGGGTGGCTCCCAAGAAAGCACCGAATCAATCTTCACTGGGTCCATGGATAAACTATGCTCTGAAATTAAATGCCCTGGGAAGTGGACCTCATGTATCCTGAACTGGAACTTCAAGATTTTCCCATAAAGTTAGTGATTTTAAAGAAAATCTAGAACCATCCTCAAATTCTCTAATTGTTACTATTCTAATGAAGAGTGGATGAGTATGTTATCAATGAAGACGACTAAAAATTGGTCTAAGTACAATTGGAATATTTGGTTTATCAAATCTATAAAAACAGTGGGGCATTAGTCACACCAAAGGGAATCACTAGAAACTCATAGTGTCCTTAGCGACATTGGAATACTAGTTAAGGAATATCAGCCTCGTGAACCCTAAACTGGGGGTATCCAGACCTAAGATCAATCTTTGAGAACCATCTTGTGGCTCAAAACTAGTTAAAGAGGCCGTTAATCCTTAGAAAGGGGGTACTTATTCTTTATCATGGTATGGTTCAAGTGACGATAATCCAAGAAAAGCCACAAGCTCATGTCCACACTTTTTACAAACAACAATGGAGATACTTAAGGGGACACACTAGGTTTGATGAAACCCTTCCCTCAAAGGTCTTCCAACTACAACTAAAACTTCCAAATCTTGGTAGTATCCAATCGATATACCGTAGAAGTTATCAAAGTTGTGCCTGGATGTAATTCAATGTAAAAATCCATCTCCTACCTCGAAGATAGTCACAAAACATCCTTGGGGAAGACGTCCATATAATCCTCCATGATTTAAGGAAACCAGATACCATAAGATCCTCCTACACCAAGGGATATACATGTCAACTGATGGGTGATGGGATACATCCTTCTACTTGCAGAACCTACTCATCCCACCATGAAATCCATCTCATCCATAAAGGTGAATCTCATCCCATCAGTGTGAAGTAATCTAACACATCTACGGTGATAGTAAATCTAGGTTTTGAACATGGAAAACTAATGCATATCCAAGATGATTTCATAGGGTTTTATCATGATGACCAAAAGGCCCCACGTAAAACTCTCTCCACCAAGTGATAGCTCGCACTGCCAATATATAAAAGATACAGAAGAAGAGTTCTCTATAGGAACCTCAAGATAGAGTTTCTGGGATAACACCTCAAATGGGAGCTCTAGATCTCACACTAGGAGTATAGAGATAACAGAATGACTCGAACATGCGTCTACTAATACTGAACCAAGAGTAGAAAACACGTAGATCGTGCCTCTAATCATCTCCTACACTACGGGGTCTTATGCCTCCAAAGCTTGCAACTATCCATGACCCTAATTTCCAGCTACCTGAGCCTGATGTGGGATACCTGGTGGTGGTAGTGGAAGAATATTATAGTTTTTTCAACTACCCACAACTCCTACTAATACTCTTCTAGTTCCACTTCTACATAGACCACCCTACCCTCTCCTGGGAGATCCCTAATCATGGAGTCGCCTCTACTATGTCACTCTTCCAACTATCTGTTAGCACTCCTTAGTAAGTATGTTCTATAAATATTGTGTTTTGTGACCATAACCATCATAAGTATATCACCGACCCTATCTGGCCTATTCTAGTGCTCTGCGCTGCCCCTGACCATATTCCTGAGTCTGATCTTGGGGTCGTCTTCTGCATCGAGATCCTATCGTCTGGAATCTACTGGCTACTGAAGATGACTCAGTTATGTGAATCCCACTACCTACTCTAGCTGTTTGGATTCCCTATGATAGGAATCTCTCTATCACTAGTTCTTTTTCTAATACCCCAACATAAGAGGGGATACACAAGGGAACCACGTTGGAACAAATCTATCTGTGGAGTACCTGATCAAACATATATTCTTGGAAGTATCAACATCAGATCATGTCATGGGAGTACCGAGTAAGGTTTGTGAACCTCATTGAGTACTCAACCACCATCATCCCTCCTTGTTGTAGCTCTAGAAATTTCTGAATCTAGACTGAGCACAATCAGGAGGGTAGTACCCTTCATGGACCAGCTGTTGGAAGTCGGTACATGAGAGTGTCGACTCATAATTCATCTATGTCACAAGGATCCACCAGTTCCCAACTTCTCTATGGAAAAGGATAGCTTCCAGTTTGACAACCTAATCCCTTAGGGTCCAAATGAGCCTGAAGATATGGACCATTGACTCTAGCCAATCCTCTTTTTTTTCTGAGGATCTGGCTTGCCATGGAACCTCTACATCCTCTAGCGTTAGAAATTGTGGAGTGCTCAAAGCCTACGCACATCCTCAGCTTGCTCTATTTAGATGATCTATTTCTTGATAGGTGGTGGTGCTACTACCTGTCCACCTAGAAGAAGAATCTCCTAGGATGGACCTTGAACTGAGGCCTTATCTCTCATCAGACCGTCATCATGATCCAGAACTGGTATCCTGGCTGATTTTCATCACAAAAGTATCTTGAAAGTTATTAAGACGTACCATGTTCAGATGAGAATATATATATATATAACAATAATTATGAGCTTAATCAAGAAGGATAGTCAAAGACTCGATCCTATATGATACATCTACCATTGATCCCTATAACCAATGTCTCGGTATGCCGAGTCAAAAAGCAGGTAGTTAAGGTCCCGGTGAATGGGTATGTCAGCCGCCTGCACCATCACTAGATTCCCTGACCTGAGATCCACACTCAAGATAGTCTAAAACTATTTCTCTAATCCCAACCTAAATGGGGGACCTTTTCCCAAGAACCTGTATGCACGCACCCATCCATCTCAATGTAGAAGTATAGATGAACAATAATAAAAAGATGTAATAGCTAAAAAGTAAACCAACCATGTAGAACCTATATGGTGTACAAGAGTACGAAAGTTCGAATAGAAAAGAAAATGGAAAAAATACACACCCAACTAGAAATATGTCCCAACCTAACAAAACTAGAAAAGTAAACTACTGAGAAATCCGTACTGCTGATCTCCAAGTTGCGAACATCATACATTGTCCAAAGTATCATGTATCCCTAAGCTCATCTAAAGTCACCACCAATCTTTCCTTCATCTGTATAAGATAAAAAACGTGCAGAAAAATCCCATTTAGGGGTGAGTATATATATACCTATTAGGATGCTCTGTAATATGAAGGGGGGAAAGTAAGATATACAACAATAATATAAAGATAGTAGATAGTATACAAGATGAAAGATACAATGTAAGAGAACAACTCAACCCAAACCAAGAGAGAGTAACCTCGTCTAAACACATGGGGCTCAACACAGTGTGTAGATGAACTGCACATCAAGTATTTTCCATCTATAACAATAGATTAAACTCATCCAACCACAATAAGATAAACACGGAAAGCATGTGGCATAACCCACACATCTCCACATCTCATGGAAAGAGAGTAACTAAATCCAAAGGTATGGATACAGATGCATATATATATGCTTAGTCAAAAGAATACCAAACAAGAGAGTAAGGGGATCTCCATCACACCGATCATCCTAGGAAGAATAGTAACGAATAGTTCCAAAACTCCATCAATGATGCCCAACATCTCACACATCTTTTTATAAGTATCCATGTGAAGGACCATGACTCATCATTGTGCCACATAGTCGGGGGAACAAAATCCAAGTAGAGGACTCAATCCCTAGTTCGTTAGGGGGTTCCACTCCTATAGTATTAGTAGAGGACTCACACCATAGTAGGTTATGGGGGTTCTACTTTAGTTTCACGGGGTTCCACTCTAGTCATCAAGGACCTGCACCCTATCCGATAGGGGGATTCCATTTATAAGGTAGAGGACCCACACCCAAGATGATGGGGTGTTCCACTTATAGGTTGAGGACCGACACCCTGGGGTGAAAAGGGGGTTCCACTCAAATCATTTAGGACCCACGCCCTATCCGATATAGGGGTTTCACTTGGTAAGAAGATGTTAGGACCCACGCCCATACTGATGGGGGTTCCACTCCAGTATCCCTGATGATCCTCTTCCCGATCACTGTTTTCATCATGCATTTCCTCAAATAAGCATTTCACCCTGAACATTTGACATCATATATCAAAATCCACTATAGAGGGCACCATTGTGTTCTACATGAAAAAATCTCAAGATAGAATACACACAGGCCAAAATTCATGTCCAAATTAAGGAGATATGGAACCTTGAAGTTTTCTTGAAAGGAACCAAGTAGTACATAGTGTGTGAGGGTACCTATAAAGAACTGTAAAATTCAAGGGAAATTTTTTTTTCTTAATTTTCTTTGGGATTTTACAAGAACGCAGTTTCTGACGGCACCTGATTCCGAGGCCCGTTGTTCCCGGAATCATTTTCTGAAGTTTAGATCAGGTACGTTCAGTGAACGAACGAACGGGTTTTTCTAACTTTTGAACCGGTGCTCGGAATTGAATTCTGAGGGCACCGATGGAATCATAGCACCGGTAATTGCTTAGAAACACCTTTTCCAGAGTTGCGTTTGCTCGGGTGTGGTTTTTAAATTTTGGGGTTAAGTAAAGGAATAAAATAAAAGTGGTGCAACCAATTTTATTTTATTTTTGTTTAACCTATGCTAAGTGGATGAAGTGGGACCCACAATATCCTACCCACTAGGTAGGATAATTGGGAGGTGGGACCCACATGATCCCCACTGTTTCTTTTCTTCCTCAACCCCCTCCTTTATTAAGGTAACGCATCCGCACCCCTATTAAGTGGAAGTCAACCCTTGCGTTTTTCTGTTTATGAAACGCCTCATTTAATTTGGTGGTTTAAACGTTGCAATTAATTCACTTAATTGATTGTTTCATTTTTGAATTTCAAAACGCTTGGCTTGAGAAATAAAATAAGACAACTCTTATTTTATTAAGGGTTGTTGGGTTGTGAGAGGCTTGGGAGAATTTTCTCAAGATCTTGAAGTTCTTCCTCCTCGACGAAGAATGCGAAGAACGTGAAGAACGCGAAGAACGCCGACCTCCGACGATGGACGACGGTGAGAGACGCCTTCCTTGGAGATCGACGGCCTGAAGCGCATCACCTCGTTCTTTCTTTCCACATCAAAGGAAGGGAGACACCGGTCCTCCGCGATGCGACGATCCGCCTTCTTCCACGGTGATCAATTCCGTGACATCCCTTTCTGCGACAACCTCGTTCGACGACTACGCTCGAGGTAGGGGTTTATTTTTTTTAATTATTTTTTCCTGATTACTTCCTTTGTCGTTCTTCGTGAAAATTTTCCGCTTGTTATCGATTAACGGGAGGGGGCCGGACCGCACAAACACGGCCGACCCTCCTCCCTTGTAAGTTGTGTTGATGCGGTTCGAAGGAAAGTGGTGCGGTGAAACGGCACCGCGTGGGATCATATGGCAAGGGTGCGTGGCACCGTCGCACTGCGCTGTTGAAGTTGAACAAAGGCAGGGCGCAGTCACGCCGCGCCGGATGGATCAAGACCGCGGCTTAGGCCGTGGCAGAGCAGGGACCGGTGGCTGGTTCTGGGCCGTCGGCGTCGGAGCAGGGGGACCGGCCCATGTCGGTCCCGTGGCGGTAGCAGCCAACCAGCCAGAGCGGGCCGACCGGTCAGGGGAAAACTAGGGGTTTGAAACCCCCGGTTGGCCAGCAGGTGTGACCCCCCGCATGGGGGCCGCAACTTCACTACGTGGGGGGCAGCGCGCCCCCCCTTCACCGGTTGGCCGTTACGGCCGAGCCGCCTAGCCGCCTGGCCACCTGGCTAGGCCGAGCGTGCCCAAGCCGGACCGCCAGGCCGAGCCGCCCCCAGGCCGGGCCGGGCCATGCCCAAGCGGGCCGGACCCGGTTCCAGGTCGGGTCGACCCGGTTCGGGCCGACCCAAGGGGTCTCGGGCCGGATCGGTCTGGGTCCGAAACCCCCACTCCCGGACCCCTTTCGGTCTTTTGCCCATAACTTGGGCTGGGGACCTCCGATGGACACACCATCAGCTGTGATGCGATCCTTGGATCGATCCGGTCGTTTAGGTATATTACACTCAAGGTTTTGGAGAACTTTGCGTTTGCCCGGGTTGGTTCGTACACGAAACCAATCGGCCCCTCAGAGTGGAAACACTTATAACTTGAGCTCCGGACGTCCGATTGATGTGCCGTCGACTTTGATGGATTCCTCTTAGTGAGAAAAACCCTTTGGATTACTTCGCTCGAGGTTTGGACACAGTTGGAGTACGGTCTGGCTGGTTTTGACTTAAAAACCAACCAGGCCCCTGGGATGAAAAGGCCAATAACTCTCAGACCGGGCGTCCGATTGACGCGCCGTCTGTGACGTTGAGTTCCTGTTGACGATACGGAACTTTTGGATACATAAACTCTGGACTATGTGTCAGTTGATGTATCATCCCCTCGGATAGTGGAGAGGACCCTCCCGAACGAGCTTACTGTGTGCGGGAACCCTAGAGCTGGTTGCGACAGCGACGACGATGATGACTGTACAGAAATCCTCCGCGGATTCGACGACAATGACTACATCACTCAGAAATCCTACATGGGTCATTGCTAACAATCCTGTGTGGGTTAGATTCTGTGTGGGTCAGCGCTCAACGGTCCTGTGTGGGCCAGCGCCTACAGATCCTGTGTGGGTCATTGCGGGGGTTAGTTACCTATCGATCCTTTGTGGGTCATTGCGGGGGTTAGTACCTATCGATCCTGTGTGGGTCCGACGGATTAGATGAATCAGTGGCTACATCTGATCTTCTCTATCGTCTTACGAAGAAGTATACCTGTGTGAGTTGAATCTTGACTTTCAATCCTTATCTTCGATAAGATTGACTTGATATCCTGTGTGGATTATGTTATGCTTTCCTGTGTGGATTGGGTTGTGATTTCCTGTGTGGACTGGGTTGTACTTGGGCTCGGATGTTGGATCCGAACGAGAATTGATGACTTAGGTATATGTATGGGAATATACCTAAGTAGTGTTCGATGTTACTTCGTGATTGTATCTTTCCTTTGTGGATTATCCTTTGTGGATTCTGGGAGACCTTTGGGGGTCTTGAGGTCCCTACTGAGTAGCTTATACTCACTCCTACACGGGCTATGCCCGCACTACGTTGTGCTGGTTGTAGACGACGGACAGCGCTGATCGTGGTTGAGGCACGAGGAGCAGGTCGGTACCCAAAGGTGGACCACTGGGTGGGCCATACTCGAAGCGGACGGCTGGACCCGAGGAGCTATGGAGGCTATCTGTACCCACCCTTCAGGTGGGACTTTCAGTGGACGGCTTGAGGCTGCGGCTTTACTTTTTAGTTGTTGTACTACCTTTTTCAGTTGTACTTTACTTTCAGTTGGGTTTGTATTCTGTCCCATTTACTTTCCGCACTTACTTGTACTCAGTTTACTTAGTGTTTACTTCCTCTTGTACTCTGTGTGTTTTTTTACCTTACAAAGACAATGTCTTCCCTTTTATCGGGAATTACGCCTTGGTGCTAGTCGTCAGCCCTGGCCTATGGAAGGCGGGCTTGGGGTAGTCACGGCACTGGCCCCGAGGATGGGTCGTGACAAATTGGTATCAAAGGAGTTCAGTTCTTCCACAGAACTTTGGACTCTGATCTTTCTTCTATGTGAAGCAATAGTGTTAAGAGTATTGAGTGTGGTTATCAGTCCCGGGAGTCCAGTGTTGGTGCGGCGACCGGCGTATCCGTACACCAGGACCCTAACTTCTGATTTCCGACTTAGTGCACGAAAACATTGATTCATTGTGTGTTTAGAGTTTTCTTTGTGATTACTTTGTGTCAGCTCACCAGGTATACTGTTTTGACTGTGGTGCACCTGTCTCTTTTCAGGATGTCCCCACAACTACAGCCAGCTAGGGTTCCGAGCGTTGTGCGGGACGACAACCCACCGAGCGACGAGGCCTCAGTACAAGGCCCTTTGACAGCAGAGGCACCGACGGTACCTCTACCCGCCGAGCCACTGATGCTACCAGCCCCAGCCATTGATGATGCACGTCGCCTTAGTGCACTGCACAAGTTTCAACATCAGTGACCACCCAGGTTCCGCGGGGAGACCGACCCTCAGGCAGTCGAGGATTGGATGGAGGCAGTTGTATGAGTTTTCAGGTTAGTGAGGACACCAGCAGACCTCATGGTGATCCTCACAGCGAGCCTCCTGCACGTGGCAGCAGGCATATGGTGGAGCTTGATGCTCCAGGTGCACGACGAGGCATCTCTCCTCTGGATGGACTTTGAGAGCCTCTTCCGCTAGGAGTTTGTCCCAACCACCCTCTGTGCGGTGCGCATCCAAGAGCTTCTACAGCTGCGGCAGAGCAGCTTGACGGTCGCCCAGTACTCGGCGAGATTTACAGATCTCTCGTGCTATTCGAAGGACATGGTACGGGACCCATTCTTCCGGTCCCGGACCTTCGAGCAGGGATTGAGGCAGGAGATTAGGGCATCGATGATCTCCCTCAGCATTCCGACATAGGAAGGGGTACTGGAGTGATCCCTTCTCATCCAGAGCTTCCTTGCTAAGCCTACATCAGCAGTGAGACCTACTGCAGGCCGGCACGTAGTAGAGTCTTATGTAGTAGGCAGTCGATGAATAACACTTGGGTCCAGGGAGACCAGACCCTCAGGCAGACGACCTCAGGACACTAGCTCGGAGGTACAGGGCACTCAGCGCGGAGCCAGTCTTTCTAGAGACAGACAGTGCTACGCATGCGGTGGGCAGGGCCACATGGCTCGTGACTGCCTGACCCGCCATGCGGAGGAGCAGCAGACGGTTGAGGGACCTCCCAGGCAGAGGCAGAGGGTCGACCGTGGCGGTCTGCAGGGAGTAGGCGGACGAGGCAGAGGAGCTGTCCGAGCAGCAGGTGGTGGGCAATGCTTTCAGGCTCTACCACCAGCACCCCCTTGAGGTCCACCTCGACCATAGGGAGATGGAGGCCAGAGACAGGCATAACTTCAGGTAGCGGAGGCCTACGACCACGGCGCGCCCGAGATGATTCGAGGTATGATCTGTGTCTATTCCACCCTTGATGCAGTTCTTATAGACACATGAGTGAGTCATTCTTTCATAGCCGCTGCCCTTGTTCGGAGCTCAGAGAATCCGACAGAGCCGATGGCTCGATCCTTATGGCTAGAGACTCCTACGGGAGCAGACTCGACGATTACGCACTGGTGTCGGTAGTGTGAGCTTACTCTAGGAGGTGAGAGATTCAGCTCGGATCTCCTTGTAGCGGTGTCGAGGCCTTACGACGTCATCTTGGTCATGGATTGGTTATCTATAGTCCATGCTCAGATTGACTGTATTAGGCGCAAGGTGTGATGTGTGCGCACCGACGGGAGCAGGTCCACCTTCACCGGTGAGAAGGGAGCCTTCGCAGCACAGGATGGACTCACGCATAGAAGAGGAAAACCCATCACTCATAAGTTGTCTATCCTCATCCAAGGAGTAGTAGACGTGCGGAGTCCTGGTTTTCCTACAGTGGTGGATCAGTATGCGGAAGTTTTCCTCGATGACGTCCCAGGGCTACCTCCTCGCAGAGAGGTAGACTTCTATATTGACATGTACCCCGGGACAGCCCCGATATCCACTCCAGCATATTGGATGTCCCCCGCTGATCTTCGAGAGCTACGGGTACAGTTGGAGGACTTGTAGGGAAAGAGATTCATCCGACCCAGTGTTTCACCCTGGGCTTCCCTGATATTGTTCGCCAAGAAGGCAGACGGGAGCTTGCGACTTTGTGTCGACTATCGTCTCCTGAACCAGGTGACAGTGAGGAAAATGTATATGCTACCGAGGATTTATGACCTCTTCGATCAGCTCAAGGAAGCACGGTGGTTCTCGAAGATAGACCTCAGGTCAGGCTATCATCAACTCAAATTTTGGGACGAGGACGTGCAGAAGACGACCTTCAAATGTCGGTATGGCCACTATGAGTTCTTGGTTATTCCTTTCAGCATGACCAATGCTCCATCAGTGTTCATGGGCCTCATGAACAGGATCTTTCATCCATACCTCGATCGATTTGTCATAGTCTTCATTGACGATATTTTGATATACTCAACGACTGGGGATGAGCACGCCTACCACTTGCGGGTTGTACTGGACACACTCTAAGAGCACCAGCTTTATGGTAAGCTCTCGAAGTGTCAGTTTAGGATACGTGAGGTCCACTTCTTGGTACACGTCATCTCTGAGGTGGGATTTGCGGTGGATCCTCCGAAGATCGAGGCAGTGCTATCTTGGGAGCCACCCAGGAGCGTGATGGAGGTGCGGAGTTTCTTGGGTCTAGTTGGGTACTACCGGAGATTTGTGCCAGACTTCTCTAGAGTTGCAACACCACTATCAGCTTTGACGAAGAAGGGGAAACCCTTTGTGTGGTCAGACAGATGTCAGCAGAGCTTCCAGGAGCTGAGACAGATATTGACTAGAATGCCTATCTTGAGACTACCAGAGGAGGGAGTTGGGTACGTAGTTTACTGCGATGCATCAGGGACCAGACTCGGATGTGTCCTGATGCAGGAGCGGGCTGTGATCACCTATGGATCACATAATTTGAGGAAGCATGAGAATAACTACGCTACCCATGACCTGGAGTTAGAAGCAGTGGTCTTCACTCTGAAGATGTGGCGACACTATCTGATGGGCGAGCGCTTTACAGTCTATTCTGACCATCAGAGTCTCAGGTACATCTTCTCACAGAAGGACCTGAACCTGAGATAGTGGTGATGGCTCGAGTTCCTCCAGGACTATGAATTTGAGATAGTCTATACTCCCAGGAAGGGGAACGTATTAGTCGATGCTCTCAGCAGGAGGACGAGAATTCAGCTACTTGAGGAGGCGATAGAGCAACTAGCCACTTTTGCAGATATCCTTCATGGATAGAGATGGAGCAGCCTTCCTTCAGTCACTCACAGTCACTCCTCCACTACTACAGCGGGTCAGAGAGTCACAGCATGGGGACACCGACTGTGAGACGCGGCGTGTGCAAATATCCTCAGGACAGGCACCTGATGGTTTCTCTTTAGGAGGAGAGCACGACGTCCTTTTCAGAGGACATACCTTAGTAAAAATTGCTTTACGGGACGATGTGCTGAGAGAGTTTCACACTTCCCCTTTGGCGGTACATACTGGAGTGGCGAAGATGTACCAGGATCTTAGACGACAACATTGGTGGCCGGGCATGAAGAAGGCTGTGGCAGAATTCGTTTCTCGATGCCTCACCTGCCAGCAGGTGAAGGCATAGCACCAGGTACCAGTAGGCTTGGTACAGCCCTTGGAGGTCCCGGAGTGGAAGTGGGACGACATATCTATGGACTTCGTGAATGGACTTCCATGCACTTCCAGAGGCCACGACTCCATTTGGGTGATTTTAGACCGACTCACCAAGTCGGCTCATTTCTTACCCATCAAAGAGCAGGGCTCAGTGGAGAGCTCGGGACGTCTCTACGTTTAGTAGATTGTACGACTTCATGGTGTGCCATTATCTATCGTCTCCAATCGAGATGCTCTCTTTACTTCTCGGCTTTGGAAGGGGTTGCAGGAGGCGTTCGGGATGCAGCTACGTCTGAGCACCGCCTTTCACCCTCAGACAGATGGTCAGACAGAGAGGACCATTCAGACTCTCGAGGACATACTCCGCGCATGTATCCTCGACTTTAGTCGCAGTTGGTAGGACCACCTACCCTTGGTGGAGTTTGCGTAAAACAACAGATACCACTCCACCATCGGGATGGCACCATACGAGGCGTTGTACGACCGACCTTGCAGATCTCCTATGTGCTGGACAGACCCTGGGGAGTCAGCACTTGTGGGACCGGAGATGGTCCAGGCCACGATAGAGAAGGTCCAGGTCATCCAGGAGCGGATGAGGACAGCTCAGAGCCGGCAGAAGTCTTATGCTGACAGGAGGCGGAGGCCACTGGAGTTCGAGGATGGCGACCACGTCTTCTTACGGGTCTCACTTAGACGTGGTTTACGAAGATTTGGTCGAGGCGGCAAGTTGTCTCCACACTTCATCGGATCATTCCAGGTCCTCAGCAGGATTAGAGAGGTGTCTTATCGCCTGACTCTACCACCTCAGTTGCACCGGGTTCATGACGTCTTCCGCGTATCCCGGCTGAGGAGATACGTGCACGACCCGACGCATATCATTGACCATGGGGAGCTGGATGTAGATGATGGGGAAACTTTTGCGGAGGTACCAGCGGAGATTGAGGATCAACAGGAGCGGGTCCTACGTGGATGGTCGATTCTTCTAGTGCGCATCAGATGGCAGCACGGGAACCTCCAGGAGAGCACTTAGGAGCGGGAGGATTAGATGCGTGCTCAGTACCCACATTTGTTTCCCTAGTTTTTTATGTATCTTTACGGGGACATAAATTCCTGAGGTGGGAGTAATGTAAAGACCCGTAGAATTCAAGAGAATTTTTTTTTTCTTAATTTTCTTTGGGATTTTACAAGAACGCAGTTTCTGACGGCACCTGATTCCGAGGCCCGGTGTGCCCGAAATCATTTTCTTAAGTTTAGCTCGGGTACGTTCAGTGAACGAACGAACGAGTTTTTCTAACTTTTGAACCGGTGCTCAGAATCGAATTCTGAGGGCACCGATGGAATCGCAGCACCAGTAATTGCTTAGAAACACCTTTTTCGGAGTTGCGTTTGCTCGGGTGTGGTTTTTAAATTTTGGGGTTAATTAAAGGAATAAAATAAAAGTGGTGCAACCAATTTTATTTTATTTTTATTTAACCTAAGCTAAGTGGATGAAATGTGACCCACAATATCCTACCCACTAGGTAGGATAATTTTGATGTGGGACCCACAAGATCCCAACCATTTATTTTCTTCCTCAACCCCCTCCTTTATTAAGGTAACGCACCCGCGCCCCTATTAAGTGGAATTCAACCCTTGCGTTTTTCTGTTTATGAAATGCCTCATTTAATTTGGCGGTTTAAACGTTGCAATTAATTCACTTAATTGATTGTTTCATTTTTGAATTTCAAAACGCATGGCTTGAGAAATAAAATAAGACAACTCTTATTTTATTAAGGGTTGTTGGGTTGTGAGAGGCTTGGGAGAATTTTCTCAAGATCTTGAAGTTCTTCCTCCTCGACGAATAACGCGAAGAACATGAAGAACGTGAAGAACGCCGACCTCCGACGACGGACGACGGTGAGAGACGCCTTCCTCGCAGATCGACGACCCGACGCACATCACCTCATTCTTTCTTTCTGTGTCAAAGGAAGGGAGAAACCGGTCCTCTGCGACGCGACGATCCCCCTTCTTCCACGGCGATCAATTCTGGGACGTCTCTTTCTGCGACAACCTCGTTCGACGACTACGCTCGAGGTAGGGGTTTACTTTTTTTAATTTTTTGTTCCTGATTACTTCATTTTCCGTTCTTCGTGAAACTTTGCCGCATGCTATTGATTAACGGGAGGGGGCCGGACTGCACAAACACGGCCGACCCTCCTCCCTTGTAAGTTGTGTTGATGCGGTTCGAAGGAAAGCGGCGCGGTGCAACGACACCGCGCAGGATCATACGACAAAGGTGCGCGGCGCCGTCGCACCACGCCGTTGAAGTTGAACAAAGGCGTGGCGCCGTCGCGCCGCGCCGGAGAACCTCGAAGGAACCTCGAAGACACCGCGTTCGGAGCGGGGCCGCGGCGGAGGGGCGCGGCGCTGTCGCGACTTACCGGACGGATCAAGACTGCGGCTTAGGCTGCGGCCGAGCAGGGACTGGCGGCCAGTTCCGGGCCGCCGGCGTCCGAGCAGGGGGACCGGCCCATGCCGGTCCTGTGGCGGCAGTAGCCGGCCGGCCAGAGCGGGCCGACAGGTCAGGGGAAAACCGGGGGTTCGTAACCCCCGGTTGTCCAGCAGGTGCGGCCCCCCACATGGGGGTCGTGGCTTCTTTACACAGGGGGCAGCACCCCCCCTCCCCCCGTCACCGCTCGGCCGTTACGGCCGAGCCACCTGGCCAGGCCGAGCACGCCCAGGCCGGACCGCCAGGCCGAGCCGCGCCCAGGCCGGGCCGGGCCGTGCCATCTGGGCCGGACCGTTCCCAAGCGGGCCGGACCCGGTTCGGGCCGACCCAAGGGGTCTCGGGCTGGATTGTTCCGGGCCCGAAACCCCCACTCCCGGACCCCTTTCGGTATTTTGCCCATAACTTGGGCTGGTGACCTCTAATCGACGCACCGTCAGCTGCAATGCGATCCTTGGATCGAGACGGTCATTTCGGTATATTACACTCAAGGTTTTGGAGAACTCTGGGTTCGGCCGGGTTGGTTCGTACCCAAAACCAACCGGGCCCTCGGAGCAGAAACGCTTATAACTTTAGCTACGGACGTCCGATTGACGTGCCGTCGACTTTGATGGATTCCTCTTAGTGAGATGGACCTTTTGGATTACTATGCTTGAGGTTTGGACGCAGTTGGTGTACAGTCGGGTTGGTTTTGACTTAAAAACCAACCGGGCCCCTAGGACGAAAAAGCCAATAACTCTCAGACCGGGCGTCTGATTGACGTGCCGTCTGTGACGTTGAGTTCCTGTTGACGATACAGAACATTTGGATACATCAACTCTGGACTATGTTTCAGTTGATGTATCAGCCCCTCGGCTCATGGAGCGGACCCTCCCGAACGAGCTTGCTGTGTGCGGGAACCCTAGAGCTGGCTGCGACAGCGACGTCGATGACGACTGTACAAAAATCCTCCATGGATTCGACAGCGACGACTACAGCACTCAACGATCCTACGTGGATCAGTGCTACTGATCCTATGTGGGTCAGATCCTGTGTGGGTCAGCACTCAGCAGTCCTGTATGGGCCAGTGCCTACAGATCCTGTGTGGGTCCGATCTTGTGTGGGTCATTGCGGGGGTTAGTTACCTATCGATCCTTTGTGGGTCATTGCGGGGGTTAGTACCTATCGATCCTGTGTGGGTCCAACGGCTTAGATGAATCAGTGGATACATCTGATCATCTCTATCGTCTTACGAAGAAGTATACATGTGTGAGCTGAATCTTGACTTTCAATCCTTATCTTCGATAAGATTGACTTGATATCCTGTGTGGATTACGTTATGCTTTCCTGTGTGGATTGGGTTGTGATTTCTTATGTGGACTGGGTTATACTTGGGCTCGGATGTTGGATCCGAACGAGAATTGATGACTTAGGTATATGTATGGGCATATACCTAAGTAGTGTTGGATGTTACTTCGTGATTGTATCTTTCCTTTGTGGATTATCCTTTGTGGATTCTGGGAGGCCTTCGGGGGTCTCGGGGTCCCTACTGAGTAGCTTATACTCACCCCTGCACGGGCTATGCCCGCACTACGTTGTGTTGGTTACAGACGACAGACATCGCTGATCGTGGTTGAGGCACGAAGAGCAGGTCGGTACCCGGAGGTGGACCACTGGGCGGGGTGTATTCGGAGCGGACGGCTGGACCCGAGGAGCTGTGAAGGCTATATGTACCCACCCTTCAGGTGGGACTTCTAGTGGACGGCTCAAGGATGTGGCTTTACTTTTGTTCGTGTCTATATACTTTGGTATATGACCATGTGCATGGATATGTCTATGTTCTTTACCCTGTGTCTATGTAATTCGGTACATTGCCGTGTGCATGGCCGTGTACTCCCACACGGTGTCCCGCACGTGTGATCTGTCACACAACTCTCCAATCTGGGGGGTGAGGTGAACGACATGTAGGAGGGATACATGTAATTCCATCCTTATAAACTTTTGAAACACTAGTCACCATAACCAGGGGGATACACACTGTTGTGTTCATTGTGATACACAGCGTGTAGTTGGGATTTTCACAGATTCACAGATCTGCTTCCCACACACCTAATCTGATATTTCCCTTTTATTTCAACCTCATTTACACCTGTAATATGTGGATCTCAACTATATCTAGTGCTATTGATTATTTTCGGCTATTCGGTGGTTGGAAATCGGCTTTATTGGCCCACATGAGTTCCTCCATATGCATTGAACACCACAGTTCATCTCATCACCATGGATTCAATATATGTTTGTAAAAATAATCATCCCTTACTCAAAATCCCAAATATTTCCTTCTTTTTTCAATCCATGCCTCGCTCGGGATTTCAACCCGATTCTGGGGGTCTGATCTGGCTTGGTACTGCCCGACAACGTCGAACTGGGACCACAGGGGTCTAACCAATGAAGAATGTGAAGCAATTAAGGGATAAAAGAATAAGAATGGAAATTTAACCATATTCATTCAATTTTTCTCTTCCAATGATCAATAATAGGTATTTTGGGTTAGAAAACAATTGAAATAATCAATTTAATCAGTACCTGAGCACATGAAAAATCTACTGTTGGCCTAGATCAGTAGAAGGGATCATTATGCTTAATAAATTTAATCAAAAAGGGTGTAAACCACAAATTGACTAGTCCAACCTGGTGATTTAGATCATTCATCATCAAATAACGTGATCTTTAATGACTATATTAAGGAATTTCATTTGTTGTGTCCCGATCTTCTTCGATCCAGCATTTCATCATTGTTTGAGGTGATTCTCCAAAGGAAGGAGGGGAAGAAGATCTAGAATTCTCGTAGGTTTTATGTGGCTAACCCTGGAGGATTATCCATGGTAGTGTATTTGTAGGAAAATAGTTTAGGTCAAATTAATTAATTAATTAATTTAATAAATTAAATTAATCCACTGAATGTACCGCCAACGAGTGAGATATCTCAATGCCTCATGTCGACCTATCTTAGGCAGCGTATAGGGTAAAAAACTTGTTCCAGACTCAAGCTTGGTCTCAAATTTCTGAAATGAGATTTCATTTAAGAGTTATCCAATTTCTTTTAATAATTGGTGCATGAGTAATATAAATATATTTAATATATTTATAAATTTAATTCTGGGTACACTGGGACTCGAAATCGCACGTCATCTCAGTACCTAGCTCTAGAAATATATATTGAAGTATTTCAAAGTCTTACAAGGAAAAAATGAGTCTTTAAATTATTTGTTTTAGCCTATGTTTTAAAAATATTTTTTTTATGATAGGGAGGTCACTAAATATAGGCTAAATTATGGAATGAATTCAGTGTTTGAATAGATAAAGCCCATGGATTACTAAAAATGAAAACGAATTAAGGTATATTTAAAAAAAATTAACTATGAAAACATATTTCAAAGACATTTATTTATTTTGTTCAATATTTATACTATATTTGAAGCAAGATAATGGAACTAATTGCGGATATTATGTTTTAAAATTTATGAGAGAGATCATGCAGCATGAAAAGACCATCATACCCTAATAGGTAATTTCTAAAGGCAATTACAATTTCATTAAATATATTTGTTAATAATTTTTTTGTCTATATTTTCTTGATACTATAAAGATTACCGACAACATTTGTACTCTAAAGAAGAAGTAAATTTATTTAGAGATGATTGGGAAACATATATATTTTTAGAATGTTTGTCAAAAAAAAATTTAGGTGATTACCTGCTATGTTTGTGATCTAGTATGATCTATGACCTTGGAAATATATTTGGGGTGTGAATCATTAGTTTCAGAATGATTATATATTATTTTTTATCTATTTCTCAAGGATAAGTATAATGGAGGAAATAAATTTGTTTCGAATCATTGACCTATAAATAACAAAATGACTGGGAAATGGTAGAGGCTGAGGTGGAGGCATAGGAGGCTTCAGAGTTGGAGTCAAATACTGTGGTGGAGGAGGAGGTAGAGATGGAGACTGAGGTGGACACCGAGATGGAGAAGGAGATGAATTTCTATCTTGAAAACAATAAAATTGTTGGGAAATGGAGTAGAATGAGGATCATACAAAGGTTGTGTTTCAGAAAAATTGTCAAAAATTTCACACAACACTTTTCACTTAGGATAAGATCCATTGTTCATGTGTTTCAAGTGGATTTTTAAAAAAATGTTTTTACCACTTATTTAAATGATTTTATACAAGAATTCAAGTGGAGGAATTTTTTTAGAAACAAAAAAACACCACTTATTTTTTAAACTGATTATCATTAGATATATTTTCTATTAAAACATTCCAAGTACAATCAAATATTACACAAGTGTGAAAGAAACCCCTCACTAAGAACAAACTAAACAATAATAAAAAAATAGATGTAGTTTCTTTCCCATTAAGTCTCTACACTACAAATAAAAAGTTTAAGAAGTGGATCCAATAGTCACTTGAGAGTCATACAACACCAATCCAATCATCAAACAGGTATATAATACAACTCAAATGTTTGAATAAATAAGTGTGTAATCAACAACAAAATCCAGAAGGTGTATGAGAGAAAAATTGGAGGACAACGAGTATTGAGAGATCATGGTCATCGAGGAGGGATAGTGTCAAACAAAACATGAAATCAAATGAAAATAAACTTCCTTATGAGAAAATACCCAAAAATGAAAAACCCACTTAAAATGAAATCATGAAGTACCAAAAATCTAAATGAATACCCCATGGAAAAAGAAGCTAGTAGCTTGATCCAAAACCTATAAAAAATAAAGAAATACTAAATTTTATTGACTGAATCATGAATTTTTAGGAAATAATAATATAGTGGTTTCACTTTGGTGGATAGTGGAATTATTTGGGCTATTATGTCATCAATTAGATACATGATATAATATCAAAAATTCTATTGAAATCCATACAAGTAACATTCATTATGTAAAATGATCCATGTTCACAAGCTTATTAATAAAAAACTCATCATCATTCTCAATAAAAAATACATGAGAATAGGGATATTCTTATTTTGATGAACAAATAATTATGATGTTAGGTTAGAGTTTATCATCACCTAGGATATTGAAAAGGATATACTAATCTATAGCACAATTTGATAAGACTTAATTAATTTCCTAGATTTTAGTGTCATTTGGAGGAAATAAAGGGCTATACTGATGTTTAATACTTTCAAAAAGGGGTAAAAAATTTATAATTGAGTTTAGTGTCTTATAAAAATACATAATGGGACACACTAAAGTTTTTACATAAAATAAGGTAAATGGTTTATCATATATTTTGTACTCTCTATGATGGTGAAAGGGTAAGATATATTTTATTATGTTCCATAAAAAATCATATGTAAATATTTATTTTAGTTTAATCAATGAATGTTGATAGGTTTAAACTAATGATTAATGTCTTATAGGGATAAATGAAATTATCTACAAGGAAGATTCACTCCTATACTATGATCATACACTCAACAAGGATGATTCACTCACGATGATGCAATTTTATTTTTATTCTCTAACATATTCAATATTCTAGGTTATCAAACTATAATATTATTAGATAACCTAGAGTGTTGAATGAAATGTAGGATAAAAATACATGATGGAATCAACTATACCTCAAAGAAATACACGGTGTACCCTGTATGACTCAAATTGTGTGGTTTCAGTTTAATATTGAAAATTTATTAAGGCACTGTTTCATATTTATGTTTAATTTGATTAGTTATAGTATTAATAATATAAAAATTGTTTTATTATATAGGTGGATTGTTTTTCTGGAGTTGGGGTGGTTTTTTTTAAGCTTCTCAAATTTATGAGAGATTGGACTTCGAGGTTGAAACTGAGATAACAATAATAAGGAAATGGGTCAAAAATGTATCGAACAATATGTTTTTAGTTTATAATTTACATTTTAGTTTAAAACACACATCACATACTCAAAATTGATAAAACACATTAATATTGTTTTGATACTTTAGTAAAAAAATCCATAAGCCATTTTTGACTTGTAGGAATTAAGCACATCTCAATCCGATACACAATATGCTCAGTATGACTCAAAGTATTAATTATCACTTTAAAATTGATATTTTAGTTCAAAAAATGTCACTCATTGAAAACTGAGAAAATGTGCTTAGATTGTATTGATAATTTAGGACAATGATTCATAATTTATTTATGAAATATAGGAATCATTCTCACAGAAAACCCATACATAATGATACATGTCTGACTCAAAGTAATTGTTTTTAGTTTAAAATGACATTTTAGTAAAAAAACACAGGTGGCATACTCAAAACCAATAAAACACATTAGGGTTATTTTTATACTTTTAAAAAACGATTCATAAGTTATTTGGGATGCGTAGGAATCTTCCGTACCTCAATATGATGCATGGTGTGACGGGTATGACTCTAAGTGTGTCTTTTTATTTAAAACTAACATTAGTTTTACTAAAGAAGACAATTGACATACTCAAAATTGATAAAACGCATTCAGATTTCTTTCATACTTTAGGAAAACAATCCATAAGTCACTTTTTGATGATTAGGAATCATCCGCACCTCAATATGATACACGACATTCCCGATATGACTCAAAGTGTCCGTTACTAGTTTAAAATTTACATTTTAGTACAAAAAATAATCACTCCCTAAAAACCAAGAAAATATGCTCGGATTGTCTTGATAATTTAGGACAATGATTCATGATTCATTTTTGACATGTAAAAATCATTCTCATGTAAAAACCACACACTATGTGACCGGTATGAATCAAAGTACATATTTCCAATTTAAAATGGCATTTTTGTAAAAATACACAAGTGGAGTGCTAAAAACTAAAAAAAAGATTTTGTAGTATTTTGATACTTCAATAAAATGATATATAAGTCATTTGGGACATACAAGAATTAGCTTCACCTCAATCTGATGCACAATGTGATCGGTATGACTCTAAGTGCATATTTTTATTTACAATTGATATTAATTTTACTAAAAAATACAACCAACATACTCAAAACTAAGAAAACACATTTAGATTGTTTTGATACTTTAAGAAAATGATACATAAGTTATTTTTAATTCGTATGAATCATCCGCACTATTATGAACCAGCCTGGGTCAACCCTAAACCGGTCACTTGAGCCAACCTATGACAAGGCCTGAAGGGCATTCCCGATCCCCATGGGCTAGAAACTAGTGTCAGGCATCAACAGATTAGAACAAGGGAATGATTTATCCTAATAAATAAATAATGAAAAATAATCAGTATAATATGTACAATCAGTTCAATATATAAATGAAACTAAACTGAACATCATTTATACAAGAATATTAAGGTACAACTGAACTACAAAAAACAACCAATCAGACCTGATGACCACACTATCTCCATGTGACCTCACGGGTCACTCTCCAACACAATGACCAACCATCACTCAAGGCGAATGAACTCAAGTTGGAACCTTCACAATGGCTAAAAACAGAAAATAACTATAGGCATGAGTATTAAAACTCAGTAGGATATCCCAATAATCTATTCCCAATGCACTTACTTTACAATAAAAGGAACATAAATTTAAAGTTTGAACTACAATATATAAAATTATGATTTTCTACAAATTTTACTTAAAAAAAGTATGACCCTTTTCCCTTATTCATTTCCAAACCCAAGTTCATTACATTAGTGATATATCAATTTTCAAGGAGAAAGTGATGCCTACATTTTCAACTTTCACAAAAGAGGATAAAATTATTTTATTTAAAACATTTTTCTTAAACCCTTTTTAAAGAAACACATCAATTTCCAAGAAAACTCCAAATAAGAAGGAACTACAGTAATCACACAATAAGGGAAATGGAAATAACATACAAGTACAACATTCATCACTGTAAGAAACTAAGATCCAATAGACATAGGTGAACCCAGGAGATCAAGAATAATCCAGAATATACTAATACATGAGGCCCCATCCTCAGTAGCATGCCACACATGATGAAATCAAAAACGCTCAATACGCTCAGCCACCCTAACTCAGGACAGACCAAGAGAAAATCCCATAAAAATAAACCCAAATATATACACTTACTATGGGCCACAATAATCATTCTTAGAAAATTATCTCAATATTCTAGGTTCTCATGTATCGTGTATATAATGAGGGTGAGCCAGCTGAGTATCCAATCACATGTATATATAAATAATAAATCAACAACATACATCACCTCGATCCACTCCAAGGACCGATCTCACCCCATAGAACATAAAGAGTCTAAACCGAGGAACTATGATAATGGATTGCAAGGATTACATAGTGAGGAAATCCCATCCATTATACACAAAAAAATTCATGAGAATCATCTAAAGGAGGTTTTCATAATAAACATTTTCATCATTTCACAAAGTTTTCAAATGGGCCTTTAATCATTTTACCACACCAATGTTTATCAATGGTATAAAATCCACTTTTCATAAAGAGGTGTAGACACACCATTTACCACATCAAAATATTTATAAACTCATTTAAAACATCCAGGTTACGCATTTAAGGCATAAACCACTTTTATAAAAATTCCACACGGGCCATTCATCAGAAACACATGCCAAAACACCTTAAAACCCAAAATATATTTTCAAAAAAAAAATCAAAACCACATTGAAAACCAATCCAATGAACTCAAAATATAATTTTTCATGATACCAATACATTAATAAATCCAAAACAATCATTTTATGTCACAATTAACACATAAAATGCAACTGGACAATTTATCGAACACCGGGCATGCAATATTTCACAAAAACAATTTCTATTCAACACCCAAATAAGCATAAAACACTAATTGTCATGCCAGAAATTTATTCAAAGTGCTGAACGATGTTTTTAAATATCCCTAACTACATGCGAAAGCTAATGAAGCATTTTATTAAACAAGCAGTGTGCACATTTTTAACAAAGCATCACTATTTAACACAAAACAAGGCACGAACCGCTACTTTCCATACCAAAACATTTAACCAAAGCTCATATAAACATATTAATAATTCATAGATGTTAAAAAACCATTAAATCAAATATTTTGAAATTATAAAGGCATGTTCTTGGAAAACCTACCACAAAACCATGGTAAAATAACAATGCATGCTAGAAATCACTCCATGAGGGTTCCAAAACACGAAATCTATGAAGAAAAACCCTATAAAACCAAAACACTCATCAAAATAATGGGAGAAATAGAATCCTAGGTCGATCATGACCAAGGGAGAAGAGAAAATCAAGAAAAAAATGGAAGTAGAAGGAATTGGGAGGAGAAAGGAGAAGGAAATTACCATGAGAATCAAGCCCCGTGTTGAGGGTTTCTTAGATATACATAAAAGGAGCAAGAGGGGAGTCTTAGAGAGAATGGGCGAGGACTCCCCAGGTTTAGACTCACCTGGAGAAGAAATTTTGGGTGGATTTGGGTCTAAAATCCCAGGGGTAGTTTAGGAATATTTTTTTAATTCTGGGCAGACTTGCACAGTTAGGTCGCACAGTTTATTAAACCATGCGTTAAACCCTATGGGAGAAATAGGAGAGACCACACAGTTTCTCCTAAGAGACCGTATGCTCATGTTCCAGCCATGTGGTAGGTTTTAGACCTTCCACATAGTTACCTATTTTTGGAGGCATGGTTTATCAAACCATGTGCAGGCCCTTTTCAAGCCAAAATTTATGGCTTTCTTCTAAGAACTCCCAAACAAATCCAGGATCAACCATGATAGGAAAAATAGACAAATAATACAATCCAAAACTCAACACCCATCACACCTGGAACCTGAGAAAAAGACTGGGATTCCCAAAAACCCAAATCATATACCAAAACTTGAAAAACCAGGTGTGACAATTCTCCCCACCATTAACGCTTTCTATCCACAAAAAGATATAACACATTCTAGATGATGCCTATGGATTCCACATCAACACGATCCAACATCTTAATCCAAGTACATTTCTCTTACCATTAATGGAATATAAGACTCTTTCTTGAAGCCAAACAAAAACCCACAACCACTTCCCAAGAATCAACATAAGGATCAATCCATTACATACACAACCAAGCCAAGGACCATATTGTTGGGCCTTCTCCTAATAATCCCAATGATTTCTCAAACCAAATATCACTCAAAAAGTCCAACGATTTCAAGGGAGGCCATAATGGAATCTCCACCATTAGAAAACAACTAACATCTGAAAAATTCTTAGAAGGAGGCTCAACAAGACTCATGATGGGTCTCCCCACCTTTGAGAACCGACTATCAATGACCAAACAAGAATTAAACACAAACCAAAAACCTGGCCTATTCCATACAGGCCAACCCAAAACTCCCTTACAATGGCCGATCATCCTGGGCCAAAAATAATGTAACAAGGACATTAAAACTATCCACTCCTGAACAGTGGGGGTAAATCTGATCCAACAACCCCCGCATGAAATAAAACCCCCACCACAAGGGGAGGGGAGGAAAGGGACCCAATGATTGGATCACTGAAACCATAGTCAATAACTACCCACCACTCTTTACCTATGGATAGATAAAATCCAAGAACACATCCAATTCACATGGGTTATCTACATAAGGATATTGATAGGAAATACCTCATTAAAACGGTGGAGGAAAGAGCCTAACCAAACTTCCCACATTCCAGGGATTTCAGAACTCACGCCAGCTTCACTCTAAGACCTATGGCTAGAGATATGATGGTTGAAGAATCTTTTATATCATAGTTAGGTTTTGATAATTCCAACAAAGAACACACATCACCCAATTAGATGAAAATAGAATGACTGGAATTTTTAGAAATGAAAACCACACTTCCACTGAAAACAAGAGTTCATAAGGAGACTCACAACATCCGTTACATCTCAAAAACCAAGACACCATCAGCACAACCACTAAGAAAAAATATCCCTTACATTGGAAGGAAACTTACAAAAAGAAACTTCAAACAAGTTTCTAACAGCACATCACTTGTAAGGATTTCCTCCGTGATTCTTTCCAGAAACACCTTAACAGAATCGTCACAAGTGACCAAAGCATCCCCAAGCCTATCAGGGCTTCAAATCATTTGAACATAGTGGCTTTTTGTGGCCCGACTTTCCACACTAGTATCATATGAGGATCTCTTTCTCTAAAGAGGTTGATGAAAGATCTCGTGGCCTTTTGATTCCATGACCCACTCCATCAACTTTCAACCACTTCCATATATCCTTAACTGAATCTTTCTCACTACTCCTAGGGATTGAGGGAGGGAGGACTACCTCGGGCACTCCCTTCATCATGGATTCAATATGAAAATATTTTCTCACCACATCTACAAATGAAATTAGATTGAGCTCTGATACCTTCGATTGCAGGTCAAGATGAATCCAAAACTCAAAACATTGAGCCTTCATGGAATAATTTGTAGCATACCTTAGATCATAAGGGACTAGATCTATAAAGTTATGGAAATAATAAAATACTGATCCATCAACCTACTGCAAACAACCCATCTCCACCCCTTTTTTCACCATTTCTTTCTCAAAGAAATGCTGATGAATAAACAATGCCTTGAATAACTCCCAAGTAAGATATTTAAAGGGATTGTTCCGAGACACCGACTTCCACCACATCCACGGTGAACCTTCAAGCATAAAAGTTGAAAAATTAACTTTCAACAACTCAGGTGACACGATGAGGTTAATTTTCCCTTTAATCTTCCTCATCTACTCTTCCGCTTTGAGAGGATATTTTTTTCCATAAAAGAGAGGTGGATCTAGCTTATGAAACTCAAGAATGAAATCCTTAGGCTAATCAACTGGAAATCCTGCTAACGGGGAATTGCTTGAAACCGCACTACAGTCACCCATTAAAGCTACATGAGGAAAACATTGTACAAAGAAAATACAAGAACTAAATAAAGGCCAACTCAACAAAAAAAATCCTCAAGATCAAACACTGTATAAGTGACAAGATTTGAACATAGGAAAACAAGCCATTATAACATCAAGATTTCCTTTTGAAAACATCTTTAATTTAAAACAAACTTGGTTGGTTGAACACTCTCCAATGGTATTCCTTAGAGTCTCACTCACATGCATGTTTTTGTGCCACCCTAGAAACCCATCAACCATACCATATCATACATCCATTCACATTCCCATATACCACCATGCATGTAAGCACCCATAAGAACATCAAGGCTAAAGTAAAACATCCTCATTTTCTAAACCAAATCATTCATCCCATTTAAAAAATCATGTACCTTACAAAGGAATACTAACCACCAAGTCAAAATCATTTTTAGATTTCGTATATCAAACCATTTTATCATACTTGAAAAAAATGAAATCTAATGAATTTATAGAAAAATATTTTTTTCATTACATTCAAAACATTTTCCATCACCACAAAAAAAATTATTTAATCAAAATAAATTCTCTCATTTTAATTTAAAAACAACGTCCAAAATGAACATTCACTTTCCATAAACCTCACATTTTGATTAATAAAGACCAATTCTATTTAACCATTTCAATTTTATGCCCATGAGGCCACTTTAGGAAAACTCATTTTGCAAAATCCTTCCACAAAAAATTAATTCTGAAAATCATTTTTTCTACTTTAAAAAATTCAATAATTACCAATAAAACCCCATTTTCATAAATACAACACAAATGTTTTCAAAAATAAAATTCAGAATTCAAAGAAGACTCAAAATAGCTTACAAAAGGGAACTAGTGTTGGTGAGTGACTTGGCCATATGGTTTGTGGCCATATGCTAAACACACTGCCAACATGGAGAGCCCTCTAGGACCATGCCCTTGGATCCACATAGATTTCCAGGCCCTTCAATCTCACAGAGACCATTGGTATAACTCCCCTTTTTGTATCCCAATCAATAAACAATCCCTAAGGACCAAAGAAACTAATAAAACTAGAATTCTTTTGGAAACCTGAGGATAGGAACGAACAAGAGTTCGAAAATCTCTTCCCGAACCTACCTATCAAGTCTAGAAAATCCTACTCTATCTACCTTGAAATCATTAAATAATAAAGGGAACTCTGAAAAGGAAAGTTCTACTAAGAGATAACCTGCTCTGATACTGTTTTTTCATGAACCAACCCGGGTCAACCCTAAACCGATCAACTGAGCCGACCCGCAACAAGGCCCAAAGGGTGTTCCCAATCCCCACAGGCTGATAACTAGTGTCGGGAATCAGCAAATTACAATGAGGGAATGATTTCTCCCAATAAATAAATGATTACAATTAAAAAAATAAGATGTACAAGCATTTCAATATATAAATGAAACCTAACTGAACATTATTTATATAAAAATTTAAAGATACAAATGAACTATAAAATACAACCAACTGGACCTGACGACCACATTGTATCCATGTGACCTCATGGTTCACTCTCCAACACAACAATTGACCATCACTCAGGGTGAAAAAACTCAATATGGAACCTATGTAAGGGATAAAAATCTAAAAGAACTATAGGCATGAGTATTAAAACTCAATATCTTAGCCCAATAATATATTCCCAATGTACTGACTTTACAATAAAATAAACATCAATTTCAAGTTTGTACTAGAATATATAAAAGTATGATTTTCTACAAATTTTACTTAAAAACAAAGTATAACCCATTGCCCTTATTCATTTCCAAAACCATGTTTATTCCATTAGTGAGATATCAAATTTCAAGGGAAAAGTAATGCCTACATTTTCAACTTGCATAAAATAGGATGAAATTATTTTCCTTAAAAAAAAATCATAAAACCTTTATAAAGAAACACATAACTTTTCAAGAAAATTCCAAATAAGAAGTCACAATTGTAATCACACAACAAAGGCAAGGAAAATAACATAAATCACAACATTCATCACTATAGGAAACTAAGAGCCAATAAACATAGGTGAACCGAGGAGATCAAGAATAATCTAGAAGATTCTAATACATGAGACCCCATCCCCGGTATCAATCCATACACGATGAAATAAAAAATACTCAATACACCTAGCCACCCTAACTTAGGACAGACTGAGGACAAATCCCATAGTAATAAACCCAAATATATCCACCGACTATGGGATACTGGTCAGTGCATCAACTACCAGTGCAACAATCATTCTCAGAAAATTCTCTCAATATTCCAAGTTTTCAAGTCTCATGTATATAATAGGGGTGATCTAATCAATTTCATCTGAGCATCCAATCACATGTATATATAATAATAAATAAACAAAATGCATCACTCCGAGCCACTCCAAGGACCGATATCATGCCATAGAAATAATAGAACATAAAGAGTCCAAACCAAGGAACTTTGACAATGTATCACAAGGATTCCATAGTGAGTAAATCCCATAAATTATACACAAAAAATTTATGAGAAACATCCAAAGGATGTTTTTATAATAAACATTTTCATTATTTTCACAAAGTTTAGAGACGAGACTTTAATAATTTTACCACACCAACATTTTTCAATGATACAAAATAAAATTTTTATAAAGAGGTGTAAACACACTATTTTCCACATCAAAACATTTATGAACTCATTTAAAACATTCAGGTTACACATTTAAGGCATAAACCACTTTTATAAAAATGCCACACAGGCCATTCATCGAAAACACATGCCAAAACACCTTAAAAACAATAAATATTTAAAAAAAATCAAAACCACATTGGAAACCCATAAAATTACCTCAAAATATCATTTTGAATTCTTACAATACATTAATAAATCCAAAACAATCATTTTATGTCATAATTAACCCATAAAATCCAACCGGGCAATTTATCGAACACCATGCATTCAATATTTCACAAAAATATTTCTATTAAACACCCAAAGAGGCATAAAACACAAATTTTCATTCCTTAAATTTATTCAAAGTTCTGAACCATGTTTTAAATATCACAAATTACATATGAAAGCTAATGTAGCATTTTATTAAACAAGCGGTGTGTACATTTTTAACAAAGCAACACTATTTAACACAAAACAAGGCATGAATCACTACTTTTCACACACAAAAATTTAACCAAAGATCGTATAATAATATTCATAATGTATAGATGATGCAAAAACCATGAAATCAAATATTCTGAAATTATAAATCAAGCGCTTGGGAAACCAACCTCAAAACCATGGCGAAATGACAACCCATGCTTGAAATCACTCCATAAGGGTTCCAAAACCCTAAATCTATGAATAAAAACCCTAAATAACCAAAAAACCCATAAAAATAATGGAAAAACAGAACCCTAGTTTCATAATGACTAAGAGAGAATAGAAAACCAGGAAAAATATGGAAGGATGAGGAAGAGGAAAGAGAATGGAGAAGGAAATTACCTTGAGAATCAATCCCCACCTTGAGGGTCTCTTAAATCTAAATAAAAGCAGAAAGAGGAGAGACTTAGTTAGCATGGGAGAGGCCTCCCTAGATTTGGACACATATGGAGAGTAAATTTTGGGCATATTTGGGTCTAAAATTCCGAGGGGGTAGTTTAGGAAAAACTTGTTTCTTAATTCTGGGAAAACTCACACATTTAGGCCGCACGGTTTATTAAACTATGTGCCAAACCATGCAATAGAAATATGAGAGACCTCATGGTTTATCCTAAGCGACTGTACGCCCATGATCCAACCATGAAATAGGTTTTATACCTACTGCAAGGTTATGTGGGTTTGCCTACACGGTTTATCAAACCGTGTGCATACCCTTTTCAAGACAAAAAATTTGGATTTCTTCTAAAAACTCCCAAACGAACCAAAGATCAACGATGATGGAAAAACTAGAAAAATAATACACTCTAAAAATAAACACCCTTCATACTCAAAACTTGAGAAAAACACTGGGATTCCCAATGACATGGATCATAAACCAAAACCTGAAAAACTAGGTGTGACACACACCTCAATCTGATACATGATGTGCCATGTATAACTCAAAGTATCCGCTATTAGTTTAAAATTGACATTTTAGTACAAAAAAGTGTCACTCAATAAAAACTAAGAAAATGTGTTCATATTATCTTGATAATTTAAGATAAATATTCATAATTCATTCTTGATATATAGGTATAAATCTTAGATCCAACCCATAGACAATGTGACCGGTATGACTCAAAGTATGTGTCTCTAGTTTAAAATGATATTTTAGTAAAAAAAATAAGTTTCATACTCAAAACCAATAAAACGAATTCATATTATTTTGATACTTTAGAAAATTATCCATAAGTTATTTGGGATGTGTATTAATCATATGCACCTCAATCTGATGCACTCTATGACCGGTATGACTCAAATTGCATCATTTTATTTAAAATTGATATTACTTTTACTAAAAAAGACAAATGATATTCTCAAAACCAAGAATATATATTCATATTATTTTTATACTTTAGTAAAACTATTCATAAGTCATTTTTGATTTTTAGGGTGTATCCACACCTCAATCTAATACACGACGTGCCCAGTATGACTCAAAGTGTATGTTATCAGTTTAAAATTGAAATTTTAGTATAAAAAAGTGTCACTCACTAAAAACCAAGAAAAAATACTTGTATTATCTTGATAATTTAGTATAATTACTCATAAGTAATTTTTGACATGTAGAAATCTATCTCACATCAAACCCATATACTATGTGACTGGTATGACTCAAGTGCGTGTTTCAAGTTTAAAATGAAATTTTAGTAAAAAACACAAGTGGCATACTAAAAACTGATAAAAAACATTCATATTGTTTTGATAATTTAGGAAGTTGATACATAAGTTATTTGGGATGTGTAAGAATAATACATACCTCAATCTGATACATGATGTTCCCAGTTTGAATCAAAGTGTCTGTTATCAATTTAAAATTGACATTTTAGTATAAAAAAGTGTCACTCACAGAAAACTAAGAAAAAACACTTATATTGTCTTAATAATTTAGGAAAATTATTCATAATTCATTTTTAATGTGTAGGAAATATTATCACATTAAACCCACACATGATATGACCGATATGATTCAAAGTGCATGTTTCCAGTTTAAAATGACATTTTAGTAAAAAAAATAGGTAGTGTACTCAAAACCAATAAAATGAACTCATATTGTTTTGAAACTTTAGGAAAATGATCCGTAATCCATTTGGGACATTTAGGAATCAGAATCACCTCAATATGTTGCATGGTGTGACCGGTATAACTCCAAGTGAGTGTTTTTATTTAAAATTGACATTAATTTTACTAAAAAGGACAACAGACATACTCAGAACTGAGAAAACACATTCGAATTGTTTTGATACTTTTGTAAAATGATACATAAGTCATTTGTGACATGTAGAAATTATCCTCACCTCAATCCAGTACATGATGTGACTGGTATGACTCAAAGTGTCTATTATCAGTTTAAAATTGACATTTTAGTTCAAAAATAATCACTCACTAAAAACTAAGAAAATGCACTTGTATTATATTTATAGTTTAAGAAAATGATTAATAATTCATTTGTGACGTGTAAAAATTATTCTCAATTCAAAATGACACATTATGTGATCGATATGACTCAAAGTGTGTGTTTCTAGTTTAAAATGACATTTTAGTAAAAAAACACAAGTGATGTACTCAAAAAATAAGGAAATACATTTGGATTATTTTGATACTTTAAGAAAATTATCCATAAGTTATTTGGGACATGTATAAATCATCCCTACCTCAATTTGATGCACGATGTGACCAATATGACTCCAAGTTCATCTTTTCAATATATAAGTGTCATTTTATTTTAAAATACACATCACGTCGCCAAAACTCAGTAAACGAGCCTAGATTATTTTCTCAGCATTCTATATGCTTCTAATTAATTAAATTCGTTATCATTTTTATATTATACTTATTTAGTTAATTTTTACATAGATAATTCTTGAAGATGAATAATAAATGGCGTGACGTGTAATAATCAACCACAACTCAATCTGATACATAGTGTTCCTAGTATGAATCAAAGTTTAGTTTAAAATTAACACTTTCTATTTAATTTATTTCTTTATATTATTACTAAAATAATAATTTTTTTCTTATATAGGTGTGTTCTTTTTCTCGAGTAAGGGTCATTTGTTCTTTTATACAGCTGTGTTGTTTTTCTCTATAATGGTTTTTTTCTTGTATTTGTGTTGGAAATTTTATTTCATTTAAATTCTATATTTTATATTTGATTTTTCTAATTTATGGTGTTTTTTATGGTGTTGTAGTGTGTTGTAATAGTGTGATTCAGTATACCCTATTTATGGTGATGTTGTGTGTTGTAATATCACATTGCAGTATGCCCCTTTATCGTCATTGATAAAGGATGCCTTTATTAGTGCTAAACAAAGGCACTGATAAATGATGGATTTTATCAGTTCTTTTAAAAGCAATGATAAAGGGACTCTTTATCATTGTTTTTTAGTGCTGATAAAGGACCAATTTTTCAACACTTTTCTAGATCTGATAAAATCCTAAGGATTTTAACCACACTACGGTAGTTAATTCTTTTTAGCACCAATAAAAGCATATTCTAGTGCAGTTAAAGGCTTCTTTTGTAGTAGTGGAAACCCCATTTTTTATTCCATGGAGATGATATACCTCCTTGCATCATCTGTTCACCGCCGGATCTGTAACACCCGAGCTCACCCTTGGAGACCTTTATTCGCCACACGGCCTCATGGGACCACCATCTACTACTGGTTCCCCCCTTGCATCGCCGCTGTCTCCCACCGTGAGGGATCCCCTCGAGCAGTGACCACCTTGCTCGTTTTATGAAGTCACCGACCATCCATCCTATCGGCTCATCACTACCGCCAGCATCGATCATCTGTTGTTTCATGACCGGTGATCGAACTTCCAACCAACCTCGATGGTCGGGCACCCCCAATTATCATGTTAGGCATCATCCTGTGCTAATGTATCCAACATATCTCATTGTTGATCGATGACATGCATAGTGGTGGGGCTAAAAATTACCCTGTAATAAACCCCCTCCACCAAAACCAGTCATCGTGAGCCACTCCATCTCCCGTGTTTTTTTGGAACACCACCCTACTGTCGAGTGGGGTTCGTCATTTCCACCACCGATACCCATAGGCCCATTGGCACAAGTCCTAATACGTTAACCAAAGGATCAAAAACTGACTAAACTGGAACTACCCCTCCCTAGCGTCTACTTCATTGATAGTTCCTAGCTACCCACATTGCATGAATTATCAACAAGCATTGCCTCATGTAGATCTACATGGTGCTTGGTACCAATGGTGGATGTCATGCCCTCTTGTCCTTCCCAATCTGGTTAGCAATTCTCTAGTGATTGTTACTACTCTGATCCTCTTATGTTCAACGTATGCCATCATATTATGATTTCATATTTAGAGTTCAATGAGGCCTCATATATTTTGAATCTAACATGGATTTCTTGGTTAAAACAGTGCCTCCCTTCAATGGATTATTTCGACAAACATATCATTGGATTATGGGGTTTTCAAGATCAAGCAATTATGGGCCTTCTTGACAATAGGCATATCATGGTTCGGTTCACATCGGAGAATGACTTGATCAGGACTTGGTCCAATGCTCCCTGAAACTACAATAGATTATTATTATACTTATTTAGGTGGAATTATGAATTTCACATGAATTGTGATACCCCAACCATGGAGATCTGGGTTAGTTTCCCTGAACTCCCTTTACTATTTCAATAATTCCATCTGAATATGGTTGGATTACAGTCGAGGAAGAGTTTTTCTACAAACAAATTATGGTTTTTGAGTCATGGACTGATTTTTTTTTCTCATCATGTAAGAAATTGGGTTACTTAATGGAAATTTGTAGGCATGGAAGTAAGAACATACCTCAGTATATGGTTGTAGATTTAGGAGGCAATGATAAAGTCTTTGTGTCTAGTTCTGATGAAGGTCTGACAGAACAGATTATGGTTGTTCCTAGGGATCAAATTAAGGTAGAGTTTGTTCATATTTGATCACATGAGGGTGACCCAAAGGTGGAATACATTTTTAAATGATTTAGTGATGATTTTGATGATCTCAAGTCAGTTTTACAGGTTCCTTCGAGTGTAGTGGGTACTAGGGAGGTGATTGATGCTGGTGCATTGGTTTCTTTTCCCTACAATTCATTTACGGGCTTCTATGTAGGGGCTTTGTGACATGGTAGTAGACTTACCCCTGAAGTGGGGGATAAGTTAACAAGAGAGGTAGGATCTAGGGTCTATCAAACCCAGGAGAAAACATTGCAATGTGTTGAGTGGTGGGTGGATGCTTAAGAAGGGGTCTAACCCAAGATGGGTCATGTCTTGTTTAAACCTGAGTAATAGATTTGATGGCTTGCGAACATAAGTATGGGAAGAGAGATCCAACTTCTCAGGAGAAGATTCAGGGGAGAGTTTTGGTCAAGTATCAGATGATAGTACAAATGAAGGGCATGGTAGAGGTCTTCACAATCCAAGGAGGAAGAAGAGGCAGAGAGTAAACAAGGATATGGGGAGTTGCATCATGAGAATGAGTAAGAAATCCAAGGGGCATAAAGATTATTCATACCTACCTAAACCAATAGAGACAAGTTCATCTAATAAAGTTGGGTATAACATGATGGAATGTGATCCTTCTGATAAAGAGAAGGTGAAGGATAGTAGCTTGAACCTGTTGAGTGTTAATACAATGGCCGAAGGTGGTGGTTCTAAAGAACAAGCTACTGAACGGATGAGTGTCATGATGGATATTCGATCCTGGGGAGAATATGTGATATTTGAGGATGCTCTGATAGCTCCTTAGGGGCTGTTAGGCAAGGAGGATACAAATATTGATGCGCCAATGAAGCTCATGGATGGAACACAACATGAAGTAGGTGATGAGGTAGGGGAACTGTCATGGGAACTTCTCCTACACTCAGAGAAATAAATATTAGAGGAGGCATTGATTATTCATGCTTTTGATGAGGATGTAGACAAGATAGAAGGGAGAACAATTAAAGTGGACACAAATAAGGAGTAGAGTGATTGGATAAACAAGAAATATCTAATTTTAACAAGAGGCTTCAACGAAAAGTAGATAATTGTGGAGGAATTCTTCCATGATTGGGAAAAGATGGCTTATATCTTTGAAGATATTATCAAAGATGAACCGGATAAAAAGGTAAATGGTATCTTCTGGAAATTATATAAGTAGATTACTTCAAATAGGTTCAAGTTTTCTTTCAATAATTTTGTAATATTTTATTCTGTTTAATGTTTCTCTGGTTGGAACTTGTGAGGTTTCCAACTTTTCCACAAAAGTGATTTTATAATAAAAAACTAATTCTCAGTATAATTTTATAATTATCTAAACATATCTTTATTTATATGTAATTACAATTATAAATAAATATATTTATATATATATTTATATAATTATAAATATATTTATATAATTATATGTAGATTTATTTATATATAAATATTAGTAATTATAAATATAATAAATATTTTTATTATTTAAATATTTTTATTATAGTATTTTAATTATATATATATATATATATATTTATAATTTTATAAATACCATTTTAAAAAAATTATATATATTTACAATTTTATGTTTAACTATTTAAATTAAAAAATTATGAAAAAAATCATTTAAATAGATTAATTATATTAATTTCAAACATATTTTAAATGTTAAAACTTAATAAACAAAAATGAATAAATATTATTCCTATAAATTACAAACACATTGAAAATATTACATGTATAGTAAATAAATAAATAAATAAATATAAATATTACAAAATGGTTAAATATATTTTTAATATTATTAATGAATATATAATATTAAATGAATAAATAAAATAAAATAAATTACAAAAAAGATTAAAAAGTGAATTATTAACATCTACATGAATTACAAATGCATAAAAAATGAAAATAATGAATAAACAAATGATATTAATTATATAAATAACAAATTTATTAAAAATGAATTATATTAATATCTTTTCTTAATAAAAAAGTTGGTGTTTTCCCCTACCTATTAAAAAAATAAATTATATTAAATGTACAAAAATAATAATAATAAATTTAAATTGAATTAAATTAAATCAAATTAAATTAAACACACACACACATATTCATGATGAATAGATTAAAATAAATTTATATTAAAAATGAATAAATATTAAAAATGAATAAATACAAAAAATACTAAAAATTGAGAGGTATTAAAAAAGAATAAATAATATTAAATCAATAAATAGACTTGTGCACATACATTCATGTACACATTCCATACGTATATATATACACATATACATCCACACACACATATACACACATACATACATACATACATACAGTTGTACATGTACATATATTTTAAATTATTTAATATCAATATAAATATATATTTAAATAAATATATTAATTTATATGTTATATAATTATTTAAATAAGATATTAATATATTATACTTATTTTAATTATATACAAATTTTGTAATTAATGTATATAAATAAACTATTAAACATGTTGACTAATAAAAATTCACTACTATAAAACATATCTTTAAAAGTGATGGCCTTTATCAGAACTAGAAAAAAGTACTGATAAAGGTTCCCTTTATTAGTACTGATAAAGAGTAGCTTTTATCAGTGTTTTTTAGTGTTAATGAAAGTTACCCTTTATCACCACTTTTTTTTTGTGCTGATAGAGGGTAACCTTTATTGGTGCTTTTTTTAATGCTGATAAAAGCTACCCTTTATCAATACTTTATTTTTATCACTAATAAAGGTCCTGAATAAAATGCAATAATTAAACAAAAAAACTAAAAATGAGTAAATTTAAAAAAATGTTAAAATTTTATTAATTAAATAATTATTGATAAAAATGAACAAATTTAATATACTATATAGAAATTGTAAATATAAATAAATTTTATATATTAAATATTTAGATATATAAAATGAATAAAATGAAATAATTAAACAAATAAAAATTAAAAATGAGTAAATTAAGAAAACAATTAAACATGTTATTTATTAAATAATTATTGATAAAAATTAATAAATTTAATATACATATATATAGATTATAAATATTAATAAATAGTATATATTAAATATAGATATATATGAATGTATATAATATTTCCAAAAATATGATTTATATTATATTAAGTGATTGGGGGTACAATGACAATCAAACATGCACACACCAAACACGTGAGCTGGGAAGGCAGGTCATAACCCCACCTAAAATATGATTTATATAATACAGATTATTTATGTTTTACATTTAATAAGTCATATATTTAGTAAAGAATATTTAATAATTAAAAATTAATATGAATTAAGAATATTAACTAATTGCATCGAGTAATGGATATAATTGAATGTCATTTGATTTTTTAATTTAACACATATCAAACATGTGTTATATTATTTTCACATACATATATGTAATTAATGTATTTTTATATAAAATACACACACACACACACAAATATTGATGTAATTAATGAAATATTATATAGAAACACATACACCTAATATTTATGTAATTTAGTAAAATTTTAGTATTCATTTTAGAATTTGTTTATAATATAAAACATTTAATATATTATGTCTTTAATTGGCAAATTTTATTTAGTTACTTTTAATTTTATTACAGTTAGCTATTAATTCATTTTAATATTTTTTATTTTTTAGGAAATTTAATCATTTTATATTATTTATTTATATTTATTTATTTACTACGTTTTAATATTTTTAATATGAATTCATTTTATTTCAATATATATCCATATTTTTTTAATAATTTATATTTAATTAATAAAACTTATCCATTTTTTTAATATTTTTAAAGTGTACTCATTTTTAATTATTCAATTTACTCATTTTTAACATGCATGCATTTAAGATTATATATTCATTAATAATGTTAAAAGTATATTTTTAAATATGTAAAAATAAATATATTTATAAATGTATATTTACTATATTTATAAATTTATATATCTATAATTATAAATAAATAAATATTATTTTTTAAAAAAATTCTATAATTATAAATAAATAATTATAAATATTTAAATAATTATAAAATTACAATAAATTTATTTAAATAATGAATATATTTACAATAGCAGAATTGTTGCGGTAGTAGAACTGTAGCAGAACTGTTGCGGTGGCAGACTGTAGCACCGATGACACTGTTGCAATGATGGGTACTATAAAAGGAATTGTAGCGGTGACAGTGTTGTAGCTGATAAGGTATTGTAGTAGTACTATTCACCGGGAGGCCTTTGAGCAAAAAATATGGTCGTTTTAGGTTATGTAATGAGATTTAATGCCCACTAACGAGCCATGTAATGGGTCTCCTTTACCAAATAAAAGAGGTCCTTTGTTCAATAAAAAAGAGATTTCGGCTCCACCTTAAAAAAATCATATAAATATAAAAGATGATATAAATATATATATTTATATATTTATATATTTATATATTATTTTTTTAAAAAGTATTTATCTAATTATATATTTAAATAATTATAAAATTATAATAAATATATTAAAATAATTATAAAATTTTAATAAATATATCTAAATATTGAATATTTTGAATATATTTATATTTATATTTATATATGTTTATTAAATATATATAATTATATAAATATATATAATTATATAAATATCTTTAAAATGAAAAAATTATAATAAATATTTTTAAATAATGAATATATTTACTATACTTATATTTATATATATTTAATAAATATATATATAATTATATATAATTATATAATTATATAAATATATTTATAATTATAAATAAATAATTATAAATATATTTACAAATCTATTTATAAATGTGTATTTAAATTATTTATAAAATTATATATTTATAATTATAAATAAATAATATAATTTTTTTAAAAAAGTATTTATATATTTATAATTATAAATAAATAATATAATTTTTTTAAAAAAAAGTATTTATATATTTATAAATAAATAATTATATATTTCACTCGCTCCATTAAGAGGGCTCTCGTCTTCGGCCAAGAGCTCTCTGCTTTCCCTAGGGTTTTGTCCCCTGGCCATTCTTTAACGGCGACTCCCTGTGGCCTGGTGGCTTCGGGCCTTCTCCTTTGGTGTCTCAGTGATCGTTGTGCATGCCTTCGATGTTGTTCTCCAATGGTGTTTGCGGTAGGTTCGTCCTTGGTGGCCCTCAGCGGCCTAGCAGGCGGCGCGCAATTATCCCTTGACGGTCTCGGTGGTCCCTCAATAAAGATTTGTCTTCTCCGAGCATTTCCACACCCTGGTTTCAGATATGGTATGATGTTTCCTCTCATGACAATGATTTGGGGTTGAAGATCTTCGATTGTGGGAGGACTTCTCCTCTTTAGATCTCCCCAGATCTTGACTGCCTCACAGTTTCACCATCGTTGTTGGTTATGGGGTGACAGAATATGGTTGATCAACCTTACTCTAGTAAATTTGGCAGTGATGGTGCACTAGTGCAACGGTCGTTGTGATGGAGCGAACTCCATATGGAGGCTTTCCGAAATAGAAAATGATTGTGTGAGGCATCAACGAAAGCTCGACGACACTCGGTGATGGTCTTCTTGGCAGATGGCATCCGGTTCTGTGTTCCGAAAGTGTAGTTGTAGTCAAAGGCTGGGATTACGGGTCATCAGCTGTGCCTTGGTCATGTGATGGGCCTTTAGTGCTTGGGTCTTTGAGTCAATGGGCTTTCAAGCCACTGATTTTTAAGGTTATGTGGCTTTGGAATTTTGGGTTTGCAATGATTTCTCCCTTAATCCAGTTCAAAATGGGGTTCTTTTTCATCTTTTTTAATAAATGGTATTTCCCCCAACCTTATTGGTAAATAATTATAAAATTATAATAAATAATTATAAAATTATATAAATATATTTACAAAAATATATAATTATAATTATAAATCCTTTATCAGTAGTAAAAAAGTGCCGATAAAAGGCATCTTTATCAGCATTTTTTGGGAAGCACTGATAAAATTATCCCTGATCTATTTATCGACCCTAATCACGACTGAATTAGTCGTGATTTTCCAAGCTATTTGTGGAAGCCACCTCCCGTCGATGCTCCTACTTGGTGAATCCAAGCTCAAATCAAGTCTCAAATGAATCCATGGCTCAAACGAATCAAGACTCGAAGAATCCAAGGTTCGAATGAATCTGGGATTTCACACATGATATCTCTATTTCTCTCAGACAAATCAAATCTTTAATCCAAGGTATGTTAATTTTTTCTTCCTCCTCACTAGTTTTTCTTGTTTGATGATCCCTTTTTTCATTTTTTTATTATCTCTTTTTATTCATCATCTATTATTTCTTTCCCTTATAGAATGAATTTCTAATTGGGGGTTTCTATGATTTTGGGTTTTTATTAACCCTTTAAGTGATTTTCTTTCTTCTTTGTAGTGTATTAAGACCTCTACAAATCGATTTCATCCATTCTGATAGGTGGCTCCATTCACTTTCCTTTAAATGTAGAACCATTAGTGATTGTATCTTTTAAATCCATGTTTCCATATGAAGTAAATTCTATTATAATTATCCATGATGGGGTTATGGATTTATAAGTGTTTTTATTAAGTTTTCATTAACATGAAAGTATATTTTCTTAAGTTTAAATGTTTTGAACTTCCTTGCATGGAAATAACACACACAAAGTGTTTGTTAAAATGTCGGCCATGGTTTTTATTGAATAAATCAAAATGGATTTCATGTAATTATTTATTATGAATTATAATGAATTACCATTATGTTTTGATAAAGTCTCTCTATGAATTTTATCGTGTTTGGATATTTTTTAGGATGTTTTTTACATTAGAAAAGAACATGGAAGTATTGTTTCCTTTCATTGTTTTACATGTTTTGGATGGGTTTTAAATGGAAAGTTTGATGTCTTTATCATATTTTCAAATTAATTAAGCTATGTTTGATATGTTTTCCCAATTAGATTAATATTTTGTGTTATATACACCTTTGAAGTTAAGACCCTTATTGATTCATAAGTGATTTTTTTATTATTATAATATGTATTGATCATGGATCATTGATATCATTATATTATTTATGTTATTATGAAGGGGGTTTTTCATTAAATGGTGTTTGAAGGTGCGAGTGAGTTTATTTTTATTGAACTATTTTAATAAATATTTGTATTGTATTGAGATGTGTTATATTATATTGTTCGTGACTAAGGGGATCTCAGCTTCGGCTGAGGTCTCCCAGTTTTGATTAGGTTTTCATCCCCTAGGGTTCAATCTCTTCAACTTATTTGGCTTCTTCAGCAGAGTCTCTCCACAGTGGGTGTGGTGATCTGGGTGAGGTGGTGTCATCGGGCTTCAACTTCTGCAGTGCGTAGGAGTTGTAGTAGGGCTCTAGACTGCATTGGGGTGTTGTATGTATTTGGAATATATGCTCAGATCTATTTCAAATCTATTTCTTATGTTCTAATCTATCCAATTGGAGGAGGTTCTGTGGTCTTGGCATTAGTGTTGTCAGGGTGTGCAGTGGCTTTAGCGGTCAATGATGATGACAAAGAGGCTTCATGGCGGTAGTGGTCGAGGTAGGGTGCGACGATCCTGTGATGGTTCGAGCTTGGCCTTTAGGTGCATATAGTGGTGAGAAACCATGAGGCAGAGAAGAAATCTCAATTGGGAAGCTGGGCTCGGGACAAGCAGGTCAACGGTGTGATGGTGGACTAATGGAGTGCAAATGGGAGGGTAGCGCGGTCAGGTATATGGTGATAGACAGGTTGTTCCAGATGCGGCTACAGTTTTTCTAATGTAAATTGGGCCTTTGATTTGGTCAGTTTTGGAATTTATAATGGGATTTGTGTCAATGTATTTTTGGGCCTCAAATATAAGGTTACGTGCCTCTAGGCCTTCAAGCTATTAATGGGTTCTCCCATGAACCAGTCTAAAAGTGGATTTCTGTATGTTTTTCTTACTCTTTTTATTAAAGGGGATGGTCCCAAACCTATTTTTGTATTATATTGTTTGCCTCCACTTACATGTCTTGAGAACTCTTGGGTTGCTTTTTGAAAGATCTAGGTATGAGTATTGCACTAGTGTATCATCACGCTTTTCACTAAATAGTTTGTTTTAAGGGTTTTATCCCAATTTATCTATTAATTTGTTCATCTATATCCCTTGATATATATATATATATATATATATATATATATTATAAATGAATCTGAAATGTTACTACATGATTTTACATAAAAAAATATTATGGTGCCATTTTATAATAATTGTCTCACATTAGACTTTAAAAATTGAGGCCGAATCCCCAGTTTATTTGGGGAAGGGGCTACAATACAAAGAAAATCATGCAATAGGTAGTACATGGATGAACTCGGTGAGACTCAAACTAAAGACCTCATCAAGACCCACAGGGGGCATCTATAAACTGATTTTCACATTAGCTTTAAATTATAAATGAAACTATATTCTTTTTACTATTTTGCTTCACTTCAATAATTAATAGAAATTAGATTCATTGGAATATTACATAACTTAAATTCCATTAATAAGTTTATGGTTCATTTTTTTCTATTCTACAAGTTGTTAAATTATGAAATTTTGACTCTAATGTTAGATTTGAAATGCCTGTTTATTTCCCTCCCTAGAAATGACACAATTTATAAGATTAAATATCCATCCAAATTGAGATTAATAATCACCCATGATAGTATTTCAACTTGAATTAGTGGATACTTAATGTAGTTAGGTAATCATTATAAAATAAACACAATTTTTATCCTTCTTTAAGCGTAAAAGGATTATAATTATAAATTTACAATGATCCACACTAGAATTAATATAATATCAATGAATTTGACAACCCACAAATGTGATATCGGGTTTATTGTATTATATCACATACATTAAAGAACAAATTTCACTATAATGTTATTGTTGTGATACAGTTGTGTGTGTATTAATAAAAAATTTAACACTAGAGTCAAATGAAGTATTTTCATCTTTGAAACCAATATGATCAAATGTATTCAATATATTCACAATATAATGAGACTAAAATAAATAATAACCCCCACTATGTATTCTTACTTTAATAATTAGTATAATATCTATTATTCTAATTTTATTCATTTTAATCATGGAGGACAAATATTTATTCATCTCATTAATACCAATTATTTTGTTTTTAAAAATTAATATTTCATTGATATAGATATAGATAATAACTTATTATTATTTTATGAACATTAAAAAAGTACACTTATCAACATTTTTATGTAAAAATCCGTTAGATAAAATAATAGAATCATACTTATCATGTTTTTTAGGTGTTTATTTAAGACCATAGGTATATTTAACTAATTTACATAATTTCTTTTAAGTTTATTATATATAAAACCTTCATATTATTCTATTTAAATTTATTTATTTAAATTTCCATTTAAAAATGCAGTTTTAACATCCATTTAATGAACAAACAAATGATTTATTGAATTCAAAGGAAAATAATATCCTTATTGTCATAATTTGAACTAAATGAGTATAAGTATCAAAATAAAGAATCCATTCTATTTTTTTGAAACATTTGATTACTAATCTTGCTTTAAAAACTTGAATGTTATCATTGGAGTCATACATGCTTATAAATACACATTTACAACCAATATGATTTGAATATTTTAGAAAATTTGTAAAGATGTAAGTATTATTTCTCATGATAGAATCTATTTCAACATTAAATGATTCTTTCTATAACACAACATATTTTTAAGACAATACATTATATAAATTGAGATCATAATCTATGGTAATCACCATAGGATATTTTTTCAAAGTATTATTATGTTTATCACTATCAATAAGAAAAATAAAGGGCTTGAAATATATGAATTCATGATATGGCTCTTTCTACTTTCCAGGTCTTGTACTCTATTTAGGTTCAACTCAAGAATCATCTTTATTCTCTGCCATTATTTCTTAACTAGATGAAACACTAGATATATGGCTATGAGGAATAATTTTATTTTTCTTATATTTATAAAATTTATTCTTAAATTTTTTTTAAAAACAAGATTAAAAAATTACATTAGATTATATGTGCATTATTCTATATGATTTATTATTATTTTCCATTAGAAAAAACTTATTTAATTGTTTTAGTTTTAGTTTTAATTCTTTAGGAATACAAACTATGAAAAATGATAAGCACCCCCATTATTTAAGATAATAAAGGTTTGGTTTCATCCTCATAAACTTTATCTCTCAAACAGTTATTATTGCATTTTTTTTCTTGAGACTCATCACCCTTATATTCCATATTGCTTGACCTAATCTGAGAAATAGTCATCCAAAATGATCACTATTATCTGGTATGGGATGACTATTTCTTAGAGTAGTTTAAGATTCATAGGTGGATGTCCACAATATATGGGGAATGAGTATCAAGTAGAAAAATTAAATAATAATTGTTTAGGAGATAAATTTGATGAGGATGAAAGTTGTCTATAACTTTCACCTTTGAATGAATTGAAGGATAACACCTACCATGGTGTATTAATACATTTCTTAAATTAAATTTCCCATTTCCTTTAAAGCATACTTAAATTATTTGAAATAATCAAATACTGGGTTCCCCTTATTAGAATTATCTATAACTTTCACCATTGATAATGAATATCTGATGTATATTTATTTATTTATTTATTATAAAAAATGAATATTTTATATACCTAATAGGATTGATATAAATCGAAAATGGCTAATCATTTAAAAAAATAATATGACTATGGAGTTAAAGGGTTCATCAAATTTGCAATAGAGCATGCATATGACCCTTCTCAAATCCTTTGTCCGTGTTTACATTGTTTTTATTCAAGAAAAATTAGTCTGGAATAGTTGTAAGGACATTTGATTTGTCATGAAATAGATCAGAGCTATAAATATTGGACAAAACATAGGGAAAAACTGAACGTGCACACTGATTGAGATGATACCGTGGTTTATGGATCATTTGATATGAATACGTTTATAGAAGAAATAAAAATGGAAAATGAAGATGATATTCTTGATTATACAAAGTTATTTGAGAAGTTAAATAGCTATGTTAATATACCATTGTATACTGGTTGTACTAAATACACAACATTTTCAGTTGTATTGAAGTTATATAATTTAAAAGCTGGCAGCGGATAGAGTGACACCAGCTTTATAGAACTACTTGACTTATTGAATGATATATTTCCTGAAGAAAAGGAACTTTCATGTTGAATATATAATGCTAAATGAATGTTATGTTCAATGGTCATGATATCTAAAAAACTACATGCTTGTCCAAATGACTTCATATTGTTTCTCAATGACCCTGAATCCCTCATAAAATGCCCTTAAGTGTTGCGTGAAATGATACAAGAAAAACGAATCGAGTCCTTTAACATTGTAAGGTACTTTCCTATCATTCCATGGTTTAGTAGGCTATATGGATTTCAGGAAACCATGAGACAAATGACATGGAGTGCATATGCAATAATTAAATATGGGAACCTACATCATCCAACCAATTCTTCTCAATGGAAGAAAATTGATTACGAGTGCCCTGAATTTGGAAATGAATTAAGAAACTTTCATCTTTAATTATATAAAAATGGAATAAATCATTTTGGTATACAATTAATTACTCATAAAGCATGTCCTATCATGTTGGAAAATTATAAATTGCCTTCATATTTATGTATGAAGTGCAAATACATTATTTTGCATCAACTTATATCTAGACCAAAGCAACCCAATAATGATATTGATGTCTATTTGGATCCATTGATAGAAGATATGAAATTGATGTGGGATATAGGTGTTACAATTTATAATGATCGTAGAAGTGAAGAACTCACATTGAGGTCCATGTTGTACAAGACGATAAATGACTTTCCTACTTATAGAAATTTATCAGGCTATAGCATTAAATGCAACAACTCCAACCCCAATATCCCAGAACCAGTGCCTTACTTTATTACATTAGTATATGATACAAGGAATTGCATCCCAAATGACCAAATAGTTTAGTATTCTTGGTAAACTAGATACATACTTGAAATCCACATTACATTTTAAAATATAAAATACAAAAATATTTTCCTTGATTTTTCCATTATTCACCACTTTGTGTAACCCTACATATCAGTCATAATATACTTCTTGAAATCTTGAGGAAAAATTGAAACATATTAAATGGGTGAGATCAAATGATCAGTAAGGTTAAGTTTACAATGCGAGCTAGGAGTAAATACGGTATAAACAATATGTCAAGGAAAATAACTAAAACACAATCCATAATCACATGAACCGGAAAATTTAACCATGGATATTCTACTAGTTGAATAATCACATGGAACATCAATAAATAATATCATAATTATAGAATTCATAATGTTGTACATATAAAACATATCGTCGAGGCCTTGGATAAGACATCTCAAAATAAATAGTTAAGGTCTCTTCCAAATCCATATTTAAAAATAAATGGGAAACGCCTCGACGAAGTCCATATTTGGTTTGTCTTATGATATCTACTAATGCATCTAGGGGCTGTGGTAGGCCCTGACCACCACTTACTAAGTTTAATACATTCCTCATATTAAAATGGTGAAATATAAACAACATAAATAGTTATATTGAAAAACTAGCATATGAAATGTGAATACTTTAACCATAAGCCATGAATGATATCAAAATAGCACATCCACATTAAAACTAATCATAAACCTTTCAATAAAATATGGTATATGGTATCATAATAGATAAACCTAAATTAAGTATAATATTAAACAAAGGATGTTGACATATATGAAGATACTTTTAAATGAGTCCATTGAAAAATTCTGGAGGAATATAATATTTAAACATTCCAAAGTGTCTCATACCACTTTGAAACATTTAAACCATAATCCATATGAAGGAATAAAATTAAATGAAACTTATAATATCATGAGAATAATGAGATTCGTGATATGATATATCAAAGGGTAGTACATACACTACACAAAAGAAATAAGTGGTGAACATGGCATATATCTCACAGAAGTAAAAGTGAGATGAGAAAACTCTTACCTTACGATTACTTTAGTCTAACATGATCTATACTAATATATAATGATTTTAAGAATGTTATTAATTTATACCATAACCATATCTATATTTATGATATCATATATGATACTCTTATATTATTTTATCACTGATTTTTTGATAATATTTCATTGTTACCCTTATTTTGGGTGTTAAATGCTTCCTTTTTCTATGCATGTTTTATCATGAAAGTATCAATTATTTTGTATAGAATATTTATAAATCATATAAATAATTATATTAATTTTATAAATATCTTATTTAACCATTTAATACATTTTTTTAACCATTATTTAATGTTGGATATGGAAAATGAATCGCATCGCGTCGTGAAGATGGTAGGTCATACGTACGCACAAGCGACGATATCATTCCCTTAATAAGTGAAAGAATAAGGAAGTATATGGACTATTAATTTTTATAGAATATATATCATGTAATAATTATCATAAAAATACATTATTTCTATCATTATACCCATCCAAGTAAAGTGGTGATAAAAAACAGATTACACCACATTGTTGAGACGGTAAGCCGTACGTACACACTCGTGGTGATTTTTCTTTTCATAGGATGGATAAAAGGTGGAATATGGTTATCCCATAATCATAATAACATCTATAAATATATATGATACCGAATTTATTACTTGATCATGGAAACAACACACTAGGAGAAAGTAGAAGAAGAAATTAACTTGAATGAGTTAGTGAAAATGATTACCTCTTCTTCAGTATGCTTCCTTTAAATATCTTCTTAAGGGATCTAGGTTTGGTAATTTTGGAAGAAAAGTACCTCCATAAATTGACTAAGTATTTTTGTAGGATAAATGGGCATTACTTGGTCAAGATAGAAGGCTCAAAGTGGTGTGAAAAATTGAGGGAGGAGGTTCCCTTTTATAATTGAGGTAAGGGGCACTTTCAGAAATCCTTAAAATATTAAAATACAATAAGGCTATTCTAGAGACAAAGACTTAAAAATGTACTATAATTGAATATTTTAAGATATCATAGACCATATATTATCCCATTTGTAATTATTTAATATTTTTATGATTTTTAAATAATTTAATAATATATTAATTCAATAAAATATTATTATTGTTAAATTTGATACTATTTATTTAATTTGACTTCAAATACATCAATAGAAAGTGTGAAATCAAATATAATGATTTCAAACATACCTAATATATCCTATAGATTTATAAAATTAATTATATTCCTTAACTCATCCCAAATATATAAAAATTAATACTTTTAAAATCAATTATTTTGCTTTTATGTTAATTAAATAAATATTGTTTTATCATTGAAGAAGCATTTAAGGTAGTTATATAATTTCTAAAAATTAATAATAAATTTCTATAATGAAACTAATTATATTAAGATTAAAATAGACATTTAGGTTTATCCATTTATTGATTTTCTCCCTATATGGACACATAAATGATATTAAATACAAAGAGAGTGAAATTTTGTAGCTATCCTTGATTTAAATAATATATAAGTTATTTTCATGGAAATGTATCCATTAAAGAATTAAATTTTATATTAAGGTAATAAGAGTCTAATTATCTTAAATAAATAATTTTTCTAAAATTTTAGGTCATGGTTATACCCTTATCTTTTCGTTTTAACCCTTACTTAAAATCATAAACTCTTACCTTGACAACATGTGTTTTTACTCTTTGAAGGTTAATATTGTTACTATAAAATGATGAATGAACATTAAATGAGTCATGAATGAAATTTTAAAATTTATCACAATAATTTTTACAAATTTCATATTTTTATGAATTTTATATCATTTAATAAAATATTAGTTATTTTAAAATACCATTAATGTCAATTTCGACACTATTCATTACTTGACTTTTTAAAATATATCAATACACAAGATAAATTCGAAAAAAACCTTTAATACATCTCTAATATGTTTAATTAATCTATAAAATTCGTGGATAACTTTAATTATATCAAATTATATTTATTTTAATATTTTTAATAACATCTATTTGACGTGTCAATTAAGTAAACAGTTACTACATCATCATTGTGAAAGAATTTAATTTAATTAATTATCTTAGAAAAATTAAAAAAAAAATTCTTTGATGAAGATAATAATTATAGATTTAAAATTATTATTTATAGTCAAATATTTTTTTAATAATCACGTATTAAAATGTAATACTTATTAAAAACATGAATATGATATATTGAACTTTCCTTAGAATAAAATACTAAATAAAGGCTTAAAGTCGTCCAAATGGATTCAAGAGGCCATAAAATCAGCCTAAGGATGATTTTGGTCTAAAATAACTCTTCCAATGAAATTAGGACAAGTTTTAGGGTAATTTTATAGTATTTATAATATTATTTTTACCCTTAATTACTCGATTTACCTTTAACCGTGTTAATAAAAAAATTACTAAAGTTACTATTCATAATGTAAAAAAATAAAAGGAATCTATTTACATAATTTATACCCATTGATTCTATATATGGAATCCATTTTTCAAAATTCAAAACACATAATTTTTAGTGATTAATTTAATATTAAACTCATTGATGGAATGGGAAAATAAGTTTTTAAAGTGAAAACGTTCACAAGATTGAAATGTTTTTATATCAAAATTCAATATGAAATTGATTCAAATAATCTAAATTAGATTAAATGATAAAATTTTTATCTAATTATACTTTAAAACCAATTAAAAATATAATTTAATAATATAAATTATTTATATGAAAAAGTTGTTTTCAATTAAAATGCAATATTTTTTTCACTATTCATCAAAACATGAAACTTATCAGAAAAATACCAAAAATTCAACCAAAGTAAAATTTTATATTTTTCTTTAAAATTAGAATTTTATTTTTTAAAATAAATTATATAAAAGTGTCAAAAATTGGATTTAAAAAAGGTTCACCATTAAAAGGCTGTAAAACTGTATTTAGAAAAATATAGGTTTTTATACGTAAAATTGGGTTTGTTCACATCTTATGCATATTAAATCTATTGGACGAATGTAAAAAATATTTGATTGAATATTTAATATATATATTACATTAATATCATTCACTAATTGTAATGAATTTAATTTATTAAGATAAAATGAATTTTTGAGGATAAAAATATTTTTTTATTAAATCATCCCCTTTATATTCATTTTGTTTCTATATTAATTTATAATTAATTGGTAACCAATTAATTCAAAAATATATTTTCACAAGTTATTTAATCCTATTCATAACCATCAATTTAAAAACTATGAGATAATTTCATTTTAATTAATAATATTAATAGTATATCATGGTTTGTTTAACTCGATGTTGTAGGCAACGTAAGCTATCAAAGAGATAAAATTTAAAAAGATACACACCATAAAATATTGTGGTGTTAAATTCTTCCCACCTTCAATAAATCGAATCCTTTTAATTTAAAATTTTACTTTTAAAATTAGTGGTTGATAATTGAAAATTCCTTTGTGGGAAACCCACATCGGAAATTGGGTTAATAAAACATCCTCTTAATAAGAGGGAAATGGAAATGAAAAGGTCACTAAAAAATTAGGCTTTTGAATAGGGAAACAAAAGTGGGAAGTGAAAACATAGACATGGAAAAAAATCCAACCATCAAGTTATAATGGAGAGTGATAGAAAACATGGTCATTATAAATTTAACCATCACAAAACCAAAAATCTTATGATCAATTAAAATACCATTGATTTCTTAGTAAGAAAAGTAAACAAAAAAAAAGTTTTTGTTTCAAAAATATTTTTCCTAGAGTTGAGGGACTCTTTTACTGTTCAACTAATCACATGAGATAATAAACTTAGTTATTTAATTTCCATGTCAAGAGCATAATCTCATCCTTTGGTTGTGCTTTGATCTATTTTCACTTCATAACTTATGCCATGAAATGGATATTCAAGTTGAATTTTTTATACCTGAAAATCTTTAATGAATCATAAGATCCAAAATTAATTCCTTCAGCTTTAAAATATTTACTCAAACTAAAAATTTTATCACATAGTATCCAATAAATCACACGTTAACCTCAAACAATAACATGAAATGTTCAACTTAATCCACTCCAAAATTAAGACTCATCCAAAATACTTCTATCCAAATTCACAGTCTAAAAAGATCTCTAAATTTCTAAAATAAATCCTAACATCAGATTCACAAATAACCTTATGTAACTCTTATTGTCACATTCCAAATATTTTATCACCTTAAAAACCTTAATGAAAACTTTCATGCTTACAAATCCTTAAATAATAAGTAATGCGATAAAATTCTTATATATCCCGTGATTCTTATAACTAGAGCATCATTGATGAAATTCTTTAATATAGATACATTAATAAATTTAATCATTTGACTTCATTCTTAAACCACTAACTATGCTTCATATTATAATTCATTAATACCTCTTTCCTTTCATTTTTCTTTTGTAGTGTCTTCATCATCTATATTATAACCATTACTTTTATAACCTTGATGATTCTAACCAATGACCAAAACCCAAAGCACAAAGTGAGCAACACTAATCATAGTGATATAGTCATGAATAATCATTTATAGGATTTCTAAATCATGACACATTATCAATATATGAATCCTTAGGTTTAACCTAAGTTATCCATGGTATTAAAAAATCTATAGGATGATATCATATACTTAGACTTATCCTCAAAGTTAATCATAAGGTTATATTTTCTAATCCATGATTTCCTAAATCTAGTTGTCAAGGTTTCTACTAAAATTAATCTGATACCAACTGTAACAACCCCAACCCTAGTAGCCCAGTGTTGGACTCACCTATTTTGATAATCCCAAATCATGTTTAATTTATGTGATAATCATGTTTCTACTATATAATAATAATGTTTTATTAATATTTATAGTCTCTATCCAGTGATACCTATGTATCTTTAATCTCATTGTTCTATTTCTTAAGATTACAGTGCTAAATTTATCTAAGTAAAAGTCACTAATAGAATGTTCACCGTTAGAAAGTTCACGGATAGAAAGGTCACCGATAGGAAGGTCACTGATGAAAGGTCACCAATGAAAGGTCACCGATGAAGGTCATTGATGAAGATTACCGCTAAAGGTTACCATTGAGAAGGTTACCGCTGAAGGCTACTACTGAAGGCTACCTCTAAAGGCTACCAATGAAGGTTACTATTGAATGTTACCATTGAGAAGGCTACCGATGAAGGCTACCGCTGAAGGCTACCACTGAAGGCTATCGATGAAGGCTACCGATGCACACCTACTGTTGAAGCCTACCGTTGTGAAGGATACCATTACTAGTCTACCGATGCTTTCCCTTCAATGATTTTTCAAAGTCTTAAGATTATTCTAATGGTCATATTTGGTAAATTTAATGCTTCTGACATTAATTAATGTTGGTTGAAGACATATCAAGAGAAAATATCTGGGGACAGTACGAGGTACGAGGAGGATTGCACGTGGTTTACTTATTCCTATTATCGAATCCCAAATATAAAAGAGAAGACTGAGGAAGAAACCATGGACCTAAGAACTATAAAACAATAGAGGAATGCATGAGAAAGAAATTACCTACAAGATCAAAGATAAAAAGGAAGAATCATTCAAGCACTTACACTGTGAACACAAGAGTCTCAAGAAGATCATTTCAGAAGAACAAATTCAAGGCTGCCTTCTATGCTTCATCAACTCTCGATCAACACAAGAAGCAGAACACTCAGTTCCTGAAATCTAGAACCTAGAATTGCGACACTCTGTTTTGAGGACAACTTCCATATAAATACTCTAACCGCAAATTCTTCACACCAAGGAGTCAAGAGATGAACTGTAAACACATAGAGATTTCTAAACTCAATATTGTAATCTTAAATCTAATATGTTATTTTATTTTACATTTCTGAGAAGTGTGTGGGTATTTCTGTTACACACACTATCTTATATTTTTGAACTGGAGGATACTGAAAATCCTCACATCAAACTTCACATACACTTTTTTTCCCACGTACAACTATGGAAGAGACTGTACGTGGTCTGTATTGTTTGTTTTTCCCATGAAGAATTGTGGTAAAGGGTGTGAACCCTGGACAATTTGTGAAAAACTATTGTAAATCCCTATACAGGCTGTGTATCAAGTTTATCATTTATATAAACTACTTGGTGGAAGGTGATCACCAAGTATAGAGGATTAAGCCTTGACTTGAGACTGAACCTCTTATTTAACTCCACTATGTGTTATATTTTGTAATACTCTGTTTTGTTTATTTTCTGCTACATATAATTTCAAAAACAGAAAACTGTTTAGCATTTACTTTGATAGTTAGTTTTGGTTAGTGTGTGTATATGTTTAATTCAATAAACTTGTTTCAAAAGTTGAATTAGTGTTTTACACTGATTCAACTGAGGTATAATCACCCTTTGAGAATCATGTTGACCAACTAAACATTTATATCTCTACTGACTTAATTAATTGGGCCGTTTCAAAATTGGGGGTTCTTAAGCATAAAGTTTTTAACAGAAATTTTAAGTAGGAACTCAATTCACCCCCACTCTTGAGATTCCACTCTGACTAAAATTTGGTATCAAAGGATATTTTTATTGTTACTATCTGAACTGTTGTGCAAGTTGTCAAATTATTTTCAACTGTGATTTTAGTTGTATATTAAAGATCTCAAAATTTCTGTCATATCTAAATTTTCAGTTCTTTAAAATTCTAATTAACAATAGATAACAGAGTTGAGGGTGCTGCTACTAGCAGACCAAATTTCTTTAATGGTAATAACTATGATCAGTGGAAATTAAACATGAAAATGTATCTAGAAATCATGGGTCCTGAAATTTGGGACACAATTGAAGAACAACACACTTTTCCTCTTACTGCTAGGGACACATGGTCTTAGTTGACTAAAGCTACGTATAATATTAACTGTAAAGCAATGAATACATTGTACTATTCTCTAGGTGATGAAGAATTCAATACAATATCAGCCTGTAAAAATGAATATGAAATTTGGGATACTTTGACTGTTTCTCATGAGGGAATAACCAATGTTAAATAAATGAGATTAAATACTTATATTATTAAATATGATAATTTTAAAATGAATACTGATGAACTTATATCTGAAATGTATCTCAGGTTAAATGAAATAGTAAACACCATGAGTCTGCTTGGGAAACTAGTAGACAACAAGGATAAAATTATGATGTTGCTTCGATGCCTTCCTGATAGATGAAGATGAACTTCTGTTTCTATCTGAGAATAATGTGACATAGGCAAGCTACTAGTGAAGGAACTAATTGGAAAACTTATCATGTATGAAGAAGATCTTAAGGTAAATCAAGAAGCAGATGAAGAAATAAGAAATAAATCTGTAGCATTCAAGACTTCTACCTCAAAGAGCAGAGATAAAGAAAAAGTTCAAGCTCCTATAGACACTTACACCAGTGAAGACTCAAACTCTGACAGTGATGATGAGATGGCCCATATTGATAAGAGATTCAAGAAGTTATACCATAAGAATAAGTTCTTTATAAAATCAAACTATAAAGGAAGGTATGATAGGAAAGGATAGTGGAAAAAGGACAGAAAATGGAATGACATCACAAATGAAATAGTCTGCTATGAGTGTAAAAGAAAAGGCCATGTAAAGGCTGATTTCCCCAAGTTGAAGTTTAAAAATAAATATGAAGACAAGGGAAAGGGATAAAAAAGGCTATGAAATATACTTGGAGTGCTTTGGAAGATATCTCCAATGGATCTGACTCTTCTGATATTGAAAAGAACAAACATGCAAACCTGTGTTTCATGATAGAAACGTCTGAGGTAACACCCAATTCTCCTATATATAATGCTTATTATTCTGGGAATGAAATTTAATCAAATAATGATGAGAATATGACTAAGGATGAACTATTTGAATATTGTGGAATGTTGTAGGACACCTTTAATGAACTCAAGGATAAATATTGTTGGATGGAGAGTGATGGAAAGAGGGGGGGTGAATTGCCTTTTAAAAAATGATTAACAAATTAAAATCAAAGTTGAAAGTGCAGCGGAAATAAAGAGGCAAGACACAAGAATTGATAACGGAGTTCGGCCAAAAACCCGGCCTACGTCTCCGCTCCCAACTCAACCGTTGAGAGATTCTACCGCTTACTTTTCAATGGTTTTAGCAAGAAACCCACTAGACTTTACAGGTAGTCTAGAACCTATTACAGCTTGCTTTTATATGGTTATGAAAGAACCCACTTGCTTTCAATGGTTGAGCAAGAACCCACTAGCCTTCTTACAGGTGAAGGCTAGCTCACCTTTGATTCAAGCCTTTTAAAAGGGAAGGCTTGACTAACCTCTTCACACCTTGAAGGTGGTGTGAGAACCCAAAGAAAGGGAGATGAGATAAAGAGGTGGTTTGTAGGCACAAACCCAATTTGAAGCTCAAAATGATAAAGCAAGAAAAACCGTATTTGGAGAAGCCTTGGGCGCCAATGGATGATTGGAGTTGAAGACGTGCACTCCCAAGATTCTTTGGTGATGCTCCTTGGATGTGGAATTGAGTTGGAGCGATTGGGGTTCCTTGGAAGAATCCTCCGGAGGTTAGCCAAATGATGTAAAATGTGTCCGTTGGCTTTCGTATGGCTTGGTTAAGTTTCCGGGGCTTCCTAGTCCTTTATTTATAGAGGGGGAACCCTCATATGGCCTTTGGAGGTCTTCGGAGCCGTTGGAAAGGGCTTCGGAGCCGTTGGGAGGCAAGTGGACCAGCCTGGTCAAAGGCCCAACGGCTAGTTTGACTGGCTCCACCGGCTGACCGGTACTGAGCCACCGGTTGGCCGGTGTGTGCAAAATGGAGGAGGGCTCGGGCTCAGGCTCCACCGGCTGGCCGGTGCTGAGGCCACCAGTTGGCCGGTGTAGAGGCAGTAGCTACCCCTTCTGTCTGGGTACCACCGGCTGGCCGGTGCTGAGGCCACCGGTTGGCCGGTGCTGAGGCAGTGGCTCAGCCTTCTGTCTAGGGTCCATCGGCTGGCCGGTGGTGAAGCCACCGGTTGGCCGGTGGACTGAATTTCAGTCCATTTTAGGCTTTTTGCCTTCTTGGCCTTCTTGTCCCAATTCCTTGGCAACCTGAAATGATTCCTATCATCCAAAAACACTTGAAAGAGGATTAGATAAATAAGTGAGTGATTGTGATTATGAAAATCAAACCACGAGGGGTACGAGAGGTACAACAATCTCCCCCTATTTTGATGATCACAATCACCAAAACAAGTAATGTAGAAAATGAAATGAAAAGCATGCTTTAAAGGATTTCTCCCCCAATCAACCAAGAATTTCTCCCCCTTTGTGATTATCAAAATAGCACGGGGCATAAAACTTGATTGAGGGAAAGAGTTGAAAAACAAAATAGAGATTTTAAAACCAATTGAAATTTTTGAAATTTGAATTGAAAGTTTTGAAAATTTTGAATTGCAAGTTTTGAAATGAAAAATTGAATAACATTTTGAATTGAAAGTTTTGAGTGAAAAATAGAATAACAATTTGAATTTAAAAAATTTGATATCAAGTGTTGAAAATGAAAGTTTGAATTGAAAATTTTGAAATTGAAATCAAAAGGGCTTAAACGATCCTAACTCCCCCTAAATAAAAACAACAAATCACCGGGGAGAGGTTTTTGAAACCGAGACAAATTTAGGTCCGGTGAGACTTGCTAAGAGGGATTTTTCAATCCATACTTGTCTAGTGGCGGGTCTTCTCCTATAAAATTCATCGTTAAAAGAAATGATTTTGGGCCTACCATACCGGGCATTTTTACAATTGCACTCATAGATTAAGTGCCCGGGTTTTTTACAATAATTGCAAAATTTAAATTGGAAGCTCCCCCTTACAAAAAAAGTAGGTGCATGGGAAGAGGAAGCTTGCTTGGAATAGCCAAGCCCTTCGGTGGTTCTTGATATGCGTTGGGAACCTAGAAAATTGTTCAAATTTTGTTCCCCTTGGGTGAACTTGGCTAGAGTCTCCCTTAGATCTTTGATAGTTGATTCCATGGAATCAATATCGGGAAGATTTTGGATTTTGAGGGACAACTCTTCCTTCTCTTTGAGAAGTTGTTCTTTTTCGGAAGAGAGTTTTTTGAAATTCTTTTTTAAAGAAACAAATTTGGAAGAAAGTTCGTGAAAACCTTCCTCCAATTGATCTCTAGCATGTTGGAGATCCTCTTATGACAAATGATTAAAAGAATTAGAAGAAATAGAGGATGAGGAGTCGGAAGATGATACCTCATTACATGCCATTAGGCATTTGTTACCGTTGTCGCTCGAGGAGGAGGAGGAGGATGATGTGGATCTATCACTCCATGTGGCCTTGAAAGCCTTCTTCTTCTCCTTTTTCTTGGTCTTTTTCTTGTTGAGTGGGCAATCGGGCTTGTAATGGCCTTTCTCGCCACACCCATAACATTTTACCTTGGGCTCGGATTTTTCATTGGGTTGAGCCTTGCGGGATTTCTTCTTCTTGTGCTTCTTCATGAACTTGTGCATTTTGCGGGCAAGATTCTCCATTTCGGAATCGCCGCTTGAAGAGGAAGAAGATGAGGAGGATGAGCTTTCTTCTTTTTGTACCTTGAAGGCGATGTTATTTGGAACTTTGATCGGTTTGCCTTCCTTTTCAGCTTGCCTCCTCATGGTGATCTCATAGGTCATGAGGGATCCGATGAGCTCTTCGACCGACATGTTTTTGATGTCCTTCGCTTCTTGGATTGCCGTGACCTTCGGAGCCCATGAGCTTGGTAGGATCCATAGGATCTTCTTGACCATGGTTTCTGCAGAAACATCATCACCAAGGGACTTTCTCCCATTGCAAACATCAGTAAAACGCATAAACATTTCAGTAATAGATTCGGAAGGATGCATGGAAAAAGACTCAAAATCTTGACGGTACATGTCCAATCGAGTATCCTTAACTTTGTTGGTCCCCTCATGGGTAACCTCCAATAGTTTCCAGATTTCATGTGAGGAGGTGTATGTGGAAACTCGATTGAATTCATTACGATCAAGGCCGCAATGTAGAGCGTTCATGGCTTTTCCATCAAGCTCAAAATTTTTTATATCGGCTTGGGTCCATTTGGATTCATCGGGGGAAGAGAGAGTGTAACCTTGCATGACAATTTTATAAATGGGATAGCCAATGCTTCTAAGAAATGTAATCATGCGAGTTTTCCAATAATTGTAGTCGGTTCCATCAAAGAATGGAGCCCGAGTCATGGAATACCCTTCGGGTGCTTGTGAGGAAGAAGCCATCACTATGGATTTTGAGTTTGTAACCGGTTAAGGTATTACACAAACTCTCCCTTTGATACCAATTGTTGGACGGAGAGTGATGGCAAGAGGGGGGGTGAATTGCCTTTTAAAAAATGATTAACAAATTAAAATCAAAGTTGAAAGTGCAGCGGAAATAAAGAGGCAAGACACAAGAATTGATAATGGAGTTCGGCCAAAAACCCGGTCTACGCCTCCACTCCCAACTCAACCGTTGAGAGATTCTACCGCTTTCTTTTCAATGGTTTTAGCAAGAAACCCACTAGACTTTACAGGTATTCTAGAACCTATTACATCTTGCTTTTATATGGTTATGCAAGAACCCACTTGCTTTCAATGGTTGAGCAAGAACCCACTAGCCTTCTTACAGGTGAAGGCTAGCTCACCTTTGATTCAATCCTTTTAAAAGGGAAGGCTTGACTAACATCTTCACACCTTGAAGGTGGTGTGAGAACCCAAAGAAAGGGAGATGAGATAAAGAGGTGGTTTGTAGGCACAAACCCAATTTGAAGCTCAAAATGATAAAGCAAGAAAAACCGTATTTGGAGAAGCCTTGGGAGCCAATGGATGATTGGAGTTGAAGACGTGCACTCCCAAGCTTCTTTGGTGATGCTCCTTGGATGTGGAATTGAGTTGGAGCGATTGGGGTTCCTTGGAAGAATCCGCCGGAGGTTAGCCAAATGATGTAAAATGTGTCTGTTGGCTTCCGTATGGCTTGGTTAAGTTTCCGGGGCTTCCTAGTCCTTTATTTATAGAGGGGGAACCCTCATATGGCCTTTGGAGGTCTTCGGAGCCGTTGGAAAGGGCTTCAGAGCCGTTGGGAGGCAAGTGGACCAGCCTGGTCAAAGGCCCAACGGCTAGTTTGACTGGCTCCACCGGCTGACCGGTACAGAGCCACCGGTTGGCCGGTGTGTGCAAAATGGAGGAGGGCTCGGGCTCAGGCTCCACCGGCTGGCCGGTGCTGAGGCCACCGGTTGGCCGGTGTGGAGGCAGTAGCTACCCCTTCTGTCTGGGTACCACCGGCTGGCCGGTGCTGAGGCCACCGGTTGGCCGGTGTTGAGGCAGTGGCTCAGCCTTCTGTCCAGGGTCCATCGGCTGGCCGGTGGTGAAGCCACCGGTTGGCCGGTGGACTGAATTTCAGTCCATTTTAGGCTTTTTGCCTTCTTGGCCTTCTTGGCCCAATTCCTTGGCAACCTTAAATGATTCCTATCATCCAAAAACACTTGAAAGAGGATTAGATAAATAAGTGAGTGATTGTGATCATGAAAATCAAACCACGAGGGGTACGATAGGTACAACAAATATAAATTATTAAAATAACAACATGCTTTAAATGATAATTATTAGTCTGATATGGATATTGAGAAAGAAAAATGTTCCCAGATATTAAAATAAAATACTGAACTTAAATTATCAAATGAGAAATTAAAAATGTATCTTGAGAAGTTTACTGTGAGTAAATATACCTTGACTCAGTTTATAGGGAAACAAATTGCTCCAAAATATACAACTTGTCTATGATATCAACCAGGACAGATAAAGATTATTAAAAATAAATTTTTTCCAAAATCTGGACAGTTCACTACTAGTTCAGATTCTGGACCATCTTTTGAAAAAAAAAATCTAAAGGACCTAACAAAGTGTTCATGCCTCAAAACATATATATTGATTATAGGAAACTTGTGAGACAAGTAAGGGTTCCCAAAGTTATACTTTCTAACCTCTCTATACCCAAGAAAATCTGGGTACTAAAGTTACCCTACACTTAATCTGTTTTACAGGAAAATTGTCTGCATAGCTCCTGTAAAACTCTATGGTACTTGGATAGTGGATGTTCAAGAAATATAACATGAGACTATTCATGATTCAAGATCTTAATTAAATTGGATGGTGGACATGTCCCATTTGATGATAATGATAAAGGGAATATCGGTGGCTTAGTCCAGATTGGTAACCCTAATGCTATATTAATTTCAAAAGTACTTTTTGTTGATGGGTTAATATACAATATACTTAGTATCTCTCAGTTTTGTGATAATGGTTTCAATGTTAAGTTTAAAAATGACGCATGAAATGTTTTTAATTCTAAAAATGATTTAATATTCACTTATCTTAGAAATTAAAATGTATATGATGTTGATTTAAATTCTTTAGCTAAGAAAAATGTTTCTTGTTTAAATGATTTTTATAAGGAATCCTGGTTATGGAATAGAAGATTATGACACTGTAATGTGATCTCACTTAGGAAACTAACTAGGAAAGGTTTAGTTAGAGACAATCCAAAATTATAATTCCCACATAACAAAGTTTGTAATCCTTTTAAAAAAGTAAAACAACACAAAGTTTCTTTCAAACCAAAGAAAGAAGTTTCTACTTCTCAACCACTTGAGTTGGTTCACATGAATTTGTTTGGACTATCTAGAGTTTAAAGTTTAAATGGTAAGAACAATGTTTATGTTCTTATAGATGATTTTTCTAGATATACTTGGGTATAATTTATAGCTCACAAAAGTGAAGCATTTTCTTACTTTATTAAATAATCCAAGTTTGTAGAAAATCTTAGTGGACTTAAAATTAAGACCTTGAGAAGTGATCATGGCCATGAGTTTGAAAATCAGGAATTTGAATCTTTTTGCTCAAGAAATGGCTATAATCATAATTTCTCTCCTCCTAGAACACCTCAACAAAATGGAGTTGTAGAAAGAATAAATAGGACACTTTAAGAGATTTCCCGGACTATGATAAATGAGTATAATCTACCTATCAATTTTTGGGCTGAAGCTGTTAATAGAACTTGTTACATTATCATTAGAGTCTTAATTAGACATGTTATTAAGAAAACCCCTTATGAGCTCTGGAATAATAGGAATCCTAAATTTAATTACTTTAGAGTTTTTGGTTGCAAAGTCTTTATCCTTAACACTAAGGATAATCTTGACAACTTTTCTTCTAAGAGTGATGAAGGAATTTAACTAGGTTACTCAATATCTAGTAAAGCTTATAGAGTATTCAATAAGAGAACCAAATGTGTGGAAGAATCAGTTCATGTCAAATTTGATGAGACTGATCCACATGAACCCAAAACCTCCATTGAACATATTAAAGAAGATATGTCAATTCGGAACCTTAATGATAAATATGGTGAACCCTTAGTAAAAACAACCAATTTTGGAAATTTTCCAAAATCTGAGCTTGGTGGATCTGAACCTATAGAAAACCATGCAGATTCTAATCTTCCTAGAGGTATTAGAACTCTCAATAATCATTCTTTAAATGTTTTAGTAGGTGATCTAAATAGAGGAACACAAACTAGAGCTTCTCTAAGAAACTAGGTTGAACATCAAGCCTTCATTCCACAGCTTGAACCTAAAAATATCAATGATGCAATCAATGATGAATTTTGGGTGATATATATTCAAGAAGAATTAGATCATTTTGAAATATATAAGGTTCGAGAATTATTATAAAGACATAAAGACACTTTGACCATATGCACTAAATGGGTGTTTATAAATAAGGTTGATGAATCTGGAAACATAGTTAGAAACAAGGATAGATTAGTTGCACAAGGATATAATCAAGAAGAAGGAATAAACTATGAGGAGACTTTTTCACCTATATCTAGACTAGAATCCATTAGGATACTACCTACTTATGCAGCTCATCTGAATTTCAAACTTTATCAAATGGTTTTCAAAAGTGAATTTCTAAATGGGTACATAATTGAGGATGTATTTGTTGAAAACCCCCCTAGTTTTACAAATCCCCATTTTTCAAATCATGTATTTAAACTTTCTAAAGACATATATGGTCTAAAAAAACTCCAAGAGCTTGGTATGATAGAATTAGTTCTTTTCTTATTTCAAAAGGTTTTACTAAAGGAATAGAGGATTCTACTCTTTTTATTAAAAGGATTTCCAAAGACGTTTTAATAGTACAGATTTATGTAGATGACATTATTTTTGGATCCTCTAAATATTCTTTATGTACCGATTTCTCAAAAATGATGCAAGATGAATTTGAAATGATTTTAATGGGGGAACTTAAATTTTTTCTTGGATTTCAAAACTTTCAAAATAAAAATGGTATTATTTTAAATCAAAGTAAATATACTAAGTATCTTTTGAAACTTTTTGGCTTGGATGGAAATGAAGGTAGTGATACACCTATGAGTACCACCTATAAGTTGGATGGTGATTAAACTGGTAAACTAGTGGATCAAACCAATTATAGAGGTATGATTGGGAGTCTGATCTATCTTAATGCTAGCAGACTTGATATTATGTTTAGTGTATGCATGTGTGCTCGCTTTCAAGCCAATCCCAAAGAGTCTCATTTAACTTCTTTTAAAAGTATTTTTAAATATCTCAAGTATACTACAAACTTAGGACTGTTTTATCCAAGAGGACAATCATTTGATTTAACAAGTTATTCAGATGCTAACTTTTCTAGTTGCAAATTAGATAGAAAGAGAACCTCTATAACATGTCACATTTTGGGCAAGTCACTAGTATGATGGTGTAGTAATAAACAAAATTCATTTTCGTTATCTATTGTCGAAGCTGAATATATAGCTACTGGTAGTTGTTGTGCTCAAATTATGTGGATGAAACACACTTTACTAGACTATGGATATCAATTCAAGCATGTCTCTATAAACTGTGATAATACAAGTGCTATTAACATCTATAAAAATCCATCATCTCATTCTAGGACAAAGCATATTGATGTGAGACATCAATTCTTGAGAGACCATTATCAAAGAGGTGATATCACTCTTGAATTCATTGGCACTGAACATAAATTGGCTGATATATTCACAAAGCCTTTGAATTTTGAGAGGTTAAATTACATAAAACATGAGTTATGTATGATAAACTGTTAACTTAGGAACCTCACCATTGGACATCACCATTAGGAACCTCACTATTGGACCTCACTGTTAGGAACCTCACCATTGGACCTCACCGTTAGGAACCTCACTGTTGGATCTCACTGTTAGGAACCTCACTGTTGGACCTCACCATTAGGAACCTCACCATTAGAACTCACTATTAGTTACCTCACTATTGGACATCACCATTAGGAACCTCACCGTTGGACCTCACCGTTAGGAACCTCACTGTTGGACCTCACTGTTAGGAACCTCACCGTTGGACCTCACTGTTAGGAACCTCACCATTGGACCTCACCATTAAGAACCTCCCCATTGGACCTCACTATTAAGAACCTCACCGTTAGACCTCACCGTTAGGAACCTCACCATTGGACCTCACCATTAAAAACCTCACCATTGGACCTCACCATTAGAAACCTCACCATTTTCACCTTACCGATAGTCAAATTTTCCAAGACTTCAGGTTTTTCTGTTGGAATCTGAAACATTTTTAGTATTACTTATTTCTTTTACTTGATTTGTTTTTTGATCCCTAAATGATAAAATTAAAGTACAAACCAAATTTATATCCACTTATACTCTCTCCCAAACCTCTTTCTCCCTAATCTTATAACCTCACTTTCTGCTGAAACCCTAAAACCGCTCCAGATTGAAATGGAAAGACTGAAGAGACCATTGGTCAGTGATGAGGGAGATGCGTTGAATCCTAAGAGACCTCAAGCTGGGTCAAGTAGTGGAATCCAAGTAGTGGAAAATATAATCAACACACATTTTTCAAAGAGGGAAATTGTGGTTGAGAAGGAACTAAAATCAGAATGGTTGATGTTGAGCGGGTCTCTAGTGCTAAAGGCACTTTAAGCTGAGGACTAGGACGAATGCTTTGCTAATAACAATGGACCCTATTACCTGAATCTAGTGAAGGAGTTCTATGAGTCTATAAAGTTTGATCAGTCTTAAGATGAGAATATAATGTCTTCAAAGGTAAATGGGGTAAGTTTTAGCTTTTCCTCTATTGAATGGGATGACTATTTAAGAGTGCCACATAAAGGGATTTTTGATTACTACTCAAGATTGGTACCTCCCACTAGTGAGTTATTCTATTATGAAGAAGATTTGGTTGAACTGATATGGAATGGGATCCCTAGGAAAGTGATTTCTACTAAAATAGAAGGAGAAAACATGTTGTTTTTTAAGTTTGTTCAGCATGTTTTGAGTCCCAGGAGAGGGGAATTTTCTACCTTGAAATATCAAGATGTATTTATTTTGTATTTGTTGAAGCGTGGATAGAAGATAAATTTGTGTAGATTTCTAATGATTCAATTAGAGGATATGACAAAGACCAGTTCCAAGTCCAATTATTTGTTTCATACCAGATTGATATCCTTAATGTTGAAAGTGAAAGGAGTTGCTGGAAATAAGGAGGAAAAATTTGTTTTAAGGGCAATTTCTATATCACCAAGATGATTTGCAAGTTTATGAAGATCAGCTAGAACCCTTGGAAAAGAAGATGGGTAAATGATGAGGCTAATATATATGAGGAATTTAACCCAGTTACTCATCCTACTAGGCCTAAGGATAATAGAGACCCTGGTCTGAAGCCCAATGAAGTGGAGCCTGTGTACTCAGATGAAGAAGAAGAGGCTACTGTTATGAAAGTTAGAGAGGATTCTCCTATAGATGACAGGAGCGATCCTGACCTTCCTCATGCCAATATTGTATCTTTTGGTGAGTTAGTCCCACCAAAAAGACTTCCTAGAAGAGAGAATGTCCTAAGGGATAGTGATGATGAGGAAACGAGTGATGAAGAAGGAGATAAAAATGTCTTAAGAGACATTAGAGAGACCTCGGAGGAGAAATATGACATTGAACCTAGTCATGATGACTTTGAGATAGCTCCTGGTGAAAGTGAAGAAGAATGTATAAGTCTCAGTCCTCTGATAGGACATACATAAATGGTATAAAGTGTATATTAATATGTTTTTGATTTGGTTGAATTTGGAATTGCATTGGCAGTAGTTGAAGATTCTGTAGAGGAAGTGGCAGTGAACCCTCCTATTGATGCAGTTGATCAAGGAGGTATGGCAAAGATGAATGTGGTTGATCAGAAGAATGCTCTAATTGAGGGGGAGGAACCTGTTGCTACACGTTCAGTTTTTGTTGCTCATGGGATAGAAGATTGGTCATAAGACCCTGGATTTGTGGTCTTGGGCTTAGATTATGGAGACTCTGATGATGACCAGCCTATCAGAAGTCCTCCAACTCCTTATGTTACAGAGACTACTATTGTACAACCAGTAGTGATTTTTCCTTGAGACTATGTGAATAAGGATGAATTATAATCTTTGAAGTCAGACTTGAAGATAATTTTTTATGATAAATCTACTAAGATAGAGAGAACAGTGACCGAAAATCAAGAATTTGTAGCATCTGCCTTAGAGAGAGTTATTTCCACCCCTCACTCAAATCTGATACATGAAGTGAAGGATTTTCATAATCGGATCATAACCTTAGTAGAATCTATAGAATCTTTGAAGCAGTCAATTGACATATTAGACTCCTATATGGCTTCAAGGGTGCAAGTGGACAGAGATCTTAGATATGTTAAAAGTGTGGTTCAGCAGATGGTCACTATGTTTTAAGACTTTAAGAAGTCTATGGAGACACATGTGAGTGGCCCTAATGATGATGTGAAGAGGATAATGAGTGGGATGATCAAATATTTTAAGAAGATAGTGTATTTTACTTTGGCACCTCTATGTGCATCTGCTTCCTATTTAGCCGCTCCTCCTGTTGATCTAGAAGCTTTCAGATTGGTTGTTAGAGAAGAAGTGGAGAAATTCTCTGGTGCTCGTACCTCAGACCCTCAGTCTATGACTCAGGTCATTTCTACTACCAGGGAAATTCATAAACTTGTGGGAGATTATCAAAGGGAAGCTGCTCAAGATCAAAAGGCCATAAAAGATAAAGTTCATTTCTACTAAAAAAGGGTGTACACTGAGCATCAGATGGATGGTCACTTTAAGTTGTTGTTGGGGAACTTTAGGATACCACCTATCACTCAGGCATTTAAAGAACAAGTTAGTAGACTCAGAGAGCTGACTCCTACCTTAGAAAAATTTATGAAGAATAAGGATGATTTTATATCAGTTATGGAAAGAGGAGGAAACATTATTATGGATTTCATAAATATTATTTTACCCTTCCTCCATGTGGACTGCACTCCCATCGTTGTTCCTCCAGCCTTGACTTCTTCCTCGGCTGCTTCAGGATATACTAGTACTACACCAATGATGACTCTTTCACAGGCCATCAAAAGCTTGACCCCTATGATTCCTCATAGAACTACTCACTATAGTTCTATTGATGCCTCTGTAGCATCTCCTCCTACACTACTCACTACCATCCCTAGGTCTATTCCTCCATCTTCTGGACCTAACTCCTCAGCTTCAAAAGGCAAAGATCCCTTGGAAATATCTAATGTGGATTTAATGTGGGATATCTTAGTTTATAGGGATATTTTTACACTTTTTTTATCTTGAATTCTTTCTTCATTAATAATAAAATCCTCTTTTTTCACTTTTTGTCTTCTTATCTTTTTGTTAATCATAAAGGGGGAGAAATTTTAAGTTTTAATTTTAAGTTTCCTAAAGGGGGAGAAGTTTTTAAGTTAACTGGAATCTTTTCATATATATACTATCTACAATAAACATGGTTCAATTGTACTTATACACGCCTCTGAAGATATTAGCAAATGTGCTTTACCCTGATTCAAAAAATACTGACATGATTTGTGATTATCCAAAAGGTGGAGATTGTTGGACTCACTTGTTTTGATATTCCCAAATCATGTTTCATTTATGTGATAATCATGTTTCTAATATATAATAATCATGTTTCATTAATATTTATAGTCTCTATCAAGTGATACCTATGTATCTTTAATCTCACTATTCTATTGTTTAAGCTTACAATGAAAAATTTATCTATGTAAAGGTTACTGATAGAAAGGTCACTGATAGAAAGGTCATCGATAGAAAGGTCACCGATGAAAGGTCATCGATGAAGGTCACCGATGAAGGTCACTGGTGAAGGTTACCACTGAAGGTTACCGTTGAGAAGGTTACCACTAAAGGCTACCGATGAAGGTTACCACTGAAGGTTACCGTTGATAAGGTTACCACTGAAGGCTACCATTGAAGGCTACCAATGGAGGCTACCATTGAAGGCTACCACTGAACACTACCACTGAAGTCTAACAATGAAGGCTACTAATGCACACCTACTATTAAAGCCTACCGTTGTGAAGGCTACTGTTACCAGTCTACCGATGCTTACCCTTCCATACTGTCAAATTCTTAAGATTATTCTAACGGTCATATTTAGTAAATTTAATGATTCTGACATTAATTAATGCTGATTGTAGACATATCAAGATACCATATCTGGGAACAGTATGAAGTACCAGGAGGACTGCACATGGTTTACTTATTTCTATTGTCGAATCTCAAATGTAAAAGAGAAGACTGAAGAAGAAACCATGGACCGAATAAGCATGAAACAACAGAGGAATGCGTGAGAAAAAACTTACTTGCTAGATTAAAGAGAACAAGGAAGAATCATTCGAGAACTTACACTGTGAACCCAAAAGTCTCAAGAATATCATTTCAGGAGAAAAAATTCAAGGATGTCTTTTGTGCTTCATCAACTCTCGGTCAACATAAGATGTAGAACACTTAGTTCCTAAAAGATAGAACTTGGAGTTGTGACACTCTATTTTGAGGACAAATTCCAGAGAAAGACTCTAACCACAAATTCTTCACACCAAGGAGTCAAGAGCTGAACTGAAAACACATAGAGCTTTCTAAAATCAATATTATAATCTTAGATTTACTATTTTCTTTTATTTTACATTTCTGAGAAGTGTGTGGGTCTGTCTGTTACACACACTGTCTTCTGTGCTTGAACTAGAGGATACTGAAAATCCTCACATCAAACTTCACTTACACTTTGTTTCCCATGTAAAACTATGGAAGAGACCATGTGTGGTCTGTATTGTTTGTTTTCCCCACGAAGAAATGTTGTAGAGGGTGTGAACCCTAGACAGTTTGTGAAAAACTATTGTAAAGTTCGATACAATCTATGTATCAAGTTTCTCATTTATATAAACTACTTTGTGGCATGTGATCACTAAGTGAAGAGGATTAAGTCTCAGCTTGAGACTGAACCTCTTTTTTAACCCCATTATGTACTATATTTTGTAGTACTCCATTTTGTCTATTTTCCGATCCTTATAATTTCAAAAACAGAAAACTGTTTAGCATTGACTTTGATAGTTAGTTCTGGTTCGTGTGTGTATATGTTTAATTCAGTAAATTTGTTTCAAAAGTTGAAGCAGTGTTTTACACTGATTCAACTGACGTCTAATCACCCTTTGATAAACCTATTGACCAACTAAACATTTATATCTCTACTTCCTTAATTAATTGGGCTATTTCAAAATTGGGGGTTCTTAAGCATAAATTTTTTAACAAAAATTTTAAGTTGGAACTCAATTCACCCCCTCTTGATATTCCACTCTGACCAACACCCAGATCCAATGCCTTACTTTATTACATTGGCATAAGATAAAATGAGTCACATCCCAAAGGAACAAATAAGTTAGTAGTCTTGGTAAACTAGATACAAACTTGAAATCCATATTACATGTTAAAACATAAAATATATAAATATTTTCATCGAGTATTTCATTATTCTCCCATTTATGTAACCCTTCTTGGAATCATGGGGAGAAATTGAAACATTTTAAAGGTATGATATAAAATTATCAGTAATGGTAAGCATACAACAGAAGAAATGAGTAAATATAGTACAAATAATATGCATGGAAAATAACTGAAGCACAATCCATAATCACATGAGCTAGGAAACATAACCATGGATATTCTACTAGTCAAATAATAACATCTAACGTCAATAAATAATCACATAATAATGGAATATAGAATGTAGGACAACAAAAACATACCATTGATGCCTCATCCATGATATCTGAAAATAAATGGTTAAGGCCTTGGCCAAATCCATATATGAAAATAAATGGGAAAAGCCTCAGCCAAGTCCATATCTGGCTTGTTTCATGAAACCTACCGATGCATCAAGGGACTATATATGGCCCCACTTCTCTCTTTCTAAGTCTAATAAATTCCTCATATAAAAAGGGTGAAACATAAACATTACAAATATTTGTATTGAAAAACTAGCATACAAAACGTGAATACTTTAACCATAAACCATGAATGGTCTCAAAATAGCACATCTACAATCAAACTGATCATAAACCCTTCAATAAAATATGGTATATGGTATCATAAGAGATAAACCTCAAAGAAGTGAAAGATTCAAAAAAGGATTTTGACATAGATGAAGATAATTTTAAATGATGCCATTGACAAATTCTTAAGGAATATAATCTTTAAACATTCCAAAGTGTCTCATACCACTTTGAAACGTTTAAATCATAATCTATATGAATGAATAAAATTAAATGAAACTTAGAATATCATAAGAATAATGAGATTCATGATATGATATATAAAAGGGAAATACATAAACCACACACAAGGAATAATTGGTGAACATGGCATATATCACACAGAAGTAAAAGTGAGACGAGAAAACCCTTACCTTATGCTTCTTTTAGTCAAACGTGCTATAAAATACTATATAATGGTTTTAATCATGTTATTAACTTATAACATAACTATAACCATACTTATTATATAATATATTATTATATCACCCATTTGATGATAATATTTCATTGTTACCCTTGTTTTGGGTGTTAACTGCTTCATTTTCCTATGCATGTTTTGTCATGAGAGTCTCAGTTATTTTGAATATGATATATATCAAACATCTATATAATTATATTAATGTTATAAATATAATATTTATCCATTAAATAAATTTTTATAGCCATTATTTAGTATTTGATATGGAAAATTAATCGCATCACGTCGTGGAGACGGTAGGTCGTGCGTACACACAAGCGACAATATCTTTCCCTTAATAAGTGAAAGGATAAAGAAGTGTATAGTATGTTAATTTTTAAATAATATATATAATGTCATAATTATTATATATATACATTATTTTCATAATTATATCCATCTAATTAAAGTGGTGATGACGAATAGATTACACCACGGCATAGAGACGGTAAGTCGTATGTACGCACACACGATGCTTTTATTTTCATAGGATAGATAAAATGTAGAATATGGTTGTACCATAATAATAATAACATCTAGGCATGTATATTATTCTGAATTTATTACTTTATCACGAAAATAAAACATTAGTAGGAAGTATAATATTAAATTAACATGATTGAGTTAGTAAAAATGATTACCTCTTCTTTGGTGAACTTCATTTAGATATCTTCTTAAGGGATATAGAGTTGGTATTTTTGGAATAACAAGACATAAAAACATACCTAAGTATGTTGGGGGGAGAAATGGTCAGGACTTGGTTGATCTAGAATGATCAAAGTGGTGTGAAGAAATGAGGAAGTTCCATTTTATAATTGAGTCGAGGGGCACTTTCAGAAATCCTCAAAATATTAAAATACAATAAGGCTATTCTAAAGCCAAAGACTTCAAAATGTCATATAACTTAATAGGGTAAGAAATTTAAAACCATTTTTCATCTCATTTTTAATTGTTTAATATTTTTATTATTTTTAAATAATTTAATAATATATTAATTCAATAAATTATTATTGTCAAATTTGATACTATTCATTTAATTTGACTTCAAATATATAAAGACAAAGTTGTAATTATAATATAATGCTTTCAAACATCCCCAATATATCCTATAGATATATAAAATTCATTAAACTCATCCCAAATATATCAAAATTAATACTTTTAAAATCAATTATTTTTCTTTTCTATTAATTAAATAAATACTTTTTTAGCATTAAAGAAAAATTTAAGGTAGTTATATAATTTCTAAAAATTAAAAATAAATTTATATAATTAAAATGATTATATTAAGATCAAAATAAACATTTATTTTCTTTCATATCTTTATTTTTTCCCTAAGTGGTCACATATATTATATTAAATACAAAGAGAGTGACATTTGTAACTATCTTTTATTTAAATAATATATAAGTTATTTTCATGGAAATTTTCATTAAACAATTAAAATTTTATCCTAATTTTATAATGGTTTAATTCTATTTAATAAATAATTTTTGGAAAATTTTAGGTCGTGGTTATACATTTATCTTTTGGTTTTAACCCTTATCTAAAACCTTTAACTCTTACCTTAGGAATATGTGTTTTTACTCTTTAAAGGTTAATGTTGTTACTATAAAATTCCAAAAAAATCATAAATGAGTCATGGGTGAAATTTTAAACTTTATACCAATTATTTTTCCTAATTTTATATTTTTATGAATTTTATATCATTTAATTAAATATTATTTATTTTAAAATACCATTAATGTCAATTTTGACACTATTAATTAATTGACTTTTTAAAATATATCAATACACAAGATAAATTCAAACCAAAACCTTTAATAGATCCCTAATATTTCTAGTTCATCTATAAAATTCATGGATGAAATTAATTATATCAAATTATATTTATTTCAATATTTTTAATAACATTTATTTGATGTGCCCATTAATTAAACAATTACCACACCATCATTGTGCAAAACTTTAATTTAATTATTTATTTCCTAAAAAATAAAAATAAATTATCATGATAAATAAAAACGTTATATATTTAAAAATACTACTTATATTCGAAGATATTTTTTGAAAACCCATATATTAAAATGTAATACTTATTAAAAACATGAATATGACATATTGGACTTTCCTTAGAATAAAATAGTAAATAATGGCTTAAAGTCAACAAATTGGCATCAAGAGGCCATAAAAATGGACCAATTATTATTTTGGTCAAAAATAACTCACCTAATAAAATTAGGACAAGTGTTAGAGTAATTTCATTACATTTATAATATTACTTTTACCATTAATTACTCAATTTACCTTTAACCGTGTCAATAAAAAATTAATAAAGTTACTATTCATAATGTCCAAAAATAAAAGGAACCTATTTAAAAAATTTGGACACCCTAATTATAGATATGGAATACATTTTTCAAAATTAAAAAACACATAATTTGTAATAATTAATTTAATGTTAATCCCGTTGATGGAATGAAAAAACGGGTTTTAAAAGTAAAAACGTTCAAAATATTGAAATGTTTTTATATCCAAATTCAAGGTAAAATTGATTCCAATGACCTAAATTAGATTTAATGATAAAAAATAGATCTAATTATACTTTAAAACCAACTAAAAATATAATTCAACACTATAAATTATTTAGACGAAAAATTTATTTTCAATTAAAATGTAATATTTTTTCACTATTTAGCAAAAAATGAAACTTATCAGAAAAATACTAGAAATTCAACCGAAGTAAAATTTTGTATTTTTATTTAAAATAATAAGTTTATTTTAGCAAATAAAATATATAAAAGGGTTAAAATTGAATTTAAAATAGATTCACCATTAAAAGGCGGCAAATCTGTCTTTTGAAAAATATAGGTTTTTATACGTAAAATTGGGTTTATTCTTATCTTATGCCTAGTAAATCTATTGGAAGAATGCCAAAAATATTTTATTGAATATATAACATATATATTACATTAATATCATTCAATAATTGTAATTAATTTAATTTATTAAGATAAAATTCCTTTGTGAGGATAAAAATAGTTTTTATTAAATCATCCCCTTTATATTCATTTGGTTTCTATATTAATTTCTAATTAATTGGTAACCAATGAATTCAAATATATATTTTAATAAGTAAGTTAATCCTATTCATAAGCACCAATTTAACTTCTAAGAGATAATTTCGTTTTAAATAATAATATTAATAGTAAATTATGGTTCGTTTAAGCTTTGTGTTGCGTGAAACATAAGTTATCGAAGAGATTAAATTTAAAAAGATACATACCATAAAATATTAGGGTGTTATGTTCTACCCTCCTTTAATAAATTGGATCCTCACTATTTTAAATTGCACTTTGAACATCAATGGTTGATACTTGAAAATTTCTTTGTCGAAAACCCACATCAGAAATAGGGTTAATAAAACATCTTCTTAATAAGAGGGAAAAGGAAATGAAAATGTCACCACAAAATTAATATTTTGAATAGAAAAACATAAGTGGGAAGTGAAAACCTTGACATAGAATAAAAATACAACCATCAAGTTCTGATGGAGAGTGATAGAAAACTTGGTCATTAGAAATTGAACCATCCCAAAACCACAAATCTTGTGATCAGTTAAAAGACCATTGATTTATTAGTAAGAAAAGTAAATATATACCATTTTTTGTTCCAAAAATCCTTTTACTAGAATTTAGGAACCCTTTTAATATTTAAATAATCACATGATATAATATACTTACTTGTTTTATTTCTATGTTATGAGCATAATCTCATAATTTGGTTGTGCTTCGATCTATTTTTACATCATCACTTAAGGAAAGAAATGGATATTCTAGTTGAATTTTTTATACCAGAAGAACTTTAATGAATCTTAAGATACACCATTAATTTCTTCATCCTTTAAATATTTACCAAAAACAAAAATTTTATCACATAGTATCCAATTAATCATAATTTAACCTCAAACAACAATATCCAATATTCTACTTAATCCATTACAACCTTAAGACTCATCCAAAATACTTCTATCCAAATTCACACTCCAAAAAGGTTTCTAAATTTCCAAAATCAATTTTAACATCAGATTCCTGAACAACGTATTGTAACTCTTATCATCACATGCCAAATATTTGATCACCTTAAAAACCTTAACGAAAACTTCCATGCTTCCAAATCCTTAAAGAATAAGTATTGCAATACAATACTTATATATATCATGATTATTATAACCAGATCACCATTTATGAAATAACTCTTCAATCCAAATATACAATAACTTTAATCATTCAACTTCATTCGTAAATCATTAACTACGCTTCATCATCTTATTCCTTAATACCTCCTTCCTTTCATTTGTCTTTTGTAGTATCTTTATCATCCAAAATATAACCATTACTTGTATAACCTTTATAATTATAACCATTGAACAAAACCCAAAGCATAAAGTGAGCAACACTAATCATAGTGATATAGTCATAAAGAGTCATTTATATGATGTCTAAATCATGACACTTTCTCAATCTATGAATCCTTAGGTTTAACCTAGGTTATCCATGATATTAACAAATCTATAGGATTATATACTATACTTATACTTATCATCAAAGTTAGTCATAGGGTTATGTTTTCTAATCAATTATTTTCTAGATCTAGTTCTCAAGGTTTCTACTAAACTTGAATTGATACCAACTGTAACAACGTCGACCCCAGTAGCCCGAACTTGATGTCTTACATTATTACATTGACATAAACAAGGAATAACGTCCCAAAGCACCTAATATTTTATTATTCTTGGTAAACTAGATACATACTTGAAATCCACATTACATTTTAAAACATAAAATACAAAAAGAGTTTCATGGAGTCTCTCATTATTCCCCCCTTTGTGTAACCCTACATATCAGTCATAATATACTTATTGGAATCCTAGGGAAAAATTAAAACATGTGAAAGGGGTGAGATAAAATACTCAATAAGGGTAATCATATAATGAAATCTATGAGTAAATATGGAATAAACAATATGGAAAGGTAAATAACTGAAGCACAAGCTATAATCAAATGAGCTAAGAAACTAAACCATGGATATCCTACTAGTTGAATAATCAAATGAAATATCAATAAATAATATCAGGATGATGGAATACATAATTTTATACATCTAAAACATACCATTGAGGCCTTGATCAAGACATTTGAAAATAAACAATTAAGGCTTCAACCAAATCCATATCTGAAAATAAATGGGCAAGACATCGGCCAAGTCCATATCTGTTTTGTCTCATGATATATATCAATGAATCAAAGGGATATAGAAGGGCCCACCCATCACTTACTAATTCCAATACATTCTTCATATGAAAATGGTGAAACATAAACAACATAAACATTCATATTGAAAAACTACCATACGAAATGTGAATATTATAACCATAAACATTTAATGGTATCAAAATAAAACATACACAGTCAACCTGATCATAAAAACTTCAATAAAATATGGTATATGGTATAATAAGAGATAAAAATCAATGAAGTTCAAGATTAAACAAAGCATTTTTACATTTATGAAGATACTTTTAAATGAGGCCATTGAAATTTTTTTGAGGAATATAGTCATTAAATATTCCAAAGTGTCCCATACTACTTTGAAACATTTAAATCATAATACCTATGATGGAATAAAATTAAATGAAACTTATAATATCACGAGAATAATATTATTCACAATATTATATATCAAAGGGTAGTATATACACCACACATGAGTAATAAGTGGTTTATAATACATATATCTCACAGAAGTAAAAGTGAGATGAGAAAATGCTTACCTTACACTTCCTTTAGTTGAACATTATCTAACCACATGTATAATGGTTTTAATCATGTTATTAACTTATAAAATAAACATATCCATATTTATTATATAATATTTTATCCTCTTATATTATTTTATCACCCCTTTGTTGATAATATTTTTTTGTTACCCTTATTTCGGGTGTTAACTGTTATATTTTCTATGTATGTTTTGTCATGGAAGTATCAGTTATTTTGCATAGGATATATATAAAACATATAAATAATTATATTAAAGTTATAAATAACATATTAAACCATTAAATACATTTTTAGATCCATTATTTAATATTGGATATAGAAAATGAATTGCATCGCATCGTAGAGATGGCAAGTCGTACCTATGCACAAGCAACAGTATCATTCCCATAATAAGTGAAAGGATAAATATGTGTATGGTATATTAATTTTTTTAGAATATATATCATTTCATAATTATCATATATATCCATTATTTCCATAATTATACCCATCCAAGTAATGCGGTGATGAAAAATTGATTACACCACGACGAGGAGACAGTAAATCATACGTACGCATGCGTAGTGCTTTTGCTTTTCATAGGATGGAAACAAGGTGGAATATGGTTGTCCTATAATCGTAATAACATCTAAGAATATATATGATACTTTAGTTATTAATTTATCATTTAAACAATACTTTAGGAAGAAGTATAAGAAGAAATGAACTTGAATGAGTTGATAAAAATGATTACCTCTTCTTTGGTGGACTTCCTTTAGATATCTTCTTAGGGGATCTAGGGTTGTCCGTTTTGGAAGAAAAAGACTGTAAGAACTTTCCTAAGTATGTTTTGAGGATAAATGGGCAGGTCTTGGTCGATCTATAAGGCTCAAAGTGGTGTGAATAATTGAGGGAGGAGGTTCACTTTTATAATTGTGGTGAGGGGCACTTTTAGAAATCCAAAAAATATTAAAATACAATAAGGCTATTACAGATCCAAAGGCTTCAAAATATCCTAAAAGTGAATAGGGTGAGACATTTTCGACCATATCATATCCCATTTTTAATTATTTACTATTTTTAATATTTTTAAATAATTTAATAATATATCAATTCAGTAAAATATTATTATGGTCAAATTTGACACTATTCATTTAATTTGACTTCAAATACATCAAGAGAAAGTGGGAATCCAGATATAATGATTTCAAACATCCTTAATATATCTTATATATATATATATATAATTCATTAGAAACATTAGATAATTCCAAATATATCAAAATTAATACTTTTAAAATCAATTATTTTTCTTTTCTTTTAATTAAATAAATATTTTTTTTGCATTAAAGAAGCATGTAAGGTAGTTATATAATTAATAAAAATTAAAAATAAATTTATATAATAAAACTAATTATATTAATATAAAAATATACATTTAGGTTTTTACATATCTTGATTTTTTCCTTATGTGGACACATAAATGATATTAAATACAAAGAGAGTGTCATTTTGTAGCTATCTTTGATTTAAATAATATATAAGTTAATTTCATGGAAAAGTGCCAATTAAACAATTAAAATTTTATATCAAGGTGATAGGGGTCTAATTATATTCAATAAATATTTTTTTTACAATTTTAGGTCATGTTTATACCCTTATCTTTTGTTTTTAACCCTTATTTAAAACCTTTAACTCTTACTTTGACAACATGTGTTTTTACTCTTTAATGGTTAATATTGTTAAAATAAAATTCCAAATGACCCATAAATGAGTCATGGATGACATTTTAAAATTTATCCCAATCCGTTGTATTAATTTAATATTTTTATGAATTTTATATCATTTAATTAAATATTATTTATTTTAAATTGTCATTAATGTCAATTTTGATACTATTCATTACTTAGATTTTTAAAATATATCAATACATAAGATTACTTCGAACCAAAACCTTTAATACACCCCTAATATGTCTAGTTCATATAGAAATTTCACATATGATATTACTTATATCAAATTATAATTATTTTTTTTATTTTTAATAACATTTATTTGACGTGTCCATTAATTAAACAATTAGTGCATCATCGTTGTGCAAGCCTTTAATTTAATTATTTATTTTATAAAAATTAAAAATAAATTACCATTATTAATATAAAAATTATATCTTTAAAAATATTATTTATAGTTAAATATATTTTTTTAACAACCACATATTAAAATGTAATACTTATTAAAAACATGAGTATGACATATTGGACTTTCCTTAGAATAAAATACTAAATAAAGTCTTAAAGTCATCCAAGTGGATTCAAGAGTCTATAAAATTGACCCAATGATTTTTTTGGTCAAAAATCACTCATCCAATAAAATTAGGACAAGTATTGGGATAATTTTATAATTTTACAATTTTATTTTTACCCTTAATTACTCGATTTACTTTTAAGAGTGTTAATAAACAAATTACAAAAGTTATTATTCATAATGTTCGAAAATAAAAGAAACCTATTTACATAATTTGGACCCACTTATTTTAAATATGGAATACATTTTTCAAAATTCAAAACACATATTTTTTTGTAGTAAATTTAATATTAATCCTATTTATAGAATGAGAAAATAGGTTTTTAATGTGAAAACATTCAAAAGATTGAAATGGTTTTATATCCAAATTCAATATGAAATTGATTAAAATGACTTGAATTATATAAAATGATAAAAAATATATCTAATTATATTTTAAAATGAATTAAAAATATAATTTAACACTATAAATTATTTAGACGAAAAATTTGTTTTCAATTAAAATGTAATATTTTTCCACTATTCATCAAAACATGAAGCTTATCTGAAAAATAAGAAAATACAACCAAATTAAATTTTTATATCCCACTTTAGAAGAATAATTTTATTTTTTCAAATAAAATATATAAAAGTTTCAAAATTGGATTTAAAATAGGTTCTCCATTAAAAGGTGGTAAAACTGCCTTTAGAAAAATATAGGTTTTTATACATTAAATTGGGTTTGTTCTTATCTTATGCCTATTAAATCTGTTGGATAAAGTTAAAAAATATTTTATTGAATATATAATATATATATTACATTAATATCATTCACTAATTGTAATTAATTTAATTTATTAGGACAAAATGACTTTGTGAGGATAAAAATAGTTTTTTATTAAATCATCTCCTTTATATTCATTTGGTTTCTATATTATATTATATTAGGTGCTTGGGGGTACAATTATATTAAACACACACACACCGCACACACACAGGCTTGAAATGCAGGTCATAGCCCCCCAAGGGATAACCCACCCAACAATCCACTTTATTACATAATAATTTTTGACGGAAATCCTAGTGGGTATGAAGCCCATTACACTCTTAGCTCATAGACCATTCTGTGAATAGTAACATGGCTGCTACAGAATCCACTATAGTACCACCACTGCTATAATACTTTCTACAGTACCCACCGCTGCTACAGTGCCACCCGTCACTGCTATAGTACCGCTATAGTAAACATACACGCATTGCCAATTTAACAGCTTGGAGATAATTTCATTTTAAATAATAATATTAATAGTATATCATGGTTCATTTAAGATCAGTGTTATGTGAAATGTAAGCTGTCAAAGAGATTTAATTTAAAAAGATACATATCATCTCTCTTTTTAAAGGAAATCCCCAAGAGTGGCCTTTTCAAATTCTCCACTCCAGGTTACCCGCCTCCCCATGAAGAGATCACTCTAGAGAGAGACTTGACTAGGAAAGAATCATTTCCATTTGAGATGGAAAATCGTCCCATGGGGTAACAGCCTGATCTGTGATGGTTCGTCACAACAATCCTTCAGTTAGGTGGGTTACACCCTTCTTCCCACCCGATGAGACACTGAGTGACATGGCAAGGTGAGTGGACTGGGGGAGGTGGAAATTCTCCCAAGTGTGGGATCCCAATAATCGAACCTCATACTTCCAATGAACATCGTTGTTATGACCCTTGACCCTTTACCACTACGCCACCATCAAAGCAGAAAAAAAGATACATACTATAAAATCTTGGGGTGTTACATTAAAGGAATGTTGGGGTGTCTCATTTTTTGAAGAATGCACACACTCAGTTCAACTAAAACATTTCTTGAAGACTGTGTTTTTAGGATAATGGAATTTTTTACCTCAATGACATAAAAAATGATCCTGGACGATACCATTTGATGGGAATATCAAACAAGGTACAACACCATCTTCACTAATGAGTGATCAACTATTCGATAAAGTAAAAGATATTAACACTATTTTCAGTAAACCATTTTCATAAAACCTTATAAAATTAGGTTCTAAGAAGTGATCGATTTTCTTTGAATTGCTATATTGGAATTGTTTGTATGTTAGACATTTTCTTGATGTCATGCATATAGAAAAAATATATATGATAGAGGTATTGGCACATTACTAATTGTTCCTAGTAAAATGAAATTTGGAATCAAGTCTCAGTTGGACTTGATCGACATGGAGTTAGGGGAAGATTTGGCACCAGTTATGGGTAAAGGGTAGACTTTTCTACCTCTAGGATCTTACACTCTATCCAGACTGGAAAATTTGTAATTTTTATTTTTCCTTAATAGTGTAAAAGTTCAAGAGTGGTATTCATCAAATATCAAGAATCTTATGTTAATGACTAATTTGAGGGTCTAAAATCACACGAATTTCATGTTTTGAGTAAGATTTGATACTTGTTGATTTTCATTGCATTCTATCTAAAAATGTATGAAATACATTAATCAGACTTTACTTATTTTTCAAATCCATATGGAGTAAAGTTATAGAACCGTTGAAGTTTTCAATCACGAATAAGGAGTTTGTAGTCATATTATGTGAATTAGTGATATTTTTCCCACCATAAATCTTTGATATAATGGTCCATCGATGGTTCACTCAGTTAGAGAGGTTCAACTATGTGGTCCTATACATTACAGATGGATGTACCTCATTGAATGATATATAAAGATTTTAAAAGGGTATGTCAAGAATCTAAGTCATCCAGAAGGTTTTATTGTAGAATGATATATTGTTGAAGAAGCTATTTAATTCTGTACCAATTACATATCATATGGTGACAACACTGGTCTCCCAAATTCTCGTCATAATAGATGCCTTATGGGTGAAGGGATTTACAGAAGAGATGTTGTTGCAATTATCTTCACAGAGTAGGAGCAATCACGCCTTTAAATTTTACACAATAGTAAACATGTTTTTATATAATTTGAATCCCACAAATCAATTCTTAGATATTTTAATCCATCAAGGGTTGAAGGATGGATATTAAATACATATAATCAATAGGTTTATGATGATTCTAAGATCAAATTTATAAGGATTAATCTAAAAAATATGAATTCAATTACCAAATGAATTCGATGGCTAGCCAGGGGACCAAATGAAAATGCTATATCTTATATTAGTTTTGTAATCAATGGTTATATGTTCTATATAAAGAAAATTATGACTAAAATAAAATGAAAAATAGTTGAGTTATGCTTTTGGAGGAAGTGATGCACATATCTCGTTCCAAAGATAGAAATCCAATTTATGCAAATATGTCATATTTTGGCTTTATCGAACAGATATATGAGTTGGATTATATAACATTTCAAGTGCTAATTTTCCTTCACAAATGGGTTGATAATAGGAGTTCAGTGAAAGTCGATGTAATGGGCTTCCAGAAGGTGAATTTCAGTGTATAAGGGAAAAAAGATGTGTTGTTCATAATGGAATCACAAGCAGTGCAATTATTCTATATCTCAGATCCAGCAAACAAAAATTGATCGATTGTACTTCTAGTGACTAAAACAATTGTTCAGTCAAATAAAAATTCAATCAAGAATGACCCTTTCATTGAGAGATCAAAATCAGTTCATGGTGGTCCCAATATAGACAATGTCTCGTACATTAGAGGGGACCACAATTATGGGATTTGGATTCTCAATAGAGGATCCAAATCCTTAAAACCCTTAAAAAATAAAGAGATTTCAATGATAAGGTAAAAGTAATTTTTAATATACTATGTTTTTACTCATAATATTATTTATTCTCTACTACATTAACTTAATCTAAATTAAATTTTTGATTACTCATGAAGACAATGTCTTCTATACATGATGATGTTACCAATACCATTGAAGAACGAACTATAACAAAGGAAACCCTTTGGGAAGATGTAAATGTAATGTTACGATATACTTTCTCTATTTTAATGAAAAATTATATAATGAAACATTGATTTAATTTTCATTATTCCTTGAATAGTTTGTTTATTTTAGAATATTTATATCCATCTTTCATACCTTTCTAAACCAAAACTTCCACAGACTTATTCTCCCTCAAAACCTTTTCTCCCTTGCAGTGTTAGAATTTAAAATTTTCCTTCAAGTTCCCTCCACTACCATTGTAAGAAGAGAAATGGCGTTGAAACTAATCAATAATAGAGGCAATATTGATGTTTTTACAGTAAAATCATCGTCCATTGAATTAATATATTATTTCATATTTATGTTTAATTTATTTCTTTTTAGTATTACTCACATAAGAGTTGTTTTATTATACAGGTGGATTCTTTTTTTCTATTAGGGTGGTTTTTTGAAATCTTCTCATGCTTGTGAGAGATTGGACTTTGAGGCTATAACTGAGATATTGAAAACAAGGAATCTCTCATTCCCATTATATCACTAGACATCACCACAATATGCAGTGTTAGTAGTTCGACAAAGAAAGACAATGGAAATCCTGGTAATATTTTCAGTTCATATTGTTTTGATACTTTAGGAAAATGATCCACAAGTCATTTGGGATGTGTAGTAATTTGCCGCACCCCAATCTGACACATGGTGTGACCGGTATGACTCAAACTGCATTTTTTATTTAAAATTGATATTAATTTTAGTAAAAAAGACAACTGAAATACTCAAAACCAATAAAATGCATTCATGTTGTTTTGATACTTTAGGAAAACAATTCATAAGTCATTTATGATGTTTAGAAATTATTCGTACTTCAATATGATACTCGATGTACCCAGTATAACTCAATCCAATGCATAGTGTGACTGATATGACTCCAAGTGCATCTTTTTATTTAAAATTGACATTAATTATAGTAAAAAAAAATTTCATACTCAAAATCAATAAAACACATTCAAATTGTTTTGATACTTTATAAAAATGCTCCATAATTAATTTTTGATGTGTATTAATCATCCACACCTTAATCTGATGCACGATGTGTCGGGTATGACTTAAAGTGTTCCGTATCAGTTTAAAATTGACATTTTAGTTTAAAAAGTATCACTCACTGAAAATCAAGAAAACAAGCTCAGATTATCTTGATAATTTAGGAAAACTATTCATAAGTCATTTTTGACATGTATAAATTAGTCTCACATCAAACCAACACACAATTTGACCGGTATGACTCAAAGTGCGTGTTTCCAATTTAAAATGACATTTTAGTAAAAAAGATAAGTGATGTACTCAAAACCAAGAAAATACTTTCATATTGTTTTGATACTTTAGGAAAATTGTTTAAAATTCATTTGGGATGTGTAGGAATCATATTCACCTCAATCTGATGCATGATGTGACTGGTATGACTCCAAGTGCGTCTTTTTATTTAAAATTGACATTAATTTTAGTAAAAAAGATAAGTAACATACTCAAAACTGAGAAAAAGCATTCGTATTATTTTGATAATTTAGTAAAACAGCCCATAATTCATTTTTGACATGTATTAATCCGCTGCACCTTAATCTGATTCACGATGTACCTAGTATGAATCAAAGTGTTTGTTATCAGTTTAAAATTGACATTTTAGTTCAAAAAGGGTGACTCGTTGAAATCCAAGAAAAGATGCTCGAATTATTGATAGAGATAATATTTTCATAATTAATCATATGATTTTCAGTGATTTAATCCATTCCAGTTAATTAATTTGAGATGATTTACATCATTTAAATATTGTTTGTGATTTTTCTTTTTAATTGTGAAAATTGCTTAATTTTTGAAATTTAACAGCTTTATAGATCTTCTATATTTCAGGCATATCATTTAAAATTTGGATCAAAATTGAGTGATTCCTTTTTTTAGTCTTATATTATTTGTGGTCTTTGATTTTTTTTCTGCACCCAGATCTAATTCAAAACACACTAGCCCAAAAAGTCAATCAAGTATAGAAATTTTGCTGGCTGACAGAATGGACCCTACACCAGTAATTGAGAAATATCTCAGTCTAGAGACATCCAAATGAAGTGAATTTAGTTTTATTAGAGATATGAATCATATCCTCATGTAAAAAATAAATTTCTAGAATAAATTTGATCATTCAGGCATCCATTTAATGTGAAAAAGTGGAGGGAGTTTAGGAGTCTCCTCAGGCAGAAAAAGTCTTCTTCAGTAATTCGAGAACATATTTTTTTTCAACTTTTCCAAATGAGCTGAGATTTTGAGGGCGCATGAAAAAGAGATAGGGGAACAACTTTTATGAGTAAAAATTCCCTATATTCAGCCATTTACTATTCAAAATACACTCAATATTTTGAAGGAATGAATTTGGAGGGAAAGTTTTCCACCCCTCAAGCCTATAAATATGAGTGTTCACTTCCATTAAAAGGTGTTGAAGGAGGAGAATGAGGGGTTGTGTTGGACTATTTGAAGCTTCAAGTATTTTAGATTTTCTCTTTTCTTAGTTTTACAATGTTTACTTCTTCCCCATTCAGCTGTATTACCCTTCACATGGAGAGGTAAAGATTTTGAGTGATTGGGGAAGGGGGAGTTTTCCTTTTGTAATGTTGGAGTTTTGTGCTTTAATGTAAAACTCTATTTTTCTATTGAATGATTTCTATTTTTAGTGGTGCTCAATTCTCTTAATTGGGTTTTGGTGTCATTCATTGTTTATAGCTTTGGTTGAAGATCTTTAAACACTCCCCGCCTAGTGCAATTTGTCTCAATCGAGCAGATTGTGTTAGGTGGTGAGTGTTTAGTGATCATTGGCACGTATGTGGAACAAGTGAATCGTTTGTAGATTTATAAGAATCAACAATTCCTGATCGGGACTTGAATTAGTTATTTGGGAATGGTTTATGAATTTTCATGCACACATGAGTGGTTTCCATTAAATTCTTCAACCAATGGTGATTGACAACTTGATTGAGGATTCTTTCATTTATCATTCAATTGGAAGAGAGCATGAATTCTTTTTTTGGCCATGATGACATTGAAAAATGTGATCTTACCCTAACCCCGTCACTCTCTTCATCACTTTGTGTTCAAACATCATTTCAATTGCTTGCTTTCTTTTTAAAAAACAAACAATTTCAAAAACAATCTCGCTTATTTCTTTAATTTCAAGTTACAAATGTGATTGTTGAGTGCTCCTCTATGAAGACAACCTAGGTTACTCGCTTTAATTCATTTTTAGCTTAGGAAATATTTATTTTTGTCACACCCCATGATAGGCACATTTAAATTGTCTTGATAATTTAGGACAATGATTCATAAGTTAATTGTGTCGTATAGGAATTAGTCTCACGTCAAACCGACACGCAATGTGACATGTATGACTCAAAGTGTGTATTTTCAGTTTAAAATGACATTTCAGTAAAAAAGAAAAGTGACATACTCAAAACCACGAACACATTCAGATTGTTTTAATACTTTATGACAACTATTCATAAATCTTTTGAGACGAGTAGGAATCGGTCACACCTTAATCTGAAACACGGTGTGACCGGTATGACTCCATATGTGTCTATTCAATATATAAGTGTCATTTTAGTTTAAAATGCGCATCACATCACCAAAATTAAGTAAATGAGCCTAGCTATTGATTTCTCATCATTCTATCTGCTATTACTTAATTAATTTTCTTATCATTTTTATCTTATAATTATTTAGTAAATTTTCACAGAGATAATGCTTGAAGACGAACAAGAAATGGTGTGACGTGAAAAAATCAACTTCAACTCAATCCGATATGCAATGTTCCTGGTATGAATCAAAAGTTTAGTTTAAAATTAACACTTTTTGTTTAATTTATTTACTTATATTATTACTAACATAAGAATTGTTTTCTTATACATGTGTGTTTTTTTTCTCGAGCAGGGGGGTTTGTTCGGCAAAAACATGAGTCGGGATCAAGGGGAAAAGTCAAAAGAATATTGATGTTGTTGAATGTATGTAATAATTTGTACTCACTCATGTAATTGTATAAACCAATGTTTGAAATGTCTATAATATAATGTTTTTTCATTATATTTGTTGTAAATTTTATTTCATTTAAAATTTGTATTGGTACTTGATTTTGATGTTTTAGGGTATTGTTTTTGGTGATGCAGTGTGGTGTTACAACACACTTCAGTATGCCCCTTTATCACCACTATTAAATGTGTTGATAAAGAGATCCTTTATCAGTACTTTTTGTAGCACTGATAAATGTGACCCTTTTATCAGCGTTTTTACAGCGCTGATAAAAGCCTAAGACTTTTAATTGCGCTCCGATAATTGGCGCTTTTCTAGTTGTGCTAAAATTGATTTTTAGCATTGTTGAAGCCATGTTTTGTGGTAATGATTTGATATTTATATATATATAAAATTATGAAAATAAGATTCATTTTTTATTAAAAGTTATATAAATCATATTTATATATTATATTTACATGTATATACTTATTATGATATAAATGTTATTTGAAAACATATAAATATTTATATATAAACTAAATTATTTACTATGACCTTTATCATTGCTAGAAAAAAAGTAGTACTAACAAAGAATATCATTTTATCGGCACTTTTTACAAGCACTGATAAAAGTCCCTCCTTCCCCTCCTATCAGCGTTTTTTTTCTAGTTCAGTTAAAGGTCAACGCTGAATAAGCTATGATTTGTAGTAGTGGATCCTACCACCTAAGGTATCTTAGGGCTGGTCTAAACATTATGGTATGATGTTTCAATGGGCCGATAACACATCATCATAAATTTTTGATCGCTAAACAATGATGATCGGTTTGTATTGAGTAATACGACATATGTTACGATCGTTATAACATACAAAGTTTGAAGTGTATGTGATTTCCAATGCATTGTTTTCACAAAATCAAAACACACTTGTCACTTTTTTTCAACCTTTATGAGATCCTTTCAAATAGTTTGAAGATCTACCCCACTACTGGATACCTATTAAAGCATGAGCACTTAGATTGTTATTTTAAAGATATTCATTATGTATTTGTTGAAAAATACCCTTGGTGGTAAGTCATGGAATAATCTCATGACAAATAATTTTGTCTATTATTTGGCTTCATTTGAACCAGATGTTCATGAATCATGAAAAAAGAACTCACAAAATACAAGAATATCAGAATACCCCATTCAAGTTAATGTTGATATGATATGTTCCAAACCCCAAATGCAAACTCCTCCATAATATTTAACATATTATTTTAATAAATAAATAATTATCATTTATCAAAAACATAATATTGACAAATCACCCTTGTGATAATGTTGACAATTTTTGGCATTAAATCATTAAAAGAAGACATTTACACCCGAACAATTAATTCATTTTTCTGATTATGGACAACAAATAAAATTGAATGCCTTCCCCCACCCGCCAATCTCCTATTTCGGTACCAGCCAAACAGGGCCTTAAGGGGTCTCCCGTTCCAGCCATGCAACGTGGCGGGCAAAGCGGTTTACTTTTACTTTCTCTCTATCCTTTTTTTTTTTTTTTACTTTCGGTTCCGCCTGGAGATCCCGGCGGCGCGTACCCGTAGACCGCCCCCGCCGCCGCCCCCGCCTCCTTCCACACCTTCACCGATTTATCGGAGCTCCCGCTGTAAACACTCCACCGCCGTCCCCTCCCGCCTTTCACCGCCGCCGTGCCTCCCCACTCCAAATCCTCCTCCACGGCCAAGCATTTCACCGGCCCGCTGTGCCCCGTGAGGACGGAGAGGCACGAGTGCACACCGCCGCCGTCCCTCCGCCACACGCAGATGGACTTATCGGCGGAGCCGCTGAACACGAGGCTCCCGGCGACGGCGATACACAGCACCGCGACGGCATTTTGGTGATGCTGCGGTTGGGGGTTCAGTGCGTTTCGCTGGGCGCGTGTAAAATCAGCAGCGCGTGGGATGGTGGGACTCTTCGCCGGTAACACGGGGCTCGCCGCAGACCGGTCCAAAACCAATGTCAGCCAACCGCGTTGACCATGGTGACTCGTGCTGCCCACAATAGTCATTCGCACGTGCATATCAACCAATTTTAACTTTCAAAAAATAACTGTATCATTATAAAAAATCAATCAAATAAAAAACATATAATACTTGAAATTTGGTTATCCGAATTCTAACTAGTTTAATTTTTTAAAACTAAAACTTCATTTTTTTTAAATTATTAATTTAACTCCATCCTTTTATATTTTATAATAGTCGTTTAATTAATCTAGACTACCTAAATACTCATTTATAAATTTTCAATTTTCAAATTTTAATTATAAATCTAAAATGATTTATTTTTAAAAAAAATCCAAATTCAAAATCCAAATCTTTAACCACAAGTTGTGAAACATAAGAAGGCACACATGCATGCCATATCTAAACCGGAGACCCTCCTCTAAACTTTGCAACACGGTGAGCTACCATGTTGCCATCTCATTTAACAAATGAAGAACACATTGGTCAAACAAATAGAGATCACCAAACCCCGTCCTAGAGGACGCCCAATGTGTCACGACCTGCCCTCACCGACCCCCCCAAGTCGACAACGAAGACAAACATGACCCCTAAAAACCAGGTTGTGACATCTTGAGATTTAAAAAAGAAACGATTTGTTCGATAGTGTATAAGATACGCAACATTGAGATTAAACGAATAAAGAATTGTTATTATTTAAATATGACCATTATGACATAATTGTTAAATTGACAAGAATGAATAGTATTTTACCGCATTATGAAATATATAATGGCCTTACTCATTTTTAATATTTTAATTAATGTTTTTTAAATAAGTACTAGTTTTTTAGTAAAACCATTTTATTAGTTTTTAGTAAATCCATTTTATTCATCAAAACCATATTTTCTTCAAAAAATGATCACTACTACAAAAACGGGCAATGAAAGCGCCGCCTTTTATCAGCGCTAAGCAAAAGGCGCTGATTAAGGTAACTCTTTATCAGTGCTAATTAAAAGCGCTGATAAAGGCACCGTTTATCAGCGTTAAAAATCTAGCGCTGATAAAGTGATCCTTTATCAGCACTTTTCTAGCGCTAATAAAACCATAGTCCCATTTTATAAAATAGGGTGCACAATGCCCTCAGTTTATCGTGTCCTTAAGCTCCTGCGGGACTGTACCCCTGCGACAACTCCCCTCCCTCCCCTCCCCCGATCTTCTCTGTGTCGACCGCTACTTCGCCGCCGCTGCCACTTCGCCGCCGCTGCCCTACTCTGCCACCGCTAGCCCTTCTCCGCCGCCGCTGCCCTACTCCGTTGTCGCTGCCCTACTCCGCCACCGCTAGCCCTACTCCTTATCCTTCCCCTCGAACCCCTTCCGCGGATCCTCCTCAGCGCGAACCCTACTTCAAGTGTTTGAGATTCCTTTTAATGAGGTTAGATTCTCGGCTTCCCATCTTTGATCTTTGGTGATTTCTCCACTCATCCTCATCCGTTTCTTTTTGTTCTTATGCTAATATTCATTATGATGTTGTTTTATTTAGTCGCATGGTCATGTTTTAGTTGATAAAATTTTGGGATGTGGTGAGTTTGGTTTGAGAGTCTAGGCATGATTATGTCCTGAGTTATTGACCTCATCCCTTTATTAACCAATACCCTCTTTCAATTAATACTAAAAGATTCAGTTGAATTACTTTCAATGGAATTATTTATCCCTCTTTACCTTCAAATTCCTGTGAAAATATGAATTTTATTGAGTTGGTTAGTGTGTTTGTCCAAATTTAATGATTCATAAGAAAAAAAGGAAGCATATTTCTATTTTACCTAAATGGATGATAATTTTTCTAATCTAAAGGTCATGCTTTTGGGAAATAATTTATTTATGGTAGGTATTAATATTATGGAAGGTATTAATAGTTAATGAGAGGAGGTTTGAGAGGAGGTTTGAGTTTTGGATAGGAATGGTCGATGTGGTCCTTCTCCCTTATGTGTGAGTTTTTAACACTAAAGGATTGTTGTTTATCCCTTTGTATGGGAATATTCTTTTTTATAGAATGGATGTAAGACGTGTCTGTGGATATTAGTTAGAAGTTTGGGGAAGGTGAGAGAGAGTTATTGCATATCCTTTAGGTGTTTATGATAGAATTTATGTTCACTAACCTCAATTTTCTATTTCTTATGTCAATTTGGGTAACAAAACCTATGATATTCCCTAGTAATTTTGGATAAACCTAGGTTATTTGTCTCCCCTGCGAACCCCTCTGTGTTTGGAAGTGTATCTACTATATTAGTTTTCTCATCAAAATTGTATCCCTATTTTCATTTTATTTGAGTTTGATCACTAGTTTTGAGCTGTTTAATGTGATTATTTTATTATGAATGAGGTGGCTGGTAGGGATGGTTAAAAGGATGTTTAATATTTTGTTGCAAGGGTGGTGGGTGCTAGAACTATTGGTAAGGGGGCTAGAAAGTGTGTTGATTTTGATGGGGGTTTATCCTGGTTCTGTTGATTTCCAAATCTTTATTGGAAATGGTTAGGCTCTATTAATCTCTATTTTTATAAGTGGTTCTCTTCTACTGTATTTGGAAGTCTTGTTTTGTGTATTTGAATCATAAATAATAATATTTCAGATTTAAATAGGATGGAGATAAATAAAGATTGGATGGATGCTAATAGTTTGACAATAGAGTATGAGAATGGAGTGAAAGAGTTCATCAAGTTTGCAAAGGATCATACAAAAGATCCTTCTCAAATCCTTTGTCTGTGTTTACGTTGTTGTTATTCTAGACTAATTACTCTAGAGGAGTTGGAAGAACATTTGATATGTCACGGAATAGATCGGTGTTATAAATGTTGGAATAAACATGGAGAAAAAGCGAATGTAGCTACTAGTTGGGATAAAACTGTGTTTTATGGATCATTAATGATTACAAATATAGATAATGAAGAAGACCCTATGGAGGATGTGATTATAGATGTCAATTATGATGAAGATCATATTGAGGAAATGACAAGGACAGTTGAAGATGAACTCCGTGATTTCCCAAAATTGTTTGAGAAGTTAAAGAGTTGTTCAAAGACGCCATTGTATACTGGTTGCACTAAATATACAGCATTGTCAGCTGTACTGAAGTTGTATAAATTGAAAGTAGGCAACAGATGGAGTGATGTCAGTTTTATGGAACTACTTGCTCTCTTGAATGACATGCTCCCGAAAGATAATGAGCTCTCAAGCCGGACATATGAAGCTAAACGAATGCTACGCTCGATGGGTATGATTTCTGAAAGAATACATGCCTGCCCGAAAGACTGTATATTGTTTTTCAAGGAGAACAAATCACTTACAGAATGCCCAAAGTGTGGTGCTTCCCGATACAAGAAAGATGAATCCAGTCCTATGAAAGTTGTATGGTACTTTCCAATCATTCTAAGGTTTAGGCGTCTATAGGGAAGTGAAGAAACTGCAAGAGAATTGTCGTGGCATGCCGAGAAAAGAAATAAAGATGGGAAATTACGTCACTCGGCCGAATATCCTCAATGGAAGAGAATTGATCATGAGTATCCTGAATTTGGAAATGAGCCGAGAAACCTTCGTCTTGCGTTATCTACAGATGGAGTGAATCCTTTTGGTCTTCAAACCAGCACTCATAGTACATTGCCTGTTATGTTGGTAAATTATAACTTTCCACCCTGGTTATGCATGAAACAAAAATTCATCATGTTATCTATGCTTATATCAGGACCAAAACAACCGGGTAACAATATTGATGTTTATTTGGATCCTTTGATCGAGGATTTGAAGTTATTGTGGGATTCAAGTGTTATGTTGTATGATGCTTATAAAAGTGAATACTTCACGTTGAGAGCGATGTTGTATGGGACGATAAATGATTTCCCTGCTTATGAAAATTTGTCAGGCTATATCATTAAAGGAACTCAAGGGTGTCCTGTGTGCGAAGAAGATACAGAATCAATTAGGTTGAAACATTCATCAAAATCTATGTTTCTAGGAAATTGTAGATTTCTACCTCGTCGGCATAAGTACCGATCTTGGAAGACATCATTCAATGGAAGTTCAGAACAACGCACAACACCGTCTCCACTAACAGGTGATCAACTGTTTGAGAAAGTAAAAGATGTGAACACTGTTTTTGGTAAACCATTTTCGAAAAACCTTACGAAAATCGGTTGGAAAAAGAGATCAGTTTTTTTTGAATTACCATATTGGAATTGTCTGTACGTCAGACATTTTCTTGATGTGATGCATGTAGAAAAAAATGTATGTGATAGTGTTATCGAAACGTTTCTAAATTCCCCTGACAAAACAAAGGATGGAGTTAAGGCAAGGTTGGACATGGTTGACATGGGAATACGAGAAGAGTTGGCTCCCGTGAAGGGTGAAAATCGAACGTTTCTTCCTCTAGCTTCTTACACTCTTTCCAGGGAGGAGAGATATTAGTTTTGAAACTTATTCAATGATGAAAAGGTTCCAGAGGGGTATTCATCAAATATCAAGAACACTGTGTCAATGAATGATTTGAATTTAAAAGGTTTGAAATCACATGACTGCCATGTTTTGATGCACGATTTAATTCCTATAGTTTTACGTTGCATTTTGCCCAAGAATGTTCGTCATACATTAACCAAACTTTGTTTCTTTTTCAAAGCTATATACAACAAAGTTTTAGACCCAATGAAATTGCCAGCTATGGAAAAAGAAATTGTCATCATATTATGTGAATTAGAAATGTTCTTCCCGCCATCATTCTTTGATATGATGTTTCATTTTATGGTTCACTTGGTGAGAGATATTCGACTTTGTGGTTCTGTGCACTATAGATATATGTACCCTGTTGAATGGTATATGAATATTTTGAAAGGGTATGTCAAAAATCGAAGTCGGCCAGAGGGTTGTATTGTAGAGAATTCTATACTGAATACTTATCTGATGTGGAAAGCATTGGTCTTCTGAAATCTCATCACACTAGACGCATTGAGGGTGAGAGAATTTCTGGAAGAGATGTTGTGACAATCAATATTACAGATCGGGAGCAGACCCACCTTTATGTTTTGCATAAAGTTGGGAGGTTTCCCCATATATTGAAACCCACAAATAAATTCTTAGGTAGTTGAATCTATCAAGATCTGAAAAATGGATATCAAATACACATAATCACCAGTTTATAGGATGGTTTCAGAACCATATTTTTAAGGAGTAAGCTGAAAATATGAATTCAATTTCAGAACGACTTTGATGACTAGCTTCCGGACCAAGTGTGTATGTATTATCTTACAATGGTTATGTAATTAATGGTTATACATTCTATACAGATGAACCTGATGAAGATAGTACCATCCAAAATAATGGAGTTACACTTGTGGCTGAATCGATGCATGTTTCTGGTAGTAAGGACAAAAATCCAATTTATGCGAATATGTCATACTTTGGCATTACCAAACAAATATGGGAGTTAGATTATACGACATTCCAATTGCCCATTTTCCAATGCAAATGGGTTGATAACAACAGTGGTGTTAAAATAGATGAATTGGGATTTGTGAAAGTTGATTTTAGTAAAGAAGGGTACAAAGACGAATAGTTTATAATGGCATCACAAGCGGTAAAAGTATTTTATGTTCTAGATCCCACAAACCGTAAGTGGTCGATTGTTCTGTTATCGTCCAAAACTACTGAAGGGTTTGATGAAAATTCAGTTGAGGACAATCCTTTCAGTGGTACGTCTCAATCATTTCACAGTGGTCCCAATGTAGATGATTTTTTTTATGTTAGAGGATACCACAATGAAGGTATTTGGATAATCGATAGAGGTGTCAAATCCTTTCAGCCTTTGAAAAAAGAAAGAGAGTTCAATAAATAGGTTATATTTTGTTTTTAATATAGATCTTGTTATCTCAGGTTATTATCTTATTATTACGGAATTTATGTAATCTAAATTAATTGTTCAACCACTTTTGTAGATAATGACTTCTGCACGTTCTGGTGCTCCTAACCTCGAGGCTGAACAAGTCTCTCAAGTTGTTGTTGTTGTTGTTGTTGCTGCTCACAGTGCAAAGCAACAAAAAGTTTATGAACCTGTTGATGCTCCTAGTGTTGAGGTCTAACAACCATCAGCACATGCCTCATATTCACAAGACAATATAGATTTGTTCAGAAATGAGTGGTCCACATACCTGATGGAAGATTGTACATAAATAGCATGAAGATCTTACTTAAGGACATGTACAATTGGCGCCCATTTTTGAGAGGGGTTAAGGAGATAAAAAGATGAAACATTTTTGTATATAAATGTCCATAGAAAAATTGTAATCATTACTAAATAAAACATCCTTTATCCAATGAGTCATTTTTCCATTTTAACAGATGAGATTCACCAGCAACATGCAAGAATGATGAACCACTTTTCTTTGGGCTTTGGATAAGAAAAACCAGTAAAATCTCTAAAATACCTTCATATCCAACCAAACACATTTGGATTGTGTTGATACTTTATGAGAACTATCCATGGGTCATGTGTGATGTGTACTAATCAACCCCACCTCAATCCGAGGCATGGTGTAGCCGGTATCACTCAAAGTGTCTCTCTTTTGTTTAAAATGGGCATAATTTTAAGTGAAAACAACAACTGATGTACGGAAAACCGAACAAACACATTTTTATTGTGTTGATACTTTAGGAGAACAATCCATGAGTCATTTGTGACATGTACGAGTAAACCCCGCCTCAATCCGAGGCACGGTGTGTCCAGGATCACTCAAAGAGCCCCCCTTTTGTTTAAAATGAACAGAATTTTTAAGTGAAAACAACTACCGACGTACGAAAATCCAACCAAACGCATTCGTATTGTGTTGATACTTTAAGAGAATGATAAACAAGTCATGTGTGACATGTAAGAATCAACTCCACCTCAATCCCAGGCATGGTGTGGCCAGTATCACTTAAAGTGTCTCTCTTTTGTTTAAAATGGATAGAATTTTAAGTGAAAACAACAACTGACGTATGAAAATCCAACCAAACACATTCGAATTGTGTTGATAATTTAGGATAATGATCAATGGGTCATTTTTGACGTGTAAGAGTCAACCCTGCCTCAATAAAAGTCACGGTGTGGCCGGTATCACTCAAAGTGTCTCTCTTTTGTTTAAAATGGACAGAATTTTAAGTAAAAACAACAAATGACATACAGAAATCTGACCAAATGCATTTGTATTGTGTTGATAATTTAGGAAAACGATCAATGGGTCATGTGTGATTTTTAAGAGTCAACCCTTCCTCAATACGAGGCACGTTGTGGCCGGTATCACTCAAAGTGTCTCTCTTTTGTTTAAAATGGACATAATTTTAAGTGAAAACAACAAATGACATACAAAAAATCAACCAAACACATTAAGATTGTGTTTATACTTTAGGAGAACAATACATGGGTCATGTGTGACATTTATGAGTCAAACCCACCTCAATACAAGGCACAGTGTGGCCGGTATCACTCAAAGTGTCTCTCTTTTGTTTAAAATGGACATAATTTTAAGTGAAAACAACAACTGACGTATGGAAATCTGACCAAATGCATTTGGATTGTGTTGATAATTTATGAGAACTATCCATGGGTCATGTGTGACATGTACGAGTCAAACCTGCCTTAATCCGTGGCATGGTGTGTCTGGTATCACTCAAAGTGTCTCTCTTTTGTTTAAAATGGACAGAATTTTAAGTGAAAACATCAACTGACGTACGAAAAATCAATCAAACGCATTCAGATTGCTTTGATACTTTAGGATAACAATACATGAGTCATGTGTGACATATAAGAGTCAACCCCGCCTCAATCTGAGACACGGTGTGGCCGGTATCAATCAAAGTGTCTCTCTTTTGTTTAAAATGGACAGAATTTTAAGTGAAAACAACAACTGACGTACGAAAATCCGACCAAACGCATTTATATTGTTTTGATAGTTTAGGAGAATGATAAATGGGTCATGTGTGAAGTTTAAAAGTCAACCCCATATCAATCTGAGGCACGGTGTGTCCGATATCACTCAAAGTGTCTCTCTTTTGTTTAAAATGGACAGAATTTTAAGTGAAAACAACAACTGACGTACGAAAAACCAACGAAATGCATTCGTATTGTGTTGATACTTTAGGAGAACAATCCACGGGTAATTTGTGATGTGTAATATTCAACCCTGCCTTAATCCGAGGCACGGTGTGGCTGGTATCACTCAAAGTGTCTCTCTTTTGTTTAAAATGGACAAAATTTTAAGTGAAAACCACAACTGACATACGGAAAACTGATCAAATGCATTAGGATTGTGTTGATACTTTAAGATAACGATCCATGGGTCAAGTGTGACATGTAAAAGTTAACCCCTCCTCTATAGGAGGCACGGTGTGACCACTATCACTCAAAGTGTCTCTATTTTGTTTAAAATAGACAAAATTTTAAGTGAAAACAACAATTGACGTAAGGAAATCTGACCAAACACATTCAGATTGTGTTGATACTTTAGGAGAACGATCCATGGGTCATGTGTGATGTGTAAGAGTCAACCCCTTCTCAATCCGAGGCATGGTGTAGCCGGTATCACTCAAAGTGTCTCTCTTTTGTTTAAAATGGATATAATTTTAAGTGAAAACAACAACCGATGTACAAAAATATGACCAAACACATTCAGATTGTGTTGATACTTTAGGATAACAATCCATGGGTCATGTGTGACGTGTAAAAGTCAACCCCACCTCAATACAAGGCACGATGTGGCTGGTATCACTCAAAGTGTCTCTCTTTTGTTTAAAATGGACATAATTTTAAGTGAAAACAACAACTGACGTACGGAAAACCCCCTTCCTACCATACACACCAAAAGCATTCATTTTTTTCTAAAGAAACACATACTATTGAAATAAAAACTATTCCAAAACCATTTTAAAAATACCAATGATCTTAAAATCCATGAAATTCATTCCATTAAAAGCATTAATGCCCCCACCCCCTGGACACCACCCCACCCTCCCTGGACACCACCCCACCCCCTGGACACCCCCATGGACAACCCCCCACCCTGGACAGCCCCCCAACCCCCCTGGACGGCCTCCCACCCCCTGGACAACCCCCACCCCTCCTAGACACCACCCCACCTCCTAGACACCCCCACCCCCTGGACACCCCCACCCCCATGGACAACCACCCCACCCTCTGTACACCACCCACCCCTTGGACAACCCCCTAACCTCCTGGACCGCCCCCACCCCCTGGACACCACCCCACCCCATGGACACCCCCACCACCACCCCTCTGGACACCCCTAGAAATCCCCCTTAACCCCCTGGACACCACCCCACCCCCTAGACACCACCATGGACCGCCCCCCACCCCCCTGGACACCCCCATCCCCCCATCCCCCCGGACACCACCTATCCCCTTGGACAGCCACCCCAAACCCATGAATATCCCCCAACCCCTTGAATTCTGAATTAAATTATTTATGTATTTAATTAACTTATGAATTATGTGTTAATGATGTATGGGTACACTTGTTGTATGGGTATACTTGTTGTATGTGTATACTTGCTGTAATTACCTTATGAATTATGTGTTAATTTTGTATGGGTATACTTGTTGATATGTTGATTTTTTGCAGGTCTTGTTTGGGTGTGCTGTTGTAGAATTTTATGTTACAGTAGGCAGGGCCTTTATCAGTGCTAAAAAAGCACTGATAAATGATCCCTTTATCAGTGCTTTTTTAGCGCTGATAAAGGAGCCCTTTATCAGCGTGTTTTTAGCACTGATAAAGGATACCTTTATCAGCACTTTTTTAGTACTGATAAAGGCTACCTTTATCAGTGCTGAGCATTACATCGCTTTTTTAGCGCTGTTAAAGCCCGTTTTGAGCGCTGATAAAGCCCGTTTTTGTAGTAGTGGATTTTTATAGCTTTTTGTGTACAAGTAATATAATTAATTTCTGAAAATTTTAGAAAATATATTTGATAGAACTGACTTCATTTTTTAAATCATTATATCAAAATTTTCCTATGGTGAAATTTTGATAATTTTTTGAAAAAATTGATTTTTCAATAAATAGTGAAAAATACTGGTTTTTATTAAAAACTATATTTTATTTATAAGATCAAATTATGATTTGGATTTGTTTCAAATTTTAATTAGTCTATTTTTATTTATATTAATCCAATTATGTTTTTTTGAATTAGTTTTATTCTTGAATTTAGTATAGAAGCATTTTATATTTAAAAATTGCATTTTTCCAAAAAACTGGTTTTGGTTGAGTTTTGATGATTTAATTTTAAATTAAATTCTGCCGTTTATGTGTTTTGAATTTTGAAAAAATAATTTCATATTTGGAATTACAAGGTCCAAATTTAGTAAATAGTTACCTTTTTATTTTTGGACAATATGAATAGTAAACTTAGGATTTTTTATTACCACAGTTAAGGGTAAATCGAGTAATTAAGGGTAAAAATAATTATGATAATGATTAAAAAATTACTCTAACACTTGTCTAAATTTTATTGGATGAGTGAGTTTCGACCAATATCATATTTGGGCTGAATTTATGACTGCTTGAAGCCACTTGATTTACATTAAGCCCCTTATAGTATTTTATTTTAAGAAAAGTCAAACTTGTCACACTAATATTTTTTATAAGTATAACATTTTTAATATATGGTCATCCAAAATTTATGTTCAACCATAAATAGTATTTTTAAATCTAAAAAAATTATCTTCATCATGGTAATTTATTTTTAATTTTTAGGGAAAAAATAATTACCTTAAAGGCTTGCACAACAATGATGCAGTAATTATAAAATTAATGAAAAAAATCAAATAAATGATATTAAAAATATTAAAATAAATATAATTTGAGATATTCAAGGGAATCCAAGATTTATATAGATAACTATGACATTTATAAGATATAAAAAATAGTTGGTTTGAATTTAACTCTCTGTTTTAATGTTTTTAAAGTCATAGTAATGAATAATATTAAATTTGACAATAATGATATTTTATGAATATAATATTTTATTAAATTATTAAAAAATCATAAAAATATTAAATAATGACATAGGGGATAATATATGGTCGACAATGTCACCCCCTATTCATTTAATGGATATTTGGAATTATTTGTCTCTAGAATGGTTCTATTATATTTTAATATATTGAGAACTTCCTAAAGTGCCCCTCGCCTTAGTTATAAAAGGGCACCACTTCCTTCACTCCATTTCACCATCTTGAGACTTCTAGATCAACCATAATAGAAACAATTCTCTTATAAACTTCCCTATCCACATTATAGAGGTGTTGGTCTTACCAAAAGACCATAAACAAGTTCCTTAAGGGATCCTTCAAGGATGTGATATTCAAAAGACAACTTTCTTAAACCACCTCTCTTAATTTCTTTTCTTCTTATATCTTCTCTTCACCTCATTCATCCATCAAGACATAATAACTCTAGTATCATGTATATAATATAGTGTTATATTTATAATGTAATATTTTCTATCCAAACATTTTCTCATCCCCTCTTATTAAAAAAAAGGAAACCATTTTCCAAATTATGGCGATTAACCCTCTCTCTGGATAATGAGTTTTCATTTTTCATTACTGCCTTCAAGGATAGTGATAAAAAATTTATTATGGTAAAATAAGATTGTAATAAGTATATTATAACTTATTTCATGTTTTGTAACTAATATATAGACATGATATTAAATAAAATGAAACTAAATCGTGATGGTCGGAAAAAACTGCCATAATAAACTAACAATTATCATCAACATTTTATCAAATGAATCATTCTCACATCAGAAAGAAAAAGGATATATGGGACCATTAAAACTTTTATAGGTGCATGGATAGCATATAATTTCACTTCTGGAGTAATATTCCTATTTTATATGAACATCCATAAATATGAAAAAGTTAACCACCCATGAAACCGTGAAATGAACGCACCCAGAACGATGATTTTGATCTTTATAACTCATAGAAATGGCCATAAATGAACTTAATAAAATTATACAAAATAAAATATGTGGAAGAGGTTTTTAATTAAGTAATTAATGAATCTAATTTGATTATTTATAACATTAATTTCAACTGAAGAACACATTTGGACATAAGGTAAGAGAATTCTTTACCCAGTTTTCATTCTTTGGTTTAAACTTCTACTTCATTGATTATGTCATGCTAAGATTATGTGTGAAATGAATTTTGATTATATTATTTTGTATTTACACTTGTTTTATATTTATTTACAACTGATACACATAATTAATTCATTTTATTAACGTTTAGTTCCATGATATGATATTTGTAAGGTATTTTCTTTTAAAAATCATCTTTTAATGTTTCTTTTTACAAAAGTCAAAAAAATGTTTTTTAACTTATATGGCATGAGTAGTTTTTCCCATTTTCATGAAACCTTAATGTTTTGAAGCTTACTTTACAAGATTACACGGTTATTTTCAAATAAAATGTTTTCTTTTGTATGTGTCAATTATTCTTTTAAAATAAGTGATTTTCCTTAAGGAATGTTTTTATGATGCAAACATTCAAGTTTTATGATTATGTTATGGTTCTTGGTAATTGTTTATAATGATGCGTGGTTTCATTATAAACCAATTATGGGTGGTTTTGTGATAAACTAAGGACACATGGTTACGTTATTAACCAATGACCAATGGTTCTGGGATAAACCAAGGTCGGGCGGTTACGTTATAATCTCCAATGGATTGGGTACTTCAGAGATGGAAGTTGACCATATTGTTTATTCCATTTGTAAGTGTGATATAGAAAATGATGTACCAAGTTACCCACATGACTTTTATATGCTTTATAATGAGTTTTCATGGAAATAATTTGATTTTCAAAAGGTAAGATATTGATATTTTTTGAAAAGATGGTTCCTTTTTAAGGGTAAGAAGGTATGTTTCTAAGAAAATGTTTTTATGGGTTTTTACTAAACTAACATTTTACTTTATTTTATGTCACTTATTGATATTTTTTTTCTCATCCCAAGTTTTAAAATGTTTTTCATAGGGCTAAAGGGAGAGCATGGACAACAATGAGATCAAATAAAAAACTGTGAAGATTTTTCTTAAAGAGAAACCATGTTTTATTTTAAAAACTTTTATTTGGTGGAAAAATGGATACTGAGTATAAGAATAAATTTGTAATGTACGGGTTTATCATGTAAGAGTTAGTCCTAATTCTCTAAAACTCTAAATAGAAAAAATCCTTAGAATTTTAAGAAAGTTAATTCTAGTTTAAAAACACTAGAATAAGTAATGTTTATGGCTAGGTCTTTATATTTGGCATCAAAGGATGTTTAGAAAACTTTAGAGATTAGGAATTTTGGTGAAACATAGGTTAAGTTTCTATATATAATATTTTAATAAAATCCTTATTTTGTAACTTTTCCAGATCGAGGAAAATCAGTTATAAATGGAAGGAGGATGATCTCGAACAACATTTATATCTCTCCCTGATGACTTGCTTGCAATAATTATTACAAATTCACATCCTTATGTTTCTAAAACTTTTTATAACATAAAAATATTCCTAAAAATAGTTGTATGAAATATATAACACCTCCTCTATACCTCAATACAGTCATGGTTTATGGGTTTTTTTTAATCAAATCCAAATTTCCCAAATTTCTCATCTTTTCCAAAAAGGTAAATATAATTAAGGAATTTTCAAATATTTTACCCTATCACAAGAATTTGAAGCATATTATGATTTTAATACAACTACTAATTAAGGGGACCCTATTGCATACTATTTATATTTGGTTTTAACTTATAGTCTTTTGATACATTCTTATGGAATTTTATAAGGAACCTTGATTGAAAGTTTCAAAACAAACTCGGTCCGCATGTTTTATAAAAATAAAGTTTTATAAGATGTTTTGAAATTATATGTCATACAAAATGATTTTCCAAAACTATTTATCTGCCAACATTCATATAAATCAAGTTTTAAAAGGTTCATTTAGACAAAGGAAGAAAGGGAATTTGAAGAATCTCTCAAGCATTGTTCTAATGTGTGGAGCTTCCATCTACATGAACAAAATGAAAATAAAATCACGTGGACACCATGATCAAGGCACGATGATCTTTCATCTTGGAAAAATTTTATTTAAATAATATGGAGATAAAATTTTAAATTTTTAGATATAAAATACTTTTTGAATTAATAAGTTGAGATAATTATGGGTTGGGATGAAAAATGAAAGGTATAAGATAACCTTTGTACATAAAACATTTTATTTAAGGATAATACTTTACATTTCAAGTAAGTATGTTTCCTTATGTTCTTAGTCTAGGTCATAAATTAATTACTCAAATTTAGGAAAATTATTTTTAATGAGAAATATTATTCATTTATTTTTCTTATAAAGAAATAAATGGCCTTTTAACCTATCATAGATTTAAGATTTTTTGGTGGCTAACTTTCTAATGAACATGTTCTATATCACTCTCTATCAGATCCTTGGGAGCTAGTTTTCTCTTCCATTCCCATATTTTCACTTTACACTTATGTTCTCATACTTGGAAACATAGTATGTGTTATTCTAGATGACCTCCGTGCTTCTGTTTCCCTATTTTTAAGCGGAATTTTTATTGACCCTTTTTATGATGTGAGATCTCAACAAAGGTATTTTGAAAAGTCAAACCACTAGTCTTAGATCCCAAGTTAAAATTATGAGGACACAATTTATTGGGGGGGGGGGATGTAACATCTTGAGATTTCAAAAGGAAACTCTTTGTTCGATAGTGTACAAGATAAACAACATGGAGATTAAACGAACAAAGAAATATTATTATTTAAATATGACCATTATAACATAGCTGTTAAATTAGCAAGAATGAATAGTATTTAACCGTATTATGAAATATATAATGATCATACTCATTTTTAATTAATTAATCAATAATTTTTAAATAAGTACTTGTTTTTTTATAAAATTCATTATATGAGATTTTTAGTAAAGCCATTTTATTCATTAAAAAATATTTTCTTTGAAAAAATAATTTTTATTGATTTTTTATGTAAAAATAATATGATTAATTTCTAGAAATTTTAGAAAATTTATTTGATAAAATGAACTTCATTTTTGAAATCATATTATCAATTTTTTTTGAAAAGTTTTATTTTTCAATGAATATTGAAACATACTGGTTTTTATTAAAAATTGTATTTTATTTACAAGTTCCAATTATGATTTGAATTTTTTTTAAATTGAAATTAGTTTAATTTTAATTTTATTAATCCAATTATGTTTTTTTAATGGGTTTTATACTTTAATTTAGTATAGAAACATTTTAAATTTCGTTGCGTTTTTCTGGTTTAATTTTAAATTAAAATTTTCCACTTCAGTGTTTTGAATTTTAAAAAATGGATTCTATATTTGGAATAAGAATTTCCAAATTTAGTAAATAGTTCAATATGAATATCAAACTTAGTACTTTTTATGACCACCGTTAATGGAAAATTAGGTAATTAAGAGTAAAAATAATTATGATAAGGATTAGAAAATTACTCAAACACTTGTCCTAATTTTATTGGATGAATAATTTTAAAACAAAATCATAATTTATTCTAATTTATGACCTCTTGGATACACTTGGTTGATATTAATCCTCATATAGTATTTTATTTTAAGAAAAGTCAAACTGGCCACACTAACGTTTTTATTAAGTAAAACCTTTTCAATATATGGTCATCCAGAAGCTATGTTGAACCATAAATATTATTTTTAAATATAAAATATTTATATTCATCATGGTAATTTATTTTTAATTTTTAGTGAATAAATAATTATCTTAAAGGCTTTTACAATGATGATGCAATAATTATTAAATCAATGGAAAAATGAAATAAATGATATTAAAAATATTAAAATAAATATAATTTGAGATATTCAAGGTGATCCAAGAATTATATATATAACTATGACATTTATAGGATATAAAAAATAGTTATTTCTAATTTTACTCTATTTTTATGCTTTTAAAGTCATTGTAATGAATTGTATTAAATTTGAAAATAACGATGTTTCATGAATATAATATTTTATTAAGTTATTAAAAAATAATAAAAATATTAAATAAGGACATATGGGATAATATATGGTATAAAATGTCACCCCATTTTAATTTAAGGGATATTTGAATTTATTTAGATCTATAATAGTCTTATTATATTTTAATATTTTGTGAAATTCCTAAAGTGCCCCTTAACTCAATGATAAAATGACACCCCTTCTTTTATTAATTTCACCACCTTTAGCCATATAGATAAAAAATACTATAAAATATCTTCTCCACTTCCCTAGCCACATTCTAGAGCTATTGGTCTCACCAAAAGACCAATTCCAAGTTCTTTAAGGGATCCTTCAAGGAGGTGATGTTCAAGAGGTAACTTTCTTAAACCAATTCTCTTAACTTATTTTCTTCTTCTATCTTCTCCTCACCTCATCCATCCATTAAGGAATAAAAACTACATTATAATGTATATACTGAAATTTTATATTCCTAATGTAATATCTTCTAACCATAATTTTTCTCATCTCCTCTTATTTAAATAAAGGAAACCATTGTCCAAATTACGTTGATTAACCATCTTTGTGGATAATGAGTTTTCATTTTTCATTATCACCTTCAAGGTTGGTAATAAAACTATTATTATGGTTAAATAAGATTTCAATTAGTATATTATAAATTATTTCATGTTCTAGAACTAATATATATACATTATATTAAATAAAATGAAACTAATTCATAATGGTCAAAAAAACCACCATAATAAACTAAAAAATTATCATTAACGTTTTATCAAATGAATCATCATCATGTCAGAAAGAAAAAGAAAATATGGGAACATTTAAAATTTTGGAGGTGAATTAATACCATATAATTTCACTTCTGTAGTACTATTCCCATTTTACATGAATATTCATAAATATAAACAAGTTAAACAACCATGAAACCATGAAACGAACGCTCCGAGAACAACAATTTTGTTCTTTATAACTCATCAAAATGGCCATAAATGAACTTAATAAAATTATAATAAATAAAATATATGTGTAATAGGTTCTTAATTAAGTAATTAATGAATATAGTTTGATTATTCAGCACATTAATTTCAAGTAAAAAAATCATTCATACATAAGGTAAGAGAATTCTTAACCCAATTTCCATTCTTTGGGTTAAAATTCTACTTCATTGATTATGTCATGCTAAGATTGTGTGTGAAATGAATTTTTATTTTCTTATGTTTTATTTACTCATGTTTTATATGGATTTATATATGTTACACATAATTGATTCATTTGATTAATGTTTACTTCAATGATATGATATTTGTAAGGGGTTTTCTTAAAAAAAATCATCTTTTAAGTTTTATTTTTACAAAAGTCAAAAGGATGTTTTTTAACTTATACAACATGAGAAAATTTTCCCAATTTCATGAAAAATTAATGTTTTGAATCTTTATTTACAATATTTCATGATTATTTTCAAAGATTTTTTTCCTTTGTATGTGCGTAGTATTCTTTTAAAATAAGTGATTTTTCTCAAGGAATGTTTTTATGATGCAAGAATTCATGTTCTATGATTATGTTATAGTTCTTGGGAATTATTTATGATGATTAATAGTTTCATTATAAACCAATAATTGGTGTTTCCATGATAACATAAGGATGGGTGGTTGTGTTATTAACCAAGGATAGGTGGTTACTTTATAACCTCCAATGCATCAGGTATTCCGGAGATGAATGTTAACCATATTGGTTATTCCATTTATAAGTTTGATATAGAAAATTATGTCCCAAGTTACCTACATGACTTTTATATTCTTTATAATTAGTTTTCATGGAAATAATTTGATTTACAAAAGGTAAGATAATGATCTTTTTTGAAAAGATGATTCCTTTTTCAGGGTAAAAAGGTATGTTTTTAAGAAATCATTTTATGGGTTTTCACTAAACTAACAATTTCCTTTATTTTTTTTCACTTAGTAAGATTTTTTTTCTCATCCTATGTTTTAAAATGTTTTTCATAGGGTTAAAGGGAGAGTAGGGACAACATTGATATCAAAGAGAAAAATCTGAATATTTTCTTAAAGAGAAACCATGTTTTATTTTAAAAAATTTTGTTTGGTGGAAAAAATAGATACTAAGTATAAGTGTAATTTTATAATATATGAGTTTATCAGGTAATAATTAGTCATAATTCTCTAAAACTCTAAACTAAAAAGATCCTCATAGTTTTAAGAAAGTGAATTCTAGTTAAAAAACACTAGAATAAGTAATGTTTAAGGTTGGGTCCTTATATTTGGTATCAAAGAATGGTTTATACAACTTTATAGACTAGAAATTTTGGTTAAACACAGGTTAAGTTTCTATGTATAATATTTTTATAAAATACTTGTTTTTTAACTTTTACATATCAAGTAAAATCAGTTACAAATTCAAGGAGGATGATTCAAACAACATTTCTATCTCTTCTTGATGACTTGCTTGCAAAAATTATTGCAAAGTCATGTCCTTATGATTCTGAAACTTTTTATAACATACAACTCTCCTACAATATATTGTATGAAATATAAAACACCTCCTATGGACCTTGATACCACCGTGGTTCATTGGTTGTTTTTAGTTAAATCCTAATTTCCCAATTTCCTCAACTTTTCCAAAAAAGGTAAATATAATAAACGAATTTTCAAATATATTACCATTTCACAGGACTTTGAAAAATATTATGATTTTAATACAAATTAAAACAAATGGGACCCTTATTAATCTTATTTATATTTGGTTTTAACTTATAGTATTCCAGAATATACTTATGGTATTTTAGAAGGACCTTTATTTGAATGTTTCAAAAAAAACTTGGTCCACATGTTTTATAAAAAACAATTTTTATTAGATGTTTTGAAATTATATGTCATACAAAAAGATTTTACAAAAATATTTATATGAAGAAATCCATACAGCCCAATTTATACAAGGAGAATTTTTGCAAAGGAAGTAGGGTACTTTGAAGAAGCTCTCAAGTATTTTTACAATGCATAAAACTTCTACCTACACGAACAAAATGAAAATGAAATCAGGTGGACACCATGATCAAGGTATGATGCTCTTTGATCTTGGAAAAGTTATATTTAAATCACAGGGAGATAAAATGTCAAATGTTTTGAATTAATAATTTTAGGTAATTATGGGTTGGGATGAAAAATTAAAGGTATCAGATAAACTTTTAGGTTAAAATGTTTTCTTAAAGGATGAAACTATACTTTTCAAGTAATTATGTTTCTTTATGTTCTTAGTCTAGGTCATAAAGGAATTTCTAAAATTTATGAAAAGTATTTTGAATGAAAAACATTATTAATTTACTTTTCTTATAGGGAAATCAATGGCCTTTTAACCTATCATAGATTTATGATTTTGTGGTGGCTAAATTTCTTATAAACATGTTCTCTATCACTCTCTATCAGATCCTTGGGAGTTAGTTTTCTCTTTCATGACCTTGTTTTCACTTTCCACTTATGTTATCCTACTTGGAAACCTAGTATGTGTTATTATAGATGATCTTTGTGCTTCCATTTCCCTATTTTCAATTGGAAGTTTTATTGAACCTTTTTATGATGTGGGATTTCAACAAAAGTATTTTGAAAAGTCAAACTGCTAGTTCCCGATCTCGAGTTCAAATTGTAAGGAGACAATTTATTGGGGGGGGGGGTAATGTAACATCCTAAGATTTTAAAAGTAAATTATTTGTTAGATATCATAAAAGATACACAACATCATGATTAAAAAAATGAAGAAATATTATTATTTAAATATGACCGTTATAACATAACCATTAAATTGATGAGAATTAATAGTATTTAAAAAAATTATGAAATATATTATGGTAATACTAAATTTTAATTTATTAATTAATTATTTTTAAATAATTACTAGCTTTTTACTAAATTCATTATATTAGATTTTTAGTAAAGCCATTTTATTCTTCAAAAACATATTTTCTTCAAAAAAATGTTTTTTATTATTTTTATGCACAAATAATATAATTAATTTCTAGAACTTTTAGAAAATGCATTTGATAAAATTAAATTTATTTTTGAAATCATCTTATCAAAATTTTTCTGTGGTTAAATTTTGATAATTTTTGGAAAATCTTGATTTTTCAATGAATAGTAAAAAATACTAGTTTTTATTAAAAACAATATTTTATTTACATGGTCAAATTACGTTTTGGATTTGTTTTAAATTTTAATCATTTAATTTTTATTTATATTAATAAAATTATTTTTTTGGAATGGGTTTTGTACTTGAATTTAGTATAGAAAAATTTTATATTTAAAAATGACATTTTTTTGAAAAACATGTTTTAGTTGCGTTTTGACGGTTTAATTTTAAATTAAAATTTCCACTTTTATGTTTTAAATTTTGAAAAATGGATTAAATATTTGGAATCATAAGGTATAAATTTATTAAATAGGTCCTATTTTTTTTAGATAATATGAATAGTAAAATTAGTAATTTTTATTACCACACTTAAGGGAGAATCAGATAATTAAGGGTAAAAATAATTATGATAAGGATTATAAAATTAGCCTAACACTTTTCCTAATTTTATTATATGAGTGGGTTTCAACCAAAATTATCCTTATTATGAATTTATGGCCTTTTAGATCCACTTGGTTGACATTAATCCCCTTATAGTATTTTCTTTTAAGAAAAGTGAAACTTTTCACACTAATGTTTTTAATAAGTATAACATTTTTACTATATGGCCATCAAGAAGATATGTTAGACCATAAATAGTAATTTGGAAAATAAAATATTTATCTTCATCATGGTAGTTTTTTTTAAAATTATTAGGGAGGAAATAATTACCTTAAAGCTTGCACAACGATGATGCAATAATTATTAAATTAATGGAAAACTCAAATAAATGATATTAAAAATAATAAAATAAATATAATTTGAGATATTCAAGGTGATAAAAATATTATATAGATAACTATAACATATATAGGATATAAATTTGACTATTTTTTTGATGTTTTTAAAGTCATAGTAATGAATAGTATTAAATTTGACAATAATGATATTTCAAGAATATAATATTTTATTAAGTTATTAAAAAATAATAAATTTTTAAATAATCCCATAAAGGATAAGATATATTTAATAATTTCATCCCCTATTAATTTATTTGTAATTTGTAATTATTTGTCTCTTGAATAGTTTTATTATATTTTAATATTTTGAGAAATTCCTAAAGTGCCTCTCACCTCAATTATAAAGGGGCACCCCTTCCTTCACTTAATTTCACCACCTTGAACCTTGTATCTTTACCATACTCTACCAAATTCTATTCTAAAATTATCTAGACACATTCTAGAGGTTATGGTCTCACCAAAAGACCAATTCCAAGTTCCTTAAGGGATCCTTCAAGGAGGTGATATTCAATAGGAATCTTTCTTAAACCACATCTCTTAATTTATTTTCTTCTTATATCTTCTCCTCACCTAATTCATCCATCTAGGAATAATAAATCCAATATAATGTATATAATAGAATTTTATATTTTTAATATAATATATTCTATCTATTCCTTTTCTCATCTCCTCTTATTCAAAGAAAGGAAACCATTTTCCAAATTATGGCGATTAACCGTATCTGTGGATAATGAGTTTTTATTTTTTATTACCGCCTTCAAGGATGGTCATAAAACTATTATTATAGTTAAATAAGATTTTAATAAGTATATTATAACTTATTCCGTGTTCTATAAATAATATATAGATATGATATTAAATAAAATGAAACTAATTTGTGATGGTTGGAAAACTCGTCATAATAAACTAAACAATTATTATTAACGTTTTATCAAATGAATCATTATCATGTCAGAAAGAAAAAGGATATATGGGACCATTTAAAATTTTATATGTTCATTAATACCATATAATTTCACTTTAGTATTACTATTCCCATTTTACATTAACATCCATAAATATACACAAGTTAACCAACCATGAAACCATGAAACAAACTCTTCCGGAATGACAATTTTGATCTTTATAACTCATCAAAATGACCATAAATGAACTTAATAAAATTATAATAAATAAAATATATGTGGAATATGTTATTAATTAATTAATAAATTAATCTAATTTGATTATCTATGACATTAAGTAAAAGTGAAAAATGCATTTAGACATAAGCTAAGAAAATCATTAACCCAATTTCTATTATTTGGGTTAAAATTCCACTTCATTGATTATGTCATGATAAGATTATGAGTGAAATGATTTTTTATTATATTATGTTTTATTTAAAAATTTTTTATGTGTATTTATATCTGATATACATCATCAATTCATTTGATTAATTTTCACTTCAATGATATGATATTTGTATGGTATTTTCTTTTAAAAATCATCCTTTAATGTTTTTAAAAAAAAGTAAAAATGGATGTTTTTTAACTTATATGGCATGGGAGGATTTACCCACTTTCATGATGCCTTAATTTTTTAAATCTTACATTACAAGATCACATGGTTATTTTTAAATATTTTTTTTCCTTTGTATGTGCATAGTATTCTTTTAAAATAAGTGATTTTCCTTAAGGAATGTTTTTATGATGCAAACATTCATGTTTTATGATAATGTTTTGGTTCTTGGGCATTGTTTACAATGAAATGTGGTTTTGTTGTAAACAAATGATGGATTATTTTAGGATAAAATAAGGATGGGTGGTTACATTTTTAACCAATGACGGGTGGTTCCATGATAAACCGAGGACGTGTGGTTACATTATAACCTCCAATGCATTTGGTACTTTAGAGATAGAAGTTGGACATATTGTTTATTATATTTTTAAGTGTGATATGGAAAATGATGTACCAAGTTATCTAAATAAATTTTATATGTTGGATAATGAGTTTTCATGGAAATTATTTGATTTCCAAAAGGTAAGATAATGATCTTTTTTGAAAAGATGATTCATTTTCAGGGTAAAAAGGTATGTTTTTAAGAAAATATTTTTACAGTTTTTCACTAGACTAATGGTTTAATTTATTTTATTTACCTTAATTATTTTTTTTTTGGCTCATCCCAAGTTTTAAAATGTTATTCATAAGGTTAAAGTAATTTCTGGTAAAACAATGAGATTAAGGAGGAAACTTGGAAGATTTTTCTTAAAGAGAAACTATGTTTTATTTTAAAAACTTTTTTGGGTGGAAAAAATGGATACTGAGTATAAGTTTAATTTTTTAATATATGGGTTTATCATTTAAGAGTTAGTATTAATTTTCTAAAACTATAAACTTAAAGGATCCTCATAATTTTAAGAAAGCAAATTCTAGTTCAAAAACACAAGAACAAGTAATGTTTATGGCCAAGTCCTTATATATAGAGAACCTAATTTTTATAACATATCTATTACATCATTTTTTAAGATAAAAAACATAAAAGCATTACAAAACCAGGATAGAAATGTTTAATGTCTTGGGAAAATTAGAACCATACATAACATTTACAAAATAAAACACAAACTTTTATTTAATTCCTTCTTCTCTAGCTTCTTAGTGTCCCTTGTGTTCTCCTTAATACATGTAATCACCTAAGGATATACATTAAAGAAAGGGTTGAGATAAAATCCCAATAAGATGATAGATAATAACATTAATAAATATAACATGGGGTGAGAATTATCATTATCATCATAACATAGGCATATGATCATAATCATGAGAGGAATCATTAAATAAAGGCTTGGAATGTGGCAATGCATAAAAATGAAACATCATGTCTTAGTGGTTAAATACCATGAATACATAAATTTATCTCATGAGATACATCATATAACCCAATGTATTAGAGTTATATATAATTTCAGGCACACATGTCACATCATATCATTCACACATGCTATATAATTCCGAGCACACCCGTCATATCATAACTTATACATTATCATGCATGCCACATCAAACGTATAACAATCTTGGACATAAAATAACATATGGAAAGAAATGAATTTAATTTTATAAAGAATACATTCCTTAATAAACTTTGGGTTTCCCAAAATAAATATGTAATTACATACTTGGTATAAGAATACTCAAATTTGAGCAAAGAAGAAATAATCTCAGGAGAAGCAAAATATGTTTTTAAGAAAGAAGAGTTCTTTTGGAAAAATCTTTGCATTTATCATAAAATAAAATTGGTAATATTTATATCCCAGAAAATATAAGATAATTATTAAGAAATTATATTTAAGGAACATTAAAGGAATATCCATATTGAAAATGGGGTGAAAGAGGGAAAACCCAAACAAAGAGAGCTGGGTTCGAGAATTCCCCTTACCTTATGTCTGAATGCTTTCTTCACTTTAATATCCTGGATAATCAAATTAAATTCATTAATTAACAAATACATAAAATTTTATACATTAATTTTATTCATTATAGTTTTATAATTTCATTTATGGTATTTTCTATGAGTTATATAGTTTAATTTCATCATTCAGGAGTGTTCGTTTTCTTGGTTTTCATGACCAGTTTACTTGAATATGAGTATGGAAGTTTATGTAGAATGGGTATAATTTAAATAATTGAAAATATATGATATTAATGAACATATATAGTTTTAATTGGTTATATATATCATTTTGTTAAATGGAATAAGGATGAACCATTAGATAAATATTTAATGATAATCGTTTGGATTAATTTGGTGGTTTTTGATCACAACAAAATCGATTTGTTTTATCATTTAATATTATGTAAATATTTTAGTTACAGAACAAAAAAAGTGTTATAAAATATATTTTAAAGTATGTACCAACTATTATAGTGGTTTTATGATCATAATTGAAGGTGTTAAGGTAAAATTAAAACGCATTGTTCACAATGTTGGTAAATTAACACATCACGGGCGATGATTTCATTTTTAAAATAAAAGAGAGAGAGAGAGAAAGGAGTTTGATGATGAATATTGAATTAAAATGATATAATTAAAGTATATAAAAGATACTGGAGTTGTCATGAACATTTTTATAGAGTATTTTATGAGAGAATAAGAAGTTAAAAAGAAATTAAAAGAAATTAAAAGAAAAAGGAATATGATTTTACATCTTAAATCTGTCCGCATTGAGAAATTCCTTAGAGAAATGGGTTTTTGATGATAACATGGGATATTGGACACAGGGGAGGGGATTATTAATATACTTGAGCAGAATTTGGACAAGGCTAAAAGCTTGAGAGGTGTGAGAAAAAGAGGTGGTGAGGGGTAGTATTTATAGTAGAGGAGAGAGGTGTTTTCCCATTATTTTATTCATTAGTTTATTATTTTGGCTCAAGAATATGAATAGTTTGAGAATTATCACTAAATATCTTAAAATAATGAATGTGGTTTTGATATTTTGGGCTCACATCATCCATACATCATCTATGACTCAATAATTAAGGTATTTAGCTTTTATCTTAAATTATCATATTTTACTATTCATAAAAAATCAAGTATTTCAGAAAAATCCCAAAAATTAACCCTAATAATTTTCAATGTGTATAATTCAAAAATGAACTCCATTTTATGAAAATAATTTTCTAAATATGATAAATTTTATTTAAAATCATCATTTACTTGAAAAATACATATTTTAAAATTAAAACTGATTTTCCAACACTTTGAAAAAATAATTAAGGCCTCATAAAATTATATCATAATATTAATATAACAAAATATTAATTTATGACTAAATTTTATGAAAATAAAATTTCTTTTAAATTATTAAATTAATTATAAAATTTTAATTAAATATTTTTAACTAACACTTAATTTATCATTTTTAAAGCTTTATTTACTTATTCCATGACATAAATATATCATACTTTCATTCATAAGATACCTTAATTTTATTTGTACTTTCAAAGGTTAAGTTTATATTATATTGGATAGATTACTATTCCTAAGGGTCATGTTTCTATTCCAATGGTCAAGTTACTATTCCATCAGTATAGGTTCCTTAATTTCTAGAAATACCTCTTATTTCATTCGTTCATCATTTATAAAGTTTGTATTGTGTTCTCTATGTAATTTTATGTGATTTATACTATATGAAATTATTATAAGAAGGGTGAAATTCCACTGATTAAAGTTTGGATCGTTATATTCTTCCCCCCTTTTGAAATTTCACCCTCAAAATTTAATTTTACATAAATAGGTGAGGGTAATTATCTTTAATCACCTCCTCTAGTTCCCAAGTCACTTATTCATACTTATGGTTCCTCTACAACACTTTGACAAGGTGGGTTGTTCTATTGCGTAGAACATTATCTCTCGAGTCCAAAATCTTTTCAGGTTTCTCCTCATAAGAGAGATCATATTTTAGCTGTACCACCTCTGAGTTTAGTACATGTGTGGGATCTAATATGTAATTTATCAGGATAGATACATGGAATGCATCATGAATTTGATCCATACTTGGTGAAAGTGTAAGACGCTATTCCACTACTCCTTTGTGATCAAGGATCTTAAATGGGGCAATATAACTTAGGCTAAGCTTCCCTTTCTTTTTAAACTGCATGACTCTCTACCATGGTGATATTCCAAGGAAGAATTTATCTCCAACATCAAACTCCAAGTCCCTTCGACGGTTGTCAGTATATCTATTTTGATGAATCTGAGAAGATTTGATTTGTTGCTGGACGAATTGAACATTCTCTATCATTTCTTGCACAAGATCAGGTCCAAAGTAGATTTCGTTCTTCTACTTTATCCCAATAGGTTGGAGTTATACATCACTTTACATATAAATCTTCATATAGAGCAATATGAACACTCAAGTGGAATTTATTGTTATATGAGAACTCAACCAATGGAAGATGATGATCCCATCCACCTTTGAATTCCATTGATCAGGCTCTTAGAATGTCTTCAAGCATATGAATAGTCCTTTCTGATTGGCCATCAGTTTGGGGGTGATAGGTGATGCTTAAATTCAATTTAATACTTAAGGCATGTTTGAGACTTCTCTAAAATTTAGATGTTAACATTGGATCATGATCAGAGATGATTGAAAGTGGTACTCCATGAAGCCTCACCATTTATTTCACATATATATGGGCAAGTTTTTAAAGTGATAAATCTTCCCGTATAGCAATAAAGTGGGAGGTCTTGGTGATTTAGTCCACTAAAACCCATATTGCATTGTTTCCTTTGGATGTCTTCAAGAGACGAGTGACAAATTCCATAGTGATATTCTCTTATTCCCAAATGGGTATAGGCAATGATTTCATCATCCATTAGGACTTATGTCTATCTTCTTTAACTTGCTGACATATCAAGCACCTTGAGATATATTCCACAATCTCCATCTTCATGTTGTCCCACTAGAATTGTTCTTGGGGATCACAATACATCTTAGTGCTACCAAGATGAATGGAGAAAGGTGAGTTATGTGCATTATCAAATCAATCATTATTTATCTTAGGTGATGAAGGCACACAAAGCCTTGTTCCAAACTGAATCAAACCATCATCATCGTTATATAACTCTTGCAGATTCCCTTACTTTACTACATTCACCTTATTTTGTAACTCTAAATAATAACTTTATGCCTCCTTAATCTTCTCTTCGATAAATTTTTGGGAAATAATTTAGGAAAGGTAGGATGTATTTCCTGCCATTATTATTTCCAAATCCATCCTTTGCATATGTAATAAGACATGGTCTTTCTCAATCCACAATATGGATAGAGTAGCAGGTTCTTTTCTGCTAAGAGCATCAACTAATTTGTTTACCTTACCTGGATGATAGTTAATAGAGAAATCATAGTCTTTGATTATCTCTAACCATCTCCTTTGACTCATGTTGAGCTCTTTTTGTGTGAATATATACTTTAGTCTCTTGTGATCGGTATATATGTCACGCTTCTCACCATAGAGGTAGTACCACTAGTTTTTCAAGGAACAAATCATAGCTGATAGCTCGAGATCATGCATTGGATAGTTCTGCTCATGGATCTTCAACTGCGGTGAGGCGTAAGCTATCACTTTATCATTTTTTCATGAGTACACAACCCAAGCCTTTCTTTGAAGCATCACTTTATATCAAAAAAATTTCTCCACTTTTTGGTAATGTGAGTACAAGTGTAGTGATTAGCCTTCTCTTTATCTCATTGAAACTTTCCTCACATTCTTCCATCCATATATACTTTTCCCATTTCCTTGTTAACTTAGCGGACTTGATAATTGTGATAAATTTCTCACAAAACGTCGATAGTACCCAACTAAGCCAAGAAAACTACATTTCTATGACACTAGTGGTTCTAGTCCATTCCTCAACTGCCTTTGTTTTTTATGGGTCTATATAAATTTTCTCACTTGTGATCACATGTCCTAATAATGCGACTTTATGCATAAAAAATTCACACTTTTTGAACTTGGAATATAACTTCTCCTTCCTTAATGTCACCAACACATGCCTTAGATGCTCTTCATGTTCCTCCTTTCTCTTTGAGTAAATTAAAATATCATCGATAAAAAATACAAAAAAATTGTTGAGGTAATTTCTAAAGACTCTATTCATCAAATCCATAAATATTTTAGGGGCACTAGTAAGTCTGAAGGGCATCACTAGAAAATCATAGTGCCCATACCTTGTATGAAAGGCAATCTTCTGAATATATCATTATTCACCTTTAGATGATATCCAAAATGGATATTCACCTCTAATAAGTATTGATCTCCTCATAGCTAATCAAACAAGTCATAAATCCTTGAAAGAGGATAATTGTTCTTTATGGTGATCTTATTGAGCTCCCGATAGTCGATACACAACCGCATTTATCCATCCTTTTTCTTTATAAAGAGTACTATCACACCTATAGGTGATACAATGTGGAATATGAACCCTTTTTCCAAATTTTCTTACAACTACTTATTTAACTCCTCCAGTTCGATTAGGGCTATCCTGTAGGTGAATTTTGAGATAAGAGTATCTCCAGGTATGATTTCTATTAAGAACTCTACCTCATGATCTGGGGGAAGTCTGGGTAACTCTTCTAGAAATACCTAAATATATTCCCTCACAATCGTAATTTACCCTAGGTTGATACCTTCCTTTAACTCAACCATTTGAGTGAGGTATGCTTCTTCATAGGGAATCCACACCCACAATGTTTGAGGATTTTCTAAAGGACATTCATGATATTCCTCACATTTTTAGAGGAGCATAAAATGGTTCAGAATATGAAAAGATATTTCCTTTTACTGACTGGTGATGTGTGTTCTATATAATGATATCTGATCTATCCCCAGTATAGAGTCAAATTCCACCCAGGGAAGTATCATGATATTTTATGTGAGACTATTCCCACATATTCCAATAAGATAAGAGTCCAATAATTGGGTTGTAATGATCGCATGACTAGGTGTTTTTATGGATATATCTACATCAAGGATTCAAGGATTTTATTTAATAGTTCTAGAAAACTTGAAGGATATAAAGGAATTCATAGAACCCGAATCAAATAAGACCTTTTCCATTCTTGAGTGAATAGGAAGTGTACCTTGTACGACTTAATTTTCTTATTCCAGTTTAGCAGTAGTGATAGCATAAGCCTTCACTTGTTCCTTTTTCTTTGGTGGATTATGATGCTGATTATCCTTAAGGACTTAAGGTTTAGTGCACTAGATTTCATAGTTCACTTTCTCTCTATAGTTGTAGCATTGGACCATGGGTGGTGCTCTCCTTTCCTCTATTGTATCAGCTAGCTTATTTATGTCTCTTGAACCTTCATGAGTTTGGTGGAATTATCTACCACACTTATATCATTTCCCCATAACTTTGAGTAAGTTCCCATGATTCTTAGTCCCATATTATTGACATGTGGGTGGTTGGGATTGCTTCCCACATTTTTCATGAGATTCTATAACTTGAAATTGCATCTTTTGTTTCTTATCGCCATATCCATGAGACCATTATACAAACTCCATATCCACTTTGAGAGAAAATCTAACTACATATTCATAAATCCCAAAGTCTCTAATTTTTAGATCCTTTCAAAGGTGTGGTTTTAAACCACTAAAGAATCTATTGATTTTGCAATAATTGTTGATAACAAAACCTGAAGCATACCTTGCAAGCCTTGTGAAATTTTCTTCATAGATCGTGACAGATTCACCTTTATTTTTCTTTAGCTATATGAATTCTCTCTCGATATTTATATGAAGAGTCAGAGGTAAATACTTCTTAAGAGAAATTATCTTGAAGTCTTCCCACTCCATCTATTCAATTTCATCCTTCATCTTGGTGTTCTTAATCAAATACCACCATTGATCGGACTCTACATGTAAATGATAAATCACTAGAGTTACCTTCTCTGTCTCAGAACAATAATGCACAAAAAATATCTTCTCTATTGATTTGAACCACTGTTCCTTAACTAGTGGATCAGAATATCCACTAAATTTTGGTGGCCGTTTCCGAATAAAACACTTGATAACTAGTTGATCCCTCTTAGTTGAAGGAGGTAATTCCAAATTATTCAAGTTATTGTTCATAACCTGATACAGTTGGGTAAGAATCACCATAAAATTTTGAACTCCACCTCCCAAGGAATTGGGGATGTCGTTCGGGCAATCATTGCATTATCCCTTACATGGGTTGTTGGCCTAGTTTCTATTTGTTCCCACCATTTTATAAAATAGAAAAGTTTAGAACAAAGGATAAGCCAACAAGTCATGGATAATTTATTTCTTTGTGAAATTAAGTCTAAAGGCATATCTTGTGGGATCCCTATGTTTATAATTCTTCTAAAATAAATATTATTGGGTGATTACTTATAATTAGTCTCATATTATGGATTTTAACTGTGGTTCTCTAATCCTAATTCCCAAATTAACTAAACCATGCTCTGATACCAACTATAGAGACCCTACGTTTTCTTACATAGATATTACATAATTTTAAATATAAAAAACATAAAATCATTACAAAACCAGTATCCAAAGGTTTAGTGTGTTAGCAGAATTAGAACCATACATAAAATTTATAGAATAAAACATAAACATTTATTTAATTCATTCTTCTCTAGATTATTAGTGTCCCTTATGTTCTCCTTAGTACATGTAATTACCTGAGGATATACATCAAAGAAAGGGGTAAGCTAAAAGCCATGTAAGAGAATAGGTAAGAACAAGAATCAATATAACATGGGGTGATCATTACCATCATTATCATAACATAGTTATAAGATCATAATCATGATAGGAAACATTAAATAGAGGCTTGGAATGTGGAAATGCATAAAAATGAAACATCATGTCTTAGTGGTCAACTACACACATACATCAATTTATCTCATGAGATAAATTACATTACATAATTCATTGTAGCACTATAATTTTGGGTGCACCCATCACATCATATCATTCACATGCACTATATAATTATGGGCGCACCCGTTACATCATATCATTTACATTATCATGCATGCCACATAGAACATATATCAATATTGGACATAAAATAACCCATGGAAAGAAATGGATTTAATTTAATAAAGTTCACATTAATGAATAAACTTTGGGGTTCTCAAAAGATATGGAATAACATACTTGGTATAATAATCATCAATTTTGAGTGAAGAAGAAACAATCTCATTAGAAGTAAAAGATGTGTTTTAAGAAAGAAGAGTTCGTTTGAAAAAATCTTTATATTTGTCATAAAAACAGATTAGTAACATGTATATCCTAGAAAATATAAGATAATTATAAATAAATTATATTTAAGTAACATTAATTTAATATCTATATTGAAAATGGAGTGAAAGAGGGAAAACCCAAAGAAAGAGAGTTGGATTTGAGAATTCCCCCTACCTTATGTATGAATGATTTTTCACTTTAATATTCTAGATAATCATATTAAATTCATTAATAACAAAGTAAAGAACATTTTATACATGAATTTTATTTGTTATAGTTTTATTAAGTCCATCTATGGAATTTTTATGAGTTATATAGTTTAATTTCATCATTTGAGAGTGTTCATTTTCTTGCTTTTCATGATCAGTTTACTTGAATATGAGTATGGAAGTTTATTTAGAATAGATATAATTATCCAGAATTGAAAATATATGTTATTAATTAACATATATAAGTTTAAATGGTTATATATATCATTTGGTTAAATATAATTAGGATGAATAAATAGATAAATAGTTAATGATAATCATTTGGATTAATTTGGTGGTTTTTTTATCACAACAAACTCAATTTGTTTTACCATTTAGTATTATGTAAATATTTTATTTCCAGAACAAAAAAAGGGTTATGAAATATATTTTACATTATTTACCAACCATTATAGTGGTTTTATGAACATAATTTAAAGTGTTAAGGGAAAAGTAAAATGCATCGTCCATGATGTCCGTAAATTGACACATCACGGGCGATTATTTCATTTTTAAAATAAAAGAGAGAGAGAAAGGAGTTTGATGATGGATCTTCCTTTAACATGATATAATTCCATTATATAAATATAATGGAGTTATCATGAACATTTTGATAGATTAGTTGAGTAGGGAATAAGAAATAAAAAAGAAATTAAAAGAAAAAGGAAGAGGATTTTACCTCTTAAATATATCCTCCTTGAGAAGCTCATTAGGGAAATGATTTTAGTCTTTTGATGAGACTAAGGGCTCATGGACGTGGGGTAGGGACTTGGGAAGATAATTGAGTAGAATTTGGACAAATCTCAAAGCTTGAGAGGCGTGAGGAAAATAGGTGGTGAGGGGTGTTTTCCCATTATTTTATTAATTAGTTTTTTATTTTGGATCAAGACTATGAATAGATTGAGAATTATCACTAAATATTTTAAAATAATGAAGAAATGTTTGATATTTTGTGCTTAAATCATCTATAAATCATTTATGACACAATAATTCATGCATTTAGGTTTTATAATAAATTATCGTATTTTTTTATTCACAAAAAATTCAAGTATTTCAGAAAAATCCAAAAAATTCACCCTAACCATATTTCAACTTGTAGAATTCAAAAATGAACTCTATTTTTTTAATAATTTTCTAAATATGATAAATTTAATTTAAAATCATCATTTACTCAAAAAATATAGATTTTAAAGTTAAAACTGATTTTCTAACACTTTGAAAAATTAATTAAGGCCTCATAAAATTATTTTATAATCATAAGACAAAAAATATTAATTTATGAATACAATTTATGAAAATAAATTTTCTTTTAAATTATTAAATTAATTATAAAATTTTGATTAAATATTTATGAACAACACTTAATTTTTCATTTTTAATGCATTTATTTACTTATTCTATGACATAAATATATCATATTTTAATTCATAAGATACCTAAATTTTATTTTCACTTTAAAAGGTTAATTTTATATTCTATCGGATAGATAACTATTCCTAAGGGTTGTGTTACTATTACCAAGGTCAATTTACTATTCCATTGGTATAAGTTCCTTAATTTCTAGAAATACCACTTATTTCATTCATTCATCATTTATAAAGTTTGTATTGTATTCTCTATGTAATTTTATGTGATTTATATTATATGAAATTATTATAAGAAGGGTGAAATTCCATTGATAAAAGTTTGGATCATTACATTATAAAGGTTTTAATAAGTCATGAGTTAGAGACTAGCACTAAGAGTATCTATCACATGTATGAAGGTGAGAAAAAAACCCGTCTAAATCGAACCAAACCAAACCAAACTGAAAAATGGTGTTTTTTTCTTTTGGTTTGGTTTGTGATATGGATTTAAAACATCCTTGCAGTTTTAAGTTCAGTTTAACACTATCATAAATCATGAAAAATTCCGTGATATATTTTATCAAAGTTATATAAAATCATTGATAAAGATCACCTTTATTAGTGCTAAAAAAATGCTGATAAAATCAATCTTTATCATTGCTAAAAAGAATATAATAAAGGGTGTCTTTATCATCACATTTTTTAGCATCGAAGAAAGTTATATTTTATTAATATATATATATATATATCATTAAAAATTATATATTAGTATATATATATTTTATTTTATTAAATATGATTTATATAAGACTAAATATTCATTTACACTTAATATATAAGATATATTTTTTTTGAAAAATGGGTTATAAAATTATTTTAAAAATAATATTAATTAATAATTTGGTAATTTTTATTGAGTAATTGTAACATCCCACCCCTCATCATTGGATTGAGTTGAGGTAGAATTTCTACTCATCCTTAGGCAATATCCACAAGACATTAAAGGCTGGTAATAAATGTTAAGGGCTTCAATACAATTGGTGGATAATTTTCCCTTTGAAAATAAAACAACCACAAAAAGTATAACATAACCAAATAAAAACTATATGATTCATGATAAAAATGTAATAAAACTCAAATTAACACCAAAATACATCAATCCAAAACTACACTATAACCCATATCAGAGTACAATGGGGAAACAAAAGACTAATATTAGAGTATAAAGAGAAAGACAAAACCAACAAAACCCAAAACTCCAAAGACACCGACTCCAAATCTCCCAACATACTCCAAGATCTAACTCCACTATCCATGATAAAAGTATCATAATGAATCAATAAATAAAAGTGATACATTTCCTTTACCTATGTCTTGATAAACAATATCTACAAACGCACCCAAGTGCCCAAGTTGGGGGTGAGTAATGAAACTCAATAGGTTTTCCCAAAATGACTTCCTTACTCATGCCACTAGGATAGAATATGTTAGCACATTTATATAAAAAAATTTATATAAAACTATTTAAAACATTTTAATAGTTTATATCAAATCTAAGTAGTTTCACACAAAAATAGTTTTCAAGGAAAGAAAACAACCAATGCTTTAAACCATTTCACACTCCTTTTTGGAATACCCATTCCATGATTCACACTCACACCCACACATTCATGCTTTAGTGAAAGTTCCATACTAATGAGAGGTTTCTAATCCATCCACCAAGTCTTTAGTATGTTTCCAATCTCCTTTTTCTCCAATGTCACATGGCCCTTATCCAGGGTCATGTCCCTTGTACCCCAATTGTAGGATCCCATGTATTTATAAAATAATAATTTTTTATATTTATTAATATTTATGAATAAGATATTAATTTTAAATTAAATGGATGCTTTTTTTTTGATAGCGTACTCGACACGCAACAATGGGTTACTCCAAAATCTTACATTTCACACAACTTTGTGTTATACCAAAAAATAATATAATAATATAATTATTTTAAATGGTAGTTAAGACCTAACCGTTATATTAGCATGAATGAATAGAACTAACTAAAATATGATTATAAATGTTTGTTAAATGTTTTTACATTTATCTAATAAATTTTAGAGGCTTACAAAAAATAATGAATTCGATTTTAAGAATGAAATACTCTAATATTTTTTGAACGGTCATTTTACCGCCTTTTGATGGCGAACCCTTTTTAAATCTAGTTTTTGTCACTTTTATATGTTATATATGAAAAAATAAACTTATTATTTATAACAGGGATATCTAAATTTACTTTGGATGAAATTTTTCTATTTTTCTGATAAAATTCATATTTTAATGAATAGTGAAAAATAATCCATTTTAATTCAAAACTGCATTTTCATCTAATTTATTTACATAGTTATATTTTCTTTTTAATTGGTTTTAAAGTGTAATTAGATTATGTTTTTATCATTTAATATAATTTTGGTCATTTTAAGTAATTTCACATTTTAATTGGACATAAACACATGTCAATCTTTTGGTAGTTTTTACTTTTAAAAAACACGCTTTCTCATTTTGACAACGGGAATTAATTTTAAATTAATCATTAAAATTTATATGTTTTTAATTTAGAAAAATTGATTCCATATTTAGAATAAGAAGGTTCAAATTGTGTAAATATGCACCTTTTATTTTTGGACATTATGAATAGTAAATTCAGTAATCATTTTTATTTACCATGGTTAAAAGGCAAATCAGGTAAATAAGGGTAAAAAATAATATTATAATAATATAAAACTACACTAAAACATGTTCTAATAATATTGAATGATATATTTATGACCATGAGAATACTTAGGCCAAACTTTTTGCATTTGGGAGCCACTTGGGTGTGAAAATTACATTTTATAATTTTTAATTTAAAGAAAAGGGAAATATAACATAAACATGTATCTTTTAATAAAATCTTTTTTATATGGGGTTATATAAGTGATCTATTCAAATATAAATAGTAATTAGAAATCTAAAAATATTTACTACATCATGATATTTTGTTTATAATTTTTATACATTAGACAAATAAATTTATTTATGACATAATGATGATGAAGTGATTACCTTATTAATGAAAGACTCAAATAAATGATATTATAAATATTAAAATAAATGTAATTTGATAAATTTTTTTCATAAATTAATTTTATGGATTATATTTACATATTATATTTCATTTAATTCCTTTAGTTTAAAGGAATAAAGTTTTTATGGCTTTAAAAAAAATTAGTTACTAAATAGTATCAAAATTGACATAAATGAGTTTTTGAAACAAATACTATTTTATTAAATGATATAATAGTCCTAAAAATATGAGATCGTCCAAATTACTTATATAATTCTACAAATTTCATTTAGGATCCACTTATGGTTCTCTTTCCACTTTATAGTAACTATATTAACCATAAATTGTGAATATACAAGAAGTCATGGTAAGAGTTAATGTTTTTAACTAAGGGTTAAAGCTAAAAGATAAGGTTAAATTTGTGACCTAAAATTGTATAAAACCTATTGGTTGATAGGTTTTCGACCCAAAAGCATCTTATATTTAAAATTAATGAGTTTTTGACCTTTTGAAACCGAAAATGAATTTATAATAAAATAACATTTCAAGACATTCCTAAAATGCCCCTCCCCCTCTTATAAAAGGTCATCACCTCTACCCGCTTACTCACACCTCTCAATCCCCTTGGATCATTTAAATTCTTCTCAAATAAGCTCCCAAAATCCCTCCCTTACTTTTATAAGACTTACCTTGGGAATAAGGTAATTTAAGAAATCCTTTCAGCTCAAATCAAAAGATGTTACCCGATTTTGAAGAATATAAAGAACGAACGAGACAAGTCAGACTCAAGGTAAGTGACTTCATCTCAATATCCTTTCATTGAGGAATATTTTAGTTTATACATGAAATTATTTTATACTATGTATAATTATAACCTTTTTCTTTTAATTTAATTCAATGGTTTTAAAAAGGAATATTTTTCTACGAAGCATTTTACTAAACGAAAAATGGAATGTTTCTTTTTAACATACACAGTGACAATGACCTTTCCACCACTGTGAGCATTATTTGATATTTGACTTCCTTAACAATCCATAATGTTTTTAAAAGGAAAATAAATACCATATAACCTTTTTATGTATTTTGGTATTGAAAATGGTTTTGATAAAGCATTGATTATGCCACACTACTGGAATTTAGAGTTTTCCCAACGGTATTATACCAACAATTTAAAGAAACCGTTGGTATAGTGTATAGAAGGTAACCTTTGCCAACGGTTTGTTCAAACCATTGGCAATGTGTAAACTAATTTCAGATTTACCAACGGTTTTCCAAAACCGTTTGAAAATTATGATTTTGTTTAACATATACCAACGGTTTAACAAAACCGTTGGTAAAGATAGTCTTTACCAACAGTTTTTAATAACCGTTGTTAAATATTTCCCCCAAATACAGAACACCCAAGCCCCTACTCTTCCAGATTGTAGAAAGACCCTAATCGATCTCCTCTTGAATTCTTCTCGGCCGTGAGACTCCTTCCAGCCAAGATCTATCTTCAATCAAACAAAATTTTATTTCACACTTCAAATTAGTAAGTGTTACCTTAGTTTTAGCGTTATACCTCTTTTTTTTGGTGTTTGATGTTTTGATTTAGGCTAAATTAGGGTTGCTGTCTACAAAACCCTTGGATTTGTTTTCTGTTTTTTGTTCTACACTTCAAACATGGTAAAGGGTTTGTTTAGTGGGGTGATATGGTACTTTTTTTGGACTTTAGTTTAGTTGAAAATTGGATTTGGATTTTGACATAGGGGTGTCCCGAGGGGTGGGGGTGTCCCGAGGGGTGGGGGTGTCCGGGGGGATAGGGGTGTCCAAGGGGGGTGTCCAGGGGGTGGCGGGGCTATCTAGGGGGTGGGAGGGGCTGTCCAGGGGGTACGGGGTGTCCAAGGGTGTACGAGGGTGGGCGGGCTGTCCATGAGGGTGGACGGACTGTCCACCGGGGTGGCCGGGCTGTCCAAGAGGGGTGGGTGGGCTTTCTAGTAGGGGTTGGCGGGCTGGCCACAGGGGGTAGGGGTGTCCAGGGGGGTGGGTGGGCTATCCATGGGGGTGGGGGGCTGCTGTCCATAGGGGGAGGGGGTGTCGAGGGGGGTGGGTGGACTGTCCATGGGGGTGGTCAGGCTGTCCAGGGGGGTAGGGGTGTCCATAGAGGGTGGGTGGGGCTGTCCACGGGGGTGGGCGGGGCTGTCCAGGGGGTAGACAGGCTGTCCACGGGGGTGGCCAGGCTGTCCAGGGGGTGTGGGCTATCCAGGGGGTCAGGGTGGGGTGTCTTGGTGGGGGAGGGGTGTGTGGGGTGTCCAGGGAGGGGGGTGGTCTATCCAGGTGGGGGGGGGGGGGGGCTGTCCAGGTGACGGGTGGGGGGGGGGGGATGTCCAGGTGGGGGGTGGAAGGGGGTGGGTTGTCTAGGTGGGGGGGGGGGGCTGCAGGGGAGGGGGTGTGGGCTGTCCGGGAGGGGGGGATGTCCTGGAGGGGTATCCAGGTGGGGGAGGGGGGTATGGGCTATCCAAGGAGGGGGGGGGGGTGTCTAGTGGGGGGTGGGGGGAATCACCATTTTACAGATGCATGACTACTCACATGACATAGGATGGAGCATGTAGTATATGATTGGGTTGTATCTCAAGAAGCTAGGTCAAATTTTAGAATTTATTGAGCCTCTTGTATAGTACTACTTCCTACTAGTTGTAACTATGTTTTTCTTCTTGATACATGACATACATTACCATCATCCAGTTTATGATTCTGTTATTAGTTGGTATTACTGATTTGGTTATTTTCATCCATTTACAATATTTTCCCATTGTTATTTTTCTTCTAATTTTTAACTGATAATATTAAAATTGTGCAACTTAGGTAATGAGAGAATAGTCTCCCCCCAAACACACCAAAGGCTCTCACTATTATTCAATAACATTTGGAATTTTGGTAGATGTTTCTTGAGGCCATGTGGCCATCTAGGTTCGGGTCACTAATGAGTGGAATCCTGGTTTGGGAGGTCACAATTCCTGAATATCCTTTTTATAGGTGTTTCTAATCAAATCTATACCTATAACTATTGAAGGTCCCTCTCCAAAATCAATTGGGACATGGTTCAATGAATACACACTACCAACCTATGATCTATGGCCCCAAACCTAGGATCCTTTAATCCATGGTTATGGTGAAACTTGATGAGGCCATAACTAATTTTGATATGATCCTCATCCTACTCCTCATCCTGATCTCCCTGAAGAAGTTAAAGTATAAAACTTGTACTACCAAAAAGACCCTTAAGGATTATGTATTCCTTGATCCACTTCGAATATCTTACTGGGAAATCCTTGAATATAGGAATTAGAAATTCTGTATCTTATTTTCTTATATACACTGTATTTTGTTGTATTTATTAATATGATTCTCATATAGAGTAATGTGTTAGTTATTCTTTTATTTATACTAATTTTTTTTCATTTTCCTAAATATTTTTTTGATTGAACTTCAATATTATTGAATTGCTTTGAAATTACTTATTGCAATTTTTTTACAGAATGGATAGAAGTTGGATGTACGAAACTAATCGGATTTCAACCAATTTTCAAAATAATTTGAACAACTTTCTAGATTTTGCATTTTAAAAGGCTTCAGATAGTGGTCGCATACACGTCCCATGTTCTAATTGTGTTGGAAGAACTTGGTTCAGTCGTGAAGAAGTTAGCTATCATATAACTAAATATGGTTTCCAAAAAAACTATTATGTGTGGTATCACAATGGAGAGAAAAAGGAATCTCAAAATATTGATGATCCAAATGATAGGACTGAATTGGAGAGTTTGATATATGATCGGTTTCCATTTATTCTGCATCATGAGAAGGAAAGGATTTACAGCCAACAAGATTTCGATACAAGCACACATGATGTGTCCAATGAAAATGATGACGTTGATAGGGTGAAAAAATTGAATGATGCTGCGACGACTCCAGTATATCGGCAATGTGGTAAAATGAAAAAGTTGTAATTTTTAATCCGATTGTTTCACGAGAAAACTATGTATGGGATTTCAAATACTAAAATTGATTAAATTCTTACCTTCTTGAAGGACTTACTTCCAGATGATGCAGATATTCCCTCAAACCACTATATAGAATGGAAATTAGTTGATGAACTTGGATTCTCAAAAAAAAAATTCATGCTTTCCCGAATGATTGCAGATTATTTTGGGAGGAAACTACTGAAAGAAATGATTGTATCAAATGTGGAACCTCCCTATGGAATCCAAAAGATGATGGAACACTATCTCGTCTACCAAAAAAAGTAATGTGGCACTTTCCATTGATCCCCAGATTACAGAACCTTTTCATGTCTAATGAAATATCAGTAAAAATGCGATGACATGACACCGATAGAAAAAAGAATAATAAAGAGTTGGTTCACCCTACAAATGGATTTTCATGGCAGAGATTTGATGATCGATATCCTGAATTTGAAGCCGACGTGCGTAATGTGAGACTGGGTCTTTCATGTGATGGTTTTAATCCATTTGGGTAGATGATTACTTCGCACAGTACATGGCCAGTTTTCATACACATTTATAACCTACCCCCATGGTTGTGTATGAAAAAGCCTTACACTTTCTTGAGTATATTGATATCTGGACCTTCTGATACCGACAATGATATATATGTATACATTCAAACTTTAATAAAAGAGTTGAAACTTCTTTGGGATGTGGTTGTGCCCACATATAATTCATGTTTGAAAGACATATTTCAGATGCGTGCTACGCTTATGTGGATGATCAATGATTTTCCTGCTTATGCAATGATGTCTGGATGGATCACAAAAATAAAATTGTCATGTCCTGTTTGTATGAAGAATACTCGATCGAGAAGACTGAAATATCATCGTAGTTTTAGTTTTATGGGACATCAACAGTTCTTGCCAATGAACCATGCATATAGAAACAATCGTCAAAGATTTAACAATACCATGGAGACTGACGATCCAACTCAGAGTATGTCTGGAACTAATGTGCTTAATGAATTGAAAGATTTCAGTTATTCATTTGGGAAGGGTGTAATGAAATATAGAAAGAGGAAAAATGTTTACAATGATACCTGTTACAATTGGAAGAAGAAGAGTATATTCTTTGAGTTGTCGTATTGGTCAACCAACTTGTTACGTCATTGCTTAGATGTAATGCACATTGAAAATAATATATGTGAAATGTTGCTTTCGATTCTTATAAATGTAAAGGGGAAGACAAAAGATGATCTACAATCTCGGTGTGACTTGGTAGATTGGGGGATCAGACCAGAATTGCATCCTGTCTGTATCAGTGAAAATAAATGGAAAGTTCCGTGTGCTTCTTATGTGATGAAACCTGCTAAAATAAATCAGTTTCTGGAAGTGCTAGAGACTATTAAAGTTCCTGATGGCTATTCAAGCAATATATCAATACGGGTCAACAGAAAAGAGTTGAAGTTGAAATCTTTTAAGACACATGATTATCACATCCTTTTTCATGAGTTGATTCCAATAGCAATCCATCATCTCTTGTCTAATAATGTAAGAGTCTCAGTTATTCGGTTGAGCTATTTGTTTAGAGATCTTTGTGCTAAGAGGTTGTCCAAATCCTTCTTTCAAAAATTGTTGGTATAGACACCATTAATTTTGTGTGAGTTAGATAAAATATTCCCTCCATCATTTTTTACATGCATGTTGCATCTGACTATCCATCTTCTGACCAAAATACTTCTTGGAGGACCTTTTTCTTTCCGTTCGATGTATCCAACTGAAAGAAACATGTTCACATTGAAATAATATGTTCAGAATAGGAATTATCCCGAAGGTTTTATTGTGAACGGTTACTTGGCTCAAGAATGTATGGATTTCTGCTCAATATATTTGTCTGATCTTACTACGAGAATAAACAGACCAATGAGAAATGAAGAAGAACAGTATGGGCAAATTGAACCCAGTTTTCCATCACTTCCTCAGATAGGAGGAATTATGGGATCATATACATTGACGACATTAATCCTTAAAGAGTGAGAGATGGAACATCGCACAGTGTTGTTCAATTGTGATTTGTTCGATGAGTATATCAAGCAAGTAAATTGTACATGTATCTCTTATCTTATCTCTTGTAATTTTAAATATTTTTTAAACTATTATTATTTTTATCTACAGGGAACATAAAGAATTGATATATATAAATCATCGTTCTTTATCTTTGAGAAGGAAAGAGACTTTGTATAGCAAAGGGTTTTCTGCTTGGTTAAAATTGAAGGTAAAAATATTTCTGTAATAACTAAATAAAAATAATATTTAATTAAGTTTACTATTTTTTTATATTTCAGGTATTGAGTTTTCCTGCAGACTCTGTTTCTAAGGAAATAAGAGCTTTGACTTTTTGTCCTAATACCATGGTTCGTGCTTGTAAATCACTTATGATCAATGGATACAAATTTATTATCACTTAACGAGAAAGAAACATGAGAACACAACCTGACGGTGTTATTATAACTGCCATAATAGACTGTTATGCTAGTTCATCGGATAATAGACCTCTTTCTAAAAATGCAGCTTATTATGGAGTTGTGGAGAAAATAATAATTTTGGATTATTACTCACATGGTCGAGTCACGATGATGAAATTTCAATGGTTTGATTAAATGACGAGGCAAGGCACCTTTATTGATGAATGTGGATTTCGAGTTATTGACATGACTCGCACTCTCACCCCCGATGAACCATATATATTGGCATCAATGGTGAAACAAGTTTTTTCTGTCAAAGATCATCGTCATCCTAAATTCGTTGTAATTATTGAAGTAAATCCCAGACATGTTTTTGATGATGGTGATGATAAAGTTGACACTATCCCTACTGAAATTGGAAGAAATCCATTTATCACTTATGTTGACTCCAATAGCTCAATTGTCAGAGTTGATTGTGAACCTGAAGTTGTGGTGGGAAATATATAGAATCATAAAGTCGTGTTCTCACCTACATGTTTCACCTACATCATTCAGAGTGTGTATCCTAGTAATTACCTTCAAACCACCATAAATCTTCTGTTTCTTTATGTTTTTTTATCAGAATAGTTTTTATATATTTTGTTCTTTGGGTTACACATTAGTTATCTGTTTCTAATTACTTCCATATTTGTTTTCATTGCAGGAAATGACACCCATTAAAGAGAGGTGGTAGAAAAAGATGATAGAAAATAATCTCCGCATGACATAGATGGGCATTCCTCCACTCATCCCTGTTGTGAGTATTTTATTTCAAATATATATATTTCAATAACTTATAATATCATGTGTTTACTTTTGTGTTATTTTTTTTTTCAGGATCCATGCCTTAGATGAGAGATATCGGACTAGGAGCCTGATATTGCTCCCAATATAGAGGCTGGTGGTAGGAGGGGGGTGGTGTCAGAGTTAGATGACCATCTGGTGGTCTCGGTGCTGAGGCCGGTGGTACGAGGGCTCGTGGTGAGAGAGTTAGACGATCCACTGGTCGTACCTGATTGGATCATGCCCCTACCACAGACGTATCTTCTACACCCCATTTTGATCCTGGTGTGTCTTTAGAGACACATGAGATATTTAGGCCTTTGATGTTTACACTACTAGTTGGCCAGACATCTGTGCCACTATATTTTGCTACTGGTTCATTATCTCCAGGCTATTATATTCCACCTTCTTCGACTCCTGATACGACACAATATGTGGTTGAGGAGCGTACACTGAGGGACACTCCACTTGTACAGGATATTCCTTCGGCTTCTGCACATCCAGTGATGCCCATTGATCCGACTACCACAAGTATATTTATATAACTCTAACAAATTTTTATACCAAAATTTATTTTTATTATAAATTGAACTGATATTTTTTTCTTTAATTACAGATTCATCTACTGGTAGGAGGTGGGGGAGGGGGTGTACTTGCTTGTGTGCAGTATGGAACTTCCAAACACAATTGATGGTTGAATACAATGATGATGGATAGATGATTGAGAAATCTGGGTAGGAATGTCGGGGTTTTTTGGCGATGCTGCCAAATACTCCGACATCATTCCGGTCATCCCTTTCTCTTGGAGACATCTGCCACAAAAAGTCAAGGATAACGTGTGGGCACAAATATGTGTAAAAAATCTATTGGATTTAATGTATTATTTTTTTTGTATTTATATGAACTAATCTATTGGGTGTCAGCTTCGGTTTAACTTCCCTGATGGTGAAGGTGCATGACCAGCGCGTTTAAAGGAGCTAGGAGAGCTTTGGAGAGCTTATAAACATGAGATGTATGTTGGCTGGTGTCATAGAGTGGGCACAGAGTTGGAGACATTACCTATCGTGGATGATTTCCCGATAGAGCAATATCTCCAAATGATTACCCATTGGGTGACTGCCAAATTTAAGGTATTAATCCCATTTGAGGTATTCAAATGATAGTTTTCACATTTTTCATTAATATTATCTTATTTATTATTAAATATTATTTAGGAATATTCTGAAAAAAACAAAAAAAAATTGATTCAAAGCAATAACTCCACACTTTGGGGCGCACAACTATGTCAGATCATGAGAGGCAGCTGGTACGATATAATTGCTTATAATTTTTCTTTATGACTTTCCCTTTTTATTGTTTCCTACTTAAATTATGTGATTTATTTAATATTGAATATATGATTATAATTTCACTTTATATTGTTTCAATGTCATTACATAAGCACAAATTGAATATTGAAGGACATATCCCTCGAGAAAAATTGTTTTGCTCGAGTAGAAGGAAAAAAGATGGAACTGCGGTTAATGAACCGACATAAGAAAATATTGTAAGTTTTAATTTGTTTATTTCAAAGTATAATATCTATTTTGAAACTTAATAATCTATTAATATTTTAACAGGCTTCTTTAGAGGCTTTTGATTCCCAGATGCCTGACAATTTTGGGCCACATGATCATTTATATCAGGTTTTGGGAGATGAGCACTCTGGTCGAGTATGCTGCCGACCTGGTAAGAATATAGTCCCGACGAGGTATTGGTCCTCTACAGGTATCCATTCTAGTACCAATGAAATGGAACATGTCAAGGAGCATGCAAGACAGTCTGATAAAAGGGGTATAGAGTTAGAAGAACAGGTTCAAATGAGGGAGAAGTAATTTATGAAACTGATCAAAGATTTATCTTCATCAATTCCAACAGTGGCCTGCACGGATTGTTAGACATATATGTCGTCGATGGGTGAATTATCCAATGATCCAGGCGAAAGTTCTAGTGGCGGCCAAGATGATGAAGTTCTTGGTGATTACAAGGATGCTAAATGGGACGAGGATGTGGACGAGGGCAAGGATGGGGCGAGGGAGAGGATGGGGCTGAGGGAGAGGATGGGGCCGATGATGAGTCTGGGGAAAATGACGAGGACGAAGACGAGGATAGAGATGGCGGCGAGGATGAGGCCGATGATGACAGTGGTGATGGTGATGGTGATCAGGGGTAGGTTGATCCATTACATTTTTGAATTATGTATAACTCTTTATTTTTGAACCTGGTTTTTCACTCTGGTATGTATATTTTTGAATTCAGTATAACTCTTTATTTTCGACCAAATATGGAAGCCTAATGATGTTATAATGATTTGGAGGTGAGTGATGATATATGAGATTTTATGAGTTATTGTGAGGAGTTTCTTTCCCTTTAATTGATTGGTTCATAAAACATATGTTGGTGTTGGACCCCCACCCTCCTCCCTGGACCCCAGACAACCCCCCAGACAGCCCCCCACCCTCCTCCTTGGACCCCGGACAACCCCCAAACAGCCCCCGGATAGCCCCCCCACCCTCCTCCTTGGACCCCGAACAACCACCCCACCCTCCACCCTAGACCCCAGACAACCCCCCCACCCTCCTCCCTGGACCCCGGACAGCCCCCCTGGACAGCCCCCCGGACAACCCCCCACCCTCCTCCCTGGTCCCCGAACTACCCCCACCCTTCTCTCTAGACCCCACACAGCCCCCCGAACAGCCCCCCGAACAGTCCCCCGGACATCCCCCCGGACAGCCCCCTGAACAGCCCCCCCGAACAGCCCCCCCACCCTCCTCCCTGGACCCCAGACAGCCCCCCGAACAACTCCCCAGACAACCCCCTAGACATCCCCCCACCCTCCTCCCTGGAAACCGGACAACCCCCCGAACAATCCCCCATATAGCCCCCCACCCTCCTCCATGGACCTCGGATAGCCCCCCGAACAGCCCCCCAGACAGCCCCCCCGGACAGCCCCCACCCTCCTCCCTGGACCCCGATCATCCCCCTACCCTCCTCCCTGGACCCCGAAAATCCCCCGGACAGCCCCCGGATAGCCCCCGGACAACCCCCCACCCTCCTCCCTAGACCTCGGATAGCCCCCCGAACAGCCCCCCCTCCTCCCTGGACCCCGAACAGCCCCCCAGACAGCCCCCCACCATCCTCCCTAAACCCCGAACATCCCTTGATCCATTTTTCATCTAATGTAATAGTGTAACTCCATATCAATCTTGTTTATTCTGATAAAACTACAGATAAACACCAACATTGATCTTATCAGGTAGATGAGCCTCTAGAAAAAGATGAAGATGATATATTGAACATGATAAAATAACAGGATAAAAATAAAACACCAGTCATTTTGGGGCCTTTTCCCACTCCTCAATATATCATTCTAGAGATTTTTATGGTAGATTGTATACATGAAAACCACCTAAACATGGGGAAAACACTTCATCATATGAAGGAAAATACATTACCTTATGGAAAATTCCCAAGTCATGTCAAGGTAATAGAAGGGTTATAGTTCCATATTGAATTGGTATATCTCTTCTATTCTCAACAACAATATATTGAGAAGAAATGGGAATCCTTTTAACGTGTACGACTCAATACATTAACGAGGTTTTGAAAATTGATCACAAATACCCCTCCTTGTGTTCAAATTAGAAGATGGGGTGCGCATGGAGAGGATTAGAATCACCCGGATCTTCAACCCACACTTGACGGAACTCAAAACTACCAAGTGACGTGTACGAGTCAACCTCATCTCAATCCGAGGAGCGGTGTGGCCGACACCACTCAAAGTGTCTCACTTTTCTTTGAAATGGACAACATTTTAAGTGAAAACAACAACTAGCATACAGAAAACTGACCAAACACATTCGGATTCTATTGATACTTTAGGAAAAGGATCCATGGGTCATATGTGACGTGTACGAGTCAAACCCACATCAATATGAGGCACAGTGTGGCCGGTATCACTCGAAGTGTCTCACTTTTATTTGAAATGGATAAGATTTTAAGTGAAAACAACAACTGGCATACGGAAAACCTACCAAACACATTCATATTATGTTGAAACTTTAGGAAAACTATCCATGGGTCATATGTGACATGTATGAGTCAACCCTTCCTCAATCCGAGGGCCAGTGTGGCCGGCACCACTTGAAATGTCTCACTTTTATTTGAAATGTATAGGATTTTAAGTGAAAACAACAACTGACATACAGAAAACTGACCAAACACATTCAGATTGTGTTGATAATGCAGCACAACAATCCATGGGTCATTTTTGATGTGTACGAGTCAACCTCGCCTCAATCCGAGGTACGATGTGACTGACACCACTCAAAGTGTCTCACTTTTCTTTGAAATGGACAACATTTTAAGTGAAAACAACAACTGGCATACATAAAACTAACCAAAATCATTCATATTCTGTTGATACTTTAAGAAAAGTATCCATGGGTCATTTTTGACGTGTATGAGTCAACCCCACCTCATTCCAAGTCACGGTGTGACCGATACCACTCAAAGTGTCTTTCTTTGGTTTAAGATGGATGCGCTTTTAAGTAAAAACAACCGTAAAATGAAAAACTGACCAAACACATTCGAATTATGTTGATACTTTAGGAAAACGATCCATGGGTCATTTGTGACGTTTACGAGTCAACCCCACCTTAATCCGAGGTGCGGTGTGGCCGACACCACTCAAAGTGTCTCTCTTTTGTTTCAAAAGAACATCATTTTAAGTCAATACAACAACTGACATACGAAAAACTGACCAAATCCATTTGTATTCTGTTTAAACTTTATGAAAACGATCCATGGGTCATATGTGATGTTTACGAGTCAACCCCACCTCAATCCGAGGGCCGGTGTGGCCATCACAACTCAAAGTATTTCTCTTTTGTTTGAAATGGACAAGATTTTAAGTGAAAACAACAACGGGCATACTTGAAACTGACCAAAAGCATTTGGATTGTGTTGATATTTTAGAAAAATGATCCATGGGTCATTTTTGATGTGTACGAGTCAACCCCGCCTCAATCCGAGGTGCGGTGTGGCTGACACCACTCAAAGTGTCTCTCTTTTGTTTCAAATGGACATCATTTTAAGTGAATACAACAAATGACAATATAAAAAACCAACCAAAGGCATTCTAATTATGTTGAAACTTTATTAAAAATATCCATGGGTCATATTTGACGTTTAAGAGTCAACCCCACCTTAATACAAGGAATAGTGTAGCCGGTATCCCTCGAAGTGTCTCACTTTTATATGAAATGGACATGATTTTAAGTGAAAACAACAACTGGCATACATAAAACTGACCAAACACATTCAGATTCTGTTGAAACTTTATGAAAATTATTCATGGGTCATATGTGACGTTTAAGAGTCAACCCCACCTCAATCCAAGGGACGGTGTGGCTAGTACCACTCAAAGTGTCTTTCTTTTGTTTAAAATGGATACACTTTTAAGTAAAAACAACCGACATACGGAAAACCGACCAAACACATTAGTATTGTATTGATACTTTAGGAAAATGATCCATGGTCCATTTGTGAAGTGTAAGAGTCAACCCCACCTCAATCCGAGGCACAGTGTGGCCGACACCACTCAAAGTGTCTCTCTTTTGTTTCAAAAGGACATCATTTTAAGTGAATACAACAACTGACATATGGAAAACTGACCAAAGGCATTCAGATTCTATTGAAACTTTAGGAAAATAATTCATGGGTCATATGTGATATTTAAAAGTCAACCGCGCCTCAATATGAGGGATTGTGTGGCCATAACCACTCAAAGTGTTTTTCTTTTGTTTGAAATGGACACGATTTTAAGTGAAAACAACAACTGGAATACTTAAAACTGACCATATGCATTCAGATTGTGTTGATATTTTATGAAAACAATCCATGGGTCATTTGTGATGTGTACGAGTCAACCCTGCCTCAATATGAGATGCGGTGTATCCGAAACCACTCAAAGTGTCTCTCTTTTGTTTCAAAAGGACATCATTTTAAGCGAATACAACAACTGACATACGGAAAACTGACCAAATCCATTTGGATTATTTTGAAACTTTAGGAAAATGATCCGTGGGTAATATTTGATGTGTAAGAGTCAACCCCACCTCAATATAAGGGATGGTGTGGTTGGAAACACTCATAGAGTTTCTCTTTTATTTGAAATGGACAAGATTTTAAGTGAAAACAACAAATGGCATACTTAAAACTGACCAAACACATTCAGACTGTGTTTATATTTTAGGAAAACGATCCATGTGTCATTTTTTATGTGTATGAGTCAACCTTTCCTCAATATAAGGCACGGTGTGGCTGAAACCACTCAAAGTGTCTCACTTTTGTTTCAAAAGGACACCATTTTAAGTGAATACAACAATTGACAATACGGAAAACCGACCAAAGGAATTAGAATTCTGTTGAAACTATAGAAAAAATATCCATGGGTCATATGTGACGTTTAAGAGTCAACCTTGCCTCAATCTGAGGCACGGTGTGGCCGGTATCACTCGAAGTGTCTTTTATTTGAAATGGACAAGATTTTAAGTGAAAACAACAACTGGCATACAGAAAACTGGACAAACACATTCAGATTATATTTAAACTTTAGGGAAATGATCCATGGGTCATATGTGACGTATAAGGGTCAACCCCTCCTCAATCCAAGGGCCGGTGTGGCCGCTACCACTCAAAGTGTTTTTCTTTTGTTTAAAATGGATACACTTTTATGTAAAAACAACCGACATACGGAAAAATGACCAAACACATTTGGATTGTGTTGATAATTTAGGAAAAAAATCCATGGGTCATTTTTGACGTGTATGAGTCAACCCTGCCTCAATCCTATGCGCGGTGTGGCCGACACCACTCAAAGTGTCTCTCTTTCGTTTCAAATGGACATCATTTTAAGTGAATACAACAACTAACATACATAAAACTGACCAAAGGCATTCTGATTCTATTTAAACTTTAGGAAAATGATTCATGGGTCATATATGATGTGTATGAGTCAACCCCACATCAATCCGAGGGCTGGTGTGGCCGGCACCACTCAAAGTGTTTCTTTTTTGTTTGAAATGGACAAGATTTTAAGTGAAAACAACAACTGACATACTTAAAACTGACCAAACGCATTCAGATTGTGTTTATATTTTAGGAAAACGATCCATAGGTCATTTTTGATGTGTAAGAGTCAACCCCACCTCAGTCCGAGGTGCGGTGTGGCCGACACCACTCAAAATGTCTCTTTTTTTGTTTAGAATTGACATCATTTTAAGTGAAAACAAAAACTGACATATAGAAAACCAACCAAATGAATTTGGATTCTGTTGAAATTGTAGAAAAATGATCCATGGGTCATTTTTTACATGTACGAGTCAACCCTGCCTCAATCCGAGGCGTGGTGTGGCTGACACCACTCAAAGTGTCTCACTTTTCTTTGAAATGGACAACATTTTAAGTGAAAACAACAACTGACTTATGGAAAATGGACCAAATGCATTCAGATTCTATTTATACTTTAGGAAAAGGATCCATGGGTCATTTGTGACGTGTACGAGTCAACCTTGCCTCAATCCAAGGCACGGTGTTCCCGGTACCACTCAAAGTGTCTTTCTTTTGTTTAAAATGGTCACTCTTTTAAGTAAAAACAACCGGCATACAGAAAACCAGCTAAACACATTCGGATTGTGTTGATACTTTAGGAAAACGATCTGTGGGTCATTTGTGACATGTAAAAGTCAACCCCGCCTTAATCCGAGGTGTGGTGTGGACAACACCACTCAAAGTCTCTCTTTTGTTTCAAAAGGACATCATTTTAAGTGAATACAACTGAAATTCACACTCAACGATAGTTGCAAACTCTTTTTCATGAGTTGGGTAGTTTCACTCATGGGGTCATAAGTGATTAGAATCCTAATAAAATACCTTTTCACCATATATTATAAAAAATACAAGTTCAATGCAAAATTCATCACAAATCATTACATACCCAAATCTAGGATCAGAAAAAAATGGGATTTGAGCCAATTTCAAACTCTTATTCTACTCTAATAGGTATTTCTCCGACTATTCTGCCTATTAAAATTTTATTAGGATGTGGGGGGGCTGTGATGGTTGGGGGGTTGTGCAGGGGTGAGGTGAATTACTACTGGATGATTGTTGTCATATGAAGATTGAAATAGGGAATTGTAGTACATGACATGGTTGGAAGAGTTTGATGGTTTTATGTGTTTTTTTGTTCTATTTTTGGTGTTTTTATACTTTTTTAAGTATGTATGTGGTTTTTGTGATATTTTTTATGCAGGTGTATAGTGGAGGGGCTACAGGAGGGCTGATGTGTCGCAGTTCTAGAAAAACACAATACCAACAGTTTTAAACCGTTGGTATAAGAGTTCTGAAAAAACACAATACTAACGGTTTTAAAACTTTGGTATAAGAGTTATGGAAATACACAATACCAATGGTTTTAAACCGTTGGTATAATAGCTCTAGAAAAACACAATACCAACGGTTTTAAACCATTGTTATACATTGAGAGAAATTTAAAAATTCAATATATACCAACAGTTTCTGGAAACCGTTGGTAAAAATGTTATACAAACATATACCAACAGTAATCCTACAACCATTGGTATATCAATAAATATAGTGGTATATACCAATGGATTAGATAAAACTGTTGGTATAGGGCTTTCCTCACGGCTTACTACCCTACGGTTTGGAAAACCGTTGGTATAGGCTATACCAACGGTTTTCCAGCCTATACTAACGGTTTTAAACTATTGGTATAACATTCTTTTCCAGTAGTGTCAATATCTTAAAATGATATATTGTGATTGAAATGTGGAAATTTTATCTTTCCTTCATTATTGTTTTATGTGTTATGATTATGTTATGGTTTTTAGACATTATTTATGTATATGGGTGGTTCTGTGATAAACTGAGGGTGGGTGAGCCTAAGATAGCTCTCCAATGCATTGGGTAATGGGATAGAGGTAAATTTTAAGGTTTCTCCTAAGATATTTAGGGAATATACTGTGATGGGTATTCCAAATGTAGCCATTAAGGTTACTCCCAATGTAGTTGTGTAAGATACAATGTAAATATGTTATGGATTCCACAAGTTACCTTTATAATTTATGATTTCTATGAGTTATTCATAAATCTTATGATTTCATGAGATATGTTAAAGAGATTATATTTTATGAGTAAAAAGTATGATTTCATTGATTTTTATGTATTCATGGACTAATGTTTTCTTTCCTTATTTTCTATCTCTTACTGAGCTTTTTATGCTCATCCCAAGTTTTGAAATGTTTTTCACCGGGTATAAGGATGGGTAAGAGAAAGAAAGAATTCAAATATATTTTTATCATGAAAATAATTTTTGTTTTATTTAAGGAGTTTTATTATTGTAAAAAAAATTAGATAGAGTAGAAGTGTCTACTTTGTAATATTTGAGATATAATGTAATAGTTATGGCATAATTCTATAAAACATTAAACCTAAAAATTTCTTCAATGTGAATTCTTGACTTAACTCAAGATTATGTAAGGATTAAGGCTGGGGCCTTATATTTGGTATTAGAGGCCGGTTTAGATAACTTTAGGAGTTAGGATATTATTAAATGAATATCCATAATTTTTTTTACTTTATAGTAATATTGAAATTATATAGCATTTGAAGATTATTATATTGCTTTGTCTAAGATATGTCTATGTTCCAAATGGTTTTTTGCAGAGGAAACCTGGCATCTATGATGGGACAACATCAAGAGGAAAACAACCTACCAAATTAGAAACTAGAAATGGTTAGAATTAGAACCGAAAAGTTTGTTGCAGTGATGGAATAGTTGACTCAGTCTATAAATGGTGGTGGTATCCATGCATGAGATCAGCTAGATCAACCACAACAGAACATGTTGGTAGTGCATAATTTCATGAGGTAACATCCCCTATCATTTAAAGTATCATCTGACCCTGTGCAGCTGAAGGGTGGATTAAAGCATTGGAAATGATTTTCAATGTCATGGGGTGTTCATAACATCAAAAGGTTAGTATTAATATCTACCATTTTGAAGGTGAATCCGATTAGTGGTGGTCAATGGTTAAAAATAGCAGGGACAGTGAGAATATTTATGATCTTGATTGGGATGAATTCAAAGGTTTGTTTCTTGAGAAATATTTTCCTAAGGCGGTTCAAATTAGGATAAAAAAACAATTCTTGGAATTGAGGAAGGAGGATGACTTAGTGTCTTCTTATGAAGCAAAATTTACTCGACTGGAAAGGTATGCTCTAAATTTTATATAGGATCTTGATAGTAAAATCAATCATTTTTACTCATGATTAAATCCAAAGTATCGAAGGGCATTAGCTTCTCGTGAGTTTAAAAGTTATGAAAAACTTGTATGATGTGTTGAGAAGGTGGAAATGGAGTTTGCCGATGATCAGGTGTTCTTTGAAAAAAAAATAGAATAAGAGGTTGAGGTGATAGATGAAAGGGAATAACTCTTTAAAAAATTCTGATTTTAAGAAACTTAAGTTTACAATTTTTGAAAATTGTGGTAAAAATCACATTGGGGAATGCCTTTTGAATTCTGGTAAGTGCTTCCAATGTGAAAAAATGGGATATAAGGCTCATAATTTCACTGAAAAAATCAGGTTAAGGATAATACAAAATATGATTTAGAGTTAGTAAAATGTTTTAAGTGCAATTAAATGGGTCATTATGAAAATGAGTGTCCGAAAAAGAACTCAAATGATGGAAAGAAGCCGGACTATAAATAGAAAGGGGTGGTTAAATCCTTTTCAACTACTTATATAGATGTTGTGCCATCAAATAAAGTATTATTAGGTACATTATTGGTTTATTCAGATTATGATAACATGTTGTTTGATTTCGGGTCTACACATTCTCTTATTTATGAGAAATTTTCTAGTAAATTGGGAATTCCATCTCAAGTTATGAATATTAAACTTTTCATAAAAACACATGGGGGAAACGTTGAGACAAAAAGAAATTATAAGAACCTTTCTGTCCTTATTTTTAGAAATAATCTACCTAGAAACCTTATTTTTTTTCCTCTGGTAGAGTTCGATGTTATTTTGGGTATGGATTGGATTTCTGTTTATCATGCTAAGATTGACTTCCGAGCTAAAGAGGTTTCTTTTCAGAAATTATTTTAGTTTGTTTACAATAATTAACCCTTACTTTTAATAACATATCAAGAAGCTGAGAAACTAGTAAAATATGGAAATTAATGTTACCTTGCACATATTGTTGTAAACAAAGGAACTATTTAGATTAATGTTGTGCTAGTGGTTAATGAGTATCTTGATGTTTTTCCTGATGAGTTTCTTGGTATAATACCCAAACGAAAAGTTTAATTTACTGTTGACTTGGTTCCTAATGATAATCCAATCTCAAAATCCCCTTATCGAATGGCTCAAATTGAACTTTTAGAGTTAAAGAAGCAATTTTAGGAGTTATTAGATAAAGGTTTCATTTGACCTAGCACATCACCTTGGGGTGCTCCTTTCTTTTTTGTTAAAAAGAAAGATGGTTCAATGAGACTTTGCATTGATTATAGAGCCTTGAATAATATCACTGTTAAGAACCAGTATCCTTTTCCTCATATTGATGATTTGTTTGATCAGATCCAGGGAGCTCAGTATTTTTTGAAGATTGACTTGAGGTTGGGGTACCATCAGTTGAAAGTAAAAGAAGCAGAAATTATGAAGACCGTGTTTCGTACAAGATATGGCCATTATGAATTTTTAGTTATGCCTTTTGGGTTAACCAATGCACCTACTGTATTCATGGATCTTATGAATAGAATTTTCCATGAGTTCTTGGATAAGTTTGTGGTTGTGATTATTGATGATATTTTGTTATATTCTAAAACTAAAGAGGATCATGAAATTCATTTAAGGGTTTTCTTGAAAAACTTAAAAGAAAATAAACTATATGTGAAATTCAAAAAGTGTGAGTTTTGGTTATAACAAATTTCTTTCCTTGGTCACATTGTTTCTAAATATAGCATAACTGTTGATCCTACTAAAACAAAAGTTGTTGAAGAATGGCCATGGCCCACAAATATAATTGAGATTCAAATTTTTCTTGGTTTATCAAGTTATTATTGGAGGTTTGTTGGATTTTTTTCATGGTTATCTAGCCCAATGACTAAGTTAACTAAAAAAAATGTTAAGTTCATATGGAAAAAAGAATGTGATGAGTGTTTTCAGGAATTGAAAAGAAGATTGGTGAATGCTCCAGTTTTGGCACTAGCTTCCAGAAATGGTGAATTTATTATCTATAGTGATGCTTCATTGAAAGGAATTGGCTGTGTCCCAATGTATAATGATCAGGTAATTTCTTATGCATCATGTCAGTTTAAAACTCATGAGTTAAATGACCTTAAACATGATTTAGAATTAGCTGATGTTGTTTTTTTGCATGAAAAATTTGGAGGCATAATTTATATGGCATGAAGTGTGAAATATATACTGATCACAAAATTTTGAAGTATATGCTCACTCAAAAAGAATTAAACATGAGACAAAGGAAATGGATAGAATTAAGCAATGATTATGATTGCATGATTCATTACCATCTAGGAAAGGAAAATAAAGTGGTTGATGCTTTGAGTTGAAAGAGTAATGCTATATTAACCATGCTACATTTGGAATGAGATCCTTTGGTTTTTGATTTGATGAAATTTTTATTAGAAGTAGCTGGTGTAGGTAATTACTCTATTTTATTTAAGGTGGAAGTGAAATCATCTCTATCAGACAAAATTAAACAAGCATAGAAAGAAGACAATGACTTGCAGAAAAAGGTATAATTAGTTCAGAAAGGTCAGTTACCTGAATTTAACACTAATAAAGATTGCGTTTTGAGGTTTGGAAAGAGATTATGTGTGCCTTGTGATTTACAGTTGAGGAAAGAGTTATTACGTGAAGCTTATAGTTCTCTGTTTTCAGTTCATCCTAGAAATACTAAGATGTATAAGTATCTTTGGGAGTGTTACTAGTGTGATGGAATGAAAAGAGATATTGCTGACATTACCCTGAGATGTTTGATTTTTTAACAGGTTAAAGCAGAGCAGCAGTTAACGAAAGGGATGCTTAATCCTTTTCTAGTGCTGAAGTGAAAATGGGAAAATGTGCCATGGATTTCGTAGTGGGATTACCAAATACTTCTCGAGGTAATAATGTAATCTAGGTTATTGTTGATCTATTGACTAAATCTGATCATTTTCTTCCTATTCAAGATACTTTGTCTCTAGATCAACTTTTCCGATTGTATGTTAAAGATATAGTCAGGTTACATGGAGTTCCTATCTCCATTGTATCTGATTGTGATCCCAGGTTCACTTCTAACTTTTAGAAGGGCCTTCAGAAGTTGTTGGGTACTGATTTAAATTTTATTACAAATTTTCATCCACAATAATATGGGTAGTCAGAATGAACAATTTAGACTTTGGAAGATATGATACATTCTTTTTTAATAGATTACCAGGGAATTTGAGACCAACATCTTTCTTTGGTTGAGTTTTATTATAATAACAATCTTCATTCCAATATACAAATGACACCATTTGAAGCATTATATGTAAAGAGGTTTTGAACTCCAAATTTTTGGGATGAATTATGTGAGAGGAAGATGATGGGACCAGAATTGGTCGAAGAGATGACATAAAAAGTTTAGTTGATTTAGAAGCACATGAGAACAGCTCAGAGCAGGAAGAAAAGTTATACAGATAAATGGTGGAAGGATCTTTCTTTCGAGGTAGGTGATCATGTCTTTCTCAAAGTTTCTCCATGGAAAAGTGTGACACGTTTTGGTAAGAAGGGAAAGATGATTCTGAGGTTCATTGAACCGTATGAAATCTTGTAGAAAGTTGGATCAGTTTCCTACAGAGTGGATTTACCTTTAAGTTTATCCCAGGTACACAATATTTTTCTTGTTTCAATGTTGAGAAAGTATATGCTGGATCCATCTCATTTTTTGAGTCCCTAGGTAGTTTAGTTAGAAAAGAATCTTTCTTATGAGGAATAACCAGTCTAGATTCTTGATTGTAGAGAGAAAGTGTTTCAGAATAAGGTAATTAATCAGGTAAAGGTTTTATGGAAAAACCAAATGGTTGAAGAGGAAACGTGATAATCTAAAAATGGTATGAGAGATAAATACCCCCACTTATTTAATAAGTAAATAAATTTGCAGGGACAAAATTTCCAAAAGGGGGGAATGATGTAGGATCCCATGTATTTATAAAATAATAATTTTTTATATTTATTAATATTTATGAATAATATATTAATTTTATGTTAAAGGGACGCTTTGTTCAATAATGTACTCTATAGGAAACAACGAGTTTCTCCAAAATCTTATGTTGCACACAACTTTGAGTTATACCAAAAATAATATAATAATAATATTATTTTAAATGGTAATTAATGACTAACTGTTATATTATAAGGAATGAATAGAACTAACGAAAATATGATTACACATGTTTGTTAATTTTTTTTACATTTATCCAATAAATTTTAGAGGCTTAAAATAAGAATGAATATGATTTTAAGCATGAAGTACTCAAATATTTTTTGAAAGGTCCTTTTACTGACTTTTGATGGAGAACCCTTTTTAAATCTAGTTTTTTCACTTTTATATGTTATATTTTATAAAATAAACTTATTATTTAGAATAGAGACATCAAAATTTATGTTGGATGAAATTTTGGTATTTTTCTGATAAAATTCATATTTAATGTATAGTGAAAAATACTGCATTTTAATTCAAAACTTCCATTTCATATAATTTATTTATATAGTTAGATTTTATTTTTAATTGTTTTTAAAGTGTAATTAGATTAGGTTTTTATCATTTAATCCAATTTTGGTCATTTTAAGTAATTTCACACTTTAATTTGATATAAACACATGTCAATCTTTTGGTAGTTTTTACTTCTAAAAAACAAGCTTTCTGGTTTTGAAAACGAGAATTAATTTTAAATTAATTACTACAATTTCTGTGTTTTGAATTTAGAAAAATAGATTCCATATTTGGAATTTTAAGGTTCAAATTTATTAAATAGGTGCCTTCTATTTTTGGATATTATGAATACTATCTTCAGTAATTATTTTTATTTACCATGGTTAAAGGGTAAATCATGTAAATAAGGGTAAGAAATAATATTATAATAATATAAAACTATGATAAAACGTGTCCTAATCCTATTGGATGATATTTTTAAAACCATGATAATCCTTAGGCAAAAATTTTGTCATTTGGGAGCCACTTGGGTGTGAAAATGACATTTTATAATTTTTAATTTAAAGAAAAGGGAAATATAACATAAACATGTATCTTTTAATAAAATTTTTTGTATATGGGGTTATATAAGTGATCTATTCAACTATAAATATTCATTATAAAGATAATAATATTTAATACATCATGATAGTTTATTTATAATTTTTAGACATTAAATAAATAAATTTATTTATGAAACATTGATGATGCAGTGATTACCTTATTAATGAAATATTCAAACAAATGAAATTATAAATATTAAAATAAATGTAATTTGATTATTTTGATTCCATAAATGAATTTTATGGATGATATTTACATATTAACTTTCATTTAATTCCTTTTTTGAAGGAATCAAGTTTTTATGACTAACAAAAATTAGTTACTAAATAGTATCAAAATTGACATAAATGAGTTTTTAAAACAAATACTATTTTATGAAATGATATAATAGTCCTAAAAATCTAATTTTTGGAAAAATTACTTATATAATGTTACTAATGTCATTAATTATCCACTTATGGTTCTCTTGTAATTTTATAGTAACTATAGTAACCATATATTATGAAAATACAATAAGTCATGGTAAGAGTTAATGTTTTTAACTAAGGGTTAAAGCTAAAAGATATGGTTAAATTTGTGACCTAAACTTGTCTAAAACCTATTTTTTGATAGGTTTTCGACCAAAAATCATATTATATTTTAAATAAATGATTTTGGGACATTTTGAAACCTGAAATCAATTTATAATAAAATAATATTTCAAGACATTCCTAAAATGCCCCTCCTTCCTCTTATAAATGGCCACCACCTCTACCCACTTACTCACACATCTCAAGACTCCCGTCACATCCAAATTTTACTCAAATAATCTCCTAACATCCCCCTATTCCTCCTAGAAGAATTACCTTAGGTATAAGGCAATTCAAGAAATCCTTTTGGCTCAAATCAAAAGAAGTTACCAGATTTTGAGAAATATAAAGAACGAACGAGACAAGTCAGACTCAAGGTAAGGGAATTCATCTCAATCTCATTTCATTAAGGAATTTTTTAGTTTATAAACAAACTTATTTTATACAATGTATAATTAAACCTTTTTTTAATTTAATTCAATGGTTTTAAAAAGGAATCTTCTTCTACGAAGCATTTTACTAAAGGACAAAATGAATGTTTCTTTTTAACGTATGCGACAACAATGACATTTCCGCCGCCATGAGAATCATTTGATATTTGGATTCCTTAACAAGCTGTAATTTTTTGAAAAGGAAAAAAAATACCACATACCCTTTTTACATATTTTCATATTGAAAATGGTTTTGATAAAGCATTTATTATGTCAATATCTTGAAGTGATATATTGTGATTGCAATGTGGAAATGTTATCTTTCTTTTATAATTTTTTATGTGTTATGATTATATTATGATTCTTGGGAATTATTTACATATATGGGTGGTTCCATGATAAACTGAGGGCAGGTGAGCCCAAGATATCTCTCCAATGCATTGGGTAACGTGACGGAGGTAAACGTTAAGGTTTCTCCTAATAGATTTAAGGAATATACTGTGATGAGTATTCGAAACGTAACCATGAAGGTTACTCCATATATAGCTTTGAAAGATACAATTTAATTATGTTATGGCTGCCACAAGTTACCTTTATGATTTATTATTTCTATGAGTTATTCATAAATCTTACTATTTCATGAGGAATGTTAAAGAGGGTATGTTTTATGAGTAAAAAGTATTATTTCATTGATTTTTGTGTATTCATGGACTAAGGTTTTCTTTCCTTATTTAATATCATATACTGATATTTTTATGCTCATCCCAAGTTTTTGAAATGTTTTTCACAGGGTATTAGTATGGGTAAGAGAAAGGAATAATTCACAAAGATTTTTATGAAGGAAATAATTCTTTTTTTATTTAAGAAGTTTTATTATTGTAAAAAAATTGCATAGAGTAGAAGTGTCTAATTTGTAATATTTGAGATGTAATGTAATAGTAATGGCCTAATTCTCTAAAAATCTAAACATGAAATTATAATCAATGTAATTTCTTGAATTAACTTAAGATTATTCAAGGATTAAGGCTGAGGCCTTATACCAATGGTACACGCCCTTTATTTAGGGACACATTGAAATCATGAACTCACACCAACCCTTGTATTCCAAAACCATGTCAAACCAACCATTTAAACCCATTTAAATAAAACCTCCATTTTATTAAAAACATTCAAATCAAATTATTTCCATGAATCAAAACCAAGTAATATTTTAAAACAACATTTTAAAATCATTAAACAAAGCACTTTACACAACAACCGATTTCCATAATTACAAAAACCATCACTAAAGAGGGTTTCTACCATAATTTTCGCATCAATTTTACCGTCAATTTCAAAAATTCAAAAAATTTTAAATTAATACTAGTTCTAATAAGAGTTGAGAGTGAAGACAAATACCTTAAAAAATATGGAAAAAATAAAGAAAGGCATGAATTCTTCAACAAAACCCGGCTGAATCTCCAAAAACCCACCTTAAATATTCTTCCCTAATATCAAAAAAACCAAATACCATCATGATTGGCACCAAATATCATAGATATATCCCCAATGGACTAGATATATGAATCCAAGAGAGTTAAGAAGAATATATCTAAGGAAAACCACCTAGAACAGAGACTTACCAAGCAATCCAACCTTCAAACACCCTGGGATTTGCCAACAAATCACTCCTGGATCAAACAGAAAAGTATCTGCAGCCTTTAGGAGGATAAAAAACAAAGTTATGGTCATAATGGAAGAAAAACAAGTGGTTTTTGAGAAATTACTATTGGAATCCTTTTTTTAATATCTAATTTTAAACCATGAAAGTTTATTAAAACTGTGCGTAAAACCATGTTCTAGCCACTACCTCCAAACACCCTTCACATGGTTAGATAACATATGGTTAGACAAACCATTTACCAACTATGTTTTTCCCTATGTTCTAAAAAGCATAGTTACTCCTAGGTAGCCTCACGGTTTGGCCACATTGTTCACCGAATAGTGAGCCTACCTAGTAGCCTCTATTTCACTTTTCAGAGTTCTCTGTAGGAGTTTCACAGTTTTTACTAATTGTGCTCAAACCATGCACCTCCATAAATCCTCATAATATTCCAAAATTCCTCCAAACTCTCTCAAAATTTACTCAAACATTTTAAATGCTTAAAATACATAAATAAATGGTTACTTACTTGAAAACGTGGGTGATACATTCTCCCCACCACTGGAAAGTAGAAAACCACTATTGGCCTGAAAGAGTTTGGGCCATTTCTCAGCCATTTCCTTCCCCTGTTCCCAAGTTTCTTCCATAATCTGACCATGTTTCCATAAAACCTACACTATATCGATGCTTTTCCCACACAAAACTTTATCTTACTTATCCCCAATCCTTAACGTAATATGAACCAATGAAGCATCTAGATCTAGGTCAAAGTGATCCCATCGAATCACATAGTTAGGATCAGGTTGATACTTTTTCAATTAAGGTACATGAAATACATTGTGCACTACACTAAACTATGGTGGAAATTCCAACCGATATACCACCTCAGCAACCTGTTCAAGTATCTCAAAATGGATTATGTATTGAAGAGATAACATTCTATTCTTTCCAAAATGACGATGCCAAATCCTTAGATAGATTATTAAGAGCACATGGTCACTCACCTTGAATAAAAATGACCATAGAAGATGATCCTCATATGATTTCTGATGAATTTGAGTCGTCTCCATCCTTTTATTGATCAATTAAATCTTCTCTATTTTCTCTTGGATATGGCTCGGTTGAACTAGTGAAGTCTCACCTGTTTTCACCCAAAAAAGTAGATAATGACATGGATGCCCATACAATGATTCAAAATTAACCATATGCATCAAGGCCTGGTAACTATTGTTATATGAGAACTCCACTAATGGTACATGATCTTCCCATGAGCCACCAAAATCAATTACTCAATCCCAAAACACATCTTCCAAAGTTTGTATCATCCTTTCAGATTGTCCATCTATCTACAGATGATATGACCTACTCATTGTCAACTGATTCCCAAGGAATTATTGAAAGGATTTCTAGGAATGAGACACGAATCTTAGATCTTAGTTTGATACTATCGAAATTGGTATGCCATGAATCTTTACCCCTTCTCAGATATATATATTTTACAAGTCCTCTACCATATGGGATACACGAATAGGGATGAAATGGGATTACTTTGTGAGTCGATCTACTATCACCCATATGGAATCGAGTTGCCGAACTATTCTTCTAAGACATGTTACAAAATACATGGCCATATTCTTCCATTTTCAAATAAGAATAGGTAAATACTGTAACATAACTGATTGTCCCTGATTTTCTTCCTTAACTAGATGAAAAGTTAAGAATCCTAAAACAAAATCAACTACCTTTATTTTCATACCATCCCACCAAAACTATGCTTTAAGAACCTTATACATATTCTATATCCCTGGATGAACAACCCATCTTGAATTATGGTAAGCATGAGGAATGTTTTCCTGAAAATCCATAGGTATGACCATCTGATTTCAGAACCACAAAAATAAAATCCCATCCAGCTTCCATCCCTCAATGTTCTACCAACCATTGAGTTTTGACCTCATTAAAATACATTATGAATCAGATGTATGTGCCTCTTTAACTATATTCACCAAATCATGAACCAAAGAAACTAGAAAGAAAACCACAAAACTGCCTTGGTCTTCAGAATCCAAGTGTATTTTAGCTATCACTATCACCAACTTCCACTGATCTCAAGACTCTTTTTTCCAACAGAGAATATGAATTTCTACTTAATTCATCTTCCACCAAATTTCCTTTACCCGATGTATACATCAAGTTAAAGTCGAATATTTGGAGATACTCCATCCATATTCTTTGTCTTAGATTTAAATCCCTTTGTGAGAAAATATGTTTCAAGCTCTATGATTTGTAAATATTATAAATTTATCACCAAATAGGTAATGAAAACAATTATTTAAAGCATGTATTATGGAAGCTAACTCTAAGTCATGTGTTGGGTAGTTATTCTCATGAAACCATAACTTCTGTGAGATATAAGCAACAACATGATCTACATACATAAGAGCACATCCCAACCCATATCTCGAATCATCACAATACACCATGTACCCTTGTCCCGATTCCAGTAAAATCAAGATCGGTGATAATGTAAGGAGAAATTTAAGATCTTGAAAAGAATTCTAAAATTACTCATTCCATTTTAATAGAACATTTTTCCTTGTAAAATATGTCATTGGTGAAGCTAGTTGTGAAAAATCATGAAAAAAATATTAGTAATAACTAGGAAGACTAAGGAAACTGTGTATCTCAAAGACATTATTTAGTGATTTCAAAGAGATAATAGTTTCTATATTTTTTGGTTTAATAAAAAAACCTATTTCAGAGATTACATAGCCAAGTAAACTTACCTCTTGTATCCAAAAATCACATTTTGATAATTTGGCATACATACGATGATCCTGAAAAATTTCCAACATTGTTGCAAAGTGTTTCTCATGCTCAACCCTTTTCCTTGAATAAACCAAAATTTTATCCAAAAACTCCACCAAAAAATAATCTATATATTTAAAATATTTGATTCATCAATTATATAAAGACTAATGGTTCATTTTTAAGACCTAAAGGCATAACCACATACTTGTAATGGCCATACATAATCCTAAAATATGTCTATGGAATATCCTTATTATGAACCTGTAATTAGTGATATCTTGATCACAATTCCATTTTAGAGAGCCTTTGGGCTCCCCTCAATTGATCGAATAGATCATCAATGCATGGAAGTGGATACTAATTATTTATCGTAACTTGGTTAAGCTTATGATAATCCACACAAAACTGAAGATTTTTATCCACCATTTTGACAAAAAAAGACTGGTACTACCCACAAAGATGTGATAGTCCAAATGAACCCTTGGTTTTCCAGCTCTACCAACTGAACTTTTAATTACCTTAATTATGTTGGTTCCATCCGATAAGATGAAAGGGATATAGGACTAGTCTCTGGAAAGAGATCAATCCTAAAATTCAGTTCTCTTGTGGGTGGAAACCTCAATAATTATTTGGGAAAAACATCTAGAAACTGATCAACAACCATTGGAAAACTTCTATTGTCGATCTATTCCATCGATTCCAAAGTCAAAGATTCCAATTGGTATGATATTATCCTAAATTTTGGTTCCAATAGCCTATTTTACGTGTCTTTAAATTTCGGTCTCCCTTAAAGAGATGCCCAATTCCATCATCGATCATAAAACTAACCTTTAATATATAATAATCTATGTGATCCTTGAACATTGATAACCAATCCATACCCAAGATTATGTCATAGACATCCATATCAAGCACATAGAAGTCCCATATCAACTCAGATACATAAAAATTTATAGAACATACTCAACATATAAAGGCTCTACATTCTCTTTAACCAAGAGGAGTTTGAAGTTTCAAAAAAGAAGGTATCATCTCAACATGTGAACCCATCAAAACAATATCATGAGAAGCAATAAACAAATGAGATGCACTCATATCAAACAAAACTCGTATAAGGGTATAATTCAAAATAATCATACCTATCATATTCGATGGTCATGATTTATCATCGATAATATATTGATTAGCTCCATATAACTGCTTACTCCCTAATGTTTTTTCTTTATTTCCCTATTGATATTTCCCTTATTTAGGAGTCATGGTATTCCTCGAATCACTATGGCTTGCTTAGTTCTGCTGACAAGAGGTATTATGCTACCCTTATCCTGTCAAAGCATATGACATCTGTGAAACATGATATGTGTCCTTAGAATCCAACTTTGGAGCATCGTGATAATAGTACTAAAGATTCCCCATCTGGTTTCAATTATGGGATGATCTAGGTGGTTCTTTACAATCTCGCTTCTTGTGCTCAAAAGATCCACATTAAAAACATTCAGTTTTTTTTCATGGGTCTTGGAGGAAGGTTCACCAATACAACCATCTAATTTTGAGTCATCCCAATACCTTGGAAATAGGTTCCCCTCTTATACTTATTCCTAGAATTAGAGTTCCCACCATTTCCCATAGGTATCAACATGATCCCTCCACCCGTAGATCCTGATATTTCTTTTTAGTACACCGTCAATCTATTGAACATCTTTGTATAATCTATTATGTAAAGCATGGAAATATTTTATTGAATCTATTTCCTCATCCCCGATTCAAAAATGTGTTCCTTAAAGGATTCCATAGTATAAACATTGGGTGAAAAGCAGACTAAATTCATAAATTTAGCTACATAATTTATCGCTGATAGTATCTCCTACTTCAAGATAAAAAAGTCTATCATTCTAGAAACTCTGAAGAGGTGATGATATAATTTGTCATGACCCGTCCTCAGGTCCCATGCTGAGACTACCCCAAGCCCGCCTTCCATAGGCCAGGGGCTGGAGACTAGCACCAAAGGCGTAAATCCTAATAAAAAGGGAAGGCATTGCCTTTATACAAGTAAACAACACAACAGAGTATGCAAGCTGAAGTAAACACTAAATAAACTGAGTACAAAAGTAAGTGATGAAAAGTAAATGGGATAGAATACAAACCCAACTGAAAGTACAGTACAACTGAAAAGAAAGTACAACAGTAGAAAAGTAAAACAAAAACCCTCGAGACGTCCTCCAGAAACCCCACCTGAAGGGTGGGTACAGATGGTCTCTTCAGCTCCTCGAATCCGTCCGTCCGCTCTGTGTACATCCCGCCTGATAGTCCACTGCCAGATACCATCCCTCTCCACAAGCCTCAACCACGGTCACTGCTGTCTTTCATCTGCAACCAACACAACGTAGTGCGGGCATAGCCCGTGCAGGGGTGAGTATACGATACTTAGTAGGGACCCCGAGACCCCCGTAGGTCTCCCAGAATCCAAAAAGGATAAACCACAAAGGAAAATTATAAACACTAAGTATCAAAAAACTCAACTTAGGTATGTGACCATACATATACCTAAGTCATCAATTCCAGTTCGGCTCCAACTCATGAGCCCAAGTACAACCCAGTCCACACAGGAAAGCACAACCCAATCTACACAGGAAATCAAGTCAAACATATAGATGATATTTATTGGAAGTCAAGACTCATCTCACATAAGAATACTACTCACGAAGAGGGGTGGAGATGATAGATGTAGCCTCTGAATCATCTCCCATGCTGAACCCACATAGGATCCAAGTACAGAAGTCATAGCTTCCGAACCCACGTAGGATCCAAGTACAGTAACCATCGCTGCTTAACCCACGTAGGATCCAAGTAGAGTCATCATCTTTGCCAAACCCACGGAGGATCCAAGTACAGTCGTCCTCACTACCTAACCCACGTAGTATCCAAGTACAGTCGCCATCGTCGTCGCAGTCGCATCCAGTTCTAGGGTTCCCACACACAGCACTCTTTATTCCAGGAGGGTCCGCTCCACGAGCCAAGGGGGTTGATATATCAAATGTAACAAATTCTAGAGTTGATTTATCAAAAAGTTCCGTCTCATCAATAGGAACTCAACGCGACAGACGGCGCGTCAATCGGATGCCCGGTCTGAGAGATATTGGCTTTTCTGTCCCAAGGGCCTGGTTGGTTTTTAAGCTAAACCAACCCGACCGTACTCCAAATGCGTCCAAACCTCAAGTGGAGTAATTCAAAAGAATCGTCTCACTAAGATTAATTCAACGTATTTTAAGGCACGTCACTCGGACGTTCGGTCCTTAAGTTATAAGTGTTTCCGCTCCAAGGCCCCGGTTGGTTTTGGGTTCGAACCAACCCGGCCGTACCCAAACTTTTCCGAAACCTCGAATGTAATATACCGAAATGCCCGTCTCGATCCAAGAATACCTACACAATTAACAGTGTGTCTATCGTTCTGTAGCCCAAGATATGGGTGTTTGAACGAACCTGGCTCGAATATAGGGGGTCTGGGCCCGGTCCGACCTAGCCCAATACCCCCTGGGTCGGGCCGAACCGGGTCGACCCAACCCGGGTTCGGGTCCAGCCCGATTGGGCGCGGCCCAGCCCAGCTGGAGCGGCTTGGTCCGGCATCGGCGGCCCGACCTGGTGCTGGCAGCCTGGCCCGGCGCGGGCAGCCCATCCCGGCGCGCGCGGCCCGGCCCCGCGCTGGCGGCCCGGCTTGGAAGCCGGCTGCGGCTCGGCTGTCAGCCGAGCTGGGTGCTAAGGGGGAATGCCCCCCTTTGTTTCGGATACGGTGGCCCCCTGGTGGGGTCCTCCCTAGGCAGGTTAGGGGGGTGGGTGGGTTACACACCCCCCTGCTTTGGGTAATGGACGGCCTTAATGGTCGGCCGGTAGTGAGCCTCCGCGGGACCCGCGGGGGTCCTACCTCTTGGAGCACCAGCGACCGGCTTGGCCGGCCGCCGCCTACTGGACCGCCGCTGCCTAAGGCCGCGACTCTTCCTCGACTGGCGTGACGCGATGGCGCCGCGCACCACTGCCGCGGCTCGCTCCGGCTGCGGTCGTCTTCATTCCCGCGCGGTGTAACAGCACCATGCCGCCTTCGCCTCAAACGTCAACGTTGATCAACAAGAAAGCGAGGAGGAGAATCGGCCTTGTTTGTGCGGTCTGATATCCTCCCGTTATTTCGATAACAAGCGGCCAAAGTATACGAGATTCTCAACGATAAAACAAGAACAATTTTAATTCATTAAAATTGAACTTAACCCCTACCTCAAAGGAAGTTCGTGGTTGTCAAGTGCCGCGAACGATGGCGTCATTTCCGTCGTCATTGGTGTCTCCTCCCTTGTCGCGGAGGAAGAAGAGGATGGAGAAACCGGGCCGCCGAGTCGAATTTCTTTGTCGGAGAGTTGGAGTTCTTTGACAAGAAGATGAACCGATCTTCCCAAAACTCAAGAGCTCCCTTCCCTTTCTCTTAACACCACAATTCCCAACCAAAATAAAATAAGGCTCTTCCTTATTTTATTTACTCATTCCAAGCATTTAAAATTTTTAAAATCAAACACTTAATTCAATTAATTGTTGAGGTTCAATTAATTAATTAAATGTGTGTTGGCAAGAATTTAATTGAGAGAGTGGGGAGAGGAAGGGTCATCCACTTATAGGGGAAGTTTAACAAGTTAAGAGAGTTACAAATTTTAAGTGGGGGGTTAGAGGAGTTTTAAGGAATGTGAAGGGGTGGGGATCGTGTGGGCCCCACCTCACCAATATCCTGACATGGGTAGTTAGGGGCTTGTGGGTCCCACCCCAACTACCCCATGTTGGATATAACCACTTGGATAAAGAATAAAAATTGTTCCACAATTTTTATTCAATTCTTTATTAATACACAATTTTTAGCAACTCCTCCCGAGCAAATGCATCTTCGGTAAAGGTCCTCGTAAGCAATTACCGATGTTGCGGTTTCATTGGTGCCCTCGGATTTCAATTCCAAGCACCGGTTCAAAAGATAGAAAAACCCGCTCGTTCATTCACTGAACGTACTCGAGATAAACTTTGAAAATTGATTCCGGGAACCCCGGGCCTCAGAATCAGGTGCCGTCAGAAACTTTGTACTCATAAAATCCCAAATAATTTAAGAAAAAATTTTCCTTGAAATTTACAGGTCTTTACATTAATCCCAACTTAGGTATTTACATCCCCATAAAGCTACATGATAAACTAGGAAAACAAATGAGGGTACTGTGCATGCATCTGAGCCTCCCACTCCCATGTGCTCTCCTAGAGGTTCCTGTGCTACCAAATAATTCGCACTATAGGAATCGAACGTCCAAATAGGACCCACTCCTGTCGATCTTCGATCTCCATTGGGACCTCCGCAAAAGTCGCCCTGTCATCGATGTCCAGCTCCCCGTGGTCGATGATATGCATCGAGTCATGCACGTATCTCCTCAGCTGAGATATATGGAAGATGTCATGCACCCGGTGCAACTGAGGTGGAAGAGCCTGGCGATAAGCCACCTCGCCTATCCTGATGAGAACCTGGATTGGTCTGATGAAGCATGAAGAAAACTTGCCGCCCTGGCCAAATATCCGTAATCCACGTCGAGGTGAGACCCGTAAGAAAATGTGGTCACCATCCTCGAACTCTAGTGGTCTCCGCCTCCTATCAGCATAGGAATTCTGTCGGCTCTGTGCAGTCCTCATCTGCTCCTGGATGATCTACACCTTCTCTGTCATAGCCTAGACCATCTTTGGTCCTATGAGTGCTGACTCCCCAGGGTCTATCCAGCACAAAGGTGATCTGCAAGGTCGGCCGTACAATGCTGCGTATGGTGCCATCCTGATGGTGGAGTGGTAACTTTTGTTGTACGCAAACTCCACCAAGGGTAGGTGATCCTCCCAACTGTGACCAAAGTCAAGGACACATGCATGGAGCATGTCCTCGAGTGTCTGAATGGTCCTCTCCATCTGGCCATCCGTCTGAGGGTGAAAGGCGGTGCTCAGGCGTAGCTACGTCCCAAATGCCTCCTACAACCCCTTCTAAAGTCGGGAAGTAAAGCGTGCGTCTCGATCGGAGATGATAGACGATGGTACACCATGAATCCATACAATCTCCTGAACGTATAGACGTCACAAGCTCTCCACTAATCCCTACTATCTAATAGGTAATAAGTGGGCCGACTTGGTGAGTCGATCGACGATCACCCAGATGGAGTGGTGTCCTTTGGAAGTACATGGAAGTCCCGTCACGAAATCCATAGATATCCCGTCCCACTTCCACTCTGGGACCTCTAAGGGCTGTACCAAGCCTGATGGTACCTGGTTCTCTGCCTTCACCTACTGGCAGGTGAGGCATCGTGAAAAGAACTCTGCCACAACCTTCTTCATACCCGGGCACCTGTGCTGTGATCTGAGATCCTGGTACATCTTCGCTACTCATGGATGTACCGCCAACGGGGAAGTGTGAAACTCTCTTAGCACCTCCTTCTGTAATGAAACTGGTACCATGGTACATACTTTGAAAAGGATGACATGCTCTCCTCCTATATAAAATCCATCAGGTGCACATCCTGTGGATATTTGTGAACGTTGCGTCTCACAATCAACGTCCCCACGCTATGCCTCCCTAACCTGTTGAAGTAGTGGAGGAGTGACTATGAGAGACTGTAGAAAGGCCGCCCCATCTCTATCCACAAATGATATCTGCAAAGCGGCTAACTACTCTGTCGCCTCTCCAAGTAGCTGAATGCCCGACCTCCTGCTGAGAGCATCAGCTACTCTATTCCCCATCCCAGGAGTATAGACTATCTCAAAGTCATAGTCCTGGAGGAACTCGATCCATCGCCACTGTATCAGGTTCAGGTCCTTCTACGAGAATATGTACCTGAGACTCTGGTGGTTAGAGTAGGCTGTAAAGCACTCGCCCATCAGATAGTGCCGTCACATCTTCAAGGTGAAGACCACTGCAGCTAACTCCAGGTCATGGGTAGCATAGTTCTGCTCGTTCTTCCTCAACTGTCATCAACCATAGGCGATCACTGCCCTCTCCTACATCGGGACACACCTTAGTCCGATCCCTGATGCATCGCAGTAAAATACATACCCTATTCCCTCCTCCGGTAGCCTCATGATGGGTGCACTGGTCAATCTCTGTTTCAGCTCTTTGATGCTCTACTAACATCTATCTGACCACAAGAAGGGTTCCCCTTCATCATCAAAGCTGAAAGTGGTGCTGCAACTCTGGAGAAGTCTGGAACGAATCTCCGATAGTACCCAGCTAGACCTGGGAATCTCCACACCTCAGTCACGCTCCTGGTTTTCTCCCAAGCTAGTACTGCCTCGATCTTCGTAGGATCCACCGCAACTCCCGCCTCAGAGATGACGTGCCCAAATAATTGGACCTCCCGATTCTATAACTGGCACTTCAAGATCTTACCATAAATCTGGTGCTCTCGGAGTGTATCCAGTACATCCCTCAAGGGTAAGAATGCTCCTCCTCAGTAGTCGAGTAAATCAAAATGTCGTCGATGAAGACTACGAAAAACAGATTGAGGTAAGGCTGGAAGATCCTATTCATGAGACTCAAGAACACTGCTGGAGTGTTGGTTACGCCAAAAGGCTTAACCAAGAACTCATAGTGGCCATACCGACACCTGAAGGTCGTCTTCTGCACATCCTCGTCTCGAACTCTGAGCTGATGATAGCCTGACCTGAGGACTATCTTCGAGAAACAACATGATCCCTTGCAATGATCAAAGAGGTCATCAATCCTCGGAAGTGGATACTTGTTCTTCACAGTCACCTGGTTCAAGTGACAGTAGTTGACACACAGTCGTAAGCTCCTGTCCTCCTTCTTGGTGAAGAAAATCGGGGAAGCCCAGGGTGAAACACTGGGTCGAATGAATCCCTTTCCCTACAAGTCCTCCAGATGTACCCGTAGCTCTTGAAGCTCAGCAGGAGCCATCCGATATGCTGGAGTAGATATCGGGGATGTCTAGGGGTACATGTCAATATAGAAGTCTAACTCTCTGTGAGGAGGTAGTCCTAGAATTTTGTCAAGAAAAATGCCTGCTTTCTGATCCACCAAAATAGGGAAACTCGGACTCCGCACATCAACTGCTCCGAGGATGAGACTAGCCAACTGATGTTTGATCGGCTGCCCTCTTCTCTGCGTGAGTTCGTCCTATACTGCAAAGGCTCCCTTCTTGCCGGTGAAGGTGAACCTTCTCCCATCTGTGCGGACACACCGCACCTTGCGCCTAATACAGTTGATCTGAGCATAGACCGTAGATAACCAATCCATGCCCAAGATGACGTCGTAAGGCCTCGATGCCACTACAAGAAGATCCCAGCCGAAGCTCCCTCATTCTTGAGTAAGCTCACACTGCTGGAACCAGTGCGTAATCGTCGAGTCTTCTCCCGTAGGAGTCTCTAGCTGTAAATATCGAGCCAACAGCTCCGTCGGAATCTCCGAGCTCCGAACAAGGGCAACGAGAATGTAAGAATGAATCGCTCCTATGTCTATAAGAACTACAGTGAGGGTGATGTAGACACAGATAGTACCTAGAATCATCTCAAATGCGCCGTGGTCGTAATCCTCCACTACCTGAAGCTGAGCCTACCTCTGTCCGCCAGCTCCCTGTGGTAGGGGTGGACCTCCTGGTGGTGGTGGTGGTAGAGCCTCGAAGCATCGTCCACCACCTGCTGCTTGGCTAGCTCCTCTGCCTCATCCGCCTGCTCCCTACGGACCACCACGGTCAAACCTCTGCCCTTTCTTGGGTGGCCCCTCAACCATCTACTGCTCCTCTGCATGGCGGGTCAGGCAGTCACGAGCCATGTGGCCCTGCCCGCCGCATGCATAGCATTGCCTGCCTCTTGTATGACTGGCTCTGCTACGTGTTCCCCACACCTCTGAACGAGTATTCTGTGGTCTCCCACCTGATGGTCTGGTCCGCTTGGACCTCTACGACATCTGTCTACTACTTGATGCAGAAGAATTTGCTACGTGTTGCCCTGCGGTTGGCCTCGCTGCTGGTGTAGGCTCAGCAAGAAATCTCTACACAAGAAGGGCTCGCTCCAGTACTCTTGCCTACGTCGGAATACTGAGGGAGATCAATGATGCCCTAATCTCATGCATCAGTCCCTGCTCGAAGGTCCGGGCCTGGATGAATGGGTCTCGTACCATGTCTGTGGAGTAGCGCGAGAGGTCGGTAAACCTCACCGAGTACTGGGCTATGTGTGAGTCCATCCTGCGCTGCAAAGGCTCCATTCTCGTCGGTGAAGGTGAACCTGCTCCCATCAATACTGACACACCGCACCTTGCGCCTAATACAGTCGATCTGAGCATGGACCATAGATAACTAATCCATGCCCAAGATGACATCGTATGGCCTCGATGCCACTACAAGAAGATCCCAGCCGAAGCTCTCGCCTGATAGAGTTAGCTCACACTGCTGGAACCAGTGCGTAATCATCGAGTCTTCTCCCGTAGGAGTCTCTAGCCGTAAGGATCGAGACAACGGATCTGTCGGAATCTACGAGCTCCGAACAAGGGAAGTGGAAATGAAAGAATGACTCGCTCCTGTTTCTATAAGAACTGCAGCAAGGGTGGAGTAGACATAGATAGTACCTTGAATCATCTTAGGTGCACCGTGGTCATAGGCCTCCACTACCTGAAGCTGAGCCTGCCTCTGCCCGCTAGCTCCCTGTGGTTGGGGTGGACCTCCTGGTGGTGGTGGCGGTAGAGCCCCGAAGCGTCGTCCACCACCTGCTGCTCGACCAACTCCTCTACCTCATCCGCCTGCTCCCTGCAGAATACCACAGTCAAACTGCTGCCTCTTCCTAGGTGGTCCCTCAACCGTCTGCTACTCCTATAAATGGTGGTTTAGGCACTCACGAGCCATGTGTCCCTACCCGCTGCATGCATAGCACTGTCTGCCTCTCATATGACTGGCTCTGCTGCGTGTGCCCCGCACCTCTGAACTAGTATCCTGAGGTCACCCACCTGATGGTCTGGTCCGCTTGGACCTCTGCGACATCTGTCTACTGCCGGCTGCAGAAGTATCCACTACGTGCCGCCCTACGGTAGGTTTCGCTGCTGGTGTAGGCTCAGCAAGAAATCTCTTCACAAGAAGGGATCGCTCCAGTACTCCTGCCTGTGTCATAATGCTGAGGGAGATCATCGAAGCCCTGATCTCATGCCTCAGTTTATGCTCGAAGGTCTGGGCCTAGAAGAATGGGTCCCGTACCATGTTCGTGGAGTAGCGCGAGAGGTCGGTAAATCTCACCGAGTACTGGGCTACTGTCATGCTGCCCTGCCGTAGCTGGAGTAACTCCTCAATGCGCACCGCATGGAGGGTGGCTGGAACGAACTCCGGACGGAAGAGTCTTTCGAAGTCCGTCCAAAGTAGAGATTCCCCGTCGTGCACCTGGAGCATCAGGCTCCACCATATACCTGCTACCGCGTGCAGGAGACTCGCCGCAAGGATCACCATGAGGTCAGCTGGTGTCCCTACTAATCAGAAGACTCGGACGATATCCTCCAGCCAATCCTCGGCTGCCTGAGGGTCCGTCTCTCTGCCGAATCTGGACAGCCTCTGACGCTGAAACTCGTGCCAGGCACTCAGGAGACGTGCACTCTTAGCTGCTGGGATTGGTGGCATCGGTGGCTCGGTAGGTAGAGGTACCAACAGTGCCTCCGCTGTAATGGGGCCCTGCACCGAGGCCTTGTCGCTCGGTGGGATGCCATCTCGCACAAAGCTCGGAACCCTAACTAGCTACCATCGTGGGGCCATCCTGAAAAGAAACAGGTGCGCCACGGTTAATACAGTATACCTGGTGAGCTAACATAAAGCAATCAAAAAGAAAACTTTTGAAAAATGCATGCAATCAATGTTTTCATGAACTGAGTCGGAAATCATAAGTCAGGGTCCTGGTGTATGGATACGTCGGCCGCCGCACCAACACTGGACTCCCTGGACTGATAACCACACTCAATACTCTAAACATTATTTCTCCACATAGAAGAAATTATCAGAGTCCTGAGTTCTTCGGTAGAACCGACTCCTCTGATACCAATTTGTCACGACCAGTCCTCAGGGCCCGTGCCATGACTACCCCAAGCCCACCTTCCATAGGCCAGGGGCTGGTGACTATCACCAAAGGCATAAATCCCGATAAAAAGGGAAGGAATTGCCTTTATACAAGTAAACAACACAATAGAGTACACAAAATGAAGTAAACACTAAGTAAACTGAGTACAAAAGTAAGTGCTGAAAAGTAAATGGGCCAGAATACAAACCCAACTGAAAGTGAAGTACAACTAAAAAGAAAGTACAACAACAGAAATGTAAAACAACAACCACCGAGACTTCCTCTAGAAACCCCACCTGAAGGGTGGGTACAGATGGTCTCCTCAGCTCCTCGAATCCGTCCGTTCGCTCTGTGTACATCCTGCCTGATAGTCCACTGCCGGATACCGTCCCACTCCACAAGCCTCAACCACGGTCAGCGCTGTCCGTCGTCTGCAACCAACACAACGTAGTGCGGGCATAGCCCGTGCAGGGGTGAGTATACGATACTCATTATGGACACCGAGACCCCCATAGGTCTCCCAGAATCCACAAAGGATAAACCACAAATGAAAGTTACAAACACTGACTATCAACCAACTCTACTTAGGTATCTGCCCATACATATACCCAAGTCATCAATTCCAGTTCGGCTCCAACTCACGGGCCCAAGTACAACCCAGTCCACACAAGAAAGCACAACCCAATCCACACAGGAAAGCAAGTAAAACATATCGATGATATTTATTGGAAGTCAAGACTCAACTCACACATGCATACTACTCACGAAGAGGGGTGGAGATGATAGATGTAGCCTCTGAATCATCTCCCATGCCGAACCCACGTAGGATCCAAGTACAGAAGTCGTCGCTGCCGAACCCACGTAGGATCCAAGTACAGTAACCATCGCTGCCAAACCCACGTAGGATCCAAGTACAGTTGTCATCGCTGCCGAACCCATGGAGGATCCAAGTACAGTCTTCCTCGTTGCCGAACCCACGTAGGATCCAAGTACAGTCGCTATCGTCGTCCTAGTCGCATCCAACTCTAGGGTTCCCACACACAGCACGCTCGATTCCGGGAGGGTCTGCTCCATGAGCCAAGGGGGTCGATAAATCAACTATCATGAAGTCCAGAGTTTATGTATCGCAAAGTTCCGTCTCGTCAATAGGAACTCAACGTGACAGACGGCGCGTCAATTGGACTCCCGGTCTGAGAGATATTGGCTTTTCCGTCCCAGGGGCCCGATTGGTTTTTAAGCTAAACCAACCCAACCGTACTCCAACTGCATCCAAACCTCAAGTGGAGTGATCCAAAATAACCGTCTCACTAAGAGTAATTTAACGTATTTGACGGCACGTCAATCGGACGTCCGGTCCTTAAGTTATAAGCGTTTCCGCTCCAAGGGCCCGGTTGGTTTCGGGTTCGAACCAACCAGGCCGTAACCAAAATTCGCCAAAACCTCGAGTGTAATATACCAAAACGACCATCTCGATCCAAGGATCCCTACACAACAGACGGTGCATCGATCGGAGGTCCGTATCCAAAGATATGGGTGTTTGAACGAAACTGGCCCGAAAATAGGGGGTCTGGGCCCAGTCCGACCCGGAGCGGGCGGCCCGGCCCGGAAGAAGGCTACGACTCAGCTATCTGCCAAGCGGGGTGCGAAGGGGGCACGACCCCAATTGTTTCGGAAATGGCAGTCCCCTGGTGGGGTCCGCAATAGGCAGGTCAAAGGGGGGGGGGGGGGGGGTTACACACCCCCCTACTTCGGGTAACGGCCGACCTTAATGGCCGGCCCGTAGTGAGCCGCCGTGGGACCTACGGGGGTCCCGCCTCCTGGAGCACCGGCGGCCGGCTTGGCAGTCTTCCCCCTGCTGGACCGCCGCGGCCTAAGGTCGTGGCTCTTCCTCGACTGGCGTGGCGCGACGACGCCGCGCCCCTCCGCTGCGGCCCACTCCGGCCGCGACCTCCCTTGGTTTCTCCGGTGCGGCGCAACGGCGCAGCGCACCTCCGCCGCTGTCCGCTCCAGCCGCGGTCCCTTCGGCCTCACCAGTGCGGCGCGACGGTACCACACACCACTGCCGCGGCCCGCTCCGGCCGCGTCCTCTTCTTTCCCACGCGGTGCAATAGCACCGCGCCGCCTTCGCCTCAAACGTCAACGTTGATCAACAAGAAAGCGGGGAGGAGAAACGACTGTGTTTGTGCGGTCCGATCTCCTCCTGTTATTTAGATAACAAGCGGAAAAAGTATACAAGATTCTCAATGATAAAACAAGAACAATTTTAATTCATTAAAATTGAACTTAACCCCTACTTTGAAGGAAGTTCGCGGTTGTCAAGCGCCGCGAACGATGGCGTAATTTCCGTCGTCATCAGTGTCTCCTCCCTTGTCACGGAGGAAGAAGAGTATGGAGAAACCGAGCCACCGAGTCAACGTTCTTCATCGGAGAGTTGGCGTTCTTCGACAAGAAGATGAACCGATCTTCCCAAAACTCAAGAGCTCCCTTCCCTTTCTCTTAACACCACAATTTCCAACCAAAATAAAATAAGGCTCTTCCTTATTTTATTTACTCATGCCAAGCATTTAAAATTTTGAAAATCAAACAATTAATTAAATTAATTGTTAAGGTTCAATTAATTAATTAAATGTATGTTGGAAAGCATTTAATTGAGAGAGTGGGGAGAGGAAGGGTCATCCACTTAAAGGGGAAGTTTAACAAGTTAAGAGAGTTACAAATTTTAAGTGGGGTGGGGGGTTAGAGGAGTTTTAATGAATGTGAAGGGGCGGGGCTTGTGTGGGCCCCACCTCACCAATATCCTCACATGGGTAGTTAGGGGATTGTGGGTCCCACCACAACTACCCCATGTTGGATATAACCACTTGGATAAAGAATAAAAATTGTTCCATAATTTTTATTCAATTCTTTATTAATCCACAATTTTTAACAACTCCTCCCGAGCAAACGCATCTTCGGTAAAGGTCCTCTTAAGCAATTACCGACGCTGTGGTTTCATCAGTGCCCTCATATTTCAATTCCAAGCACCGGTTCAAAAGATAGAAAAACCCACTTGTTCGTTCACTGAACGTACCCGAGCTAAACTTTGAAAATTGATTCCGGGCACACCGGGCATCGGAATCAGGTGCCGTCAGAAACTGCCTACTCATAAAATCCCAAAGAATTTAAGAAAAAATTTTCCTTGAAATTTACGGGTGTTTACATAATTGTTTGTTGAAAAATTATTCAAAATATTCCCATGTAATTCCTTGGTCTAATTTATCTTGAACTACTAAATCCCAACATTAACATGAAAAATCCTCCAACATATATGTTTCCAAATTGAATTTCAACTCTAGTTGTGTGCCTAGAAAATTAAAGATTTGATTCATCCTATTCATCCACACATGTGCATTCACTGGTTCCAATTCACCCCAAAATGTGGGTGGATTATTCTTTTTTAACTAAAAAAAATGATCCCCTTTCCTTGGATCATCCCTTCAGCTCCCTCTTTCAAAAAACTAAAAATCTTAGAAAATAATTTGAAGTAGTAGTTGGTTCACCTGTGGCTCAGGTGAAACAATATTCTCAGCAACCTCTTTTAGTTGATTTCTATAATGGCTTATGGATGCCATTTTCTTTAACGAAAATAAAAACCCATAAGTCTCACTCTCTACACAACAAGCCTTTCCCAAAATTACACACTTTCCTTTTTCAACCCATTTTTGAAAATCCCATAGTACTTTTGAAAATCAAATCATTTTCAAAATAACACTATCATGCTATTTCCAAAATTTTATATTTGAAAACATTTTTCAATATTTTTAAAATACCAAAAAGTTTGTACCAAATGATAAATCATTACTCAAAATGAAATATTCACTTCATGTGGGAAGTCATTTATCTCAATGCATGTCATGCTCTTCTCATTGGATAAACCCAAGATAATGAGATTATAATTCCTATAAGTGTCTCCAAAACACTTATGTACCCAAATACATAATAACTTGAAGTTCAACATAAATAAGTTAGCTATTACTTTTTATGTTCTACATTTAAAGTTCCGATAATCCTACTCCTTTATACCATACCAACTCGAGGACTAATCAAGAATGATTTTCCAACTTCAAGACTAAAAAACCAACACCACTTGTCCCAAAAGATTTGGACCGACCAAGATTGATACCATTTGTAAAATACCACCCCTTCTTATTGGATTGAGTAGAGGTAGAATTACTACTAGGTCTTAGGTGACATCTCCAAGACACAAAATTATAGCAATAAATTCCAAGGGCTTCAATAAAATTGGGGGATGATTTTCCAGTTGAAAATAAAAAACCACAAAAAAGTATACCATAAACAAACAATAACTATATGATGCATGATAACAATGTAATATAACTCAAAGTAATACTAAAAGGAATCAATCCAAAACTACACCATAAACCATATTAGAGTACAATGTAGAAACAAAAGACGAATATGAGAGTATAAATTAAAACACAAAACCAACAAAACCCAAAACTTTAAAGACACTAACTCCACACATCCAAACATGCTATGAACTCCAACTCCACAATCCATGTTCTAAGTATCATAACACATCACTAAAAAAATGTGATACCTTGACTTTCCCTATGTCTCGATAAACAATATCTGTAATTTCACTAAAGTACCATAGTAGGGGTGAGTAATGAAACTCAGTAGGTTTTCCCTAAATGATTTCTCTACTCATGCCACTAGGATAGAGCATGTTAGTACATTTATATAAAACAATTTATATAAAACACTTTAATTTTTTTAACAGATTATATCAAAGCCTACCAGTTTCACACCAAAATAGTTTTTAAGGAAAGTAAACGAACAATGCTTTAAACCATTTCACCTTCCTTTTTGGCATACCCATTCTATGATTCACACTCACACCCACACATGAATGCTTTAGGGAAACTTCAATACTCATGAGAAGTTTCTCATCTATCAAACAATTCATTACTAAGTGCACAATCTCCTTATGACCCAATGGAACCTAACCCTTATCCATGGTCACATCCCTTGTACCCAATGGTACATTCCACTTATTCAGGGTCACATCAAAATCACGATCTCACACCAACCCGTGTATGCCAAAACCATGTCAAACCAACCATTTCAACCCATTTTAGAAAAACCTACATTTTATTGAAAACATTGTAATCAAATTATTTACATGAATCAAAACCAATACATATTTTAAAACATAATTTTAAAATCATTAAACAAATCACTTTTCACAACAACTAATTTCCACAATTAAACAATCCATCACTAAAGAGGGTTTATACCATGCTTTTCATATCAAATTCACAATCAATTTCATGCAATTAAAACAATTTGAAACTATTACTTCAAGTTATAATAAGAGGAGTTGAGAGTGAAGTGACCTACCTTAGAAACTATGGAAAAAAGTGACGAACAACATGAATTATTCAACAAAACTAGGTTGAATATCGAAAAACATACCTTATATCTTGTTCCCTAATATCAAAACAGAAAAATATCATCATTATTGACACCAAAAATCATGGATATATTCCCAAAAAACTAGATATATGAATTAAATAGAGGTAATAATAATAGATCTAAGGAAAACCACCAAAAATAGAAACTTATAAATCAACACAGCCTTCAACACACCAATATTTTCCAACAGATCACTCATGGATTGAAGAGGAAAGTTTCCACAACCTTTGGCAGGATAAAAAACCAATTTAGCGTCACAATAGAGAAAAATGAGTAGTTTAGTATAAATTATAAGTGAGATACACATTTTAAGAAATAATTTTAAATCATGCATGGTTAGGTTGCACGGTTAGGAAAAATGTGCACAAACTGCACACCAACCATAACCTCCAAACACCCTTTACATGGTTGACTCACATAGTTAGATACACCACACACCAACCATGTTTTTCCCTTTGTTCCCAAAATCATAGCTACTCCTAGGTGCCCATACTAATTTTATAAACCGTGTACCTAACTATGCACCTACCCAGTAGCCTTTGTTTCACTTTGCACGGTTCTCTGTAGGATTTTCACGATTTTTACTAACTGTGCTCAAACTTTAAACCTCCATAAAATTCCCCCAAAATTCCAAAAGTCCTCAAAACTCTCCCAAACATCACACAAACACTTTACATACTTTAAAATAAATAAATAAAGGGTTACTTACTTGAAACTGAGGGTTATATAGTAATAGTCCTTTAATAATAATTGGATGACATAAAAATTTAATAAATTAATGAAATATCTAAGATAAGTTGAAAAAATAACTTGAACTTAATATAGTTATAAGTTTTGATCTGGATATCTATTTAGAATTTACCACATATTAATTCAAATTATGTGAATAGATCTACACCATGCTAACTAGAGGGACTTGGTCAATATTTTTCTGATGTAAAAAAGGACCATAAGGCCAGAAAACTGATTTTTTTTGTTATGATACCCTAATTTTTTAATATTCGATGAGATTTAAACTTCGATTAAGAGAGTATTATTGTTTTTTTGGTGGAGAATGAATTTATTCTCAAGGATTACATTCATATAAAAATTATGGTTTTAAAGTTTTATCATTTATCATATTTTAGTTTTATTTATAATTAAATATATACATATTTTCTCATATCTACATGTAATAAATGAATTGTAAAAATAAAGATTTAAACATATCTATACAAGAATGTATTTTGAAATATATTAACCATATAGAAATAAATATTTCTTATTATTTTTTAAATAAAAACAATCCATTTATCTACTATATAAAAATGTATTAATATATATATATACCTATACAAGTAATGTTTATATATTGATATGTGCGTGTCAATAAATAAATAAATATTTATGTATATATTCTAATTTATGTAAATAAATAAATATTTATAAATATTTATGCATGTATGTGAAAAATATAAATGTGTATGTGTTTGTGTCAATATTGTCTAAATAAAACATATATAAATGAATTTTTATAAATATATAATTATCATTAAAAATAGTATATAAATGTATTTACAATAAAAATTTATAAGTAAAAATTTATAAATACAATGAACATATCCTTGTGGTTTTTGGTTCAGTTTAACACTACTACAGATTGTGAAAAACTCAGTGGTAGCCTTTATCAACATTAACTAAAATCAATGATAAAGGCCACCTTTATCAACCCTAAAAAAGTGTTGATAAAATTATCCTTTATCAATGATAAAAAAACACTGATAAAGTGTCTTTATGAGCATTTTTTTAGCACTGATAAAGGAGGTCTTTATCAATTCCTTTTTTAGTACATATGAAATGAATGTTTCTTTAAAAAATATATATATCATTAAAAATAATATATTAGTATATAAATATATTTATATTGATATAAATATAATTTATTTTATTAAATATGATTTATATAAGACTAAATATGCATTTAGAGTTAATATATAAGATATTTATCAAAAATGGATTATAAAATAATTAAAACATAATATTAATTAATAATTTGGTAATTATTACTAAGTAATAGTCATTTAATAACAATTAGATGATTTAAAAATTCAATAAATTAATTAAAGATATAAGATAAGTTGAAAACATAACTTGAACTTCAAACTGTTATAACTTTTTATCTGGATGTCTGTTTGATCTTTACCACACATAAAATCAAAGCATGCAAAGATATCTATACCATGCTAACTAAAGGGACATGGTAACTATTTCTTCAAGTTTAGATAAGTCCTAGAAGACCTGAAAAACTGATTTTTTGTTTGGATACCTTTATTTTGTAATATTTGATGTGATTTCACATTTATTTAAGAGGGTATTCTTGTATTTTTCTGACAGATATTGAATTTATTATCAAGGCTTAAATTCATATAGAAAATATGGTTTTGAAATTTTATTATTTTTCATATTTTAGTTTTACTTATAATAAAATATATACATATTTTATAATATTTTCATAAAATAAATGAATTGTATAAATATATATTTAAACATAACTACACAAGAATGAATTTTTAAATATATAAACCATATGGAAATAAATATTTATTATTAATTTTATTTAAAATAAAAAATAACCCATTTATCTACTTTATAAAAATGAATTAATATATATATATACCTATACAGGTAATTTTTATATATAAATATGAAAGTGTTAATAAAAAATATATATTTATGTGTATATTCCTATATACATAAATAAATACATATATGTAAATATTTGTGCATGTATGTGCAAAATAAAAACGTGTATGTGTGTGTGTAAATATGTGCATATATGTGTGTGTGTCAATATTGTCCAAATACTTCATATATAAATGTATTTTTATAGATATATCATTGTCATTAAAAATAGTATATAAATGTATTTACAATAAATATCTATAAATAAATTATAAAAATTTTATATTTAAATGTACAATTTATGTAAATATGTATAAATATATATGCAAATATATAGACAAATAAATATATGTGTAATCTATAAAATTTATTTCTAAATATATAATATATTGACTTATTTTAGAAATTTATTTAAAAATAATTACATAAATCATATGGGAATAATTATTATCCATTTTATTTTAAAAAATATTTTACCATTTTTTACATTATAAAAATATATGAATATATATATATACTTATACAAATGTATATATAATGTTTATATATACATATGTGTGTGTATTAATAAATAAATTTATTTCTATTTATATTCTAATATATATAAATGAATATTAATATATAATATATTTAAATAAATATAAGTGTACACACACACACAAATATATATATCACACACAAACAAACATATATTTTATAAATGTATTTTTAAATAATTATATGAATATATGAATAAAAAAGATCTATGTAAATATATATAATGAAATAGAAATATCAAAAAAATATACAATATAACAAGCTTATGGAAGTGGTAAAGGGGTTATATTTTCACAAGGGAGGTTACAAGATCGAGTCCAAGCACACGCGCAAGTGAACAGGTAGCCAGACAGTGAAAAAATGCAGATAAAGGGGCGTTACGAGCGGTACAAAAGGGGGTGCGTGAGAGTGGGACCAGGGTTTCAGAAGGTGATCAATTTAATTTTTTTTCAAATTTTATCAGTGTTAAAAAAATGATGAAAAATGGCACCATTTTTAGTTTTTTTGTTAGCATTGATAAAGATGACCTTTATTAGTGACTTTTTTAGCGGTGATAAAGCATACCTTTATAAATGCTTTTTTAGCATTGATAAATGAACCCTTTATCATTGCTGAAATAAAAGTATTGATATAATAACCCTTTATTAGCAATTTTGTGTTAATGTTGATAAAAATGTCTTTTATCAGTGTTTTTTTAGCATTGATAAAGGCCATGAATTTTAACACCACTTAACATGTTAGCACTTTTTTAGCATTGGAAAAGCCCATTTCTAGCGCTTTTAAAAGTGTCATCTATAGCATTGTAAGTTCCAAACCAAATCAAACCTATTTCAAAAAATAATTTTTTATAATTTTATCCCATCCCATATCCCTATCCTTCCAGTTTGTTTTTCCATAATCCCCTTCTTAATCTCTCCCTATCTTCATTCCTTTGACCCCTCTCTATTTTGATACCTCCCCATTCTGATACAACCTCTTCCGAATCCCCTCAATTTTGAATTGATCTTATCCACGTTCCCATCTCTCCCATTTCAAGTCCTTCTCACCATCAGTTCCAACCTATAACAACCCAGGTAATGTTAATATAAATTATTTTCATGTCTTATTAACATTTATTAATTAGATTTATATTCATTATAAGAATATTAGATATTTTTTCTGTCAAAATGAAAACCTTTATTTCTAACCAAATAGGGGTTTCATGCATTATATAGTTTTATTTAAAAGATTTATTTCCAAATTATAGAATTTTAATTTTTAAAAATAAACTTCATTTTTGAATTCATCATGTCAAATTATCTTAGGATGGATTTTTGAGAATTTTATGAAAGGTTTGATTTTCCATTGAATAGTGAAAACAAAATTTTTTTATTTAAAAATGTAATTTATTTTAAAGTATTTATAGATTAAAATTATATTTGTATTAGTTTTTAAAAAATATTAATATCGCTGTAATTTTCAAAAGAGTTAATGGGGGGGGGGGGGGGTTAAAACAAAGTGATAAGGGTAAAAACATAATATGAACATATATAAATTTTATTGGATGAGAGGTTTTCAAACCTTACTCATCCTATATTTTAATTATATCAAGTTGGATCTACCTGTACATGAGAATTAATTTACATTAATTTAATATTTTATAAAATTTTAAGAATTCCCCTCCTCTCACTTATAAAAGGGAACATTCTATCCTCTCTTCCTCACACCATTTTAGCACTCTCGATTAGCCAATAACTACCCAAATCCCTTAATAACGTAAATTTCCATGTTATAAAGTTATTTGTTTGTAATAATACTTACCTTATAGGGATTAAAGTGAAAATAAAATAAGGTTTTCCAAAGAAGAGGTATGATTTTTAACCGAATTTTTTAGTTTTATTTCTTCTTCTACCTCCTTAAAATATTTTTAAACCATGATGATATAATAACATTAGTATATAATATATACTGAAATATTATTATGACTATATTATAATCCTCTTTAATCCCCTTTTCCATCCTATGGGTAATGAAATCCTCATTCGTGTGTACGTGTGGACTACCACCTTCACGAAGTGATATGTTTTGTTTACCATCACCACATCTCATGGATGGTTATAATGATATATTTAATATATATATATATGATATTCATGAAATATTTACCATTATGTAAAGATAATATATCATCTAATTTATTACCTTTTCATCCATTGATAAATGATAATACTATTCGTGTGTATAAGTGGATTACCACCTCCACAAAACGATGTGATTAATTTTTCATGACCACATCACATTGGCTACTATATATAAGTGTATTTGAAGAAAAAATATTAAATTTAAGATATAATCATCCTTATGTAAATATAGAATAATACTTACCTTCTTTCCATGATTATTATTCAGGAGATTATGGAATAATGACCTCTTTGACTATAGTCAACTTACCAAAGTAATTTTGGACATATGAGATGAATATCATCAAAACATATAATTTGAATTTAAATGTTTATACCATAATAACAAATAAATTAAAATAAATTATAAACTCAAAAAAGGTTCTTAATTAAGTAAATAATTTACATAATCTTATTATTCAAGAAGATAAATTACATAAGTGACGAGTCAGACTCAAGGTACAAGATACTTTACATTAAAAAGCTCTTTTTAAATGTTTTAGAGATTTATTTTTTAAATCATTTTCTTATATGTACTTTTTCTTAAAATTATTCTATTGATTTATTTATATATATATTAATGAATTTTAAAAAACATTTTATGTCTCTTTTACATTCCAAAAGGAATATTTTTAAGTAATTTATACAGAATGTTTTTGACTTTCTTTATAAAAGTAAAAAATAATGTTCTATTTTAACATATACGAAATCAATTTATTTTCCACCTCCATAACCATTATTTTATATTTCTATTAATATTCCAAGTTTTCTTCAAATAAAAACCCTCCTTCCCTTTTTTCTGGGCATTATAGTTTAGAAAATTGTGTTTTAAAGGAAAGAGATATATCAATATCTGAAAATGTTTTACTTAGGGAGTTTAAAATATATTTTTATGAGTTTGATAATGTAAATACAATATTTTTTGTGTTTAATGCATGTTATAGTCCTTGGACATTGCTTAAGATGATATATGATCTATATATATCTCCTGATGACTGGTGATCCCGATATAGCTCAGGATGATGGGTGAGCCTGATATAAATCTCCAATGCATTGGGTAATAACTATGTTCTTCAAAGAATTATTTTATAATTCATCCCTAATGGTAATTCCAATTTTAAGGGTTCCTTTAAGGGTTTTATGAAGGTGATTTCCCAAGGAACCTATATGAATTTTCTATTCTTTCTAATGAGTTTCATGGAAATAATTTTATTTCAAAAGTTAAGCTAATGATATTTTGTTTAAAAAAAAGGATTATTCCCTTTTAGGTTAAAAAGGTTTTGTTTTTAAGAAAAAATTTTCATGGGTTCTCAGGTTTCCTAAAAAACCCTCATAGTTATAATTTTTGTTTTATGTTTTCTTATAAAGTTTTTTATTTAACAATTTGGGTAGTAAAGAAAATTTCATGTGTAATTAAATGATTATTTGAGCTCAAAGTTTATTAAGTTAAAGGAAAACTCTCTTTTATGATCTCATTATTTTAAAATTTAATAACAAGTTTCTTTATTATTTTTATGTCCATTACTGGTATTTTTGTGTTCATCCCATGTTTTCAAATGTTTTTCACATGTTTTAAGGATGAGTAGGAACAAATAATAAGTTAAGTTGAAAATTGTAAAGATTAATCATGAAAATGAAACATGTTTTATTTTAAAATAATTATATTATAGGGAAAATGGATACTATAGAAGTTTCCAAATTATAATGTATGGATTTGTTTTTTAATAGTTATGACCAAATTCTTTAAAACTCTAAACTTTAATAGAGTATAAAGAAAGTAAGAAAATGAATTCTTGTTTAAAAATGAAATTATGGATTGAATGAGGATCAAGTACTTATAATTGGTATTAGAGAAATGGTTTAGATAATTTTTGAGGTTTGGATAATGTAAATAAATACCCTTAATATATTTTAATTTATGGTTATCATAATATACCATTTTATGATCACCATATTGTATCATCTAAAAAATTTCTCTTTAGAATGGTTTTCTTCCAATGAAATAAGGAAGCTAAAGTAGGAAGACACCAAGAGGAAAATATCCTTTAAATCAGTAACCTAGAATGATAGGAATTGTAATAGATCAGTTTTTTGTTGTGATAAATCAGTTGACACAGGCTATTAATGGCGATGATATCCATGTGAGAGAGAAATAACATTCTTCATAGAGGAACATGTCTACAGTGGATAATTTCATAAATCAACACCCTCCAATATTCAATGGATCATATAACATTTTGGTAGCTGAGGGAAGGATTAAATCAATGGAAAATATTTTTGAAGTCATGGGCTGTTCAGAGCACCAAAATTTATCTCTTGATATATATAATTTTGAAGGTGAAGTTAACCAGTGGTGGAAAATGGTTAAGAATATTAGATAAAGATAAGATATTGATGCCTTGGAATGAAATGAATTCAAGAATATTTTCCTTGAGAAATATTTTCCTAAGGTTGTTCGAATTAGGATGAAAAAATAATTCTTATAATTGAGATAGAATGAGAAATATTTTGTAACCAAATATAAAATAAAAATTCACCCAATTAGTATGGTACACACCAAATTTTATTCGGGATCTTTATCATAATATTAATCTATTTTACTCAGAATTAAAAACAAGATATCAAATGGGATTGGATTCCCATGAATTCAAAAGTTATGAGAAACTTGTTCCATGTATCGATAAGGTAAAAATGTAATTTTCTAGAGATTATATATTATATGAAAACAAGAAAAAGAAAATGACTAGATTATAGGAAATGAGGAATAATCCATCATTGCAATCCAGAATTATGAAAATAAAATTCCCATCTTGTGATAAGTGTGGTAAAAAGAACCCTGGAGAATATATTATAAAATCTAGGAAGTATTTTTGATGTTAAAAGTTTGTACATATGGATCAATACTACAAAAAAATGATGATAAATATAATTAAAATCTAATAGTAATATGATTTAATTGTAATTATATTGGTCATTATGTGATTACGTGTCCAAATATAGTAATGAAGGAATGAAATCATCAAGATCGAAAGAAAAAAGGTGTATCAAAATCATTTTCTACTACTACAATTGATGTTGGGCCATCTAATGAAGTAGTTTCAGGTAAGTTACTTGTTTATTTAAATTATTCCAATACCATGTTTGACTTTGGATCTTCACATTCCTTCATTTTTGAGAAATTTGTAAGTAAAATTGGAATATCACCTCATGAAAAGAAGACATAAATTTTGGTGAAAATCTGAGTTAAAAAATTAAAGTAACCAAGATATATAAGAATCTTCTAATTGTTATCAGTGGGATGGTATTTCATAAAAATATTGTTAGACTACATATAATAGAGTTTTATATTATTTTGGGCATAGATTGAATTTTAGTTTATTATGATAAGATATATTTCAAATCTAATTAATTTATAATAAATGATTTCATACATTTGATAATATATAAAGAAGATGATAAATTTATTAGAGATAGTTGTGAATGTTACCAAGTTCATATTATTGAAAAGAAAGGAACTATTCTAATTAGTGATGTTCCATTAGTGAATGAATATATGGATGCATTTATTGATTATTTTCCTGGCATCCTTCCTGATTGGGAGTTTGAGTTTACTGTTGATTTAGTGCCTGATGCTAAGCCTATTTAAAAACTCCCTTATAAAATGACTTAAGTAGAAATTTTGGAATTTAAAAGTAGTTAAAAGTATTTCTTGATAAATGATTCATTTTCCCTAAAACTTCACCATGGGTTGATCATATTTTATTTTTTAAAAATAAATATAGTTCAATGAGGCTTTTCATTGATTATAGATCTTTGAATAATATCACTATTAAGAACAATATCCTTTTCCTCATATTGACGATTTGTTTGATTAGATCTATGGAGAAAAATATTTTTTGAAAATTATCCTCAGGACATGATACCATCAGTTGAAGGCGAAGGAGGAATATATTCTGAAGAAAAAATTTCATACTAGATATGGGGATTATGAATTTTTATTTATTCCCTTTGGGTTTTTTTAATTCAGTAGCTGTATTTGATGGATATTATGAATAGAGTTATTCATCATTATTTAGATAAGTTTGTGGTTGTATTTATTGATGATATATTGGTCTATTCTGAAATTCATGTATATCATGAAATACACATAATTATTGTTTTTAAAACCTTAAAAGAAAATAACCTATATGAAAAATTTAGTAAGTGTGATTTTTGGTCGTAATCGATTTCTTTCCCTGGAAATATTGTTTCTAAAGATGGTATAATTGTTGATCCTGCTAAAACTAAATTTGTTAAAGAAAGGAAAATACCTAAAAATATCATAAATATTTATATTTTTCTTATATTAGTGGGTTAATACTGATGGTTTCTTGAAAACGTTTCTTGGTTATCTCACCCACTGACTTAGTTAACTAAAAAATGAGTTAAATTCATCTAGATGAAAGAGTGTGATGATTGTTTCTAGGAACTAAAAAGAAAATTGGAGAATGCTCCAATTTTTTTCCAACCCTCTAAAAATGTTGAATTTTTCATCTACAATGATTCTTCATTGAAGGGACTTGGTTGTGTTCGGATGTATAATGATTAGGTAATTGTTTATGCTTTATTTCAATTGAAAACTCATAAGTTAAATTATCCTACACATGATTTTGAATTACCTTTTTTGATTTTTTGATTTAAAAATTTATAGGCATATCATTTATATTGAGTAAAGTGTAAAATATATACTGGTAAAAAAGTTTTAAATATATACTCACTTAGAAAGAGTTGAATATGAAATAGAGTAAATGATGAAAATTGATAAAGGATTATGACTGAACAATTAATTACATTCTAGGTAATGCAAACAAATTAGTTGATTCTTTTGTTTAGAAAGATAATGCTACAATAACCATGAAATGTATGGAACATGACCCTTTGGTTAATAATTTGATGAATTTTTTCCTATAAATTGTGCATGTATTAACTTCCTTTATTCTATTTATGGTGTCATTACAATCATTCTTATTATAAATAATTAAGCAAGCTCATAAGGTGGATCATGTTTTATAGGAAAAGGTAGAATATGTTAATAAGGGTAAGTTTCTAGAGTTTAATGATGATTAAGAAGGTGTTATAAGATTTATAAAGAAATTATGCATTCCTTGTGATTCCAAGTTGAAGATAGAATTGTTGACTATAGCTCATAGTTCCCCTATTTCTATTTACAATAGAATCACTAAGATATAAAAAGACCATCAGAAGTGTTATTGGTGGGATGGAATTAAAATATATATTATTGAATTTACCTTGAAATGTTTTACTTTTCAATATGTTAAATCATGATGAAAATTACAAAAGGGGATACCTTATACTTTTCCAATGACAAAGCATAAATGGAAAAATATATATATGGATTTCATTTGGGGATTTCCAAACAAATCTTGAGTTAATAATGTGATTTGGATTATTATTGATTGATCAACTAAATATGAAAATTTTAGTCTTATTTGAGATACCAGGTCTTTAGATCAAATTTCACAACTATATCTTAAGGAGATAATTAGGGTACATGGAATTCCTCTATGTATTGTTTCTCAATAGTATTCCGGGTTTACTTATAATTTTTGGAAAAGTATTCAGAATTCATTGGGTATTGAATTAAATTTTAGTACATATTTTCATCCTCAATCTGATGGAAAATCATAAAAAATATTTTGACATTGTAATACATGATTCAAGATTTTTTAATGGATTACCAAGGAATTTGGGATTAAAAAATTTCATTAGTTGAAATTTCTTATAATAACATTTTTCATTTTTGTATACATATGACACCTTTTGAGGATTTATATAGAAATTAGTTTTTTACTATAACTTATTGAGATGAAGTAGGTGAATGAAAGCAGTTGGGAAAATAATTGGTAAAAGAAATGGTTGAGAATATGAAGATGATTCATAAATATATGAGGATATCTTAAATTATATAGAAAATTTATGTAGATAACTAGAGGAAAGATATATCTTTTGAGGTAGTCAAATATTTTTTCTTAAAGTTTCCTCATGTAAAAGTGTTATGCATTTTGGAAAAAAGGGAAAGTTGATTACATGCTTTATTTGACCATATAAAATCCTGGATAAATTTGGATCATTTTCCTACCAAGTGGCCTCACTTATAAGTTTATCTTTGGTACATGATTTATTTCATGTTTCATTGTTAATAAAATATATTCTATATACAACTCAAGTTTTGAGCCCTTATGTAGTTTATTTGAAAGAGAATATTTCATGTAAGGAAAAACATGTTTAGAGTCTTGAATAAAGAGAGAAAGTGTTATGAAATAAGATGATTCACCATTATGGTTTTTTGGAAAAACCATATGATTTAATAAGCGACATGATAATCTAAAAACAGTATGATGGAAAGACGTCCCCACTTGTTTAAGAAGTAAACAAAGTTGTGAGAATGAAAATTACAAAAGGGAGAAGAATGTAACATGCCATATAATATTAGTATAAATCATTTTTATGTCTTATTAACATTAATTAATCATATTTATATTCATTATAAGAGTATCAGTTAATTTGTCTATCAGAAGAAAAATGCTTTATTTCGAGCCAAATTGGGTTTTCATGCATTATATGGTTTTATTTAAAATATTTATTAAAAAATTATATAATTTTAATTTGAAAAAAATGATCTTCATTTTTGAATTCATGATGTAAAATTATCTTATTATTAATTTTTGAGAATTTTTTAAAAGGTTTGAATTTTCAATGAATAGTGAAAAACCCGATTTTTATTGAAAACCGTCTTTTCTTTTCAAGTACTTATAAATTTAAAATATATTTTGGATTATTTGTAAAATTTTATTAGTTTATTTTGATTAAAAATATTCCAAAAATGGTCTTTGGAATGAATTTTTATACTTGAATATGGTATAAAGACATTTTTTTTACTTAAAAGGCCTTTTTTTGGAAAAACTATTTTTTGTTGTGTTTTGTGGGTTTAATTTTAAATTAAATTCCACCACTTCCAGAAATGTAATATTGAAAAATTAATTCCATATTAGAAATCAAGAGGAAAAAATCAAGTAAATAGGCCCCTTTTATTTTTGGTCATTATGAATAGTAACCATAATAAATTTTTGTTACTACGGTAAATGAAAAATGAGATAATTAGGGTTAAAACTAATGTGATAAGGATTAAAATACATTAAAACACTTGAATTTATTTTACTGGATGGTTATTTTTTGTATATAATCATAAAAAATTATAAAATATGATCTCTTTCTACCTTTTAGCTTTAATTTGACCTTTATAATATTTTAAGTAAAGAAAAATACAAAAATGTCACTCTCTTGATTTTAGGTTTCTCTTATAGGTTCACATTGGGATAAATTTTTTTTGAAATAATATTAAAGTATATTTTGATCATAATGAAAATATTTTTATTATGGTAGTTTTTTTTATAATTTTTAGTAATGAAATAATTACCTTAAATGCTTACGCAACACAATCATAGTGCTTGTGCAAGCAGTATAAAAATCAAATAAATGATTTTAAAAAAATAAAAGTGACTTTTTTTGAGTGATTTATAGTGTAAAAAAATTTTATATATAAATATAACATATTATGGATATTTTAAAGGTTTATATTTTAATTCCTTTCATGTATTTATGTTTTCAAAATCAAATTAAATGAATAGTTTCAAAAATGACATTAATGAGATTTTAAAATTTACAATATTTTATTAAATGATTTAAAATTAATAAAAATACCATATTCATGCAAGTGAATGGTATATGGATGAAAATATCAATCATGGTCCATTTATGGGTCATTTTACCTTTTATAATAGCTTTCTTGACCCATAAATAGTAGAAAACAATGATATCTCTATAATTGTCAAAAGGGTTAACGTTGGGTTAAAATGAAGATATAAGGGTGAAAAAATAATTTAAAATTGAAAAAAATTTATTTTATGATATAATATAGACCCATAATAAACCTATATTAAAATTATATCAATTTTTATTTACTTGAACATTAAAATTAATTTATATTAATTTAACACTATGCACTTCCCCTCACTTAGAAAAGGGAACCTCATATCCTATCTTAATCACACAATTTAAGCAGCCTAAATCATCAAATAAATACCTAAATACCTTCCTAAAATCCATCTACATGATCTATATTTCTTATTTTGGGCATAATACTAACCTTATAGGGGTTAAGTTGCAAAGAAAAGAAGGTTGTTCGAAGAAGAGGTATAATGTTTTAGTTTTATTTCTTCTTCTACCTCCTTAAAATATCATTAAACAATGATGATATAATAACATTAGTGTATAATATAAAATAAAATTTTATTATTACTATACCAAAATCATTTTTCATCTTCTTTCCATCTTATGGGGAACAAAAACATCGTTCGTGCGTACGCGTGGACTACCACCTCTATGAAGCGATGTGTTTCATTTTCCATCACCTTCTATATTGGATGGTTATAATTATAGATTTAATATATATATATATATATATAATATTCATGAAAGTGTTATCGGTCTATAAATATAAGATATCATCTATTTTACTATCCTTCCATCCATTGAAAAATGATAACATCATTCATCTATTCGTGTGGATTACTACCTCCACAAAGATATGTGATTCATTTTTCAAGAAAACATAACATGGATATTATATATAAGGTTATTTAAGGAAATAATGTGATATTTATGATATAATAATAATTATGTAAATATAAAATAATACTTACCTTATTTCAATCATGTTCATTGAAATATGGAAATGTCACTCACACATACGTACGACCTACTATCTTCATGATTGAAACTTATTTCATTATTCATAACCATATTTCATGATTGGTTTTAAAAATATAATTTACATATATTAATGATAATTATTTCATGATTATTATTCGATATATTATGGAATAATGACCTCTTAAAACGTAGTCAACTTACCAAAGTCATTTTATACATATGAGCAGAATATCGTCAAAAAATCTGATGTGAATTTAATTGTATATAACATGGTAAAAAGATAAAATAAAAGGAATAATAAAAATGGAAAAAGTTCTTAAAAAAATAAATAATTAACATAGGCTTATTAATCAGCATGATAAATAATGTACATTCTAACTTGAGTTAAGTGACGCTTTACCTTAAAAACCCAATTTTAATTGTTTTAAATATTTATTTTCTAAATATTTTTCTTGCATGAAAATGTTGTTAAAATTATTTTATGGATGTATTTATGTGGATATAAATGAACTATAAATAAAATTCTTTTTCACTTTTAAACTTATTTCAAAGGTTTTTAAAAGGAATATTTTTATATATTTTATACAGAACATTTTTACTTTCTTTACAAAAGGTAAAATGAAACGTTTACAACATCAATGAATTTTCCCATCACCACAAACATTATTTAATTTTTGGATTCATTTATAAGCTTCCATGTTTTCTTCAAAGCTAAATCCTCATTCCATTTATTTTGGGTATTTTAGTTTTGAAAATTGGGGTTTAAAGGAAAGAGATATATCAATATCCCAAAATATTTTATTTATGGGTTTAAAAGTATATTTTTAGAGAGTTTGATAATGTAAATGAAATATTTTATGTGGTTTATTCACATTATAACACTTGGACATTTTTTTATGATGATGGGTGAGCCTGATATATCTCATGATGTTGGGTGAGACTGATATAGATCATAATGATAGGTTATCCCAATATAACTCTCTAATGCATTGGGTAATGATTATGTAACGTCCCAGCCCGGCTGACCATCAGACTGGTAGCTAGACCAGTGTGTCACATGACCTCAATTAGATCTCCCCAAATGCTAGAGACTACCGATTAGTAGTGATATCATAGTGTGTGTCCATTGGGAGACTATGTCCTCATAGATCAGAGTATTCACAATTATTAATAATATATAATAGATAGTGGAGTCAAAATAAGATCATACAATAGCAGAAACAGTAATAAATAATTGACAAAGTAGCGAAATACAATAATTAATAATTTAATAAAATTGGCCAATGCCAGATTATACAATAGATGAATTCATATCATGGTGATGATACATAACTAAAAGTATTAAATAATACAACATGATTTACAATATAGTACAATAATAAAGAAAGGATGGAAAACCCCCATGGGTGATCTCCATGATCACCCCGTGCTCCAACTCAGTCCTTTCATTCTAACTCTCAGGTAGAAGGAATATAGAAATCAACCCAAATCCTACAAATATAAGGTCTAATATGGTACCAAGGGTACCTGAGAAAGGTGTGAGATATAAATCTCAGTAGGCCGACACCCACTATGTCTAGCCCAATCCATACAATGCAATATAAATTAAGAAGTTTTCCATATAAAATAAATCTAGAGTTATAACAATTAATAATAGAAACTTGGTCTGGGTTCTTAAAAGGACACCCATCCCATACCACCTACTTCAACCTAAGCTGGAAATTAGAAAAGAGGTACCTGTGCAAGAATAATATGTGTACCAGTGCCAAAAGTAACAAGGCAACTCAAACAGGTGAACCCCAAGATTATTCTTAGTCTTGGGGGTATTATTCCTATGTCATCACATAAGTATGAAAATAAGAAATAGTTAAAAGTCACAAGTGCATTCTCTAATATAAATAGAAGAAATAAATATAGCATAATAAATTAACCAATGCAATAAATAAATGCAATTCAATCAATCCATCAAATCCATTAGTGGAGTCTGAGACCTTCCCTGAGGTATTTCTATGGCAGGTCCATTCAAAATATACAATGCCATTGAGCCCATACAAGGCTATCCTTTCGAAGGTCCAGGTATCGTTCATGGTATAGTAACCATGATTCCATCTAGGATATCACACGTAAGGGACTGAGTATCACTCGAGGTTTGGCATAAATATCTTTCAAATGGGTCCATCCTTGGTTCCCCCCTTAGGGAACCATTATCACCCAATAGTATAATAAAAATCCTGGGGGATTCCTTGCCTAGAGATCCTAATACACCGCTTCCCCGATGCATTGTGGTATAACCACCCGAGCATGGGAGTCCATCCATGAGTCCTTAATATGGAACCCATATTCTCACATAAACCAAATCAAGTGAACCATAGTTTCTAAATCATATTGTAAGGAAAACATCAATACATATATCACAAATAAAACATATACATAAATCATGCAATCAAAAAAACACCGTGAGACAAATTCTATTCTGACTATCAAGTAAAACAATCCAAGTCATCAACATGGAATAAGATATTTAGCACAAAAGTAACCCAAGGATCTTATCAACATCACTAGGTAAGAAGAAATAAACATAAGAAAGGTACAAGAAAGAGGCTTAGAAACAAGTCATAATCTCTAAAAATGAAATGAAACCAAAGTCACATAGCATTGGCATGCCTTTAACCATATGTCATCAATGACATCTCAAGGTCTCAAGCTATCAATATTTACCCTATATTTTATACAACTTAACCAAATCACTTTGGAAAAAAGAATATACATACAAAAGCACATGCACAATGATAAACAATAATAACTATGCATATTTATTGTTAAAGTCCCAATCTATAGTTCAATTCCCATTTTTTAAATCAAGTTATAAATTTAGGACATTAGTCCATGATACCACACACTCAAACAAAAGTGAAACACAACTCAAGGAATTAGGAAAAAAGGCCATTTAGGTTGGTTACACCAAAGAGGTTTCTAAGAGGTAAGGTGAACAAAGGTTTCTCCATAAGTGAAGGCCACAATGGACACGATAGAACAAACCAAACAATTTAATAAGCAATAAAAATGCATTACCGGGAGGTTTTAGTGAGTGGAACAATGGTGCAACATGAAATAAGAGGTGAAGTAAGGGGAAGATTATAGATTCCCTACACTGATAAATCTAATTAAAGGTTGGGACACACACTTAGGAGGTGCCTTGGCTCATCTAACATTTTTCAAAGGGAGCAATGTTATTTAGAAATAACCAATAAAGGCCATGTGTAAGCATTCCATAAATCTAGAAAAGTCATTAAGCAATGAGGAAGAACTTAATCAATAATTACAAGAAATATAAATGAAAATAAACTATCACTGTGAGTTTTCGTAGAGAGCGCACCTCCATGGGAGGGGTTTTATTATAAAACCTTGATTTGTTTATAAAAAAAACATTTATCATAACTAAACACTTATTCTAAAAATCAAGTGGCGTAAATAAATATCCAAATGAAGTGAGAGGAGCAAGTAATTCAATGTAATATCAAATTAAAGGAAAATGATAGGGATCCTACCTCAAAGGAACCAATTTAATACTATTTTGGCACTTGATATATTGGCTACGACCAAATAGAACTGCTCCACATATGCATGCACATACCCCCCTATATACATACACACACACATACACACACAAACACACACCCAGATATATATATATATATATATATCCCTTAACCCAATGCATGTTTTACCCACGCCATGAGGGAATACGTACATGGAGGATATATATATATATATATATACATACCTAAGTACATGCGTGAACACCCTCAAAGTTGGACAGAACTCACTAAAAAAGCAATATGAAGTCAAAATTAAAGTGAAAAAGACCAACACACATCAAATTAATTACTAGGAACACATAAATTAAAACAACCCAATTTATAATTGAGTGACAACAAGAACGGAAGAAAAAACATTACCCCAAAACATTGGTGGCGAACCAAAATGCCCTAAATCGCCTCCCCTTTAGTAGCAGTTATAGGAACACACACAAGGGAGTACCTATAGACCTTCCTAACCACCCTATAATGGAAGAAACATTGAAAAATGATATTATCCCTAATACCTAGGTTTTTAAAAGTTGTGTTGGGATACGGGGAGACTGAATCATGACCAGAAATGAAGAGAAAGAGGAGTAGAGGGTCTTACCTTAGTGGATCAGACAAGAAACGGGAGACGATATGGATGAAAATGATGATCGAAGGAGACCAGAATGGGGGCATCGTCACATGGCTAGAGAAAACCCTAGGGGGGGGGGGGGTCGCATTTCATGCTGGAGGAGAGGGAGAACCCTATTTTTGTTCTCTAAAACCTAAAACTAAATAATAATAATAATAATAATAATAATAATAATAATAATCCTAATATTTCTACTAATAATAATAATAATAACAATTATATTTTTATTATTATTAGAACATTCCCTTATTTAATTTTTTTATATTTAAATTTTAATTAATTTATTTCAAATTTTTAATAGACACATCACATTGTTAACTCTTGGGAAAAAAATTTCCTATGCTAGGTTTTAAAAACGTCCTACCCAGAAAATGAAAAAAATTTAAATTCCCCTAGAATTTTTCATGCAGTTAAAAACACAGGATGTTACAACCTCCCCAACATAGAACTTCTCATCCTTGGGAAGCCTTTAGGAATAATGAAAACATCAACCATCCTACATGGGTCATGAAGTCTGGCACAAAAAGTCACACTGTGTCTCCAAACACCAAACACATATTCAATTATTATTTATAAAAGTAGCACTTAATTCATTAAGATCAAGCCGACATTCATTTTTCAAATGAAACATCAAAACATCGTTTACCCAAGCCCATTTAGATATATAAACGACCATGCCATCATCTCCTGAAGCAACTAATTGGTGGTGCTCCCCACCATAAGTCTTAGTATTAGAAGGGTCCAAATCAAAGTCACGAAACCTCCACCGACAAATTTTCCAAAAAATTACTCCCCTAAGAATTTTAAAGATTATATTGGTTTGGTATCAAAATGATCAACCAGTCAGTTCCTCATTGACCATTATCATAGAATAATAGGATACAAGTCAAGCCACCTCCAGATGACCATATCACAATGCTTAGATTAGACAGCTGACATATTACAAACATAACTGCAACACCTTCTACCAAGGTGCATTTACAATGAATATGTTTATCGAAGTCCTCCACTGAATTATGACAATGTTTCTAGGTCAAAACATCACCAGACCATTTTAAAACTGTCGTGCCTCAGCACGAACAAGGGTGTAACCCAATCCAGACCACTAGAATCATCACACACTTTTAAAACATCACCTATGATCCAGACTACAAGTATTGGATAACCTTATAATTGAAACAACTAGGTCCAAGTAACTAACCAAGGTGAACCAAATTACATGTTTATAAGCAACACGTTGGTACAAATACAATACACCCACATCAGATCATTAAATTAGCCCAAAGTGGAATACTCTTAGTGTTTAGGTCAAGGAAAATGGTTTGTGTTCAAGATTCCATCCTTGGAATTACTACACAAGAAAATCGATGTCACTCAGAACAACCTAGCCTCGATTAGAACCACACATTTAGCATGCAACACCGAAAGAACCAAGCAAAAAATACCAACAAATTTAAAAAATTATCGTGGTGTAAGATCGATGCTCTCTTAGTGTACCTAGATGATGTCAAGATATGGGACATGATCGTCACTAATAAGGATAAACTAATATGATTTAAATGGATTCCAGTCGAACATACCCAAGTATTCAAAAAAATAATAGTCGAACCACAACCGGTCAACTTCAAAGAAGAAACTCGGCTTCACCTACCGACACACCATCACCAACCGATCACAAGCCTTCACTACCTAAGTCATAATGTGACTGATTTAGCCTAATATCCAATGTCCTCCAAGACCAATGGTTTTTCCAAAGGTTTCATGCAAAAAAAAAAACCGTATTGACATTGGGCTAACAAGTAAACACTGACACTTACAAAACTCACCAACCCAAAAAGGAATTTAAGTAAGAAATACGATTTCCAAATAGTCTTATTTGGTTGTGCTCCTTCTATATAGAAAGACACATTCATCAAAAATGATGTGACTCTCCCCATTTTAGGAGTGTCCTAGTCGATGAAGGGAAGGAAAAATACCAATCGTTTAAAAATGCGCTGGCTAGATTCACCTTCGACAAACATGTGATGCTCCTTCGAGTCACACTCACATATGTTAAATCATTAAAAGAAGGCCAAAACCAGACCAAATAATATGTCAAAAAACCCGAGTCTCTTGAAAGAGAAATACCAAGCATTGGAATGAATTGATTGATTTAATCTCGCAAGTTACTCTACTGTGGAGATGGCCCAAGAATGTAGTAAACAACACAAGGCTCAAAGATTAACTGAACTCAACTAGTTCATTTCAACATTTAGGAACTCAATGGGTACTATGTATATCGACTCATACTACCCCTAGGGTTATAACCAAAATGACACATCCCAAATACTACCCATAGGCTTATATGCCCTATGATTTAAATTACTAGATGGCCCAAAGAAGTGGTTTAGACCAATGTCGTATTTCCTTATATGCCCATAAAACTGGATGAAAGGTTACCAAGTTTTCCATTACCAAGGAAGAAGAAGGAGGTAAAATGACCTAAAAAGTATCTGACTATGCTCAAGGCATGTATAAACAACTGATACCAAGCATCACTTAGTGATCACACCCATACCAAAGTCCAAGAAAAACATGACCATCTATCTGAACAAGGGTGTCATTTTAAGAAAGGGGTTTGACTATGGACAACAACACACGAACAAAAATAAAAGCAGAAAACTCACGACATTAGAAATACTTTTAAGGTCTAAGGGTGATACCTACCATGAGCTAGCCCTTACAAAGAAAAAGTGTTAACCCTAACATTGGGTCATGCTAAAAGAAGTCACTAGGCTCAAAAACCAATCATCTAAGCCATTTCCAAAGGAAATAGAACCTATGGAAAATGATAACGCTTCTATTCCAAGGAAACTCAAAGAATCTTTATCTACCCTTACAGGAGGGTATTAAATAGAGGACACCACTATAGGTTCCATTTCCAAGACCTTTACATTTAAAACCATTTAATATTATAACACATGGTCATATATATATAATGGTTATATGGGTTTCCATTTCCCAATTTATTAAGCAACCATACACTTCATAAAATAAATATTGTCTCCCATTAATCACAAGTAATAAACTTATCACATGTCATCAATTATATTTTTAAAACAAAACTAGCTTGTCTTACAAGTAGCTAACACATGCATGAAATAGACATAGAATCATGTAATATTAACACCTAAGCATGTTATATAAGAAAACATGCTAAAGAAAATAAAAACATTTCATATCACTCAAGGAAAACAATCCAAATCAGCAAGCATCCTACATATGCAACTACATGGTATGGCATATGCATGGCATGTGAAATCTCTATGTGCCTTATATGATGCATGTAATACTTTATCCTTATCATACCAGACCAAGAGTGTATTACCATAAATCTCATAAATTAATAAGTAGTGTAAAAATACATTCATCACTCTAGGTGAATTCATATAAACAGTAACTAAAAAAGCATGAACGACAATCCCAACCCTATCCACTTGGTCATTTTTGGTACGTGGGTTGATCGGTCCCAAGCAAGAATATTAACCAAGCACCAAAACATTCATTTTATCCTATCTACCAATCGAAAATAATTATACAATGGAAAAAAATAATCTCAGATACCACTTTGTTACGTCTCGACCCAGTTGTCCATCAAACCAGTAGTCGGACCGATGGGTCACATGACCTCAAGTGTATATCCTCAAATGCCAAAGGCTACCAACTAGTAGTGAGGGCCTAGGGTGTATCCATGGGGGCAGCTATGACCTCATAGATCAGAGTATACACATCAATTTACAATATATAATAGATAGAAGAAGCATAAAAATAATAGACAATAGTAGAAATAGTAATAAATAATTTTAAAAATAGTTGAAGGTAATAATTAGAAATTTAATAAAAGTGTCAAATTTCAGATTATAAAATAGATGAATGCATGTGTTTCTGATGATACATAACTAAAAGTTGTAAATAATACAACATGCGCTACAAAAATTACAATAATAAAGAAATGATAGTAAATCCCCATGGGTGATCTCCATGAGCATCTTGAGATCTAGCTCGATCTTTTTCTCCTAACTCCCAGGTACATGAAATATAGAGATCAAACCAAATCCTGCAAATATAAGGTCTACTCAGGTACCAAGGGTACTCGATTAGGGTGTGAGATATAAATCTCAGTAGGCTGACAGCCACAGTGTCTATCCCAATCTAGACAATGATATATAAATTAAGAAGTGTTCCATACAAAATAAATGCAGAGTGATAATAATTAATAACAACAACTTGGTCCAAGTTCCTAAATGGACACTCATACCATACCACCTACTTCGGCCTAAGACAAAAATTAGGAAGGAGGTACCTTTATAAGCCTAATATGTGTACCAGTGCCAAAAGTAACAAGGAAACTCAAAAATGTGCACCCCCAAGATTATGCTTAGGCTTGGGGTCTGATTCCCATGTCATCATGTAAGTATGATAATAAGCAAGAGAGAAAAGTCACAAGTTCATGATCTAATATAAATAGAAGCAACAAATATAACATAATAAATTAACCAATGTAATCAATCAATGCAATTCAATCAATATGTCAAATCTAGTAGTGGAGTTCGAGCCCATCCCTTAGGTATTGCTACAGTACATCCATTTAAAATATCCAATTCCACCGAGCTTGTCCAAGGAGATCCTTTCAAAGGCCCAAGTATCATTCACGGTATGGTAACCATGATTCCATCCCAGGTATCACATATAAGGTATCAAGTATCACCCAAGGCTTGGCGTAGCCATTTTTCCAATGGGTCAATCCTCAGTTCCCCCTTAGGGAACCTATATCATCCAACAATATAATACAAATCCCAAGGGAGCCCTTTCTTGGTGATCCTAAAACACCGCTTCCTCGGTGCGTCATGGTATAACCACATGAGCATAGGAGTCCATCAACGAGTCCTTAATATTGAACCCATGTTCTCACCTGGCCCGTAGTAAGTGAACCATAGTTTTTAAATCACATTTCATGGAAAACATCAATACACATGTCACATGGAAAGAATATCCATAAATATTGCAATCAAACAAGAATCGTGAGCCAAAATCTATTCAAGTTATCAAGTAAAACAATCCAATCCTTCAACATGGCATAAGGAATTTAGCACTCAAGTAACCCAAGGCTCTAATAAAGATCACTAGGTAATAAGAAATAAGCATAAGAAAGGTTCAAATAAGAGGCTTAGCAACAAGGCACAATCTATAATAATGAAATGAAACCAGATTCCCATGGAATTATCATGCCTTTAACCATATGTTATTAATGAAATCTCAAGGTCTCAAGCTATCAAGCTTGACCCGATATTTTATACAACCCTGCCAAACCAATTTGGAAAAAATATACATACACAAGAACACTCAAAAGTCTAAAAAATAAGAACTCGGCATATGAATTTTCAAAGGCCCAATCCATAGTTAAATTCTAATTTTTTAAATCAAGTTATAAATTTAGGACATTAGTCCATGGTACCACACACTCACCTAAAGGTGAAACACAACTCAAGGCATTAGAAAAAAAATGCCATTTAGGTTGGGTACACCCAAAGGGGAGACCAAGAGGCAAGGACAACACCCCGAACAGGTTTCACCATAAGCGAAGACCACTACAGACACAATATAACAAACCAAAAAATTTAATAAGTGGTTATAAGGAATATCTAGAAGGTTTGAACGAGCAACACAACGATGCGACATGAAATAAAAGACTAAGTAAGAGGAAGAGGATAAACTCCCTACACTGGTTAATCTAATTAAAGGTTGGGCCACACACTTAGGAGGTGCCTTGGATCATCTATCATTTTTCAATGGAAGCAACATCATTTAGAAATAAATAATAAGTGATATGTACAAGCATTCAATAAACCCAAATAAGGCATTAAGAAATGAGGAAGAACTTAAAAAACAATTCCAAGTGAGATAAATGAAAATTAACTATCACTATGAGATTTTGCAGACAGTGCACCTCCATTGGAGGGGTTTTATTATAAAACCATGGTTTGTTTATCAAACAAAATATTTATCATAACTAAACACATATTCTAAAAATAAAGCTATATAAATAAATATAAAAATAAAGTACAAGAAGTGAGTAATTTAATTCAATATCAAATTAAAGGCAAAGGATAGGGATCCTACCTCAAAGAAACTAATTTAATACTATTTGAGCACTTGATAGATTGGCTATGACCACACAGAACTACTCCACATATGCACCCGCATACCCCATATATATATATATATATACTTTAACTAAATTCATGTATTCTCTATTCCATGATGGAATATGTACAGAGAGGATATATATATTTATATATATACATACCTAAGTACATGTGTGCGCATCCTCAAAGTTGTCTAAAACTCACCACAACATCAATAGGAACTCAAAATTAAAGCGGTAAAGACCAAAAAACATCAAATTAATTACTGGGAACTCATAAATTATAAAAAACCAAATTTATAATTGATAGAAAACAAGAACAAAAGAAAAACCTTACCCCAAAACATTGGCGTTGAACCAAAATGCCCCAAACCACCTCATCTTCGGTGGCGGTTGCTAGAACATACATAAGGGAGTCTGGATGGACCTTCCATACCACCCTATAATGAAAGAAACACCGAAAAACAATATTATCCCTAAACCCTAGGTTTGGTAGAGTTATGTAGGGTGATGAGGAGATTGAATTATGATTGTAAATGAAGAGAAAGTGGAGCAGAGGGCCTTACCTTAGTGGATCAGACAAGAAATCGAAGAAGATCTGGATGAAAACTATGATTGGAGGAGGCCAGAAGGGGGGGGGGGGGCGTCGTCACGTTTCCAGGGAAAGACCTAGTGGGGTGGGTCATCTTACACAGTGGGGAGATAGAGAACCCTCTTTGGGTTCTCTAAAACTTAAAACTAAATAATAACACCAACAATAATAACATTCTTAATAATAATAATAATAATACTACTACTAATAATAATAATTATATTATTATTATTATTTTAATTAGAAAATTCCCTTATTTAATTTATTCTATTTAAATTTTAATTAATTTAATTCAATTTATTTAAAATACATATCATAGTGTCAACTCTCGGAAAAAAGAAAAGTTTCGATACTCAGTTTTAAAAATGGCCTGCCCAACAAACAGAAAAAATTTAAATTCCCTTAGAATTTTTCATCCGGTTCAAAACACAGGATGTTACAAATTACATTCTATAAAGAATTCTGTCAGAAGTTGATCATAACATTTTTTATAATTGTAAGGGTTCTTATAAGGGTTCTATGAAGATAATTTCACAAGGAACATACATGACTCTTTTATGCTTACTAATGAGTTTTCTTAGAAATATTTTTATTTCAAAAGGTAATATAATGATATTTTGTTTTAAAGGAAGGATTATATACTTTTGGGGTAGAAAGGTATATTTTTAAGATTTTTTTTCATGGTTTCTCATGTTTTCTAAGAAATTCTCTTAGTTATGATTTTTCCTTTATGTTTTCTTATAAAGTGTTTTATGAAAAACCTTGATCATTAAAGTTTATTTCATGTGTAAGTAAATTATTATTTGAGCTCAAAGTTTATTAAGTTAAATTAAATATCTATTTTATAATATCATGTTTTAAAATCAACTAATAGGTTTATTTATTCTTTTTATGTCCCTTAATGATATTTTTATACTCATCCCATGTTTTAAAATGTTTTCAATAGTTTTAAGGATGAGTAGAAACAAAGAGCAAGTCAAGTTGAAAATTTTAAATATTTATCATGAAAAGGAAACATGTTTTATTTTAAAAATATTTTATTGTGGGAAAAAATGGATATTAGCGGAAGTGTACAACTTGAACTATATAGTATTTTTATATAATATTTATGAACTAATTCCATAAAATCCTAAATCTAAAAAGAACTCTGGGAATGAAATAAAATAAATTCTTGTTTAAAAATGAAATTATGGATTGAATAATGATCAGGTCCTTATAAAATTGCTGATCAACCCCTCCTTCCCATCCAGTTTCTATAAAAAATATATTATAGTTGCACAAATGGGAGCCAACTCTCCAATTGAGTAAGTGAAGGCTCCTACTATCTAACACCACATCCTCAACCAACTCTTCTAGTTGTGAAACACAACATATTCATATTAGAATCAATATTTAAGCAATCCTTGGGGTACTGAATCAATAAATTTCACATTTATTTGTCCTTCATTAAGTTATAGAGGAAGTAGGTAATGATTTTGATGACCTGAACTTAAATGGGTTTCTATATTTCCTATCATATTTGGTTGTGTATAGTGTTTCTATTACTTTAGTTTGTGTTCTAGATTATTAATCCTTCTTGGGGTGTGGTGTTTTAGTTTTCCTATGGCCATTTCTAATGGGATTTCTATTATTGGTCTTAATTCTATCCTTTTGGTGAGATCAACCATCATGCCTGGAGCGATTAAAACAAGTTTACGAGGTTCATGATAAAGTGAATGGTTGTAATGTTTTCATTAATACCATTTATTTTATAGATTTTTTGTTTTCATTTCTAGTGTGGAGTTAGAAATTGTGATCTTGTCTATGTGATTACATAATTTATGAGGGGAAGGTTGTGCATTTCATCCAAGACCCTATTTTGATGCCTTCTTTCCAAGGGATAAAATAAGTTAAATGAGTTTTTTTATTTATTACAATCAATTTTTTATTAATATATTTTTTTTTATTAAATTGGATTACTTTAAACTAAAAATTAAACATCATATTTTATTTTTTCCCTTTTATTTTCATTACCCTCTTATCCTTTAAATCAATTTACTTTCTTTCATCAAAACTACGCCAGAGAGCTTCATAATCTTCCCTATCTTTATTTTTATCCTTGAACCCATCAGACACTATTTATTATATTATTTCCACAAGTTACCTTGTCAAGCCTTAATATTTACCATGAAAAATTAGGAATATGATAGGATAAGTGAGAAGAATATGATTACTCCCATAGATGTATATTCTTACTAGCTCATTTTATTGTGTTTCAAGAATATGATAACTTAGTCCTTGTTTGTTTTTTTAAAATGTATTCATTTTTCCATAAATTTTAAACATATTTAAGCATTAAAAACAATCTTTTAAAATTTTATTTTACATTTCAATCATCATGTTATGTTAAAAAACTAGATTAGTCATTAATCTATAAAGTAAAATCTCTTATAGTTTTTTTAATTACAAACCATTAAAATTTTAAAATACTAAACCATAAATTTAGTCAATTAAACCATAAATCATAGATATACTATCTAAAACCATGAAACATAAATTATTAACTTCAACTTTAATAAACTATAAATATTTAAAATTTACACTTGAAACATTAATACTTTATTCACAATCATAAATAATGACTTTTTAAAGCTAAAATGTTAAGATAAAATATCTTCTATCACTTTAATAATTAAAATTTATTCTAAAAAACTTATTTCTTAAACCATAAATTTTACATGTGTTTTGGGGGCCCTTTATTCACAATCATGTGTTCCTGGGGGTGGGGAGTCCTTTATCTTTTTCATTCACTTCTTTGGTTATGGTTGGAATTAGTTAATTGTGTTTGTACTTAAGAAAATGTTTATTCTACAATATAAACTAGGAAAATCTAAGTATTAATGGTTTATAAATTTTTTAATTTGAAGAAAAACATTTTTATATTATTAGGTTTTTATGTATAAAAACTAAACCAAAAATTATGGTTTGGTTTTGTTTTTAGTCAAAAATGAGCCAAACCAATCCATATCAAACCCTATGTATGGGAGGCATTATCCTCATAAATCCTAGGAAAATAAAGTGAAACCACCAATCAAATCCATATATAAACTAAAAATTTAACAATTGTCACACCCAAACTAGTTATATATGCCAATATATAACATAAAACCTAGGATAATGAAAGAAAAAACCTTCTAGAACTCCACATCATCCACCCAAATAGAAACATTCCCAATAACCCCCAAGGTGTCTTGAAAAACAACTCAAGAAACTGTAGATGGGTTAGATATTGAGAATACTCAGTAGGATCCTATTTCAAAGAAATAAAACATCCAAGTGAAATCATTTTTTTTGGAAATACATGTAAAAAACAACTAAGGAATAGAAAAAAAATCAAGAATTAAGCTAAGAAATCAATCATATATGAAAGTAAACACAATCACCACTTCCATATGCACTACCAACAACCACCTCATTACATTGATAATCCACTAATATAAATAAATTATGGTGATTTTAGATTTCCATAATCAAGTAACATAAACATACCACCACTCTTCCATTCATCAATACCAAACAACCGCATACATTGTAACCATATCCTTATGTTAATAAATCATAACCATCAACCATCGGGGAGAATATCATTCATAATATAATAAGGGAAAGGGGAATAAAAAATATACCACTAGACATACCTTTAAATTCATAATCCCTTCCCATTTAAACTGGTAGAGAGTCAGTAGAAGAAACCCTCACCAATCGACTGAGAAATTGAGAGTAAAACTTCAATCATACCAAGACATCATTCACCCAACCACCACATCATCATCACCAAACCACATAACTATAGGCACCACCATTTCACCTCTACATCAACTATTTCATTTTGAATATAATTCATGATCCATCACAACCCATTTTCACATAAATCCAAATCATATGATCCAAACATGACATCAAATAATATATCAATCCACACACAAAACACTCTTCATAACCATGTATAAAAAATATTTAATAATCAATAACACATTGGTAAAATCAAAGTATAAATTATCACCACATATTAAAAGATATCAAAATAAGTGAAATATTCATTACCACTATGAATAATTACAATATTACACATTATATCATTTACTCTTTACATAAAATATTTATATAATAAGATTCAACCTGTTATAATTTAAGCATATCATTAATATTCATATCATTTAACCCAAATCAATTAATAGATTTAATATTCATTAAATTCATAATTTAACCCTGATCATGGATTATTAATTCATTTATTTAATTTAGAACATCCTTTCAATCATTCCATTCTTAAACACATTAAAAATATTTTAATACACATTAGAGTTACCAGTTTATTTATTTAATTAGGCATAACATAATGTTAAGTAATAAATTCATTTAATTATTCAACTTCTATATTCTTTTAGTATATTTTAAACATTGAACCACATATTTTAATGACTAAAAGCTACACCCCTTATCCTATAACACAATTCCTAAGATTTATCTAGACCAGGCTTAAAGACACACAACTCTATAAGCCTACTAAACTCATGAAATACCTAGATTATCCCCACTCAGACCTTACATCTAAAACCTTGCAGCTCTATACCATAAACTCACATAACTCTATTATGAGCCCTTCCACACATATACCCTCAATCCTAGCATCTCATATAACCTATATTTTAATCATTACTAGTAGAAAAACCTTAGAAGAAACACTAGACGTCCTACCTTAAAGGACCTCTAGATTCTCACTATACAACATGAGGTTCAAAAAATTATTCTAGGGAAGGTAAAGACATAAAAGGTGGGTAAATCAACCAAATCAATGAGACAAAGCATGACCTATATAAATCAAATATTTGACCAACCCTATATAACCCACCTGATATTCAAGAGAATAACTCACATTCTAATCCTAAACTAACCCCCTGCTCTACTAAAATACAATGACCTACAAAGGGGGAAAGAACTCAGTCAATCCTAGCAATACCCCAACTTTACAAGCACCCAAAATTCATTACCTTGATCATGAATCATATTCATTAATATTAATTACAGATTAGCTTCATATTTATATTCCCATTCTCAAGGTATTTTCTATGTGACATCCTGTTACTATATTTCTTGTATCCCCCATATCTTTACTTATTTTCCCCTTTAACTAGGTGTGTCTTGGGACTCCCACGGATGGAGAGAATTTACTGTGTAAAATGAAATAAAGTTTTCGGATGGATGTTTTTTTGAATTAATGGAGTTTGGGTATAAATGTATTAATGGATTAATAAGGTTCTCCCTGAGTTCAGAGAATTCCTGAGGTAGTTTGTATTTTTCGATTGAGAACTGAAGTTTTTGGTGTCTTCTAGAAATTTACACATCATGTAATGGGAGTACATGACATATAATGATCACTAGGATAATGTCATGTGATTAATAAATGACGTAAACAATTACACACCATATAAATATTACACACCATGTTATGTTAAAAACTAGGGTTTTAATAAAAAGGTGATGGATTTTTCAGTGTATATAGACCCCGTGGATTACATGACATGTAAATGGATTACATACCATGTAAGTCTCGTAGGGGTGGATTTTTAGGGAACCATATGATTGATTGTTTATTGATTCAACATGCATCATATTTTTATCTCAACCCAGATCTCTTCTCTAATGATTTTGAGAACATTTTTTCATTCTGGATTGATTTGTTCAATGTTGGATCATTAGGGTGGTTACATTGCATATATCTATTTAATATATCCTCTCCGATTCTTCATTTACTTTGATTACGGTAGCATCTTTACATTGTGTTATTGGCTCCTTTGATCAGTGATGTTAGTTTTCTCAATTCCTTTTTAGATCCATCATGTGATCTTATTTTGGGAGATGATCCTTTATTGGTTGTAGTGCTGTTGGTATTTTTTCTAGAGGTATGTTGTCATATTTACTATTTGATAAAAGTTTGGTTAATTTAAATCAATTATGAGATGTTTATATTGATTCTATGTCCTCATTTGTCGTTATGGTGTTCCTTATTGTTGGTGGATCCCATTACGGGTGTTTATAACGAGAGTTTTTAGGTAGGTGGTTTCATCTCTACAATGTGTTAGATGAGCTGCATTTCTTTGTTTTTATAAATTATTTTATAAAATAAATTGGAGGGATTTAATAATGGATTTTTGTGTGAGGAAATGGGTTTTTTATAAATTTTTTTTCACCTGGTTTTGGTAATTGAAAAGGATTTTTCAAAGAATTATGAAATGGTTTTCTGAAATGGGTTTGAAATCATGGTTTGAATAAAACCGATTGATGAAATAGTTTGGAAAATAGAGAAAATGGGAAGCATCAGGTACTTAGGTTGAAGGTTTAGTAATTTTCCTTGTCTGTTGAGACTATTGGGGGGTTTTCTCATGGAGATTTCTCCTGCTCACTAGGCTTGTTGTTCTAGGGAAATGGAAGAAACTATTAGACGGTTCACTTTCGGAGGTTTTACTATGACACTTGGATTCAATACATATGTATAGGGTCTTGATGCATTCATGATTGTCTATGTTTTGGTTATGAGTTTCCTAACTATCCCGACCTAGTGTGACCCTTGGTGCGATGTTACCTGTACTTTGGCTGATTAGAGCTATTTTCGCTTATAATAATTTTATTTTACTTTCAATTATTTGATATAATATGTGATACATGATTTGTTTTGCTTTTATATATCTAACTTGATGTATTTATATGAAAATATTTGAAACTGATTTACCTAATTTATTTTGTAAATGTGGAAAAAGGGGTAAATTAAATTGTTTTCCCATGATTTTTTATATAAAACTATTAAGATATTTATCATGGATTATTTTATTTAATGTTCATCATGTTTGGATTATTTTTCCAAATACTTAACATAGAACACCTAGGTGGGATCCTACTGATCCTGTTAGCTCACACTCTGCACACCCCTTCAGTGGTGCATAGACCTTGTTATATATTTCGATGTAGGGAAAGGAAAGTCTTCACAGTGAGGTAGAAATGTTTTCTATCAGCTTGGTTTGGGTAGCTGGTGGTGAGATAGTGGGAGTTTTCCCACACTATCATAGAGAGATTGTTGGAGTAGCTATTTTAATTATTTTCCTTTACAATTGGACTTTTCTCTTGGAGACTATTTCGATATCTTTTTAGTTGTATCACTTCCATTTTTCTATAGCTGTTATGTAATATATATTCAAATTTTCTTCCACTTTTTATTTATATATTTTTATATATGACATTTTATCTACTTCAAGTTGGGAGAAATAAATCCCTCTATTTGTTTTTGATTCCTGGGTGCTATTCACCACCTTGTGGGGATCAAGAATTACCTTTAGGTATGTGGAAATTCAGTCCAGGTACCAATATCGAGAGGGTATCTAGGTCAAGTTTATCACAATTTGGTATCAGAGGTGGTTTTTCTTCAATATTCCGTGTCTGGGGACATTTGGTAGACTAGAGATTGGATTTTTGGTGCTTGAGAGGTTGGTTGTAGTGAGTGTCTGACTAGATCTTTCTATAACGAGGCTAAGTTACCAAGGGATGTTGGGATGTGTCTTTACTATCTTGAGTTATTGATATTAATATTAGTTTTTTCTTATAGTTTTATGGTCTGAACTGAGATTATTATTTTTTCTAGCCATTTCTTCTATTTTAGTGTGCAACAGTATGCCTCCAATATGTCTTTCAAGGGTTCCTCAAGAAGGTGAGGCTGATGTTACTCAAGGTAATCCTCTCCTAGATTAGAATTTTATTGAGACTATCATGTAGGTAGTTTTTAATATCGACCATAATATACCAAAAGTTCATAATGCAGTTGTTGAGGTACAACTAGGAGCTATAGGAGAAAGGGATCAATCATAAGAGTTCTTTCATAAGAAGCCACCATCATTTAAGGGTACAAATGAACCTCAAGAGGTGGAGGAATGACTTGAAAATATTGATAAAATCTTTGACTTTCTAGATACACCTGTGAGTATCAAGGTGAAGCTAGCAACATTCCAACTTGATGTTACCAATAAGCATTGGTGGGATTCTATGGTACAAGATGATATGAATGTGGTCTTGGAATAGAATGGTTTTGAGAATCTTCTTCTAGTAGTATTTTTCCAGGGTCACTAATAATGGGGAAGTATTTGGAGTTCCTCTCTTTGTAGTAGGGAGAGAATTCAGTGTTGGCATACACCACTAAGTTTTTGGAGTTAGTTCATTTTTCACCAGATCTTGTATATAATGACCAGATGAAAGCTCAAAAATACCTATAAGGTTTGAAAATATCTATCACAACATAGGTATTTATGATAAATATTTTTTCTTATGTGGAGATGGTAGAAATATTTAGTATGGTTGATATGAATATGGTAGGCTGGGTTGGATATTCTTCCTTTTCTCTTCCACCTACTTTCAACTTCAATGGCATTCTAGGGAAAAATAGGAAATGGAAATATCATCGAAGGAGTGGTGGATGTGGCTCTCAGTTTTAGGCCTCCTATCCACCTTCAGTTCTAAATAGTAGAGTACATATAAATTTCTATTAGTGTGGAAAGGTTAGACAGACCCATCATTATTTTCCTTCGCTTACAAAGATGTGCAATAGTTATGGATGTTATGGTCATCTGTAGTGTTTTTATCAGTCTATGTATACTCCTCATTATGGTTAAGGATAGTTAGATCCAAAGGATGCTGTGGGATTCTTAGATACTTAAAATGCCATAAGTATCAATCCTCAGTACTCAAGGGTGAAACACCTTCATGCAGTATATTATCTCTTGCTATAGTTAGACATGGGTCCAATGATAGTGAGAGGTACCATATTTATTTCATCTTTAATAGTGATTTATTTATTTGATATTGGTGATTCCCACATATTTATATATTTCCATTTTTTGATATGATTAAACTTAAAATAAAGTTCATAACCATTTATATGGAGTTAGAGACACCTCTTGGGAATATGAAAGAGTAGGGGTTTCTGTGTCCTTCTTGTGCGCTATCAATAGCTGCTGCCGAGTTAGTCTATAATTTTGTCATTATCGAACTAGATCTATTTGAAATCATCATCGATGTGGATTTGATTATTTATCATTATGATGAGATTTATTTTTATCATCAATGTGTCTTGTTTCTTACCACCGATGAGAGCTCTCAGGTGTATCAGGGTGAGTGGGATCTGAGGTCTGGTCAAGCAGGGCCTTCCATCCTAAAGATTATGAGTTTTTCGTTAGTTTTATTAGTTGATACCAATGATTTTTATTTTATTTTTTTATATTTCTATTATTTTTCAAGAATTTCTTCATGTTTTTATTGATTATTTTTTCAAGCTTCCTCTAGAGAGGGAGGTAGAGTTTATAATCGACCTGTTTCCAAGTAGACATTCAATTTCGATACCTTATTATCATATAGAACTGATAGAGTTGAAAGAGATCAAGATTTAGTTGTATGATCTGATGAATAAGAGTTTTATTCATCCTAGTGTTTCACCTTAGGTATCCATGGTTCTCTTTACCAAGAAGTTAGATGGTTCACTTTGATTGTGTGTGGACTATCTAAATTCAAACCATGTAATGGTTAAAAAAATATCCTTTGTATGAATGATTTGTTTGATTAGTTAAAGGGGGAAAAGGTGTTTTAAAATATCAATATTCAGCTGGGTTATCATTTGCTTAGAGTTCAGGAGTCTAATATACCAAATATAGATTTTTAGAGTAGGTATGACCTGTAAATATATCTTGTGATATTATTTTGTATAAATAATGGTCCTATAAATTTTATGTCTTTGATGAATCAGATATTTTATCAGTATCTTGACACTTTTGTGGTTGTGTTTATAGATGATGTTTTGGTTTATTTGAGATCTAGACGTGAGCTTGAGCACTATCTGAGTTTGGTTCTAGAAATCCTAAGGAGTCTTTATTTGTATTTAAAGATTTAAAAATGTAGTTTATGGATCCAAGGAGTGACGTTCTTAGGGAACATGATTTATTATCATGGATTATCAGTTGATCCTAAGAAGGTGAATATTTTTTTGGGAAGAACCATACAATTTCTTTGAGATTCAGATATTAATTGGTATTACTAGATACTATTGATGGTTCATCAGGGACTTCTCAAAGTTGGCATCACCTTTTACCACTCTTACTAGGAATGGGTGAAATTCATATGGGATGTAAAGTGTTAGTCTTATTTTGATGAACTGAAACAACTTATGACATCAGCTTCTATTATAATCATTACCTGAGTCTGATAAGGGTTTTTTTAGTTCTGTGATGATTATGGTGCTGTTTTGGGTTGTATACTTATTCAATATTATCATGTGGTAGCTTATTACTCTTATTAGCTTCGACCACATGATAAGAATTAACCCACTCATGATTTGGAGCTTGTTGTGACTATTCATGATCTTACATGTTGGAAGTACTATCTTTTTGGGGATATGTTCACAATATTTTCTAACCATAAGAGTTTGAGCTATATATTTTCTCAAAAATACTTTAATCTCATATAGAGGTGATGAGTGGAATGACTTCAAACGTTTAACTTCAATATCCCCTACTCCTTAGGGAAGTGGAATGTCATTGTAGATTCTATCATCAGGAAAGTGCCATCAAAATCTATTTTTAATCAAAAGAGGAGTGGAACCTTATGAGTATTGTCACTCAATTGCATCTAGATACTTATAAGGATGTTGTAGGTATGGTTATGAATAGTTTTCATTTATCATTATCTCTACTTGAGTGAGTTTAAAATTCAACAGTAGGATTATGAGTTAAGGGGAATTCAAGAAACCCTATATGAAAGGGTGACCATTTCTAATTGGTCTCTCTCTTCATATGGTATTCTCATTTTTTAGGGATCAGTTTGTTGTCCCTACATTGGTGAGGCGATTAGTTTTTTTGATTGTCATATTTCTTCAGGGGATATTCATCCAGGCACTATGAAGATATATTATGACATGAGATGGTGATTTTAGTGGATGGGTATGAAGCATGAAATTATTGATTATGTTTCCCATTATTACAACTACCAATAAATAAAGTTTGTGCATTTGAAACCTTCTTTTTTTCTATAGCCTCTTCTAGTTTCAATTTAGAAATGGGTTGATGTATCCATGGATTTTGTTGTTGTATTACCATGGAATCCTTGAGGTTGGAATGCTATATGGGTGATGATTGATCAGTTTAAAAAGTTAGATCACTTCATTTCAATCAAGGACACCACAAAATTTAAATATATAGGTAAAATGTTTGTGAAAGAGACTATGATATTACATGGGGTTCCTTCTATCATTTTTTTAGATAGGGGTCCTAGCTTTACTTGAAGGTTTTGAAGAAGTCTCCAAGAGGTGATGGGGAATCAGGTCGGGTTGAGTACATCTTATCATCCATAGTTAGATGGTTAGATGGAGCGTTCTATTCATATCCTAGAGGATATGCTTCGTTCTTGTGTCTTGGATTTTGGTGGATCTTGGGATACCCATATCAGACCGATTTATTTTTCTTATAATAATAGTTATCAATCATCGATTAGAATTCCTTCTTTGGAGGCTTTGTATGGTCATGATTGTAGATCACATCTTTGTTGGACATAGGTGGGTGAAGCCTCTTTAGTGGGACCAAGTTTGGTTTAGGAGACGTCAATGAAGATTCAGGATATATGTTGGCCTCTATTTATAGATCAGAGTCAACAAAAATCTTATGCAGATCAGTGACATCGTCCTTTATATTTTTCCGTAGGTGACCAAGTTTACTTAAAAGTTTCAACTCATTTGGGTCACAATCAGCTTGGGAAATAGGTAAAGTAGGCTATGAGATATGTTGGAATATTTGAGGTCACTGAATGACTTGGGAAGGTTACCAATTGTTTGGAATTTTCAGTTCAGTTGAAAGGAATTCTTGATGTTTTTCACATACCACAGCTCAAGAAATACCATCTTGATCCCTCTCATGTTCTGATTTGGGAAGAGATTGAGTTAGATTTAGATTTTTCTATTATGGATAAACCATTAGGGATTATTGAATCTCATGTGAAATTCTTGCAAGGGAAGCCGATTCCATTGGTTATAGTGTTATTCTAGCATGAATCAGATTCTCATGAGACTTGGGAGCATGATTTGTTGACGGGTGATCAGTGACCTAACCTCTTTGCTAAACTTTATTCTGCCACATGACATCATGGGGATGGAAAGTTTTATAGTGGGGAGTTTTTAACATCCCTTTACCATATGTCAGGTATTTACCATCTTACTACTTATTTTCCTCTTTAATTGGGTGCATATTAGGACTCCCAAGGATGAAGAGAATTTGCTAAGGAAAATGACTTAAAGTTCAAGGATGTTTTTTTGAATTAATTAAGTCCAGTTATAAATGTTTTAATGTATTAACAGGGTTCTCCCTAATTTGGAGAAAACTTGAGGTAGTTTAGAGTTTTCTACTTAAAACTAGAGTTTTCACTGATTGCTAGAAATTTACATGCTATGTAATGGGAGTGCATGATGTGTAATTATCCCTGGTATCATGTGAGTTGAATATATAGCATTAATGTGTATATTCTATATAATATTAAAAATCTGGTTTTTAATAAAAAGTTTATGGGTTTTTTGGCATATATGGACCCCATGGATTACTTGACGTGTAAAGGGATTACACGTTGTGTAAGTCTCATGGGGAAGGATTTTTAGGGCATCATACGAGTAATTGTTTATCCATTAAATGTGAAACCTATTTTCTCTCAACCTAGAGATCTTCTTTGGGGATTTTTAGAACCTTCATTCATTTCATATCGATTCATTCAGAGTTAGATCATCAGGTTAGTTATGTTGCATCTCTCCGGGTAAGAGATACTTTCTACTTCTTCATTTCCTTTGATTATTATAGAACTGTTTCATTACATTATTATATATGCTGGTCTGTAATTTTGATTATCTTGATTCGTTTCAAGATTTTTAATATGATCTTGCTCTGAGGACTAATCCTTTGTTGGTTGTGGTGCGATGGGTGTGCGTTCTTGAGGTATGTAGTGATCTTTCCTATTTTTGACCTTTTTGTTAATTTGAATCAATTATGAGATGTCTAGATTGATCATAGGGCATCTATTTTCATCAACATGTTCCTTATTATTGATGGATCCCATTACAGGTATGTGAAACCAAAGTTTTGAGGTAGTTGGTTCCATATCTAGCCTATGTTGGATGAAATACATTGATTTTTTTGAATTATTTTATAAAATTATTTAGAATGATTTATTGATGGATTTGTGTGTATAGAAATGAGTTGTTTTTATAAAATATGGTTTTCCCCTAGTTTTGGTAAATGAAAAGGATTTTCAAAGAATTGTGAAATGGTTTTTAAAAGTGTGATTTGAATGAAAATGATAGATGAAATGGTTTAAAAAATAGAGCACATTTGAAGCCTTGGGCACTTATGTGGAAGTTTTAGTAATAAGCCTCTTCCATTGATACTATCGGGGGGGGGGGGGGGGGGTTCTCATGGGGATTTATCCAACTTCCTAGGTATGCTATTCTAGGGACTTGGTAGACACTATTAGGAGGTTCACTTTTTGAGGGTGTTCATCTGCTTCCCAGATTTGATGCATATGTCTCGGGGATTGATGTGTGTGAAATTGTCTATGTTTGGGGTATAAGTATCATAGATATATAACTTAGTGTGATCCTTGGTGTGATTTTATCGGTGATTTGATTTATTTGGGTTATTTTGGATTGTACTACCATAGATTTGATATGATATGTTATAAATGATTTAGTTTTTTATATATCTACTTTGATATATTTATATGAAATGATTTTAAGCTAATTTACATTATTTATTTTGGAATTGTGGAAAAAGGAGGAAATTAAATTGTTTTTCCAAGATTTTTATATAAAATTGTTAAATTTTTTATCATGCCTCGTTTTATTTAAAGTTGAGGATGCTTGAATTATTTGTATAGAGATTTGTTATGGAACATCTGGGTGGATCCTACTGAGCTGGTTAGCTTACACCCTACACACCCCTTCAATGGTGCATAAAACTTTTTATGTATTTTGACGTAGGGAAATTCAATGCACCATATTGAGATGGTGAGGTTTTCTATTAGATGGGTTTGGGTAGCTGGTGGTGAGATGGTGGGAGTTTTCCCACACTATCACATGGATACAATTGGATTATCTATTTTAGTTTTGTAGTCATTTGCAGTTGGACTTGTCTCTTTGAGATTTTTTTTATACCTTTTCATTTGTTTTGTTTCCTTTGTTCTCTATCTGTTATAACATATATATTCACATTTTCTTCCACTATTTCTTTCTATGTCTTTATATACATCATGTTTTCTACTTCAATTTGGGAGAAACCATTCCCTCTATTTTTTGTTGATGCTTGGGTGATAGTCTCCATCCTATAGGGACCAGGAACACCCTTCAGGTATGAGACAATTTGGGTCGGGTACCAGCATTGAGAGGGTATCCGGGTCATGTTCATCACATTTGGTCACATTAATTATATTTCTTGATTTTCATGTTCATCCTCATTTCCATATATTCCATCCAAATGATTTTACATTAATGCAATATCATATTTAAATATAAATTACCAAGATAAACATATGAACATAAAATAAAGAGGGACTAGTCATCATGATAAAATTTCCACTTTCAATTCATAACCAAGTTCATGTATTATATTAAACAACTTGCATAAAATTTAGTATATTACAACATAATAATCTTATAATAATATAGAAATTTAAAATAAGAAAATTAAAAAATTAATGGCATAAAATTATAACAAATATAGTGTACTTAATCTAAGTGATGTAGAAATAAAAAACATACAACATCCCCTTCCCCCAAACTAAAATCCATAACACCGATCCCAAGAGAAGGGAGAAATATATGAATAGAGGAACGCATACAATGAACCCTTCCCCGGGACTAAACCATTCACACTGGGACTAAAGAAAGAGTAGGTAATTAACATGTTAAAAGGCATCTCTAAAGTTTGGTAAATGAGTGGGTTATTAAAGTTTGAAGTGGTATATGCAATCATATATTATAAGGTTCACTCAGATGGTTTCAATCAAAGAGAATAATGGAAATTCCAATCATCTGTTTCAAAGTGGATAATCTATTGAAAGAATTTGTGATCATTAGATTCAAAAGGGCTAATATTTGAAGGGATTTAGGATTAGTAAGAAAAACTTAGAAGGTTTCATTGTATATCAAACAACATAATATTCTTGAACATATAAGAAAATCTTATAATTACCCTACCTTAATGAATCTGAGAAATCCCATGTAAAGAGAACTAAAGATGAATCATATTGGATCCATAGAAACTTTCTAGAATTTGTAACATCACATTCATAACAAATTTATCATCTAAAAAAAACCAAAACCAAGAACCAATACAACTTCCACTATTCCTAGAATAATAAATAAGAAAGAATGAAGTAAAATATATAATAAGGGTACCTTAGATTTAAAGTGAAACAAACTTTAAATTTAGGGCTTTAATAACCATGAAAATAACATTCAAATATTTCCAAAGGAAGCCCCTAGGTTTCTTAGGTGTAAGAACTTGGATCTTCTTTTCTGGTATGTTTTTCCTTTTTATGGAGTTTTTGAGAAAAGAAGAGTTTCTGGAAATTTTTGAACTACATGTCGTGTACTTTATGAGTGTACGCCGTGTACTTCCTTTCCGCTGAAGGCCATGTGCTGGCCGTGTTGGGGCCATGTACACAGCCATGTAAGTGTGTTTGGAGGCTGTTTAAAGTGGAATACGTAAAAGACAAGTACACGCCGTGTAATCCAAAAGTACACACCGTGTATTTTGTTTTTTTTTCATTAAACGAACCGAGGTCGTGTCTAATGGAAAGGGGTGTCTTCTTCTTCGGCCGAAACGTCCCCGAGCACCCGTACAGCGCCAAGATTTCCCTGAACCCCCTATCACGCATCAGTTATCCAAATCGACTGCCGTTGATTGTGTTGGAATCGAATCGATGAGTTCTCTTTTCTCTTGGAACCCTGTTTCATGATTCCTCTTCTTTTCCAAGTTTTCTTGGATTGAACATTCTATATGTTTTCATATATATATATATACGATGTTCTAGGGTGATTCAATCCTCGTGGTTCAATTATATTGATCTTCTAATGCCGAGGTAGGTGGTTTGTGCCTTTCTGTAGAAAGTCTTTGAGTATTATGTGCAAATTCCATCAATACCCTGGAACAGGGTATTGCGTGTTTACTGTTTTTCCCCTTTTGTATTCTTGCTTTGCTTGTATGCCTTAGTAGAGGTTATTGTTTGTGAATAGGGTAATTTTCAGTGCTTTGGATGTATTTCCCATGTTTTTTTTGTCTGTTTATGACTGTTTGGTCTAGTTTTTCCTGTTAGGATATTTCCAGTTTCCATGCCTAGTATTGTAGCATGGTGTTCTTTTTCTGACATACTATTATGCTGTAGAATGCTAGTCAAGTTTTTCTTGAGATTCACTTTGACCGTTACGTGATGCGATACTTGCTGACTTTACACAAGGCTGTGAGAACCTAGTGTAGCAGTCCATAGAAAGAATGGATGTAAGGGCTTCTCCAGTGTGTCTTATTAATTTACTATGTGAGACCACAAGTGGAATTGAAGTTGAGTGCTTCCTCAGAGAGTCTGTAATTCCTCAACATGGGCCATAGAGAGAATGTGATGTAAGTGCTTCCCTAGAGCGCCTTTAGTACGATACGAGACTATAGGGGGAATTGACGGTGATTGCTTCCTCAGAGAGTCTATACTTTAGCTGAACTAGAGGGGTGAGACTGTGTGTGCTTCCCAGAGGGTTTCTTGTATCTGATAGGGAGGACCAGAGGGGATAGGCTGTGAGTACTTCCCATAGGGTTACCCGTTTTTGTTTTTCTGCTTTGTTTAGCTATTGCTTGATCTTGAACTGTAGATTGTTTACTATTGAGTACTTTCCTGTTTACTGCTTTCTGTACTTTTACCTACCATATATTCACTAAATATTAGGCACAAATATTCGGGTGGTTGCCTACTGGGATTAGTCTCACACCCTGTTTGGGTCATGATTTTGGGCCCAAACAGATTGTATTGTTGCAGGTATAGATAAGAGAAAACACCCTTATACTTCCGGTTCTTGATTGCTGTGGAGCTGGAGAGCATGGGACCAAGCTATGGCTTGCGATGCTGAAGAGTTTATCTACTTTCCTTTTTCACTTTGGTTTAGCACTGTTGTATTTCAGCATTGTGACTTGTTTGGATGATTTCCTAGACATATATGTTACATGAATCATTTATATATATATATATATATTTCTCTAGCTGTTTCTTTATCAGTATTCCGATGTTTACTATTGTTATATATTTACTACTTCCGCTATTGTGTGTTGTTTACTTCCGCTATGTACTTTGCTAATGAGGTCATAGTTTCCCCACTATCACACCCAAGGCCCTCACTATTAGTCCACAGACTCTGGCGTTCAGGGAAATGTGCTTGAGGCCATGTGACCAACTAGGTACAGGACCTCTGGGTGGATTTCGGAATCGACATGTTACAAAGTGGTATTAGAGGCATTTCTTTTTTTCTTGAGTTACTGTTTGGAGCATTTATCCAGGGATAGGACAGAATAGGTACTTGGTAATAATTTGTGCCTGAGAGTAGCTAACACGTGTATAGGGAAAAGCAAATCTACCTCGTTTATTGAAATTTTTATGGTTTGCAATTTTACAGTTGATTTGATTTCACCATTAGGTGATTCAAATGTTTTTTTCCATTACTGTTGATGTTATTAAGGTTCTATTTCTATCAAAACCCAATGAGATGAGGGTATGCCATCTCATGCATCATATAGGCACTTGATAGAAATCACATGTCATGCATTCTTGCTATGTCATCTACGATGCATTAGCAATTGCATGTTGTTGTGGTAGATGTTGTGTAGAATATGCATGGTGTTGTGATAGATGCCTTGATAAAAATATCTGCTTCTTGTTGGAGCATTGTTTGTGTAAGGTTTTTCCTAAATGAATGCCAAACTTTGGTTCTTGAGGTGTTATCTTCCCCCATGGTCCAAAATTGGGTGGATTATTGACTTTTTTATCTTGTTTGTAACTTATTAAAGATGCCAAAATTTGATTCTCGGGGAGTATGGGCCCTCACGGATCAGAATTTGGCACTTTTAGTGTTTTCTGGGCTTCGGAGTAGTTTATGAGGCTTACTGTCCGGAAAAACCCAGAATACACGCCGTGTAGTATTGACTATATGCCATGTGTTCTTCTGTTCAGGAAGAAATAGTTTTTCTTAAGTACACACCAGTTACTTTATGTACACGCCGTGTAGTCTCTAACCGTGTCATAGGCCATGTGGGCAGAGACATGGGATATGGAAAATCTTGTGGGAACACGCCATGTACCAGTTGTGCAGGCCATGTAGTGTGATCCTAGGAACCCGACCGTGTAGCTAACAACACGGGTTAGGGGAGTTTCTTCTTATACATGCCGTGTCAGGTTTGTACACGCTATGTAGTCTGACTCTGGTACCCAGCCGTGTCACTAACAACACGGGTCGGTGTTATCCTTTCTCATACACATCGTGTCCGCCTAAAACACACTGTGTGGTATCAACCGTGTAGCCAGTTGTGTAACTAACCACATGGTTTGGTTGGGACTTCTTAGTACATGAAGTTTCCATCCAGAACATTCCGTGTAGTGTGACCTAAGTACACAGACTGTGTCACCAACAACATGGGCCATGTGAAGCTTATTGAGTACATGCCGTGTCTACCACGAACACGCCGTGTAGTTTTTTCTTAGGAGAGCCGTGTGGCTTAACTGTGTAGAAGGACTCAGGTAGGGGAAGATGATTCAGGTACACGCCATGTGTTGGGAGAGCACGCCATGTGTTTGGGGTGTTACACGACCAATTTAGGTAGGAGTACACACCCATGTAAATGACTTAAGGGAACACGCCGTGTAGTCTTTATACATGCCGTGTAGTCATGTTTTGTAAAACTTGAATTCTTTATTTCTCCTGTTCCCTTATTACGCTCCTAGTTTCTAGTACCTGTTAATGTCAATATAAGGTGTGCATTTGACCTTGTAGAGTCATGGCACCAAGACGTCCTCCAGTTGTACGCCAGTTTTCAGGCAGTGATCAAATGCCAGTTATGGCTGATCAGTGACTTCCAACAAATCCTCCTGTCATGCCAGTCTTGGAACCAGCTGTTATACCTGAACCAAGAGATGATGCTCAGTTCAGGGAAGGCTTCATGAGGATGATGCAAACCTTCCAGGGAGATCCGCCTCCTGCCACGTCTATGGCAGACTTGACGTGGATTTTCCAGTAGCAGCATCCTCCCACCTTCTCAGGGGAAGGAGGACCGCATGCTACATAGTCATGGCTAGAAAACATGTTAATGATATTTGATCATCTGGAGACGCCTCCATAAAGGAGGGTGAAGATTTACACTTACATGATACAAGATTCCTCCAAGAGATGGTGGGATGTGATCTCACAGGCCGGTCATCCGTAGGTTATGGATTGGGAGGAGTTCCAGTGCATCTTCTATGACTACTTCTATCCGGAGACCCTGAGGGATGACCGAGCCCTGGAGTTCATGAGTCTGGAGTAGGGTAATCTTTCTGTCATGGAGTATTCCTCATGATTCACCAAGCTTCAGCGCTTTAAACCATTCCTAAGAGGAGATGGGTTATTTTTGGAAAGGAAGTTCAAGGATGGTCTCAGGAACGTCATCCGTTCCTAGGTGAACATATTCCAGTTGACTTATATCACTTCTATTATCAACTAGGAAATGATCATAGAGAAAAATATGAGGGATTATGGAGTTGTGAGCCAGGGCGGATCGGTATATGGAGTTATCATCCCTCCTACTGATAGTAAGAAGTTCCACAGGGAGTCTTCGCATGGTGATTTGAGTAGGCGAGACACATCTTCTGGAAGCCAGGTGGTATGCTACCAGTGTGGGAAGAGTGGGAATATGTGACAATAGTTCCAGAGAGACCCAGGGAAGTGCCGATCCTGCGGCAAGATGGGTCACCTTCAACGCTTCTATCATATCTTCTCACCAGCACCTGGTAACAAGGTCTCTTCTATGATTCCGTGTCTGGGACCAGTGCCTCCAGTTTCTCACCAGTCTGGGAACTGGAGTTCTTCTAGCCATTCAAGCCTATGTGGAGGTCGTGTCTGTGGTGGTCAGTCTCCAGTATTTCAATGACAACAGAGTGGATCAACTCAGAGTGGTCAGGCAGGGTTACAGGGTCGTGGAGCAGGCTAGACCTTTGTAGTGGAGTAGACCCAGCTGAAGCAGGATCCCAAACCTTCTATAGTTAGAGGTACGATCCTAGTTACCTCAGTTTTATCTTCAGATCTTTTTGATATAGGGGATTCCCATAGCTTTATATCTATTGCTGTCGTGGAGAGACTTGGGCTCTGTATCATCTCTTGTGATGATATCTCGACGCTAGAAACTCAGTTAGGGACTAGAACGGCAAGTGTAAGTTAGTGAAAAGAGGTCCCTCTAGAGGTTGGTGGGTGTCACTTCTTATGGGATCTCTATGTCCTAGAGATGACATGATATGATTTCATTCTCAGAATGTACTGGCTAGTCCCCTTCCAGGTAGTTGTCGACTGTTATCGCCGCAGGGTGAGTTTTAATCACCTGAGGGTGGATCTTTTCTTCATAAGGGAGAGTGGGATGTTCATGCGAGTAGAGCGGGTCCAGAGCATCATGAGTTAGGAGGAATTACAACCTGAATTGCTAGTATATATATGGATGATGAGGGGACTTTAAAGTTAGACTTTCCTCTAGTGGTGGATCGTTTCAGGGATGTCTTTCCAGAGGACTTTTCAAGTTTTCCTCCAGAGCGTGAGGGATAATTTTCTATTGATATTGTGCCAGGAGCAACACCAGTGTCCATTCATCCTTATAGGATGGCTACACCTGAGTTGCAGGAGCTCAAGAAGAAGTTAGAGGAGTTGTAGGAAAAGGTTTTCATCCGACCAAGTACTTCTCCTTGGGGTTTTCCTATTCTGTTTGCGAAAAAGGCAGATGGTACCCTCAGGCTTTGTGTGGATTATCAAAAGTTAAACCAGTTAACAGTCAAGAACCGATATCCCTTTCCCAGGATTGATGATCTCTTTGATCAGCTTTGTGAAGCCTGGGTGTTCTCGAAGATTGACTTGAGGTCCGGTTATCACCAGTTGTGAATTAGACCATCATATATTCCTCTTATATCTTTCCAGAGTAGGTATGGTCTATACGAGTATATGGTTATGCTGTTCGGTCTCATGAACGCGCTTGAGGTTTTCATGGCACCGAGGAACCGAGTGTTCCATCCATACTTAGATTCCTTCATGGTTGTTTTCATGGAAAATATCTTGGTATACTCTCACACTCTACATGACCATGCCACACACCTTGAGATCATTCTAAGTACACTGAGAGAGCATCAGTTATATGCTAAGCTCTCAAAATGCCACTTTTGGATGGATCAAATTCACTTCTTGGGTCATTTTATCTCAGAGACAAGAGTGTCAGTAGAACCAGAGAAAGTGAGAGCAGTAGTTTCCTGGGATCAGCCGAAGAACTTCTTTGAGGTGTGGAGTTTTCTAGGGCTGGATGGATACTACAAACACTTCATATAGGGTTTTTCACACTTAACAGCACTACTAACGGGTCTGACTAAGAAAGGTGCGATGTTCTTGTGGTCAGATTCTTGTGATTCATCCTTTTGGGAGCTGAAAGGGAGGTTGACTTCGGCACTGATACTAGTATTTCCAGATCCATACAAGAGCTACACTGTTTACTGTGATGCTTCATGTATCGGGCTGGGAGATGTGCTTATGCAGGGAGATGGAGTCGTTGCGTACGAGTCTCGACAGTTGATGCCACATGAGAGGAATTACCCGACGCACGATCTGGAGTTGGCGGCTGTTGTTCATGCCATATGATGTTTGTGAAATTATCTTCTGGGAGATCATTTTGTGGTTTTCACTGACCACAAGAGTCTCAAGTACATCTTCACTCAGCGTGATCTGAATTTGAGACAGCGAAGGTGGGTTGAGTACCTTCAGTCTTTTAATTTTGAGCTTGCCTATACGTTGGGGAAGGGAAACACAGTGGCTGATGCGTTGTGTAGGGGTACTCAAATATAGGTAGTTCAGGAGGTTAGTTGTGAGTGTCATATTATGGATATGTTCTCTGAGATGCATCTGGAGATGCATGACAGACAAGGACATACTTTTCTATCTTCTGTAGCTGTTACCTCTACACTTCTTGACCGGGTTCAAATGAGGCAGCTATCAGATTATGAAGGCCTAGTCCTACGGAAGAGTGTGCCAGGAGAGGAACCTATTCCTGGATGGACTATAGGTGAGGATGAAATCTTGCGTTTCTAAGGACGCGTATGGGTGCTAGCAGATATACACGAGGAGATGACGAAGAAATTTCATTCCTCAGTTTGGGTAGTTCATCCTGGCGTCACCAAGATGTATCGTGATCTACACCGTCTGTATTGATGGCCATTTATGAAGAGGGATGTTGCTGGTTTCATCATGAGGTGTTCCACTTGTCAGTAGGTAAAAGCAAAGTGTCAGTGGCCAGTAGGGATTTTACAGTAGTTACCCATTCCCGAGTAGAAGTGGAACGACGTCGCGATGGATTTAGTGACAGGGTTTCTGAGGTCTCTTTGAGGGAACGACATAGTATGGGTTGTCATCAACAGACTTACAAAAGTTTCTCACTTATTGCTAATCAAGGATACCTTTAGGGTTGATGAGTTGGGATGGTTGTACATCCATGAGATTGTACGTCTGCATTGAGTTCGACACTCCATCATTTCAGACAGGGATGCGCGTTTTACTTCTCAGGTTGGGCAGGGGCTACACAAAGATTTGGGTACACAAGTGCTTCTGAGTACAGCTTATCACCCCCAGACAGATGGTCAGTCCGAGCGTATGATTCAGGTGCTTGAGGATATGCTCCGAGCATGCATTCTGGATTTTGGAGGTTCTTGGGAGAAAGATATACCTCTTTTGGAGTTTTCATACAATAATAGTTTTCAAGAAACTATTCAGATGACACCTTATGAGGCTTTGTATGGTAGGCCATACCGATCACCCTTATGTTGGCTGGAGGCAGAAGTGGCAGCTTTGCTGGGACCGCGTCTTGTTCAGGAGACCATAGAATAGATAGAGTTGATTCGAAAGAGGATGGCTACTGCACAGTCTAATCAGAAGTCTTATGTAGATTAGCTGAGATGACCTCAAGAGTTCGAGGTCGGGGATCATGTTTTCCTGCGTGTCACACCGAGGTTGGAACACAATAGGATCAGGAGACAGGTAATCTTTCACCGAGGTACTTCGGGCTGTTTGAGGTGTTGGAGAGAGTTGGACCGGTGGACTATCAGTTGTAGTTACCTCATAGGTACCAAGCTATGCACAACATTTTCCACGTTTCTCAACTCTGACGTTACTTTTTAGACCCGTCTCATGCTTTCCAACCCGAGGAAGTCGAGTTGGAAGTGGATGCATCTTTTGAAGAGAATCCTATCTGTATCATCGATCATAGTATAAAGGTTCTCCATGGCCTTTATTTTCCTCTGGTATGGGTGCTATGGTAGCACAGGCGAGTACATGATGAGACTTGGGAGAGGAAGGCTGATGTACGATCGCAGTGGCCGGAGTTGGTCAGGGTTTCTTCTTCTACGCTGCACTAGGGAAATTCGAGGATGAATTTCTTCAAGGGGGGAAGTTTATAAGAACCCAGATCTTCTTTTCAGGTATGTTTTTCCTTTTTCTGGAGTTTTTGAGAAAAGAGGAGTTTCTAGAAATTTTTGAAGTACATGCCGTGTACTTTATGAGTACACGCCGTGTGCTTCCTTGCTGCTGAAGGCGGTGTACTGGCCGTGTAGGGGCCACACACACGGCTGTGTAAGGGTGTTTGGAGGCCGCTTAAAGCCGAGTACAGAAAAGGTGAGTACACGCCATGTACTCCAAAAGTACACACCGTGTACTCCAAAAGTACACGCCATGTACTCCAAAAGTACACGCCATGTACTCCAAAAGTGCATGCCGTGTATTTTGTTTTTTTCATTAAATAGATCGGGGTCACATTTAATGGATATGGGTGTCTTCTTCTTCAGCTTAAACATATCGGAGCACCTGTACGGCGCTGAGACTTCCTTGAACCCCTGATCGCGCATTAGTTCTCCGAATCATCTGCTGTTGATTGTGTTGGAATCACATCGGTGTGTTCTCTCTTCTGCTGGAACCCCGTTTCATGATTAATATTCTTTCCAAGTTATCATGGGTTGAACATTTTATACATTTTCATAGATATACAGCATTCTAGGGCGATTCAGGACTCATGGTTCAAGTATATTGATCTCCTAACGCCGAGGTAGGTGGTTTGTGCCTTTCTGTAGAAAGCCTTTGAGTATTATGTGCAAATTCCACCAATACCCTTGAATAGGGTATTGCGTGTTTACTATTTTTCCCCTGTTGTTTGCTTGATTTTCTTTTATGACTAAGTAGAGGTTATTGTTTGTGAATAGGGTAATTTTCAATTCTTTTGATGTATTGCCCATGCATGTTTTGTCTGTTTATGACCGTTTGGTCTAGTTTTTCCTGTTTGGATATTGCCAATTTCCATGCCTAGTATTTTAGGATGGTGTTCTTTTTCTGACATGTTGTTATGCTATAGAATGCTATCCAAGTAGTTCTTGAGGTTCACTTTGTCCGTTATGAAATGCGATACTTGCTGACTTTACACAGGGCTATGAGAACCTAGTGTACTAGACCATAGGGACAATGGACTTAAGGGCTTCTCCAGAGTGTCCTATTAATTTACGATGCGAGACCAGAGGAGAAATTGACATTAAGTTCTTTATCAGAGAGTCTATAGTTCCTCGACGTGGGTCACCGAGGGAATGTGATGTAAGTGCTTCCCTAGAGCCCCTTTAGTACGATACGAGACTATAGGAGGAATTGACAGTGAGTGCTTCCTCATAGATTCTATACTTTAGCTGAACCATAGGGGTGAGACTGTGTGTGCTTCCCAGAGGGTTGCTTGTATCTCATAAGCATGACCAGAAGGGGTAGGCAGTGAGTACTTCCCAAAGGTTTACCTGTTTGTGTTTATCTACTTTGTTTAGCTATTTCTTGATCTTGGAATGTGGATTGTTTACTACTGAGTACTTTCCTATTTACTACTTTCTGTGCTTTTACCTGCCATATATTCACTGACTGTTAGGCACAAATATTCGGGTGGTTGCCTACTGGGATTAGTCTCACACCCTGTTTGGGTCATGATTTTGGGCCAAAACAGATTATATTGTTGCAGGTATAGATAAGGGAAAGCACCCTTCTACTTCATGTTCTTGATTGTTTTGAAGCTGGAGAGCATGAGACCAAGATATCGCTAGCGATGCTGAGGAGTTTATCTGCTTTATTTTTCTCTTTGGTTTAGCACTATTTTATTTCAGTATTGTGACTTGTTTGGCTACTTTCCTAGACATATATGTAACATGTATCATTTATATATATATTTTTCTACAGCTGTTTCTTTATCAGTCTTCCGCTGTTTACTGTTGTTGGATATTTACTGCTTCCGCTATTGTGTGTTGTTTACATCTGTTGTGTACTCTGCCAATGAGTGCATAGTTTCCCCACTATCACACCCAAGGCCCTCGCTGCTAGTTGACAGCCTCTGGCATTCGGAGAAATGCGCTTGAGTCCATTTGACCAACTGGGTACGGGACCTCTGGGTGGCTTCCAGAACCGAGACGTTACATTAGGGTTCAAGAGAAACAAGGAAGGTTAAACCAAATGTAAGGGACACCCTATATTTATAATACAAATCTAACTGTATAGAATCATAGTGTGACAATTATGGTCATGAATTGATAGGCCAATTTCAAACGCACTTATGAGGATCATGACATGATCCTCCCAAGAGCTCTCCTTCTTTAAAACTCGGTCAAATCCTTTAAATTAGATATGATTAAGGAAGGTCCCAACATGATGAAGATATCCACCTTGTAATTTTCAAACCCCAGAAAATCACTACATGGATTTGGACCACGGCATGGTGCAACAAGAGCACCGCAATGGGATGACCTTTAAGAAGACACAATTAAGGAATTTGATAACTGGAATTCATGGTGTGGTGTCAATAATCACAATATGAGAAGATATTAGAGATGGTCCACTAAAAATTATGGGGTATTTATATAAGGATCCATTAATATGTAAGGGTTACTTATATAAGTATTTCTTAAAAAATAACTAAATAAACTCCCAACGACCAACTCGACATGGCACAATACTCATGGACATGACAAGACACCCACCCCTCAGGCCAAGAACCTAACAATCATGGTGCGACCAACAAAGCCCCACTAAAATAGTGTAACTCCTAACTCTCATGGCCTATACCCCAATTTGTGACACGACTCCCACTATGCCAAAATTGGTGTTTAAGGGCGATTTTTTTTCGTTTAGAGGTTATTTAAACTACTGCTAAATCGTTCTGTGATGGTTTTAGAAAACTATCCATAAATTGTGTGTTGATATTCATTTAACAGTGCTCTTTTAAAATTAGGGAAATCATTTAGTAGTGGTTTAAAGAGCCGCTAGATCATTTCATGCCATATTATTTATTTATTTTTAAAATTTTCATAATTAATTTTTATTTTTATTTTATTATATGTTGATTCTCGTAATTTATTTATTTATTTATTTATTTATTATTTTATTATTTTGTTATTTTATTATTCTCATAATTTATTATTTATTATTATTTTTATTATTTTTTCTAATTTTTGAATTATCATAATTAATTAATTAATTAATTATCCTTTATTATTTATTATTATGCACATGCAGATGCAGATGCACATGTATGCATATGCCATATATATAAAGTTTGCATTGCATGAGATTTGAACCCCTTACCACCTGCTTATTCTCAAAAGACTTTACCACTCTAGTAGACTCTTCATGTGGAAAATCAATAGAATTTAATATGCTTATATATATATATTGATGTATAAACAATAAACAAATAATAAATGAATAATAAATAAATAAATAATAAATAAATAATAAAATAATAATGAAAAATAAATAAATAACAAATATGAAGTTAATAATAAATTGATATTAAAATAAAAGTAAATTAATAATAAAATAATAAAATAATAAAAAATAAAAAATAAATATATAATTAATACATACATAATAACTAATTAATAAATAAATAAATAAGAAATAATAAAAAAACAAAAAATAAACAAATAAATAATATATAAGTAATAAAAAAATAAAAAAATAAAATAAAAAATAAAAAAAAATAAAATAATAAAATAATAAAATAATAAAATAGTAAAATAATAAAATAATAAAATAATAAAATAATAAAATAATAAAATAATAAAATAAAATAATAATAACGGAAAACAAATAAATAATAGATAAATAATAAATAATAAATGGTAAACAAAGTATAAACAGTATATTATTATATAAATAAAAAATAAATAAATTAATAAATTAATAATAAATAAATAATAAATAAGTAAATAACTAATAACAAATAACAAATAAGAAATAATAAATATTAAATAAATAAGTAATTAAGTAAATAAATAAGTAAATAAATAAATAAATAAATAAATAATAAATAAATAATAAATAAATAATAAATAATAAATAACTAATAGATAATTAATAAATAATAAATAGTAAATAAATAATATATAATTAATAAATAAAAAATAAAAAAATAAAAAATTAATAATAAATAACGAATAAATAAATAATAAATAAATAAATAAAAAACCATAAATGAATAATATATAAATAATAAATAAATTATGAGTTAATAATAAATAAAGAATAAATAAATAAATAATAAATAATAAATAAATTATAAAGAAATAAATATGAAATGAATAATAAAATATGAATGAAAAATAAATTAATAATAAATAAATAATGAATAAGGTGTTAATAATAAATTAATAGTAAAATAATAGTAAATTAATAATAAAATAATAATAAATTAAAAATAAATTAATAAATAATGTATATATAATAACAAAATAATAAATAAATAAATAGCAAATAACAATGAAATAAATAATAATAAAAACAAATAATGGAAAATAAATAAATAAATAAATAATAAATAATAAATAATAAATAATAAATAAGAAATAAGAATTAATAAACAATAAATAAAAGATAATAAACAATAAATAATAAATAATAAATAATAAATAATAAATAATAAATAATAAATAATAAATAATAAATAGTAAATAATAAATAATAAATAATAAATAATAAATAATAAATAATAAATAATGAATAATAAATAATAAATAATTAATAAATTAATAAATAATAAATAAATAAATAATAAATAATAAATTAATAAATTATGAATAATGAATAAATAAATAATAAATAAACAATAAATGAACATTAAATAAATACTAGATAAATAATAAACAAATAAATATTAAATAATAAATATTAAATAGATAATAAATAATAAATAAATATTAAATAGTTATTTAACAATAATTTAATGACAAAAATAAAACAATAAAGCATAAAGTAATAATAAATAAATATTAAAATGATAAATAATAAATAATAAATAATAAATAATAAATAATAAACAATATACAATAAATAACAAATAATAAAATAATAAAATAATAAAATAATAAATATATATAAATATCTATAAATATATTTACATGTAACAAAATTAACATAAATATATATAAATAGACATTTATGTTACATAAATATATATAAACAGACTCAGATATATAATTCTTCATGAGCAAATATATATATATATATATATATTAGGTGTTTGAGAGTATAATTACTTTTAAACACACACACACCTCATAAATAGACCTGAAAGGCAGGCTATATCCCCCTAAGGATAGACCACCCATCAAGGGTTATTTCTTCAGTACATGACCCATAAGCCCAATAGGCATGAAGTCGATTACATGGGCCGTAGGCCCAATGGGCATGAAAACACATTACATGGCCTTGAAGGCCCACATTTTTGACCCAAAGGCCCTCCGGTATATAATGATGCTACAGTACCCGGGCTGCTACGATACTTACTATAATGTTGCCAGCGCAATAGTTCCTGCTACAATGCCCCCACCGTTACACACCACCGGTGCTATAGTTCTGCCGCCGCTACAGTTCTGCTACATTTCTGCTACAGTACTGCTACAGTACCAGAAAGCATAATAATTGCAACACCATCAGATCAATAGGTATGTAAATCAGTGGAATAAAATCATAAGTGACACAAAAATCATATGAAGACACTCTTAAACAAAGATAAAATCTCATCGAATGTGTATGATATATATATATACTTAAATTTATTTAAATATATCATACATTAATATTTATTTACATATATTAGAATATAAATATAAATATACATCTATTTATCAATACACCCACATATGTGTCTATTAAAATCATTTATATATGTGTATATATATATTAATATAATTTTACTATAAATTCATTTCTATACTATATTTAATGATAATTATATATTTATATAAAAATACATTTATATATGATATATATACACAATATTATTAACACACAAGTATATATTTATATTTGTCAAATACACACACAAATTTTTACCTATATATTTATTTATTTAAATATATTAGAATATACATATAAATATATATATTTTTTATTAACACATACACATTTATATATAAATATTACCATTATAGGTATATATATACAAATTAATGCATTTTTATAAGGTAAATAAAATAAAAAATCATCTATTTTAAATGAAATGAATAAAAAATAATTATTTCCACATGGTTTATATATTTAAAAATACATTTCTATGTAAATACGTGTTTATACAAGTAATTTATTATAAGTAAATATAAAAAAACAAGAATATATTTAATTATAAATAAAAATATATTGTAAAAAATGACAAAACTTCTGAACCATAGTATCAATAGGAATATAATCCCTAAGAATATATTCAGTCCCCACCAAAAAAAGATAAGACCCCCTTAAACGAGGATGAAATTCTTTCAAATGTTAAAAAATTTGGATACCCCGACTAAGAAAACACTTTTGGAGGCCTTCTGGGCCTTTTTTGGCATAAAAAAATGTGATCAAGGTTTCTCATGTTATAAAGAAATGATCTCATTACATGCTTCAATTTAATATACGGTAAAAGCCAACGGACACCCAGATCAATAGTTATGGCCGTTTGAAGTTCAAGTTGAATTTCTTACTTTTATTAGAACTATATTAAATTTTATTATTTTAATTATTACAAAATTTAAATATGACATGGTTTTATTTCATTTCATAAGCTTTGATTTGATTGGTTTTGGAGCTAAAATGGACTCTTGGATCAAAAGTTATGGTCAATTGATGCTGAAGTGTGATTTTCAACTTATTGAAGATTTGTTTGAAGTTTCAAATTAATATTAACTAATAATAATAAATATTTATTAATTAAAAAATTATAATTAATTAAAATAAAAAATAATAAACTATATATGATAGTAAATAATAAATAATAAATAATAAATCATAATTAAATATTTTATTTTTTTATTTTTTTCTTTAATTTATCGGCGATTTTTAAAAAACGTTGGTAATTTTTTTGACAAAAAAATTTAAAAAATAAAAAAATATTTAGAATTCCTTTAGCAGTAATTCTTAAAACTACTTCTAAGAATCTGTACAAATTTTTTTCCTAAAAAAAATTAGTTCTGGATTTTAAAGCTCCTGCGAAAAAACCACCGTTAAATCGATTTTCCCTTTAGTGTCTATGTCGTGGCCAAACCAACCATGCTACAATGTATATCATCACATCGTGGAATACCCATTCCACCTAAAATCTAACAAAAAACACCTCTCTTCCTCTAATTATCTCCAACACCACAAATTTAATACCTTAAGATTTTAGTATACATATATTCTTAAATTAATATTCCTTAAAAATCCTATTTCACACGCAACACTAAACCAAAATGAATTGTGACACATTTTATTAAGATAAATATAACCTTTGTAAAGTAGACATTTAATTGGTGTGTACAAATATAGGTAACCAAATTATGAAATATATTTATAAAGAAAAATAATGTCCACTTTTAATACTAATGCACTGAAGAAATTCAATTAGTATAGCTAAACAACTAATCATATCATTTTATGCTTAAAATGTATTTTTCTAAAATTGTATTTCTATGTGCTATTCATTTTTATTTCAATAAACTAATTATATTATGGTTATATGATGATAAAACATATTATTTATATAAAAAATATATTAACACTAATTTAATTATAAAGTGATTGGAAATAAGAATAAGAACAACTATATTTGAAAAATTTATTTTCTTATAAAATTTATTTTTTATTATATTATATATTTGCCTTTAAAAGTTTAATATTTAAATTTTCAAATTTTAATTTGTACAAAATGAGATTTATTTTTAACTATTAATGTTAATATTAGCTTAATATTATTTTTTTATATTTTTTTTTAAAAAATTGTTTTTGAGGTGAATAATACAAAAATATCATTTTTACAAATATCGTAACTTTTAGGAATTCATCAGGATATATGTTTGAAATAAAATTTATGAAAAAATTTCATATTAAAATATTTATTTAATAATTAAGATTATATGTGTAAAAATTTATATTTAGTTTAGAAACCTATGATTAACATTTTGCGACCTAAGTAATATTTTTTCTAGAAACTGTTTTTTTGCATTATACGTTAACTATTTTTTTCAATTTTATAAATTTAATATTATAAAATGATTTTATTATTTTTAATAATAATATCTAGATTATCTAATAATGTTAATCTTATATCTTGGCATAAAAATAAGTTTTTGAGGTAAAACAATAAGTTATCATGGTAAAATTAAATTATGGTAAAACATAAAACTAAGGAGAAAAAGGCTAAAATTCCTCAAATATTTTCTCCAAATGAATATTTGAGGGATTTATTGACTAATTTTTAACCATATCCTTTATTTTAAACATTTGTATCTACTTTAATTTGAAAGTGACATGAAATTGAAGTCAAAGTTTCATATATTTATAAAAGTGTCACCCCTCTCACTTATAAAAGGAGCCCTTTAGCACCCCTCATGTACACACACCATAAGATTTTTGGATCAACAAAATTCCACCCAAAACTCCTTCGAAATCTCTTTCTCAAATCTTATAGGTGCTAGTCTCACTAAGTTCATTCTAGGAAGGCGTGAGGTTTTGTTCTAATCAGTAAGCTAAAAACTCTTAATCACTCCCTTTCTATTTATATTCCAATATTTCTTATTCAAACTCCACAGAATATATTTTACAAATTAAAATATAATGAAAAATTATTATTATTATACTAAAATTTCATTATGATAATGGTATAACAATTATCTACCCTCCCTATTTATAAAAATAAGGACATCATTTCTGTGTACGTGCGGACTACCGGTTCCATAAAACGACATATTTAGTTTTTCAAAAGTGCCTTACATAAATGTTTATAAAAGAGTATTAAATGAATAAGTATGATATTTATAAAAAATTTAATATTATGAAAATATAAACCATTTTCTACATTCCTACCATTCTATGAAAAATGAGATCATCGACTATGTGTACGTGCGGACTACCGTCTCTATGAAATTATGTGTTTTATTTTTCAACACTGCCTTACGTAGATGGTTATAAAAATGTAATTTATGAATATATATGATATTAAATAGCAGTAAATTTTCTATAAAATATTATTTAAGGAAAACACAATCATTAATTATTATTACAAAGTAACTTTCTAATATCAATAAATTACCCGAAACAAGCTCATCATGGATTCAATTTGGATAAACCATACTCATGACTTCCATAGAATAAAAATGGTAATTCATATATAATTGAAAAATAAAGATTATAATATCTTTAATAATATATGAATTATGAAATTTTTATTAAATAATGGGGACCATCAACACTATTAAGAAACACATACGAAACCATCAAAATTACTAACATTCATTAGTGAAAATAAACATTAATTAACTAAAATATATGTAGTAAATGAGTATAATTAAAAAATATAGAATCTATTATATGTGAATAAGGTTATTAAATTGATTATTAAGATGGTTATGTTTATTTTTTAGGAGTTTAAATAGATTTATTGAAAGTTGGAAGTAAAAGATAATATTTCTCATATTAATTTTCTTTCTTTACGATATATGCCATATTCACAGCTTTTTTTATTTTATGTGGTGTACATATGTAATATTTGAAGTATTATATCATGATTATATTTATATTCATTTTATTTAAAGTTTCATTTCAAGTTATCTTCTTTAAGAGAATTCAATTTAAAAGTTAAAAATCGGTAAGAGTTTCTTCCAACTCAATTTCCATTCATTGATTTGTGATAGTTCTTGAATTATATTCATATAAGTGGGGTACAATATAACTTATGATTGAATTATATTACACTTTATCTCATGTTTCTTGGTATTTAAATTCATTTCTCATTAACTTATTTTCAAAGGATTTTTAGGTTAATTATTCTTTTTTGATGGATTCTTTTCTTCATAAAAATGTAATGTAGTTAAGAATAATCGTCATCCTCTTTAATGGTTAATTCTCTTCCATATCCATATTCTCTATTTACTCAAATTTTTTTATTTTTTATTTTGAAACCCAAATATTTATTATTTCACATGATATTCTTATATATCCTCACATATTTTAAAAGAAGGTTTTATAATCCTTTTCATGTAGTGGGTATCAAAAAAGGTATTTTAAAATATAAATTTTTCACTTTCACGATGACATATTTTATCTTCAACTCCAAATTAACATTATTAGACTTTATTTATTTTTTTAAAATTAATTTTTTTATATATATATTTTTACATGATGTTTTAAAAATTATTCTAGTCATTTTCTTGAAAATTATTTTTAAAAAAAACTTAGGAATTTATTTTGGAATAAAATTGACTTTATTTAAAAAAGTGTAAAAGGAATCTCCTTTTAAACATTTTACATAAAAAATAATTTTCCCACCCTCTTTATCATTTTTATTTAAGAAACTTTCCCTATAAAATTTCATGTTTTTCAAAATTAATTTATATTCCTTTTGTTTTATAAAATATTTTCTTAAGAAGGGTATACAAAAATATAAAGAGCATTTCTTCTTCTTTCTCCAAGTAAAATTTTAATGGTCTTTTAAAAGTATTTTTCATCTATATCAACACAATTTTATGTTTTTTATATTTCACTAAGGATATTTTATAATGACACCATCAATATTTTTTCTCTAAATGGATTATAAACATGTTATTCTATTTATTGGGAAGGGAAATTATTGAAATATCATATGTTTTTTATTTCAATAAATATTTTTATTGATTAATAAGATAAGTTGATCATGTATTTTATTGATCATTCAATATATGATGAAATAATTCAATAAGTGTAAGTTATTTGTGTATGTTTATAAACTCTGCAACTTTATTTTGTATTTTTTATTATAAATAATATTTATGTGCATAATTTTTTTTGATATATTTAATGTGATTATATAATAATTATTTATATCATGTTTTTAATAAATTTTATTAATATTTAATAATCTTTTAGTGTTTTATTTTTAGATAACACGTGTTAGTTATAAATTTTTTCTACAGTTAGTTATAATTTTTTCCTTTGTTAGTTAAAATTTTTATCTACCATTAGATATAAATTTCTTATATAGTAAGTTATAAATTTATTCTTCCATTAGTTCAAAATTTCTAATACTGTTAGTTATAAATTATTACTACCATTAGTTAAAAAGCTATACTACCATTAGTTTAGAAATATGCTACCATCAGGTCATAAAATATGCCACTATCAATTTAAAAAATATACAACATTCTGTTTAAATTTTTTTCTACTGCTAGTCAAAAACATTTGTGGGGCCATCACTTATAAATTGTGAAACTATTATTTATGAATTCTTCAAACATGAATGATAATGGTTCCTATTTTCCAAGATCAATATTTTATACTAACATTCCTAAGTTTAATTTAAATTGTTTATCAAAATTGAATTTTTCTCTATTTTTCAAAATTTTAACTTTTTATTTACTACATCTTTATAATAAATATTTTAATTATTTTATTATTTTATATATTTTTAAATCATGTTTAGTCTATGAGAATAGTTTTTAAATGTTTTAAATATTTTTTATTTTATTCTTCTTGTTCATAGAAATATCCAACATTTGTTCCGTATAATTTGAAATTATTTATTAGTTATTATATTCTTAGTTTCAATTGTTACAAAATTATTTATTAATATTTTTAAATGTTTTGATTTGTTTTTAATATATTAAAATCATGTTAAAAGTGTTTTTATATTTTATTCATTTATACCGAAAGTATTCCAAAGCATATTTACATAATAATTTTTTTGTGATATTCATGGAATTATTTGAACAAATATCATGGAATTAGTATGATTTTTTTAATTTATTTGAGTCGTTGAAATTAGTTCAAATGATTTATTTAAATTGTCCTAAATTTCATAAATATTTTTAGAAACTATTTTATCTTTGATAAAACTAGTTGAATCTGTTTTTATTACTTTGAATTATTATAATGGTTTATTTGATTGTGTATCCCAAATAGTTTTATATTTAGGGGACGTGAAGGTTTCTTGGAATGACCATGATTACATATAATGATAATCATTTTACTCAAAACAATTCCAAGCGCTCTTACTCTGATAAATTTCAAGTGATCACACACTCAATTGTTTTCATTATCTATGATGAACTCTCAAGGTAGGAACAAATCATATTTGAATTCATTCACCATGGGAAGTTGATCGATACCTTTATTGGAATACCCAGAGTAAACTATCAAAATCATTAAAAAAGGCCTCTTTCAATTGTTTCATCAACATCAATCTTCTTGATTCTGTTTAGTTGTAATCATTTTTCTATATTTTTTGTCAGGTAGAGGTCTGTATTTAAATCTTTTATCACATAGGTTATACAACATATAAAAGGTATTCTTTGTTTATGCTTACCCATCTAAAAAAATTACCCTTAGGTTGAGGATTCTCCTTTTAGAAAAGATATGGTTTTTTCTGCTCCTATAAAAGGCTGTGTAGTAGGTTTTGTGTTTCTCCTCACAAAGTCCTAGGTTGGGATTCTTCATGTAATAAAATTATAGGTTTAGATTCATCCATTTTTAATACTCTCTCTCTCTCACTCATAGTAGGTGCTATACTCCATCTGTTCAGGTGTGGATAATGGACTAGGTTGATTATACTGAACCATTATAAAAATTCATTATGCTATTATATTTTATTTTTTTGCGTACACTCATCACGCATTACACTTATCTATTTATTCTTGACTTGATAATTTTCTTAATCCATCATTTTACATGTTTTATTTTTTAATAAGTTTTATAAAATTAATAAAGGTCTATTCATGGCCTCTCGACCATCTTACCCCACCTTTCCAATCTAACACTTGTTATAAAAGGGTGAACATTCTTAAGGATTTATTATCACTTTTATTATTGTTATCAATACCAATAATTGGTATTGATAGGATGAACCATCTTGGTATTATCATCTTAACTATTTTGTATTTTATTGATACCATTAATTAATATTAGTGTTTGACCTTAAAAAGATAGTTTGTTTTTATATTATTTATTTTTGAGGTAACTTGTTTCCAAGTCCTTAACAAAGGAAAGATCAATTTCTATAATGAAAAATCTAGAGATTAAATTATTAAATACAGTGATATCTCATCATTTTAATGGAAGTGATTACAGATATTAGAGAGACTGAATAGAGGTATTTTTGAAAAATATAGGTGTTTAATATTTGAATATCTTGACTAGACCTTATAAAATATATTAGGCTGAACTTGGTACTTTAAGTGGAAATGATGCTACAAAATATGTTTTGAATTAAAAAGTGATGAATTTTCTTTATTGATCTCTTAGTAAAAGTGTTTATAGTCGTATATCTTCTTATTAAACTGCTTTTGACATCTAGAGGACTTTAAAAGTCACTCATCAAGGAACTAAAAAAGTATAGATAACTAATATTGGAATTTAAAGGGATGAATTTCAATAATTTAGAATGTATAATCATGAAATTTCAAAAATGAGATGTTTAAAAGATTCAAAAATATTATCAAAAACATCGTTACACTTGGTGAAAATGCAAAGAATGAAGTGCTGATTGAAATGATACTTCGAGACTTACAAAAGAAGTGGAATTCATTGGATGTTGTTATTAAATAAAGAAAGTTTTCTTCAAAATACTCTCTAGATGATCTTGTTAGAGCATTACTACAATATGATCTTAAATTGAATAACAATGAGCTTTAATCATATGAAAAAATAATGGGAGATGACTTTAAATTTAAATATGTTTACGCTAACTCTTGTAGTGAATCCTATGATTATTATAAATTAGAGAAGGATGAAGATCTATATAAAGTTACAAAATTCATTTAACGACTCATAAAGAAAAATTATTCAACCAAAAATTATAAAGTTAAAAACAATAAATACAAGAAGAATTTGAGAAGAAATGACATAAAAGGTAAATCCATTATTATTTTTTTATGAATTTAGGAAACTGTACCATAAAAAATATGAGTGTAAAAAGTAGAAATAATAGGGGAGAGATAAGAAATAAAATAAGGAAATGAAATATTCTTATCATGTTGGTTGGAGTTACACTGAAGATTTATACTCTAGTGAATAATTTAGAAGTGATAAGGAGATTGGTAACTTCTCTCTAATGGGAAAATATACTTAGGTAATAGATTCATTTGATGATATGTTAAATAATGCTAATTTTTTTTGGTGGTTGAATAAAATATAGTTACAAATACTTTAATTTTGATTCTGATTCTAAATATTTCTCAAGTTAGGATTATGATAAATCTGAAGTTAAATATTTAATGGAATTATTTGATGGATCTCAATAGGAAATAATTTTTTTTTCTAAAAATTATGAAAATTTTACTAAGGATCATAATAAGGTTTCTAAAGAATAGGAAAATCTCGTTTTCAAAAATGTAAAATTGAAAAATTATATTTTTGAGTTTGATAATAAAAAGGAGAAGATGAATATTGTTGAGAATAATATTTCTATGATCTAAAAGGAAAATAAATGTTTAAGAAATTCTGATTCATTTATAAAAGACAAAGCCTGTGATGATCTTGAGATTGTTTAGAAAGAGAATGTTAATATGAAAAGGAAGTTTTCAATTTAAAAGAAATGTTTTCTACCTTTGTTTAAGGTAAAAAATATATGATAAGATGGTAGCTATGATGAAACAAAATATAGATAAGATTGGTTTTAGTTATAATCATATTATTCCTAATATGTGCAAGATTTTTTTGTCAAGATTTATATAGAAAAGGTTTCAGTTATAATCATATTATTCCCTCAATATCTTAGTGTCACTAGAGTTTCTATATGTATAAATTTATCTTCTCTAGTTCCTTACAAGAAATGTTTTAAATCTTATTGGGTCTGAAAAAATTATGTTACTTACCCAATTGGAACCAAAATAGCCTAGGTATAAAAAAGTGTTTATGTTTTCTTTTTACAGGACTCTCCCACATGTACTTAAATCTTTTAGAGGCTAGTAAGAGTACATAATTTTGGTATAGGTTAAACTTATGGTTGATATGTGATTTAATGTTAATGAAATCTCGAATATTTTGGGGAAAATATTAATACCTTTTGAGAGTATACAAGATTAAGGTATATATAAATTTATATAAACTTTTATGTTATTTTGGGATTAGGATTGGAGAAAATTATTGAAAACCCTAGGAATAAGAATAAATATAGGAAAATATCTTAAAATTTTGGTAAATTATAGAGTGTGTATTTTCCTATAAATAACATCCCTATTTGAATACACACAAGAAAATGTAAGATCCGTCACAAATACACGTAGGGGTTATAAACATGAAAAGTCTAGTTGGGAATTAACTTGATCTTCACCTCGTAAAAAACAAATAGTCCTAATGACATAGATAGTTTGAAACTTTCAAGTGAAATTCTTGAGTTATTCACAATCTTTTGAATAACCATTATAAAGGATTTTAGTACATTATTATGGAATGGTTATAGAACCTAATAAGAAAAGAACTATAAAGTATCATAGGTTGAAATTATGGAGTTAAAGGATGATATATCTTAGTATTTATTTTTCCTATAATGAATTTACTATAATATTATCTGATATTATCATAACCATTTGGTTTTAGTATTTAGTAGGAATTAGTATCATGAAAATGAAGCTATGAAAGGTAAGTCTCAAAAAACCCCTACGTATTATAAGAAAACTAAGGAATTATATTTAGAAAAAATGGTTGTAACAAATGAAAATCTAGACATATGCTTATTAAGAGGTAAAATATATATTTACTAGGATTATATAATATAATAATGTATATATATCATTAGAAATTATATATATTAAGCACCGTCTATGTTATAGATACTCTTAAGAATTTTCATTAGTGAATGATAATTAAAATCACAAATACATAATTTATTTAAGGGGATAATGTAACATCCCATGATTTTAGTATAATTTCTTCTTAACTAAATAATTATTAAATAATTTTTTCTACACACAACGTCAAACCAAAATAAATCATGACACATTTTTTTAAGATAAATATAATCATTATAAAGTAGTTACTGAATTAGAATGTATAAATTGTGGTAACCATATTATATATATAGAATGAAAAATAATGTTCACTTTCAATACTAATTCACTGATGAAATTCAATTAATATATATATAAACAACTAAAAAGATCATTTTATGCTTAAAAATATATTTTTTAAAAAATCGGTTTTCATGAGCTACACATTTTTATTTCAAGAAACTAAGTATATTATGGTTATTTGATGATAAAATAAATTTTTTATTTTAATAATATATTAACACTAATTTAATTATAAATCGAAAGGAAATAAGAATATGAACAATTAATATTTGTAAAATTTATTTTCCTATAAAAATAGTTTTAATTATATTCTATGTTTCCATTAAAAAGTTAAATCCCTAAATTTTATATTTTGAATTTGAAAAAATTAACTTCAAATTTAGACTCATAATTTTTATATTATCTTATGATGATTTTTCGGTTTTTTCCTAAAAAGATTGATTTTAATATGAATAGTACAAAATATCATTTTTACAAATAACATGGATTTAATGACTAAATCAAGATATATGCATGATTAAAAAATTTATGAAACATTTTTTATAATAAAATATATAGTTAATAAATAAAATTATAGGTTTAAAATATTATGTTTAATTTATAAACCCGTGATTAACATTTTGCAGCCTAAATTATATTTTTTCAAGAAACTATTTTTACGTGTTACACATTTATTATTTTAAAATTAATTTTTACGAATTTTATAAATTTAATATTTTAAAATGGTTTTCATATTTTTAATTATAATATAAAAATTATCTAATAAGGGTAATTTTATTTTTATGAATAAAAATAAGTCACCGAGTTAAAAAATTTGTTACTATGGTGAAACAAAATTATGATAAAAGTTAAAACTAAGGAGAAAGATCCTAAATTTTTTAAAAACTTGCCTCTAAATGAATAGTTGATGGATTATTAGACAAAAGGTAAACCCATATCCATAATTTTATACTTTTAGATCCACTTCCATTTGAAAGTGACATGACATTGAAATAAAATATTGGGTAATTACAAAAGTTCCACCCCTATCACTTATAAAAGGGGCCCTTCACCACCCAATCCTCCACATAAAAAAATACTTGTTTATTAACCAACTTTTTTCTAAACCTCCACCCAAATGTATTTTCCAAGTCCTATAGGTTCTTTTCCTACCAAAATACCATTCAATGATTGGTTATGGTTTTCTCAAGGAGTTAGGTAAAAACTCATAATCACACTTTTTTCCATTTCTATTCCATTACTTCTTCTTAAAACTCAAAAAAATATATCTCACCAATTATAATATAATTATAAAAATATTATATTGTTAATTTTATAACCATTTTCTACCATCCCCACTTCCTTATAAAAATAAGAACTTCGTTTGTGCGTATGTGCGAACTACCACCTCCATAAAGAAACATATTTCATTTTTCATAACCACATTACATGGATGGTTATAAAAGGTTATTTAATTAATAAATATAATATTTAAATTTTTTTAATATTATAAAAATATATACAATATTATACCTTTCTCACATTCATTTAAAAATGAGAACGTCGACCGTGTGTAGATGTGGACTACGACCTCCATGAAGTGATGTGTTTCATTTTCTATCACCACATTATATGGTTGGTTATAAAATTATAATTTATCAATATATATAATATTAAGGATTAATATATGAAATTTATAAGATTATATAATTATAACACAAGAATTAATGAATATTACAAAGTAACTTGATAATATCAGTATATTAATCAAAATAAGCTCGTTATGGATTCTATTTTCACAAACCGTAACCATGAATTATGTGGAATGAAAATGAGAATTCATAAATCTTTTAGATAAATTATAATATCTTGAATAATCTAGGAATGATGAACATTGTATCAATGAATAGGTTTTATGATGGTGTTACGAAACACATACCAAACTATCAAAATTACTAACATCCGATGAGGAAAATAAACATTAACTAACTAAAATATATTTAATAAATGAGTATAATTAATAAATATATAAGGTAATATATATTTTTATGGTTATAAAATAGGTGATTAATTTGTTTATGTTTATTATATATGAGTTTAAAGGGATTTAATGAAAGTCGAAAGTAAAAGGTAAAGGTTCTCATTACAATTTTATTTCTTTGAGAGATATTCCATATTCACCACTTGTTTTATTTTGTGTGGTGTATATATTGCCTATTTAAATTATTAAATCACAATTATATTTATATTAATTTAAATTAACATTCCATTTAATTTTCTCTCCTTTAATATATTTTTATTTAAAAGTTACCAAATCCATACCAGTTTTTATAATTCAATTTTTGTTTATTGAGATGTGATAATTTTTTTTGAATTTTATTTATATAAGTTGCATATAATCTAACTTATACTTGAATGGTATTGAAATTAATATCATGTTTCTGGGTATTTACATTAATTTCTTATAAAAATATTTTTTGAAGGATTATTACATCAATTATTCATCTTTGATGGATTCCCTTGTCTATGAAAATTCAGCACTGTTAAGAATAATCCTCATCCTGTTTAATGGTTTATTCTATTACAATTCCATATTATATATTTAAAAAATTGTTTTTTTGTTATTTTGAAACAAAAATATGTATCATATTATGTTATGTTATTATGTATCCTCACCAATTTCTAAAAGAAAGATTTATATTCCTTTTTATGATGTGGGTCACAATAATTTTATTTTAAAATATTGAAAAGGGTATTCATTTAATGATCATATATTTTCTCTTTTACTCTAAATATACTTACGTAGATTTTTTTTTCATAATTCCATTTTTTATATCTTTATTTTGAAATTATGTTTTAAAAATTTTTATAGTCATTTTATTTAAAATGTTTTTAAAAAATGACTATTGAATTTTTTTTATTAAATCTGAATTTCTTTACAAAAGTGTGAAAGAAATATTTATTTAAATATTTTCCATACTGATTAATTTTTCTCATTATGTTTTTCAATTTTATTTAAGAAAATTCCCCTCATATATTTCATGTTTTTCAAAATAAGTTTCTATTCCCTTTATTATATAAAACCTTTTCTTGAAAAGTGTAAAAAATAAAGGGTATTTATTCTTCTTTCTCTAAGTAAAATTTTAATTCTATTTTAAAAGTATTTTTAATATATTTAAACATCCTTTAATGTTTCTTATCATTCCCTAAATATATTCTATAATGATACCATCAAACGTTTTTATCTGGATGGCTTATAAACATATTAATATTTTTATTTACTAGGGAATTTATTGTCATCACATATGATATTTTTTCCAATAAAGATGTTTATTGATTAATAAGGCAAGTTTATCATGTATTATATTTATTAATAAATATATAAGGAAAGCATTTAATAAGTGTAAGTGATGGGTGAGGCCCAGAATATTATATTCCCTCAATGAATCAGTAGTTCTCATGAGATAAAAAGTTTGGGTATTTTATGTAAGCCTAACTATTTAAGAATAATTACTTAGTTACAGTCTTAATGGTAAGAATAATATATTTTTATAGTCATTATGGTAGGAATAATGTCTTGGATGGGGTCATAATGGTACCAATAATGTTTTCTCTATGGTCATGAAGACACAGATAATATATTGACTGTGGCCACACCCTTAAGAGTAATGTAGTTTTTAAATTCATGATGGTAAGATTAATGGATTGGATTAGATCTTGATGGGATGAATAATGTCATGGATGAGTCCTTGAGGGTAAGATTAAGATGGTTGGAAATATGAATTTCATCACCATGAAATCAGTTATTATTATCCATGTGATTATTTTTGTTGTCATGTCATGCATGGACTTATTTCTAGATCACATGATCAATAATATATAATTTTTAAAATGTTTCCTGATGTATTTGTAACACCCTAAGTTTTTAAAATAAAACTATGTTCGATATCATACACCATAAAAACATTGAGCTAAAACGATCCAAAAGATACTATTAGTTAAATATGATGGTTATAACCAACTATTGAATTGGGAGGTATGAATATGATTAAACAAATTATTAAATATATATAAAGGAAATACTAAACAAAAATGATTTTATTAATTTTAAGTAAATAAGCACTGAATTTTTAATAAAGGCATTTTATTCTTCAAAATATGTTTTCTTCAAAAATGGTTTTTATTACTTCTTCCGAGAGAGTATTATAATAAATTTCCTAAAAATTTATACATATAATTTTATTAAAAGGATAAATTTTTTGAAATAATCATTTCAAAATTATATTATATTTATTTCTTGATATTTTTTCAAAAAGATTCATTTTCCAGTGAATAGTGAAAAATATTGATTTTCATTGAACATTGTGTTCTTGTTTCAATCACGTGCAAATTTAAATTTTATTTAAAATAGTTTAATATTAAAATAAGTTATATAATATTATTAATAATTCTATAAAGTTCATTGGAATCAATTTTATTGTTTAATTTAGTATATGAACATTTTTATACTTAAAAGTGATTTTTTTCTTCTGAAAAACTGTTTTCGTTGTGTTTTTCATTTTAATCTTAAATTAATTTCTACCACTTATCGAAATGTAATATTAAAAAATGGATTAGATTTTTGGAATTATGATTTTTAAATTTTTTAAATAGTTCCATTTTATTTTCGGTCATTATGAATAGTAATCATGGTAAAATGTATCACATCGGTAAAGGGAAAATCAGGTAATTAAGGTTAAAAATAACGTAATAAGGAATAAAAAATCAACCCAAAATTGACTTTATAATATTAGATGAATGGATTTAATAAATTCCTATTAATTCTTCTAAAACATGGAAACTTTGTACCATAATGGTTTGATTTTAACCTTTATAATATTTAAGTGAGAGATAAAGAAAAAACTGTCACTTTTATTCTTTTAATATCGATAATATTTTGTGATAGATATACATAAAACTTATGCCCAGTTATAAAATGGATATTTGAAATATTAATGAATATTTGTTATCATTTTAATTTATTATAATATTTTAGTGATTTAATAACCATATTAATTTCTTAAGAAACACAGACATAATATTTACTCAATTAATAATGAAATATAATAAATGATTTTAAAAATACTAAAAGTAATAAAAATTGGTTGAATTATTGTTTTTTGGGAATTTTTATATAAATATGACATGTTAGGGATGTTTTAAATGATTATATTCAAATTCACTCTTTATATTTATGTTTTTAAAGACAAATTAAATAAATTGTGTCAAAAATGGTATTTATGATATTTTATAATAAATAATATTTTCTTAAGCAATTTAAAATACAAAAAAAATAATATTTGAAAACAATGAATGTTATATGGTTTAAAAAATCAACCATGGTCCATTTATTGGTCTTTTTTCATGATTTAGTAACATTATTGACTCTTAAATTTTATAAAACTTTAATACTATGGTAATTGTAAAAAGGTTTAATAGTGGGGGGGGGGGGTAAAACAAAGAGATAAGGGTAAAAACATCACCAAAACTTTACAAAATTTTATTGTATGAGAATTATTTAAATAAATATCCTATTATATTCTAATTATATCAATTTTGATCTATTTTGACATAAAATTAATTTATATTAATTTAATACTTTAAGAAATTCCAAGAATTCCCACCCCCTCACTTATAAAAGAACACTTGTTCTATCTTTTTTTACACCACTTTGAGCTACCTTGATTGACCAAACATTATTAATTAACTTCTAAAAATCATTATAAAAGTTATTGGGGTTCTTTACCTTCATAAAGACCAACCCTAGGTCCCTTAAGAGGAGATCTAAAGGAAGTATACCAAAGAAGAGCTGATCGTCTTTACAAGCTCTTTCAAGTTTATTTCTTCTTATAATTTATATTAATGTGTTGTAACCATAATAAAATAATATATCCAGGATCATAAATATATTTATATGTTTTTATGATTATGTTAAAACCATATTCCATCCCATTTCTATCCCATGAAAGTAAAAACAGCATTCGTGCGTACATATGACTTACTGTGTCCACGTAGTGGTGTAATTCATTTTTTTATCACCACTTCAATTGGATGGTTTTAAATATGTAACTAATAAATACATATTATATTTACGAAATAAATATTATGTTTATGAAATAAATATTCTTATATAATTTTAATATGACATATAATTTCTTACCTTCTAATTCATTAGAAAACTATAATGCAGCTCATGTGTATTTGAGGACTACCACCGTCACAAAGCGATGCAATTAGTTTTTCATTTACTATTTACAGGGATGGTAATAAGGATAAATTTAATGAATATATATGATATAAAAATTATTCTATAAAATATGATTATTATTTACCTTTCTTTCATTCCATCCATTAAAAAGTGAAAACAACATTTATGCGTTTGTACAACCTACCATCTCCATGAACGGTGTAATTCATTTTTCTATCGCTAGATTTTATAGTTGGATATAAATATCTATATGATGAATAAATATGATATTTATATCATGAATACAATTATGGATATTTTGGAACCATAATAAAATAAGAAGTTACAGAACTACCTAGACAAAACATAAATGAAAAATGAAGCAATTAACACCCAATAATGATAATAATAAAATATTGTTAACAAACAAGTAATAAAATGTTATAAGTATATCAGATATGATATTATAGATAAGTATATGAATATTTTATGAAACTATAATAAATCTAAAATAAATATACAAGAGGTTAAAATAACTAATGAGGAAAGTCAAACATGTGGTAAAAGGTTTCTTAACTCAATTTCCATTCACTGAGATAAACCTCTACATCATTGACTATGTTATGCCACGATTATGCGTGAAATTAAAAATAAATGTATTATATTGTATTTAACCTTTTTTTATGTATTTATATTTTTAAACAAAATCACTTCATTTATTAATTCTTATTTCAATGATATAATCTTTATAATGGATTTAATCTCAATTTACACTCCTTTGAGAAATATTTTATATTATGCACCTATTTACTTTATATGGTGTATACAATTCCCTTTTTTAGTATTTAAAATGAATATAGATTTATGCATGATGATTAATGATTCAATTAATTCTACTCTTTCAAGAGTAATGTTTAAAAGAAAAGACATTATTATTTCTCTTTTTGACAAGGAACATTTTTCTTCCATGTCCAAATTTTAAAAAATAATTTTACAAAAGTAATTTTATTTAATAAAATTATTTATTTATTAAATTTTAAGTTATTATTGAATTTTTAAAAGGTTTTAAAGTAATATTTATAATTTTTTCTAAGAGGTTCATTTTTTATTCCTTAAAAAAAGTTAAAATGAATGTTTTTTAACATATATGAAGTTAACATATTTTCCTTCTACCATATCTATTTTTCTCTCTTAAATCATTCTAAAAGTTTTCAATGGATTCAAAAATAAAAATATTTAATTAAATATTATTTTAATATTTCACTTTTATTTTCCTTATTTATATAAAGGATATGATTTTATTGAAAAACCGATATCCCTAATGAATATATGGTCATATCTTGTCTCTTATTAGTTTTATGGTCATTAACTTTATCTTGAAACATTCAATTTCTTTTGATCATTGGAAATTAAATTTATCTTAAATATCTATATAATTTTAATCATGGATATGATTATTTCCTAAACCATATACCATTTCTATATATGGTGTTTTACTTTGAAAGTTATTTGATTGATTGGGTAAATATTGATATTCTATATTATTTACTCAATAATAATATTTATCGATAAGTATTATTTTTATGAATTAAATTAAATATATTAGTAATTCATGGACATGCATAGATGGGTGGGGACCAGAATTATATACCCCTTCATGCATCAACAGGTCTCATGAGGCAAATCATTTGGCTAAATTAAAAGGGGTTTTCTTGTATACCTACCCATAAATTAAACTATCTTAGAATAAGGTCTTTATGGTATGGATATCATGATATATGAGTTCATAAAATCCAATATTAATAATTTATTTCATTTAGAATTCATTTATTACTATCCATGAGATTATTAAATTGATATTATCCATGGATTTATTTCATGATCAAGTTTCTGATGAAATAGAACATGTTTCTAGTTTTTTACCTTTAGATATTGATTATAATTTTTTTATGCACAATAAATTACCTTGTAATAAACCCTTACTAAGACTTTGAGATCACCCTTATTTAGTTTCCTTTCCCTAGGAAATGAAAAATAATTATTTAAATGAGTTTCAAGGATTCTGAACATTTTTTGTTATGTTTTGTATTATATTCATAATGTAAAATGGGTATCTTGTATGTATCTAGTTATTCAATTATACGAAAATAATAAGTCTATAGATACGATATCCCTTATATATTATACAAATAAAATAAATTAGACACTTACTTTGGGTTACTAGATTCATGGCGTTACAATATTGTTTATGACTTATTTATTTCACGATATATTATGATATACACTACTATTTACCATGCATTTGAGCTGAACCTTCTAATATTTCCATTTCCCAACGAAGACTGATAAGTACACTGAAACTTAGTGAAATAATACTAATAATTACTAATTACATTGTAATATAAGTAGATCAACTCACGTGATTCATGACACCATGAGCTACTCAAACCTAGATCTCGAAGCCACACTATATAACTATGCTATCATGACACCTCAAATTAGATAGGTTTTAGAGACGATTTATAGCATAGGGAAGACCTTAGGTCATCTCTAAAGAATATCTTATGGTTTTTGAGTGTGAATATTTAATAAATTTTATAAAACAAATGTAATATGGGTGGGGGGGGGGTGGGATTTTGAAAATAGTTTAAAGTAAAACGAATAATGAAAACTAATTTTGGATTTTATAAAATGAAGTAGTTTTTGATATAAATAGAATAAAGTTTTCATTGAAACTTCACTACACAATATTTCAAGTTCATAGTTCTTAGAAGTTCATGTAGGTTTGGGGTAAGCCTTTGGCGAGGTTAACTAGAATCCCTATACCCCTATGCCTTTTATATTAACGCATATTGAACCAAACTTTGACATAAAAATCATTAAGATAAGGTCTAGAAATTATGATTGGTACAAGAGATTAAAAATTAATTTTATATCTCTAATATGTGGGAATTAAAAGGATTATTTCATTTACCAATCAGAATAACACAATTCACACACTAAAAATCTCACACCGATTGATTATAAATAAATAAAATTGTATTCCCTATAATAAAAAATGCATTCAAATATAAAAAAATTAAGATAAAACTAAATGAAATGTTTTCAAACACAAAATAAACCAAATCAGTACCTAATTGGTGCTCTAAAACCTTCTTGATATGTGCATAGTTCCCTTATAATGACCACCCACCTTTAGCTCTCCATCAAGAGGATGATGTGGCTTAAATAGATCTCCTTCTTTATTTAAGCTCTCCCTATGAGGATAGTGATATCAAGTGAATCCAAGGTTATTATAAGAAACCTTTGTATCTATAAAATGAAATATTATCACTCCTTTTATGAACTTAATAATGAGGCACCCAAGGTTTCAATTTATATGTAATGAGAGGTAGTGGTTTTTTCACATAGTTTAACAAGACCAATTATGTCTTAGATTTAGAAAAGTAAATAGACCAATCTAAAATTTGAAACAATTAGAGGGTTTTTGGAATTCCTATTTAATTTATTTATAGAAAATTTCTAGGCCATTGAACTTATTTAATATAATATATTCTCAAAATATAAATCTTTACTCTTAACATGAAGCAATTTTAGTTTTCTAGATAGATCAATTTCTTTGGGCCACAAAATGGATGGAATGGGATTAATTTTATTTTAAAGAGTTGTATCCAACAATTTTAGGGATCCACCCACGAAATTTAATCCCATTTTGATGGGAATATTTTTATTACTATGAAAATATGTGCACATGTGTGCTTGGGATTCCATGAAGTTTGACCATTTTAATTCAACATCATCTTGGGATCTCCAAATCAACTCCACCTACAATGTAAATATCAAAACAAGTGAAATTAATATTTTTAATATTATTTAGAATTAACATATTGAATCAAATTAAAAGTGAAATTGAATATTTTTTTTTTAATTTGTAAACAAAAATAGGTTAACATAGTGGTATAAGGGTGAAATAGAATAACAAATCATTGTGCGCTCACACCCCCAAACCAAAACATTTTCACTTCTAGAAAAAGTAAAATTTCAGAAAATGATGCATGAATTCATTCCATAGTTTTTTGGGATTTAAAATTTAGAGGAAATTCAATTCATATTATCTATTTTAGAAAAGAAATAAATACACAAGGAGTTAATCCCAGTAAGCATGTATATGAGTATCACATAAATTATTTCAAAAAAAAAAATTCAATGAGATGCCTAATATTATTCCCATAAATGAAATACATGAGTCAAACATGCCAATAAATCCCCATGAGTGTGTGTGATAACCATTTCATCCTAATATTTCAACTTTTTATCCAGTAAATATGGATAATTTTAAAAAATTTCAACTTAGCATATTATTTCCATAAAACCTTCCCTATACAACTTGCAAAAAAATATCAATTCTCACCCACATTAGCATTCCTAGAATTAAAACCATACTCTTTTGACCTTGGTATATCTAAATGTTGTACATTTCATCACTCCCCTAGTTATTTTTTTTGTTATTTTGTTTTTTTTGAGGGAATAAAACAATTATATAATAGGTATACACACATAGGTCAATATGTTATAATAGTGAAACTGATTAAATAAGGAAGAAACATATGAAATATTCATTTTTTAAAACCAACTAACATTAACCTAACTTATATATACCTTAAATTAAGTAAGAAATATTCACACTTCATGGGTGAGTAAAATGATGTTTAGAGATGATAAGTGACACAATTAACCCATAAACTTCTTACACATAGGATATCAATATCTCGATGGTTTTGTAGAGATACAACCAATCATATCATTTAAAAATAACTTATTATACTAAAAGCAACCATTAATTTTTGCAGAAACTCACATTCCATTAATGAAATTAATTCTATTTAAATATTAAAACAACTTGAAATAGGGAAATTCAAAATGAATTTTCATAAATTACATGATGTGATGGAAATTTAATATGATTATTCAATTGAAAAAGTGAAATGAAATAACGAAAAATCTTAAAAATACAATCTAGCAAGCTAAAAGGGAGAAGAATAAGAAATATGAAAAACATATAAACTGACTTAGGAAAGTTTCAACCCCTCCACACCTATATTTTGTTGTGTCATAAAGTTAATTAAATATAAGGTAGGAAAGAAGGATATAACATGGTGTATGACACTGATAGATGGATTCTTGAAGGTGGAGTTCCTCCACTGGGGGATCAAGAATGTTTTCATGGAAGTGATTTAAGATATGCCATTGAAAGTGAATAACTATTAAGTTTATTCATTTTTAACCTAAAAAACCCAAAATGATAGAAATTAGTGATAGTGTATGGGCCAAGATAGTATGAATGAAACTTACCAAGGTGTAACTTTAACCTTGAATCATAAATAAATACCTTCTACCCAATGTGAAATTGATAAAACATTATGAGGAAGTCATGGGAAGTATTACTTCTTACCTTATATACTCTGAGGTTCTCATATTAGTCTCTTTGTAATTATTCTATCCCCCAAATCTATAATTTCCTTTGATTTCTCGCATCATAAATATTATAATTTTATTGTTTAATAGCCCAATAGGCTCGGCAGTCTATACAAACTGGTAGTTATTTTTTTTTTCCAAATACATGATGATAAGGTGACATTACAATGAGAGTTTTGAAAGTAGTATGATAAGACCATAATGCATCATTGAGTCTAATAATCTAATCCTTTCCATTCAGTTACACTATTTTTTCAAAAATTTATTTTACATCTATAATATGCGCCTTATCATTCCCATTGGTTTGGGGATGATAAATTGTAGAAACTCAATGATTGAACTCATACAATTAGAAAATTTCTTGCATTATGTGGTTGTAAAAATGAGAACCCTAGTCACTAATAATGAACCTAGGAAATCAAAACCTACAGAATATTTTGGTTATGAAAAGTTCCACCACTAAAATTGAGTCATCAGTCCTTATGGAACATGATTATACCCATTTAGATACACAATCCACTAACTAAATAATGTATAAGTTTCCCAATGAATTAGGAAATGACCCCATAAAGTCAATTACCTAAACATCTATGATTTCATAGAAAATTATGGGTTGTTTTGGAATTTCAGATCTTTTAGAGACATTCACTATCCTTAACAAGGATAATCTCTACCAAAATCATGGGAATCCTAAAAAATATTGGTCAAAATAGCCCAGAATCAAGTACCATATAATAATTCCCTTGGTTATATAGTTTCCTATACAATAAAGAGCATGATTGAACCCAAGGGTAAACTAAAACTCAATATCAGAAATATAATTCACTAGGACTTGATCACTACACATGCTCTAATGGTAGGAGTCATCCCAAATTTACCAACGATACTCAATTTTAAGATTATAAGATTTGTTTTTATTGACATAAAAATGAATGAAATATGATACCAAAGAATTTACAATGTCAACATACTAGGGAATTACATTTTTCTCCTGATACAATTGATCATCAGGAAACATACCATTTATAGGAATGTAGGGGGATTATTTACTTTTTGAGAATGAAAGGATCCTACTAATATGTCCTTCCACCACATTCTTTTCTATTTTCTTATCCCAAATTTCTAAATTGATTTCCTAAAGGAGGAGTATCCAATGAATGAGACATTATTTGGATTCTAGTTTCATAAGGAGATGTTTGAGGGATGCTTAGTCAGAATACACAATCACTTTAGACCTTAAAATATATGTCCTTAATTTATCCAAGTAAAACACAATTGAAAGAAATTATTTTTCAGTTATGGTATATTTTTCTTAGGCAGTGTTCAGTTTATTTGAATCATATGAAATGGAATATGGATATCTATTTAAATGTTATGAATAGACTGTCCTAACTATATAGTTAGACGAGTCACACAAGATCTCAATTGGTAAATCCCACCGATGTGGTTGAATTACAAATGGGTGATGGGTGAATCTATTATAATTTATTAAAATAATCCTCATGGTTTTTTATCAAAGAAAATGTCTTTATATTTTTAGAGTAATCAAGAGAGGGGGATTGAAATCTTGACAAATTCATGAATGAAAGGGAGATAAAATCCCACTTGTTCTATGAAAAACTAAAAATACCATGAGTTTTTGGGGAATGTTAACCCAAAAATGATATATAAATTTTATTTATCTACTTGGACACCATCCCTAAAAATGACATTTCCATGTACTATCCCTTATCATTCCATTAAATAGAATTTCTCATAATTTAATACAATATTATTTTTAATATGATGATGATGAAAAAACCTATACTACTCAAAACTAATAAAAATATAAATAATAGATAGTGAAATTATCCGTGAATACTTACTTGAAATTATCTAGATAATATATAAAATATAAACCATGCATCTTTATAATGTATATAGAGCATTAAATGGACCAAATTGAATCATCCTATATGAAAATGTTCCAAAAGGGAAAGTGAATCTTGTCTTTTCTTGATCCTTGAAGGAAATATAGATTTAAAAATATTTAAAATACCCATATAGGAAATAATATTGGGACTTCTCTACTGACCTCTCTAGTATTTGGTAAATGAATGATAAGGAGAAATGGTCATTCCTAGTGTGTTGGTTTAGTCAGTGATAGTATATACAAACCTGCGAGTTATTTTGAAAATGGGTTAGTACCAATTCATTTTCTTCATTTTTAATTATTGTTAGAATAGTTTTCTTAGGAACCACTTACACAAAACTAGACCATTTTCTGCTATAAATATGGTAAATGATTCCAATATCTAATAATTTGGTTGCCTCCTTTTTAATGACATCAAGGAGGTTTGGGTCTATTCAATGTCATTCATACTTCACTAGTTGAGCCTAATCATTTAATAATATATGATGCATGAAAATGGATGGGATAATACCAAGAACTTTAGAAAGTTCCCATCCTAATGGTTTTTTTACTCCCTTAAATTGTTAAATTATGATAATTAATGCTTTGTAGGGAGTGATCTGGAAATGATGATAGGAAACTTGTTTCTCTTCTCAAGATATAAAATTTTTAAAATTTGAGGTAGTGGTTTAGGTTCAAATTATGGGGTATTTTGGTTTGATGGAATGAACTAAGAAATAGAGAGGCATATGATCACACATAACCTATCAATGGAAACACCCCCAAATAAATAGTAAACATTTACAAGCTGAGAAGAATACTCAATGCTCATTGAGTCCTTAGTGTACAAGAAATCATCAATTAATGAACATGCATGAAATTTTTCTTAATCATTACAACAATAAACAAATGAATCATATCATATCATTTCTATCAATAATGAAAACATAGATAGGGTATTAGGTGAAAGAATATAATTTTATTTATGGAAAGGGAGTAAATAAATAAAACTAAATGAATAAGAGGAATGATAATCTAAGGGGTGATTCATGGAATCAAGGATGTTGAAGTGGAAGATGTAACCACCAAACTCCATAGAAAACGCTCCATTATGTTCAATAATTATGGGTTTTTCTGTTTTTAAGAAATATCTCCCCAATATTATTGGGTAATTTCAATTTATCCTATCATCTTCCAATTTAAGCACATAAAAATTATCAAGAAAAATTGAGTTTTTAACCCTCATAATAATATCCTCTAGAACACTAGTAGGGTGTGATATATGCTGATTTTCTAGTTGAATAACTATTCCTATCAGATTCATCCCCCAAAATTAAAATGAATATAAAATGGAATGATATATCACATTTATAAAGGCACCCAAACCAATCATTAAATCAGAAAGGAAATACTCTCCAATAATACATTGAATCGAGAATGGTATAGGATCATTGAATTTTTTGAGAAGTGATATGTCTATAAATATTGATATATTATTCCCTCAGATCACACTTTAATCAAATAAAATTCTCTTATAGTGTGTATTCATATCTTTTAGTAACTTGGTGTATAGTGGATTTTTTTAAATCATCAATCAAGGGAATGTTAACTTTAACCTATTTTAATGTTTCCAAGATTTACATATCAATTTTTTTTATTTTCATGGTTCGGTATACCTTTTGGGGAATGGAAATGGAATGGTTGGGTTAGGTGGATCATTAAAATAAACTCGCTTTCTTTTGGAAGGGCTTCTCTTAGGGTAAGGATTTTTCATCATTTAGATATTTAGAGATGGTTGGAATATTAGTTTCATTAGAAGGTGATTTCTCTAATGAAAGGGTCATATATATTTTGAGTTGTGTAGTACAACATAGGATTATGTAACTAACATTCACTTTGTCCCTTGAGTTGAATATATGTTGAGAAGGTTTTATACTTGACCCTTGACTTTGGTTTTCCCCATTGAGTTGATGATTTGGACTAATTAAATTTGTAGGTTTTGTATGAAATATTGTGTTGTTTTTTGGAATTTTATATTATTTATTTTTTATTTTTTTCATTTGGTATTATAAGATAGGATTTGGATTTTTTTGGGGACATTGGAATGACTTTGTGATGGATTAGAATTTGTGGGTGGTAGTTGAGGATGACTACCCTACACTAACTGGTTCCATGACTATTGCGATTGGTTTGAAAACCACTTACTATATGATTTTTTTCTCTTTCCATATAGATTTAGATGGTATAGAGACCCTCAATTTTTATACATAAACATTACATAGCTTTTTCAGAATACTTAAAACATTATAGAAATAGACTCCCAAAGACAACACTAGTCTAGTGCCTTTGGAAGCATGAAAACATAGACACTGGTACATAAGTGTGATACATTATCTCCCACTAGGTTCTTATTGAAAATAACCACTCTTATACACATCAAACATAATAATTATATTCATAAATTGGGGAAGAAAACATAAAAATGGATGATATCAGATGATTAGTAAGGGTAAACATGAGATACATATAAGAATAGATATGAGTATAGGGGTATGATAATGTGATCATAACATTAAAAGATAAAACCTTGCATATCAAAGATTATAGACATCTATCACGTAAAATATTATGAATGTTCATAAGAAATAAATAACATAATACATGAAAACATAACATAGGAATAAATCATGGAATTACGGAAAACACATATACATATAATATTATTTCCATAGTAGTCAAGGCATCACTTCCAAAACTGTATTAGTAGTATCAGTTCACTCCGCATACCAACTTGGTAGTCATGGTTCACTACCATGGCCATATTAGTAGCATGAGTTCACTCCTCATACCATCTTTGTAGTCATGGTTCACTCCCAGGGGCATCTTAGTAGTCAAGGTTCACTCCCAAGACCATCTTAGTATATCTCAACAGATAAAATCTTTACCCAATGAATTTGAGGGATATATAGGTCCCAAACATATCATAATGGAATCATACATACATGTTCGAAAAGATTATAAAAAATCACATCATAACCCATAAAATGAAATGGGTATCATAAACATGTAATCATATCATAACCTATCAAAAAAGGTATAGGTTTCATAATAATTTCATAAAAATCATAACCCGTAAAAGAGAAATGCGTTTCATAAACATAATTCCATAAAAACATAAAGCATTAATAAAAATAATATGAATGAAAAAAATTAAATAATTTCTCTATAAAGGTATGGGTAACATCAATGGATTTCATTCTAGATATAAAATAATTTTTAAAGATCCTCTAAAACCATTTCTCAAGGAAAATATCCTTTCTTCTTTGAAAAATTATTTTTAAACCATAAAACATTTTGAAAACCATTTTATTTTATAATATAAATTAAAACATATAAATGATACTTTGAAAAGAATAAAACATTATTAAAATAATTTTCCCTTTAAATGATCTTCTATGATCTTTTGAAATCATTTTTGAAAACATGATTTATGTAAAAAATTAGATTTTTGACTGAAGAGATAAATACGGTTAGATTATTATTAAAAAGATTTTATTAATTATCTTAATTACCCAAAGTGGAAAAGTGGTAATAAAACATGTAGATATCTCAAATAACCATAGGATAAGAAAATTAATGAGATTTATTAATATATGGATCATAATATTTCATCAAAAGAAGCATAATCATTTGCAATATCGAAAAGTGATGAGATTGTTTCAATAAACTCTTACGAGTTGGTAAATTGGGATAATACTATCCATGTAAGAAAAATAAAATAAATTAAGATTAAAATATTATTATAATAAGGATATTCATGATATAAAATTTCAAATACACCTCAAAAAATAATATAGGTTCATAACAAAACATGTGTCTCAAAGAAAGAGAATTGAGGCAAAACTATCTTACCAATTTGGTAACTATTGAAACATAAAACCCATAAAATAAAGACCATATTATGGATTTGTAAATACCCATAAATTATATTATAAGAGACATATAATTCATTCATGTTCATTATATACACCACACAAAAGAAGTTATTGCTGAATAAGACATGTATCTCAAAGAAATAAAAAGTGAGATGAAATTCCATGACCTTATGTCTTGAATCACTTCATACTCATACAAGATTACTGTATAAAAAATTTAATTTAATTATAAATTTTTTAGAGAGGAATATTCTTATATATAATACTATAACTAATTTATTATTACTTTATATCACCTTATTTTTAATAATTCTATGTTAAGGTTTCACTTCGATTATTATCTAATTTGTTCTTCATATGTTTCTTAATTTGTTATATATTTGGTCTTTATAATTATATCAGGATTTAAAGAATGTAAAATATGATATAAATGTAATTTATAATCAGTTTATGTTTATTACAATAATCCATATAATATATAAGTATGAAATAGAATACATTATTCATAGAGACGGTAGGCCGTAGGTACACATGAATGATATTTTCGTTTTTTATTATCATATTGATAGAAAGACAGAAAGAAAATTAAATATATGTATATATGTAAATAATATCATTAAATGAGAATTATAATTTAATATATATCATATAAGTTCACTAAAACCATCCTTAATACATTCCATGTAGTGTGTGAACGAATCACATCAATTTGAGGAGGCGGTAGTCCACACTTCCTCAAATGAAATTATCATATTTACATAAAATATAAAGTATGAATATATGTATTATAAAATAATTAAAGAATATTAAATACATAATATGTATCATATATATCATATAGAAACATATTTTCCATCATAATTCCCACAATGAGAGGCAGTAAAGAAAAAATTAATAATCACCATTTCATGAGGCTATAGTTCTCTCTACACGTAAATAATATGTTCGTTACCCATTATATTGAAGTGTGTTTAAGTGTAGGTCTAACCATTAGAATAAAAAAATATCAGTATATTTATTATAATATTTTTATAATAATGTAATAAGGATATTAGAGGGGGTGGAGAAATAAAATAAAAGAAAGGATCTTAAGGTAGGATGTTACATCGTCTTAGTGTAACTCTGTTTGGTTTTCACCAAAGGGGTTTCTTGGTTTTCTTTGTGACCAAAGTGAGTATTAAAGGAAGAAGTGATAGATTTTTATGATATATTTGGGTAGATATTGTTCAATACAAATTTCATTGAGAGGTGTGGATAAGTGGGGGGAGAGGAGGTCTTTTTATAGTGGAGGTAGAGTGACACTCTTGCAAATTTTGGGAAAAGTAATTCCAACCTCATTTTTCCATGTCAAGTGGATAAAATAATGGAAAAATTAAAACCAATGGAGTATATAGTATAAATATGGATATAAAATGGATCTTTGAAAAATTTCTGTCATTTTGGGTCTTAAATTTAAGGTTTAATACTTTATTACCATAATTTTATCTTAATCATTGTAATTATTTTTAATCACATTAACTAATATTTTTGGTAAAAACTAAGTTGAAATTATTTTAAATTATAAATAATGATTATTACAAATAATAAATCCGTTTTTCCAAATTTCAAACCCATAATTGTTATAAATTAATCTAAATTTAATCCTGCTGATGGGACGACATTGTGGGTTTTTAAAGTAGAAACATCCAAAAGTTTGCTAAGTTTTTGTACCCAATTTCAAATTGAAATTGATTAAAATGGCCAAAATTGGATTAATTTATAAAAAAATTATCTAATGAAATCAATTTAAAGTATAATTTTACCTTATAAATAACTTAGATGAAAAGGCAATTTTAAACTAAAATTTGGTATTTTTTACTATTCATCAAAAAATGAAGTTTATAAAAAAATCCCAAAAATTCACCCTAATATAAATTTGAAATTATAAATTCAAAAATTAAGTTTATTTTATAAAATTAAATTTCTAAATTTTTCTAAAATTAATTTTATTTTATTTCATAGAAGGGCATAAAAAGAAGTTCATTTTAGAAAATAGTATTTTTTAAACATATAAGGATTGTACCAAAAAATATATCTTTCATTATCAATATGTTTTATTTATATAAAGCCATTATAAAAAACATATGACAAGTATATATTACTATTCATGTTACTATGTTTCACAACTAGGTTATAATTATCTCATTTAAATAATTATAAAAAAAGATGTTTCATAGAAACTCAGTATTGTTTATAACTTAAACTAAGTTGGTGTTGTGTGTAATATATTCCAAGTTAGTGTTGTGTGTAATGTACACCAAGTAAATGTTTAATGAAAGAAATTTTTGACTTATTGAAATGAAATATATTAATGAAAATTTAATTTATTTGAGAAAAACGGTCTATAAAAACACAGGGTGTTACATTCTACCACCCTTAAAATGATTTTCACCCTCAAAATTCATCATTCAGGTAAAAAATGATAATACTTATGTTCATCATAACCTTAATTTACCACACAGTTTTTTTCTACCGAGTGATTTCTCAAATTTTTTTTACCAAGTGAGTGATATTGTTTCATAGAACTTTCAAATGGACTGATATACCTATGGCTTTGTTTCCCTTTCTTCCCGAATATCATAACTTTATTCCCTGGTGAGATTCATAGAAATACCTTTTTACCAACTTAAAATTATAGATCACACCAATAGTTATGAGCATAACATTTCTGATGACTTTGAGCTGCCTTGATATGTTGCTGATTGGTTCTAACCTTCTCAACCATTTTTTCAACGATCTCAAGTCATAATAGATTTATTTCTCCAACTTCATCCTATCATGTTGGAGATCTACATTTATTATGAGAGGGGTATTCTTAAGGTGACACCTGAATTCTTGAGTGAAAGATATTGTTGTAAGAGAACTCTACCAGTGGAAGGTGTTGATACCAACCACCTTTGAAATCCAAAGAACATGATCTCAATATATTCTCTAGGTTTTGAATTTTTCTTTCGAAATAAAAATATGTCTGGGGATGATAAGTAGTGCTGAAACTCAATTATGTGCCAAGTTCTTTCTGAATACTTCACCATAACTTAGTGGCAAACTTCATATCCCAATCCGATACAACAGAATGTGAAACTCCATGAAACCTTACCACTTCTTTAGTGTATATCTTGGAAAGCTGATCTAGAGAGAATTTTTCTCTAATAGTGATGAAGTGTGCTGACTTTTTATGGAGATAAAATACCACCCATATATCATTAAACACTTTAGAGGTTTTGGGTAGTCCAACGACAAAATCTATAGTGATTTTCTACCATTTCTATTCATATATGGTTAATAGATGCAACATTCCCTTTGAATTTTATCTTTCAACCTTAACTTGTTGGAATACCAAGAATTAAGATACAAACTCTGTGATATATCTCTTTATTTCATCCCACTATAAGTATTCTTTAAAGTCCCTATACATCTTCATACTTTAGTATGAATAGAGAATAAAGAACTATGATCTTCTTATAACAGAGCCTTTTTTAAATCTGGTATGGAAGGAACACATATAGGGTTCTTGAACCTTATCATTCTATCCTAATAAAGTTTCAACTCCATAACATTTCTAACTTTATTTTGTAGCTCTATATCTTTATTCCTCACCTCCTTAATCTTCATTTGTATAGAAGGTTGAAAATTCATTTGTGAAAGACATGATTTTCCACCTTCCTTTAGGATTTCCTGCCCTATCCATTGAAAGTCCATAAATATTGGATATTTTGTTATCCTCATCATGATAATATAACATGATACTTTCAACTTAGAGAATCAGAAACCATGTTCAATCTTCCTTTTCCTTGTCAAAACCATAAGATTTATACATGACTCTATCCTCCATTTCAACCTTGATTTCACAACGCACAATCTCTTCATTGATACTAAAGTCTTGTATGGACAATAACATTATGAGACTTATATTTCAACCTATAAATAACCTATCAAGTTTACTTTAGAGTTGTGTGATAATTCCTAAAGTATAACTCACAAGTCTTGTGAAATTAGCTGTATAGGTACCAACATATTCATCATCCCTTTACTTCAACTCAAGGAACTCTTTATCCATCTTGGTGTGAAGAATCCTAGGAATGTAATTACTGAAAAATAATTTCTTGAACTCATCATAATCCATGGATTCAATATCATATTGATACCTCATATTCTTGACTAGTGTCCACCACTGGTCTTCTTTGCCTTCTAACTGATAAATAGTCAGAATGAATTTTTCATGCTTTGAACAATGGAGAATAGAGAATATGTTTTTAGTAGTACTGATCCATTATTTAGAAATAAGTGGATCAAATGACCCTTTGAAAGAAGTTGGACGTTTCCTCATAAAATAATCAAAAGAATGTTGTTCCATCCTTTTCTCATTTGGAATTCTAGCATAACTCATAGTTTGAGAGATTTGAGTGAGTATAGAAACAATATTTTTCCCTGAAACTCCCATAGAATTCAGTTTCATAGGAGGAAAATATTTTAATTATCCGTCACAATCACCATTAACATAATTCCTTCAGGTTAAAACCATTGAATAAAACAAAAAACATGGAGTAAGAAATAGTTATCATAATGAGGAACCACATAATCTTGAAAATCCAATTATAATATATCTAACATATAACGCCTTTTTAATCAATGAAACCTTAGGTTTATCCTAAATTTTTTATAGACAAAAACTATTTAAATCCTTCATGATGGTTTGTGAAGAGTTCATGAATTCCTAAAGCATATCCCTTAAGAGTGTCAAACCAGATGTAGAGTAAGGCCCATTTTCCTGTACTAGGTTACACCGAATCTGGCCTGACACACCTTATCACTGTTTTTACTCCTTGGTACATCTACACCAGATCCATATTCAATTGTAGAATATAGGTAGGGTTTTATTTCTTGGAAACTAGTTACTTCATCCTTTATCAAAATTCTAGGACATTTTCCCATACTATTTATTATCGTTAGACTTATACTTAGACATTTCTTTAGGGTGACCACTAATTTTTCCTCATCATATATTCCAATGGTTAACTAAACCTTCACTTTAATACCAACTATAGTGACCCTAACTTATCATACATAAACATTACATAGATTTTACAGAATAATTAAAGCATTATACAAACATCTACCCAAAGACTGTACTAGTCTAGTGCCTTTGAATACATAGAAACATAAACATTGGTACATAAGTGAGCTAAATTATCTCCCAATAGGTTATTATTGAATATAACCCTTCTTTGAGACATAAAACATAATACATATCTTCATAACCTAGTGAAGAAAACATAAAAATAGGTGATATCAAATGCTCAGTAAGGGTGAATAATGGACATATATAATCATAGACATGAGTATGGGGGTATGAGAATGTAATCATAAAATTAGAAGATTATAACCTATTTATCAAATATTATAATCAGGAATCATAGAAAAAATATTGGTAGTTAATAAGAAATGAATTATTAGAAATAAATAACATAAGCCATGAAATCATAACACAAGAATAAAATGTGGAATTCTGAAAAACACATAAGCATATAATATGATTTCCATAGTAGACAAGACATCACTACCAAGACCATCTTGGTAGTATGGTCTCACTCCTCATACCATCTTGGTAGTCATGGTTCACTCCCATGGTCATCTTAGTAGAACGAGTTCACTCATAATACCATATTGGTAGTCATGGTTCACTCCCATGGCCATCTTAGTAGTCAAGGTTCACTCCCAAGGCCATCTTAGTCTATATATTGAGATATAAATCTTTACCCAATGCATTTGAGGGAGATATAGGTCCCACCCATCTCATAATGAAATCATGAATACATGTACCAAAAGGTCATAGAATATTATATCATAACCCATAAAATTAAATGGGTATCATAAACATGTAATCATTTCATAGCATGTGAAAAAAGGTACAAGTTTCATAATCATTTCATCAAAAACCGAACCCATGAAAAGAAGCTGGTTTAAAATCATATATCCTGTGAAAGAGAAATTAGTTTCATAAACATCATGCCATCAAAACATAAACCATCCAGGGAAATAATATGAATGTAAACATTGAATAATTTCTCGATAAATGAATGGGTAACATCAAAAGAAGTTATCATAGGTAAAAAATAGTTTTAAAAGATCCTCTAAAACATTTCTTAAGGAAAATATCATTTCTTCTTTGAAAAATTATTTTTAAAACATAAAACGTTTTGAAAACCATTTTATTTGAAAATAAACTTGAGAACATATAGAGGAGACTTTTAAAACCATAAAACATTTTTAAAATCCTTTTTAATTGAAAATTATATTCAAATATCATTTGAAAACATTTTTCAAAACGTTTTTGAAAACATGGTTTTTGAAATAAAATAGATTTCTATCCAAGAGAGTAATACAATCAGATTTTTCTTATTTTTTTTATAATTGTATTGAGTACCAAAGAGTAAAAAAATGGAACGAATACATGGATATATCCTGAATAAACATATTATAATAAAATTCATGAGAGTTATTATGAGATGGATCATAATATTTCATCAAAGGAAGCATAATCATTAATAATCTTGAAAAGTGATGAGATTGTTTCATTAAAATCTTACAAATTGGTAAATTGGGATTATACAATCCATGTTATAAAAATAAAATAAAATAATATTAAAATAAAATTAATAAAATTATATTCATTATATAACATGTCAAATTCACCTCGAAAAATAATGTAGGTTTATAATAAAACACGTGTCTCAAAGAAGGAAAATTGAGAGAAAATTATATTACCGATTTGGTAACTATAGAAACATAAACCCCATGAAATAAATAGAATATAATAGATTTGTAAATACCCATAAATTTAATTATATGATATAGAAAATAATTTCATGGGAATTATATACACCACACAAAAGAAGTGAGTGGCGAATAAGGCATGTATCTCACAGAAATAATTTTTTTGATGAAATTCCATTACCTTATGTCTTCAATCTTTTCATAATCATAAAATATTCCTTTATGATAAATGTAAGTTTATTATAAATATTATAAATAATAATATTCTTATATATAATACCATATATTGTTTTATTTTTACTTTATATTACCCTCTTTTTAACAATTCTATTTTAAGGTTTCACTTCGGGTAATATCCACTTTGTTCTTCGCATGTGTTGTAATTTGTTATATCTTTGGTATTTATACTTATATCATGATATAAATAATGTAAACCATGATATAAATATAATTTATATATATTTTATTTTTATTATAATAATCCATATAATATAGAAGTTTGAAATGGAATACACCATTCATGGAAACGGTTGGCCTTACGTACGCATGAATGTAATATCTATTTTTTATTGTCATATTGAAAGAAAGAAAGAAAATTCTATATATGTATGTATGTATATAATATAATTATTTTATAATTATCATGTTATATGTATCATATAAATTCTCTAATCCCATCCTTAATACATTTGATGTTGTGTGTGAACGAATCACATCGCTTTGAGGGGGCGGTAGTCCACACTTTCTCAAATGAAATTATCGTATTTACACAAAATATAAAGTATAAATATATGTGTTTTAAAAGAATTAAAGAAGTTTAAATATCTAAAATTTATCACATATATAATATATAAACACAATTTCCATCATAATTCCCACCATGATAGGTGGTAAAGGAAAAAAAACAATCATCGTTTCATGAGGCTATAATTATCCATACACATAAACAATATGTTCTGTACCCATTAGATGGAAGGGTGTGTATGTTTAGGTCAAAAACTTGGAATAAAAACATCTAATTATATTTATTATACTGGCATTTTGTGTAATAATTGAATAATTAGAGTTTATGGGGAGTATAAATAAAAAAAAGAAATGATGTTGGGGGAGTATGTTACGTCTTCTTTGGGAAACTCCTTTTGGTTTTTACCAAAGGGATTAATTGGATTGATTTATGAGAAAAGGGAGAATTAAAGTAGGAATTTAGGTATTTGTAAGATATATTTGGGCAGATATTGGTCTAGCCAATGTTTCTTGAGATGTGTGAAGAAGTTGAAGGAGGGGAGGCCATTTTATAGTGGGGGAGGAGTGTCACTCTTGAACATTTTGGGAAAAGGAATTCCACCTACATATTTTCAATGTCATATAGATCCAATAATTAACCAAATTATATAAAAGGTAGAATAGGGTCAAAATAGTTATATAAAATGGATATTTAACAAGTTTCTAGGTCATTTTGGGTCTTAAATTTAAGGTTTAGTATTTTGTTAACCTATTTTTTCTCTTAATTGTTATAATCAATTTTAATCAATTTCACTAATATTTTTTTTAAATAACTAACTTAAACTTATTTTAAATTATAAAATATTAGTATTAAAAATATTTATTCAATTTTTATAAATTAAAAACACAAAAATGACAGAAATTAATTTAAATTTAATATCGTTGACGGGACGACACTACTAGTTTTCAAAGTAAAAACATCCAAAATTTTGCTAAGTTTTTATATCAAATTTCAAAGTGAAATTGATTAAAATATCATAAATTGGATTAATTAATAAAAATATGATCTAATTAATCTTTTAAATAAATTTAAAATATAAGTTAACCATATAAATAAATTATATTAAATGACAGTTTTGAATTAAGATTCGTTATTTTTCACTATTCATCCAAAAAATTATGTTTTTTAGAAAAATCCCAAAAATTCACCCTAAGATAAATTAAAAATTAAAAATTAAAAATTGAAGTTTATCTTATCAAATTAAATTTAAAAATGTGTCTAAAATTAATTTTATTGTTTTTCACAGAAGGACTTGAAAAGTAGTTTGTTTGAGAAAATAGTATTTTTTAAACCTATAATGAATTTACCAAAATTTATATGTTTCATTGTCAATATGTTTTATTTATATAAAAACATTATAAATAATATTTTCAATTTTTTATTACTATTCATATTACTATGTTTAATAACTATGCTATAATTATCTCGTTTAAATAATTTTAAAAAAGATGTTTCATTGAAACTCAGTGTTGCGTGTAACGAACACCAAGTTGGTGTTGCGTGTAACATACACCAAGTTAGTGTTGGATGAAAGGAATTTTTTACTTAGTTCAATGAAATATATTAATTAAAATTTAATCTATTCTGGAAGATGAAAGGTCCATAAAAACTTGAGGTGTTACAGATGGATACTATGATTCTTTTTAATGGGTTGCTTGTATGCGAAGATTGGGAATATTTACTCACAAATATCAGAAGGGTTTCTCACTTGAGGGAATTGGTCAAATTCTTAGGTGTCAATAGCACATATTACATAATGAATTATAGGAGGAGTTTGGGATTTTATATAGGAAAGGGAAAGTTTGCAATGTATGATACTTACCTCTTCAAACTTCATGTTCACCTTCTTCTCAAAATTAGAACTTTTTGGCTAATGGAATCCTCTTACAGTTATAAGGGAACCCAAACCAAACTATTGAGTATTTTACACTATGTTTTTGGTGAGGTTTATTATAGTAATTAGATCATTTCCTTCTTGGTCCCAACTTGGAACAACATTAATCATATTGTGATCAATAAAAATTAAACCTTCATAAAAATATTATTTTAAAAGCCGATAACTTATTTGGTGGCATGAAAAACATGTATAAATCCATTTAATATGTTCCCCATATTCATGATTTTTTTATTATATTTTATTATTCCACAATTTATTTTATTATTATTTTAGTTTGGGAGTTTTGGATTATTTTTCAATAAAAAGGTGTTTCATGTCTTCCTAACCTGTAATTTAGGAGTTAATATAGTAAAACCAATACTTTAAAATGTATTGTAAAGTGAATGAAAAAACTCTAAGTTTTATAAGTTCTTCATCAAAATTTTATAATTTAAATGTTGAGAACACATGATGAAATTTGTTTAAGTGTTTATGTGTCTTTTCTATAAAAAATCTATGGAATTTAGGAAATAAATGAATTAAACCAAATTTTAATTTGAAGTTTTATTCTTTGCCTTGTATTTGAATATATTTAGGTTGAATATCAACATCAAGATTAGTTACTTCCTTTAATGTTAAGTTATTTTCTACCATCTTATATAAGTTAATATTATATTTTGAATTTATTTTCTGAATAAGAAGGGTTTAAAATATTTTCGATGTGTTGTACATCCTCTCTCTAAATATTGTTCTATGAATATAAATGTTGATGATGTAAGATTATATTTGGTTTAGGTTTTAAAGGTTGTAGTTCCATCAAAGAATAACACAACATGCAAAAAATCCTACAAATAATTTTTTTATAACATAACATTCTATAGAAAATGTGAAGATGAAAAAAGAATCAAACACATATTTACAGAATATAAAAAGTTCTCATAAAAAATATATAATAAAAACTAAAAAAATATCTGGAAATAGTAAAAAAAGGTCATGCAATCTCGAAACATAAAATTAGTTTTGTTTTCGTGATTATTTATAGAAAATGTATATCCCTAGGTTATCTCCCATATAGAATTTATGGTTTTAGAGTGATATTTTTTATAGGTTTTATAAAAAAAATATAAAATAGGGGATGGGAAATTAAAACACAATTTAAAGTAAAACAAAGAATGAAAAAAACTTATGAATTTTATAAAATGAAGTAAGTTTGGAGAGAAATATAAGAAGGTGACAATTAAAGGTTGACCACATGATATGTCAAGTTTTTAGTTCTTTTAATTTCATTTAGTTTGGAGTAAGTCTTTGGTTATGGTCAACCAAAATCATAATTACCATCCATTCCTTTATCTCGATGAATATTGAACCAAACCTTGATGTAATTATCATTTATAAAAGGTACAAATATTATTAATGGTATAATATCTTCTAAATAAATTTTATATATCAAGTATGTTGGAAATAAAAGTTTTTTTTCAAATAAGAACAACAAAAGTCATACACTCACAATATCACATTGATTAGTTAAAAATAAAGAGCATTCCACCTATTTAAAAAGAAAATTCAAATGTAAAATAAATCAGGATATAATGGAATTAAATGTTTTCAAACCAAAAATACACCAAACCAATAGCTAATAGGTGTTCTATAACTCCATTTAAAAGTGTGTTGCTCCTTCAAAAAAATCGACCACTATTTATCTCACCATCAAGAGGAGGAGGATGCTTGAGTGTATCTCCATCTATATTTCAGCTCCCCCTTTGAGGATATGGGGCTCCCAAACATCTAATATAAATATAATACTCCTTTGGATCTCTAAAATGTTATATTATCATTACCTTAGGTAATCTTACAAATGAGGCACTCAAGGTTCAAATTTATAGGCACTGGGTTGGAGTTATTTTTTGTGTAGATATTTCCCACACTACTGGAAAATAAGAAAATACCCATGGTTTTTATGAACAATGGGTATAAGTGATATTTTCTAACCTATACCCATGATTTTTTCAAAACCATGGTTGTAAGATTCCCACATATGTGCGGGAAGATAAACATTTGCACAGGATTGCCGTGGGAAAACCAATACCCACTATCTACAATGAACCATGGGTATAGGTGAGCCTATACCCATGGTTTTAATAAACCTTGAGGATATAATTCAAGATTAAAACCTATAACCACTATTTATATATCAGCTTTAATAACACATATCTTCATAAAACCTTCTTTAACACCTCCAATTCTTAGAAATACCAAAGTATGGGTCCAAGAAATTATGATCCCTTATATTAGATAACTATCAAACAATTCTCATCCTTTAGAATCAAAATAAAATCTAGAGAAAATAGAAACCAACAAGGGAAAATAATTGGGAAAACCTATAAATTTTCACTATCCACCCAGACATCGTAAACACTAATATCCCTTGAGATATCAAGAAAAAAAACTTAACAAATTGTATTAGGGTGCATACTTGAGAGTAATAAGTAGGATCGTATTTTCAAGAAATACAACATCCATATGAAATTAACGTCCATGGATAAACATGCATGAGAAAAACCAAGAAAAGAAAAGTTGGATAAAATAACGTTTCTAAGAATCAATAATAGTTAAAGGTGAAAACAATCACCACTTTTAACTATACCACAACTAAACACCTAATTATATTGATAATCCATTAATATATAATTTATTTTGGAGATTTTCTATTTCTAGAACGAGAGACTAGAAAAATATACCCTCTCTTCTTACCATCATAACCAAAAAAACACATCCTCTAAAACAATATCATTATATCAATAAATTTTAACCATCAATAATTGATTTAAATATCATTCATAATATAATAAGAGAAAGGGATCTAAAAAATATACCATAACTTTTACTTATCAGTTCAGAGGCCCTTCCCACTAAAATCAAGTGTGAGTTGATGGGAGGGCCCCCTGAAAACCGATAAGGAAGCTGAGAATGAAATTATAATCACATCGAAACATCAATCAGGAAACCATAATTCATCATTACAAAACCACATTACTATAGCCACAACCATTTCACCTCTGCATCATCCATGTCCTATTGAACATAATCTATGATCCATTAGAACTTATTAACGCATAACACCAAATAATATTATCCAAACATCACATCACATCATATATCAATAAATACATAATAAAATCTTAATAACCATGGATAATTAATATTTTTAAAAAAATATAATGGTTCTAAAATCAAATTATAAATCATCACTATATCTTACAAGATATCGAGATCGGTGTGATATTCATTAAAACTATGAATAATTCCCATATTTCCAATTACCTCATTTAATATTTTCACTACTTATTCATATAACAAGATTCATATCATTATTATTTAATTAGATTAATAATATTTATATCATTTAACCCAAAATAATTAATTACTTCAATATTAATTGCATTTATAATTTAACTCCAAACTTGGATTATTAATTTGTTAATTTAATGCAACATATAATTTCAATCCTTCAATTTTAAAACACATTACCATTATTTCTATTTACATTTGATTTACCACTTCTTTTATTTACTCATGTATAATATAATGTTAAGTAGTCTATTTATTTAATTATTCCACTTTTCTATTTTTTGTTACAATTTTAATGTAGAACCATATCTTTGGAAGACTACAATCTATACCCCGTAACTTATCACACTAATCCTTAGAATTATCTTGACTAGAAATATAACTAGAGAACCCTATAATCCAATTTAACCAATGAAATACCTAGAGCAACCCCACTAAGAACATACCTCTAAAACCATACAATTACATCACCCAAACTTACCCAACTCTATTATTAACACTTATAAACTTCTAACCTATATCCTAAAACTTACACAATTTATATTATAATCATAAAAAAGATCACTATAATGAATTAACCTGGGCTGTCTGGATTCAATAAACAATCCATCTTACGACAGGGCTTGAAGAACATTCTCGATCACAAAAAATTAGAAACTAGTTATTGGAATTAAAATATAATCCATTTTGAATCATTTCAACGATTTAATAATAAATAAACAAGTACTGTAATATTATTGAGAATATGATGGGTTATGTCAATAGTTTAGACTTCCATGAAAAATTAAATAAGAAGTTTCAAATAAAAAATAAAACAAACAATACATACCTCAAAATAAACATCCAAAAAATTTTCTAATAGAATATAAATAATTAAGTTAGGAAACAAGACTAATATAAAGATACCAAAAATTCAAATGAAACCAAAAATGGATAGTACATACAAGATAAAAAATATACAAAATAAACCCAAAAATACCAAACCGAAAAAATCCTTATGACCCAAAGTTACCCTATAACTTCTTCCCCAAAACCGATTCCATGAGAAACCACCAAAGGAGATACCCAAGAACCTAAAAATAAAAAATCTCTAGAGTCTATAGATTACAAGTTGTATAAGTAGTGTTTGAGAAATTTAGCCTAATTGGTTTCCTTGAAGTAAAGAGTCTATGAATTTTATTAAAATAATCATACCTTAAAATATATTTTGAAATAAAATATAGAAAGTATTTCTTTGATGATTTTTGGAAAAAATCTACGATTGAGGTTCAAATCCTTTTATAAAATCCAAATTTTACTTTAAACCAAACATAATTTTTTCATCAGAAAACCCAATTGAAAACTCTCTTTTATTTGTAAAATTATTTCTAAATTTTTATACCTTTCTAAAATTCTATTTTAAATAGGTTTTAAACATTATATGAATTAATATTAGAAAAAATAAAATAATGGTTTAAATTTTTGAATAAATATTTACGAGAAATATACAAGAAGAATAAAAAAATCACAATAAGTATTAAAAATTATCTATATAATAAATATAATTATCAGTAAAAAATAATAAAATAAGTAATACATTTAACTATAATATAAAAATATCTAAAGGAAGGTATAAAAAACAATGGAAAGTATTGAATAAAAATAAAATAGAATCATAAACATGTAGTAGTGGTATGGAAGTCTAAGTAATGCTTCTCACAATCATGGGAAAATCTTTAAGTACTAGGGAGAAAATCCTATACATACTTAGGTGGAACTATCCAATGATCCATTGATGAAATTCTTTAAATATATCATCCCTATTTTTTTGTAAGCATCATCAATGAGTATAACTCTTTATAGGCAGAGTCTCATTATGAACTAAGGGATCCCATTCATTATGTTAACTTAACTAGCAAAAAAATTGTATCTCATTCTAACATTGAGATACCAAGGCTTACCATGAAGTTATCCAATATAGTTGGTGAAACATTTTGTCCTACAATAATCATATTTTAATTTTATATCAATAGGAAAATAATTTCAATGCCTACTCCTCATCCCACCTCCAAACACCCCTTTAAAAAATATCCCCCTTTCAATTTGCATAATCATCAATCAATAAGAAAATTAATATCCAAACCTAGAAAAGTATATAAAGAACATAAATCTATGGGGATCCAACCAAGGGAGTGGCATATAATATGTGAAAATATTTATACAAGGTTCCAACCGGTCCTTTGGTTTTAAGCTGATAATCATATACATTAATCCTTCATTGAAAACCATTTTTAGAAGCCAAGTATCTTTTGGGAAACCATTTGAAACAATATAAACCCTAAATTTAATCCAACACATCCAACATATAATATATTTATGAAAAAAATATCATTGAACAACATGGATAATATCATGAACATGGGTCACACATAAGTAACATTTTAACATATCAAATAAATTCATCAAAATCCATTAATGATAAATTCATAACCAAAAAATCTATTATACCAATAGAAAATCACAAGTAAAATCATAGGGGGGGGGGGTTAAAATATAATTTTCCCCCTTTTATTTTATAGAATACCACTTAGTCATTTTTAAAAACATGTAATATACATAAGTTTTAGTTACAAATACATGTAAATATAAATCAATGAAATCCACCTTTTTATGTCAAGCTACGTGGTCATAAGGTTTTAAAAAATCATATATATTTACCATGGAAAATAAAACGAGATTAATTTTAAGTGAATTGGGTTTTTAAAATCTATAGCACCACTTGTTTTATTAGGGAATGGAAAATGCATGAACAACAACCTAGGTCTTGCATGAATGGTGTGAAATACTCAGATATAGGAAGAATAAATCAAAAGAATCAACCCATGCTCCCTAGAAAAAAATAACCACAAGTTTAAGTCAAACCATTAACCTAAGGTTTGACCCCCATGTCTCCATGGTGATAGGAAGAAGAAGAAACAAGAAGAAGAGTATAGAAAATTAATGGAAGATAAAATAAAGTAAGATATAACATTGAAGAACTTCACTTAGAACCAAATAGGAGGTGAATAATTCAGGTAGGAAAGGAGGAAAGTCTCTCACATGGATATATAGTTTAAAAAATTTTAATGGGATAAAAGAGAAATCCCCATGAGGATTTAACTCAATAGGGTTAGAAAATGAAAATTATAAAATTATGAATCTGGGTGAAAGAACCTTATGGGGTGGCCCTGTCCTAAATATCCCAAAGGCCTTATTTTTTTATTATTTTTTTATAATGCTACTTTTAATGGTTGAAGGGGAACCCTTACAAGGCCCGTAGGCAGATACACATTACATGACCCAAAGGTCTTAGAGTCACAAGGCCAGAATCATCCCAGACACTACTTGGAACTGCCCCTCCCCAGCGTCTATATCATTATGAAACTCTCCTCCTTCCCATGACTGGTCTGCTAGATATCATATGGAGAGGTGCATAGTCTTGGTACCAATCAAAATTACCATAACCTTTACACTTTATTATTTGTATTTTTATCATTAAAAAATACTCATTTTATTCCCTCTAACATGAGTTTTAAAGATTTCACTGCTTGTTGAAAAAAAGAATGATGTTGATTTTTCATTATTTATTCATTGATTAAATTGTTCTTTAATAGTTTATTATTCATTTATTATTATTATTTATATTTTTTTTCTATTCAATATTTATTATCCCATTTTTTAGAATTTATATAATTATAATATCTTATGTATTTAATTCTATGTATTTAACATATTATATATGATTTTTTAGAATTTCACCAAGTCTAAACAACTTACACATGAACTAACATATTACATAATCTGCATTTTAAAAATTCTATGTATAAATTATTTTGTATAGTTTAAACATATTATTCATTGAAATTGTTCTAATTAAAACTTGTTACATAGTATCAAATCATCTTACATATGAAATTTTTGAAAATTTTAAAGTCAAGCATCTTAGTTACTCAATTAGATTTTTTCAAACTTCATATGGTTTATAGAATTTTGAACATCTTACGTATTGATTATTTCACACAAAGGAAATATTCTTATATATTCTGTTTAACATATTATTTATTCATAATATATTATGTATCAAAATATATTATATAAAATTTAACATATTGTCTTTCAAAAGCTCAAAATATGCATTTTTTCTTATTACTTCATATTTCAATCACCTGGATATTCATTTTCTTCTTATTCTTATTATTTTTATTTCATAATTAATAATTAATTATTTCGATTCTATAAAAATTATATTAGAAGTTTTTTGTGAAGTATTAAATAAACATAATGGGGGAAGAGTCATTCTTAATATCTATGTTTATTATTTAGAGAAGGAAATTCAAAGTTCGAATTCATTTAGTATTTGTAGAAATTTTTTGGGAATGATTATTCTTAGAACTATTAAAAGTATTTAAAGCTGATTAATTATGTTTTTATGCCATATTTGAAGGTATTATTTGTTGTTTGATCATTTATTATTTTAATAATGTTATATGTATAACTATTTATTGTTTATAGATTATTAATTTTTCTACCAACTCTGATATTTTCTGTTATTATTAAAGAGAGATAATTCCATCTACCACTTTGAGAATGAAAATGAATATTATATTTAATTTTTTGGTTCATAAAGATACTACATAAATAGATTTTGATAGAACCAATGCACCACAATGACTTGCATAGATGGTAATTTACTATTCAGGTGAACATCTACCTACACTATATGATTCCTTTTGACATAAATCAATTGTAAATGTCCACACCACCAAGAAGATCAAGCTACCTCTTTCAAAAAATCCTGAAATTCACTATTTTATTATGGTTATGTGGTTTTGTATTCTTTCCATTTGGTTTTTTGTGTGTTATTTTTTATTTTTTATTTTTTATTCATTAGTAAGACTGTTTATATTATACTATCCATTAAAAGGAATTTTGGGTTATACCACCAGGTATAAAAAGGAAATACTATTTTGGGAATAACTCAATGTTGAAAAAGTAAGTTGTAATGGGTTGTGACTCCACATAAATAATCAGGTATTGTTGGTTGTGCCACTAATAGAGAATTTATTTTTTATTGGACTGTGACTCCCCTTAAAAATTCACTATTTTAGTGTGTTTTATATCTCTTAAGGATATAGTGATGTGAAAAGTAGATATCAGATTTATTTGATCTGAAATAATTAAAAAATCCTTATTACTCATATTTTTATTTTCCTTTTATTATTTTTTAACTCAGATCGAATAATTCAAATTTCATAAACTGGTTAATTACCCCCACTTGACCCGTTATCCATCTCACCATCTAGGAAAAATTGACATTAGATATTGAACCTTAATTTTGTTCGTGTGTGTCCATGTATACATATCTATTAACTGCTTTATAGACTTAACCCCCTATAGGAAAAAATCATTTGAGATGATAGGTTAAATTTCTAATGATGGATGGATTCCTTAGCAACCACATTTATTTTATGGTATTGAATATGGATATTGGAAATTAATAATGGAATCATTTCTCAAATAATAAATAATAAATCAATTGACTACCATGGTAAAACCATATAAATTACTTAAAGATGATCCTAAATCCTTGATCGGTAACAATTCCAAAAAGAATATCTTAAATTATGAAGTTATGGATATTTTATATTATAGCATTGGAATAAATACATTCATTCACGCATCTTCTTGTAAAAATGACCATGATATTTAGAGAATTATATAAGTGACACACTATGGAACATATAAGATAACGAGAACTAAAATTGGAATGTTAAGAGCTAAATATAAATATTTTAGATTGGATAAAGAAGAAACAATAAATATTATATTCTATTAGATTAATAGTATTTTAAATTGAATGATTTATTTTAGAGAAGTATTAGATAATATAGTTCTTTTTGAATGAGTTTTGAGAGATTTACCAAAGAAATTACAGGTTAAGAATGTTCCTATAATGAGAGTAATAATTTCAAATAATATATGCTCTGTCAGTTCGTTTGTTCATTATTTAAATATTAATTAAAACTTAAAAATATTTTTTATGAAAAGATAATAAAAATAAAAGGAGTTTCTTTTAATTAAAAAATTAATGTTACTTCTTACTCTTTCAATTATGAGTTATAGTGAAGTGAAAGAGATGAATTTTATCATTTAGAAAAAGAAATGTATGAAAGAAAAAATTAATAATCTAGAAGAAATAGAAAGTATTATCCTAAATATAACTAAAAAGAAAAAAAATTGGTAATATTATTTCTAATTACGATGTTAATGTTTTTTTGTGAATGTAGAAGAAAAGGACATATCAATCCTGAATATCCAAAATTAAAGAGTGAATGAAAGAACATGAGGATAAAAAATAATATGAAAAGTTATTTAGAAACTAGTTAGTGTTTCTTAAAACTTTTCAAATTAATGATAAATCTGGAATTGAAAAAAAGTCGGTAAATTTTTGTCTCACGACTTTATTAAATTTGATTATTGATTCTGATTATGATTCAAAAGAATCTTATTTTGAAAAACCCATATTTGATGATTTATATGGAGTGATTAAGAGATTAAAATATGACATTATAAAAAAATTAAGTTATATAAAGGAATAAAAGATATAAATAATAAACGAGTTAAGGAAAACAATATTACTTCCGATGAAGATGAAATGTAAAAAAATACTTCTTATAGTACTAATTATAAAATATGTGAATATTTGAAAATATATAAAAATAAAAATTATAAATTTAAATATTATCTTCTAAAAATAATAAATAAGAATAAATAAAATTTAAAGATGTTTTAGCTAAGAATGAAAAGATTAAAAATGAAATTTAATGCTTAAAGAAAAAATTCATACCATTTTTTCAAGGTAGAGAAAGCTATGGTAAAATGATGAGTATGAATAAAATAAATAGGAATAATATTTCACTTTTATATAATAAAAAATTACCAAAAATGTGAAAAATATTATCTTTTTTAAAATTTGAAGGGTATTCTATCAACTATTAAATGTTTTAGATGTAGGATTAAAGTTCATTATATAAGTGAATGTTCTATTAGATTTAAAAAATATTTAGGACATATAAAGGATTTCATTTCTAAATTTTCATCTTCAAAATTACCTATAAATATAAGAAGAAACCTATTTGGGTTACCAAAAATTCTTTAAATTACATTATTAGACACAAAGTATCATGAGTACCTCTAATTTTCTAGGTCTGGAGAACACTTAATCGATGTTTCAACCTAGTTTTCCATGAGACTTTAGGCACACATCCCCAAACACTAAAGGTTTTAGACTATTAACGATGGTCTAAGGAGGTACTATGGGGAGGTTATACCCCATAATCTGAGTGTGTGGAAATATATAAAATGACCATGTATCATATATCAATAATAATCATTAGCTTATGAAGGATAAATTAATCATCCTGACCATAATTATATGAATTGTGGAATCCATACAGTCATACAATCATAAAATGATGATCATTCACTGGGACAATCGCATAAAAAAATGAATATATAATAAAATAAAATTATTTTATGATTCACTACATACATGAGACTCCCGTTAAGCCTATTATATATTACCACTAGAGCTGATCAGCTCAATCATCAACATCATACCCAGACCCCTGAAAAACTTATGCCTATGAAAAGTGAGAGGTCTAATTAGGTACTCAGGTTCCATGGCTACCCAGAAGGGTGTGAGTACATAACTCTATAGGAAACAAAAAATGTGGCCCTATAAAGGAAAAATATATATTATTTATGTTTTTGTTCCATAATCATAATAAATAAAGAACTGTTGAAATATAAATAAATAATCCATCTTCAATATCTGTGTCCAATGACACTGATTAACTATGCCTGGTTGAACCAGTGTTAGTGTATCTCTGAGCATGAGCATCACCTTAGTGGAACATCTTTCCACACCCTTGGGATCCAACACACATTCTTCTAATAAATATTAACATGTCTTGGGGAATCACCATGCACCCCTCATCCCAATCTTTAAAGTCAAACCCCATAGTTGCACCAAGTTATTCTTGATGTCAGGATGATGTTTGATTCCTAGTAGGGGTTAACCCTATGAAATAATATAGATGTAGGAATGATTTATTCTTGGGTGACCCAGGAAGTCAAATATAATATCCTTCTATATCCTATAGTCAGTAACCTAGCCATCTAATGTCTCCTAACTCCTCAGTAGAAATATAACTGGCGCATCCACTTGATCTAAGTGGGCATTCTAAGAATTGATCGAGGGGATGCAATAATCAACCTTGGGATTTAAAAAATTCATTCTTAGTGAGATATCTCTAAATGAAACCTCATACCCCTATAAAAATACTAGAGGTATCTGAAATTTCAAGCTGTCTAAAGGTATCTCCTTTTGAATTCCAAGTACCCTGGGTATATTCAATGGTCACACTATATCAAGGGAATACTAGGGAGACCAAGAGTTCATATACAAATAGGATCCCAGACCATTGATGTTGGGTCCTTGGAACCAACACAAGGTATCCATGACTACATCAACCAAATACATAGGATACCAGTCAAACTAGGAATCTGCCCCTAAAATACTACGAGACTAGATGAGAAACATACTCGCACTCCCAAAAACTTATCCATCTCAACATGTTATTATCGGTAACCTCAATCAATGAACTCATTGCTAGGATCAATAGAATATTCATAGGTATAATGGGAAATCACATGACAATAAGAAAATAAAAAAATAAAAGAACTTAGGGATTTCCCCAACACCCAAACCCATCACTACTATCCAGAAACCCTCAGGCTCACTTGATTTGAACTTGTTATAAGGTGACACTATCTACCATATCTACTCATATTCATATTTAAACTCTCTATAGGGTCAAAAGTCACATGGGACATACTATGACCCCAAGGTCTCATTTAGGCCACCATGGTCTCTTAGACAAGAAACACTAGGGGGATGGCCTTAATACAATTCCCTTTCCTATGCATCCTAGGTTAATCCAAACACTTCAAACATTGAATAGTCTCTATAGCTTCGAACCACACAAGTAATAATGTACTATTGGAATAGGAACACTCGCCCCATATCCATCTCAATGAGCCCAATGGCTCTAGGGTATTTCTTGTGGCCAACCTCTTGGATATGCATCCCAAGTCAATACTCCTCTCAACCTAGGGGTTATTAGGTCACTTATCACTGGGAAAATAAAACCTATCCATTTTTATTTAATCAACACAAGTAACTCATGTAGTTTTTATATTCTAAGGCACATGATCCAATTCACATCCTTATCAATCAGAGGTCAAGATGTCCAGCTAGTATATGTGGGTCCATCATGTGACCCTACAACTTAGGGAATTCAATCTCAATATTTTTTTATTAAACAACATATTTTTTTTAAATAGGGCCTCCTCCTAAAGTAATGGGGAAATTCATACCAAATTAATATAAGTAAATGAAAAATACAAATAGGAAAGGAAAATGACCACCTACCTCAAACAGAAGAGAAATCTATTTTTAAAGTAGCCCGTCAACTCTCATAAGGCTCGCCAAGATCATTCGTCCACTGTCCAACACACCGAGGCCCTGTATTATACCAAAGTAAACCAATAATTAATTATAATAATTAATTATTAATTATTCAATTTATCTAATAAAATTAAAATTTTAATTTAAAAGGTATAAATGCATAGAATCTCATTGACTGACCTCATCACTTGGAATCATGAGAAAATGCTCACAAATATACCATAGTGCACTCTTGACCATATTTTGGGGAAAATAAAAAACATGTAATCAAAATTAATTTATTGATTAAAATAAATTTTAAATAAAAAACTACGAAAAATAAATGTGTTAAATTACCTCTATAAAATAATGTGGTACAATAGGAATACATCTTTACGAGATCCCATTTATGAAGTCCACATGATAACCCCATGATATTTAGTCAATTCCACCTTGCTACGGTGGAATCCAAACCAAAACCTAAAACAAAAGAAATAAAAATTATGATGGGAAGAGTAGGAGATGAATGGAGGTATCCATAGAAAATAACATACCTTAATTCATCATTAAAAAATGACTAAGAACCCCACCCACATCAAGGGTGGATAAAGGAGGAAGTGGTTAAAGGAATCCTAGCCATTTCTCCTTGTAGGAGAGAAGAAGAGTGGATTCCCCCTCTAGAAAATGAGGGGGGAAATATGTAAATCCCCCCTTTAAAGACCACCAAATAGATGGTGGCTACAATTAATAGATTTTAATAAAACTAGATAACATTGAAGAGCTGATGGTGTTTAAAAGATGATAAGTTTATTGTCACAACCTTAGATGCAAAAACCATCCTGACCCCTTTTGGGGATCTCCCGAGCCCCCAGGATGCCTCCTGAGCTTCATTTCCTACCCCAAAATACTCATTTGGGATATTCCAACCATTATAATACAATTTCAAATTACGGTTTAAAATATGAATGATCTACTGATTGAAAAATTCAAACATTCCTCTGGTTTGAGAATTCACAAATAGATACAGGGTTTTACAATCTCCCCACCACAATAATGATCATCCTTGAGAAGTCTCACTGGACATCCAAACATAAAAATTTCCCCAAATAAGTTTATAATTCCTATTGAAATGGTTATGTTCCACCTTTAAATTCTCAACAAACTTCCTTAGAGGAAATCAAAATTTTAAGGTGTTGAGTTATCAAAATCCCTAGAAAATGATCATACCATCTTAAAGCATAAAAAGTACTCCATGATGACCACCTAACCCATGAAATGTATATATTATCATCCAATTAATCATCGATCCTATAATAATCCCAACCAAAATAATTAACTTATAATAATAGATTCTATGTAATGATGCTTACCAACATCAAAACCTCCCATCAAAACACCCATCCTGTGCTCTATCGGCACGCTTGATGTGGTTTCCAATTTATTGAACCCAACCATACATGAAATAACCAACCATAACTCATTACAAATTCTCATTATTCGATCTTGAGTTAAATTTTATGAGTCTCCCTCATTAGAACACTGATCAGAACATGTTAGTATTTTCTATGAGAATCCACAGACAATCCTCAAACATGATCATTTTATCTAATTCTAAGTGATGAATGTGGTTCCTAATAAACCATATCTAATAAAATAAGAGAACTATAGTTGAACATCTCCAGTAATACCCACTATGAAAATGATTCATTTTTACCAAAAATTCTCTATTTATCTACCCAATCGTGACACCTTAAAGATAAGAGGAATTCTATTATTAGTTTAATATACTCACCAAAGTCCAAACTTGAAATGAGGTGAGTTTATTTGGTGGAATCCAATATCAGTATATGTATTTATAGTGTTATCTACCATACCATGAACCTCAATTCCACCAATATGATCATGCTTGAATCATCACCACTTTATCTGAAGCCTAACACCAACACTTAGACACCTTCTGATAGAATATACAAGTTTATACCTATAACTCACCAACGAATCTAGATGAAACCATACCCATTACTCAATGGCCACTAAATTCCAAGTAGAACATCCAACAACTGATCTCACCACACCAATGACCCATACAGTATAAGGGTTATCCTCTTCTAGGCCTCCTTTATCAAACCTCAGTTCTAAATTGAAATATCAAACACCACCTGTTCCTGGTTCATGGGAATGTTCTCATCACCACCTAGGTAAATTCATATAAAATGAGAGTCACACCATCAAATTCCCAACGATTAACTCCCCACCAAATTGTTTATCGTATACTTATCTCTATGTGTGGCCTCAATAGGGTGAATCATCACACACATGTCTCTCTTCCCAATCCACACTCATATATCCTTGAAAACACCTATCTAGGATTAACTCTAAGGTCAACCACGCCCCCAAATCCGATATATTTTTGATGTCCCCTATACCACAGTGGGTTATTTTTCATTTTGTCTAAAAACCTAGGCAACCAAGCTCACAATCATTTCATAAAATCCATTAGTCATCAGTTCACACTTGATCGCTCACTAAAATAGAATTTAAATGGGTACCATGCACAACTATCATGTACCCTTCCAATACCATCCTACATAATGAGAGTAAATTACCATACCATTAGATCACATATCCTTACTCATGATCCCTTGTTTTGACCTGACATATAAAATTTCCTACACACAACTCCTAATATTCCACAAGCTACTCTCTAGAATAGTTCTCAAATTCCCCTGTAACTAATATAACACATAACCAAGAATGTGTACACCCATGTGGCACTACACCATACCATTCGACCTAGAATACCCCAAGTACAATCTCATTAGTCCGAGGCCAACATACCTAAACCATTGAACATTCTCCATAATTCAGCAATCATGAAAAAACACCCTGTGCTATTTTCCAGTAGCCCAACATCCCTTATACGTAAAGAAAAATTGCATCATAACCCACCATCCTGGTGTCACCTAAAAAATGAAAAGAATATACCCATTATTTCACAGTGCTACCTAAGGTGAATCTGAAACATTATGGACAGACACTTGACTGGTCGTACACTCAAAATCCATATTTGAAAAACAAGTTCTATCACTCATTGTGCTCATCATTATAAAATTACCAAGGCATTCCCATGCTTATATCAAATACTCACTAGCACTAAATGTGCACCACACTAAACCCAAATAATTTACCCATTTTTCACATTTCTAAAGTATCCAAAATATTAGGATAACCTCTCCCATAGGTTACCCTTATGAATCTTATTTTATTCTATTCATAATGCCCAAATCACTAACACCCTGATCCGTATCTCAAAGCACCAGGCTCTCCCACATAACCAATAATTCATGTATTTCATGAAATACATTTAATTGTTGAAAACTCTATGTTATTTTCTAGAAGTTAATATGAAAAATCATGAAAAAACACCCACTCTAGTGTCTCACATAAAATTATTAGGAACCACATGCCAAATAACAGCCTACTAGGGAACAAATTCTCATTGGGTATCAACTTATGAGACTAACCCTTGAGAATCCAAAATCGTATACTAATCCTCATTAGGCCTACAAATACGGGAGAATCCCCATCCAGAATCACATTCTCTTTAGTCAGTTCAAACACAACAACATTGATCTACTTCGATCTACGTTGAATAATCCTGGTAAATTGTTTGGTTAAGTAGAATTCCACCAATAATCTTTACAGGAAAAAAAATTATATGTTTTTTGGAAACATTAAATAACAAAAACTATTTTTATTCTTGAAAACATCATCATAATTACCCTATAAGGTTTATATATAAGGCATTATATGACTATGAAAACGTACTAGGGTTATCATATATCCCTTTCACCAAGGAACTGCATCGTCTCCATCCAGATGCATCACACCATAGATCCACATGAACCATGATCAAAAGGAAATACATATGCGAGTTTTCCTAGATGAGTATAATGATACCAACTTCTTATAAAATAAAACACCATATAGTTAGTTTTTGAAACTTTAAACAATTTAGCCTCAGTCATTTGTAATAATAATCACACCAGTAGACCTATATGTTATGTAAACCCAACATCCCAAATATGATGCATGAACATCAGTCTATTTCCAATTTTCCAAGAGATAAAAACTAATAATGAAACATAAATCATAAATGACACACAAAATATGAATCATGCTAGGTAAAAATCATAAAACTCTAACATCAAACACCATGAACCACAATCCCATCCCATGGTAACCTATACCACTTATTAGAATAAGTTTTCTCAAAGAACCAATCTGATATCCATCACAAGATTTGAAACATACCTGTGTCACCAAGTTACTATATCCCTAAATAGAAAGGAAAAACAAAAATAGATTTGATACTAATTTTTAACATCCTAGGTCCAAATAAAACTTGACCAGTTCCTTTACTTTATTGTACATGAGACCTCAGATGCACCTCCCTAAAATCTAGAGACTGTCAACTAGAAACTTGGGTTTAGGAAGGTATTATGTAGAGACTATACCCACTAATCAAAGTGTTAAGTAATAGATAAAAAAAAAGTAGCATAAATCAATAATAAATATCAAATAATGAAGGATAAATCAAACAACCCAACCATAATAATATGTAAATTGGAATCCATAATTTTATATAATCATACAAAAACAATCTCCCACCAAACTTATCATGTAAAAAATGAATATAGAATAAAATAAAAGTACTATAGGATTTGTTACATCCCTGATACTATCTTAAATCCTAGTCTCTAATCCCACTGAATCTACTCAGCCTGATCATTAACATCATACCGAGGCCTCTAGACAACCTGTGCCTACGATAATTGCGAGGTCTACTCAGTTACCCAAGTGCCATGGATTCTGGGTTAGTGTGCGAGTACATAAATATGTAGGGAACTACAAACATGGTCTCATAAACCACAGTTGATCTATAGGTCCAACAACCCTGATTGATTACACCTACCTACTTCAGCTAGTGTTGTGATGTCTTTGAGCATAATCCTCACCTCATTGGAACCTCTTTACACACCACATGGAACCCAAAAACACACCTCCATTAAAGAGTAGTGGGTAATGGGGTGTCAACAATAATCCCTCATCACAATATTATTAGTTAAACTCCGTAGTCATACCAGGGAATTCTTGATGTCAAAACAACATCTAATTCATTGGAAGTGGAGTCCCAAGGAAATACTATACATCAAGGCAAGAATTACATCTAGGTGACAAATGAAATCAAATAGAATACCCTTATAGATCCCAAATTAATTATCCTAGGTATAAAATAACGTTCAACTCCTTAGCTAAAATATAACCAGTTCATCCACCCAGTTCTAGGGGGTACCTTAACATTGATTGATGGGATCGAGTTATCAAAATCAAGATATCGAACACCTGTAATTAGGTATATACTCCCATCCAACACCTCATACCACCATTTGGATTATGGTGGACTCGTGAATTCAAAATTTTCCAAAGGTATCACCATTCAAATCCTATAAACCGTTGGCATTCACAATAGTTTCACTATATCATGGGAATCCCAACTACCCCGAGCATTCTCTTATGCAAAAAATCCCAAAGATTTGATGTTGAACCCCAGTTATCACCTCTATGAATCCCATAATTCATCAACCAAATACACTAGAATCTAGTCAAACTAGGTATCCTCCCCCAAAATACTATGAGACCAGAAGCCAAATATACCAGGAATCCCAGAGTCTCATCTATATCAATAGGTGATTTATTGGAATATAGGGAAATCAACTTATAGAGAGACCCAACGGACAATTCCCAAGTGTATTAGGATATAAATTGACAATAAATAGAAACAAATAAATGTACTTAGGGTATATCTAAATACCCAAACCCATCACTACAATCCACAACCACTTGGAATCACATCGTCGTTATAAGTTATGTGGTGACACTTGCTACCATCTCAACCTGTTCCCATATTCACCTTCTCTTTAGGGTAAAAATTGACAATAAAACCTTCTAGGTTCACCTAGGCCACATAAAGTCCTCCATGGTCTCCTAGGAAGTCACAATAATGAGATGACATTAATACCATTCCCTTTCCCATGCATTCTTAGTTGGTCCGAATGCCCAACCCGCCCACCAGTCTCTACATGGTCTAACTACCTAAGTAATCACATCCTATTGGGGAAGGAACAATTACCCCAAGGAATTATCAATGATCACAACAGATTTAGGGTATCTCTCATTTCCATCCCCTTGTCTAAGAATCCCATGTCATCACTCCTCTGTACCTAAGGGTCACTAGGTCACTTATCACTAGGCTGCTATAACTAATCCATTTTAATTTAATTATCTCTTACCACTCATGGGGTCCTATTATTTTTAGGAACATGTTCCAATTTATATCCTTAGCCTTTTGTGGCTATGATTTCCATCTGGTACATGTGGGTCCATTAAAGCCCTAAACACCTCGTGCAATTTAATATTAGGTTTTAATTTTTTATTAAACAACTTAGGCAATTTTAACGAGGCCCAGTTCCTTAAATAGGGGCGATACAAATCACAAATTTATATAAGTAGATTCATAATACCCATGGGTAATTAAAATTACCACCTACTTCAAACCAAAGTGAAATATCTTTTTAAAGATTCCCAATAACTTTCTCTGAGGATAGATAAGCCCATATGGCCATCATCCAAAAAAACAAGGATCTATATCATATCAGAAGAAAAATAATAATTAATAAAAATAATTTATAATCAATTATTCAATTTATATAAACAAATTTACATTATAATTTAAGAAGTATTAAATTTCTTTAAGATCATCGGTCGACATTGTCACACCAGAATCATGACCAAATTCTCACCTACTATCTGTTGTGTACTACTAAAAAAATTTTGGGCCAAATCTCCAATAAACAATCAAAATTCCATTATCAATTTAATTTAATTTTAAAAAACAAAATAAAAAATAACATGGTTGAATAACTTCATCAAAAAACTTGTGACAACATGCATGCATTTATATATTTTATACTCTACGCAAACCACATGAAATCTCCATGATAATCGGTTGATTTTACTATGCTACATTAGAATCAGACCCAAAACCCAAACTATGAGAAAAGAAAATTAAGATGATAATAAGAAGATATGAATAGAGATAGATGTAGGGAACACAATTCCTTAAATTTCTATAAAAATGCTTATGAATGCGACCCACATCAAGGGTGAAGAGATAAGTAATGGGGAAAAGGCCTTCCAATCATCACACCTAGTTAGAGAAGAGAGGAGTGTATGGCCCCTATAAATACCCATGGGGAGAAATATTTAATTTTCTCCCCTCTAAAATCTTCCATCCAACTCGTGATGTATATCGGGTAGCGGGGGGTTTATTGTATCATGGACCGCAAAACCAACCTCAACCCCTTTCGGGGATCTTCCAAGACCCTATTACACCTCCCATGTTTTATTCCCCAACAAAATATACTCCTTTGGGATTTTAAAACATTAAAAATTAAATTTCGAATTCCTCTATAAAATATTACCCCTCCACTATTTGAAAATTCCAAACTTTCTCCATTTTAGAACACTTTTATGGATATGAGTTCTTACATTACCAAAACTATCTTAAATATGATCATGTAAGAAATATTCCATGAAATAAACCAAAATAAAACATGGTATATGGATAGTGGTTTCTCTTGGCACATGAAAAGAGATCTATACAACCTTTTATCTTATAATTAATGTGATGGTAGAAATATGACATTTGGAGAAAGCTCGAAAGAAATAGTAAAGGTTTTAGTGAAGTCTATTATTATTTGTAAATTTTTATATACTAAACATTTAAAAAAAATTGGATTAGTATTTCATAGAAAATTTTTAATGGTATGTTTGTTAAATTTCAAAATAACCAGTGTACTTTTCATAAAGATGAATACATTTTATTTTATGCTATCTAAAAAGGAAATATTTATTCCATTAGGATTTGTTATATAAAATATAATAATATTAAATACTTAATTATCTCGCAGTTAGAAAAAATTTTATGGAATAAGAGGCTTGGAGATTCTAATTTTAGACCACTACATAATCTATCCAAACATGGATAAGTTCTGTAGCTAATTGATTTAAAACTATACATTAATCACATTTATGATTTCTTCATGAAGGGAAAACATCATAGAGAAAATTTTAGACTTCTCAAAGATGTAAATACTGTAAAACATATACAACTAGTTCATTTAGATTTATTTTTCCTAGTTCAAACTATTAGTCTTAGTGGTATGAAATATTTTTTTTATTGTTGATGATTTCAATAGATTTAAAGGGGTTTATTTTCTTGTACATAATAGTAAAAAATTATCTATGTCTATTGATTATTGTAATCTAGTTTAAAATGAGAAAGATTATTTAATTTTTTATATTAGAAGTGATAGATAAGGATAATTTCTAAATCTATAATTTTAAATGTTTTTTGAAGAATATTGTTATTTTTATTAATTTTCATCCCCTGGATTACTCAAACTAAATGGTATAGTTGAAAGGTAAAATAGAATTATAAAGGAAACAAATATAACTATGTTAAATGTATTCAAAACATAGATTTTTTTGGGTAGAGGCCATGAATATTGTTTTTTATGTTTCTATTATGATTATTTTATGCCTAATTTTGAAGAAAAACATTATGAGTTATAGAAGTGAAGGAAACCTAAATTTAGATTTTTTAGATATTTTGGTTATAATATTTTTATTCTTAATTCTAAATTTTATAAGATAAATTTTATTCCAAATCTGATGAAGGAATATTTTTAGAATATTTTATTTTTTTTAGATCTTATAGTATACAATAAAAGAACCACAATTATTAAAGAATTTATTCACAATAAGTTTGATGAGAATGATTTAAAATATAAATTTTCTAATGAAAAATATAATTAATGATGATTCTAGATATTTTGATTTGGGAGAAGCTGAAAATAAATATTTGAATGCACCTATTTTTTTTTGAGAATCACCCTCTTGATTTTATTTGGAAAAAAATAAATATAATCCAATAAATATTGTTATCGAAGATATTGAGTCTAGAGTACAAAGCATAATTTATTTTTGAAAAATATATGCTCACAATGCTTTGACTTATGATTTTGTTCCAAATAATGTTTTAGAATATTTAAAAGATCATATCTAGATTTTAGGTATGGAAGAAGAACTGAATAATTTTTCTATAAATAAGGATTGAACATTGGCTGAACCACCTAAAGATCAACAAGTAATTTTTTTTAAACAGATTGGGATCAAATTCCTTAAATTAAAGAGTAAATAGAAGAAGAATTATAGAATGAGGCCAGAAAGTGACCTAACTTCATCATGGGAAGGGATGAAAAAAAAGAAAAGTCCAAAACAACACAAACTCCCAAAAGGATCAAACCTTACAATAATGAGTTCTCAGGATGTGATGAGAAATGAATCCACACTAGTTTTGAGGGTGTCTTCATCTTATGCATGACTTAGAGCACTACAATGGACCCCCTTATTCATCAAAAGATTCATCATCATTGTCAGTTTTTTTGTTTCAAATCTATTTTTTTCACCAATACATATATGTGCATCCTCCTCACTACTATCCAAGGAAAGAAGTTGAAATGGGTTTTCATATGAACGATACCACTGACCATGTTATGACCTCCAATAATAGTCCTCTTAGGAACAAATTGCATTAGATTATCCTGGACCTATTCTACATAAATAGAAGATTTTTTTGACTCACTGACCAATGGAATATCTATCATGGTATCAGATCAAACATCTTTTGGTGTCACTTGATGTGAAACCGAAGGGTTCTCATTACCTATCACCAAAATGAACAAGTAACAATCTCCAATACTACATGTAATTAAGATGGTTCCTCCATGGAAGAGGCATCCTACAAAACAACATTATCTCCACCCTACCATACTCAGACCTACTACCCCGGTTCTAGCAGATAGTAGTGTCTTCTTATTGCATTTTAATTTTCTTGAATTTTGTGTCAAATTATTTGAAACCAAATCATTAACTACATTTTACTTTACCAAATTAGACTACTTGAAATCAGAAGTATTTGTAGTATCCAATCTAGGCGACACATCCAAAAAATTGGGTATGATCACCCCTTGAGGTATTAACCATGGAAATAATAGCCTACAAATTAGAAGTACATACTATTCTTGAACTATTGGAAACCACAAAAGTTCCATCATACTTTATAATCCATTCATTACTATCTTTATGATTGGTTGAATTTTGGGGATCAAGCTTTGAAGTCTTCCCAGCAGAAACATTTGGAATGATTGAATAAGCCTGCTTAAAATCCTTTAGAGTGTCCATACCAGTTGACACAACTAACAACTGGGTAGTAAAATCCTTTGAGATATCATCCTCCATTTCTAATAATTTCTCATTGGACTCCTTTGATTATAGACACAAATTGATCTTTAATTTACCTTTTCTATTCCTTGAAGAAACTAATTTATGATCATTCCATAATTGGATATTTACACCTTGTTGTGCTTCAAGCTCATGAGAAGTTTTATTATCATCCTCATCACTATGTGTCTCCATAATATATTCAACATAAAAGTTTTATTTGTTAGACACTATGTCATCCCATGATCTTATAGGCATAAACAATGAAAGGTTCTCAATCCAAACCTCTGCACCATCCAACATAGATGGAGTTAGAATCTCCTTTTCTTAATTAAGATCCCGAGCTATAGACTGTGAGAGTATATCAAAATTGGCCAGAACTTGAGATGGTTTAAATTTAGAGGCATAATATTTCAAATACAGACCAACAATCTGTTTTGAGTCACATTACCTCAAGCTCTTACCAATAGGGTTTCTTCTACAGTCTTTAGATAAATGAACTCTGATGTTAATATTTCCAAAGATTAAACTCTTGCAATACACTTTGTTAGAATTCCCAACAACATTACAATCCACATATTATAGTGGAAAATTTTTACATTCTACATGAAAATTAATATCATCATTCAAAATGGGGAGAATAAACTTCTCTATAAGAGTGGCACTGAGATCCACCTCCACTATAATTCTTGAAAAGTGACCAATTATAACCTATTTAGTATCTTTGTCAAGCCTAATCAGAGAATCTATTGTTTTGGAAATGTCCTGTAAGATTTTGGGGTGCCATAAGATCTAGTTGAGCCCATGTATCCTAATCCACACTTATGAAAATTAATTTATAACATTTAAAAAATTAAAATATAATATCCATTCATGGAACCAAAGTGCAATAGGCTTAAGGTATAGGGATCTTGAACTCCATGCATGCTACCCAAGATCATCTAAATGAAATAAGTAATGATAGAACCCACAACTAGTTGAGATGAACATCCATTCTAAATAACTCTAAATTTTTGAAACAATATAGACCAAATCTTAAAGACACTATGGTTTGTCACCTTTGATAATAGTGAGGCTTGCAATGAGATAATTTTTACCCACATCGAGCCTCTATGAGACTACATATGATTTTTCCTCGATGAGAGGTAGTGTTCCTTTTATCACAATCCTTCCTGTAGATTATTCCCTATACGAGGCATGTGAATGCATAAATTCATAACTGACTGATGCATATACTTTATTAACACTCACAATCAGAGTTATGGCTTATAGATTTATCCATTCATGCTGATCATGGTTTGACTTCCATCATAAAAATACCATTTTCCCCAAAAAACATTGTAAATGAACCCTGTCCTCTGTCTGATCAATGATCAAAAATTTATTAGTACTAAATGGGGTTTTAGAAATAAACATGAGGAATTTGACCAGATTATTGAAAATAATTCTATATTAGTTGCTCAATGTTATCATTAATAAGAAGGTATAGAATATAATGTGAATTTTCACCCATTCCAAGATTAGAATCTATTGAAATATTGTAAGATTATGTTTTTATCATGGATGTGAACTTTATCGAATGTATGTGAAAAGTTATTTCCTAATTGGTTTAATATCTATAGAAGTTTATATAAAATATCTCATACGATTTGAACATGAAAATAAACCTCAACATGTTTTTGAACATTATAATGATCTTTATATATTTAAAAAACATCCTTGAGAATGGTATGAAATATTGTATAAATTATTTTAAAAAATGGGTTTATAAACAGAAAAGTAGATCATAATTTATTTAGTAATAAGATTTTAAGATATTTTTTTATCTTTAAATTTATTTATGACATCATTATTATATCTTTATGTAAAATATTTTTTAATGTATTTTTAGAATTTATAATTTTTGAATATGATATGGATATTTTATGAGAATTGAAATTATATTTACAACTTCAAATATTTCAAAAGAATGATGAAATATTTCTTAGTCAATATAAATATGAAAAACAATTAGTTTAAAGATTTAGACTTGATTCAAGTAAATGCTAAAATTACCCTATGAGTACTTCCTGAAAATTAAACATATATGTTTCTAGAAAACTTATTGATATTAAAGTTTTTATAGGAATGATTTTTAGTTTAATTTATTTAATTTATTCTACAATATAATTAATGCTTTTAGTTTTATTATATGCTAGATTTCATGCTAACCATAAATAGTTTAAATTAAACCTATTTTTTTTATATATCTTAAGGGTTCTATAAAAAATAGTTTATTTTATATAGGTAGAACCTATTTTGAATTGAAAAGTTATTTTGATTTTTTATCCTATAGAACATAAATTTTTTAGTAAAACTAGAAGTGGAAAGTGTCATTTTCTACGTAAAATTTAAGTTTCTTAGAGTTAAAAGAAACAAATTTATGTTCCCTTATCTATTGGTGAAGTAGAATACATTCTGACTGCTAGATTTTGTGCTCAACATTTATGGATGAAACAAACTCTATTTGATTTAAATATTTATTTTAAAAATATTCAAACTCTATATGATAAATCATATTTTATTTATATTTCAAATAACCCCTTGAAATATTCATGAACTAAACAAATTAAATCCAGTTATCATTTTTTTGAGAGCATGTAAATAAAGGAGAAATCTGTTTAGAGTATGTTTCAAATAATTATATACTAGTAGATATTTTTAATAAAACTTTGGATGTTGCTATGTTTGAAAAAATTACGTTTGAACTTGGTATTATAGAAGTATGATATAATTATATTATATTCATGGGAAATTTTGTTGAAATTACATATTTCAAAATCATATTAAGTATGAAATCTCGAACTTCAAATATACACAACCTAGTTTATATTTTTAGAATCAATAAATTTATAGGGATTAATAATTATTATTAATAATTATTTATAACTTTTATAGATTTTTTTTTCACATCTGTTTAATTATTCTATAGTTTAGTCTATAAATCTGTCTTAATAATTTAGAAATATACGTGGCTATTTCAAATTTTATTCTTTATAAAAAGTACAATTATATTTATAAATATATATTATGTTCTTTTAAATTTTTTTTATTTTTCATAAATGGGGTATTAATTTAAATACTTTTTATTTTAACCATTTAGATTGTTGTAAGAAGGGGATGAAATTTTTCTATAGTTTGGATAGTTGGTTTTTTAGTTATCAAAAAGCAGGTGATTGTTGAGTGGCGCCTTTACAATTTTTTCTAATTGTTTTAATAATTAAAAAATAATTAATTTATTTCCTATGACACGTGTTTTGAATCTTGAAATTCTTGTAGAGAAAAATAATTATGTTGAATTTTTTTTTGTTTATTCATTGATTTTTTAAACATTTATTATCCATTTATTATTATTCTTTCTCTTCTATCTATTTTTGAGGTCTTATTTTGGTTTTTGCAGAATTTATCTAAGTATAATAGATTTCATATTTAATTATATGAATTAAATATAATATAGATGAAATTTCATAATTTGGACAAGTCAAAACATCATACACATGACCAAACATATTACATATCCTATGTTTTATAATTTTTTTAAGTATAAGTTTTTATGTTTTCTTTAAATATATTTTGAACTGAAATTTTTCTAGGCATAAATATTTATGCATTGGATAATCATTTTATGTAAGAAATATGTGAAAATTTTTAATGTCAAATATCTTATTTATACCTTAGAGTTTTTTAAAATTCTTGAATTTTATTTTATTTTAAATATATTACATATTTCAATTTTCACACAAAGGAAAACTTCTTTTGTATTCTTGTTAATATATTAAGTATCGAGAGTATCATAAATATCAATATATCTTATGTATGTTTTAATATTTATTTTCAAAACCTCAAAATTGGCTTTGTTTTTGTACTGTTTTGTATGTTAATCCACTATATGTTCATGTTTCTTCTTATTCTTGATTTTCTTATTCCTTTACTAGTTTTTAATTATTTTAACAGTATGAAAAGTAGATTTTAAGTTATTTAGAAAGTCTTAGATAAATATCACAAGGAAATAAACGTGTTTAATATTTATGAATCTTATTTACATTGGTAAATTTAATTTCCAATTTTGATTGGTATGTTTTAGGAAATCACTATGCGTAAATAATATTGGAGCTATAAAAAGTAATTAAGGACAATTAATTTTATTGAAAAAGATGTATTCAAAGTGGGGAATAATTGTTTGATAATTTATTATTCTAATAATGTTTTCGGTAAAACAATTTATAGTTTATAGATTATCAAATTTCCTTCCAAATATAATGTAATTTGTTATTATCGGAGAGAGAGAATTGTGGATACCTCTTCGAGAAATAAAAATTTAAATGACTATTATATTTGAAGTTGTTGTGAATAAAAAAAATCTATAAATAGAGTTTCATAAAAATAATGTAGAAAAATTACCTATATGAACATTGAGTTTCTTTATAAGAGAACTTATCCTTATAATCAATTATTCTTTTTGGTTGAACTGAATCATAAAATTCAACACTACCAAGGTGATCAAGAAACCTCTTACTCTATGTTATGAATTTCACCATTTTATTCAGATTCTATAATGATATATTCTTTCGATCCATTTCTATGTGTTTTATCTTTGGTTTACCTTTCTTCATTGAGAAATAACGGTGGTTGGTTTATACTACCAATTAAAAGGTTGATATGTCTCAATTTTTCTGGAGGTAGAAAAAGGATGAGTTGTTTAGGTTAAGACTCAAGGTTGAAAAGGTCAATTGTAATAGGTTGTGGCTCCCAATTAAAAGTTATGTTTTATTTTTTATGCCTCTATAACAAAATGAAATTTTATTTGGGTTGTGAATCCCCTAAAAAACTCAGTATTTTAGTGGGTTCTTTTAATCGCATGAATAAATAGAAGTGAAGAGTGGGAATAGGATCACTTTGATCCAAAATAATATAAAAATGCATTTTTTTTCATATTTTTATTTTCTACTACTTAATTTTTTTAACCCTGATATATTGTTTTAAATTTTATAAATTGAACAATTTCTCCCTCTTGACGATTCAACCATCTCACCATCTGGGAAAACAGTGGTGTGAATCCCCCCGCTAAGGCATAAACATTATCCTTACCCAATTTTCAAAAAGTCTAAGACCCTTCCCGGTGGGGTACCCATATATAAGTGTGACTTTATAGGCATGGTGTAGCTTATGCATCACTTGACCCTTTTGTAGTAACACGACATGACCTCCCCTAGGCCATAATGTGATATGTCACCCCCCCCATAAAAAATAAGTGGAAAATACATATATAAGGGTACCGAACCTTTACTTTTCATCATATCGTGATGAAATATAGTCACAATGTGACCAATAACTAGGCCACAAATAAAATCCCACAACACAATAACCATCACATCAATATTTCGTTAGGATAAAACCTGAAATACTAATATCTAAAATCATAGAAGACCAAAAAATATAAGAAACACTTCAAACCATTCTTCGAGATACATAATTTTTCAAAATTTATAGATGAAAAATTCAAACTAGGAGTTCCTTAAATCAAAAAATCACCAATTATAAAAATTACACACTAAGGTGACATTGGTGTGTAAAAATTCTCCCCACCACAACACCTTCTTACCCCATTAAATCATTAATGTTTTAAGGAATGAAATGATCAAGGATAGAATCAAAAAATATGAAACACTGAATGACACGATGGAAAACCTATAAAAATAAATAAAGTTGTTTAATAGTCTCAAAGAAATGATAAAAAGGATAATACATACATTAGGTTTCTCCAACATTAAATTTTTATACTAGAGTTGTATAATATAAGAAAAACAACACAAGGCATAGTAAGACTCCTTAATCAAGGAGACCAAAATGGGAAAACCATTCAAACAAAATTTATATATCAATATTGAGGAAAACACAAAATTATATAAAAAGGGTACAAGATATCAAAGAACCCAAATGATAAAGGTAGAGGCCAATATAATGACATAATTTTATGTAACAAGGAAAGAAATGGAGAAAATGATTCCAAAATAGGTTCTAGATAACTACTATTCAAATCCAGGATTAGTCTCCCTCATTCTCTGATACTTAAATTTACAAAACTCCCAATGATAACTTGATGAATGAAAAATATGTATCGTATTTAAAATTTTTAAACATGATGTATTTTATTTCCTAAGATGAAAACACTAAAATAATATGATGTTTCTCTTCCACACCAGAGGAACAAAAATAGAATGTATTGGTTTTAGCTCATCCACTCTACTTGGAGTTTTTTTTAGACTCAAAAAATTGAAAGTCTATATACAAATTGTAAGAGATACTAATTTGAGGAACATTACACAATTCATACTTCCTATGATCTATCCAAACTTTTATAAGAGGCATAATGTAAATAGAAACAAATAAGATTAAATTATAAACACCATTCAGTAAATCATAACACTAAATAAAATTATAAAATTCATTTTAATGTCTTTTTTAAATCATGAGGTTTTTATTAAAAATAATGTTTTCTGTTTATAGTATCACTAATAAAATCATTTTTTGAGTCCCCAAAACATAAAAAATATTTTATTTTTTTGAATTATTATTAATTAAATTTAAAATGAATATTTTTCCATTCAAAATCATGTTTTTTAATCATAAACCATCAATATAATCCAATGAAAAAACAAAAATACATCTTAAAAATATATTTAATTGAATTCAAACAGTAAACACAAATAACCATAAGAATATAAAAAATTAAAGGGTTCTAAAACAGAAGTTTAAAATGGAATAGTTATTATAAATGATTTGGCTAGTGGTTTGGTGTACTGTTCTACAATCATGAAACTACCACTAGAAGTCTCTCAAAAACATGCTTAAAGGCTCCACATAATGTTTTAAACCAAGAGAGCTAACTGTTTTCCTCTATTTGTTCTACAAACCACACCCAAAAACATGTAAAACATTTAAATATACCAAATAAATTCAATATAAATCTTAAAACACCACCAAATGAACATTTTTATACCAAGATAAATGTATAGTATATCTTAAAATTCATCACCCACAACTTGAACTCCCATGAAAACTTGAGGCGCAGTATGAGAATGAGTTATATAGACTCTCCCCACACTTACCTAAGAAGTTCGAACTTCTCTATGTCTAACATTACTCCCTAAATAAAAAGAGGGTTAACTAATACTATTTTTTCATAAACCAACTCTAGATATCGTAACCTGATACTCGACCCAGACCGTGATAATGCCTAAAGTGAATCCATGATCACCATGGGCTGAAAAATAATTATAAGGAATCCAACGTAAGTGGGTGGAAATGATTTCACCAAATTAAATAATAAGTAAAAATTACTTAGAAACTTAATAGGAATCTGACATGGTACATCCATATGTTAGACTTCCTTATGAAATCAAATAATCAGTTTTAAATAGAAAATAACCCAGACCTAGAATAACTCAAAACAATCTTCTAAATCAATTTCCAACATAACATAAATAATGAATCTAAGAAGCAAGACTAATAAAAAGATCCAAAAAATATAATGGAAGCTAAAATGACTAATACATATATGATATAAAATAAACAAAAGAAACCCAAAAATTCTAATCCAAAAATCTTCTCATGACCCATTGTCACCCTCAAACATTATCACCAAAAACTGATCCATGAATGTGATGGAGATATTCACTAAAGTCTTATATATATATATTTGATGGTTTTATTATAAAATGTGATTTTCATGTAGAAAGGGGAATATATTATATACTTCCTATAATAATAGTTATTTTTGTTTAGTTTGATCATCCACATGACCATCATTTAATGTAGTATTTCACATGATAAAAAGTTTCATAGTAAATTCATTTGATTAATTCATATTGTACAATTTATTATTAGTGTGTTTTAATGCCAGAATAAATGATACAATCCCATGAGAATACTTTAGGATTATAAATTATATATCTATACGGTGGTTGTAGGAGTGAGATTGCTTCATGCCTGACCGAATTTTTTTAGTTCCTATTTCTATTTTGATCTTCCTTATTTCCATATGAGAAGATATCACATCATGAATGGAAGGATAGACCCCTCTCATGTGATGAGATATTCATATCATCTCATGGATACACCATAGAGGTGAGATGATTTTTCCACTTAGAGATCACTATCAAACCATATAATGACGATGAAGATGTATAAGATTATCTTAATTGTATCTTATATTTGTTTTAAAAAACGTTCTTCATTTATATTTTTATAATGGTTTCATATTCCATTTCATTGAAATCCCTGAAAAAAGGTTTTCATTTATTTCCCTTCTTTTAATAATAATTATTTTATTTTTGCAAAAATTAAAGTGGTATCAGAAGGATCCATGATAATATTTTATAAAACTTGTGATTAAATGATGATGATATCAAAAAATAGAGGACCATATCGAATTTCTAAAAGTTATATTTCATAAAGGTTTTACCCTTACATATCTTGTCTAAATAAATCTAACTAATATTTTACCTTTACATAGATGAGATACATAGGGGTCACCAAGGCTTTACCCTGACATAGAGTAGCCTATGTTAGGGTCATTTTCCAAACCCTTATATAGATTAATCTATGTATGGGGCCCACAATCAGACCCTTATGAATAAAGGGATATTTAAGGGTAAAGGGAGGGTACCCTTATACATGAATGGGTTCCTATGTAAGGGAAAATAGAAAAGTATTAAACAAATATTTTCAAATAACGAAATGTTTTTAATGGATTATAAAATGTTTATAAATCATTATAAAATGTATTTTGGGAACATTTAATTTATAATGGGTTTATGAATTAATTAATTAATTAAAAATTGTTTTTATTTAATTAAATAATTTTTAAGGAACTTTTATTTTTCCCAAATTCTAAATGTTATTATATGAAAGTCCTTCTAGAATATTTTTTGGAAATTATTAAAATATATAAATAATATTGTTTTTTATAAATCATAATAAATAATTTATAGAGGGTCATGAATTATGAAATAATGAAAAAATATAAAATGTTTATATTTAAATTATGAATTTTTCATAATTAATTATTTTGAATTATTCAAAATAAAAGGGGGCTTATTTGGATATGATTTAAGACGCATAAAATTGGTTTGATGATTGATATGGAAATGTTTAAATAATGTTTAAATGTGTGATATAAGATTATGTAAAATGTTTACATAATTTAAATTGAATTAAAAATTCCTAAGAGTTTATAAAATATCATATATTTAAAAAAGAAATTCTATATATTGATAAATATGAAAGTGTTAATATTTGAATTAATATAAATTTTTTAAACTCCAAATTATTGAATTTACATAATTTGAGATATGATATCATAAAAGGGTTTATAATTATCTTTTATTTATTAATTTTTCATAATTTTTTATCTCATGTTTAAATTTCTGAATTGTTCATTTATTTAAATTTTTTTTCCAATTATATTCCCTATTATAAAATTTTTATATGATGAATAGTGTATGATTTAGTTTAATTAATAAAATGTTTCTATATGTATCCTTTAATTAAATTATAATAATGTCTCTATAAGGAATTTAGTTTTTTATCCGCATTTACCTCATTTTGTAACTAAAGTTATGAACTTGAATTTAGTTATTTAAAATAGTTTATGCATATTTGGTTTTAGTATTATTATGAATTTGATTCTGTATTGAGTAAAATATCCTCAAGTAGATGGACTTGGGGCCATACTACCTACATAACTAGTGGCTTATCCATTATCTAGGATGGTGAATGAGGTTGGATATCGATTTCTCCAGGTTTAATCATGTGGAAAACTCTATAAATTTACATGAATTGCTCATGTATTTTATTCATATGATGAATATGGATATGTATGAATCACACAAGATTGTGGGTTATATAAATAGTTACACATAAATATAGTTTTAACATATTGATTAGGTGGTGGTAATGAGATTCCAAAATAAATTACCAAAAACCTGAACAAATAAAAGGTAATAACATAAGATAAGATGGTGAAATTAAAATCCCCTTTAAATAATAATTGTAAGATTCGTTATAATGAATTTTTTTTCAAGACCTTGATCATTCAACTGGGTAGGTTCAAACAAAGAAGGGTTCCCCAGAATTGTTTAGTGCAAGGAAAGAAAGTGATATATATTACTCGATCATCCTCAAGTAGGTTCTTCCATATAAGGGTTCCCTTGGGATGTCTTTTGTTAGTCTATTCATGGCACTTGTATTGGGTTCCACTAATTTTGGGAATCCATGGGAAGGATATTGGAGGAATATAATTGAGTTTATCAATTTGACAGATTGAAAAAAGGGTTTTCCACTCAGATATCCAAGAATCATATATAATATGATTGAGATGATTCCTTAAAAAAGTAATTAATTTATGATAGGAACACCCTAAAGGACTCATTACTTTGTTAAATATGTATCTTGTTTCCCTAATGGATATGATGGATTTTAAAATGGTTCATCATTTTAGTGTAATACCATTTAATAAAAGTCCTTATTAAATGGTTAATAATAATTGGTACTCATATGATAAAAGTTTATATTATAGATAATATCATCATCAAGATAATTTTTTTGATCATTCCTTGAAAGGATCATTTAAATGTATGCTCCTCCTTTTACTGGTAACTAAAAAAAGGATCTTAAAAAAGATCAGTGATCTAAGACATGTTCTTAAGGAAAATTCTATGTGACAAAACCATTCCTACATCAGTAAACAAGTGTTAAAATTGTTCAAAAAGATAAACTACATACTTATGGTAGAATATAGTGATTCATTTTACGTTTCAATGGAATTATATTAAAAATGACTTAAGGTATATTTTTCTCCACTCTTTTTCACAATATTATTGGGTACACCAATGATTTTAGTTTCATATACTCAATAATATTGGGTATGTCAATTTGTTTTCAATATTATTGAATATTCTTAATGAATTGGTGATAATAAATATTTCCTTAAATGTTAATGGTTTTAAAATTCAATTATATTGTTCTGATATAATATTATATCAACTATATGATTTGAAAAGTGTTTTAAATATACAGCATGCCAAAAGTTGAGAAAGAATTAGAGCTTGAAGTTTTCTTTGAAGTAATGGAGAAAAGGGGTTCTTCCATTAATAATTTGGATAGTTCAATGTTCGATTAAATTGTCATAATATGTGTATTATCACACATATCTCTGGGAAGATCATGAAAATAATAGTTTTTTTTGTATTATGAGAATTTTCCTTTTTATAGACAAAGTTATGATTTTTTTTAATTCTATAACATTATTTAAGGGGAGACTAAAAATGGATTATTCTAGTTAGGGAATTTATTCTATTTTCATATATGGAAAATTTTCAAAAATATGATTGAATTCAAATAATTTTCACCCAATATTCTCAATGTGTTGGGAATATATATATGAACTTGGTATATGATGTATAAATTCTAAAGTGTTTTATAGATAGTTTAAGTGGGTGAACATTCAAAACAGAAGAAGAAAATATTGTTGAAAAGTTAAATAATGATTATTCAATAATTAAATAAAGGTCATTAAAACCCAGGTTTGTTAGGAAAGTGTAATAATTCCATATAAGAGGATTATCCATAATACATGATGGAGTTTTTGAGTCACCATTTTATGTCCATATCTGGTATGGATTTTATATAAATTAATTTTTTTGTTTTGAAAGGTATATAATACGAGATATATATATTTACAAATTTTGTAAAGATAAAGGAGTTCAAAATAGAAGGAGGAATTGTTTGATCTTGAAGTTTACATTTATGAAGTAAATAGTTACTATATCGAGGAGTTGAAGATAATGTAGTTTATCAAGATCAAATGAATCTAAGAAAAATATGTGTATCTTTATCCCATTTATCTTGAACGATAAGAGAATATGTTTGATTAAAAAGAGTTTTTATTAAAAATATGAGAAGATTATGTATATAAAAATGGATTATGATTTATAAATTTCTATAACAGGTTTTTAGAAGATGATATGGATTAAGGTTATTTATCTATGATAAATTTTCTTATCCAAATATTTATTAAAATATGTTGGAATGTGTTCATACCACCCATCAGTTATATATTTTAATAAAGTCTTATTTTCAAATAAAAATGTTCTAAACACATAAAATACTATATATGATATGGAAAAGGTAGTTTATTTGATTAATATTCCTATTAAAAATAAATAAAGGTTATTTATAACCACAAAAGGTTTTTTTTGTATCATAGAAAGACATATAAATAAAATATAATATCTAAGAGGCTAGTGGGATTATTTTTGGAATTGAATAATTTTAAATCTAACAAATAAATAATTACACCAATATATGTTTAAAGTTAATTTTACTTAATATCCTAAGAGAGTTAGGATATATTAGTAAACAAAAATGTATGTAGTTAAAATTTTTAAAGTATTTTTTTGATGGAATAAGGTTCCAAGTGTGATGATGATGCACTTAGAAAGATTTTTAAGTAGACAATAGAAGTTGACATCATAAAATTTGATGTTGTAAAGTTAAGAAGTTTGAACATGTTTAAGAAGATGAAAATTTCAGAATATGATTCTTATGTTTGACCATTATTCACACATGCATACTTAATAGATTTTTATCACTAAAAGGTTTAGTGGGATCATCTAATCAGATAGTCACACAGAGATTTTATGAGGTTTATGTATTATGTAATCTATTAAAAAACCCAAAAAAGTGTATCAAACATATGGTTGATCTGGTAGTTTATGATATATGATATGATAAACCAATTTTTATATTGGTTTATTAAATATTATTAAAGTTTTCAAGGAAATTAAAATTTAGCATATTAAAGGAAAACTTCATTTTATCATTTTTTCATGTTGGATACATAAATGTAATGATAGATATATATTTTAAGTAGTGTATTGATAAGTAACCTCTCAAATTATGACATTGTGTTCATACCTAATTGATCTTTGTAATGGATTACTATAGGTTATGATGAAATTTTAAGGTTAACATGAGTAGGATTCTCCTATATAGATACATAATATGATCATAAGGTACAAAATAGATATTAAGATTTGTTGTGTATGCTGGATAACCTAATAAATATACCACATGGAGCGTCATATTGATGTATTTGGTATACTAGTGGTGCACATATCAAATTTTAGTCCCAAATACCTAAGGTTGGTGAGATAACTAGAATGAGAACCTTTATACATTGAAATACTACCTACATAAGTCTATACATTCACTCAACTAATATTCCAGTGGTTGGGTATGTTTCTGATCACGTCATTGGTTGGAACTTTACCAAGATTGGTTTTTTACTCTTAAATGGTGTGTATGAAATATGGGCCCTTGATTGAAATAGACTGTGGTCATATGAAGCAACAACTATATATTGTATATCTATTTGGATAAGGGAAATGTGATGTTATTATCCATAAGAATGAATTACATGTGATGTATTCATAGATGAAATTAGACTATACTCAATGAGATGAGAACAAATGAGTAAGACATATGGTATGAAAATTCTCTGTGTCCCATGGACACTCGTTGTCTTGGTCAAACTGAAAATATGAGAATGAAAATTTTCATATGATTTAGACCAGTGGACACAATAATAGAGATATATGTGTTTGATGGAGATCACTTTATATCCCTTTATATTTTGAGTAGCATTGACGCTTTTCTTGAGGATTCTATTTACTTACATATATAGATTTAGGGATTTGTATTTTTTGTCAGTGATATAAATTATCATGGGGTCACAAATTATAGTTGATTGAATGTAGATTGATTTTGACTCAGAAAGTCACACTAAAAGTGTTTTAGAGTTAATCTAAAAGTGTTTTGGATAGGTATTCAGAAGTTATTTCATATGATGTGATACGTGGTGAAGTTGATGATATCTTTACAAAAGAATTATGGAAGATATTCAAAAGGAGTTTTGTATATTATTTCATGAGTTATTATATATTATAAAATATAAGGTGAAATTTAATAATGTCTTTTAGGCATTAGTGAAAGTGGGAGATTGGTGGAGATATACCCTAAAGCCTTATATATATATATGATATATATATATATATATTATGAATTGCATAAAAATTTTCATTTATATAATAAAAGGGGAATACTTTTTATACTTCCAACAATAATAGTTATCGTTTGGTCACTTTTATTATCCACATGACTATTATTTAACATAGCATTTAATTTGATGAAAATTTTGGGAGTAAATACATATGATGCATTTATATTATCCATTGTATTTATTCATGATCTTTAAAACATGATTAAATAAGATGAACAATGTATTTTTCGTAAGGGTTAGGAATTATACAACCATATGATGGTTAAATGGTTATGATTGCTTCGTGCTTGAACAATTTTCCCTAAAACACATTTCTATTTTCATCTTCTTTATTTGAATTTGAGATTATAGAACATTGTGAATGGAATGATGTCTCCCTATTATGTGATTAAAGATTCAGATTAGCCCTTGGGTACACCATAGATGTGGTATTATTTTTCCACTTAATGATCTATATCAAACCATATGAAGATGATGAAGATGTATCAGATTCTCTTTAGTTAAGGAACACCTATTTTACAACATGTTCCATTTTTTAGTTTTTATTCTGGATTTATATTATATTTCATGGAAATAATTGATTAAGGGTTTTTAATTAATTATTTTACTCATAATTTTTATTAGACTTTACCAAACCATTCAGAACGACTACCTAAGAATATACTCAAGAAACCGAACTTGAAAAATCCATCGGGTCTACAAATGTGGAGTGGTACAAGTAAGTTATGAGTAAAGTATTCTTGTAGGCTTACACTAATAAAATATTCTATACATTTATTTTAATTGAACATTCCATAAATATGGTTTAAGTTACAGTAATGAATGTATTTCTTTGATATTTTATGAAAAAACAATCCATGAGAAAGCTTCACACCCTTTGATAAAATATAAACCATATTGTAATAAAAATATAATATTTTCATTATAAAACCCATTAAAAAACTCTATTTAATTGAAAATGGTTACAAAATCTGAATACATTTCCAAAATACATCTTCCAAAATAGGTTTTAAATGTTATATGAAAGAATATCTAGAATAATAAAATAATTATACAAATTTATGAATAAATATAGACATGAAAGATATGAGAAAGAGAAACTAATAATGTAAATCATATAAAATAAATAATGCAAAAATGATAAATATTTGTATACAATACTAGAAAAAGGAATACATTTTGACTAAACCATAAAAGGGATAAATGTAGGTAGCAAAAATCATCGAATGTAGTGAATAAAAATAAAACAGAATCATAACTAAAGAGTAGTAATAATGAATTCTAGTTAAAGTATCACATAGTCATGGGAAAATTATTAAGTCTTAGAGATAATATCTTAGATTTACTTAGGTGAAACCATATTTGGGCTGATAAACAATGTTCCTAATGTATAACCACCATGAACTTATCTAACCCGCCTCATGGGGGAGAAATCCTTATAGACAGAGTCACATTATGTTGCAAGTGATCCAATTTAGTATAAAAGCACAACTTGTATAAAAGACATCTCCTAATCTATCACTTAGATACCTAGGGTTACCTTAAAGTTATCCAATAGAGTCAGGTGGACATTTTATTTTAAAATAATCATATATATATATAGCATACTATAAGGAAAATAATTAAAGAATCAAAATCCCATTCTACTTCCAAACACCTCTTTAATAACGAGCACCGTAAATGTAATATAAAAATAAATCTACAATAAAATTCATTTATCAAAACAGATAATAATATAAATTACATAAAATAATGCGGATCCAACCAAGGGTTCTATTTTATAAAATGTGAAAACATATATACACGGTACTAACTAGAACTTCTGTTTTAAGTTCATAATCATATATAAAAATTCTTCTTTTGGTATAATTTTTAGAAAAAAATATTCATTTTTAAACCACATTTGAAGAAAAAAACAAACATTTAAACCAATACATCCAACATATAATATATTTATGTAAAAAATTTCATTGAAAACATGGAAAATATCATGACCATGAGTCACTTGTAAGTTAACAAAAAGAACATATAAAAAAACTCATAAAAATCCATTGATAAAAAATTCCCCACAAAAAATTCAATTAAACCCATGATATACCCCAAGTAGAATAATGGGATGTTTAAAACTTCATTTATTTCACTTTTTTTAGGGGAGACTTCTTAGATATTTTTACAAACTTCTAGTATAGTTAAGTTTAGTTATAAAAACATTTGAATAGGAATTCATGAATACCATTATTACATCATTTCATGAGATCATAATGTTTTGAGAAAAAATATTTTTATTTACCATGGGTCAGAAAATAAGAATAATTTGGAGGAAAATTGGTTTTAGAAATTTCAAGAATCGTATGGTTTGTCTAGGAAAGGAGATCACAAGGAAACACATACTAAGGTCTTGTGTATATTATTTGAAACATTTAAATATGGGAATAAGGGAACCAAAGAACCAATCCACACACCCTAGAAAACATAAAACACAAGGTTAATTAAAAATATCAACCCAAGGTTTGACAACCATGTCTCCATTGTGGGAGGAATAAGAAGTAACAAAAGGTGGTGGAGATAAAAGGAAAGGATGAGATAATAAAAGATGATCTAACCCTAATAACGTCACTTGGAACCAAATAGGAGGTTAAATATTCATCGAATGGGGGGGGGGCATACCCTATAGGTCTCTAGGATGAGAAAATTGAATGGTAGAAAGGGGAAGGCCTTGTGGGACTTTTTCTCAATAGGGGTAGAAAAGAAAAATTAAAAATTAAAATATTTGGAGTAAGCACCTCCTAGGGTAGACCATTACATCATAAAATGACACCCATATTCAGATACAACATGTCGTTATTCCCCTCTTCCTGAAGTAACCTTTATCCTCAACCAATTTTCACAAAGGTCAAGACCCTTTTTTATTGGAAGGGTAACCATAAGCAAGAGTAACTTCCTAGGCATGGTGACCCATACACCTCACCCAACCCTTAAGTACCATCATTATGTGACCCCGATGCCACAACCTGATATGTATCTCCCCACAAAAATAAAATAAAATGAAAAATAAAATAAAATAATAAATAAATAAATATAAAAGAATATATAAGCGTACCCAACCCTCACTTAACAATACACCTGATGCCCTATGTCCAGGACATGATCTACAGGTAGATTAAAACTAAAATTTTTTGAAAAACAAAACTCTTTATATCATGATTCATTTTGGCCAAAATGTGAATAATCTACAAAAAAACTACAGAATATCAAAAAATGCATCAAACAATAACACCCTATTATTTTTATAATTATTTCTTTAAATAATTATAATTTTTCAATAGCTTTTATTGCACACAACCGTGAGTTTAAACAAACCACACGACACTATTTATATAAAATGATAGTTATAACCAATCCATTAAATTATAGGTAATAAATTTTAATAACTAGTTATTAAATATAAATAATCTTCCAACTCAATATGAATGTATTGGTAGGTGGTTTGAAAATAATCACATAATTTTTTGTAAAATGACTTTATTCTTCAAAAATACATTTTCTTCAAAAATGAGTACATTATATTTTTATTAGTGAATATTAATTTTTAGAGAATAGATTTTACAAAATTTATTCATCATGTCAAAATTATCATAATTTGTTTCTTAAAAGCATTTATTTTTAAAGGAATAGTGAAAATTATGTTTTTTAGGGAAAACTATATTTTATTTTAAAGTATTTACAAGGTAAAATTATGTTCTAGATTAGTTTTAAATTTTCATTAGTTAATTTTAATTTAAAATAATAAAATTATACTTTTTTAAAATAATTTTATTTGAGAATTTATAGTAAAAACAATTTATTTTTTAAAAGGCCATTTTTTTGGAAAACTATTTTTTAAGGCGTTTAGCTGGTTTTATTTTAAATTTAATTTTCATATATATATATATATATGTTGAATTTTAAAAAATGGATACCAAATTTAGAATCATAAGGTTAAAATTCATGAATATGTCTCTTTAATTTTTTTTCCAATATGAATAGTGACATTGGTAAATTTTATTACTACAATAAAGGGTAAATTAGGTAATTTATGTTAAAATAAAATTATAAATTCTATAAAATGAATCTAACAGAAGACAAAATGTTATGGGATGAATATGATACGACCCTTAACACCTATGGATCTAAATTAAGTTTTTAATGGAAACTTTTCCATGAAAATGAATTATATATTATTTAAATGAAATAATGTCACAAAATATCACTTTATTTTTCTTAAATATCCATTATGTGTCCGAATGGGAAGAAAAATATGTTATTAACAAATATAAATGTAAATTCATAACCTAATAAAAAAATATTGATGATAAACATTTATTTTTGACTTTATGGGCCACTTAGATGAGATTATCAAATTTATAATATTTTATTTACTAAAAATTTAAAGATTTTACATTCATGTTTTAAAGACTATATTATTTTTAATATAGGACTACCCAAAAAAATATATTAGACTATAAATATTATTATAAAAAATAGAATATTTTTCTTTATCATGATATTTTATTTTTATTTTTTTTTGAAAAAAAGTATTATAAATAATTACACTACGATGATGTACTCTTTATGTTATTAATGGAAATATTAATTAAATGTTATTAAAAATAGTAATACATATATAATTTTAGATAATTAATGTGATAAATTAATTTTTTAGATGACCCTAATATTTTTGGGATATAATAAAATATTTGTATTAATGTTATCTTATCATATTGATATTTTTAAAAGTCCAAATAATGGATAGTGTAAAAATTGACACTAATGATATTTTACCAAAATAATATGTTATTAAATAATTTAAATATCATAAAACATCTCAAAAAAATAAAAATTAGTTATAATATGTTCTAAAATTTTTATTTATTTTATAATTTACATCACATTAGAAAAAATTAAAACCTTTTAATATTAAAAAATGTTGTTACCTTAGTTAAAATTAAAATATGTTAACCAAGGGTTAATCAAAATGATAAGTTTAGAAATAATAAAAAATATGTATAAAATATATTTTATGATAATATTACAAACATATATCATCTTATATTTTAATAAATTTATTTTTAGATATATTTGGTTTGATATTTAATTTATTATAAATTAAACATTTTTGATGTTCCAAAAGTTCCACTCGCCTCAATTATAAAAGGGAACCTCCTCCGTCACTTATTCACGTCACTATGAACCTTCTAACTCACCCAAGATCTACAAAATTATCTTACAAAATTCCCCAGACACATTATTGAGGTTCTTTTCTTCCCAAAATACCAACTATAGAGTTCTTTTTGAAGATTTAAAAGAGCTGTTTCAAAGAAGAGGTAACCGCTCAAACCGATCACTCTCTTTTTATACAATTATATACCATATATAAATCTCTGATATATATCAAGAGATAATAAATTAAATATCAAAAATATTTTGAAATTTTATTATGTTTATGAAAACACCACTATAAACTCTTTTTCCCATCGAATAATAAATGAAAGTATTGCTCGTGTGTATGTACTACTTACAGTATCTACACAACCAAACAATTAATTTACCATTTCCATATTTCATGAATGGAAATTGTGATGGGTTAAATATTTATATATGAATTTTTTTACATAATTATAATTATTTATGGATAATATCATATCTAACTTTTTACCACATAATATTTTGGGAAATTATAACGTTGCTCGTTCGTATGTATGACTTACTATCTCCAAGATGCGATGTGATTTGTTTTTCATATATATTTTATGTGTATGGTAATAAGGATGAATTTTATTAATATAGATGATATATATAACATAAAAATTATTATTGGATGAAAATATATCATATAATTTTCATTCTTTTAATATGACATTAAAATGAAAACAATAATCAAGCATACATACAACCGATCGTATCCATGAACAATGTATTATATTTTCTATCTCAAACTTTTATGAATCACCAGATACTATGAATATATATATATAAATATATATTATATTCATATCATGGTTATAATTTTTTATATGATGAAATCATGATCTATGAAAGAGGACCAAGGATAACAGGTCAAAATATGACCAAAAAACCGCATAGTTATTACTCGAAACAAAACTTCAACATGGAATTGTTAATTAGATAGTAATATAAATTCATAAGTAAATCATATATAATATCACATATATATCAATATGGTTATCTGGAAGATTTATAATAAACTTATATTTATTATATAGGATGATTTAATTTATATGAAGGAATTCCAGACTTAAGGTAAGATATTTTTGTATCACTTTTATTTCGGTGGGACACAAACCTTATACACTACTTGTATCATTTGTGTGGTTTATATAAAACCAATTAATGTATTATATGAGTATTATTATGAATATTATGGTATTTTTATATCCATATAATTTTATTTCTTTCATGTGAAATATTATTCTATCGATTATAAGGTGGTAAGTGTTAATTTTAAAATCTCATTTTTATTCGGGATTGTTTATATACAAGTATCATTTTGGGGAATATTTATCTTCTGTTTCTATATTTTGTAAAAATGTTTTCCAAAATATTTTTAATACTATTATACAATTGTTAAAATTAATTTTTATATTTGTGTTAATTTTTAATAAATGGTTTTAATGGAATGTTTTTATCATTTTCCAAATGAGGTTCTTTGTGACTATTTTGAAAAAAGTATGAAAGGAATGTTTTTTTGAATTTATACTAAATAATTGATTTTTTTATTTCATAACGCCTTAATTATTTGGATCTTACATTACAACATTATATGGTTATTTTTGAAGAAATTTTTTTCTTTTAAAATTTTGTGTCATTTTAATTAAAAATGATTTCAAAATAGAAATGATTTTTCCTGAGTAATCATTTAAAGTGATATCTCAAAATAATTATACATATAAGATAACATTATTTGATGATACTTCTATTTTTCTGAGGACATTATTCAATAATACAACTCTTATTATTTCTCTAAATGGTTTATTTTTATTATTTATTGAAAATTATAAATTGTTTTTCTTTTCTATGAGTTATGTTATAATGAAATACTTATGAAACTAACTATTTTTTATGGGTTTGGATATTATAATTGATTTATTTTCTTATGTTGAACATATATATATGATTTTCATTATGTGATGGGTGAGTCCTATGTCTGCCTATAATGCATTGGTTAAATATTTATATCTCATGAGATAGATAGGAATAGAAAGGAAGGTGAATTCGGTTCAGTAATTCAAGACTCGAATGAGAGTAGACTCAGTTCAGTAATACAGGGCTAGAATGGGTTATGAACATGGTTTAGAAGAGTTCTTTTTCCACTATGATGGTATTGGGAATGATCCCTGAATGATATAAAAATATTTTTATATTATTATGTGTATGCCACAATTCCATGTTATGTTCTCATGTAATATGGTCTATGATTATTTATAAACATATATGATTTATTTCTTAACATGATATCATAATATTTGATATAAAGAATATGATTTTTATAAATGTTTTGTTTACAGAGTTATAAATTAAGATTATGTTATTATTTATATATTTATTTTTTACCATTACTAATAATATGATATCAAACTTTTCTTATGCTTTCTTTTCCCCAGGAAATAAATAAAGGTTTTATATTGTTGTAATAAATGGGAAAATATTTGTGGGAAACATTCAGGATCTTTCACCAGTTTATAAGTTTATGATCTATGTTTCCAAAGGAACTAAAATAATATAATATTTGGTAATGTGTTTTTATAATTTGTGAAATATTCCACAAAAATGTTGTAATATCTATGTATGTTAAATTTAGTTCATTATAGTTGGTATCGGAGAAAAGGTTTAGTCAAACTTTTGAAACTAGGATAAAAAAATCTTTGTAATATCCTTAAAGATAAGTGTATGTATAGGTTAAACTCCTAGAGTATTTTTAATGATCATGTATAACCTAGGATTAAACCTAACATGTTATAGATTGAATGTACTTCCCCTTAATCATTTGGTTTTCCCACTGTTATTAGTGTTAATAGCACTATACTTTTGGTTTTAGTTAATGGATGGAACCTGAAGGAACCAAGTTAATTATGAATGTGATGGGTAATGAAACAATTTTCCTACTGATAAACAGAATGTTATAGGAGTCAGAATGAATAATATTATCACTATACTCACAAAATCTATGAATTATACTGGAATTCCAAATGAGCAGAGTAGGGAACAACTTTCTATTGAGTCCTTTATGAGGAAACACCCACCTTCTTTCAGTGGTTATTTTGATTGACTTGTTGTTGAATAATTGATCAATACAATTTAAAATATATTTTTCGTCTTTCAGTGTTCGGAATATGAAAAGTTATTTTTGATATTTATCATTTTGAAGGTGAAATAGACCAGTGGTGAACTCTAATCAAGAATACAAGGCTGCAAGATAAAATGTAATCCTTGAAATATGATGAGTTAAAGACCTTATTTTTCAATAGGAACATTCATTTTATTCTTCATAAATAGTTGAAAAAGGACATCGGTGAGATTAAGTAAAAGTATTATGAATACAATAGAACCTATAAAGAAAATTTTACAATACTTTCAAGGTATTCTTCTAGTATTACCATCCAACATGAAATTAAGGTTGATCAGTGGTTTGAAACCAAGTCTTTGAAGGGAGTTAGCCACAAAAGAATTTAGTAGCTATGAAGAGATTGCACAGTGTGTTTTTAAGGTGGAAGTGGAAGTTAAAGTTACATATCAATAACATGGTTTTGAAAAGAAATAGAATATGGGGTTTAAAGGAAAATATAAAAAACCATGGTGAAAAGAATATGAGATTTAATTTATGATTAAAGTGTGGAAAGAAACTTGGAGAAACCAGTCTTAAGGGGAATAATTAATGTTTTTAGTGTTGGAATGAAGTTCATTGGGAATTTTTCTTCCTAATTGATGTAAAAAAGATAACTAATGATGGGAATAGAGAATTGGCTATGCAGAATGAAACTCTCACACATAAATGCTTCAAGTGAAAAGAAAATGGGAATTATGATAATCAATGACCAAATATAAGGGTTTATGATGATGATTGATGTTATAAACTTCTTAAATTCAAAGAAAATATAAAATATCAAGTGATAACAATTGGATATGTGGAGTATGACAATGAAGTGGTGGAATGATTTCTTGTTTACTTAATGGAATTCAAGAATAATGTTTTAGAATTACATTTATGGCACAATAAAGATATGATACATCTAATAATTGGTATGCTGTATTTTTTCCTTAAGGATTTGGAAGCCTATGTTTAATAGTACTAGTAATCATGAAAAATGATTTTGGTGGTAAGGTGATATTTTTGGATAACTAAATATTAATGAAGAATATTTCTTAATATGTGCATGATTTTGGGATAATGAAATAAAGAGATATTTAACTGTGATAAAATAAATGGGATAGTATTGATAAACATGGGGTTGATATGATGAAAAATTGATTTACGATATGGTGGAGTAATATTATATATTTTTTGATCTATGGTATTGGGAAAGAGTTAAATTTTGAAAGCATACATTTTTCAAATAAGGTTTTATGGTAATTTAGGTTATTAAAACGTTTCATGATAATACATGGTAATAGTATTCACATGTTTCTTGTGTGAAAATTAAGAGCTATGTTAAATTTTTTGTGGTATTAATGATAAGTTGATTTTTTAAAATTTAGTGACCTTCTTTCAAAACTTTCATATTTTTAATCTTTTGAAAGTATCATAAAGGTATCCATTTAGGAAATTGTTTACATTGAAATTTGGATGGGTTTTAGAGGTTAAAGTATTTTCTCTCCATATGAGGATTTATGCACATTAGATAACCCGTTTTAACCTTTTTGTTTTGATATTATGATATATAGAATAACCTGTCATTCCATAGACATCATGATATGCTAATTCTTCAGGAATGGAAAATTCACCTTCATTTCTATGAATAAGAATTTAAGTGGAAATTAATAAAGGCACAATGAAAGGATGAGATTATGAAAAGTAATGAAATAGAGTAAGTATTTCTTCTAATTAAAATCATTAAAATCTTGGGAAAGGATTTTGAAACACAAAATGTTATCCTAGTACCATGTTTTTTGATGAATCAAATGGCACCTTAGATCATTATAAAATTATGGATTTGTGATTATTAAAATTCTCCCCACTATGTTCTCTATCACTGTCCATAAAAACATGAGGTTTATATTTCTCTTCCATGTCTATGTTTTCACTTTCCATCTATGTTATCTTATATGGAAATATATTTATGAGTTACTTGGGTTAATTGTTAAGTTTCCCACTTTTCCTTTTTAAAAGTAAGTTTTTGGATTTATTTTTATAGTGTCTGTTTATATGAAATGAAATTTCAATAATTTAACCATTGATAACCTATATGAATTTAAAGGTAGAAATTCATTTTATGGGAGGTAGAATTTAACACCCCGAAATTTTAATAAATATTTATTAAATAATTTTAATTCTTCAATAGCGTGCATTGCATGCAACCGTCAGTTTAAACAATACATGGGATACTATTAGTATTTAATGAATATTATAACCTTTTCATTAAATTTTTGAGAAGAAATATGAATAATTAATTTTTGAAATTTAAATAAATGTCCAACTCTATATGATTGTATTGGTAAGTTCTTAATAAATAATCACAAAATCTTTAGTAAAATAAATTTATTCTTCAAAGTTTTATTTTCATTAAAAGTGAGTTTATTTATTTATGTCTGAATGTTATTTTTTAGAAAATTAATTTGAAAAAATTAATTTCAACATTTAAAAATTATCTTAAAATTATTTTTTCTAAAAACATTTATTTTTTAGGGAATAGTTAAAATATTGATTTTTATTAAAACAAAATTTTCTTTTAATATTTTTACAAGAAAAAAGTATTATTTGGATAAATTTTTAAATTTTAATTAGTTTATTTTAATTTAAAATAACCCAATTATGGTTTTATAAAATGATTTCATACTTGAATTTATTATAAACACATTTTATGTTTTACATGGGCATTTTTCCAAAAAACTGTTTTTCATGACATTTTTCCAATTTTATTTTAAATTTAATTCTGTAACTAATGTGTTTTGAATTTTTAAAAAATTAATATCAATTTTATATTCAAAAGGTTCAAATTTAGTGAATAGTACTATTATTTTTGGCCAATATGAAAAGTAACCTTCGTCAATTTCGTTACCACAGTTAAGGGTAAATTAAGTAATTTATATTAAAAACAAAATTATAAAGACTATAAAATGAATATAACTCAAGATAAAATTTTATTAGATTAATATTGTTAGACCCTTAATATATAAGGATCTAAATTAAGTTTTTTAATGGACAAATTTCTATTAAAATTATTTATAATATATTTAAATCAAAGAAATTCAAAAAAATGTCACTTTATTTGTCTTAAATATCCCTTTTGTGTACACATGGTGGAACAGATATGTTATGAAAGAATATAAATGTAAATTTGTAACTTAATAAACATATTTACATTCTAGAAATTTATTTTTTACTTTTTTTCCACTTATATGATATTATCATTTTTATAATATTTAATTTAATAAAAATTTAAAGATGTCACATTCATGTTTTAAATACTATATCATAAATAATATATGGTAACCCAAAATACATATTTGAATAAAAATACAATTATGAATTTTTTAATATTTATCTTTATTATTTTATTTTATTTTTAAATTTTAGTGAACAAATAAGTATATTAAATAATTACACAACACTGGTGTATTAATTATTTTATTAATTGAAATATCAAATAAATTTTAATAAAAATATTAAAATAAATATATTTTGATATAATTAATGTGATAAAATAATTATATATATTACCATTTCCTCTTATGGATATAATAAAATATTTTTTTCTAAGATAACATGTCATCTTGATATTTTCAAAAGTCAATGTACTGAATAATATCAAAATTGACACTGATGATATTTAAAAAAAAATAATTTATTAAATTATTTAAAAATAATAAAATATATTTAAAACTAAAAATTAATTTTAATATAGTCTAAATAGTTATAAATCGTTCATTTATGCTCTAATTCACATCAAATAAGTAAAAATTTCAACCTTTTAATAATATAATTTTTTTTACCTTAGTTAAAATTAAAATAGGTTAACTAAGGGCTAATTAAAATGATAAGGTTTAAATTAATTCCCAAACATCTATAAAATCCATTTTTTTTGATATTATAATCTTATATCATCTTAGATTTGAATAAATTTCCCTTTTTGAGGTATTTGGATTGATATTGAATTTTTTTTTGAAATTATAATTGTCCCTCACCTCAATTATATAAGGGAACCTCCTCCCTCATGTATTGACATCACATTGAACCTTATATCTTGAAAAAAATCTTCCAAGTTGTATTTTACACTAATATATACAGATTTTATAGGTTCTGGTATTCCCAAAATACCAACTCTAAAGTCTTTTATAGGAGATCTAAAAGATCTGTTTTGAAGAAGAGATAACCACTCTAACCGATAACTCTATTTTTCTACTCTTATATACCTACTCTAAATCAATGATATATATCATAAAATAATAACTTCTTTATCCTAAATATTCTTAAATGTTTTTATGATTATGAACACACCACTGTAAATACCCCTTTACCATCGAACAAGAAATGAAAGTATCGCTAATGCATACATACGACTTACCGTCTCCATAGAGCGATACAAATCATTTTCTATCACTTTATGAGTGGGAAATATGATCGGTTTTATGTTTATACCTTATATTTATTGTATAATTATACTTCTAGAATGATAATATTACAACCTAATATTTTGGGAAATGATAATGTCACTCGTTTGTATATATGGCTTACCATCTCCATGATGTGATGCAATTCCTTTTTCATCTATATTTCATATGAATGGTAATAAGGATGAATTTTATGAATAAATATGATATATATAGCATAATTATTTTTTCAATGATAATATATCATATAATATTCATTCTTTTACTATGAAAAGAAAATGAAAAAAACATTCTTGCATACGTACGACCTACTGTCTCCATGAATGGTGTATTTTATTTTCTATATCAAATTTTTTTGAATCACCATAAATACAGAATATATATATGTTATTTATATTATGGTTTTTGTAATGAACCGTCCCTTTGGGGCCCATGACTTTACTCCCCAAGACCGCCTCCAATAGGCTAGGGTCTGGGGACTAGAATTGAGTAGACATATCACTAACATGAGAGGCATTGCCTTGGAACCAATACACACAAACACACACACACACACACACACACTTCTCCAAGACACAAATTATGAAAGGTAGAAACAAAAAGTAAACCATTCATGAAAACCACTATCCTACAACTAGAAACAACCATGAAAGTAAAATACAGAAAGGTAAACCAGGATATAATAAAAGTTCAACAAAAGAAAGTGTGTAAAAAAGTTCCTAAAACTCATCTGTAGAAAACCCTAGCTTATTTGTCATGAAGGTGAGGAGTGAAAGCTACTATCTAATGCTGTAGGAGTACCATGACCTACCTGATTTCACAAAGCACCTTTTGGTCCTTGTCCTCCTTGGAATCTATCAAAAGGTCTTTCGTCTACACAGGACATGACATGTGCGGACAAAGCACATATGTGGGTGAGTATAACAATACCTAGTAAGACACCCTGAAATCACAAAGAAATACCCAAAGTAAAAGTACCTTCATATATACACAAGTATATGTCCACAATATATAACAAGGTCATCCAGATATACTAAAACCATACCATACTATATAGGGTAAGTCATAACCACTACATACCAACACTTGGGATTTAGTCTGAAGAATTCCCTAAAGATCTCATTCGGGATAACACACTCCTATGTTTGATAGAATTGATGACATCCATTTGATAGGTGCTACTCATTGGGAACCACCATGAGAGTGAGAGAGATGCGCTACAAGATCTGAAGAGAGTGCAATAAATCAGTAGAAGATTATTGACATGGCCATGGAGTATACCAGAAACTCCATCTAGAATAACCCTCTAAATAGAGGACTAACATTCTGTTAGGATTGGTCATGTCCATTTCAAGAACTCTACCTAGGGAATTAAGATTGAATAATGGATCACACAATGGACCTCTCAGGGGATTCCAACAACTCTATCTAGGATGTCTTGTTGACGGTGTCATACTTTTGTGAGTAGGAAACGATACCAACATACCTACATTGAAATGGTAAGGAGAATTAACTACAAAAAATCTCTTGTAAGATATGGTGGTTGTGAGGTATAATTCATGTAAAAGAGGAGGGTACACAGTGAGTAGTAGTCACACCCACTGTGTTTCCTGACCTTGGGTGCTACCCGTGAAAATGGCCCATGTCTCTAGAAATTTTGAGATAAAACCCAAAATTGGAATCATAAGAACCGTCTCATTTCAAGGGTTATAATTCCATAGAAATATCATCAATCAAACGCATAGTTTGAAATATATGACCATTTTAGGGAAAAGGTCCGATATGAGTCTGACCCGACCTGCCGGACCCAACTCGACCCGTTGGCTGATTTGTCCTGGTCCGATCGACCCGACCCAACCTGGTTCAGTCCGGTATAGACACACTAGCCTGATAAGAATTGACCCAACCCTCTGGGCCAGCTGGACCACAGACCGACTCCCTTGTCTGGCCCGCTGGCACATGGGCCAGCCTACTGCGCCGCACGAGGTCTGCTCGACCACATGCTCCCCTAGTCAATGCGGCACCACTACATTCAATGCTGTCAGACCTCCGCGTTCACCTCCCCTGTGTCCTGATACTATCATAAGACACCAAACACAACCGAGATGCATTTCACGTGGCCAACTCTCCCTCCACGCGGTGCCTGCGGTTGTACACCTTTTGCGGGCTGCGATTCATGCTCTGGTGCTCTGTCTTTTGAAATGGAGGAAAGTATGTGATCCCTAGGTTGCGTTCTTCATCACCCTGGTCCTGGATTAATGTCATGGTTCATCCAAAAGAAAAATCACTCATATAGAGATATCTACCAAATTTGCTTGATCCGTCCGTCACTGTTGCCATCACGCCTTTTGTAGGTCATCCCGACATTTGATCATCGATCTCAGATTGTTTCTCCATGAATTAAAGGTTCTTCAATAATCTATTCATATACTATGAAGAACTAAGAACACAAGAAAATTGGGGGGGAGAGATAAATGGAAAAGAACACCCATATAATAGATCTTTTCCTTATTTGTGTTATCCTTGATCCATTCATGTTATAGTAAAGAACAACGATTAAACAATTAAAAGCTCTAAAAAAAAACCATGATAGTAAACCTTCAAATAAAATCCAAAATCCTTCAATATACACAACCTATGAATCAATCCATTCATCGATTTATCCATATTCATCATAGGAAATAAATAACGGGGATGGAATCAAATTAAAACAAATTCCCTACCTCAATTTGGTTCGATTGCTGATGTAGAATGATCATCACATCATTTCTATGGTCAAGATCCTTAGAATATGAGGTTATTCATTCTTGATTCACCGATCCATCAACCTTCAATGAAGAGAGATCTATCTCTTGACTTAAAGGATTTCAAGCGTTATGGTGATAACCCTAAATATCCTAAAAAATTTTTATCTAAAAGGAAACCTCATTGGGTTGAATAAAAATAATTTTATTAAAATAATTTTATTTTCATTACCTCCAAAATATACTTTTCATATTTGACCCACGATGGCCAATGTCATGCCTTAAATAAGGTAAAATTGCTTCTTTGAATGAAACGGTTCCCATATATTTCTAATATGAGCACCCGTTTGAATGTTATTCCACTTTTTTAGTAAAAACGTTCATGTGGGATATTAAGAAACATTTTTCAACAAATTGTTCTAGGAACTCTAGGCCTTGGATTCACATTCCATCTTAGCGCATGGTCTCAGAATTTTCCCAATTAATTTAAAAAAATTAAACTGGAGAAATCTGAGTCATTACATTCTCTCCACCTTAGGGATTTACATTAACAAAAGTTAAAATAAAGGGCTACTAAATAAAAATATGGGGGTACAGAACATGAACCTAGGCCTCCAACTCCCCTGTTCCCTCTCAGAGATTCTCTTGCTGCCATAAGATGTGCACCAAGGGAATCACTCACCCAAGAAGGATCCTCTCCTGCCGATCTTTGAGCTCCACCGGGTACTCTGCAATCATCACCCCATCATTGATGTCCTCACCATATCTACGCAGAATCAGAAAAGGGATGATGAACCTCAAATATAACTTGGCACCCCGGATAAATCATTGCAACCAACATCAAGGTAATACCTAGAGGGACATATGATCTCCCTCTACAAACTCAAATGATCTCTATCTATTCTCAACAAATGAACTATGCTATCATTGCATAGTGTTCATCTTCTCCTGGATGATCTGAAACTTTTTAGTAGTAACTTGCACCAACTTTGAGCCCTAGAGTGATGAATCTCCTAGGTTAGTCTAGAAAAGGGGTGAATTATAGGGTCACCCGTAAAGAGCCTAGAATGGAACCATACCAATGTTGGAGTGGTAGTTTTTGTTGTATGCAAACTCGACTAGTGATAGGTGGTCCTCCCAATTATGACCGGAATCTAAGATGAAGGCTCGCAGGGTACCCTTTAGAACTTAAATGGTCCTCTCCATCTAGCCATATATTTGAGGATGAAATGCTGTTCTCAAGCATAATTGAGTCCCAAATGCCTCCTGCAATCCCTTCCATAGATGAAATGTGAAATGAGTATCACAATTTGAAACAATCATAGATGGCACTCTATGAATTCGAAATGTCTCTTTTATGTAGAGGCATTCCAATATCTCTACTAAACTCTACCCCTGGATAGGTAGGAAGTGGGATGACTTAGTGAGTTGGTCAACGATCACCTAGACGGTATCATGTCCCATGGACATACGTGGTAAGACCATCATGAAGTCCATCAATATCCCATCCTACCTCCATTCCAACACTTCAAGTGGTTGAGACAAACTCGTTGTAACCTAGTGCTCTACCTTCACCTGATAGCACATAAGGCATCGAGAAATGAAATCTTCCATTACCTTCTTAATTATAGGCCTCTAGAACTAGTGGCTGAGGTTTGGATACATCTTCACCATACTTGGATACACAGCTAAGGGGTATGTATGGAACTCCCTTAGAAGCTCCTCCCACAACACAACTGGTAAAATAATGAACCCTCAGAAAAGAATGACTTGATCCCCACCTTCTGAATGTCCATTAAGAACATGTATTGTGGAGAACTGAGCACATAGAGTCTCACAGTCAGTATCCTCAAGTTGTTCCTTCCAAAATTACTGTAAGAGTGTTGGGGTAACAACCATAGATTGGAGGTATTCTCCCCCATATCCATCCACATTAGATAAATGCAATGAATCCAACTTATCTAATGCCTCATCTAGAAACTACGAACTTAATAACTGGTTGAGAGCATCTGCCAGCATGTTCCCCTTACCAGGAGTGTAGATGATCTCAAAGTCATAATCCTAGAGGAACTATAGTGACCGCCACTATCTTAAGTTTAGGTCCTTCTGGAGGAAGATATATATGAGACTCTTGTTATTAGAGTATATAATAAACTACTCACCCATCAGGTAGTGTCACCACATCTTTAAGGCAAAGACTACCATTGCCAACTCAAGATCTGGGGTCACATAGTTCTGCTCTTGTGGTGTCAAGTATCGTGAACCCTATCCAATCACCACTTTACTCTGCATCAATTCAAAACGAAGATCGTTCTATGATGCATCGTAGAACACTATGTACTTGACACACTCCTCTCATAATCTCGAGATCGGGGAACTCATCAAACTCTACCTCAACTGATGAAATTCCTACCAGGACTTCTCTATCCACAAAAGGATCCCCCTTTCAGGTAAAAGCTTTAATTAGTGATGATAACCTGGAGAAATCATAGATAAATCTATGGTAATAGCCTTCTAGCCCAAGGAAACTCCGTAACTCCATCACGCTCCTAGGTGGCTCCCATGCTAACACTGACTCAACTTTGGTCGATTCCACTACCACTCCATCTGCTGAAATAACATGTCCCAAAAATTGTTCTACCTGAATCCATAACTGGAACTTAGATAGCTTCCCATAAACCTAGTGCTCTTGGTGTACGTCCAGAAACATCCTTAAGTGTCTCACATTCTCTTCATTGGAACTAGTTTACACAAGGATATCGTCGAAGAAGACCACGATTTACAGGTCTAGGTATGGATGGAAGTTCTAGTTTATGAGTCCCATGAACACTACAGGGGTTCGTCATGCTGAATGGAATCATCAAGTACTCATAATGATATTAGCGACATCTGAAGGCCTCCTTCGGTATATCCTCATCTCATACTCGCAGCTGGTGATAACCCAATCAATGTTCAACCTTCGAGAACCAATGTACCCCTCTCAACAGATCGAAGAGGTCATCGATCCTCGACAATGGATACTTTTTCTTCACTATAACTTGGTTCAGGTATCAGTAATCCACACAAAACCTCAAGCTCCCATCATCCTTCTTGGAAAACAAAACTGGGGCTTCCTAGGGTGAAATGCTAGGTCTCATGAAGCCCTACCTATTTAAATCCTCCAACTACACCCTATGCTCTCCAAGCTCTATGAGAGCCATATGATATTTTGGTGAGGATATTGGAATCTTCTCAAGGTGTAGGTTGATATAGAAATATATCTACTAGTGAGGAGGTAATCCTGGAAAATATTCATGGAATACATCCTCATACTCCGACACTACTGCTTGAAATTGGAAGCTTATGAAATCTGTTTCCCCGAGGATCATGCTAGCCAAGTAATTAGTAATCAGATACAACCTACTTTGCAAGAGTCCATCCTATGCTACATGAGTTTCTTTTGCACCAAAAAAGGAAAACCTCATTCTATCATTATAGACACACCACACCCTTTTCCTAAAATAGTCAATCTAGGCATGGACCGAAGATAACCAATCCATACCAAGAATGACGTCGTAAGTCCCCGACATTGACAACAAGAGATTCCAACCAAAACTATCACCTTCAAGGGTAATATCACATTTTCAGCAAAGATTCATGACCATCGAGTATCTTCCAGTAGGTATCTCCAAGAACAAGGGCCAAGTCAATGATTCTACTTGAATCTCAATGTCTCAAACCATATACATGGAGAGAAAGAAATGACTAGAACATGTGTCTATCAGTATGATAACTAAGGTATAAAATACATAGGTAATACCTCAAATCACCCTTGGAGTCCTTAAGTCATATGACTTGACTGTATGAAGCTTTCCCCACCCCTATCCTCCCGCTCCCTGAGCCTGGCGTGGACCACCTAGGGGTGGTGGTGGTAACAAATCAAAACATAGACCACCTCCCATTTCTATCCCAGCTCCTCTGCCATGTCTAATTCCCTACGGATCCACTTGATCCTACATCCACTTCTTCCTTAGTGTTCCATGAATTATCTCACTGTTAGCAGCATGTTGGGTTGGAAAATCTTGAGCGAGATGTCCCCAACCGTCACATGAGTATCACCGCCTCTCCCTAGGTTTTCCAGAACGACCATGTGATCCCTGAATTATATATTCCCCATTATGGGACCCCATCCTATAATGTATACCATGATCATATCTCTAAGGCTGATGTTAGATCCCTACTACCTAGGTCTCTACATTTGACCATCCACTACTGACTGTCATCAGCTATTTTTGCTTAGCCAAGAATCTCTCCACCACCAAAGCCCGATCCAGAACCCCAAAATAAATAGGAATGATTAGAGGGGTAATACTAGATCATATTTCTCTATGAAGACCTCTCTCAAAGGTCCATTCATGGGAGTACTGATCCCGTAAAATATCCATCGAGTACCTAGTAATTTTGGTGAACCTCGATGAATAATTAGCTACTGTCATATTGCCCTGCTGAAGCTGAAGAAGCTCCTTTATATGAAAATATCTCATTATAAATGGTGAAAAATAATTTATGAATTGGTTCTGGAAATCCATCCACGAAGGAGTGGCCTCATCATTAGTTCATTTATCTGAACTCTACCATCTCCCAACTGAGACCTACAGAAGGATCACTGCCAAGATCACCGTTTGATTAGCTGGTTTCTTGACTAGTCGGAAAACTCATGTCACCACCTCAAACCAGTCCTTAGCTGCCCGAGGGTTGGGATTTCATTAGAACATGAGGGGAATCTGTCTATGGAAAATATGAAACACACTCATCCTACGCTTCTCATCTTCTATTATTGCAGGTACCACATGCTGCTCCATAGGTGGTGGTACAACAAGTGCTCCACCTTGAGGTAGCATGCACTACAACAAAAATAGTTTTTCCCAACACCAAATTTTGTCAGTGCTAACGAAAAGTGTAGATAAAGGGGGTAACTTTATCATTGCTAAAAAAGTGCTGATAAAGGGTGCCTTTATCAACGCTTTTTTTAGTAGCACTAATAAAGTGGATCCTTTATCAGGGCTTTTTTTAAAAGAACTAATAAATGGTCGACTTCAAAAAAAAAATTTAAAAATAATATATTAATATATAAATATATAAATATAGTTATACTGATATAAATATAATATATAATTTTTAAATATATTTTAGATAAGTATAAATATACATTTACACTTAATATACTTAATATATTAGATATTTAGTGAAAATGGCTTATAAAAAAATTAATAAAATATTTTTAATTAATAATTTACTAATTATTATAGAGTAATAGTCATTTAATAACAATTTTAAGACTAAAAAAATAAAACAAATTAAAAAAAGATCCAAAATATGTTGAAAATGCAACTCAAACTTCAAACAACCAAAAATTTTGATCCGGGTGTCTGTTTGAGCTCTACTACATATTAAATCGAAGCCTGTAATGACATCTACATGATAGTGACCCAGGAGAAGCCTTTATAACATTGATCGAGGCCAAAAAAATCCCATAAGGCCTCCAAAACTGAGTTTTTAGTTGGGATACCCTGATTTTTTAACATTTTGTGGATTTTCAGCCTCGTTTAAGGGGGTATTATTTGATTTTTTTGGTGGGAACTGAATTTATTCCAAGGTATTACATTCATATTGATATTATGTCTTTGAAATTTTGTCATTTTTTATAATGTATTTCTATTTATAATCATATATATAACAACATATACATATTTTTTATATATTCACACATAAAAATTTAATTATAATTTTAAATAATAAAATATATTTACCTATAAAATATATTAGTTTTATCTAAATAATAACTAATATCCATTTTATTTAAAATACAAATATATGAATATTTATATACCTATATATTAATCTAACAATATACATATATATATATTAATCTAACTATATATATACATATTAATATAACTACATATATATATTAATATTACTATAAATATATATATTAATATCACTATAAATATATATATTAATATAACTATATATATATATTAATATGACTATATATATATTAATATAAATATAAATATATATATATATTAATATTAATATATATATATATATACTATTATAAATATATATTACTATACGAATAAATATAACTAAATATATATATATATATATAAATAGAGATATATATTAATATAACTATATATATATTAATATAACTATATATATATATATTAATATAACTATATAAATATGTATATATATTAATATAAATATATATACTATATGAATAAATATAACTAAATAAATAAATAAAAAAAATATTTAACTAGAGATATCGCAAAATGGAAAACAAATCAAAATAGTGGAGTGGTAAGGGCTTAGGCGCGCAGGGGGGAGGTCTCGTGTTCAAAACCCGGTGGGGGCAGGGGCGCGTGTGCATGGGGGAATATGGGAGACAACGTTGATGAAGGGTGGAGGGGTGCATGCTGGGTGCTGGAGGGGGGGGGGAGCGCTGTAAAAAGAGGGCTCAAGCACTATAAAAGACCCCCCGATTGGCCGAATTTTTTTAATTTTTTTAATTTTTTAAACTTTTATCAGAGTTTTTAATTTTTTTTGATAAAAGTGTTCCTTTATCAATGCTAAAAAGAAAGCGCTGATAAATGACCCTTTTATCAGCGTTTTGTTTTAGCACTGATAAAAGACCCCTTTTATCAGCACTTTTTTTAGCGCGGATAAAAGGGGTCTTTATCAACACTTTCTGGAGCGCTGATAAAGGGGACCACCCTTTATCTTTATGGGCATTAACAACACTTTTCTATAACTAATAAAGTCCAATTTTAGCACTGATAAAAGAGGTATTTTTAGTAGTGATATTGGAAATTGGTCAAGGATCACCACTAAGGGGATCATATTCATGATAGACCAGTTGAATCCTAGACGGTATGCTTCGTAGATGCATCCTATAAGAAGACAAGATGTACCAAGATTAATGAGTATATCTAGATAGATGACTCAAGAAGGACACAAAACCACAACGCATTCTTATATGATGCATTTACCATCATTTTCCTTGCAACCAGTGTTCTCATGCACCGAGTTGAAAATAGGTTATCAGAGTCCCACTGTAGGGATACGTCATCCACCACCCCAACTGTCACATAAATGACTTATTTTAATGTTAAATTTCATTTAATTTCCATTTATGATTTGTTTTTGGGGTTTCTCAAGCTTTTATGGTGGAATGGGTGAGTTTTTGTGAATTGAGCCAAACCGTGAGCCCAATTCCAGATTTAAAAATAAATTTTGTTTATTTTATAACTTTTTCATTTTTTTAATATTTTGCACCCATTCCAATTCCTAAATGGTCTCCCCTGACATATTAACACCACCACTGTAGTTTTAATCCTTTATAAATCCATAACCAAGGTGTATATGGATTTTTATTTAAGGGATTGAGCCTGCCCGAAAGCCCAATTCCATTTTTACAAATTAAATTTGATTAATTAATAACTTATTCAATTTTAAAGATTTTTCGGTGCTTCTAAGTCTCACACATTCCCATTGAACCCTTCCGCGTGTCCAACCTCTCTCCACCCTATTTTCATCTCTTCTTTATCACGATTGAGTGCTGAACTTCTTAGGGTTTCTAAAATAGGGCAGATTTGAGGAGGTAAGTTATTTCCATAATAAATCTCTCAATTCTTACTATTTTTTCTCCATTACTATTCCTAAATGTCCTACTTATCCTTCTTCAAACCTATCTTGAAGATTTTACTATTTTAAATTTTAGCTACTGGTGTATTAGGGGCGATTCTTCAAGATCCCTCAAGCAAGTGAGTCTCTTCCATTCCTCTTTCAAATTGCTTAGGGTTTCATTCTATTTTCTTGGGGTTTCTTACCTTTTACTTGAATTAACAAATTACCAGGAGGTAGGGTTTAGAACCTAGGGTTTAAACTTGGGTTTTCTTGGTCTAATTTTGTGGTTTTAGGATTGTTCTAAGTCCCTCTTGGTGTAGTGGTGCTGCGACTTGATTTTCGCACGTTGATTCAAGGGTTTTCATTAATTTGGTAGGTGATTCCACTTTGTATAAAATACTTGTGACATAGATAATGTGTTTATTATATTATCATGTTTAAACCATTGATTTGGTGCTGAAAAAATTGATTTTAGTGGTGTTTGTAATGCAAGTGAATTTTAAGGGCTGATTTAATGTGAAATTTGTGTTTTTTATATAAATCTTTTATTGTTCGATTAAGGGATGGATTTTAATTATTTATTTGACCTTATTGAACTATATTAGGTATGAAAATAATGTTTTAAATGTTATTATTCTTTGTTTGCTGCTGAGAAATTGGGCTTGGGTGACGTTTATTAAGAAAATGGTTTTTGAGTACCAATTTGGTGTTGAATTGGGTGTTTTACATGGGTATTCTTTGCGATGCTTATTGGGATTGTTTTATAAATCATGTAATGAGTTTAAATAAATTTTTAGGGTGTGTTGGATTCTGTTTTTATAAATATGAGTATGAATATGGTGTTCAAGTGGTGTTTTCAAAGAGTTTTGGGTGCAAAACAAAGAAAGATTTGGAGAAGTTGTTTTTATTGAAACTCAAAGTGTTTTGTTGTGTGTTTTAAATGGTATAAAATGTGTGTAGCTACTATACTGATTGTATGTTACCTGTAGTGGGTTTTTATATGAAAATGGATATATGTATCATTATGAAATTGTTTGAGCACAAAGGGGGAAGCCCGAGTACCTAGGTGGGGAGGATGTGTACTAGTATGGCTAGTGGACCGGATGGGTTTTGTCCCTGTTTCACCTAGAATTTGGATAAAGAAAATTCTAAATAAACTATGTGGATGGTGATTAGGGACCACTAGGTTATGGGTATGTTCCCTACTTGTAGATCGTGCAGGAGAACATATTTTACTATGGTTACATTACACCAAGGTATGAGGTACATGGGGCCCGAGACTATCTAGTGCCTAGGGGTGTTCCCAATTTTGTTGCTCATTGTGTTTGTGGTATTTTCCCATGTATTTGGGTGTTTTTTGTAGTAATTTACAGTATCTAACATTTATATTTAAATGTGTGAATATTCTGAAAACTTTACCTTGGAAAATGTTTTCAATTGAAAGTTGCATTTCTTGGATTTTATCACTGCTTTTCATTGCGTATTAAGAATACTTGATTTTTCACATTGTATTGAATACACTTTGGAATAATTGGGTGGTATCCTATTGGTATTAGTCTCAAAACCTACTTACACCCATTAGGTGTAAGTATACTTGGTTATGTTTGACTCAGGTAAAGGAAAGGCTAAGGTTGATGGCGGTTCAGGGTGTTAGTCCCCATCCTTGGGGAGGAGTTATGGAGACGGCTTGGGGGTGATGACCCCTTGTCATGTGGAGTCCATGGGGATGTTTTATTGCTGTTTCATTATTCCTTTGTACTTTTTGTATTACATTTGAACTTATATATTCAATTTTGGATTTTTTATAAACCTTGTTGGTATGAATTTTTCAGATTCATTTTATCAAATATTTTTGGTGTTTTATGTATAAATATTCGGGTAAATCGTTCCCAAACCAAGATAAATGATACTCGGGCACTTGTACCCGCCTGTGGGGATAGGGAATTCCCTTCAGGCCTTGTCACAGGCTGGGTTTGGTGCCAGTTTTGGTGGTGACCACATTTGGTTCGTGACACCAACACTAGAGTCCCTGGCCTGAAAGCTGAACTTGAAACACCTAGCACTGTTTCCCCAAACTAATCTCATATACTCTCTATCCTAAGGAAGAAAAAACCACCTCTAATACCACTCTATAATATCCCATCCTATTAGGGCCCATGTCACGACTCCCCAAGCCTGTCTCCAATAGGCTAGGGGTTAAGGACTAGCACCGAGTAGGCACATCACTAACATGGAAGGAATTTCCTTAGTACTTGTATGAATGCACACATCTAAAAGCCACAAATACTGAAAGGTAAAAACACTAAGTTAACCATGCATGCAATGCACTATCCCAAATCCAGATTACAATAGTGAAGTTAAATTATAGAAAGGTAAAATAGGCTAGAATATAAGCCCACTAAAAGAAATCCTGTAAACAAGTTCTTGAAACTCATTCGTAGAAAACCCTACCTGTTCTAACTTGAATGTGAGGAACTGAAACAACTTTATGTTTTCATTGGAGTAACATGACCTGTTTAATCTCTCAAATCTCCATATAGTCATTTTCCCCCCCAGACTATGTCCAAAGGTCATTCTTCTGCACAAGACATGACATGTATGGGTAAATCTCATTTTGGGGTGATTAAAACAATACCCAGTAAGACACCCCAAAACCAAAAAGCAATAAAAAAGGAAAAGCACAATCATATAAATAAAATTATATGTCTACAATATATAACATGGAAATCTAGATATACTCAAAACATACCATACAATCTAGGTTAAGTCATAACCATTTCATACCAATGATAGGGATTTAGTATATGGAATTCTATAAAGCAATCATATGAGAGAAAATACTCACAATTTTGATAGAACTAATGATGTAAATCTAATAGTTATTGCTCATCAATAACTTCCATCAGAGTGAGAGAGATATAATGAAATATTTGTAGAGAATGTGATACATTAGTGGAGGATCACAACTAGGGATATGATGTATACTGACAAATCCATCTATAATAACCCACTAAGTTGAGGATTTAAATTCTGGAAGGATTGGTCATGTCAATACCAAGGAATCTACCTAGAGAATGAATAATGAAAAGAGGACCCCACACCAGGACTCTCAGTGGATTCCAATAACTCTATCCAAGATTCCCTGCTAAAGGGATCATACTCCTGTGAGTAGAAAACAATACCAATAAAGCAATAGGGAAATTATAAGGAGAATGAACTCAAATAGATCTTGTCTAAGATATTGTAGATGAGAGGAACAATTCACATAGAATATGATGGTTCATGGTGAGTAGTAGTCACACCTGCCGTGACCCTTGACCCTGGGTGCTACCTGTGTAAATGGTCTATGGCACTAGAAAGTCTAAGATAAAACCCAACATTGGTATCATAAGGATCGTCTTGTCCCTAGAGTTATAATAACGTAGATGAATATTAAATCGGATGTACAGTTTGAAATATATATCCATTTTAGTGAAAAGGCCTGATCTAGGACTTGTTTGGGTCCGACTCGACCTGTTGGACCCTGCCCGACCTGATGGCCGACCCCACCGGGTCTGGTCGATCTAACCTGACCTGTTTCGGCCCGAATTGGCTCAGAACCCCCGACCTGGCCTACTTGGTGCAACCCACATGATAGCTGGAGCAGCCCAAATCCCATTCCCAGACCACTGATACATGGTCCGCCTGACCACGTGCTCCCTTGGTCGACGCGGTGTTGTGGCATTCAATGCGGTCAGACCGTCGCATCTGCTTCCCCCATGGTCTGCTATCGTCCCTTGCCACCAAAAAGGCCAAGAGATGTTTCAAATAGTTGGATCACCCTCCACTCGGTGCCAGTATGCCTCTCCGTCATGAACTGGTGGTGACCGCTTCCTGCACCGGCCGATGACGCCTCACCTTCTGTGGGCCGCCAGTCATGCTTCGGTGCTCTGTTTTTTGAAATGGAGGCATGTCCAGAATCCTCGGTTTGTGTTCTTCATTTCTGTAGGCTCATATCAATGTCATGAATAATAATGAAGAAAAATCACTCACATGGAGATATCAATCAAATCAAATTGAATCTTCCGTCACTATCGTTGTCACTCCTATGGTAGGTCATCCCAACATTTTATCATTGATCACAGATCATTGTGGTATTAATCGATGACATAATGATCCTCGATTCAGATCTTGTGAATAATGAAGAATGAAAGAAAATTGGGGGAGAGAGATAACTATACAAGAAATGAAAAATAATAAAACACTTCCATGCTCATGTCAGCCTTGTTCCATTCATATTAGAAAAAAATAACGAAGTAGAAACAATTCAAATCTCTAATAAAAATCAAGCCTGATAATCAACCAATGAATAAATTCCCAAATCCCACAATATGCTTGAACCTTGAATCAATATGTTCGTCAATTGATTCACATTCATTGTAGGAAATAATAAAAGGGGAAGGATTCAAATTAAAACACACTCCCTATAATGATTCACTTCGATTACTGATGAAGAAAGGTTATCACGTCACTGTCATGGGCAAGATCCTTTGAATCTAAGGTTTGTCGTTCTTGATTTTCCAATCCATCATCATTTATTAGAGAGAGCTCCATATCCTTGACTTAGAGGATTTTTAAGGTTATGGTGATAACCCTAAATCACCTGAGAAAGGTTTATTTAAAAGGAAACCTCACAGTGTTGAATAAAAATATTTTTGTTATTTTTTTATTACCATTATTTCTTAAATCTATTTTTCACAGTTGGCTAGCACCGACCAATGTTAGGCCCTGCCTAAGGTAAAATCAATACTCTTAGCACAAAGGTGCCCTCATATTTTTGATCTGAGCACCCATTTGGATGTTATTCCATTTTTTCCTAAAAACTGATCACCCATGATATTAAAAACTTAACATTTTCAACAAATTGTTATGGGCACACCAGGTCTCGGAATCACTCACCGTCTTAGTCCTTAGTCTCTAAATTTCCCTAATTAATTTATAAAAATAAAATCAATGAAATATGAGTCATTACAGTTATCATTTTGAGATAATGAAATCATGATGTATTTTGGTGGACTAAGGATAACACGTTAAAACTTGAGTGAAAAATAAAGCAGTTATTACTTTAAACATGAATTAATGGAATTGTTAATAATCAAGTAATATGAAGTCATCAATAAATAATTCATTGTATTATATATATGAATATCGTTCTGTGGTAGTTTTATACTAAAATTATATTCATTATAAATGTGGTTAAAATTTATATTAAGGAAGTAAATTCTTAAGGTAAGTGATTTTTTCTCACTTTTATTTTGATGGGTCACATGCCTTATACACTACTTGTTTTTTTGTGTGGTGTATATACTATCTATTAATGTATTTTAAGTGTATTGTTTGAAAGATTATGGTATTTTAATATTAATATAAATTTCTTTCTTTCATTGGGAATATGATTCCACTAATTATAAAGTGGTAAGGGTTAATTTCACAATCTCAATTTTATTTTGGATTGTCTATATGTAAGTATCTATGAGAGAATATTTATCTTTCATGTCCAAATTTCTTTTAAAATTTCTTCCAAAATATTTTAACTATAATTATAATACTTTTAAAAGTTATTTTTATATATTTGTTCATTTTTAGAAAATGGTTGGAAAGGAATTTTTTTTTCATTTTCAAAATGAGGTTCTTTGTGACTTTTTCAAAAAAAGTACAAAAGGAATTTTTTAAACATATACCGAATGAATGGAATTTTACACTTTCATGATATATTAATTATTTGAATCATCCCTTAAAACATTAAAAAGTTGTTTTCAAAGAAAAGTTTTTCGTTTAAAACTGCATGGAACTTTATGAAAAAATGTTTTCAAAACAGAAAGAATATTTTCCTCAGGAATTATTTCAAGTGATCTATCAAAATTATTTTCCATATAAGATAATGTTATTTTATGATACTTATATTTTTCTTGTATATGATCCAATGATACCATTTTTATTCTTTATTAAAATTGTTTATGTTTATGATGGATTGATCTTTATTATTTTTTTTCTTTTCCATGAGTTATCTTATGTTGAAATATTTATGAAACACCCTTTTTTATGGGTTCATATATGATATATTATTTATGTTACTGTGTCCTACACATGTATTATTTTAATTTTTTGATGGATGATACCTATATATTCTTTCAATGAATTGGGTAAATATTTATATCTCATAAGAAATATAGTACTGGAATGAGAGTTTAAATCGGTTCAGTATTAAAATACTTGAAAAACATTAAACTCGGTTCAGTAATACAGGGTCATAAAGGGGAGTGAACGTGGTTAAATAAAGTAATTTTTCCACCATGATGATCTGGGAAATGATCCTTAACTAAAATGTAAATTATTTTAAATTCTTATGTGTATTCCACAATTCCATATTATGCTCTCAATGAATATGTTCTAGGATTATTTATGAAATTATTTGATTTATTCTATGACACAATATCATAATCATTTATATAAAGAATATGATTTTTTAAATGTTTTATTTTTTACTAATTCCTTATGATTATGTTGTGATTGATATCTTCCTTGTTTACCCTTACTGAGCATCTAATCTCACCATTTTCTAATGTTTTTTCCATAGGTTATAAATAAATGGTTTAGATAGGGGTACTAAAGGGGAAGATCTTTTTGTGAAACATTGAATATATTTCACCAAAATAGAAGTTTGTGTTCCAGGTTTCCAAAGGCACTCAACTAATATAGTCTTTGGGTGCGTGTCCGCATAATGTATGAAATATTCCACAAAAATAATGTAATATCTATGTATGTTAAGCTTGTGTCATTATGGAAACACTACCGACTATTTTTCCAGCTACATAAATTATTAATAATTTAAAGGAATAAAGAAAAAAGTGGACTTATTTAAATAAAAAAACCATCAATTATAAAAAATAACACACTAACGTTATATCAATGTGTGAGAAACATCACCGAGGAAGAAAAACTATACCTCATTCTCTAAAGGAACAATAGATTACTACTATATGATCCATGGTTCAATATACCATTCTAAGAAATAGAAAGACTTACAAGAATGATACCACACCCAAATAAATGAATGGAAACACAACATATCAAACATAAAGACTTTGATTATTCTTATTTGACTAGCCCAAGTAGAAATGGATGAACTAGAATTATAATTTTAGAAAACTCCCATACTCTACCATACTATAATGTATTAAGAAAGGGAAAATAATGCATTAGATAATAAATACACCCCAACATTATGAGTGATAATTTTATTAGGCATGATTAAACATTAATAAAAAACATAAGATAATAAAGACCACGGTACTAAAGAACACCATTATATTAAAATTGAAATCACATGTTATTAGAAATGAAAATGCACACTTTAAAACATTAAATACTACCATTTTTGATTTTATTCTATTATTTATGAATAACACTAAATAACAACCATATGGTTGTTCCCTCAATGTTGTATCCACTAGTTGTAATAAATCTCCCAAATGCTTTGGTAGGTTCATGTGATTCCTTCAAGATATGATAATATCTTATAAAAATAACAGAAATAAAGAAGATAGATTTAGGGAGGGGAGATTAATGTTAAATATCAATTCAGAGGAAATAAAACACTACCCCTAGATAATACCTCTTTATATAGGCTATGGAGATGCTTTTTGAGCAATGGACTTACTCATATGTTTCAAGAATGTATGAGTAAAGCCTTTAATAAAATCCCATGTAACTCATGACCATTAAAAATATTCCACCCATTTCATGTTATAATATAGTTAATTAATTATATTCAAATTCATAGAAGAATCACCACCTTTTTATTAATAAAATAGTACCAAATGAATTATACCTTACGATTTATAACACTAATATTCACCGAATTCATTAAATATGAATACAAAAACGAACTTTATGTTTTCTTCCAATAATTAAACATAGTATACCCCTGTGATTAATTATAATCCTTATTCCATATGTTTTATGAGAATTACAAAAAACCTATCATACTATATGATATACCAAATATTTAGGGAATATTACTTTTAATCTCCCTATTATACTAAATCCTAAAATACTTTCTATGCCATTTATATTTATAATTTATCAACTATAATAACATTTGAAATAATATTCAAAACTAATTTCAGATGTCATTAATTTTTTTCAAAAATATATCAATAACTTCACCTTGTATTTTTTCATATGCAGTACCATGTGAAAATCATATCTAAAATTCATTTGGGATGAAACTCTAATTTTTTTAGAGAAACTATCTTAGTCAAAACCAATCCCCATTTGGTCAACCAAACTATGTTTCCCCATAAGATGTTTCATAATTGATAATAAATATGAATCAATGGATCTATAAATATATTAAAATACTGATCTATAGCATAGTATCTATTCTACTTAAGCTATAAAGGGATCAAAAATGATCTGCACCAAACACATGTATCCCAATACTTGTGTCCACCAGATACAACATGTGGAATAATTCATAATCAAATAATCTATTTTTATAAGACATCATATTACCATGATAAATTTTATATTCTAATCCCACATATAACCCCATATGTATATGAATCTTTCAATATTAGTATTCCAGATTGAAAAACACATCATATGTCATTTATCTAAGTGGATAATAAAATCCCATGCCATTCACCTGAATAAATAAGAACATCATATGAAGTATCTATATATAGCCTTATATTTATTAACTCAATCTGAATCTAGGGAAAATATATTTATTTTAATCATATGAGAGGACAAATATGATCTTTGTTGAGCTGATACCAAAGAAATGATAAGAAATATACCCAATCACCCCTTAATTATCTAAGAATCAAGGCCTGTATAATAAATTTATCAAATTAAGAAGGTTATTATGCTAGGTATATTTACAACCTCAGCTAAAATGATTAAATATCAAATATTAACCCATATTATTCCAAATACATAGTGTGTAACACTCCATGTGGTATACTTAGTGGGTAATCCAATGTATAAACCCATTTTGTGAATCATGATCATATCTTATATTCGATACAAGAATCATACCCATTATAATATTATCATTTATAATGTCCTATAATAATACATGCCACATGTTATTTAAGGATAAATTTAAGTCATACATTGAGAGGTAAATTATAACTACACTTCACGAAATGTAAATCAATGTATACAAATATACAGTCAGTGTGAAATAATGATAAAGTGGATATTTAATTTTATATTATATAATGAATTTAATATTCTTAAAAACTTTAAAAATACTTAAAAATCCATAAATAATCACCCATATAACATATCATATATGATAGAGAGTTAGAACAACCTTCTGTTTTCTCCATTTTAGTGGTTTTTAAACATTTTAAATCTATATGAAATTCTTATCACATCATTATATGAGAATATGATATATTCCTCCCAGTAATATCTATATTTATTAGAATCTATGTTTTATCCCCACAATATATTTTGAATGATTATATTTAGGAATCACAATCTTAATGTTCAACTACTTTAATGTATTCCTACTCGTTAACCCCACAACCTCTAATGATACAATATTAATATATATTTTTCCATTTAGAACTCTTCTAAGTGAAACATCACTATTATTGTTATTATATCCAATAAAAATTATCCTTTAAATATTATGGTGACTAATGTAACTATTTATATTTTACTTTACTAACAAATCTTAAACCAATTTAGTGTATTAAGGGAAGTTCACTTTGGTATGGTAACTAAATGGAACTATTAATGTTGCTTCTTTATCATCATACCCAAAATTATTTACAATATTAAGTGAAATTATCTTTGACCTTTGATTGGAAAAATATTTAATTGTTTACTTATAACTTATCATAGTCCAAAAAAACTCCCACTAGTAACATAGAAACTATATTTATTTCAGAATATCATGCTAAAAAAAAACAAAATCCTTTTTTTATAAATGAAACTTTTATCCTTTTAGTGGTAATAATAAAAAAATAAAATATGGTTTCCATATCATATATGGATTTCAAATTTCTTTGATCATTTTATTGAAAAGAATATTATTCTTTAATATATGCCACTAATGGGTAGTAGGAACATCAAACCCCCATATTTCAACTAACATCTAGATAAAAACTTTTATCTTGGATAATTTTTTTTACCCCTTTCTATTTTTCAAAACATGATATTGAATATGATTAATCATAAACAACATGTATAGAATCAATTAACAAAAATTTATAAAAAAACTATTCTTATCATATAAGAGAAATGAGATACCTATGACCATCCTTTACTAAGATCCATCCAAGCTTGAAATATTCCAATACATTCAAATTATTTATGTGGAAACTATTTATTTCATCACTTGGAAGTAAACTACAATCTCTATAAATTATTCCTTTTATTTTGAACTCTTGTATAATAAAAAAATGAAATCATAAATTTGTCATCACAAACCCTTGAAAACCGAATTATTGTTTTTATAATACTGATACATGGGATATCAATTATAAAAAGTTTCATAAAACCCTTTAGGTATCTAAAAAATTCCATCATATGAAATCATTAAAACTCTATTTAGATAACATCGTTAATTTTTAATAACCTAGACTTGATTATAGAAGAAACATTATTGAACTTTCTAACTAAATTTTCTTTTCCCGACTTAAGATTTTACTCAATTGTACCATCAATAGAGAATTAGAACATGGAAATAACATTCCCTAGTCCATATATCCTAAATTGTTTAAGAATACTGGGTGAGAATTTATTGAAATCATTCACATCTTTAGAACATTTAAATAGATGAAAACATAATGAAATCCTTAACAAGAATAAGTACTAAACAAAACACTAAAATCACCAAGTCTTTAACATATTCCATAAAATCTAGTATATGAGAAGAGACTAAATTTACAAAGGTAAATTTACATATTATTCCTTTGAAACCTTAAGGGAATAATTATTTGCGTATCATTGGAATATAGAGTCATTTGTTGAATAACTTTAAAATTTGGTTACTCAGGATGGTTTTCTATAACACATATATATTTTTTAAATTGATAACATTTCCTAAGATACCAATCATAGGAGTTTCTTACATTAATATTATCATTTTCAAGGATGATATCAAAGTTAAATTTTATGATAATGATTCTATTATCTGAAACATGATATTTTATAATATGAGTATGATGTTTTACATATTCATTTAATAATGAATGTTATTAAATGGCCTCCCACTAAAATGATCATCCCTTTTGAATTCATAATATCCATTATTAGAAAAAGAACTATATTTCACTAATAAAGGAGTAAAATCTGTCCTTCCTCTCACCAATTAGTTATTTAGGTAGTTCATCATCTAAATCATATCATATATTACTATTAGATAGATGAGTAGGTGAGTATTTACCCAATTCATCAAATGGAAAACCCAAATCTATTCCTAGGGTATCTTAACTATTAGGGATTATTAGTTAAGTGTAACCAAAATTTCAGAGTAGAATTTGGTTAACTATGTCTTAAGGGTATCCCTTTTTTCAATTCCTTTTACAAGATAATCCATTGGCACCCTATTTTATCATAACCTATTAGGTTGATTTATTGTGGTATTAATAACTGATTACTTTGGAAGGAATCTAATACTTAGTATTTTAAGGGGTTTTAATCTCACCATATTATCTCACATTATTCCTTTTATTTATGCATACCTATAATGATTTAGTTTTTAATCCCAATTCCATACAACAAATATATATGTTCAAACCATATTAATTTGTAAGTCTTTACCTAACCCACATTTTTTTGTTACTCACCAAAATATGGAAGCAAAAAATATTTACACATATCAAAATGCATCCTATAAATAAGATAAATTAAATTTTCATGTAAATTTTTAGAATTATATGATATGGATAATCTCATCATGAGAAACCTTATAGCCATAGGTAAAAAAGCCCAATATATTTAGAATAATGAATAAGGGTCCAAGCTAATGGAATGTTTGATCCTTTGTCCCTCTACCCAGGTACACTTCACTAAAGAGGGGATATAGCTCATTATAACTCTAAAGACATTTATATTTAAAATATATTCATTAAATAAATTTAATCTAATAAATTTCATTATAAACTGTGGTGAAGGTAGATTAAAAAAAATCTTATGTTATCATACCCTACATGTAATACTTGGTATGAAAAATTTAGTAGAAAAAGTTTACCAATTTAATTAAAATATACCTAAAAATATTTAATATATAACAATTATTTCTATTAATTAAATATGAATAATAAATAAATGATAAAATCTTGAATTTAACAGGAGATATATATTATGAACAATTCTGAAATAAACACATTATAATTCATTATGGATATTCCATAATAAGATAAATTTAATCACTTTATATTTATTCCCTGATATTAACCCCTATATTTTAATCATTATATGACATTGACATTTAAATATATGGTATTTCATGAAATATAAACATTTTATATTTTAATTTCTAATATATAAACATTTTTCAAAATCTAAATATAAAAAATTTATATTATATAAATATTTGATCAACTTATCCATCAAAACATATTTTGATAAGGTTTAAGTGATTTCTAAATATGTCCCATTTAATTTTAGCAATTTAACGTAGGCCTTATAAAAAAATCATAATTCTTAAATATAGATACTTTATATTTTTCCTTATTTTAGGTAATTTATAAATCCTTTATAAATTATAGTCATAATTTGTATATAAATATTGTATTTCTAAATTATAAGTCATTCTATATAACTTAAAAGTTATTATAAAATTATATTTTTAATACTATTGGATATTTGTTAATAAATGTTTTATAAAAATTTCATTAAGTCATTATAAACAATTTATAATTTATTTAATTTTAATTAATTTTATAATTCAATAAATATTCTGAAATACCCTTTATTAGGATTTATAAACATTTTATAAATGATATATAATTTAATTCACAATTGAATTTAAATAAAAATAATATCTCTCTTTTAATTGTACATAATGTTTTAGTAAAAATCATAAAATATGATTCAAAGTTTATGGATCATAGATATTTTATGTTCAGTTAGCCATATTTTATGACAAGTAATCCATTCATCAAATATGATTATCTACATTCTCCTTTTAATTATATTTTATGATTCTCAAGGATATCCTAAAGGTGATATAAATATTTGTTTTATGAAACCACACTGCAAAATTATCATTAAATACGAAATCCAATGTTACACACTAAGACTAAGAAAAAATCAAGGGATTTATAAAATTTCATAGGTTATGATATTTCATATCATAATCCATGACCCAATAATACAAAATAAATCTTGAAACATATTTTATGATAGGTAATAAAATAGGTGTTATGATTTCAAAAGACACCATTTATTAAATGATGATTTAAAAATCATGGAATGTTTCTAATATTATTGATAGGTTTCTTATGTATGAGTAAACAATAATCAGAATAGTGAAATATAAAAGAAACCATGAAACCCAAGAACACCATGCAGTTGCAATTGAAATCATACGATTCTATAAATGAAAACATGTACCATAAACTGTTGGACGCTATTATTATTTCATATTTATTGATGAGGATCACCTAAGATACAAAATGATTCTTCCCTATAAGGTTTATCCATAGATTAAACCAAATCACCCAAATAATTTGGGAAAGATTTGTTTGATTCCATCATGATATATTGGAATCTTGGAAACAAAGAAGGAAGAAATAAGTGAACTTTGAGGAGGGAAGAGTTTCATCCTAGGATGAATCCCGAAGATCATGTAAACCCACCATAGACAAGACCTATTTATATAAGATAAAAGTATGCATCTTGATCCATGAAATTAATCATATATTTCATGAAAATGTGTTTAGAAACTCTTGTTTCATCCCATGTTACTCTTGGAAATAAAAACTCTTCCACCCATTTCATCTTATGAAACAGTTAATTATTTATATTCAATCATATATAAGATTCATTTCCTTTTGATTAATCAAAACAATACCAAATTAATCATACCATATGATTATTTCCATTACAATTCACCAAATTCATTAAATAAAAATATCAAAGAAGCTTTTATGATTTATTCCAATCATAAAATATGATATACCCCTTAGCTCAGATATAACTCTTTCAATATATGTTTGTTATACTCTATGAAAAAACTCTATTTTACTCTGTGAAATACAAGGGATTTATGGGTTATTTATTTTAATAATCACCAAAATTACATTACTTTAATCATGGATCATATTCATTAATATTAATTTCATAATAAATTATTATTCATATTACCATTATCAAGGAAATTTCTATCACATTAATTAAAATTAAAGATTTACATATTCATCCTAATTTCAATATTCCACACATATTCCATCCTAATGATTTAATACTGATTCAATATATCATTTAAATATAAATTACCAAAATCAACATACCAGTATGAAATAAATAGGGAATAATAATCATGATCAACATTACACTTTTGGTTTATAATAACGTTAATATATTTTATTAAACATATTGTTTAACATTTAGTTAGAATAATTGGGCATTTAATGAATAGATAATACATATTAGTATTAAATATGTTTTGTAATAATACATTCCCAAGGATTGTGAAGGTTTAGTTTCTTTGGAGACTAGATTCAAAAACCACTTATTTCATTGAAAATATTCAAAATATCCCACAATTTCTTCTCCCATAATACCCTTGTTATACATACCCTATATAAAAACATTATTCATAAAATAGGGAAATGAAACCTAAGAAAGGGTAGAATCTTAGTAAGGGTAAAAATGGGAGATACCAATCAATAATCATAAGAAAGCAGAAGATGTGAATATGGGTATGATTTCATGATCATAACATACACAGTCCATACAAAATGTACCATATATAATAAATATAAATCATGAAATAAAATTTTAGTATTTCAAATTACATGAGTCATAAGAATACAGATTCATCATAAGTTAATCATGAACCATTATAGAATATCATAAGCATTTGAAAATGTGATAGGAAATTTGTTTGTAAATCATAAGAATAGTGATATTAATATCTTGGGAATCAAACATTAATCATGGTATTAAATAAGAATGTTAATTCAGATATTCTCTTAGTAATAACTTATGTTTAACTAACTCTATCAGCTCTTAGGAGTTTATTAACTACACCATCTCTCAAGTGTTTCTTCACTCCATCATCTCTTTGGAGCTTCTTAACATCATCACCTCTTTGGACTTTCTTAACTCCATTATGATTACCCAATGAATTTTAGGGAAATATAATTCATGTTCTACTCATCACATAATCATAATAAATTAATATGAATTCCACAAGATCAAAAAAAATTTAATCCTATAATCATAGATAAAGCTATGAAAAATAAATAGGTGTCTTAAAAATATCATCATTATAATCATAAACCACCTAGATAAAGAATAAATATTTCATCACTAGATTATATCTATGATAAATCATAAGATACATCAAAGTATGTTATCATAGATTAAACATTCTATCAAAAGATCACTATTTTATTTGGCGGGAATCACTTTTCATTTTAAAATCACCCATTTAAAATATAAAAAACAATAAAAATATCATGTAAAAAATATTATTTAAAAAGGAACAGAAAAAATTATAAATTATGATTCAAATCATTGAGTGATAATGATGGTGCTAAATTCCGTTCATGTCGTAACCGTTTAAAACAAGAATTCTATTGATACCTTTGATAAAAATATATCTTTCAAAAAGTAAAAAAGAAGTTTATTTTAATTTTTTTTATATAATATAAAAAATGGGTAAAAATGACTTTAAAAAATTCATTAGATCATTGTAAAACCATTATAAAAACATTTTATATAACTTGGATATAGAGGATAATGATTCCCATATAAAAGAGGAGAAATATGAACAAATTTTCTTAAAATATTTTTTTGAATAATTTTGAGAACCAAAGAGGGGAACATGGTAATAAAAATCAAAAATTCTAAAAATAAGTTTTATAGAATAAAATAAAAAGGTTTTACTAGATAAGGATTATATAATTTCCCTCAGTGGAAAGACAAGCATAAAAAATCCGGATGAAAATGTGATTGAACATAAATCCCTTACCAAAAGTCTCATCATGATTAGTACATGTTTGAAACTTTTATATAATACATATAGATTTATTATTTATAAAATATGAGAAAATAGTCATATATATAACACCATATATGATTTAATTGTTACATATTATCTCCCATTTATTAAAAAATTGTTATTAAATCACAGTTCAAAGTAATAACAACTTCATTTTTTTCACATGTTTTTGTTCAGAAGTGTCTATCCCTATAATTTATTCACAGGTCTATTATCTATATAATTATAATGGATTAATAAATATAATAATTAATAATTATATGCACTTTTATAACTATTCATATAAATTGAGTATGGAAAATGAATTACATCCCTGGATGAAGATGGTAGTCTGTACGTATGTATGAGTGATGTTTCCACATTTAAATAGATGAAACGAAAAGAATTTAAATAAAAATTCACTTTTAAAGAGGTATATTTATATCATAAATATCATATATATTTTGTAAATACACTATTATAACCATCAATGTGAAGTGGTGATGTAAAATAAGACGCATTGCTTCGTGGAGGTGGTAGTCCATGCGTACGGATGAGTGATATTTTCTTTTCCCATAAGATGGAAACAAGACGGATAATGGATGTCACATAATCATAATAAAAATTAATTATATTTAAGATATGGAATTAATTATTTTATAATTTATAATATATATTTAGAGGTGGTAAAACAAGAAATAAAATTGAATATACTCAATTAAGAGTTATTGTTGTTCATTGAGAAACCTCCTTTGACTAACACCATAATCCTTGAAAGGATGGTATTTTGGAAATACCATAAGATAGAGGATATGTGGATGTAACTTATTATGGTATTATTGTTGGTATTTTTTAAGATATAAGGATCAATTTTTTTTTAAAATTATAATAAGAGGAACCCTTTTATAAGTGAGGGGAGGGGCACCCTTGGGATTGCCTAATGTATTAGATTAATATAAACATACTTTCTTGTTAAAGGTGAATAAAATTTAAATATTTGTAATATAGGATAATTATGGTCAAAATATTCCCATGAATTAAAATTTTCACATGTTTAGGTGATTGTTTAACCTTATCTATATTTTTGGCCCTTATTAGGCCTTTTGTTGATTACTGCGATATCATTGTTTTTTACTCTTTAGGGGCCCTAAAAATTACCATAAGAAATGACATATAATTAGTAAATGGTTGATATTATAGACCATATCACTCTAGAGTTTCAAAATATTATATTTTTAGGAATTTTAAAACATTTAATAAAATATTATTTAACATACAATACCATTATATTCATTTCTAGGACTATTCACATAGTTTGAATTTAAAATACAAAAAATAGAAATGAAAATAATTTTTTTAAAACATAAATAATATGTAATATTTATCTTAAAAAGTTATGTAAAAAATAATTTATCCAATTTTTTTTCAATATTAAATCTATAAAAGTGGAATAAATCTATTTTAAAATAAGCACACAAAATGAAATGAAAAATATTTTTCAAAAAATGGGTTTTAGGCATAAAAATATATCAATCATTATCCCATTACTAGTAAAAACAATTATATAAATATTAAAACATTTTAATGAATAAGTAACCTATATATTTCATTTCAATCATTTGTAAACAGTGATTTATTTAATCTATTAAGATATGAACACATTTCACGCATAAAATTACCTTTTAAAAATATATCTTTCTTTGAACTTTTAAATGATTTTATCAATTGATAACCAACGAATTCATTCTATTCATGTGTGAAGAATAATTTTTCATAATTTAGCAAGTCCTATTCATACCCACTAATCCATTGTCTAGTTGGTAGTTGTCTCATAAAATAATAATAATTTTATAGTGTAACACAATTCTTTTAAACCTAGTCCTGTGTGTAAAGAAAGATATAAAGGAAATTAAATTTATTTAAAGAGATATATATATCATAAAATATTGGGGTCTCACATTATAACCACTTTATATGAATTTTTTAATATAAATTATATCACTCTGATACAAACAATTGAGACTGTATCTGGCTCATCACATCCTCAGGATCCCATATAAATTCCTTAAATTTAATGATTTTACAATTTTTTTTGACTAAGTGATTTGTCACAAACCAAACCTAGTTAAACTAAAACAATCACCTGATTTGATCCGCAACATGCCCCAAAGGGAATTCCCAATCCCCATGGGAAATGAACTAGTGAAAGGAATCCAAAGAGAGATAAGGGAATAATTTCTACCAATGAAAATAAATAAGTTAAATGGTTGAAAGAAAAAAAAGAAGCCCAAATATATAAATAGTCATATAAAAATCTTCTACAAAGCTGAAAAATACAACCAAACTCTACAATAAAATCCAAATAGAAACATGAAAACCTACTATCTCCTTGTGACCCTGAGGGTCACTCTCCAATACAAATAACAACTATCATCCATAATGATCAATCCCAAGATAATACCTATACAAAAAGATAGAAAAAGAGGAAACTATAGGTGTGTGTATTAAAACGTCGTATTCATTTCCAAAAAAAATCTATTCCCAATTCTCTTCCTTTAAAATAAAAGAAACATCAACCTCAAGTTTGAAATACAATATACAAAGTAATATTTTCTAAAAAAATTTCCATATCCAAAAAAATGACGGTCCATTTCCCTTTTTTTATATTTAAAACCACATTAGTTTCTAAGGAGGAACCATATTCATTTTTTAAGAGAACGGGGACATTTCATTCATAAAGTAAGGAAAGGGTGTAAAACATTTCCAAAACCATTGTCTGTAATGCTTTAAAACCTTTTTATCATTTTGGGGTAAATCTACACTACTCAAGAAGTAGTGACTATGGTCATACAATAAGGGAAATTGAAAAATATATCACACATGAATATCCAACCAACAATGAATCACAATCATACACTGCAAGTGACTAAGTTCCAATAGACATGGGTGAACTTAAGAGATTATAAATAATTCAGAACATAATAATAAATGTTGACTCATCTTGGAAATCATACCTCACTTGATGATGTCAAACATTTCTAAACACGATCAGACACACCTCACACGAAATAGACTGAGGGGCCCAATCCCAGAGCAATAATAACAAAATATCCCCAACTACGGGCCACTAGCTAGTGCATAATCTAAGTAGTGAATCAACCATTGTTAGAAAATTCAATAACTATGCTAGGATCTCTATGTAAACATATATAAAGAGGTTGAGATAGGCGAAGCCATCTGAGCATCAAATCACATACACATATATAATAGTTAACACAACAAGAACCACCCGAATCACCCCAAGGATCCATCTTTTTTCTTAAAACTCATTGATCATAAGGGAGTCCATACCAAGGATCTCGTATTCCATACAAGTAAATTGGTCACAAGGATTGAACAATGAGGAAAACCCACCATTCACATATATAAGGAAAGAGATTCATCCAAATAGTGTTTTCCTAATAAACATTTTCACCATTTTCACAAAAGTTCCAAACAAGCCTCAAGTGCATTTCACTTAACCGTAATACTTTAAAGAACTAAATACATTTCCTCAAAGAGGGAAACCACCCGTTTCTATTTTAAAACCACTTAGAAAACAATTTCATCAATATAATCACATTTTATTTTTAAGCCCAAACTATTCTTATCAAAATTCCAAATGGTCTACTAACAATCAACACTTTCCAAACCATATTTTAAAGCCAAATAATCATTACATTTAAATAAAAATCCCCCTGGGAACCCATTCAAGGAACCCAAATAATCATTTCAAATACCATGATTTCTTTTACAATATCAAATCATGTTTTTATATCAAAATTCATTCATAAAAGGCAATCTAGAATTTTCTTAAACACTTGGCATAAATAATATAACTAAAAAATATGATTTATCACAAAACAAGGAAGTACTAACCATTTTTCTCATCCCAAAATTATTCTAAGGATAACATATCAATATTTAATATTCAAGGAAGGTTCAAAGTTCCATGATCTACCAAGAGGAATAGTAAACAAACAAAACCCCCAACACAAATCAAGGAGAACAAGAACCCTAGATTTGAGATACCACCAGAGGAGAAAATCCCATGAGGAAATGAAAGAAATATAAAGAAGGGGGGGGGGGGGTGAAGGAATACATTGAAGAAACCACATTTCCACACCATGGTAGATGGGTGGAGAATTTGATAACAAGGGGAGGATCCCATTTGGGTTTCACGAAATATAGGGAGGTTAAGGGAGGAATTTTGGGGTAAAAATACCAAGAGGGTAAAGTTTAATTTTCCCAAAACATTAGAAATGAAAAACACGCACAGTTTTACCACACTGTTTACCAAACCCTACGTAAAACATATGGTAGCTACTTACCCTGAGTTCATCAAATGAATGACCAACCCACATGATTTGAATTACCATTTGTAAACCATGTGGTAACTTCTGTCCGAATCCAACACCTACCACATAGTTACCTGGGTCGGGCCACACAATTTTCCAAACCATGTGCCAACCGTGTGCAGGCTACTGCAAAGCTTAAAAAATTATATTTTCTCTAATAAATCCCTTATGATATTTGGAATAACTGCGGGGATACAACTAAACAAAGATACACATAAAAATATAACCCCCTTCATATTCATAACTCAAGAGAGAAATCGATATAACAACATAATTTAAATAGAATATGAGAATAAAAAACTAAGTGTAACAATTTTCCCCACTATTAATGATTTACTTGCTCAAAAATCCATAACATTTTACGGTTGATATAGAAATGAATAATAACTTCAAATATAAATAATCCAACCTTCTAAAACCAAAAACATCTCGACATAGCCGAACCAAATTTAGGACTTTTCCAGAAATAGAACAAAAAACTAGAACTAATTTCTTGAAATTGATGGGAAAACTCAAGTAACAACTTTCACACTCATTATTTGAATAGAATCATTGGGAACACTCAAAAAACCCAACATTCACCCAAAATAATAGACAAATCGAAACTATATAACTTGAAATGAGACTATCCACTACAAAACCATCACCATAAACCAAAATAGATCACCACCAGGGGGAGACCCGGATAGGTTCCACACCATTATAAAGAAACTAAAATTGATTTATCATAGAAGAAATTTCAATGAGACCCATGGTGGGTCTCCCCACCATTAAAAACCAATTGGATTAAAAAACCTTGGGAACTATCCCACATAGATAAAAAACCACCACCATAATGGGAGGGGAGGGGGAGGGTCCCTATGAAAGGGACACTGATCCAAGAGAAAAATAACCCATGACTCATCCCCTCCATATGGATGAAAATAAAAGACACACACGATTCACATGGTTTGTCTATACTAGGAAAGCTCATTAGAAACTTTCATCCCAAAATTCACAATCAAAAGCATTTCATGAGGGATAAGTCCACCATGTGATTTGAAACAATAATAAATTCACAACGATAGAGTTCCAAAAATAGTAACATAAAAAATCACTAACCCCAATGGTGGAAGCATGAGCTGATCCAAAATACCCAAACCCCTGGGATTCTTGACCATGCACAAATTCACTCTATTGAATTTTTATAGATCCATGATGTTTGAAGTATCCACTACCTTGAAGCCAAGAGCTATTATTCCAAATCAAATCTCCTTATTTTAGTGCCAAAAGCATCCACATGGCACCCAAGGTAGAAATAGGAGATCACAACACACTATGAAACTTAATTTCTCAAAAAAGAAATTTTTTCCAAAAAGGGACTTTGAAGATTCACACACTGAATACACCACCACTTAGAATAGAATACTTTTCAAGATTTCTAAAAAGGAACACACACTTTAATTGAAACAGAAGTTTGTAGGAGATCTAAAACACCCACTTACATTAAAAAATAAGCACCACCACTAAGCACAACCACCACAAATAAATAGTCACCATAATAATATGGACTATTAAATCGATCCCAAACAACTATATACTCTATAAAATGGGTGAGGGTATCCTTCGTAGAGGAGGATTTGAATTTCAAAACTCGAGACTGAAATCCTTAGGTTGATCAACTAGAATTATTTCTAATGGGGAATCACTCATAACTGAACTACTAATATTCATAAAATCTCTATGGGAAAGAACACTAGGCTATAATAAAACAAATATATCTATCAAAACTAGATTTTGAACCACAAATCACATAGAACGAACACTATTAGAGATGGAAACCGTCTTAAAGATTATGAAAAACTTTTATAGAAGCCTGATAAAATGCCATTTCAAGACCTAACCACCGAAAAGATTTCATCTCAATATGCAATATAAACAATACTTACAAATCATGAAAAATACCACTAAATAAACAACACTTTTGAGACATATATAAAAAGTCCACACAACCATTGGATTATAAAAAAACCACAATTCCTAGCTTAAAAAGGCTTTTGAAAAACCAAACTCAGTGGATTTTTTTTCACACTCACCAATGTTGTTCTACAGAGTCTCACTCACATGAACATTTATGTGCCAATACGAGCACACATTAACTAATTCTAATCCCAAAACTGTACAACCACATCATCATCCACCCACCACTCACACATATATATGCATGTGAGCACTCATAAAATACACTCAAGGTGAAAAAAGAATTCTCATTTTCTAAAACAAATCATTCAGCCCAATTCAAAATTTTATGCAACCTTTCAATGAATCAGTAACCACCAAGTTAAATTTTTTTTCCACAATCCACATTTAAAATTATATCTTTATGTTCAAAAATAAAATCTAATGAATTAAAATTCAAAAATTTATTTCGTTTCATTAAAAATAGTTTCCAGCAGCTCAAAAAATCTCATTTTATCAAAAAATATTTCATTAAATACCCACTCCTTTTTATTTAAACCAAATTCCAAAAAAACATCCACTTTAAAACAACCATTTTCTATAAACCCCATGATTTTATTATAGAAATACAATCTCCTTAAATCATTTCTGTTTCATCCAAAGGGGTCATTTTATAAAAGAATATTTTCTAAAGTCTTCCACATGGTTAATTATAAAAATCATTCTTCTAAGTATCCAAAAATCCAACTATTACCACTAAAACCCCCTTTTCCCAGTTTCAAAACACATGTTTAAAAAAAATAAGAGTTAAAGAAGATCCAAAAAACTCACAAGGGGAAGACCAGTGTTAATGGGTGAGTTGGCCATATGGTTGGCGATGATTTTCCAAACACACCACCATCATTGAGAGTCTTAAAGGGCTATATCCACAGATTCACATGGCTTTCCATGCCTTTTGAGCTCACAAAGAGAACTATCCCAACTACCTTTTCATATCCCAAACACCAAACAATCCACAAGAACCAAAGAAAACCAACAAAAATAGACTTCCATGGAAACCTAATGATCTGAACAAGAAAGGGTTCATGATGTCCTTCCCTTTATTACCTCTCGAGTCCCAAAAGTCTTACTCCATCTACCTTGACATCCCAAAGTAACAAAGGGTGATATGAAAATCTAGTTTCTCAAAATATGCAACTTGATCTGATATTATTTTGTTATAAAACAACTTAAGTCAACCCTGAACCGGTCACATGAACTGATCCGCAACATGGCTTGAAGGGGGTTCCCGATCCCCATGGGCTGAGAACTTTTACCGGGCATCAATATAGAGACAAAGGAACACATTAAACTATTGAAAATAAATTAATGAAACAATATAAAGATAAATAGATCATTACACATATATAAATAATCATCTGAACATATTTTACCAAGCTGAAAAATAAAACCAAACTATTGAATAAAATCCAAACTGAAACCTTACAACCCAATATCTCCATGTGGCCCAAAGGTTCACTCTATGATTCCAGGAACAACTGTTGCCCATAGTGACCAAGACCATTATGAGACCTACACCACAAGATAAAAATAAGAGAAAACAATATGCATGATTATTAAATCTCAGTAGGCATGCCCAAATGAATATATTTTCAATTCACTTATTTTAAAAGAAAAAACATCAACCTAATGTTTGAAAAACAATATACAAATTAATAATTCCCCAAAAATTTTCCATATCCACACAAATCATGGCCCATTTTCCTTTTTACTATTTAAAACCACATTATTTTCCAAGGAGTAACCATATGCATTTTGTAAGGTAATTGTGACATTTCATTCATAAAGGAAAGAAAGAGTGTAAAACATTTCCAAAACCATGTTCAATAACACTTTATAACTATTTATATATTTGGAATAAAGATAAACTACCGAAGTAGTAATGAATATGACCATACAACTGGTGAAATGGAAAAATATATCACAGATGAATATCCAACCAATAATACATCATAATCACACATTGCGAGTAACTTTGTACCAATAAACATGGGTGAACCTAGGAGATCGTGAATAATATTGAACATACTGATACATGTTGAATCATCCAAAAAATAACACCTCAATGAATGGTGTCAGAACTACCTAATACATTCAGCCACACCCCACATGGCATAAATTGATGGTTCTAATCCCATAACAATAATAACAAAATATCCCCCTATTATGGGATTTTAGCTAGTGTGTAATTTAAATAGTGTAGAAATAATTCTCAAAATATTCAATAGCTATTCTAGGTTCACCATGTCAATAAATATAGGTAGGGTGGGCCAACCAATGCTTACCAAGATACAAATTACATACACATATATAATAGTAAACACAACATGCATCACCAGAATCTCCCTAAGGATCCATATCTTTCCTTAAAACTCATAGATCACAAAAGATTCCATACCAAGGATCTCCCATTATATAAAAGTAAATGGTTCATGGGAATTACATTGTGAGAAAATCCCACACATTCTAATAAACAAGTCAAGAGAACCATCCAAGGAGTTTTTTCATAATAAAAAGTTTCACCATTTTCACAAAAGTTCCAAACAGGCCTCAAGAAAATTTCTCATAATCATCATCCTTTAAAGAACCAAATACATTTCCTCAAAGAGGGGAAAATAACCTTTTCCATTTATTATCCACTTGAAAAAACATTCCATCAAAATAATCACATTTCATTTTAAGCCAAAACCATTATTTTCAAAATACCAAATGGTCCACTAAAAATTAACACATGCAAAACCACATTTGAAATCCAAATACACATTCCATTTAAATACAAAACCCCTTGGGAATCCATTAAAGGAAACATAAACATCCTTTAAAATAACATGAATTTATTTATGATGTCAGACCTCGATTTTTATTTCTTAAATCTATCATAAAATCCAATCAGTCATTTTCTCAATCCCTTGGTGTGCACAGTATAAAAAAACAATACAATTTATCACAAAACATGGAAGCAATAACTATTTTTAACATACAAAAATTATTACAAGGACCACATATCAATATTTAATATACAATTAAGGTGATAAAATAATAAAATCTACGATTCCTAAATTTAAAAGGCAAGTTAAAGGGAAAACTTCCTTAAACCACATGCCCTTCAATAACATAGACCCGAAACAAGCCTCCCAATGTTCCAAGAGCCAAGATATACCAAGAAGAACCTTAAAAAAACAAAAACACCAACATAAATAAAGGGGAACATGAACCCTAGGTTTTAGAGACCATAGGAGGAGAAGAACCCAATAAGAAATTAAATAAATAAGAATATAGAGGAGAGAGGAGAAGAAATACCATGAAGGTCTAGCCCAAAATCTTGAAGAGACCATAGTTCCACACCATGGGATAAGGTTGGAGGCTTGAAGACCATGTTTAGAGTCCCCTTAGGGTTTCATGGACTATAGGGAAGAGAGGGGATGTGGTTTGGGTTAGAAATCCGAATAGGGTATACTTGGAATTTCACAAAATTTTTGATTTGGGAAACTCACACAGTTTTGTTGCACAATTTACCAAATTGAGCACCGACCATACAGTAGAAACTATTTAAGAGGGGATTGATCACCTGACCAGTCTGTATGGTATGACTTACCATGCGCAAACCATGTGTTAGCTTCTGTCTGAATCCAACACCAGCCATACGGTTACCTGGGTTGGGCCACACAGTTTTCCAAACCATGTGCCAACCGTGCGCAGGCTACTACCACGACCAAAAACTCAAATTTTCTCCATGAACTCCCAAAAATTAGGAATAAATATGGGTTTAAAACAAAATATAGATATACCTCAAAATTTAACCCCCTTCAAATCCAGAACTAATTAGAAAGACTGAGTTGTAAAAAGAACCAAAATTGAAGATGAAAATGATAAATCTGGTGTGACATGAGTGGTCATGTTCCCAGAAACATATCTATTAAATACTTAATCTACAAAAATTTTTCCTCATAAGTGAGATATTTTTATTGGCTTTTGGTCCTTGAGTTTATCACATGTGAATTATCAAGCATGTACTTCCTCAGGAGAGATACATGGAACCCATCATGAAATTGAGAGATATTTGATTGAAGAACCAAGTGATAAGCTACCATCCTGATATAATCAAATTTTTTGAATGTAAGAATATATATAGGGATAATAATTTCCTTCTTTACAAATATAATAAGCTTCGTTAAAGGTTATATTTGAAGGAATACCTTATCATAAACCCATAACTCTAGATTTCATTAAATAATGTCAGCACAACTTTTTTGTAAAATCTATACTATCCTGATGTAATATTGAATGGATCTGACCATTTCTGACTTTTCCTAAACTATATTAGGTCTTAATAGATATATTTATACAACATTATCCAAACACATTGGACTTATTCACATCCTACCATAGTGATATTCAAAGGGATCCACATGAATGAACGAGTGAAACATATTTTTGTAAGAAACTCCAACAAAGGAATGCGTTGATCCCAAATAACATTGAAAAATATAGAAAAATATATCAACATTTCTTATAGATTTTTAATTATCCTATCAAAATTACAATTTTTTCGAGTATGATATGTAGTACTAAAACCGAAATCTCTATCAAGATCGTATCAAAGAATTTTCCAAAACTTTAAGGAAAACCTAGGATCCTGATCAGATATAATATAATGTGGTACTTCATGAAATTTTACCACTTCCTTAATGTATTATTATAAACCTAATTGAGTAATAAATATTAACTAATGGAAATAAAATTTTATGATTCCTTAAAGAGATCAACTACAATCCAAATAGCATTATGGCCTTTTAATGTTTTGAAGATTTCAATGATGAAATCAATGGTATTTTTTTCATTTCCATTATAGTATGGGTGATCATTAAAACATACACTTAGACTTATGTCTTTCAGCCTTAAATTTCTAATATTCTAAGAATAAAGATATATAACCTACAATATAAATTTCTTATGTCTCTTTTAGATATCTATATATTTTCATACTTCTTGGATAAAGAGATAATGATGAGTTATGATCATCACACAACAACTCATTTTTTAAATTAGGTATTAATGGGACCCATACTTGGTTGTTAGACCTTATAATTCCATTATAATCATATTTGAACTCTTGAACATTCCTAACCTTTTTCTATAGTTCCACATACTACTTATGCACCTCTTTAATCCTCACAAGAATAGTTAATTGAAAATTCATCAAAGAAAGATATGGTCTGTCCCCTTTACTCATTATTTAATGGTCTATCATTGGAATTTACATAAATATTGGATCTCTTTAAATCCTAATCATGGAAACACTAATATGGTCTTTATGACTCATAGAATTAGAAACCTTGTTCGCCTTCGAATAGGTGGTAGTGTATTGAGAAATCATAATATTTAATCAATCTAAACCATCTAATTTGCTATTTCTTTAACTCTTTATATGTGAATATATACTACAAGATTTTATTATTATTCATTATATCAAATAATTCAATATAAAGATAACACCTCCATATTTTCAATGTAAAAATGACCACTTACATTACCAAATCACAAGTCAAGTAATTTTTCTCATTAATTTTAAATTGGAGGATTAAATAAGATATCCCAATATCACTATAACCAGGGAATCATCCCAATCCATTCTTCAATTCATCACTATATATCATAAAATCTTATCCACTATAGGGTAGTGTAGGAAAACGTGTGTGAAAAAACCTTCTTTTTAGACCCTTGAATTTTTTCTCACATTCATCTTTTTAAAGGAACATGGATTCCTTTTTAGTTGAATTAGTTTTTTGATTAGATAGACATGAGAAATTTATAACAATGCATTGGTAGTATTATGAAAACACAAGAAAACTAAAAATCTTAGTTATCGTGGTCATTATATGACATTTATTAAAAACAAAAATCTTAGATGGATCCACTGATATACCCTCGCTTGAGATTATATGATCTAATAATGAAAACTTTTTAAGACAAATTTCACACTTGGTAAATTTATCAGGGAACTTATCCCTCATTTGGGACTTTAGTACAATTATAAATGGTCTTAATTATCTTCATTTATCTTGGGATATATTTTATTCTCATATATAAAAATCACAACAAACAGATCAAGGAAATATCTAAATACAGAATTCAATAGATCTATAAAGGTAATGGGGGAATTGGTAATTCCCAATGAAATCACTATAAATTCATAATGAACATACATTTTATAGAAGGATATCTTGGGTATATTCTCCTTCTTGACCCTTAATTGATGTTATCTAGTATAAATTTCAATATTATAAAAGTATTAATGTCACGAACCAGCCCGAGTCGACCCTGAACCGGTCACCCAGGCCCGCCCACGACAAGTCCCGAGAGGCGTTCCCGATCCTCCTGGGATGGTGAAAAGCACCAAGGGCATCAATAGAGTACACAAGGGAATGATTTCACCCATATATAAACAATCAAACAAACAACAGAAATAAACGGACAGCCCAAAATGAATTTATATAAAAATTGAACTAAATATTATTTGTACAAGAAACTAATATTAGAACAAAACCAACAACTCAACTGAACAATCCCGATGAACAACTAACTCCATGTGAAACTTCTGGTCACTCTCCAACACAATGATAAAATGTCGCCCAAGGTGATCTAACTAAAGATGAAACCTGCACAATGGCTAAAAGAAGAAGAAGACTATAGGCGTGAGTATTAAAACTCAGTAGGTTAGCCCAGTATTCTATTCCCAATGCACATTACTTTAAAATAAAAGAAACATCAATTTATAGTTTTAAATTCAAGATTTGAAAGTATGGTTTTCAAATGAGGTTCCATGGTATAATAATTATCAGACAAAAACATGCATGTTTAATAAACAAAAATGCAAGTAACAATTATTTTCAAAGAGGTGAAACTTCAAAATGAATATAGTTTTCAAGAGGGATACTTTAAAGAATTTTAACATTCAAATAAATAACACATACTACTGAATTTACCAACCAAACACACCGTATGCCGACGGTGAGTACAAAATAGCCAATGAGCACTAGTCACAGGAACACCCCTAGGCACTAGTTAGTTGTGAGCCCCAGGTACCTCGTATCTCGGTGAAAATAACCATAATAAATATCTGTTCTCATGAACGAGCCACTAGTAGGGAACATACCCATAACCTAGTGGTCCCCAATCATCATCATCATCATATTTTAGTTAGTGTTGTCATCGTCAAACTTGCTACGTGAAACAGGGGCCAACCCCCACAGAATCACTAGCATACTAGTACACGTCCGCCCACCTAGATACCTGGGATTCCCTTTAGTGCTCAATCAATTTACACATATTATCAAATAAACATTTCACATCCACATTCCATTCCAAAACCTTAAAAACACAAGCATCCCATAATCATTCTTCACATTTCTTACACTAATCAACAAACCACTAAATATTTTTGTAAAACAATTTCATGAAGTGTATTGAGGCTTTGCACATAAAAATATTTCAAAAGCACTCTTTAAATTATAAACACACATAATAACCACACCAAATAATATTTGGAAGCCCAATATACATTTAATAAAATCATTTAATGGACCATAAAACAATCCCAATTGCACAAATTGTTATATACAAGTAAAACACTCCTTCATTTCTAGGAAATGCCAAACGGGCCTTTAATTATTTTCTCAAAACTATCCTTTGGCGAAGGTATGAATTTTAATTCTATTAAGGATCTGTATAAACACAATTTACAGTAGAAAAACACATTCATAAATCTCTTATAATACTCCGGTTACATATTCAAAACACAACCATTTTCATAAAGATGTGAAACAGTCCATTTTTGGGCAACTCGGGCCAAAATTTGTTGTAAATCAAAAACCACTTGATTGTAAAAACAAATACAAATAGGAAATCCATATAAGTACCCAAAAATACCATTTATCATTATTCCAATTCCTTTATAAATCCAAACAAATAACTTTTAAATCACACATCACACATAAAAGCCAAGCGGGCAATTTACCGAACACATGACATGCCCTTTTTAAACAAAAAAATTTATTTTAAGTACATGAAAAGGAATAAAACACCAATTGAAAGCCATATTTCCATTCAAGACACTGTAAAATTTTAAAAATACCATATACCATATTATAAACTTCACAAAATATTTGAAAAAGATAACGGAACATTTAAACAAACACTTGTTGAGAACTTTCATGACAAAACAACACTACCGTTCACAAACCAATGATTAAACAACCACTTTGAACACCAATAAAATTATCCAAAGGATTAAAAACAATAATAAACATATATATATGGTGTTAAATATAATAAAATGATGAAACTTAAATAATAAAGTCATGTGCAAGGGGTATCCTACGTCAAATCTTTGGCGTAATTGAAACGCACACCCGAAATCACCCGCCGCGGGTTTATAAACCATACAACTAAAAAGATAAGACCTAAACAAACATAAACCCCATAAAAAAACATGGTATAACAAAACCCTAGGTCGATCAAGATTAGGGTACAATATAAAACCAAGAAATAATGGAAGGAGGGGGAAGAGGAAGAAGAGAGGAGAAGGAATCTCACCTTTCATCATAGAAAACTCTTCATCTTCCATTAGATCTGAAGCCCTAGAGAAAAGGGAATGGCTTGAAAATTCTTGGAGAGACTCATAAGGTATGGATGAACCAAGGGAAAAAGATTTGTGGCCAAAAGAATACGAATTTAATGAGTTATGGGTGAAACAAGTTACCTTCTCAATTCTGGACGATTTGAGGTTTCCTAAGAATGTTCTCCCTAATCCGAGACCCACATGAGCTCTAAAGAGGTAAAATAGATTATTAGGGTTAGGATATGGTTATTGGATTCTAGGGGGAGTTTGAATCACCGAAAAAGAGTAAAAAATGAAAAAGATATAAAGGAAACCAATTATTTTTTTAAAACAGGAAATGGGCCCATGGGCTGGCCCAATACCTAAATAAGTAACCCAAATTCACCCGGCTTATGAATTTATAATGGGTTCAAAAGATAAATAAATTTTAATATATCAGTATAGGACAAGTGGTAAGTTTAATGGGTGAAAAAGGATGAAAAACAAAAGAGTTATAAGAAAAACAAATTCAGTTTTTTAAAACTGGTAATGGGCTCACGGTTGGCCCAAATCATGAAGTAACCACCCTTTCTTCAAAAAAACTCCTAAACAAGCAATGGGGATCCCAAATTATGGTGGTTAGAAATACATGAAACTTCAAAACTCAAGATTCATCTCATCAAATACCCATGAAAAGGATCAGTATTTCTAATGGGCCGGATCAATACAAAGCCAAAAAAAAAACCGTGTGTGACAATTCTCCCCACCATTAAAGCTTTCCTCCCCCAGAATGCCATAACAATTTCTCACTGAAAAAAAACAACACCTAAGGACTGCAGAATGTACTCCCCACCATTAAGAATCAACTATCCCTAGAAATGTTCTTAGGATGAAAATCCAGGAGACCCATGGAGGGTCTCCCCACCATTAGAAACCAACTAGTAATGAATAGACAATAATTGAACATGAGCTTGAGTTGGGACTCACTCACACAAGCCTAAAAAAAACCCTCCTAAAAAAACCTACTATACCATGTTAATAGGGTTACAACATGAACACATAAACCACCCACTCCCGAATGGAGGGGACAATAACTTGGTCGACACATTCAGCACAATTCTGGACCCCCGTCACTTGGGGATGGGAGGGAAGGGGACCCAATAATTTGGCCACTGAAACAACAAAAGAAACAAAGAAACTACCCAAAACTCTCCCCCTATGAATAGGTAACACCAAGAATGCACCTGATTTTCATAGGCGGTCCACACAGGGACATTGATTGAAAACCCACATCCATGAAGGAATAACCATAGACACTGTGTGGGGGGTTAAGTCCACCACGCTTGTTGTGACAAAGGGAAATTCTTAGAAATGAGGAACCAAAACATTGACATAGTAACTAACTTACCAAAGCAGAGGAGTAAGGATCTTAATCTATCACTCCACACCTCTGTTGATTTCCTGACTGTGTGAAAATCTTCACTCTGAGGCCTATGGCTAGAGCCTTGATTCTTGAAGCATTTGATGCACCGCAGTCAGGTGATAAGGATAACACCACTCAAAAAAAACCACACTTGATCACCAAACAAAAACCTTCATCTAAATAGGAACTAATATATACATATCAAAATTCCTTATCACTCCAAATGAGGGGAATAATGGACAAAGAATTAGACGAAACACATCAACATCACCGAACACAACTGCTCTGTCCAAAAGAATTATCACGACCTAGAAGCACTTTTAATAGATCCCAAACTACTCTCTATTCCAACAACCAGGTTGAGGCATCATCAAAAGAGGTGGATTTAATATTTGAAATGAATCCTTAGGTTGATCAACCAGAAATATTTACAACGGAGAACTATCACTGGCCACATCACAACATCAAACACATCTTTAGAAACCCAATGAAAATTTCTCCAAAACCAAGCCACCAACAAGATCTCATCAATAGATAGAACAAGAGTATGAATTATAGATCACATGGAAGCTAACCAAATAAAAAACTCTTCTAAGACATATAAAAATCAATCCACATAACCATTGGTTTTTAAAAAAGGCCATAATTTTCAGCTCAAAGCAATTTTGAAAAAACAAACTAACTTGGTGGGTTTCCACATTCACCAATGGTGTTTCATCAAGTCTCACCCACATGCACATTTCCATGCCACCCCTGACACCCAACCACCATACCATATAGGCCATACTTCCAAATATAAATAAAACCATGCATGTGAGCACCCATGAAAACACCAAAGGATAAAATTAAACATCATAATTCAAAAAAAAAAAAAACAATTTACCTTCAAAAGGAACACCAACCACCAAGTCAAAAAACATTTGCATGTTTCACAAAAAAACCACAATTAATTAAGAACCATTTTCTTGAAAACCTACCCATTTTCATTTTTAAAAACTTTTTAAATAACCAAGCCACTCCAAACAACCCCTTCACATTATTTTTTTTAAAAAAACCAGCAATGTATATTTTCATAATCCGAGGTCCATTGAGACCAATAACGTTTCTAGTAAAACACCAACCGATCAAAACTAATTTCCAAAACTAATTTATCCGATTCAAAAACTTTTTAACATCCTAAAATACCCCATTTAAAAAAAAGATCCAGAATCACTTTAAAATGATTCACAATTTCAAAACATTTTATTTCAACAAACCACAAGTTTATATTATGGATAATCCAATCCCTTTAAATCATTTATGCTTCCCTCCATTTTTTTCACAAAAACACAACCTTAAAAAACCATTATTATATTTAATTATTGAAAACCCCATTTTTTAACTTTTCAAAATCTAATCCTTACATTAAAACCCATTTCCACAATTCTCACACAAGGATTTAAAAAAAAAATTCAGAATTCATGAAAGTTTCAAGAGACCCAAAAAAAAGGGAACTAGTGTCGGTGGGTGACTTGACCATATGGTTGGCGGCCATATGCCAAACCCAACACCAACACAAAGAGACTTATTAGGACCATTCCCCAGCTCCACATGGTTTTCCAGGCCCTGTGAGCTTACGAAGGCCATTGGCCAGACTCCCCTTGTCATATCCCAATACCAAACAATCAACTAGAACAATGGACACTAATAAAACTGGACTCCCATGGAAAACCGAGGATTAGAACAAGAAAGAGTTCGCGGCGCTCTTCTTGTACTTACCCCTCAAGTCCCAAAAATACTACTCAATCTACCTTGACATGCCCAAAATAACAGGGGCGCTCTAAAAGAAAGGTCTGCTAAGAGACAACCTCCTTTGATACCATTTTGTCACGAACCAGCCCGAGTTGACCCTGAACCGGTCACCCAGGCCAGCCCGCGACAAGTCCCGAGAGGCGTTCCCGATCCTCCTGGGATGGTGACAAGCACCAAGGGCATCAATAGAGTACACAAGGGAATGATTTTACCCATATATATACAATCAAACAAACAGTGGAAATAAACGGACAACCCAAAATGAATTTATATAAAAATTGAACTAAATATTATTTGTAAAAGAAACTAAAATTAGAACAAAACCAACAACTCAACTGAACAATCCCAATGAACAACTAACTCCATGTGACACTTCTGGTCACTCTCCAACACAATGATAAAATGTCGCCCAAGGTGATCGAACTAAAGATGAAACCTGCACAAGGGCTAAAAAAAGAAGAAGACTATAGGCGTGAGTATTAAAACTCAGTAGGTTAGCCCAGTATTCTATTCCCAATGCACATTACTTTAAAATAAAAGAAACATCAATTTATAGTTTTAAATTCAAGATTTGAAAGTATGGTTTTCAAATGAGGTTCCATGGTATAATAATTATCAGACAAAAACATGCATGTTTAATAAACAAAAATGCAAGTAACAATTATTTTCAAAGAGTTGAAACTTCAAAATGAATATAGTTTTAAAGAGGGCTGATTTAAAGAATTTTAACATTCAAATAAATAACACATACTACTGAATTTACCAACCAAACACACCGTATGCCGACGGTGAGTACAAAATAGCCAATGAGCACTAGTCACAGGAACACCCCTAGGCACTAGTTAGTTGTGAGCCCCAGGTACCTCGTATCTCGGTGAAAATAACCATAATAAATATCCGTTCTCATGCACGAGCCACTAGTAGGGAACATACCCATAACCTAGTGGTCCCCAATCATCATCATCATCATATTTTAGTTAGTGTTGTCATCGTCAAACTTGCTACGTGAAACAGGGGACAACCCCCACAGAATCACTAGCATACTAGTACACGTCCGCCCACCTAGATACCTGGGATTCCCTTTAGTGCTCAATCAATTTACACATATTATCAAATACACATTTCACATCCACATTCCATTCCAAAACCATAAAAACAAAAGCATACCATAATCATTCTTCACATTTCTTACACTAATCAACAAACCACTAAATATTTTTGTAAAACAATTTCATGAAGTGTATTGAGGCTTTTCACATAAAACTCTTTCAAAAGCACTCTTTAAATTATAAACACACATAATAACCACACCAAATAATATTTGGCAGCCCAATAAACATTTAATAAAATCATTTAATGGACCATAAAACAATCCCAATTGCACAAATTGTTATATACAAGTAAAACACTCCTTCATTTCTAGGAAATGCCAAACGGGCCTTTAATTATTTTCTCAAAACTATCCTTTGGAGAAGGTATGAATTTTAATTCTATTAAGGATCTGTATAAACACAATTTACAGAAGAAAACCACATTCATAAATCTCTTATAATACTCCGGTTACATATTCAAAACACAACCATTTTCATAAAGATGTGAAACAGTCCATTTTTGGGCAACTCGGGCCAAAATTTGTTGTAAATCAAAAACCACTTGATTGTAAAAACAAATACAAATAGGAAATCCAAATAAGTACCCAAAAATACCATTTATCATTATTCCAATTCCTTTATAAATCCAAACAAATAACTTTTAAATCACACATCACACATAAAAGCCAACCGGGCAATTTACCGAACACATGACATGCCCTTTTAAAAAAAACAATTTATTTTAAGTACATGAAAAGGAATAAAACACCAATTGAAAGCCATATTTCCATTCAAGATACTGTAACATGTTAAAAATACCATATACCAGATTATAAACCTCACAAAATATTTGAAAAAGATAACGTAACATTTAAACAAACACTTGTTGAGAACTTTCATGACAAAACAACACTACCGTTCACAAACCAATGATTAAACAACCACTTTGAACACCAATAAAATTATCCAAAGGATTAAAAACAATAATAAACATATATATATGGTGTTAAATATAATAAAATGATGAAACTTAAATAATAAAGTCATGTGCAAGGGGTATCCTACGTCAAATCTTTGGCGTAATTGAAACGCACACCCGAAATCACCCGCCGCGGGTTTATAAACCATAAAACTAAAAAGATCAGACCTAAACAAACAGAAACCCCATCAAAAAACATGGTATAACAAAACCCTAGGTCTATCAACACTAGGGTACAATATAAAACCAAGAAATAATGGAAGGAGGGGGAAGAGGAAGAAGAGAGGAGAAGGAATCTCACCTTTCATCATAGAAAACTCATCATCTTCCATTAGATCTGAAGCCCTAGAGAAAAGGTAATGGCTTGAAAATTCTTGGAGAGACTCCTAAGGTCTGGCCGAACCAGGGGAAGAAGATTTGTGGCCAAAAAAATATGAAGTTAATTAGTTATGGGTGAAACAAGTTACCTTCTCAATTCTGGAAGATTTGAGGTTTCCTAAGAATGTTCTCCCTAATCCGCGACCCACATGAGCTCTAAAGAGGTAAAATAGATTATTAGGGTTAGGATATGGTTATTGGATTCTAGGGGGAGTTGGAATCACCGAAAAAGAGTAAAAAATGAAAAAGATATAAAGGAAACAAATTATTTTTTTAAAACAGGAAGTGGGCCCATGGGCTGGCCCAATACATAAATAAGTAACCCAAATTCACCCGGCTTATGATTTTATAATGGGTTCAAAAGGATAAATAAATTTTAATATATCAGTATAGGACAAGTGGTAAGTTGAATGGGTGAAAAATGATGAAAAACAAAAGAGTTATAAGAAAAACAAATTCAGTTTTTTAAAACTGGTAATGGGCTCACGGTTGGCCCAAATCATGAAGTAACCACCATTTCTTCAAAAAACTCCTAAACAAGCAATGGGGATCAAAAAATTATGGTGGTTAGACATACATGAAACTTCAAAACTCAAGATTCATCTCATCAAATACCCATGAAAAGGATCAGAATTTCTAATGGGCCGGATCAATACAAAGCCAAAAAAAAACCGTGTGTGACAATTAAGATCCTTTTAGTTGATAAAAAAATTCATCAATATGGTGTAGAGGATACTTTTTCGTGATAGTGATGTATTTAAGTTCTTGATATTCAATGAGAAGGCACATTGAACAATCTTTTTTATTAAAAAAATAACATGTTCACCCTATGGTAACACACTTGGGAATATACATCCCTTATCAAAATTCTCATGGATTTTCTTCTTCAATCCCCGCAACTCAATCGAGGCCACTATATATAGAGTATTTGAAATATGTGTAAATATAGGTATTAGTTCTATTGAAAAATTAACTTCCTGATTTGGGGTAATACTTGGAATCTATTTAGGGAATACATTAGCATAATCTTTAAAAATAATTATATCTTCTATGTTTAGTTTCTACCTAACCATTTGAGATAAATATCCCTCATGAATTGGTATTAAGACCCATATAATGGTAGTAACATCCATTATAAATTTTTATTCATCCTCCCACCAAAAGATGATCATAGTTTGATTTGGAATATCATACTTGAATTCCATTCATTATAAATTGATATGATATATATATATATATATATATATAAAGATTATCCACACCCAAAATCACATTCAACTAAACTAGAGGGGTAATCAAAATATTTGTAGGAAGCACATTCCAATAATCATCTATCAGAAAGAAGATATAGACTTGGGATGAAATCATCATTTCATTAGGAGTTTTTAAAACTAACTAATTATCTAATCATTTATCTTGTGATGTGATACCATTATAAAATTCTTCATATATTAATGAGTTTATATAGATAGAATAAAACAATCCATTTTAAAATCTAGATAAGATGGTAAGTGTTCCTTCAGCACTTTGTTCTCATGGATAACATCAACATTTGTGATCATATGAGATTTCTTTTTATCTATAATATTAAGGGGTATTATCATCATTAATCTTTATATTCATGGACTAATTTGTGTAAAGTCCATACTCCATGAAATTATATAATTGGATTGCATGTGGATCATTTGGTTGATATTTCTCACCATTACTTTTATTTAATGGACTTTTCACATTAGTTATACATTATTTTGTTTTATGGATATGTTTTATATACTTAATCATTACGCAGACCCCACAATGATATTTCATAAATGCTTACTTCTATAATTTTTTCATGATGAAAGATTAATGTTTTTTCCTACATAGGTTTTATTATTATAATTTTCTCAAAATTCCATAGTTCTATTCTTATCCCAAAAACCATGAGAATAATAAATGTCTCCCATATCAATTTTTATCTTGAGATTTCATCAAAAAATTTATTAATTTCTATCAATGTATCTTATATCCAATTACTTTTAGAGACTTGGTTTGAAGCCACTAAAAAAACATTCAAGTTTATAAAATCCCAAGTGTAACTTAAAAGTGTTGTGAAATTTACCTCATTGGTACTGATGGATTAATCATCCTTATATTTTAGTTCCTTTAAATCCCTTTCCATTTTTTTCAAAAGTGTTCAGAAAAAACACTTATTGAAAAATATATTCTTAAAGTCTTCCCATGTCATAGAGTCATTTTATCATATTTCTTCATATTCTTGATAACAACCTATAATTGATCATCTTTAGCCACCAAATTATATAGGACCAAAATAACCTTCTTGTGATCCTCTAATTGACTCATAGAGAATATATTTTTTTGTGGCATTAATACTTTTCTCAATAATAAGTGGATTAGAGGAACCCGAGACGAAAGGTGGACATTGATGCATAAAAGTATCAATAGAGTGTTCATCCTTCCATTGTCCATTTTAAAGTTCAACATGATTAATGTTATCGTTCATGTCTTCAGAGATTTGGGTGTGCATAGCTATAAGATTTCATATCCCAACTCCCATTTCATTTGGTTTATCATAAGGTCATTCATTATATTTCTCATCACCTTCAATGTTAACATGATTCCTTATAGGTCCATCCATGGACTAAGAACAAAATGTGGAGTGTGATAAACAATGATCACAGTGGGTAATCATATAATCAAAATAAATCGTTCATGGTATGTATAAATCATGACACCTTCTTTTCGATCTATGTCGCCTTAGGTTTAGCCTATGTAATTCATAATCATAATCTATTGGAATCCTTCATAATGGTTCTTATTGAAAATGTGAATTAACCTAATAATATCCTCCTTAAATGAATCAACATGTGTGTTGTCTTAGGCCCACCCACTATGCAATGGTGATGATCAATTCAACACCAAATAATCCACTTTTAGATGTATTACTCCTAAATGAATCTATGCCACAGATGTATTCAATTGTCTTAGAATGTAAATGGGTTTTGTAAAATCCTATCATCATAATCATTAAACATACAAAAAATAATAACGACGGAATCATTGGATAGTATCCCCAGAAAAACATACGTAATATAAAATGATGTCATTATATATGAAAAATTCCTTTAAAATTTCACTTGAATATTTCTTAAGGAAAATACCATTTTTATTTTGAAATAAAAAATTTGGAATCTAAAAACCCCCAATTTTTTTTGGAAAACATTATATTTTATAATAAACATGTAAAATTTTAAAATAAGCCTCAAATCATTGAGTAGTTATGATAGTAGGAATTTCCATTCATGTCATAATCTTTTAAAATAAAAAATATATTCACACCTTTGGTAAAAAAAGTTACTAGTTCAGAAAATGATAAGAATATTATTTTTATACATATTTATAAAAAGTAAAACATTTTTAAAAATAACTTTTATAAATAATTTGATCATATTAAAACCATTCTTGAGATTATTTTTGGGAACTTGGATACAAAGGAGGAAGATTCCAAAAAAAAATAATAGAAATAAGACCGTCTTTTCTTAAAAATATTTTCTGAATCATTTTGAGTACCAAAGAGAATAAAATTGTAATAAATCATTAAAATTACAAAAATAAACAAATTATAATTAAATAAAATGGGATTATATAATAAATATCATATAGTCTCCCTTAATGGAAATTCAAGCATAAATAATTCTAATTAAAATTAGAAATAAACAAAAACCTTTTACCTCATCTCTTATCTTGGTTCATAAGTGTTTGAAACTATTGAATAATAAATATAGGTTTATAATATATATATTAAATAACTATAATAAGATATATCAAACTACATATAATTTATTTATAACATCTTTTTAGATGTTAGTTAAAAACTCTTTATTAAAATCACTTTTTGGAGTGATAATTGTTTAATTTTTCATGCATGTTTTGATTTGGTAATCCAGGTCCTTGTACTTTGATCATAGTTCAATTATATATAGAATTTTAATCACGTAAATAGTTCCTTATGTAATAAATTCAGATAATTTTATAACTATTCATATATATCTGTGATAAAAAATGAATTATATACCTTAATGGAGAGGATAGTACATATGTACTCCTCAGTGATGTTTTTAATTTTATATGGATGGAATAGAAGAGAAGTAAATCATTATTCACAGTTATATAATTATAATAATATTATAATTATCATATATATTCATAAAATCCATCTTTATAACCATCAACATGAAGCAGTGATGGAAAATGAAATGCATCACTTCATGGAGGTGGTGGTCCACATAGACGCACAAGCGATGTTTTATTATTTATATATAAAATAGAAGGTGGATAATGGTTGTTACCTAATCATGATGAAAATTCAGTATAATTAAGATACTAAATTAATTATTTTATTATGGATACCATATATTTAGAGGAAGTGGAAGAAGAAATACAATTAAAACTACTCAGTTAATAGTTACGCCTCTTCATTGAGAAACCTATATTGGATTACACATTAGGCCTTAAAAGGATTTTATTTTGGAAATAAAGGAAAATATAGGACCCAGGTAAAGAAACAAGGATGGTATTAGTGTAAGGATCAATAAATCTACAGGGATCAAACTTTTTATAAGTGAGGGGTTGGGAAACCCTAGAATTACCACACATATTAAATTAATATAAATTAATTTTCTTGTTAAAGTGGTACCAAATTGATATATTTATAGGATAGAGTGAGTATGACTCTAAATTATATTATATCTAACAGTAAATACATGTTTAGGTGATTTTTTAACCCTTATCTCTTAGTTTTAACCAATGTTAACCCATTTTATGACCACCATGATATCAAAGTTTTTTACACATTTGGGGTCATGAAAGTTACAATAAATGGAAAAGTGACACATAAGTGGAAAATAGTCTATTTTATTTACCATATACAATTAAATTGAATAAATGTAATATTTTTATGAAGATTAAATAATTAATAAAATATTATTTATAATAAGATACCATGAAATTCAATTTTGGGATGATTCATATTTCCTGACTTTAAAAACAAACGATCAAAATAGAATTTAAATAAAAAATATTAAAACATCAATAAGATGTTATATTCATCTAAAAACATTTATATTGTATAAAAATATATCTAAATTTTATTACTTTAATTATCTTTAAAATCATTTATTTTATTTTATTTAGTACTTAAACAAGTATTGTGTCGGCATTGCGTTAGAATTTAAGGTAATTATTCCATCCTCAATCATTAAAAATAAATTAACATGTTGGATAAATCAACTCATATTTAAAATAAAAATTTAAAAATGAAAATAAATACATTTTATCCGAATGAAAAAATATTATAGATATTATGACAAAGAGAGTGACATTTTGTATTTATTCTTGACTTAGAATAATATCAAGGTGATTATCAAAGGTAAGAGGTAATAAATTGAAAAAAAATTTGATGATAGGATTATTAATATCTAAATTAATCTATCCAATTAAATAAATTCAAGTGTTTTAGATATTTATAATCCTTATCCCACAGTTTAAGCCTTGTTTTACCCGTTTTATCCTTATCGAGGTGGAAAATATTTAAAATGGATACCATTGATAATGAAAAAAATAAAAGGGTCCTATTTAATAAATTTAAACATTAGAATTAAAAATATAGAATCAATATTTCAAGAATAAATTTCTATAAATTTCATAAATCTGTTTTTAAATAAGTGTGCAAAATAAAATAAAAACCTTTTTTCAAAATGTGTATTTTTAAGCAGAAAAATGAATTTTACTTATTTCATGCCAATTAAAAATAATTATATGATTGTTAGACCATTTTATAGAATATATAATATATGAATTTAATCCAAATAATTCATCAATATTGATTAACTTAATTTTTTATGATAAGAAAATAATGCATTCATAAAAACATTTTTTCAGAAATGTTTTTTCACTTTTAAATGATTTTATCAATTAATAAATAATAAATTAATTCGATACATATGTAATTTTTTTTGAATAATTTATTTATTCATATTTATACCCACCAATCCAAAAATCCAGTGAAAACTACCACATTGAATAATGATAATAATGTAATAGCATAACACATTCTGCTTAAACCTAATGTTGCATATAGACAAATATATCGAAGAAATATAATTTATTTATAGAGAAATATTTCATAAAATTTTGTTTTTTACATTTATTATTATATTATTGGGGTATATGAGTTTTTTTTCTTAGTTGAGGAAGAAAAGTCCAACATAAGGAGGAAATCTGTAGTCATAATTTCTGATTTTTTTGAATGGGATGATGGAAGCAGCAATGGTGAATGTCCAACTCACCGAAAGTTTAATATGGATGATAGACATAGGGTGTTATGAATAATTTCTCTAGAAGATCATTAACTAGATGATAAGTGAGTAGGTATCTTGAAAAATCATCAGATGTGGGAATAATGCACAAGATTATCTAGTTGAGGGAATGGGAGTCTTTGAAAAAATTGAGGATCATCCATTGAGATTGGAATTGATGGATTTCGACTCAAGGAGATAGGAAGGTAGTGGAATCCAAAATCCCTATCTAGACACTACTATATTATTCTGGTCTGATCACATTGTGATGTCTAATCAACTTCATTATAATTATCCTTCTTTACTATGAATAAAGTAAAACAACATTCTCTAATGGAATATAATGTAACTTCAAATCATGTAATCTCTTATATTGTTCACGTGACTCCTTTCCTTTCTGATCATTATCTTCTAATAGTTCTGGTTAGATTCTAGTTGTTGTGTTCTATGGTTATGTGACTTTTGTGTAGGTTTAAATTTCATGTTCTCATCATTATAGTGTTTTTTTCATTCCATATATTTTTTTCTGAGAGTTAATTACAATAGTATATCATCCAATGATTTAATTAGAAGGTGATTTTGGTCCTAAAAAGTGGTATAAGAGGTTCGTGTTAGATTATTCCTAGATGATTAGGCCCTATTAAAGGAGTTTTAGATCTTGATTCAATAGTAATATTTCAAATGTTTCCTTGTAAGAAAATATTGGTAAGAAATTACTAATATTTTTTCCTTAAATTTTCTGGAAGTAGTGGGAGTTTGCAATTTCTAAAGGATTTAATAGGTTGGGATTGAGGTTTGGGTAGAGAAATTTTACAAAATGGATATCGGGTTTTAGATGCTATAGATCAAGGATGTTGTTCCTTAGTATGACCATGATCATTCATTTACTTATTACAAGATGGTAGTTATGAAAATAAAATAATAGAGGTGGTTGGATAATAAATTACTTAGGTTTAAATGAATGTATATTTCCCAAAATGTCATGTTTAACATCAAGAAGTCAAAATGGGATCATAACCCATGAAGACCCTCACTGACATTCAATAGAATCCCATAATGATGGAAAAATTGTTATTTAAAAGGATATTTTGCATCATGTGAGTGTTAGAAATTAATTCTACTACTAATCATATTATAAAATTTGATGTGATCAGATGTCAGTTGGTCTTAGTGAAGGTAACCCTTAGAGATTTGGTTTGGGAACTATTGTTACTCTCTTCACTACCAGAATATTAAGATGCGATGTTGTCTATTGTGAGTAATTCCAATGGAAAGGTAGACTTAATATTCATTAACAATGGATATCTAATCTTGAGTATGGATATTAATTGAAATAATTACTCGATATATTATGGAAATTCATATAATGAATTTGGAAGATGATGCACCATTGGACAAAAGAATCACTAAAAGGGAAAATGAAGAAGGATCTAGAGAAGGAGTATATTAGATGATTATGATCCCTTATTCTAGTTTTTAGGGAGAAAATGTAATCAGTATTGAAGTGAAATGAGATATAATTTCAAAATAAATGCTTTGGGTTGTGGGTTTTTGAATCTTGTTTTGAATGATAGGAGTGACTTGTTCAAAAGTGATGGTATTTGTTCAACATTTTGGATGATAGAATTCATAGTTTCATTATAACAAACTTTAGATAAGGAGAATATTAAAAATAATAATGCTGGAATATATGTAAATGTACATATTTAGGATGTTAAAGATCTCTATATTGTGGGGAAGATAATGTTTCTGTTTAGAAAAGGAATATAATGGTGTTATAGTTTAAGTATGTATTGAACATACAAATATTACGTAAAAATTTAATCTCATTAAGAAAACCTAATGATTAAAGTTTATGTTCTTATTTCATAGATATTTTTTGGAAAATTTCACATAGCTCCATAGTCATCTGAAGATAAGTTAAGTGAGAGACACTTTACCTTATAGGTTCACCAGAAGAAGTGACTCATTCAGATGAGTTAACTTTTATAAATTTATGGCTTGAATATATAGGTCACCTAAATAAGAAAGTGATAAATATACTTGATGCTAGAGAATTATTGAATAATAGAAACATGAATTATGGATTTTGTGAGGATTTTTTCTCCATACAGTAGTAAATGTTGTCGCTCTTGATAGAGGGGAAAACATGAAAGCACTAGAAGTTGGAGTTGGTTTATCTGGATTTGTGGAGGTAGTCTCTATTTGTTTCTCATAGAGGATCACTCTTCTATGCTACTATCATAAATAATTCCAAAATAAAATTATTTGTTTCATTATTGAAGAAAAATTATGAGGCGTTCGATACTTTTATCCAGTGGAGGGCCATAGTAGATAAAGAGATTGGTTTTAAGGTTAAATGCTTGTAGTCAGACTATGGTGGTTAGAATGGAAGTAAGGAGTTTTAAAGATTTTATTGGTGTAAGGGGATTAAATTTGAGAATACCATTCCCAATACTTTGGAATATAAGATCTATGGAAAGGGTGAACATGATTTTTTTGTAAAAGGATAGAACTATGTGAATTCATACAAGGTTCCCCAGGGGGTATTTGGAAGAAGATATGAATTGTGTGGTATAATTAATCAATCAGAGTCTATGATGAATAATTGGAAAATGAATTCCAAATATCTATTGGTAGGAAGAAAGGTAGGTTTCAACCATCTCAATGAATTTAGATTAATAATGTATTTCTATATTAATTCCATGTAATTTTCTAAGTTGTAGGATAAGTATTAAGCATGCTTATTTGTTGGCTATTTTATTAAATGTTTTGGATTTTGAAATAGGGATAATGAATTTTTTATATTCATTGGATTTATAGATGTTATCATTAATGATGGGATCTTATGGAAGGATCTGAACATAAAAAAATTTAATTAGATCAAGGGATTATCAAAAGATAAGGTTAAGCTGGATAGATACCCAAAAATTATAGTTTCTATATAACATTCTATGATCACATAAGCTTTGAAAAACTAGACCATTTGGGAGAGTTGTTGAAGAATAAGGTCATGTTCTGATTGTTTTTCCAAGGATATATTTTTCAACGAGTTCAAGGACTATAAAAGCTTTAATACTGAAAGTTACAACTATGAAATTTGCAGTTCTAGAATGAATTTATCCGCAAAGAAAAATATAATGATCTACTAGGATTATATTTTGAGTAAAAATGTAAGGTTATAGTTTTGACTACTTGATTATAATGGATGATTTGGAGCCCAAAATCCTGGAAGTGTTAAAGAGTTTTAAAGACTCGGGATAATAAAAGTTGGACATGATAAAAGAACTCAATTCCCACCATATATCTGGAACAAGGGAGTTGATATGGAACCCTACATGGAATAAAATTTTATAAAATATATAATTAGGTTAGTTGATAGAAGAGAAAGATATTATAATGTGTTACAAGTAGAGGGTAGTTGGGAATGTTTTTTAGAAAATGAAAATTATTGATTTCTTAGAGTTGTTTTCACTAGTAGTTAAGCACATGAATATTTGAACAATATAGAGTATATATGGAATGAAAGAAATTTATCTTGAATAGTTGGACATGAAAACAATATTACTTAATGGGGACATAGAAGAAAGAATTTATATGGAATATCCATCTGGTTTAAAATTTCACTAGAACTAGGGACTTGTTTTTCAAATCAAACATAGCCTTTATATATTGAAAAAGTAATCAAGGAATTAGAAAAATAAATTTTATGAATTCATGGGGGAATGGAATTATATACATATCAATTTTGAAAATTTCTATTACATAAAGGAGTTTTTTGATGTCATTTTTTCCATTTTCTATATCAATGATATGTTAATTATAGGTTCGAGGATGGAAATGATAGAAAAGATGAAGTTTATGTTGTTTAAATGTTTTGAGATAAAATACCTTGACCTGAAAAATGAATTCCGGGTTGGGGATAATTAGGAATATAAGATACAATTCTTTTTACATAACTTAGGCTAACTAAATTTAGAAGTTAGTGGAGTGATTAAGGTTGAGTGAGGAGATGAAAATTTCCACACCTTTGATCGGAAACATCAAGGTTAGTAGGGAGAAGTATCTAGGAACATCTATTATAATATTGATGTATTACTTGATATATACTCATCTATAGTACTTAATGGGTTCTAGGAGAATGGAACATTAATTCAGAATAGATGATTCATTTCAAGGTTTATCTGGCTTAGGATTCCATGGATATTTATTTACATAAAAGATAATATCCAGTTATGTGTTTACTTTTGATGAATGGTAGTGATTTGAATGTCAAATCTTTAACCATTAGATTCTCTATTCATAGTGTAATGAGAGTATGTTGCATTTAATAAATCCTTAGAGGAGTTGATATGTATGTAATAAAGGAATCCTATTAGTTCAGTGAACACCTAAAAATCCTTTAGAAAGAATAAAATAGTTTTTTTATAACCATGAATGAAACTAGAAAATATATCTTTGAAAAACAAATCTTCCCCATTTAAAAGTTCAAAACGTTTACTTACTTTATAAAATCTAAACATTTCCATAAAATCCTTTAGAAAGAATAAAATAGGTTACTTGGAACACCATATTTCTAAAAAAATATCACTCATGTTTAAATGATGTTATAATAAATTAATCCCAACTAATTCCATAGGAGTAACCGTCCTGGTTATGTCCCTCATTTATGCCATCAAAGACTACACCATTACCTAATGCATTGAAGATCTATATTGGGATCACACATAGTTATGTGCTCTATTAGGCTCATACATCATCATCTATCATTCTCAAGTACCACATCATGAATAAAATATTTGAAAATATTTTATACATTCAACATAAAATCCTTGTAAAACTCATTTGAACCCATTATCAAATAAATTTACATTTCATAAAAATATGGAGAAACATCACTTTCTTTTGAAAAAACTTAAAAATGAAAAATTCCCCAAAATATTGATAATTAAATTTAATTTCATAAATAAGGGAAAATTGAAGAGTAATTTTCATAATATTTAATAAAATATTGGAACAATTTTTTTTAATGTTGTATACATTAAAAACATTCTTTTTAACTTTAGAAAACAAAATTCCAAAATTACCAATTCAAAATACATTAAAAAAATCATTTTTAAACCATTTTAAATAAAATAAAAAATAGTTTTAAATTATCATTAAAGTCTATTAAACTATAAACAATAACACTCTAGAAACAGTTTATGGAAAAATACATGGAATAAAAATATTTTAAAGGAATAACTGAAAATAATGTTTTAAATAAAAATTCATTTTGACTTTCGTAACTTTGGATAAAAAAGGACATTGAACAGGAGAACATGAAACATTATTGTATTATTTTTAATTTAAATAAAATAATTATTAAATTAATCCTTAATTTAGTTCATATATGACAAAAAATGAAAACGTGTGGTGAAAATGTCATAAGTCTCAATGATAGGAAATTGAGACAAGAAATCCCTTACCTCATCTCCCGACTTGCCACAAACATTATTTAATTAATTTATAATAATTTTTTATTTAATTTATTAATAAATTTTTTAAGTTTACTCCCTTATCATAATCTCTTTTATTTCATTTATTACCTAGTATTATATAGTTATTAAATCTATTATGTTCATGTTGGACATTTTGTGGACGTTCAATTTATAGTTCCCAAAACAACTTTGGTAGGTTGAACAAGGTCAAAGAGGTTATTGTACCAGTATATAAGGGTATTATTAAAAAAATAATAATAATTATTATACATTAAACACAGTTTATCATCATCCATGAAATTTATACATGAAGAAAGAATCAAATCACTTCATGAAGGTGATATTCAACAGGTACACATGAGCGACGTTATCATTTTTAATGGTTGGAAGGGTAAGAAAGTAAGTAATATATTTCATTTCTAGAATAATAATTATTTCATGAGTAAAATATTTATATTATTAAATAATTCATAATAACTATACTTGGGAGGCATTGAAAAAAAATAAAAAACATCACTTGGTGGAGGTGGTAGTCCACAAATACACACTACTAATGTTTTCTTTTTCCATATGATGAAGAATGTGATGAAAAAGGGTTGTACCATAATAATAATAAAATTTAATTATATGGAATATAATAATGTTATTATTTATTCATGGTTATTGAATATTTGAAAAATATAGAATAATAAATAAACACGAAACACTGTGTTAATTGTTATACATCTTCTTTAGAAAACCTTTTTTATTTTACAACTAAAGCCTAATATGTTTGGTAATTTTGTGATAACAGGAACTTTTGAATATGGGGAGGTATTTAGTGGACATATTGAGTCATTTATTATAGAAAATAAAATTCTCATGAAGTGTGTGGAAGAGCGGAGTTCCGGTGACCTTTTATAATTTACAGAAATGACACTCATGGAAGTACTCAAAAGATTTAAGTATAATATATATCATAATATCATTAAGTGGATCGAAATGACCATTATTTAAATGGTATGAAATTATATGTTTTAAATTAATTAAAACAATAAAAATTAGAAATGTTTAAATTACATTTTAAACCTCATCTTTTGGTTTAACCCCCTCCTTAACCTTTTTTAACCTTAAATGTGGTAACCTATTTTTTAGACTTTAAGGGTCATAAATTTAATTCTAAGATAAAGAGTGGTTAAAAAGGCTAAATAAATGGAATTTTAGACCATTTATCATCAAAATTTTCATCAGCAAAATTTTCATCTATAAGATTTTTTATTTATAAATCATTTAATAAAATACTATTTATCTTAATATATCATTAGTCGTTTTAGGGACTATACATTTAATTTGACTTAAAGGACATCAAGATAGAAATGAAATTCGAATATAAATTTTACAATAGTTATAATTTAAAATTATATATTAAATACTTATAATAGAACAAATCATCAAAAATATACTAATTATATTGTTTAAAAAAAAATTTCCTCTAGTTTTTCTAATGTTTTCACAAGCACTATATCAACATTGCATTACCGTTTAATGTAATTATACCATCAATAAAAATTAAAAATTAATTAATATAATAAATATAATTTATTTATGTTAATTGTTTTTTATATTCAATAATATCTTCTTTTATTCATTATTAAACAATATAAGGGAAATTATAATCAAGAAAATGACATTTTTTATTTATTATTTTCATAAAATAATATAAATTCAATAATCTCATGAAAGTTGAAATAAAGTAAAATATTCTCATAAATAGGATATATTTGGTCAATTAAACTCATAAAATTGGATAAATTAAATTTTTATTGATATTTTTAGGCCTTATCACATAATTTTAACCATGTTTTATCCATTTTCCCGTTATCGAGGTGATAATTGTTTGCAATGGTTACTATTTATAATAACTAAATATAAAAGTTTCCGATTTTAAAAATTTAAACCATATGATTCCAAATATGAAATTAATTTTTAGGATTCAATTTATTGAATATAAATAAATTCATTTTAATTTAAATGTGTAAAATGCAATGAAATACAGTTTTTTTGAAAATTGTATTTTTAAACCTAAAAATGAACTTATACCCAAATAAACTGTACTGTCGATTGGTGTGGAATTATTTATATATATTTTTTAATAAAATGGATATTATTTTACTTAAAACCAAATCTAGAATAGAATTATACTTTTAAATTACTTGATAAAATGTAAAGAAATGAAAATTTTGTAAACATAATCAGTTTTTCACAATTCACTAAAAAAAATTAATGTTTTATAAAAAATATATAAAATTAATCTTAAGAATATTATGGAATTATGTTTTAAAAAATTATTTTTATTTTTCAACAAAAAATTTCTAAAATTGGCTATAATTAATTATAATATCCACACACAAAACACAATAATATTTTAAAAAAATTATTTTTGAAGCATAAACTAACTTTATTATCATTCCATACCTAATAACCCTAATTAAATAAATTTTAATTAATTAAATATGATATATAATATAATTATTTTATTATAGTCATTAATCTATGGTGATTAATTTAATACATAAGATAAAAATACTTTAGGCACAAAAAACCAGTTTTATAAAAAATATATCATGTTTCATTCAAAATATTTTATATTCATTTACAACCAATTAATAATAAATATAAGATTGATTAATCATTTTATTAGGTAAAAATATTTTTACCTATATTTCATAATAAATTTATTCTGATTCATGTTCCCCAAACCAGTATTTAGGTTATAAAAATTATATTTAAATAATAATTTCTCTATAGTTTATGGCATTTCATTTAAGATCGGTGTTTCACGCACTACACAATATCTAATAAAATATTTAAAGAAAATAAGTTATAAATTATTAGGGAGTTACAAATGGTACATAAGGCTTACTTATCTTAGGATACACTAATATATATGGGTTGCGTATGTGAGGATTTTTCCAAACACACTTATATAAATGGATGATACCAAACTTTTCATGACCCAACACTAATAGACACACTATGAAAACGACCTCCCATGCCATGTCCTAAAAAATCATAGCACAACAAAAAAATTTCCATGAAAACAAAGAAACAACTAAATATCACGATGCACACCCCAAGCCATGACACCACTCTATGCTACGACCAAACTAATGATGTCGTGATATATACCATCACACCATGACATACCCTTCCGAGTTAAAATGTTTTATTTAGTAATTCCTATTTTCCTAAAAACTTCTCAAACACCTCCAATATCTAAAATTGATAAATTAAGGGTTAAGGAAATTTTAGGACATACACAATGCATTTAAATTAAATAAATATAAGATAATTTGATATGAAATAAAATAAATATGTTTTATAATTTTATTATTATTTTTAAAAACATGGTAAATAAATTATTATTGATTTATTTAATCAAAATAATTTTTTGAGATTATTTATAAATATAATATAAACATAATTGAAAATAAATAAATAAAAACTTTAAATTTACTATATAAATAAATATTTATTTACCAAATTAATAATAATGAATTTAATCATGTTCTGGTACTCTATGTCTGTTAACCAAACATTGTGTTAATATTAATAATGTAACACCCCGTGTTTTTATATATGATTTTCTTACATATAATTATAGGTTTTTAATTACATCCTTAAATTATAATACTATGTTATCATAAACACCATATAAAAATGTAAATACCCTTTTATTTCAAGGAATTACATTTCAAGTGAAAGATAGATACATTCTATAAGATCAGTACAAATATAATGGAGTAAAAAAATAACATTACAAAAATTTGAAAATTCAATAGGTTACTATCAATTAAAAATACTACAACCAAAAACATTTTTGTCAAATGAAAATAAAACATTATAAATTTTTTTAAAAAATATTTTTAGAAACTTGATAGAAAATTAAGTGAATAAAGAATGATGAAAATAAAGTAGTATATATAAGAATATAAGTTCTATTTTCTCATTATAAATAGGTATTACAGGAATTGGAAATGTGATCATTAAAATATTGACTTGACCACATTTATTGTAAAATGAACGTTAGAGAAATTAATCTAGTAACTTCATGCCCACCATATTATATAGCAAATATATTTTTACTATTTTTTATAAATTAGACTGTTAAACTCTATTTTGATGAATTGCCTCCACTTTGGATCTTTGGGTGTCTTTATAATGTTTATAATTTCAACTTCACTAATACATTTTATGTATTTTCTATTTTATGTGTTGATTATTAAGGTACATGAATATGATAATCACACTATTTTATTTTTCAAATATCTATTGTAAAAATAAACAATGAATATTATTAACTGTAATGATTATCATAAGAACATACCTAAAATAAAACCTCAAAAAATAAAATAAAATAAAATAAAATAATTATTTATGACATAAATAAATATAAAAAATGATGTTGCTTATCCTATTACACATCATCCATTCTTAAAAATTGATGCCACAATGCTGTTTTTTCTGAAAAAATAGTTTTTTTCGTATTGGTAATTTGAATAATTTACATATTTTATGTCACTTATTCATGAAACCTATCTAGTAAGCTGAAGGTCAGCCTAGTGGCTTAGTATTGTGAATGAAATATAGTTGGTATAGAGTAAAAAATATAATTAGATCTAATTTGATTCATTATTTTATCCTACATGGTTTTTAGTTTGTCCATTTCTATATGGATTCTCTTTATCTCATGGGGAAGTTCTCTCGAATATTATTTTCTAATGCATCCCTAGGTCACAATCAACCACATGTGATGAATCTGGTGACTCTTAGCCTCCATGTTTTATCATGAATCCAAGATTCAAGCAATAACCAACACACATAGTCTCACACATGGCAGTAGCTGAGCAGCTCACAGCACACACAATCATCTCTCACGTGGTAGCATCCTAGTTTGGATAATTTTTCTCTATTGGTATTTAATAAGAAAATATTTTATAGAATTAGTGTTAATTTATTTACTAAAATTAGTCACACCTAGGAGGGTTGAGGGTGATGAGTGGGGTTTGTGGGTACAAACTACGGGTGGGAGGGCTATTGATTGCATAGATATTGAAACACTATCATTGGTTTATATTTTTTGTTATTATTTTTATTCTTAATAAAAAATCATCTATTTTAGAATATAATTTTTTATGTTAGTACATTGTTCTAATTTTTTTATAACTATATATATTTAAATGATTTTCATAATAATTTTTTATATTATTTCAAAATTCATATCTAAAATTTAAAATAATAATAAAATATTTTAAATATAATATAATTCTCAAATTTTCAATTATAATTACATAGTATATAAAATAACAACAATAATAAAAATAAATTAATAAAATAAATATAATTTTGAGATTAATAATTATATTAAAATATAATTACTATGAAAATATTTTATAGATAATGATATTTATAATATTGTAGAAATAATAATAATTAATTATTATTATAAGGTAAATTAACATGTAGGTTTACATAATATTTAAAATAGTAATAATAAATGAAGAGAAAGGTGCCATGGAGGATCTTAGAATGACTCCATCTCAGTCTGCATTCCTAGATGATGAATCTAAATCTAAATAGTACTCTTTTCATGATTCTCTACTAGAGGAGACATATTGAAATATTTTATCTTATTATAAGGAAAGAATCCCCTTTAGGTGGGATCTTTATTTTCTGTTCAGTTTATGAAACTGAAACATAGAATCGTAAAGGTGTCTCCCAATAAACATAGAGCTAGATCAACACACACTAGTTTCCACATATCAGAATGTGTCCTTGGACACTTGAATCAATAGGTGACATTCCAAAATGCTTCTATATCTGCTTAACCTACTAATAAGTAAGATGAAACCACCATAGTAGCAGGTTATTATTTAGACATTCAACAACATGGTGGATCCTTGATCGAGAATCCATTTAACCATCATCCTAAAGAAAAAAAAGTGGTTATTCCTTCATTATAAATCCAATCTGTAGAGCGTAATACAGTGAATACCTTATGTTGAATTTCAAGTCAGATAAATAGGTCAATGAGAAGTGTCAAGAAGAAGCCCTGTTTTTCAATTGTAATTTTTTTAGGTCTCTTATTTTAGTTTTTATGAAGTACAAGCATGAATCACTGATTTTATCTATAGGGGATAAGGCCACTTATAATTATAGGGATTTGGCCACATCCTTTACACTTAAACCTTACTTGGTGATCTATATCAAGAGTAGTTATTATAGCGACCCATACATTACATACATTGTTATTACTTCATAATTTAATCACACTTATTACAACATATAACAAAACCATTAAAGGACCGTATAGGTATAGTGTCTTTAGAAACTGGGAAACATAAACAATTGGTTCAGAAATCATCTACACTCTCTCCATTTTATTTTATAATATCTAGAGTCCCTTTTGGTGTATCTTACTTAATACCCTTCTTCCGGACCTGGGGAAAAGAAAACATACAAAAGCGTGAGCTCAAATTCTCTGTAAGGGTAAACAAAGAAAATATCAACCATATCATATTCATAAGAACATAACATTTTGAAAATCTTAACCTGCAAAAGAGATCATAATATCATAAAATGAGATAAATCATGGTAGGGAAATGTAATACCAATAATCATAACATAAAACATGAAACTTTGTGGCATACACACATAATCATAGAGATCATTTCTTAGTAGTCAAGACTCATTTCCAAGACTATCCTAGCGGACAAAGTCCATTTCTGAACCGAGTTCACTCCTCATTTCAGTCCTGTATCACTGAACCAGATTAACCTGCCATTCCATCCATGTCCATCTAATGAGATATAAATCATTACCCAATGCATTAGAGGGAGATATAGGTACCACCCATCTCATAATGAAGCCATTCTTACGTGTGCCACAACATAGACATAAATCATTCATCATAACCCAAAGAATAAAATGGGTTTCATAAACGTCATCCCATCGTAACATAATCCATATAAAACAAATGTATATCATTACAACATAAGAGAAGTGAAACCATATAAATCATAGATACATTATAATTGAAACATACATGTATGAAATAATGTCATCTTAGATGGAAAATGGTTTTGATAAAACACTTGAAATAAATTCTTGAGGAAAATATCCTTTCTTATTCAAAATAATTTTCTTTTCAAAAAATTCCATGAAATTTTAAAAGAAGGTGATTTTTTTGAAAATAGTCATGAAATCTTGTGGAGTAAGCTTCTTGAAAATAAGGTGTTATGAAACCGTAAAAATCCGTTCATGCCGTATAAGTTTTAAAAAAATATTCTCCTCGTACTTTTGTTGGAAAAGTCAAAAAGTTCCTCATATGGTAAACAAAAGAAATATTCCTTCCGTAACACAAAGTAAAAGTCAAATAGGGGTAAAAATGACATTAAACATACATAGTATAATATTAAACACTTTATGAAAAACAATTTATGAGCATGGATGAAAAATATAACCTCAGTAAATACTTACGAATAAAAAATCTCGGATAAGAACGAGATAAGAATAGTTATCGCTTAGCTTAGGCCCGATATGCTTCGTACATATTCGAACCTACTATATAATGATTTAAATAATGTCATTGACTTATTATAGAATCATATTAATTGTTATGATATCATATATGGTCATATTCTTATCTTCTTATTAATAATTTTTCATTGCTACTTGTTCTTCGGGTGTTCATTGCTTTATGTTCTTATGCGTGTTTTGTCAAATAAATTCTTATTATTCTTTTTAGGTTATAGATAAATCATTTAAATAATGGTATTAGTATAATTTATATCATATTTATTCATTCAATTCACTTATATAATCACTATTCAATGAAGATCATGTAGAATGAGTCGCATCACATCGTGGAGACGGTAGGCCGTACGTACGCACGAGCGATGATATCATTCCCATGTTTGTGGAATTGTATTGAAGTGAATGATAGAATATATCACAATTATTATCATGTAATAACAACCATATATAGTTATTATTTACACCATTATATCCATCCATGTATGATGGTGTTGGAAAAACAGATTACACCACGGCGTGGAGATGGTATTCCGTACGTACTCACGCACGGTGATTTCATTTTTAGTAGGATTTATAGAAGGTGAAATATGGTCGTTTCATATTTATAATAAAAGATAATTATATTATTGATATTTATGTTATTAATTTATGAAGAAAAAAATAAAGAAGAAGAAGTTCAGGAAGAAATAAACTTGAAAGAATCGGTAGAAGAGATTACCTCTTCTTCGACGCACCCATTTTAAGCTTCCTCTTAAGGCACTAGAGTTGGTCTTTTGAAAAGACCACAACCTCTATAATGTTTATAGGGAAGTTGATAAGGGAAATGGGTAGGGGTTGGATGAGATTGAGGGCTCAAAATTGTGTAAAGAGGAGAGGGAGGAGGTGCCCTTTTATAAAGGAGGAAAGGGGCACCTTAGAGAAAACTTAAACTATTATTTTATAATAAAGTCATATTAGGTTTTTAATAGCTCAAAATTGATTTATTTATAAGATAATGTGGGTATGGGTCGAAATACTCTCAACCAATAGGTTTTATACAAGTTTAGGTTATTATTTTAACCTTATCATTTAGATTTAACACTAAGTTAAATAATTTTACTTTTACCATGTCTTCTTGTTTTCTTAAACTATATGGTTAATAAACTTACTATAACAAGCCAAAAGAACCCCAAGTGGTTCATTATTAATATATATAACCTTATCTAAGTCATTTGGCCGAACATTATATTTTTAGAAATAAAATAAAAATTAATAATTTAATATTTGTTTTAAAAACTATTTTATGTCAATTTTGACACTATTTGGTAATTGTTTTTTGTGAAAATCATAACATCATAATTAGTTCGAGAAAAGTTAATTAAATCCATAATAACATGTCATATTAACCTATAAAATTAGTTTAATTCAAAAAAAGTTTCAAATTACATTTATTTGGTTATTTATAATATCAATTATGTTAATATTTCATTAATAAGGTAATTACTACATCGTCATTGTGTCATAAATAAATTAAATTATTTAATGTCTAAAAATTATAAATAAAATACCATTATGTAGAAAATAGTTTTATCTTTCTAATGAATATTTATAGTCGAATTTATGTTATGTATAACTCTATATTAATTTTTTTTATTTGTTAAACATTGACTTTGACTCTTTTAACTCTTCTTTAAATAAAATAATAATAAGTGTCCAAATCTAATCCAAGTGGACCTAATTGATCATATTTTATTACTAAGGTTGTTTTTGGTCAAATTAAACTTATCCAACAGAATTAGGATAGGTGTTAGGGTAATAATAATATCATTTTTACCCTTAATTACCCTATTTACTTTTAACCATGGTAAATAAAATTAAAAAGTTACTATTCACAAAAAATTATTTTTTCCTTTTTGAACTAAATTTTACTCCTTGATATTAACCGTTTCTCTCATATTTTCGAAATTCCACTCACAGAAGCTGTAAAATTATGTTTTATGTAAATTTTCAAATTCTCCTAGGAAGTGGGTAAAAGACGGTAAAAAGTTCAATAACTTTTTTTTTGTATCTATATTATTATAAAATTACACCAATGGATTAAATTGAAATTATATAGGTATTATGTTTCTAGTTTGACATAAAATAAATATAAATAAAATAAATTATTATTTAAATAAAAAGTCTATTTTTAAATAGTAACCGAGTGTTTTCACTCTTCATCAAAAATTGAATGTTTTCAGAAAAATACCAAAAATTCACCCTAGGCTAGTTTCGATATTATGAATACAAAAATGAAGTCCATTTTTAAAGATAAAATTAACAAAATTTAAAAAAGTGGATATTACTATTCATAACGGCTAGTTCATAAAAATATTATAATAATATCTCGTTTAGTGAAACTCGGTTTTCCGTACTACACACGCTATCGAGGAAGGTCTTGATTTCTTATAATGCAAGCCAAGTCAGGGATGCATGTTGTGAAATCTCCATTTGGTGTTTCGTATAACATAATCAAAACTTATTTTATTTATACGTTAAAACAAAATCTATACTTAATGCTGCGTAGAATAATTTCCACAAAATGAACTTGAAATCGTGTGTAACACGAGCCAAGAATAGTGTTGCGTATACTGCAATATAATACGTTGTTGCATATAGTACATGCTAATCTTGGTGTAGTGTATAATACAAGACATCAAAAAAATTAAAAATAACATATCTCATAAAATCTCAGGGTGTTACATTCTACCCCCCTTAAAATGAATTTCGCCCTCGAAATTCTTCAGGGTTATAAATCATTTACTACTTGAATGTTTTGTTTGTAAAAACCCACATCGTAAAAGGAATACTAAAACTTAATTTTAAAAAGTAAATTAAGAAATGTAACAGTTACCCAGATTAACTCATCACTGGGTTTCCAAATAAGAGAACATAGGTGGAAATACGAATATGGAAGAAAAATCTAACCCTCAAGTTCTGATGGAGAGTGGTAGAGGACATGGCTATGGAAAAGCCAACAATCAAAAAGCCATAAATTTGTGATGATTTAAGGTACCATCTGATTCATCGGATATAAGGACACTAGGACAACATTTTTTTGTTTTCAAGTTCATTTACCTAAAGTTGTAGAATTGTTGAATTAAATGAAATACTTACTTGATTTTGGTACAATCTTACTGTTTTTTGTGCCTTGAATAATTTCCACTTCATCTCTTAAAGAAATGAAGTTGAATTTGTCTTTCGTGAAGTGTTAAGAGATCATACGATAGAATTATAGGTCATTCCATCTCTCTCACACAAAAGGATAACAAAAGTTATTAAATATAAATAAGTCCATCTATAGTGAGATTAATCGTATATGGTTCCTAAAATGGACTTATAATTCATATATCATACCACTTAATGTAATAAAACTAGTTTCTACTAACCAGGGACTTCCTGTAGGCCAGTGGTAGGTGATAAAGTCTTGTCGCACTTTAGTTGTGAGTTCGATTCCCACAACCTTGTGCAATGCGACTAGTTGTCGCCCGTCCTGCAGGTTGTCCTTTTTATAAAACTACATTATTATAAAATTCAGTCAATAATATCGAAAAAATTTCTAGCCTTAAACAATACTGACGTATGTCCAACATAATCTATTCCAATATTTAGGCTTATCCAAAATACTTCTGTCCAAGTTCATAGTATAAAGAAAACAATTACTAGAAATGTCATCTGTCGAGCATGTGAATACCATCATTTATCCCCCATATATCATACGATATATCTTGTTGGTAAAATTACAAAAACGTGAATACCTTAATCATGCATTCTATTGAAAAATGAATACTCATTGAACCTTAGTGAAAACATGAATGCTGTCAAAATTTAACACTTTCCACATACCAAACTCCCAAAATTTCTATATACTCAAACCATGATATATCTTTGTCCTTATATCAGTCATGAGCTCATTTCATTTTTTCTTTATCCCTCCATTATGTGCATATCATCTTCTTTCCAAAAAAATTTCAATCACTTTTCATGGTTACCGGTACCATATAATTATTGAAAACCAATACATAGATATTCCAAAATTCCATGATACCATAAATGAGATTCCATGATACTATTTTGAAATCCTATTGCATAAACACTTAATCATTACACAACATCATTGTCATACTCAACATCACAAATAGTGATCGCATGTGACTTCCCTTTATCCTTTTCCTTAAGTGGTTTCTCACATTGATCATCATTAACCCTTGGATTAGGGAATTGATTATCATAATGCCCCATTTCCTTGTACTTGATGCACTGAAGTGTTGGTGGTGCGTTCTCTGCCATCTTTTCTTTATTCATGTCATTAGAAATCTTTTTTCCATTACTTTGACACTCAGCTACTCGATGACCTTATTTTCCACACGTAAAACATTTTCTAGTCCCTTTAAGACAATCTCCACCATGATTCTTTCCACACTTTGAGCATAATGATACATTCATCTTCTTTTCACCATTATTCTTAGATTTATCCTTGAACTCCATCTTTCGTTTCTTTTCAAAACCCTGAAATATATATGTAACACTAAATTTAATTTCTATCTTGATAGCACAATGTACAATTTATTCATAGCTATTGAAGTATCTTATAGTTAATGCCCTTCGAAGACTTGGTTTTAAGCCACTGAAGAATCGATCAACTTTACTTTCAGGTTGGATGATAAAGCCAGATTCATGCCTTGAAAGCCTTGTAAAATTCACTTTGTATATACCAACAGATTCATCATCCTTTTGCTTAAGCTCAAGGAAATAATTTTCCATCTTTGTTTGAAGAATACGAGGGAAGTACTTATTGAAAAATAAGTTGTTGAACTCATCCCATTCAATGGATTCGATTTCATCTAGGGGCCTCGTATTCCTAATTAGAGTCCACCATTGATTTGATTCACCTTCTAAACGGTAAATAGCCAGAATGAATTTTTCATGTTCAAAATAGTGAAGTATGAAAAATATCTTTTCAATGGTGCTGATCCATTGTTCAGCAACAGGTGGATCAGAAGAGCTACTGAAAGGAGGTGGACGTTGCCTCATGAAGGACTCAATAGAATATTGTTCCCTTTTATTCTCATTTGGAAGTCCAGAATGATTCATAGCTTGTGTAAGTATATAAATAATATTTTACACTCTATCTTCCATAACATTGGTTTTTTTCATGAGGAAAATCATTTCATTTTTCATTACATTGATCAACACGGTTCCTTCGGGTTCCATCCATCGTCTAAAACCCAAAAAGAATAGTGTGAGTGGAAAAAATTATACTAGGAAAAAAACATAATAAAGGGGGACTAACGTCAATATATAACATCTTAGGGTTAATTTATAAGATTGTTATCGTAATTCTAGTACTATAACCTACACTTATACTTAACCTTAGGGACATCCCAAGGCATACCTTAGAAATATCTCTCGGGATATCACTAAAGTTTTCGCATCCTTGTTTCCAAAGATTAACTAAACGTTTCCTCTGATAACAACTGTAGAAACCCAAATATTGACGTACATATACATTACATTACTTTTTAAGAATATATAATACATAATAAAACAAAAACAGACACCAAACGACCGTAATAGTTTAGTGTATTTGGAAACTCAGAATATAATCTTCTAATCTTGGTGAAAGATCTTCAACATATCTTATAAAGATCTTACTTTTTTTTCTTACCTAAAAAATTTCTTTATATCTTGTTGAATAGAAAGCATACAAAGGGTGAGCTCAAATACTCAGTAATGGTAAACAAAGAAAATATCAATCATATCATATTCATAAGAACATAACATTTTGAAAATCTTAACCTGGAAAAGAGATCATAATATCATAACACATGATAAATCATGGTAGTGATATGTAATCCCAATAATAATAACATAAAACATGAAACTTTGTATCATATATACATAATCATAGAGAATAATTTCTTAGTAGTCAATACTCTTTTCCAAGACTATCCTAGCGGACAAAGTCCATTTCTGAACCGAGTTCACTCCTCGTTTCAGTCCTGTATCACTGAACCGGATTAACCTACCGTTCCAGCCATGTCTCTCTCATGAGATATAAATATTTACCCAATGAATTGGAGGGAGATATAGGTCCCACCCATCTCATAATGAAATCATTCTTACGTGTGCCCCAACATAAATATAAATCATTTATCATAACCCAAAGAATAAAATGGGTTTCATAAACATCATCGCATCATAACATAATCCATATAAAATAAATGGATATCATTTCATCATAAGAGAAGTGAAACCAGGTAAATCATAGAGACATTATACTTAAAACATACCCATATTAAATAATGTCATCTTAGATGGAAAATGGTTTTGATAAAACTCTTGAAATAAATTCTTGAGGAAAATATCCTTTCTTATTCAAAATCATTTTCTTTTCACAAAATGCCATGAAATTTTAAAAGAAGAGGATTTTGATGAAAATAGTCATGAAATATTTTAGAGTAAGCTTCATGAAAATAAGGTGTTATGAAACTATAAAAATCCATTCATGTCATATAAGTTTTAAAAAATATTCTCCTCGCACTTTTGTGGGAAAAGTCAAAAAGTTCCTTGTATGGAAAACAAAAGAAAGATTCCTTCCATAACGCAAAGTAAAATTCAAAGAGGGGTAAACATGATGTTAAAAATACATATTATAATATTAAACAATTTTTGAAAAACATTTTATGAGCATGGATGGAAAATATAACCCCAGTAAATACTTATGAATAAAAAATCTCGGATAAGAATGAGATTGGAATAGTTATCCCTTACCTTAGATCTGATATGCTACATACGTATCCAAAACTCCTGTATAATGATTTAAATAATGTCATTGACTTATTACACAATCATTATAATTGTTATTATATCATATATGGTCATATTCTTATCTTCTTATTAATAATATTTCATTGCTACTTGTTATTCGGGTGTTCATTGCTTTATGTTCTTATGCGTGTTTTGTCGAATAAATTCTTATTATTATTTTTAGGTAATATATACGTCATTTGAAGAATGTTATTGGTATAATATATATAATATTTATTCATTAAAATCATTTATATAATCATTATTCAATGAAGATCATGTAGAACGAGTCACATCACATCATGGAGACGGTAGGCCGTACGTACGCACGAGCGATGATATCATTACCATGTTTGTGGAATTGTATTGAATTAAATGATAGAATATATTAGAATTAGTATCATATCATAAAAACCATATATAGTTATTCTTTACACCATTATAACCATCCATGTAAGGTGGTGTTGGAAAAACAGATTACACCACGACGTGGACACGATATTTCGTACGTACGCACGCCCGATGATTTCATTTTTTGTAGGATGGATGGAAGATGAAATATGGTTGTTTCATATTTATAATAACATATCATTATATTAGTGATACTGATGTTATTAATTTGTGATGAAACAAATAAATAAGAAGAAGTTGAAGAAGAAAGAAACTTGAAAGAATCGGCAGAAGATATTAACTCTTCTTCCACGCACCCCTTTTAAGCTTCTTCTTAAGGCACTAGAGTTGGTCTTTTGAGGAGACAGGAACCTCTATAATGTTTATAGGGAAGTTTATAAGGGAAATGGGTAGGGTTTGGCTGAGATTTAAGGCTCAAAATTGTGTAAAGAGGAGAGGGATGAGGTTCCCTTTTATAAAGGAGGAGAGGGGCACCTTAGAAAAAACACAAAATATTATTTTATAATAAAGTCATATTTGGTTTTTAATAGCTCCAAATTGATTTATTTAGAAGATAAAGTGGGTATGGGTATAAATCCTCTCATTAAATATGTTTTAGACAAGTTTCAGTTACTATTTTAACCTTATAATTTAGATTTAACTCTAAGTTAAATAATTTGACTTTTACCGTGTCTTCTTCTTCTCTTACACTATATGGTTAATAAACTTACTATAACAAGCCAAACGAACCCCAAGTAGTTCATTATTAATATATATAACCTTATCTAAGTCATTTTGCCTATCCTTAGATTTTTATAAATAAAATAACAATTAATAATATAATATTTTTTTTAAAAACTATTTTTTGTCAATTTTGTCACTATTTGGTAATTGATTTTTGTGAAAATTATAACAACATGATTAGTTTTAAAAAAGTTAATTAAATCAATACTAACATGTAATATTAACCTATAAAATTAGTTTAATTCATAAAAAGTCTCAAATTACATTTATTTGGGTATTTATAAGATCAATTATGTTAATATTTCATTAATAAGGTAATTACTGCATCATCATTGTGTCATAAATAAATTAAAATATTTACCGTCTAAAAATTATAAATAAAATACCATTATGTAGGAAATATTTTTATCTTTATAATGAATATTTATAGTCGAATTTATCTTATGTATAACTATATATTAAAAATGTTTTTGTTATTAATCTTTGATTTTAACGCTTTTAACTCTTCTTTAAATATAATAATAATAAGTGTCCTAATCTAATCCAAGTAGACCTAAATGGTCATATTTTATTCCTAAGGTTGTTATTGGTCGAATTAACCTTATCCAAAATAATTAGGACACGTGTTAGAGTAATAATAATAATATCATTTTTACCCTTAATTACCCTATTTACTTTTAACCGTTGTAAATAAAAGTAAAACGTTACTATTCATCAAAAATTATTTTTATCTTATTGAATCACATTTTACTCCTTGATATTAACCGTGTCTCTCAGATTTTGAAAATTCCACTCATAGAAGCGATAAAATTAAGTTTTATGTAAATTTTCAAATTCTTTTAGGAGGTGGGTAAAAGACGGTAAAAAGTACAATAACATCTTTATGTATCTATATTATTATAAAATTAGACCAATGGATTACATTGAACTTATATAGGTATTATGTATCTATTTTGACCTAAAATAAATATAAATAAAATTAATGATTATTTAAATAAAAAGTCGGTTTTTAAATAGTAACCTAGTGTTTTCACTATTCATCAAAAATTGAATGTTTTCAGAAAAATACCAAAAATTCACCCTAGGCTAATTTTGATATTACGAATCCAAAAATGAAGTGAATTTTGAACGATAAAATTAAAAAAATTTCAAAAAGTGGGTATTACTATTCATAACAACTAGTTCATAAAAATATTATAATAATACCTCGTTTAGTGAAACTCGGTATTGCATAATAGACACAGTATCGAGGAAGGTCTTGATTGCGTGTAATGCAAGGCAAGTCCGGGATGAATGTTGGGAAAGCTCTGTTTGGTGTTGCGTATAAAATAATCAAAATTATTTCATTTATACATTAAACAAAATCTATACTTAATGTTGCGTAGAATAATTTCCACAAAACGAACTTGAAATTGTGGGTAACACGGGCCAAGAATAGTGTTGTGTATACTACAAGCTAATACGATGTTGCGTATAGTAAAATCTAATCTTGGTTTAGTGTATAATATAAGACATTAAAAAAATAAAAAATAATATATCTCATAAAATCTCGGGGTGTTACAGTTATGCTACTTCTGATAGGGATAGGGAAACATCGACCACTTCAACTTCCATTATTGATACACTCAGTAATGAAAATGTTTTAAAGACATAAAGAAAAATTTGACTTTGGATACTGGATCAATTAGACTGAAAAATTTATTTTGGGAAGTATATCGGTCCACTAGGAGGCCAAGATCCTCTAGGATCAGTGGAGCCTACTCCCCCTAGATGGAATGCATAGATCTCAGAAGGGAATAAAGACAAATAAAAATGGTTTAGTTTATAATTTTGATACATCATCAAATAAAGACCATCAAACTTTAAAAAAAGTCAGATTGTGGAGGAGAGGTTGACATTCAAGTGGCAGAGGAAATCCTCAAGATATGGATATATTAATAAAATCCAATAAATTGAATAATTTTTTTCTTGCTTGTTGGTTTTATTGACATTGTGTTTTGTGTGCATTGTTTTTTATTAATGAAGGTAATTTCTTCCTTGTTTGACCCTATCTCCTCCTTTATAATTTTTATTTTCTTCTAATAAATAGGATAGAACATTTGGGATCTACCATTTGCATGTTTTGATAAATAATAATATAATTATTAATTATAATATAAAAAATAATAATAAGTATTAATTTTTACTAATTATATATATATAATAATTAAAAATAATAATAAAATTAATTAGTATTATTAAATATAATAATAAATATTTATTATAATATAACTAATAATTATTATTATATAATAATAATAATTTTATAATAATAATAATAATAATTATGGTTATCAATAATTATATCATTATTATTTAATAATTATTTAAAATTAATAATAATTAATAATATAATTATTAAAAAAATATTAAGAATAAGAATAATATTTATAATTGATAATAATTACTATTGTAATTATAATGCTAGTGAGGTCGTAAGCGAATTGGTAATGACCTTGAGTGACATTTAGCATGTCTCATGTTCGTGACTCATTGCATGCTTGAGTAAAATGAGCTGACTCACCGTGGCCCAAATCATGATGGTGGTAAGAAGAGAGTGTTACCCTAAAACCACCTCTAAATAAGAAAGGTCTGGTGACTAGCACTGAGTGGGTATATCTCATAAAATGAGAGGTCTTAGCCTATATAAACATGCAATAGATACATATCTCTAATGTATAAGATAATTGGCAGGATATATATATATATATATATACATATAGACAAACACACACACAATTGAACTATATATAACACATGAACAAAGCATCAAATTCAAGTAGATCCCCATAAAGAAAACTTTTCATCTAACATGTATTTGAATCTGATAAACATAAGACACCCCTCTATTGCGAGTACTCCTGTATCGACCTCCATCTTGAACAACCTCTTCCACAATCCCAAACCACCATTATCCATGATGAGACACCACACATCATCAGTTGTTTTCACCAAAAAATCCAAAATGGCTCCACATCCTCTACAACCATTTCATACCTGTGTGTTCATTGCATATAAAAAATACATGTGGACACAGGACCTGTGTAGGGGTGTGTATAAACATACTCAGTAGGATGACATGAAACCACAAATAGGAAACTAAAGAAAACCGTCCGGTAAAAATCAATTATACGAGTGAGTAATTGAGATGAGGAAAATAATGAATGGACTAGATAAGAAATATGACTATAAGTCTTAATGTATCATGTAATTCCTCAATCATCTTAGCCCAATCTCAAAAAATCCATACCATATGAGAAAATAAGGAAGTTCAGAACAATGAAGAGTCTAGAAATCCTGACATTGATAACCAAAAAAATACAACATCATAAAGGAATTTCTTGGGGTGCTTAGGAGTTACATGTCCCATAGAGATATATACTAATCAACCTTTTTATCTACTACACCACTACTAGAATCCATAAAGGGGAGGCTAGTTATTACTTAAGCATTCTCATCATTTAAGGGAAAACCACACCATGTAGTCCATCTATTCCATACCATTGATCAAATATATAAACCTCTTATGCCAAAAAATCAAAAAACCTCATGAGAATATTATGGAGGATCCCATACCCCAATAAGGTTGGGGAATTCCGACTCTGATGGAGGATTCCATGCCCTGTGTGAGATATTTAGAGGGGAGGGGGGATAACAACTACATAGATTGAGAATATCGTGCCCCATGTCTTTTTGGGGATACAAAATATATTTGACCCATATATGGGGGATTCTACCCCCAAGTACATGGGGGGGGGATAATGTACCCATGTCTACATGATGGTGAAAAATCCTACCCTAAAACAACTGCACCAGCAGGGAAGGCTTCCAACCATGAGAACACTGTAATTAGATTCTTGAAACTAGTGACCATCCCTACGGTTCTAAATTTATTATATTTCTATCTCACATTAAATATTTCTCAGAAGTAAAAATAGAAAACACCATTTCAATGTACATGAAAAATAATGAGGATACAATCTTTATTCATCTAAAATTGACAACTGGTGAAAGAGTTCTGAAAATCACCCCATGAAAGAGTAATCAAGACATGTAGTAGATCCCAAGAATACCACACGAAAAAATAATAGAGGTCAGATGTTCCAATATTAACACATCATCCCCACACATGAATCATTATGTGAGATCATGGTTCCCATACTACTCATGTATTCTGTACCAATCCTCTAGTTTGGTTCGGGCATACCAAACATGGGTTAGTCACCTACCAAACCATGTGTCTTGGCCGACATGCACCTAGGCCAGCCTGGCTAGCCATTTAGCATCACCTAGCATGGCTTGGCCACACACCACATAGTAGGAAAGATGCATTTTGATCCCATAGGGATCAAATATTTAGGTTGGTGGCTTATCCACTCCACATCCCCTCATCACATCTCGACTACCATCATGGTACCAACCACACAATCTCCTATCTAGGTTATTTAGTGCTGAATAAACTGTAGACCTCCATGCATCCACGGAGTTTCCCTACCGCTACACCTTCCAATAAATCATTATCCATGTTTCTGCCTCGCTCTTAATGAGCGAACTCGTGCAACATCCATTCTCATCGATCCATGTCGGTTACCACTAACACCTTCCCTCTCCCCGAGCACTACCACCACCTCCCTTATTACTGAGTGCCACCATCACCTATGATATCATTGAGCATTTATATCTCCATTCATTATCACTGTCCACATACAGGGCTCATTGATCATCTTTTATATATGAGGGAGATGAAATAAGAGAGAGGGAAGATAAAGGGGAGGAGAGAGGGAGTGAGTAAATAAAGGGAGATGAAGCAGGAATAACCAGGACACATTTTTCTTCATTAATCATCGATAAAATCATTATGAAACCTCAAAAAACCATTTTATATGATAATATGGATGTTAATATATCACACACAAAGATCAGAATTCATTATATGCTATTCCATGAAACAAGATAAATCATCGAATCAAATATTCTGATATTAAAAGTGAGTTATTCACATTGAGATATTATCCCTGATTACAGTCATGAACCTTCACCATTAAATTAATTTCATTATATAGAATATTTAACAATGAATTACATATTACACCCTCAAGAAAATATCTTGTTATGGTTTTGATAGTTTCAACATAATCAAATATATGATGATTACCATATTTTTAATTCACTTTATCAAATACGTTTCCATAAAGAGAGTAAGGAAATACACTTAAGGAAAATAATTAATTAATGTGGTGTATTTATAATAAAATAAATTCCAACTTTGATATTTATTGGTTACTGAAAAAGGTTACATTTGCATCCAAAATTATTGTCAATATCAATGATAAACTATTCAATTCCTCCAAACAACATACTTCCATTGTCACTGCCAATTACTAGTGTTCATGTAACTAAAACCACTATTTAGAGATAAAGATGATTACATAGACATAGTTTCTAGTTTTTGTGATTAAATCACCCAAAAATTCTTTTATTAACTAATATAAAAAATTCCCTTCTTAAAATAGTTGATTATCATCCCATAACACCCAAACCTCAAGAACATCAATTTGAAAAAAAGTTACACCCCACCTATGGTAAAACCCTCATTCCATACACAATCATTATCTCATATTTTTCATTTAAAGATCTATTATTAAAAAAAATATTTTCTAAGATCACATGTTTTTGGGATAAAAATAAAATATTAAATAAAATATGTTATTCTCAAGTATCTATGACTTCCAAAATTCCATGTCAAATTTTCTTAAGTACGAACACCACAACCCAAAATTAGAAAAACAATTAGATAAATTTTCTTGGTTATTTACTAGTTTAAATTTACTATTTTACACCAAGGGTTGTCCTGAGACTTTAATAATAAAAATTTATATAAGTTAGATTCGAAAAAAACCTGGGTCACAACATCCTCTCTAAATTATGACATTTTCAACCCCAAAAATAAAACTACTAAGGTTCCTTAAAAAGAAGCTCACAAAATAACACCGTGCAGAAGACTGAACACCTTCAAATACTCTTAACTCATATTTAGAGGTTTGAGGTCTTAACATACTTGTTATACCACTTCCTAAGATGGTAAGATCCTCTTACATCACCAAATTCATCGACCCCATCACATATTAAAGCAATAAATTAATGGTAACACACACCCACCCTATGCAAGACTTTTCAAGCCTATACACCTAAAGTATTTTCTCATAAGAAGTTTTTTCAAGTAACACAAGGCCCAATACACCCATGAACCATCAAAATACACCACAAAATAGTTTTTTGAATACTATTATTGGTGGATGTTCCTTGATCCCCACCTTGAAAGTGTGTTTCACATGGTTGTCTTATGAGAAAAAGCTATCTATACCAAAGACTACTATATGAGAACTTCACAAAAGATTACACATTAAAACTTAAAGAGGTTACAAGATAGATTGATTCATTGATCTATATAAATTCCTCCACCATCTACCACTTATGAGGAAGAAATTGAATTTTTTTTGTGAGAAGTACAATTAAACATAGTCATTTTTTTCTAACCTCTTATCTAATACTCACAAGAATCCTCTGTTTGAGTCCTGACCACCAATTGGTTCACACCCACTCCCAAAGCTAACTTGGATGCATTATAATCACTCTTTTATAAAATATATTGACACAATCATAAGAAAAAAACATTTTCAAACTTCTCAATAACTCACCACTGCCCATTGGGTTTCCCAATCCATAAAAATATGAACCAGATGGTCCATAAAATGTAGATTAATCTTCTCTCCTAGGTCTTAGCATCGTGATAACAATTATCAGAGTGACCAAAATTAACAAACTCCTAAGAAAACCCCATCATCCACTGCATACAAAGAGTTTCCATGTGATTGGTACACTCAAAAAAATCCATTAGACATACCATTGTAAGGGTTATTCTATAGTAGGGCAGTCTCAACTCAAGATGTCCATATAAACATTTGATACGATCAGCAAGAGAAGACTACAATACACATGGAAGTGTGGGAGATGTTCTCCAAAACATCAGGAAAGCCCATCTAGTCTATCTCCTAATAACATCTATAGGTAATTGAAAACTAATCTTGAATCACCTCCATAAGATTATTTCCCACAAAAGAAGAGTGTAGGGGTACCACCATAAATAAAAGTTGAGTAATGTACCACTATCCATGCCAAAACTACTTATCCAAGGCTAACGGCCCGAGAACCTCCTCCATCATCCAAACATAGAGTCCTCTACCCAGAAGAATTGACCAAAATTCCACTATAACAACTATAATATCTCATCAACTACCACAAATTTGAATTCATGAATACCAACTACTACTCCATGAATCCAAATCTCACCCGATGAAAGTTACCTTAATGATAGTACCCTCATAGTAAAAAAAAATAATTCCCAAAAATTCCTAACATGATTATCCATTAACCAATATCAGGGGGATTCCATATTTTTAATTTGTAAATACAACAAGGGTGTTCATTATTCCACTTAGCCATCACTTGAAACTCCATATCTAGGATGAAATTAAAATCATACATCGGCATCTTATTGAGGAATAAAAATAGGTATCCCTTATGAAAAATTTATGAATTTATCCACATTCAATGGAATTTAATTATCATCTAAGCACATTAAACATAAACCCACTCTTACCATAAAATTGGTTGCTGATTACAACTCCTTACATGTGGGCTCTGATCTCTATACTTGAGGGGATCCAACTAACTATCAGGGGGAACTCACCTTACCGATCCATGAATAGATAATGACAATATAAAAGGGTAACCAATTCATATTAAGGGATGTACCCCCAGATCCCATATTTCCCATCAAGGAATCTTTTGGATAACGACTTTGTCAATTAAGGATAATCTATCTTAAAAAAAGGGGTGAGTTAAAGATGATCGCCATTAGTAGTAACTCTATAATAGAGTAGGGCCTACCTAGGGGTCCCAATCGAATTCCTAACTACTGAATATTTTATATTGAAATAATAACTTGCGTATGCACCATCTAGTATGAGAGTCCATAAAGAAACAAGACATATTTTAGTCCAAACTGCACATATTTATGATTGACTACAACCATGCATCACATAAGTCTTTTTATAGATATTACTTCCCATATTCTATGAATTAAAGGAACTAACCAAATATAGTGTTTGTGGGATTGGATTGATGCATCGACCATATATGACTATAATCACTTGACTAAATCTTCCACTAAACCACTTTCGGGTATGAAATAGAGACTACCACAAAGAGTTCTATAATATCAATACAATATTTAATGAAAATTTCATTCTAAGGAACCATAATGGATATATTCAGGTAAAATGTTAACTTGCTCCCACAAGAATAGTGTTTTTCTTCCAAGTTTACCCAAATTCTAATGATCACCTGGGGGACTTTGATAAAGGCGGTGTTGTAGGAAAACTCATAAATAACTCAAAATATCTTCCCCCCGAGTATTTTACCATAACACTAATATTTGGAAATCCATCCAAAAAACATGTCCAAGGAACCCCTCACAAGGTTCATGGGCCTCGAAGCATAGTTGGACATAGCCGCGTCACCTAATGGAGGGTCCATCATCCTTGAATAAAACTCCATCCTAAATAAGGGATTAAATTCTAACTATTGTAGAGTAGTTTTATCATGTTTTTTTGAAAAAAATTGTCCTCTAACCGTTTTAGTGGAATTATTTACTACATGAAAGTTTGGGTCTCAAATTACTAACCAAAACTCTCGGTCTAGAGGATCATGTTATCCCAAACTATGAGGTATCTTCTATCAAACACACATAAAATACTTAACTTATGGGAAATATCATCTAACACTATGGGAACTACCCCTACATGAAAAATGACTTGTTGTGTTGGGCTATTTTCTACGGGCCCATCACTCATCGCAAATAGTCCATTAGAGAGGTCTATTTGCGACAAACTTCAAATCCTATCACAAATAAAATTAAATAAATGCTTATTTGTGATGGGAGAAAGTACCTATAAAAAATACTTTTAGCACGCCTTCCTGCCACAAATTTCGAAACGGTATTTGCGGCGGGACTTGTTTCCCATCGCAAAATCCATTGGTCATTTAATCTCATTTATGATGGAAGAATAATCCTGTCGAAAATAACCTTCATAAATTATTGTTACTTGCAATGGGAATTGATGACCCTAACAAATACTCTATTAACATGTGATTATTGGTAACTGGTAGCGTTACAAATGACTTTTTAACCGCCACCTCAATTATTTATTATGAGAACTATTTTTGACGGTACGAATCCCAAATAGTCTCATCGCTACTAATCTAACATATACATACCCCCGCCCCAAATTTTTCTTTTACTTATCTATTTAAAAATTCCTCTTATCAATGTTTCTCTTCTTATCTTAAATAGTTCAATTAGATGTTTAATTTTTTATAGGGAATAAAATTTTGCAGTTTGTAGTGCATAAAACCTTCATTTTTGAGGTATTTATGTGATGTTTTTAATTCTTATTTATTTTAATTTATTTTATATTAGATTTTAATATGATCAATTAGTAATAATTAGAGTTATTATAATTAATTATTTATAATTTTAAATAATTATTATAATTTTTCGTAATTATTTTAAATTAGAAGTATTTATTTTTAATTAGTAGTATTAATTTTAATTATGAATTAAGTAGTTTTAATTTTGAATAATTAGTTTTAATTTTTACTGAGTGGGTATTATTAATAGTAATTACTTATAATTAATAAATAATTTTAATTAAAAGAACTTAGTAATAATTTTTGGATCTTAGTAATAAATAATAATAATCTAGAGTCATTATTAATAAATAATAATAATTTGTATAAATGAATCCTAAATCACTATAAATAGTAAAATTTTGAAACAATTAAGAAAAATTATCAGTAAATCACTATAATTTTTAAAAATTAACATTATTAGTAAAAAATAGTGATAATTAGTAAGGATTAGTAAAAATGAATGTTAAATCACTGTAATTAGAAAAATTAATTGTAAATAGTGAAAATTACTGATAAATTTCTATAATTATTTTAAATTAGTGATAATGGAAAAAAAATTAAAAAATATATAAGGTAATTAGTAAAAATTATCAGTAAAACACAATAATTAGAAAAAATTAATAAAAATAAGTGGTAATTAGTAAAAATGATTAAGATATTAGCGATGATTAGTAAAAATTAGTAAAAAGTAGCATTAAACTAGTATAATTAGTATTAATTAGATATAATTGGTAAAAATTAACGGTAAATCACTATAAATATTAAATACTAGAAGTAATTATTAAAAAATTAATTTTAAATCACTATAATTATTTAAAATGAGTGGTAAAAAGAAAAAAATAGACACAATTTGTTAAAATTTACGAAAATCAGTAAAAATTATTAAAAATGAACATTAAATCACAATAATTAGTAAAAATTAGTGTTAATTAGTAAAAATTAGGTGTAATTAGTAAAAATTAGTGATAAATCACAATTATTATTAAACATTAGTGAAAATTACTAATTATTTGAAAATATTTTTTTGAAAATTACTATAATTAAGTAAAAATTAATAGTAATTAATAATAATTTGTGGAAATTAGTAATAAACAGTGTTTATTAGTTATAATTATCAATAAATAATGATAATTAGTGTTTTATAGTAATAATTACTGATAGTTAGTGGTACTTAGTAATACAAAGTATTTTTCCGTATATATTTCTAGAAAATTGAAAATGAAATCGGTCATTAATTTATAGGTGATGAGCAATGATTTTTTTGACATGGTTAACATAAATTGGTGAAATTAAAAATTTAGATATGGTTTTAATAAATTTTTTTCATCATTAAAATGTTGTAAAATCTATAATTTACAAAATTTTAGTAATTTATAATATAATTCATTAATTTAAATTTAATGTATACAATGTTTTGGTAATTAGTGGTAATTATTTCTAATTACCCATAATTAATAATAATTCCTAGAATAATTTAACATAGAGTAATAAAATATATTATAAATTAATAATAAGGTGTTAATAATAGAATTTTCAATCTTTAGGTGATTATAAATGACCAATCTATACCAGCCATGTAAAAATTCTTCAATAGGTTACTAGAACAAGGCAGGATGGATGTGACACGTCTTGGGCTGTAGCAGCACCAGATAGAGGAGGAGGAGATGAGTCAAGGATTGGAGAATTATTATGGGAAGATGATAGAGTACATGTCAAAGTTATTATAAATTAGATTTTGTTTTCATAATTAACAATAATGTTTTTAATTAGAAGTAAATATCTTCAGTTTATAATAACTGGTTTTAATTATTAGTAAGTGGGTGTTGTTAATACTAATTTATTATAATTGAAATATAAAAATTATTAATTAATATAACTTAATAATAATTTATAGATCTTTGTAATAAGTAATAATAATTTATAGTATATTTTAATAAATAATAGTAATTATTAAAATTGAATACTAAACCAGTATAATTTGTAAAACTTAACAGTGATGAGTAAAATGTAACATTAAATCAGTATAAATTTTAAAATTTTTCTTTATTAGTAAAAATTATCGGTGGTTAGAAAAATTTAGAAAAAATTAGTGGAAATGATTAAAAATTAGTAAAAATTAGCACCGATGAGAAAAAATTGGCACAAATTATCACTAAACGAGTATAATTCATAAATGATAATAGTAATTAGAAAAAAATAATGGTAAATTACAATAATTAGTACAAATTGTAGTAAATTAACATTAATTAGTAAAAAATAAAGGTAAATCACTATTAATAAGTAAAAATTTGTACTAATTTTTAATAATTAGTGGTTATTAGTGATACATAGTAATAAATAGTGGTAATTTGTGGTACTTAGAAATAATTAGTGGAAATTTGTGATACATAGTAATATTTTGTATTTGATGATTTTAAAATCTATAATTTACACCTTTTTAAAAATTTATAATATATATGATTAATTTATATTAAATTATTGAAAAAATAGAAGTAATTAATGGTAATTATTTCTAATTACCACTAATTACCTTTAATTTTTATTATAATTTAATATAAATTAATAAAATATATTTGAAATTACTAATAAGGTTTAAATAGTATAATTTCCAATCTTCAGGTGATTAGAAATATTTTTTTACAACCCTATCCAAATTTCTCATTAGGTCACAAGAACCAGGACTTGAAGGATGTGACACGTCGAAGGTAGCAGCATCATCACGGGGAGGAGATGCATTGATGATAGGAGAAGAAACCCAGTTAGTTGAAGTACATGTGATAGTTATTATAAATTAGAAATATTTTTTTAATAAGTAAAATTTTATAACAATTATCAGTAAATTATTAAAAATTAATGTTAAATCACTATAACTAGTGAAAATTAGTTATAATTATCAAAAAAATTTAAAAATAACTACAATTATTAAAAATTATGTTTAATTACTAAAATTTCGTTATAATTAGTTGTAATTAGTTAATATTAGTAAAATAAACATTAAATTACTAGATTAAGAAAAAAATTAATTGTAAATATTTAAAATTAATGGCAGTTATTAAAATATTTTGATAAATCACGATAATTATTTAAAATTACTGATAATATATAATTAATTAGAAAAAATCATCAATAATGTAGAATTTATTTGTAAAAATTAATGTTAAATCAGTATGATTATTAAAAATTAATTTTAATTATAAAAAATTATTTAAAATAAGAAATAATTAGAAATATTAGTAAAAATAAATATTAAATCACTATAATTAGTAAAAATTAGTGGTAATTAGTAAAAATCACCCATAAATACATAAAATTGACAATATTTACAAATAAATTATTATTTTTCAATTTTATACTCTTTTTTGGATCACCATTTTCTTATATCAAATTATTTATAATTATTTATTTATTTTTTTAGAGAAATATATAACAGGAATGTTGATAACAATATTTATTACAAGATCATCATTGAATACATCATTATAGGAATCCAAATGATTCTTATATAAATCCTATATATATTGAGGGTGTTGAAGTTTTTTTATCTTTTGAATCATCAAAATCAGAATTTTTTTTAGAAGGTACAATCAAGTTTCCATGTAAGAAATATGATATGAGGAGGTTCAGTAAATTTGACAATGTTGGGGGTTATCTATTGATTTTTTAATATTTGAACATATTTTTTTGGTATCCGCATGGTGAATGTAGTTCTTGAGAAGACTATAAAAATTTGGTTTCAGATCTATTAGGGTTTTTAAATTTAGTACATGAAGTGTTTCGTTAGTCTTTTCAACAAACTGAAATAGAGGATGATATTTATTTCACTCTTGAGTCAGAACCATCTCAATTTTATAAGATTTTGATGTATGCTGAAGATGCATTATATATTGTTTTAAAGATAAGAAAATTTGAATCGGTTGAAAAATTTATTATAATTAAATCATATAATGAAATGTCAAATAACTGTTTTGATAAAATATTCTTTTTGGTTAAAGTGTTATTACCTGAACTAAATGTGTTGCCTACAAATTTCTGTGAGACCAAGAGGATGGTTCATTATTGGGGTCTTGGTTATTAGATTATTTATGCATATTTAGATGATTACATATTATATTATGGTGAAAATGAGTCATTTGTTAGTTGTCCCTCATGTGGATAATTGAGGTACAAAGACGCTCAACTAGGGATGTTTGGAATGAGTCCTATAAAATTGTTGAGGTATTTCCCACTTACACCTAGATTACACCATTTATGTATGTCTTATAACACAAATTCATTGATTTCATAGAATGAAACAAATATTTCAACCAGTAAAAGATTAAATTCTCTTTGTGATGGTGATTCATGGAAACATTTTGACAAAGTACATATATATTTTTCTTTAATATCATGAAACGTTTTATTAGGTCTTTCTTCTAATGGTTTCTTATGGTAGAAAATATTCTTTCTGGACCATCTTTATGGATCCATATAATTTACTTCCAAAAAAAAATCCAAAAACGAATATCAATGTTTATTTGAATCTATTGATTGATGAGTTAAATTTATTATGGAGTAATGGTTTCAGTACATATGATGTTGGTTTAAAAACATAATTTTCTAATGAAAGATGAATTAATATGGAAAATTAGGAACTTCCCAACATAAGACATGTTATATAGATGGAGTAAACATGTTACTAAATCTTTTCCATAGTATATGAGTGACATGGAATCATTTATACTCGTTAATGGAAGATAACCTCAATTTTTGACTGTTATCAAATATTTTTTACTACCGGTCATCCTTTTCAGAGTAATAGATATCATTTCCGAAAAGGAAAAACTGAAAGAGATAGATTTCCAATAACGATATCATGTATTGGGTAAAAATCTATTGTATATTTATTACTTATAATTACCATTGGACCAACTATAAACCAAAAAAATATGGCTTTCAGATAGAACACAGATAGATAAAATAGAGTTTTTATAGGATATTCTATATTGGGTTAATTTTTTGGTTTGTCACATGTTGGATGTCATACACATTGATAATAACAATTTTGATAATATATTTTATACATTTTTTGACACAAATGTTAAGACAAAAAATAATGTAAAGACATGATTAGATCTTGGAAAAATTTGCAAGATACCAGAATTTTAATAGTTTGAAATTGACAGATCACAGTACATACTAAATCCAGAAGCATCTTATATAGCTTCCAAAGAAAACTGTTTATTATTTTTTTAGTGGATTTCATATTTGAGGCTTATTGATGGTTATGTTTCCAATTTGGATAGTTGTGTCAGAAATGGTCATATTACAGGATTAAAAAGTCATGACTATCATGTTATAATATAAATAATTCAATCGATTGGATTTATAGTTTTTGTTGGAATTCTAGGATTTAGGATGAGCTATAAAAAATATCATATTTTTTTCGAGATATTTTTGCAGTGATAATAGACTAAGATGCACTAATTAGAATCTTAGAAGATACTGTTTTAATTATTTGTCAATTGAAAAAAAATCCCTCTGTATTTCTTTGATTGAATAAAGCTTTTGATATTACATTTTCTATATGATGACAAATGTGGAGGGTCAGTAGAGTTCTGACAGATGTACCTATATGAGAGTTTCCTACAGAAATAGATGAAAAATATATGTAACAAAGCATTTATTGAAGGACCAATTATAAAAGTTTATTTATAGTTGGAAATTTCTTTTTGTTCTGGTATCATTATTTTCAATCGTAATATCCCTTAAAACATAACCGAATGGTCCGTAAAAAGGAAAATATTGATTGTGAAATTAAATGATCAACTATCAGTTTCTAATCATCCTAAACTTGGATTTTTTGGAGTTTATGAATGATGTATTTTATATGGTGAACATCACAGGGCTGATACATATGTTCTTCTCCACTATGAGAAAATTACACCATTTGGATAGTGTGTGATACTACCACTTATTCTATAATTTTCTTAATGTAAATTAATATTATTTTTTAGGTTTTATGATAATAATATCATGAAACATTTTTCAGAAATTACAATAGATTGTCTTGATGAATGCTGGGAAAATGATTTTTTCTACTAGTTTCAAAAACTGAGAAAGTAAATTGTTTATGGTTTAGAATATAAAATAAATTTATTACCTTTTATATTGATTTTTTTTTCAGATTTTCAGTGTAGAGACCCGAAGCCTGACGTACATGGACATTACATTACTTTTTCATAATACTTATTACATGAAAAAAACACACACACAAGGACCGTAATAGTTTAGTGTCTTTTGAAACTCGGAACGTAATCTTTTAATCATGGTGAAAGATCTTCAACATCTCCCATAAAGATCTTCCCTTTTTTTTCTTACCTAAAACCTTTCTTTATATCCTGGGGAAAAGAAAACATAAAAGGGTGAGCTCAAATGCTCAATAAGGTTAAACAAAAGAAATATCAATCACATCATATTCATAAAAACATAACATTTTGGAAATCTTAACCTGCAAAAGAGATCATAATATCATAACATGGCATAAATCATAGTAGTGAAATGTAATCCCAATGATCATAACTTAAAACATGAAACTTTGTAGCATACACACATAATCATATAGGTCCCACCCATCTCATAATGATACCATTCTTATGTGTGCCACAAAATCATAAATCACACATCATTTCATAACCCATGTAATAAAAATGGGATTCTTAAACATCATGACATCATAAAACAATTCATATAAGATAAATTAATTCATAAAAATATTTCCATCACAATATAATCAAATCAATGTAATAATAGGGATAGAAATAGAACCCTATATTATCTTAGATGGAAAATAATTTTGATAAAACACTTGAACTCCATTCTTGAGGAAAATATCCTTTCTACTTCAAAAACATTTTTCCTTTCTTAACATGTCATAAAATTTTAAACTAAAAGAAGATTATTAAAAATTAACTTGAAAAATTGTAAAGGAAGATTCTTGGAAATAATTTTTTCAAAATCCATTCATGCCGTATAAGTTAAAAAAACATTCTTCTCGTACTTTTTTCGGAAAAGTCAAAAAGTACCTCGTACGAAAAACGACAAAAGATTCCTTTCATATCTTTTACTAAAAACTCACCGAAAGGTAAAATTGGATATAAACTATTGTAGAAGAATATAAATATTACATATTGAGGAAACATGGATGTGGATGATAAAATACACCCCAGTAAATACCAAAGTATAAACAATCTCGGATAAAAATGAAATTGTGATATTTCCCTTACCTTAGGTCCGATTTGCTTTGTAAGTGTCCGAACCTTCTGTATAATGATTTAAATAATGTCATTGACTTATTCCATAATCATAATCATTGTTATGATATCATATATGGTTCACTTATGACTTTATTTTACCCATTCTTTTGTAAATTCCATGTTGAAGAGCGTTTTGGGTAAAATCATTTCATTTGTTGTCCGTGTTTTGACTTGTAATTATTCATATGATTACTTAGATCATTATTACTTAATTAAAGAATATAAAACATGATTTATATATAATATATATTCATAATATACATATATATAATAGATCAGTAAATGGAAAGAAATACACCATTCATGTAGACGGTAGGCCGTACGTACGCATGAACGTTGTTTTCGTTTCCTTATTGAGTTGAATGGAATTAAGTAGATGACATACATATATATATACATAAATCCAGTATCATTATTATGTCATATATTTCATGATTACTTATTATATATACTTTATAATCATTCATGAATGGTTAACGTGGAGAATGAATCTCATCGCGTCGTGGAGACGGTAGTCCGTACGTACGCACGAGCGATGATATCATTATCATGATCGTGGAATTGTATTGGAGTGTATGTATTCTATTTAAGAATAAATATAAATTTAAAATTATCATATATAGTTATTATGTACACCATTATATCCATCCAAGGAAGGTGGTGGTGGAAAATAGATTACACCACAGCGTGGAGACGGTATTCCGTACGTACGCACGCGCGGTGATTTAGTTTTCCGTAGGATGGATAGATGGTGAAAAAGGGTTGTTTCATACTTATAATAACATATCAATATATGAGTGATACTGATGTTGTTACTTCATAATGAAAAAACCTAAGAAGAAGAAGTGGAAGAAGAAATAAAGTTAAAAGAATCGGTAACGGACATTACCTCTTCTTTGAAGCGTCTCTTTGAGTTCTCCTCTTAGGGCACTAAAATTGGTCTTTGAAGAAGACCAGGACCTATAGGATGTTTCTAGGGAAGTGGAGAAGAGAATTTGGCAGGGTTTGGCCGAGCTTGAAAGCTCAAAGTGGTGTGAGAAGAGAGGGAGGAGGTGGCCTTTTAAAAGGGAGGAGAGGGGCACCTTTCGAATAACAAAAAATATTATTTTATTATAAAGTCATATTCGGATTTTAATAGCTCCAAATTGAGTTATTTCTAAGGTAAGGTGGGTATGGGTCGGAATCCTCTCATCCAATATAATTTAGACAAGTTTAGTTCATTATATTAACCTTATCTTTTAGTTTTAACTCTTAGTTAATTAGATTGACATTTACCATGTCACTTTGTATTTTTATATTATATAGTTAATAAACTTACCATATACATCCAAGAGACCACCAAGTAGTCCATTAATTATACACCTATCATGATATAAGTGTCTTTGCCGAACCTTATATTTTTACGAATAAAATAACAATCTATAATATAATTTTTGTTTTAAAAACTATTTTATGTCAATTTTGACACTATTTAGTAATTGATTTTTGTGAAACTCATAACAGAATGATTACTTAGACCAAAGTTAATTAAATAAATAAAAACATGTCATATTAACCTATAAAATTAGTGTAATTCATAAAAAGTCTCAAATTATATTTATTTGGGTATTTATAATATCAATTGATCTAATTTTTCACTATTATAGTAATTACTGCATCATCATTATGTCATAAATAAATTAATATATTTAATGTCTAAAAATTATAAATAAAATATCATTATGTATAAAATATTATTAGCTTTCTAATGAATATTTAAAATCGAATTTATATTGCGTATAACCCTATATTAAAAATGTTTTAGTAAATGAACTTTGATTTTAACTCTTTTAACTCTTCTTTGAATTAAATAATAATAAATGTACTAATCTAATCCAAGTGGGCCTAAATGGTAATATTTTATTCCTAAGATTGTTTTTGGTCGAATTAAACTTATCCAATAGAATTAGGACATGTTTTATGGTAATAATAATATCATTTTTACCCTTAATTACCCTATTTACTTTTAACCGTGGTAAAAAAAAGTAAAAAGTTACTATTCACAAAAAAATATTTTCATCTCATTGAACCACATTTTACTTACTGACATCAACTGTGTCTCTCAGATTTTTGAAATTCCACTCATAGAAGTGGTAAATTTAAGTTTTATGAAAAAATCATTTTTTAACTACCACTTAGTGGTTTCACTATTCATAAAAAAATGAAAGTTTCTGGAAAAATACCAAAAATTAAGCCTAAGCTATATTTGATATTATGAACTCAAAAATGATGTCTATTTTACCAAATTCAAAACATATCAGTTGCATTAATTAATTTAAAAATTAATTCCCGTTGTCAAAACAAATAGCGTGTTCTTAAGAGATTATAACTATCAAAAGATTGACACTTGTTTACGTCTGGTTTAAATGTGAAATTACATCCAACGAACAAAATTGTATTAAATTGTAAAAATATATTCTAACTATAATTTAAAACCACTAAAATTAATAATTTATCACTATTAATTATTTCGATTAAAAAGGTTGTTTTTAATTAAAATTTAGTAATTTTCACTATTCATCAGAAAATGAAAGTTATCCGAAAAGTACCAAAATTTCACCCTAAGCTAATTTCGATATTACAAATCCAACAATTATGTCCATTTTGAAAAATAAAATTTACAAAATTTCAAAAATCGGTTATTACTATTCTCAACGGCTAGTTTTAATAATATTTTAATAGCATATCGTTGTTTAGTGAAACTCGGTATTGCGTACTACACACGCTATCGAGCAAGGTCGCGATTGCGTGTAATGCAAGGCAAGTCAAGGATGCGTGTTGTGCAAGCTCCTTTTGGTGTATCGTACAACACAAGACATCAAGGAAATTAAAAATAATATTTTTCATAAAATCTCGGGGTGTTACATCCTACCCCCCTTAAAATGAATTTCGCCCTCAAAATTCGTCGGGGTTATAAATGGTTTACTACTCGAAAGTTTCTTTAATAGAAACCCACATTGTAAAAAGTAATACCAAAACCAATCTTTAAAAACAAATGTATGAAACGTAACTTTTACCCAAATAAACTAATCACTGGGTTTCCACCTAGGTGAAATTATGAATATGGAAGAGAAATCTAACCATCATGTTCTGATGGAGAGTGGTAGAGAACATGGCTATGGAAAAGCCAGCATTCACAAAGCCATAGATTTGTGATGATCTAAGGTACCATCTGATTCATCAGATATAAGAGCCCTAGGACAACATTTTTTGTTTTCAAGATCATTTCCCTAAAGTTGATAAAATTAGAAGAAATACTTTTGTGATTTTGGTATAGTCTCAGCGTTGGTCATTCTTTGGACAATTTCCACTTCATCTCTTAAGGAAATGAAGTTGAATTTGTCATTCATGATGTGTTAGTAGATCATGTGATAGAATGATGGGTCATTCCATCTATCTCAAACAAAAGGTTAGAAAAGTTATCAAAAAATACATAAGTCCATCTATAGTGAGATTAATCATATGTGGTTCCTAAAATGGACTTATAATTCATATATCATACTTCTTAATATAATAAAACTAGTTTCTACTAAACATGGACTTCGTATAGGCCAGTGGTAGGGGATCAAGGCCAATCTCACTTCAGTTATGGGTTCGATTCCCACAACCTTGTCCGATGCGATGGGCTGTCACCCATCCTGCAGGTTGTCCTTTTTCTAAAACTACATTACTATAACATCTCATAAATAATATCAAAAAAACTTCTATCCTTAAACAATACTAACTTATGTCAAACATAATCCTTTCCAATCTTTAGGCTTATCCAAAATAATGTTGTCTAATCTCATATTATAGTGAAAACTATTACCAAAGAGTTCATACAACTAGCATGTTAGTATAATTGTTGATCCCCATATATCAAGAGATATGTCTTGTTGGTCACATTACAAACATTCAAATGCCTTAATCATGTATTCTCTTGAAAAATGAATACCCATTAAACCTTAGTGAATACATGAGTGCTGTCAAAAGTTAACTCTTTCCACATACCAAAATCCCAAAATTCTGTATACTCAAACCATGATATCACTTAGTCCTTATAACAATCAGGAGCTCATGAATATAATAAAACATCTCATTATCTTCTTATCCCTTCATTATGTGCATATCATCTACGTTCCAAAAATATTTCAATCACGTTTTCATGGTTACCAGTACCATATAATTATTGAAAACAAATACATAGATATTCCAAAATTCTACAATACCATACATGAGATTCCATGATACTATTTTGAAATCCTATTACATAAACACTTAATCACTATAAAACATCATTTTTATACTCAACATCACAAATAGTGATCGCATGATACTTCCCTTTATCCTTTTCCTTAAGAGGTTGCTCACGTTGATCATCATTAACCCGAGGATTAGGGCATTTATTAGCATAATGCCCCATTTCCTTGCACTTGAAGCATTGAAGTGTTGGTGGAGAGTTCTCTGTAGTCTTTTATTTATTCTCATCATTAGAGACCCTTTTTCCATTACTTCGACACTCAGCTACTCGATGACCTTCTTTTCCACACTTAAAACATTTTTTAGTCCCTTTAAGACAATCTCCACCATGATTCCTTCCACACTTTGAGCATAAGGAAACATTCATCTTCTTTTCACCATTATTCTGAGATTTCTCCTTGAACTCCATCTTTCAATTCTTGTCAAAACTATGAGATGGATAAGTAAAACCAACTTCCATTTCTACCTTGATAGCACAACACATAACTTCTTTATAGCTACTGAAGTCTCTTATAGCTAATGCCCTTCAAAGATTTGGTTTTAAGCCACTGAAGAATCGATCAAATTTACTTTCAGGTTGGATGATAAATCCAGATGCATACCTTACAAGCCTTGTAAAATTTTCTTCGTATATACCAATAGATTTATCATCCTTTTTCTTTAGTTCAAGAAACTCCTTCTCTATCTTTGTTCGAAGAATACGAGGGAAGTACTTATTGAAAAATGAGTTCTTGAACTCGTCCCATTCCATGGAATCAATTTCATCTCTTTGCCTCGTATTCTTGATAAGATTCCACCATTGATCAGCTTCACCTTAAAAAAGATATACTGCCAAGATGAATTTATCATGTTCAGAACATTGAAGAACTGAAAATATCTTTTCAGTGGTACTGATCCATTTTTCAGCAACAAGTGGATCAGAAGACCCACTGAAAGAAGGTAGAAGTTGCCTCATAAAGGACTCAATAGAATATTGTTCCCTTATCTGCTCATTTGGATGTCCAGAATGATTCATAGCTTGTGTAAGTATAGCAATAAGATTTTGCACTCCATCTCCCATAACATTTGTTTGTTCAGGAGGACAATCATTGCATTGTCTATTTCATTGATCAACACGGTTCCTTCGGGTTCCAACCATCGTCTTAAACCCAAAAAGAATAGTGTGAGAGGCAAAAATCATGCTAGGGAAAACAACACAATAAAGGGGGAGTACCTTCAATATCTAACATCTTGGGTTACCGTGATTCTAGTAATATAACTTATACTTATACTTAACCTTAGGGACATCCCTAGACATACCTTAGAAATATCTCTAGAGATCTCACTAATGTTCTCGCATCCTAGTTTCCAAAGGTTGACTAAACCTTTCCTCTGATACCAACTGTAGAGACCCGAAGCCTGACGTACATGGACATTACATTACTTTTTCGGAATACTTAGTACATAACAAAAACACACACACAAGGACCGTAATAGTTTAGTGTCTTTGGAAACTCGAAACGTAATCTTATAATCGTGGTGAAAGATATTCAACATCTCCCATAAAGAACTTCCCTTTTTTTCTTACCTAAAACCTTTCTTTATATCCTGGGGAAAAGAAAACATAAAAGGGTGAGCTCAAATGCTTAGTAAGGGTAAAAAAAAGAAATACCAATCACATCATATTCATAAGAACATAACATTTTGGAAATCTCAACCTGAAAAAGAGATCATAATATCATAACATGGGATAAATCATATTAGTGAAATGTAATCCCAATGATCATAACTTAAAACATGAAACTTTGTGGCATACAAATATAATCATAGAGAATCATTTCTTATTATTTAAGACTCAGTACCAAGACTATCGTAGTGGACAAAGTCCATTTCTGAACCGAGTTCACTCCTCGTTTCAGTCCTGTTTCACTGAACCGGTTTAACCTGCCGTTCCAGCCATGTCTATCTCATGAGTAATAAAATCTTTACCCAATGCATTGAAGGGAGATATAGGTCCCACCCATCTCATAATGATACCATTTTTATGTGTGCCACAAAATCATAAATCATACATCATTGCATAACCCATGTAATAAAAATGGGATTCTTAAACATCATGACATCCTAAAGCAATTCATATAAGATAAAGGAATTCATAAAAATATTTCGATCACAACATAATCAAATAAATGTAATAATAGGGATAGAAACAGAACCCTATATTATCTTAGATGGAAAATAATTTTGATAAAACACTTGAGCTCCATTCTTGAGGAAAATATCCTTTCTACTTCAAAAACATTTTTCCTTTCTTAACATGTCATACAATTTTAAACTAAATGAAGTTGATTAAAAATGAACTTGAAAACTTGTAAAGGAAGATTCTTGGAAATAATTTTTTCAAAATCCATTCTTGCCATATAAGTAAAAAAACATTCTTCTCGTACTTTTTTCGGAAAAGTCAAAAAGTACCTCGTACGAAAAATGACAAAAGATTCCTTTCATATCTTTTAATAAAAACTCACCGAAGGGTAAAATTGGATATAAACTATTGTAGAAGGATATAAATATTACATATTGAGGAAACATGGATGTGGATGATAAAATACACCCCAGTAAATACCAAAGTATAAACAATCTCGGATAAAAATGAGATTGTGATATTTCCATTACCTTAGGTCCGATTTGCTTCGTAAGTGTCTGAACCTCCTCTATAATGATTTAAATAATGTCATTGACTTATTACAGAATCATACTCATTGTTATGATATCATATATGGTTCACTTATGACTTTATTTTACCCGTTCTTTTGTAAATTCCATGTTAAAGAGCGTTTTGGGTAAAATCGTTTCATTTGTCGTCCGTGTTTTGACTTGTAATTATTCATATGATTAATTATATCATGATTAATTAATTACAGAATATAAAACATGATTTTTATATAATATATATTCATAATATACATATATATAATAGATCAGTAAATAGAAAGAAATACACCATTCATGGAGACGGTAGGTCGTACGTACGCATGAACGTTGTTTTCGTTTCCTTATTGAGTTGAATAGAATTAAGTAGATGACATACATATATATACACATAAATCTAGTATCATTATTATGTCATATATTTTATGATTACCTATTATATATACTTTATAATCATTCACGAATGGTTAACGTGGAGAATGAATCTCATCGCGTCGTGGAGACGGTAGTCCGTACGTACGCAAGAGCGATGATATCGTTCTCATGATCGTGGAATTGTATTGGAGTGTATGTATACTATTTCAGAATCAATATCACTTTACAATAATCATATATAGTGATTATGTACACCATTATAGCCATCCAAGTAAGGTGGTGGTGGAAAATAGATTACACCACGACGTGGAAATGGTATTCCGTACGTACGCACGCGCGGTGATTTCATTTTCCGTAGGATGGATAGATGGTGAAATAGGGTTTTTTAATACTTATAATAACATATCAGTATATGAGTGATACTTATGTTATTACTTCATAATGAAACAACCTAAGAAGAAGAATTGGAAGAAGAAATAAAGTTGAAAGAATCGGTAACGGACATTAACTCCTCTTTGAAGCGCTTCTTTGATTCCTCCTCTTAGGGCACTAAAATTGGTCTTTGAAGAAGACCAGGACCTCTAGGATGTTGATAGGGAAGTGGAGAAGAGAATTTGGTAGGGGTTGGATGAGCTTGAAATCACAAAGTGGTGTGAGGAAGAGATGGAGGTGGTGGCCTTTTATAAGGGAGGAGAGGGGCACCTTTGGAATAACTAAAAATATTATTTTATTATAAAGTCATATTCGGTTTTTAATAGCTCCAAATTGAGTTATTTAGAAGCTAAGGTGGGGATGGGTCGCAATAATCTCATACAATAGAATTTATAAAAGTTTAGGTCATTATATTAACCTTATCTTTTAGTTTTAACTCTTAGTTAATTAGATTGACATTTACCATGTCACTTTGTATTTTTATATTATATAGTTAATAAACTTACCATATACATCCAATAGACCCCCAAGTGGTCCATTAATGATAAAAATATCATGATATAAGTATCTTGGCCGATCCTTAGATTTTTAGGAATAAAATAACAATCAATAATATAATATTTGTTTTAAAAACTATTTTATGTCAATTTTGACACTATTTAGTAATTGATTTTTGTGAAACTCATAACAGAATGATTACTTGGACAAAAGTTAATTATATCAATCATAACATGTCATATTAACCTATAAAAGTATTTTAATTCATAAAAAGTCTCAAATTATATTTATTTGGGTATTTATAATATCAATTATCCTAATTTTTCACTATTATGGTAATTACTGCATCATCATTGTGTCATAAATAAATTAATATATTTAATGTCTAAAAATTATTAATAAAATATAATTATTTAGTAAATCTTATTATATTTCTAATGAATATTTACAATCGAATTTATATTATGTATAACCCTATATTAAAAATGTTTTAGTAAATAAATTTTGATTTTTTCTCTTTTAACTCTTCTTTGAATTAAATAATAATAAATGTCCTAATCTAATCCAAGTGGGCCTAAATGGTCATATTTTATTCTTAATGTCGTTTTTGGTCGAATTACACTTATCCAATAGAATTAGGACATGTGTTAGGGTAATAATAATATCATTTTTACCCTTAACTACCCTATTTACTTTTAACCGTGGTAAAAAAAGTAAAAAATTACTATTCACCTAAAATTATTTTCATCTCATTAAACCACACTTTACTTACTGACATCAACCGTGTCTCTCGGATTTTTGAAATTCCACTCACAGAAGCGGTAAAATTAAGATTTATGAAAAATTCATTTTTTTAACTACCACTTAGTGGTTTCACTATTCATCAAAAAAAATGAAAGTTTCCAGAAAAATACCAAAAATTAGGCCTAAGATATATTTGATATTATGAACTCAAAAATGATGTCTATTTTACCAAATTCAAAACATATCAATTGCATTAATTAATTTAAAAATTAATTCCCGTTGTCAATACAAATAGCGTGTTCTTAAGAGATAATAACTATCAAAAGATTGACACTTGTTTATGTCTGGTTTAAATGTTAAATTACATCCAATGAACAACAATGTATTAAATTGTAAAAATATATTCTAAATATAATTTTAAACCTCTAAAATTAATAATTTATCACTATTGATTATTTCGATTAAAAATGTTGTTTTTAATTAAAATTTAGTAATTTTCACTATTCATCAGAAAATGAAAGTTATCTGAAAAGTACCAAAATTTCACCCTAAGCTAATTTTGATATTCCAAATCCAAAAATTAAGTCCATTTTGAAAAATAAAATTTAAAAAATTTCAAAAAGCCGTTATTACTATTCATAATAGCTAATTTTAATAATATTTTAATAACATATCGTTGTTTAGTGAAACACGGTATTGCATACTACACACGCTATCGAGGAAGGTCGCGATTGCGTGTAATGCAAGGAAAGTCAAGGATGTGTGTTTTGCAAGCTCCTTTTGGTGTAGCATACAACAAAAGACATTAATGAAATTAAAAATAATATTTTTCATAAAATCTCGGGGTGTTACATCCAGGTATCTTAACATGCTGATAAAATTGATAATAAATTTCTTGTATTGAGTAAACCACCATAAAAAATGGTTAAATATTATAATACATATGTGGTGAATTATTTTTGTTTTCATTCACGTGAATATGGGTAACAAAAAAAAGAATAGTGGTGTTTTCTTGAGAGGATCTCTTCATAAAGAAAATGCAGTTGATTTTTTTTGCTTGCCGGAGGAAATAATTGAACTGTGTTATCTAAGGATGATTTACGCAACAATATTTAAATCTCATTGGTTGGATACTAATATCGTCTTGCATATTCATACACACTATATAACTGTTGATATTAAATAGAAAATAATTATGGTAGTAATTAGAGCATTTCTATTGGCTCATTAGCATATTAAATTTATTATACAGATTTTTGTGCTACTTTAAAAGAGTTGACTAACTAGTGGACCTTAATAAAAAATGAAATATTGTGAAAATTAGTTTATACAAAGTGAATGTGGTTCTATTGAAGTGAAAGGAATTGAATTTTTTTAAGAGACAACTCCAAATCAATCTTTTCCATGAAAAGTCAAGAATACCAATGATGACACCCCATAGTTATGAATCGATGATTACAATGTTGTTTTTGATGAAACATGTGGATTTAAAATAAAAATAAATAATGAGACTGAAACTCCTATGAAAATAGACGACAATGAGGACGAATATGATGATATTGACACTATCATATATAGAGATGGGGATGAAGATTAGTATTGAGACAATTAGATGATGGTAATAATGATAAATAGTATATATCTATATGTAATACTTTTTTAGTAATATGATGAAAATAGTCATTATGTGTTTTAGATTTCCAATGAACATTTTATGATCTATTTAATGAGTTGGATGAGTCTGCACTCCCTAGTTGTAAGCCTACTGCTACATCATTTGAACCTTAGAATGCTGGTAGTTGTAAATTTATTCAACATCATCAACATATTGTAAGTAATTTATTTTGACAATTTATGTAATTTTAGATGTGATCTATTAATTTTATACTCATTTAGGTAGTTTAACAACCTAATATTATGGATTTTGACATTTATAATAGGATGTACAATGATACTTTCACTTGAGAGCTTTCAGGAGATTTCCAACATCTTATTATGGGTAATATAATTTTTTTGAGTATAAAAATTAACTAAAAATAATCTTTTAACTATTTCAATTTTAAATTGATGTTGAAATAGCCATATGAAGCCACAACTTCTCATTCACGTGATGAGAGTCAGACCATGAATGAGCATCAGAACACCAGTGCAACTTGTTTTGATGATGTAGTATATATACAAGAGACTCAATATTTCTTTGAGAAAGGCTAAGTTGTTGCTATCATCTCTCGAATGATTCCTAAGAGTTATTATGATACTGCTATAATGTCATAATCCAAATCGAGGGGTGCTCATGGAAGGTCATCATGATATGCTGCACAGTATTAGTAGAAGCAACAAGCTTATTGTGAGTTTATAAGGACCATGTGTAGGGAGTTGGAAGAGATTTGTCGATTGTAGAAGCAACAATTGGAGGAGGATGTGTGTTTCTAGTAGGAGTAGCAACATGAACAAAAGTTGGAGTATATGTGATGTCTGACTAAGGGTTTAGATACGGAGTTCCCTCCAGCACCTCCTTTAAACACCCCCAATGATTTATGTATTTTTTCCCACATTTATATTGATAAACATTTCAATGTACATATTTTTTGTAATATTTTTATTAATTTATATATTTACAGTTCTATATAGTGCATTTTTATATGGTTGTGAATAATTTTTTTTATTTTTTTTTTATTTTTTTTATTATTTTTTTAATATTTTTTAATTTTTTACGATGGAAGGTTGTCCCATCGCAAAAGGCCTTTCTTCAAAATTTGTTATTTATTATAGGATAATATTCCCATCATAAAAGGAATTTTATATATATTAGTAAAATTTTTTTTTACCGGACATCCACCTATTAAAAATAATTTTTCTTGCGATTTCCCGTTGTAAAAATATTTATTTGCGACTCCATTTTCTCTGATGGGCCATTTGTGAGGGGTCCCATCACAAATAGACCATCAAAAATAAGTTATTATTTAGTTGTGTACCATTTTATATATGGTGTAAAGTGACAATAATTATGAAGGAAAGAGATACTACCTCTTCAAAGCGTATCTATCAACCGAATCTCAAAAAAGATTGCTCATTGATTGTTAATCTACCGAGAGGAGAATAACTATAGGAATAGGATCAGTAATACCCTATTTCAACATAAAAACATTATATTAGAGTGAAAAACAATATAATTGATAGATTAAACCCATATAAATATTAGTATATCAGGATGAGATGGCATAGAAAGGACATGAAGGATCATAATTGACTATTATATGATGTGTGTCGAAACTTCCACGTACCACACAATTTATGTCTTAGAGTTTTAGGTTGACTATTAGGTTTTTGAGTCTTGGAGAAAGGATATTCCAACCATCAAACCCATGCTGGTTTACCTAATTTGATAACCAAATTCAGAACCCTCTCAACATAATTTTTTGAAATTCCCAAAGTATTCCTCACGTGATTTAAAAAAAAACAACATTCCTAGGATAAACCCACTTTAATACCACTCTAACTTGACATAACCAACTGAGGCCCCACTTAGATTGGTGTTAAGTTGAGAGTGTTTCCCCAAACCTACCTCCAAATAGCTAGGGGTTGGTGACTAACACAATTTGGCATGTCTTATAAAATTGGAGGCCTAATCCTATCACAACCTACAATATATATATATATATATAATGCATAAAATAATATATAACACATATATACACAAACAAATAAAGTGTATATAAAACAAGTATGATATATAAAATAGAATAACATTAGAAAAATGGAAAATATAAAGAAAACTATATATTTTATAAGTCTATCAATACTACATGCATAAGATTCTAGGAAGCTCCTCATTACTATGGGTAATCCTGGATCAATCTAAAATTGCGTTGACATACACCACTATCGCAAAGAACCATGATCTAACATGAATCACCAGGTGTCATGAGGTATCATCTCTAAATATGGTATAATGACTCTAAGTCCACCAAGAGAATATATGACTCATGCATCAACTACATAAATAAAAAATGCATGGGAACATAGTTTGATGTGACCCCAGTTTTACGTACATAAATATTATATCATTTTAAATGAATATTGAATAAATTTTACAATAATACATTCCACAGAACCATATTGGTTTATTGGATTTGAATACTAGATATATAATCAACTTATTTTCAGAAAGATCTTCAACATATCCCATAAATTGTTTCTCTTACAGTACCCTTATTATAAATATCGAACTAAAAATCATTCTTTATAACATGGAGAAAATGAAAGTTTATTAAAGGGTGAGCTTAGATGCATAGAATGTGTAAACATGAGAGAAATCAATCACTGATAATTTTTAAGAATAAGATAATAATAATGGTATGAGATCATGTTCATTACTTATGATGTTAATACCCAATCAGTCATTAACCATAAATCACTAGTCTTGTGAAAATGATTTAACATTTCAAAATACATTTATAATAAGAGTGAGGAATCATCATTAATCAGTAATAATACATGATATCATATCATAAGTATAAGAACATGTCATGGTAATTTTAGCATAATAAAAATCATATAAAATCATTTAATTTTTAAATTAACATTCCCAAGACCATCATTATAAAGTAGAAAAAGTCCCATAATGGATTGGGTTCACTCAACCTATTTTAATCCCTCGAATGGGTTCTCTACCTTTCCTATTCTTATTATCTAAAGATATATCAATAATTTTTTAATTTATTAGGGGGATTTAATGGACCATCCCCTCACATAAGGAAGACAATACATATGTTTTACAAAAGATCATTTGAACATTATTCCATTCATCATATCATATCCTATGGAAATGAATTGGGTTTCATAAAGATTTCAAAATCACATAATTATAATACATATAGAAAAGTAATTAATTTGGTATCATTATATCATATCCACATTGATTTATAAAAAATATCAAATATTGTCAAATAGATTAAAAATACTTTTAAAAGAATATTCAAAAATTTATTTAAAACACCAGTGAAATATCATTTTATTTTGAAAAACTTTAAAAGAAAAAAATATCAAAATATTAAGAAAATGATTTATTCGAAAATAAATATGGAAACTTGTAAAGGAATATTCAAACCAAATTATGGTAATGATGGTAAAAAAAATTTTTCAGGAAGGAAATGCTAAAACTGTGATTCCCTTAGAACTTTTTGGTATAAAAAATAAAAAATAATGTATTAAAAAATGTTTAAAAAATTACATTTTTATCATTTGGAAGGAAATTAAAATATTTTTGAAAATAAATTTGAATAATCACTATTTTAAAGAAAATAACATTTTTGTGAAAATAAAGTTCACCAAATAAAGGTAAATTTAGGTCAACTTTTATTAAGAACATTTTCTCAATCATTTTAAATATAAAAGAGGTGATAATGAAAGGAAAACATGAAAAGTAAAAAAAACATCCATATGAGAATATAGTAGATCTATTTTAAATGGTAAAGGGCTTATAGTTCCATAAAAATAGATTAGATAATAAATTATCTTCATTGAAAATGAGATTGCAACATAAACACATACCACAATGAAAATTATTTAACATGGTTACTATTTAGGTTGAAAAAAAAAGAAATTGACCTATTTAAAGAATTTAAAAATTATAATTTTCAATATGAAATCCATTTTACAAAAATTAATTCCTATAAGTAGTAGAAATTAATTTTTAAATAATAATGAAAAATGAAATGAAAAATCTTTTCAGAAAAATTCATTTTTAAGCATAAAACTGAGTTTTATCCAATCCCTTGCCTAATAATAACCATTATATGAATGTTAAAATTATTTTATTTAATATATTATCTACAAATTTTATTAATATCATTCATAAATAATTTTAATTTAATTTATTAAAATACATTACTGGCATAAAATAATCTTTTTAAAAAATTATCACTTTTCTACCTTCAAATGCCTTTATTTTTTTATAACCAATTTATAACCAATAAATTCATTTTATATTTGTGAAAAAAAATTATTTTTTAAATGTTTAATAATCTGAATAAAATTTTAAATAATATGTATATATATATTACAAAAATAATTTTCACAAACAAAATATTTTAAAACTATTATTTAAGATCAATAATATTTTCTAAGTGAATGAGTAATAATTTAAAAAATTATATTTTATTTAGATACCATATTATATGATTCATTTCATAATGTTTTAGAATTACTCATATATGTTTAGGTTTGTGTGTTTCACAAGCTATCAAGATTCTTTTTATTAAAGATAAATATATTTTAAAATCACAGGGTGTTACATTCTAACCCCTTATAAGAATTTAACCCTCAAAGTTAAGTCACCCGAATGAAAAATACCACAAATTCCTTTTACTCATAAAAACCTTATGATACTATTTCAGTTTATTAAATTTATTATTCCTTCTGATAACTTTAAATGTTTGAGTATTATTACTCCAAAACACTTTATCTATATGATCCAAAATTTATATTAGTTTATCCTTATAAAAAAATAATGCCCCAATGGTATGAATGATGAGTTCAGAACATCTGAAGGATCATGTATGTACTTTATCAAAAGAGATACATGGAATGCATCATAAAATTGATATAGTTTTATAGGAAGCTTCAATTGATAAGCTACAACCTTAATACTTCAATAATATCATAGGGATTGATATATCTGAGGCTTATATATCCACACCTTATAAATCTCATAACATTTTTATAATGAGATATCCATAAGAAAAATTTATCACCAACTTTGAACTCAAAATCTGGATGATAATTATTTTTATAATTTCTTTATGTAATCTATGTTCCCTGGTGTATTGTTAAATAATTATAACCTTATATAACATTTCCTTAGATAGATTAGGTTTGAATATATTTTTTTCTCCCCACTTCATCCAAGTATATTATAGCTTCTTTCCATACAGGGTTTCATGGAGATCCATATTGAAGTGTACATAGATCATGCGGTCATATTGAGGGGGGGGGGGGTGAATCATGTGTGACTTGTTTTTACTAAATTATTTTATTTTCTTAAACCCCTTAAAACCTATATAACTTATTAGGATGAGTGTGTCTTGTATGAAATGTAGAATGAAAATTAAAACAAAACAAAAAATATTTTTTACAAGGTTTAGTATTAAGACCTATGTTCTTTCTATGACCAGTTATACCCCCAGTTACATATTTTTCTCTATATATAGATGGTTATAATTGGGAAAGTACTATTATATATAACATTGAGTCCCACAATGTTCTGATCTAGAGTCACACTAGAGAACACATGTTTGCACCTACACAAGTGTCTCTTGAGTTTGACAAAGGGATCTTTATACTGCATCCCACAGTGTTACCAACATCCCACCGACCTACTAAAGAGTCCGGCTGGAGACTTCCACTTCTTCAGAGTCCCACTGAAGACTTCAAAAGCTTGAGTCACAAAAGATTTGATCCACTTATAGTATGATATTTTAATTTTTGTCCATGAGCTTACTGGATCAAACTAGACCATGTAAAATTCAATAATCTTTGAAATGGTGCTATTCTTGCTGAATTAATAAAACTAATCACCTATAAATGGTTATCTGCCTTAGCACAATACTTCCATGGCAATTCTTTTTTCTGCTGAAGACCCATCCTCACAAAAAAAATGAAAACTCATATACAAAAATCATCTAAAACTATGATAGTAAATCTATCCCGACTCTAGTCTCAAAATTAAGTACACTGATTATTCAATTTATATTGAATATCGATTTCTTAAAGCTACCTGGATGTATAAATCACAATTCATGTTAATATTAGTTGTGCAATAACACACTTGCAAAATTTCCTCAATTCTCATCTTTGTTTATTTCCACAAACATGTAGAATAAACACACACAGACCAATTTTTATTTAATTTGGATGTAATATATGTATTTTATATATGTGAGTCTACATATCTATGGTTATCCAAGAATTAATGCATATGATTTTTTTCTTATGAAATCAAGACAGACTTTCTTCTTACTTTTAATGCATATAGAACCTATATTGTGTTTTCCCAGTGCATGTGGCCTTATCAAAACCTTCACACACACATATAACTTGCATAAAATCTGACCTGTATTTGTTATATGCATGTGAATAATTCACATAAATGTGAAATATGCATTAATTCTATCATATGAACACTCTTCCTTCATGCACAATAGAATGTTCAGTTTGAGGTATATACACCTTCGCAGAAAACAATAGAAGACTCACTCTATGAATTTCTTCTTTCATGAAAAAACCTAAATAAATGTTAAATGTTTATCCTTGTAATATCTTCTTTATGAGATATTGTTTAAGTATACACAATTTCATGGTTTCGAAAATATTTTTGTGAAATCAAAAATGGATACATGTATAGGGGAATGGTGATATCTTAATTGCTTCATGGAAAATTATTCTCCACGACGCTCTATGAGTGTGCGAAGCACATCTTTAATGACTGTAGAATTACTTATACATCACAAAAAAAGAAAATTTATCACATCATTCATGAACCATAGAGATTCACGATACGTAGTTTCTTCGAAAAAATGAGATATTATTCAAAGACAACCAACATCTCATGGGTGTTGGACTCAGTATTTATAGGAAAATAACAACTGTTTTGTGAACTGAATAACACCATGATTTACGAGAAGATGATCATCATCATAGAAAATATTATATTCTATACACATTGTAAATCATTTATTTGATTCTTAATTTTCATATAGAACATATTCTTAGGTGTTTTTTATCACTATTTAATTTTTATAACACTTATAATATGATAAAAAATTATTTGAGCTTCAATAAACAACACATGGAGATCCCGCAGTAAAGAAGTCTTAGGTGAGATCGGTGGAGAAGATGATATCCAGGGATGATCAGACATATCAGAATGTTCATGAAATAGATTAAGTGGTTGTGGAGCGAGGTTGAAGGATATTGAAGCCTAGATGATACAATTAGTGAATCAGATGACCGTAATTCATTTTGGTGATACATTTTTCGATCCCACATTGAAATGTACTTAGCATTCTTATATCCTTTATATTAGAGGCCTTGATGTAAGCCGATCATAAATCGGTTACAAAGTGATCCCATATCTTGCGGGCACCACCCCATGACGGTATCCACCTCAATCACTGTACCACCCAGCACGATGGATCTTTTGCACATATTCACCTCCCTAGGCACACCTTTACCTGCTGGATATGTGTTAGCTAGAACCTTCAGCCATGGTTGACCCTTTGGGTCCCACATTTGGTGGATGTTGAGCTGACTTTTTATTAGTCAATAGTTCAGCTTATTATTTATATACTATACCAATAAACTCTTATCCAAACTCCTAATAAAGTTAAAACCCATTAAAAACTTCATCAAAGTGAAAAATAAATAATTCCAACTCTTCCAATATTGTAAAATCACTGTCAATAACCAATGAAACATGTTTTTTAAACTACTCACCCATTAAAATATCATCATATTAAAACATTCATTTACCTTTTCATATTCTCACATTATCAAAAACAACTTCAACTTCACCAAATCAATTAGTCTCTAAAATCTCCCCCTTTGGATTTTTTTCGATACCTTTTTTATTTTAAAATTCAATGAAATAATCTCATTCTTATTATAAAAAATTGCAAACATTTAAGTATGGTAAGAGATTCTCATTTTCTAAAAAATCATATTCTAAAAAATTATCTTACGTTCTAACATTTATTTTTATATTTACTTATAAGAAGGATGAAATCACTAATAACAATTAAATGATCTAATATTAACCAAGTAAAAGTCTACGTGAGAAATGATTTGTGTAAAAAATAAGATTGATTAAATATAACATCAATTCTATGATTGAATCTATACCATGTGAAACCAATCACTAAAACGTTTTAGGAATTGATAAAAATATTTTCAACTAACCCCCTACATACATACCAACAAATAGATTAGAGACATTGTAGTGAAAGAATGAATTTACCCTTTCAAATTACCCTTCCCTTTTTCATCATGTAATAAATCAATCCCCTTTTAAAATTTATGAATTTTTATCATGAAAATTGAAGAATATGATCAGTATTCCTCAATGATGATAAGATTAAATTTCCTAATTTTTTTAGAATTGTCAGAATCATACCTCACCAGAACTTATGATATTCATATAATGCCAACTGTGATAGAAATATCTGATGGATAGTCTTCTATGATCCCCCACTAGAGATTCACACAATACATTATTCATCATAACATTAATTTATCCAGTATAATCTCCAAGTACCGTCTGAAATTAATTGAGATGATAAAATGATATAACATGATGCCAATAGTATTCAATGATGGAAATATTTATAACTGTAATATATTCAATGATTTTATAATTTTAGGTCTCCCTCTAAATATATGATTCACCTATAATCCCCTACATGAAAAAAACACAATATATATGGGAATAAGGTGGTTCTTAAATGCTATTTAATTTGAGAAATTGGGACGAGAGTTACTTCTCAACCCAAAAATCTTCTTATATGAAAAAGTATTGTTCAGATTTTATAACCAATAAATTTCATTTTCCCTACTTGTTCCAACTTTCTTATCTATTCCAAATTTTTTGGCCATATGATTAAACATTGGTTTGGAACATCTCTAGTCTTCACTTTGTGTGTAGACTTATTTTTCCCAACATGAGAAGGTATATATTCTTTATATTTTTTTTCCAAGAATTATTCTTCACCATATTACCATGTGAAACTACTTTTACTACACTGTCTAGACATGTTTCACCTATCCCAGACAACATTTGCATTCAGCAAGTTACCTCTTTTAGGAATATTTTCAAATTATTCATCAGAGATAACTTTCACGAAATCCATCATGATATTTCATTCCTATATTGATTATTTATTTAATTCTATATTTCTTCATTCAGTATGAATGTTCATGGACAATTGAAAATGGTCCATGATATAAAATTTCCAATAACAATATAATAATCTCTTATTTTGCGAGACACTCTTCACATCATTCTCTATAACTTTTTTGGGAGTTATTTATTTAACATCCTTCTTCTTTTTTTCACATCCCAAGGCTGACGTGTCATCTTCATCTCTTACTTTATTCACTATATATTATGGTATTCTATTTCCATCAAAATATTATTTGTGCATGATTGGTACATACCATCACTTATCATACCAATTCTATTGCAATAATCATAGAAATTTTTAGTGAAATAACATCTATTCTTGATAAAATGATTCTATTTCTATGAATTTTTCTTTTTTTGAATAGGTTTCCACTTCCCTTTATCTTTTCACCCCCTAAATGCATGCATTATATAATTTTCATATAATGAAATATTATGCGAACAATTAATTTCCTAATGCTCAAACTTTCAACAGAACAAATAGTAGACAACAAACCTTGATTTCTTCTTTCTAGACTTATTCTGATATTCATTAACATTTTGATACTTTTGGGTAGTATATTTATTATTTTCTTGTTTTTTTGGGTAAAAAGAATTTATCTTCAACCAATTTTGTACAAACTTTAAATTTGAATCTGTACTAGTCATGAAATCAACATCAGAACCCATAGATTTATCAGAAGAAAGGGTTACCATCTTTAGAGAGTCTACAGTTGATTTCTCCTTGGATAATATCAAGCAATTAATATCACTATATTAATACCTTTTAGAAATAGAAATCTTACCAAATGAATCCTTGAAAATACTTCTTTTGTCAATATGTAGGGAAGTATTGGCTTGTGTCATTTCCACACTTGTCAATTTCACTTAATGTTAAGTAAAATTTTAACTGAGATCAATATTATCATCTTCAAAAAATTTCATGCTTTCTTCCCATTTAATCTTCATATTTTGAATCTCATCTTCATGCATTTGATTTACCTTTATTAGAAAATTATCAAGATCATTGATATTTTTTTCTTTTTCATTCAACTGAGAAATATTGAAATTCAGATATATAATATTAATCTTTTCAATTTAATGGATAATTTATCTAAAGAAAGTCTCAAAATAATGTTTCTTATAGATATTACTGTGCAATTCTTTAATAGTACAAACATATATTTCATTTCAAATAGATATTGTTTCAAACTTTTCTTTCACATGTTTTGTGAGTGTATTAGATATTCCAACATTTTTAGTTAATGACTATTTTATAGAATTTTCCTCTTCTTCTAGATGTAATATTTAATCTTGAATTTTCATGAAAACTGTAGTCATAAATGTCAAAATTTCATTGTGAACATTGTTCAATTGTATTCTGATTTATTAATCGATTAAATAATCATCAAAGCATCAACAAGATTCATAAAAATTATAATCAAATGATTTTACTGAACAATTTACACTATAAGTTCCTTTAGCTAATAATAGGTATTCATTTATCGATGAATTATTATTCAGCTAATTTCCCACTCTTTTCATCCAGTTTTTCTAAGATTTTGACTAAAACTAAAACATTTCTAACATCAAGAGAAGGGATAATATTTTACATATGAATCCATTTTGAATTTTTTTTAAACTCAAATATGAACTTCATATATTTTAGATAAAAATAATTATACAAGTATATTAGATCTAATCAGGGGTGGCCAATCCTCTAATACAAGTTTAAGTCTCCAAGGATCGTACAATCACGCTGAGGGGGGGGGGGGTGTGAATTAGGTAAAACTTTTTTTTGATAAATTATTTTCTTTTCTTAAAGCCCTTCAAGCCTCTATCACTTTTTAGGATGAGTGAATCCTATATGAAATACATAATGATAATGAAAACATAACACACAATATTTTTTATAAGGTTTGGTACTAATACCTACGTCCTTGTTCCAATAGGTTTTAACCCTGTTTACAAATTATTCACTATACATAGACTGTTATAATAGGGAAAATACTATTCCCTTCAACATTTAGTCCCAAAATGTTTTCCACTTGAGTCCCACTAGAGAGAAAATGTTATAAACTAAACAAGTGACTCCTGAGAACCATAGGTGGATCTTTATACAACATCCCACAATGTTACCATCATCCCACAAGCCTATTCTTGAGTCCCACTAGAGACTTACACTACTTCAGATTCCCACTGATGACTTCACAATATTGAGTCAAACAAGATTTGATCTAATGATAGGATGATCTTATATAATTGCTTCATGAGATTAGTGGACCAAACTAGCCCATGTTCAATTCAAGAATATTTTCATTAGTGATATTATTTCTCAAATTAATAAAACTTATCACATGTAAATGGTCATCTTACTCAGTACCAAATTAATCTGGAAGTTCATTCTTCTATTGAAGACCCGAACCCATTAAACACTAAAAAATCAAATAACAAAATATTCTGTTATTATGATACAAAACTATCCCTAATTCAGTCTAAAAAACTAGTACATTGATTATGAAATTTATATTTCATATGAAATTATTCAAACAACAGGCATGTGATAAGTAAAATACATATTAATCTTACTTTGTCAAATATCACACTTTCACAATTTCAATTATTTTATTCCTTATTTAGTTCCACACACATTTTTTATAAATACACATTATCCAATATTTATTTAACTTGGATGAAATGTGTGTGTTTTAAACACGTGAGTCCATATTTGTATGGTTATATAATAACTCATTCATATAATGTTTGTCTTAAAAAATACAAACACACTATCCACTTTAATTTAATGCATGTACTACCTGTATTGTGTTTTCTCAATGCGTGTGGCATTCTCAAAAACTTTTCATGCACATATCACTTGGAAAATCAATGAACTACCTTTTTTTCTATGCATGTGAATCACACACGCGTATACGAATTATGAATTAATTCTGTCTCATTCACTTTATTATTTTATGCAAAACAAATGATCAGTTTGAGGTACATATTCCTTCACGAGAAATAAGGGAACAGTCACGGTATGAATTTCTTCTTGCATGCATAAACATTAATGAATATTAAATTTTAATGCTCACAAGATATTATTCACAATATGGTATTTTATTATTCAAAATTTCAGGATTTATCAGAGAATTTTGAATAAAAAAATGGATAAACACGTAGGGGTATCATGATATATTAATTTCTTCTAGGAACACTTATATTCATGAATCTCTATGAGTGTGAAAAGAAAAAATTACATGTATGTGGAATTACTTATTCTTCTCACAAAGGGAAAATGAGTGACATCTTTTGGGAAGTAAAGTGATTCATGATACTTCATTTCTATGGAAAATGAGTGTTTCTTAAAAAATATCCAACATCTCAAGGGAATAGACCTCCGTATTTATAGGAAATATACAATTGATACATGCACTAAAAAACTACATTATTTGAGACAATATGATCGTCATCATGAAAAGTATAATTTTTTTTACAAACTTCAAATCATCGATTTGATTCTTAATTTTTATATAGAACTAATTCATAGAAAATTTCAATCATCATGGATTTTTTAGAACACTTGGAAGATGATAAAAATTATTGACTCAAGATTCATTATAAATCACATGGAGAGCCCACTATAAAAAAGTCTCAGGAAATCTCAGTGGAGAAGATTAAATGTAACACTGATCAAATGGATCAAGATGTTAATCAAATAGATCAGATGTTTGTGGAGTGATGATAAAATATCTGATAGCCTAGATGAATTTATCGATGAATCATAAGTCAATAATTCTTTTCGGTGACACAATATTTGATCCGACATCAAAACACACTTAGAATTTATCTCTCATTTATATTACAAGTCATGATGTAAGTCGATCAAAAATCGATTACAAAACACTCCCAACTATGGATATCATTTCCCCATACTGGAAAAAACCTTTTCCACCATTCCTCCTCAAAAAATGGATCTCTATCATATATGTACCTCCCTAGGCACACCTTCCCCCACCGGCTATGTGTTAGTTATCTCCCTCAACCGTTGTGGACACTTTGGGTCCCACATATGGTGGAGGTTGAGCGGGTTTTTTCTGAGTCAATAGGTTGTATTATTTTAAATAAAATACTAATAATCTCTTATCCAAACTCCCAATTAAGTGAAAACCCTCTAAAAACTTCATCAAAGTGCAAAAAAAAATCCAAACTCTTAAAATATTATAAACACTATGACAATAACCAATGACAGATATTTTATGAAGCACTGAAGTTTTCAACAATCATCACATCAAAACATTCTTTGAATTTTTCATATTCTCTAAATATTGAAAACAACTTTAACTTCAACAAATCACTTGGCCTCTTCACATAAGAATTATTGAATGAAAATTATTTTTAAAATAAAACTCCACCTAAGGAATGTGTTGATTCCAAAGTCCTTTGAAGTCCACAAATCAATCAATCATCATATCTTCCTGGTATTGAATGGTTCTATCTGAATGACAAATTTTAGTTGGATTATATTTAGTTATAAAGCTCAAACCATATTCAAATATTATTGAAGGCTTATCCAAAACATAGAGGTAATTATCAAATCACGATTAGATACAATTGTGCTTGGTACTCTATTTGACCTTACAACTTCTTTAATGTATAACCCAAATATATGATCAAGAGATAAATATTATCTGATAGTAATGAAATGTAATATTTTCACAAATTTGAATAAATAAAACCCAAATATTATTATACCCTTTTTATGTCTTGGAAAGTCCCATGATGAAAACCATGGTGATTTTTACTCATTTACACTTAGGTATTGGTAATGGTTATAACATCCACTTAAAATCATGTCTCTCTTCCTTAAGTTTCTAAAACACCAAGAAATGAGATACATAATCCAAAATATATCTCTTTATATTACACCACTACAAATTAACTTTAATATATCTATATATATTCATACTTGTTGGATGAATAGAAAATGATAAAATATGATATTCATCCAATAACTCCTTAAATTATGGTATCGACATGACATAAAATTGGTTTTTGAATCTTATCATTCTATCATAGTAAAGGATGAAATTTGGAATAATCTTTACCTTATTTTTTATCTCTATATCCTCCTTATGTTCTAATTTAATCTTAAAATAAATAGATGGTTGAATACTTATCTAATAAAGACATGACATTTCTTCTTTTCTTATGATTGGAAGGTTTATCCATAGAAAATCCAAATGTATTGGATCTCTTTAAATCCTTATCATGAATAAACTATTATAGTTATTCTCACTCAGTGCATCAACCACCTTGTTCACCATCCTATGGTGGCAGTGAATTGAAGATTTATAATCCCTAATCACTTATGACCATCTCCTCTGAATAATATTTAACTATTTTTATTTGTATATATAATTCTGGATTTTATAATTTGTATATATGTCACAAATTTCACTATAAGGATAATTCATACATATCTTCAAATAAAAAACTATCTTTTCCAGTTCTAAATCATGATTTGGGTAATTTTTCTCACGAACCTTCTATTATTGTGAGGCATAATCTACTTATATGTCATTCAAAATGAAAACACATCCCCATCCCTTATTGGAATCATTAGTATAGATCACAAACCCATCTCTATTAGAGGGTAGTTTGATAATAGGCGCACTGACCAACCTTATCTTCAGTTCCATGAAATTTTATTTACATTCATTAATCCAAAGGAACTTGGATTCCTTCCATTCCAACTTTGTTAGTGGATTTTATAGTTGTAATAAATTTCACACAATGTGTTGGTAATATTTTACTAACCTAATAATACTATGGTTTTTGATCACCATGAAAATTTATGTTCTCACTTTCTCTTTGAATATATAATAATTTCAACTATAAATACTATAGAAAACTATTCATGTAAATATTTAAGGGATATATTCATTTGATCTATAATGAAATTGGGGTAATTAGTAAGTCTAAATTAAATAACCATAAATTCATAATGATTATACCACATATAGAAGTATTTCTTAGATATATACTACTTTATAACCCTAAAATAATGATATATTTATCAGATTCCAACCTTTTGAAAGTATACAACTCCTTGAAGTTGATAAAAAAATTCATCAATATGGTGTATTAGGTAATTTTTCTTAATAGTTATATTCTTAAGTTGTCGATAATCAATGAAAAGATGCATTGAACAATATTTATTCTTAAAAAAAGAACCGGTGCACCCTATGGGGACACATTTGGACAAATGAATACCTTATTAAGATTATCCTGGAGCTACTTATTCAATTCATATAACTTAATCTGGACCATTATATAAGTGTTATATTAAATAAACATAGGACCATTTATAAGATTTGTTTGATTACTCAACTCCATGTTTCGAGGGAATGCTAAGAAACTCTTAGAAAAATACATTAGAATATTCCCACACAATAGGAATATCTTGAATAATGTGTTTCTACCCAATAAGCTTAGATAGATTCCCCTCATAAATAGTTAATAAGACACAAAAAATAGTAGTAATTTCCATTGGAGTTGATATTAATTATCGCACTGATATAAAATTATTGGTTCATTTGGGATAAAAATATGGATTCCATTATTTGAAAATTTATATGGGATTTGTATAAATAAATCCAATCCAATCCAAAAATTTCATAAAATTTAATAAGAGGGAGAATCAAAATATTTGTAGGAATCACATTCCCACAAACATATATCATAGAGGTTCTATATAATTGAGATATAACCATCACACAATTAGGAGTTTTTATTATTATTAAATGTATAATCATGGAGTTGGTGATGTGATAACCTTATAAAATTCATCATATATAAAATAGTGGGAATAAATAGAATAAAATAATGAATTTGTAGTTCTATTGTTGATGCTAAGTGTAATTTTACCACTTCCTTCTCATGACCCACTTTGGATGTTGTGATCACATGAGATTTCACTTTTCATATTGGCTTAAGGGGCTATTGATGCTAGTTTTCATCATTAACCATTGGATTCATGTACTAGTTTTCAAAATTCCCATAATGCTTATTGTTGTGTCATTGAAGTATGGGTGATGTATTTGGTTGATCATTCTCCAAATTATTTTTGTTGACATTCCTTTTTCTATATATTAAACATTATCATGATTTATGGCCTTATTTTATACATAGAAAACATTTAGTACTTTCCTTATTTTAATTTCCCCTATTCTTCCATCAATGATTTTGGAATAAAGAAATATTCATTTTCTATCTTCTGTGGGTTTTATTATTAGAATTTCCTAGATAATCCTTCATTATATTTTTATTGAACTATGATAATGATTGGAATCCAAACTCTCCACTTATGACTTGAGAGAACATCGAATGATTTTTCTATAGCTGCTAAAGCCCCTTATGTCTAACACCTTTAAGAGACGTAGTTTTAAGATACTATAGAAATGATCAATTTTTCTTATAGGGTTGGCGATAAGACCAGAACAATACAACCAAAATCTTGAAAAATTTACCTCATAGGTACCAATAGATTCATCATCCTTTTTCTTAAGCTGAAATAAATCCCTTTACAATATCATGATAACAGTTTTTGGAAATTACTTACTAAAAAAATACACACATATACTCCTTCCATTCTAAGGGGTAAATTTATTCTTAATGATTTATCTTATTAATAAGAATCATCGTTTGATCTTCTTTTCCTTTCAAATGATACACCACATGGAAATTTTTTTCCTTATTTTAGAAATGGAGAATGAAATATATTTTTATTGTTAGTAATACATTGTTCAAACACTAGTGGATCAAATTACCCAATGAAATAAGGTGGATTTTGACTCATTAAAGACTTGAAAATGCATTAATCCCTCCTATGACCACTTTTAATCTTAGTGTGATTAATGACTTCAGATATTTGTGCACACATAGAAATAAGATTTATTATTTCAGCTCCAATTAAATTAAATTTATTAAGAGGAAAATTTAAACACTATCTGCCATAGCTATTATTAACATGATTTTTCTAGTTCCAGCTGTTAACTGAAACAAAATATTATAATATAAGAATCAATATACAATAATTAGAGTGAGAAATAATATAATAATGAAAGTCATTACTGAGATTTATTAAATTATAAAACCTTCTTATTAACTTATAAAACTTTTAGGCTCACCATATATAGATTTTAATTCATTACAGGTTGTATTATGTTCTACCTCATATTTTTTATGACTCAATATCAAAAAATAACCAAACTATTAACTGATACCCACTGAGGTGACCTGAATATTATATATAGAAATATTTCATCATTTTAGATGAATATTCGATACATTTTACAATAATACATACCCAAAAACCATAAAGTTTTTGTGTCATTGAAGACATGATAAATAGAAAACTTATTTCATGAAAAATATTCAACATCTCCCATAATGATATTCACTCATATAACCCTTCTTAAAAGTATCCAACTTAAAACCTTTCATCATGACCTAGGGAAAATAGAAACATAAGAAAGGTTGATAAGAGATTATCAATATGGGTAAACATTAGAAATATCAATTGATGATCATTTTTAGGGTCACGATAATCATAAATTTATGAGAGCATGATTATATATATAAAGTTCAAACACAATCAATTGTGGATCATAAATCATGAGTCATAGTATAATATTTAAGCACTTCAAAATACATGAGTCATAAGGGTGAAGAATGATAAATAAATAATCATGATCTATTAAAGAATATCATAATCATAAGGGAAATTTATAGGAATTTTGGCATAGTCATGAGCATACAAAATCATTTCATTAGTCAATGATCAAGGCCAATAACATCATCACATAGTGGAAAAAGTCTTATAATGTTTCAATTTCACTCCCCAAACACTTTTCATCCATGTAATGGGTTCCCTACCAATCCCATTCATATTATAAATCAAAAAATAATGCATTTTCAGGTTTTTATAGATCCAATCATGAAATAATGAATACCATAGATATGTGTTTCAAAATATCATACGAACATTCATAAATTCTTCATAAAAAAACCCATAGAAGAGAAATATGTTTTATAAATATTTCCATGTCACTTAGTAATAATACATATAGAGAAAGAACATAGTCAGTATCATTAGACCATACCCCTAGTGAAGTGTAGAAAAATAAAGGATGTTGATGCAGATGAAAAATACATATAAAAGTACATTCAAATATTATTTGAAAACAAGATAAAAATGACCTTTTATTTTGATATTTTTTTAAAAAATTCCAAGAATATTTAGAAAATGATATTCTTTACAAATAAACATGGATAATTTTACATTAATATTTAAAAAATAAATTACCATGACTATAGTAAAATCTATTCATCTCGATAACATAAAAAAGATTACTTTCACAACTTTTTTGTAAAATGGAATAAATATCCTATTCAGAAACATTGTTAAATTTCATGTTTAATCCTCTAAAAGAAGTCATATTTAATTGATAATGGATTTAAATAATCAATAGATTGTCAAAAAGAATAATCTTGAAAACTTTTTATATAATATAGAGATTGAAGAAAATGTTTTACGTCCAATGAGGAAACAATATTGAATTTTCTTAAAAAACATTATCAATAATTTTAAATAAAAAAGTGAGAATAATTAAAGGAAGACATGAAAAAAATTAATTATATTAAAATAATATATATGGTTTTTAATAGATAAACAATATATTATTCTCCAAAAGGATAACCAAGTGTAAATAATCATGATTAAAAATGATATTGCTATATAACCTCTTATTGCAGGGATAATGTATAACCATGGTTACTATTTATAATAACCGAAAATGAAATTAAACTATTTAAAAAATTTGTTGGGAAAAAATCGCTCAAGGTGTACCTTTGGTATGATTTTTGTGTGATTGTGTTTGTTGAAAAATTTAGATGATCACATACCATATTTCATGGGCCGCGTACCACGTTCTGGGAACTGTACAAAGAGTGGTGGAAACGGTACACCAGAGCGGTCCATGAAATAAAAAATAGTTCATGGAGAAAGGTGATGCGGTATGATGATGGCGTATCATTGAAGAAGGTTAATGGGTATGTAAGAGCAAAGGTAGTATGCAGACTAAGTGAAAAAATGGTGCACGGAATGAATGCGGTTCATGGTGGCCAGAGGATCCGTATATGGTGGAGGCTGTATCGAATCAAGGATTTCATAAATCTTGGATTAGCAGATTAAGTGGATATCTTTGTCTATATAAGAATAACTAATCCCATAAATTGTAAGGGATATAGAATATCATTATAGAACATATGTTTGATCTGGGATTTCGGTAAAGTCTGAGGGAAGTTTGGGAGGGAGAATTCCATGAAAGTTGAAGTGGTTTGCACGGAAGAAATTACACTGAAGGTTTTTACTAAAAATTGTAATCATCATAAGACACGGTATGTGGAGAAAGAAGGAATGGTACGCTGGTTGTTAGTGAAGGTAGTCCGTGAATAAAGAACAGTTCATAGACAAAGGGTGATTCATAGCGGAGGTTCACAGAATCAGTATGCAGTAGTGGTATGTTATAGCGAAGGTGGAGGCAGTCCGAGGATGAAGGGTGGTTTGTAGTAGTGACAATAGTATGCGAAGGAGGTGATGTGAATTCCATACCCAGTACACAGTATGTGGTGAAAAAAGGTGGTTCTCAATTTTCACAAGGATACTTGTGAAAGATTCATATATTTTTGTGAAAGTATTTTCTGATACCAAGCAGTACCTGTGAAGGTAAACTTAATCCATGGAGCATACAAAGGCGGTGACCCTTTCCACCAACAGTGAGTCAGAGAAAGAGGAATAGAGAGTGACCCCTAGGGATGCAATGAGAATAACCTAATCCTGGTAAATGTAGTGAGACTGGGACTAAAAGATCTATCCCAAACATTGTACTCATTCTTGGCCGTGAGACTTAGTGAATTTGGTACATCGAAATAACTCCATTGTATGATCCATGGACGTAGCCCAGTGAGGGTGAACCAAGTAAATTTTTTTGTGTCCCATGAATGATTTCATATCTGTTCATATATCTCAATGGTAGGAAGAGATAATTGTTTATTGTCTTACAATGAAACAAGATCCAAAGGGGAGAAAGTTTTAATCTATCATACACTGATTTACCCCCCTCTCAGGGTATTAGATCTAGTGGACCAAAGAAAAGTTGTGAAAGATGATTGAAAATAAGGAAAATATTTTATAAAATTATATTCTTATAAGTGTTATAAAATTTATTATAAAATAAGAATGCAAAACAAAATGAAAACAAGTTTTAGAAAAAAGGTGTTTTTAGCATCAAATCGAATTTAATAGAAATAATTAACTAGTAAAAACCATTAGATGAATGTAAAAATATTTTATTTAATATTTTATCTTAAAATTTCATTAAAATCATTCATTTATTATGGTTAATTTAATTTATAAAAATATACTACTTACGCCAAATATTTTTTTTCTCTAAAAAACTACTCTTTTTTACCATCAGATACATTTATTATCTAATAAATTCAATTTATACATGATTAAGAAATAATTATTAATAAGACTAATACCCAAAAGAATTTTTTAATTAAAACATATTTGAAAAAAAATGTTCATAAAAAAAATACATAAAATAATTCTTTATGATCAATAGTTTTTCCAAATTAATTTAGAAATAATTTTTGATAATTTTATTTCATTTAAATAAAATATAATGTGATTCAATTTATAAGGTTTTATAATTATTCACATAATTTTGGTTTTCATTTTTTCCCAATATATAGAACGAAATTATTTATTAATATAAAATATATTATGAAATTTTTGGGTGTTACCTGACTCATGAATGAGTGAGAATAAACATATTTAATAGGATAAAAAAAACTTCAAGGTAAATACCAATGAAAAATGATAATATAAAAAACCTTTGTATAAGTGAGTAATCTTAAGGAAGATAATAAATAATAACCCATATATTCTCTACTACTATAAGTATTATGAATTTATGGAATTACCCAATCATTTGAGATATAATATTCAGAATTCATAATATATGAGTTAATAGAGGATCTCAAAACATAGATAAGTCTACAAAGATTGATTTTGATAATACCAAATTTCAAAGGAAACCTTTCGGTCTTCAAGGAGTTAAAATTACAAGAGATATATTTATTTCTAGACCTTTCTAACTACTACCACACCACATGAATCCATGAAGGGGAGAATGCCCATCATTGAAGCATATTCCTCATTTGTGAGAACAATACACCATTTAGTCCATTAATACTGAAGAAATGATGAAGTATCCAAACAACTAGTGCTAAGAAATCCATATACCATCATAAGAACTATTTTAGTGGATCTTTCTCCCTAGGAATATTGGGAGAATAGATACTTTAAGGGAGGATCTTGTGTCTTGTTTGGGATCTATATATGTGTGGTGGATACTGAATTTGTAGATAGAGGATCCTATTCCTTGAGTATGTGAAGTTGATACCAACCAGATATGATATGCAAGTAGAGGATTCCGCACCCTAAGTACATGGAGTTGAGGCCGATCTGATTTGAGGATTGTGAGTGAAACCCACACTTCGACAAAACCATACCACCAGGGACGGTTACAAGCCCTGATAATAGTATGATCATCCTACTTGAACCTAGTGACCATAACCATGTGTTTAAATTTAATATATTTTCTATATCACATCAAAATGGAGTTCAATTCCCAAATGAACCACACCTATATGGGTATAAAATTTTGGATAAGCTATTTATTCACCTGAAATTGACACATAGTTAAAGAGTTCATGAAACCCCACAAAGTAGGAAGTGGGTATTTTGGTGGTCATTTATCGAGAAACATGTTGAATTGGGGGAGGATATATGAACCCAAATTAGTGAATCATATTAAGGCTAAGAGGTTTTTTAGGAGTTTCTACAAAGATGAAGTGGTTTTGTAGAGTTTTTCTATGTTGTAATAGTATTTTATTAAATTTTATAATTTATTATTTAATGTTAAAATATTAACATTATTGAGAACATAAATAAAATAATATTTTTGAGTTAAAAAATTTATCTTATGGAGTCTAATGAATCAAGTTCATTGGATAAACACTGCTTGTCTGATATTAAAGGATAGAGTTTAGTGATGCATATTTATCAATTCTTTCTTTCATATACCTTTAGAAAAATCATTGATTGATATAGATATAATGAACCTTTACTTTTATTAAAGATACAAAAATGAACAATAATGATAGATTCTATGATCCAAGCTTATTTTCAAAAGAAAGTTTAAGGTGCGACTGTACAAATATTATAATATAGAGACGCGAAGTTTTACTTGACTGATGTTACCAGCTAAAGGTGGAGGTATATATAGTTTAAGTCTCAATGTTTTTGAAATTAAATGATTCCTTGTTTTATGATTATAATGATATGATGTTAGAGAGATAATAAGCCTCACTAGATATTTATTTATGAATTTTTATGGTTAGTGGAAGTCTATAGAAGTGTTGAAAAAAAGTCTTTGTGAAATGTCATTGAATACGGGGTATCAGATTACCTTTTACATTGTAATCCAATATTATTTACTAGATAGACCATAACTGTAAGTTATTTTGTTATAATTTTAAACAGATGTGTAAAATAAAAGTCATCGGATTGAGTTAACCATACGAACTATTTCAATGTCTTGAGACAGGAGAATGTTTTCTTATGTATAAAGTATATCAGGTAAAAATTTACAAAAGTATTATGTGAAGTAAATAAGATTAAGAATGAAAATAAATGACTTTCCTCATCATTTTAATGTAGTATATGTATAAATTGTATCAATCTTATGTTGATAAGTGAAGGTACCAAATAAAGGTGTCTGATGCAATTCGTGAGATGATGAATGTTTTTGGAAAATGAATTATGATATGTTTCTTTGATGTTGTATAGGAATAAAATTTTGAGTGTTACCGATTGAAATAATTCTAGGATGGTCTGAAGACAAGATTCACAGATGGTTTTAAGATTGTTTAATGAAAAGTTTTAAGAAAAGATCATATATTTTTAGGAGATTTTAACATGGTAAAACAATGGAATGTTATTATTATGACAGTAAAAACATTTAGTAAGAAGTTTTACATTAATATTTTCTCTCATATCTAAAATTTTGGATAGGAAATTCATATATAAAGGGAGTGAGTGTGTTGAGAAGACATAGATATTTTTTATTTCTAGATAATGTACCATAGAGGTGGAGAGTATATTAGATGAAAATATTGTTTAGTAATCAGTCTAATAGATACAGAACAATGTTTCCTCCCATTTGGTATTAGATCAAGAGTAGAAAAATATTAAATAATGAATAATCAGGTGAGATGATTGGTTTATTAAGTATCAGGAATGAAAAAATGAGATACATATAGAGTTTCGTTTTCCAATAGGCTATAAAAGTGATCATAATTATATGGGCATCAAATCTAGTTTTATTACAACAAGTACACTATAAAATAATTTGTTAAATGGAAAATATCATAAATAAGTATAGAAATATGTTCTTCCAAGATACATTGTAAGAAAGTGAAGAAGAAGAAATGGATATTAGAGAGAAGAATGTGTAAAGAAAACAGAATAGTGGAAACATACTAAATACTATTATTGATGGTTTATAAAGTTGTTACAAAACAATTTTATATCATTTATCTATGTTAGGATCACATGTAGTATCAATTAAATACAGTGATTTTAAAGTTCAATGACATTCCCTACTTACTGTAACCAACAAAATGATTATTTTCTAGTAGTTGTGATGTCTTGGATTATATCCAAACAATTAAAAGGTCTATCTAATCTTATTGAGTATTAAACCTTATAAATACCAATGTTCTAGTGGTTTCTCTTGTTTTCTTGGTTTCCAGAAGAGCCATTTCTTACTTACCAAAAGTGAAGGTTATTTTTTAAGTAAGAAAACATAAAGAGAGAAGATCACTGATTCACCCCTCAACCTTTTAATGATCACATAGAACCTAATTGATCATTTCAAGTGGTATAGAGGGTGGATTTATTTTTATACTAATTGATGAAGTTTAGAGATAAGTAAGGATTCAATGGATGTGAAGAACTTTGTTAATAGTAATTGGATTCCTATATTAAATAGAATGAACTATAAAATCTATAAGGAAATTTTTTTACCTTATCATATATCTATTAGCTATGAAGTTCTTGAAGCCACCATATATGGATTCCCTCCTATTTGTGAGGGTGTTCCCTTTACATATTTTTATAAGAATAATTTGGATAATTATGGGTGAGGTTTTAATTATATACTTTACTCACTAAGAGAAATTTTATTGCTAATGGTGAAAGGAATTAGAGAAAATAAAGGCATATGTGACATGATGAAGAACATTTATAAAGGATATTAAAAATTGAAGAAGGATATGTTTTATATTTGGAGATTAAAGTATAAATATATTAATATGGGTGATGATAAATCTAATGGTGACTTTTTTACAATATTTAATGACAATATAAGAACCATAAAATAATTTAGTGAGAATTTGAAAGATTCGGCCATTTTTGATAAGATTCTATGAATTATTCTAGATAAATTTTATTATAAGGTATCTTCTTTAGAAGACAGATACCATGAAAATTTATCTCAAGATGATATTCATAGAATTATCATCACTTACGAAATAAGAATGTAAAATGCTGTTAAGAAAAAATATAAGGATGATGGGGAAATTTCTTTAAAAATTAAATGCAAGGATTGTGTGATAGGGTTACCAAAGATTTGGATAGAGACTATGATACTGAATAAGAATAATTTAATAGATTTGATGAATTTATGTCTCTTTTTTAGAAAACTATGAAGAGAGGCATGTGTAAGCACAATGTAATGTCACAACATATGTGTTTTAGGTTCAATACCATTTAACATTTCACATAAAATTTTCCCTGATGAAATGAAGATAAAGATAGTGATGAATATAGAGAGTCTAGAAGATCTTTAAATAAAATTGATGAAAAATCAATGTTTTTTTCTAATGAAAATGATATATTTTTTAAAATATAATAACAAGAACCTTTTTTTAAATTATAGAAATATATTGACAATGAATTGGAAGTATAAATATTCAGTAATGATGGTGCTGATAAACTGATTCTTACATATGTTAATCATAAAAAAATCACCATTGAGGAAAGTATCTGCACTAAATTAAAATAAGAATAAGAGACTCATATGGAGTTTTTTATAGTTATTTGAAATAATGTCTCAAAAATATTATTAAGTTTGAAAAGGGTCAAAATAACTTATAAGAAAAAATTTTTAGAAAACAATCAATAATATTTTCTTGAAGAAAAACATTTGTTTCTAAAAGAGATTGATTCTCTAATGATATTACTTAATGAAGTAAATAATATTAAAATAAACAGGATAAAGAACTTGATCTAAAAAAAAGACTTATTGAAACTGATCGAGGAATAATAAACTTTCAAAACTCAGTTTTAGAAGTTAATACTTTTTTTTAGAAATGTAAACCTCAAAAGGATAAAACTAATTATCCTCATATGTTAACAATAATGTTTAATATTTTTAAAAGAACAATAAATTTAAGAAGGACATTTATGTAGAAAAAAATAATATTTTAAAATCATAAAATTTATATGGTTTCAAAGTTTAAAACAAAAACTAAAATACTAAAGATCGTGTTTTGGTTGATAATAAATTTATGTATATGAAGAATATATTGAGATTTTACAAAAACATTAGTACATAAAAATGTTCCAAGGTGGATGGTAAAAAAGTTAATGAAAGGAAGGTAGAAAATTTTGAATAGAGTGTATTTTATTGAATAAAATATGATTTCTATGGATATTGAGAGTATTTTGGATTCCTTCGGAATGAAAAAGATGTTTTGGTACAATCATATATACTATAATGAATCTAGGATAAATTTTAGGTAGATTATGTGTGGGATTCAACCTACTTAAAGAAGACAACCTGAGAAAGTCATTTTGAAGAGTGAAAATGGATTCTAATATCTCAAAAATATTTTTGAAAGATGTGATAATACAAGTAATATTGAAAACTAATTTATTGTTATGTTAATAACAAATAAAATTTTAAAAAAAATCTCAAAATGCACATGAAAAGGAGGAAAAAGATAAGGATAAGGCCTTAGTTATTGAAACTTCTCTTAAATATACTAAACGGGAACGACCTTGGAAAATGAACAGTGGGTTTTATTCTTGTATAAATAGATATTTTTAGTTATTTATTAATTTAAAATATTAAAAATAAGGGAAATTAAAATTTGGAAATGATGATTTCCTCAAAATCTAATGCAAATGATATACCATCATTGGGGAAGAAAAGCTAAAAACCAAAAGAGCCATATTTTTTGGCAGACTGAAAGATATATTATTGAGTGTTTCCAAATTTCTTGATTAATTAAATGAATATTTTTTCATTAGGTTTTGTTTTTAAAAAAAAATTAAAGATTAAAAATGTTTCACAAAAGGAAAATAAACCAAGGGAAGCTTTTTTAAAGTTAGTGATATGGAGAGTTCTCTCAATATAAGAATGATGGGAGAAAATAGGATATATAATATGAGGTTGGGCATATGTGTTGAAAAAATATGATCTAAATAAAAAAGTTAAAAAATATTTTTGATATTCCTAACATAAAAATGATAAGAAATTGGTGTCATTCAATATGAATGAAAGAGAAGATTAAAAACTATATTCATAAGAAATAAGAAATAAATTCAACTCATCCCTTGGATCATAGGTATTCTGAAATTTCTAGGCCCATGGGAAAGAAATATAAAAATAAAGATAAGTAATTTATTTCCTTTATTGATGATTTTATTCATATTACATGAATTGTGTTTTTGAAACCTAAATCACAGGTTCTAAAAATGATTAAGTGTTTTAGGAGAATTTATGAAAAGGAATATTAATATTATGTAAAGAATATTCTAATTTATAATGGTGGTTATTATAAAAATTATAATTTTATACATTATATTGAAATTTATAGAGATATTCATGAGTTCAGTTCACCTTACATTCCCTAATAGAACAATGTTTGTGAAATAATAAATAGAAGTTTGGTTGATATGGAACTAATGATGATGACTAAAAGTGATACTTTTTGTTTCTTTTTAGGGAAATATATTAGAATTGTATTTAATATTCAGAATTTATGTTTCTATAGGAAAAAATTTAATAGGACTCTATACAAGATTTTTAAAAAACACTATGTTTTACATAACGTCATTTGTCTGGAAATCTTTTCAGCATCAAAGATAAGGGTGAGAATCTTGAAAAGTTTGATCATAGAGTTTCTGATGTAATATTCCTTAGCTACCCTCATAAGAGTATATGATTAATGTGTTATAATAATGAAAAAGTAATTTTTTTTGACTATATATGTGTGAATGTTGTTGAAAAATATGATAAAGATTCATTAAAAATTATAGATTTGAAAAAAATGAGAGATATGGTGGTTACAGTTAACTAATTTAATGAAGTTATTCATAAAAGTAATAATTTTAAATCTACTCATGATAATGATTATAACTCATCTATCATAAGTGATAATGAAAAATTAAACTCATCTCTTCCTAAGTTGAGGTAATTGGTGTAAGTTCAAAAGATTATCAGAGATCAAGGAAAACTTGTTCAAACCAGTAGAACATCAATTTTGGATTCACATACTTCCTTTTATTCACTAGTTGATCCAAGAGATGTTGAAAAATCTTTAGATCATCAAGAGTTTATTAATTACATAAATAATAATTGTATTATATTAAGAAGAATGAGATAAGAGAAATTATATCTAAACCAAAATATAATAATGTGATTAGTAAAAAAGATTGATAAAAAATATGTTGAATTAAAAAGGTGAAGTGATAAGAAACAATGAATTAATAGTTTTTGAAGGTTAATCATAGATTAAAGGAATTTATTTTTTATGAGATATTTTACACTGTAGTAAGGATGGAAACTTTCATAATATTACTTGTTTTCATTTAAAAATAAATATAAAAAATATTGCAGATGATTGTCAAGTCATATTTTCTTAGTGGAGGGCTTTATGATGAAGTTTATATTGAATAAACATCTTTATTTATTGTGGTCCATTATGAAAATAATTTTATAAATTAAATTAGGCTTTGATTGAGTTGAAGCAAGCTCTAAGAGCCTTGTATTATTAATTTGATACATTAAAAAAATCTGAATTTAGAGAGAGGAAGAGTTGATAATAACCTCTATATAAAATAAAATTAACTAGTTTCCCTCAATATAATTGTTTATGTTGATGATATACTGTTTTCAGGGATTGATGAATAAATATGTGAAAAGTTCACTGAGTTTATTATTTGGGAAATTGAATAATTTATTGGCTTAAAAATATCTCAAAATAAGTACATTTTCCTATCTTAAGAGATGTATGATAAATTTTTTTTTAATAAATTTGGAATGATATATTAGATGTTTGTTTCTACATCTATTCCTATGGGAATTGTTTTAAAAATATGAGGAAGGGAGGTTGATCATATAAATTTTATAAAGTTAGTTGGATTCTTGTTATATCTAATAACCTAAATGCTAGATATAGTGCATGATATCACACATTCTGAAAAGTATAAAAGTGGACCATAGAAATATCATCTCATTTCATGAAACCTAATTCTCAGATATATTTATGGTACAACTAATTTTGGGTTGGAATATGAAAAAACATGAAATATTTATCTATTTTTTCGCACAAATAAAAATTGGGAAATAAGTGCTGATAATCAAAATGATACATCTAGTGGAGTGTTCCTTTTTGGTTATATATGTTTTAGATGGCATATAATGAATCAAATTTCTATAACACTCAGCAGTGTAAAAGCTGATTATGTATCTTCTACTTGAACAACAACACATTTGATATGGATGAAAAAAGTTAGAAGATTTTTTGGTTGATGTGAAGTTTCACCTACTCTTGTGTATTGATAATTAAAGTGTGAAAAATCTTTATAAAAATAAAGCGTAACATTCCAATTCTAGGAAAAATTATATTAAAAACCACTTTATCAAGAGCAGTTAGAAAGAAATGTACTAAATAAGGAGTTCATTCCTCCAATGGTAAATGTTTTTGTTATCTTCACCATACCATTTCCAAAGGAAACATTTTACTAGTTGATATTAATAATGGGTGTTCAACCACCCTATCTTCGAGGCCAATTTTTGTTATCTTTATCATAACTCTCATATTATCTTCTGATATTTTTGTCGGGGTTGGGGGGGGGGGTAAATTATATAACATATTCTAATTGGTTTGTGCTTAACCTTTTCGAGGAAAAGACTACATTTAAGGGGAGTCTTTAAAAGAGGTAAGCAGTGATTTAGGTTCCTTTAAACTGTTTTAAAATTCTATTGATGTGGGTTTTGAAATTTGTTTCTTATAGGTTCCTAAGATGTGATATTTAAATAATAGTGAAAGAATTTATTTAAAGAGTTTTAGAATATCTTTTTTAATAATTGATAATGGAAAGTGTGATATTATTGTTCAACGATACTTATTTCTTAAATAGAGTTTTATTATGTAGGTTTAGAATGGTTGGATATTTAGTCCATTTCCGGAGGATCAATGTTTCATAGATTTATGTTATATGGTTGAAAAAAATACAAATGGGGATATTTTTGAGTCCAAAAGGTTTTTGAGGTATTTTGAAGATGCTATATGAGTTTCGTAGAATGTGGTTGTGTTGTAAGAATATTTTCACGAGTGTTACATTTTTTTCAATGTTAATCTCTTAACATTTTTTATAAAATAAAACAATTAACATTTTTGAGTTTCAAAAGTTATCATATGGAGTCCAATTGCCTGAGTTCATTGGACAAAATATAATGGTTTTTATGTGACAACTATATTTTAGAATTCATTGTTTATCTAAGTATACGATCATGTAATATCAAAAAGATTTTTTATGATGCATATCTTGTGATTATTTTTGGTTGTCATTGTTTTAAAGATTTATCCTACTAAATGTTTCCCTGATCCAAAGTTATGTACTAAGGGGAGTTTGAGGTGAATCTGTACAATTATTGTTTTATGATGTAGTGAAGTCTTACTAGATTGATGTTACCTATCAAAGGTGTGGATATTCATAGTTAAAGCATAAAATTTAAAAAGTTTCATGGTTCTAGGTTTGAAGGTTTTGAAGGTATTATGTTTTTGTATAATAAAGCTTCATCTGACATATATTTATGAAGTATAAAAATCAACAGAAGTCTAGAGATGTTTTAAATGAAATTCTCCATTAAATTTCACTTGATGGAGGGTATAAAATGGATGTTCACATAGTTATCCAACATTGTATACCTTTAAAACAAAAGTCATAATTTAAATTTATATAAGATTATTTAAAGGTTCAACAAATTGAAAAAATTAGAGTCATTTGATTGAGTGAATCAGATGAACTACTTGAAATGTCACCAAAACAAAGAATGTTTACTTTTGTTCTATGTTTATTAGACAGAACTATACAAATTAATGTTTTTAATTAATTTCAGAATGAACATATAGATTTTTTTTCATTCAATATAAATAGGTATCTTTATGAATTATTAGTGGTCAGATGTGGTTATGCAAAGACAATATTCGAAGGTGTCTAATGAAGGTTATCAGATGAAAGAAGTATCCAAAAATATACTTCTACGATGTTTCTACATAGTTATAGAAGAATCTTGGTTGGAGTGTCATGTATAAGAATAATTCTATTAAAGTATACAAAAATAAAGGTTTAATGAGATTTATAAATTTTTTATAAGGATATTAAATGTGATGATTCTTTTCTTGGATGATTAATGTTTCAATAATTTGGAATTGATGGCTTTATTTAAGCCGAGATTCTAGGAATTATTGAAGGTGAGATTCATGAATGTTTTAAAGATCATTGAATTCTAAGTGTAATGGAAATATAATATCTTTTTTGTTATATGACTACGGCCAAATAACTTAAAGTTATGTATTGAATATTCAAAACGTTGAGTGGGAGGTTGGAAGTTAATGTTTTAACTCCTCCCTAAGCTTTTAGAGAGAAGATTCCAATATAAAGGGTATTTGTTCTCTAAGAAGAGGGAGGGTTTTTTGATAGCTATATCAATTAATGCATAAGTGTATAGTTGATCGAATGAAATGATTATTAATGCCTCAATTTTAAAGACACTAGATAGAGTTTCCTATTAGTTGGTACTAGATTAATGGTTTACTGAGACAATCATAAGAATAGTAGAAGATATGATTGGATGAGTAAGTATCAAAGATGATCAGATGAATGAAGTGTATAATTGATCAGGTGAATAGGTTGTAGAAATTATTATATGTATGAGGGAATCAAATTACATTTTATTAGACCAAGTATACAAGACAAAGAAGTAACTAAATGGATAATTTTTATACAAAAGTCTTGAAAGAAGTTATTGCTCACTGTTGTTCAAGAAATTTAAGTGGTATAAGTGAATCTTGGGTAAAGAAATGTCTGAAGAATTAATGATAGTAAAAATTTAATGAGGTATATTGGTGAAGGTTATTAAAGTTGTTAAAAAATTGATATATCATTTATTTGTGTGAGGAGAACATGAACTGTCGATTGAATATAGTTCTTTTAAAGTGAAAGGATATTCCCTATTTGCTGTAAACACCAAAATGATTATTTTATAATGGTTGCGTGGTCTTAGATTACTTCAAAACTATTCTAAGGATGAAATTATCTTATTGAGTAGTGAACCTTGACAATACTCATGTTCCAATTGTTGTGATTTTTTATTGTTTTCTATTATAGTGAATTATCACCAACGAGAGTCAATGGTTGTTTCAAATGTAAGAAAACATTAAAATACAAGATCAATGATTTAACGCATCCCCTTATCAATGAGAAAAAATATCTTGATTTTCCATTTCATGTCTACCTCATGCATGCTGTGTATTTGGAACCTACCCACTGGGTCATGTCTAACAGTCCTGACCCAACATGGTAGCTCGATTGACCTTCTCACCAACCACATGGTAGGAAGATTACATCTTGATCCCATGGGGATTATATGGTTAGGGACATAGCCAAGATAACCAACGTTCCTCGATTTATTGGTGGCTTCTACATTAATACTCTCCACCCGGCCCTCGCCTAGGCTATCGGCTGCCGATTTGGCCACCACCCACTATACACCGAGTGCACTGCCCCATTACCACACCACTTAACCACCCATGAGCCAAACTGTATCCCCCCACACCAATATTCCCAAATAGAATTCTCTTATCACCATGTTTTTATGAGCACCACCACTGCATTCCCTCACTCCAAGAACCATCTCTGTCCCCCCTCCCACTAAGATCCACTGCTTCCTCCTCCCTCCTAGAGTGTTTTCGTCACCCTTAGCCATCACCGACCATCACTAGGGAAATCATACAATTTCCCATACGTGAGACATATGTAATAACAGAGTGGGTTGAGAGATAAGGATGAAGAGTGAGAAAAAGAGAGATAGAGAGAGAAGAAAGAGAGGGGAAGAGTGAATAAAATGGCTTCCACTTTGTTCATTAGTCATAGAATAAACCATCATCAATGTTCAAGAACAACAATATGCATGATATTATGATGGTAAATATCTGACATAGTATGAGCAAGATAATTTATATAATAATTAGAGAAAAAATAGATATCATTGAATCAAATATTCATATACCAATTAGAAATTATTTACTTTGAGAGATAATCTATAATCGCGGCTATGAACAAACACCATTAAATGAATTTCTTTATGTGGATTACTTAATGATGAATTATATCTTATACCCCCATGAAAATTTCACGTTATGATTGTTCCAGTTTCAACATAATCAAACATATTATTATTTCCAGATTTTTAATTCTCATTCTAATTTTCATCTCCACCAAGAGAGAATGGAAATCCACTCAAGGAGGAGAATTAAATGTTGAGGTGGATTTAAAATAATATAAATTCTTACCTCTATATGGATCACTCATTAATAATGATTTCATTCTTATCCACTATCATTGTCAATACTAAGGATAAGTTATTTGATTCCTTCCTCAAAATATCCTTCATTTTCACTCCCATGTCATAGGTTCATGCATCTAACAATAGAATTTAGTAATAGAGATGATTTAATAGATATAATGTCTTGGTTTATGGATTAAATAACCTATAAATGACTTTAATATTAAATACAATAATCTTACTACTAAAATTTATAAATTATTCCACCCATGAAAACAAAACCTTGAGAACTCTGATGAAAACTGAGGTTATACTATTTTTTTGGTAAAAACCCTATTCCAGATGTAACCATGCTCTTATTTTTCATATGAGATGCTCAATTTTTAAGAAATTTTTTTTCAATGATTGCATGTGTTGGGGATGAAAATAGTATATTATACTCAAAATATTATTCTCAAGGCTCTGTAATGCCTGCAATTCCACACCGATTCAGCCTGATGATAAACATTATAACCATAAATCAAAGGAACCGTCTAATAATTTTTGTGAGGTTTTTTCTGATGAAAATTTAATGGTTTATGCCAGAGGAGATTCGAAAACATTAAAATTAAAAATTGAGTTAAGTCCCATTAGACAAAAACTCACACACTACATTACATGAATATGTGTTTTCATATTTTGTCATATATCCCCCTTTCCCATTTGTATTAAATTATGTTTGATTATAATAATTAAGCATTAATAGTAATATATTAATTATTAATAATTATTAATTTTGAATTATATCTATTAAAAAAAACAATTTGTTTATAATTATTAATAAATATCAATATAATTATCTAAATTATTATTATAATTAATAATAATTTCAAAATAATAATAATAATAATTAATATATTAATTTAAAAATTATAAATGATAATATAATAATAATAATTAATATTAAAAATATATGAATTTAATAATTATAAATAATTATAATAATGAATAATAATAATCACTAATTATAAATAGTATTGTTAATTTAATAAATAATTTTCAATATTACATTAAAATTATTAATTTTAATTAATAATGAGGTCTTGATTGCCTTTACTATCATTTGGGACATCACTTGTTTTTGTCTCCCTATATGTGGGTCTCTATAAGTGCAAATTTTATTATGTACTTATCTCCCCCTCAACATAATAAATAAGTATTAATAATTTGTAATATAAATATAATAATTAGTAATAATAATGTCCGGACATTAATTATTAATAATTAGTAATATAAAATTTTCAATTAGTAATTATTATAATAAATATTTTTAATATTAATATAATAATAAAATTATAATTATTATAATAATTATAATTTATAAATTTAGAAATGATGAAATTATATTTTTTATTAACTCAATATCGTTATTATTATTAATGAAAATATAATATAAAAATACAGATTAATTGTTATAATAATAATAATAATCATTCTATCAGAATAGACATACAACTTTATTTGTAAATCCAAATTTGTGGCCCCAATGAAATATATTTAAAAATACACACATAAACATTTATAGAGGGGGGGTGGGGGTGGGGGGGGGGGGTAGAGAATACAAAAAATTTACTCATTTCTAATAGAAAAATATACTAATTATAGTGAACCAGTATTTATTAGGGCTACACTCTTTATCGCAACAACATGCAATAGTTGCTCTAAACACCACCTGATTACTCGTGAATCCAGTATAGAAACCTCAAATTCCCCAACCATACTATGATATTTATCTAAAATCAACAACTAACATGTCATGATTTCCTAAGGTCAAAAAGTGACCCCAGATTTTTTATAGCACAAAAAGTCCCATTGTTATTCACTTTTACATGTCCAAAATCATGTACCTTATTGAGGTTTATTTCCACTGTTATGATATAGAAGTTATGATGTATAATAATAATTAATATAAAAAATATACTTAGTTGGATGATTCGTCATTATTATTTTTATTTTGAATTATGTAAACAAACTTACAAATATTATAATTATATATTATTTACAGTACATCATTATTATTTTACCTTTTTAGATATATTTGTTTTTTTAAAAATACCTAAAAATTATCGTAAAAAACAATTAAATATACGGAGTTTTTTTTAAAATTATAACAACTTAATAAAAATTCAAAACCTTTTATTTTAATTTTTTAAATAAATGACTGTGTTTTAATATTAAAAAATAGAAATGAAAGATAACACTACATTGTGACTTTTATCTGTGACCCCCTATCCTCACATGTGACCCTCCATTATGAGACCCATTTATATAAATAGTTTTTAACTTAACCCTATGATATAATTTTTTAAATTAAATAATATTATATGAAAATTACTCTCAAAGATTAGCTCATATGGTCATCTCTCAAATTGTATCATCGTATATCTACCTTCTCCAACACTCCTTCCCACATTAATCACTTATCCCTAGGATCCAAACTCACCACTCCCATAGGTATGGATACGAGGTTGCTATTTTATGACCCTCATATACATCATTCTCATATTGAATTTTAATTTTAAAAAATATCTATAATGTAATAGGCCTATGAATGGGGGGAAATTGGAATCCTTTTTTTATAAAATTTCCCTGATGTGAAGACTTATTTTAGGTCAATTATTAGAATAACGAACATTTAAGGTGATACTACAAAATATTTTCATGTTTATTATTATGGAAACTGATGTGAAAGTAATTTTTTTAATAAGTTTTCAATGTAAACGAAACCAATAACTTTTTTAACAAATCCTATAGTAAAAAAAAATGGATTTATAATTTTTGTGATTCATTAATATTTATATTGATGTGGGAAAATTGAGATAATGTAACTAAATATATGAAAGTTACAAAATAAATTTCTCAATAGTCATTTAAATAGTAAAACGAAAATTAAATTAAACTAGTAATATAATTAGCCAATTCTTATCATTTATGGTTTAGGTTATTTTCAGAATATGAGTTTGTGTTATAAAAAATATACACATATTAATAAAAACCATTATCATATTAATAATTTGATAAATTATGTAAAAGAAAAAATATTCTGATAGAACCGAACTTATGAATTGATGAGGTTATTTAATTTGTTATTACTTAATAGAAAAATAATAGAACATAATAACAAAATTATATTACACTATGATGGTTTTTTTTTAATTATTTCTAGCATTTAAAATTATAATATTTGTTTTTGGATTTGTTGATTCCGTGTGTTTAATCTTCACAATCTCGGAATCTTCGTTTTCCAGGATAATATTGGTTTTATTTGGAATTTATAATGATTTTTATTTTATATATGGACTTTATTTTTTCCTATCAGTGTTTATTTTTTTTAATCATATGTGAGATTTACTTCGTCTTACATGATGTGTGTTTAGTATTGTTGAATATTATGTGACCTTTTGTTTAGTTATATATGAAGGTGTATATAAAATTTCATGACATTAATCATCCATGATTTATTCTGAAATGAGATATTGTTTTTACAATCATGTGGTCGAGAGACCTCATCCGACACAACCCTTATATTCTAGTGTTTAATCACCCTGATGAGTGATGGGTCCATTTGGTAGGATAATCCTGCTTTAGTAGTTGTTTAATATCAGATGAACTTGGTTCTATCCTCACATGGTAATAGGGGAGTTCACCTTATGAAAGATAATGAGAGAATTTGTCTCACTTAGTGGGAAACTTCACTCAATTTAGTAAAGTGTTATTCATATTTCATTCCAGTTAAATATATCCCATTTAAATGGTTATTCCTTCCATGATAAAATAGTTTTAAAACATGTACTTTCTATGGTTTGGTGTGATTATTGAATCTCTTTTATCATTTACCAATTATCATATTTATATACAAGGAGAGTGGGAATGTTTTTTTGGATTCCTAAAATATAGAAAATTAGAGATAAAAGAAGGCGGAGTTTGCTGAAGATCACCAACACCATTCCACTATGCTTGTTCTAGAAAAGAAGTTTGATCATTATATTCCTGAAGGGAGTAAAATATAGTCATAATGGTGATTATATTTTTAAGGACCACTACTAGTTTCTTTGTAAAGTCATGTTCTTGTAAGAATATTCTTCCTCCTTTTTCTCAATTCAATGTAGTTTTACTCTTATTTCCATATTCCTAGGGTTCATGAGTGAGTAAATGTATTCATGACTTATGGTTTCTTTGCTAGTATCATGGTATTTTTTCTTTCATAGTAAATTTTTGTGAGGTGGTGTTCATTACATGGTGAAAGGACAAACTAACCTAAACCACATTATCATCTCAATTTTCTTAAATTGTTTCAAATATCATTTCTAGTTTTTATGAGTATACTTTCTTCTTTTAATGTTCATCATAAAATTTTATCATTTTTATCTACATCGGGTGAGTCTTTTGTGTTCCAAAGATACCTTCCCCAAAAATTATTATTGAAGTACCATTGGAGTCATTATTGGTTTGAAATTATATCTAATAATTATTGAGAATTAATTGAGGTTTTTGATCCATGTGTTTTTGATATTTGTAGTATTTTTTGTGATGGAATAAGGTGTATGGAAATGATTTTAATAAATACTATGAGGTTTTAAAATCTTTTTGAGGTCCTTTACCAAACATTATAAATTTGGCTACGTAAATTATCTTACTGGCCTCTTGTATAATATTCTAGTAACCATGTATGAAGAGTGCTTTACACTTAGAAAATTCTAGAGATATGTAAGTGAATTAATCTATGTTTTGGATATTTTTTTGGATATTTAAATTTAGCAGTCTATAATAAATTTTATCTATGTACTTAATTTAGAAAAATAAAAAATTGAATTATCAATTGAATTAATACATTTTATCAGGTCACAAGATATTTTTCACAGGTGAAATACATTTTCAAAAGTAAATTATATGACATAATACATTTTTTATCTTGTACAATATTTGAGTTAAATATTATTTTATCAAAGAAAAATTGAAACGAAATAATCCATTGGATCCACTCATAGGGTATTTGAGTAAATATGGTATGATATTTTCATTTATGGAAAATAATTTTCCATAATTTCTATATTCATAATAATTATTAACCAGATGATGAAATATTTTTTTAAACATTAAATTTTAAATTTTAATCATGTTAGGTGAAGATTATATGATCCCCACATCATGATGGACATGACCATTCGTGGGTTTAACCGAATAGAAGAGATATCAAAGAAGCTGATATAAGATTATAAAACATTATAGAGTAAAAAAAATATAAGTGTGATGATTCTTTACTATACTTAAGTTTATTAAATCACTTGTAATCAGATATATGATTTTTTTTAAGTTTATTTTGAATGAATTAGATATTTCATTTTGATAATTTTTGAGGTGTATCATGCCACAAATGTTTCCTTCACCCCAAAATTTGGTTGAAGAAACTACTAGTCAAGTCAAGACAGTTGATATAATAATAGCCACTTCTTGTATATTTTTGAAATTCATAAATATATTTTTAATGATTATTTTCCAAAATATATTTCATTATTTTCATTTTATCAATGAAGTAGAATAGGACATATTTGGTTTTTTCATGGAAACATGGGGGAGGAGACCCACATGACAATTTTTATTGAGTCTTTATAAGAAAGGTAAAAAAAGATCAAATTGGTACTATTCACATGATTCTTTCTTCTGATAGGTATGGAATATATTATTATATATCACTTTAGGTATATGAAAAGCAACTGACAAATTAATGATGTAGATGAACCAAAAAACGTGTTTCTTAAAGGAAAATATTGAAGAATATAAATATATTAGAAAGTGTATTGAACACGGTGTTTGTGAGAGTGGTAGTGTGGACTGTACTGTGAAATTGAATAAATGGTGGAGTGTATATGAAGAATATATCATTTGATAAGCTTACAGTGTCAAGAGGAGAGAAAATGAAAAACTTTTGATTGATTTTTTTTATAGTGAGCAGGAAATGGCTCGGATTCTCATTCATAATATCAATATTTTTTATTGAATCAAGTGAAAATATTTTATTTATTATATCACGATGGATCTTGAGAAGGATATTTTTTAGTTTTTGAAAAAATATTGAGTTTCAAGTGATATTTTTAATTTTTTATAACTCTTTGTAACCAGCAGAATGTTGAGCATGAATAGTGGAAATCTATGTAATGGTACCAGTGGGATTCCATGAAAATGTAGGTGAAGGGAAATTCCTCCCAACCCATTGTAATTTTGTGATTGAATTATGGTGTAAAATCTATATTTAGGATAATAACTGGATACACCAATGAGTAGGATTGTACATTTAGGAAAAACCTTTTAAATATTATTATGTGTGTTGTTCTCTTTATTTTATGAATTCTCATGAAAGGATAAGTGTAAAATATTATAGTCAGATAAGTTTATCATAACCAGTCCTAGGGTTTAACTTTTAGTTTATAATAAATATCAAAAAAATTCTACACATATTCACCCCCAGACAGTGTAGCATATGATACATTGTAACTAACAATTGATATTAGTATAAAGGTTCCCTCCATTATAGTCTCTCAGTGTATTGAATTATGGAAAACATCAAATCTTTGAAGGATATAGGAGAACCAACATATTATGGAAAAAATATCCATAGATGAAAAAAAATACTATACTGAAATTTTTTAGTCCCATGGGTTTGATGATCCTAATTCATCTATATTTGTGTTTCCATTTATTCAAATAGGTGATCATACGACCTTCACTAGAAATAGAGATATTGATGTTGATAGAAAATAAAGGAATATTATATTTATTTCATTATTAGAGTAATTGTTTAAAAATATTATGGATTTATAAAGTTTTAAGGAAGAATTATATGGATAAGATGGATAAGTTTAAAGATATAAATTTGAAGATATAATTATTGATAATTTTGAATCTAATGATGATTAGTTTACTATAATCAATGAAGTAGTGAGTGAAATTAGAGGATTCAGTGAGAAAACAATATAAAAATTTTATTATGAAGAAAATCAAGAGGATTTTACATATATTATTTGATCAAAATATTTCTCTTTTAGAAGATAGGGAAGTACTTTAACTTGATGAGTTACATAATATCCAATTTTCTTTTTAAATGAGAAACACACCTAATTTTAATAAGAAATTTAAAAATGAGATGGATTTTGATGCAATGATATGGTTAAAGATAAATTTAAAATATCTAAGAACTTCTATTGAATCAGTTCTAGTGATGAAATAGGTGAATATTTTAAGAAATAAAATTCATTTTCCCCAAAACAATTAGAGAAGGAAAATAAACGAGTAAGAGTAAATTACCCTTAAATTGGTTGAAATTTGTTTTTGTAGGACATTTTTCTGTAAATTTTAAAAATATATTCTTGGATATGAGGATGATAATAATGATGAAAATCTAAAAAGGAATATGTTTTTGAAGTGATTAATGGTTGAAAAGAAAAATAAAAAGTTTAAGAAGAGTTTTCTGAGAAGAATAAGGAGTTTAATAAGTAAGTAAGATAATATTGACAATTCATATTATAGATAATTATATGATGAACAGACTATAAAGTTAAAAAACTTTATAGAAAATTTAAAGACGTTAGAAAACACCTCATGAAATGAAGAGGTTGGTGGTGAAAAAATATACTTGGAGCACATGCTCAGATTTTAGTTAGAAGCATGAATAGATAAACGCACAAAGCTCAAGATGATAGTTAAAACTCTAAAAAATGATGTTGGTAAGAAAAATAAATCAATTTAATTGTTTCTTAAGAAAGAAACTGAAATCATAATGTAACTGATGAAATCAAAGTTAAACATTACAGATAATGAAAATATCAAGAGAGATCTTGAACCATAATTTGTCTCTTGTGAATAATGACTTAATCAGTTTGAATAAAATATATTTCACAATTGAAAAGAATATAAAGAGAGTTAATTATGTCTTTTAGCAATCAGTTGAATTTAAATATATGGCTGTTAGTAAATCATTTTAGTTTAAATCTATATTTGATTATATTCAGAATGTTGAGTCTATTTTACCTAACCGTGTTGGTTTTGATTCAAATTTGTACACTTTTTTTCTTGAAATTTTGATGAGATATATTCTTACACACATATTTAAGAGATTGAAATGTAAATAAAATTAATTTCATTAAATTACATGAATGATCTTGGAAAATATAGACAACATACAAATAATTCTAGAATGCAGTTTTCATAGATTTCTTACAATTATAACATGAGATTAAAATTCAGTGGATGATGTTGATAATGTGGAATTTATATTTATAATTCATAAACATGTGGGTACAACATGTCTCTTCTTATAATGATATATTATGTGTTTGGGATATACTATGAGATACAAATAGTGTGTCCCCATAGAAGAAAGTAATAAAAGTCACTTCAAATATATCTACTCAGATCAGGTCATATTGATTTAATTAAGTGTGTGGTAGATGTGGGAAGATAGGATATTGTGATAAAAAATGTATAATAAGTTTTCCTATATAGTTTTTGTACAATAAAATTGATAATGACCTGAAAAATGGAATCAAGATGATGAATCATTCTTTATTAGAAGCATCTTTAAAGGAAAGTAAAAAAAATACTACAAATACATTACAGTGGGTAATCTTAACCTACATATAGAGTAACAAAAATCATGAAATACATTGAGGAACATGAATGGAGATTTTATAATTTTGGAAATTATTTATCACTAAATATAAAAGGTGCTGGTGTTACTGAGATTGAATCTAAATAAAGTGAAAAAATATAAAATTTATGGAAGAGATGAATTATAACTTACAAAGTGTTAGTTAACTCTATAATGAGGTAAATTTTTCTATTTTTCAAAATAACTCATACACTGTCACAAATTCCAAGGATTGAAGAGTTATTAACAAAGGATAAGTAATAAGTGGAAACGTTTTTAAATTATTTATTCAACTAAATCATGTTACATGAGTTCCAAATATGAAAATGATCAAAGCTATAAATGATTTTTCCTTCTTCGATAGGGGAATGTGGGAAATAATTCTTAGAATGAAGTTGCGAGAGACCTTTCCAAATACAAGAGAGAATTATAAGTTCCTTTTGAAACACTACATAAAGGTAATACAACCTAAAAGGCATAGAAGAAAATGGAAAAACAATCTACTAGAGCATTGAAATTGATATGTTAAGATGTATGTAGTTCTATGAGAGACAAGTTAAGAAATGGTGATATCAATTTCACAATATTTATTGATTACTATGGCCAAAATGAAAATTTTCACTTCACAAATCACAATGTAGAGTGTATTCAGACATTCAAAATTTTTCAAAGACAAGTGGAGAAGGAGTTTTGTCGTTTACATAAATAGATGAGGCTAGATAGTGGAAAAGAATAAAAAATTAGTTTCTCTAAGAACAATCTAGATTGGAATGGGACAAAACATCAATATATCACACCATAACCCCTATAAAAAAGTGTGGATGAAATAAAATACATAATTATTTTGAAAATAGGATGAACCATGCAAGCTAAGCATAAACTACCAAAGTTCATTTTGAGATAATCTATTTTACCCATTGTACATATCCAAAATAGTTAATCATTAAGATTTGTTACTCACAAGACTAAATATGGGATGGTTCCTGAGAAAAAACCAACTGTAATATATTAAAATTATTTGTCATCCCCTCTTATATGAATATCAAGAACAAAAATTTGGGTAAGTTTAAAGAAAATAATGAGGTGGGAAATTTTTTTTGGTTATCTTTCTATTGATTTTGGCTACGAATGAAAGTGTAAAAATGAACATAATATGTGTGGAATCTTCATATTTAAAAATAATTCAAAATTTTCCTAAAATATTTTTTCATGTTTAGCTTAAACATGAACATGAAAGATCCATTAATTAGAAAAATTATGAAAAATATATTAATGAGTAAGTTGTAACCAATAAGGTTGTGGTTAATATTAAAGAAAATGTAAACAATAATGATGATGGAACTTAGAATATGGGGATTAGGCATAACAATATGAGAAATAATATTGACTATGAGAAAAGTTTTATACAATCAGATGCTCTTATCAAAACCCGATGATGAACAAGGTTTAGAAATCAAATTGTACTTATTTCACAGGTTTAACCTCATAATATTTCTAAGGTAGTTGATCATGAAGAGTTTTATACTAAAATTAATAAATATCATAATTAAATAGAGAATAAATCTATATGTGAACCTGTACTTAGTCCTAAAAATAAAAAATGGTACCAATAGGGATCTCAGAATCAAGTTTAATTAATGAGATTAAGTGATAAAAAATAAAGTAAAAACTATTTTTCAATTGATATTATGAGATAATAGAGTTGAATTTGAAGAATCATTTTCTCTAGTGGAGTGGTTTCAAACCACTCAGATGTTCTGGGCAGTGGAATCTTACAAAAATTAAAATAAACATGAAATATATGTGAAGTCTATCTTCATTAACAGTGACCTTGAAGAATAGGTTTCCATTGAAAAACATGAGGTATTTATTCTTACGAGATATGTAAGTGTGATGTGCATGATTAAAAAGTATACATATTGGTATAAGATATCATTGAGATCATATTATAACAAACATTAGGTGTGTTAACTTTTGTTTTTATGTGATTTTTAAATTCAATATAAATTTAATATTTCGATTTTGGCGAATTGGTTAATTTTTGAACCAGGATTTATAATGTAGATTACAGATTTGGAACACATCGATTTCATATTTTGGGACGAGGAATGAGCCTTGGGTGTAGTTCTGGGGGCTTGGGTGGGGCTCATGAGAGGTCAAGGTGGTTGTTGTGCTTTGGATGGAGAAAACCACTAGCTAGCTAGTGGTTACCGGTAGCTTGACTATAAAATTTTAAAAGGGTAAAATTACATTTAACCCCTTAATGTTTTTGAAGGGGAATCAACTTATTCTCTCTTCCATCTGTGTCAAAAACATAATCTATCATCCCTCTTTATGAACATGATATCAATGGTTTTTGGAAGGTGTATTGATGTTTTTTGGGTGATTCGATGTATGTATTACCTTCCACTAGACCCTGTTAGTTTCTTTATACTCTTTTTATAATATTTTTCTTCTTCATATTAGATTATGTCTCCAATTACATCAGATCTAGGTGAAATCATTCAAATGAGGTAGGTATTCCTTTATACTTGTGATGAGGGAATACCGATATTTTATATCCTCTTAGTTTCTAAGTGTTTTTGACATTTTATTTTATTATTTAAGTTTTTATTAGGTTTTTTATAAAAATTTAATTAAATTGATTATAGTTTTTTCACTGAAGTTTTGATATTTTACTCATTTTTGTATTAGAGTTGTGTTGGGTGTGGCCGACACCATGTTTCTTGAAGTTTTGGTAGGTGACTAAGTCCCGACGAGTAATCCTAAATTCTGGTTAGTGTAATTGAATTAATTAATTAATTTAAATAATATAGTTGAATTTTTTGGTGTATTAGGTTGTGATAGGGTAAAAAATGGTTGGATCATTTTTAATTGATCTTAGATGGACCTTGGTGGGATTTGGAAGAGTTACCAGCCCATGGAATTAATAAAGTGGAAAAGATCCAAATGAGGTTAGTGGTCCTTGATACATGCCCTATGGTTTATGACATTTTATGGTACTTGGGATATGTATCCTCACCCCTATGGGTGTATAAATATTTAAATATATGGTTTAGTGATTAATTATTTAGTTAATTAAAGTGATATTACTTGAATTGAAAAAAGTTCCAAGACCACATTAAGAATTTTGGACTAGGCTTATGCCTTGGGAATTGATGACTATGGCTTTGACTATTGACTATTCCAGAACATTTTGACCAATTTAGTAGGATGAAATAAGATAACCTAAATGAACCATAGTTTGGAGACCGAAGTGTTGGTTCCCTAGATCTTCCTTGTGGGGAATGTTGGTGAGATGGTATTGGTTGACTCCTGTGGGTCATATCATGATCATGGATTTGGTGAGTCACTGACCTTGAGTGACCATGAAGTTTGAGATGAGCTTTATGCTACCAGTTTAGTGGATTACCTATGAGGTATAACTAGGTTGGAATATGAGGATACACCCTGATTATAACATGAGATATAAGAATGAGGATGTAAAACCCTCCTTTGGCGTTCATTCGTGGTGTGACTAAGGGGACTCAATTGTTTCCCTTGTTATGCATTTACCTGAGTGAGAGGGTGTAATTGGGTATGTTAAGTGATGATGGTTTTTATAATTTTCAAAAAACATATATCAATTTTTTTACTTTTTTATAGTACACAACCTTGGGGGTGGAATTTTATATGGTACGTAAAATTACCTTGGGGTGGTCTCTTTATCTGTTAAGGTTAGTAAAGTCACTATTGTCTCTTTTTATTATGTGATATACCAGGTTGAGAAAGAATCCATAAGGGTTTTATGTGCTACTATTATATGAAAATATTCTAGTATTGGAGGTCTATGATGCCATTAGTGGTTATTCCATTAATTTGGATCATGGGGTTCATCCAATATATCGGGATGGATATTTCTAGTTGTATTACCATGTTTTTTACACATATAGATATTATTGGGTTTAGAAAACTCTAATTATAGAATTTTATGATACTATTATGTATATCAAGGTGAACCGAGTCTATTATATTGGGAGATATGATCATCATGATGTTCTTAGATACACCGTATCATTATCAAAATAAGGTGTGGTCAATCAAGGTTAAGAAACCAAGGATCAAAAATAATATAGATCCCAGTACTTGGGTTGGCATGGGCTCTACGATGTGCTTAGAGACACTCCTACATCATGTAGAGGCATGTAGTGTGGTTGGTTTTATTTATGTATTTATTTATAGTAGATGTTATTTATTCATAGTATTTTACACACAAATATCACTACATATATAGTAGATTACAAGACTGCATTGGTGGCCCCCTACTAAGTTTTATACTCACACCAGGCTTGATCTACATTTACATTTGGGCACCTAAACCCCCCTCAATTTTTCCTAGATTAGTTTATGCTGAGGCCCAATACTACTTGATCAATTTGGATAATCCCAAATGGGACTTAGATTTTGAGATGAATTGATGATCAGGGATTATAGTGGATCCTCATTCATTTTAGCCTATATTTACTAATTTTTGATCATTCTATAAATGGGATTGTTTAGTGGGAAATAATTGTGTTATGAATGTAATAAATACATTATATTATTATTATTGGATGGTTTAATATTTTACTTCTACGTACTCTGAAATTTTCTCATTATTTATATATGTTTTGATGACTTTTTTCTTAATTTTCACTTTGATACTGGCAGTATAGACTCCCCATGATACCTCTATAGCACCTTTCTTCTAGTTAAAAACCACTAGAATTCAAGGAAGCATGCATGTGGTCACATGATTCCATTAGTCCAGTTACTATTTAATGTGATCTAGAATAGGATATTATAAATCTGTATTAAAGAATTGTTTCCTATTATATTACTATTTGAGGATTTAGTATACTAGTTATAAAGGAATGCGTCATGTTTTATGATGGAAACTAGATTAGTGTGTAATGATCACCTTTTTTGGTTAAAGTACAGGTTTCCAAGGGCATGAGACTGATGTTCTTGGATTTCCTTGTTATTATTGATGTGATTTCTAACTATTCTGACACACATGAGGTTTTCGATTCTTGGTTTATGAGTCATTGGATTTTTTTCTCTTATCACATTGGAAAAACCTTTCATAGATTTTTATCTTGGTTTGTAGAGGAATGAGACAACACATGCATCATATTAGATATTTACAAGTTACACTATATAAGAATATTAGTGTGATTGTTTTCACTAACAAATGGGGTTGCTCTATTTAAAGTTCCAACAACTGATCATATAACATATTCTCATATAAGTACTTTAGGGTATTCTACTCTGTTGGGCTGACTTGTATGAATTTATTTTCTTTTAGTTATAGGTCTTTCACTTCTACAGTGAAACACTCAATAATGGGGTTAGTGAGCTAGTACCTTGTGCATGGGAGGTTCTATGACCCTAGTAGGTTAATGTTGGAATTGGATTCCCTTATGATTCCTTAATATTTAGGTTCATATATTTTAAATATCAATAATAACTTATATGGTGTTTTCCAATAAATATTGGAATAGAAAAATACTTAACTGAACTATGTAACAACAGTTACTAAACACATGTAGTCTAATATAATGCTGTTATATGTATATATTTATATAAACTTGATTGATGAGACAAGATCCACTAGGGATAGTTTTGATATGTAGATTCTCAGAGAAGATAGAATCTCTTATTATGGGCAATGATCTTGGTAGGGGATTCCTGATACATATTTATGTGAGACCCCTTAGTGGGTAGCTCTATAAGTGAGTTTTCATGGGAATTAGGAATAGTAAAATAGACATTTCCCATGAGTTATGAACTTCTTGAAATCCAATAAATAATTATATTTCATTATAATATACCATAAGATGTTTGAGAAGGGAACATGTATGCCAATTTTTGGGTTTTGATTTTCCATGATACTTTACCTATGGTCCAGGTGGGATAACATAGAGGCCTTGAGATCTAACATAGAGGTCTATGAGTTAGTGAATTTTCTCAATTACCAAGGGAAACTTGTGAGAGAGGTTGAATTGGGTTTATTCGTTCCTTAGGGAATGGAATCATGGGTATATTCCATGGATTTCAGATCATTTCTTTAGATGAGTTACTGAGGGTGGGATAGAGGCATGATGATTATTTAGTTAATGTGAACACGAAAGGCATTGGTAGGTGCATTATCTTATGAACAATGTACAATAGTTACTATCGTATATGGTTTAGGCATGAAAATTCCTTGTATTTTAAAAAATAACCTTGAGTGATAATTCAATGAAGGGGAGTTCCAAGGGTTCTTCTAGTTAGATTGGATTTAAGTGACATGGAGAATAGTCAGCTGATTTTTTTGGTGTTTGAGCCTAGACTGATGTTATGAGACCCACATGAGTGTGAGTTAGGTAACAAGATTAATTTTTATGGGAGAATACAACTATCATGTTTTGATAAGAATGATGTGAAAATATTACTAGATATGTGCAATTCCATCAGGCATATGGGGTGGGTGGTACATGAGAATACACCCTTGATTTTAAATTGTCTCAAGGTGGTGCACATGGGATGATAAAAAAGCTAGTTGAATTCTGGTTTTTTGAGTTGCAGTATGTGATATGAGAGATTATGTCTTGATATGATGGAACTATGCCAGATGAACTAGGGTTTTATATGAAAATTTAGTGTATATATGTGGCTTCAGAGGATATTAGTATAGGATCAAGTGTGGTGGAATGACTAATCTACGTATTATTATTATAGGAGAATCATGGTGATCACGTTGGATATATGAATCTGGCATGGTAGGAGTGGCACATGTATAATTATGGACAAACATGTTTAGGTGAACTATTGGTCTATTACTGGGAAAGGCCTTATTGTTGATCAAATTCATGTAGATGATAGGTTTAAAATTTCTATAAGTTAGGGATGGGTGTACAATTTATTTCATCTTTTCAATTTGGTAAGAACATTTTTGGCCATATATGGCCATTTTTTTAGAAACTAATGTGCGTTAGGGAGTGAAGATCGAGGGTTTTTACTAAGTGATATTATAAAAAGAGACACCCATGGTTGGATATGAGATGTTAGCTGTGGTAATATGATCCCCTCATGAAATGGATCACGGGTGTGCAAAACCAATTGTTTTATGGTTGTTATGAAATTTTTATACAATTGAAAATATGTATATAAATTCAATTGGATCCCTTTTTGAATTCAATGTGTGAATTATGATATGATATAGGATGGGGTTCGAGCATCGTCTATGGGAACGAAATGAATTGAGGCCATCAGAACAAGATTGAGATGGTGGTCTATTGGTGCTCCTAGTATGGAATGATACTGTACATGTAAAGTGGTCAGTTTAACACTAGAATGTTACTAGAATTATAGAATTTGGTTTGTTGAGTGTTTTTCGGTGATCACATGACGCCTCTATGTGTAAAATAAATATTTTTGGGAAATTAGAAAAGTGTTGACAGCTGGATCCTAGCATTTTTGAGACAAGTCCATAAATGATTATTTAACATTAATTAATGTATGTAATTAGATACAATAAGTTTCCATATATATTCAGTTTTCTGTTTTTTATATTATGGATGTGTTTTTTTTAAATCAAACATGGCATTTCAATGAAAAAATTCTATATTTTTTGCTTATGCATAGATGCCTAATGGGTATCTATCCTTGATTGAAATTCAGTAACAAGAACTCATACCGGTGTGCGGGTGGTATTATTATGTATTCATTGGAGTGGTAGGATGTAAACAATATTTAGTGCATTTTTATAACATAAGTATGGAATTTGAATCAGTAATTCCGATAGTGGGGAGAACCATGGGTTGAGTGCATAATTGGACAGTGAAACTTTTGGTGTCTTGATATAGATAGGCTTCGGAAAGAACCATCCTTATGTTTTAGTGATGGTTACAAGTATTTTGTTAGTGTTTTGTAGCTTTGGTTCATTGAAATTTAAGTAGTTATTTAGCAGCACATTTGGTACTTTGAAGCTGGACATGACTGGTTGGTGATGAATTGACAACCCTAGTAGGTTGGGTTGTATAGTTATATGACTATTAGGAATTATCCAAAATGGTAATTTTTAGAGCGGTGAGTTTTTAATGCCATGTGTCCATTTTTTATTCGGAAATTTATTTTAAATTATATGTTTTGGGTTTTTTGGATGGGTAAATTTGATAATAGATATTCAGAACACATTTTTAAAAGTTTTAAAAACCTCAACTTCTTGTTTTGGGATGAGGAAGGAGCTTTGTTTGTTGTTCCAATGGCTTTGGAGGATCCCGGGAGTGGTCGAGGTGATTATTATAGCCTTAGTTGAACCAAACCACGAGTTATATGGTGGTATATCTAATGGGGTGGGGTAATTAAATTTTACCACTTTGTGTTTTATAAGGGGAAAACCCCTTCTCCTGTCTTACATTTGTGCACGTTGAAAATCCTGACCCCCCTATAATACCTTTAACTTATATGTATTGGGAGGGGGATTTGATGCATTTTTGGGCGATTTAGGGTATGTCTCACCTTACCTCATCTTATCTTGGTCTTCTCCTCATATAATTCTATTTTTCTTCTACTCTAACTGAGGGTTTTATGGAAATTCCCCTAGAATATGGTGGAATGTTAAAAATGAGTTAAAATTGAGTTAATTAATTAATTTAAAATGATCTACTTAATTTACACCAGTGTCTTGGGTTGAGAAAAATGCATTAATGGTTTGAGAAGGTTTTATTGAGCTTGGTTAGACCTCAACATTCTTTAGCAGAGCAACAAACCCTAATAATTAATATAGTGGAAAATTTCCAAATTGGGTAGGTGGTCCTCAATAAACACCCTCTAATTTATGAATTTGCTTAGGGTTATTTGGATGTTTACCCTAACCACTAAGGGTTTTTGTCTTATTTAATTTATGTTTTTTAATGATTAATTATTTTGTCAATTAAAGTGAGATTCCGTGAATTGAACAAAGTTTCAATGCCACATTAGGCCTTGTGCACTGGCCTTATGCCTCATCCTTTGATGTCTAATGATTTTACTATTGACTACCCTAGAATGTTGATACCCATTTAGATGGGAGAAATTAAATTACATAAATGAACCCTAATTTAGTGGCCCAAGTGTAGGTTCCCTTTTCATTCCTTATTGGGGAATGTGGTGAGATGGTACTGGTTGGACCTGATGGGTTGTAACATGAATTTGGATTGGGTGAGTGATTAACCTTGAGTGACCATGGTGTTTGAGACAATATTTAATCTCCATGATTAATGGGTTCGCTTTATGGTATACCCTTGTTAGACTATGAGTTCGTGCCCTGAGTATGACTTGAGTCATACAAATGAGACTATGTAACACACCATGGGATTTCATTCATAATATAACTAAGGGGACTGAGTGGGTTCCCTGGTGATGTGTGGTTCATATTGACATGGTGTAAAGGGGCATGACCATTAATGTAGGATTTAGGCATTTTCCAACCCATGTTATTATTTGTTTGATGTTTAATTGTAGACACCCTTGGGGGAAGTATTTTATATGGTATGAAAAACTCTCTTGGGGGTAGTATCATTTTATATTATAGTTGGAAAATTATAAATGGGATGTTTTTATTATGTGATACACCTGACTAAGAAAACACATCTTGGGGTGGTCTGTGATACTAATGTATGAAAAAACTCTCTTATGGAAGGTCTGTTTTACCATTAGTTTGATTTCATTGAATTATATGCATAAGGTAGTTCTAGTATATTGGTTTGGATCTTTCTAGGAGTATTCATCAGGTTTTTGTTACTTATTTGATATGACCATGTTGAAAAAATGACCACAGGGGAGGTCAGTGATACTATTCTATATACTTGAGAGACCAACATCTGTTATATTACTATGCACTACCATCACAACATGCCCAAAGTTACCTAAAAAATAGCCAATGTTGGTATGGTTGATCAGGGTCCCTAACCTTTGGATCGATAATGACATGGATCTTGGTAAATGGTTTGGAATGGTCTTATTAACATTCTTAGAGACATTATGGCATCGAGTCGAAGCTGGTAGGGTGGACGAGTTTATTTCTTTATTTAAAATAACTATTTATTTATTTTGACCATGTCACACACACACATATCACTAAATTACTAATATAGTATAATACCATGTTGGTGGTGACCTAATGAGTTTTATACTCACTACTTTCTCGAGACACCATTTCATTTGGGTTTCGAAGAATCCCCCACTTATTACAGGTCTGGGATTGGATGAGGATTGAGGTTTCTTGATTGAGATGGATTAGCTAATATGGTATGTTGAGATTTGGATTAAGTAAGGCTCACTGATTATAGTGGATCCTCTTGTATTTTCCTTTATATATTAATTTAATTATTTTTTTATTCTATATATGTGATTGACTAGTTGGTGGTTATTGTTTTATGAATGTATAACCAGAATTATATTATTTTAGTTGGATGGGTTGATATTTTATTTCCACACACCCAGATTTTTTCTCATTTTATTGATGTTTGGTTGACTTATTATTATTAAAAACCTTGATATTATGAGTATAAACTCCCCACAATACCTCCATAGACCCCATCTTATAGTAAAAAACCATTGACGTTCTGTGAGGCATGCGTGAGATCACATTTTACAAGCAGTCTATTTATAGTTCAAAGTGATCTATATTGGGGAGTTACTTGATGGATACTTGAGGATCATGTATTTTTCAAATGGAAAAGTTAATATTAGTCTTAATGTGAAGGAGTTGTCAAAATGCACTCTTATTGTCATAGTATATATTGATGAAAACATTTTCACTGGTCATAAAGAGTCTATCTATGAGTAATTTTCAAAGTAATTCTAAAATCATATTGAAATGTCAATTTTGGGTATGATGACATATTTCTTGGGATTGAAAATCAAAAAAGGGTATGCTCATATATTTTTAGCTATATAAAATTACTCTAGTGAATTATTGAACATGTTTTTCTAGGGAGAATAAAGATAGATCTCTACTCCAATGGATATTGGTAAAAAATGGGATAGGATGAGACTGATACTTATGCGAGTCAAATGTAATAAATAAATATGATTAACAGTCTACTTTATTTACTAGTCTCTAGACCTGACATTGTTTTTTCTATGAAATTATGTTTCAGATTTTTTTGTGACACTAAGTAATCCCATATTTCTGTAGCTAAGACAATCATGAGGTATATCCAGAACACACTTAGTTTTAATATACTATATAGAAGTAATCTAGAACTAACTCTTCAAGGGTTTACATATACTGACCCAGCGATAGATTGTGTTTTTTGAAAGACCACTTCATGAGAAACATTCATTATTAGTGAAATTTGTATTTCATTATATTGTAAGAATTAAAGCTCAATGTCATTTAGTATAACTGAATCTGATTACATAATAACAACTTATGATTTCACACAAATAATTTGGATGAAAGTTCAACTTATAGATTTGAGAGTTGAAGTTGAGAAGACACCATGGATTTCACATGATAATAAAAGTAATATAGTTATCTCTAAAAATCTTGTTCAATGCTATATATTTAAGAAATTTGATCTTAAATATCATTTCATAAAAGAAAAGGGTCTAAAAGGTGATTTTAGGATGGAGTTCATTGGTTCTAAGTAACAATTTTTTGTCTTTTTCTAAAGAATTTTCCAAGGGGAAGGATAGGGATTTTATTTTCAAATGGGCAGAAGAATAGTGGCACACATATTAGTTACTTTAAAAAGGTATAGAATTTTTATAGAATTAAATGAGAGTTTATTTATGTTACTTGGCCACAATTTCTTTTCACTAAGTGATAGAATTATCTTAAAAAAATTACCTTATCTAATAGTTTTCTTCACTACACTTCTCTTATAAAGAAGGATAGGATTTTATGACTATAAAAATATTTTATGAGTTATGAAATAGACCCAATATTACTTTTAAATTGTTGAGTGATGTTTCCAAAAAAAGTAAAAGGGAGTTATTGAATTTACCTTGGAGTCATTATTGGTTTTCATTTGTTGAAAATCATTATTGAGAATCATTAGTGGTTATTTATTCATGTTCGTTGATGTTTGAAGTCTTTTTTATGTATGAAGTTGGACAGAAAGTATTCAAACAATAACTGTGAGAGTTTGTGATGTTTTAAAGATCCTATGATATAAGTAAAAAACATAGTTAAATAAATTTTCATATGACCATATAGTAAGATATTTTTTTCAAAAAATATGGACATTGATATATGAATAGGAATTTTTAGAGAAATGAAAGTTAATTTATATACAATTAGTGTATTTTTTGATGCATAAGTGAATTGGAAAAAACATAAGAAATTTGATCTATGCACTAGACTGATAAAAATGGAATGGGGACTTGTTATGCAGCGTAATAATTTCCACTAGGTTATAAGATATTTTTCACATGTGTAACATTTTGGGATGTAATTCAAATTGTTTAAGACATTTGTAATCACATATGATATTTGATATGTGCAAAAATATATCAATGAACAAGGCATACGATATATGTCATTTGAGAAACCTATAAGAAATTTTAGGAACTCTTATATCATTTTTTATGAAAAATAATTTTCTATAATTTTGTTATTTTTAAGAATTTATAAAAAGCTCATGCAATAAATATTCTCTTAAGACCAACAAACATCACATTTGAAATGTGATTTAAGAAACATGAAGAATCTATGATCCCCATATCATTAAGAATAAGATCAGTCATGGTGAAACTGAATTGTCATGATCTTAAGAAATTTTTATTGAATTTATTATATTTTAATGAATAATGTTTATATAAGTGTGGTGATGCATATCTATTCATGTTTTTGTAAAATGAATAGCGATCAGTGCCATGGTTTTTGCCGAGTTAATTTTGAATATATAAGATATTTCCTTATACTGAGTTTCAGGGTTAATTGTTCTACAAATGTTTCTTTTATATGGAATGAAGGTTGAAGAACCTATATATCAATTAGGTCCAGTTAATTAAGTAGTAAAAAATTGTTGGGTGTTTTTAAGATCATAAATAAAAATTTACTATGTGTTTGATAAAATGGAATTTAATAATGCTGTTTTCCCAAGGAATGATACGAGGGAAAATTTGGTATATCTATGAAAACACAAGAGAGTGGAATCACCTATTTTTTAATGAGTCTCGATAATAAAGATATATGAATATCAAAAATTGTTTATTATCATGATGTGTTATTTTGAGAGGATCAAACCATATTATTATATACCAATCTAGGTATATGAAAAGACATGATATATTAATGTGTTGATTGTATAAGAAAATTATTTTACTAAGTGAAGTTAATATTGTTACTAATAAATATATAAGAAATTATTTTGTACATGCTATTTTTAAGAGAGGAAACCCTTATCATCTCATTTTCTTTCACCTTCTCTTCATTTTCACTTTCTTTTTCTCCCTTTTATGTGATTCCATAATTGGTTGGTCTATTTTTTTGGTTTTATTATTCCATTTTGTGTGTGTGGTGGAGTTCATCTTTTACCACAAACCTTTCCCTCTGATCATTCTAGTGAGGCACCATTCTTGGTCAAATGAGATTAAATCTCAGTGGTTTAGGATTTTGGGGGTTAGATAGTTCATTGGTGGGTGGTGGAGGTATATAGGGTAGGTAGCCATGGTGTTCGAGTGAAAATTGGAATACATATATAAGTGATGTGAAGGGATAAAAACAAGGGGTTGAAAAATAAATAGAAACATAGAAGAGACAATGGTTGCAACATCTAGGGCTAGTATGAATTCATTGGAAGGAACAACCTTGGTTTAGTATTGGAAGCTACCTATGCCTGTACGCTTTGAAGGAATTTGTGTATGTTCTTACAATGGTGATAGAGAATAATCATGGACCTAATAAATGGAATGAGATTATTTTGGATCCCATATATATTTTATGTTTGGTGGTTTATTTCCTAGGTGGTAGTTGTGGCATGGGATGTGATGAATGTCGAAAAACGGTAGGGACACCAGTGATGAAATAAAATTATTTTATAAATTAATTTATAGGAAAACTCAGGTGTTGATGAAGGAATCTCCCTATTTCAGTATACAGTAGAGGAACCATTCATGGCCTTACATTATTGGTGGTTTATTCTGGGATAAAAGTTTTCAGTTGTTCTCCTTTTGAGTTTTCTCTCTGAAACTTTTGTTTTGTGTTGTGGTGGTTTTTTTGTATACTGTGATGGATATTTAATCCTTGAAAATATAGGTGTTTCTATTGGTGTTACTCATGTTCTCTACTGGTTCATTGATTTTGTATAAATGTGCTAGTTTCAATGTCATTCAATACTGAATATTTGATGGTGGTGCAATGACGGAAAAATACTAGTGATGAAAATGACTTGGCTTATGGATTCCCCATCCTTTTTATGACTTGTGTAATGAGGTGTAGTAAATTTCATTTGGTTGAACTATGTTTTTTATTTTTGAATTTATGTTATAAAAATGATCTATATTTTATTCATTTTTATTTTATTCTAGAATGGGTTAATGGATTATGAATTTTTTTCTGATAGTTTCTTTTTAATGTGTCAAGGTGGGTTTTTGTTAGTTCCCACTAAATAAAAAAAGTGATTTCTTGGGAACATTTAGAAAATATATTTAGAGGATTATGAAATGATCATAAATATCATTATTATTATTATTAGTATCTTCTTGAATAAAGTGATCATATAGAGTTTTTTTTTCAATTTGCCTCATCATAATAATATTTATCAATTATGAACCTAAATATAAGTTTCAAGTGACCTTTATCATTTATTTTTACTCATTGTAACAAATAGTATATTGAGTTTGACCTGTGTGATGCTATGTAATTGTAGTTTCAGGATACAATAGATTTTTAAGTGAAGGGTGATTCCTCACAACCCAATTTATGTAGGTAATTTACTTATTTTGATAAATTATAATCTTGGATAATAACTAGATGTATCAAGGAGTAGGATTAAACTTTGTGGCCAAACCTTATAAAAATTATTGTTTCTTGTTATTTTTCTTCATTTTGGTACAAGGTTGAGAGTAGAATATACAAGTGAGAGAATCTGATCCTAACCATCACAAGGGTTTATTTCCAATGAAATAAGAAATAAAAAATATAAGTATATAAGGATACACCCCACTCATAGAATTTTCAAACGATGTATTGACTCCACGAGGTATTTGAACTTTTATAATGCGTATTTTTATGGCTTCTAATAAGTTTGATATTTATTATTTTTATTGATAGGATAAATTTAATATATGGATTGTTAGAATGTGTGAACTTATTTTCCATAATAGATTTGAAGTTACTTTTATTGGATCAAATAAAAATATAATCCATGTTTCTTCTACATGGAATACCTCAACCACTTATGTACATATTGTCAAGAATTTTTTGAAGAAAGTATACTCTTTTTTATTATTTACCCTATGTGATAAAGTTCTATGAGAAGGGATCTATGAAAACTATTATAGTTTTATCCACCTATATCAGGAACATTTTTATATGAATAAGTCTCTTCTTGGTATGTTTAAAAATAAAAACAATCTTTATAATATTACGTGTCATTGGCACCCACATATGGGTCCATGTAGATAGATTTAATAAAATGGGTTTAGACTTTAATAATGTAAATTTGAATATATAAAATGACAATTTGGATATTATTTTATTGAACTCCTTGTAAGATTCATTTAATTCTATTAAGTATTTGATAATTTATGGTAGGGATTATATTAATTTAGAGGAAGTGAAGTCTATGGTCTTTTCTCAGGATATTCATATGCATGGTTTAAAGGAGGGTTGTGTGGTGAAATTTGGGCATGAGTTACTTATTGAGAATGGATTGTCTAAGAGTAGAACCAGAGATAATAAAACTAATATCTAGATTATAAATTTTATGCTCTATTATCACTAGTACAAAACCCTTTTTTTACGTCGGGTTTTTTTTTTTGCTTTTTAACGTCGGTTTTTAGGCGACGTTATTTCGAGCGACGTTAAAAATATGATTTTTTACGTCAGTTATTTAATAACCGATGTAAAAAATGGGGTAATATAGTTTTTAACGTCAGTTTTTAAAAACCCAACATGAAATACATTCTGGAAAATGGTGACAAGAAGCTATTTTTTACGTCGGTTTTTTAAAAAAGTGACGTTATAAGTCATTTTTTACGTTGGTTATTTAATAACCGAAGTGGAAAGTTAATTTTATTGTCGGTTATTAAATAACCAACGTAAAAAATGTTTATAATCTTGTAGAAAATTTTCTAAGCTTTCATTTGACAGGTCATAGAGCTCAAACATATTTACAGATCAAAAGTTATGACCATCAGAAGTTTCATATTTTTTTCGAAGAAAGATTGAATGAGCCAACCGTAGCTTCATATTAGAAGGAATTTTTGAATCTGTAGGGGGATTTTTAGTTTTATCATGATATAAAGAATCATCCATCATTATAATAAATTAACAATCATTAAATGGTATATCAATTAAGAAAAAAACTCATAGAAAATATAAATCATGGGAAAATAATTACAAATACCTTGACGAGGTCGCGGAAATAAGAAATCGTTGAATCACGTTGAAGATAAAACAAGTTGATTCGGTAGAACTATGATGGTTGAATGAAATGATCATAAAATGGTATATCAATTAAGAAAAAAAATCATAAAAACCATGAACCATGGATGTATGATTAAACATACCTTGACGAGATTGCGGAAAGAAGAAATAATTGATTCACGTTCGAGAGAAAAAGAGTCAATTTGGGGGAACGATAATGGTTGAAATAAATTACCATCAAATTAGGATGTGTGTATTGTGGAGACATATAATTGAGATTCTATGAGAAAACGTGGTATTAAAAATTTTAGGCGGCAATTCAAAATTTCGATGCCGCGGTGTAAAAAAATTGAAATTTCGCGTGAGTGGGATATTACAAATATCATTCACGTCGGTTTTATGATAACCGATGTGAAAAGATATTAAAATTTTAACTTATCTTTCATGTCGGTTATTATAAAACCGACGTGAAAAATCAATCTTCGTCACTCTTTCACGTCGGTTATTTAATAACCGACGTGAAAAATCGATTTTCATGACTTTTTCACGTTGGTTATTTAATAACTGACGTTACAAGGTATTTTTCACGTCTGTTATTTAATAAACGACATGAAAAAAGTGTACAAGAATGTAGTTCATTTTCAAAGCTTTAATTTTACAGGTCACAGAGCTCAAATGGAGTTACAGATTAAAAGTTATGGCCTTCAGAAGTTGGATATCCTTAAGACATCCTTTAGAGATGATCAACTTCTGAAGGCCATAACTTTTAATCCGTAACTCCGTTTGAGCTCCGTGACTTGTCAAATTAAATCATGAGAAGTCATCTACAGTTTTTTAAACATTTTTCACATCGGTTGTTAAATAAACGACGTGAAAAATACCTTTTATCATCGGTTATTAAATAACCGACATGAAAAAGTCACGAAAATCGATTTTTCACGTCGGTTATTTAATAACCGACGTGGAAAAGTTATGTACATTGATTTTTCACGTCGGTTTTTATATAACCAACGTGAAAAATCAGATAAAATGGATTTTTAACATCGGTTCTCATATAACCGACATGAAAAATCAGAAAAAATGTATTTTGATGTCGGTTATATAATAAACTATGTGAAAAATCAATTTTTAGATATTTTCACGTCAGTTCTAAAAAACCGACGTGAAAAATGGGGACGTAAAAAATGGTTTTTGTACTAGTGTATGGTTGAAAACTATCCAAATTATGAGATATTTTCTAGAGAAGAACTTAAGGGATAATACGATATATACAATTTGGTGTACTATGGTTAGGATAGTATTAATGTTATGTATATATATTATTCTATTTAAATTCATTTATCTATTAATGGAATGTCAACCTCTATTTTTTGTTAGTTGTTTTATAGTTGTTAGTGTATAGTTTGTAAAAAATAGTTCCATGATTGGATGGAGAAACTTATTTGATTCCATGGATTTTTTTGGAGACATGTATATTAGAATTATAAGATCTATATCATCATCATAATTTATTTATTTATAAAAAAAGAGGGGAGAAAGGAGAAAAGAACAAACACCTCCAGGAAAAAACAGGCACACGACTAAGGAGTTCTGAAGTAATTTAACCCAAGGGCACCCCCCGGCATAAGATCCACACCTTTCGGTTTCAGGAGGTTCACATTCGAGATGCAGTAGAGGTTTGATGTGGGTTCGACCAAGGAGGCAAGGTGGTCCGTCACTTTATTCGCTTCACGCCATGTGTAAAGCACTTTGATATTGTTATTGGGAAGCATACCTAGGCACTTTCTAATGGTGTAGGTTATCGACCATGGGATGGACCCAACACCCTGAAGGGAATTATACAGAATAAGGGAATCTGTTTCCACCTTAGAGAGACAGATACTATCCTATTGGCAAAGAGTGAGGCCAGTATGAGCGGCCTTAGATTCTTTCTGGAGAGAAGACCCACTGCCCAAGAATGCAGAGAAGGCAAAAATGACTACACCTTTGGTGTCTCGAACAACCCCACCTCCAATAATGGATCCCAAGAGACATAAACCATTGGTATTATGTTTCAGACAACAAGTAGGAGGAATCCAATGCACCTAGAGGGATCTTGGTACATTACGGTTCATATGGGAGACATGAAAATTGGGAAGCAGGTGCTGCAAGGTAGGGGAAGCCTTCCATTCATCAAAAAGCATGACCATATCCAACAACAGGTTCCTGATTCTTGTAATAATGGATATACAAGAGGATTGGACTCCCTAAAATTTCATCTTATTCCGAGCCTACCAAAGGCACTAGCAGGCCAAGTGGAGCACCAGCATTCGGCCTGTCTTCTCCAGGCCAGAGACAGCCGAGCCGCTGAACCAATTCTCCAGGAAAGAGTCCACTGATAGAGGCAGAGACGATGAAGCAGAAAATGAACAGAAATGTGTCCAGATATTCCATGCCCAACCACCAACAAAAAATATGATATCCACCATCTCTTCTCAGTTATTCCTACAACAATTTCACCCGGAGGCTAGGCTGATGCCACATCGCTTTTTATTGTCCTCCTAGGGAAGTGCATTGTTCCTAATTTTCTAGAGAAGAAAGTTAAACTTCGTTGGAATCCTCCTGCACCAAAGGTTCTCATACCAGCCATCCGGAGAAGGTTGTGTGGCCGAGTGTCCCTGTATTCCCTAGAAGAGAAGGTTCCCGAGCAGGATGGAGTGAAGACACACCTGTCCTCCATATCAGTGACAACAATGAGATCGATCGGTGCCTTATAGTCCTTATCAAGAACTGCTAAAATGAAGGAAGAATGCATGGAAGCTTCGTTGAACGTGATATCAGGAGCTGGAAAGCCTGTAAAACCAACAACAACCCCATCCCAGTTCTTGTGCCAAAACGATAAGGCACCATTTCCCATAATCCAGCAGGTAAAGGGTTGAATAGCTGGAATGAGAGATTGGATCTTGAACCATAAGGGAGTTTCACTCCATCCATCCCAAGCCAAAACCTCTCACTATTGGCCTTCCATATCTTTCCCCCAAAGCGAATGATTCTCTAGGACCTACTAGGAATCTTTATCATACATGAAACAAATAGTATCCCCGTGGCTCCTAACATTGTCACCACCCTCCTAGATAGGACGATACATTTTCTCCCATAATGCTTAGTACCTTTTTCCTTACTTGAGAGCTTCCCGAATAAAGCTCGCTAAGATCCCATCAATTTTGGAAAGAAATCCCATGGGCACATGAACTGAGGAAATCACATGAACATGGGTGGCTAACAAGACACAATTCACCAATGCAATCCGACCCCCAAAGGAAAGAAACTGGTTCTTCTAGTTAATGAGGTGGTGTGGGAAGACTTTTTCCACAATGGTATATGATTTTTGATAATATTACTGGACTTATTATGATAGAGATTTGGGTTTTACCTTAGAATTAAAACTAATCATCGATAGTATTGTATTGTGTAGGTATTCACAAAATTCATCATATTTAATTTTTTCATTTTTAAGTTAGATATTGATTGTTTTAACATAATTTCTATTGTTATAAATAAAAATGATTGTTTTTTATTTGTTGATGCCATATGAGTTATCTTCCCATTTCAGGAATTATTTGTCTTCCTTGAAAATTTTATTTTTACTTTGGATTTATTGTTATTTTCTTATTATATCTTACCCGTTTTTTCCTCTTAATGTGTGTTTTGTTTAATCTTACATATAATTAAAAATCACTTAATATGATTTGTGTTTAGGGATTTCAAATTTGATGAAACTACCTATTTATTAATATATTAAGGAATGTTTAACATTAAATGGATTTAATATTCAATGAGATATTTTAACGAGATATGTAGTTTTTATATTTTTTGGATTAGATATCCCACCTAATGTAAACTATTTTGTTAACGGTTTAGCCAAACATGAGAGTTGTGTGTCAGTTTAGTGGATTGATGTTAACAATGAGTTGTCTAATCTCACATAAACATGAAATTTAACCTGATGATAGAATTTGGGGGTTCAACATACATGAGTCAATAGAGGAATTAATGATACATGGTGGGGAAATTCTCTTGATGCACTGATAGGTTATTCATACACCACACTCATTCTCTACAGCATTTTTCAATGACTGTTTCTTCTGTGAGAACCCTATCTAAAAAAGTGGCCCTATTTTGGTTAGAGGTTATTAGTGTATCAACTTAATCATTTCTTGAATCTAATATTAATGGGAAGAAACTTAGATGAATATATTTCGGATCCCCTATAAAGAGAAAATTATAGAGAAAAGAAAGCGTTTTCTAGTGCTCACCACCGCTATACTACAATTGTTGTTCTTATATTTAATCTTGACCATTTAAATCTTAGAGGACGGAAATTAAACTAACAAAATAATTTATATTTTTTAGGATCACTTCTAGGTTCTTGGTGTATCCCATTTCTTATAAGGATGTTTTCTCAGTTTTCTCGGTTCTCTGCAGTGTTATTATTCCCTCTAGATTCTGAGGGTGTGTGAATGAGTAGGAGTGTTACTTGCATCTAATTTCTAGGATTGTAGTATTATTTTGGTTTTATTTCATGATAAAAGGTTGTGATATTGTTTTCCTACACTAGAGTAGTACTTAAATGATCTGAAGCATCTCAATTTCCCTATGTTTTTTTTATTTTATTATATTTTCCTTTCCAAATTTTTTCAGTTATGCATTCTTCTTATAAAGTTCACACATAATCTCTGTTCACTTTTTATTTAAATTAGGAGAGTTTTCTATATTCCATGGATACCCCCAGAAATTTATATGATGAAACTATAGTTTGGAAATAATAAGTTCAAAATTATAAAAAAACATTTTAATAAATTACGAAAAAAAATTTAAGTAAAATAAATTCCAGAAATTTGTATACATATATTTAATATTTTGAAATATTTTCTGAAAAATTAATCTCAAGGAAGATCTTCCATGAACTTTTATAATCTTATATTATTATTTTTTAAAATAATAACATATAAAATTAGTTGTCTAATAAAATAATTAAACTTATTATTAACATATATCTTTAAACCATTTGTGAATATTACTTAGTAAAGTGTATAAGAAATAAATAATATTTTTTAGGTCCACAAGGTTGAATACCCTGAGAGGGGGGGTGAATCAGGGTATGACTAATTTAAAATTAAAGCCCGTTCTGATATTATTTCGCTGTTAATAAAAACAATCTTCTCTCTCTTTCCTGTTGCACAATATAAATAGAAAGTAAAGCAACCACATGACACATCAATTTTTACTTGGTTCCCCACTAAGGGATACGTCCAAGGAGCATACGCCGATAGGTTGTCGGTCGTACCAAATTACACTAAACTTTACTAGCTGTGGATTACAAGGTTAGGGGACAATCACTATATCCCAGGCTCACTACCTTTACAAGGTTTAGGGTCAGCTCACTTCTTTCCCAAGGGTCACTCCCTGTTTCTCTTTCACTGGCTCACTTCCAGTAGAAAGGATTACCTTCTTCTTCTTACTTTTCTCAGTGCACTTGGAAGGGATCCACTCACAGTTCATAGTCCTGTAGGTCTCTTCATTTGCATGAAATAATGCATACTCAACTGTTGATATATGATCTATTGAAGTTCAAAGTTCATCCACTGATGAATACACCTTTGCCTCTGAACACTAGGAAACTACCTTTGGAAATACCTTCGAAAATCACCCTACTTCGCGAGGCTCCCAATTTCGAAAAGCTCAAACAAGCCTTCTCAATGCTCTTGACTTTTCTCAAAAAACTCTCGCGAAGCAATATTGCAATGATGAAGTCGTCGTGGAGTGAATTCCTCCGTGAAGCTCACTGATCCAATGTGGAGCTCGCAACTTTCACAGAGCTATAATAGCCACTGAGAAGCTTCTCTCTTTCGTGAAGCAAACTGACTTCGTGAACTACCTTCGTGAACCGAGAGCAATGTATTTTCTATGAAAATTCTCTCTACTTCTCTCAAGGGGGTCGAACTATATTTATAGGAAATTCCACCGACCCTCGACACTTCCACGCGATGTCAGCACCACATCATCTCCAATCGCGATGCTCCGAAGTTTCTGCCGAAATTCTCTCAAAATCGAAAAGCACCATGGAAATTTTTTGATCGCAGAGCTCGTCGTAATTGCGGAGCATCACCGTCAAAATTATTTCATGACTTCGTCATGAAGCTCCCTCGCAAATCCCTTCACCGCCATGATGCACTTCAACCTCTGTCGTTCGCGTAGCTTCAACGTAATCACGAAAAATCACCACCATCATTCTTCTTGTCTTCGCAAATTCCAAACCATCAATCCTCTCTTCGTGAAATTCATGCCTTCACTGAAGCCACCTTGTACTGCTCTTTTTGTACCACCTACAGATCTTCTGTTCCTTTTTTATCATTCTTTGTCAACATAGATTGTCAAAAACTTCTCTGGAACTCAATAATTCACCATGGAAACCTGCTTTGTCAACAAACACAATCAACCCAAAAATGCTTCAATGTTACCTTGAGGGATTTTCTCCCAACAATTTTTTTGGGATAGAAAAACACATAAAATATAATGTTTGATGATATAAAAATATTATAACAAGAATAAATATGTAATTTATTTTTTTATTAAATATTTTTTATTTCCTCTTAAGATATGGATGTATCATAAACATTATATCATTATTCTTAAATATTTCATGGATATATTCAATTATGTCTACTTGTGTAATAGATTTTACTTATAATGATATGAATTTTTGGTCCCTAAATACATAAATAAATGGTGTGTCATTTTGGTCATAAATAGTGTGAATATACCTATTAAATAATTGGAATGTAATCAAAATAATTTTAATTAAATTAATGAAACATAAGGAAATCTCCAAATCTGTCTACATTAATTTTTTTAGTACTCCAATTTATTGAATATCAACAAAAATATATTACATGATACCTTTATTCGTTTTAGTTAGTGTATACCCTTAGTTGAAAATTTCCAAAGTAATCAATAGATAATAAAAACAATCTAATATAAAGTCATTCAGTGATAATCTAGATATTACTTCGGATAAATGTGATGTTTTATTTGAAGTATGTGAAGATTGATGTTTTTATTTATGTTAAATTGAGTCATTTTACTTTTTAAATTCATAAAATATATATGTAAAAAAAGATTAAAATCATTTTAAAATAATACTAAATAAAAATATATACAATTCATACCTCAATCATCTACCGCCGTACAAGTCAATATAACCTCAATAAAAAATATTCAACACTATTTTGAACTATTTAAACATCATTAATAGGAAAATAAACTCTATAAACTATATTTTTATCTTGTATAATACAACACAATATAATATGTATTCAATTTATAAATAATAAAATATTGTTAGAGTTGAAGAAGGAGATGGAGGAGTGGCATATTCAGGATGTGACTCTCTCTATATATCATTAAAAATTGATTGATACAACAATCTAATTCCCTGATCTATAAATTGACCCATATTCTTATATTTAGTTATCAAATTGTCTATTTAACCATTGTATTATTTCTCCATCAAATCACTGCTAGGGTGTCTAAAAACGTTCATAATATATACATCCACTTCATATTCTCATACACAACTTAGGTGCTCATATTTTTTTAAAAGTTTCCATTATTTTTTTTACACTATTATGTATGAAGGTCCTATGTATAAATTTATCATGAAGGGACTCCAATAAATGATTTTTGGGATTTATATTTTTATTGTACAATCTAAAAAAATTTCTTCTAAAATATAAATGAAAATTTGTTAAAATTCAATCTACTACTCCTCTTGATTCTTCGATATGGTATTCCCACTTTTAATCATTATTTAAATTTTCCATTTTCAGGGTGAGTGGGTGGAGAGGGAGGATCTACCTCTTTGGTTTAATTGGTTCATCTATCAAATTATACTAACTTTTTAGAATGCCTTTTATCATATAATTACATATACCCACCGCGAGACAAAATATTAATGTATATGATCTTTTCATAGATCTCCGGGTGATATTTTCTTAATGACTATAAAATAATAATCAATGAACAATTAATTAAATAAGGATATAAAGATTCATTTTACATAAAAAGTATTAAACTTACCTTTAATTCATCATGTATTCTACTAGTAATAAATATTTTCAACATATCATAATCTATAAATTGATAGTTCTATACAGATTATCATATTTTCCGAAAAAATTAATCATAAATTAATATGGTTTTAAAATCACTCTATTTATTTCTAGAAAAAGTTACCATCATCACATAAAATTTCAAGAACTATAAAAAATATCAAATAGATTTGAAATTAAATTAATAATTATAAGTGAAATTAAAATTAAATATAATTTTAAAATAAATATCTATAAAAAATCAATTTTCAATAGTAATAAAATGAAACTGTCATAGTTAATTTAAAAAAATTTCTACAAAACATTATATTTCAAATAATGTATGATTTTAAAAGTAAACTAAAATACATAAAAATAACCTAAACTATTAGGATTTTAATTAACAATTTTGTTTCTATATCTCTTTTTAATGATCATTATATATAGACTGAATCCTTTCTATATCTTGGCCTTCATTATCCTATTAGTATTCAAGTAATTGATTGATAAATCTCAAATAAGTCAACAAAAAAATAATTAAACTCATAAAAAAATGGTTTTCATTCAAAATGACAGACCAAAAGTCATAAATTGATAAAATAATATATATATTTTTCATATTTTTCTATGAACAAAGGGTCATCTTTGTATCCCAATATTTACAAATTTTCAACATTAAATCTAGATTCAACAAGCATAAAACAATTGTTACTATCAACCTAGTGATACAAGAATGATGATACTATAAAATTTATGTAACCATTATATAATATGTCTTTGAAAACTCTAAAATCGGAAATTGAGGCAGATATTGGGTTATTATATTTTTCTCTCAAAAAATTCATTGATCACGATAACCATTAATTCGCAGGTCTAAATAGTACATTTTCCATAATATTTTGTATAAAATGCATAACCATTAATGTCATACCCAGATCACTTGATTGTGGGGATATATGGTATTCTAACTAACTATCTCATGGTATTTTATGTGCTTTTATCATTAATCATGTTCTCCTTATACCACCCATATTTTTTTTCTCATTCATCATCCGTAAATCATTTCTATTTAGATATATTAGTTTTTTATAAATTAAATATGATGTTATATATTGTTAAAAATCTCACATTTTATTGAAAATATATAAAGTTCCTACATTATTTGATGAAATGTCATATAATTCACTTTTAATAAGAAAATATGATTTTTACAATGATGATTACTATATAAAAAGATATAGGGAGACCCACATGACCAACATCTAATATTTAGTCCATACAGAAATTAACATCATTCTCAAATATATAACTTTGAATAATAACGAACTTTGATCAATATGGATTATTTATGCACAACTTCAAAATATTCATTTAGAATTAAAAAAGATACATTCAGTGTAAATATACAAATCAGACATAAATTTATTTATCTAACCAAATGTATCATTAGTTTTACCATGATATAAAAGTATAATAATAAAAAATATATCTGTTTTTGAAAAATTCTAATTGAATTTTCATTTTAAAAAATATTTATTTTTTTTAGATAATTTTTTTCAACAAATAGAATTGAAAACATAAAACACCTTAATGATATCCATTTATACACATTGCGGTAGTATTATATATAGTACAACAATTAGTAGTTTCTATATCAAAACATAAAATCATTAAATTTCATTCTTATTAAAAAAATATTTTAATGGAATAAAGTATTTAATAATTGAAAAATATCATTTGGGTACTTCATTACCACATATTCATTCAAAATTATCTCTCTCATAGAATATTTACATGTATCCATTGAAAAGTTTGTTTGTTTTCCTTTTATACTAGGTGATAACTCCATAGATATTATAATTAAAAAGAATTCCACTTTTTTGATCCATCTTCATTATCACCTTTTACATATAATAATATCCTAATCAATCTATCATATATGTGTTTATAACTGTGTATAATATCACTCTTTTGTTTTACCTCTAAAAATATACAATGATGAAGATTAGATAATTTGAATATTTTCTTCCATATTCTTCTTTAATTACCCAATCATCTTATTGCCCTAAATATAATATCAATGTTTTCACCTTATCAAAATATTAACCAGTATACAAAGGATGCTGGGAAAATCAAATTCATGTAACATATAAAATGTTTTTAAAATAATTTATGATGGTGATCCATTCATAGATATCTATGATGACCCATGTATGTTTTTATTAACTTCCATAACCAAGTTTTCCCAAATGGTTCCTGATCTATAGTTCCATTTGACCTTTGGAATGACTCCCCATATAGATGATGTTTTCAACTTGTGGAAATAGTCTAGTAAATACACATGGGTAGACAATACCCTTAATATCATATCCACCAATGATAATAAATAACTAAAACATCCATAATATTTATAATAACCTATTAAATAAATATATATAAAGTGAAAATACAACTGCAATAAATAAAATTGATGACGATATAACAGATAATTCCCTTGAGGGTCATATAATAATTCATCAAAAAAAGATCACCTTGTGGGCCTATAATATACCATATAAAAATGGAATAAAAATAATATAAAAGTTGACCTAGCCCATGTCTTTAGCCTTACCTCATATCTATCCCCATACCCATATCATATCTTCCAACTCTCTCAACTTCCATATGGTCCTTTCCTGAGATATATGTTAACTATAAAATCATCACATCCACCTAGGTTAACGTAAAAAGTGTGAAATTAAAACTTATTAGGCCACCACCCATGGTTTTCTTAATATATATATATATATATATATATATATATATATATATATTTATAATCTAAATACAATGTGAGATGAAAAACTCACAGACATACACTCGTCAAATAATTAGGTACTTAAGTTTCCACCTTAATGGTTGACTCATAATTGATTCCACCATTATTGAAATAGGATGATAATTCCCATGGTTTGATCAAAATAAGAAGGTGAATGCGTTATCATAATATAAAAAACATTTATACATATAATATCCCCACATAATAGTATGTTCAATGTACTCACCACTCAGATCCCTAGAAGATCACCTCTTAATTGGAGGATCAATATAATAATCGAATCTTGAAACAAGAGGTCCCCTCTAGATGGACAACATAATACTAGAAACATGTAGACCCAAGATCTCCCCTCATAATTGGATACATAATACTGGTGAAATATTTCCCCATGGTCTCCCCCAAAATAATATGTATAATACTAAAAACATGTTGCACTAGGAGATCCCATATAGATAACATGTATAATACTAATGACATCTCTCCCCAGAAGATCCCATCACGATGACATGAATAATATTGGTAACCTCTATCCCAATGATCTATGCCCCCAATAACAAGAATAATGTAACAAACCCCATAATTAATGTGTATATCTAATTCAACTTTGATGTTCATAGTTTAATTTTGGGTTGTCTTCAGTTTTAGTTTGGATGTACTAGGGAGAAGGTAGGTAAAGGGTGGAGGAATTGAAGGTGGAATATGCAGGAATTTTACCTGTAGTTTGACTAGGTACATAGTGTGGTGTACTAGGTACCATATGACTGAGGCAATGTCTATTAGAAATTGTGCTTTAATTGGGTACCTGGTTGTGGGTAAATGGGTACTCGGTAGACACCAAGGAGTGGTTTTTGAAACAAGTTCATATATATCTTTTCATGGACTTGTGATTTTACCCTTAAGTCAACATGTATCCTTATTATGGTACTTTTTTTGGACTTTTGATAGTTATTTTGAGTGTTATCCTCTTATATATATCTTCTATATTCAAGTTCTGGTTCCTCATTCATTTTAGCCTAGATTTTCAATCCATTTGAAGAGTTGGATGCATCTTGGTAAGTTATTCTTAGATAGTATGTCTTTTTGTAAAATAGATAAGGTTTTGATCACTTTGTGGTTTTAATATCTCTATTTTTCATCTATATTGCTAGATTCTAGATTTATTTATGTTTGTGGAGTAGTTAAGGCTCTGAAACTTGTGTGAATTGGTCATATTGTATTTGGTAATTGACCTCTTTCTTTCTATTTGAATTTATATGCATTTGTATATAAAATATATATTTATTTGAATGATTTAATAATTCTTATGTGTTTTTTATTTTTAAATTTTTATAAATATTGAAGAATTAATTTTTTCTATAGTATTAAATGGAAATTATGACCTAAAATTAAGTCCAAGGGTGGAATGCATGGTTAAATATCAATAAATGGTGAATTGGTAAGAAAAATGTTCAGTATTATAAGTGAAATTATTCTTAATGTTAATAGTGTGATTTAAAATGGATATTCAAGATCTTGGAATGATATTTGAATATGATAATTAGTGTTCTTAGTGCTAAATTTTCTTAATAAATTTTTATAGAGTAGATATAAATTTTTATTTTCTAATGTGGTGTGTTTTTTCTTGACATGTGTGTTATATATGTGATACTACTTCTATAATAATCTTGTTTTTGTGTTCAAATAAAAGATAAATTGCGGAAAACTCTTATAGACTTCTCAAAAATCAACTTATGTTTGGGGTGTCCTTGCAAGTATTTGGAAAGTCATAATAAAATGTGTATAAATAATTAAATGAAGTCTAAATCTCGAAAATTGGTGGTAAAAATAGGGAAATTATTTTTTAATTGATATTAGTGTAGAAAGTGTTATAATGAGGCATAAAGGAGGATTAATATGGGTATAGTTTCTATGGTGTGATTGAAATAAAGTGATGGTTGTGTTTTTTTATCACTAACCATTTTTTATATTGTAAAAGTTCGTGAAAGTTGGTTACTTATAGGTTTCCTATGTGGGATTAGATATGTTTTAGAAGGAGGGGTCCTATTAACTTGATACACCCTTAGATAGAATGGGTTTTTAAGTTGTACCAGTATATATGTGATTCCATAGTAGTGGAATGGATTTTAGGGGACTGGTTTCTAGGATATGATTTGAGAATGGTTGGCCTTGGATGGGGGATGAAAATATATGATAATCCATGGGCTTAGATCCCTTGATCTATGAGTACTGACATTATCCAAAGTAGGTATGGATTACTCATGTTTTATGTTTGAACCTAACACTTCTATAATTTTATAAAAATGATAATATTTAAATCATTTAGGCCTTAAAATACTTTTATATATTCAAATTTTAAATTCTTAAGATGGAAGTGGTTGTAGTGGTTTATATTTTGGATTATATTCTCACTTATTATATATACACACCTAGTGTACATACATATGATGTGAATGGAATTTTAGGTAAAGTTAATCATCCGTGGTAGTTGGAAGTGGGTTTCTAGAGACAATATGGACTTATTTTCATGTTCTTCTAGATTCATTTAGAGTTGGATATCCCCACCACAATATTTTGTTTCCATTTAATTTTATTACATATTAGTGCGTGGAGCTTATCTTTGGGTCATGTGTTGTTGTATAATATTTTTAGGAATATTTGTGTTGATTTATGACTATTTTATCATATAATTATCTTTTACCACTTCTTATAATTAATGGATGTTTTTCTAATAATTTTTTAGGCGATGTACCATTGGATGGTAAATTGATCCTCAAGAGACAACCTAAACCATTGGTTCCAATCACCTGAATCGGGTGATCAAGGATCTCACTTGAGGCCAGGTTATGTTTCACCTCAGTTTCATAGTTTTATTATGGTTGGATGTTACAAAATGGAATCAATTCCCTTTATTTCTAGTGTTTTTACTTATTATTTGATAAACTGGAGGATATAAGTTGAGAGTTTTCATGTAAAATATGTGTGGGTACCTAATTGAGATAACCATAGTTAAAGTCTAAGTTATATAGGGTGTGTATGACTGTATTTTCATATATTTACTGAAAGGTTTTTTTTAGGATGATCCATCATGTGACAGACGGTTTTGTGTAAAATATTGCACCATTTTTAACACATCAGATCATGAAGATTGTGTGTGCACATGTTTTTGTGATTTGTTGGTGATTTAAATTTTAGTCAAATATCTAAATTATTAATAGATTAATTTGTGTTTTTTTAATATATTTTAAACAATGGATCAATTAAATCAAAATTTATCTATTAATTTGGATATTTAATGAGAATAGTTTATATAGACTAATTACTTTGAAAATATATCAATAATGGTATTTATAATGTGTTTTTCTTATTGTGATATTATTTTTAAATGCCAATAGGAGTGTAAGTTATTTTATAAAATAATGGAAAATAAGTGGTTATTTGTTGAATTTTGGGTAAAAAATGTTGATCTAGAGTGTTATTATGAGGGTAATATAGAGGTTGAATCTAAGAAAATTCCATTAGTGGCTGATCTAGAGATCCTAGTGTAAGGTAAGATCCCTAAGTTCTTGATGGAGGAGATTAAAAATATGATGGTGGTGCCATCTTTGGGGGCCATGTTGTTTTTTGATGTGATCTTAAATTTCTAAACATATCACCATACTATTTTAGTGGATATTTTAGGCCTTAAGGAGATAAATAAAGGATAAATTTTATGGATTATATTTTCAAGTTGACAACTTCTCAAGAAGAGAAGAAAGCGAAGATGACCATTTTTGTTTTGGAGAGACAAACTAATGCTAGTATTATATTTTTGAAAAGGATAGGAGAACATAGTCATTTACATATGAATATTTTCAGGTTATCTTTCTTAAATAGTTCTACCCTCATATGATGATAATGGATATGGTAACTCATTTTTGAATCTTAATCATGTGTGTATTGTTTCCCTCATATTTAATTTGAGGTTTATAGAGTTGATTTTTCTTTCATATGTTGGTAATAGACAAGCCTTCATAATACCATATATTTGAGTATGTAGTAAGGATAAAGATTTAATAAAAGGTGTACCAAAATTTTATACCTACATTTATAGAGTTGGTAAAAAAAGATCTTTTTATTAAGGGTGAAAAGAAGTCATTAGTGGTAACTGGTGGATATTATAGTGGCATGAAGAAAATATGAGATGATTCTCATAGAGATGGATACTGTTTAGGTAGTCAAAGGAATATGTAATAATTTACTTGTTATAGAAGTAGAAATTTGTTTTAAAACTTTTAGTGTTTCCAAAGAGGCAATACAATATTTTTTATTTACAAGACCATGAAGTGACTGTCATGTAAACATTTGCAGAATATCTAGAGGTTTTATCAGTTGGGTTCTCAAGGAAGTGGATGTCATGGTTTGAATTTTATGCATGAATCACAATCATGGTCTAGTGAACCATATCCAAGTGCAATCCATGTAACATTTGGGAGATATGGTTTTGGAGATGATATAGGTTCTTAGGGGTAGGCATAGAAAAAAGAAACTTTGTAGGGGAATCAAGTGACATGGGGGTAGGGTCGCAGTATAGGTTCTAGGTAGGTTTTTAAAATTAAGAGGGTGCTAATAGGTCTCAGGAATATATTTTACATAATTAAAGGTATGATTATAGTAACCTCTACTATTTATAGTTTGTTTATTATAGAAATCACTATTTAACTATATTTTCTTATATTTTTTACAACCTAGGTTAGTTTGTTGAGATTCTTTCTGAAGTTCAATATATGAATACCCATTGTAATGAAGGGAATTTAATATCAGGAGATTCCTCTCTTATTCTATATATAATTATATATATGGTCATTTATAGTATTTCTTCATCTTGGAGAAGAAATGCTTTGATTTGATTTTTTGGAAGGGATAGTTACAAAATGTTTCTGGAACATATTTCTTGGTACAAGAGAAATATGTCATTCTATCTATTATTTTATGATCCATGTGTTTTATTTGAGGATTGGAATTATCTTAATGTTGGGTTAGATATTTTTTGGGGTAGCTAATATGGATTATATATTATATTGTAGGGACATAACATGGATAATAATAGGGATCCTTCAGTTATTTATTTAATGATGAAGTTGATCAGTGGCTGGATAATATTTTAGTGGATTTGTATTGGTTTCCCCTAGAGAAAGAGGTAGAATTTAGGATCTAACTGGTAGTGGATACTTGGCATATTTCTTTGCCACAATATCATATGAAACTAACACAACTTCAATAGTTAAAGTGTCAGGTGGGGATTATTGAATCCAACAAATTGTTTCAAAATATTTTATATCTATGGGGTGTTATAGTGATTTTATTCTTAGAAATATAATTGGCGTTTTTAGAATTGTGTTTATTACTTCATGTTGAGGCTAGTAATAATCAATAAATAATTTCATTTACCCCATATTAGTGACTTTTTTTGTATTATTTGAGGATATCTTATTGGTTTTATATGACTTATGAATGATATGGGTTAACATCAGCTAAGTGTGTATGCTGATGATGTTCCCAGGATAGCATTTCAGACTTGATATAGACATTATAAATTTTTTTGATGCTATTTATAGGGAAACGTTTTCCAATTATAATTATGGTCATGATGAAAAATGTCTTCCATCTATATTTAGACTCCATTTTAGTTTTGTTTATTGATGACATATTGATATATTCATGATCCTATGATAAGAATGGTAATAATTTGGATCTCATCATAGAAACCTTACTAGATCATTGTTTTTATAAAATGTTTTTCATGTTCTAGTTTTAGATTTTTGATGTACTGTTTCCTTAGCATGCTTTTTATTCGGGATATCAGTGGATTCCATGATGGTTTCTGTAGTGATGTTATGGGAGATCCATAATAATGTCATTGATATTTAGAGTTTCTTGAGACTTATTGGATATTATCACTTTCTTTTTTTGGGCTCAACACACCTAGTTATACTAAGGATGACACTCACAAGGAAATGAGATAAGTTTAAATAGTCTAGTAATTGAGAGGATATTTTTTTGGAGTTTAATAAGATATTAACAATTATAGTTATTCTATGTTTTTAGATAATAGAAATTGATGAGTGGTATATTGTGGGGAATTTCTTATGGGATTATATTGTGCGTTAATGAAAGAGGGATGAGTAGTGGCATATGGTTCATTCTATCTAAGAATGTATGAGAATAATTATCCCACTCATGATCTTTTGTTTTATGTATTTGTTCATTATTTGAAGAGTTTTCTATTGTATATTTTTGAAGTTTTTTGGTGTTCACCGAATATAAGATCTTGAAATATATATTACCTAAAATTAATTTAATAATTTGGTAGTCGATATGGATTTAATATGTCAATTGTTTCAAATTTGAGATGTTATATACACTCAATAAAAGTAATGCCACCATTGATTCTTTGAGCATGATGTCTAGGTTGGACGTTGTTCATGAATTGATAGAGGAGTGAAAACTTGTGGATATCTTCTTAAAGATAAAAATAGAAGTGGGTTAAGGGGAGGAACATGTGGTTCTTGAATATTTTTCTATCATCTCAATCTTTATGGAGTGGGTGAATAAGGGGGAAAGTTATTATTCCAATTGTTAGGTCTCTAAATAAAATTATATGGTGGGGATTAGATGATTAAGTGTGTTATTAGTGGTGATTCATTCTTATATTTCCATGGGTAACACTATGTTTCTTTATCTAAATAGGTAGTGGTGATGATATATTTTCCAATTTCTTGACGGAATGTTTATTTTGAACTGAAAAAATATATTATAGTATTAAAAGACACTTTTGGTGGCTAGGAATAAAAGATGATATGTCTAGATTTGTTTCATGAGGGAATCACCTTTCAGTTGGTCAGAGTTAAGAATTTGAGTCCATATATTGATATTAATTCATCTCCCATTCCATAATGGAAATGATACAATATCATCTTTGATTTTTTTAATGTTTTATACAGATATAAATCATAATGATATAGTTTGGGTTATTGTTGATCGGTTGATAAAATGTTTCCATTTTATACAGATCTAGGGGACCCATATTGTTGAGGATATGGGGAAGATGTACATTTATAAGATTATGAGGCTTCATGGGACACCCCATAGTATCATATTAGGTCATCATTTAAGATTCAAATCATCATTATAGAATGGTTTTCAGAAATCTTTGAAATATTAGGTGATGTGATGTATATAATTCATCCACTAAACGATTGAAAATATATGATTACTATCCAGAATCTTGAGGATTTTCTTCAAGGCTACATCTTTGACCTGTGAGGTGTTTGAGAGTATCCTGTGTCATTGGTAGTGTTTTTTATAACAATATAAAACAATAATATATTAATATGTAATAGTTTTACGCTATATATGGTAGGCCATTTCAACCTCATTTTCATTCGATGGATGCTGGTGAGACATCTATTCAGGGGAATATATTGTTGTAAGATATGTTCAATCATGTGGAAATGACTAGGAAGACATTGGATAAAGCCCCATGTAAGAAAAAGACTTATAACAAATGTAGGAATTGTCTTGTTGAGTTTGAAGTTATAGATTGTGTCTTCCTTCGAGCCTTAACCTGATTGCTACATTAGAGGAATAGAAAATAGGGAATGTAGAGCTTCTGGTATATCGAGACATTTGAGATCTTAGAAAGGATCTAGGAAGTGGCTTACCAACTGGAAGTACCTTTGAAGCACAATACCATGAATGATGATTTTCAAGTGTCTAAACTACAGATGTAAGAATCAGATATGTCTTATGTGATATGATATGATGTGAATATATAGTTGGATGATTATTTTATAGAGGAGCTGGTATATATTATTGATCATGTTGAGAAGAATTTGGGGAGATGTTATATCCTAATTTTGTTTATTTAATGGAATTATGGTTGAGTTCAAGCGGAAACATGGGGACAAGGAGATGAGTGGAAGTCATAATGGATATAGTTATTCATTGGCGATTCTTAATAATGATTAATAGGGATGGGAATCCCAATGGTGGAAATATTTTAAAGACTCCAATCATTAAATTTCCTCTTTAATTTAAATATTATTTTTTTTAGTTTAGTTTTTTATTATCTTTATATTTAGTATTTAGGGATTCTGGTGAAGTTATATAAAGGGAGGAAGAGGTGATGTTGGAAGATATGGGAATTTGTCAGGTAGTTCCAATGGTTAACCAATGTGGGTTATCAGGTACCCAATGAGTAAGGAAGTGGATAAGAGTACCGGTAATACCAGTAAGTGATAGTTTTAAATATGTGATGAAAACACATAAGATAGGTGAGAGGTTGGGGTGGGGGTGAATTTTATTTTCATAAATATTTCAATGTTTTTAAAAATAAATGTGGAATTTTGTGGTTTAAAAAGTTTAAATATTTTTTATTAAACGAATATGAATGTTGGATGTGTGAAGAGTGTATGAATAAAAATAAAGAGATGAACACACGGAATTTTATAGTGGTTTGGATATAAATTATTATAAAGTTAATATTAAACACCATACAATGAAGAATGAACCACCCTAAGATATGAGAGATTCTTTTACACAAGAGAAATATAAACCCATAATTTTATTTTGGTATGAATACCAATCCATTAATTTTAAGTGGATATATCCCCAAACCAAAATATTATTTTCTAAGAGAATAAAAAACACAGTATTTTCTCTATGGATCTACCAAAACCTAAGTGTTTTACATTTTTTATGGAAGTATAACCAAGGGAATACCTTTCAGAGGCTGTATAACTTGTTGTGTAAAAATATTTAAGTAATTATAATTCTATCCATATTATAGAAAATGAATAAATAAATTATAGAACAACCAGAGATATGTAAAAATAATATTTTAGATTAAAAATTTTTGTAGGCCCTTCAAATATATTTGAATGTTTATATATATGAGTTCTTGAAATGTATGTTTTTCATTTAAGGTGAATAAATTCAAATAATATTTATCATTCCTTGAATGTTCTTCAACAGATAAAATTATTTTCTTAAGACCACTTTCACAATCATAACATAGACACTATCACAACCATCATATATTTATTTATGCATGTCTCCATCCCTTTAAATAATAGAAAATTAACAAATCCAAGTGATTAGTTAAGAAATTAAAAATTATAAAATAATAGTATTCAAAAATAATTTGAGGGGGAGAGGGAGAAGAAAATTATCATTCAAATTTAAAACCATTTGATAAATTCAAAAATTATATTAAATTTCTTGTTAAAATGTTCAAAACACTTCAATTAGAATAGGTCAAATATATAAAAGAAAACATGCACAAAATGTACTAATAAAAATAAATATTTGAATTTAATTTTTTTTTCAAATTTATTATTCAATAATATATAACGTAAATGATACTTCATTAAGAACTATAAAATAATTTTGAATAAATTTACTAACATCTTAAATGAATTTTCAAACATTAAAAACAAATAAAACAACTTAAAATATTAAAATCAAATTGATTGAATTTCATCAAGTATATATAAATGTGAAAGTTGAATAACATTGATCCTTATAAAAACATGATTAAAATAGAGGAATAAATAATTCTAATAGATTATGTATAATTAATTATATTCTTTATAGTAATTAAATTTTTTTAAACATATAAACAAATAATGTGAAAATACCATAAATATCATACAAAAAAGTCATCTGCAGAAAATCAGAATCTGATAACAACGTAATGATCATAAACATTCCATGAATATGGGTAGAAATAATTTTTCACATACCAAATAAATGTAAGTTAAAGTTTTCACATATAGTTTAAGGGTAAACTATCAGATGCATACGCCATGTAAAGATAAAATTAATAATTTCATAAAGGTAAAAATGAGAGGTTCATCAAGGTATAAATGAGTTTACGTACATTACAAACCCAATTTTTACATACTATGTGTAAGAGTTACCTTAAGAGCTATATAAGGGTATATATCACAACATTTAAAGGTCGAAGAAAAATTGCATTGCTTTCATAAGGGTAAGCATGGAATTTATGTTCTATGTAAAGGTATAGAGAGCTATGTAAGGGAACATGAATAGCTTCATAAAGGTAAAATTTGTTTTATATATACCACATAATGATAAATTGAATTCAAATAGGGGTACTAGAATACCCACATAGGGGTAGATAGAAGAACCTTAATCTTATGTAAAGGCACATTAAAATTTCTAATACATGCATATGGGTAAAAAATTAGCTTATAAAATTATGTTTTCCAAAAATTTAATAATAAAGAAATATAAATAATAGTTGTAATAATAAAAAATCATTAAATAATTAATAAAAAATAAATAATAATTCAAATAAATTATTTTCAATAAGATAAAATAAATAATAGTTTTAATTGATAACATAAAAATAAATACACTCATCTAAAGGTTCCACTCCAACAATATCCCACTATTCTAATATTTAAAAATATTAAATTTCAATACTTCATCCCCATTTTTTGAAACAATAAAAAAGATTTAAAAATTTGGAAAATTGTTATCTTTCCCTTTTTAAAACAAATAAGGAAATAATACCCCATTTCTAAAAAAAATATTCACCTAAATACAATATTTGAAATAATATTAGCAGACTCCCCCTCAATTAAATAATGATATAATAAAAATAGACATATCTTCATAAATTAATGGTTTCAAATTTTATTTTTAAAAGGATCAATGAAAAAAAATTATATTTAGGGAACCTTTAAATGATATGAAAGGAATTTAAAAAAAAGTATAGTCATCATAAGTAAGAAAACCAAAAAATAATGTAGAGAATACATTCTCATGGGAAATAATGAAATAAAGTTTAAATCACATTCCAACATACCATATGGTAAAAAAATATGAATATTATTGTTATAAAAAATGAAATAACGTTCTTTTTCATTTACAATAGTTTTGGTCCAATTGGATTTAAAATAATACCATTAGGTAGCCATGGTATAGAAGGGTTTTTCATTTTTACTTTAAAATCAAATTTTTATATAAAAAACCTTTCAAGACAATGTTATTGAATAAATTGTGATAAATAATCAGAACCATAATGTCCAAATAATCCACATTTAAAGAAATCAATATATGAGATACCAATATTTTTAATTTTAACAAAACCATTCTTATAAATTTGAGGTAATCTATTATCTTAACCAAGAGAATTTATATAATCTTTTTTCATTCTTCTAATCTCAAAAATTCTTCCAATGATTAACTTCATATAATAAATTTCTATAACATTTCCATAAAAGTTAATATATCATACCTGAGTTTCATATTTTCCATTTGAAAAATTTAAATTCATAAAAAGATTTTCCTTAGTACTAGAAGAATACTTTTTTGAACTATGATACTCCTTTTCTAGTTTAGAAAAGTAAATTGACAAAAAATCCTTTTCTTTATCAAAATCAAAAATATAATTTTTCCACATTTCATATAACAATTTAAGAGTTTTATTTTTTATAAACCTATTTAAAATATTTAGTTAAACTTTAATACTTTTTAAAAATCTTTTCCAATTCCTCTTTAAATTTATCAAATAAATAATTTAATTATTTAAATTTAGATTAATCACAATCGGATCAAGAATAATATTCCGATTCAGAATAATAATTTGAATAATTAATAACCTGATTTGGTGAGTCTATTAAACACAAATCTGCAGGATTTAACATATCTTCAAAGAGATCTATTATGTCAAGATAGTTTCTAATAAAATAAATGTTACCAATGTCCTTGTGAATTACTTATTCTTCAATGGAGTCATATTATTTAGTTCAACTCTAACCAACATAATAAACACAATTTATTTTCTTATTATACATATTATCTTTCCCTTCACGTTTCAATATTTGAAAGTCATATTTTTTATGGAAGGGTATCCTACATTCATATAAAATAACTGTGGATTTTCATTTAGAGCCTTTTGTATTGAAATAATTATTTTATATCTTTCTTTTTTTCCTTCATCCTTTTTGGAACTATGCTTTTTTATGAGCCCCTAAATTATTTTTTCATCTTTATTTAGATCATAAACCTTATATGAGTTAGAAGAATATGTGGAATCACCGAAAGAGTTTGTAAAAAGATATTTATATTGAAAATAAAATCCTTTTTTCTCATATGTGTAAAGATTATTATTCTTCAATTCAATATCTTATTACAATTAGGATACAATCATCTCATCCAAGCAGTATTATATTAAATATCTTATTTCTTCAATGGATACATTCATATAATTCCACTTATTTGGTAAGTTTCAATATATTATTTCAATCAACACCTTACTATTTATAGTTTCACAATGTTCAACCATACTATTGATAATATGTGGGAATCTGTTCGACGAGTCATTTATACTTTCATGATCAGCCATTATAAATTCTTGAAATTCAATTCTATGAATGTCAAGATTAATTATCTATAATTTTTTAGTTCCATGATGAGTGTCTTTTAATGTCCTACATATGTCATAAGTAGTTTTACAAGAATATATATGACTATAAAAATTTATACTATGAGTGGAATAATGTTCTTTTATCACATTTTAATTCATCACATAATTTGTAGTATCATTTCTTTTTAAAGTTTCAAGTTTAGCCTTGGGTATTTTATAATTTCTAGCTATGATAATACAATATAAAATAACTATATTATTCAAAAATACTATTATTTTTTCTTTCCCATATCTTCTCTCACTTCCATTGAAATGATGTTGTCCCATAATATTCAAAGAACCAGTATCTATATTTTCCATCACTAAAATAGATCATTCCATAGTATTATTAAAGAATATTATACATGTTAGCACCAGAAAGAATAATTTTAAAAATATAGAAAATATTAAAACTATATTTTAAAGGAAAAACTATGATACCAATTTTTTGGTATAAAAAAAAGAATAATAGAGCTAAGAGATCCTTAAAAAGTCACTCCTTTAATACTAATTGTTAGTTTAGAATGGTTGATGGAAAATGGTATGGTTGAATTGTATTTTCCTAAAAATATAAAAGGTATTAAAAATAAATATTGAATTCCATGGTTTGAAAATATTAAAAAACTTTTTCTTAAATTAATAAGAATGGTGTATGTATGAATATTTTATATAGAAAAATTAAGAGTTGAAAAAAATTAATTTTGCTGTAGTTTATATATAAATGATCATAATATACTATTATTACCCCAACTGATAGAGTATGGAACCCAAAATGATATGTGATTGAATTTTCCATGTGATAAATATAAATAAATATTTTTACAATGGGATGAATCCCAAAAAATAAAATTTACCTGGAAGAATCCCCAAACTAAACTAGACTTTGGAGGTGCAGATAAAACCCATACTTTATAAAAGAAGAAACCATAGACTAAGTATTCTATCTTTTGGTCTGGTAAGCATAACCAAGGTAATAAAATTTAGAGGTGGTATTACATATAGTGTGAAAATATTTAATTATAGAAAACTCTACACATTACATAAGAAACAAATACAAAAAAATACCTAACAGATGGAGAGTTGTAAAAATAATGTAACAAATGAAATAGTTCTTATAAGCCTGTAAATTGGATTCAAATCATGAAGTCTATGATTTCCAAAAATGTAAATTTTTTTTCATCAAGGTGAATGATGTTGATAAATAATTACCCCTTCCATGAGAGTTTTTTAACATACGAAAAAACTAAGCTCATGTCCACTTTCATAATAGAAGAATACAATAGATCACAACAATCATGTACTTCTCTATTCATGAATCGAAACCTTAAGATAAAAAATAAATTATCAAATATAAGAGATCCATTAAGAAATTTAAAATAATACAAAAAATAATAATATTCTATAATTATTTAGGAGAGATATGTAAATTGAATAGAATTCAAATTTTAAACCATTTGAATAATTCAAATTTATTTAAAAATACACATTAAAAAATCTAAAACACATCCATAAGAATATATCAAATATATCACAAAAAACTCACAAAAATTCATGCTATAACTCTCAAAATTTTAATTTCAAAATTATTTCCATATTTAACATTTGATAATATCAAACATAAATTATATTTCATTAAAAACTATAATTTGTTTTAATAAAGTTATTAACAACTAATATGATTTTTGAAACATAGAGAAACTCAAAATAAAAAATCAAATTATTTGAGAACCTTGTTGTATATGTAAATATTAAAGTAGGAAACCTTTTATATACATAAAAATATGTTTAAAAAATGTAAAACCACTTTTTAAACATTATATATTGTTAGTAAAAATTTATACAAAGATAAAAATATTTTACAAAAAATGAAAAAACATGAAATAAGGGACAATATAAAAAATATCATGAAACAATGTCTTATATAGAAAATTATAATCTAATAACTATTTGAGGGTTATAAACATCCCATTTATAAGGTTAATAAATATTTTTCACATACTACATAAAGGTATGAGATATCTTTCACATGTGGTGTAAGCTTAAACTCTTAGATGTGTAAGTCACATAAGGGTAAACTTAATAGTTTTGTTAAGGTAAAAATGAGATTTGGATAAAGTTATCAATGTGTTTACATTCCTTGTATAAGGGTAACCTAATATTTCCATCCCATGTGTAAGGGTTACTATAAAAGTAGCATAATGGTATATGTAACACAACAAAAAGGTAAACCAAAAACTATATTTCTCACATAAAGGCAAACATGAGAGGTTTGTGATGTGTAAAGTTATAGAAAGATATATAAAGTTACCTGAATAACCATATAAAGGTACATTGAATTTTTTATAAACCACATAAGGATAGAAATGATGTCACATAAGGGTATAATAATGCTCACTTAGGATAAGACATAAGAACATCAATATCTCATAAAGAAGTAAGAAAATTTCTAATAATTGAGTAAGGTTAAAAAATGATCTTATAAAATAAAATTTTAAATGATTTGAATAAAAATAAAAATAAATAATAATAGGAATAATAAAAATATATGACAAAATAATTTAATAATAACTAAGCATTTTTTCAATAAAATAAAAATAAAAATAATTTTAATTATCTAAATAATATATAAATAAAGTGGACCAAAAGAGATATTCCAACACTAGGTACATAGTGGTGGGTGGCCGGGTGTCTGATAGACCTCAATTGGATTTTTTAAATAGAGGATATCTATACTTTCTTGTTTATTAAATTTGACACTTAATTTATGATTTCTCTTTATTAGGGATATTTTTTGTGATTTTTGATGGAGATTTGGAGCCCTAACCTATTCTTTTCATCCTAAAGATTTAATGTTTTATTCCTTATTTGTTTAAGATCTCATTATCAATTTGTTTATTATGTTGGATCAATCTTACTTTGTGTGTCTTACCATTTTTTGTGATGGAGAAAATATCTGAGTCATTGTGTGGTTCTAAAATTTAAATTTTTATTTAAATTATTTATTAATTTGTGTGCATGGAGGAGATTATACTATAAACCTCATAGGAGTGGATTTTATTTTATACAGTAGGTGGACTATTACATTTTCGGGGAATTTGGAATGCATTTTTATATGAAATCTGTGCTTATTTGGGTGATTTAATTATTCTAATGTCTTTTAAGGATTGGGAATTGTGTTAAATGTTGAGGACTTAATATATATATATATTGTTGATAATTGTGGCATAAAATAATGGATAATGAAAATTTTGGGTTTAACCATTTTTAAATGGGGAATTTTTAAGATAAATATCTAATCCTAAATGTGTAATTAATGTGAATTTTAATAGTGTGATTGAAAATGTAATATTAAGTGTTGTGAGTAACATTTGGAAGTGATAATTGGGGTGATTGTTTCAAAAATATTTTTAGTAAATTCATATAGAGAGGTTATAAATTTGGATATTTTAATATGGGAGATTTTTTATTTACAGGTTTATTAAATGTCTTATGTTTATAAGGTAATGAGATTATTTTTTTTGTTGGAATAAAGGGTAAATAGAGGTAAACTCAAATAGATTTCTTAGAAATTAAGATTATGTTTGGGATGACCCTCTCAGTGGTTGGAGAGTTATATAAAAATGTGTATAATATATATATGGTGTTTAAATATAATAAATTCTTGTTAAAATGGGTGAAATGATTTTTGAATATCAACATTCCAAAAAAGCATGATACTGATCACTATTATAAAAGACACATTTAACAGTTCTCACATTTATAAGCGCAAGTAAAATGCGATAATGAAGTCATTCTTTATCATCGCCAAAAGCTGCATTGATAATTCTAGCCCTTGACTGGTGCTAAAAAACACTGATAAAGGTCTAGAAAAAATTTAAATGATTAAACAAATAAAAATAAAATATTTTACAATTTCATTAATTGAGTAATTATTGTTAAAAATGAATAAAATGAATATACATATATATAAATTTTAAAAATTAATAAATTGTTTATATTAAAAATATAGATATGTAAAATGAATAAAATGAAATAATTAAACAAGTAAAAATTTAAAATGAGTAAATTAAGAAAGATATTAAACATTTTGTTAAATAAATAATTTTCTTGAAAATGAATAAATTTAATATTCATATATATATATTAAAAATATTAATAAATAATATCCATTAAATATATATTTATAAAATGAATAAATTGAAATAATTTGGCAAAAAAAATTAAAAATGCATAAATTCAATAATTATTTAAAAATTTATTAATGAAAAATTATTAATAAAAATTTATAAGTATAATATAAATATATTATTTATAAATAATATTAAATAATATATAACAAATATAATTATATAAAAAATTAATAATATGTTACTTAAAAACATAATAATGTCTTTTTTATTTTTAATGTTGTCAGTTTTTTCAATATAATATATATCAAACATCATGTGTTACATTGATTTCACACACACACACACACACTATATATATATAATTAATGAAGTTTTATATACAAACAAACACAAATATATATTTATGAAATATATAAAAACACATACACCTAATATTTATGTAGTTTATTCGAATTTTAGTATATTTTAGAGTTTCATTATGACATGATACATTTAATATATTATGTTTTTATTCATTCATTTTTAATACTAATATATTTAGGGTTTTCATTTTTAATTTTTTTTGATAGTGATAATTTTCTATTATTTATTTATACATATATTTACTTTATTTTAATATTTTAAATATGTATTCCTCCACTTCAATATTTATATATATCCATATTTTTTTAATAATTTATATTTAATTAATAAAACTTATCAATTTTTTCAATATTTTTAAAGTGTACTTATTTTGAATTAATCAATTTTACTCATTTTTAAAATGCACATATTTAAGATTATATATTCACTAATAGTATAAAAAATATATTTGTAAATAAATATATTTATAAATGTGTATTTACTATATTTATAAATTTATAAGTTTATAATTATTATAAATAAATAATTAATTTTTTGGATTAGTATTTATAAAATTATAAGTAATTAAATAAATAAATTTAAATTATAATAAAATTATAATTAATTTGTTTAAATAATTACAATTATAAATACCTTATTAGTGAAATTTTTTTAGGGATGATATAAAGAATATTTATGGGAACTTTTTTAGTGCTAATAAAAATCAATCTTAATTCGTGCTAAAAAGTGTTATAAAAAGAAATATTTATCTGTGCTAAAATGTTAACAATGATAAATATTTCTTTTATTAATGATATTTTAGTACTGATTAATATCTCATTGATCGATGCTTATCAATTTATTGCTGATAGTGGGGATCTTTATTAGTGCGATTCTGATAGTGCTGTTAAAATTTTCCTTGATCTATTTAAAGGAACCCTAACCGTGACTCTGTCACTTGGGATTCTCAAGTTCTCCCGGAACTACTATATTTCCAGTGTGACTCCTCTATGTTCCCTATGATAAATAAATTCTATAATCCAACGTATTTTATTTTCTACTTTTCCTCTATCGTGGATTGATTTTTTTGGGTTCCGTGTTTTGTGTTTTTTCACTTTTCTTAACTATAATGAAACCTACATCTCATCTCCTCGCCACTGAAATACAATAGTGGTTCTATTTCATCTTCTTTCTTCTGTAAAAAATGGTTTTGAAGAAAGAGAAGGATGTTTTCATATGGTAAGGTTATCAACATATGTGTGTGGGCCAATATGGATAAGTAAAATAGATTTTGCACCACACACTACTGAAAAGGTAATAATATCTTTATAGCATGATTAAATTGAGTTTTTTTTGACATTGAAGAGTTTAATCCATTTCTTAAACATGATATCTATATCCCTTATCATTGAAACATGACTTTAGTGATCAGGAAGTGTGTCTGAGGTGATGTGTTGACCTGAATTGTGAACTAATTGGGTATACCATGTAAAAAATGTTATAAAATGGAATCAGAGTAAAACTAGGGATATTGGTATTGATTATATAAAAAATAAAAACATTCATGACATAATAAGTAATCCATAAACATGTTTGGATAGCATAATTATGTTGGATAATTTAGTTATCATATGATGTCTAGGTTGTTATTTTGTTTATTTTTTACTAGACCTATCTTCTCGTGTCTCATGCCTCTTATTTATGAGTTTTATATAGGAATCAATAAGAATATATGAATTAACATATTCTTATGTGTCTTTGTTTGTTTTTTCACAAGAATAAATTATAAATATATATTAATATTAACATGAATAATAAAAAAATAGTTCATTATTATTTACTTATTAGTGATGATTAGGTTTATATAACTTATTAATTGATTGAGTTTAATTTGTAACCCCTTTTATCAATACTATTATTCAGTTGTATTTAAAATAATGATTTTAACTTATTGTAAATTATATTTAAAGTATGAAAAGACTTATTAAAAATTAAATGAATGAGAGATAGGGGAAGTGTGTTCACATTTAATATAAATTATTTTGTGCCTATTTCTCAATGATTATTATTTTTTTAAAGGGAAAAATTATGTGAATATCTACATTATTATAGAATATGTCACCACTCTGACCCCTAGATATCCATAGAAAGGAGCCAATGGATATCTCCTGTACACCAGAACTTATATTGATCCTCATATTTTAGAGGAAATTATAGATATACTTGAAGCTATATGGTATAATTTTCAATGACTAGAACATATATTATCTATGGTTCTATTACGATTTTATAGTAATATATCGTAATAATAAATTTAGAATTTAATTTAAAAGATCTATTTCATTTAGAAGAGTTAAAATATTGTAGATAAATACTAAGAATAAGTTAAAAAATTCATCTATTAAAGGGATGTGTGTTATTGGAGGGATCTTATAGTGGATTAAAAAAATATCCAAAATTGGAAGGTGAGGAATCCTTGAGTAGAAAATATTGATGTCGATTGAAGGTGGGGTTAGATTCATTTCTTCAAGACCATTAGTGTTGAGTAATTCCAATTCCTCTTCAATTGAGTATACTTTTTGAGTGATTCCATTAGTATAAGTTCCTAGGATACTTTAATCTTAATTACCTCTTCTATACAGAGCGTTTCTATTGACATGGTTGATTGGGGAACATCCAATGGTTCTTTAGAGATATTCCTTACTGGAAAGGTCATTAGATATAACTGGTAGATTATTTATGGATGAGTAGTCAATGAATGTTGCTAGATATGGTTCTACAAATGTTATATATATAATCCTAGTATATTACCATCTTTTTTATGGTCTTAGGGCACAAAAACATCATATTAATTATTTATGAGCATCTTATATTTCATATGGTACTAGGAATATAACTTATTCATAATGTAATAAACATAAATATTATCAATAAGTTAACATATGAAAAAGAGTAATCAATTTCTTTTTTATACAATTGTGGTAGGCATAAGTGGGTATATATTATTGAATTAAAAGCAAAAGTCTCCTCATAGTCAATGATTATTGATACACCTAGATAAGATGGATATAATATGTTGAATATTTCAAAATTTTGATATTATAAGAGTTATGTATAGTAAGAAAAATGATTTTTATATCTTTATTATGATGTATTTTGATTTAATTTTTCATACGATCCCACAACAAACTGCATCTTCATCCACTATTATAAAATATGAAATCAACACATAATAGTCTTAAGAAACTTTAATAACTTTTTATGAAAAGGAATATAGGTTTATCAATTAAGGTTGTGTAAATAAGGGTTCATTTTGGTAATATTTATATATAATATGATATAATCCAGGCATAAAAGTCTACAATGGCATGTATCTTGCATGAAAATTGTTACATTCCTGAACATAGATATAATAATTAAACACTAAAGTAATACTAACCATTACTACCATTATTTAATATGTCCTTAGATTCTTGATTGCCTTCAATATCTTGATGATGGATTAGAATCCCTCTTTCAAACTAGCCTTCATCCCAACATTGTGGTTCCAGTGTTCCTTGATGACATACCTCATACTCAAATTGTATTCATTATTCTCCATCAAGGAAGCTTCCAAGGATTTGAATACAACATCTCCCAACTCATTCTAAAACTCTTTCAGTCTTTCAGCCTCCTCATTTACTAGTTCCAGAAAACAAAAAAATGGAACTGAAAAATTAATCAAAACTTATTGAATTATTTGTTTTGGTTTCTTAATATGCATTTTCTTATAAGAGTCACTAGATCACATTTGACTATATTTCATCAAAAATTAATTTTATTTTGAGTGTGGTCACTTTATATCCTATTTGAAATCTGCAGTTAAGCATACTTATATTAGAATACTACTAAGATGAGTAACCTTTTGAAAATACTCATGTTGTATATTTTTTGTGAAAATAATATGCCAAACACACCTTTTGTTTCTATTCCCCTTGACTGTTGATAAATTTAAAAGGGTTCCAATCTGAAGCTTGAAGGTATTCCTCTAACAAGGAGGAGAGGTCTCCGGACATGTTTTTGGCTTTATCTTCATGATACTTTCTCTTGGAATCCTAGAGAAATGGACAGTTATCGATCCTTACCATCCTCCTCACACCAATACCACCACATGTTTGTATCTCCAATAAGACCTACAAATAAAAGAAACATCATAGAGGAAATGGAAAACAATAATTGTTTTGTGAGAGGAAGTAAATGAATGAGAGTGGAATTCATGTGGATTTTAATGTTAATTCCATCATTTTTGTAATTTACTTTTTGAATCCATAATTAATATTTCATTTAATTTTTTTTGAACCTCAGTGGAAACTCAAATTTCATCTATGGAATAGTTATTATTGAATTTTGTTTCCTGAGACTTATCCCCATTTCATTAATGTAGTTTAAACCACTTTGAGTAGTAGTAATCCAAAATGATCACCGGTACATGGACCGAGATGCATTTTGGTAAGATTAGTTCAAAAAACATAGGTTTATTTCCAAAAAAATATGGGAGATAAATATCAAACAACATGATGAAATAATAACTTTTTGAGAGGTATGTAATCAAAGATCTTTGGAACTACAATGATGGGATAAATCCTAACTTGAAAGAGGGATTCTAACCCATCATCAAGAGATCGAAGGAAATTTGTTCAGGGTTTCACGTTGGAGGATCCACACTTCGCTTTCCTTCTTCATGATGGTGAAAACCATTGCATCGTTCCCTCCCCCAATGGTATTGGAGGGACCTCCGTCATCAAACAAGGGAGCGTGTTCCTATATCTTTCCCTTCTCTAATCCTGACTTTCTCTCTCTGTTTCCTCCAACTTCATTATTCCCGAAAGTTTTTATTTTTTTCAACAGGAGACCTAATCTACTGTTATCGATCACAGAGTTCAATGAAACCTCGATGCTTCTGAATATTATGCTGATTGCTCAATTCTAGAAATGATAGCCATCAGTTGATTCATTTGACAGGTATGTCTTCAGTTCTTGGGATTTACAGGAAAGGGCGATGTTGGGTTTGATCAAAATCAGACATATCATGATACTTTTTTCCTCATAGGAGGATTTAATCAGAGCCTGGTCTAGTGATCCCCATATCTTAAACTGATATTGGTTCTACCACTTCCAATGGACATATGATTTCCATATGAAGTGTGATTCCCCCATAGTGTAAATTTGGGTAAGCTTCCCTAACCTCCAACTACCATTTCAAAATACCTCGGTTATTATATTGCTTGGGAATTTAGTTTATAGATATCTATGTTTGGATAATGGTACCGAAGATCTTTTCCACCCTATTAATCCTATGGTCTGCATTGAAGTGGATGTGTCCAAAGTGCCTTTCGATTATGTTTAGATCATATTTGAGGAGGAATTTTGTGAAAAAGAGGAGGTGGTCTATGAATCCTGGTTAGATTTATGTTCTTTCTGTGAGAAGATAAGACATTCAATGAAAGCCTATCGATGGGGACCTAAGAATCAGATCGGTGTGGGAAGTATTAAAGAACCAGAAACTCGTTCTATAGCAGGCATGCCCAGACACGAGCCAGTTGGTGTGGACTCTAAGGTTAAATATTCTATGGATGTGAGATTTAGATGCCGAGCAGTGTATCCATTGGGAAATGATGTCTTCAGAGGCTTGAGGGAGGATCTGGGTGTATTAGAGCATTCTCTACCAACGCCATTAGGAATAGAGTGTGATGTTGTAGAGGAGGTGAAACTCGGTATTTGTCTCAATGTGGTAGATTCTCAAATGGTTGAAGAAGAAGGCATTAGGACTCCAAGGATAGCTTCATATTCTGAGGTTCTGAGCACAAGGTTTGTAACTAATTTCAAAGGTCTGGAACCTAAGGAAACAAGGGAGGGAGACTCTTATATTTGTAAGGTGCTTCAATGAGATTTTGGGAATTTTCCATGTTGGGATATGGATACAATTGTGTTGGAAAATTGGTTTGAAGAGCTATCATAGGTTAATCGAAAGTAGGAGGTTGAAGATGATCTGGATAGGACCTCACTAAAGTAGGGAGTACTCAGGATAGAGTCCAGTGATGGAGACTCTAAGCTATTATCATGTGATATAAGGGCAGACTTCTAGGGTGATCTGGAAAGACCGAGGTGAAATAAGATCCAAAGGGGAACTCAGAAAGAGAGGAAATACTATTCTTATTTACCACCACCAAGGGAGACTAGATCTGTGAAGAAGAAAATATCCAAGATGATGGTTAGAGATCCCCTCCCTCCTTCTAAGGTTATCATTGGCCAACCATGAGAGTCTGGTGTAGTGACTAATCCTTCTTTGGAGCTGCTTATGCACTCGGGAGAGGAAATAGTGGAAACAGTTCTAACAGTTAATGATACCGAAGAAGAAGAAAATAGGATGATGGGAAGACTTTAAGGGTGGTTACTAGTGAGGATCAGAGTAACTAAATTGAAAAATAGGATCAGATATTGATTAGGGGATTTAATGATGGGGATCTCAACCAAGATGAGTACATTTAGGCTTGGAACAAACGGGTATATCATTTCGAAGATCCTCTAAAGGATGATCCTAAAACTAGGATAAACACTACCTCTTGAAATCTACACAGGGAGATCAAATATAATCAAATTAATTTTTTCTTTAATGGTTCATCTATTTATTTTTAGTGCTTGAACTATTGGTTTCTCAATTTTTCCATAAAAGTGTCTCTTTAATAAAAAATTTAATTTTCAGTCAAAAAAAAGAGATGGAAGGAAATCAACACATGAGGGAGGATTAAATATAGGTATTAAATGTTAGTTGTACTTTACTATTGATTTATTATGTCACTATTCATGTTAGTAACAGTTTTCATGCAATATGCTTGTAATTGTGAACTTTTATTCATGTAGTGTATTGTATTGTTGTTATTTTATATAAATTAATTGTTTAACTACTCATGTAGAGAATGAATTATTAATATGATGATGTTACCAGTCCTGAGGAAGAAAAAACTGTTAATGATGAAACTACAGAATAATTAGGGCATAAAAAATATGTTTATGAAAAAAAACCATGATGCAACATCATAGTTTTGAATAAAATTATCAAGGAAAGAAATTAGGGTAAAAAATTTAATGTTGGTTGAAATCAACATGACCAACCTATTGACCACAATAATTAAATGTTCATTGGTTATCCTAGAGTGACAATAAAAAAGAATGTACTGATTGATATTGACTCATGGAACCTCATCCAACTTGCAATGAAGAAAATAATTTGGAAAGATATTATGGTAATGTTAAAATATACTTTGTCTATTTTACGAAAAAATTATATAATGAAATTTTGATTTCATTTTCATTATTCATTGCCCAATTCATTTAATTTAGAATATTTCCATAATAAATTTTTCTTAATCGGTAGTGTAAAATACCATAGTGGCTTCTGAATTCTTCTGACGAAGTTAAATCTTAGGGCTGTTGAGGGGAAAATAAACCCCCACCCACCGCTTATTTATGAACACATTATAAAGAAGTAAACATTGACTTATTTCATTAATCATCACAATTATGATTCTTTTTAGTTGAATTTTATTTTGTAATATGTTATTTGAAACTTTTTATTTTATCCAACTTGATTTCAAATTCTTAATTTATGAATCAGAAAAAGGGTGCTGAAAATAAAGAACGTGCATCAAAAACAATATACCGATATAAAAAATGATGTATGGGGTAAACTTCATTTGAGAATAAATTTGTATGTATTTTAAATAAATAAAAAATGTTTAATAATGTGATATTAAGTAACATATTTTCCTTTTTTATATGAATACTTAGGAACAAAAACATGAAGGACCTTTCATCCTAGGTCATATGATATGGAAGGAGGCTCCTGTAAATGAGGTTAAACTAGTTGATGAAAACAAAACAACAATACGGGAAGCATGTGTAAGTTTGAAATAACTTTAATTTGTTATGATTTATGACAATATTACCTAAAAATATCCATTTATGTTCATGTTTTTTATATAGTTTAGAATAAATAATCTGTAATGACCATACCACACTACTTGAAATTTGATCTATACCAACGGTTTTGGGAAAACCATTGGTATAGTTCACTAATTTTGACCTATACCAACGGTTTGGCCAAAACCATTGGTATAGGTCACTTATATGGACCTATACCAATGGTTTTGGACAAACCATTGGTATAGGGGGGGGATCTATACTAACAGTTTGGCCAAACCATTGGTATATTCCCAAAATCAAAGAACCTATACCAACAGTTCTCAAAATCGTTGGCATTGGTATATACCAACGGTTTTGAGAATCGTTGGTATATGTACATGTATTTTTATTGGAATATTTTCATAGAGGAAATTAAATAAATCAAAATTTAAAATTCTTATGATACTACATATATATATTTATGAAATTATGTTCACAAAAAGTAATTTAGGTTAGTGGTTAGGTCGTTCAATCACAAACGGGAGGTGCTGGGATCAAAACCAACTGAATGATTATTTTTTGAATTACATATACCAACGGTTTGGTGGAACCATTGGTATAGATTTTCATATTACTTATACCAATGGTTTTCAAAATCGTTAATATAGACCTATTCGCACGACATACTTGAAAATGGTTCTCCAAACCGTTGGTATAGGCTATACCAACGGTTTGGATGCCTATACCAACGGTTCCAAGCCATTGGTATAGGGTATTTTTCCAATAGTTCCATATGAAAATAAATTTTATATAGCTTTAAAGTGGCCTGAAAAATATGGTCATGTTAGATGATTATGTTTTGTTGTCTCTCCTCAAACATATTTAATGAAGATAAAATCACAATAAGATACATATAATATGGTGGATTATTGTAGAGACAAATAGAATCACTACAAGATATTATTTTGCGTTCTACATTGGTAGAAGAATATATAAGAAAATGATAAGAGAGAACCGGCAGTGTAACAAAGATCTACACATGAACCAAATGATCCCACTATAATTGAGGCCAATCATTCCCCCAACCTCAAACCTTACCAAGGTTAATCAATTTTTTCATCTCTATTTTTCTTAAAAGTGAATCAAACAACTTTTGAAAACATTATATTACTAAAATTCTATAGGGTGTAGTTGTATGTGATTTTTATTGGCCAACACTCACAAAAACCTGTTTTGTGATGTGTATTGTGTATAATATCCAGATATACCAACTATACAATCAAGGCATCCCAAAATTTCACACAAAATTGGGGATTGAGGTATCTTATGAGCTGACTGCTAAGTTGTCTATTCCACTTGATGGTCCAGATATAACAATAGTGTAATTTGCTATTGGAGCTTTCATAGCATGGATACCTAATCTTAAAAAGATACATGAGGTATGTATTTAACAAATATTTTCATATGAAAACATATTATAGTTGATGAGAAAAGGTATGAAGTAAGGTATGAAATTAAAAATGGTTAAAGAGGCAGAGAAACACTACTGGAAATAAGACTTTTCCCAACACTTGCATACCAACAGTTAAAAGAAACCGTTGGTATAGGTAGTCTTTCCCAACAGTTTCATCAAACCATTGGGAAAGATGTTTTAAAAGTCTCTTTCCACAACGGTTTGTGAAACTGTTGGGAAAGAGTTTATTTTCCCAACGGTTACATTAAACCATTGGGAAAGATTGACTTTCCCCAACGGTTTTTAAAAACCATTGGAAAAAAATGCCCCAAATTAGACAGAAGCCTCCCCACAATTCCAGAACCATTCCACTGATCTCCAGAAGCTCTCTAGAAGCGATTCCTTCACAGAAACCCTTGAGAAGCCCCACCTTTTCCATCAGATCACCTGCTTCCAGGTTATACTCCTTCCATCTTTTATTAAGGATATAGTTCACCCACTTATCAATTATATCCTTCTATTCTCAAGGATTTGGTTATTCCCAATTTTTAGGGTTTTGGTAAAATTTTATGATTCTCTAATCCACGAATTGTGTACTCAAATCACTACATTGGTGTATGTCCAATTAATGTTTTCATTACACATTTACATTTATAAGGGCGTGATGTCTATTGTGTTCTAATTTTAATGATTCATAGTTTTTTTAATATCAATGCTTCAAATATTACATCTTCATGTATATAAACTCATAAGAAATTTTTTGTAATATTTATTGATATGATTTCATGAAAATCACTCCTTTCATTAAGATTATGTCGAACATGAAGATCTTGTTCATCTTAATTTTTTTACACTATGTTTATTACATAACAAGTATGTATCATGTTTCTAAAAAAATCTATATATATATATATAAAATGACACGCTGTTCACTTATCCTTTGCTCAATAGAACATTTGGAGTATCTTCTTGAACTTTGCAAAATAGTATGTGGTCCCTGATTAGTACTTCTTCCTTATTCATGAAACTAATTCATAGAATGTCAAATTCACAATATTAGTGAATATTAGTTTTTCTAATATAACCATTAATCATTCTGCCTTCGACATCATACATGTGTTATTCAATCACCTTTTTAAAACACAATGACCATTTTCACTGATTTGGGGTTCCTCAAAATGCTTGGGAAAATCAAAAAAATGCATGTATTGAATCGTGTTTCTCATATGGTTTCATAGATACAAGTTCATCTCGAAAATCACGACTGCGATCATGAGGACCATGAGATTATTATTTTTCACACAAATGAAGTTGTTATCTGCAACTATGTGTTTTTGTTTTCACTTTTGATTTGGCCGAAAGGGGAGCTTTGTGGTCATTAATCATGGTTATGGGTGGTCATTTAGGATGTAAGATAGTGAGACATCATTTTACTTGATATATCTAATATTATTATTGATTTATGTTCAATTTGATTTTTTTTAACAAGTGATGTTGTTTAATAAGTTGTTATTAATGGTTGTAATAATGACAATATGGCCCCCCAGACACCCCCGGGACAGCCCCTTGGACAGCCCCTCGGACAGCCCCCCACCCTCCTCCCTGGACCCCAGACAGCCCCCCGAACACCCCCAGACACCCCCCAAATAGCCCTCGGATAGCCCCCAGACAGCCCCCGGACAGCCCCCCGGACAGCCCCCCCACCCTCCTCCCTGGACCCTAGAGAGCCCACCAGACACCCCCCAGACAGCCCCCCACCATCCTCCCTGGACCCCAGACAGCCCCCCGGACACCCACCGGACAGCCCCAGAACAGCCCCCGGACAGCCCCCGGATAGCCCCCCGGACAGCCCCCGCACAGCCCCCCCAAACTCCTCCTTGGTACCCGAACAACCCCCCATACATGCCCCCAGACAGCCCCGGCCAGCCCCTCGGACACCCCTCGGGACCACTCAAACTGTCTCTCTTTTGTTAAAAATGGACTAAATTTTATGTGAAATCAACAACTGACATACGAGAAACTGACCAAATGACTTTGGAATCTATTTACACTTTAGGAAAATGATCCATGGGTCATATGGGACGTGTGGGAGTCAACCTCACCTCAATACAAGGCGCTGTGTGGCCGACACCACCCAAACTGTCTCTCTTTTGTTTAAAATGGACAATATTTTATGTACATACGCCAAACCGACCAAATCCCTATGGATTCTGTTGAAACTTTAGGAAAATGATCCATGGGTCATATGTGACGTGTACGAGTCAACCCTTACACAAACCGAGCTGCGGTGTGGTCGAGACCACTCAAATTGTCTCCCTTTTGTTCAAAATGGACTACATTATAAGTGAAATAAAAAACTGACATACGGGAACCTGACCAAACGCCTTTGGATTCTGTTGAAAATTTTGGAAAACGATCCATGGGTCATATGTGAAGTGTACGAGTCAACCCCGCCTCAATCCGAGGTACCGTGGGGTCGGGACCACCCAAACTGCCTCTCTTTTGTTCCAAATGAACAATATTTTATGTACATACGCCAAACTGATCAAACAGATTCTTATTATATTGAAGCATTAGGAAAATGATCCATGGAACATATGTGACGTGTACGAGTAAACCCCGCCTCAATCCGAGGCTCGGTGTGGCCGACACCACTAAAAGTGCATATTTTTTTAAATGTACTTAAAAGTGAAAACAACAACTGTCATACAGAAAACTGACCAAACGCCTACAGATTCGGTTGAAAATATAATGGGTCATATGTGATGTGTAAAAGTCAACCCCACCTCAATCCGGGGCACCTTGGGGCTGGGACCACCCAAACTGCCTCTCTTTTGTTGAAAATGGACTAAATTGTATGTGAAATAAACAACTGTCATATGGGAAACTGACAAAACGCCTTCCGATTCTATTGAAACTTTAGGAAAATGATCCATGGGTCATATGTGATGTGTAAGAGTCAATCCCGCCTCAATACGAGGTGGGGTGTGGTCGACACCACCCAAACTGTCTCCCTTATGTTAAAAATGGACAATATTTTATGTACATATGCCAAACTGATCAAACGGATTCTGATTGTGTTGAAACATTAGGACAACGATACATGGATCATATTTGATGAGTACGAGTCAACCCTGCCTCAATCCAAGGCCCGGTGCGGCCGACACCACTCAAAGTGTATCTCTTTTGTTTAAAATGGACTTAATTTTAAGTGAAAACAACAACTGACATACGCCAAACCAACCAAACGCCTACGAGTTCTATTTATTCTTTAGGAAAATTATCCATGGGTCATATGTGACATGTACGAGTCAACCCAGCCTCAATCCGAGCTACAGTGTGGCCGGGCCCACTCAAACTGTCTCTCTTTTGTTCAAAATGGACTAAATTGTAAGTGAAATCAACAACTGACATAAGGGAAACCTACCAAACTCCTTCGGATTCTATTGACACTTTAGGAAAACGATTAATTGGTAATATTTGATTTGTATGAGTAAACCCCGCCTCAATCCGAGGCGCCGTGTGGACGGGACCACCCAAAATGCCTCTCTTTTGTTCAAAATGGACAATATTTTACGTACATAAGCCAAACTGATCAAACGGATTATGATTGTGTTGAAACTACAGTAAAATGATCCATTTATCATATGTGACGTGTACGAGTCAGCCCCGTCTCAATCTGAGTCCTGGTGTGGTTGACACCAGTCAAAGTGGCTCTCTTTTGTTTAAAATGGACTTAATTTTTTAGTGAAAACAACAACTAACATACGTGAAACCAACCAAATTGCTTCAGATTCTGTTGAAACTTTAGGAAAACGATCCATGGGTCAAATGTGACGTGTACGAGTCAACCTCGCCTCAATCTGAGCCACGGTGTGGCCGGGACCACTGAAACTGTCTCTCTTTTGTTTAAAATGGACCTAATTTTAAGTGAAAACAACAACTGACATACGCCAAACCAACCAAACGACTCCTGATTCTGTTAAAACATTAGGAAAACGATCCATGGGTCATATGTGACGTGTACGAGTTAACCCCGCCTCAATACAAGTTGCGGTGTGCCCGGGAACACTCAAATTGTCTCTCTTTTGTTCAAAATGGACTAAATTGTATGTGAAATCAACAACTGACATACGGGAAACCGACCAAACGCCTTCGGATTCTGTTGAAACTTTAGGAAAACGATCCATGGGTCATATGTGACGTGTAAAAGTCAACTGCGCCTCAATCCGAGGAACCGTGGGGCCGGGACCACCCAAAATGCCTCTCTTTTGTTCCAAATGGACAATATTTTACGTACATAGGCCAAACCGATCAAAAAAATTCTGATTGTGTTGAAACTTTAGGAAAATAATCCATGTATCTTATGTGACGTGTACAAGTAACCTCTGCCTCAATACAAGGCCTAGTGTGGCCGACACCACTCAAAGTGCCTCTCTTTTTTTAAAATGTACTTAATTTTAAGTGAAAAAAACAACTGACATACGAAAAACCAACCAAACTCCTACAGATTCTATTGAAACTTCAGGACAACGATACATGGGTCATATGTGACATGTATGAGTCAACCCCGCCTCAATTGGAGTCTCGGTGTGGCCAACACAACTCAATGTGCCTCTGTTTTGTTTAAAATGGACTTAATTTTAAGTGAAAACAACAACTGACATACGCCAAACCAACCAAACACCTTAGTATTCTATTGAAACATTAGTAAAACTATCCATGGGTCATATTTGATGTGTACGAGTCAACCCCGCTCCAATCTGAGCCGCGGTGTGGCCGAGACCACTCAAACTGTCTCTCTTTTGTTCAAAATGGACTAAATTGTAAGTGATATCACCAAATGACATATGAGAAACCTACCAATCACCTTCATATTCTGTTGACACTTTAGGAAAAATATCCATGGGTCATATGTGATGTGTAAGAGTTAACCCCGCCTCAATCCAAGGCGCCGTGTGGCCGGGACCACCCAAACTGCCTCTCTTTTGTTCAAAATGGACAATATTTTACGTATATACGCCAAACCGATAAAATGGATTATGATTATTTTTAAACCTTAGGAAAATGATCCATGGATCATATGTGACGTGTACTAGTCATCCCTGCCTCAATCCGAGGCCCGTTGTGGCCGACACCACTCAAAGTGCCTCTCTTTTGTTTAAAATGAACTTAATTTTTAGTGAAAACAACAACTGACATAAGCAAAACTGACCAAACACCTTTTGATTATGTTGAAACTTTAGGAAAACGATCCATGGGTCATATGTGACATGTACGAGTCAACCCCGCCTCAATCCGAGCTGCGGTGTGGCTAGGACCACTCAAACTGTCTCTCTTTTGTTGAAAATAGACTAAATTGTAAGTGAAATCAACAACTGTCATATGGAAATCAAACAAACGCCTTCAGATTCTATTTACACTTTAGAAAAATGATGTATGGGTCATATTTGATGTGTAAGAGTCAATCCCGCCTCAATCCGAGGTGCGGTGTGGCCGACACCACCCAAACCATCTCTATTATGGTAAAAATGGGCAATATTTTACATACATATGCTAAACCAATCAAACGGATTCTGATTGTATTGAAACTTTAGAAAAATGATCCATGGATCATATGTGACATGTACGAGTAAACCCTGCCTCAATACTAGGCCCGGTGTGGCTGACACCACCCAAAGTACCTCTCTTTTGTTTAAAAGGGACTTTATTTTAAGTGAAAACAACAACTGACATAAGAGAAACCGACCAAACGTCTTCTGATTCTGTTGAAACTTTAGAAAAATGATCCACGGGACATATGTGACATGTATGAGTCAACCTTGCCTAAATCTGAGCCGCGGTGTGGCTGGGACCACTCAAAATGTCTCACTATTGTTCAAAATGGAATAAATTGTAAGTGATATCAACAACTGACAAACGGGAAACGGAAAAAACGCCTTTGGATTCTTTTTAAACTTTAAGAAAACGATCCATGGGTCATATGTGATGTGTACAAGTCAACTGCGCCTCAATCTGAGGCACCGTGGGGCCTGGACCACCCAAACTGCCTCTCTTTTGTTCCAAATGGACAATATTTTATGTACATACGCCAAACCGATCAAACAGATTCTCATTGTGTTGAAACATTAGGAAAAGGATCCATGGATCATATGTGACATGTACGAGTCAACCTCGCCTCAATCTGAGGCCTGGTGTGGTCGACACCACTCAAAGTGCCTTTTTTTTAAAATGTACTAAAATTTAGGTGAAAACAACAACTGTCATATAGAAAACTAACCAAACACCTACGAATTCTTTTGAAACTTTATTACAATGATCCATGAGTCATATGTGACATTTACGAGTCAACCCCGCCTCAATCCGAGCCACGGTGTGGCTGGAACCACTAAAATTGTCTCTCTTTTGTTGAAAATGGACTAAATTGTAAGTGAAACCAACAACTGTTGTACAGGAAACTGACCAAAAGCCTTCTGATTCTATTGACTCTTTAAGAAAACAATACATGGGTCATATGTGATGTGTACGAGTCAATCCCACCTCAATCTGAGGTGTGGTGTGGCCGACACAACCCAAACTGTATCTCTTATGTTAAAAATGGACAATATTTTATGTACATACGCCAAACTGATCAAACGGATTATGATTATGTTGAAACATTTGGACAACGATCCATGCCTCATATGTGACATGTATGAGTCAACCCTACCTCCATCCGAGGCCCGGTGTGGCCGACACCACTCAAAGTGTCTCTCTTTTGTTTAAAATGGACTTAATTTTAAATGAAAACAACAACTGACATACGCCAAACCAACCAAACGCGTTTGTATTCTATTGAAACTTTAGGAAAACGATCCAAGGGTCATATTTTACGTGTACGAGTAAAATCCACCTCAATCCGAGCCACGGTGTGGCCGAGACCACTCAAACTCTCTCTCTTTTGTTCAAAATGGACTAAATTGTAAGTGATATCAACAAATGACATACGGGAAACAGACCAAACGCGTTCGGATTCTATTGAAACTTTAGGAAAACGATCCATGTGTCATATGTGACATGTACGAGTCAACCCCTCCCCAATTAGAGTCACCATGGGGCTGGGACCACCCAAACTACCTCTCTTTTGTTCAAAATGGACAATATTTTACGTACATATGCCAAACCGATCAAACAGATTCTGATTGTGTTGAAACTTTAGGAAAATGATTCATGGATCATATGTGACATGTACCAGTCAACCCCGACTCAATCCGAGGCCCGGTGTGGCACTTATGGAGTCACAAGTGATGAGAATCCTAACAAAATACCTTTTCACCATATATTAGAAAAGTGGTTGTCATATGAAGATTGAAATGGGTGTAAATAATATTTGAGTTATTGAAACTCTTATTCAACTATACTGGATGATTGTTGTCATATGAAGATTCAAATGGGGAATTATTCACCATGTCTCTAATCAAAGAGGTGGTGTTCTTTTTTGTTGTTTAAAGTTTGTCACTGTTTTAAGTGGGCTACTGGAGGGGCTGCTGTGCAACAATTCTGGAAATACACAATTCTAATGGTTTACAACCATTGGTATACTTTGAGAAAGAATTATACCAACGGTTCAATAAACAGTTGGTAGAAAAACTATCCCAACGGTTACAAACCGTTGGTATAGTATTTTTTATTGAACATATGCCAACGGTTTCATTGAAACCGTTAGAAAAAAAAACTATACCAACGGTTGCAAACCGTTGGTATAATATCAAAATCATAGAATTCCCAACGGTTCTAAACGGTTGGGTAAAACTATACCAACGGTTCAACAAGAACCATTGGAAAATCAATACATATAGTGGGCTATTCCAATGGTTTAGTTCAAACCGTTGGTATAGATCTTTCCCCATGCCTTACTTCCCTACGGTTTGTACAACTGTTGGTATAGAATATACCAACGGTTTTCCAGCCTATACCAACGGTTTAGAACCATTAGAATATCCTCAATTTCCGGTAGTGAAATGGAAGGTCAAATCAAGAAAATCTTGTGAATTGACAAAGAAAACAAAATGAACCTCTAAGAGTACCTTCTCCCCACCAGTTCCAGAGAAAAATTCATTATCATTACAAATGTATGTATAGACCACATTTTAAGATAAAAATATTTATTACATTGAATACAAAGAAAAAATATGTGGAGATTCCTTCATAGATGTAATTGTTCTCAAGACTCTAACTAATATTCTTAAGCATGAAGGGTTGGTCACCTTAGTTGTGATTACATACATAAGGTACATTTTTATAATATGTATTTTGAAATAGTGATCTAATATGTTTATTAAAGTTAATAAATATTTTTTTTTCAGGCATTTATATCACAACTATATAAAGGGAAGATCGTGTAAAGCATGATTTGGATTCATTAATCCCTATATCATTTCTAAACCATATCTTATATTGAATGAGGAAGAATTTGAGAATAAAAAAGGTGATTCACTCAAAGAATTTAATAAAAAAAGCATCATAATATTGACTCTATTTTATTCATATAATTTAAAGGTAAAACTATAAAATATAATTCCATAAAATATTTTTTTGTTATTTGTATTACTAAATTGTTTTTGTTTGTTTAGGACACACTGGATGCTGATAGAAGTCAATATGGACACCGAAAATATTTATTTATTTTGGATCCAAGGCATTAATATGCCACCAACTGACCACACATGATTTCTATCGTGAATATTAGTACACAAAAATCAATATTTTATAGATAAAAATTGAATTTTATTTTCATTATACGTTTTAATAAGAATTTTGTTATGATAGAGCGGTCACTCAATACAGGCTAGATCATGGAATGACATCGGTGTCTAAAGGGTTAGTGCCTGTGGATTACTAAAAATGAAAAAAGTAAGGTATATATAGAATTATTTGACTGTCAAAACATTTCAATTCAATTTACTTATTTTTTTCAATGCTTCCATAGTGTCTAGAATACTATAATGACATCAATTATGGATATTATATTTGAAAAATTATGAGGGAAATCATAAATCATGAAAATTCCAACACCCGCAATAGGTAATTTCCAAATTTAATTACAATTAAAATAAGTATATTTCATAATCAATTGTCTATATATATTTTCTCAGTACTATATAGATATTTGATGACCTAGTTACACAAAAAAGGAAATAATTTTGTTTAGGGATGAGTGGGAATGTACTTTTTATCAGAATGTATGCCGACAATAAATTTAGGTAATTACCTTTAATGTTTGTGATCTAGTATGAGTAATGGCCTTGTCAAGATATTTGGGGTGTGAAGCATTAGTGTGAGAGTGATTATATATTATCTTTTTTCTCCATATAAAGGAGAAGAAAAATGGAGGATATCAATTTGTTTAGAAGTTTTGACCATCAAAAAATAAAATTGTTGGAAAATCGTTGAGACAAAGGTGGAGCCAGAGGTAGAGGAAAAGATAGAGTTAGAAGAGATGGTAGAGGTAGAGTCGGAGGCAATGTTGGAGTTAGAGATCAATGTAGAGGAGGAGGCAGATTCAAAGACAAAGGTAGAGACCAAGGAAAAACTGGATAAAGTTCTAACTTTCAAATAATAATTTTTTTGTGCAATGAAGTAGAATGAGGATCACACCATGATTGTGTTTGGAAACAATTGTCTAAAAGTTCATAGAATACTTTTCACTTAAGATAATATCGATTGTTAAATTGTTTAAGGTGAATTATTGAAATAATTTTTTTCACCACCTATTTAAGGGATTTTATGTAGGGTACTAATCTACCTATAAGATCATTCTATGTTGGAATATTCAATTTCTACACTACTGTTATTGATGAAATATCTTTACAACTCCCAATAACAAAATGCATATAATTGAACATAAATGTTTGAATAAATATGTGTGTAATGAACCACCAATTTTAGTAGGTGTATGAAAGAAATATTGGGTGAAACCATCATTATTATATTGTTTCCATTGAATAGGGATCATGTCAAAGTGTCTGTTATATGTTTAAAATTGTCATTTTAGTACAAAAAAGTTTCATTTAATGAAAACGGAAAAGACATGGTCAGATTTTCTTGATAATTTGGGAAAGTGTTTCCTAATTTATTTCTAATGCGCGTGAATTAGTCTCATGTAAAACCCATATATGATGCCACCTATATGGATCAAAGTCTGTGTTTCCTGTTTAAAATGATATTTTAGTAAAAAAATCAGTGGAATACAAAAAACTGAGGAAACTCATTTTTACTGTTTTGATACTTTATGATTATTATCCATAAGTCATTTGGGATGTGTAGGAATCATCCGCACCTCAATCCAACATACGGTGTGATCAGTTTGAATCAAAGTGATACTCTTTAATCAACATCGACAATAATTTTAGTTAAAAAACAACTAAAATACTCATAATATAGAAAACACATTTGGATTTTTTGGGTACTTTTGGAAAACTATTAGAAAGTCATTTGTGACATGTAGGAATCATCTATACCTCAATCGGATGCTTGGTGAGACCAGTATGACTCTAAGGGTCTGTTATGAGTTTAAAATTGACATTTTAATACAAACAAGTGTCACTCCCAAAAAAATGCGAAAACAAGAACAAATTTTATTGATAGTTTGGTACAACTATTCATAATTAATTTTTCATGAGTATGAATTGGTCTCGTGTCTAACCGACATAGGATGCCACATGTATGGTTCCAAGTTCATGTTTATAGTTTATAATTACATTTTAGTAAAAAAAAATGTGGATTACTCAAAACTAAGGAAAACAATATAATTGTTTTGATAATTTTGGATAATGACACAAAAATCATTTTGGACATGTAGTAATCAGTCATACCTCAATACAACGAGAAATGTGACCTGCATGACTACTAGTGAGTCTTTTTACTCAAAATCAACATTAAATTTAGTAAAAAAGCTAACATAATCAAAACTAAGGAAATGAATTCATATCGGTTTTTTAGTTTAAGAAAAAAATCCATAATTCATTTTTGATGTGTAGGAATTATATGTACCAAAATCTAATGAACAGTGTGACCAGTATGAGTCCAAGTATCCGTTATCATTTTAAAATTGACATTTCAATACAAGAAGTGTCACTCAATGAAAACCAAGAAATCATGGTCTGATTATCATGATAAATTTTGAAAATTATTTATAAATCATTTTTTATATGAATGAATTAATTTCATTTTTGTCCCACATATGATTCCACATATATGGATCAAAGTGCATTTTTCATGTTTAAAATGATATTTTAGTAAAAAACACCCAGGGAGTACTCAAAACCAAGGAATAATTTTTTAATTGTTTTTAAACTTTATAAAAATAATCCATAATTCAATTGGGATGTTAAATAATCAACCACATCTTAATCGGATGCACAATGTGGAAGGTTTGAATCCAAGTTCATATTTTTATTGCAAACTAACATTAATTTTAGTGAAAAAAAGTACTGAAATACTTGAAATAATGGAAAAGAAATCATATTGTATTTGTACCTTAGTAAAATTATTCATAATTCAATTTTTATGTGTAGGAATCAGCCAAACCTCAATCAGACACACTCGAATAGTATTGATATTTTGGGACAACTATTAATCATTCATTTTTTGATGTTTATGAATTAATATCATGTAAAACCCAAACACGATGCCACATGTGTGGCTCAAAGTAAATGTTTCCAGTTCAAAATTACATTTTAGAAGAAAATACAAGTGGAATACTAAAAACCAAAGAAAAACATTTTTATTATTTTTATACTTCAGGAAAAATATCCAAAAGTCATTTGAGACATGTTGGAATCATAATGATCTCAATCCGATGGACAGTGTGACTGGTATGACTCCATGTGAATCTTTTTACTCAAAATTGACATTATTTTTTTTTTGAAAAAAAAAACTCACATACTCAAAACCAAGAAAATTAATTCAGATTACTTTGTTAATTTTGGAAAATAATCCATAAGACATTTTCAATATGTTGGAATCAGACACACCTCAATACAACACACGATGTGCGTAGTATGACTCAAACTGTTCGTTATCATTATAAAATTTACATTTTAATACAAAAAAGTGTGAATCCCTAAAAACCAAGAAAACACACTTGGATTGTCTTGATAATTTTGAAAAATTATTCATAATTCATTTTTATGTGTAAGAATCATTAGCACATCAAACCCACACACAATGACAAAATTATGGTTCAAAATGCGTGTTTTTAGATTAAAATGACATTTTAGTAAAAAAACAAAAGTTCCATACTTGTAACTATGGAAACAAATTTTGATTGTTTCAATATTTTATGAAAATTATCCATGAGTAATTTAGAACATGTATAAATTAGATGCACATCAATATGAAGCACATTGTGACTGGTATGACTCCAAGTGCATGTTTTTATTCAAAAATTGACATTAATTTTAGTGAAAAAAACATACTCCAAACTAATAAAACACATTAATATAGTTTTGTTACTTTAGGAAAACGATCCATAAGTCATATGTGACATTTATAAATTATTTGTACATTAATTCGACAGATGGTGTGATCGGTATGAATCCAGGTGTACATTTTTAATCAAAACTGACCTTAATTTTAATTAAAAAACAACAAACATACTCAAAACATAGAGAAAAACATTCAGATTGTTTTGGATCCATAGGAAAATGATCCATAAGTAATTTGTGACATGAATCAATCATTAAAAACTCAATTCGACTCATAGTGTGAACGATATGACTCAAAGTGAGCCTTTTTATTAAAAACTTACATTACTTTTAGTAAAAAAACAACACACACACACACACTCTATAATAGTTTTTTTTCTTATATTTGTGTTAGAAATTTTGTTTCATTTAAATTCAATATTTGTATGTTTTTTATGTTAATTTATGTAGCTATTTCTGGTGATGTAGTGTGTTGTTACAGTACACTGCACCTATTTCTTGTGATTCAGTATGCTGTAACATCACACTATAGTTTGCAACTTCATTAGTGCTTATTTAATAACCAATAAAGGAGTCCTTTATCACTGCTTCTAGAAGTTCTAATAAATTTAATATTTATCATAGCTTCTAAAAGCACTAATAAAAGGTATCTTTATCAGTGTTTTTTAAAGCACCACTAAAGAAATATTTAGTAGTTCTTCTAAAAGCACTGATAAATAAAATATTTTATCACCATTTTTAAAAGCACTGATAAAAGTATTCTTTATTAGTGCTTTTATTTACACTGATAAATCCACCCTTTATCATTGTTTTTCTAGTACATATAAAATACTTTTCCTTTTAACCACATTGAGGTAGTAAAATCTTTTCTATCACTGATAAATGCCCATTCTAGCGTTGTTAAAGGCATGTTTTGTAGTAGTAGAGGCCTAAATGAGGGGTTTTTTGCGAGTGGTTACTTAAATTTTATGTAAGGATACTTTAAATTAAATTGATATTTAATATTGTTTTCAAATGTTTTAAATATTAGTCGATCTTCTAATGGATGTGTCATTTAAGTTAAATTGTTATGATTTCCAACAATTAAAGTGATTATTTTGTTATTTTTCTAAACCATATTTTTATGATGTTAATTTGTTATGAAGTTGGTCAGTTATAGGGAGCCTGAGTGGGATGAGATATCTTTAACCCCAAGTGGTCCTTGGAATATGATACATAATGATACCATGTGGGTTTCCTTTTGGACCAAGGATATATATGATTCCATAAAGATTGTATGGAAATCACAGTCTTTATTGAATAGATATTATTTGAGGATGGTTGGCCTTGGTCGGCTTAGGAAATATGTAATAAGCTATGGGGTTGTGTTACTTGATCTATGTGTTCCATCATTGTCTAAAGCATGTATGATTTACATGGGTGTTACAGAAGCACCAAATACATTGACTGTTTACTAAATATATTAAAAATTAAATTATTTAATCCCTATACTACTTGTATGTATTCACAGACTAACTATTTGATATGGATGGGTTTTCATTGGTTTTTATAGGTGATTATATTCCCACAAACAGTACATACACATATCAAGTTCATAAAAATTATTTGTAAGAAATTTTTATTAAAGAAAAATAGACTTTTTAGTGGGTAGTTTGAGTCAGGAGATTCCATTCCTAACACCCCAGGTAAATAAAGAATATGAAATTTTCATATTTATCCATATTTTTAAATAAAATATTAATATTACTTTAAAGGGAATCCTATGCTCGAGGGCGTACCCAATACGCAACAACGAGTTTCTTTGAAATCTTACCTTACACTCTAATAATAAAATAATATTATTTTAAAAGGTAGTTAATGCCCAGCCGTTGTAATGGCGTGAATGAACAGAACTAACTACAAAATGATTATATATTTTTGTCAAATATTTTTACTTTTATCCAATAAATGTTGGTGGCTTAAAATGAAAATGAATCCAATTTTAAGCATAAATCTTCTAATATTCTTTAAAAGGTCGATTAACCGCCTTTTGATGGAGAACCGTTTTTAAATATACTTTTGAAAATTTTATATGTTGTATTTGACAAAATATAATCCTTCTTTAGAATCTGGAAATCAAAATTTACTTTGTGTAATTTTTTTTATTTTTCCGATAAATATCATTTTTATTGAAAATGTTGCATTTTAATTCAAATCCTCCTTTTAATATGATTTATTTATATGGATAGACTATATTATTAATTTAGATTAAATTGTATTTAGAATATATTTTTACCATTTAATCTAATGGTGGTCATTGTAATTAATTTCACTTTGAAATTGGACTTAAACTAGTGTCAATCTTTTAATAGATATTGTTTCTTAAAAACACGCTATTTGTTTTGACAGCGGGAATTAATTATTAAATTAATTAATGAAACATATATGTTTTGAATTTTGTAAAATATTCATCATTTTTTAATTCGGAATATCAAATATTCCTTAGGGTGAATTTTTGGAATTTTTCTGAAAACTTCAATTTTTGATGAATAGTGAAACCACTAAGTGGCAGTTTAAAAACCGATTTTTCTTTTAAATGAATCTTTACCACTTCTGTGATTTTAATTTCAAAAATACAAAATAAATGGTCGTCATTAGGATGTAAAATGTGGTTTAATGGGATTACAATAATTTTTTGGTGAATAGAAACTTTTAAGTTTTTAATCACGATTAGAGGTAATTAGTGTAATTTAAGGTAAAAATAATGTTTTAATAATATGAAATTACCTAGACACAGGTCCTACCCTCATTTTATGTGTCATGGATGACCAATAAAATCCATGGTTCAACTTGGGGACCCCATGGAGGCACTTTGGTAGGAAAATGACATAAATAACTTTTTATTTAAAGTTAAAATAAAAATGTCACAAGCATGAGTTGGTTTACTAAAACAATTTTTAAATGGGGTTATAAAAGTCCTATTTTTGACTATAAATATTAACTAGAAATATAAAAAGATTTCCTACATCATTTTTTTTTATAATTTGTAGAAATTAAATAAATTAAATTATTTATGACATCATGATGATGTAGCGAGTACCTCATTAATAAAGGATTTAAATAAAATGAAAAGATAATGTTAAAACTATAAATTACACTTGTCAAAGACCTATTGGATGAATATATTTCGAACCCTTACCACCTTATACTCGAAATACATCAATGTGGGTCCTTTAAAGTCCGAAACTCATTTGAAAATAAAGTAACATTTTGTAACTTTCCAAGAGTGCCCTTCCTCTCCTCTTATAAAAGGCCCCCACCTCTACCACCTTACCCACAACTCTCAAGACTTTGGCTCTACCAAAACCAGCTCATTTTGTCTCTACACATCCCTATCTTACTCCTAGAAGCCTCACATTGGGCAGAAGTCTTTATAAGGAAGCCTTTGAGCTCAAATCAAAGAGAGATACCCGATTTTAAGGTAATGTCTTCACTTGTGTTCTTTTATTTTATTTTGCTTCTACAACCCCCTAAAATCTTTTTATTCATTTCTTTTGTAACAAATCCAGTATCTTAAATACACTAGGATGTTTTTATAAGAAGTATTCGAGCTACACTTACACACAACTACATCTAATGGTTAAAGAACATACTGTTTCTGTGGATGGTGAATTTCTGTCTCACGAAACGATGATTGTTCAATATTATTTTAACACCATAAAAGGTGGCCATTAATATGTCACTATATTTATATATGATATATAATATGTTTATGTTTTACTTAACCTTCTGTATTTTTCATTTATGGCATACCTTGATGGTTTCCATTATGGTTAAACGCGATATCTTCATTTTAGGAAGTGCGGACTACCGCCCCCTCAAAGTGATTTGATTCGTTAATACCATATGTGGTACGATTTAATGATATTATATATTATAACATACTGGAATTATAATACTATTATGTATCATTATGTTTTAACTCCATTAAATAAGAAATAGAAATGGAAGTAGCGTTCATGCGTACGTATGGCTTACCGTCTCCATGAACGGTGAATTTCATTTCTTACATCTAAATGTTATGTAATATTATAAATGCATGTATATAATGGATATATATGATATATATGATATCTATATAATGAATATAATTCTGGATATAATATATGTTTTACCACATGAACAACTTGTAATTATAAAGAGTTTATTTTTGACTCAAGTAGCAATGATCTACAAAAGAACCATTATTAACTTAAATAATTACATAGTGTTCATAGCATGGTAGTAAGTGATATAAAAGGAATAATGAAATTGAAAAAAGGTTCTTAAGCAAGTATAAATTAACTCAAGTTTATTATTCAGGAGGATAAAGAACGATCGAGTCAAGTCGAACCCGAGGTAAGGGATCCTACCCGCCTCTTTCTTTTTAAGTACACTCTTTTCTGTAATTCATTTTATGCTCATATTTATTATGATTGGGATGTTCTTTTATATGACTCTTACTGTAATTTTTTATGATGAGAGACCCTATTTTCTCTCATAAAACCATTTTGGATGCTTTGAGTGGTGCCGTTTGGCTGCCGAATTTTTGTAATAGATCTAACCTCTCTCTTTATTTTTAAGAACACTCCTTTATGACTCTTTTTTAAGCTCCTATTTGTTATGTTGGGGTATTTTATTTTATATTACTCTTTAAGTAAATTTTTAGAGACCCTATTTGATCTCATCAATCCATTTTTGGAAGTTTTAATTAGCGCCGTTAGGCTTCCGAGTTTTCGTAAGGGATTTTTCATCTAACTTTTATTCCCAGGAGATTTATGCTACATTTGCCACCATTTCCTTTGAGTGGTATATTTAATACCCATTATTCTACTATTTGTGTAATATACTTTCTTTTATGAGTATCTACACCAATTTTTTATTGTCCTTCTTTCATGGGGTGTATGTTTCGAACGATACCCAAGTCGGTAAGGGAACCTTTCACCCTCCTCTTTTTAAAAGACTTATTTTGTTGGGTATTTTATTTTACATATTGTAATGTTGGGATATGTTATTCTATATCTTTATTGATGTAAATTTTATGTCCAAGTGATGAGTTGCCCTTTTTATCTCTCATCAACTCATTTTCTGAATTTTGTAGTGATGCCGTTAGGCTGTCGAATTTTTGCAAGGGAACTTCTTAACCCAATTTTGATTCTTTGGGATAAACTTTCATTCCTTGAATATGTCGTTCTATGAATATGTGTGAATAACATCTGACTGTTTTACACTTAATATCCACTTATATTTGGTGTATTTGTTTGTCACACATAATTATGTAATTGATTTATCCTTAATCCAAGGATACCATCTTTGTATGGGACTTCGTCTCAATCTCCTTTCATTGAGGCATATTTTGTTTTATACACAACATTCTTTTATACGGTGTATAAACCACTTTTAATTTTACGTTTATTCAAAAGGAATATTTTTATATGAAGCGTTTTACTAAACAACAAAAGGGAATGTTTTTTTTCATACGTATGTGGCGACAAAAACTTCTCCGCCGCCGTGACCATTATTTGAGTTTCGGCTTCCTCTACAATCCATACATTTTTTTAAATGAAAAATAAATACCATGTTTTACTATCAATGTTTTGTATTGATATCTTGTGATTGAATAGTGGAAATGTAATGTTTCCTTTATGCATGTTTTATGTGATACGATTATGTTATGGTTCATGGGAATTATTATAAATACTGGTGGTTCCATGATAAACTAAGGGCGGGTGAGCCCGATATATCTCTCCAATGCATTGGGTAACGCGAAGGAGTTAAACGTTAAGGTTTCTCCGAATAGATTTAGGGAATATACTGTGATGGGTATTCCAAACGTAACCAAGAGGGTTACTCCCTTCGTAATTATGTTATGAATGCCTCAAGTGACCTTTATGTCTTATGAATTCTATGATTTATTCATGATTTTATGAGGTATGTTAAAGTGCTTATGTTTTATGGGTAAAGTATGATTTCATTATTATGTATATATGTACTCATGTTTCCTTTCCATACTTTCTATAACCCTTACTGAGCTTTTTATGCTCATCCCAAGTTTTTGAAATGTTTTTCACAGGTCAAGGGAATGGTACATGATATGATGATAGTATCAAGGAAGTTTCAAGAAAGAATCCATGTTTTATTTTGAATATGTTTCTGTTGATGGGATAAATGAATACTATCTTTTATGTAACAACTTTGTTTAAATGTGGAATGTAATGAATGTTTTATGATCTAATTATCTAAAACTCTAAACCTGAAAAGATCCTCAATGTGTAATCTTGTAATAACTCAAGATTAAGTAAGGTTTAAGGCTGGGGCCATATACCATTGATCTGTATTCACATTATTTTGATGTCATGTGGTGTGGACAATATATAACTTGATATATTTCCTTTTCTAGTTTCATTATTAACATATTTGTACTCAAATATTGTCTTTGGGTCATGTTTAGTTGTATAAAATTTCTGGGAATATTTTCATTGATGTAATGATTATCTGAGCTTATTATTTTCTATATCTTTTACTTATTATTGACATATTTTTCTTCTGTGATGGACTATTGGAGGGTAAATCCATCCCCTAGTGGTGTACTAAAACCCACTATGTTTTTCATCTACATTTGGTGACTGGAAAGCACACTTGAGTCCATGTGAAGTTTCATCTTAGTGGAATGGTCAAATCATGGTGGGCCATGTCCCAAAAAACTAGTTACATCTATCCCCAATACCCCTTCCAGATAGAAGGCATTATAAAGTTGACAACTACACCCCAATTCTTCAATACCGATATCCTGAATAATTATACTAAAATCTATCACATAGAGCTCTCCTTATGATATAAGGAATAATAATGGTAAAAATTCCCCTAGGAGCTCCCCACCTGATATTAATCATAATAATGGCCAGACATAGCCCTGAGATATGTCATCCAAATAATAAGACCAGTCTCCATTCATCCTATTGTTATATCCCATTGCTCCCTATATTAAACAAAACTAATATAACCTCCCCCTTTACCTTGGATAATATCCTCGATAACATCAAGTGTGTTACTAAAAATGGTTTACTTTGTAGCCAAAACTCTATTATTCTCAGCCATATCTCTGGAAGAAACCAATATAATATTATAAGACTTTCATCCAAAACCCATACATCTGATGTATCTAAGACCATAGTATATACCATCCTTCTTTCAAAACACATGAAACTCTTCCCGAAATAGGATACCTCTCACAATAAATCATGATTACCAATGGTCACTACTATAACACCATACCCTATCCAATGAGTCACCTCTCTTATGGTGACTTAGTAAAATGGATCTTTGTAGGACCCTATGAAATTGTTGAAGGATTGTACATGTTTTCAACCATGTTCGAGAATCAATGAAAATTTTTTAGGATGATTTTGATGTGTTAAGAATGATTTGATATAATTTTAGATGTTTTGAGATGATTTTAAGTGATTTTGAGTTTATTTCTAGGAACTATGGAATTATAATTCTAAGGTTAAATTTTGTAAATGTCTAGATCCACAGGTAACACGTTTTAGTGTTCTTATAATTAAGAAATTATCAGAAGAACATGGTACATATGAATTAAAAATAATATATAATATGTTTCTTTGATTTGGGGATCAATTTTCAAAAAGAAAGTTAATTTATAAGAAAAATGGATAACATGAAGTATTCTATCCCAATAGATTATTAGAATTCCACTTAAGAATAAGATATGTAATATGTTTTTTCAAGGTGTAAGAATATTGGGATATACATAAGACTTTGTTGAACCACATGTAAGTTGATTTCCTAAGGAATATGAAATGTGGGTAATTATATCACATTACATATAAACATAAGATATTTTTCTATGTTGTTTCTAAGATTTTATAAAATGGATTCATCTTTTTTAGGACATTAGATATTGTTTCCACACACAGATGATGTATAAGAATTTTTTACATACATAAGATGTTACCCATAAAGGATTTTTCAATATTTATGAAGATTAAAATTAATAGATCAATGTATTATTATATAAAATTCTAATGATGACTAGTATTATATTTATTTATTCAGATATCAAAAATGAGTTTTTGATTCAAGGCAAGTGAAAATATTGGCATATTATTTTCATGGAGAATAATATTACACTATGAAAACACAATAATTTTGATCAATCATTTGAGTTTGTTTCTATATAAAATGGATCTGCTTCACCATAATGATATGTTCCATTCCACAAAGAAAATTGAGGATAATTCAAACCAATGATCTCTTAGTGACCCAAATAGAGTAGATCACTGCTTAATGATTCCATAAATTAGGGGTGCCTTTATTTATGAATTATTTTAAAGGGTGATCACTACTGAAGAAATGCCAGAGTATTTTATTTATCTTATAAAATGTAAAGGATTAAATTATTTTAATATCATTAGATACAATATTTAAAATAGAATGTAATTTTCAATGATCAAGGGATAATTTCCATGAGAACATTACTTTACGGAAATTAATCTAGAATTTTATTTTACAATTCAGTTATACAATTTTCTCTAATGTGAGGTATAATTTAATTTTATAATTAAATTATTTATAAGATATTAATAATTTATCAAAATAGGATAAATTATGTAAGAGACCAAGAGTACCAAAAAGATATGAAATATAATTTGAAATATGAAGAATATAAGAATTGAGACTAAAACTAAGCATTCGAGATTGTGAATAGAATCATCAAAGTATGAGCATTCAGTGATTCAAGATTGTAACATAGATCATCAACTAATTATATATAAAATGATAAGGTTCCAATGGTTCGTGTTCAATATTGATTAACACAAGTTGAAATTTTTGAAGAAGCAATCACACTTTGATATAATTACTATGAAGGCCTAAACTTGAAAATCATTTCAAGTTACTGAAGAAACATATATTTTTTCTTTATGATTTTACTCATATTGTTTTGATAATATTATTACCAGTGGGATACTATGATTCCATAGGGATTAAATTCAGTTTTGGTAATCAATCTATGTTATATTATGATATTGTTCGAATGAAGTAACCCGATCTATTAGATAAATTTGGGCCAACTACTAGTAGGGATGATTGGTGGCATTGAAAATAATACATGAATAGTGTAGACTTTTTCGACATGGTACTATAGTAGCGTGAATTTGTGTAGAAATGGAACTAAAAATCTATGAATCATTTTACCATGAATACCTTGGAAAAATGGACATACTATGCAGATTAACCCTATAACAAAATAGGTTATTATAGCACAATGTTACTTTTTAGGCACCCTTAGAGTAAGGGTTTCTATTCTCTGAACATTCACCTTGTAATATTTCTCTTAAAATTGTGAACAAATCATTCATCTCCTTGTATTTAGTAATTTTTCACAAACCACATAAATCTTAATGTCTTGTTATATCATTCTTGTTTTTTGTTTTTCTCCCTTTTACTCTTATTCTGAAAAATTGATTATCATTGTTTATCCTAGCATTTCCATAATAGATAACTTCCAAAAAACATGGTATTTTTTATTGATTGTTAGTTTAAAATCTATGACCTGGAAACCTAGATCCAAATAAAGAGTAGGTACCCACAGTGGGATTGAACCTTGTAAAAACAACATTTTATTTGAACTTATTTCATTTTTCTTTAAATTTGTTTAAATAAAAGTTTAATATTTAAGAGATTAGGTCTTAATATATATCATAGATTTTTTAATTTAAATTAATTGTTAAAGAATAGAAACATTAATTAAACTCCCCTTCCCAATGGTGCAACCATTCTTGTGGTATAACAATCAATGCTAGCCATACCATACTTTGATCTGACCATTAATTAATAATTTGGAAGCTAGATCAACATGATTCCCCAATGGAACTTCATTTTTCATCTGCTGAAGCCTCTCATGGAGGTTCAAGGTAGTACAAATTTATAACCATATTCACTCCATTTATGATTACCCATAGCCCATATAGTTACTCCAATAACCACTCACTGATCTTTCATCTAGGATAATAGTCTAGGTGAGAAACAGAATACCACACTTGCATGATTCCACCCTCACCAAAAAAAATCCCTTCCTATGGGAATAATTTATCTCAGTGGCTAGGAATTATGGTACAATACTTAGAGGAAACACTTTGAGCCAATTTGAACCCACTATCCCCATATCACAAATTTATAACCACCTTGGTTCTATCTTGTTTCCCTCACCCCACTTTCAAACACATAAAAATCATATAATAGAGGTTTTTATAAAAAAGGATGTAATATAAGGTATCACCTACATCAAAATAGAGTTAACCCACTTTAATCTTTGTTCATTTTCTATCAAGGATTTACCTAAAGAATATCAATAAAAATCCTCATATCGGAGTCCCCTATCTTAATCCAAGAGATTAAATAATTAATTCTAAAACATTTATAACTAATTTTAATAATGAATCCACAATTATGGAATTTATACATAAATTGGTAAAACTCACTGACATGCATATCCTCACCAAAACTGTAAGATATATAGTGTAATATACTCCCAATGCCCCCGGAAACTATAAGACTCCTATTAACTTTATATATATAAGACCAACGAAATTAGTATGATTCTATAACAATATTTCAGACTCATGATGGAATCCCAAAATCCATTCCCATGAATCAAGAGAAGAAAAATTGGAGGAAGAATATAAGGATATTAAATGGAGAACTTAATCCAAATCACTAATGAAACCCATTTTTGTTAACCCCTATCAATTATTAATTTAGATAGGTAGTATGGGGAAAATTCATCTAAATGTGGTTCCTCGATGCTCCCTTTATTTTCATATTTTAGTGGATGATGATCATTAAATTATGGTTGTTCCTTTATGTACACATTTATTTCACAAAAATCATCGAATAATAGGCATCTAAACCAAAATTGAAAAAAATTATTATATGTGAGTTATTGATGATACACATCATCAATGTGTCACAAGATTCACATGGACACTATTACTCCTTTAAAAAAATGTTGTTGTTCCTTGATGGACATGAACCCCCCCCCACTCAAAAAATTTCATAGATACTTCCTCTACATCGTTCTACAACTCAAAGTCACCACAAAACAAACTGCACTTTCAAGGAAATTCCATGGCAGTCATTGGGTGGCTTAGGCTTGAGCCTTGTGCCAATATCAAAGGCCACTTCCAAAGCCTGAGATTACCATGTATGACCTCAAGATCTTGAGATTTATTCCATAAATATTATCATAAGATTCAAAAGCCTTTCATGATGATAAGGAACTCCATTCTTCCTCTAGGAATTCCAGATAATTTATGGAGGAACCCTGTTACAAGGGACGATTTGCTGCACCATAGTGGAAAAATGTAAGATTGACTATTAGGAGACAATTCCAAGAAGTTTTTCACCACCTCATGGAGGCACTAAAGTTTATAGTTCCAAATTTTATCAGAAAATGTGGTAAACCAAGGATGAACCATGAAGGAAGAGTTTCATTGTGGGAATGCTGAACTTGGAAATGTAGAATTTATAAAAGAAATTGAATTTTAAGGAACCATGCCCCTATGAGTTGAACTATGTTGTGGAGTGTTTCAATATGTAATTATAATTTTATTCCATGGAGGAACCTCTAACGTATCATGTTTCATGCTGTGTGGAGGTCCTAATACGGGAAGTGGCCCATATTTGAATAAATAAAGAGTAACAAAGATATAAAAAATGAATAATACACTACACCACATCCATGGAGCCCCATGAAAATGAAATAACAATCAATTACAAAGATGATGTAGTGACCTGACCCCAGATACTCTGAAGCCAATGATTGTTTCTAATTAAATTTTCATATATAGAAGGAATCAAACCCATAAAGAATGATCAGTTTAGTTGTCTTCCTAAAGCAGATACATACATGATAAAATAATAAACTAATCAAAACATAATTTTTCTAAAAAAATGTCGATGATAACTCTATTCCATAAAGTAAATCCATGCATATCATTCATAGTAATCTTCTTGGATTCTTGGGGAAGGAAAAATATTAAGGTCATATCAAATGCTCAATAAGGAAAAAATATAAGATGAGAAATAATTAATTAGTGAGAATATTAAATATGGAAAGTTAAGTAACTGAACACACATGCCATGTAATCAATAAAAAGAATGGAAGTGAATAAACCATATGAAAATGTAACAATTTGAAACACATTCCATTAACACAACTAGATAAGAAAAAATAAAAAATAAAAAATTTAGTAACAAAAATACATGCCATTTAATCAATGAACGAAAAATGAAATGTATCCATAGATACGTCGACACTAAATACTATGGTTGAATAATAATTGAAACTAAAATGAATGAAATTCTAGATTATTGTACATCTTGTTTTTAAGGAACATGATACCTTTACTGTTAAGAGATAGTTTAGAATTTTCCAATTTCCACAACTAATTCATCCCATGAGACTACTGATGAATCTAGAGGATTTCATAAACTATTCCCAACCTATAAAGCTTGTATTAACTAGTATCTAACCCATACAACTTGCATTAACTAATCCCCAACCCGTATAGTGCATGTCAAAATCATTTAAATAAACAAAGTGCATTTTAAAATATCCATAATGAATAAATGATATAGGTTTTCCAGTATTTCCACAAATAATCAAATAAATTGAAAAGTAAAAATCATATGAAAAATGGTATATTTTTTTGGAAATAAACATATCCATGAAAATGATAAGGATATTTATGAGAAATTCAATGTCAAATGATCATATGAAATTGAATATTTCGAGGGGATTAAAATAATTCAAGAAAGTGAATACGAATACTATAAATGACCAAATCAATCCAGAACCATCTAGAGGAAGGATAAGAATTATATAAATAAAACATAACCCAAGTGGACTAAAATAATCGATTGTTTTTTTGATGAATGGAAATATTATAAAAATATGTTTTAAAAACCTTTTTAAAGTGACCCATACCACTTTGGAACATATAAAATCATAAGCCCCCTGAAAGAATAAAATGAAAAAAAGTTATAATATCATGATTTTAAAGAGATTCATGTTTTATCACAAAAAAATGAATTACATTCACCATATAAAATAATCTAAGTGCATAATAACAAATAAGTCCCAATAGAATGTTAATTGGGAGGAAATCCCTTACTAATGTGCTAACAAATGAATTGGAAAACCCAAATTAATGATCATTAAATAAAAACTTTAAATACCATTAAGATAATATAATTTATGATATTATATTTCAATGTGGCACTATGTACACCATATATAATAAATTTGGTGCACAACAATAAAGTATACCTCACAGAAAGAAATGTTAGACAATAACCCCTTACCTTGTGTTTATTTTCAGGTTAATATCCTTTAAATTCATGTATAATAAACTTTTGTTAATTTTATTATTTCTTGATAACCTATTAAATTTCTATAATTATATTTATTTAACTTATTACTATATTGTATACAAATACTTAAAGAATTAGGTTTACATCAGCTGTTTTCACCAAATCTAGGTAAGTCAAATAAACATTGGTAGGTTAATTATGGTCAAAGGGTTTATTATATGAAATCTAAATATTAATAACCATGAAATAATTATCATATTTAAATAATAATTAAAATTTTAAAATCAATCATTAAATATGGTTATGAATGATGAATCCACATTATGATCATGGAGATGGTTGGCCGTACGTATGCATGACTAACGTTCTCATTTTTCTATGATCGTTACAGAAAGATGTTATGTGAAACCATATATTTATATAATGATCATTATATCATAAATACCATATTAGTTACTCATATATACTGATATATATAATTTTTTTGATGGAAAATGAATCAAGTCACGTCGAGGAGGCCGTAGTCCACAGAACCACGAAAGACATTATCGCTTTTTATGTATTTGAAAGGGTAATAAGGAAAATTATATATATTTTTATATAGACACACACACACACACACACATATATATATATATATAATTTAAATAAAGGTAATTATGCCAAGAATATGACATATATGTTTTTTATGCCACATGTTTTTAATTAAAACATCCTTTATATGTTTCATGATAGTGTGAATAAATCACAATGCTTCGAGGGGGCTGTAGTCAACACTTCCTCAAATGATGTTATCATATTAACACAAGATGTAAGTAATACATAAATGTTATAAATAAAAAATTAAATAAGTATAAAGACTTTATAAATTTCATATATACAAAATATAAACATATTTTCCTTCATAATTTCCACCATTGTTTGTGGTAAGGGAAAAATTAACAATCATCGTTTCATGAGGCATTAGTTCTTCATATAAAGAAACAACATGTTTTTTACCCATTATATGGAGGTGTGTGTATGGGTATGTCGAAATATTAACAAAAAAAATTTATATTATATTTAGGATAATAGTTTTTTATTTAATCATTGAATAAGAAGAGTATAGGGAGTGGAGAATGGAAGTGAAAGTAAAAATATTTAGAGAAAAGGTTGCCGCTGAATCGGGTAACTTCTTTTAGTTTTTTACAAAAAGACTTACTTGTAAGGATTTATTCCCAAAGGGAGTATTCATGATCCAGGGGATGGATTTTGGAAGGATTTTTGGCAGATTTTTTCTAAACCTTAGTGGTTTGAGAGGTGTGAGTAATGACGATGGTTTGTGGCCTTTTATAGGGATGGAAAATGACTCACTTGGATTTTTTGTTAAAAAGTTTGGTGTACACATGTTATTACCTTATAAATGCATGAAAAAATAACCAAAAACAATAATTGAACGTAAATATTTAATTTATTTCCATACAAAGGGTTTTTTTAAAGGTGTATAGGTCATTTTGGACCCTATGTTAATGGCTTAGTCTTTTATTAAGCTTAATTTTTCGATAATAATTGTTATTAATTTTAATTACTATCACTAATATTTTTGGTTAATTTTTTTTATACTTATTATAGATTACGAATTATGTTTATTCCTGGTATTTAATCCTTTTTAAAAAATTATAATCCCAAGAGTGAAAGAAATTAATTTCAAACTCATCCTGTAAGTAGGGCGACAGTGCGAGGTTTTTAAGTAAAATGTTTAAATTTTTTTTATTTTTTATAATCAATTTAAAATTGAAATTGATTCTAATGACAAAATTTTTGTTAATTGATAAAAATATTATCCAATTAAACTTTGAAATGAATAATAGTATAATTTAACCTTATAAATAAATTAGATGAAAATGCAACTTTGAACTAAAATTTAGTATTTTTAACTATTCCTTAATAATTGAAATGTTTCAGAAAAATATAAAAAATTCACCATAACCTAATTATTATGTTTATATTTAAAATATTAATTTTATTGTGACATATTAAATCAATTAAATTGTCAACATTCAGATTTAAAATGGGTTCTCTATTAAAAGGTCGTAAATTGCCTTTATAAAAATATAGGTTTTTATGTGTAAAATTGAGTTTATTATTATCTTATGAAAATGAAACATAATTGAAGAAAATAAAAAATATTTGATTGAATATATGACATATATATTTCATTAAAATAATTCACTAATTGTAATTAAAAATTATTATCAAGACAAATGTCTTTTGGAAGCATATATATAATAATATTTCTTTTTTATATCCAATTGGTTCTTATTTTCATTTCTAATTTGTTGGTGACCAATGAATTAATTATATATATATATAAACCATAAATTTTCATAATTTAGTTAATAATATTCATAACTTCTAACATAATGACTAGGTTATGTTATATTATAATAATATTTTAATAATACATTATTGTTCAGTAAAACTCGTTCTTGTGTGTAGCTCAAGCCATCGAAGAAGGTCGATCTGGTATTTAACACAGGCTATAGAGGAAGACCTCTCTTTCATATAACACAAAATAAATCATTGTCGCATGCAATGAAATATATAAAATATATTTTAAATAGTAAATATCTTATAATGTATCATGACATTATATTACCTTACGCTCTTGGTGTCGCGTGTCTTACACACTATCAAATACAAGGTTCTTACTTTAGATTTTAAGGGTTTCACATTCTCCACACCATATTTTAACTGTTTTCTTGAAATTTTATACTCAATCATGGTGATTTATTATTTGATACTTCTTATGTTTGAATTCCCACATCATGAGTAGGGTTTATAAGTCATCTTGTATAAAAGAGGGAATGGAATGTACAATGGTCACATGGATTACCATGTGATTAGGTCTCTATATTGGAGAACATATGTGGAAAGTATAGATACATACTTGGAGAAAAAACATATATATTTATTCGGATTTAATGAGGTCAAAAATCATGAACAAATGAATGATGAATAAAATTTTTAGGGCCTCAAAGACATAAAACTTTTATGACATGGAAGACCTTTGGTTTTAAAAAAATATGGTAATAAGAATTTTTTTAGTTCAAAGTCATTTTCTTAATGATGTAAAATTATTTTATAGAACTTGATAATAATAAAATATTCATGTTAGATTGGTTTCAAATTCATGTGTCCAATCCTAACATTTGGTTGTTCTTTGATCAAATTCTAATTCATTCGTTTATTACCAGAAATTAATTACCAAAAATTAATTTTTTTATGCCTAAATGTAATGGCCTCGAACCTCCTAGTCCCTGAATTTTCCAAATTTTAATGTTTGAGGTATCTTGGGGACCATTAGTGACTCATTGAAGAGTTTAACAATTTCAGGTTGAATGAACGGTGGCACTGATGGGCATTAGTGGAACTAATCAGTATCAGTGCCAAGGTGTTGGTGACTCAGTGATCAGTGAGTCATTTCTAGCTTCTTAAGAACGTTCCAGTTTCACTCTCGCAAAGTCTCCTTTAACGTAAAAGTATTTTAATACCTTCTTTAATGTGATTTGAGGTCCATAAATGATATTCTGAATCCCCTAAGAGTTTAGAGACTCTTGACTTACCAAAACGCGTGTCATTTTAATCAACATTTTACCCTTCGATTCGTTTTCCAATCTCTTGTGTTTTTCCATTTTGGCCCATGTTACATGTTTTCTCCATTTAATGTTTATATATCAACTCACAACTATCCACTGGTCTATCTCCACCATTTATGAAGGGAATTATTAAATACTGATTAATCCCAAAGTCTGAAATTGCCAAGATGTGTGGTCAATACACGATCCAACTTTCAAGTACATTGATCTGGTCCCCCTAATTTTAGGTTCAAGCCTCTTCTTATTATGAGATCACCTCTTCCTTCTTCCTGTCCGTTTCTCTTGGTGTGCCTTGAGACTTCCTTACGAGATGAGTCGTGCACTCGTGTATGATTCATTTTATGCTCATCCATGGATTTTTCTTTTTCATGAAGGTCACGATATCCTTTGTTCTTGGAAAAAGAATGATCTTTGATCTTAGATTATCCAGGTAAGGATTTATTTTGTTGTACATCATGTAGGGTGGGTGTACTAATGATTCCTAATGATGAACGACAGTATAATTTTCTTAAAACCATTAAAAAAATAATTTAAAATAACCAAAACATGACACAGATGAATAAGATAATGGGAAGGGAGTAGCTTAATGCTTGATTTTTTGTTTTATTTTTTATCTTTGATTATTTTATGGATTGTTGTGGCTATATGAATTCTGAAAATCACGACCATTGGTGGTATTTTCTTGCGCACCGGTGATGCTCTATATTTTTTATGGTGATTTGAAAAATATTAGTAACATGAAAACTTTTTAATAACATATATTTGGTTAAATAAAGAGATTCCCTGGGTCAAACCAATTCTTTGATCAACCCGGTTATATTCAAGTGGAAATTAAAGAACTCCTACCAATTTTATTTTAATAGGCTTGGTTAGATGGTTGTGGTTATGTGCTGTGTGTTTTAGTCTGTGTTCTATGGGCTTGTTATGTGGGGTGGTACAAGGGGGTGTGTTGGTTTCTAAGTTCGATAGATTGATTTATTGGGGAATTGATGAACATGTAGGTAGTTTAACTTCATTTATGTTCTGTTGTGCTCGCGAAACAATACTGAGTGGTGGGACTATAGTGTGGTTGTGGACTTGTTATGTAGTGGGACTATATTGGGGATTTTTTTGGGCAGATGGGTTGTAGGGATGAGTTTATAGATAAGGAATGAGTGGTATAAATTTGAAGAAAGATATTTGATGGTTGTTAAAAAAGGATTTGTAGTGGGACTGCAAGTCTAGTTTTGTGATGTTTTATAGAGGGATTGTAGTTTGGTTTTGTGGGTTTCTTGGTGTGGCTACGATTGTTAGTTTCCCGATAGTGTGGGAATAATTTAAGTGAATCCCCATAAATAAATACATTAATTGTAATTGAAAGAAAGGGTGATGGGTTATGCTTTGGATGTTGTCATTACATGGTTGTACATATAAGAGTAGCAGCGAAAGCAGTGATCGTGTGGGCTTGTTGTTTGTCCTGTGAAACCCAGAGGTTTGGGCTGAGTGTTTGATTACCTTCATATATATATATATATTTTAGTTCCTTTTTATTTATATATGCACCCCACACTTATTGATCTCTATGTGTCGCACACCTCCATTTAATGGGGGATGGTGGATTTCCCTATATCCTAGTCGGAAGATGGATCACTGGTTACTGATTTATCTTCCTCACACCGTCTTCCGGATCTTGCCACTTTGGCACATCCGGGTAGGCTGTAATGTCATTAGTATTACCATAATCTAATATTATTCAGTGAAGAGTTTGTTTTGGGTGAGGGGATCAAGTGTTTGAGTGCCAGGTTTGTTTTTCCATGTATCTCCAGGATGAGGCGCGTGTCTCTTCAGGTGTGGCGGTAGTTGTTCTGGACTAGGTTTCGTCTGGCGTGACAGTGGTTGTTGTGGCCCTAGTGTCTGAGGGCTTTGTTGTGAGTGGTTTGAGGCCCTGGTATATAACAGAAGGTTGCGGCAATTAGACTATATGTGGGAAGATTGGAAGTGTTAAGACGTTATATCGTTAGGAATGAGAAGTTAACCAGAGGTAAAGTGATGTACGGGTTACCCAAATGTCGATGTGCTTGTATAATCACATTACTTGAGTTGCGTTACTTGGGTGAGTGTGCCTTGGTGAGGTTGGACAGGTTAATATTCCTTGGTCGATTCTTGGGGTACAACTGTTCTCTCACAGGGGCATTAGTATGTTCCCTAACTTGTCCATGAGTAGATTTAGTTTTCCTTCTATGTATCCTTGTATGCTCCCCCAACATTTGAAAAAATATTTTTAGGTTTCCAGGAGGACATTGAGGACCGTGATGGACCTTAATATCTCAGGTGTTGGGATAACTGCAGTTGTTGTTTAGCATAGTTTATTTGGTACATTATTTGAGAGTTTTATCTTACTTTGTACCAGTTTTACTTTGAACATGCATGTGGAAATGGATTTTTGACCTTGCTTTTACCTTTATTAATTTTTTTTCTTTGATTTACTACCTTATATCCATATCCTTTTCTATAGAAATGGTAATGCCTTTCATTTTTGTGAGATTTTATACACTTGGTTCTATTCTCCACTCTAGGGCCTGCTGAAGGCGGGACTCGGAGGGGGGGGGGGGTCATTATCTCTCCTTCACCTTGAATAAGGAAGGGAATTACACTTCTTCATCCCTTCCATATTTTTGGAGACATTTGGTTATGATATAATGGTATAAAAGGTGATTTTTGAGAGATTATATGGAGTTTGGGGTTAGGTATAATGAGGATTACATGATATGGAAGGGAAACAATGTTAGGAAATATTGGTGCAAGAAATAGTTCAGGGTAGACAGGCTAGGATATGGGATTTTAGGGCCCCCTATGATCCAATGTAAGGACTATGGACCTATTGAATGACTACATGAGACTATACTGGTTGCAAGGTTGAGACCATAGGAAAGGTACATGCATCATAATGACTTGTGTTCTTGTGTGTCTTGGGTGTTTTGGGAATTAAAATAAATAAATAGTTTAAACAATATTTAAAAAAGAATTTTCCACACTATGTGGGCCTAGGAGTTCCTTGTTTCTCTTTTCATCTATGGCACCTAGATGTTGTCCACGAGTAGTACGAGCAGTCGAGTCCTAATAGGCTTATCTGGTTGTCCTACGAAGGGCCGATCGAGATGATGAGGACGACCAGTGGCAGAAGATGCTTCGTTCCTTCCAATAGTAGACTCTAGGAATGTATGAGGGCAGTGTCTTGGACTTGGATATAGAGGGATGGCTTGAGGTCCGGGTTATAACTTTCAACTTGATCTGGGATCCGACAGAGTACTGGGTTCCTCTAGAAGTGATCCAGATGTGAGGAATGATGTGTTAGTGGTGGATGCTTTACCTTGGGGAGAATAAAGAAATTGAGCTTCTATGGACTGAATTTGAGATTGAGTTCTGGGTGGAATTCTTTTCTTCCATGATGAAGGTCGAGAAGATACACAATATTATCTCCCTTCAGCAAGGTAGTATATCAATAAGGTATTTGGGGATCAATTTCAAGGATGTCCTTCATTTTTCTCCAGAGATCTTATTGGATGGGGAGTCATGGGAAAGATGCTTAGAGGAGGCACTCTGACTTTCTATTCAATATGCAGTTACTACATTAACTTTACCGATGTACTTAGAGGGTAAGAAGATGGTTGAAGTAGTGGATAGGATTCACACACTAGGAGGTGTGCTATGATAGGGGAGCCAACTTATTTTGTCAAAGGGGAATTCATTTAGTAGTAGGCTTCCAACTTCAGGGCCTTCTAGGATTCGGTCGGTGGGGAGTAGTCCCCCATAGTTAGATTTCTGATCTCCTGGTCCTATCTCTTTCTCCACGAGCCATGGACCGAGGTGCATTATATGGGGAAGTTGAGGGAAGCTTCCGAATCAGTGCCCTGTCTGAGTGCAGTACAGTGGGGGTGAAAAGGTTCAATGCTAACCTCAGCTGCAAGAGTTTCCAACCAGGCTTTTCTAGCTGTAGAGGCAACGAGATCCTGCTCCAACGAGAGTGGATGATGCTAAAGGAGGCTGACCTTAGGTATCTCCTCAGGGATCTTGACCAGGGCATTTTCAAGGAGGCAGCCGATAGCCATGGTGCAGAGGATTTGGTTGTGGGTAGTTCCACCCCACAGAGGCAGCAGTTCCAGCAGGACCAGAAGTTGTTTGAGGTATGATCAGTCTGTTTAGTAGTCTTGCCTATGGATTTTTTGATTAAAGAGATTCCCACTCCATTTTTGCACCCAATATTGACCTTTCCTTGGGTCTAGACGTAGAGATACCTTTCATGCCCCTGGTGTTTAGTATGCCAGTTGGAGGTCAGGCCAACCTGTTTGATGTTTGTCAGGGAAGTAGACCAATGTTAGGGCCACATCAGTCCAGGGGGTATCTCCTTCAGCTAAAATTGTAGCCACATGATGTCATCCTAGTAATTTACTAGCTATTTTCCATGCATTCCATTATTGACTGCTTCTGGAGAAGGCCTGTGTTCTCAGACATGGGTGTCCGGTGTGTAGCTTTCTTTGGCGAGCAGAGTTTCTTGGCAGGAAGCTAGCATGTGGGGCCCCTTATTTCTTTGTTAGCCAAGATTTCAATAGAATAAACTGACTCAAAGATAGTGGATGTTTTGGGGATTGTCAGCGAGTTTCTGGATGTCTTCCCTGAAGAGGTTGTGACTCTACCCCCCTCAAAAAGTTTTTGAGTTCAGGATAGACTTACAACCTGGTGCCTGTCCGATTTAGATGACTTCCAACTGGATGGAGCCTTCTGAGTTGTGAGAGTTACAAATTTAGTTTGATGACTTGAGGAAGATGATTTTTATCTAACAAAGCATGTCACCATGGGGTGATCCATTCTTTTTCACAAAGAAGGAAGATGGTGGTCTTAGGCTACACATAGACTACTGAATACTGAATCAGGTGACGACGAAGAACCGTTACACCCTCCCAAGGATCAATGACCTTTTTGACCCATTTAAGGGAGCATGTTGGTTCTCTAAGATTGACTTGGAGCCTAGATATCAACAGTTGAGGGAAAAGGAGGGTGAAATCCTAAATACTACTTTCCGATGTAGGTACGAGAACTTTGAGTTTGTGGCCATGTCCTTAGGCATTACAAAAGCAGCAGTTATGTTCGTGGTGCTCATGAACTCTTTTTTCTAGGAGTATTTGGACCATTTTGTGGTTGTGTTCATCAACGACATCCAGATCTACTCAAGATTAGATGTGGATCATGCTGAGCATCTAAAGATGGTTTTGGAGGTCCTCCGACACCACCATCTCTGCAAGAAATTGTCCAAGTGCAAGTTATGGACACGATAGGTGCATTTCCTTGGTCATGTGGTGTTCCAAAAGAGAATAGAAGTTAAACCATCGACGGTAAAATCAGTTTTTTCTTGGGTGGATCCCAAGAATGTGGAAGTGTTTTGTAGTTTCTTGGGTCTCGCAAGAAATTACCAGAGGTTTGTACCTGAGTTCTCTCGAGTTGCAGTGACTTTGAACGCTTTGACCAAAATAGACTAGGATTTCGTATGGAGTTAGAAATGCCAGGAAGATTACAGTTATCTGAAAGGGAAGATTGTCAGTGCCGTAGTTATATAGTTTCCATAGGAAGGGGTAACATATGAATTGTTATGTGATGCTTCAGGTCTAGGCTTATGGTGTGTGCAGATGTAGCAGCGGGGAGTCATCTCTTAATGTTCTAGGAAGTTACATCCTCACAAAATTAATTATTCCACCCATGACCTGTAACTTTCAGCGGTTTTATTCAAACTAAAATTGTGGCAATATTATCTCATCGGAGAATGCTTAATTCTCTTCACAGATCAAAAAATATTGAGGCACATCTTCTCTTAGCAAGACATAAACACGCGATAGTGAAGGAGGATGGAGCTTCTTATGGAATACTACTTAAAGATATTCTACACCTCAGGAAAGGGGAACTTGGTGGATGATTCCTTGAGCAAGAAGTCATAAAAGGATGCAGATAATATGCTCGTAGATTCTGGGAAGGTGAAGAATGAGTTGTCTACATTGCATCTAGGCTTGAGAGTTGAGGCTGGTCGAGGTTATCTACTTCCGATGACAGTGAAATCATCCTTGGTAAGGCAGGTTGAGGAGTATAAGTGGAGAGACTCAGAGATTGAAGTGATGTGAGATCATGTTAGCCAGGGTGATGCACCAGAGGGATGGTTGGAGGATAGTTAGAATCAGATGATGTTCTGTGGGAAGTTTTTTTCCTTGTGACGATGCACACGAGAGTTCTTGGTGAGTTCCATAACTCACCCATGGCAGTACATCCAGGAGTCTCCAAGATGTACCGGGTGTTGAGATGATAGTTTTGGTGGACCGAAGGGATGTGGGTAGTGGTGGAGTTTGTGGAAAATTTCCTTATGTGTCAGAAAGTGATGGATGAACACCATGTTCCCAGTGATCCATTTCTTCCCATAGGTGTTGTTGAGTGGAAGTGGGATGCCGTGTCAATGGATTTCATCACAAGACTACCCAGGGTGGATGGGGGTTGTGATTTAATCTGGATAGTGGTGGACTTATGGATAGAATTGGCTCACTTCATAGTAGTTAAGGAGTTGAGCACGGTGGATGCCTTTGCACAGAGGAATACATGTGAAGTTGTTCGAGTGCACGGAGTTACCATATTCATTGTTTCGGAAAAGGATTCACACTTTACTTCATGAGTTTGGAAGGAATTACTACACGATTTTGGTAGCCAGCTATTCCTTAGCACTGCTTTCCACCCTCAGACGGATGGACAGATAGAGAGGACGCTCAAGATGTTGCAGGACATGCTGCGACCATGTGTTTTGGACTTAATAGGATCATGGGTATGACAGTTTCCCCTGGTGAAGTTTTCCTACAATAATAGCCATCACTCCACCATTAGCATGGAACCATTTTAATCTTTGAACGGAAGACTGTGTCGTTCATCTGTGTGCTGGATAGAGGTTGGGGAGGCAATTGTTCTTGGCCTAGAAGTGGTGTATAGCACAATAGAGTAGGTTCAGTTTGTGCATTAAAGGATGTATGTAGCTCAGGACTGGCATCATAGGAGGTGAAACTTGTAGTTTGAGGTTGGGGACCACATGTTCGTAATGGCCTCCCCTCAGCATAAAAAGGGGAGTTTTGGAAGGGGGTAAGCTTTCTCCCAGGTTCATTGGACCCTTTGAGGTATTGGGATGATTTGGGAAGGTAGAATATAATTTTGTGTAACTACCACGGTTTGAGTGGACCCATAATGTCATTCATGCCTCTCATCTCCATAAGTGTCTATATGATGACTCCCACGTCTTATACTGGGGAGAGTTGGATATTGGGGACGAAGTGACATTCATGGAGCGACCAGGGAGAATCTAGGATCATAATGAGAGGGTGCTTTGTGGATGAACCATTCCCTTGGTTGCTATAATTTGGAGGCATGGTGGCCTAAAGGAGAGAACCTGGGAATGGGAGGCACATATACGTTCATATTACCCAAAGTTGTTCTGATTTTTGATCTTGTGTTTTCTTTGTTCGATGTTTATAAGGAAACATTTGACCCTTCTTACTATATGGTAACTTTTTCCTTTTTCTCTATTTTTTGTGAAATGTCCTGACAGTAGGGAGGGGTGTACCTGATCCCTAATCCATATGCATAAATATGGATGCGATTAAACCCATGCGGATGAGTCAGTGCTATCCAAAGTGTATAGTATATTGATAAGGAGGAAGGATCTCCCTTATCCTGGTGTCTCAATGGTGTGACTTTTGGTGTTCTATGGTTACATGAGGGAGAGGAGTGGTAGTATTTATATGGGTTTTTATAAGATATATGTGAGAGAGATGTTCCTAGATGTTGTGGTTTTATTCCAGATTTTGAACAACTCTAGCGTGGTTTGTCCCTGAGAGGTATCTTACGAGGTGGTTGTTTGGACCCCTCTCTTTTCTTTAGGGTTTACTCTTGAATTATCGAGGGAAATAATAGTTTGAGCGGTATCTGATGTAATGGCCTAGACCCTCCGGGTCCATTAATTTTTCAAATCCTGATGTTTGAGGTATCATGGGGAGTATCGATGACTCATTGAGGAGTTTTCTAAATTTCAGGTTGTACGAACACTGGAACCAATGGGAATCAGTGGCCCCGATGGGAATTGGTGGCACCGATCAGACATCAGTGGCACCAATTCACCATCAGTGGAACTTATTAGCAATGGTGGCACCTATCAGCCCTTGGTGGAACTGATGGGTATCAGTGGAACCGATCAACCATCGGTGGAACTGATGGGCATCAGTGGCACCAATCGGCCATCAGTGGCACCAATTGGTATCACTACCACATCGACTGAGGACTGGGAATCAGTCCTAGGGTGTTGTTGAATCAAAAAAAATTGATGAGTCATTTCCATGTTATCTAGATCTTTCCAGTCTCATTCCCTTAACATCTCTTTTTACGTAAAAGTCTTTTAATAAGTCTTTTTAGTTGATTTAAGGCCCGTAAAAGATATTTTTAATCCCCTAAGAGTCTTTAGACCCTTTTATTACCAAAATGTGTGGCCTTTTAATTATTTGTTGGTTCCAAAATGGGAAAGAATAAGAAGAAACAAAAATCCCAAATGGACGCCTCGTGAATCCCCTTCACCGAGTCCCCACGACCCCGCAGTCACTGTAGAACAAGGATACAGGATGCTCCGTGAACGCCTTTGACATTTGTGAGCCCACCGGGAGCAAGGAGGCGGGATACTCCATGATCTCCTTTGACATTCATGATCCCTCCATTGAGAAGGGAGGGGGGATGCTCTATGAACACCTTTTACGTTTTTGATCCCGACACGGAGCAAGGAGGCGGGATGCTCCATGAATGAATTTGACATTCGCGACTTGCCGCGAAGCAACAAAATCCATCTTTCCACCAAGAGAGCTCTGTTTTGTGGAGCCTCTTGCTTATAAATACCAGACTCCCCCAAATTATAGGGGTATATCATCCAAACTTTCAACTTCCTAGCTCCTGAATCATGAAGCACCCTCTACTCTGAGAACCATGAGCTACACGATGTACTTTTTCTCTGCGAAGTGCCTCCCCTTTGCCTTGTTTTCTTCCCCTCTTTAGAGAGGGATGCCTTTCATGGAGCCTACGGGCCTTCCCAAAAAAAACGGGGATCCACAAGGGGACCCGTGTCATCACAAAGCGTTTATGCTTCGCAAAGCACCCCTCATGTACACATGATCCAAATGCTAAGGCAGGGTCACTGTACTTCGCGAAGCACATTGCTTCACAACAACTTTCTTCACAAGGCATCCTTGCTTCAGGAGTCAGTGCTCCGCGAATTCCTTTATACTTCGCGAAGCACCTCTTATATGAACCTATTACCTATTCTTATGCTTGGACACTCCCCTTCGTGAAGCACACCCCTTCGCAAGTACCCTCCACTATGTGGAGCACTAGAGCTTCACAAGGCCCCTACATATGAACCCCTCTGCTTTACAATTCCTTTTCCTGTGCGACCCTCCAGGTTTGAATGAATTGATTTCAAAGTCCCCTGGACACCCCTTCCCATTGCGTTGCTTCACCTCATTCTTCTTCGCATAGGCACACTAACATCTATTGCTTCTTCGCATAGCCACGCTAACGTGGAACCCCAATGGGATCACCTCATGACAGCCCCTAGCCACGACGTTTCCTATCCCTTTTCATTACCAATGTGCAGAGGGTACCGGTTATGTAAGTCCTAGGGGTGCGGAGAGAACCCAAATTGTCTGAGCTACATGAGGTTAAACTACCAAGCACCCTCATCCTCAGCACATGACGTTAAACTATGACTACCCCCATGCATACTATGTGGGGAAAGGGAAACCATATTGGTGTAAGCCCCTAGCTTTTCTTGTAGGAGGTAGCACCCCTGCTCCTCCTAACTTCTTCCTGGCCGAAGACCAGAGAGGGAGGGATGGGCACCAGAGCCCTCCTTTCTTCGGTGCCAAATCTGTAACTCACCGAGATTTTTTGAGAAGTATTATTTTTAATTTATTTGATGTCTTGTGTTGTACACTACACCAATATTATCCTGCACTATACGCAACACCGTATTAGCTTGCAGTATACGCAACACTAATCTTGGATCGTGTTACACACAATTTAAAGTTTGTTTGATAGAAGTTATTCATCGCAACATTGAGTGTATATATATATATTAAATGTATAAATGAAATATGGTTGGATTATATTATACTCAACAACAAAAGAACTTTTCACTACCCGCAACCCTGACTTGGTTTGAATTACACGCAATCACAACCTTGCACGATAGCGTGTGTTGTATGCAATACCGAGTTTCACTAAACAAAGATATGTTATTAAAATATTATATAAACTAGCCGTTATGAATAGTAATACCCAGTTTTTTAAATGTTATATATTTTATTTTTCAAAATGGACTTCATTTTTGGATTCAGAATATCAAAATTATCCGAGGGTGAATTTTTGGTATTTTTCTGAAAATATTCAATTTTTGATGAATAGTGAAAACACTGGGTTACTATTTAAAAACCGACTTTTTATTTAAATAATTATTTATTTTATTTAAATATATTTTAGTTTAAAATAGATAAATAATATATATATATATATATATAAGATCAATGTAATTCATTGGATTCAGTTTATAATAACTTTAGAGATATAAAAATTATATTGAAATTTTTACAGTCATTTACCCACCTCGTAGAAGAATTTGGAAATTTACATAAAACATTATTTTACCGCTTCTATGAGTGGAATTTCAAAAATCTGAGAGACACGGTTAATATCAAGGAGTAAAATGTGGTTCAATAATATAAAAATCATTTTTCGTGAATAATAACTTTTTACTTTTATTTACCACGATTAATAGTAAATATTATAATTTAGGGTAAAAATGATATTATTATTTTCCTAACACATGTCCAAATTTTATTAGATAAGTATTATTAGAACAAAACAAACCTTAGGAATATAATATTATCATTTAGGTCCACTTGGATTAGATTAGGACATTTATTATTATTTAATTCAAAGAAGAGTTAAAAGAGTTAAAATCAAAGTTTAATAACTAAAACACTTTTAATATAAGGTTATACATAAGATAAATTCGACTATAAATATTCATTAGAATGTTAAAAGGATTTACTAAATAATGGCATTTTATTAGTAATTTTTAGACATTAAATAAATAAATTAATTTATGACACAATGATGATGAAATAATTACCTTATTACTGAAATATTAACAAAATTGGTATTATAAATACCCAAATAAATGTAATTTGAGACTTTTTATAAATTACAAACTTTTTAGGTTAATGTGACATGTTAGTATTGATTTAATTGACATTTTTGAACTATTCATGGTGTTATAATTTTCACAAAAATCAATTAACAAATAGTGTCAACATTGACATAAAATAGTTTTTAGAACAAATATTATATTATTAATTGTTATTCTATTCCTAAAAATATATGGTTCGTCCAAATGAATTAGATAAGGTTATATATATTAATAATGGACCCCTTGGTGTTATTTTGTCTTTTTATAGTATGTTTATTAACCATATAGTGTAAGAAAACAAGAAGACATGGTAAAAGTAAAATTATTTAACTTGAGTTAAATCTAAATGATAAGGTTAAAATAGTAGCCTAAAATTGTCTAAAACCTGTTGGATGAGATAGGTTCGACACATACCCACTTTGGATTCAAAATAAATCAATTTTGAGCTATTATAAACCGTAAAAGTCTTTATTATAAAATAATATTTTATGTTTTTCCTAAGGTTCCCCTCTCCTCCCTTATAAAAGGGCACATCCTCCCTATTTTCTTCACTAAATTTTGCGCCTTAAAGCTCGGCCAAACCCTGACCATTTCCCTTATAAACTTCCCTAGAAATATTATAGAGGTTCTGGGCTCCTCAAAAGATGAAATCTAGTGCCTTAAGAGGAAGCTTAAAATAGGTGCGTCGAAGAAGAGGGAATCTCTTCTACCGATTCTTTCACGTTTCTTTCTTCTTCAACTTCTTATTCTTTGGTTGTTTCATTATAAAGTAATAAATCAGTATCACTAATATACTGATATGTTATTATAAATATGGAACAACCCCATTTCACCTTCTATACATCATACGGAAGACAAAATCACCGTGCGTGCGTACTTATGGAATACCGTCTCCACGTCAGGGTGTAATCTGTTTATCCACCACCACCTTACTTGGATGGGTATAATGGTGTAAAGAATAAATATATATAGGTATTATAACTTCATACTGATTTTGAGATATTATATAACCCACTCCAATTTAATTAAATAATTATGGGAACGATATCATCGCTCGTGCGTACGTATGGATTACCGTCTCCACGACGCGATGAGATTCATTTTCCATGTTAACCATTCAAGAATGATTATAAAGTATATATAATGAAGAATAATGATATATATGACATAATAATGCTACTAGATTTCTGTGTATATGTATATATATATGTCATCTACTTACTTCCATTCAAGTCAACAAGGAAAGGAAAACAACGTTCATGCGTACGTACGACCTACCGTCTCCATGAATGGTGTGTTTCATTTCATTTATCTATCTATTATATATAGATATATATATATACTGAATATATATGATATATACATCATTTTTTACACTCTATAAGTAAGTAAATCAGGATATAAGTAATAATAATATCAAGAACAACAAGTCCAAACATGTACGATAAATAAAACGATTTTACCCAAAATGCTGCTTTAACATGGAATTTACAAAATAACGGGTAATATAAAGTCATAAGTGAACCATATATGATATAATAACAATGAATAAGATTTTATAATAAGTCAATGACATTATTTAAATCATTATACAGGAGGTTCGGATACATACGAAGCATATCAGACCTATGGTAAGGGATAACTTTTCCAATCCCATTTTTATCCGAGATTGTTTATTCGTAAGTATTTACTGGGGTTATATTTTTCATCCATGTCCATAAAAATGTTTTTCACAAAGTGTTTAATATTATTCCATGAATTTTCATAGTCATGTTTACCCCTATTTGACTTTTACATTGTGTTATGGAATGATTCTTTCTTTTGTTTACCATACGAGGAACTTTTTTACTTTTTCGGAAAAAGTACAAGGAGAATGTTTTTTTAACTTATAAGACATGAACGGATTTTTACGGTTTCATAACGCCTTATTTTCTAGAAGTTAACTCCAAAATATTTCATGGTTAATTTCAATAAAATCATTTTCTTTTGAAATTGCATGGCATTTTGTGAAAAGAAAAATGATTTTTAAGAAGAAAGGATATTTTCCCCAATAATTTTTTTCAAGTGTTTTATCAAAACCATTTTCCATCTAAGATGACATTATTTCATATGTGTATGTTTCAAGTATAATATCTCTATTATTTACATGGTTTAACTTTTCTTATGATGAAATGATATCCATTTGTTTTATATGGATTATGTTATGATGGGATGATGTATATAAAACCCATTTTATTCTTTTTGTTATGATGAATGATTTTTGTTTATGTTGTGGAACACGTAAGAATGATTTCAATATGATATGGGTGGGACCTATATCTCCCTACAATGAATTGGGTAAAGATTTATATCTCATGATATAGACATGACTGGAATGGTAAGTTAATCCGGTTCAGTGATACAAGACTGGAACGAGTAGTGAACTCGATTCAGAAAGGGACTTTGTCCACTAAGATAGTGTTGGCAGTAATGCCTTGGCTACTATGGAAATCATATCACGTGCTTAATGGTTTTAAAAAATTAAATGTTTTATTTACATGCTATGTTATCATGATTAATGTTCCTTTATGACTTATGCCTTACGTACTGCCATGATTTATTTCACAACTCAAGATTTTGATGTTTAAACTTTATGTTCATTTTTTTGAAGTTGAAATTTATATGGTTTGTTTTATTTTCTGCATGATTACCCTTACTGAGTATTTGAGCTCAACCTTTATATGTTTTATTTTCCCCAGGGTATAAAGAAATTTTTTAGGTAAGAAAAAAACAGATGATCTTTATGGGAGATGTTGAAGATCTTTCACCAAGATTAGAAGATTATATTACGAGTTTCCAAAGACACTAAACTATTACGGTCCTTGTGTGTGTTTTTTTATGTATTAAGTATTCCGAAAAAGTAATGTAAGGTCCATGTATGTTAAGATTTGGGTCTCTATAGTTGGTATGAGAGGAAAGGTTTAGTCAACCTTTGAAAACTAGGATGCAAAAACTTTAGTGAAATCCCTAGAGATTTCTAAGGCATGTCTAGTGATGTCTCTGAGGTTAATTATAAGTATAGGTTATAGTACTAGAATTACTGTAAATATATTTGAATTTAACCTAAGATGTTAGATATTGAAGGTAATCCCCCTTTATTATGATTTTTTCCACTCACACTATTCTTTTTGGGTTTTAGAAAATGTCTGAAAATAGGAAGATTCACGATAATGGAGGATATGATGGACAATGGAATGATATTCTTCATGAGCAACCAAATGAAATGGGTTTTAAAAGTCCAAACATTGTTATCATACCTAATCAGAAATCTCATTATATGATCAAAAATCTCAAATTTGGTAAGTATCCCAACTCAGCTAATAAGAGAAAGATGGAGTTTCATGATGATCATAAAGGAAATAAAGTTCAATTCCCCTCTTGTAAATCATGCGGGAAGAGGAATTAGGGAGAATGTTTCAAAGAAACTGGAATATGCTTTGGGTGTGGAAAGGATGGACACAAAGCCTGTAATGGCAAAGGAAAAGGATCAGTTAACACCATGGACAAGGATAATGGTATTGCTAAGACATCAATAATGGTTAAATGTTTTAAATGTGGAATGTACGAGCATTATGCAAAACCAATTCCCTAAGGGAAAATCTCATGAAGAGAATCATCATGGTCATATGGGTAGTATTTTTGTGGATGATGATGAAGAGACTAAAAGTGATATATGAGATGAAAGAATTGATGAAGCTCAGTCAGTGGTTTAAGAAGGTAGTGGAATGATTGTATGTTTATCAAGAATAATGTATGGTACTGTGGAATAAAGAAAAATCTAAGGATTGTTACACTGTTGTCTTTCATTGAGTTTTTGAAAGTATATGATGAATGGTACTGGTAACCGTGAAAGGTAATTCAAATATTTATAGAAGGTAGATGATATGTGCATAATGAATGGATAAGGAGATAAGGAGATGTTTGATAGTATTAATGAGCTCATGACTAATATAAGGAAAAAGTGATATCATGGTTTGAGTATATAGAAATTTTGGGATTTTGGTATGTGGAAAGAGTTAACTTTTGAAAACATTCATTTTTTCACTAAGGTTAAATGGGTATTCATTTTTCAAGAGAATACATGATTAAGGAATGTGACCAACAAGATATATCTTATGATATATGGGGGATAAATTATGGTATTCAAATGCTTGGTAGATGAACTTTCTAGTAGTCGTTTTCTATATACTATGAGATTGGACAGAAGTATTTCCGATAAGCCTAAAGGTTGGAATGTATTAAGTTGGATATCAGATAGTATTGTTTAAAGCTAGAAATTTTTGATATTATTTTTGGAATTTTGTAATAGTATAGTTTAAAAAAAAGGACAACCTGTAATATGGGTGACAACCCATCACGTCGGACAATGTTGCGGGAATCGAACCCACAACTGAAGTACGACAGACCTTAATCACCTACCACTGGCCTACAGGAAGTCCCTGGTTAGTAGAAACTATTTTTATTTTATTAAGAAGGATGATAGATGAAGTATAAGTCCATTTTTGGAACCATATAAGATTAATCTCACAATAAGATGGACTTATGTATATAACTTTTTATTACCTTATGTTTGAGATAAATGGAATGACCTATAATTCTATCGAATGATCTACTAACACTTCAAGGAAGACAAATTCAAATTCATTTGTTTAATATATGAAGTAGAAATTGTTCAAGACACAAACAACAGTAAGATTATACAAAAATCAAGTAAGTATTTCTTTTAATTCAACAATTTTCCAACATTAGGGAAATGATATTGAGAACTAAAAAATGTTGTCCAAGTACCTTCCTACCCAATGAATTACATGTTACCATAAATCATCACAAATTTATGGCTTTTTGATTGATGGATTTTTCATAGCCATGTCCTCTACCACTCTCCATCAGAACCAGATGGTTAGATTTTTCTTCCATATCCATATTTCCACCTATGTTCTCCTATGTAGAAACCCAGTGATGAGTTAATCTGGGTAATAGATACATTTCTTACTTTAATTTTTCATATTAAGTTTTAGTATTCCTTTTATGATGTGAGTTTCTACAAACGAAACTTTCATGTAGTAAACGATCGACAACCCCAACGAATTTCGAGGGTGAGATTCATTTTAAGGGGGGTAGAATGTAACACCCCGAGATTTTATGAGAGGTAATATTTTTAATTTATTTGATGTCTTGTGTTGTTCGCTACAACAAGATTATCTTGCGCTATACACTACACCATATTATCTTATCGTATACGCAACACTAATCTTGGATTGTGTTACACACAATTTCGAGTTCTTTTGATAGATGTTATTCTACGCAACATTGAGTGTATATATATATATATATATTCAATGTATAAATGAAATATGGTTGGATTATATTATATGAAACAACAAAAGAATCTTGCACTACTCGTAACCCTGACTTGGCTTACATTACACACAATCTTGACCTTCCATGATAGCATGTGTTGTACACAATACCGAGTTTCACTACAAAAAGATATGTTATTAAAATATTATATAAACCAGCCATTATGAATAGTAATACCCACTTTTTGAAATTTTATAAATATTATTTTAATAAATGGACTTCATTTTTGGATTTGGAATATCAAAATTATCATAGGGTGAATTCTTGGTATTTTTCTGAAAACATTCAATTTTTGATGAATAGTGAAAACAATATGTTACTATTTAAAAACCAAATTTTTATTTAAATAATTATTTGTTTTATTTTAATATAGTTTAGGTAAAAATAGATAAATAATATATATATAAGATCAATTTAATTCATTGGAGTCTGTTTATAATAAATTTGAAGATATAAAAATTATATTGAAATTTTTACCGTCTTTTACCCACCTCCTAAGAGAATTTGAAAATTTACAAAAAACTTAATTTTACTTCTTCTCTAAGAATAATTTCCAAAATATGAGTTGCACGGTTAATATCAAGGAGTAAAATGTGGTTCAATAAGATAAAAATAACATTTGGTGAATAGTAACTTTTTACTTGTCTTTACCATGATTAATAGTAAATATGGTAATTAAGCGTAAAAATGATATTATAATTACCTTAACACATGTCCTAATTTTATTGGATAAGTATAATTCGACCAAAAACAACCTTAGGAATATAATATTATCATTTAGGTCTACTTGGATTAGATTAGGACATTTATTATTATTTAATTCAAATTAGAGTTAAAAGTGTTAAAATCAAAGTGTAATAACTGAAACATTTTTAATATAGGGTTATACATAAGATAAATTACACTATAAATATTCATTAAAAAGATAAAGATATTTCATACATAATGGTATTTTATTAATAATTTTTAGACATTAAATAATTTAATTTATTTATGAATCAATGATGATACAATAATTACCTTATTACTGAAATATTACCAAAATTGATTTTATAAATACCCAAATAAATTTAATTTGAGGCTTTTTATAAATTGAAATAATTTTTTAGGTTAATATGACATGTAATTATTGATTTAATTAACTTTTTTCGAACGAATCATGCTGTTATAAGTTTCACAAAAATCAATTACCAAATAGTGTCAAAATCGACATAAAATAGTTTTTAAAACAAATATTATATTATTAATTGTTATTCTATTCCTAAAAATATAAGTTCAGGTCAAATGACTTATATAAGGTTTTATATATTAATAATGAACCACTTGGGGTTATTTTGGCTTGTTATATTATGTTTATTAACCATATAGTGTAAGAAAACAAGAAGACACGTTAAAAGTTAAATTATTTAACTTAGATTTAAATCTAAATTATAAGGGTAAAATAGTAACCTAAAGTTGTCTAAAACCTATTGGTTGAGAGGCTTTAGACCCATCCTCACTTTAGATTAGAAATAAATCAGTTTGGAGCTATTATAAACCAAAAAAGACTTTATTATAAAATAATATTTTATGTTTTTCCTAAGGTGCCCCTCTCCTCCCTTATAAAAGGGCACCACCTCCCTCTTTTCATTACACAATTTTGAGCCTTAAAGATCGGCCAAACCCTGCCCATTTCACTTCTCAACTTCCCTAGAAACATTATATAGGTTCTGGTGTCATGAAAAGACCAAATATAGTGCCTTAAGAGGAAGCTTCAAAGAGGTGCGTCGAAGAAGAGGTAATCTCTTCTACCGATTGGTTCAAGTTTCTTTCTTCTTCAACTTTTTCTTCTTTAGTTGTTTCATTATAAGGTAATAAAATAAGTATAAATAATATATTTATATGTTATTATAAATATGAAACATCCTCATTTCACCTTGTATCCATCCTATGGAAAATGAAATCACCGCGCGTGCGTACGTACGGAATACCGTCTCCACGCCGTGGTGTAATCTGTTTATCCACCAACACCTTACTTGGATGGGTATAATGGTGTAACAAATAACTATATATTGTTATTATAATATCACAATTATTCTGAGATATTATATCATCCACTAAAATTCCATTCAATAATAAGTCTGCAACCTCCAGTAGGGCTGCGTGAGGTTGCAGACTTATTATTTTGTGGGACTGCATTGGGGATTTGTTTGGGCAGTGTGTCTGTAGGGATGGGTTGAGAGATAAGTAATGAGAGGTATCACTTTGAAGAAATATATTTGATGGTAGTTGAACGAGGATGTGCAGTGGGACTGAAAGTCTAGTTTTATGATGTTGTACAGTGGGATTGAAGTTTAGTTTTGTTGGTTTCTTTGTTTGGCTACTATTATTAGTTGTCCAGTAATGTTGGAATAATTTAAGTGAATCCCCTTAAATAAATACATAAATGGCAGTTGAGAGAAATAGGGGATGAGTTATTCTTTAGAAGTGGTCATTGCATGGTTGTGAATATATGAGTAGTAGTGAAAGTAGTGATGGTGTGGGATTATTTTCTATTATGTGAAACCCGTAGGTTGGGGGTGAGTGTTTGATTACCTATATATATATATATTGTAGGTCCTTGTGATTTCAATATTCACCCCAATATTTTTTAGCACTATGTGATGAACACCTCCATTTCATGGGGGATGTTTTCTTTCCCAACATCCCGGTGGGAGGATGGATGGATGGTTACTAATTTTCCTTCCTCATGCCCTCTTCCATATCTTGCTGCTCGGCCACATCTGAGTAGGCTGTAATGGCTTCAAATTTACCATAGTCCAAGATTCTTTTAGTAGAGGTTTTTTTAGATGAGGGACTTTGGTGTTTGTGGGCCAGGTTTGTTTTCCAATGTTTCTTCAAGATGAGGCCCAAGTGTATTTGGGTATGGAAGTAGTTATTATGGACCTGGAGTCTTCAGGCATGGATATGGTTGTTATGGACTAGGTGATTTTAGGAATGTCTTTGAGTGGTTTGAGGCATAGGTGTGTGCGGGTAGGTTGTAGTAGTTGGAATGCGTGCAGGAACAGTGGCATCATCAAGACGTTAGATAATTAGGAATGGAAATTTAACGAGTGGGAAAGTGATGTCCGGGGTTCCCAAATGTCAATGTGCTTATATTATTACTTTACTTGACTTGTGTTACTTGTTTGAGTGAGCCTTTGTGAGGTTGGGGTGGTAAATATTTCATGGAAGGTGCTTGAGGTTTGACTATTTTATCATAAGTGCATTAGTATGTTCCCTCACTTGTGCTTGAGTAGCTTTAGTTTTCCCTACCCAGTATACCTGTATGATTACCCAACATAGGTAAAACAATTTTTAGGTTTCCAGAAGAACATTGAGGATTGTGCTGGACCTTACTAGCTTGGGCATCAGGATAGCTACAATTTCTATTTACTTTATTTTATTTGGTAAATTATTTATGAGTTTTGTCTTACTTTGTACAAGTTTTACTTTGAACATGAATGTGGGTATATATTTTTGGCCATACTTTTAACTTTAGTCTTTGGTGTTGTTGGGGTTTACAATCCGATGTCCCGATATTGTTCTATAAAAAGGGTATTTCCTTCCATTTTTGTGATATTTTATACCCTTGGGGCTAGTCTCCACTATTGTGTCTGCTGAAGGTGGGGATCGGGTCTCATTTTATCTTCTACACCTTGATGAAGGAAGGGAGTGACACTTTTACATCCCTTACCTCATCATAGAGAAGGTGGGTCGTGACACTGAATCCCTAAAAGAAACTTTTAAAAGATCCCATGTACTATAAAAGAGTGAAAAGTCTTCTTATTTGTCTCTTACTATTTTCAAAAACAAATATGGTTAATAGATGAATCTATAATCTTCAAAAGTTGCACTATTGGTTCATCATTAACATTTATTCATAAAATTGTTTTACAAAAAACAATGAAAAATTAACTAGGAAATTGTGTAGGTCAGTGGTTGGCATGAATCCCTTATTCCCCTTTGTCATCAGTTCAAAACCTGTGGCTTTTCCAGATTGCATTGGTTATCACCTGGATTATTGTTTTTACATTAATAAAACAATATTAATATTATTTACAAAATAAATATGATTGAAATCCTTGAAATTAGGTTAATTACTAAATATCATTTTAACTCAGGTTTTTATGACTACCTAAATGCATAAATACTTCATTCAATTATTTCCACAAAGGTCCTTCCTTGGTCTAGGGATTACCCATAATATGATTGATAGGATTTGTATACCATGACACATTATCTCCAATCTAAAACACCTTAGGTTTAACCTAGGTTATTCATTTTCATAATCCTTCATAATGGTCGGTAAAGAATAAATGGATTATCCTAATCATATCCTTAGGGAGTTCCAAAACAGGTTCCTAGTGAGGACCGCTGTCATGTACTAGGTTACCCCAAGTCAGGATTAGAACACCTTATCATAGTTATTACTCATAGGTACATCTGTCCCATAACTATATCCACTTTTAGTATCTAGATAGGGATGTATTTATAGGAATACATACTCAATCTCTACCTTAACAAAATTCTAATATGTTCTTTTATACTTATCCTCAAATTCTACCATAGGGTTATGTTCTCTATCTTATGTTTTCCTAAATATAGTTCCCAAAATTGCTACTAAGCATTATCAGATACCAACTATAGAGACCCAAACCCAGATGTCCCAAAGACGATGTCTGCTACTAATTACATTAGCATGATTATAAGGAATCAATCCCCTATGGACCAATCTGTTTAATAATCCTGATAAACTAGATACATACATGAGAAAAGAATACACTAATTCAAACATAAATTTTATAAAAAATTATTTTAGTATAACTCTATTAAATTATGTAAATATATGCTTATCATTAATAGTACACTTATTGGATTTATGGGGAAAGAAACATTATAAGGGTGATCTCAAATGCTTAGTAAGGAAAAAATAAAGAAAAATAAATAAATAAATAATAAGAATAGAAAATAGGGAAAGGTATATTACTGAACACACATATCAAGTAATCAATAAGCTGAATGGATGTTCATAATCAATATGTAAAGGTAATTACTAGAAACACATTCCATTCGAATAATTAGAAAAGACAAGATAAAAATGGAAATGTATAATACTGACACACATTCCATTTCATCAATGAATTGAAAATGAAACATATCCCTAGATATGTCGATGCAGTATCTTATGGATGAATAATAACTAAAACTAATATGAAATAAATGATTGACTATTCAATGTCATGTTTCCTATGCACATGATACCTTAACTATCAATAGATAGTTTAAAATTTTGCAATTTTCATAAATAATTTGTACCATGAGACCACCGACACATCAAGGGGATTTCATTAACCAGTCCCCAACCCATAGATCTTGAATTAACTTGTTTCTAACCCAGAGGGATTTTAAAAACCGGTCCTCAACCCAAATAGTTCAAGTCAGAATCATTTAAATAAACAAAGTGACTTATAAAATATCCATTTTGAATAAATGATATGGGTTTATCAATATGTCCCCAAATAATCAAATAAATTTCAAAGTAAACACCATATAAAAAATGGTATAAGTTTTAGGAAATAATAAAATCCATGAAAAATGATATGGACATTTAGGTGAAATTCAACATCAAATGATCATAAAAAATTGAATATTTCATGGTGATTAAAATAAATCAAGGAAGTGAACATGAATACTATCCTTGGAAAAAATAATCATGAACCATAAAGAAGAAGTATAAGAATGAAATCAATACAACAAAACCCAACTGGAGTAAAATAAACGGTTTTTTGCTGATGAATGGAAATATTATAGAAAGATATTTTAAAAACACTCCAGAGTGAAATAATATTTAAACAACCCAAAGTGTCCCATAACACTTTGAAACTTTTTAAATCATAAGCCACATGTAGAAATAAAATTATATTAAAGTTATGATATTACTATAGAGTAAGGATATTTATTATATATCATGAAAATTGATTTATATATACCGTATAAAAGAACTGAGGTCCATAACAACCAATAAGTTCCAATTGAATGTAAATTGAGATGAAATCACTTACCAATGTGGTAAAAAATGAATTAGAAAACCCAAAGGTAATGATAATTAAATAAAACATTTTAATTCCATGATGAAAACATAATTCATGATATTATATTTCAATGTGGAATTCCATACACCATAAATAATAAATTAGGTGCACAATAATAAAATATGCCTCACAGAAAGAAAATTGAGACACCAATCTCTTACATCGTGTTTCCATTAGGGTGAACGTCCTTTAAATTCATGTACAAAAGAATTATGTTAATTTTAAAATTTATTGATAGCCTTATTCGTGTTTATCATTTCTTTTATTTCACTTATTACTATTTTTTATAAAACTACATAAAAAATTAAGTTTACATATGGCTCTTTGACTAAATTTTATTTATTTGTCAAAAATTACTATTATAGGTCAACTATGGTCAAAGGGTTTATTATATAACATATATAAAATAATAACCATGAAGAAATTATTATATTTACACATTAATTAAAATGTTAAAATAAATCACTAAATATGGTTATGAAAATTGAATCAATGTTATGATAATGGAGATGGTAGGTCGTATATACACATGTGTAACGTTATCATTTTTCAATGGTCATTATGCAGAGAAGGTAAGTGACACAATATATTCCAAGAATGATCACTGTATAATAAATAATATATTATTTAATTATATATACTTATATAAAAAATTCTTGTGATGAAAAATAATCACATCATGTTGAGGAGGTGGTAGTCCACACGTCCATGAACGACATTATCAATTTTTATGTGTGTGAAAGGGTAATAAAGAAAATAATATATATATATATATATATAGTATACTTCCTAAAATATAATTACTCTTATTACTCTGATTTGACAAAGCCGCTGTCCACGAGGTCCTCTCTCAAGCAATCTCCACGAGAACTGATATCTTTGGAAAAAATGAACCATAGAAAGAACTACGCCAAGATCCTAAAGCAATATGAAAGCTCGGAATGGGAGACAAATACTGTGGAAGGAAACTCTTTTGGAAGTTGTGATGCTTATGATGTTTATGATATGTAATCACTCTCTTTTGTGCTTGTTGTACTTTTCTTTTAATTTAATAAATAGTCATAGGCCTACCTCTGACGGACTATCCTGGTATAATTATTTCATGAATATAGTATAGATGTTTTTTATGTCACATATTTTTAATTAAAACCATTATTTATATGTTCTATGATTAGTGTGAACAGATCACAAAGCTTCAGGGGGGGGGGGGGGGGTAGTCCACACTTCTTCAAATGATGTTTTTGTATTAACAAAAGATGGAAGGAATAAACGAATTTCCTCAATAAAATTACAAAATAATAAAGAAATAATATATATATATATATATATATTAATAGAGGTTCCATCATAATGACAACTATTATAGGTTGTAAGGGAAAAATGAACAATCATTGTTTCGTGAGGCAGCACTTCACCGTACATAAAAACAGTGTTTCTATTACCCATTAGATGGAGGTATGTGTATGTGTAGTTAGAACTATTAATATAAGAAATACTATTATATTTAGTATAATGGTTGTTTATTTAATATTAGAATAATAATTGTATAGGGATTGAAGAATTGTGATGAAACTAAAAATATTGAGAGAAGATGTTTCCTCTTAATAGGGTATCTTTTTTTGTTTTATACCAAAAGACATCCTTGGAGGGATTTCTAAAAAAAGTGAGGATTCAAGGTCAAGGGGAGGGATTTTTTTAAGCTATTTCTGTGTATATTGGATGAATCTGAGTGTTTTGATAGGCATGAGGAATTGGGAGTGGTGGTAGGCTTTTATAGGGAAGGAAAATTACTCACATGGAATTTTTGGAAATAAGTTAGGTGTACAGATGTTCGTGCCTAAAAAAAGTCATAAAAAACAAAAAAACAAAAGAATTGAAGTTTAATGGTAGAATTATGGACATAAAAGGGGTGTTGGACAAGTGGATATGTCATTTGGGCCCCCCAAGTTAAAGGATTAGTCCTTTATTGTGCTTAATTTTGTCTTAATAAATGTAATTATTTTTAATCACTGTCACTAATATTTTAAAAAAAAACAATGTTTGTATTATTAGAAATTATAAATTATGCTGATTCTAAATATAGAATCCATTTCTCCAAATCCTAATCCCAGAACTGGTAGAAATTAATTTAATATTCATCCAGCAAACGGGACGAAATTTTCGGTTTTTAAATAAAAAATGTAAAATTTTTCTGTGTTTTTATAATAAATTTAAAATTAAAATTTATGACAATAAAATAAATTGTATTTATTGAAAAAATATTATCTAATAATACATTAAATCCAAGTAAAAATATAATTTAAACTTATAAATAATTTTGATGAAAAGCAGTTTTCAACTGAAATTTTTTATTTTAAATTATTCGTTAAAAAATTAAATTTTTAAAAAAAATATAAAATTTCCAGTAAGATAATTATTAAGATTATATTTCAAATTTTTATTATATTTTTTCATATTAAATCAATTAAGTTTTTAAAATTAATATTTAATATGGGTTCACCATTTAATTGCGGTAAAATTACCATTATAAATGTATAGGTTTTTATGTGAAAAATAAAGTTTGTTTTTATCTTATGCATATCAAACATATTGTATGAATATAAAAAATATTTTATTGAATATATAAAATAAATATTTCATTAAAATAATTTACTAATTTTAATTATCTATGTTTATTAAGACACAAATCCTTTATAATCATATAAATAATCATATTTATTTTTATATTTAATTGTTTCTTATTTTTGTTTCTCATTAGTTGGTAGCCAATGAAATAATTCTATATTTACATAAGAAAAAAAGTTTCATAACTATGTTAATACTATTCATAACTTATAACCTAATGACTAGGTTATATCAAATTATAATAATATTTTAATAACACATTTTTTTCGGTAAAACTCGGTCTTGTCTATGACCCAAGTAATCAAAGAAGGCCACTCTTACATTAATGCAAGCTATCGAGGAAGGTAACAACTCTGTGTAATAAAATATAACTCTATATTACATGCATTGAAATATATAGAATATATTTTGAATACTATATATATTATAATGTATCAGAATGTTATATTACCTTACGTGCTTGGTGTCACGTTTCATACACGCAATTAAATAGAGGTTATAACATTATATTTTCTGGGCGTCACATTCTCTCCACATTATTTAAATTGTATCCTTGAAATTTTAAACTCGATCATGGTGACTGTTTGTTTGGTACTTCCTATGTTTGAAATACCCCATCATAAGAAGGGTTCATAAGTCATCCTATACAAAAGAGGGAATGGAAAGCACAAAGGTCACCTGGATTACAATGTAATTAAGTATATAAGTAGGATAAAATAAATGGCATGTAGAGATACATAGTTAAATGAAAATAATTAATATGTATTGGAAGAAAATGAAGTCATAAATCACAAATAAGTGAATGTTTAATAAAATATTGGGTGCCTTGAAGCTATAATTCTTTGATTATTTGGAAGACCCCCAGTTCAATAGAAATTATGGTATTAGGAAATTTTTTTATTTCTAAGTCATTTTCCTAATTTTGGGTAATTCATTAACTACCGTTGAGTATAAGGAAATATTCATACTAGATAGGTTCTAATTTCATGTGGACTATCCAAACTTTTTTTTTGTGCATTTAAAAAATTATAATTCATTCATTTATTACCAGAAATTAATTACAAATAATTACTTTTTAATGTCTGGTGCACTAAAATAAACATTTAAAGGATTGTAAGGCTTATAAAAATTACATGTCTAATTATTTGTCTTTAATTTTTTTAAATCTAACATGGTTAATTAATTAATCTCTAATCCACTAAAGTGATACTACTGGTTTGTCATTAATAATTATTTGTCAAATTGTTTAACTAAAAACAATGAAAACATAACTAGGATATTTCTTAGGTCAGTGGTTGGCATGAAACCCTTATCGTCCTTAAGTCATGGGTACAAGACCCTTGGCCTTGCTGGATTGGTTTGGATGTCACTTAGATTAAATGTTGTCCTTTTCTAAAACCATATTTATATAATTACCTAAATAAATATGATAGAAATCCTTTAAATTAGTTTAAAAATTAAATTTACTATTAACATAGTTTTTTAATACAACCAAAATACATAAATATTTCATCCAATTATTTCTAAATAGGTCCTTCCTTGGTCTAGGGTTTATCTATAATATCATTAATAGTATGTATATAGCTTGAAACCTTTTCTCCATTATAAAAAAGCTTACTTTTAAACATGGTTATTCATTTTCAAAATCCTTCATAGTGGTTTGTAAAGAAAAATTGTATTATCATAATCATATCACCCAGGAGTGTCAAACTAGGTGCGTAGTAAGGCCTTTTTTCATGTACCGGGTTACCCAGATTCATACTTGTAACACCTTTCTAGAGTTATTACATCTTGGTACATCTATCCCAAAACCATGTTCACTTTTACTATCTAGAAAATGATGAATTTCTAAGAGTACCCACATAATCACTACCTTAACAAAATATGTATGTTTTTTGTACTTATCCTCAAATTATGTATTAGGGTTTTCTTTTCTAACCTATATTTTTCTAAATCTAGTTACCACAGTTTCCACTAAACATCCTATGATAGCAACTATAGTGACCTGACCCTAGATATCCCAGAGATGGTGTCTGATACTAATTACCTTGGTATGATTACAAGGAAACAAACCCCAAAGAGCGGATCAATTTAGTAGTATTGAAAAACAAGATACAAACATGAGAAAAAATACACTAATTAAAACATAATTTCTCTAAAAACTATGATTATAACTCTAATGTATCTAGTAAATCCATGCATATATTTCATAATATTCTTCTTGGATTGATGGGTAATGAAACATAATAAGGGTGAGATCAAATCCTCAGTAAGGGAAAAATATAGGAGAAGTAATAATTAATCAATGAGAATATTAAATATGGAAAGGTAAATAACTGAACACACATTCCATGTAATTAATAGACTAAATGAAATATGGAAATGTAGTTACTAGAAACACATTCCATTGAAATATATATATAATGAAAAATAAAAATGGAAATGCAAGAAACTGAAATAAATTCCATTTAATCAATGAATTGAAAATGAAATGTATCCATAGATAGGTTGATGAAAAATATCATAGATGAATTACAACGTAATCTAATATGAAGGAAATTCTTGATTATTGGCCATCATGTTTCCTTGGAACATGATACCTTTACCATAAATAGATAACTTAAAATTTTCCAATTTTGATAATTAATTCATATAATGAGACTAATGATGCATCGATGGGATTTCATTAATCGGTCCCCAACCTGTAGACCATGAATTAACTGGTCTATCCTGTTGTTCTAGAATTTACCAATCCCCAAACTATATAGTGCAAGTCTAATGAATTTAAATAAACAAAGTCCCCGAAAAGTTCCATTTGAATAAAGGATGTAGGTTTATCAATATTTCCCAAAATAATAAAATAACTTTCGAAATAAAAATTATCTAAAAATGGTATATGGTGGAAGAAGTCATCAAATCCGTGAAAAATGATATATATATATATATATTAATTTGAAATTCATTGTAAAATTATCATATGAAAGTGAATATTTCAATTGGATTAAAATAAATCTAACGAGTGAACTAGAATATTATCCTTGGCCAAATAATGAACCATTAATTAGAAGGATAAGGATGGTATCAATTCAAAATAACTCAAGTGTCATAACATAAAAGTTTTTTAATTTATGAATTGAAATATTATAAAAAGACATTTTAAAAACAATCTTGAAGAAAATTAAATTAAAATATTCCAAAGTGTCCGATACCACATTGATTTTTTTTTAATTTTAAGCCTCATTATTGAATAAAATTAAATAAAAGTTACAATATCATGAGTGTAAGGATATTAGTTATATATAATGAACATGGTAGTATATACGCTGTATAAAATAAGCTAGGTGCAAAACTATAAATAATTCCAAAAATAATGCAAATTGAGATGAAATCCCATAACAATGTGGTGACAAATGAATTATAAAACCCAAAGTTAATAACACTAAAATAAACAATTTAAATACCATAAATATAATAGAAGTCATGATATTATATTTTATTGTGGCAGTATGTACACCATAGATATGAAATTAGCTGCACAACAGTAAAGTGTGCTTCACAAAAAGAAAAGTCAGATAAGAATATCGTACCTCTTATTTCCTTTGGAGTGATCATCCTATAAAATAATATATAATAAAAATGTATTAGTTTTTATATTTTATTGATATAAATTTTTATTTCAATCATTACTCATATTTCTCTTATTACTATGTTTTATCCAACTACTTTAACTATTATGTTTATATTGGGTGTTTTGACCAAATTCGTTTAATGTGTCAAAAATAACTTTGGTATGTCAAAAATGGTCGAAGGGTTCATTGTATAACATATAAATAAATAAACAGAGAAAAATTATCATATTTTAGAATTAATTATACTTTTAAAATAAATCATTACAAATGGTTTGTAAAAATGAATCAACGTTAGGATCATGGAAACAGTAGGTCGTACAAACACATGAGTAACATTCTCAGTTTTCAATAATCATTATCAAAATAAGTTATGTGTCACTATATATTTCGATAATGATAATTATATCATGAATACCATATTATTTAATCATATAAACATATATATAGAGTTATTGTGATGAAAAATGACTCACATCTTGTTGAGGAGGCATTAGTCCACACATCGACGAACATCATTATCACATTTTAAGTATGTGAAAGTGTAATAAAGAAAATGATATATATAGAATACTTACATAAACGTAATTATTTAATTAATATAATATAGAGGTTCTTTATGTCGCATATTTTTATGTAAACCAATCATTTATTTGTTCCATGTTTAGTGTGAATAAATCACAAAACTTCGAGGCGGTGGTAGTCCACACTTCCTCAAACGATGTCATTCTATAAACACATGATGGAAGGAATAACTAAATTTTATAAATAAAACATACATAATAATAAATAAATTAAAAATATCATATATATCATATATAAATATATTTTCAGTCATAACATTCACCATAATAGGTGTTAAGGGAAAAATGAACAATCATCATTTCGGGAGGCAGTAGTTTTCCGCGCACAGAAATAGAATGGTCATCACAAATTAGATGGAGGTGTGTATTAGTGTAGGTATAAATTTTTACAAAAATACACCCTACTATATTTATTTTCGATATATTTTATTTTAAAATATAATAATAATATTATATAGAGTGCCGAATACAAATGAAACAAAAAATATTACGAGACCACGTTACCTCTTAATCAGGAACCTTTTTTTATTTGTACCAAAAGACTTGTGTAGAAGGATTTAATCACAAATTGAGTATTAAAGGTAGAGTTTAGGGATTTTGGGAATCTATTTTGTCAGATCTTGGCCCAACCTAAGTAGTTTTAGAGGTGTGATGAATGGGGGAGAATTGGTTTCATTTTATAGGGAAGGAAAAGGACTCACTTTGAATTTTTGGAAACAAATATGTGTACATAAGTTCTCACCTAATAAATTTCATACCCAAAAAAACAAAATAAATTAATTAATTTTAATGAAATAATTATTTCCATAAAATGGGTTTTATAAAAATTTATAGGTTATTTCGGCCTCTATATTAAAGGTTTAATCTTTTATTAATCTTAGTTTTACCTTTATAATTGTAATTAATTTTTAAGACTATCACAAATATTTTTGTTCAAAAACAAATTTTGTCTTAATAAAATTTATAAATTATGAATATTTAAATTATGGGACAATTTTTTTATAAATAAAAAATATATAAGTGGAAGAAATTACTTTAAAATTCATCCCGCAAGCGGGATGACATTGCAGGTTTTTAAAGTAAAAAATCTAAAAGTTTCGAATTTTTTTATAATCAATTTCAAAAGTGAAATATATTCCAATGACATAAATTTTATTAAATTATGAAAATATAGTCTAATTAAACATTAAAACAAATTATAAATATATAATTTATGATAATAAATAAATTATATGAAAAAGTAGTTTTGATCTAGAATTCAATATTTATAACTTTTCATTAAAAAAAGAAATGTTTTAGAAAAATATAAAAAATAGGCCATAACTTAATTATTATGTTTCTATTTCAAATATGAAGTTTATTTTGACATATAAAATTAAATAAAGTTAGAAAATATATATTAAAAATGAGTTCTCTTTTAAAAGGTAGTAACATTTCCTTTATAAAAATATAGGTTTTTATGTTTAAAATTGGGTTTGTTCGTATCTTACGCAAATAAAACCTAATGAATTTATATCAAATATATTTTATTGAATATATAAAATATATAATTCAACAAAATCATACAATAATTTTTATTAACAATTATTATTAAGACAAAAATCATTAGGAATTATATAAATAATAATACATCTTTTTTATATCAAATTGGTTATTTATTTATTTCTAATTAGTTGGTAACCAATAAATTAATTTTATATTTGTATAATACATAGATTTTCATAAGTTATCTAATATTATTAATAACCTATGACATAACAACTGGGTTGTATCATATTATAATAACAATTTAATAATATATTATTGTTCGGAAAAACACGGTCTTCCATGTGACACAAGCCATTGCCTCCAATGGCCCGAAGGCCTTCATTTTTTATTGATTTTGATAATCCACCTTTCAAGGGGTGAGGTGGTACCCTTACAAGGCCCGTAGGCATATGTATTACATGTCTCGTAGGCCTTAGAGGAATTCATTGCCCGTACGATTCAAACATTACATACAACCCAGACTAACTAATTGAAACTGCTCCTCCCCATCATCTTCATCTTGAAATCAGCTCTCCACCTTCGCATGGAAGTTTGACTAGGTATTCCCGTGCATAAACAGGCTTGTCCCGATGGCAGGTGACATACCCTATCATTCTTGCAATCCGTTTAGCTTTTGCTGTGGTGAAAGCTCTTTGCTCATCCTCCTTGTAGAGCTTGTTCTTTGTAGGTTGTCTGGTTTGCATCTACACTAAGGTGGCCTGAAGGACTTGAGGTGGCCAAAACGCCTTACTGACCCCAAGGCCTGGGTGGCCTGAAGGCCTTACAGGACTCATGGACCAAATCGGAGGCCCGAAGGCCCAAACGGGGGCATATTCCCGAGTGCTATAGTGCCAAATAGTGTCTACTACAGTTCCCGCTACAGTACCTACTACAATACTGCACAATTCCTGCTACAGTACCCGCTATAGTACCTGCTACAGTACCGGAAATTCAGCCTCCACCTGGATTTGATCCATGGTCGTTTGGATGCACTTACGGAGTGAAACGAAAGCAATTGAGGGAGGTCTCTCTTGCATGTAATGCTCTCTAACTCAGTGATGTGTGCATTGAAATATATAGAATTTATTCTAAATAGAAAATAAATTATAATTTATCTGGATATTATATTACCTTACATGCTTGGTGTCACATTTCATAAATGCTATCAAATACAAGGTATTTACTTTTGATTTTCAGGGCGTCACAAATGATTTTCCCATGATGTAGATAATTATACACTAAAATAATAAAATACTTAAAATCATTGGATATTCAATGTTGATATCATAAATAAGATACATTCATACATTAAATGAGATAAGAAAATATATAAATGATACAAATGTGGAAGATAGAGAGGATTCCTCCCTTTATAAATAAGAGTGTACTGTGCCATTGGAAAAGAATCATAGATCAGTAGACTGCTGCAGTTGCTCTATTTTCCGTAGTCTACTACTTATATATTATTAGTTTCTTTATTTTATAACTAGTGAATCATATTTAATTCCATTGATCTATTATTTTTATTTCTTTTATATACTTAATTCTATCTCTTATTATTCTTCTCCATTTCACTTCCTTTCCACAATGACCTCTTTCACTTGATAATGAGAAACTATCCCGATTCTTGGCCTTTTTGGATGATATTATAAATCTAGAATTATGTACTTGAAATTATAATTTGTTTATTCTTTTTTTTTTGCGATTAAAGGTGAAGCGTATTGATGTGGACATCTTCCACCAAGACATGAATCTCATGTTAAATTCTTTTTTTTAATTTATAAATATTTTATCCCTTCTATTAAATGAAAACACTTAAATTGATAGAGTCGATTTGTTCAATTCATGAAGCGACATATGATGGAACCGATTCCTAGAAGATACCAAACTCTTGATCGAGGAGTTTCATCAACCTTTATTATCAGAGGGGGGTGGGGGAATTTAGTTTTCCTAGTAATCCGAGATTTATGACCCAATAAATTAATTGATTGTGGTTATTGAATGATATTTCATGATTGAATAAAGAAATTGAATTTAAAATAATAAATATGAATAATTAAGGAATCCAAAATACCAACAACATAAGGCCAATTTCTTTCTTCTATAACCTCATTATGATTTGAATTTCTTGTTATGTTAGAATATATAATGTTTCTCCCATATGTTTTTATAGTTTTATAAAATAATAAAAAAAGTAGTTTAGGTGAATTTGAATTAGTGAGTGAACAAATATGAATCTCATCAAGTGAGATAAACTTGGTCGCCATTTTCGTGCACAAGGAAAGTAATTATTAGCTTTTGTACCGCCCAATGGAATTTCTATTAAAAACATGGATCCCTTTCTCTGGATACAAAAAATTATATTTTTCCTTTTTTTAAACATTATTAATATTTTTCACTATTTTTTAAAAAATACTAAAAACAATTACTATGTTGTTTTCAAATTATTAACATTATACATGGAACAACTACTCCCATTTTCAAAAATAAGAGAATGAAATCACTAAAGAGTACATATTATAAAGGGTTCATGAACTTGCTTATTTTGTCAAGAATTTTTATTATTGGGTATTTAAGAGGTGTATAAACCTAGGAACTAATGGACATACTCAATTGAGTCAAAGATGATAATCAAAGGTTTAAGACTAAAGAGGAAACACCACTAGATTCTCTCAATTACTCTTAAATGTCCAAGAAGTTTAAGATTCAATTGATGAATATTTATAACCCGACCATATGGAAATATAGATTCAAAAATAGAATACTGTTATGTAGAGTGAATATGAAGGATCACATTTTATGTATATAATAAAGATCATCTAGTACTTGATGAATATTTGAGTGATTGGTTACATGAGGAAATGAAACATAATATGCTTGTATATATGGAAGAATAATCCACAACTTTTTACCAATATATATCAATTGAAGAAAAAAACCCATCCACATAGTGAAATTATAAGAGTTTAGGGAGGATAATAACTACCTAACCACTCCTACTATAATTCAACTCCAAGAGAAATTTTCCAATGAAGAAGTGAGTGATGCAGAATCAACTCAAAGACTTTATCCTTTCTTAAAATATATCTCTTATGATTTTGATGTAAGTAAATTGGGTATTAGTACTCACACGTATGATTGCATAGAATTACGAAAACTCTTTTCTTTCCATAGAGGTAGATGAATAAGAAAACCATGCACCTGGTGAGGAACACATGGAGATCCCTAATTATATTAAACATGCATTTGATGGAGTCCATAAGGGTGTACATGTTTCTAATGCTAAGGAATCCATGACATAAGATTATTAAATTAAAAGGTAATATTATCATTTCTATTGTTCTATTTTAAATTATTTCCACGTAAAATTACATTCTATAATTTCCTTTAAATATTCTGCCGATGCAGCCCATATTGAGAAATCCCAGGACAATAAGGAAGAAGATGAACAAGTAACAACCAAGAATGTGATAGATCCATGATTTATCTTACAAACACTAGGTAGGTTGTACATTATTATGAAGTGTATGGATTTAGTTTACTCTTTCCCTGAAGTCTTCATCAACCACAAAGAAAAATTATAATTTGGGAAAAACATATGGTGGTTCAAATCTAATAAACTCCATCCACCTATAGATTATGGATGAAAGATGGTACTACCCATATATAGGAAGTAAAAATACAAGGGCCTCTTTTAGAAATAATCCAATAAATATATTATAGTTATTTTTTTGGAATTTAATTTTTAATTTCATTATTAAGAATTAATTTAGGTTGAAACTTCATCACCCATTCTTTTTTAACTTTACATGGACAAGGAACTTAAATTTAGATGATTGATTTTATTTTGTAGGTTCATTATGGAAAAAGGAATCCCCCAAAAATAATAAAGGAGTTGGAATAGAGCTTAATTGGATTAGGGATTTCAATCATAAATTCTTTATCTTTTACCTCACTGTATTTTTCTGAAAATATGTTTTGATATCTAATCTAGAAATTCTCTTGGCTATTCTAAAATAGAAATTTTAAGTCACACTAATGATTTATTATTCAATTGACATATCTAAGAGTCATTAGTTTCCTAGAAACCCTAATATTAAATGTTTTTTATTTCAATGATGATGATATTGAACGAATAATATGGATAATTGAATTATTGAAGTGAATCATTACTATTAATTTATTGAATCATAATTCAAAAGAATTGGTTGATACATATAGATAAAATTTCCCTACAACTTTGTATGATTTGAATTTTTGAAAATCATGTGGATTGATTTTTTTCTTATTATCCAAGACAAGACATATTTTTCAAATATATATGATTCATTACTTGATTATATTACTATTCATTATACATTCTGTATTGTCTTGTGTATATTTCTTGAGTGATCGTGATAATTCCACCTTCTTGAACTTTCAAATGAACTTTCCAAGAATACAATTGAACAAAACACATTTAATATGATTGAGTTATTTTTATTGATAAGGCCTTACCCATGAAACCAAATTTTACATTAATCATTTATTAGAACATAGAGACCAAGGATGACTTGGTTAGGAATAATCTATATTTTAAGGAATTTATATACATTTATACCCTCCCCATTGAATTTTTATGATATTTTATGGTGAAACTATGAGGGTGAGGTAATTAATAGAGAAATTGGTACACTGAATTATAAAGAAAAATCTATGGGGGTCCATTTTGAGTATTGGTAATGATTTATGATTCATCCATTGTGCTTTATTTTTTCCCTTATCAAAAAAATGGAAAAAATAATGGATTGGGACTTGGGAAAATAATAAATATATTTTCACATATCTATAATTTTTATAATATTTAGTTATGTGGTTTATTTTTGATTCTTTCAGAGAAAAAAATTTGAAGAAGAAAAAAAGTATAAAAAATTAGTTTGAAAAAAATGAAAAAAAGTTGAGAAAATTCAAGAATATGAAACTCATTAATTATTATTTCATTATTCATGACATTACATTGAGATTGTGAAGTGTATGTTTTAATTTTTATTGTATGATTTTAATTTAGCTTTTACATTTTATTTCTTTCTTTATGGTTTAAAGATAAACGTACTTTTTATTCATTTTTTTTCACATAAATTCCTAATTTCTATATTCCTAAGAGGCATTAGATACTTAATTGAACTACCCTCACGATTTAAAATCATTTTTTTATTTACAATGTGGAGATGATATATTCATTGCAAGCTTATGTACTGTCTCAAAAATTTATGTAATTATCATTACTATACTTCGATTTGTAAATTTAGTGGTGGGTTAAAAATTTTCAAAGTGAGGTAAATAATTAATTGAAATGATAGATAATAATTTTTTTAAGAAACATGAATGATTGAAATGATAAGATCCATAATTTTCAAATAAGAAATAGTAAAATAATTTTTTTTATTATTTATTTATAAACAATAAAGTTGAATTGATGTTTTATGTGGAAATTTAATTTTTTTAAACATTGATAATATTTTTTGTTACTTTGATATTTAAAAATTATGAGTATTTGTCCCCTGTTATATTTAATATTGATATTCAATTCTTGTGGAAAATAATTTTTCAAGTGGGGAGGTATTTTATACACTCAATTTGTTTCATGAAAATAGTTATGTTTTTAATTATTTTAATGGTTTTAAAAAAAATTTATCATTAAATATAATTTTTGATTGAAATAAATTAAATTTTAAATTGAAGAATAAACATAGAAGAAAATAAATTAATTTTGATATTTATTCACTTCAGAATTAATGGTGGAATTGTACTAAGTGGTTGATAATTTTCTTGTCAAGAAAATTTCCATCCAAAATAGATGTCAAATAAAGGGACTATAAGCCTTATAGATAGATTTATAAGGGACTTTTGGACAAGAAGTCTTAATGGGAGGGCCCACCAAGTTGCGTAGAGGAGGATCAAACTTCACATTGTGCACAACCTTTAGATAAAGGCCTATAGTGGGACCATGACTATTGGCATGAGACCATATGTTTGTGTGTGGAGTGTATGTGGGATGCCATCCCCATAATGGGTATCTAAACTATGGTTGAATGGAAATGGAAAATATGCGAGCGATCTAAAAATAAAATATTTTAATTGGGATAAGATTCACGTGGTTACTATTCCTTATTTAACAGAAATATTCCATTATATATTGGATGTGTGACCCTCCCTACTTGGAAATAACAAAGACCTTGCCTCTGCTGACTTCCATCAACTGATTCCATAAAAGCACTGTCTTTAGTCATTGGTAAATCTTATGTCTATCACTATGGATCTGACAATCAAGCCTTGTGTCACTATTAAAGTCCACCGTTAGAGCCCCAGATAACCCTGAATGACCACATGAGCTTGTAATGCCTTCCAAAAAGTTATAAGAAGGATGAAAAATTCAATAATGAGGATAAGAAATTTCATCCTTCCACATTCAAGGCTAGATGGTTTGAGGAGGAACCTTGTGCCATGGGATGATTCAAAATTCTCTAGCAGAATGAAGAAATATGGTCTAAAGGGAGGTTGGTCCTTGGTTGTTTTCACCACCCCATGTAGGCACTAAAATTGAAAGTGTGGACGTTTTAAGGAAAATGGGTCCAATCAAGGCTACACAGTGGAGAAAGAGTTGTACCACGGGCATGATGAATATGAAAATTCTAATTTTATAGAAATAAATAAATTTTATGGAGATAAACTATATTGAGTTTCACTATTTCATAGAGGGTTTCATATGGAAATGGAAGGTTATTCTATGGATAAGGGTATAAAAACCATGATTGATGTGGTGTGAAGGTAATTATAGGGGAAACTACCTTTTTTATGAAATAACGAGTAATAAATCTATGAATTTTTAAGAATACTGTACACCACAATAATGAAATTACATGAATATGGAAGAGGGAACTATGTAGTAGTTGATCTTGATTTGTGACATTAAAATACTTGATATAATTGGAAGTTCAATGAGGTGATATTAAATAATATACATTCAAAATTTGACCATGATTAGTGAAGATATAGAGGAATAAAATGGGTAAGATTGAGGGGATTAATCCCTCAATAATTAAGAGGGTTTACACAACTAGAAAATAATTACAGATTCGTGGACTGCTAGTGCACTTTATTCCTTATCTTATCTCTTTCCATGATTTAGTTTATTTGTTTTGTAACTAATGAGTTTAGTTTTTTCCAACCTATCCGTTATATTTTTTTTATCTATTTCACTATCTATCTCTCTCCATCGTCCATCACCCCTCTTTCTCTTCTTTTCCATAATTAAATCTTAAACTCAATAATGAGTGTCTGACCTGAGTCTTGGAATTGGGGGAGGATCTCCGTTTTCCAGAATTATGTACTTTAAACTCCTAAGAATTTTGATTCTATTTATAGTGAATGAGGGTATAGTGTATGTGTGGTTTAATCTTCCACCATGACATGGATATCAAGTTCACTTCTAGTTTTTAATTTAATAATTGTCCCTCTCATCTATTGATTGAAAAGTCTTAACCTGATGGTATCGAGTTATTCAATTGATTAAATGATATATGATGGAGCTGGGTCATACAATATGAGAGACACTATTTTTAAATGTGTTATCATCATTTATTATAGGATTAGATGGAATTTATTTTTACTTGGAATTTAATATTTAACACTAATTTAATTGAAGGATAGTGGTTCATGAATGAGATTTCATGATTGAACTATCAAAATAAATTTAAATACAAAAAATATGAATAATGAAGTAACCTTAAATACCAAACAATTAGGCTACATTCATTATTTTATTATGTTATTACTTTTTTATTACTTTTTAGGTTCGTATTTTCATTGTTTTCCCTTCTCTTTTAATAGATTTATAAAATATTAAAAATATAAAAAAGAAGTAGTTTGGGTGAATTAGAATTAGTGATTGAACACTTGTAAATCTCATCAAGTGAAACAAACTCTTCCCGCCATTGTAATGCACTAGGAAAATAAATATTATTTAATTACCCTATGACTGACATGTTTGTAGCACTATGAGTTATTAAAATAGAAAATTTTGTTCTATAGAATATGCAGTACACAACACTGAACCCAAGGAAACAACGATTCATTAAATATGACTTTTTAACCTGTCCACTAAAATTTTGAATATGAATATGAATAAATACTTTATTGAAAATATATATTTGTCGTACTCAACAAATTTTTTTTGATAAATTCTTTGTAAATAATCACTCATTTTTTGGTAATGTATTTTTATTATTAAAAATATATTTTCTTCAAAAATGTTTTATTGAATAAAAAATTAAAATTATATTATAGAAAATTTATAAAATTTATTTGATAAAATTAACTACATTTTAGATATCATCATATCTAAATTAAAAAAGGGATAAATATTTGGTTTTTTAGAGACAATTAGATTTTTCATAGAATAATGTATAATACCATCTTTATGAAATATTTGAAATTCTATTGATAAATTAAGAAATATAAAAGTTCCAATATTATTTTAATTTTATTTTAAGGTAAAATAAGTATTATCTAGTAATATTTAATTCCATTAATTACATTCACGTTATATTTATATCAGATTTTATTATAAGTTCACTTTTAGAATTAAAAACATTTTTTTCTCTAAAAACTATTTTTTATTGTGTAGCGTATCTGAATTATAATAACCCCTAATTAGAAATTATTTAAATTAATTTATTTAGATAATATATCTATCTTTAGGAATATAAATTCATATAATGATGATTACTTGTCATATAGTTAATGTAAAATCTTATTTTCCATGAAAAAATCATTTTTTTTTTCAGAAATCCTCTTTCCATCTTACTTGTGAGTTTTATTTTAAATTATTTTATCCGAATATGTGAACTAATTTTGATAAAATATATTCCATATAAGAAATCATAACAATCAATATTAGGTAATAAGGTTAACTTAAATTTTTAATAGTCTTAATTTTAACCATATTTAATATTTATATCCACGATAAAAGGAAAATAGGTTAATTAAAGGAAAAAATATTTTAACAATGAACAGAAATAAAGTAATCATAATTTTAGTAATATATATATTTTCATTTCAATATATAAGACTATATATGTTTTTTTACATTATAAATGTTCTTGGTTTTGTTACAATAATACAAAAATTGTATTTTTTTAGTAATATTCAAATTCAATTAATGTATTTATTTTGATGAATTAACGGTTTTTTGAAATAAATTATATTTTAATAAAATTTTATTATTATGTAAATATTATAAAATATAAATTATCATATAATTTTTATGAATTCAAATATAATTTGATAATGGTTCAAAAAATGTTATTTAAAAAAACTATCATTTTCAATAAATGTCGGTTCTCAGTTTAAAAGTGAAAATTAAAATATTTAAAAAATTATATATAAAAAATGAATTTTAATTTTTTAATCATAGTTTGGAAGTTATCCAATTTTATAATTTTATAATTTTCTCAGAAAGATGAATTTCCATGTAAAAATTAAATACGGTAAAAATATACGGTGTGTATTATGACATCATAACGAACCAAAAAACTATACAATGAACACTATAATGAATAACCATGAAGAAACATATGTTTTCCTTTAAAATAATTTAATATTATGTTTATTTGTTTTAATTTTAAAAATAATAATGAATTCTCAAAAACCGACAATTTATTTGAGGGATTTGAAATGATTTATTTAAGACTATGACTCATATCCACATTAGAAAGTGTAATATTTTAATAATTTTGGACCTTAAAATTATAAAATAATTAAAACCAGATTATTTGGTATAAAAAATTAGGAAAAACCATGTAAATGTTTGTGGTTTTTTTATTTATTATATGGTGTTCAAAAACGATGTTTGTGAAATAATAAAGCACCCCTCTCTCTTTTCCTATATAAACCCACCCATTCTCCCGTTTCTATTCACTAAAAAACATTAGAGAACATCATTAATATTTCCTCCACTATCTATATGAATCCAAAGGTCCACCCAAGATCTAAGGATGCTCCTCTCAAGCTATTATATTCACCATTTCAAGGGAAGGGATCTCCCTGTCTCCTTTTTATTCAAGCATCACTTCTATGTTATGCCCCTTAATTTAATTTTTTCCTATTGGGATATGTTCTTCCGTGTCCCCATTAAGATAAATATGATGTCTAAATTATTATATACCCATTTTACTCTCACTAATCCCACACATGAACTTTTATTTACCCACGTTAGCATGCCAAGATTTAGTAAGGAATTTTCTCTCTTCTTTTATTCACACACCACTTTTATGTCATGAATCTTAGTTTCCATTTTTTTGCCTGTTTATGTTTTTTTTAAAATATATTACTTTAGTTTTTATTACCATGTGATGATATAAAACATTTACTCTCATCAATATCTCACATAGACCTTTTATTATCATGTTATGATATAAACCTTTTATTACCATGTGATTATATAAACCTTTTACTCTAGGGTGTTCAACTTCATAAACATTTAATTCTACAATTTGGGACTTTGTTGTATGTATTACACACTATTTTATAATGAAATAAAATCTATTGATAAATGATTACTTGTTTTATGATTTATGTGGGATGCATAATCATGTGAATGAAATGAAATTGAAGGGTGTGCCCAGAATTATATTACAGTCAAATGAATTGGATAATGTCGATGAGACATCATTCAACGGATTTGGTAGTGAACCTAATCTATAATGGTACTTTTTTAGATCATTGTGTCTTATATGTTAGGTTTTTTCTATTATTATAATGTAGTGTTTCAAGTTGTTTACAGTTTTCCCATGTTACCTTTATGATTATCGTGCTATATCATGCCTCATTGTTCATGTTTTTGATTCGGACTCCTTTTAGGACTCATTTATATTCCTATTTTCTAACAAGTGAAAATTTATTCATGTTATTTCTTGTTTATTCCCTTACTAAGTTTTATATCTCACCCCTTCTTATGTATATCCCCTTGTTATTCCACGCAGTGTTAAGTACAATGAAGTAATATGATTGTTTTATGGAATTATTTGAAAAATATGATATATTATCTAGTTTAATTTGTTTTGTAATGTTCCTAATTCTGAAAGACACTATACATATTGATATTTCAGGTTGTATTATGTGTACTTTTATATAATAAATCATTAATTCATTTGTAATAAATATATGGGTTTTCATATAATTTATTACCTATCTTTTGAGAGTTATAAACTAAGTATAACATATACATGGTTGACTCAGATAGAAAAACCATTGGTTCATCAAGTAATCGATGTAGGACCACTAATAAAAATATAGAAAAACTATTGGGGTAGGCCCACTAGTTACCCCATATAGTACATAGTGGTACTATACTCTGTTCCTGATGGTCACTAAAACCCCCTCCAAAATGTCATTGTCTTACCAAACTGCTTAAAATGTGATTTGGTAAATTTTTTTCTTCCTTTAATTACTAAAAAAATTAAATTAAACATTCTAAAAGTGCGTGAGTTATTAGTCCTATGATATAAACTCCAAAAAAGATTCCCCACAAAAATCCAGAAGTGAATGACCTCTCTCAAAAGTCATTGATGCAAGAATTATTGGGTCCTTAAAAACCGCCCACTATATTTCTTTCACTCCATGAGAAGAATATAAGTTCATTTCCATGATCCACATGTTTTATTTAGATTTTTTTTATACTTATTAAATTTATAACCTATTAGTTATGGACATTATAAAGATACACCTAAACCAGTGAAACAATCCATTTTTTTGATGCATCTTATCCCAACCCATTATACAAAATATCATTACTTGAATAGTATGACATATCCATATTCCAGTGTCCTCACTTGATAAAAATTGAAACACACAAATCCATTCCTCTCCAGAACACATGGATTCAAAAACATGATGACCCACCACAATAGTATTAACAAACTGAACAACTCAACAAATGTCACTATTTTATTGATATTTATTAAATTCTCAATCATAGATGTCATTATCCTATTGTTGAAATTACTTATCTACACTAAAAAACATCACATCTAGTAATATACATGGATATCTCTAAATGATTCATAACCGAAACCATAATATTATGCTGTAGACTCAGTCTATCCAAAAAAATACTCACTTATTTGGATACATAAATGTATTATCCAAATATAACGTTTTTTCTTAAACTCAATCCCAAAGTGGTTTAATTACCAAAAATAATATTTTAGATTGTTTTTAAACCCAGGTACCCACCTCTCTATCACAATTTGAAATCCACATATGGTGTTCCTCATCTAATTATATATCACTTATCCACTTTTATCCCTGAACCATAATAAAACCTTAATCACCACTAATTTAGGATAATAATTTATTTCCCTAACAAAAATTACCCAAAATCATCTTGAAATGGGGGTTATTCCCTCATGATATCCAAGGTGTTCTCTTGACAATAGAATTTCCATTATCATTAAATAATCTTTCTTGCATCTATACAGTTCTCATGATACCATACAATGTAGACTCCTTAAAAAACTATTAACAACTCCTCAACATCATTGGTGCTTAACCCACTATATCTTATGCACTCTCCACATTTTTTAATATTTGTATGATCCACTTATCCCCTTGGTTTCTTAGATAACATATAAAAAATCTAACTATACTTTATGTTTATAAAGGGAAGTGGGGGGGGGGGGGCTCTACTTATCACATATATATGATGATTATATTATTTATTTTTTATTTCATTAACAAGGCCTTATCTATCACTCAAATGTTTTATCTCAAATTATATTTTTTAACTATTAAAACAAAACTAAACATCTATAGAGAATCTCTAAATCATACTCAAAAATGAAATAGTAGTGAAGTGCTAGCTCCCTTGTCTAATTATTAATCTAATCAAGGTGTCCCTCACCATATAAGGGACTTCTGATACATGATCACACCTTGAGTGTGGTAATTAAATGAATCCTACTCAAATACCATAACATGAAGTCATGTAGTTTAAGAATTAAATAATATTTTACTCTCAATAATTCTTACTCCATGATATTTTTCGTCATTCTCTAGGAAAAATTTATTATATTCAATCCAAGTATAATTTTTTTTAACAAAATGTTCATTATACTACAAAAATAATGGGATTAAGTTACCCTTATCCACAAACATAACATACAAGAAAATTACCCACATGATTATTTCCATTTTAATAGTGTACTCAAATATTGTTCTCATAATGGATTATAAATTCCATTTTTTTGATTGAATCTCATCCCATAGTAGGTGTACAACTTAATTATTTCACTCAATTTATATCAGTTCATGTGATGATGAGTCATATATTACCTATCCTAGTTAAATATTATTAATAAATGATTCATCCTTAAATACCATTTTGTTTAATCATATCCATTTCATGAAGAATCATCCATGCCTTCATTCCCAACATGTACCCAAGTAATCATACATGCCTATTCCAACCCACGACCAAAACATTTCCCATGTATTAATCACATATCCGGATGCACTATCCTATAATCCTCATCTATGAAGGAATAAATATTCTAGAATAACCCCACTATCACAATCTATCCTTATATCCCAATGCCCTTCTTAATTAATGGAAATCAAGTACCCCACTATTTTTTTCATCCTTATCACTAACCCCTATAGGGAGTCATATATCCTCACTACAATGATTCCACACATTTTTTTATGAACCATGCCACATATACATGATATACCCTAACAAAAAACTCATGATTTGTACTTAAATATCTTAAGTAAAATCTCTTTACATCACCACATCCAAGGTATCTTATCGATATCAGGTATCTTAATTCCAAAAACTACCCACTATAGTTTTATAATCATCAAAAAATCCATATTAATCTAAAAAATATATCAATATAATGATACGTATCGAGTACTTCATGAATGTTACGAAATGATTAAGTATATACCCACTAAAAAGTTATTTTGAAAATGATGAATAATTTTTTATTAAATATTTATACAGCTAAGACTCTTTTCTTTTGTCAAAACTCATTTATCAATACCATAAAAATATATACAAGTCATGTGTAACAAAGTATGAAAGATAATTCATATACATATTCCCCTTTAAACATTTTTCTAATATTAAAATGATAATTCAATAACCCAAAACATAATATATATATATATATATATATAAATATAATAAATTATAACATAAAATACAAAAAACAACAACTCAAACTCCATTGAAATATGGATTTTTCGCATAATTATGTTATCCAGGATCAAATAATTCTTTCATCTCAAGTTTTAATCATTCCTAAATCCATATACTATATCCATAAGCGTAAAAAATATAAATTAAACTATTCTATTTCAATTTATAACATACTAGACTTGATCAACCTGAAATGTGCTTAAACTGATGTGCCACATGATCCCCAGAACACCTCTTTGTATTTCATAGGCTGATGACCAATGTTGAGGATAAATAAATCCATGTGGGGAGACTATATCCTAGGTGTAATCACAATCAATAATAATAAATAAGTGATACATCCATAAGAGTTATAGTATTATAGTATAATAATAGACTAACATTGGAATGCTGACCGTAATAAATAACACCCACCAAGATATAACATATGATACCCAGATCATATACTCCTACATCAATATAAGATCTCCTATTATGCCAATATTTTACATTATAATTAATAAACTAAAAATAAAAGAATAGAGGCCCATCCCCTATCCTTAACCTCACCTTGATCAAGACTCCACAACTTACTGAGATTCAATATCATACTAACTTACCCTAGGGTATATACCCTAACATGAATTCTGATGAAAATATTTTCTCATCCACCAGGGTACACATTTAGGTTGTGAACATAAAACTCAGTATGGAATAAATAATGAAAAATAGAATAATAACAAAATAGAAACACATACAAATATATACATATATTAATTACTAAATTAAAAGGAATATGTGAACATCACATTCATACACTATCTAAGCCATTAGGTTTGTAAGGCGCCACCATGATTATTGAATATATATTCTTTGACCAGTGCTTGAATATGATGTGTATTCCTGTAGTCTAATCCCAATAAGAGATTGTTTGATTTATCACCATATAAAAAATATCCAATAATAATATATCCAGTATTTATAACAAGCACAAATCAACGACTGAATATAACCCAAAAATATTCCATATTTATAATGGGGTCAATATACTCACCATACCAAGTCTTGTAATATTAACTTATAATAAAAGGATCAATATAATCCTCACCACTAAAACCAAGAGATTATCCCCTAATAACATACATAATACTAGAAACAACTATCCCCATCATCTCCCCTCTATAAAGAAGACAAAATACTAGTAATATATAGCCCCAAAATATTCCCTCATGATAATATGAGAAATGATGGTATCATCAATCCCAAGGGTCTCCCCTCCTAATAATATATATATAATAATGTTAATATCTAACTCTTGGATCTCCACTCTGAAAACAATCATAATAGGTTAACCATCTTTCCCCAAGTGATTATATCTTGATATTATGTATAATACTAGTAATGTCTATTATAGAAGATCCCCTCCTGATAAAAAGCATAATATTGGTAACATCTAGAACAAAAGTCACCCCATGAGTGATATTGGAAACATCTATACTTATAATCTTCCATCTATATAGATGGTATAATATTGGTAATATCTTTCTCCATGATATCCCATTCTTTTGTAAGGAATAATACTAGAAATAACTATTCTCAAGAGATCATGTTCAAATAAAAGGTATAATAATAGTTAAAAAACCCCTAGAGATATCCTATCCATTATAATACCGGTTACTATTCAATGCATGACTATATCTCATCACATCCCTTATATAATTAATCCTGAAATAACCAACCTAATTCCCTCATGTAATATTATTGATCAAATGATGTTAGTTTCTAAAACCCCTACACTAGGTTTCATCATCATTATTGGGTCAACTAATTCCTTTAACATCCACCAATTTAGTAGTCATTTCCCTAAATCTATAACATATACATCTCATACATCTACGATTTCTATATAATACCTTTATATCTCAAAACATGTTATACTCCACCATCAAAATGTTATTACTCCCAATCCAACAAGAAAACTATTGTTCAGTATCACATGTTCATACTCTTTCTCATAAATCACTTATCTTATGATGAAATTTTAAAGGTCTCTTTTTTAGCACAACCATTGTACAAACACCATCATGAATCAATCACTAGGAAGTTATCTCAATAATATACCTTTATATTTTCCTTTTTATAGTACCTATAATCCTCTGAGAGAGGTTCAACGTATTCCCAATCCAAAACCATATTCCATCCCTCTTTGATAACGCATAACCCACCAAAATTATGCATCAACTTCTTATTAATCGTTCCCCTATCCCAACACTTTGTTTGAGCATCCCACTATCATAATAGACTATCTCAAATCACTAGAGCAGTATATTTATTTTGGATACCCTATATTGTTTTGGACTCACTCCAACCAAGGCCTCTTCATGGGATTCAGAGATCCTACTGAAATTAAAACATGAGGAAATAGTCAAATAAATCACTGTGAGACTATCAGAACTCCCTAACCTTTAATCATGTAATGTAAACAACCCTGGCTCTGTATGAAGTCTCTGGAACCCTGTTATCCCTACATAATAATACAATAAATTCGTTTACATTTAAAATAAATAATATTAGGAACTACCTACCTCAAAAAAGTGTTATCACTACTTTAATCCATTTCTTTCATCAATTCAAGATTTAATTAAAGGTTTATGTTCAAAATTATCATCTCTGAGCCCCTATATCAGTCCAATATCTCATATTATTAATTATAATCATTTACAAATAAAATAAAACTCAATATATAATTAATGAATTTAGACATAATCATATAAAACAAACTGTATTGTATATCTTAACAAGGACTCTATGGAATGGTATATAGTTCACCAAAATACACCATCGATCATACTATAAAAAATATATTCATCTTTAAAAGATTATTATTTGACCAAATTCCTCCTAATTAAGGAAAAATTAACAATTACCAAGGTAATGAATTACCTCAGGTGTAATGGATTTTAGACATGTGTGTTAGACATCCCCAATTATATATTAGGAAAACTTCATTAAAAACGCAACATTTTGACTAGATTCCATCATGATCTAGTGTATACACACTGAAATTCATAAATTTAACCTACTGGATTTATTGATTTAATGGAGGAAGTGTAGAGGGAGATAATGGTATGTATTGACTTCAAATCACTTTGAAAACCGATGTATATAGATTCCCATAAAATTATTAATAAGATATGGATCCATGGGGTAGTTTTGGTTGCATGATATCCTATGATTTCAAATATGATTCATTATTTTGGATAGGTAGAGTGTGAAATTACAGATGTACCCACTCTTTTTGAAAAGGGGAACTAGGACAACTAGGTTCTCTAATGACTTCCACTAGCTACCTGGTTCTTATTAGAAACCCTATAGAATCACACTAATAAATTATTTAATAACTATTGGGGAATACCCATTATATACTCTACTTAGTACCCTTTAGTTCCATACCTGGTAACCTGTAGCTGATGCAGACACCTCCATAATTATAAAGAATTATATAACACATGAAACTACACTTAAGGTATTTTAAAACTAAATTTACATCTCTAATAAAATTAAAAATTTAAAAAGTACATAAAAGAACCTTCCTCTAATTAAAATTGAAATAAAATATTTCACCATACCTAACAAATTATCAAGAGAATTACCAATATTTTAATTCATCGATGAAAAAACTGATTGATCACTATGACGGACTTCACTAATAAAGTTGGTAATAAATGAAGTACATTCTTAAAAAAGTAGATAAGATTTATATGACCATACACAATATAGAAAAAAAAATTGTCAAATGTTAGGGAATCATTTATAGAAATATTATCATTGCATGTAATTAAAAAAATCTTTTTTATATACATTTAAATCATTAACCCATTCCTCCTATAAAAATTTCAAATCATTAATAAATAGTGATATCTAAGTATTAATACATTTTCTAGGGTATTTTATCCTATAAATAATTTATTTCACTATAAGATATTTCATATTTATACACGTATGTGGGTGAAAAGTTGTAAATTACCAATATAACTGGCTATAAAATATTTTGGTTATTGGGGATATGATATAGATTCATTCCATATATTCATAAACCAAGTCTATTATTTATTTATTTATTTCTAAAATTAGTAAATGGTAAATAAATCCACTCATATTTCTCGGAATATACTAGATGATATAGTTTTCTATTTCATATCCAATCAATCAAATTTTATCTTAACCATTTTAAATCATTTGAATTCGTAAATAAATTTTTTAAATGGGGGAATTAATAAAATATTTATATCATCCCTAATAGGCGGGGTGGTACCACATATAACAGATGAATCAACAAGAAATATTTCTTTTATTTTATATTATAATGTTCCACATTTAATACAGTTTGAAATAAACTTATAATATTTTCTATTCATCTCCCAACCATTGGGGTATACATGTATCTTCATATACAGTAATACTATCATATATAAGTTTTTTTCATCATAATTTTAATCTGGTAGGTCATCAACATGCCTAAGTATCCCTTTCAAATGTTTATAGAATTCCATGAAATCATTTCCACTCCATCCATTTCACAATATCAGGTTTTACAATATCAACACCATAGATTAGTCTATATATTTAATACAACTAAGATATATGCATTTATAGTATTTGTATATACTAATTCAATTCTCCATGATTTTCAATGGTTTTTAATTTGAAAACATGAGTTAAATCCTTTATTCAATTAAATTTCACAATCTTAAAATCTTTTTTCATTATAAGATTTTGATATATATTTTATTTCACTATACATGAAATAGAAACAATAATTCATATTTAAATTATTATAAATTTTATGATCTTTTGTATCTCTAGATCCTAATTTTCTCTTGTTAAAAAACTTCACACATGTGTGGTAAGAGAACTCTCTATTTACAACATTTCATTTATAGAATTTCATGAATTCATAAATCTTTTTGTCATATTCATCTCTTTATCTCTATGCATAAATCCAAATATTATTTCCATACACTTATAGGAATAAATCACATTAATAAATTCATGTTATTATTTATTATAACTTTAAATTAATTTTTTTAAAAAATAATAATAAATTTATTTTATTTTTTTGAGAATTTATAAAAATAATAATGATGATGATAATAATAATAATAATAATAATAACAAAAACAAAAAAATATGAAAACATGCATGAAATACTAAGAATTATCTACATTATATACAGTTTGAGTTCTTTCCTTATTTTAAAAAGTAATAGTAAAATAAATGTTCATCTATTATATGTATATTTATAATTTTAATATGAGTCATTCATATATAAATAACATTTGGTCTGTAAAAAAATTAATAAAAAAATAGGAAGATAATTTTATAAATAAGTTCTATAACAAAAGTAAATGTTTATAAATTTTTGGTTCTGTGTGTGTTTTGTAAAAAAAATAAAATTGATTTTGAAAAATAATTGAAACAATGATGATGTTGATAAAGATCATAATAAAAATATTAATGATAATAATCACTAGTTAGTATATAAGGATTAAAAAAAATTGAATCAACACATTACAAAAGGATATAATCTTAGTGAGGTCGTACATCCCTCTATGAATACCCCAAAAACCAAGTGGACCCTTATCAATGGTCAACTCATAGGTCAATTTTACTCAATAGACTCAATGAGTTTGGTACTTATTCAGTAGACCCATTGAAAAATATAACCCTTCCCATTGACAATTAAATCATTAAACTATTTTTACATCTTTTACCATTAACTAATCCAACATTATGGCTACATCATCTAATTAATAATTACAAAAAAACACATAATCAACAACATATTACTTCTTTTATGCCGGTATTCACACCCCACTAGTGTTGGTAAGCCAACATAGTCTTCCTACATTTTTAAAATAAAAATACCAATATTTTTCCCATAAATGAAGGCATGTGATAACCTACCCATACTTATCATAGTTTCTCACATGATTGACATGCCTCCAAACATAATTTATCATTTTTTTTTCTGGAATAGATAGTACCCTAGTAATTTTTGTGAATATAATACCTATAATTTATTCACTACACCCAATAAAATAAGTGTTAATAATTTGGGCTAATTATTTGTTCCCAATTTATTTCAAGATCCCAACCCCATCTAGAACCACTTAAAAATTTATTTTTTTATCAACATAAACATGAAAAAATTTCAGACCTATTAAGTGCATTGGAAAATAAAGGAAAATTTCTGAATCGATTAAACATAATATTCAATTTTAATTATAATTTGACAAGAAATATAATAAATAAATTTAATAAAATATAATATTAATTTTAGATAAAAAATATAAGTCTAAAAAATTTAGATTTTAGAGTATGGTGGGGTGATACCAAATATAATAGGGAAATATAAAAAAAACCATAAAACACATTTAAACCCAAATTTGATTTATATACCAACCCGATTAAAAATAGAAAATGAATCTAAATTTGAGAATTGTAATTAGTGGACAAATGAAAACAAATTTAGAGAGGTTGATTAGTGGCATGGATACTACAACAATATAAGGGTGCTCATTAGGGAGGACTTTTTTCACATTTTTTCTCTTCCCTCTCATTAGTAATCAACATTCCATATGTGGGTAGTCATCCGATCTAATTAATGATGAATCAAATGTTAGTTTCTGAAACTGAGAGTTTAGTAGATCAATTCATCTAATATAATATCTTATTTTATAGTCTATTCATGACTTATATATTAATGACAGGTTTATATAATCCTTATTAGTAAGAATACAAGTTCCCATTTCATAAAATTGATTATGTAACAAAATGAATTTTGGGGGGAACTTCATGTCTGAATTACAAATTCTATCATTTTCTTCATTATTTAGTTACTATATATTCTAAATCCATATCAAAAGGCATTATAAATTTTATCTCTATCTAGAGAAGCATTGAGATCTTGTGAAATGCGGAAGGTGGTGTAATAATGGATAGATTGGGATAATAAAATATGATTCATACATATCCCTATGAATAAAATCAAAACCCATATAGTTCTATTATTTTTAACAAGGAAGATCACATCTATTAAGTACATCTATTAAAGACCATAGTGGAACCTTTTAATATCCTTACATGACCACTTCCAAGAAGTTTAGAGTAATGCCGAGTGGACTACTATATGAAAGGGCCTAGAAGTAGTTTTTGTCAAGACTTAAGTTGAAGTGTTCCTATATAGTTTAACCTATTTTTTTAGTCAAATGAAGGTATTTTTTGGAACCTAATTGTAAATATATATTAAAATAATATTCTATAACCAATAGAAGAATCTCGACACAAGGAATTTCTGAGTTAACTATGATTACTATCTCAACTCAAGGAATTTTTTTAATCCAATTGTATTATGTCATCTATTGGGGTTTTTAGAAAACTAAGAGGAGTATATTTACTCAAGTCTAGTATTTTGGGGATAATATCTCACCTTCATATATTTGAAATATTTTGTTAAAGTGGTTAACCAACATAATATATTTTATAGAGGCAAGATTTTGAAAAGAGGGAAACATGTACTATAGGACACTATAATCTCTTAAAATAGTTAAATCATTTGAAAGGAAGATTTTTATTATATAATCTTTCTATGATACCCATAGATATAGTATTTCATAAATGTATCTATACATGTATGGCTCTTAATTGAATATAAAACATTGGTAATATGACAAAGATACTAAAATACACTCTTATTTCATGAATGATTTGAGTTTTATGGGAGATAATTGACTCCAAATGGGGTATGATGGATTTAGGTAATACACTGTATAATATTAATATGGTGGGTATTAAAATTTATCACCCAATATTTTTTATATTGTGATATCTCTTCATGAAATATTTGTATGAGATTGTTAAAAATTGTTTTATATTTGGGGGAATAAAAAATTCATGTGGGGGAGATATGTAAACGAGATTATTACATAGGGGTCCCCTCCCTTCTCAAACATAGGTTTTAATTATAGTTGAGGTTATTTTTTCTAAAATTCTATATATTAAATGATTTTATCATTAATGATTCTATTTGTCAGACTCTATGGTATGAAGGTTTTCATATACCTAAAAATTTATATCTTAGTGTATTTTTAAGGAAAAAGATAACCACTCATCTTGGGAATTTAAACCACATAAAAGAATCATGACAACATTAAAATCCTTCCTTCCATTCCCTAATGATCCATACTTCCTATCTCAAATGATGTTGAAGCAGAAAAGATTCATTATTCCATTAATGGTTTATGATATCACCTAAAATATATGCATTCGGACTAATAATGGATTCAAGGATTCATATGATTCAAGTTGATTTATAGAATATCTATATTTATATCAAAAAATGATGTTCCAAATATATTTTTTTTCACAACCATAAAAGAATACCACCTTCTAACCATAAACAACTCGAGCACCATGTAATTATTTTATAATCATAATGTAATCCCACATTCAAACTGAAAAAGATTCCAAAAAACACAATTATTTATTAGTATAAAATGAATCCCTCCTTTGAACCATATATTATAAGGTATATATAAAATTATTTCGTGACCATGTAAGTTCATTTTGGCCACAAATCATCCATTATGCTAAAAATAATAGAAACCTAAAATGATGAAAAGTTGTGTCTTGGTTTCTATTTTTGATCCTTGATCTATGATATATAATCCTAAAAAATTAACTACAAACTAGATAACTAGTTTACACCAATAGGGTGTTTTATGAGGAATTAAAATGTATAGAATCCCAACAAATTGGTTTTAAGGTTTTCCCCTTTTGGTATGCATTAGATGAAATTCATTAAATACTCTTAGTTAGAGGATCTCACCAACACATATCTAGTTTTATAATTTTTTTAGGAATCACTATCCCTTATTGAGTAAAAAATCATGAAAAATATAGAGATCCCGTTTTATTCTTCATTGTGTGTTGACATAGTTTTCTACCTAAACTTGAATTGTATTATCTGAGGGAGGATGACATCATGGATTCCATGAAATAGTTAATGGAACCAATTTTTCATTACCAACAAGAATTTTTGTATATATAGGACCACTAAGATGGAGATACAAAAATATAAAGGGGTTACATTGTCAAATAGCGGTTTCATGATTGTGGGATACACATTTGGTATTGGGGAAAGAGTAGAATTGAAATACATGGTGTGAATATTATTTCCTAATAAACCTTTTTTTGGATATTGATATAAATTATGTTATAAATTACTTTTCAATATCAATTATATCAACAACTATCAGGAAATGAATAGTACTGTTAATTTATCAATTGGAACTGTATAAATAATGTGGATAATTATTTAATTTTTTTATTAAATAACTGATGTGGAAACTTATACTTTAAAAATTTATTTTTTACTAGTCCATCTATTTGGGACAATATTAGTGGTCATAAGAAAGTGGAATTGTTTTGTCCTACGGATGATAGATAATTATTAATATAACAGGTTGTGGATTTGGGTGGGAATGGAACATCTAAATTACTCTATAAGAATTGTTAGACTGGTTGAGGGGTTAAGTCTTATAGAGATTAAGGACACTTTAAATCTACAAAAAGGAATTTTTAGTGGATTGTGATAGTGATTTCATTGGAAATGGGTTGTCCACAAATTTGGTTGAATAAAAAACCCATAGAGGGGAAACATTGAGGGTCAGAAAAGATAAATAATGTTGTTGAAGTATTTAGATATAAATCACGTAAAATATAAATAAAAATTTAATATGATAAAATCAGGAAAAATATCTCCTAAAAGATGTTATTTTTATAAAAAAATTGATGGATGACTTATATAAATTATAAAAATTAATGTAGAAACTTATAAAACATATATACCGAGGTATAAAACTAAAAATATTATTGAATGAGTATGGATAAATATTATTTGATGAATTAACAAAAAAACATGTTAAAAATATTTATCCAAAATGTTTCAAGAATTAATCATTTGGATTCTTTTTATGCAAATTATGATACTGAGAAAAAATTTGTGAAATAGGATTGATTAGTTTTTTAGTAATTTATGTTATAATGTAAATGATATTTTCCAAAAATATATAGGGTAGATAAAAAAAATAATGATGGATTATTATTTTTTTCAAAAATATATTAATGTTTATGTTTAGTCCCCCAATTTCATTTTAGGGTATCAAATAATGATTTTTTTATAAATTATTTAACATTTTTAAAAATGTATAACATTGTTAATATCATGTCCTATTGTAATTTTTGTAAATATAAATTCTAGATATACCAAAATCTATATCATTAATTTTAAAAATTTCAAATATAATTAATTTTAGTTTTGACATATTTAAGTATTATAATTATAAATAATATTATTAATAATAGAATATAATTATTATAATATTTTAACTACAATTTTAATATATATATATATATATATATATGAATATGTATGTGTTTATACATTTATAATCACATAATTATATTTAATCAAATTTTGGTTTTAATATTTTAGTTTTTTAGTTTAATATTGAATGATAATTAGGGTGAGTAAAAATTCATATCCATTTTTTTAAATTCAACACATATTTTATATGTCTTCAAGGATGAAATTTTTTCATTATAATCTATATCAAACAATGACTCTAGATATGATGGGATATGATAGAGATGGATTGCGAGCAACGGTTGGCAGACTATATTCTTGGATATACAAGTAAATCACTAGGAGTGATAGGCTGAAGCATTTAGCATGATATCCATTGAAACACAAAAATGAAATAATCATAAATTTTGATAGGAAAAAATTGTTGTTGATGTGGTTACCATACCAATGTTGTTTATTATAATCCATTTATTTAATTATTATTTTAATAAGGAGAAATACACCATGAAATATTACATTGAGTTGTTTTCATCAGTCTTCATTTTGGAAATAAGAGTGCATTTCATTTTTAGTTGTAGAAATGACATGGTTGTGGCTATAATGATGTTGTACTTGAGGAATATGATAATTAATAGTGATAATAATGATATGCATTTGTATATGTTGATGATTTAAAATTCATATCAATGGAGTCCATATATTTATTTTATGATGATTTCATGGTCGACATGGTGGATGATTTAAGAATTAATAACAATGATTGTTTTACTGTCACTATTCTATATTGAAGAATGAAAATAAATAATGTAAAATAAATAAAATATTTCATGAAATTTATTACTACACCACATTTTGATTTTATATCTTGTATTTTAATACTAATACACATTGGGGAGATGGTTGGGAAGAATTGAATCCCCTCCCCACGTCGCCTCCCCCTCCTCGGCTAACCTATGCAATAACAGTATCACCACCTCCCCCTAGGACCTTCTCAACTTGGGGGGGGGGGTGGCAAGAGTCCTATACCTCTTCCATCGCCTACTCACCCTTTACCCTTCAATATATTAATACAACCTTGATTTATCCCTAGAATCCCCCCCATTGAGGTTTTCCCTAATGTCTAATCTTGTATTGATAGAGTTCATACATTTTGGATTTCTTCCCTAGAATTCACAAAGGCGTCCACAATATTGGATCTTTCCTTGGTAGGCCTTTTAATTAATGTAATCTCTTCCATTAACATCTTCAACTTATTCATATCGTTCAAGTGGAAGTTTCAGGACTATGAAACCATAAGGATCGTTGATTTGACACATTTCATGGTTCATTTCTCATTGGAAGAAGACCTAATATCAGCTTAGGACAATGCTCCATAAGTTATCTCGGGTTCACATTTCCCCTATTTTGGTGGTAATTCAATTTTAACTTGAGGTGAGGTCCCAACATCATAGAGATATGGATCTCAATTCCTTGTAATCCCCAACCATTTCAAAATATGGTTATTCTTCATTTGATTGGAAATATATAGGGTCACATACTCTTGTTGGACCAGAGAACCCACTCCATCTATAATCTGACAGATCTGATTATTTATGTTGATGTTCACATTTCAAATAAGCTAATGGAAAGTATCCATATTATGGTTTAGGAAGATATGTGGTGGTATCAAAAGGTTTTCTATGAATTGTGGGTCTAATTTTTCTCATCCGCTTGTCATCTTGGACGTGATGTCCTCAATTGTAGGCAAGGAATGCTTGAGATTTCTTCGGTTTCCATTCCTTCAAATACCTTTGGTGAGGACCATTCTATGATGGTTATGGGGGAGTGTGTAAATTTACCTTTAAAAGATTCGACACCATGCAATAATCTTGAGGTGGAGAATCTAGGAACCATAGTGGTAAGACTTCCTCCTTCCATTCATAAAAAATTAAGAGCCATGATTTTAGAACCTAATATAGTTGATGTTTATGAGCATTTAAGACATGATTTTGGTGGAAAATGTGGCTTGGAAGGGGACTGAGGTACCCTTGAGTAGGAACTCGTCTCCCTCATCATATTTTGAGGTTATGATTCTAAAAGGTTGTGCTACACAGTTATAGGATCCTAATAAGGGCGGTGAAAATATTTTTAACCGAGAGCTGGTAGTGTAGGGAATATTCAAAGTTCAAGTGGCTAGGTTGAATCCAATGAGGTGTTTGGGTTCAATAATCACCAATAACACTATTAAAATGGGGAACATCTTTGAAGGTATGGAATTCAAGGGTTAGGAAGAATAAAAATGGGATCTAGAGAAAGAGAAACGTACCAATGGTGAGAAATAAGAACAATGGGTAGAGTCAAATGAAGAGAGCGATAGCTACTTCTATGGATATTATACAAAGGGAATATATAAAAGAGGAATCCATAACATAAGGAAGAAGAAAGGTAAAAAAGGGAACTGGGACTCTGGTAATTACATCCTATCTGAAGGAAACAAGCTCAAGATGAGGAAAGACTACTATGATTTTCCTAAACTAATGAAGACCAGGTCCACTCAGAATGGACCACTCAAGGAAAGGGATTGATATATTGTGAAACATGGATAGGCGTTGGACCTAATCATGAACTCAGAGGAAATTTTTTTATAGGAGGCCATACCAGTTAATTCCCCCAAGAAGATGCAAATATAATGGTTGAGATACTATTTCTGATGGATGTTAATAATGAGAAGTGGGGGTGGTTCAACAAAAACTAACTCATTATAATAATATGTTTAAATTAATGTAAAATAAATGTGGAATTGTTTATTCATACATGGGAAAAGTTGGTTGACCAAATCAAAGACATAAATAGTGAGGTATTGTAAACGAAGGTAAGTGGACTTCCCTGGAAATTATCAAGGGAAAAGGATTCTAAAACACAAATTTTAGAATTTAATGTTTTTTTGATCTCTTATTGTGTATAAAACCTATGTCTATGGTTTGTAATACTAGTGATGGTTTAATTTTAGGAGTGTTCCCACATAACTCTCAAAATTGGATTTTTTTAAAATAAAATATATTGATTTTGATGGTAAGATACATTTGGGAGATGGTGATGAATCAAAAGTGGGATGATCTAGATAAATAATATATTTGAGATATGGGTTTTGTAATAACCCAATAGACGGGGTTTTGGATGGATGAATATTTATATAAAAATAATATATAGATGTTAGTGGTAGGGAATTATGTGGTGGTAAATGTGCTTTTTATTTAAGTGGTGAAATGATTATTTTCTGGGTTTTTTATTTTTTTTATTTTGGTATTCGATTCTTGATAGATCCTGTCTCTTTTATAAGTTTAAACACCAATCTATAAGTGGATAGGTTTTTTGGGAAGGAGATATGAAAGAATTATGTTTTATTAAAAAAAATACGGTTTATTTGTAATATGTTTTAATGGGTTTACATTTTTAATTATATATATATATTTTTTTATTATTAAGATCATTATTGAAGAAGTTAATAACTATAATTTTTCTCATAAGCTAGATAATCATATTTTTTTATAGTAATTGAGTATGTTATTATAATTTATGCTTAAACATAGTTTTATATCAGTGTATTATTGTACTGATTCATTATTTTAACTTAGGAGAATATTAGTATAATGTTTAGAGGATAAAAAATAAAAATAAGGGTTTCTTTAGATCCAATTCTTGTGAAAATAAACTACTCATTAAAAATATTTCATATTCATTAATAATGATAATGGATATTATATCCTTAGAATTTTAATCTAATTATGTTTTTGATTTATTTAATGTTTATTTATATTTAAATTAAAAATTACTTGAAATTGAGTATCTTAGCATCAAGATAAAACTAATACTATGTGAATCAATCATTACTATGATGTTGATTCTAGACTAAAAAAATACTATACTTTTATTGTTTTTTGAAGGTTAAAATATAAAATATAAAATCTATATATTTTGGGAATTAATAGTGCCTATGAATGTCCAAAATTTTCAAATCAGTTATGAGGATTAGATGAAATTTATAGATCCTTATATTTCATTAATTATTTAAGAAATTTCTTGCCTTTTTTATTCATATTCAATTTATTCAATTTTTTCAAATTGCAATTCATGCTATGAATTTCTGGTTCATATTTTTAATGACCGAACCTTTATCTATATAGAAATTATCAATATGAAGATATACAATATTTTATTATGATCCTAAGATCAAGAAAAATAAAATAAAATATAGAGAATGGTAAGAAACATAGAGAAATTTGATCAAAATCAATAGATTGAACATGTTGGAAAGAATATACAAATGAGATAATGAATTGTGATGAATTATGGATCATATTTTAGTATGGGTGTATGTAAAAACATTTTAGTTTTCCTCTTTTTTTGATAATATTTAAAATAAATATATAAAACATATAAATTTTAACAAGATCTATTCAACTCAATGAGCTACCATATAAAGATAAAATGATGAATTTGGGTATTGTATTGAGATTTGTGAAACTTTTCAATTAAATGGTGTTTCTAATAATGTGGTAAGGGTATTATTATATATATTTTCATTGAGTTACATGTAAATTAAAAATTATAGATTCAAATCTAGTCATAACATTCTTCATTACAAGGTATGGGATGAATAATTATTTCTTCTTCCTAGACATTTAATTACCAACATTAATATTTTGAATTTCAAGTATGATTCCATGGAGCCATTATATAAGGAATGGGATAATTTTAATGTTTTCACAAAAAAATACCCAAAATATTATCTAAAAATATGGTTTCTAATTCAATAATTTTACAAATGTTTTTTCCAAAGTAATAGGTCAATAATGGATATTATTATAAAAGGATCATTAATGAATAAATATTTAGAACCATCAATTGATTTTTTCAATGAAATTTCTTGAAATAGTTTCCAATAAAAATTCAAAAGAGTTCAATAATAGGGTGGAGTTCACATGGTGGATTAAAATAAATTTATTGATTCTAAAATAGAAGTTCTCAAAAATTAAAGATATTATTATAATGATGATCTAAACCAATAAATAAATTCTTATAGAAGATTAACAAACATATTTAGTTTAATATTAAAATTTCTTTTTAGTGATTAAGGCCACAAAAAAAAAATATGGAGTGTTAAAAACTTTTAACCAAGATATTATTCTACTAGATTCTAATAATAATATGGATAATATTTTAAAAATACTGATTTTTTTGACTGAAAGCTTAGAAAAATAAATAAAACATACTAAAATTTCATTAAAAAATAAATATATTTCAATTTTAATTATCGAAATTTATATGAATCATATTTCAAATAAATTTAATGAAAAAGGTGTAATTTAGGGAAAGAGAAGAAAAAGAATAAAGTACTATCTATTTTTATGAAAAATTATGATAACATTACCATTAAAAAATACATAAAAAAGTTAGAGGAATTATACAAATATAAATAAGAAGAATGTAGATGAATTGGGTATGACTTTTTATTCAAGGGGATTTCAAACTTATGTGTTAAATGGTTCACCAAAAAAGTGATAAGATTTGTGGTGAGTCGTGATTCCTCGATATATTAGATCTTTTAAATATGTAAAAGATTTTTGTGATTTTGGTGTTTGTGTGAATTTTTGGTCGTGCTAAATATTTCAACTATTTGGTGTGGAGCATTGAATACAAAAAGTGTTTGACTCTAATTTTTGCATCAATTTATGAGACATCCATGATGATTTATTAATGATATCTTAATTATGGTGGATATATTTTTCTTTTAATTATATTTCATTATGATTGATATATAGGAAGATAAAATGAACCTAATTTTTATGAAATATGTTTATAACAATGAAAAGGAAGTTAATTGATGTAAAAAATAAGGATTTTTCATTTTGAGTTTGTGTAGATCAAGTGATATTTAATATCCACTGAGTAATAAATAATTTAGTTTAATTATTAGAGGATTTTAAGGAAGCCAATAAATTAATATTTTTAAAAATTCATACATTAATGAAAGGAAATGAGAAGTGTCTATCAGGAAGATATAATACATCAAGTGAGAGTAAAATTTATTTTATAAGAGCGCATAATACCCATTTTTGTGGATGGAAAAAATTAGACTATTTATCTACCCAAATAGGGTAACTTCTTTCTGAACATATTTACCAGATAAATTGTGAGGTAATGACTACAAATAAACTTAACATAAAGAATAATTTATGATCCAAACTTTAGTACATGAAAAATTTATGATATATTTCTCTTTAAATAAATTTTATTTCTTTCATTGATTTCTTTACAATAATATCAAGTTCAAAAGAACCAAAATATACTGTTGGAATTTTATAAATATAAATATAACCATTATAAGATTTTCATTTAATTAGAGGGTATTCATGGGAGTAACAAAATGATTAAATATTTGTATAATGTCCCTACTCAAAACAAAATTATTTATTAATTATTAGTAATTAAGCACTCAATTTATTGTGAAGTCATTTTATGCTTTAAGAATACATTCTATTCAAAAATAGATTTAATATTTTTTTGGGAAAATATTATAAATAATTTACTCCACTTATATAATTTTTTTTATAAATATTATGTCATTTTAGATGAAAAAATAAAAATTATCATGAGGTCAAATTTTGGGATTCTTCTAGAAAAACTATTTTTCAGTAAATAATGAAGAAATACCAATTTTATAGAGATATATTTTTCCATACAATTATTTTAAAAGTAACATTTTTATTTGAATTTATTTTAAAATTTAATTATTTAATTTTTTAAAAACATAATCCAATTATGGTAATTGGTATCAACATTATGCTTAATTTTGTTATAAAAAACATTATATTAAAAAATTCATTTTGATCTAAAAAGAATTCTCGTCGCATTTTGTGAGTTTATTTTAAAAATATTTTTCTCCAATTATAGGTATTTAGTCATGTAAAATAAATTAAATATTTTGAATAATCAAATTAATTTTTTTTAATATGTTCTACATAATATTTGGTTTTTCTAAATAGTAACATCGATAAAAAGTCCTCATAACCATAAAGGTTAAAAGTGGTTAACGGGGGGTTAAATTAAATAAGTAAGGGTAAAAATGTACAAAAAAATTGTATATATTCTATTTTCAAAAGATATTTTTATTCTATATCATATATTATTCGAATATGTGTCATATTGGGGATATTTTTCTTAATTATGACATTAATATATTTTAATAATTTGAAATATTATATGTTTTCCCTCTCCCTCACTTATAAAAGAACACCTCCCATCCTATCTTCCTCACACTTCATGAGACTAATATTTTAGGAAAGTTTTACCCAAATATATTTTGGGAATACCTCCACAATTCCTATAGCCCCAATTTTTATTAGAATACCATTCTTTTATGTCTTATGGTGTAATGAAAAAGAGGCCCAACCAAGAGGTATTACAATTAACCAAGTATTTTTAATATTATTTATTCATCCACCTTATTTAAACCAATTTTATAAATCATACTATTATGAATATAGTATCTTAAATATACTGATATGTTATAATGCTGATTTCTCAACCTTTATTCAGCTCACCCTTCATCAAATGGAAATCAAATGATTTGTTCTTACATATGTGCAGATTGACACCTTGCGAATTGATGTAGTTAGTTTTTTCATGACCATCATTAATGTTGGGTTATTTTAATGGATTTAATGGTCATATATGATATTAATGAAATAGTTATACTTTTCTAATTACAATATTTTATATAACATTTTAACCTTCCTACTATGGTAAAATGACAACTGTTTCTCATCCGTACGTGTGGACTACCACCTCCACAAAGTGATGTTATTTAGTTTAATTTACTATTTTAGTGGATGATTATGAGGATATATTTAATCAATATATATTATATTTATGATATGATATTTATTCTGGAGATTTTAGTTATAAATTACCTTTCCTTCAATCTATCTACTGAAAAGTGGTGAGATCACCCATGCATACGTACATACTACCATCTCCACAGAGTGATGTAATTAATTTTTCATAATTTATTTAAATGAATGGTTATAAAAGTGTATATAATGAATAAATATGTTAGGTATTTCATGATTAATACTATATATATGATAATACCATGACCAATGGGTAACTACCAGAACCATTTAACTGAAACAATCATAAAAAATTTACCAGTTTCACACAAATTTGTATTTTAAGAAATTAATGTTTATAAGAGGATAATTGGAAATTATAAAGGAATGGTACATAGTAAGTCATGTATGAATTTATTTCTAGAATATATTTATGGTAAATCTATATTTATTATACAGTAGGTCTTCACATGTATGAGGAAAGATGAGACATTAGGTAAGTTATTTTTTAATAATCTCATTTACTTTTGGGAGTGTCTATACTAAATTACCCTGGAGGAGAATTATATTTATATTATACTTTAAACCAAATCTATTTTATTATCCATTAGTTATTCCTATAATTTTCATGTAATATTATAATTTTCTCATCTTTTTTTACAAAAAATGCCTAATATGTTTTTTTAAGAAAAAACAACTTTATTTCCTCTTTGGTATAGATTATTTTTTATCTTTGTCTATATTTTATTTGAAATATTTTTGAATAATGTTTTTACGATTCTAAATTTGTTTTTTATATAAATTTTTACCCATATATTACTTTGTGAAAATTATTTTAAAATAAATTTTTATATCGTTTTTCTAATTAAGTACTTTTTTTCAAATTTTGGGAATGAAATTTTTTCTTTAACAAATACCACCTGAAAAAAATTTCCATTGGCCTGAAAACTCTTGGATTTGACTTTTTTTTAAATTATAAATTTTAAATTTCTAAAAAATATTTTATCCTAATATTTTGAAAATATATGGATTTTAGATTTGTGATTTTAAAATAAAAAGGGTATTTTCATTAGGAAATGTTCTAGAGATCATTTAATGGTATGTTTATCTATGAAAACAAATTCTTTGATGTAACTTAGGATTAACTTCCACATGATCCAATTATACCTTTATTATTATTTCTTTGGTTGATTATTGATTATGAGGATGAAATATATATGAAACCCATTTTGTTTACCACATGCTAAGATATGATGAAATGATAAATGTTTTCATCACTTATTGTAATAATTTGATTGGATTATGATTGTGTGACAGTATGTCCATTATATACCTCCAATGTATGGGGTAATATGGTATGTATATTTCATGATATGATGATGATGATTATAATAGATGAAATGATTATGTATAACTATTTTTATCTTTCGATATGTCAATATGATTTCTTCTGGTTAGGCTCAAAAGATTATTATTGGACTTGATTACGAATAACAGTGTTTACACTTTGATGCATCAACATGATTTCTTATATATATACTAATAATATTATGTATGTTCATGATTATGGATAACTATTTTAACAATATTTCAAATTCCTATTCTTATAATTCACCATGCCTAGGTTATAATTCTTGAATGATGATTACTGCACTAACACCCTATTAATCATGCTTCTAGATGTTGTTTGATTTTGGAGTTTTTGATCTATGATTCTATGGACATGAATATTTTATGTTGAGAACATGAACTTTATTATTTTATCATACCCTTACGATCATCTTTTTATCTTATGATTTATATCTCCCATGTTTACACCTATTGAGAAACTAATCTCACCATTTCATATGTTTTACTTCCAAAGGTTTTGATGAAAGGTTATAAGTATGATAAAACTATAAGTATCATGAATTAACGATATTACTGGGAAATAGTGAATATATTTTAGGAAATAAGTCGACTATGTATCTCGTCTCCCAAGACAAAAAACATTTATGGTCCATGAGCATGTATAATTACTGTATGTATTGATTATTCATCATAAATTATGTAATAATTATATATGTTATGATTGGGTCTCTTTAGTTAGTATCAGAGGGAATTTTATTTATTTTTTGAGATTGTGTTATGGTATGTATGACTATATAACCTAACAAAACCTATTGTAAACCAACATTAATATGGGATAAACCTAATGTATCATATGACAGTAAGAACCTGTTAGCTCAGAGATGATTTTATTATGATTTCCTACTCAGTTTGTTGTCGCTCAATTGTAATTTAATCTATTTTTGATATTTTTCAGGGGAAGGAACTATAAGGAATCATGATAAAAAAAGATATACGAAATTAAATGGACATCCTCATGAGAAACCAAATGGATTTGGAGTTAGTGTGTAATATCTTGAGGCTATGATTACACAACTCTATGAATCAATGAGAAATAATGAAAAATATATCGGCCTTTTAAATACACCAAGGAGGGATAAAACATAAATTTAGTTTTTATGTGAAACCATTCACCCTCCTTCTGTGGGTATTCTGATCCACTAGTTTTGAAGGAATGAATCAATATGGTGGAAAATATATATTTTATTCTATATTTCAAAGACCATTTGAAATATGTCTTATCATTCGATCACATAGAAGGTGAATTATATTAATGGTGAATACTATCAAGAACCTGAGGCAAGAGGATGAAATAAACTCCAAGTAATGGGAGGATTTTAAGAGGTCATTTATAAATAAATATTATCCATGAAATCTATATATAAATATTTAAAGGAGTTTTCTGAATTTGAAATAGAAGGAAGTTAAATCCATTGGTACCAATAAATAATAGTTTAAAAATAATTCAAGGCATGTATATATATTTATCATTGTCCTTGTGAGAAAAATTTGTCGATTATTTAGTGTCTTAAAACCTTGTCTTTGAATTCATTTTCCATAATGGAATTTCTTGACTATGAATAAATCAATCATTTTTATTAGAATTTATAAATGGAGAGTGTGAACTCCAATTATTTTTCTTGTTTTAGTGATATGAATAAAAAATAAAGCTTCATGGAAACATGAATGTTTAATCCCATGAAGTAAAGTAATTACAATGACCTACATGAAAATATAATGAGGAAAGAACTAATAATTATTTTGAATGGAACTGGGGAATGATTTAATTGTGTAAAGTTTATCTATCAAGTTAATGGTGTTTGAGGAGGGATGAAAATGTCATAAAAATAAATAGAAGAGAATAATGATTCAACTAATGAAGTTCAATATTTCTTATACAACAACATTGTGAATTATTTGAATCAAATACCTAATCTAATAGTTAGTGATGATGATAGGATTCAACAACCCCCTAATAAAAAGGATAAAGGGGTTTCCTTTTCTATAACAACTATAGTGGGATAGGATAATTTCATGGTGAATGTTACACTTACTATCCACTATAGAACTGTAAATGTATTATTTGATTATGGATATACCCACTTTTTTAAATAAAATATCTTTCTAAGGATATCATGTCACAACCCCAATGATTTCATTTTGTGTTATTAGTAAAAAAATACTAATGGTACAATGATTTCAAAGTAAACTAGTTATCTCCAATAGAAGTGTGCGATAATATTCTTCCTACAAATATAATGATTCTATACCTAGTTAAAATTGATTTGATTTAGGGAATGGATTGTTTGTCTCTATATAGATCCTATATCAACTCCTAGGTAAGAGAAATCAAGCTTTATATTCTGAGTCAACTTATGATCATCTTTTGATGTGAGTATGAATATTAAATTCTAAAGGAATATACTTATATTATATGGGTCTTAATGACTATTCACGAGAGAGATTTAACTAGAATGATTTGTTTAAAGATCTACATCGATGATATAAATTTATTTTGGGATTATATTGATATATTTATTGAATACTTTTATACTATTTTCCTACATTGTGAATTTTATTTTTTAAAAGAACTCATACATGATGCGATACCTATTTTAAATACTCCTCATAAGATGTTCCAAATTGAGTTACAAAAATTAAAGAAGAAACTATAAGAGAATATTGATAAATGGTACATATTCCCATGTGAGTCCCCATGGGGTGAACCTGTTCTTTCTATTAAGAATAAATATGGGTAAATTCATGTTTTCATTGATCAACAAGAACTTAATAATATCAATATTTGGAATAATTATACATTACCAGGTATTGATTGCATTTCTGATCAAATGTATGTAAATTAACACTTTTAAAAGATTGAACTTCATAAATTGATGGTAAATAAAGAGGATATACTGAAGACAACCATCCATACATGGTATGGGAATTATGAATTTATAGTATGCCATTTTTAATTAACAATGTTCCCACCATCTTCATGGATCTAATGAATATATATTTTTACTAATTACCTATATTAGTTTATTCTATTATTTATTGATTATATTCATATATATTCAATGTGAAATGAATATCATCGATATTGTTTCGGGATTTTATTGAATACATTTAGGAAGGACATCTTATATGATAAATTTAGAAATTGGGAATTATGGTTACAAAACTTTTAATTTTTGTTTTAAATGGCATCATGAAATAGTATACAAGTAGATTCTTTAAATATGGAAATTATTGAAAAATGTCCTAGTCCAACTACAATGACTAAGATCCATAGTTTTTTTTATAATTTATGGATATTATAATTTCAATGTGAATAATTTCTCATAAATTTATAACTTACTAAACATATTTAAATAAAAGGGAGCCAAGTTCCTACAAAAAAATGAATATGGGGAAAATTTTAAGATGCTAAAAAGAGGATGGTAAAAAAAACAATGCTCACAATACCCTACATTGGAGAAGTGTTTATGATATATATTAAAGCATATTATACATGATTGGGATGAATACTCATGAATAATGACATGATGATAGCCTATTCTACACTCCAATTGTATATTCCTGAAAAATATTACACATATCATGATTTAGGGAATGAATTGGTATTTTTTTTGAAAATATGGGGGAATTATATTTATGTTGAAATATGTGATATATATACTAATAATGAAAATATTAAAGTAAATATACACACTGAATGATTTGAATATATTCTAAATTAGTTGGTTGAAATTTAATAAAGATAATGACTGTTCTATACACTATAAGCCTATGGAGGTGAACAAGGTGGCTAATGCTCTATGATGGATGAACCATGATAGTTTTTCAATGAAAAGTATTGAAAAAGATCTAATATTTATGTATTTAATAAATAAAAACATTATAATACTCTAGAATGGGGACATATCATATCGTTCTTAGATGTATGTTCAACCATGCACCCATATGAATATTGAAGAGGAGTAGAAGGAGGGTGCAGAACTACAGGATAAGGTGGGATGTGTTCCTATGTTTAACCATTATTGTAATGGAGTGATAAGTTTCTAAAAATGAGTATGTTCTCTGTCAATACAAATCTTTAAGAATGAGTTGTTGGATGAATCTCATAGGTCATCATTCTATATTCATCCCAAAATTATGAAGATGTATAAAGATATGAAAGAATATTTCTAGTGGTATAACATGAAAATGGATATTTTATAGTATGTATCTCAATTCATAAAATTTTCGTATGTTAATGATGAGAGACCAAGTTCTAAGGGGATTTTAAAACTATTACCCCTAAAAATATGAAAATAGGAAAATATCACCATGTAATTCATCAATGGACTTCCCAAAACATCTAAAGGGAATACTACTATATGGGTTGTATAAAATCTACATACGAAGATAAAAAATTTCATTGTTATCAAATAATATTTCTATATTGAACATATTTCCATGACATACATCATTGAGTTGGTAAGATTTTATTGGACACCACATTCTATTGTATCATATTGAGATCCAAGGCTAACCTTGAAGTTCTGGATAATTCTCCCATTGGCATTGAATATATATTTGAACTTTAGAAATACATATCATCCTTTTATATATAGTTTATCTAAGGGGACCATTTAAAACCTGGAGGATATGTTGATAATCATTTATATGTATTTCAAAGTTGGTTGGTATCAATAACATTCTTTGGTATAATTTTTGGCTTTCAAGCACAACAGAAGTGTGTGAATGGTATCAATAACTCATATTTTTAGTCTTAATTTTTGAAAAACAATATATATATATAATTAATTACACAATGAAAGCTAAATTTGTAACACCCCAATATTATATGATATATCAATTTTCAAATAATTTTAATTCATTCGATGTCTTCTGATACATGAAAACTCAAGTATAAATGAACCATAATATAGTATACCATTTTAAGATGGATGTTAAATTTGAAAAGTGAATATAAAAAAATTAATATTAATAGTTTTTGTGTAAATTTTTTTATACAAAAAATATATTAGTGACTAAATATTCAATTTTTATAAAGTTCCTAGATGCTTAAAAATAAAATTTTCCTTAAATTTTATTTATTACTTTTATGAAAAAAACCGAATTAATTTTTTCCAAATTTAGAATTATTTTTAAAAAAAATTATGTTAACTTTTAAAATAATAATTCCAAATTTATTTTCTAGTTAATTTTTGGGAAGTCTCTAACAATTTCTATTTTTTTGATGAATTATGAAAAATATTGCTCTCTATAGAAAACTATCTTATCTTTTCAATAATTTACAAAGTTATATTCTATTTTATAATTTTGTTAAAAAAATTAGTTACTTTAAATTATTAACAATTTGATTTTGTTTATTTTAATTAATTGTTTTTGTATTTTCTTATAAAAAATTTTTATACTTAAGAAATTGTTTTTCTTGAAAACCATTTTTCAATTAATTTTGTGACACTATTTTAGAACGAATTTCACTATATTTTAGATATTAAATTTTATAAAATGAATTTTTTATTTCGAATCATCTGGAAAAATGTTATTACTTAGGCCAGTGTCATTTTTTTCACAATGAATTTTAAAAATAGTAATAATTTGTCACCACGATAATGGCTAAAACATGATTACTAGGTGGGGGGGATTACACCAAAAGGTAAGGATATGTTTTATAGTTAAACAAATAAATATACTATTTTATATCCATATTTGAAAACAATATTATCCAAAATTTTAATATTTTTCCATATTGAATCATTTTTATTGAGAATGACATTATTTTTTTTTCACCGTCCAAGAATTTCAAAGTGTTTTGTCTCCCCCACTTATAAAAGGAAACCCATTCTGTCTCTTATCTACACAACTTCATGCCATATATATCTAACATAACCTACCCAATTATCACTTAAAATTACCTACCAATTATGTAGTGGTTCTGGTATTCTATGGAGACCATTCCAAGGGTCCTTAGAAAAGCATCTAAATGAGGCCCACCTAAGAAGAGGTAATAATCCTACCCAAAATATTTCTAATAATTTCTTCTTATACCTCCCATAAATTTATGTTATTAAATATAAGATAATATCATTATTATATTCAATATAATAAAATTTTATTATGATTATAGAAAACCATTGTCCACTCTTTATTTCATCGAATGGGATGTGGAATAATTGCCCATGCAGATATGCGGACTACCACCTCCACAGAGTGATTCAATTCACTTTCCGTCACCCAATTTCACGGTAGAATATTATGGTGGGTTTAATATTTATATATTATTTTTTATATTATTATGATTATATAATTATAATATCATATATTTTTTTCTTACCTTCCAATCCTTTGGAAGAAGATGGTGTCACACATGTGTACTGTGGACTACTAACTCCGTGAAGCAATGTGATCTGTTTTTCAATTCTGATTTACAAGGATAGTAAAAATAATATATTAAATTATTATATATAATATATATGATATAATAATTATTCAATAAAGGTAATTTATTATTTAACTTTCTCTCAGTTCATCCATCGAATTGTGAGAATAATGTTTATGCGTACGTACTGTTTACCATCTTCAGATGTAATTCATTTGTCATTATATTTATTTTATGGATGAATATAAATATATTTAATGAATATATATTATATTTCTGTTGTGATTAAATTTCAATTAATTATGGAACCATTATCAATGTACCAGGATTATAACTATGAAATCGAAATTCCATTGAAAAATAAAACAGTTAACACCTAGAAACGACTATCATAATAAGGGAATATTAATAAATGGGTGTCGAAAGGTTATTAGTGGATAATATATTATATTATAGGTGTTAAAATTTATATTTTATATAATTATAATAAATTAAAATTTATTACACATGTGGTTAAAGTGCTTTTGAAGTAGTTCAAACTCGAGATAAGTGATTAACGTCTCACTAATATTTTTGTGGGACACATGTCATATTCACCAACTATTTATTTTATGTGGTGTATATAATTGTAGTTAATATATTTTATTATTATTATCATGAAAATTATGATGTTACTAACATGCATATACATTCTATGTTTCATGAGTTTTTTATTCAAATGTTACTAAAGTTGTTAGCACTTTATTTTTCAATCTCATTGTTTATCTAGGTTGTTTATGATTAAGTTTATGATGATTAAATTTTTTGGACAATTTATCAATATTGAGATGAATTTTATTCTAATGTGTTCATTTATAGGGATTACATTTTTTCATCTAATTTTACTCTGTTTAATTACTCAAGATACAGAAAGAATATTTTTAAAGAAAATATACATGATTTAAGTTTACAGTTTAAAGTAATTTTTCATCCATATCTATATTTTCTAAAACTTTTTGAAATAATGTTTCTAATATTCTACAAAAAAATTAAACCAATTCTTATGAATGAATTAATTTTCCTAAATGTCTTAAAAGCATATATTTTTTTCATATTCTCAATGAGGAACTTCAGAATTTTTACCAAAAAAATGAATGGAATATTTTATCAACAAACATGGCTTGAAAACAATTATAAACCTTCATGAACATTTGATTATTTTAATCTTACTTTAAAATATTCAATGTTTCATTTTAATGAATATTGTTTCCTTAATAGTTTGTAAATTTTAATATTTTAAATAAGTGATTTCAAAGTGAAAAAGGTATTTTCCTGAATAAATGTTTTAGTGATCTGTTGGAGTCATTTTTTTCTATGAAAACATCCTTTGATATTACTTATGATTTACTGGGTATATAATCCAATGATACTATCCAATTTTAATAGTTGGATAGATTATGATGACGATTTAAGGATGACTCTATGAAACCCATTTCTTTTCCATGGGTTAATTAAGTTATGATGAAACCTTTATGATTCCCATTTGTTTTCTATGATTTATAATATGATGTTGTGATGAAATATTTATGAATTGTATTTCATTTCCATGGGTTATGAAATTATGAATGTTTATTGATATTATAATACACATATTTATGATTTTAATTATGTGTTAGGTGGATGAAAAATTATATAACCCTCAAATAAATTAGGTAAATATGGACATCTCAGTAGATAATAATAACTATAATGTGAAGTGAAATATTTTCAATAACGGAATCTATCCATTATAACAGTATTGAAAGTGAACCTTGAATAATCATATGTTGTAATGGAGAGTGAAACCTATCCACTATGATAGTCTTGGCAGTGATCATTGACAAAGAAACTATTTTCTATTCCTAGGATTATGCAATAAACATATATATTACGCCAATGTTATTATATCAATTCTCATGTTCTTTTATTCCTTTAAAATTAAAGTATTATGAAAAACCAAGAATTATGACATGATTCATGATTATAAAATATTATATTTTGGGTATAGTTTTCAAATTTTTAGCTCATGACATAATACCCTTATTCTCATGTTATACTTTAGTGGTCATTGATATCTCCCTTATTAAACCCTATTGAGAATATATGATCTTTATTTCTTATGATTCCTTTATCTATGATATGAAAAAAGGATTTTGGTGTGATTTTCCTTAGAAGGGTGATATTTGTGTTGAAATTAATGGGATATGGTTATTATCTCCTATGAATAAATTGTTTTTGTATCCTTGTTTCCATGGAAACTAAACCTACATAATTTCGGCATAGATAATAATGTTATATATTGAATATTAATCATATAAGATGTGGTATTTATGTATGAAATGTATGGGTCCCTTTGGTTAGTATTAAAGAAATGTTTAATTACAATTAGAAATTAGGATGATATAACTTTAGTGATATCGCATTTGGTAATACTATATATAGGAGAATGTCTTAAGTTGTTGTATGGAAATGAGAGTGGTCTTCCATGGAAAACATCACTGAATGGATACTACAAGTGGACATGGTTTTGGTACAGATTCCTCTAGGTGTAATTACCACAAAAACAGTTGGTTGAGTATTCTTAGGAAATATTCTTATGCACAATGGTTTTTGCCTCACTGCATACTTGGTTTAACACTCCCATGGGATATTCTAAGGTTAGTTCAAATTATGTTTTAGAACCATTATGAAGGATTTTAGTATATGATAATCATGAATGAACTACATTAAAAATATGTTTCCATTGATTAAAAATAACATTTCATGATTTATACATCCATTAAATAATTTTTCATGATTTTGTGGTTTCACTCAATGATCAATGTTTCACACACTTTTCCTTTTGGATTTAGTTAATGATTGGACCCAATGGAATCATGTTAATTATGAATGTAATAGAAGATGGAATGATTGTCCTCTTGAGAAAGAAAATGTAATGGGATGTGGATTGAAAAATGTTTTCACTATTCTCACAGAACTTTCTAAAGATATGAACTATATGAGTTTCTAAATGAGATAATGAATGATAAAAATTCTATTGAGTCCTTTATTTAGCTACATAAACATTATTTTAGTGGGTATTCTAATCAACTAGTTTCTAAGAAATGGATCAATAACAATTAAAATTTATTTTGTATTTTCTAGTGTTCAGAACATGAAAATTTTATTTAAGATTTTTATCATTTGAAAGGTGAATCACATCAATGGTTGAGTCTTATCAATAACCCAAGGAACATGAAGGAATTAGCTCAATGTAGTTGAATGAGTTTATGAGATTTATTTTCAATAACCACTTTAATCATATTATTTTAATTAAAATGGATAAGTAACTCCTTTTTCTAGAGTATAATTATGATGAATCTTTTAGTACCTATATAAAACGTTTTACAAGACCTGTGAGGTATACATATATTATTATCATCCAAGAAAAAAATTAGGATTGATCGATTCTTCAGTGGCTTAAAAACTAGTCTCTAATAGGAATGATCCACATAGAGATTTGGCAGATATTATTAAATAATTTGATGTGCTATTAAGTTGGAGATATAAATTGGGATTACCAATCAATTTCAGGGATCTAATAAAAAAAAGATAGAATTCATAGAAATTTATAAAATCAACACATAGAAAAATATGACCTTTCATTAACGCATGAATTGTGGAAGGAAACATAGAGAAACTTGTCTTATGAAGACTAGTAAATGTTTTATGTTTGGAAAATAAGGTCATCAGACCATTGGATACCTATTTTATTGAAATAAAAGTTTATCTAATGATGGAGAGAATAAACCATATAATGAACCACATATAGTCCAGTTAAATATTATTCTTCTCCCTCTAGTTAATTTTATGTTATATTACTGTTGAATTGGATTAATTTTTATAATCCCCACATTAATTTTTGTGTATGGTAAGTCACATTTGATATTCAAAACTAACCTATGATTTTATATCAGTGTGATGATAAATATGAAATTTCTATAAAAATTACATCTATTATATGGGTCTTGATTCACATTAAAATGTTTTTTATATCATATTGTTTTGTAGAAACTCAACATAAATGATTTTTCTATTGTGTGAGAGTTTTTTCATGTATTTTGGAAATAGTTTCCTTTTATTTATATAAATAATGAAGTTGATTTTACAATATAAATAATATTTGTTGCTACACATATTTCAAATTCACCATAGAGAATAAACCCTATTGATTTATACGAATTAAAGAAGTAACTCCATGAGAATCTCGATAAGGGATTCATTTGTCCCGGTACGTCATAAATTTATACTCCAACTCTTTTTAAGAATAAATATAGATCAATGAGACACTTTGTGATTATTTGGAACTGAAGAAGAACCCAATCAATAAGAAGTATATTCTAAACTATATTGATGATTTTTTGATACAATTAACAGATCTCAATACTTTTCAATAATTTATTTCATTTTATATATCATCAAATTTGAGTAAGAAGGAATATATACCCAAGAAAACATTCCAAATATGGTAAAAATGTTATGAATTTATAGTGCTACCATTTGGTATTTCTAATTCCCCTACCATATTCATAGATTTAATGAGTATAGTATTTATAGATTTCCTTAACTATTCTATGGTAATATTTATTAATGATCATCTTATATATTTAAATATCAATAAGTATCATGAATATCACTTGATCTTTTTTCTGAATCACAAAAAGAAGGAAAAATATATATAAATTTACCAAATGTAAATTTTTTCTAAAAAGGTTTCATTTTTGGGTTATATAATATCATGAAAGGATATATATATGGATCCTTAAAAGAAGGATGTTATTTAACATTATCCCAGACCAACCACTATGACTATGATCTATAATTTTCTTGGTTTGGAAAGATATTATTGAATATTTGTGAATAATTTATAATGGTTATCTAATACACTCACCAAGTTAACTCCAAAGGGATCCATGTTATTTTAGATAGATAAATTTTTAGAAAATTTCAATGGACTGAAGAAAATTTTAGCCATTTCACATATTCTTAAACTACCCAATATTAGAGAATGTATCGTGATATTTAGTGATTCATTAGAGAAGGTACAATGATCATTTCTCCCGAGGAATGTTATGGTGATAGTTTATTCCTCATGATAATTGAAGGTTCATGGGAAAAATTTCCCAATGCAAGATTTGGAGTTAGCTATGGTGTTTTTTCCCTGAGTATGGAGGAATTATCTTTATAGATAAATATGTGATATATATTCTGATCATACATGTTTAAAGTATATATTCTCTAAGAAAGAGTTTAATATTAACCCTAAAAGATGGTTGGATTTGATTAATGATAATGAATTCCCAATACATTTCCAAATTGGTAAAGTGATCAAGGTGGATGATACATTGAATCCAAATAATCATGGTAGATTATCTCTGATGAGGATTACTAATGATCTAATATTTATACATTTCAAAATAATGGATCTAGAAACATCGAAGTAAGGGTATGAATATTTTCTTGCCCAATAGAGTGATCAACCATTTATCCGAGTAAAGATTAAATAGGTATATAAGGGATGTTTATATTTGAAAAACTAGGTATAGAATTTTTTAAATTAAACCTTGAATGTGATGGAATGATAATGTTTAGGAATCATGTATGAATCCTACTGACACCGGAATTAAAGAAGGGGCTTTTGGATAAATATTATAGTTCATCATTATTTTTTTTTCCATGAATTATGATGATATATATATATCATTATGAATATTTTTATTAGGAATAAATAATGAGAGGTATTTTAGAGAATTTATCTTGGTTCTTTATATGTTAGAAAGTTATGGCTATGAGATAGAAGTGTAAGGGGACCTTACAACCATTACCTATACCATAATGGAAATTAGAAATCATCATCATTGATTTTTTCATTAGTCTCAAAAAAATCTAAATTATATAATTTTATTTGGGTTGTAGTCAATATACATATGATGTAATATCACTTTATTTATACCAAATTGGATTTCTCTCTTGATCAATTTCCCAGATTACTCTTTAGGGAAATTTTAAGGTTTATCGGAGTACTACATTCTTTTGTATCTAATTAGGATATGAGGATAACATTGATGTTCTAGAGGAGTCTTAATTATTCTCTTGATTTAGTGTTGTGTGTTAGTACATCTTATCACTCTCAAATAGATGGTATTTATAAGATAACCATTCAAAATCTAGATGATATTTTGAGGCCTTTTTGTATAGATTTTAATGGTATTTTATATGAACAACTTCATCTAATTGAGTTTTCATACAATAATAACATTCACTCAATCATTTATATGTGGACTTATGAATCTCTATATCGAAATAAGTGTAGATATCCAACATGATATGATGTAGTTGGAGAAAGAAAGCTATTGGAATTTGAGCTCGCCGAGGAAATGATAGAGAAAGTTAGATCTGTTCAACAATACATTAAGGAAGCTCAGAGTCGATGGAATAGTTATAATAAAAATCATCGAAGATAATTATAATTCATAGTTAACTAGGTGGTATTCTTGTGAATTTATCTTTGGAAGAAATTTATGAGATTTTGAAAGAACTGAAATTTGACCCCTTGGTATATTGGCCCCTTCAAGATTATTGATCGAGTAGAGATGAAAACATATCGGTTAGAGCTTCTAATGAACCTGTATCAAGTTCATGATGTGTACCATTTTTCTCTATTGAGGATGAACATAATTTATTCATCAAGTGTATTGAACATGAATGTTTTACAACTATATTATGATCTTTACTATGAAGAATAACTTATAAAAATCTTTTATCACACAGATAATGTAATATCAAGTAGGACTACACACATTGTTAAAGTGAACTAGATAAATCATAAATTTGGAGAAGCTACAGTGGATACTGAGGATGTGATGAAACATTGATATCCTCATTTTTTCATATCATAATGATGGGATTTCAAGATTCAAAATTCATTTTATGGGGAGTTAGAATGTAACACTTGAGTATTTCTTGAAATATTTCCTTTTAAATAAATTGGATTTATTTTATAACTTTTTACACACACAAACCCATGTACAATTGAAACATAATATAGTATACTATTATAACCATACCATTAAATAGGTGGAGTGAGTAACAATAACTCCATTTTTATAATTATGTATAAGTTTTTAGAAAAATAAATTATTTTAATATATAAATATTCAATTTTTAGTAAAGCCATTACATGCTTCAAGGATACATTTTCCCTCAAAAATGGTTTTCTGAATTTTTTATAAAATTATATAATAAATATTTTACAATTTAAAAAAATTTATTTTACACAGTGAAATTAATTTTAAAAATAAAATATTCAAAATTATCTACGATTAAATCTTTATCAATTGTATGAAAATATTTATTTTTTGATTAATAGTGAAGAATAATATTTTTTATTGAAAACTATATTTTTATTTCAGGAATTTTAATAAGGTTCATTTTTTTAAATGGATATAAAATGGAAATTAGTAAATTTATATTATTAATAATCAAATTAACTTCATTTAAATTAATTTTTTGTACATTTTCAAATAGAAACATTTTATACTCAAGAAAAATTTCTTGTTGGAAATTGTTTTGCATAGTGTTTTGTGAGTTTATTTTAAAAGTAATTTCTACTACTTTTAGAGTTTGATTATAATAAAATGGTTTCAATATTTTTAACCACCTGATAAAAATTTTGTAATATGTACACTTTAATTAATGGTCATAATTAATTGTAAAAACAGTAAAAACCTTTCACCGTAGTAAAGGTCAAGACAAGTTTAACTAGGGGGTGGGGTTAACAAAAATATAAAGGTATGTTTTCCAATTAAAATTGTATAAATTTAATTTAATTTACATATTTCAAAATCATCATATCATAACTTTTAATATCAATCAATTTAACTCATGTTGATCGAGTATGCATTTATTATATTTTTATATTTTTTGAAATTCCAAGTGTGTCCTCTCTAACACTTATTAGAGGACACCCCTCCTTTCTCTTATTTAAACCAGATTAATCCATATACCATGATTAAAACGGAAAATTTATATTATAAAATTCCTTATATAATATATATATATATATATGTTCTTAAAATTCTATTACAAGGGTCCTTAAGAAAAGATTTAAGTGAGGCCTACTTAAGAAGAGGTAATCATCCAACCCGACCTCTTTCAATTTATTTCTTATTTTACTTCGTCTTAATATTTTCCAATAATTATAAAATAATAACTTAATTATACAAAATATAACTAAATATTATTATGATTATGGAATGACCATTATCTAGAAAATATTCCATCAAATGGGAATTGAATATATCGCTCGTGCATGCGTGTAGACTACCACCACCACATAGTGATACAATTAATTTTCCACAACAATCATTATTATTTGGTTATTATAATTGGTTTAGTATTTATATATGATATTTATAATTTTTTTTAAATTATAATATCACATATACTTTTTTATCTTCCAATCCTTTGGAAAAAAACTAATGTCGCTCATGCATACCTATGGACTGCCATGTCCATGAAGCAATGCGATTCATTTTTCATTTCATATTAACATGTATGGTGATTAGAATAGATGTAATGAATATATATGATTTATATGATACAATAAATATTCATTAATTGTGAATTATTACGTGTCTTTATTTCATTCTATCAATTAATAACTGAAAGAAACTTTCATGCATACATAGAGATTATCATATCATGGAACGATGTAATTCATTTTATTATATCTATACTTTATATGTAACACTATATATATATATATAATTAATATATAACATATTTATATCTAGATTAAAATTATTTAAATTATTGAACCATGATCAAAGTATAAATACTTTATTTACTGAACTAAATTTCATATAAAAATAGAAAAATTAAAACCATGAACGATGATTTTAATAAGGATTTTTTAATAAATGGGAATTAAAATTTTATAAGTGGATTATATGTGACATTATAAAAATGTTAATGAATTTGATATAAAATTTTAATAAATTTAAATTTATTATACAAAAGGTAAAAGTGCTTCCAAAGAAATATGAACACAAGATATGATATTTTTGTCTCACATTTCTTTTTGTGAGACACATTCCATATTCACCACTTGTTTCTTTCACGTGTTGTATATAATTCCCATGAATGTATTTTATGACTATCATCATGAAAATAATGGGTATATTAATATCCTTATCTGATAATCTCTTTCATGTGGTTTTGATATTAAAGTTACCAATGCGGTGAGGGATTTATGATACAATGTTAATTATTATCAGTATTATTTATGAATAAGTCTACAATGATGAATTTTTATAACCCATATCTCAATAACCCCATGAATATTTTTATCCTTTGGTAATTTATGTTTATTTCATGATTTTATTTCATTTTACTCTCCTAATTTAATCAAAAGGATGAAAGAATATTTTTAACAACAAATAAATTTGTTTCTATATTCGGTTGAAAATAACTTTTAATCCATATAAATATCTTCTAAATTTTTTTTCAACAAAGTTATTAATATTATCCTCTGATTTTTCATGTGATTTTTATTGCCACAACCCATCTTAGTGGGGCCCATGCTGTGACTCCCCCTATCCCACCTACGATAGGTTAAGGGAAGGTGATTGGCACCGAGTAGGAATATCCCACAAATGGGATATATTTTCATTAGTACCTATACAATACAAAACATATCCATGCCAACAAACTCTAAAATTCGAGAAACAACATAGTAAAAAATTCACCCATAAACTAAGATACCAACCACAAAGTATGAAAATAGGAAAACTAGAAAGTAAAAAAGGCCAGATCACAAGACCACCAAAACAAAAGTCTACCATAGTGAATGTACAAGTGGCTAAAACTTAGCCACATAATACACTACCTGAAGGGTATGTGTAGGATAGGTGTATTAGGTCATAGGAGTTCCCATCACCTATTTTATCACTCTAAGATCCTCCTGGTCCTAGTCCACCAAGGATTCCGTCAAAGCATTGACCGTCTATATAAGACATGACATGTGTGGGAAAAGTCCATTCCTAGGTGAGTAAAATGATTCTTAGTAGGACACCCCAAAACCACAAAGGTAATACCACTAAAAAATACCTGAAGTATACCACAATGGAAACAAACAAATTACACCACAATGAAAACACATGAAGTACACCATAATGGAAAAACACGAAGTACACCACAAAGGAAACATAAAAAGTGTAATCAATATAGTCATCTCACAGAGGTAAAATTCAAAATCACAAAGATAAGGATTTTCAATTGTATTCCCCCGATATATCAGTCTCTATGACACTAGGAGTGTCTGTGGTTTACTGAGCATCGATGGCACATGGAGGGTTGATGGGACATAGAGCGTCAACGGAACCCAAAGTATTGATGGCACCCAAGGCATCGATGGCGCACATAACATCGATGGTGCAGAGAGTGTCGATGGAGCATAGAGTTTTGATGGTACATGAAGCATCAATCGGTCAAGAAACACCGAAGTCACGTAGTCACCATAATCACATAGTCACATCTAGTCACATGATGCCACTCATAGGGAATTTTTTTGGGGAGAACATACTCCTCAAGCGATTAGGCTATAAAAAAACTTCTATAAAAACTCACTTAAAATAACTCAAAATCACAATCTAGTCATAAGTGTCCCAACTTTGCATCTGGCTCATCAGACAAACACAATGTTTGAAAGTAGTGATTATTTTTCTAAGAAGGTCTGACCAAGGTCCGATCCGGCTCGTCGCACCCGAGCCAACCTGACCCAGTTTGGCTAGCCCAAACTGGCTAGCCCACTGAGATGGATCACTGGGCGGGATGGAATTGGCCCACTACGCCGTCTAGAATCATATGGAGCCAGTTGAGTGGCCTAGATTATCTGGTCAGGCCCATGTTGTGGGCCTGTTTACTCCGCCAGATGCGGCCTGCCCTGGCCTTATCCCATGGTCCACTCAACCAGCTTTAACCACATGGCTTCCACATCTCACTCCCACTATCCTGTTACCCTAACGTGGTCACAGTCTCCTTCCACCGCTAAAATAACCTCCTTCTACGTCCCCTAGTTTCCACAAATGTCCTCCGCCACCACGAGCTCCCTTCGATGTGGTAATGCTTGGATCATGTCCCACCATCATCATTGATGGCTTCCTCACCGACAACCCATCCTGCTTCCCTCCGCTTAGGTGGGACACCCCTATCAATCCAGTGCTATCACTCCCTCCAGCCACCCAACTGGAAGCCTTGCCATGCCACGCTCTTCCTGAACTGGCTGGAGCTGCTGCCTTCGGCCACCACCGCCATCACCCTCCACTGCCATAGCCTTGCACCGCCATCACACCTCCGTGGTGAATCAAGGAATCAATCCTCAGTTCATATTTCTTACATACGGTTTCAAATGCATAGACTAAAGGTGAGGAACCCACATAGAATGAGAGTGGTTGAGGGGAGAGATAAGGCACAAAGAATTCCCAAAAAATGGATCTTGGCCTTATTCATGTTATCCTGGATCCATTCTTGATATAAGGTTTAACAAAGAATAATAATAGAAAACCACAAAGATCTGCCTCCCTTTTTAAAACCCACCATATTTTATCCATCACGTAAAAATAGATGAACCACGGATCAACCTGTTATTGGTTTGGTCCACATTTTTTGTTTGAATATATTAATGGGTACGAAAAATCATGAAGATAATAAACACCCTACCTCGTGGTTGGAATAGTCATTGTCAAAGATAAGAGGTCCATGGCATCGATGATTTGTGATTTTCCATCATTCTTCATCGAGAGAGTTTCCTTCCGTACCTCAGGAGAATGTCAGGGTTATTGTGATCATGAAGAAATCTTATCAAAGGTTTCATTAAAAAGAAAAACTCCACTTCATCCTATAAAATATTTTTATTAAAATATTTTAATGATGGTTATGTCCAATTTCTAACATTCATAGTATACCCACGCCGGTCGATGATAGGCCCCACCTTAGGTAAATTCAGGGCTCTGAATGTAATAGTTCTCCAATATTTCTGATTTAGCAACCCATTTAGAAGTTATTCCTATTAATAGGAGAAACTATGCCCGTGCTATGTAAAAAACATAAAATTTTTCTCCGTATTATTCTTGAAACATCGGGCCTCACAATTTCATGTCAACTCAGCACCTGGTATTGAAATTTTCCCAAATAATTTATAATAATAAAACTAGAGAAAATTAGAGTCCTTACATTGTCCCCACCTTTGGGATTTACATCCCCAAAATCCAAAATAATAGATAATCAACAAAAAGATGAGGTTATTGAGCATGAATCTAAGCCTACCGATCAAAATTACTCTACCGGAGATTCCCATGATACCACTGAGAATGCACCAGAGTAATCAAATTCCCATGAAGGATATGTTTATGTGAATACTTGATCTCCACCAGGTACTCCGCAAAAGTTTCCCCATCATCAATTTCCAACTTGCCCCAGTCGATGATGTGCGATGGATCATCCTTGTATCTCTTCAGCTGCGACTCGTGGAAGAAATCATGTACCTGGTGCAACATTGGGGAGGGGGGGGGGTAGAGATTGGTGGTATTCCAACTCAAAACTTCTACCCAAAATCTAAAAATGGCTGATGCATCTTGGAGATAACTTGTCACCCGTACTAAATCTCCGTAATCCCCATCAAGGTGAGACCAAAAAGAATACAATGTCTCCATCCCTAAACTCTAGAGGCATCTGTCTCTTAATAGTATATGACTTCTTCCATATTTGTGTAGCTCTCATCCACTCCTAGATGATCTATACCTTCTATGTGGTTTCCTGTACCAACTTTGGACCCATGAGTGAAGACCCACTAGGTCTGTCTCGCGTTGTGGTGACTTACATGATCACCTGTACAAGGCCTCAAATGGTGCCATACCAATGGTGGATAGGTAGCTACTTTTTACACAAACTCCACCAGTGGTGGGTATCCTCCCAACTATGGAAAAAGTTAGGGATGAATTCTTATAACATGTCCTTAAGAACCTGGATGGTCCTCTCTGTATGAGGTTGAAACACCGTTCTCAAGCACAACTACATCCCAAAGAGTTCTTCCAATCCCTTCCACAACCATGATGTGAGATCTTCATCAAAATATGAGATGATATTAGATGGAACTCCAAGAAGTAAAACTATCTCCTTCACGTAGATTCATCCCATGCTCTCTAATGAAATCTATTCATAGATTAGTAGGATGTGGTCCGACTTGGTGAGTCGGTCATTTATCATCCAGATGTTATCATGCCCCCTGGACATCCATGGTAAACCAATTATGAAATCCATCAATATACCATACCATTTACACTATAGAACCTCATGTGGTTGGGTCTTTCCTGCCAGAACCTATTATAGAACCTTCACTTGCTGGAAAGTGAGGCATCAAGAAACAAAATCTGCCACCACCTTCTTTATACTCGACCCCCAGAACTAACGTCAGAGGTCCTGATACATATTTTACACTCCTGGATGTACTACCAAAGGGTAAGTGTCAAACAACCTCATGAACACCTCCCACCATATCACTAGTACTAATGTGAACCCTCTAAAGAGAACAACGTTCTCCCCACATATCGAATATCCATCAAGGCCATTCCCTGTGGACAATTGGGAACGTTAGGTATGACATTCGATATCCCCATGATGTGACTCTCAGAATTTTTGTAAGAGTGGAGGGGTGATAACCATTAATTATAGGTAAGATACTCCATATCTATCATCAAATGATATATGTAATGCCACCAACTACTCTAACGCCTCACTCAACAACTGCAAGTTGGATCTCCTGCTGAGAGAGTCGGCCACTATATTACCCATCCCAGGAGTATAGAATATCTCAAAGTCATAGTTCTAGAGTAACTCTAGGCATACTATTGGCCTCATGTTTAGATCATTCTGAAATAACATATACTTGGGAGTCTTGTGGTCTGAGTAGATAATATACCACTCGCCCATCAGGTAGTTTCACCACCACTTCAATGTGACGACTACCACTGCTAGATCAAAATCATGGGTCACATAGTTCTTCTAATGATTCCTCAAATGGAGTGAACCATTAGAAATAACCACTTTCTACAGCATTAGGACACAACCAAGTCTGGTACCTGATTATCACAGAACACCACGTACTCAATAAACTCCTCAGATAGTCTCTAGATTGGGGCACTCGTCAATATTTTCCTCAACTCCTGAAAGGAAGGATGCCACTTCTCTGTCCACATGAAAGGATTCCCCTTCCATATCAAGGATGTAAAGGGTGTTTCTACTTTGTAAAGGATGGGTAAAAACCCCTCATAGTACCCAACCAAACCCCGGAAACTCTACATCTCGGTAAAGCTCCTAGGTGGATCTCAAGCATGCACTGCTTCAATCTTTTTCGGATCTACTAGAACTCCAGCATCTGAAATGATGGGTCCCAGAAAGTGGACCTACCGAAACCAGAACTGACACTTTGAGAGCATCTAAAAAATATGGTTCTCTTGTTGTCTATTTTAGAACATCCTCATATCTATTTCATGCTCCTCATCGAACACTGAGTACACCAGAATTCCTCATCGAAGAACACAATGAACTGGTCTGTACAAGGCTGGAAGATCCTATTAATGAGTCCCAAGACCATTATTGGGGTGTTATTCCTGCCAAACCGCATCACTAAGAAATTATAGTGGCCACACCGACATACGATGTATGTATTCAATACATCAACATCCCATACATGAAACTGATGATAGATAGATATGAGGTCTAACATTGAGAACCACCTCGCTCCATTAAGCTGGTCGAAGAGGTCAGAAATCCTTTATAGTAGATACTTATTCTTCACGGTCACCTGATTCAAGCGCTGGAATCCCACACATAATTTGATGCTCTTGTTTTCCTTGTTGAAAAAATAAGGTCACCCAAGGTGAAACACTGGGTCTCACGTAGCCCTTCCCCTGCAAGTCCTCTTGTTGTACCCTTAACTCACAAAGCTCATGGGAACCATCTGACATGCCAGTGTAGAGATCAGTTCCGTCCCAGGGCACAAATCAAGGTATAAGTATACCTATCTATGGGGAGGAAATCTAGGGGAATCATGGGGAAAGTCATCCTACAACTCCACTACAACTATTGGAAATTGAGGAATCACCACATCTACTGTACCGAGGGTCAGGCTAGCCAATTGGTCCGTAATCGACTACACCCTTATATGTATAAGTCCATCCTATGCTGCATGTGTTTTATTTTCCCAAAAAATGAAAACCCCATCCCTTCACAATGAACACACCACACTCTATACCTAAAACAGTCAATCTGGGCATCAAGTGCTGATAACCATTTCATACAAAGACTATAGTTGTAAGGCCTCTATTGTAACAACCTGAGATTTTATGAGAATTATTCTTTTCAATTTCTTTGATGTCTTGTATTGTAAGCGACACCAAAATTAGCTTGTTCAATATGCAACACCATATACACAACACTATTCTTGTCTCACGTTATATAAAATTTCAAGTTCGTTTGATAGAAGTTATTCTACGCAACATTGAGTGTATATATATGTATATATATATATATATTCAATATATAAATGAAATACGGCTGGATTATATTATACCCAACAACAAAGGAATATTGCACTACCCACAACCCTAACTTGGCTTGCTTTACACGCAATTGAGACCTTCCACTATAGCGTGTGATGTACGCAATACCGAGTTTCACTAAACAATGATATGTTATTAAAATATTATATAAACTAGCCGTTATGAATAGTAATACCCACTCTTTGAAATTTTATTTTTCAAAATGGACTTCATTTTTGGATTCAGAATATCGAAATTAGCCTAGGCTGAATTTTTGGTATTTTTCTAAAAACTTTCAATTTTTGATGAATAGTGAAAACAGTGGGTTACTATTTAAAAACTGACCTATTATTAAAATAATTATTTGTTTTATTTAAATTTATTTTAGGTAAAAATTGATACATAATACCTATATAAGTTTAATGTAATTCATTGGAGTACTTTTATGATAATTTTAGATATATAAAAATTTTATTGAACTTTTCACCGTCTTTTACCTACCTCCTAGGAGCTTTTTGAAGCATACAGAAAACATAATTTTACCGCTTCTGTGAGTGGAATTTTGAAAATCCGAGAGAGACGGTTAATATTAAGGAGTAAAATGTGATTCAATAAGAAAAAAATAATTTTTGTTGAATAGTAACTTTTTACTTTTATTTACCACGGTTAAAAGTAAATAGGGTAATTAAGGGTAAAAATGATATTATTATTACCCTAATACATGTCCTAATTCTACTGGATAAGTTTAATTTGACAAAAAACAACCTTAGGAATAAAATATTTCCCTTTAGGTCCACTTGGATTAGATTAGGACATTTATTATTATTTTATTTAAAGAAGAGTTAAAATAGTTAAAATTAAGTTTTAATAACTAAAACATATTTAATATAGGATTATACATAAGATAAATTCGACTATAAATTTTCATTATAAATATAAAAATATTTCCTACGTAATGGTAGTTTATTTATTATTTTTAGACATTAAATATTTTAATTTATTTATGACACAATGGTGATCCAGTAATTACCTAAATAATGAAATATTAAAATAATTGATATTATAACTACCCAAATAAATGTAATCTGAGACTTTTTATGAATTACACAAATTTTATAGGTTAATATGACATCTTAGTATTTATTTAATTAAATTTTTAGAACTAATCATGTTGTTATGATTTTCACAAAAAGAAATTACCAAATAGTGTCAAAATTGACATAAAATAGTTTTTAAAACAAATATTATATTATTAATTGTTATTTTATTCCTAAAAATCGAAGGGTCGGCCAAATGACTTAGATAAGGTTTTATATATTAATAATGAACAAATTGGGGTTCGTTTGTCTTGTTATAGTAAGTTTATTAACCATATAGTGTACGAAATCAATAAGACACGGAAAAAGTAAAATTATTTAACTTAGAGTTAAATCTAAATGATAGGGTTAAAATAGTAACCAAAACTTGTCTAAAATATATTGGATGAGAGTATTTTAACCCATAACCACCTTATCTTCTAAATAAATCAATTTGGAGCTATTATATACCGAATATGACTTTATTATAAAATAATATTTTATGTTTTTCCAAAGGTTCCCCTCCCCTCCCTTATAAAAAGGGCACCCCTTCCCTCTTCTCTTCACACGCATTTGAGCCTTGAAGCTCAGAAAACCCTGCCAATTCCTTTTCTCAACCTATCTATTTACATCATAGAGGTACTGGTCTTCTCAAAAGACCAAATCTAGTGCCCTAATAAGAAGTTTAAAAGAGGTGCGTCGAGGAAGAGGTGATCTCTTCTACCGACTCTTTCAAGTTTATTTCATTTTCTACTTCCTCTTATTTAGTTGTTTCATTATAAAATAATAACATCAGTATTACTTATATACTGATATGTTATTATATATATGAAACAACCCTATTTCACCTTCTATCCATCCTACGGAAAATGAAATCACCGCGTGTGCGTACGTACAGAATACCGTCTCCACGCCGTGGTGTAATCAGTTTTTCCACCAACACCTTACATGGATGGGTATAATGGTGTAAAGAATAAATATATATAATTATTATAAAATCATACTGATTTTATGATATTATATCATCCACTACAATACCATTCAATAAATATGGGAATGATATCATCGCTCATGCGTACGTACGGATTACCGTCTCCACGACGAGATAAGATTAATTTTCCATGTTAACAATTCAAGAATGACTATAAAGTATATATAATAAGTAATCATGAAATATATGAAATAATAATTCTACTGTATTTATGTATATATATATTTATTTCATCTACTTAATTCCATTCAATTAAATAAAGAAACAAAAAACAGCATTCATGCGTACGTACGGCCTACCGTCTCCATGAACGGAGTATTTCATTTCATTCACCTATCTATTATATATATATATATAAAATATATATGATATATAAATCCTGATTTACATTCTGGAATTAAGTAAATCATGATATATGTTATAATAATATCATGAACAACAAGTCCAAACACGTACGACAAATGAAAAGAATATTACCACAAACGTTGCTTTAATATGGAATTGACAAATGAACGGGTAATATAAATACATAAGTGAACCATATATGATATCATAAATATTATTATGATTCTGTTACAAGTTAATAGTATGTTTAAACCCACTATATAGGAGTCTCGGACAAATACAAAAGAAATTGAACATAAGGTAAGGGATAACTTTTCCAATCTTTTTTTTATCCGAGATTGTTTCTTTGTAAGTATTTTCTAGGGTTATATTTATCATCAATGTCCCTATTTTATAAAAATGGTTTCATGTATTTTTAATGTCTATTTTACAATTTTTTGACTTTTACTACATGGTATGTAAGGAATCTTTCTTTTGATTAACATACAAGGTACTTTTTTGAATTTTCCGGCCAAAGTACGTGAAGAATGTTTTTTTAACTTATACGACACGAACTGATTTTTACGGTTTCATAACGCCTAATTTTCATAAAGCTTACTTTACAAGATTTCATGATTATTTTCAAAAAAAATTCCTTTTCTTTTAAAATCACATGGTATTTTGTGAAAAGAAAATGATTTTGAAAAGAAAGGATATTTTCCTCAAGAATTCATTTCAAGTGTTTTATCAAAACCAATTTCCATCTAAGATGACATTAATTCATATGTGTATGTTTCAAGTATAATGTCTCTATGATTTAAATGGTATCAATTTTCTTTTGATGAAATGATAAACATTTGTCTTATATGCATTATGTTATGATGGGATGATGTTTATGAAACCCATTTTATTCTTTGGGTTATGATGAATGATTTATGTTTATGTTGTGGCACACGTAAGAATGATTTCATTATGATATGGGTGGGACCTATATCTACCTCCAATGAAATGGGTAAAGATATATATCTCATGAGATAGACATGTCTGGAACGATAAGTTAATCCGGTTCAGTGATACAGGACTGGAACATGGAGTGAACTCGATTCCGAAAGGGACTTTGTCCACGAAGAGGGTCTTGGCAGCAATGCCTTGGCTACTATGGAAATCATATCATGTGCTTAATGGTTTTCCACAATTAAATGTTTTATTTCAATGCTATTTTATCATGATTGATGTTCCTTTATGATATATTCCTTACATACTTCCAAGATTTATGTCTTTTCTCAAGATTTTGATGTTTAGATTTTATGTTCAAGTTTTTGCATTCAAATGTTTATGGATTGTTTTATGTTCTCTATGTTTATGATTACCGAGCATTTGAGCTCACCCTTTTTATGTTTTATTTTCCCTAGGATATAAAGAAAGGTTTTAGGTAAGAAAACCAAAAGGGTAAGATCTTTATGGGAGATGTTGAAGATCTTTCACCATGATTAGAAGATTACGTTCCGAGTTTCAAAAGACACTAAACAAATACGGTCTTCGAGCGTCTGTTTTTGTCATGTATTAAGTATTACACAAAAGTAATGTAATGTCCATATACATCAAGCTTTGGGACTCTACAGTTGGTATCAGAGTGAAGGTTTAGTTAACCTTTGAAAACTAGGATGTGAAAATTTTAGTGAAATCCATAGAGATATTTCTAAGGTATGTCTAGGGATGTCCCCCAGGATAAGTATACGTAAAGATTATAGTCCTAGAATTACAGTAACGATCTTAGAATTTAACCTAAGATGTTAGATATTGATGGTACTCCCCCTTTATTATGTTTTTTTCGCTAGCATGATATTTGCCTCTCACACTATTCTTTTTGGGTTTTAGAAAATGGCTGGAAACATGTAGATTCACGATAATGGAGGATATGATGGACAATGGAATGATATTCTTCATGAGCAACCAAATGAAACAGGATTTGGAAGTCCAACCATCGTTATTATGCCTAATCAGCAATCTCATAATATGATCAATAATCTAAACATTGGTAAGTTTTCTGACTCATATAATAAAAGAATGATGGACTTTCCTGATGATCATAAAGTAAAAAAAGTTCAATTTCTCCCATGTAAATCATGTGGGAAGAGGCATCAAGGAGAATGTTTCAAAGGAACTAGAAGATTCTTTGGGTGCGGAAAAGAAGGAAACAAGTCCAGTAAGTGAAAATGAAAAGGTTCAGTTAACACCATGGATAAGGATAATGGTATTTCTACGACATCAGTAATGATTATATGTTTTAAATGTAGAATGTATGGGCATTATGCAAACCAAATCCCTAAGGGGAAATCTCATGAAGAGAATCAACATGGTCTTATGGGTAGTTTTTATGTGGATGATGATGAGGAGACTAAAAATGATATATGAGATGGAAGAAGTGTTGAAGCTTGGTCAATGGTTTAAGAAGGTAGTGGAATGATTGTATATTTATCAAGAGTTATGTTGTATTGGTAATTTAATGGTACTATGGAATAATGAAACATCTAAGGATTTTTACACTATTGTGTTTCTTAAATTATTTGAAAGTATATGTTGAATGGTACTGGTAACCATGAAATGTTATTCATATATTTTTGGAAATATTATGATATACACATAATGAAGGGATAAAGAGAAAATGATATTTTGATAGTATTCATGAGCTCATGACTGATATAAGGACAAAGTGATATCATGGTTCAAGTAGATAGAAGTTTTTGGATTTTGGTATGTGGAATGAGTTAACTTTTGATAGCATTCATGTTTTCGCTAAGGTTCTATGGTAATTCATGTTTCAAAAGAATACATGATTAAGGTATTCACATGTTTAAAATATTACCAACAAGATATATCTTAAGATATATGGGAGATACATGATGGTATTCACATGCTTGAAATATGACCTCTCTAGTAATCATTTTATTTATACTATGAGATTAGATAAATGTATTTTGGATAAGCCAAAATATTGGAATGGATTATGTTGGACATAATATAATATTATTTAAGGATAGATATTGTTTTTCGATATTATTTATGGAATGTTATAATAGTATAGTTTTAGAAAAAGGACAACCCATAGGACGAGCGACAACCCATCGCGTCAGATAAGGATGTGGGAATCGAACTCACAACTGAAGTACGACATGCCTTTATCACATACCACTGTCATACAAGATGTCCCTAGTTAGTAGAAACTAGTTTTATTTTATGAAGCGCTATGATAGATGAAGTATAATTCCATTTTAGCAACCATATATGATTAATCTCAATATAGACAGACTTATGTATATTTAATAAATTGTGCTAAACCTTTTGCGATAGAAATAAATGGAATGACATATCATTCTATCTCATGATCTACTAACACTTCACGAATGACAAATTCAACTTCATTTATTTAAGAGATGAAGTGGGAATTTTTCAAGGAACGAACAACGGTGAGAGTTTACCACAATCAAGTAAGTATTTATTTTAATTCAACAATTTTTCAGCATTAGGGGAATGATCTTGAAAACTAAACATGTTGTCCAAGTACCCTCATACCTTATAAATTAAATGGAAACTTAGGCCATCACAAATTTATGGCTTTGTAATTGATGTCTTTTTCATAGACTTGTTCTCTGCCACTCTCCATCAGAACTTGATGGTTAGATTTATCTTCCATATTCATATTTTAACCTATGTTCTCCTATGTGGAAACCCAGTGATGAGTTAATTTGGGTAAATGTTACATTTCATACTTTAGTGTTTTAAAGTTATTTTTTATTCCTTTTTACGATGTGGGTTTCTATGAAAGAAACATTCAAGTAGTAAACCATTTATAACCCCGAAGAATTTCGAGGTCGAAATTCATTTTAAGGGCGGTAGAATGTAACAACCGAAGATTTTATGAGAATTATTCTTTTTAATTTCATTGATGTCTTGTGTTGTACGCGACACAAAAATTATCCTTTTCTATACACAACACCGTATACGCAACACTATTCTTGGCTCGTGTTACACAAAATTTCAAGTTCGTTTGATAGAATTTATTCTAATAAACATTGAGTATATATATATATATATTCAATGTATAAATGAAATACGGTTGGATTCTATTATACAAAACAAAAAAGGAATCTTGAACTACACACAACTCTAACTTGGCTTGCTTTACATGCAATCACAACCTTCCATGATAGCGTGCGTTGTACGCAATATCGAGTTTCACTAAACAACGATATGTTATTAAAATATTATATAAACTACCCGTTATGAATATCAATACCCACATTTTGAAATTTTATTTTTCAAAATGGACTTCGTTTTTGGATTCGGAATATCAAAATTATCCTAGGGGGAATTTTTGGTATTTTTCTGAAAACTTTCAATTTTTGATGAATAGTGAAAACACTGGGTTACTATTTAAAAACCGACTTTTTATTTAAATAATTATTTATTTTATTTAAAATTATTATAAGTAAAAATTGATACATAATACCTATATAGGTTCAATGTAATTCATTGGAGTAATTTTATACTAATTTTGGATATATAAAAATTTTATTGAACTTTTCACCGTCTTTTACCTACCTCCTAGGAGCTTTTTGAAAACATACATAAAACATAATTTTACCGCTTCTGTGAGTGGAATTTCAAAAATCAGAGAGACTCCATTATTATCAAGGAGTAAAATGTGATTCAATAAGATAAAAATAATTTTTGGTGAATAGTAACTTTTTACTTTTATTTACCATGGTTAAAAGTAAATAGGGTAATTTAGGGTAAAAATGATATTATTATTACCCTAACACATGTTATAATTCTATTGTACGAGTTTAATTCGACCAAAAATAACCTTATGAATAAAATATTTCCCTTTAGGTCCACTTGGATTAGATTAGGACATTTATTATTGTTTTATTTAACGAAGAGTTAAAACAGTTAAAATCAAGGTTTAATAACTAAAACATATTTAATATAGGGTCATACATAAGATAAATTCGATTATAAATATTCATTATAAAGATAAAAAGATTTCATACCTAAGGTTAGTTTATTTATAATTTTTAGACATTTAATAATTTAATTTATTTATGACACAATGGTGATGCAGTAATTACCTAAATAATGAAATGTTAAAAATAATTGGTATTATAATTACCCAAATAAATGTAATTTTAGACTTTTTATGAATGAAACGAATTTTATAGATTAACATGAAATGTTAATATTTATTTAATTAAATTTTTTCGAAATAATCATGCTGTTATGATTTTCAAAAAAAAAAATCAATTACAAAATAGTGTCAAAATTGATATAAAAAAGTTCTTAAACAAATATTATATTATTAATTGTTATTTTATTCCTCAAAATCTAAGGTTCAGACAAATGACTTATATAAGGTTATATATATTAATAATTAACAACTTGGGGTTCTTTTGGCTTGTTATAGTAAGTTTATTAACCATATAGTGTAAGAAAACAAGAAGACACGGTAAAAGTAAAATTATTTAACTTAGAGTTAAATCTAAATGATAAGGTTAAAATAGTAACCTAAACATGTCTAAAATATATTTGATGAGATTATTTAGACACATACCCACCTTATATTTGAAATAAATCAATTTGGAGCTATTATAAACCGAATATGACTTTATTATAAAATAATATTTTATGTTTTTCAAAAGGTCCCCCTCTCTTCCCTTATAAAAAGGGCACACCTTCCCTCTTCTCTTCACACCCTTTTGAGCCTTGAAGCTCGGCTAAACCTTGTTAATTCCTTTTCTCAACTTTTCTAGTTACATCATAGTGGTTCTGGTCTTCTTAAAAGACCCAATATAGTGCCCTAAGAAGACGTTTAAAGGTGGTGCGTCGAGATAGAGGTCATCTGTTATACCGACTCTTTCAAGTTTCTTTATACTTATACTTCCTCTTCTTTAGTTGTTTCTTTATAATGTAATAACATAAGTATTACTTATATACTGATATATTATTATAAATCAGCGCGCGTGCATACGTACGGAATACCGTCTCCACACCGTAGTGTAATTAGTTTTTCAACCACCACCTTACTTGGATGGGTATAATGGTGTAAATAATAACTATATATAATTATTATAACATCATAATGATTCTATGATATTATATCATCCACTCCAATACCATTCAATAAAAATGGTAATGATCTCATCGCTCGTGCGTACGTACGGATTACCGTCTCCACGACGCGATGAGATTCATTTTCCGTGTTAACAATTAAAGAATGATTATAAAGTATATATAATAATTAATAATGAAATATATGACATAAAAATTCTACTGGATTTATATATATATATGTATTTCATCTACTTAATTCCATTCAATTCAATAAAGAATCAAAAACTAGCGTTTATTCGTACGTACGACCTACCGTCTCCATGAACGGTGTATTTCATTTCATTCACCTATCTATTATATATATATATATACAGAATATATATGATATATAAATCATTATTTACATTATTTAAGTAAGTAAATCATGATATAATTAACAATAGTATCATGAACAACAAGTCGAAACACTTACGACAAATGAAAAGAACAGTACCCCAAACGTTACTTTAACATGGAACTCAAAAATGAATGGGTAATATAAATACATAAGTGAACCATATATGATATCATAAATATTATTATGATTCTGTTACAAGTTAATAATATGTTTAAACCCACTATACAAGAGTCTCGGACACATATGGAAAATATTGGACATATGGTAAGGGATAACTTTTCCAATCACATTTTTATCTGAGATTGTTTCTTCGTAAGTATTTACTAGGGTTATATTTATCATCCATGTCCCTATTTTCTAAAAATGGTTTCATGTATGTTTAAATCATTTTTTACCAATTTTTTACTTTTACTACATGGTATTTAAGGAAACTTTCTTTTGATTACCATAATAGGTACTTTTTGACTTTTTCGGCAAAAGTACGAGAAGAATGTTTTTTTAACTTATACGGCACGAACTGATTTTTACGGTTTCATAACACCTAATTTTCAGAAAGATTAATTTAAAATATTTCATGATTATTTTCAACAAAAGTCCTTTACATTTAAAATTACATGGAATTTTGTGAAAAGAAAATGATTTTGAAAAGAAAGTATATTTTCCTCAAGAATTCATTTCAAGTGTTTTATCAAAACCAATTTCCATCTAAGATGACATTATTTCATATGTTTATGTTTCAAGTATAATGTCTCTATGATATAAATGGTTTAACTTTTTTTATGATGAAATGATATCCATTTTTTTTATGGATTATGTTATGATGGGATGATGTTTATGAAACTCATTTTATTCTTTGGGTTATGATGAATGATTTATGTTTATTTTGTGGCACACATAAGAATGATTTCATTATGATATGGGTGGGACCTATATCTCCCTCTAATTCATTGGGTAAAGATTTATATCTCATGAGATAGACAAGGCTTGAATAGTAAGTTAATCTGGTTCAGTGATACAAGACTGGAACGAGGAGTGAACTCGATTCAGAAAGGGACTTTGTCCACTAAGATGGTCTTGGCAGCAATGCCTTGGCTACTATGGAAATCATATTATGTGCTTAATGGTTTTCCAAAATTACATGTTTTATTCCCATGAAATTTTATCATGATTGATGTTCCATTATGATATATTCCTTACGTACTTCAAAGATTTATGTCTTTGCTCAATATTTTGAGGTTTAGATTTTATGTTCATGTTTTTGAATCCAAATGTTTATGGATTGTTTTATGTTCTATATGTTTATCATTAATGAGTATTTGAGCTCACCCTTTTTATGTTTTCTTTTCCCCAGGATATAAAGAAAGGTTTTAGGTAAGAAAACCAAAAGGGGAAGATCTTTATGGGAGATGTTGAAGATCATTCACCATGATTATAATATTACGTTCCGAGTTTCCAAATACACTAAACTAATATGGTATTTGGGCATCTGTTTTTGTCATGTATTACGTATTCTGCAAAAGTAATGTAATGTCCATGTACATCATGCTTTGGGTCTCTACATCTATGGTTACACCAAGAGATCCCAACCGAAAATCTCTCCCCATTTACATTTTATATAACAACGAAAATGTTCTTAAAGGTACATAAGTGTTTTTATAATATATATATATATATATTCAATGATGGAATTTTTTAATAAAAAATGCTACATTTTATAATTTTATATGTTTTTTGTAAAAGTTTTTCATATGATTATAATATGAAATAAAAAAATGATATATCTATTAATTTATTTGAATATTAATTTACAATTTATACTATTTTATGTGAATGTCTCATATGTTAACACAATTATTTTGTGTATAAAAGCATAAAATTTATAATTATAAAAATGGGTATGTAATTATCTTATTCATGGATGAGTTTTAAAAGATAAATTTTAAAAAAATATTTCTATTATAATAAAATAAATTTGAAGATTTTATGATGGATGTTTTATATACATGGATGTTAATTAACATTCCATGCATTTATATGAAGTCTCAATGATATGAGATTTATTTATACAAAATTTAATAAATTATTTCCTATTAATTTCACACACACACACACATATATAAATGTGTAAATGTAATATTTCATTGTCATGTTTTTAATCAATATATCTCATGGATATAAGTATATAAAAAGTCATGATCAAAATGTTTGTATAAAAAAATTTCACTTGGAGTTTGAAAACATGAAAAGAAAGTGGGGAGGGAACCCATCCCAAATGAAGTTGGGTTGGACCAGAATAACATTAATGTTTCAAGTGGACCCATGGTTTTTTTCAATGTCTTGCATAATATTTTCTATTAAATAACTTGATTATTTTCAATTTGTTTTATAGGAATTCATATTTTCAACGTTATTATAATGTTTAAAATGAAAAATAATTTTTAAAAGTATTGTAATGTATTAAAATATGTATGTATTTTCAAATTTATTTTAATTTTTTCAAAATGTTTATGTGTTTTCAAAGATATATAAAAAATGATTTTTTAAATTGTTGTTTTCAAAATTTTATGAATTTTAAAAGGTCTCTAAATGTATTTTAAAAGATATATATATTAAAAAGTATTTTCGAAGGAATTTTCAGAAATATTTTGAAACGTATTTTCAAAATATCTATTCAAAAAAAATTTTCACTGGATTTGTTAAAATCCATTACTAGGAAATTATGATCACTATATCTTTTATTAATTTTTTTTTCAGAATCATTTAGATTTTTCAAGGAGTTTATATTCAATTAGTATATAAAATAAAAAATCTTAAATTTCTATCAGTTTATTTTTTGTTTTATCTTTGATAACATGTAATAGTGGTCATTTTCCACAAAATCCAAGGCCAAAAAAGACCCTCCTATATAAATGAATTTAAATTTATATATATATATATATATATATAATTTTCTACTAAATCCAAAAGCACGAGTTTGGGGGCTTCACACAATCCCATATAACATATATGAAGTATATGATGTATTCTATATATAACGCTTAAAGAAGTACATAATATACCCATAACATGTACTAAATCCAGGGGTGGTACCCTTAGAGAATGATTTTTCATATGAGGAGTTACTGGGGAAGATCATAGATCATAGAAATGGAAGTAAAATCATGTGTTTTAGTGTAAAGAATGATATTTTGAAGGTGAAATTTATAAAGGTGGGAAGAATTCAATGATTAAAACTTTTATAAATGAAATTTCTATTTTAATGAATACATTACTTATTATGTAATACAATATAGAAAACACATGTAATAATTTGGTTATTTTAGACCCATATAGACTATCAGATTTAAAATATCATTAATATTCTTTACCATTGATAATGGGGACTATTAGAAATGACTATTAAGAATAGAATAAATTAATATTATGATAAATCACTATTGATATAGATGGAAGAAGTGATGGACTCTATTAGTAGGATTGTACCATATGAATCCCATTCATCACAAATTTTATGGAGAAAGAATAACTTTTAATTTACATTAAGTAGGACCAAGACAATATTTGTAGAGACCCGAAGCTTGACGTACATGGATATTACATTAATTTTTTGGAATAATTAATACATAAGAGAAAGAGACACACAAGGATCGTAATAGTTTAGTGTCTTTGGAAACTCGGAATAAAATCTTCTAATCGTGGTAAAAGATCTTCAACATCTCCCAGTAAAGATCTTTCCCTTTTTTTCTTACCTAAAATCTTTCTTTATATCCTAGGGAAAAGAAAACATAAAAGGGGTGAGCTCAAATGATCATTAAGGGTAAGCATGGATAAAATAAAACATACTATATACATTTGAACTAAAAAACTTGAACATAATGTTTAAACATCAAAAGCTTGAGAAATGCCATAAAACATGGAAGTACGTAAGGCATAGATCATAAAGAAACATTAAGAATGATAAAATATCATGGGAATAAAACATGTAATTGTGGAAACCATTAAGCACATGATATGATTTCCATATTATCCAAGTCATTGGTGCCAAAACCATCTTAGTGGACAAATTCCCTTTCTGAATCGAGTTCACTCCTCGTTCCAGTCTTGTATTACTGAACCGGTTTGTCTTTCCGTTCCAACCATGTCTTTATCATGAGATATAAATCTTTAACCAATGCATTGGATGGAGATATAGGTCCCACCCATCTCATAATGAAATCATTCTTACTTGTGCCACAACATAAACATAAATCACTCATCATAACCCAAAGAATAAAATGGGTATCATAAACATTATCCCATCATAACATAATCCATATATAAAAAATAGATATCATTTCATCATAAGAACAGCGAAACCATGTAAATCATAGAGACATTATACTTGAAACATACACATATGAAATAATGTCATCTTAGATAGAAAACGATTTTGATAAAACACTTGAAATGAATTCTTAAAGAAAATATCCTTTCTTCTTCAAAATCAATTTCTTTTCACAAAACATCATTCAATTTTAAAAGAAAAGGATTTTGTTGAAAATAGTCATGAAATATTTTGGAGGAATCTTCATGAAAATAAGGCTTTATAAAAATGTAAAAATCTTTTCATGCCGTATACGTTAAAAAAACATTTTTCTCGTACTTTTGTCAGAAAAGTCAAAAAAAGTACCTTGTAGGGTAAATAAATGAAAGATTCCTTCCATACAAAGGGGTAAAAGTCAAAATGGGTAAAAATGACTTTAAAGATACATGAATAAACTTTTATAAAACATGGACATGGATGATAGCAATAACCCCAATAAATACTTACGAATAAGCAATCTCAGATAAAAATGAGATTTGAAAAATTATCCCTTACCTTATGTATGATATGCTTCGTACGTATCCGAACCTCCTGTATAATGACTTAAATAATGTCATTGACTTATTACATAATAATATTAATTGTTATTATATCATATATGTTTCACTTATGACTTTATATTACCCATTCTTTTGTAAATTCCATGTTAAAGCAGCATTTTGGGTAAAATCATTTCATTTATCGTATGTGTTTCGATTTTTTGTTCTTGATATTATTGAATATATCCATATTTACATAATTCCAGAATGTAAAACATGATTTATATATAATATATTCATCATATACATATGTATATTATAGATCGATAAAAGGAATGAAATACACCGTTCATGGAGACGGTAGACCGTACGTACGCATGAACGCTGTTTTCGTTTCCTTATTGAATTGAATGAAAATAAATAGATGACATAAATATATATATACATAATTCCAGTAGCATAATTATTTAATTTATTTCATTATTATTCATTATATATACTTTATAATCATTCTTGAATGGTTAATCATGGAAAATGAATCTCATCGCGTTCGTGGAGACTGTAGTCCGTACGTACACACGAGCGATGATATCATTCCCATGATTGTGGAATTGTATTGGAGTGTATGTATACTATTAAATAATAAATATAACTTTACAATAATCATTTATTTACACCATTATACTCATCCATGTAAGGTGGTGGTGGAAAATAGATTACACCACAGCGTGGAGACGGTATTCCGTACGTACGCACGCGCGGTGATTTCGTTTACCGTAGGATGGAAAGATGGTGAAATAGGGTTGTTTCATAATTATAATAACATATCAGTATATGAGTGATACTGATGTTATTACTTTATAATGAAAAAACTAAATAAGAATAAGTGTAAGAAGAAATAAAGTTGAACGAATCGGTAACGGACATTACATCTTCTTTGAAGCGCCTCTTTGAGACTTCCTCTAAGGGCACTAAAATTGGTCTTTGAAGAACACCAGGACCTCTAGGATGTTTCTATGGAAGTGGATAAGATAATTGGGCAGGGGTTGGCCGAGCTTGAAGGCTCAAAGTGGTGTGAGGAAGAGAGGAAGGAGGTTCCCTTTTATAAGGGAGGAGAGGGGCACCTTTGGAATTCTTAAAAATATTAATTTATAATAAATATGACCCCATTTAAAAACCACCAAAGATGACTCATATACAAATATTAGATTATATAGGGTTTTAATATCATCAAAAAATCAAATTTAGACATGATAGGAATTTATTTTAAACATTATCAACTTGATTTATCTTTATTTAATCAATTTAATTTTATTTGTGGTAATAACATTCTAAATTTTAAATTATAACAAATAATTACTTATTTGTTGTGAATTATCCATAATTGGTTACTTTATAACATTTTATACCATATAAATTTAAAATTATAATTTTTAAATATTTTTGTGATTTTTAAACAATTTTATAATATATTATTTTTATAAAATAACAATAGTGTCATTTTTGACACTATTCATTTATTTGAATTTAAATAAAATATATACAGAAGATATGTTCGAACTAAAAGCATTAATAAATTCATAAAAGGTAATATGTATCTATAAAATTAGTGTATAACATTAAATAGTTCATATAATATTTATTTTATTATTTTTAAAACCATTTATTTGGTTTATCTCTTAATAAAATAATTACTACATCATTTTTTGTATAATTATTTAATATACTTATTTGTTGCATGAAAATTAAAAATAAAATCCTATGAAGAAGATAAATCTATTACCTTTCACAATAATACATTTAATCGAATTTATAATCTTAAAATCACAATATTTAAATTGTTTTATTTATTAAAATATGAAGGTGACAAGTTTGGCATCATTTAAAATAAAATAGTATAAGTGTCATAATCATCTTAATAAGGATCCAAATGTTCCACAATTCGGCCAATGTATGATTATGGTTTATATATACACTAATAATAAGTTTTATGAATATTTTTGTGCCTTTTTATTTGTATTAATATTTCAATAAAAACTATATTATTGATTTTTCACTAAATAAATAATTTCTGCATCCCTATTGTGTCAAACTTAATGATAATTATTTAATACCTAAAAATTATAAATAAATTTATATGATGTAGATAATTTCATTATATTTCTGGAGACTATTCACGTTCGATGTTTCATGAAGTTTATCACTAAATTAAAATTAATATACTTATAATATTTAAGAGAGTGACATGTGGTCATTTTCTTTGGTTTTAATAATAATGAAGATATTTTCATAGAACAAAGTCCATTTAATGATTATAATCCGACCATTAGGTGATATGGGTCGACTTTTAGTCATCCAATAGGATTTTGGCAGGTGTTACGTTAATTTTATAATCTTATATTTACCCTTAATTACTCGATTTACCTTTAACTATGGTAAATAAAATTTACCGTAGTTACTATTCATAATGCCCAAAAATGAAATGTAGATTATTAACATAATTGGGACCTACTGATTCCAAATATGGAATAAAGTTTTCCAAATTCAATACACAAAAGTTTCAGAAATTAAATTAAAATTAATCCCGTTGTCGAAAGAAAATGGGTTTTTGTTTAAAACATTGCAAAAGATTGAATTGATTTAACCTACGAATTCAAGGTAAAATCAATGCTAATGACATAAATTATATTAAATGGTAAAAATATATTCTATTATTAATTTAAAACCATTAAATATTATAATTTAACCACATAAGTTATTACAATGAAAAAAGTTGTTTTTAATTAAAATATAGCGTGTTTTTACTATTCATTAAAATGTGAAAGTTATCAGAATAATATGAAAAATTTATCCAAGGTAAAATTTTATATCCTGATTCCAAATAATAATTTTTTTTCATAAAATTGAACTTATAAACATGTCAAAAACTAGATTTAATGTTGTTCCGCCATCAAAAGGCGGCAAAACTGCATTTTTTGAAAAATACTTATTTTACCCGAAAAATTTATTTTGTACACATACCATGTTCTAGAAAATGAGTAAGATGAAATAATAATGTTATAAAATTCAAAATTTAGTTAATACTATTCATAAAGGCTAGTTAGTAATAATATTATAACCATATATCATTGTTTAGTGAAACCTGATATTGCGTATAACACCTGCTATCGAGGAAAGTCGCAATTTTGTGTAATGCAAGCCAAGTCAGGGTTGCGTGTTGTGAAATAATCCTTCGTTGTTTCATATAACATAATCCAAACATATTTCATTTATACATTGAATATATATATATATATATACACTCAATGTTACGTAGAATGACTATTATAAAACGAACTTGAAATTGTGTGTAACACAATCTAAGAATAGTTTTGTGTATACTTCAAGCTAATACAGTGTGGCGTATAGCACAAGATAATATTTTTGTAGCATAAAACACATGACATAAAATAAATTAAATAGAATACTTATCATAAAATATCGGGTTGTTACATTCTACCCCCTTAAAATGAATTTCTCCCCCGAAATTCATCGGGGTTATAAATCGTTTACTATTCATAGAAACCCACATCGTAAAAAGGAATACTGAAACTTAATTTTGAAAACAAAAGGATGAAATGTAACGATTAACCAAAGTAACTCATTAATGGGTTTCCATATAGGAGAACATAGTTGAAAATATGGATATGGAAGAAAAATATAACCATCACGTTCTGATGGAGAGTGGTAGAGAACATGGCTATGAAAAACCCATAAATCACAAAGCCATAAATTTTTTATGATCTAAGGTACCATCTGATTCATCAGATATAAGAGCACTATGACAACATTTTTGGTCTTCAATATCATTTCCCTAAATTTGAAAATTTTGAATTAAAAGAAATACTTGCTTGATTTTGGTACAATCTCACTGTTGTTCATGCTTTGAACAATTTCCACTTCATCTCTTAAAGAAATAAAGTTGAATTTTTTATTTGTGATGCGTTAACAGGTCATGTGATAGAATGATGGGTCATTTCATCTGTTTCAAACAAAAGTTAGCAAAAGTTATCAAATATACATAAGTCCATCTATGGAGAGATTAATCATATATGGTTCCTAAAATGGACTTATACTTCATATATCATACTGATTAATATTATAAAACTAGTTTCTACTAAACAGGTACTTCCTGTAGGCCAGTGGTAAGCGATAAAGGCCAGTCTCACTTCGGTTGTGGGTTCGATTCCCACAGCCTTGTCCGACACGATGGGCTGTCGCCCGTCCTGCAGGTTGTCCTTTTTCTAAAACTACATTACTATTACATCCCATAAATAATATCGAAACAAACTTCTATCCTTAAAAAATACTAACTGATGTCCAACATAATCCATTCCAATCTTTAGGCTTATCCATAATACTGCAGTCCACTCTCACATTATAGTGAAAACGATTACCAGAGATTTCATATAACAAGCATGTTAATTCCATCGTTGATCCCCATATATCATAATATATGTCTTTTTGGTCACATTCCAAACATTCGAAGGCCTTAATCATGTATTCTATTGAAAAATGAATACCCATTGAACCTTAGTGAAAACACGAATGCAGTTAAAATTTAACACTTTCTACATACCAAAATCCTCAAAATTCTTTTTTACTCAAACCATGATATTACTTAGTCCTTATATCACTCATGAGCTCATGAATACTGTCAAACATTTCATTTCCACCTTATCCCTTCATTATGCGCATATCAGCTGCTTTCCAAAATATTTGAATCACTTTTCATGGTTACCGGTACCATACAATTATTGAAATCCACAATAGACTAATACAAAAATATTCTAATACACCATTAAAGTACCTCAAAAAAATTATTCTTGAATACCAATACATAAACACTTCAATCCATCCTCTTCAATTATTATCCTAGAATAAGTCTTTCCTTGATTTAGAAGTAACTTTTTAGGTCAGGGCATTGAGTCGGGTAATGCCCATGTTCTCCACAAATAAGACATTAAACTCCATAATAGTCTGTCACTCTATGACCCTTTCCTCCACACAGATAACATCTGTCCCTCCATTTGAGGTATTCCTCAAGGTTCTTCTTCCCTTCTTTAGAAATCTCAATCTTCCTTTCTTTATGCTCCTCAACATGCGAACATGCATAAAAGTCTATCTTTGTCTTATTTGATGAATTAGGCATACCACTAAATTTCACCTTGTTAATCATATATCACGAGGACTAATTTGGCATAATCACAATATCTTTATCTCTAGGCATTACGCAATTATGTTGTTCATAGTCACCAATTTTTCCATTGGATTCAATGTTAACCGAATTCCTTCTAGTTCCCTCCATTGACTAAAACAAAAAAAGAATTCTGTGAGAGGTAAAAATCATACAAGAAAAATAACATAATCAAGGGGGATTACCTTCAAAATATAACATCCTATGTTTAATTCTAATATCATTACCGTAAATCTAGGACTATAAACTATACTTATACTTAACCTTAAGGTCATCCCTAGACATACCTTAGAAATATCTCTAGGGATCTCACTAAAGTTATCACATCCTAGTTTCCAAAGGTTGACTAAACCTTTCCTTTGATACCAACTGTAGAGACCCGAAGCTTGACGTACATGGAAATTACATTACTTTTGAGGAATACTTAATACATAACAGAAACATACACACAAGGATCGTAATAGTTTAGTGTCTTTGGAAACTTGGAATAAAATCTTCTAATCGTGGTGAAAGATCTTCAACATCTACCAGTAAAGATCTTCCCCTTTTTTTCTTACCTAAAACCTTTCTTTATATCCTGGGGAAAAGAAAACATAAAAGGGGTGAGCTCAAATGCTAATTAAGGGTAAGCATGGAAAAAATAAAACATACTATATACATTTGAACTTAAAAACATGAACATAATGTTTAAACATCAAAAGCTTGAGAAATGACATAAAACATGGAAGTACGTAAGGAATAGATCATAAAGAAACATTAAGAATGATAAAATATCATGGGAATAAATCATGTAATTGTGGAAACAATTAATCACATGACATGATTTCCAAATTTTCCAAGGCATTGGTGACAAGACCATCATAGTGGACAAAGTCCCTTTTTGAATCGAGTTCACTCCTCGTTCCAGTCCGGTATTACTTAACCGGTTTAACTTGCCGTTTCAGCCATGTCTATCTCATGAGATATAAATCTTTATCCAATGCATTGGAGGGAGATATAGGTCCCACCCATCTCATAATGAAATCATTCTTACTTGTGCCACAACATAAACATAAATCATTCATCATAACCCAAAGAATAAAATGGGTATCATAAACATCATCCCATCATAACATAATCCATATATAAAAAATGGATATCATTTCATCATAAGAACAGTGAAACCATGTAAATCATAGAGACATTATACTTGAAACATACAAATATGAAATAATGTCATCTTAGATGGAAAATGATTTTGATTAAACACTTGAAATGAATTCTTAAGGAAAATATCCTTTCTTCTTCAAAATAAATTTCTTTCAACAAAAAATCATGAAAGTTTAAAAGAAAAGGATTTTGTTGAAAATATTCATGAAATATTTTGGAGGAAGCTTCATGAAAATAAGGCTTTATAAAACCGTAAAAATCCTTTCATGCCGTATACGTTAAAAAAACATTCTTCTCGTACTTTTGTCAGAAAAGTAAAAAAAAGTACCTTGTAGGGTAAATAAAAGAAAGATTCCTTCCATAATAAGGGGTAAAAGTCAAAATTGGTAAAAAGGACTTTAAAAATACATGAATAAACTTTTATAAAACATGGATATGGATTATAGAAATAACCCCAGTAAATACTTACGAATAAGCAATCTCAGATAAAAATGAGATTTGCAAAATTATCCATTACCTTATGTCTGATATGCTTCGTACGTATCCGAACCTCCTGTATAATGATTTAAATAATGTCATTGACTTATTACGGAATCATATTAATTGTTATGATATCATATATGTTTCACTTATGACATTATATTACCCATTCTTTTGTAAATTCCATGTTTAAGCAGCATTTTGGGTAAAATCATTTCATTTATTGTATGTGTTTCGACTTGTCGTTCTTGATATTATTACTTATATCCTGATTTAAATAATTCCAGAATGTAAAAAAATGATTTAGATGTAATATAATCATCATATACATATGTATATTATAGATCAATAAAACGAAAGAAATACACCGTTCATGGAGACGGTAGGCCGTACGTACGCATGAACGCTGTTTCCGTTTCCTTATTGAATTGAATGAAACTAAATAGATTACATAAATATATATATGCATAAATCCAGTAGCATAATTATTTCATTTATTTCATTATTATACATTATATATATTTTATAATCATTCTTGAATGGTTAATCATGGAAAATGAATCTCATCGCGTTCATGGAGACGGTAGTCCGTACGTACACACGAGGGATGATATCATTCCCATGATTTTGGAATTGTATTGGTGTGTATGTATACTATTAAATAATAAATATCAATTTACAATAATCATTTATTTACAACATTATACTCATCCATGTAAGGTGGTGGTGGAAAATAGATTACACCACGGCGTGGAGACGGTATTCCGTACGTACGCACGTGCGGTGATTTCGTTTTCCGTAGGATGGAAAGATGGTGAAATAGGGTTGTTTCATACTTATAATAACATATCAATATATGATTGATACTGATGTTATTACTTCATAATTAAACAACTAAATAAGAATAAGTGGAATAAGAAATAAACTTGAAAGAATCGGTAACGGACATTACCTCTTCTTTGAAGCGCCTCTTTGATACTTCCTCATAGGGCACTAAAATTGGTCATTGAAGAAGACCAGGACCTCTAGGATGTTTCTAGGGAAGTGGAGAAGATAATTGGTCAGGGTATGTCCGAGGTTGAAGGCTCAATGTGGTGTGAGGAAGAGAGAGAGGAGGTGCCCTTATATAAGGGAGGAGAGGGGCACCTTTGAAATTCTTAAAAATATTAATTTATAATAAATCTAAACCCACTTAAAAACCACCAAAAATGACTCATATCCTATTATTAGATTAGATAGGGTTTTAATCTCATCAACCAATCAAATTTAGACATGTTAGGAATTTATTTTAAACATTATCAACTTGATTTGTCCTTATTTAATCAATTTAATTTTATTTGTGGTAATAACATTCTAAATTTTAAATTATAACAAATAATTACTTATTTGTTGTGAATTATCCATAATTAGATAATTTATAACATTTTATACCATATAAATTGAAAATTATAATTTGTAAATATTTTTGTGATTTTAAAACAATTTTATAATATATTATTTTTATAAAATAACAATAGTGTCAATTTTGACAATATTCATTTATTTGAATTCAAATAAAATATATACAGAAGATATGTTCGAACTAAAAGCTTTAATAGATTAATAAAAGGTCATATGTATCTATAAAATTAGTGTAGAACATTAAATAGTTCATATAATATTAATTTTATTATTTTTTAAAACCATTTATTTTGTTTGTCTCTTAATAAAATAATTACTACATCATTTTTTGTATAATTATTTAATATACTTATTTGTTGCATAAAAATTAAAAATAAAATCCTATGATGAAAATAAATCTATTAAATTTCACAATAATACTTTTAATCGAATTTATCATCTTAAAATCACAATATTTAAATTGTTATATTTATTAAATTATGAAGGTGACAACTTTGGCATCATTTAAAATAAAATAGTATAAGTGTCATAATCATTTTAATAAGGATCCAAATGGTAAAAAATTAGGCCAATGGATGATTAGGGTTTATATATACACTAATAATAAGTTTTATGCAGATTTTTGGGCCTTTTTATATGTATTAATATTTCAATAAAAACTATATTATTGATTTTTTACTAAATAAATAATTTCTACATCCCTATTGTGTCAAAATTAATGATAATTACTTAATACCTAAAAATTATAAATAAATTTATATGATATAGATAATTTCATTATCTTTCTGGAGCCTATTCATGTTCTAAGTTTCATGAAGTTCATCACTAAATTAAAATTAATATTCTTATAATATTTAAGAGAGTGACATGATGTCAGTTTCTTTGGTTTTAATAATAAGTTATTTTCATGGAACAAAGTCTAATAAATGATTCTAATCTGTCCCTTAGGTGATATGGGTTGCCTTTTAGTTATCCAATAGAATTTTGGAAGGTTTTAGGTTAATTTTATAATCTTATATTTACCCTTAATTACCCGATTTACCTTTAACTATGGTAAATAAAATTTTCCGTAGTTACTACTCATAAAGCCCAAAAACAAAATGTAGCTTATTAACATAATTTGGACCTAAGGATTCCAAATATGGAATCCATTTTTCCAAATTCAATACAATAAATTTGCACAAATTAAATTAAAATTAATCTCGTTGTCGAAAGAAAACGGGTTTTTGTTTAAAACATTGCAAAAGATTGAATTGATTTAACCTACGAATTCAAGGTAAAATCAATGCTAATGACATAAATTATATTAAATGGTAAAAATATATTCTATTATTAATTTAAAACCATTAAATATTATAATTTAACCACATAAGTTATTACGATGAAAAATGTTGTTTTTAATTAAAATATAGCGTGTTTTTACTATTCATTAAAATATGAAAGTTATCAGAATAATATGAAACATTTATCCAAGGTAAAAGTTTATATCCGGATTCCAAATAATAAATTTATTTCATAAAATTGAACTTATAAACATTTCAAAAACTAGATTTAATGTTGTTGCGCCATCAAAAGGCGACAAAACTGCATTTTTTGAAAAATACTTATTTTACCCGAAAAATTTATTTTGTTCACATACCATGTTCTAGAAAATGTGTATGATGAAATAATAATGTTATAATATTCAAAATTTAGTTAATACTATTCATAAAGGATAGTTCGTAATAATATTATAACCATATATCATTGTTTAGTGAAACCTGATATTGCGTATAACACCCGCTATCGAGGAAAGTCGTGATTGCGTGTAATGCAAGCCATGTCAGGGTTGCGTTTTGTGAAAGAATCCTTCATTGTTTCATATAACAGAATCCAACCATATTTCATTTATATATTGAATATATATATATACACTCAATGTTGCGTAGAATGACTATTATAAAACGAATTTGAAATTGTGTGTAACACAATCTAAGAATAGTGTTGTGTATACTTCAAGCTAATACAATGTGGCGTATAGCACAAGATAATCTTGTTGCAGCATAAAACACATGACATCAAATAAATTAAAGAGAATACTTATCATAAAATATCAGGTTGTTACAATATTCAATAACTTAAATGTGAGAGAAACAATTTATAGTATAATTTCAAGATTATGAAGATCACGAACCAAACCATGTTCACCGAACAACCCCAAGAAAAAACAACTATCACACACATCACACTTATGGAGTATTATAATGTTATAAAGGGTTATGTATATATAATTAAGAAAAAAAATTGATTAGTTTAATTTTAATAAAAAAATTACTATATATATTATTTTTTATTATTACTTTATAAATTATTATATAATTAGTTTGATAAAAATTCAATTTTGATACGAAGAAATAAATTTTTTATTTTTTGGTAAATTTTGAGTCATAATTTTGACGCCATTTTGATAAATTCCATAATTTTTGAAATAAATTTACTTTAATATAATATTATTATTTGATAATAATTATTTAAATATAAAAGATAATATAACTTAATAAAGTCTGATGTAATTTTTTCTAATGGTTAAAAAGTTATTTGTTTTGTAAAAATAATATTTTTTTAGAAATAAAGTTTTTTTAAAAGTGGAAATTATCATATTTAGAACATTATTTCGATAAAAATATTTTTTTTCAAATTATTAGGTCAAAATTATCCAATGGTCTTTTTTTTATAATTTTAGGATAGTCAGAAAGTGATATAATAGATTATATAAAAGGAATAAATGAAAAAATATAGATTTCCCGTTTAAAATAACAAGTTTCTAAAAATATTTTATTAATTTTATAATCATTTCATGAATCCTCCAAAACCTATATTATAATTTAAGGATTGAAAATAAAAAATTTTATTGTCATAACTCACTTCTTCATCACCAATGGTATTATTTTAATATGTTTTGTTCTTGGACATATAAATTATTGAACCCCAATACTATTTTTTGGAAATAAATGGAAAAACCGTGTCAATGTTTTTGGTTTGGAATATTTTTTCATATAGAGTTCAAGACCTATGTTTGGATATTAATAAATAATTCCCATAAATTCTTCTATAAATACCAACTATAACACCCACTCATCCCAACTCAAAATACACTAATGAATCTCCTATATCTATACCTCTCTATATCCCTACCATGTTTTTAACAAGCTCTTATAAAGCCCCTCATAATATTTTAGATGTTCCCTCTCTAGGTATGGGGATTATCTTCTCCTCCTCTTTATTCCAAAACATTATTTGAGTTTTGACTTTTTATTTCTTATTTTCTATGTTGGAATATGTTTTTAAACATCCCTTTAATATCCATATGATTACCAAGAAATGAGATACTCCCTTTAAATCTGAGTAAACCCTTCTATACACTTCTATGTACAATAAATATATTGTTTAAATTATTCCATTATTTCTTAGGCTCATATTTTATTTTGTGAATACCCATCCCAATTTCCAATAAATGGTATTCACATGGAAGTACATATACATAATTTATTTTTGACTATATATGTATATTATCCACAATCCTTAATAACGGGATAAAACATGATGAAATTCATTCTTATGATTTATGTTTTATTTGGCACAGAAATGCATATACATGATATAAATGTTATGGGTTGGGCCAAAATTATATGGCCCTTAAATGCATTGGGTAATGTTTTTATAACTTTAGATTCCATGTACTGTTCATAAGAGGTTATCCTATGTACACTATGCTAGGATTTATAAATATTTAGCCTTGTATTGTTATTATGATGTCATTTTTATTGTTTCCACATTATTAGGGTTCCTTGATGTTATAATATTATATCATGCCTTAATGTTCATGTTTATAATTCTTACACCATTTTTGTCACCCTGATATTCCTATGGATTAAGTTGTATTACTTTCATCATTTTAGGATTTGATTATTCCCTTACTGAGATTTATATCTCATACTTTTCTTATGAATATACTAATGTTATCATGCATTTTTTTTAATGATTGATGAAATGTTAGGTCAATTTATTGTATTTTTTAAAATTGTGGTTGCATCCTTATTATAGTTTTTGGTGGTTTGTATCCATTTACACCAAGACACTATGGATTTCTATCTTTTGGTATTTAATTATGGTTATATTTATGTGATAAACCATGAATTATTTTTTATTAAATATAATGTTGGTCATGTTATCCTTATTTATTTACACACCCCATATATTAAGGAAAACAAACATTTGATCATTTATTGTATAATCTACCTTCTCCATGACATAATCTGTTTCATTTCATTTGTAGTTTTACAAGGTAGGATATAATGATGTAATTAAAGGAAAAATATGATGTTTACGATAGCATAAGTTTTTTGGAATGAAAAATTTGGGGACCTATTAACTATATTATAACTAAATGATAATCATTTTCTAATCAATAAAAGTTAGGGTATTAAGGGTATGCTCTTTTTATTCAATGTGAAAAATATTTTAGTATTAATTATGCCTTCCTCCAATTCCTTATAATTATGAATTATAACACTAATAAATAATAAATGAGATCATTATTATCCTATTATAATTATACATCAACAAGACCACCTAATAATAATTCTTTAAAATAATGAATGTTCATCTTTGGGTCAGTTTAACCACCTACATGAAAAATAAATTGAATTTATATAATGAATAAATATTGGAATATAATTATTAGTATAATATGATAACAATGGTTAAATAGATGATTTTTTATTAATAGATTATATGTATATCTAATAATCAATTAATAAAACAACCTTTTTTTATCAAAAATCACAGAAACATGATTATTATCAACTTCATAATTAATGGTAATATCTGAAACACTCATGAAAGAGATTTGAATTTTTTTAATAGTTATACATAATAAATAATAGTTACATTTATGACACAGTAATAACACACTTTGGATGATAAATTAATACAAAAACCACTTTTACAAAACTGATACAAATGATTAAAACTATAAATACTCATGTGAAAAATCAGAAGAATTCACATATAAAAGGAATATTTATAAAAATTATAGATGAAAATGGATATGATTAAGGTACTAAATTATTTTATTGATATATCTATATTAATTATAATAGTGATTAAATTATGCTCTATAGTGTCATGAAAATAAGTAAGGGTTTTCTATATCAAATTCTTCTCTTTGAGAGATATTTTATATTATGTACCTAATTTCAATTATTTGTAGTATATAATTCATATTTGAGATTTTATATGATGAAATTTATTTATTAATTATATTTAAATACGAATTTTAATCCCTATCATTATATTATTTATTATTGAATATCTACTCGATCCATAAGTGGGGTTTTCAGATTCTATATTCATTTTTTGGGACTCATGTTTTAATAACCAAAGATTGTATTTTATGTGCGTAATAAATTACCATAGAAGAGGTTTTTCTTTGTTATTCATGAAATTGAAGGGATTCTTATGTCTATGATTTTACCTCTTTCTCATAATCTATGTATTTATGAGTTACCTATTCCATGTTGGAAGAACCTTTCTAAATGTTTCTAAAGTAAAAGTGTGTTTAATTTCCTAGGTAGTACACACCAATATAGAAACATTCATGTTGATGAAACTATGACATAAATGTACATAAGGGAAATATCCTAAAATTTTTTGTTGATCATTTAGTCAATCATCACCCTGATTCAGGATGAGTTGTCCTAATTCTATACACCCGACTCGACACTCCCAAGGGATACACTATAAAAGATCCCCACACACTTAATGAATCATGATAAAGGATATTATTAGAATTTACATAGTCTCATACCAATGTAATATTTTTAATCCTATTAATATCTTCCATGGATTACCTAGTACATAACATGTAACCTCACCAATATATTCCTTAAATAAGGGATCTTTATGTTATATTGATGATACCCCTTGTATTCCATGTTTATTTAGGGATATTATTTTAGAAATCCAAACTACTATATTGAATGGGGATGTTTTTGATGCCCATATTTCTCAATATATGGATATAAAAGTTTTAATAATTATTAAGTTCCTTAGGTAAGGATATGAATGATCTTTATGATTATTTATGTGAATATATTAGACATAATCAGATATTGGTTATGCCGAAAATTATATATCCCATCATTACATCGTCAGATGAGAAAAAATAGATTGTGTTTTTGGTGTATGCCTTTTCCCATAACAAGATAATGTATTGAACACATACTTGAAGATGAGTAATTTTTATTAGTATAATATCTTAATTAAAATTTAGTTGTTTGAAATTATACATTCCATAAGTGTGAGATAAATGATTATTGTTATCCATTTTTTTATTGTTTTCATGGATATAAAATTCCTCTAGTTTCATTTGATTATGGATTCACGTTTTTCATTTATTATTTCCATATCACCTAAAAAATTATTTTGGAATTAAATATTCCATTTATGCAACTCTTTGCTGACTATTTGAGCCTAACCATTTTTGTTTTCCTCTCCCTAAGAAGCATTGAGGAGGACTATGTGTAATTTTCAGGGATACGATGGAAGGGATAATCTTGTTCTCACAATATGTTCATGTTGTATCTTATGTTTTTGAAGTTTAATATATATATATATATACATATATGTATCTACAATTTCAAGATTATTAAACAATTTTATCGTTCAGGTACTCTTGTACTTTGTACCAATAATGTAATATAACTACTGATTCTATGTTTCAGGGGTCCAGGATGTTACTATTGGTTTCAAATGAATTTTAGTAGAAACCTTATGTATTTGATATATAGTAACGAAGTAATATTGTATAAGTACTATAAAAATCCCTCAATATTTCTAGGTAGCTCTCTAGAAAACATAATAATAATTTTATTTTAATATTCAACCTTTTGAGCTAATTATGTGTATAGAATTATTTAAATATAGTGGTTGTTGGAGGAATGAGAACCTTATCAAAAACCATTATCAATATTTATATATATATAAATATTCACCATGAATATACTAATGAGGATGGATTTTATCCCAACCAGTTAAATCATCATTGGGGAAGATGACCCAGGTTATGGAGAACTGTTTTACCTATATAGAAAATAATTATAACCCACAATATAGTGTACCTATATAGGACCACTTGATATGGAAAAGAACTCCAGTATTCAATATAACTACCAATCCATTATTTTATAAATGGTGGATCAAGTCCCTAGTTAAGATATTTCCCACTTTTTGATGTATTTAAAGGGAAAAGTCATCATGGAAGTCTATCTATTGAAGGGTGATTTAGAAAAAGAGTGGTTTCTAATTCAAAAAACTAAAGAGGAAAATGAGATCAATTGAATATAATGGGGAAATTTTAAGGATTTATTCTATAAAAAAGTTTCCTCATGAGAAAAGAGAAGAAATGTAAATGAATATCTTCAAATATAATCAAAATTAGGTGGAAGTTGTTTCGGTGTGTGAGGATTATATTTCATGGTTACATAAGAATGTTGTGGAGTATGTACATAGACCGGAAAAAATATTGATAATTTTTTTGGGTTAAATAGAATACTTATAATGGTGTTAGTCACTTAATAATTTTATTTATATGAACATATAGTTTAAATTTTCATCAAGATAGAATGGGATCTCTCAATGACATTTATATTCCAAAAAAATCAAGAGAATAATAGGCCAACTTAGTATCACAAAAAATGTGTCAAAGGTGAAGAGACTAAGGATGATAATTCCCATATATGTTAAATATTTGAAAAAACACCTCATGCCTTTATGGAAGGGAAAATGAGTATGTTACAATTATTGGGAACAAGACCATAAATCTCACCAATGCACGATAAAGGTAGAACCGGTTGATGTTCAGTGCTTTACCTATAGAGATAAGGGATGTTACGAAACTAAATTCACCCAAAGTCAATAGAATTTACCTATAAAAGGAAAATAGAGCAAATCAATACTATTCACTTACTGTAGTTGAATTCAATGTTCATAATTATGTGGTGGTGGGTAAATTGATCATTTATTCAATGTTAAGTAACATTTTAATTGATTATAGATCTTTACACTATTTTATATCATCCATGTTTTAAAAAAATTAAATATTTCCCTAGAAAAATAGTAATGGAGTTATCATTTAATACACCAAGTAAGACCCTTATATAAAAAATATATTATAATTAGTTTTGATTATGATGAATGGGAATACCATATTTTCATACCTAGTTTTTATACCAATGGTGGACTTTTATATAATAACTGGTAGAAATATTATTTCAAAATATGATGCAAAAACATTACTATTAGGATAAGGAGACTACAATTTGTGAAGGTGAAGTGGAATATATTATCTTTATAGGGTAAAAAGTTTCATTTAAATATTGTCCAAAACCACACTAGTGGCTCTTCATTATGAAAATTTGGATAAAGAGGGATGTAATGAGTGAAATATTGGTAAAGAAGGTATCCTAAGTATTAAGGATGTTCCCATGGTACAAATTTTCATTGATGTCTTTCTATAAGAATTACCTAGTCATCCACCAAAGTTTAAAGTTTATTTATCCTTTGAACTCAGTCCATAGTCAAGACCCATATATTAAACTCCTTGTAGAATTTAACCAATGAAGCTAGTATAGTTAATGTAACAGTTACATGAGATGAGTGACAAGGGATTTATATTCCCTAACATTACACCTTGATGAGCCCCAGTTTTATTCATGAAAAATTAGGATGGATCTATGATATTTTGAAAAAATTATAGGGAGATTAATTACATCTCTATAAAGAATTAGTATCCCTTTACACACATTTGTCACTTATTTGATCAAATTGAAGGAGAATAATACTTTTCAAATAACAATATCTACTCCAGCTATCATCATGTATGGTTGAATAAGGATGATATACTGAAGATGACTTTTGATACAAGGTATGAACATTATGAGTTTATGGTAATAAATTTTTTAGTGAATGATGACCCAACTTCCTTAATGTATTTGATGAATATAGTATTAAATTAGTATCTTAATAATTTTTTGGGGGTTTTCATTATAGTTATCATTATATACATTAATAGTTGTGAACAATATGAGAGTCATTTGTAAATAATTTTAGAGACCCTTTGTTAAAAAGGAATTATATAGGAAGTATAATAAGTGTGATGTTTAGTTCAAAAGTGTTTATTTTATTCTCTATATTGTATCTATGGATGGGATATCAGTGGACCCATCCAAAAGAAAGGCAACCAATGAATGGACTACTCTTACGAACATAACTGAGATATCATGTTTCTGTGCTTAACACATTTCTATTGGTGGTTTGTTCACGATTTTTCCCAATTGGCTGACCCGTTATCCAATTTAGCATGGAATGGTGTTAAATTTACTTCGTTTAAGTAATATAAGGAATGTTATAAAATGATTAAGAGGATATTTATTCATGTACATTTTTTTCATTGACAATAAGGCAAGGAAAGAATTTTAATTTTATAGTGATGTAGTAAGAAAAGGAATTCATTGTGTCCTTATGAAAAATTATAGGGTGATTTTATATACATCATGGAAGATTAAAATACATGAAAAAAAACTATCCAACTCAAGGTCCTTAGAAAGAACATTTACACTATTACTTGAAAATATATTGAAACTTCTAATATGGAGAAATGTGTAATATATATACAGACCATAAGTGTTTTACGTATATCTTCTCTCAAAAGGATATCAACACGAGGAAAATAAGGTTGTTTAAGGTAATAATGGTCTATCACTACTTGATACATTACCACCCTAGGATTAGAAATTTTTTGTTCCCAAATATGATCTATATGACTAAAGGCAGGGGGGTGAATCAGTGATTCCCTTTCTTTTATAATAAATTATGTTAACTTATTTATTAAACATTATTAACTTATTTAGTAAACATTATTAACCTTCGAAACTTGTTAAATTTATTATCCAATCAAATATAAAATTTCTACCTTAAAATTTTTATGACCAAAATACAAAGAGAAGGTAGAACAAACTATTTAAAAGGTTTTATACAGAGACATACTCTTTCCAGGTTTGATAGGCCCACCATCATGGATTGTTTCACTATCTTCGTTCCAGAATTCAAACGATAAAGTAGTAAAAAATTCTACAATCATATTAGAAAATTTCCTACTATAGTTTTTTATACCCCCCAAATATCATTTTTTGTATCCACTTCAAAAATTTGGTTATAAACCCCAACAAAAAACAATCATTTTTAGCAACTAATGAGTATCCATAAAGACAAAATTCACTTTCCTAAATATTTTCAGATCCAATTTAGAAATTATTCACAACCTACACCAGAAAGATGAATCATAAATTAACTATATACAATCATCAAGAACATCTACAATTACCTAAAAAACTTTTTGGTCTTGAAACATTTCCCAGAAACATTGTTTGGAAAACTTCCTCACTAAAATATTGTCGAATTTTCATCGGTCTGTTAATCTCTCTCAGATTGGATCCAAAGGATTATCCTCTACATGATTCCCCTCTATCTCTTAAATCTACAACTAAGTAAAAAAACAGTTGGCAGCTCACAATTCTTACATTCAATGGAACCTCCACCAATGAACATTGATTTGATGGATGTCACCCTGAGGGGCGCACTCCGATGGGCTTGCTCCGTTGTCCTTTGGAACTTTCCCCGATGATAAGATTAAACCAAAGTTCATTTTTTCTTGATCTGATGAAACATACTCAAAATCCGCCAAAAAATCAAAAATATTTATTGGACTCTCAATACCTATTCAACAATTTTCAGAGCTCCAGTGCATGTGAACAGTAAAACTCAAAAAACTCCCAAAGTATGAATGAACTATGCTCTCCCTTTTTAAGAACCTCCTAATGGAAATGGATGGAAAACTAATTTCCCTCCATGCTAAATGAAATTCACAAATTATGGATTTATAATTTATTTAAATCATAATATTTGAAATCATCAATTATTCTCAATACTTTTGAGATATTCTTGAATCTTCTCAAATATACTAAGATCTTCAAACTTCTTCATGTTTGAAAAAATTTATTTATTTTCATTCTTCAGTCTGATTATTCCTTATGAATATTCATTATAATTAACATATATGAAAAATTGATGATGAACCGTTATGATGAACTCTTATAAATATTGAAATTATTCACATAAAGATGATCCATATCTGTTGAAAAACATTTGATAATTCATTGATAACATTTTGTATTGTTCAAATCCTCCTTCGACAATACTTTTTCAGAAAGAATATATCTAAAATGTACTTAAATTATTTCTATTTTTATTTAATTCCTCAGATTTATGATCCAAAATATGATTAAGTTCATTTTCTGATAATATTATTGGTGTAAAGATGCATTTGATGGATCGTCTCTGCTTCCCCCAATGAATTTTGTTCAGTTCCAGTCCAATGAGTCTCTACCACATCTTGAGAAACAACAAAAAATCTTGTTCTTTTTATCTTGACCCAATTGCGATATAATTCATCCTAATGGAAATATTTGAATAAAATTTTGAATTTAATCTAGTATATCAGTCTCTATGCTCATTTATTTCATCAATCTTAATAACTTAACCACTCAATTTTTCCTCTAATAGAACTTTGTATCTCATGTATTAAATATAAATACAATTTATAAAATGAATTGATGTCAAAATTAAATATGATGAATCAGTGGAAAACCATGTCCAATGGATCGGTGTCTATAATGAATTCATTAAATAAGAAAGATCATTCTTCTAGAATTATGTTATTTTCATGATGATGATTCTAATTCTAATGACCTACATCCTTCTATATCTAATGTTCCTCACACTAATGATCAGTATCTAGAATACTTGACATCATATTCCACTTTTTTCTAAAGACTCCATCTTGTTTCATGAATTACTAAAAACACTGAGAACATTCAAGATCATCATAGAATAATCTGACTTATATTGGAAAATATTATAACTTCCCAATCTTCCAAAAATTCGTTTTTTCCTACCGAACTTCAATATAATTTGTAGAACTGGTTCAACCTGTTTTCTTTATAAGGATTACATCATTAGTCTAAAAAAGGACTTTTGATTTATAAGAAATACAAGATCATAAAAGAATCCTCATATTTTAAGTAACTAATGTAGACTCCAACAGAACTTCCAATTACTATCAAATCTTTTTTTTGAGACTCAATACAATTTTCAATAGCTTTAGAATTTCTATCAAGAATCCCAATCCGCTAATCGTATTCAATGACTCACATTAATGGATTGAGTCTGAGGGGTTTATACTATTTTAAACTATTCAAACAACATTCATTTTATCTAAATTTCAAGAACCTTATCACTAGTTTTGTTATTTACTTACATTACTCACTTTCTCCACAAATTTTTATATATTGATCTATTGATAAATAATATAACCAATACACTACTTGGGACTAATATAAAGGTGGATGATGCATTGAGTAAAAGGGAATGTGGAGTTATTACCACGAAGAGGATTAACAAGGATCCCATATTCATATATATCTAGTAAATATGGATATAATGATTCATAGGAAATGAGATACATCATTAATTTTCCAAGAAATTGCTCAATTATACTTACATGAAAGGATACCAATTTCCCCATAGGATGATAAGAACATAAATATTATAATTAACTAATTAAATGATGGGAAATTGATAGGCCTAAACTGTAAATGTAGAGTGTTGATGTTTGTGATGAGGTTATACATTCCATCTTTACCAAAGTTGATGTGGGAATTACTAGAGGAAGCACATAAATCAAATTTATCTTTAAAACCCGGTAGAAAATGCAATATAAGGATTTAGGATAACATTTATTGAAGGAGGTTATAAATTTATAAATTTAAGAGTATACGTCTAGATTATTAGTAATGCAGTTGTTAAAATAATAAAGATAATATCCTAAGGTAGTCAGGATGCCTTTACATATACCTATGTGGATGCGGGAAAATTTTACAATGGACTTTGTCAATGGACTCCCAAAGAATCCAAGGAAGAAAAAAATAAGGGTTATGATTGATCATATTAATGTCTACAAATTTCAGAGTGATAAGATATGATCTACACCTTAATCAATTTTTCGAAATCTATATCAATGAAATCATAATTCTTCATGGGGAACATCAATCCATTTTTTCTGTCTATGATGATCGGTTCAAATTAGAATAATATAATATTATTTAATAGTATCTCAACAATGAGATACATGTAATCATCACCAATTATCCTAAAACTTATGGAAAATATAAAATAACAATTTAGACATTGAAAGACATGCTGATATCATATCAACTTAATGTCCATAGTTTGTGGGATTAATATCTACCCTTCTTGGGGTTTCGATAAAAATATATATTCCATTTGAGTATCAATATTTTAATATAAAAAGAATTGTATGGGAAAAGGTTTTATACTACAAACCATTGAAAATAGTATAGAGAAATAATTTTATTTTGACCATAGCTGGTGGAGGGGACAACTATTAAATTATGGGCTAGTCAGGATAACATTAGAGCATCCAAAAAAAGACAAAAATATATTGTTATTATAGAAAGAAATACATGAAATATTATATGAGGGATCATGTATTTTTGAAGGCTTCATTATTTAAAAGAGTTGTATGATTTGGTAAAAATGGGAAGTTAATCCCTAGGATTATTGGAACTTTTAAATAATAAAACTAATTGGGGTTTTAGCTTATTGTTTGGATCTAACTCACAACCTATCTAAAGTAAATGATACCTTCCAAGTTTAAAAACTGAAGAAATACATATTAGTTCAAACACATGTGAACATGATTTATGGAATATAATTGCATCCAAATTTTCTTTATAATGAGGAAGCTATCTAGATTCCTAAAATGAGATAACTAGTGTTAAATAATTGAACAACTGATTTAGTGAATCACCTTTGGGGAAATAAAAAATTTGAAGAGGAAGCCAAGAATATATAAATAATCTATAAGGAAGGAGTGTAAAAATTGTTTCAATAGTTTAAATGCATCCTTATTTCAAGGATGTAATTATTTAAGGTGTGGGGGGGGGGGGGGTATAATGTACGCCTCGATACTCTACTATAAGTGGTAAATATTGTATCATGAACTATTGTAAAAATTAACCATTTAAAGAGACCTTATTTAGAAATTTATTTTAAATTTAAATTTAATAATTATAGATAGAAAAAACAAAATAAATTTTTAAATAATCATAACAAAATTATCATTTTATGATTTTTTTTTAGTTTTTTCATAAAACATTGATTTTTATTCAAAAATTACAATTTTCAAGAAACTTGTAATATATATTGATTTACCATTATATAATAATGAAAAAATATTTTAGAAACTCTTTTAAATAATAAAATAAAAATATAAGTAACAATATTATACATTTTTAATAATAAAATAAAACTATTTTTTGGAGAAACAACATTTTTAGAAACTCTTTTTTATACATGTTAAATACGACATTTTTAATGGAGATATAGTTTTGGATTTCCCTGAAAGACTTATATAATTTATTTATGATGTAATTAAACAATTTATTTCATTAAAGTTAGTATCTGATAAAATTTTACCTTATATGTAGATATAATGCTTAAAAATGTTGTTTCTCCAAAAATAGTTTTAACATGATTAATTGTATATAATTTAAAATCAAATTTTAAAAAAGTTTATAAATCTTAATTCCTCAAATAAAAGTAAATTGTGGTAAAAGTTAAAAAACCAAGCTCTAAGAAAATGCCAACATATCTCCAAAATAAGGGTTGAGGAGTTTCAGACCATACATACGTTTCCATTTCTACTTCCATTTCAGTGACTTTGAAACATGAATAGTAATCCTACATTATTTAAAATGAAAGAGTTACACCAAAACATACCCATCCCTTCACTTTTAATGGTTAACATATTAACCACTTCAAGACACACCTATAATTCTAATTTTCCATATAAATTCCTAAATATTTATCTCCCTAAAACCCTATACCAATTATAAAATCCCATTGTCACTCATATTTGAACTAATCACTTTAAATTCAAAGAGACTACCATGGGAAATTTGAGTTCGTACATGAGTGTTTTTTACTACATAATTTTATTATTAATTTCATTATTTCAAATTTTTATATCTAAAATTTTATAATTATATTATTATCATTAAATGATTAAAATTATAATATATTAATGTTATTTTCATTATTCATTCATATACCACATAAAATAATAAAACAAAAATATTGACCTAAAATTGTGCGGACTATCACCTCCATGACGTAAGATGTTTAGTTCTCCTTCACTACTTTACAAAGCTAGATATGAGGATTGTATAAAATAATAAATAAGAAATATTTTATATAATTATGGTCATTTAATGAAAAATTTAATATCCTATTAATTATATGGTTAACAAATGATCATTTTTAATATTATCATTTAAGATAAGTATATTAAGAGGATAATCTTTAATTCAAATTGAATATGGTTTTGATATCCATTAACTCATTTTTAAATCCTTATAATTCTTATTTATCACACTAAAAAAACAAAACAATATAATTATTCTTCTTCTATTATTATATTACAATAAAACTACCTCATAATCATTCATTAAAAGAATGATTGTTCTTGTGCTGGTCAGTTTAACCATGCACTTGAAGAATACATTGAATTTTTACAATGAATGACTATTGGAACATTATTGATCATATAATATGATAAAAATCTATTAATAGATTTTTTTTGGTTTCAGAGATTTTTTATAAAAAACTAATTCATTATTTAAGTAAACACTAGATGTTCATAAAAAATCACCAAAACATGCTTATTATCGACTTCATCATCACCTATAATATCTAAAACACTCATAAAAGGGGTTAATTTTTAAATTTTGGGTCAAAAACCTCTTTTTATTATGAAATAAAAGACCTATTTCCAACTAGGTATAGGGATACCCTTTATATTGACCATAGGCCCAATGCTATGTAGCCTATGATCATGGCCCAAAGTCCCTTTGTAGTGTCATACCTACATCATCCTACTTGAAACACCTAGCTTGAATCACCACCTATATGAATAATTTATATGTCCCATTCCTACCCATGTCATTCCTGCTTCAACAACGGTGTTGTTAATTCCCCAAGGGGTTTCCAACATTTGAAGTTTCGTCTTTTAGATGTTGCATTATTGGGTTTACCACTCAGGAACCACCCCAACTGCACATGAAAGGGATTGAAAACAACATAAATTTTTATAAACAATCCATAAATCAACTTTAACAACCTAGAAACAATAAATTGTTCAAGAGTGTTTAATATGAACATTTTAATTAAGAAAATCAAAGAAATTATCAAAACTATAATCATTGATGTTGAATATAAAAAAAATTCATATAGATAATTATTATTTATAAAGAATATAAATATATAATTATAAATGATGGTGGTTCACAATTAAGAGATTAATGTTACTATGATTATGATACACGTGGTTAAAATATTCTCATTCAATTTTGGGTAAGAGGTGAGGGTTTTTAATCTTAAATTCTTCTCTTTGAGATAAATTTTGTATTATGAAACCAATTTATTTTATTTGGGGTATGTAATACCTATTTGAGATATTATATTATGACATTTATTTATTGAAGGTATTTTAGGATTTTAATCATCATATTTCAAGAGGCTATGATATAATTTTTTCCCAATCAAAATGTGGTGTTATCCTATCTCAATTTTCATTCTTTGGGACTCATGTTATAATTATTTCATATTTTCTTTTCTGTAGTTTGTAAATTTCTATTGAATAATGTTTTCCATGTCATTCATGAAATTTAAGGGATTATTAAGTCTATATTTTTATCCATATATCATATTATACATATTTAAGACTTACATTTTCCATGGTCAAAACCCAATATAAATTTTGGTAAAATAAATGTGTCCAATTTCCTCAGAAATACATCCCTAACTGAATACTAGAAAGTGGATATAGTTTTGGAATGGATTCACTAATGGGTAATTTCCATGAAAAGGCTTTATTGAGAATTAAATTAATCTTTAAAATGATTCATGATGATTATTCCTAATAAAGAACTCCTAGAGAGACACTCCCAAGGGATATGATTTGGAATATTAACATGCTCTTAAAGAACCATGATGAAGGATTTTTCTTACCATTTCCTTGGTCTCCTACCAATGTAATATATATAATCCAATTACAATCTTTAATGGAAAACCTTGGCCAATATAAGTACCTCGTCATCTCATTCCTTTGATAAATTTGATTCATGTTACTTTTATAAAACCCCATGGATTTTTTATTTATTAAGGAATGTTCTCAAAAACATGCAAAATGTTATATTGAATGGGGATATATATGATGTTGGTATTTCTCAATAAAAAAATATCCATGTTTTACTCAAAAAGAAGATACTCATGTAATGACATGAAAGGTCTTGATGAATCTTTTAGTGAATTCATTGTTCTTAACCTTGTGATAGGTGGGGTGAAAAATTATACATCCCCCGATACATTGATAGGTATCATGAGATTAGAAAACATGCGTTTTAGTGTTTTCCTTTCCCCATAACATAATATTTTCTTGATTTGGGTGTTGATGGAAAGTAAAAAATCTTGTTACATGCTTTTGATGTCACATTTTCAATTTTTTTAATTCTTAATTCCATCAGTATAAGATCAATTATTTTTATCATAAGTCTTTTCATTTATTGTAATAGATTTAAAATTCCCTTAGTTTCAGTTGATTATGGATGCATTCTATTCAATTATTCATTCTATATCACTTTATAGAATTTATGTTATATAATCATTCATTATATGGTACTACTTACTAAGAATATATTCTCTCCCTTATTTTTTTTACTTTCCCCATGAAACATAGAGAATGACTATGTGTAATTTTTAGGGATATTATGGAAGGGATAATCAAGATCGCATAATATGCTCATGATGTATCTTATGTTTTTATGTTTAATATTTGAATGTTTTTGTTCATCTAAGAATACTAGAATATTTAACAATTAGGGAACTCTTATAATTAATACCAGTAATGTAATATTACTATTATCACATAGTTATTTTAGCTTAGGATTTTACATTTCATGAGAACGGTGCATTAGAGATCTCATAACACTCTTGTATCACCTTCTCCTAATAGAGATCATGTAGGAGAGAAATGATGTTGTATGCATCCATATCCCCATATTTGTTTAAAATATCACTGAACTTAGTGGATAATATGAAAAATTTGGAATAAATTGTGACATCCAAATGTTTTAAGTAAATAGATATATCTTCCTCACTTGCCACTTGTGTAAGAGAATTAGAAGGCATGGTTTCCAGAATGTATAATTTCAATTCATAGATTAGTATAATGTGTATGTTCCTATAACATTACTAGAAATTAAAATTGGTGAGAAGGTTTTTCTTCGCTATTATGGATCAATTTGACATTATTAATATTCTATGGTTTTCAATTTAAATTAAAATAAGAGCTGATCCTTTTTACATCCTCGATTACCATATTAGATTAATGAATTTAAATTTTATTAATCTACCACTATTTTTTAAAGCATAATATCCATTTCCATCAGTTTTGAAAGATAATTATATATATATATTCTGGTGGGAAGGATCTATATTTCCATTTTCATAACCTATATATGGTCCTGAGAAGTTAATCGATGGTTTTTAGGTTGGCATTACTTTCTTAATACATTAAATCACTTTTCCTAGACTTGTTGAGTGGAATCCCCAATATTAAAAGTATAGATAAATATTTCTTGAATCCTTTCCTCTTAGTTACACTGTGTTCTTCTTTGGTAGTAAACCTTTTCTATGAACCATGTTATGTCAATCCAAAAAATTCATGCTAAAATTTTCCCGATAATTGAAAAAACCCATCATGAGCTGATTAATTACATTGAACTACGAGTTTGACTCTCTCTCAAGTAATGGATGGCCATACCTATGTAATATTTTATATGAGTTATTTTTATCCTTATTCATAAAAAACAATTTTATCTTATTAAATTGCATTTTAATCTTAAGTCGATTTTACTTAAGTGATTAACTATGTATGATAAAATTTACACATAATCCTATTTAAATATTATTCTATATTGTAATCTCATTAATTATTTTATTTTGTGATCACATAGCTTCCAAAAACATAAATAATTAACCATGAAAGAGATATAAATAAAATATACATGGCATTATCATGAAATTATTTAATGGCCAGTTTATCTCGGGGTTGATAAAATGACCCATGAACATATGGGAAAACACTGTGAATCATATCTTGGTTTTTATTCCATCATTCCATCTTAGCTTCAATGTATCACCTCTATTTGTTACTCCTCAACTCCAGGACTTGGAATTCCTCCTCTCAACTAGGAGATTTATATATAGATAATATGTTACTCACACATAGATGAGGGGATCCAATAGATTGGATAAGAGGTGTTTACATAAAATAAATCACAACCACATATGCCGTTACATAATAAAGATTAGATGAGTCAAAAGAAATATTTTTAATTTAAGGAAAATAATAAATTAAAAGGAAACCAATTATACACAAAGGTTTGGTATAATATTTTGACCATCCTCACAACAATAAAAAAACATACATATACAATATAATTATAAATTAGATAAATTTATTATTTAATTAAGGAAAAAAGTCATTGAATAAATACAATTTATTAAATTTGTTTAAATTCCATCCAAGAATCCTTGAATTTCCATCATTCATAATTTTAAACAAATTAATTTTATTTAAAATTATTAAAGTACGTAGGTATACTTGGAGGCAATTCCATGTAGTCATCCAAACTATCGAGCCTGATCGTTTTTCTTGTTTATTCACTTGGAATCTAACAAACATGAGTTATAGGTAATTATATAGTGTGTGTTGTCATGAAAATGACACATGGAACACATGTGAATTACTCTGTTTTTGGTTCTTTTTGATTCATGAATAATACAATACATGAAAGGGCCATACACAAATTTTATATTTTTAATTTAACATAGAAATAAATTTGACATATATTCAAGAATCCTATGAAATGGTGTGTTCTATCAAATAAATAGAACCCAAAAAAAAGTAAATAAGATTAATTATATAATTAATTATTCTATCTGTGTTAAATTAACTACACTATTTGAAATAGAATACTTTTTATATAAGAGTTCACATGGCGTGTACTCTCTTTTAAGTATGTCTACAACACCTACATAGGGACTGAGTGTCTTTCCTTCCACAAATATATACTAGGTACACAACATGTAACATACTTTACAAAAAAAGTGGCCTCAGAGTTTCTTGGATTTTTAGTCACCATGAGCTTTAGATGAGACATGGAACACATAGAAACATCTGTTCTCCATCACAAAGTCTTGAAGAATATACCCCATATACTCATATAAGCTGCCATTCAAGGCTTAAAACCATATGAGATACTTTACAGATCAAAACACTAATATAGATTTATAAGTGAAATGATCTAAATTTATCAAACTGGTCTGATAGTAGAAAACTAATCTAATATCTACTTGAGATACAAATGAGATACATTTGTACATGGAATGTTGGTTATGGTACACAGTGCATACTCTTGTGTTATCCTTATATAATCATTGGAATATCATTACAGAATTTTTAGGTGTCTCCTCCTTTAAACATAACCCATTTATTGGTTATGTGGGTGAGAATTAAGAAAGATAAGATAAATATATGTCAATACTTATTGAATAATCAAATATTAAGTAATATAAGTTGAAAACATATGCTATTCAATGATATGTTAATTAATAATTATAAATTATCCTTGTGAATTTTATGATAACACTTATAGGTTTAATGCATAAGAGGAGTGCATGGATGTCATGTCGAACTAATATTTCTATTATTAGTCTATGAATAATCATTAATATACATAATGAATGACATCATGAACAATATAAATCTTATTTTACTTTACTTGATTAAATTACTGATCTAGAAGAGGTGTATCATTAGGTGCAATTTATAATTTATTTATCATCAGATATATAATTACCTAAACTGATAATTATTTATCTGTTAATGATCACATTGACTCAATATAAATGTTTTGTCATTTCATTTCACATTTATGTTTTGAAACCCTCTATAGAGGATTCAAAAATACACTAAAGTCATAGAGATTTTCAAAATAATATCTGGGTTCTATCATGGTCGATCTCGATCACTTGCATCATTTGTGGTTGATCACATTAAAATTATCATAAATTATTCTTGATGTTCTCTTGATGGATTGAGATATGAGGAGGATATCCCACACTTTATATTTCTATAACTATCTATAATACTTGAGAAATCTTCTGTCAATCCATTGTGCATAATAAGTGTGTCCATAGAAAGTGATATAATCAAATATTTATTATGAAAGGTTTAGGGTTAGAATAATGAACACAATACCCTATATTACTTATTAATTCTTATTAACACCCATGAATTAATAAATTTATATTTTTTATTCACATGATATGTTCATCATATAATAATGAAAAAATAAATATTATTTATATTATTTATATTAAATCCATTAAACTCGGTCCTCTTATCCTCGTCGACATTTAATAGACCATAAATAATTTCTTTTTATTAAAAAAAATATCACTACGTTATTAAAAAATAAATATAATAAATATAATATTCTATAAAACATGAAAAATGGAAATTTTGTTATTATTATTTAACCCACTTATTCTTTAGAATATTATGTGATTAATTCTTAGTAATCAGCAAAACAAGAATAAAAATTATACCATAAATCATGAATATTATTTATTATAAATTGTAAAATTAATCATTGAATTTAACTAAGATTGTGGATAAATATAGTGTGTGACCCTTTAGGACTCATTATCAATGGAAACTAGTAGTGGCACCTAATGATCAATGTTAGTATTTAATAACATGTTTAGGAACCCATTGAGGAAAAATTTATTGTTTCAATGATATAAAATATCCTAAAAATGTGTACTGTGGATTAAAATACCATTATCATGATATTTATAATCTAGCAGGTCACATACTATTGTAATCACCTGGTGTGATCGATATTTCTATCCTTAAATTTACGGAAATGAATATGGTCACTAAACCCATGACCATGGATTTATCTAGGTAGTTCCATTCCCATTAAAGGGATTGAGATATGAAATCCTAAAAATTAATATAAGGAAAAAATCATTCATCAAATTATACATAAAATCAGTATCACCCGTGACACATCCATCCAATTCGAATTCATCATGATTATGTCATCATATTTTTCATCAATAAATCATAGTAAATTAATTATGGTAAAAATTATTGATAATATTAATTTTTGAGGATAAATACACACTCTCATAGATAAGAACTTAAAAAGGAACATAAAATGTAGATTTTCTACTTGTGGGTCCATTCCCACAACCTCCTTAATTGAATATTTACAAGGGAGAACACCATGAAAAGTTGTTAATAGGTCTTATGAGACACCAACCCCTTATAGCCTTAATCATATTTGTACCTTCAAACAATATCATCTGTCCATGGAACTTGGGTTTAAAGAACACTATATAGCATCTAGATTATCTATTGATAGCGAGGAGCTACTATGTACTTTCTAAATGGAATGAATTCTTATTCCATTATCAGTTATTATATCATACAGATGGATGATCTTGATGTGAGAAGAAAATATCATTAGAGAAAGGTTATGATATTCGGAATATAGGGTAATTAAATACCAAGATATAAATTTCCCTATAAATTTTTTGATTTAATTCTGAATTTTTGTAATTATGTGTTTATTCCATCAAATCTCTATCAAGTTTTATATTTTTTTCATGTATCTTTCCCGAGGAAGTACATAAATGTTCCTTCACATGTAACAAACTAGATACTTATACCATTGGATCGTGAAATAAGATATTACGAAATGAATTTTACGATTTTTTCACCATAGATAGGCAGGGATGAGGACCAAAACCACTCACCTTGCCAATGTTTTATAGTAAAACCCTAAATTTTAGTATGCTACATGAGAACATGAGGATGTGACGAGGTAAATTTATCCTCATTTATTTATATAAGATTAATGGAATTTAAATATATTAACTATTATAGGGGTGTATGAATGCGAAACCCTAATATTTATTATATATTTATATTTAACTAAAAGTTTCTTCCTTGATAGCTTACATAACATGAAACACCAAATTTAAACATACCACAATATATTATTCAAATATAATCATTTTAAATATGACTCTTAAATCATAGACTTTGAATTTTAGGGTATAAAGAATAGTAACCACATTATGAAATATATTTTTAATAGTATTACTAAATAAAAAATAATTTATTAATTCTTAGGAATTATGTAACCATTTTTTAGTGATGTTATTTTATTCTTCAAGAATTAATTTTTCTTAAAAAAATATATTCATTAATTATTGAGAGAAAATATTACAAACAACTTATTCCACTTTTAGAAATATTATTTTATAAAAAATTCATCATTTTTTAGGCCATAATATCAGAATTAGCATATGGGGAATTTTTATATTTTTATGTAAAAATTAATTATCCAATGGATAGTTATAAAATACCAATTTTATTGAAAACTATCTTGTTTAAATTCATGTATTTACAAAGTCCCATTTTCTTGAACTTATTATTAAATTTAATTATTTCCTTAGGATTAAAATTAATCATATTAAGGTCATTATATTTTACATTAATTTTTTTTATAAATATATGTTTGAAATTAAAATAAATGTTTCATGAAAACCATTTCTCATCATGTTAAATGGGTTTATTTTAAAATCGATTTTTTCAAATTATAGGGATTTAATATTATAAAATAGATTAAATATTTTAATCATCAAAATTAATATTATGTAATAAGGCCCACTTAGTTTTTAATCATTAAGATTAGTAACTCAGGCAACCATTCTTTACTATGGTAAAGTTGAATTGGTGTTTATGATGGGTTAAACTAAAGAGATAAGGGTTTAAATGACCTAAAAACTTTTATAAATATTATTTTCGAGTATTATTTTTTCAATATATCCTCTTATTTTTATATGATTCATTTTTGAATCACTTGGCTTGAGTAGGACATTAATATATTTAAATCTTTTGAAAAATTCCAAGTGTCTCCTCTCCCCCCTTATAAAAGTAAACCACATAACCTCTCTTTCCAAAAATTAACGAATAAAATAATTCTTAAAATTCCTACCCATATATTTTCTTAAAATCCCTCATAAATCCAAAGATTTATGGGTTTTATCATAATACCATCCTTTTAGGGAATAAAATGTACGTCACAGGTAGTTTCTCAACAAAGAGGAATAACTCTTAACTGAGAATTTTCAATTTTATTTCTTCTTCCAAATTCAATTTTTTTTTATTAAACATAAAATTTTTAATAAAGTATGATAAATAAAATTAAATATTATTTTTTCATAGATAAACATCTATTTAGCTCTTTCCCTATGAAATGTGTAATGAAAGCATCGTTCATGCCTACGTGCAGATTACACATCAATTAGAGATGCATTTTTTATCACCATAATTCATGGTTTGTTATTATGGTGTATTTAATTATTTTATATTTTATTTATGAAATAATTATGATTTTATAATGATATTATATTATCAAACTTCTAACCTTTCCATCCTTTGGAAAATGAAAATTTCACTTGTTCATGACTACCACCTCTAGGAAGAGATGCGACTCATTTTTCATTTCAACTTCACATAGAATGTAAAAATAATATGAAACAAAATATATTACATTATATATATATATATATATTATATATTTATATAATATATCCTGATATCATACATATATAGAGTTTTTAAGAGTTAGGATACACTAGAGCAATCTAATTACAACAACCATTGAAGAAAAGTCTTGAAAATTATTCATCTTCATTACAAGAGTTAAACACTATAGAGGAATGTTTACCACACAATATATTATACATGTGATTATTCCCTATAAAATGAGGTTATGAAAATATAAGGTGAGCGATAAAAATGTCTGTAAGGGGTTTCAAAACCTGAGGAAAACAAACAAGGGTTTTCAATGCAATATAAAAGTAAAACATGTTATAGAACCTGAAAATGTTGTCCTTATATATAAATCATGAGTAAATTGTAAAATAAAACCTTTTCCAAATACATATAAACATATTAAAACATTAGAAAACCCATTTCATCTATTCATAAAATCATGAAAATCTCTCTTGAAAACTCATTAGAATTCATAAATGATTCCCAAAGGCACCTTGGATCACACCAAAATTTTACAATTTACTCATGAGACAACATAACTTTGTGGTAATAGTCCCATTATGGATTAGGTTTATTCCCCAATACCATAGTTTTCTTAGGACAACCCCATTCTCACTATATAATAGATCCTATTAGATTATAACATTGCCCAATGAATTAGAGTCCTATCTGGATGTACCCATCATATAATCCATATCATGCTCACTTAATGATATCTGGGTGCACCAATCATATTAATAGATGAATTACCACAAGGGTTTGGGTTTTCTCCCCATCCCTTATCATTATTCATATAATGAAAAATTTCCTTTCTTTAGAAATAAAAATCAGTAACATGTGATTTACATTAAAATATCATTAGAATTATTTAAAACCATGGGCATCAGTATCCATTTCATAAAAAAAGGATTTCCTAGATTTATATATATATATATATAAGGATAAAACTAGATTCACTTGAAATAATATATTTATATACATTTATGTATATATATATGATTGTAGAATTTTTTTTACATAAAATGATATATATAAATATACATATACATTTATATACATATTTATAGATAAAAGAATAGTTTTACATAAAATGACCCATATATATATATATATACATTTATTTACCTACATGTTGATATTATAATAAAAAATAGTTTATAGAAAATGTTACATTAATATACATTTGAATAGATATCAAAATAAAAGTAGTTTCACATAAAATGATATATATATATACATACATTCTTTAGGAATATATATATATATTAGAAATAAAATTATTTTACAAAAATGGATACATATATACACGAAATTATATATATATAAATATCAGTATAAAATCAGTTTACATAAAAATATATTTATATATATACAAAGATATATACATGTATCAATTAACATATAATTAAAATTTTTTAAACAATAGAAATAATTTTATATAAAAATATAATACTAATTGACTAATTTTTTTTATATAAAATCTTAAATATAGAAACAACTTGAAACATTTAATCAGAGTTTAAAAAAAATTCTTTTACTTTATAAGGTATAATAAAAAATGCTTAAATATTCTACCCCTCAATGTTACGGGTTATCTATCCCATTTCATCATTGGGTTATATATATTTCCCTTGGGAATATCTATGATTTCCCCCTGACATAAAATTCTAATTCTCCCCAAATATAATACCCAATCCTAAACATAGGTGACCAATCTACTGCCTCAGTTGGAAACAATGAGAGGATACCAAGTGGAAATCCTATCTGGTTTTCATATTTTATATTCATTGAAACTCATTCAGGTCGGCTGTATCCCCAGTGATTCGAGCCACCCCTAAAACATGGTATTGGTAAGGATATATCTCTATAAGAAAAACTCCACCTGTAGATATCAATCCAAATAGTGGTGTCATGAGTACAGGGTGTGTTTTTGAGTTGTAGATCAACATATGATGGGTGTAGCAGGGAAGATGATAACAAGGTATGTGTTGGATTTATCCAAATCAAAAAATCAATTCCCCTTAAAATTGCCATCACATTATTATTATTGTTATTAATTATGCTTATTATTATAATGTATCAATATTTTTCATATATATATATATTATTGGAATCACATTGAAAATATGTATATTTATACATACATATATATATATATCTCTTTTAGAAAAACTAATAACTAATTCTTGAAAAGAAAATTAATAATGATAATACATATAGTTATTCAAAAAAATAAAAGCAAAATTTCATTTAAAATATTAATAATATTCATAATCTCATATATTTTAAAATAATATATTTCTTATTATACTCAGAATTATGAATATTTAAATATAATATTTTTTTAAAATATTCATGTATAAGATTATTTTATTTTAAAAAAATACATGTCACATATCCCCTTGATTATAAGTTAGTAACTTAATGTTGATATATTTAAGTAGATATATTATTTTTTAAAAATATATCAAGTAATTAATTATGATTAGAAAATAATTTTATAATTAATATAAAATTTTTGTTACAAAATTAAAAATATTAATGTTTGAACCCAATATTTTTCAATAAAATTTTATGTACATTATTATTTCTAAAAACATAGTATTTAAAATAAATAGGTTTAGAATTTAATTTTTTTTTAAATTATGTAAATTGTAAAAAAATATTAAACAATTATAAAAATATATTTTTAATGAATGAAACTCTACCTAGTTTTAATTTAAAATAAAAATTTGAACAACATTATCTACTTTTATAAAAATAAATATAGATATTTAGATAAAACAGTAATATTCATTAATATTATATAAATTCTATTAATGCACATATATGAATATAAAAAAATAATTTTGTTTGTAAGTATGTTAATTAGACATAAAATACAAATAGATACAGTTTAAATAATTATTTCTTATAAAATAATTTATTCAAAACATTAGTAAATTTAAATATAAAAGTTTCTTGGTTTATTTTAATTCAGTAAATGTTTTCTACATTATAATATATATATATTAATTCAATCATGAAAATAGTATTTTACGAAAAAAAGTTATATATATATTATTTCACATATTAATAAAAACTAATATTTATCCTAAAGAAAAAGAAATTAATTAATGCTTTAATCAAAAACATTTATTTAAAAGTGAAAATGTTATGTTTTCTGAAATTGATAATGTTCCATTCTACCCCCTTATAAGAATTTAGTCCTCATAATTTATTCACCGTACTTTGATAAATAATGAATTTTATATTTTAGTATTAGGAAAACAAAAATCTCAATATATCTTCTAAAGGTAAAACCCAAAAAATTGTACAAAAAGCCTATAAAGATCAACCCGTTTTTTCTTATATTTACCTCTAATGGTGTCTAAACATCAGCTTTTATGCCAAATAATTTGATCCAAAACATGTTCCATATTTTATATATTTATTATATTTTTTCAAAAACTCCTTAGATCATAATATTTTGGAGTTTTAAAGATTCCTGATACACCAAATAAATCTAATTACGACACCTATAAAAGAAAAGTCCAAAAAACTCTTCAAATTTTTTATAAGAGTTAAACACCATAGAGGGAACTCGATCACTCACTCACTTCTACACATCCTTATTCCCTATTAAAAGAGGTTTTAAAAACATAGGGTGAGAGACAAAAATATCAATAAGGGTTTTTAAAACATGATAAAACCAAATTGGATTTTTTTGTGAAATATAAAATAAAAAAAGTTATAAAACATGAAAAATGAAGACCTTATATAGAAATCATGAGTTCTTTCAAAAATAAACACTTATTCTAAATATATTTTTATAAATAGTACCTTTGGGAAATCCATTTCATCTATTCATAAAATCATGAATATTTTTCTTGAAAACTCAAAATAATTCCTAAATAATTCTGAATATAACCTTAGATCATTAAATAACATCATGATATACTCTCAAGATAACATAACATAGTGGAAAAAGTCCCATAATGGATTATGTTTATTTTCACTTCTCGTAGTGTCCTTCTCACCATACATGACATATCATTATATTAAAACATTAATTAATTCACAATAGAGCTATCTAGGTGCACCCATCACATAGGTGGACAATGAACCAGAAGGGTTTGAGATTACTCCCAATTTATATCTTTCATTAATATAATAAAAAATTATATTTCAATCGATATAACAATTAATAACTTGTGTTTCACATCATAAAGGCCATGAAAATTATTTAAAACTTTGAGGAATATTAACCATTTCATAAAAAGAAATGTCATTGATATATATATATAAGGAAAAAATTAGTTTGGTTTGAATATATATATATATATATATTCACATTTGTATATAAATATCATAATAAGAAACATGATGACATAAAATGGTAAATATATTTACAAATTTATAGACATTTGTAAAGATAATAGAATAAAAATATTTCTATATAAAATGATATATATATATATATATTTACATCCATATTGATATTACAATAAAAAACAGCGTAAATAAAATATTACATTTCTACATATATTTATAAATATAAAAATAGAAATAGTTTAACATAAAATTATATGTATCTATATTAACATATATATATATATATATATCAGAAATAAAACAGTTTTAAAAAAATTAATGCATATATACATAAATTAACATACATATATTTATAGATGTTAGAGTAAAATAAGTTTTACATAAAATGACACACACACACACACACATATATATATATACGTGCCTAAATAAAAGATCTTAGCATGAAATGATATATATATATATATATATATGAATATATCTAAACTGTTTTTAAATTAAAATTTTTTCACATATACAATAATTTTGAAAATTCAATAACTTATCTTACATTCATAGAGGTTAAATTTTAAATTTTTAGATGTTAGAAATATTTTTATAAATATGAATTTATTAGAAGAAACATTTTTGCATCTGGAAATTTGGCGAGACCACATTAAACATTGACATAGAGTATTTATGAATAAGTAATTCCCTTACATAAAGAGAGTGATAATTAAGATTCTAACATTGAAAAGAATTTCTTGGGTTGAAGCAATTTTTGTGTCAAAAAAAGTATTTCCCAAAAAATGATGCATATATATATAAAAAGTATGTTTATATATACGTTTTGGAATAAAAGACATTCCCATGATATGGTATATACATATATGTACATGTTTTTAAATATTAGAGTAAAAATAATTTCACATGGCACATTATTTATATAAGTGTATACACACACACACACACAAATATATATACATGCATACATATATACTTATTTTAAAATAAAAAAATATACCTTATAAAATATTATTAACAGTTTAATAAATTCCCCTGTATTACCAAAATCATAACTGAAATTGTATCAAAATACATTTATAAATTTTATGTGAAAAAACGATTTTTTAATATACAATTTGAAGGCTGAAAAAATTTGAAACATTAAATAAATGTTTTAGAAAAACTACTCTTAACTTCATAAATACATAATTAAAATTATTTAAAAAATCAATATGCTTTTATATAAAAATATAATTATAATTGACTAAAATATTTTTTTTCATTTAAAATGTTAATCAATTAAACCACTGAAATATTTAATAATATTTTTAATAAAAATTCTATTACATCCATCCCATATCATTAAAATTATTTAACTATTCAAAATACTTTCCCAAGAATAAATGTACTAGGTTAAGTCTATTTTGTGTATACTATTTGAAATTTAGAAACAATTTGAATTATCTAAGAAGAGCTGTTAAAAAAATGTTCCCCATTCTTTAAATTAAGTGAGGTAGACCAAGGCGGGTCTCAATAAAACCTCCTCATAGTAGGAATAAGATCCCCCTTCTTAGAAGCTTGGAAGAAAACTAACCCATGGAGGTAGAACATGTGTTTTAACATCAGAAGAAAACATCTCTCGTCCAAACCTCCTCTCAATGCTATAGTTTATCTTTCCACTATCCTCATTTGAGTATATATATATATATATTTATATGTATATGTACATATGTCCCAGGTGAACCCCCATGATTTACAATGACATATATTTTTTGTTTTCCATTAAAATAATACCCCATCCAAGGCATATCCAATCTATGTTCAACCTTTGTTGCAAACCGCGAGAGGATACCAATAGGAAAGATTGTCTGGTTTTCTCATTTTATATTCACCGAACCTTCCTTGTGAACCACCTGGATTTCCCCTATATAAATTTCTGATTTCCCTTAAAATAATACCTTATCATAGACATAGTCAATATATCTACTTCCTCAGTTGGAAACCTTGAGTGGCTCACGGGAGGAAATCCATTCAAATTTTCCCATTTTATATTCACCAAAACTCATTTGGTTTGGATGTATCCCCTACAATCCGAGTAACCACCACATCATGGGATTCAAAAAAATATCACTATACTAGAAAAAAGCACCTATAAGTCTCCATCCAGATGGTGGAACCGTGAGTGCATGGTGTGACTCTGGGTTACAATTCAACCTATGGTGGGTAGTGTGAGGAAGATAATGAAAAGTGGTTAGTCAGATTTTCCCAATCCCCCTTTACTTTTATCATGTTATTATTATTATTATTATTATTATAATTTATCTCTTTTGACATAAATATATATTAATTTCATTATTTTACACATATGCACATATATATATATATATATTTGTCATCAAAACATTGAAAAAAATTCTTTAAATAATATCAATAATAATATTGTATTAATTATACTAAATAATTACAAGTATAATTTTATATTATATATTAAAAATATTCACGATATCTTGTATTTTATAACAATACATTTCCTCTAATAATCATTATTATGAATATTCAAGTTTTATTTTTTATATTATTCATATAATAATGTATTTTAAATTTCACAAAAAATATGTCATGAACCGCATTAATTTTAAACCAGTTACTTAATTTCATATATTTAAGTACATATATTCTATTTCAAAAATATTTCCAGTAATTCATTATAATTAAAAAATAATTTATAATTAATATAATTTTTATTGAATAAATATTATTAAAGTTAGTAGAAATTATGTATTGTATAAAATTATATGTCTATTTTAAAAATAAATATGTCCAGTATTTAAAATAGGTATTTAGAAAAAAAGTTAATTTTTTTAAAATTAAACTATTATATGAAGTTATTTTATGTTAATAAAATCTTATCTCAATTGAATTAAAAATATGGCTTAGAAAAAAAATTATTTACCATTATAAATATCAATATTTATCTTTAGTTTTATGTCAAATATTAATTAATAGTACAAATCCTTTTAATTTAAATATATGTATTTTAACGAATCATTTTTTTTATGATTTATGTTATTAGCCATGAAATATACATACATACAATTTAAATAATTATTTCTTGAATAATCATAAATTCAAAACAAGAAAAAATATAAAACCAAATGTTTGATGGTTTATTTTAATTCAATTAATATTTTCTACATGATATTATATATATATATATATATATATATATATATAAATACACACACTAAAATAGTATTTGACCAAATATAGCTATACATATATACATTCATATATCAATATATATTATTTCAGTTTGTATTCAACACTAATATTTATCCTCAATCAATATAAATTTATTAACTTCATACTAAAAAACATTTATTTAAAATTGAAAACATTATGTTTTCTAAATTTATTTATGTTACATTCTACCCCCTTAAAATAAGTTCATCCTCGTAATTAATTCATCTTACTTAAGGAAAATATGAGTTTCACTTTTCAGAATGAGTAAAACTTGGATCTGAGGACCTCTCCTTATGGTAATACCCTAGCATGTTTATAAAGACCCTTTAAATATCAAAGTGTTTCAATATATCATAGCACTTAAAGGTGTCTATACATTGACTCTGACATAAACTACGATAAACCAAAACCTGTTTCATTTTAATATACTTATTATCTATTTTTATAAAACATCCTGAGATCATTAATATTTAGAGTTTTAAATAGTCAAGATAAACCAAAAAAATCTAGTTCAACACCTATAAAATAAAATCCAAAAAAACTGTTCAACTTCTTTACAGTAGTTACCATATAGATACCTTAATCAATCACTTTCTTATACACGTCCTTATACCTAGAGAAAAGTGGTTTAGAAAAATTATAGTAGAAGACAAAAATCATAGCAATGGGTATGAAAATATTATGAAATTAACCAAAGTTTTACAATGGAATATAAAACTAGAACATATTATAAAACATAAAAATGTAGAACTTATATAGAAATCATGATTACTTTGGAAAATAACTAGTATTGTTAAATATATTTCAAAATATTGAACCTTTGGAAAATCTATTTCATCCATTCATAAAATCACGACGATTTCTCTTTATAACTCAGAAGAATTTATAAATAATTCTCTATGAAAAGTGGACCATAACATAACATCATAGTTTACTCACAATAATGCATATTTTTTTTTGAAATTTTCCCATGACAGATTCGTTTTATTCCCTAATCCCATAGTGTTCTCAGGATAAACTGTCACTCACCATACAAGACATCTCATTAGATTAAAACATTACCGAATTCATTGGAGCGCTATCCGGGCCCATCCATCATATAAGATAAATCGGGCACACCCGACGCTATTTGGGGTTCACCCATAACATAGTTGGACAAAGTTTTATAATGGTTTGGTTTTAATTCACATCCCCAATCTTCATTCATATATTGACTAAGTGCATCTTTGGAAATAAAAATTAGTAAATTTTTCCTTACATCCTAAAGACAACAAAAATTCTTTAAAACCATGATCATAAATATTCATTAAATAAAAAAGAATATACTAGATTTTTATATATTTTAGGACCAAATTAGTTTCCTATGAAATGATATATTTATATATATATATATATATATTTCAAATTAAAAATATGTTTACATAAAATAATACATATAAATATAGATTTATGTACATATTAATTGATAAAATAATGAAAACAATTCTCCATAAAATATTAAAAATAAAAATGTATATATAAATTTATTTACATACATATTAATATCATAATAAAAATCGGTTCAAATAAAATTTTACATGTATATAAACATGTATTGATATCAATATTAAAATATTTTTACATAATATGATATGTATATATAAAATTTTTTACACTCAGAGAGAGAGATATATATATATATTTATATATCCGAAATTAAGATTTTTCACATTAGATGATACATATATACATATAAATATTCCTATGAGAGTATACCCTTGTGGTAAAGGCTCCTTATTGGAATAAAAAAAGTCTTAGGATCAAATCCAGGCAGGGACGAGTTTTCAGGTCACTGTTGCAGGGGGCACTGTAGCAGGGCTATAACAGCGACAGACTGTAGTAGTAGTGAGGCACTGTAGTAGCAACTGTAGTGGCAGAGGTACTATAGTCGACACTATAGTAGACTGGGTGCTGTAGTAGTAATATTCACCGATGGGCCCTTTGAGCCAAAAAATGGGCTTTCAAGCCCTTTATTCAGGCCACTTGGCCATGGGCCTTTGGGCTATGTAATGGTTCTCCCTCTATAATGAAAAAGTGGTATTTGATTTAATAATAAAATAAGGCTTCAGCCCCAACTTTTAAAAAAAATATAAATAAATAAATAAATAAATATATATATATATATATCTATATATTTTGAAGTAAAATATGTTTTACATAAAATGATAAATATATATATCCACATTGATTTACTGGTTTTTAAATAAAGGATCTTCATATGAAATTTTATATTTATATTTATATACACACACATATACAGTTGTTTTAAAAATAAATCAATTTTAACTAAATCAATAATTTTTAGAATTATATAATATCCCTTACATTTCTAGAGGCCTATATTAAAAATTCATCAGATTTAAATAACATTTTCATAAAAATAAATCTAAATAAAGAAACAATTTTTTCTTCTTGAAAATTTGTTGGACCATTTTTAAATATTGTCATAGAGTATTTAAAAATAAAGAATTCCCTTACTTACATAGAGGGAGAATTAAGAATCTCAAAACAAAATAAATTTCTTGGGAAAATTTTTTTTTAAGTCAAATAAAAACTATTTCACATTAAATAATTCACATATACATAGAATATATGTATATATATACATTTTTGAATACAAGACTTTCTCACGACATGGTATATACATATATTTACACGTTTAAATATATTTGAAAAAAATGCCTCATGAGGCATTATATATATAAGTGTATACATATATATATTTATATACATTATACATATATACTAGTTTTTAAATAAAAAATATTTTATCACTAAAAAAATAATTTTTAAAATGTAATAAATTCCTTCATCTTCTAAATTGAATAATTGAAATTTATTCAAATTATTTTTTATAATTTTTAATGTATAATTTTTTTTTACATTTAAAATTGTATTGTAGAACCCATATGAAACATTAAAGTATTATTTTTCACTAAAATACTACTACTATAAAAAATACTTCATTAATTTTTTTAAAGAATCAAAATAATTTAATATAATAATATAATAATGATGGACCGAAGAAAAATTTCATATAAAATATTAAATAAATAATCCACTTGATACATTTATGCTTAGTTCAAAGAAAAATTCCTTTACATTCATATGTTCTAATAAAAAGTCTGTAAAATAATAAAAATACATTCTTGTGAGTAAATATTATGGGTTATATAAAATTTTCAAATAAAAATTTTAATCTAGAAACCATCGGAAGACCATGGAGGATATGAAGACCACGTCATAATAATAGCAGTAAGAACTGAGGTCCTAGAAGTTGGGAAGAATACAAACCAGTAGAGGTAGAACATTTGTTTCAGATTATGAATAAAACCACTCCCATTTGTCCCTTCTCTCTATTCTATGGGTTATAAATCCTTTTCCTCATTGGGATATATATATTTATGTCTATATATATATATATCCAATGTGAACCCCTGTAATCTCTTCCAAGATAAAAATTCAATTTTATCCTAAAATAATACCTGATCCTTAACATAGCTGATCCATTTACTGCTTCGACAGGAAACCAAAATGGGATACAATAAGTAAATTCATTCTAGTTTTCACATTTTATATTCACCAAAACTCATCTAGTTCAGTCACATTCCCTGTGATCTAAGTCACCTTTGTGTCATGGGATTCAAAAATATATCACTCTACAAGCTAGCTGACACTCGTTGATCTCCATATCGATAGTGGAACCATGAGTGTGGGGCATTTCCATGAGTTACAGATCAACCTATGCTGGCCACTGTGAGGAAGATGATGACAGAGGGTGCATCAGCTTTTCCCAAATCCAAAAATGTATTCCCCTTCAACTTTATATCTTATTATAATAATAATTGTAATTATAGTTATTATAAATTATCGTTATTACACACACACATATTATTTTCATTATTTTATCTACATATATATATATATATATATATTATCATAAGTAAGAAGTAATTATTAAAAGAAATCAATTATAATAGTAATTTAAATTATCTAAAATAAATACAATAACAGTTTTATATAAAATTTTAATAATATTTATAATATACTATATTTTATAGTAATATATTTCCTATAATAGTCATCAATATGAATAGTCAAATATATTATTATTTATAATATTCATATAAAAATGTGTTTTAATTTTAACAAAAAAGACATGTCATACACCCCCCTTTATTTTAAGATAGTTACTTAATTTACACATATTAAATCTATATATTCAATTTTAAACACATGTCAAGTAATTCAATATAATTAAAAAATAATTTTATAACTAATATGAAATTATTGTGAATAAATAAATAATATAAAATTTATAAAAAATTATTTTTATATAAACTTATTTTTACATTTTTATTTAGAAAAACATTGTAATTAAAAAAATGGTTTAGTACTTAAAATATGTTTTTCTATAAAAATGTAAATTAAAAAAATGAAATTATTATACAAGATTAATTTAAGTGACCGAAACATTATTGAATTTGAAATAAAAACACAACTTTGATTATTTTTACTGTTATAAATATTAATATCATTTTTTAAATTTAAATAATATATTCATTAATATTATAAATCTTTTTAATTTACATATATGTATTTAATTAAATCATTTATTTTTTTAAATATATATTAATTTTTCATGACCTATCCCAGTAGGGCTCATGCCATAACTTCCCAAGCCTACCTCCAATAGGTTAGGGGGATGGTGATTAGCACTGAGTAGGCATATCACTAACATGTGAAGCATTGCCTATGTACCTATATACAAGAATACATCCACAAGCCCACAAAATGCTAAAATGTAAAAACTACTAAGTAAGCAAAGCATGCATACCACTCCATCCCAAAACCAGAGTATGATGGAATGTAAATTAAAGTAAAAAAGTTCTAGAATACAATCGCAATGAAATGAGTATGTTTCCAAATTTCAACTTTTAAGAAAAAGGTACTAGGACTTCTGTCTGTAGTGGTTAGAACACACCTCGATATGTTTGGTCTAACAAAGCACTGTATGGACTTGTTCCTACTAGGACTTCATCAAAAGGTCGATTTTCTGCACAAGACACAACATGTGTGTCCAAATCCCATTTAGGGTTGAGTATAAAAATACTCAATAGAATTCCCCAAAACCACAATGAAATATAAAAAAGGAATGATACAATCAATTCTACACAAGTATATGTCTACACCACATATAACCAGAATATACATATAGACTCAATAATAGACCGTCAATATAGAGGAAAGTCATATATACCACATACCAACCCTAGGGATTTAGCTAAAAGATTCCACGAAGCACTCATCTAGGAGAACACACTCCTGAGTCTGATAACATTGATGACTTCTATATTGGAGGTAATGCCTATCGGGTCTCTCTATGAGAGAGAAATGTTGAAATATATGAAGGGAAATAAAACACAATAGATGTGGATCACATGTAGGGCCATTAGGTGATACCATCAAGTCAATCTAGATTAACTTGTTCGGTAGATGATTCGAACCCATGTAGTGTTGGTCATGTCGATACAAAAACCTCCACCTAGGGAACAAAGAATGAATAGAAGATCCTGCTCTAGGAAGTCCTACAGAAGGTATTAGAGTCGTGTGATTAGTAAATGATTCCAACCGACCATCAGAGAAACGATATAGGGAATGAACCCTAAAAAACATTTCTATGATCTGGAGGACAAGAGAATCAAGCCATGTATAAAGGGGTACACAACATTTAGAAAGGTCACACACAATGTCCCTTATCCTCAAGTAATTCCCATTTGAAACGACCAATTTATTTAAAATATGTTGTGTAGAATATGGGTACATGACATGTAGAAGTAGTCACATGCCATGGGCTTCCATCTGGGGTCCGCCCATGTACCCTGGTCTTGTTCTAGTACATGACATCGACCCATGTAACCTTGACCATGAACTATCACATCAGGTAGGCCATGTACCTGGTTCTGGTCGTTCCATGTGGGGGAGTACATGCAGTGTAGGAAACCTGTGTCCTCAACCTCATGTCCTTATACCTCCAAGGATACACGCTGAGTGTTCCAATTTGGAACACACTTTATGTAGCCCGGAATACATGCCAAGTGTTATGGATTTTCTAGAATTTCATATTCTTCCTCTACACACATCGACCAATCTCTCAGGATATATTCCTATGCTTGGTTCTCGACAAAACTCAAGATCCATGTTTGTCTCAGCACCGTAACACTCAAATGAGGGTTTTAAGGTTTTTAATCATCTCAGAAATCCTTTTTAATCTATTCCAATGTAAATAGTTGGAAGAACGAGTTCCCCTGATTTTCTTCGATCTATCCACCAATGTTTCCATCGCACCTCCTTTGGGTCATGCTGATGTCAGATCTCAAATTTTGGATTGTTGCACTAAGAATCAAGGGTCAACGAATGATTTTTCATTGGTTGTGGGAGTAATGAATAACATGTATCATGAAGTCCAAAAATTTGGGAAGAAAATACATAGGGAAAAAAAATATGAGGAATATACCTCAACTATTATTCATTCATGCATTGATTTGTTCTTAATAGAATGATAAACGAATCAATAAATTAATATCTAAGAACAAATCAAGATAAGCCCCACAAATATCATCCCATCATGCATATAAGATCAGCCCACATGCTAATCTGTTTGTGGATTAGACTAGGTTCATCATAGAAATCAATAACATTAAATTAGAATTCAAATAATGTATCCTACTAGGGTTTTGGGTCTCTCTATAATGAATATTGATTGCCACAATGTTTCCATTGGAGAGATCCATCAAGAAAAAAATTCATCGATCATTGATCCAAGGTTCTATCGTTTCCAATTGATAGTATTTTAAGGTTTTCTCTACAGAGCCTTTATAGGAATACTGGGTTATGACCATATCCCTAGAAATTTTCCTAATAATTTGTTTAAAATAAAATATATCACTGTTTTTCTATGTTGATGAAACAAAAATAAAATATTTTTCTTTTCAATTTATTATATTCATTAAAATAACCGTAGTTATTTTCCACATTCGAACCATGATGACCAATGTTTGGTCATGCCTAGGGTAAAGAAACTATTTTGAACACAATGGTTCCCTTTTGTTTTTGATCGGAGAGTCCATTTTTATGTTATACCACTATTTCAGGAAAACAGTGCATGCATGTTATTTTATATTTTAATATATTTCAAAACTTTATTCTGAGTACGCTGGGCAGTAGAATCGCTTTCCGTCTCATTTCCTGGTCTCGAATTCAATACATATAATATTTAAAAATAATTCATAGGAAAATATGGTACATTAAATTCTCCCCTACTGGGAGTTTTTCATCCCCAAAAATACAAAGAAAAGGCTACTATTAAAGATGTGATTACTGAGCATGAATCTGAGCCTCTTTCTCCAAAGTGCTACCAGAGAGATTCCCCTACTTCCACCAGACACACACTAAAAGAATAAGTCACCTACGAAAGATTCTATATTGTTGATCCTTGTTTTCCATTGGGTATGCAACAAAAGTCACTCCATCCTCGATGTTCATCTCTCCCCAGTTGATGATGTTCGATGGGTCATGCACATACCTCATGAACTATGACATGTGGAAGACATCATGTACCCAGAATAACTACAAGGGTAGATCCAAGTTGTATTCCACCTTTCCATCTCTACATAGCATATGAAAAGGGTCAATAAACATCATAGATTACTTGACACCCCAACAAAATATTTTTTAACCTCGTCGACGTGAAACCCCTATGAGTAGATGGTATCCTCCCTTGAACTCCAAAGGCCTCCATCAACTTTCCGCATAATAATTATAATAGCACTATGTAGTGTTCATCCACTCTTGGATTATATATACCTTCTCTGAAGTAGCTCACACCAATTTTGGGCCCATGATTTCTGACTCTCTTTGGTCAGTCAAGATTAGTAGTGACCTACTGGGTCTCCCATACAAATCCTCGAATAGTGCATACCAATAGTGGAATGTATAGTTTTTTGGTTGAAAACTCCAGCCATGGCAAGTGATCCGATGATCTACAGCCAAATTCAAAAATGTGATCCTATAGAATATTTTTGAGAACCTCAATAGTCGGCTCAATTTGGCCATCCATCTGTGGGTTATATGATGTGATCAAGTGTAACTAGGTCCCAAATGCTTCCTATGATCCCTTCCTCAACCAAGATGTAAAATAAGAATCATGATATGAAAATATAATTGATTGAACTCTATGTTTTAAAATATATCTGGAACATCGATTCTCCCCAATGTCTCTTTTGAACTATGTTTTCAGATAGATAAGAAGTTGGATGACTTGGTGGGTCATATGACGATCACCCGGATGACATCATGTCTATTGGACATATGTGTAAAACCCATAATGAAATCCATTTAAATTTTATCCCACTGCCATTCCAACGCCTCAATGGGTTGATCAAAAACTTTTGAAACCTGGATCTCAGCCTTCACTTATTGACATGTACAACATTGGGAAATAAACCATGACTCTCCTTTCTTCATTCTTGGCCACCAACACTAATACCAGGGGTCCTGGTACATTTTTTCCACACATGTATGTACCTCTAAATGAGAAGTATGAAACTATATCAAAACCACCTCCCAAAATGCCACTAGAAAACCTTTATGTTCTCTAACAAGAACAATGTGCTCCCCATATTTCAAATATCCATTAAAAGCATGTCCTGTGGATATTTGAGCATGTAGGGTCTCATAGTCGGTATCCACAAGTTATGCCTCCATGATTTTCTATATGAGTGGAGGAGTAAAAACTGTAGACTTGAGGTAAGATGATCCATTTCCATCTATGAAGGAAAACAGAAACGAGTCCAACTACTATGACGCCTCATTTAGAAAATGTAAACTAGATGTCCTGCAATGAAATTATTCCATCACATTCCCCTTCCTAGTTGTATAGAAAATCTCAAATTCAAAGTCTTGGTTGAACTCTTGCCATTTCCTCTGTCTCACGATTAGATTCTTATGAGATAAGATATTCTTCAGATAATTTCAATCAGAGTAGGTGATAAACCATTCTCCCATATGGTTGTGTCGCCACATCTTCAACGTGAAGGCTACCACAACTAACTCAAGATCATGGGTTTCATAGTTCTATTCATGTGGTGTCAAAATTCATGAAACATAGGAGATCACTACTTTCCTCTACATGAGGACACAATCAAGGATTGTTCTTGATGCATCACTGAACACTACGTACTCGACCCCCTTCTCTGAAAAATCTCATGATCAGATCACTCATCAAACTCTTTCTAATTTACTAAAAATCATACTGTAACTTCTCTATCCACAAAAGGCTTCCCTTTTTGATTCAAAGCTATAATAGTTACTAAAATCCTAGAGAAATCATGTATGAACCTCTGATAATAGACGTATAGCCAAAGAAATCTTTACAACTTCGTCACGTTCTTAGGTGGATCACATGCTAAAACTTCCTCGACCATGCCCGAGTCCACTACCACATCATCTAATGAGATAACGTGTTCTAGAAAGTAGACCTCTTGGTTCTAGAAATAGCACTTTGAGAGTTTCACAATATTGCTGGTGATCTCAGAGTACGTCAAAAACCTTCCTTAAGTGTCTCATATTCTCCCCCCAGTTATTGAGTACACACGAATATCGTCGATGAATACTACCATAAACAGGTCCAGTCAAGGCTGAAAGATCCTGTTCATGAGTCCCATGACCACTCTTGGGAAGTTCATCAGTAAAAAGGTTATCACCAAGTACTCATATTTTTTATAGAGACACATGGAAGCCATCCTCAGTATGTTCTCATCTCGTACTCGCAACTGGTGATGGAATAATCTAAAGTCAACCTTTGAGAACCATCGGGTCCCTATCATCTAATTGAATAAGTCATCAACCCTCAGTAGTGGATAAATTTTTTTCAGGGTCACCTCGTTCATGTTATGGTAGTCCACACAAAACATCAAGCACCTGTCTACCTTCTTGGAAAACAAAACTGGGGCTAACCAGGGTGAAACACTAGGTATCATGATTTCATTCCTTTATCAAGTCCTCCAACTGAAATCCCAACCAACGAGGATCCAAAAGAGCAATCTAATATGATGGTAATAAAATCTATGTCGCAACTTGTTTAAGTCATGGAATAAGTTTATCTCTTGGTTGGGAGGTAATCAAGGGATAACTTCTGGAAATACATCCTCATACTTCGCTGCCACACCTGGAAACTAGAAGCCGGTAACATCTGTTACAACGAGGGTTTGGCTGACCAACTAATTAGTAATTGTCTACAACCTACTATGTATGATTTCATCATGTGATTCTTGGGATTTGTTTTCACCGAAAAAGGAAAACCTCATTCGATTGCAGCGAACTCACCTTAACCATGTCATAAAATAGTCAATATGGGAATGGACTATAGATAACCAATCCATAAAAAGAATTTTGTTTCAATCCATAACTCTACCACCATGAGTTTCAAATTGAAACTCTCCCCTCTAAAGGTCAGGTCACACTTTTGGAATAGGTGTGTGATCATCGAGTCTCCTCTAGTAGGTTTCTCTAATCATAAGGGTTGAATCAATAGTTAAACCAAAATATCTATGTCTCGAACAAGATATGTGGAAGGAAAGAAATGACTAGGAAATATGTATAAAAGTACTACAAATAAATTATAAAAGACACATATCATACATCGAATCATTCCTGGAGACCCTGTGTCATAAGCATTAACCTCATGGAGCTGTCCCCTCTTCTTTCCTCTGGCTCGCGGAGCTTGGAATGGACCACCTTGCAAGTTAAAAACTCTACATCCTCTTGTTTCTCTCCTATATCCACTACCACATCCTCCGTCTTGTAGATATACTGGCTTTAGGTTTTGTCTCTGCATCAGTGGCCCATCCATTGTCTCTCTGTCAGCAGCCCGAATGTTCAGAAAATGTCGAGTGAGATGACCCCTTCCATTAAATTAATAGAACCGTCTCTTCCTTGGATATCAGGACCCAACCTTGGAACCCTGAACTACATATATTTTTTTATGGGAACTCCTCTAGAAACATCTCCCATGCTAGGTCCCTGGGACTGACATTGGCTCCCTTCTACCATGGTACCTGCTCTTACTCGTCCACTGTTGACTATCAATTGCTCTATCTACTTGACCAAGAATATTTTGACCACCAACTCTTTATCAAAAATCCATGTACCAGTTGAAATGCATAGAAGGATTAAATTGGCTTAGATGTATCTACATAGACCTCACTCAATGGTCCAAGCCCCGATGTAATGATCTCTAACCGTATCCATCGTGTACCTGGAATGGTTAGTGAAACTTAATGAATAATCAAACACTATCTGGATAACCTGCTGGAGATGAAGAAGCTCTTGTATACACACATCTCCCAGTATATATGGTGATAAATACTCTATGAAGAGGTTCACAAATTACGTCCATGAAAGGGTCACCTTGTTGTGGGTCTGGATATCAAAAATCAACTATAGTCCTAATGAACTGTGTAGAAGGCTCACCGATAGGACCACCATATGATCCATTGGTTTCTGAACTAGATAAAAACATTGTTCATGGCCTCAAGATAGTACTCAATGCATTAAGTGTTGGGCTCATCTCAAGTACTGAGGGGTCTCTCCCTCTGAAACTCATGAAGAAGAATCTGCCTGCATTCCTCATCTACAGGTACTGTAGGTACCACATGCTGCTCAACAGGTGATGATATGGATGGTACACCACATGGAGGTAACATATGAGGAAATAGTCCCCGTATCAAAGCATCTTCACTGAGGGTGTCATCCTCGTGATTGAGCTATTAAATCCCAGATGTTATATGTTTCTGAGAAATCCAAAAGGAAAACAAGTTGTTCCAAGGTCAAGGCGTATATCTGGAGGGCTGACTCAAGAAGGACCTAGAAACCACAACCAATTACAATATGATTCATGTAGAATTATTTTACACACAACCACTATTTTCATGTACCCATTCAAAAATAAGGTTATCAGATTCCACGTGTATGGATGCGTCAGCCACCAGACCATCACTCTAGTCCCTGGCCTGATAGATGAATAGTAATAACGTAACACTGTTTACCTAAATCAATCTCATAGACTCTATGTCCTAAGGTAGAACTTACCACCTCTGATACCACTCTTTCACAACCCATCCCAGTGGGGCCCTTGTCTTGACCCCCAAGACCTACTCAAATGGGACATGGGTTGGTGACTAGCATCGAGCATGGATATTACTAACATGAGAGGCATTTCCTAAATACCAATATAAAAACACACATCTCAATGACCAAAAAATGATGGAATGTAAAAAAAACTAAGTAAAAAGTGCTTTCATAACACTATATCCCACAACCAATTATGATAGAAAGTAAATTGGCGTAAATAGAGCCAGAATAAAATATCACCAAAAAGTGTCTATAACAATAATTCCAACCTGTAAGAAAAAGGTACTTAGACTACTTTCTATAGCAGTAGGAACACACCTCAATTTGTCCGGTCTCACAAAGAACCATCCAGTCTTGGTCTGCATAGGACTTCTCAAAAGGAAAATTATCTACACAAGACAAGGCACATGCATGCAAAGCACAAACATGGTTGAGTATAAGAAGACTCAACAGGATGCCCCTGAACCACAAAGAAATATTACAAAGGAATGACACAAATAGCTCTAGAAAAGTATATGTATACAACACATATAATAAGAATATCTAGATATACTCAATAAAAGACATAGATTATAGAGGCAGGTTATAACTACCACCCAACAACCCTAGGTATTTAGCTCAAAGATTCCACGAGGTACTCATTAGGTAGAGCACACTCCGAAGTCCAATAACACTGATGACGTCCATTCGAGAGGTACTTCTCTCTGGTTATCTCTATGAGAGAGATACACTATTATATTTGAAGATAAATATGATACAATAGATGAGGATAACAAACAGGGCCATGGGGTGATACCAAAACCTCAATCTGGAAAAACCCACCATGTAGAGGATCAGTGCCCACATATTTTTGGTAACATAGATACCGGGAACTCCACCCAGGGCACAAATAATGAATAGAGGATCCTGCTTCGGGACCCTATGGGGATTCCAAAAACTCTATATAGAAAGTATTTATGAAGGGATTGTATTAATTTTAGTAGTAAATGATTCATACATAAATTTATGGAAATGATAAAGGGAACGAACCGTAATGAATCATGTACAAGATATGGAGGATAAGAGAATTAATCCATGTAAGAAGGGGTACGCGATGTGTAGTATGGTCATACACTGTGTCCCTTAACCTTGGGCAATGTACATGTGAAATGACTCATTTCTATAGAAAATTTCATTTATAAATGGGTACATAGTATGTTGATGGAGTCACATGCCATGTCCTTCCATCCAAGGTCTGCCCATGAACCCAAGCCATGTACCAGTATATGACGTAAACCCATGTAACATTGATCATGTACCAATACACCGAGTATAACATGTATCTGGTTCATGAAATTTTATGTGGGGGATTGCAGACTGTGTAGGAAATCCATGGACTCGACCCAGTGTTTGTGTACCTCCCAGCTTACACATCGAGTGGTCTAGTGAATAACACACACTGTGTAGCTAGGACAACACGCCGTGGGTTCTAGATTTTCTAGAATGTCGGGTTCTTCCACCACACACCTCAGCTAATCACTTGGGTTCCACTCCGAGGATAATTTTTCCTCAAAAATCAATATCAATGTTAGTTTCCCCACCCAAACACTGAAGAAATGGGATTTAGGACTTCGATCAGAACGAAAATCCATTTTAGTCCATTACAATGCAACCCACTCAAAGAATGGTCCCTCCCAATTCACTTCGATCTATCTTCCATTGTTACCATCGCACCTCCAACGGGTAGTCCTGATGTCAGATCTCAAATTTCGAATCGTTGTGCCACAAATCAAGGGTGCATCAGATGATTGTTCAATGTTTTGGGGAGGAATAAAGAACATATATCAAGAGTGTTAGAAATTGGGGGAGAGAATGCACAAGGAACAAACTTCGATGAAAAAACCTCAACCACTATTAGTTCCAGCATTACATCATTACCATAAGAACGATAAATGAATAAATCAATTAATATCTAGGAACATATCCCAATTAATCCTAGAAATATTATCCTATCTTGCATAAATAATCGATTTGTGGGCTAATATTTTCTTGTATTAGTCTGTATTCGTTGTAGGAATGAATAATGGGAAATAATAATTGAAATAACATATTATACCTAGGTTTTGGATCACTCACTGATAAAGATTGATTGTTGCATCAGTGCTGTTAGAGATATCCATCAAGAATGGCTTTCGTCGATCTTTGATCCAAAGTTCTATTGTCCCCTACTGAGAGAATTTTCCAGGTTTTCTCTCCAATGCCTTTAGATAATTACAAGGTTACGAGCCTAACCTTGAATATCTACCTAAATGTTTATTTAAATTAAAATCTCTCGCTGTGTCACTATGTTGATGATACTGAAAAAAATATAAATTTATTTGATTTATTTTATTCATTAAAATGCCTGTAGTGATTTTAGATAGTCGACCGTCGCCAACCAATGTTAGGTTGCGCCTAGGGAAAATCCACTGTTCTGAATTCAATGATTTCATTGGATTTTTTATCCATGAACCTGTTTAATTGTTAATACACATTTTTAGTAATACCGCACATGCGTTCTATTTAATATTTAATTATATTTGAAACATTTATGATGGGTACAAAGTTCCTTAAAACTGCATGCCAAATTAGCTCCTGGTCTCAAAATCAATCCATATAATATTTGAAAACAATACATGTAAAAATATAGTACATTAAATAATTATTAAAGAAATAAAGATACATACTATTTTAGAAAATATTTCTTGAAGAATCATAAATTCAAAACATGAATAAAATTTAAAAATTAATCTTTCTTGCTTTATTTTAATGCAAACTATGTTTTTAATATGATGTTAAATATATATAAATGCAAACCCAAAATAGAATTTTATAAACCATAGTTATATATATATATATATTATTTACCTAATTATTAAATAATTTTATTCATCCTAAAACAAATTAACTTAATTAACATTATACTTAAATAAATTATTTAAAATTTAAAGAATTAGGTTTACTAAAATTCAGAGTGTTACAGAAAATGATGTATTTAATGAATATGTATAAAATTTATGATATAATAATGATTTTAAATATGTGAATTTAACATAACTTTGTTTCGTTCCATCAATCCTAAAGTGGAAACATCACACATAAGTATGTACAAATTGGCATCTCTATGAAGTGACGTAATTCATTTGTCACCACTGCTTAATATGAATGGTTATAAAAGTGTATATAATGAATAAATTTTATAGTTATTTCATTACTAATATTTGGGATATTATGAAATCATGAATAATTATAAAGTATCAAAACCATTAAATCGAGATAGGCATGAAAAATTGACATGTTTTCACCCGAATGAACATTTTAGAGAATATTTGTTAATAAAATCACAATTATAAATTATAAAGGATTTGTATATATAAAATTATATCTGAATATAGTTTTGGAATAGATTTAAAATAAATATAAATATATTATATAAGTAGTTTTAATATGTATGAAGCAGGATGAGAATTATGGTAAGAGATTTATGTCAAAATGTCATTTCTTTTTGGAATTGTCTATGTAAAATTTTTATTAAGGGAAATTACTAGAATTTTATCTTTGAAACAACATCTATTTTTGAATAAATTTTTTATTCCTATAAATTTGAATTAATAAATTTTTTATTCAAATATTTGTTAAAAAATGACCAATATTTTTTTAAAGATAAAAAGACTCTATTTCCTCTTTAGCCGAGAATCATTTTATTAAATGACCTTATTTTCTGTAATATGTTTTTAATAATGTTTTTACTATTATTGAATGATTGATTAATGCAATTTTTACCCTTATTTTACTTTCAATATATTTTTAAATAGAATCTTCATTCCTTTTACCATATGAGGTACTTTTTACCAAATGTGTGAATTGAATAATTATTTTTAAATTATACAAAAAAATAGTTTTTTCCACCATTATGACTAATATTTTATTTTAATATTAAATTAAATGTTTCCATGTTTGTTTTCAATTTTTTTCTAATATTATTCAAATTTTTAGATTTTAATAAGTGATTACAAAATTAAAATGTTGTTTTTATCAAGAATTATTCTACTTATATTTTAAAGGTATTTTATTTTATAACAACATCATTTGATGTCAATTATGATTCATTGGGGACATGATACAATGGTATTATCATTATTAATTCTTCGAATAGTTATTTATTATTAGGATCAAATCATGATGAAAACAATTTTATTTACCACTTGTAAAGATATAATGAAATGGAAAATATTTTCATGAACATATGTAATGTATATGAATTGATTATGATTATGTAAAAATTGGGTCCATAACAAACCCTTCAATGAAATGTTTTGGTTGATTTCATGATTCAATATAATGAAGAATCATGATGAAGGAGAATTTGAAAAACTAGTTCCAAAAAGAATTAATGCATAAAAATAAACCTAATTATATTTTTGATAAATGAAAATTAGAATACGATATGGTTATCATACCAATGATTTCAATTGTAAAAAGAATCCAAAATCAAATAAATAAGGGGAAGTTAAACATATAATTTAACATAGTGTGGTTGTTAACTATGAAAATATTTTTAAAAAGTGTGTATTCCATTTGGAATAACCGGAATTATGTTTTTATGATCCCCAAGACTTGAAAATTGAGGAAGAGTATATTGATATGTAATAACCTCATTATATATTTTTATGTTTTGGTGAATTTCTTCTAAATAATGACTATTGTTAAGTTTTCATTTAATGAAAAAGATATTGTGGATAGAGAGGATAATTTAAGATTAATTAAATGTATTGATTTTGTGATCACTATTTACTTTTTATAAAGGAAAATTAAAAATAGTTTTCCTTGAGAGTAGGGCCATGCCAAAATGATAGGGGTGATAAAGAAAATGTAAAAGATATTAGAGATTTCATTCTTATTTTTTAAACTCAATTCCATGGTTTTTTATATTTAATTTCTAAAAAACATGATGAGGTGAAATAATGTTAATATATTATCATAAGTAATGTATTTTTGAATAAATATTTTTTTAATTTAATTATTTTAGTGTTATTGAAAATGTTCCCACTATAATTTTTGATACTGACATGCTCATCATTGAAAACATGTCAACATTTATAGTTTTTATATACCTATTAACTACAATTTAGTGGATATTAGGGTCAAACCCAAAGAGAAGGAAACTAACCAAATTTGTTTCTTATCAAAACAACCCCACCGTTATCAGCAGTAGGGCGACTTTCTTTTATGTTTTTTTCTTCATTTTATATTTTTTTAATAACTTTCTGGGAAAAAATATATTTTTTACATAAAAGAAAAAGATTCAACACTAAAATATGATGACTTAATATATTATACTTTAACAGTAATGAAGTAAACTAATAAATAAAAATAAGGATTGATATGCAGCAAATCAAGATTATAACATAGGAATTCTAAACTACTGGTTAAAAAGAATTACTTCTTCACACACATTCCACTAAAAACACCTCAAAGTAATGATGAAAAATCTTCCTCACCAGAATATTATATGGAAAAAATATTGAATCCTAGATTTCTCCACTCTATAAAAAATCAAACTACTAAGAAATTTATCATTAAAAATAATTGGAATTTAACTCACCATAAAATTCAAATGTTTTTAGAAACAAATATTTGATAAATGACTTCAAAATCAATTGCGATGATTGATCATGAATTTTCAAATATAAATAGTTGAGATGAGAAAAATTAATAGATAATAATATCCAATCTCACTGATTGATTCTAATTTTGTGAAAAGGAAAGCATGTGATGAAATATATATGATAAACCAGTATGACATTAAATTCTTAAGGTAAGACATTTATCATTCTATCATATTGAATACAAAAAATTAAATAATCTAATTATAGGGTATATAATTTTGAACAAAAGTGGAAGAAGAATCTCCCTCCCATGACGCTATGCTCTTGGGATCCTTTGGTCTCTAGGAGTGGATCTCTAAGAATCTGATCTACTCTCTAAATGTCGTGTCTGAAGTGGTATTGAGTGAATGATATGAATGATAAGTTAATGAATCATTTTTCAAGTTCCATACTGTATACTCCTGATGCTTAAAATTTGAAATTCATGTTGGTTTTTCATTTATTACCCATGTTTTTCTCAGAAATTCAGTTGTCCTTCATTGCACCCCCACCAGCACACATGCATTTTTCCACTCCATCACATGTCATTTTATCCACTCCCTCGAAACTGAATTCTCAGAGTCTTTTAGGATGTATCTAGATGTATTATGGGTTCGTACATGTATCTGCAAATCGAGTACAGTTAGAATAGTTTAAAAAAGTTAAAAACGAGTTACTTCTATACTTAATTATTATTACTTATTTAAAATAATGTTAAATAAATATTTTAATATATATTTTAAATTTTTTAATTTGGTAAAGAAAATTTATTATTTATTATAGTTATTTAACGAAAATTATTTAAATAAATATGTTAATAAAAAAAATTTAGATTAAAATTTATTATATTATTAAGTTAATTATTTATTTTATTAAATATTATTATTATTTCTTATTTTAGTTAATAGATTTAATAAGTTTATTATAATTATTATCATAACATTAATGTATGTATTTTAAATTAAATTTATTATATTGGTTTTTTTAATATTATTTATAAATTATTATTGATATTTTTGCATTAAAATATATTATATTTAATTAATTAATTTTTTTATTTTTATTTTATTTTATTATTGTTTATTTATTTATTAAAATTAATATAGATTATAATTATTTTATTCTTCCCCCCATATCCCTAATCTTAATAGTAGTGGGAGAGTTTAGATTTCTTCATGAAACCCCTTGATCATGACCACACCTCACGGTGTGATAATGCTTGGAAAATCCATATGTAGCGCAGCATGGTGGCTAATATGCTTCTTTTGGCGATGATGGCTCGAGCATCAGTTGCTTATCCTCCCGAGTGTTCCATGGGTAAGCTGCGGCTTGACCTTCCTCATGTCGATGAGTACTCCTCAGATATATGGACGGTGGGGGTTTGGGTTTGTTTTTCAATTGAGTGTGGTCTGTGGTGGGGTTTGGGATTTCTGTTTTCATCAAAGGGGTTCAGATTTGGAATCAAGGCTTAGATTTCCTCTCTCTATCCTTATGCTGCAGATCTTTTGTCGAACAATATCTAACTATCTATAGTGGAATTGGCCATTGTATAGTTTTTGGTTGATTTGGCAGTGAATCTGGGAGAATGCGATACACAATGGATGGAGAGATTATTGATGGTGTGAGGACTGGAACATGAGAACAGTGACAATTTAAAGTGAGATGGAATGTTATTAGGGTAGATAATAGGTGATTCAAGGCAGTGATGAAGTAAAAGAGTCAACATTGTAGATGCAACGGTCACAGGGAAGGAGGAGGGGAATGGTTGCACATGAGGGTAATGGGTGATAGTGAGTGGTGTCCTGCATGTGACTAGTTGTTGGAACAAGGAAGGGTGGTAGGAAGTGTTTGAAATGGTGTATGGGAATAGAAATAGTGAGACATAATGAACTATGAGTCAAGTATTAACTATTTATTAAAATTTTACAAAGTGGAGAAGTGTCACCATTGGAAATTCAAACTGCGTCAAATAAAAAAACAGTGAACCATTATACAGGAGAGGAATTAGTGAGTCAAGTGACTCACCATTAGTCTTCCAAAAAGACTGAAATTTGGTAAAGGGATGGAAATGGTGAGTGGGACTCACTATTGTGAATTTTCCAAAAGTAAATAAAACTGAATGTTCTCTGCACACCAAGTAAAATTTATCTCATGAAAATTAATTAAATTAAAAAAAATTACAATTCAATTATTTAGTTATTTTTATAATTTAAATCTAATATTAATAGAAACATAAAACAAAATAACTATTTGAATACAAAATAGAAAACAATAATTTCAAAAGATTAATGTTAAAAATAAAAATAGAATATTAAAAATTGGAGTAATTAATTAATTAATTTAAGAAATTAAATCAAAAAAATTATATTTATTATTGAGATTACATTAAATAATTGAATTGTAAATTATGTTTAAATTATATTATTAAAATATTAAAATATTAAAATAATGTTTAGTTAATGGAATGAAAATAAATTTATTAAATGTTAAATAAAAAAAGAACAATTCTAAAATTATTAAGTAAAGAAGAGAAAACATATATAGATTAATATGAAAAAATATGATAAAAAGAAAAAAAATTATTAAATATTTTAAAGTCTATTAATATAAACTTAATTTTAAAAATTAATTAATTAATGAGTTTAATTTTAAAAATAAAAAAGTGTAATTAATTATTTAAAAGTGAAAGATAGTTAATAAAATGATTAAAATCATAATAAAAATATGTGAAAAAACTATAGAATTTAGTGCCACATCAAATTCCCCCACAAAAAAAAAATTGTTTGTCCTCAAACTGTTTCATGTTTAATTAACATGAAAAGTAGAAGTGTGTTTTTATTACATTCCTCAAAGTAAAAAATGCCAATTATTTTAAAAACAATGGACAAAAAAATTGAGTAAAACGATTTGGACATGAAATTATCAAAAGAAGTATATCCAAAAAACAAACTCATACTGGTTGATTAGGAGAGTGAGGAATGATTCTTTTTTGAGGATGACTTGCCTCATATATGAGTCTGCCTAATGGCTTACTACAATTAAAGTTCAAGATCTAAGTTCAAGAGTAAAAATTGCTAAAATTTGATGGAATCAAGAAATAAACCAAAAAAACCATGTATTTTTACATCCACCTATGTTATAAAAGAAAAAATTAAATTAATAATTTTTTTGAATCACATTATTGACACAAAATAATTGATTCTATAAAAATATATGTACCCCTTCTTCATCTGGTGTTCATTGTTCCCCTCTCTTTAATGAAATCATTTTTGATTCTAGATACTTTATTATATTTTCCCCAATCCATGTATTGAGTTCTGGGAACCATGAATATACACAAATTTAGTATTGTACATATGAATTTTGGTTAGCAGAAATGCACTTAATGCCTAGGACGTCATAGATTCACTATGGGTTCCCAAATGCCCATTTTACTCCAGTTTCAAAAGATTTATATAACAACCATTCAAATTCGTCCACTATGTTGATTATTTTTTTAATAATTAAAAAGTGCGACCCTGATGAAAAAGTTCAAACTTCTAGTGCTTCAGGTTATGATCTTATCTCCTCAGATAATAATCATGTACCACTGTCAAATATACTACCGAAATAGATCATTCATAAATTTATTAAGAAAAATCACTCAATAATCATTCACCTGCATATGTTTAGATTCAATACAATTGGTAATTATCAGTAAAGTAGTTTTTCTTAAGCAAGAAAAAAATACACACTAAAAACACCCAACAAATGAAAAAGATTCAATAAAACAACAACAATTTGTAGAAACCCCACCACACTTAATTTCAAGCAGTTAATAGATCTTAGAATAGTAAAACTTAATATCTAGAAATATTAATACACAACAAGCAGAATTTTTGGAGTAAAAGAATAATTTTTTAAATATAATTCACTAACTAACTATTAGAAACTTTTCAGAAAGTCACAATTTAGATGACTCACCACCCAAATTGTAACGGTGAATCTAATGCAATAGTAACTCAATGATATACCATTATACAAATAAAAAATGACTTATCAGAGTATTTTTTAAATTAAATGAGGAGTATGAAATAAACAAAAAAGTAAAATGAATGAACTTACCTATTAAATCTTGTTTAGAAATTATCAATTAAAAGAATTACACTCCTCTATTGACACGAACCGCAACATGATATATTTTTAAAAATAAGAACCATGAAGTCCTAAATAGACCAAGAAAAATAGCGAGTACAAAGAACAAAAATAGTTACACTTTATTCAAAGTAAAAAAATAAAAAGAATGTACCAAAGTAAGAAAAATATAAACCATGGGTTCACTCCCATGAAACACTATATTTTAAGTATTCAGTTAGTCTTTATTCAGAATCAATTTTCAAGAAAAATGAATGTATCCATGCCCTTTGGGTACGATAAAAAATATAGTTTAACTCTATGCCCATTAAAAGTATAGAATTGTTGTCCTCTTCAACGATCTCATCAGAACAATTCTTTAAAACTCTAACAAAATGAAAAGGACAAGACCACTTGGATTTCAGTTTTCCAGGAGAAAGTTTAAGTATAAAGTTAAAGAGAAGGAAATTCTATCAATGTTTATGTTCTTTTTTCTATATGAAAAATCCTGAATGATTTTAGTTCTCTATTTGTATATCATAGAATTGTCACATGACTCTCTCTTTATCTCATCCTGTTCATTCAACTCAAGTAGTCTCCTCTCACCAGCACTCTTAAAATAAAAATTCGGGGCCATAACTTCCCAATATGACTAGTTCTTAAACTCCATAGGAAGATTACATCATTTCCCAAATAAAAAAATGTATAGATACATACGTATTTTTGTCGTAAAAGCCATTCTATAGGCCCATAATGCTTCATCTAATTTTTGAGGCCAGTCCATCATAGATTGAGAGACAATTTTTTATAGAATTTGACTAAGATCCCTATTATAGATTTCCATAGGTCCATTAGACTGGATGGTATGAATTACCAATATAATGTGTGAATCTAAACTTTTCCATTAAATACTTAAATTTTTAGGTTTTAAAGTATGTGCTATTATAGGTTATAAAGGTTTTAGGTACTCCAAATCATGAAAAGATATTTTTTTAACAATTTTAATAATACTATAGTCTTGATTGTTGGGTAGAGATGCTGCCTCAAACAATTTATAAATGTAATCTACAACCATGAAAATATACTCATTCCCATGAGATGATGGAAATAGAACCATGGAATCTAAACCCTAGACATCCAAAACATCATCTTCTAAAATACCCTTTTAGGGTAACTCCTTCTTCCTCACTACATTTCCTAACCTTTGGAATCTATCAAATACAAAATCAAAGATCCTAGTATATTTGTATAAGGTGGTCCAATAAAAACTATATTTAAGGACATTTTGAGCCATCCTTTCACCATCATTGTGTCCTCCCCAATGTGAGGAGTGAATACTCTCCAAAATAGGAAAACTTTATTCCACTGGCACACACCTTCAAAGTATCCCATCAATACACCCCCAAAAAAACAACGGGTCATTCAAAAGATAATACTTATGTTCATAAAGGAATTTATTACTTTGGTTATTGGAAAAATCTTTGAGAAGAACACCTGCCGCCAAAAAATTGGTATAGTCTACAAACCATGCATACTAACTTATTAATAAAACGAGTAATTTTCATCAGGGATAGAAGAATTTATCTCATGTGGTTCTTCATAGTGAGTATGAGGAAGCCTAGAAATGTTATATACAACTATTCTCATATCTCCCTATTTATCTCAAATTACTAAATCAAATTTTTGTAAAAGAATAATCCATCTGTTTATCCTGGGTTTAGCATCCTTTATAGACAAATTATATTCTAAATTAGAATGGTCAATGAAAATTATGATTTTGAACCAAAAAGATATTTCCTAAACTTCTCAATAGAAAACACCATATCCAATAACTCTTTTTTAGTGGTGGCGAAATTACTTTGAGACTCATCTAGAAGCCTTCTAGAATAATATACCACATGTAACTTGTTATCTCTCCTCTGTCCCAAGAAATCTCCAACAACCATATCAATAGAATCACACATTAACTCTAAAGGGACTTTCCAATTAGGATAAGTGGTAATTGGTGATAAACTTAGTTTTTTTAATAATATTACAAGATTACAGAATTTTTTTTATCAAAAAGGAATGGTACATCCTAGAAAATAAGGGACTACAAGGGTATTGTTATTTTTGTGAAATCTTTTATAGACCTCTAGTAGAAACCAGTGTTCCCTAGAAAAATAGTAACACCTTTGACATTTTTAGGAGGATTTAATTTTTTAATAACTTCTATTTTAGTAGTTTCTACCTCCAAAACTCTCTTGGACACTTTATATCCTAAAAAAATACCCTCACTAACCATGAATTTCCATTTTTTCCAGTTGAGAACAAGGTTGGTCTCTAAACATCTCTCAAGAACCAACTCCAAATTTCATAAAGAAGTGTCAAATGTGATTCCCACTATGAATAATTCTTCAATGAGAACCTCTATAATCATATGAATTATATTAGAAAAATATACAATGTGCAACTTTAAATGGTAGTAGGGGCACCACATAACCCAAAAGGCATCCGATAGTAGGCAATATCCCAAAAAAATATAAATATTGTTTTTTCATGATCCTCTGGGGCAATTGGAATTTGGTTATAACTTGAATACTCATCCAGGAAACAAAAAAATTAATTCCCAGTAAGCCTCTCAAGAATTTAATCATGGAAGTGTATTGGAAAATAGTCCTTCCTAGTGGCCGAATTAAGCTTTCTATAGTCTATATAGACTCCCCATTTTGTGGATTTCTTAACATGAATTTCTCCATTATAATCATTTTTTGAAAATAGTAAAACCTCCTTTATTATGATCTACATAGACAGGGATGACCTATGTGATATCAAAAATAGGATATATTATCCCAATTTCTTGTAGTTTGATTAATTCTTATCTAATAGCGTCTTTTATATTGAGGTTTGATATTCTTTTGTATTCTTCTATATTCTTATGATCATACTTCTTTTTGAATTTTATGTATATATAATTGAGTAATAATTTTTTTGATATCAGTAATGGTCCATCCTATCGCAAAATTGATTTTTTTATAACATTGAACAAATTTTCTTGTTAATTTTTATTGAGATCAGCAAAAATAATAATAGGAAGAGTGTAATTCTCAACAAAAAATGAATATTTTAGATATTTATGAAGTGGTTTAATCTCAAGGGTGGGTAGAAATTCACTCGATGGAAGGAAATTCAGCCTAGAAGGTCGACGGTATTTAAAATATCACTTATAAAGAGTTTGAAATAATTGTAGCTTTTCAATTTCCACATTAGTTTTATAAATGATATTAATACTGTGAAAAGTGGACAATTCACTACCTAGATTTCTGAAGATGTGAGTTTAACAGAATTATAATACCCAATTCATCAATTTTCCTTAACAAATCTCCCTCTAATTCATCAAAAATTTTATAAGTGTTGGTGATAGTAGAATCACCCACTTGTTCAATAAAAAAAATTCCTTTGTTCAGAAATAGAAGACACATCTTCAGTAGAATTATAAGTAGAGATTAATATCACCCAATCTCAACTGAAGAAACAGTGATTATGGGACCTATTTAATACAGACACAGAAGTGAAATAGGAAGTAGAGTTGAATAGAATCTTATAAGGTAAAAGTTATAAAAAATATACAAAGATATTTGATCTTAAGGTGGGATTTTTTAGGATATATCTTTACTTTTTAGTGAGGCTATAGGTATCAAATTCATCAAGAGTATTTTTATTTGAAATTTTTTTAAGTGATTTAAGATAGGCTGGAATTTGGATTAATGCTTGAATCAAAGTGATGTTCACTTGGAGCTTGGTTAAATTCCCATGGAACTGAAGAAGTTATTCTTTGGTACTACATTGAGGTTTGAGTTTCTTAGGTAAGGGTTTGGGTGGGGGAAAATTACTAAAGACAATTATAATATCCCTAACTTCATCAAAATATTTTTCTTTTACTATATTATTTTTTATTTCCCGACTAAATGTTAGCTTATTTTATGGTTAAAAATTCACATTTTGATCATTTTAAAGAATATTATGTTGATTTCCATATTCTGAAAAAATATATTTTTATTTCCAGATTCACATGGTATTTCAATTAGGGCATTTTTTGTGTCTTTTTTTAGGTTCAGTTTGAGTATTTTTCCCACATAGAGTTATAGAATCCACATCATTCTCCCTAGGGTTATGTTCACTTGTTACTAGAAATATACCCATATCCCGAAAAGTAAATTCTCTAGTTGTTTGGGATAATTGTTTTACTTATTTTTATTCTATAATTATTTTGAATTTTATAAGATTCATATTTAGAATGATGTATATTTAGTTGAGTTTTAAGTATTTCATTTTTAGAGTCCTTTCATTTTAAAAATTGATCCAATTTAGAAGACACTTGGCCCTCATAATTTCCTTGTGAATTTGATGATTATTTCCTTTTTTGATTTTTAAAATTTTTTCTTTTGGGGTTTTGATAATTTGGTAAAATAGGTTGTTTAATTAATTGTTGTTCTTTCAAAGTTTGATTTGGATGGTTCCTATAGGCTTGGTTGTAGTTGTTTGAAAATGGGTATTCTTTATTAGGAATCCTATGACCATAGTTGACGAAATTTGAGTTTTATTATTGTTGGAATGGAATAGAAATGTTGGGATATAAGTTTAAAATATTCCCAAAAATCCCACACTGGGAACATTGTTCCCTAAGTGACTGGTATGTGTTTTTGTTGCCCAATTGAATCATAGATTGTTTAAAATTCTTGTTCATTAAGGGTTTTAGTTGGTTTCTTATCTTATCCAGCTGGGCTTGAGTATTAATTCTCATTCCATAACTAGTATTAGGACTACTATTCACTCTATTCATGCTTGATTTTTTATGTTGAGAAATTAAATCAAGGTTATTAAAAAAAATTCTTAACTCTTCATTGGTCTTATCATTATAATTTCCTACAACTACTTAATCAACTATGATCTGACCATAGGAGGTAAGCCCTTCATAGAAGGTATCCATGAGATGGTTGGATGTGATTTTATGATGAGGAAAATGCCTAATCTAGTCCCTAAATCTATCCTATGCCTCTAGAAAGGCTTCTCCATCATCTTGATAAGGAGTTTTTATTTTGGTTTTATGTTATATATTATGTATTTGGGTATAAAATTTCCTTATGAATTAATTATAAACTTGGTCCCAATTTTCAAATATGTTCTCATCTAGAATCAAGCACCACTTCCAAGCATTCCATTTAAGGTAAAAAGGGAAAAACCCATATTTTATTTTCATTATATGTGAGTCCTAAGAGGGGATGTTATTGCATAGTATTATAAAAGTATCTAATAGAGGCTAGAGAATCCTCATTAGAGATCCCATTCAAAGCTAGAAGTATAGAAATGTGGGACTATTTAAGTTCATAGTTTATAGATCTAAGTGAAAGTCTAATGGGAGAAGGGTTTCTTGAAACTTGAAGAACTTGGAAATCCCTCATACCAGGCCTATAATTATTTTCTAATAGATAATGGTGAAAATGTTTTTGATTCTTAGGAACATGACCTCTATTATCTAATTATTCCATTTCTATTTTGTTTTTCATTTTTAGATCCCAAAGATGTTTTTCTAGCTCTGGGATTAGGGACTTCAATATATCATTTGATGATCTAGTGTTCATAAAATAGATAGAAACAAATGTATTTATTCACAAACAAGTTCAAGGAAGCACATAATTGTACAAGAGAAGTAACAGTAAAAACATTTGGTGAAAAAAGTACACAAACAAAAAATATTTTTTTATAGAGTTTTCAATCTTCAATATTTTTTTGAATTGTGTTTTGGGGAATTTTTTTGGTAATTTTTTTAAAGAATGATGGACACTTAATGCCTTCCCAAAAAAACAATGCCAAATTTGTATAGGGTTTGATGGTTATCACAAACCTCAAAATTAAAATTTTTACCTACACTAGTATAGTAGTGCACGGTCGATCTATAGGGAAAGTGGGTGAATATATTCAGGGTTTCAAAACAGACAAACCCCGCCATTGTCAGCAGTGGGGGAACATTATTTTTAATTTTTTTATATTCCTTTTTAATATTTTTTTATTTTTATTATGTGAAAGTAGGAAGAAATTTTTTTTGATAATTTTCAATTGATTTGACTAAAAGTGAAATAGATAAAAGAAAACATGAAACTAATTAGTGGAATTGTAGTAGAAAAAGAGTGATGAGAGTTGATCATAGAGTGAACTCGAGAGATTTGAAATATAATGGATAAAAGTATATTTCTTCATTAAATTTAATTCACACCTAAAAATAAGTGGTTCATTCATCATCACTAGAAGATTTAACATGCTGCATTGATGTCTTGAAGTTTTCAAGTTCAAGGATCTTTAATTAGAAAACTGATTAAAATATGTTAGTAGAAAAGAGCTCACTGAAAGTTTCTAATGTTATGAATTTGGTTGTTTTGAAAATTTGCCTCACTGATTTATCTCACCAAGAGATCAATTATTTAGAAATTAAGTGCAAGAAGGTGAAAATTCAATTAAAGATTTGAGAACTAGATTCAATCTCCCTGATAGAATTTGATTCTTGTTAGAAGAAATTTTAATGAAGAAGAACAAAATATAAACCAACAAAAATTAAAAACTCTATAATAAAAGAAATTATACTCAAATATTATTCAATAAAACAATACTAAATACAATGTAAAACATATAAAAACAGAGCAAGAAAGATCCTCCCTCTAAAAATAATGATCATGTACTGATTCTTGCACCTGTAACTCTTGTTCTCCAGTACATATCTTGGTGTTCCACTGATGTTGTCTCCCGGGAAGTTTCTTCAATGATTTATCGTGGAATGAATGGACCCATTTTTCTGTTGCTGATCTATTTTCTCAAATATCGGTCATCTACTATAAGTCACCAACCTTTTCCAAAAACTATGATAATTCTTTCATGACACCCCACACATGTGTGTTTTTTCATGAAATAAACATTGTACAATCCTATCACATGTAAATAATTCCGACTTGGGTTTTATTTCAAATCTGGACATGAATCCAATATCTTCTGGTACCTTTAAAAGAATGAAAATCCAAAAATAATAAAAATTATCTCTGTTAATAAAACTAATAAATATAACTAAATTAATTAATAAGTTAGATATATAAAAAACAATAATTGTATTATTATTAAAATGGTTAAATTATTAAGGGTTATTTTTCATTAATTTAGTTATTAAAATTAAACTAATTAATGGTATTATTTTATTTCACATAAACTAATTTTAATTAATAAATATTTTGTTAACATTATTGAAGTTAATATTTTATCAACATTATAAAATCCTTTTAACAACATTATTATTCTAATATTAATAGTTATTAATTTAGTTTGTTTTATTAATCTTTATTATGGATACTGTAATCAAGTTATTTTAAAATTTAATTTATAATTTTAAATATTTTATGAATATTTATATAAAATTATTTTAATTAAACAATTTAATTTAATTTTTAAATTAATATTTTCTATTAATAAAGAGTTATTATTTTTTAAACATTAGATTATTATTATATTAGTTTTATTTTAATATATTGGATAATTTATTATTATTATTATTTTATTGTTGATTTATTTAATTAACTTTTTTACATCCCCCCTTTTCTTCTCTAGCATGCACGGGGGGGGGGGGGGGGGCTACTTCTTCTAGAATCCATGGTTAGTGGCATGCCTCCCAGTTGGTCTTCCTGTTGTAGAGATGAGTGCTACTCCCTGCTCACGAATTGCGTGGTCTTGACTTCATTGAGAAGCCACGACGATAATAACACAAGGCAGGGCCTCCAAGTTCTAGATCCATGGTAGGTGAAATCATCAGATCTGCACAATAGTAGGTTCTTCTCACTCACCAACGATGGTGTGTGTCTTCACAGTTCTCCTCAGTGGAAAGTGTTAGTAAGACCTCCTTCAGTGGTGTCTTGTGAAAGCTAGTTGATGGTGGATTTGGGTTTTAGATCTACTCATAGATTTGATTATTTCCCTGGTTTTGATTTTTATTTTATTTTTATTCTTGACATTGAAAATCTTGTTTGAGTCTATGTGTTTCTTCATTCTAGATGCACATTGGTGTTAGAGAGTAGTGGAAGGTAAGGCCATGTCAGTGGCTTGTTGATTCTATATTGTGATATGGTGAGACATACAGGTTGGACTGGTGGTGCGATGGAAGAATGGCGATACATTTAGATGGAATAATGTTAGTGAGAAGTATTAGTGGTTTAGAGCAGAGGCTAAGTAAGGAACGCGTCAGTAGTTCTTAAATTGAAGGGTAATGGTGGTAGTGGAGTAGTGGAAATGATGACTCCCAATCACCATTGAAGGTAGGTAATATTGATGGTGAGTCATGGGTCGGTAGATAGTATGAGTCACCGATTGAAGATGACAGGGGCATCAGTAAGTTGTGAGGTACTGACACTAGGTTAATGAATCATAGAAAAAACAAAGGGAAGAACTGCCACCATTGGGTTCTCGGTGACCCATTTATCTAACCATGGCTAAAACATAACTGCAAACTTAAAACAAAAATAGTTCAACAAAATATTATAAAATTAAATAAAAAAACTAAATTAACTAAAATTTAAAATCCAAACTCACTTATTTTAATAAAAGACACATTAACTAAGAATAAATAAATGTTAACTCAATTAACAATTTAATAAGTTTAGAGTATAAAAATTAAATAAAACATAAATTAATATATAGAAAAAATTAAAAAGAAGGAAAAATAATAACTACAAGAGTGATTAATAAATTGATTAAAGATAATAAAATTAAGAGTTAAATTAATAATTGAATACAAATAAAATAAATTAATTTTAAATTAAAGAACAATAATACAAATAAAAACTCTAAAGAAAATAAATATAAAAGTAATAAAATTAATACAGAAAAGAAGATTGTTTAATTAATGAAAACATACCTAATATAAAATTAAAAGTGAAGAATAATTAAAAACTGAAAGGTAAAAAGACAAATTAAATAAGTAAGACAGAAAAAATGATTTTAAAGGATAAAAATAAAATTTTAAATATTTTTTTAATGAATAAGCTTAATTATAATACTTAAAAATTGTAATTATATAATAAAAAGTGAAATATTAATTAAATAAATTATTAAAATTTTAAATAAATAATCTTTAAAATCAGGAAAAATTAAGGCCACAAAAAATCCCCCCACACTTATGTATTGATTTTACTCAATCAGTTACATGATTTATTAACATGAAAAATGGAATTTTTTTATTACTTAGATCAAAGTTAAACATTATAATAATTTTAAAAGCATGGGACAACGGAATTGAGTAAAACACATTTGTCATGAATTTTTTTAAAGAAGTATTTCCAAAAACGAACTCTTATTGGTTGATCAAGAGAGAAATGAGTTATTAAAATTTTATGATGTCTTTCCTCATATATGAGTCTTCCTAATTACTTACTACAATTCACGTTCAAGATCGATGTTCAATGGTGATAAATGGTTTAGATTTGATGGAATCAATAATTTAACAAGAAGGACCTAGTATTTTGTCATTCACCTAGGTTCCAAAATTAAAAATTAAATTAATTAATTTTTTTGGAATCACATTATTGACACTACTTATTTATTCCATACAAATCTGTTTTCTCCTTCTTCATCTAGTGTTCATTATTCCCCTCACGTTAATGAACTCATTTTTGACCCTAGATGCTTTAAACACTACTCCACCAATGGCTAAGAAGGGCCAACCCCAAATGATGGGAACCTCTTGATCAAAATCCTTATCTAATAATAAGAAGTTAGTAGGTAAACAAATATGCCCAATGCCTAATAGTAGGTCACCTACCCTCACTATAGGAGAAGTGAAAGAATGGTCAGCTGACTAAAGGATGAATCTGATGGGCTGAAGTTCACCCAATCTCAAATATTGAAATAGTGAGTATGGGGGAAGTTTAATACTGTAACCTAAGTAACATTGAAATTTGAGTTGAATAATATATATTATGGTATACGTTAAGGAAAATCTATATAGATTTTGGAACTAAGGTAATATTTTCATTTGGAGGCCAGTGCTTCACTCTTCAGTGAGGCATTATGTAGAAAAAATATCAAGTGTCTTTTTGTTAGAAACTATTTTTAAGTGATTTTAAATAGGAAGGAATTTGGATTAATGCTTGAATGGAATATATGTTCACTTGGAACTGGGTAAATTTCTAAATTTACTAAATAAGCTCCACATTAGAATTATTCTGTGTTTTTTCATGGTAGGGGATGGATGTGGTAAAATTCCTAAGGATATTAGGTATATCCTTAACTTCATCAACATATTTTTATTTTCCTTTATTATTTTTATTTCCAAAAATAATTATTCTGTTGATTTTTAAGTTAAAAATTCATATTTTTATCATTTTCAAGACTTTTAAGTTGATTTCCAGATTTTGAACAAAGTATAATTTTATTTCTAGATTCACATGGTTTTCCAATTTTGGTATTTTTAGTGTCTTTTTAAGGTTCAATTTGAATATTTTTGCCACTTTAGTCACAACATACATGGAATTATCCTTATGGTTATGTTCAAATGTGCTTTATAATCTAACCATGTCCCTAGAAGTAAAGTCTCTTCCTATTTGAACCACTTATGTTTCTATTTTTTATTCTTACATCATTTTTAATTTTATAATATTGAAATGGAGTTTAATATTAATTCAATTGATTTTTAAATATTTCATATTGAGAGTCCATTATTTTTAAAATATGATCCAATTTAGAACACACTTAGCCATCATAAATTCTTTGTTAGTTTGATGATTATTCCCTTTATTGATTTTGAAAATTTTGGATACATGGGTTTTGGTAATTAGAGTTAGTGGGTTGTTTAATTAATACTTTTTTTTAAAAGACAGATTTTCATGGATTATATAGCCTTGGTTGTAGTTTTTTTGCAAAGGGTTCTTCCTTAGCAGGAATCCTAGGACCAAACATGACACAATTTGAGTTTTCATGTTGTTGGACTGGTATGTCAATGTTAGGAAAGAAGATTTTAATATGCCTAACCATTCCACATAGGGCACACTATTCACTAAGTTATTGGTTTGTGTTTTAACAGCCAAATTGGTTCACATATTATTTATAATTCTGGTTCAATAAGGTTTTCAGTTGATTGGTTATTTTAAAAAGGTGTGATTGAGTATTAATTTCCATTCTAGAACCTGTATTAGGATTTATTTTCACTCTATTCCTTCTTGATTTTTTATTTTGAGAATTTAAAGAGGGTTATTAAATATTTATCTTAACTCTCAATTATTTTTATCATTATAATTTAATCTAACTACTTGATCAACTATGTTATGAACATAGGAGGTAATCCATTCTTATAATGTATCCATATGAAGGTGGGATGAGATTTGATGATGAGGGAACTGCCTAAATTAATCCCTAAATTTATCCGAAGCATAATGAAAAACTTATACATCCTCTTGGTAAAAACTTGTTATTTTTCCTCTATGTTGTCTTTTATGTATATATGGATAAAATTTCAATATGAATGAATTATAAACTTATTTCCAATTTTCAAATATTATCTTTTCTATAATAAAGAACAAATTCCTAGTATTCCCATTATGAGAAAAAGGGAAATACCATAATTTTATGCTCGTTGGAAATGTATCCTAAGAGTGGATGTTGTTGTATAGTATTATAGCTGTCTCTAATGAATTCTAGAGAGTCCTCATTAGAGAGACCATTGAAATCCGGGAGTAGAAAAATATAGGACTATTTATGTTCATATTCTCTAGATCTAGGTGAATGCTTAATGGAAGAATGGTTCCTAGAAACCTAAGGAATTTGTAACTCCCTCATCTAAGGCCAATCATTCTCTTCAAAGAGTTCGTGGTGAAAATGATGTTTATTGTTAGGTATATGAACTCTATCATCTAAATTTTCAATTTCAATTTTTTTATTCATTGATAACTTAGATTTTTTTTTCTGGATATGGGTTTAGGGAATCTAGTCTTATAGTGGATGATCTGGAGTTCATACAATGGACAGAAAAAAAAGAATTTCTACAAAAAAGGTTCTAGTCAATAATGATTAGTACATGAGTTGTAACTGTAAAATCTTTAAGTGAAAATAGTAGACCAAAAAAAGTAGAAATTTTTTTACACAGTTTTTAATTTTCAATTTTGTTGTTTTGTTTTTCACTGTAAAAATTTGTATGACATGTTTTTTAAAGAAAGAGGGTCACTCGAAGCCTTCCCTAGATATAGTTCTAAAAACATGACACACTCATCATTGAAAATAAGCCAGAGATTAAAATTTTTATATTCCTACTAACTACAGTTTAGTGGAGAGTAGAGTCGAACCCAAAGGGTAGGAAAATGGCCAAATTTCATTTCTTTTCAAAACAATCCCACTGTTTTCAGGAGCGGGGATACTTTGTTTTAAGTTTTTTTATATTCTTATAAATATATTATAGATATTTTTAATAACTGTCTGGGAAACAAAATAGTTTTTTACATAAAAGAACAGAATTTTAAAACTAAACAAGGATGAATAATAGTATAGCAGTCTAATAGTAAAGCATTGAAATATTACACAAAAACAAGGATTGAGATGATAACAATCAAGAATAAAACCTTGGAATTATAAAATACTAGTTAAAAATAATGACTCCTTCATACACATTCTATTGAAACACACCTCAAAGGAATGATGATGAATCTTACTCACTACAAGATTAAACAGATAGAATATTTAATCCTAGAGTTTTCCACTCTAGAAACCTATCGAACTGCTTAGAAATTTAATAAAGAAAACAATTGGAATTTAACTAATTGTAAAATTCCAACATTTATGGAATTAAAGCTCCAATAAATGCCTTAAAAATCAATATATACGACCTATATCGATGTTTTTTATTGAAAACAATTGATATTTGAACAATTAAAAGATAACTAGAATCAATATTCCTTATTGATTCTAATTTCATAAAAAGAAAATCACGTGGTGAAATCTAGATGATGAAAAAGTAGGATTTTAAATTCTCATGCTGAGAGTTTATCCTACTTTCATATTAATTAAATACATTAAAATAATCTAATTACAGAGTAAATAATTTAGAAAAAAAGAGTAAGAATAAACTCCCCCAAGATGCTCTACTTTTGGGCTCCTTGGGACTCCAAGAGTGGTTCTCTAAGGATCTGCTATACTATTGGGTTGTTGTCTCCGAAATAGAATTGAGTATATGATATGAGTTCTAATTCAATGAATCATCCATCCAGTCCTCTCTTAGGTAATTCTATTGATTAAAATTTTAAATTTATGTTTTCTTGTTATTGGCCACCCATGTTTTCCACTGACATTCAGTGGTCTTTACTGTGCACTAACACATATTCATTTTCTTACTACATCACATGTCGTTTTAACCCTTACCTCGTAAATGAATTCTTATTGTTTTTTGGGATGTATATATATGAATTCTAGGTTCCTACATGTATCTTCAAAATGAGTACAATAAGAAGAGTTTAAAAAAATTAAAAAAACATACATATATACTTAAGTGTTATTACCTATTTAAATTAATGTTAAATAAATATTTTAATTGTATGTTTAATTTATTTTATTTTTTAAATAACTTTTATTAATTATTATATTTATTTAATTATCATTATTAAAATAAATATTTTAATAAAATGTTTTATGATTAGAAGTTATTATATTATTATGTTTATTATTTAATTTATTAAATTTTATTATTAATGTTTATTTTAATTAATAAATTTAAAAAGTTTATTATAATTATTTTCATAATATTAATTTAATTATTTGAAATTAAATTGATTATATTAGTGACTTTAATTTTATTTATAAATTGTTATTGATATTTTAATTTTAAAATATTTTTTATTTAATCAATTTATTTTATATTTTTATTTAATTTTTTTATGAATTATTTATTTATTAAAATTATCATAGATTATAATTTTCTATTCTTCGGCCTATTTTTCTAATCATCACATCAGGGGAAGAGTTCTTATTTAATCAAGAAACCCCCCGGTCGTGGCCTCTCCTCACGGTGCGGCGCTGCTTGGAAAATCCATTGTCGGGGTATCACGGTGGCTCCTATGGTTTCTATAGAGGTCTTGTATCAAGCAGTAGTGGATTTACATCCAGAGGGTTTCATGGGTAAGCGGTAAATCATCCTTCCCTGCAGGGGTCAGTAATCCTCCTATTTGCAAATTTTGGGGATTTGGGTTCATTCTTCAATTGAATGTGGTTGGCGGTGGGGTTTTAGTTTTCTAGTTTCCTAAAAGGGGTTTAGTTTTGGAAAAAAAATTAGATTTACTCTATTTTCCATTGCACTTAATAACTTTGACTGAAAGAGATCTTATGATTTGGATTGGGATGGGTCGTTTTATAGTGGATGTTTTATTTGGTGGTGAATCGCAGAGTAGGTGATATGTAGTGGATGGAGGGATTACTGGTGGTATGAAGACTGGAACAAGATAACTGTGACAATGTGATGTTTTATGGAATAATGGAAGTATGGAGTAGTGGTGATTCAAGGCACCACTGAAGTGAATGAGTCACTGTTAGAGATGCAAGAGTCATTGGGAAAGAAGAGGGGAACAATGATACTATAGGGTAAAGGGTGACAGTGAGGGGTTCCTCACTGGTGGCTAGGAGTTGGAATGAGGGATGGTCGAAGGAAGGGTGTGAAATGGTGTTTATTAATATTAATGGTGAGAAAAAATGAGCGGTGTGTCCAGGACTCGTTGTTGATTAAAATCTGACAAAGGGGAAAAAATTGTCACAATTAGAAATGCCAACTGTGTCAAAAAAATACCAGTGAATCATTACACGGTGGAGGTGATAATGAGTTAGGTGACTCAATGTTAGTTTTTCTAAAATATTGAAATTTGGAAAGGGGCTGGCAATGGTGAGTGGGAATCACCATCGTGAATTTTTGAATTGTAAAATAAAAATGAATAGAAATTTATCTGCACAATAAGATAAATCTATTCTAAGAATATGAATTACTTAAAAAACAATAACAATTAAATTATTTAACTGTTATTATAACTTTAAACTAAAATTAATAGAATCTTAAAACCAAATAATTATTGGAAAAAAAATAAAAATTAATTATTTCAGATGACTAAAGTTAAAAATAAAAACAGAATATTAAAAATTAGATTCATTAATTATTTCATTTAAAACATTAAATCTAAACAATTAAATTAATTATTGAGATTAAATTAAACAATTGAAATTATAAATTATGATTATATTTTTTTATTTAAGTATTAAATTAAATATTAGTTAATTAAATAAAAATAAATTAATAAATTAAATCATAAAAAAACAACAAATCTAAAACAATTATGTCATGTAGCAAGAATTTATATAGATTAATTTGAAAAAATGACCCTAAAAATATAATAGAATTAAATATTTTAATACATAATATAAAATTAATTATAAAAATATATTAATAAATGAATTTAATTATAAAATTACAAAAGGGAAATTAATTTGTAAAAAGTGATTAAATAATTAATAAAATAATTAAAATATTAATAAAACTATTTAGAAAAATTGTAGAATTTAGAACTATATAAGATACCATCGACAATAATTCCAATATATAGAAATCAAGAAATAACTTTAACCCTTGTAAAATTCTAGTTTGGGTGTTGAGAAAGAACATTTTTCGTTGTACGATAAAAAATGGTATTAAATGTCTTTGTAAATGTGTTATTTGGGATTGCATGTTATAGAGGTGATAAATGTTTTGTGTCTCAAGTGACGTATTGTGGATTTTTTAATAATGAGACTTTAATTTGAAGGGGAAGTTTGGAAATTGAATTTTTAATCTAAAAATTAGTTTTTTTGTTTTTTCACTATATATTCATTTATGTTTGTGATATTATATATAAAAGTTTTTATTTATGTTTTTGAGGATTTTTTATTTTTTATGTGATAAAAGAAGAAAAACCTGTTATAATAGCCAAAAACTCGCACTCCGAGATATGGTTATAAAAACATAAATGTTACATTATGGATTTTCTACTGATGAAGGTGACCTAATTTTCCCAATCCAAAACATAAAACATCAAAAAGAATTATTGGATCAGTTACATATTCAAGAATATTTTTGGTTTTGAATTTTAGATAATTAGGACGAACTCTTACATAAACAATACCCATATATTTAAAAGACCATTTCTCACATGTGACATATATTTCTAATTTTAAATTAGTTCATCATAATCATCAATATGATTCCCATATATACATAATTAATTCAACATAATTTTTTATAACCTAGGGAAAAGGAAACATAATAACTGAAATCTAATGTTCTCAATTAGGGTAAATGTATGATTTAAAAATTGAATTTCATCAATGAGAATAATATGATCATAAGGGTATCCTGACATAAAAAAATTAAATGAACATAACATAATATAATTGATACCCATAAAACACAGATCAATAAATATTTGGAAATACAAAAAGATTTAACAAAGTAAGGATTCGTGAAGGTATAAAATCACGAGTCATGTGATTCCAATCTAGATCATTGGAAACATTTAAAACACATATCAAGCATAAGAAAACATATTGGTAACTTGTTACATTATCATCATATCACTATTACAAATAGAATAAGAAAATAGTTCAACTTCTATCTCTATAGTACCTAAATAATTATTGGGATATCATGGAACCACCTAGCATTGGTTTATCATGGAACCACCCATCCTTGGTTTACCATTAAACTATCAATCCTTGTATAATAATTTTACCACCCAAACTTGGTTGGTATTGTATCAATCCAAAATTGGTATCCAATAGAACCACACATCATCATAAAAATTTTCATGAATTGAATCATGAATAAAATATATAGATATTTCATTTTATCATAAAACTTATAAAAAAACCATCATTAGTTTTATAATTGGATTAACCAACAGAAAATAAATGGATTCCATGAAAATATATTTAAAACAATATAAACACATTTAAAAGATATGGGTTCCATGAAAATCTATTTGAAACATGATTAACCCATGAAAATAAAAAAATTTCCATGACAATCTCTTTGAAATATGATTTACTTATGAAAAATAAATGGGTTAATAACAATCTTATTGAAACATGTTTAACCTGTATAAGACAAATTAGTTACATGACAATCTCATTGAAATCTTCTTAATAAATCCTGAGAATGAATGAGGATTAAGAAATATCTCCATTGTGACATAAGTAACAGTAGGTGTAGTTGAGGTTTATGAATGGAAATAAATTTTGAAGACCATTAATAAAATTCTTGATAAAAACAACCTTTTTAGTTTGAAAAAAAAGAAATTTAAAAACCAAAATTCACAAAATATTGTGAATATACTTTTCTTTTAAATAAAATTATAAATTTACAAATGAATTTTAAAAAAATAATTTTCATAATGGAGGGAAAATCTATTCATGATATAAATGGTAAGAATAAAAATACTTTTGAATACATTTTGTAACTGGGTATCAAAATGACAGATTTTGAAAAAGATAAGAATTTGATTATAAAATATTTTAAAGAAAGGATCAATATCATGTAATATAATATTTATAAATAATTATTTTATAAAATATATTTTTTGAGAACATTTTAAAAAACATTGATATAGAATAGAAAGATAACTAGTCTAAAAGCAAATACAAGATATGTATAACATATAAATGAGATTATTGATGTTTTTATAATAAATTAATTAGGAAATGGAAATTAAAATGTTATAAATAAAATTAAAAACCAGTTTTTAAGTAATATATATTGTTTAAAAAAATATTAATATAGAATTTTCTTTAAAGGAACCTCGATCATAAACATTGTTGAAAGGAAGGAGATTTTATCATTAAGCCTTTTACACATTAGAAATCTTCAATCATAATAACCAAGAAAGAATAACATAAAAGGATATTTTAAATATCCTAAAATAGGTATATTAATGATATACATGTCAAAATGTTAGATTATATCACTCATAAATGAATACTGGTTCATATCATAAGCGTTTATCTAAATGAAAAAGAAATTGAGACGATTATCCGTTAAAAATCATACCATTGAAATTTAGAATTATTCAATAAATTGATTATGTGTAGAAAATTTAGATCCATATAAGAAATGTTTTAATACAAAATAATATATTCTAAATTCCTAAAATTCATAATATTATAATATCAAATATAATTTATTAGTAATATAAACCAATAGAATGAAATTGAGTTATGATATTCCATACAACCTGGTAACATTCAATTCAAATCCCCTTAGATGAAATAATTCAAATTGAAACTTAAAATAACATTATGTATGAAAGAATAATAATATTACATATCTTATGTAATGTATTTACATCATATAAAATAAACTAGGTGCATAAAATTATAATATTCCTCAATGAAGGAAAATTCAGATGAAGTCCCCTACCACTTTTTTAATCTTTGGATCAACTACTGATGAAAGATTTAACCTTATATTAGTTTTTAATTGTCTCTTTTTTGTAAATAATCATTAAATAAAATCATGGTATGTATTTAAATCAAAAAAAATATGTGGTGAATATGAAATATGTCTCACAGAAGTAAAAGCAAGATAAGAAACCCTTACCACACATCTAAGATTTCTCTGTTTGTCCATTAAATCATATCTAATAAGTATAAAAAAATTATTTTATTTATTATTAATTTATTCTTAGTTCAATTACATATATATAAACCATTTATTCTATTTATTTTTAATTACATATTTAAATTTTGAATTTTTTAAGTCTACAATGGGTGTTTTGAGGACATTCAGATCATTGTTTCAAAATGGATTCAACGTGTAAGATATGATCAAATATGTCGTAATTTAAAAATATCTAGAATAATTATAATGAAATATTTATAATATTTATAAATATATTATAATCTTAAAATAAATCATGAAATATTGGCATGAAAAAGGAACTACATTACAATCATGGATATGGTAGGCCGTACGTACAGATGAGTAACATTTTCATTTTTCAAAAATCATTACGGAGAGGAGGTATGTTTTATTTTATATTTAAATAATGATAATAATATCATAAATATGACATTATTTATTTAAGTGTTATTATATATATCATACATGTCATTTACTGATGAAAAAATAGTCACATTGCTTCGTGGAAGGGAAACTCCACATATATGCACATACGACGTAATCATTTTTCTGTGTAAGAATGAAAAAATATGTTATATTTTAAGAATGATAAATATGTAATTAATATCATAATAATTTCATGTATATAAAATATATTTGTTAACTCTACCCTTATTTGGTTCTATTTAAAATGTTATTAAAAACACAATCACTTCTATTTGTAAGATGGTTCACCACCGTACACACGAATGATGTTATCATTTCACCCACGAAATGAAAAGTAAGATTTTATATGTGATATAATAACACTATAAGAATAAATATGTTAAAAATACCATTAATATAATTTAAATCAATCATTATAACTAGTCGTGGGAGGTGTTGTTGGAAAATAAATGACATTGGTTCGCAAGCCCATAGTTCATCGTACACACGAATGATGGATTCATATCCCATTTTATGGAAGAAGAGATGGATTTATTTTATTAAATTAAGATAAGAAAACATAAATATATGGGATATAATACTTTTATTATATCATAATAATTTAATAATATTTTATGGAGGTGGATAAAAAAATGAAATTAAATTGCTAAGTTAAGAACAATACCTCTTCTTCAGAAAACCTCCTTAGGTTTGCACCGATAGAATTTTTACGTTATATTTTTTCTAAAAAATTTATCTAGTTAATTAGGAGGTAATGTATAAAATAATTCTTCCTATTATTTTGGAAAAAAAATTTCTTTGAATGTGTGATGATGGGAAGAGAGGTAGGGCCTTTTATAATGGAGGTGAGTGGGACACTTGAAATTTTTGAAAACAATCTATTTAACTACGTTTTCACATGAAAAAAGGATAAAAAATGGTCAATTATAGATCCTTATACATTAATAGGTTTAAATATTTCCATAAAATATATTTTAGACATGTTTATGCCATTTTAACAGTTTTCATTTTAGTTTTACCCTCGGGTAAAATTGTTTTCACATTAATCATTATAATTAATTTTTAATATTTTCACTATTAATTATGGTAAAAAATTAACTTAAAATTATTACTAATATAAATTACATAGATTAAAAATATTCAATCAAAATCTTCAAATGAAAATCACATAAGTGTAACAATTTAATTTAAAATTAAACCCACATACGTGATGAAAAAAAAAGTTTTCATGAAGTTGTTTTTTCATAAAAAAGATGATTTTATAAAAACAATATGAATAATAATAATAATAATCATCATAATTTTAAGAATTCAAATTAATATATATAGATATATAATCTATAAATTCCATTTAAATAATTTCTTATAAAGGTTTTATAGAATTAATTAAATTGGGGAAACATTATGTACTTTGAAATAGTTTTTCGAAAAATCGCATTTGAAACCCAAATATAATATTGAACAAAATCCATCATAAATATGATTCAAATATAATTATTTGGATTATATAGAACTATATAAAACCTATTTTACATTAAATCAAATTCAAACTTAGTAGTACCTCTAAAATACTTATTTTTTTGAAGAGAAATGCTAGTTTTAGAAAACATTGTATGTTTTACTATTCAGTAGTAAATCAATATTAGCAAAAAATCACAAACTTTTACCTCAATATTATTTTTATTTTATTACTTTTTTTAATTTTATCAAATAATTTTTTTGAATGTTCAAAAGCATTATTATAATATTTTCCCACAAGAAGAAAAAAAATAAAATTTGATGAAAACATATTTTCTAAAATAAAATTACATTACAAAAAATTGATTGATTATTTTAAAATAATTTAGAAAGAATTTATATTGACTAGGATATATTTTTATATCATATATTAGTTAAAATATTCATACCCACCAAATTAATGGCTAGGTTATAATGGTTTTATATTTCACGGGTTGTTTAATCTTAGTGTTTCTTTATTGAGTATGCTATCGAAAATAATGTTTTTCATTTAATATATATGGGTGTCACATTCCACATTTAATAAATTTTTTCATCACAATTTGAAATTGAGGTTGTTAATAAGTAGTTGGAGATGTTAAAATAACTATTTGGAGAACCTACATTGTAAAAAAGTTTAATAAAAAAACCTCTTGATAAGAGATAAAAGTAAGTTTGAGGCTTATCTGGAAGAACAAATACTAGGTTTCTAAATAAGATAAAATAGGTGGAAAGTGAATATTTTAATATTTAATGAATGTTTAAATTAAAATAAATTATTGAGAGAGGCTGGTACCAATGATCACAAGAAGTTTAATGATCATGATAAATTTAACAACTACAAAAAACATAAACCAAAGAGGTGTGAAAAGGTCATTTATTTCATCATAAACTATTATAATATGAGATAATGTTATGTTAAGATAATTTTTCAAGGGATGGGGAATTAATTACCATATATACTATGTAACATAGGAAATAAACTTATCTGTTGTGTAGGATTTCATCCTTTTATCAATTTCCACCACAATCTTATATTTTTCTCAAAATGATAAGTATTTGTGATGTTTTTATACCTGAAGCACTAAAATAAACATTTGAAGGAATAAAAGTTACAAGCATGATATTCCACCAATCATTATAAATTGTCCAAAACCTAAATTATTAAAATATGGTAAGATAATTCACAATATTAATAAAACATCATAAGATGAAATAATACTTTAATCTCCAAAATTTAACAGCAATACACATTGCTAAAACTTAATAATTCCATATATAAATTACCATATATCCTAAATAGCCGCAATTAACTCGACATTTTAGAGAGTTTTAACCTCAAAGGTTATATTATACCTTTCCGTTTAGAATCCCAAAAAACATAACAATATTATTGCGAAATAATATGAATTAATTAGTCCCCATATAACATTTCAATACCATGTTCATCTATATAATAAAATATGTTTTTCAAAAGCTACCCAATATCCATGATCGAATGAACCCACAAGTTTATCAGTGCCTTTTAATTTATGTATGAAAATTTTAAAGGAATAATTTACATTAAATCAAAGATTTAAATATATTTAAACCCAATAAAACTTATCCTAATGTTTGATCAATCACTTTAAGATATCATCACATAAAACCTCAAAGAGGTTTGTACGACTTTGGACATATGATTTACCATATTATTCTTAAAATATGATGGTATATGTAAATATTAATATAGCCTCATATAAAAATCTTATAATCTTCAATGTTATCAAAACACTATTCTAATATTGACTATCATAAATTTGTACCCCTTCCTAGATCTAGTGCTAAAAACATAAACTATACATTTCTATATTTTATAGCTATGAAGTTGTTCCAACATTAAACATCCAAAACATACAACACCAAAAGAAAATATTGGATCACTTATATACCCATGGACCTTTTAGTTTTAGTGTTTTAAAAAATTATTAAAATAATATAACATAATCAATACCTTTGCGTTCAAAAGATAATTTCTCCCATTTCTCCCATATTATCTTATTTCACATTAATATAGAATCATCATCAATATAAAAAACATCAAGACATAATTCATTCATCATAATTCATAAAAACTAATGGAAAATGAAACGTAAGAAGGGTGATATCAAAATCATAGTAAGGGTAAACATAAGAATTAGCAATTCAATTTCACTAGTAATAATAATACTAACATACAAATATGATGGCATAATAAAATATCATGAGAATAAAAAAAAGAGAACTCATTCACATAAGACATGGATAAAAAATATTTTTAAGTGAATAATGATTTAATAAATTCAGTACTCCATAAGGTTAATAATCATGACATATGTGATTTCCATATTGATTAAAGGATATGGTTAAAAAAAATTAAGGGCATAAAAAATGTATTGGAATATTGGAACATTATATTAATATCACTCACACAAATGAAATAATTAGTATGATTGAATTAAATATCCAAAATCCCCAATGAAATGGATGGAAATAAATGATCGACAAATCCATGGTTCATCATCAAACCACTCATCAGTGGTTTGTCATGGAACAACTCATTCTTGGGTAATAACATTACCACCCATATCTGGTTAGAAAAAATAACAATCCATCCGTGGTTGGTAATGAAAACACCCAAAATTATAAATAATTTACAATAACTATATCAAGAATAAAGTATATATAGTTTTATTTTAATCATAATACTCATAAAACAACCATTAAAATTTTAATAAAATGAATAAAATTTTGAAATAGAATGTGTTCCCTGAAAATATATTTTAAAAAATATTAACCGATGGAAACGAAATGTGTTCCATGAAAATATCTTTAAAATATGATTATACCATGTAAAAAAATTTGTTCGATAAAATTCTCTTTGACATATGATTAATCGGTTAAAAGAAAACAAGTTCTATAACAATATCTTCAAAACATGATTATCCCATAGAAAACTAAATATTTCTATAGAAATTTCTTGGAGATAATAATAGACTATCTAGATATGGAAATGGTATAAAAAATAGCACTTGTGTAAAATAAGTAAAATCCATGGTTGTTGATGTTGATGAATGAAGACACCATTAAAATATTAATAAGTATTTTTTTACGGAAACGGCCTTTTCACATTTAAAACCACTTTTTTAAAACAAAATCACATAATATTGTGAAAATTATTTCTTTCAAAATAACATGGGATATTTATATTTTATGTTTCAAGGAATATAATGGTCATGTTTGTAGGAAAATCCATTCATGTTTTAAATTTTAAAAGTTACCCTTCTTTTCAAAACATTTTTTAAAAGGGAGTCAAAGTGACCAATTGTTTAAAAAATTAATAATTTTCCTTTTAAAATGTTTATAAATAAGGTTAAAGATCATGTATAATATATTTAGAAATAAATTTATTGATATAAATTAAATTTTTTGAATTCATTTTAGAAAACATGGATATAGAAAAGAGAGCTAGCCATTCTAAAAGAAAATACACGATCAATATCTTACATAAAAGAATTTCTTTATGTTTATTTAATAAAAAATAAAGGATATCGAAAATAAAACATTTTATCTAAATTAAAAACCAGTGGAGAAGGAATAAATTTGGTTAAAGAGAATAATATTATATGTTTTCTTCTAAATAAACCATGACCATAAACAAACTCGAAAGGATGAATATTGTAACATAAAGCCTTTGTGACTTTGATACAATTCAATCATAGTCTCTATGAATGAGTAACTTCATACGAAATTTTAAATATAATTAAAATAATGATATTAATATTATTAAAATCAAAATTTAGTTATATACACATAGAAGATGAATACATTTTCATATCATAAACACATGTCTCAAAGAAGGTGAATTTGAGATGAACAACCCTTACAAAAAACATACCATTGAATTCAATAATTAATCATATAATTGATTATGATTGTAAAATGTAAATCTATATAAAAAAAGTGGAAATTAAACATAATATAAAAAAATTAATTAAATGTTTAATATTAGAATACCAAAATACATGAAGAATTAATATATTAAAATGAAAAAATAGTTGGTGAATATGAAATATTTTAGAGAAGGAAAAGTGAGACGAGAAACCCGAACCTTGAGTACAAAATTTCATAGACTCTCCTTTAACTCATATATAATAAGTTTATATATTTTATTTGATATATTAATAATATTTTATAAGTTTCATATTATATAAATTAATCAACTTTCTTTATTTATGTTTAATACAATATTAAAATATTTAATCAGTGAAGTCAACATGAGTTGTTTTGGGGATGCTCGGTTCATTATTTCAAAATGGATTCAGCATGTTGACTATAGAAAAATTGGTAATTATTTGAATTTATCTAAATAATAATATTGAAATATTTATAATATTTATATATCACTTTTTTCAAAATCAATCATGAAATACGATTATTAAAAATGAACTGCGTTAAAATCACCGAGATAGTGCGCCGTATGTACGCCTGAGTAATGTTTCAATTTTTCAAAAATAATTATGGAAAGAAGATAAGTAATATTTTATAGTTATTTAATTATAATAATATTATAAATAAAATATTATATCTTTAAATACAATTATGTATATCATTCATCTAATTGAGGGATGAAAAAAGTGTCACATTTCTTTGTCGAGGCAGTAGTCCACACATATGCACGAACAATGTTGTCATTTTTCACTGTTAGAAAGAAAATGATATTTCAAATTTAAATAATGATAATATGTCATTAATATAATAATTCTTTCTTTGAAATCACTTATATTCAGTAAATATTTCTTTATTACCTTCGATATAAAGGGTTATTAAAAAATGAATCACATTGCTTTGTGGGGAGGTTGTCCGCTGTATACACTAGCGACGTTATCATATGCTCCATGGAATGTAAAATAATAATTTATATTTGATATAATGACTTAACAAGTATAAAAATGTTCCAAATTTTATTTATATACTTTAAATACATTATTACAACAATCCATGAAAGGAAATTATAGAAAATGAATGACATTCATTCATAAGGCAATAGTCCTCCGTACACAATAATGAAAATTCTTGTATCCCTTTTGATGAGATATTAGATGATTTTATGTTATAAAATTTAATTGATAACATATAAGTATATGGGTTATAATAGTTTCATTATACCACAATAATTGAAAAATATTTTATAGAGGTGGAAGTATAAATAATATAATAACACTCGGTTAAGTATGATTCTTATATTTTTGATAACCTCCATATGTTCGCACTAAGAGCCTTCATAGGATATAATTATAATAATAATGGATATATTTATTAGGATAATATTTTATTAAGGAATTTGGGATTTGTTGGGATTAGAAAAATTTATTTTTAGTTGTGACGTGGATAGATGATTGGGTGGATTTTTAAAATTTTGGTGATTCGAAAACATGTAATTTTTGAAAATAAAAAGGTGTAACCTGGTTTTTCACATTCCAAAACAATATAAAATGGACCATTATTAGAAAATAGACATGTTATTGTCTAAATGTTACAATAAAATATAATTTACATAACTTTTTAAGGTCATTTTAACACTAATCTTTTTTCGTTTAACAACAAGGGAAACTTGTTTTGACCATAATCATGGTAATTAATTTTTACTGTTTTAACTAGTAATTATCTCAACAAATTAGGTTTACATTATTTTATATTATAAATTATGATTATTAAAAATATTAAATCCATTTTAATAAATTAAATTCAAACAATTTGATAAATGTAATATATAATAAAACTCATAGATCTAACGAAGAAGAGGGGTTTTCAAGTAGTGTGTTTTCAAAGAAAATGTTGATTTCATGTTAACTCAATGAGTAATAATAATAATTTCATAAATACCAATTAACAAAATTTATATATATTATATGAATTTAATATGAATAATTTATCATTAGGGTTTTTTAATTAACTTAATATGAGAAACATTATTTATTTAAAAATAGTATATAGTAAAAAACTTATTTTAAAACTCAAAAATAAAGTTATTCTAAAATTAAATATAAATATGATTCAAATATAATTATGTGGGTTATATATATAATTAAATAATAATTATTTTACTTTAAATCATATTCAAAACATAATGTGTCTTTTAAATTACTTAATATATTTAAAACAAATTATAATTTTACAATAATCTGCAAGTTTTACTATTCACAGAAAAATAAATATGTTCGGAAAAATCCTAAAGATTCACCACAAGTCAATTTTGATATGATTATTCCTAGAAATGATTTAATTTTATTAATTTTTTTTCAGAATGATTAGAAATTTTATTATAAGATTTTATCCCAAATAGTGATAAGAATTCTTTTTAAGGAAAAAATATTTTTAAAGAATAAAATTACTTCAATAAAAAATAATTGATTATTTACTAACCATTTATCTCTACTTTATATTAAGTAGAACATATATATATATTTCATAAATTCTTATACACTATTCTTATGCACTAATTTAACGGTTATGTAACATTAATTATATATTTCTCAAGTTGTTTAATCTCAGTGTTGCATGTTAAATACACTATCAAAAATAATTTTAAAATTTTAAAATATCATGATGTTTCATATATTTTCAATGGACATGTCGCATGGTTAATAAAATGTTCATATGAATGATGAAAAATTTCTGATGGAATCTCGTATGTATTGAATGGTCTGAGGTATAGTCATTAGATCTTCCAATATAATATTTATTTTTAATTTTTTATGGATTTTTTGGATTATGATTTCATATGACCAATATATTTATTTTTAAATTATATAAAATATTTTTATTATAGTTTGGTGACATGATAAAAAATTCTAATTGGCTAATAATTTTATTTTTATTATCCAGACATGTTTCGATATATTTTATGGATGTTTTTCTTTTATGATAATGTATAGAAGTATGCCAACTAGAAGAGTTTTGTAAAATCACTAAGAATATATAACAAGTAATATTTTATAAGGAAATAATATTTTTGATAAAAAAATGGATACAATTATTTTAACTATTTATCTATTTGAATAGAATTATATTAGGACCCTACTCGATCTATGGATCATGGTAAATAGTATAATAAATAGATATAACTTTTACACGATGGTGATAAAGACTCCCAGAAGGATGGGGAGTGGTTTAGGAAGATGGGGTTTTGAATTTCGTTCAAGAACTGGAGTCTTCTAAATTGAAAAATTCTATTTATATCCATGATTCCCATTTCGAATGTAGTGGGAGTCAATAGTTAAGGCTAAACTATACAACGATATCTCACTAATGAGATTTATAAATTTATTCAATTATCAATATTATCTAGAGACTATGAAAATGGATAATTTTGGTTAATTACTTGATTACAATAGGGTGACCATACTACGATGGATTAAACAACTTTATTTTATGAATTGATCTGGTTTTCACTTGATCGTGAATAAAATGACACTTTAATTTTTCAATTCATTAAGATGATCTGGCATCCTAACATCACATAAATTTTTTCCCCTTTTATCTAACATTACATAATAAAGTGGTCAAAAATTAATTAATTATATAGACATAAATTACGAATATGATTGTTATTAAATTCTTTTTATATATGTTGGAAGCCAAAGTTCCACCCTTTTTTAAAAAGGAATCAGCAAATAGTTTTGAAAAGAAGATCGTGGAGTAGAAAAAAATCATTTAATAGATTCTTTATAATAATTTCAAGGATAATACTATTATTATGCTATCAATGTAGTGAGTTAGGTCATAAGTGGTATTATTTTAGAGAATCACCAATGGTTTTCGATCATTGTGGATAGTTGGGTAAGCTATAAAGGTTTTGTGAACACCCCCCACGTAGTTAGTATGATTGGTTTATATTTATATAGATCCACCAAATTATTGTTTGATGTATACAAGGACATAGAGAATATTGTTTAGAAATGTGGTTTAAAAAATGTGCCTCTTCAAGGAAAAAGTCATATAAAAAGGGATGCACAGTCCAGTGGGAAATCTCAAGGGTATCCCAACTCTAAACAATTATTTATGGTTGATAATTCACTAAGAAAATAAAAAGCTTTAACTACCTCTATAAAAGTAATAATACTTATTTAATATTTTCTACTAACCCTTTTTTAAACATAGGATTTTAATTAGTTTATAATAATTAAATTAATTTATTATCTATTATTATAAGATACACATATGTTATATAATATAGATATTTCCACCCATTTAAGATATAATTTTGAATAAGGATTTTAATATATATATCTCACCCTGATGATATTTGATGTTTAAATTACTTGTAAAATTGTTATTCCTAATATTAATATTTTCAATATTATCCCATGAAAGGATTTGATGATTAGATCTTTGTCCCTTATTAGTTTGTAATCACTAAAAAATTTAGTTTATCTTAGCCAATTGAAGAACTCATATGTTTTAAGGTTAGATGTATACTATATAAGAAGTATACATAATAATTTTATACGATATTATGTATATCTCTTAGAAGTTATTAAATTTACTTTTTGATACTATATAGTGAAATCCTGAAAATCATGTTTTATCATTCATGGATCAATTACCAAAGAGTATTTTCTTAATATTTTTCAATATCGTCACTAGAAAGAGAGGAGGAATTATGAATCTATCAACTCTATTAAAAATATCTATTTCTTTTGGCTCTAATTTTAAGTGTCATTTAGAATCAAATGAATTGAATATTCTATTAGAATATAATAAAGGAAGTTTTTTTTCATACATTTTTGCCTTATTAGAAAACGCAAGTTCTATTTTCTATAAAGGAATATGGAAGCCTTCCCCATTGTAGATAGAGTTCATATGATTAGACTACTCTATTTAGAAGGGGGATGTATATATGTTGATGGGTTTTTATAATTTATTTCAATTTAAATCATACTATGTAGCCTATTAATGTTTGATCAACTCAAATTTATATTTTCAACCTCACTCATGATAGAGAAAAATGATATAGTAATGAACCTGAGGATTTTAAAATGTGTTACACCTTCATTGGAAACCTACTCCATGTCAGGGATGGTTAGTTTCCTTAACCATTGATTCTTCACTAGAAGAAAAATAGTTTTCAAGAATAATAAATCATCATAACATCAAACTATACTTGTCTAGTGTAACACTGGACCGAGTATATTCACACTAGAGTTATAAATAAATTTTACCTTGAATGAGAATGATATATTTTAAGCTTTAGTTACATCGGAATTGGTAGTTGTAGATCTACCCCATAGACCTCTAGTAGATTTAAGAACCAATGTCTCACTTCAATAACAGTATTATACAAATCTACTTCTAAGTACTCAATCTCATATATGATTCCCTAATAGCTCAATATAGAATAGATATAGATGATACCTTATGAACTTTGGGATAATGTTCTCTTATTCCCTCCAATTTTCGATATTTATCTCAATTTCAGTCTATAAAACTCATTGTTGGACTACATATAATATTTTGGGAAATTCAAAAATTCCTTGAATTGAATTTATTTTTGGAAAATATATTTTCCATATTATCATTATTAATTGATATTTCAATATAATAAAACACAATGACCCTTTCTTTTAATCTTTTGATTAGGATAATTTTTATTCACCATGATATCAAAATTTCTTTTACTTTTTTATTTACTGTCTATCTCTATTATATTTTAGAAATTACCCATATTTTATGCCATCAAAATTATCTATAAATAAATAATAGATCCCAAAACCAATAGTAGTTACATCATCCTAAAAATAGTTTATAGAGAATTCAATTATCAATATCTATGTATACCTATCATCCAATTTGAGTTAATTATATTTAAAACTTATTATTCTTCCCACAAAAATAAAAAATAGATATTTTCCACACAACATAGAAGGCATAATATCACAATACTATAACACATAGTGAATCAGTTAAAAATTACTTGAAATTGATTTTAATGATTATAAACCAATATAAAATTATCACAATCATATATAGGAATGATATCCAAGATATTCTTCTTTTGAAAAATAAAATTGGAATAAAAAATAATAAAAAATATTAATTAATTCAGAGAATTTAAAAAAATATGTGTAGAGATTATCCTGCTTGGATTTATCATGTGAAACATATTGAATCACATTTTAAACGTGAGTTTTTATTAATTAACTATTAGTTTCTACACTAAAATATTTATCCATACATAGTGAAATAATTTCCAAACACCAAACCCTTCACTCAGAAGAATTATCTGATTTTTATATGTCAATAATAACTCAAGAAATAATATAGATATCATATATAAGGTTCATTATGACACATATGCAGCAATGGAAACACTCATATAAAGATTACTTTTTATGAAAATGAATCATACACAAATGAGCAGTGAATCTTATATAGTTTCAAAAAAGACAAAAATGCAAAGACAAAAACACTCATACATATGTCCTTTACCAAATGTCAAACTCAAGTAAAATTCCACATTTTCTAAAATTAAAATAGAACTACTAAGAAAATATTTCAATCCAGCTAGAATATTTTTAAAAATAACACAGATCATGTCAAAAAAATTATTATAGTCTTTAGTGATTCCCACGATGATTGAAAACAAATGCAGTCCATTGAAAAATGTCGTAGTGCATAAATCCCCCCTATTGAATTTTTTAGAATTCCTGATACTATTTAAAAATAACTCATTTTTTCCAAAACTATGTCAATATTTATGACAATCATTAAATCATAGCCTTTATTTTATGATATGTTTCTTACATTGCACTACTGGAAAAGAAATGATTTTAATATAATTATATTCCATGATAAAAAGAATCTGTGTCCAAGTGACTTAAATGAACTCTCATTCAATGAAAACATCCATATGAAACTTTCAAGTGTCTTCCGTTTATATCAATATTCATAGTTTTAGATGAAAATTCATTTAAAACTCCCCCATTTATCATTAATTTCCCCCCCTTTGATAAAGAACTATATCACTAATTCCCCCCATTTTCCAAGATTATCCAGAATATTTTGGCATTTAATTTACAAATTTATTCAAGAGAGGGGAGTGTGATGAACATGAAATATCATCCTTAACTCATAGAACCTCTCTACTGGCATTTCTAATGTGAATATATATATTGTTTGATTCTAGATAGAAATATATTCTATCATAATATCCTTATCAGCCAATATTTCATTAGTTAAATGATACCCAGTGTCTAAATTTCTATCTAGAAGGATGAACATAGTTCTTTGAGAGATTTATTGCACTTTTATTGTCACAAAGTCGATTTAATTTCCTATCAATATCAACCTTAGAAATAATATAGCCACACCAATACCATTAAAACCAATGTACATGCATGGGTGGTTTCCACATACTCACCCTCAACTTTTTTATGTGTTACTGAGTAATACTTCTTATTTTATCTGATAACACAAACCTAACCAATTAATAATGTCCCATAATAAGTAGATATTGTTTTATGATCACCATCCCAATCAACAATAGTGAAGAAAAAAATGTTCAAATTTGTAATGAATATGTATATTAGTATAGAGTTCATTGTGAAATTTACATATATCGGAACACTCTTTTTTGAAAGAATGTGTGACTCCCATGGGTCACTCAAAACTTTTCACCAATGTTTCTCAACATAATAATTTTCATCTATCAAATAAAAAAATCTTATAATTAACTTTCTAAACATATTTTTGATGAACTTTTCTATTATTATAATCCTTATACAGTTTGGTTCTAACTAATATTATAGTTGAAACATCCCTTATCCCATTAATGTGTCATTTTATTAATAACTCTCTGGAATATTTTATTTAGATTTTTTTGAAATATTATTTTAAAAAAATAAAAAATAAAAAAAATTATTTCATTTAACCAAACATTACGAATTCAAACTTTTTATCGTCTTTCGAAGAAAATTCATCACAAAGGTACTTTTTGTCACCAAAATATGTTATTTCTCAAAATATATAATGATAGTTTTTGTAACTATAGACACCTCATTAACATAAAAATTGTTTTGAAAAATTCCATTTTTGGAAAAAAAATTCATGAAGCCATCATGTTTTTGTACTAATATCTAAGATCTTTTTATGATATACAATTATTTTTTTATCTACACACTATGCTTCCATCAAAATATATAATAAAACCTTATAGTTGTAAATGAATACTTCTAAATCAAGACCATAACTCAAAAATCTATATTTAATATCCATTTGATAAACATTATAGTGTTTATGTACAACCACAATAAAAATATACTAATTTTTTCAAGTATTTCTAATATAACATTGATTTAATAAAGGTATTTTCCTTACATTTGTATGTTTAATTTATATACAAGCCTTTCCTTGTTTTATATATTCTCCTGTTTCTTATTCATTTTTTGATTACAAAGTAAAGATGTTTTCAATTTCATTTAGCTCGTAATTCATGGATTGAAATTATAATTACTACTAAAAAGATCATGATACTGTTTTTGGATCAATATGAGATATAATATTTTTTTGGTTTTCTATTATATACCTTCTTCTGGTTTGGAATGGTGGTTTATGTTTTTCTTTTATAATCATTGTATCAAAAGTTTTTTTTCAAACATTTATGTCTCAAACCCAATTTTACTATAGTATCATCATCAGAAGTCTGAGGGGAATCAATAAAAACAACATTTTCTCAAATTATTCTTTCTTTAAAATTTTTTCTTTCAAAATTATTCTTTCCCCAACATGAGTTTCCTCAATTAATCCTAAAAAAACACATTATAGAGATCATGATTTTATATGATTCTAATATATTAACATTGAAAAAACATGGGTGGCCTTTTATTCCATCACTTATACACACTTACACTAGACATATATCCCATGAATAACCATTAATTTTCTTTCCAATAAATCTTTTCCTATATTATTTCATTGAACTTTGTAAATAATATACAATCAAATAATCTACAGTACTTGACTCTTCGATTCTTTTAATACTACATCACATAAAGAGTAGAATGGGTCTGATATCTCAAAATGTAATAATATTTAATGTGTACAAAAATACACATAACTTATCTATTAAATTTTATTGAGACTTTATTTTCATCTAGAGTTGTTCTATAAATGCGAACAATGCTTATTTTCTTCCTCACTAAAACAAAATTCTGTTAGGGAGTATACGATGTGTATAATTGATGCTAGACTCTATATTTGGAATTATATATTTCAAATGAATTCCATGTATTTTTCATTCCACTAACAAATCTTAATTTATTAAAGAAGAATCCAAAATCAATATTCAAATGTCTTCTAAAAACAATAAACATCTCAATGTAATTTAACTTGATCTTAATAAACATCATATTCATCATTTAAGTATAATCATAGAAGAATTTGATGAAATATAGATAAAACATTGGATACATATTCCTTGTGGGGCTACATAAATTAGTGTAAATTTAAATATGTGGTTTAGTTGGAAGAACTAAAACCTTCATGTGAGATTTAAGATCCATCTTCCCATTCAAACATGTTCCAGAAACTACATTACATTTTATTTTTATATTGGGTTGATATCTAAAAACATGGTGTTTTTAAATTTTTTTAGGCATCTTTTCCAATATGTCCAAGACTCTTTTACTGAATTATACTCTCCTATTTTAACCCATGTAACTGAGAATGGTTGGATTAATAATTAAAAATACATTTCCATTAAATCATTTTTTATTGTGTAACATTCCTTCAATCCTTTAATATTCTAATGAAACAAGAGTCCTTTTAAAAAATCAAGCATTTCAAAATAGATCTTACTAAAAATAAATATATTGTACTTCATCAATTTCATACAAAAAACATTAATTGATTTTATATTTCTTAGTTTTATTTCATCAAGAGAATCCCTTTGACTTTAAAGTGTAATAATTACAAATGGTGATTTATCCTACATCATGTTTCTCAATTTTTTAGAATCTATAGATCACCTATCATAAGTGATGATCACCCACTATAAAAAATACACGACTTAGTTTTTCTCTATCATTCACTATAATTTTCACAAGAAATGCCTTTTCTTCCATAGGCTTATGAATTCCCATTCCTATCTCATCATAGGAAACCTAACTAAGAATGTTTTTCATTATCTTCATTGAAATATAACCCTACTATTGACACCAACCATATACATTCTCAAGAAACTCAAATATTATTTTAGTTGGAAAATTGGAATTATTTTTATTCACAACATGTATTATATGATAACCTAAGTTCATATCCTCTAAATGACAACCCCTAACATCATGAATCATTCCCGATAGTGACATATTTTAGAAAATTTTGTACTATTTATTCCCAAACACTCAACAATACCATATGTATCCTTGGAATCTATATCTTCTAAAAATAAAAAAATTCCTCCTAAAATGATTTCTAAATTTTTTTTGATGTTATGAAATCTTGGTTTAATGTTTCTTCGGTCAGTGAGTCACCAAGCTTCTATATGTATTTATTTTTCACTAATGTTAGTATGGATTATTTTTACTCATTTTTCTATTTCAAACATTAATATATTTTGAGTTTGACCCTACATTGTTTCTGAAAATATAATAAAATTGTTATTCATTTGTTATGGTTTTAACCTAATCTTTTGAGAATGTTATCTTATCTGAATTTGCGGATGCAACCTTGAATTCAACTAAAATTTTGAAATCAACCTCTGAATTCTTCAGTTAATTATCAAAACTAATAAAACAATATTATGTTATTTATAATTATAATATTTTTAATGGAAATATATATTAAATATAATTTATTATATTCTCATGTTTAGTAGTTTTAACCAGAAATATTAGATCTTATCAAAAAGATATAATTCATTCTTTTCAAAGTAGTTATTATCTCTAATCAGTTTCTAAATGCATTTCATCAAAGTTTTCTTTTTCTTATTCAGAATGGAATTATTCTCAGGATAAGATTCAAGATCATACCTTGACCCGTGTTCTGAATGAGTTTGTTTTGAATCGTCTAATTCAACACTTGAAGAGTCAAAAAAAATTTCAATACGAACAATGAAATTGGTAAATTTCTTAGTAGATTCACTTTTAGATTCACTACTAGATGAGTGATCAGTTCCGTCTTATATTCTCATCAGATTTATTATATTTATTCTATAATATATCTTATTTCTTCTACCATATTTGGTTGATTATTTTTTACATTATCCCCACTTATAATTTTATGGTTTTTCATCATTTTAAGATTCAAAATACGGTCCATTTTTCCTAGGTTATTTAATGTAAAAATTCCGAATTCCATTATAATTATAGTATTTAAGTTTATGATTTCATTTATTCACGATCATTCCATTATTGAACCTCATTTAAATAAGATAAATTAATCTTTTAATTTCTATAAAATTAAAATCAATTTTTAAAACAACACATCAAAATTAGTTTAGGGTGAATATATTATAATTTTCTAAAAATTTTTTTTCCATGAAAAGTAAAAAAAAATAATTTTATTTTTTTCAGTATGTTTAATGTCATCATAAATATATCATTGTGATTTAATAATTAAATTTCTATAATCCATGACGTAAAACATGATATTTTTTTAATATCATGTTTTTAATAGATTTAATCAATTTTAAAACCAATATATTTATTTTACAAAGTCTAAAATAGAAACATTGACATTAAAAGCATAAATTTTTAAATCTTCTATTTTAAATGATGAAAGAAGTACTAAAAAATGTTCATTTCTATTGGATTTAAATAACAAAAAATCCATCCCAAATTTTCAAAACCATTGGAAAAAACATAGGTTATCCAATTTTTTTATTTCCCACAACCTTGATTTATAAGGCCTATATTTGGAAATTGTTAAACAAATCCTAGTCATTTACTATAAATACCTACACATTTATCTACTTATATTAACTATTAATATATCCTCAATGAAATTATGGTAGTTTTCCCTCCAAAGGTGTCTTCAGGCCCAAAGTTTTCATTTCTCAATATTTATGAGTAACTCTTTAAATTAAAGTAATTACCCATCTTTTCTCTTGAATTCAAGAACTTCTTTTAGTAAATGTATTCTAATTGTTATTATTATTTTCTTTTATTACCCATTTGATCATAAAATTACTATCAAATTATGCTTTATCTATTGGATACCATTACACCCACTCATTTTACCCTTCTCTAATGCCACATTTTATACTTGTCGTGTTCCAAATTTACTTATCAAAATTTATTTCTTCTATTTAATAAATTATATTTAATTTTGTTTATGTGGATAACCAATATTTTTTCTATTATATTTTTATTCTTATAAATGTAATTATGATTTATCTGATTCATATATTTACTCATAATAAACCCACATTCCCTTTTTTGGGGTAAAAATAATGTAATGATCATGTCTTTATGAATTTTTGTATGCCATAATTTTGAAAATAATCCCATTATTTATTATCCATGGGGTTTTGATGGAATTATTGATTATGATCAATATGGGTCATATTAATTAATACATATGAAGGATGCACACTGATAGTGATTCAATTCATTGTTTAATGAATATAATCTCTATAGATGACATGTTTTATGATACCTTGGTGAATAACCTTTGTGATTATTAATTAAGAAGCCTTGGTGATAATCCTTTGGGATATTCTTGTGAATGTGTCATGTAAACGTTTTATCCACATTTCCAAGTTATAATTCATGTTCTTTTTATTATGATATCCCTAATGTTATCTTGTATATTCCATTATGATATTCTTCAACTTCTTGTTGATATACCTCTTGATCACTTATATATTGTTTCCAGAACTGGGCCTCATGTCAACACATTTCCTTTTTCTGTATGCCCCAGTTTATGAGATAAAGTAAATATAAATGAGGATGAATCCTTAAATAATCAATTCAAATTGATTATTATACTTTATTATGTTTTTATATATTATATACCTTATATTTATGAAAATAAACATTAAAATATATGTTATTTATACCATGTAATGAAAATTTATGTAATAAAAAGGAAGGAATCCATGGTCAGTATCAAAATAGGATTAGTTATTTATGGGAAATAAGAATATAAATTATTATTATAAACCTCGGAAAAATTTTAAATTATAGGAAAATAACATGCTATTTTGGTGAACTATTATATAAGTGATATATAAGAAAAGACATCCCAGAATGGATACAAACAAGATGATGTGTCTTTGTAATAAATGCATCTAGTATTAACACCTGAAAACCCTCACATTGATATATACTTGATAAGAAATTGGTTCACAGCAAAAATCCTTTATATAATCTTAGTTTGACACTCCAAGGGGATATATTGGGTTAATCAAAAGTGTTTTATGAACCATTATGAAGGATATATAGAAAATCTAATTGTTGTTAAATTATAACATATTTAAAAATGATGTCTTAAGATACAAAAATCATTTTGAATTATAAGATTATTTAACTAAACACATTTTTGAATAAGGCTTTCTTTTTTTATAAAATGTAATTAAATAGGAAGAACCTCTAAAATGATAAGCTAAACAAAAGATTAACTAATGAATCTTAGATGGAATCTAAAATGGAAATCCATATTATAATGATGAATCAACTATATCATATTGTTAAAAATAATTTCAATTAATTTGAGTCTCCATATTCCCCTTGATGGGAACAAATCTTAGTTAAGTGATTCAGGAATCAATGACAACCATCTTTTAGTTGATCTACCATCCCACTGATTATGGAACAATGAAAAAGCTATATATAAAAGATATTTTCTATAATCCATTGTTAAGATAAAGAGAAATTCACCCTTGCAGTATTCCACTTAAAATTACAAGATGAACAATGTTAAAAATTAATTAAAAAATAAATCGAAGAAGATAAATAGATGATATGGAGTGGAAATATTTTAAGGGGATATTTTTCAGTAAATATATTTCCCATTTTATGAGAAAAATATATTAGTAATTACTTGAGATGAATTAGTAGGAAAATGAATCAATGGTAATCCATGAGATTATATTTACAATATCTGATCAATACACCTCTATCTTTGTTATGGAATAGAAGGGAAAGGTTGATAAATTCTTTAGTGGACTAAGACCCAATCTATAGAGGAATTTAGAAAATAGAGACTATGAAATATATGAGGTGATAATAAAGAGTTAATATCCCAATTTTTGTTTGTGGATTGTAATTTTTTCATTGGTTCACATTGAAGATCAATTAAATAAGAAGACTATAGTGATTTCAAAATGATTAAGATGATACAAAGTTAATGAAGCTCGGATAAAGTCCTCAAGTTATAATATTCCAATAAAAATGTGAATGGCCGGACTAATTTGAATTTATTAGTGATTCTTGGAGAATTTTTTTGGATTCATTCAATGACATTAGATGTCATGGTTGGATAATTCTCCTAGTTAAATCTGACGATATTTTGATGGTCAATAGTTTACAAACATCATAATTTATTTGGAGAACTTGTGATGAAATAATTACAATGGAAAGGGGGTGAAAAGGTGTGGCCAATGAGTTTATTGTTTTATTAGAAATAATGATGCTCCTGGATGACTGAAAATCATCATGGTTGGTTTTCCTAAATTAGAGTTTTAAGGAGGAATTGTTTCTTATTTTTTCCCAAATGTTTCGGGTCCAAAATTTAAAAGATGGAGAGCATTGTGAAGCTTGTATATTCATTAAAGCCTTGTGAAAATATGGAAAATTAATTATTTTTCTGAAGATGGTATTCAAAATCGGTGTTTCGTCTAGGGATAAAGATTCTAATGGTGATCTCTAAAATTATGAGAAATAAGAGCATCATGAAGTTAAACATGGTTTCTTCTAAAAGGCATCAAAAAAATAAATAAAAGGAATGATATTTGTAAATATGGGATTCATGAAGTGTGTTTTGAAATGATATATTGATTCCCATAGGGATCACCCTAATTAAGAATAAATGGAGCATCATGTTGCATAAAGGATTTTATGGTATCTCAACTGTTAAAAAAAGCTCCGTGAATGTGAAATTTTCTTTGAGATCCACAAAAAATGAACCATGATAAAAATGGAAGATTTCCATAAATGGTGATTATGTGGCTAGAAGCTTCTTGAATTAGAGGAAAATACTATAAATAGGCCTCTACCCCCATTGGAAAAGTAACATAAATAAAAAAATGATATTAAGGCTCTCAGTTCGAGAAAGTGAATCAAGAAGGTGGTTCATGAGGAAAAGTATGTGAATGATTTGATAACAGACAAAATATATTGACCATAATGAAATTTAAGGGAATTCATGAAGGCGTTAAAAAAATTTGATTGAAATTTGGGTTCTACGTGAAGGACATGTGAGCTTCACAAAAGCATTGTGGTTCCATGATGGTATTGTGCCTCCTGAATGCTGTAGGATTCAAGAGGGATATTCATAAGAGTGTTTCATGAGGGAGCATTACAAACAACAATTTTGAATATCTAGTTTTGGTGAACTAGTACATGGGTATATTACCCTCACTATGTTTTGAGATGTGTGACCCTGTGTGTACCGGGTTGATTCAAAATTGAAAGGGAAGATAAAACACACATAGTTTTTTTTGTGAAGAAGAACCAGATGGGTATCTAAACTCATATCCATAAATAAGAAGAAGGAGTGTGTGGCTAGTCTATATTAAGTTTTTTCATGAAATATTAATTGCGATGATGATAAACTGATTTTATATTTATTGGATTGATAATAATAAAGTATGTTTGTGATTCTACCCAGAAGAAGATAAAGAGATCTCAGTGCAATTAGATTTTCACTGAATGAAGAATTGTGGGGAAGAATAGGTGACTGAGAAGATTGATATCAGTTGAACATCATTTAGATCAAGAAGAATTAAGTCAATCAATCAACTACATTCTTATTATTATGACTGAGTGTGGAGGAATAGAGTTTAGCTATAATATTTTCTACTAGGAATGGGTAAGAAGATGTTTCTTCCCTACTGCTGTGCAAGTAACCAATTGAAGTGGATGGTTATAGAAGAAGAAATCAGTTATATGAAATCTAATCGGTTGAAGTCTTTCTTGATGTTATAAACACTTTTTAAAAATGATAATAATTTCTTGGGAGTTAATATAAAGATCCATAAAAGTGTTGTAAACCACATGCGATTTGATTGTTTTCATAGTGCCACACGACTATAAGGGTATATCATACTCATTGTAACCTCACAAAAGTATTATTTTACAAAGTTTTGTGGTCAAGATTATTTCTAGAACACACCATGGAATAGATAATCTTATTGAGTAGTGAACCTTGTAAAAATATTCTGTTCTCTATTCCTTTATTTCATATACATTCATGCGATAGGGAATAGAGAATAATGGAATCATGATCCAAATAGGTTTACAGCGTATAGGTATACAAAGTTGGAATTCGTCTGAAAAGTCCCCAACACTGATTCACCATCCTCTCTATGTTAGTCACATCTCAAGATAGTACTCAAACTGAGTTCTATGAAGGTTGAATTGGGGTTTTAAGAAACCTAGTGGTCACAATAGCTGACTGAATGTAATATAACCATGGATCCAAATTTAGTGAAGAACTTTGGTAAAAACAGATGAGGAATGAAAGTGAAAATTCCCATGTGGAACAAATGTGTGAAGAATCATTTATGGAACTTCTTTCTTAGGAGTAGAAAATTTTAAATGTGTGGAAAATATAGACAATATATATACACTATTTCAAAGTGAGGTGAATCATCAATATTTCAACACCAATGACAGAGTAAAGATGGTTCATAATGAGCTTGAAGTTTAATTGTCCATGTGTGGGAGACTTGGTAAATTTTCAAATCACTACCCAAATCAGTAGATAATAAATTTAGGGCACCATAAATCTTAGCATAGGCTAACGGAGAATGTTCCGGAATTTAAAATCATGATTGTTGAAGTATAGGTTCTAAATGATGTGGTAGTAGGTACTCCCATGTTATCTCAATGCTAGAAAGTACTTTGTTTGATTCTTGATCTTCAAATTCTTTTTTTCCTCCATGTTTTCCAATAATATAGATTTAATCTGAAAGCTACTATTAGTAGAGTTATCAGTAAATAACCATGAATGTATTATCCAGTAATAAATAATGTATTGAAAATATATTATTGACATGGGAAATAAAAATCTCATCACAAATATAGTAGTCATTCCCATTGTGGAATTTGACACAATACTATAGATGAAATGGGTCTCAAAATATAGTGCTATGATCAACTTAGAATGAAAGAAAAAATTAGATGTCTTTAATGGATATCCTAAACTTATTTTCAAAGGAGAGATATCTTGACCTAATCTTTTTCTATAAGCACCTCCCATAGCATTCTTTGTTGATGTGATCCATGAAGTGGAAGAAGGAAGTGAAATTATGAGAATATAAAATGTCCCCATCATTCGGGAATATATCAATGTATTTCTTAAGGATTTACCTAAACATCCTCTAGAAATATTAGTATAGTTTTCCATTGAACTCATACCTAGATTCAAGTCTATATAAAAGACTTTATATGGAATGAGAAATTTTGAGCTAGAGTAATTACAGAAAAAACATAAAGATTATTTGGATAAGGGATTTATCCTACCAGGTGTGTCTCATTAGGAATAACCTTTTTGCATTGTGAAATGGAGAATGGATAATTGAATCTATTAATTAATTATAGAGCACTTAATATGATCACAATAAAGAATATGTACTATCTCCAATGGATTATTGATTCATTTGACTAGATTTGTGGGGATTAATTAGTCTCTAAGATTGAACTTGCAAATGGATATAATTAATTGAGGGTGAAGAAATAAGATATTCCAAATACAAAATTCTGATCATGATATAGGGATTATGATTTTTTTATTCCTTTATTCTTTCCTAATTCCCAAGATATATTTATGGATTTGACAAATAGTGTCTTTCAGGAATACAGTGATAAAATTGTGGTATTTTTTATTGATTATGTTATTATATATATATATATTAAAATTCTTGAGGATAATGAGGATCAACTAAGGGTTATATTCAAAACACCAAGGAAGGAAATATTATTGGTAAAATTTATCAAATGTGAAATTTGGTTACTATAAGTTTCTTTTGTGGGGGGAAATTGTATCTAATGAAAATATCTTAGAATGACCTACCAATACAAATTTATAGAGAAGTATCCTCATCCAATATTAGTAACTGAGATTCATAGTTTCCTTGGTTTTAAATGAATTTATGGGAGGTTGGGGAAAAATTCATGGAATTTTAATACACTATCAATGTTAACTAAAAAAGGGGATAAGTTCATCTGGACTATGAAGTGTGAAGAATTTTTCCAAGAACTAAATAATTGGTTGGTCAATACACTCTTGTTAACAAAACACTTTATTTTTGAAGGATTTATTATATTTAGAGATTCATCATGGAAAGGGATTAGGTGCATCCTCAAGAATAATTACAAGGTGATTGGTTATGCATCTCGATTGTTAAAGACTCATGTGCAGAATTATCTTATACCAGACCTAGAGATAGATATGGTTGTTATTTCTCTGAAGTAATAGAGGAACTATATTTATGTGGATTAATGTTATATATAAATAGACGACCAATGTTTTATGTATATGTTCGCATTGAATGAATTTACCATTAGAGAACGGTGATGGTATGTACTTCTTAATGTCTATGAATGTTTAATTAACTAAAACCCTAGATGATATAAACTATTTGCTAATGAATTAAGTAGTAAAGAACCCACTCTGCTTTAAATGATGAGTATTCAAGGAGATACATTTATCAGGACCTATTAAGGTGGGACGTGGGAATCATGAAGGAATGGATATCATTAATCCTATCCCTAATTATTTCTCAACCCTCAACAATAGAGAAGATCGAGAATACTCAAAGAGAGTATCCATTATAACAAAAGAAGATAGAGGTTTTGAAGAATGAGAAGTTTCTTGATTTTATAGTCGATCAATATGGTGTACAAGAAATTCATTCAAGGCTATTTGTTATATTTGTTCTAGTGATACTGTGACGCCCTGAAATGCAAAAAAGGAACCCTATTTTCGATAACATGTATAACACACGACAACTTGCACATAAGGTAATATAAAATCTATAAACATTATTATATATTTAAAATATTATATATATATATATATTTCGATCCATGCAAAACTAAGTTATCTTGCATTAAACACAAGAGTAGCCTTCCTCAAAATCTTGCATTATAGGCAAGACTATGTTTCACCAAACATTGATATATTATTAAAATATTATTATAAGATACAAACTATCAATTATGAATAGTGTTAATTGACTTATGAAAATACATGGTTTATAATAATAACTTTTTAATTCATAGTTTTAAAATTTATTAGAAATTACTACCGAAACCAATCGAATATAAACAGAATGTTTTTATATAAAACCATTTTATACTCATGAAGATATTTTACCCTAATAAATTAATGTAATTAAAATTAGTTAATTATTTTTACAGAATATATATTTTATATATTCCATCACATGTTTTATTAAATACATGCATTTGGTTTAACGTGCAAAAAATAACAACAAAACCTATTTTACACTTAAAAACCTATATCTTTATAAAGGAGATTTTATCGCCTTTTAATGAAGAACCCATTTTTAATTTGAATTTTGAAACTTAAATTGATACAATAATTCAAAATAAACTTTATATTTCAATTATAAACAAAATAATTAGGTTAAGGTGAAATTTTGATATTTTTTTGAGACATTTCATTTTTAACGAATAGTTCAAAATACTAAATTTTAGTTCAAAACAGAATTTTAATCTAATTTATTCATAAGGATAAATTATAACTTTAATTAGTTTTGAAGTTTAATTATACAATATTTTTTATCAATTAATCCATTTTAGGTCATTGGAATCAATTTCACAATGAAACTATCTATAAAAAATTACCAACTTTTGAATGTTTTTACTTTGAAAACCCATATTGTCATCCCATCTACATGATTAATTTTAATTTAATTTTTTCCACTTATATGATTTTAATATGGGAAAATGGATTCCATATTTTGAATAAGGATAATTTTTAATTTATAATAATATCAATTTTCTGATAAAAAAATTAGTGAAAGTGATTAAAATAAATTACAATTATAAGAAAAAAGTAAGCTTAAAAAGGACAAAGCCTTTAATTCATTTTCCCAAATGACATAGATAGTTGTACAACACCCATTTTATAGACATATCTCGAAATTTGAATTTCATTATTGAGTTTTTTTGTTTTTTATTACTTTTTTATGTATGAATATGTGCACGCCATACCTATTTCCAAAAATTCCAAGTGAGTCTTTTTCCTTCCCTATAAAAGGCCACTACCTCTCGCCATTCCTCACACCTCTCACACGACTTATGCTCGGCCAATATATTCTCAAATAGATTCATAAAAATCCTATCATATACCTTCAATCCTTCCATATGGACTAAATCTTCCCAAGGAATCCATTTTGTATAAACCAAAAGAAGTTACATAATTAAGAGGTAACTCCTCCTCTCATGCTTTTCAGTCTCATTTCAAGTCTCCACTCCCTATAATCTTCTTAATAAAGGATTACATAACAAAACTAGTATTTTATATATAATAAGTTTTTTTATAATAATTTTTAGACCTACACTTACACACACCTCTATTTAATTGGTAAAAAACATAAAATTTCTGTGTACAATGAAATATTGCATCACTAAATGATGATTGTTCAATTTTACCCTACCACTTCTCTTGGTGGCCGTTATGATGGGAACTATATTTATATATGTTATATATGATAGTTAATATGAAATTATTCTTATTTTCATTTAAAACAGATAGATTGAATTATTTTTTATTTTATCATAACATCCTTTGTGGAAGTGTTTACTACCTCCCCGTCAAGGTGATGTGATTTGTTCACACGATACATGGAAATGCTACTCATGCGTTGGTACGAACCACCATCTCCAAGATTGTAACGTATGCTCATATTCATAACCATTTTTAACTATTTACATTAAAAGTATAATTGATGTAAAAATATGGTAATTATCTCATGGTTGTTATTCTGAAGATGTTATATAATGAACACTTTTCTCATTGTTGACCAATATTAATTGTTTTGATTCACAAACCAAATTTGGCCAAAAAACCTGGATTTAAACTTAGTAGTTTATGTAGTGTACACAACATGGTTATAAGTTAAAACCAATTAATTATAAATATGATGAAAATAATCAATTAGAGAATTAACATTAATTTATTATATACGAGGTTAAATTATGTTCACCCGAAAGGAAAAAAAATATAAGGGGATTTCATCAAATTTTTAATTCCTATCAAATACATGTTATGATCGCCACTCTTTCCATTTGTGTAGTGTATGTACTACCATGATTGTATTATATGTATCTTATAATTAAAATTATGTCAATTAACATATCCATTTTATTATAATTTTTTCATGGGGTTTTAGATTCAAATGTTTGCAAAATGGTAAAATGTTTTATCTCTAATTTCCTTCTTTGAACTCATGTTTTATTATGCATCTAAACCCTTTTTTCAAGGTGCATATATTTCCATTTTACATGAAATATCATGAATCTAACTATTTTCAGGATATAATATGATTCACTTAATTTCCCATTCTTACATGGATAGTTTGATTCCAGTTACTGAGTTATAAGGGTTTATTATGAAAATCTAATATCTTTTTCAAGATTTTTTATGCTGATGATTCATTTGATTAAATATTATGATTCATCTCTGAAAAAAACTCATTATTTTCCTTATCCTCTATTTTATCATCATATATTAATGTATTGGTACCATTATATACTCTTTGGTTCATAAGATAATTTGGAAAGTATTTCTAAGAAAGAACATCTTTACGCTCTGTTCGGTCAGAAATATATTCAAACCCATGATTTCAAGAAAGGGTTTATAAGAATATTATTCCATTGTCCAATAATATTTAAAATAAATTTTTATTCTTTTTTTCTTTTACCAATATCTTAGAAATAAATCCTCATTTCCCATTCAAAACGAGGCATTTTCAAACTTTTATCATACAAAAGGAATATTCTTTTTACCTCTTCAGACTTGTAAAGATTTATCCACCACAATTTCTTTGATGCCTCCATCTCGAGTTAAAAGGATTTATTTTGAAAAAAATCTTTAAAAGGGATTATCAATGAAAAGTATTTTCATGATATTTTTAAAAGGAAAAGAATATTTTCCTTAAGAATATTTTTAAAAGTTATTCATTTATTTCATCAATGACAATAACCCACTATTTTACTCTACTTAGGATTTATGGATTGATATAATCCTTATCATTCATATCGATATTTTATGCTTCATGTGGCCAAGGATATTATTCACATTCACTTATTTGATGCATTCTTGAAGTACCCTTGAAATCTTCAATTTCATATAATCATTGAGCATTGAATTTCTCCTAATAATCAATATCATTTACCATGGATATTAATATTACCTAAATTGTATGCCAATTTACATACGGTGTTGAATTTGATAGTTATTTATTTAGTTAAATGTGGTATTATTGATAAATCCATATTATTTATTCAATATGGATATTTGACATGGATTATTATTTATTTGATTTTTACATATGAGGAATGATTTAGACATGAAACACACAGGTTGGGGACCATTTAAGGAAATCCATACAGGTTGGGGATCAGTGAATAAAATCACCTCGATGCATCAGTACTCTAATGAGATGAAATATTTGGATATACATATTAGATGGATTGTTTACCCGATAAATAAACCATATTATAAAAGGCCTTGATGGGACTGTACCTATGAATCATGGTGTCCAATAATTAATCAATGATTTTATGTTAGTTTTAGTTGTTATTCATCAAGGAAAAATTGCAATGATAAATCCATGTATACATTTCATTTAATTTCATTGATTACTGGTATGTTTTTTAGTTTCATACCTTTATATATTTATTTCTCCTTATATGGGTATTTTAATGGCATGTATTTCTATCTATTTACCTTTCCATATTGACTGTTATTATGGATTCATTATTGCATTTTCTATATTTTTCCATTATTGAGCATTTGAGCTCACCCTTCCAATGTTTCTTTCCCTAGGAATCCATAAAGCATACCATGAATGATCTATTTTAATATACTAGATGGATTAGAGTTATCCACTATGTTGTTTGTTTTTTTATAAGATAAAATATTGAAATACATTATCCATTTGTAATAAAATTCTTATTTATGTATCTTTTTTTTCCAAGACTAATAAATTGATCGGTCCTAAGGGTATTGATTCCTTATAATAATGCCAATATAATAGATAGAGGACACTGAATCTGGGTTATTTAGGGTTGGATCACTATAGTTAGTGTCAATGGATGTTTATTAGAAACCTTGGGAATGAGATTTATGAAAAACTAGGATAGAGAACATAACTAAATGATATAATTTTACAATATTAATATATAAAAACCATAGAATTTTGTTAAAGTATATATTATGAGTGTCTTCATAGAAATTCATCCTTATCAAGTTAATAAAAGTATACATGGTTTTGGAACAAATGTATACAGGAGTAACATCTCTAAAAAGGTTCCCTGGGATTAACTCAGGGTTACCTCGTACTTGAAAACAGTCCTTACTACACACCTGGTTTGACACTACTAGGGTATATGCTTAGGATAATCATTGTTTTCAATAAAAACCAATATGAATAATTTTAAAGGATTTTTAAAATTAATAATCAAGGTTGACCATATGGTGTTTCAGATTAAACAATAAGGTGTCATGATTTAAATATCTTATATATATAGTTATACACTTTTATCACTTTGACTATTGTTTCTCAGAATATTTTTTCTAGTTTTAGTCAATGGCTGGAACCCAAAGGATTCAAGATTACATTGAACATGAAGGAAAATGTATTGAAAATGAGAAACAAAATGATTTTCTGATAGTAGTGAAGGATACCATGTTTATACCAAATAAATTTTCCCAAAATACGATTCACAATATATACCTTTACAAACTCCTAAGTTCACCAATGAAGAGAAGGATGGAGGATTATAGTAGCTTGAGTGGTGGAGAATATATAGAAAATAAGGCTTGACTTTTGACAGGTGAGATGTGTGGATGGATACACCAAGTAATGTGTCTCAATGGATCATGTAAATGCATTATGTGTGGGACCGAATTAAAAAATCAAATGATTTCCACAGAAAAAGGAAGATTTAGATGGAATGAAATGAATATCATCCTAATAAATTTTTTATAGTTATTTTCACTAAACGTGGGGAACCTAGACATTACCCAAGTCAATACCCTCTTCAGGAGGATAAAATCTATGCCATGTAAGGATCTATGTGGAAATTAGTGGCTGAAGTATTTATTTATTGATGTTTTATTGGAAACCATATTTAAAATGCTAATTAGTGAGCAACCTAATTTGAAGGATTTCCATCATATGTATTTTGGAAATTATATTAATATAATTTTATAAAAGGAAAACATATAAGTCATGTTACATAAAATAAAATTCAGCAAGGACATGGGTTTGGATCCCATAAACAAAAGACGATAATGTTTCATGCCAACTACTAACCTATGAAATGTCCTTGTTAGTTTTCATTGTTTTTAGTAAAACAATTTAACGAATAATTATTAATGATGAAAAAATAGTAACACTTTTGAGGATTATAAATTAATATATAAACCATATTTATTTTAGGAGATAGTTAAATAAAAATAGTAAGACCTGTCACTCTTTTATAGGCTTTATGATTCTTTAAAAGTTTCATTTAGTGCTTCAGGTATAAAAAAGTTCATTGTTGGTAGTTAATATTTTAGGAGTAAAGGGATGAATTAAAATTTCATCAAAGAAAAAAAAATTTAGTACCGTTCATATGATACTGAACCCTATCATGTAAGAATATTTCATTATATTCTTTAATTATTGAACAATAGTAAAATGAATTTGAAATAAAATGTTTCCTACTATATAAACTTATTCTGAACCGATGGAATTATAAATCAAAAAATATTTATGGCTTTGATGACCTCAATATTCAATTTTTAATTAACTTTATTGTGATTTATTTCCTCATTTAATCCTTATAAATATTTTTATTTTCCTACAAGAACAAATATGTACATGCCACTGTTGTTCTCTTACATTAAGACCTAGTTACATGGTATTCCATCAAACCTTTGTAAAGTCAATTATCAATTTTATATAGGATTATTTCAGAACCCTATTCAATATGTGGGATTTTAAACATAAGAATTATCAAATAATATATCACCATGATTATGTTTAAATTGCGAGGATGTAATTTAAGTAAGGTGGGGAGAATGTGACGCCCCACAGAACTGAAGAACATTGTATTCGATACAATGTATGAAATGAGAAAACAAGACCTTAAGGTAATATAATATCCATATAATTTAAAATATAATTAAAATATATTCTATATAATTCAATTCATGTAACACCTTGTTAGTGTGAATTACATGATAGATCGACCTTGCTTGAATTCTTGCATTATACGCAAGACCGAGTTTCACCAAACAATGATATACTATTAAAATATTATTATAAGATATAAACAAGCCATGAGGAATATTATTAAATAAATTATTAGAATATATGTTTTATAATAATAAAATATTAATTATGATGTAAAAAATTAATTAGAAATGAATATAGTAACCAGTTTGATATAATCAAAATGTTTTTATATAAAGCCATTTTTATATTTATGAAGTCGTTTTACCCTAATAAATTAAATTAATTACAATTATTTATTTTTTATAATGGAATATAAAATTTATATATTCAATAAAATGTTTTTAACATTCATCCATTTGGTTTTATGTTCATAAAATTAGAACAAACCCTATTACACACAAAAAAACCTATATAAAAAAACAAATTTACAAAATTTTAATGGAGAACCCATTTTATATTTGTATTTTTACATATTAATTTATTTAAAAAGTCAAAATACAATTTATATTTGAAATAAAAATATAAAAGTAATGTCATCATGAGGTTTTTATATTTTTTGAGACATTTCATTTTTTTAAATAATAGTTAAAAATTCAAAATTTTAGTTTAAAACTGCATTTTAATCTAACTTATTTTTTGTTGTTAAATTATAAATTTAATTCATTTTAAATTATAATTTGACAATATTTTTTATCATTTAATAAATTTTAGGTTATATTAATCAATTTTACATAGAAATTTACTTTAAAAACATTGCCAACCTTTAGGTGTTTTTACTTTAAAAACCTGCATTGTCGTCCTATCTGCCGGATTAATTTTAATTTAATTTCTTCCACTTCTATTGTAACACCTGAGACTTTTATGTGAAATATTTTGTTTTTATGTTATATAAATCATAAAAGGAATCTTTCACTACACACAACACTAGCTTGGCTTTCTTTACACGCAATCGCAGCCTTCCTCGATAGCTTGTGTCATACGCAATACCGAGTTTCACTAAACAATGATATGCTATTAAAATATTATTAAAACTAGCCGTTATGAATAGTAATAACCATTTTTTGAAATTTAATAAATTATATTTTTCAAAATGGACTTCATTTTTGGATTCCGAATATCGAAATTATCCTAGGGTGAAATTTGGGTATTTTTCTGAAAACTTTCAATTTTTGATGAATAGTGAATCCACTAAGTGGTAGTTAAAAAACTGAGTTTTTCATAAAACATAATTCTTCCACTTCAGTGAGTGGAATTTCGAAAATCCGAGAGACACGGTTGATGTCAGTAAGTAAAATGTGGTTCAATGAGATGAAAATAGTTTTTGGTGAATAGTAACTTTTTACTTTTTTACCACGGTTAAAAGTAAATAGGGTAATTAAGGGTAAAAATGATATTATTATTACCCTAAAACAAGTCCTAATTCTATTGGACAAGTGTAATTCGACCAAAAACAACCTTAGGAATAAAATATGACCATTTAGTCCCACTTGGATTAGATTAGGACATTTATTATTAATTTATTTAAAGAAGGGTTAAAATAGTTAAAATCAATGTTTTATAAGTAAATCATTTTTAATATGAGGTTATAAATAAGATAAATTAGACTATAAATATTCATAAAAAAGATAAAATTATTTCCGACATAATGATATTTTATTTTTAATTTTTAGACTTTAAATAAGTTAATTTATTTATGACACAAAGATGATGCAGTAATTATCTTATTAATAAAATATTGACATAATTGATGTTATAAATACCCAAATAAATGTAATTTGAGACTTTTTTTTGAATTACACTAATTTTCTAGGTTCCTTTGACATGTTATTATTGATTTAAGTAACTTTTTTGAACTAATCATTCTGTTATGATTTTCACAAAAATCAATTACTAAATAGTGTCAAAATTGACATAAAATAGTTTTTAAAACAAATATTATATTATTAATTGTTATTTTATTCCTAAAAATATAAGATTCGGCCAAATGACTTAGATAAGGTTATATATTTTAATAATAAACAACTTGGGGTTCGTTTGGCTTGATATAGTAAGTTTATTAACCTTATAGTGTAAGAAAACAAGAAGACACGGTAAAAGTTAAATTATCTAACTTAAATCTAAATGATAAGGTTAAAATTGATACCTAAACTTGTCTAAATTCTATTGGATTAGAGTATTTATACCCCTACCAACCTTATCTTCTAAATATATCATTTTGGAGCTATTAAAAACCGAATTTGACTTTATAATAAAATAATATTTTTATTTATTCCAAAGGTGCTCCTCTCCTCCCTTATAAAAGGGCACCTCCTACCCCTCTTTCTCACACCACTTTGAGCCTTCAATCTCGGCCAAACCCTGAAAATTTATCCTCTCCACTTCCCTAGAAACATCCTAGAGGTTCTTATCTTCTTCAAAGACCTATTTTAGTTCCCTAAAAGGAGGTCTCAAAGAAGCATTTCAAAGAAGAAGTAATGTCCGTTACCGATTCTTTCATCTTTATTTCTTCTTCCACTTCTTATTATTTAGTTGTTTCATTATGAAGTAATAACATCAGTATCAATCATATAATTATATGTTATTATAATTATGAAACAACCCTATTTCACCATCTATCCATCCTACGGAAAAATAAATCACCGTGCGTGCGTACGTACGGAATACCATCTCCACGCCGTGGTGTAATCTATTTTCCACCACCACCTTACTTGAATGGGTATAATGGTGTAAATAATGACTATATATGACTATTATAAAGTGATATTGATTCTGAAATATTATACATACACTCCAATACAATTCCACGATCAGAGGAACGATATCATCACTCGTGCGTACGTATGGAATACCGTCTCCACGATGTGATACGACTTGTTCTACATGATCTTCATTTCATAATGATTATATAAATGAATTGAATGAATGAATATGATATATATTACACTAATACCATTCTGGAAATGAGGTATCTATAACCTAAAGAGAAGAATAAGAATTTATTTGACAAAACACGCATAAGAACAAAAAGTAATAAACACCCCAATAAAAAGTAGTAATGAAATAGTAATAATAAGAAGCTAAGAATATGACCGTATATGATATCATAACAATAAGCATGATTCTGGAATAAGTCAATAACATTATTTAAATCATTATACAGGAGGTTCGGACACTTACGAAGCAAATCGGACTTAAGGTAAGGGAAATATCACAATCTCATTTTTATCCGAGATTGTTTATACTTTGGAATTTACTGGGGTGTATTTTATCATCCACATCCTTGTTTCCTCAATATGTAATATTTATATCCTTCTACAATAGTTTATATCCAATTTTACCCTTCGGTGAGTTTTTAGTAAAAGATATGAAAGGAACCTTTTGTTGTTTTTCATACGAGGTACTTTTTGTCTTTTCCGACAAAAGTACGAGAAGAATGTTTTTTAACTTATACGACATGAATGGATTTTAAATAAAATATATTTCCAAGAATATTCCTTTACAAGTTTTCAAGTTTATTTTTAATCAACTTCTTTTAGTTTAAAATTGTATGACATGTTAAGAAAGGAAAAATGTTTTTGAAGTAAAAAGGATATTTTTTCTCAAGAATGGAGTTCAAGAGTTTTATCAAAATCATTTTCCATCTAAGATAATAAAGGGTTCTGTCTCTATCCCTATTATTACATTGATTTTATTATTTTTTGATGGATATATTTTTATGAATTCCTTTATCTTATATGAATTGTTTTATGATGTCTCGATGTTTAAGATTCCCATTTTTATTACATGGGTTATGCAATGATGTATGATTTATGATTTTGTGGCACACATAAGAATGGTATCATTATGAGATGGGCGGGACCTATATCTCCCTCCAATGAATTGGGTAAAGATTTTATATCTCATGATATAGACATGGCTAGAATGGTAGGTTATACCGGTTCAGTGAAACAGGACTAAAACGAGGAGTGAACTCGGTTCAGAAATGGACTTTGTCCACTAAGATAGTCTTGGCAATGAGTCTTGACTAATAAGAAATTATTCTCTATGATTATGTGTGTATGCCACAAATTTTCATGTTTTATGTTATGATTATTGGGATTCCATTTCACTACTATGATTTATTCCATGTTATGAAATTATGCTCTCTTTTGCAGGTTAAGATTTCCAAAAGTTATGTTCTTATGAATATGATGTGATTGATATTTCTTTTGTTTACCCTTACTGAGCATTTGAGCTCACCCTTTTGTATGTTTTCTTTCCCCAGGTCAGGAAGAAGGTTATTAAGTAAGATCTGCCAAAACGGACTATAGATATGATGAAATAATTGGGAGACAGTGTAGACGCTTTATGAACCAGTTGTTTATGTTTCCCAGTTTCTAAAGACACTATACCTATATGGTCTTTTCATGGTTTTGTTATATATTTTAATAAGTATGCTTCAATTTTGATGTATTAAAAATGTATGTAAAGTATGGGTCATTATAGTTGGTATCAGAGGAAAGGTATAGTCAACCTTTGGAAACTAGGATGTGAAAACCTTAGTAAGAACCCTAAGGATAAGTCTAAGCATAGAACACAGTCTTGGTGTTTTAGAAATGGCCATGAATAACCTAGGATAAGACCTTAAGTGTGAAATTTTATTCTTGATTATGTGGTTTTCCTATTATAATTAGTGTTGCTCACACTATTCTTCTTGTTTTTTGTCAATGGCTGGAACCCAAAGGAATAGTGTTAATGCGGAATGCGACGGGCAATGCAATGATTATCCCCCTAAGCAACCAAACGTTATGGGAGCTGGAATGCAAAATCTTGTAGCCATGCTCACACAACTTTCTCAAGCTATGAATCATGCTGGACTTCCAAACGAGCAAAGGAAGGAGAAACATTATGTTGAATCCTTCATGAGACAGCGTCCACCTTCATTCAGCGGGTCTACTGATCCATTAGTTGATGAACAATGTATTAGTACTACTAAAAAGATATTTCCAGTTCTTCAATGTTCTGAGCATGAAAAAGTCATCTTAGTAGTGTATCGTTTGGAAGGTGATGCTGATCAATCTTGGAATCTTATTAAGAATACGAGGAAAAGGGATGAAATTGAGTCCATGGACTGAGACGAGTTCAAGAACTTATTTTTCAATAAGTACTTCCCTCGTATTCTCCGAACAAAGATGGAGAAAGTGTTTCTTGAACTGAAGCAAAAGGATGATGAATCTGTTGGTACCTATGAAGCAAATTTTACCAGACTTTCAAGGTACGCTTCTGGTATTATTATCCAACTTGAGAGTAAGATCGATCGATTCTTTAGTGTCTTAAAACCAAGTCTTTGAAGGGCCTTAAACATAAGGGACTTCAATAGCTACAAGGAAATCGTTCGATGTGCTCTCAAAGATGAGATGGAGATTGGAGTAATCCATCAGTCATATGGGTTTGATAAGAAGAGGAAAATTGAATTGAAAGGAAAATCTAAAGAGCACACTGAAAAGAAGATGAGCTTTCCCTTATGCTCAAAGTGGGGGGAGAAACATAGAGGGAGTTGTCTTAAACGGACAAGTAAATGTTTCAAGTGTGGAAAGGAAGGTCATCAGGCATTTGAATGCCGCGATGATGGGAAGAAGATGTCTAATGATGAAAACAAATGAAGGGATACACAGAATGAACCTACTACACTTCAATGTTTCAAGTGCAAGGAGATGGGACATTATGCCAATAAATTCCCTAATCCAAGGGTTGGTGATGATGGTCGACGTCAACAAACTATTAAGTCTAAAGACAAAGGAAAGTCACATGAAATTTCAATCAGTGATGTGGAGTACGATAACGATGTGGTGAAAGGTACACTTACCATCCACCCTAAATTAGAAAATGTTTTATTTGATTCTGGATCCACCCACTCTTTTATTTTTGAAGAATTTTATAAGGGTATCACCGTATTACCTCAATGATTAGATGTTGAGTGACCTGTGACAACACCTACTGGCACAATAGTCGCATCAAAAGTTTATAATTCTTCTCCGATCGAAGTTTGTCTGAAAGTGCTTCCTCCAAATCTTGTGATCCTTCCTATAGTGGAATTTGATGTGATTCTTGGCATGGATTGGCTTTCTTTATATGGAGCTCATATCAATTTCCAAAGAAGGGAAGTCACATTTCATATTCTAGATCAATCTATGATCATCTATCAATGCAAGGATGAACATTACCTTCCAATGGAAATTCCTTCTACCTTATGGGTCTTGATTCCACTAAATGAAGGTTATTTTTCTCAAATGGTTGGTGAGAAACTCATGATTAAGAATATGCCCATTGTACGAGAGTTTGATAATGTATTTCCAGAGGAATTACCGGGTCTTCCACCAAATCGTGAAGTTGAGTTTTCAATAGAACTCGTACCAGGTGATTTGCCTATTTCAAATACACCTTATAGAATGGCCCCAATTGAGTTGCAAGAATTGAAGAAGCAACTCCAAGAGAATCTTGATAAGGGATTCATATTCCCTAGTGCGTCACCTTGGGGAACACCTGTTCTATTTGTTAAGAAGAAAGGTGGATCAATGAGACTCTGCATTGATTTTCGAGAACTTAACAAGATCACTATCAAGAACAAATATCCTCTCCCACGCATTGATGACTTATTTGACCAACTATGCGGAGCTCAATACTTTCCCAAGATTGATCTTCATTCAGGGTATCATTAATTAAGGGTAAAAAGGGAGGATATACCAAAGATGGCTTTCCGTACAAGGTATGGACACTATGAATTTATAGTGATGCCATTTGGTCTTACTAATTCCCCTGCTATCTTCATGGATCTGATGAATAGAGTCTTTAGAGACTATCTTCATCAATTTGTGGTAGTCTTTATAGACGATATTATTTTCTATTCAAAGAGCAAGGAAGAACATGAAGATCACTTGAGAATTATATTGAAGATCCTGATAAAGGAGAAGCTTTATGTCAAATTTACCAAGTGTGAATTTTGGCTTCAAAAAGTTTCATTTTTGTGTCACATAATCTCAAAAGAGGGGATATCAATGGATCTAGCAAAAACAGAGGTTATCAAAAGATGGTCGAGACCAACAACAGTAACTGAGATCCGAAGTTTTCTTGGATTGGCTGGATATTATCGACGTTTTGTGAAAGTTTTTTCACGATTATATAATCCACTCACTAAGTTGACTCGAAAAGGAGTTAAGTTTGTTTAGACGGAATAATGTGAAGAGAATTTGAAGGAGTTGAAAAGAAGGTTATCCAGTGCACCTGTGCTCACACTGCCTTGTAGTGGAGAAAGGTTGGTGATCTATAGTGATGCATCCATGAAGGGATTGGGGTGTGTTCTTAATCAAAATGATATGGTGATAGCTTATGACTCACAACAGTTGAAAATCCATGAGCAAAATTACCCAACACATGATTTGGAGTTAGCTGCGGTAATCATTGCATTAATGATTTGGAGGCATTATCTTTATGGAGAAAGGTGTGACATTTATACTGATCATAAAAGTATAAAGTATATTTTCACACAAAAGGATCTGAATATGTGTCAAAAAAGATGGTTGGAGCTGATTAAGGATTATGACTGCTAAATTCATTACCACCCTGGGAAAGAAAACAAGGTGGCAGATGCATTAAGTCGACAAGACCATGCCAGTTTATCCATGACGAGGATCAAAAAAGATCCAATATTTATGGATTTACAAATGATGGATCTTGGAATTATAATGGAAGGGGATAAATCTTATCTTTCTCAAATGAATGTTCAACAATATAAACATGTGAAGATTAAAGAGGCACAGAAAGAAGATGTAGAGTTACAAAAGAAGGTGAGAAATGTTCCGGAATTCAACCTTGATTGTGATGGGATAATAAAGTTCAGGAATCGGGTTTGTGTTCATCCCATCCAGAAATTAAATAAGGAACTGTTGGATGAGGCTCATAGTTCTTCATTCTCTATTCATCCTGGAAGCACGAAGATGTATAGGGACCTGAAAGAGTACTTCTGGTGGGATGGCATGAAAAGAGATGTTGCTAAATATGTCTCTCGATGCTTGGTTTGTCAGCAAGTTAAAGCTGAGAGAATGAAGTCTAAGGGTATGTTACAACCATTACCCGTACCCAAATGGAAATGGGAAAACATCATTATGGACTTTGTCACATGACTTCCTAAAACATCCAAAGGCAATAATGCTATCTGGGTCATAGTTGATCGTCTTACCAAGTCTTCACACTTCATTGCTATTAGAGAGGATTTCTCTCTGGATCAGCTTGCCAGGATATATGTAAAGGAAGTGGTAAGATTGCATGGAGTACCAATTTCTATTATATCTGATCGGGATCCGAGATTTACCTCGAAGTTTTGGAGAAGTCTTCAGCATACTCTGGATACAGAGTTGAGTTTCAGCACTGCTTATCATCCTCAGACAGACGGTCAGTCTGAGAGAACAATTCAAACTCTAGAAGATATGTTGAGAGCTTTCTCTATGGATTTCAAAGGTGGTTGGGATCAACACCTACCATTGGTGGAATTTTCTTATAATAATAGCTTTCACTCTAGTATTCAGATGGCTCCTTATGAGGCTCTCTATGGAAAAAAATTCAGGACTCCAAATTGCTGGGATGAAGTTGGGGAAAGAAAGCTATTAGGACCAGATCTCGTTGATGAAATGGAAGAAAAGGTCAGATCTATTCAACAACACATAAGAGTAGCTCAGAGTCGATAGAAAAGTTATGCCGACAATCGAAGAAAATACCTAGAGTTTGAAGTGGGTGATAAAGTGTTCTTAAGAATATCTCCCTGGAAGAGAGTCATGAGATTTGGAAAGAAGGGGATGTTGAGCCCTAGATATATCGGTCCTTTCGAAATACTGGATCGTGTCGGGAAGGTAGATTACCGATTGGTGATTCCACCGAATCTCTCTCAAGTACACGATGTGTTCCATGTATCTCTCCTGAGAAATTACATACCTGATCCTTAACATGTACTCAACTCAGAAGTTGTACCGCTGAAGCAAGATCTTTCTAATGAAGAACAACCGATAGAGATTCTGGATCGTAGCAAAAAAGTCCTATGAAACAAGACCACTCGCTTGGTGAAAGTTTTATGGAGGAACCACCAATTAGAAGAAGCTACATGGGAGCTTGAGGATATGATGAGGGAGAGGTATCCTCATCTGTTTGTTACAAAGTAACGAATTTCGAGGGAAAAATTCATTTTAAGGGGGGTAGAATGTAACACCTGAAACTTTTATGTGAAATATTTTGTTTTTATGTTATATAAATCATCAAAGGAATCTTTCACTACACACAACACTAGATTGGATTTCGTTACACGCAACCGCGGCCTTCCTCGATAGCTTGTGTCGCACGTAATACCGAGTTTCACTAAACAATGATATGCTATTAAAATATTATTAAAACTACCTGTTATGAATAGTAATAACCACTTTTTGAAATTTTAAAAATTTTATTTTTCAAAATGGACTTCATTTTTGGATTCGGAATATCGAAATTATCCTAGGGTGAAATTTTGGTATTTTTCTGAAAACTTTCAATTTTTGATGAATAGTAAAACCACTAAGTGGTAGTTAAAAAACTGAATTTTTCATAAAACTTAATTTTACCGCTTCTGTGAGTGGAATTTCGAAAATCCGAGAGACACGGTTGATGTCAGTAAGTAAAATGTGGTTCAATGAGATGAAAATAATTTTTTGGTGAATAGTAACTTTTTACTTTTTTTTACCAAGGTTAAAAGTAAATAGGGTAATTAAGGGAAAAAATGATATTATTATTACCCTAAAACATGTCCTAATTCTATTGGACAAGTGTAATTCGACCAAAAACAACCTTAGGAATAAAATATGACCATTTAGTCCCACTTGGATTAGATTAGGACATTTATTATTAATTTATTTAAAGAAGGGTTAAAATAGTTAATATCAAAGTTTAATAAGTAAATCACTTTTAATATGGGGTTATACATAAGATTAATTCTACGATAAATATTCATTAGAAATATAAAAATATTTTCTACATAATGATATTTTATTTTTAATTTTTAGACTTTAAATAAGTTATATTATTTATGACACAAAGATGATGCAGTAATTATCTTATTAATGAAATATTGACATAATTGATGTTATAAATACCAAAATAAATGTAATTTGAGACTTTTTTTGAGTTACACTAATTTTATAGGTTAATCTGACATGTTATTATTGATTTAAGTAACTTGGTTTGAACTAATCATTCTAGTATGATTTTCACAAAAATGAATTACTAAATAGTGTCAAAATTGACATAAAATAGTTTTTAAACCGAATATTATATTATTAATTGTTATTTTATTCCAAAAAATCTAAGGTTCGGCCAAATGACTGAGATAAGGTTATATATTTTAATAATAAACAACTTGGGGTTCTTTTGTCTTGATATAGTAAGTTTATTAACCTTATAGTGTAAGAAAACAAGAAGACACGGTAAAAGTTAAATTATCTAACTTAAATCTAAATGATAAGGTTAAAATTTATACCTAAACATGTCTAAATTCTATTGGCTGAGAGAATTTAGACCCCTACCCCCCTTATCTTCAAAATATATCAATTTCGATCTATTAAAAACCGAATTTGACTTTATAATAAAATAATATTTTTAGTTATTCCAATGGTGCCCCTCTCCTCCCTTATAAAAGGGCACCTCCTCCCCCTTTTTCTCACACCGCTTTGAGCCTTCAATATCAGCCAAAACCTGCCAAATTCTCCTCTCCACTTCCCTAGAAACATCCTAGAGGTTCTGGTATTCTTCAAAGACCTATTTTATTGCCCTAAAAGGAGGTCTCAAAGAAGCACTTCAAAGAAGAGGTAATGTCCGTTACCGATTCTTTCATCTTAATTTCTTCTTCCACTTCTTCTTATTTAGTTGTTTCATTATGAAGTAATAAAATCAGTATCACTAATATACTGATATGTTATTATAATTATGAAACAACCCTATTTCACCATATATCCATCCTACGGAAAAAGAAATCACCGCGCGTGCGTACGTACGGAATACCATCTCCACGCTGTGGTGTAATCTATTTTCCACCACCACCATACTTGAATGGGTATAATGGTTTAAATAATGACTATATATGACTATTATAAAGTGATATTGATTTTGAAATAGTATAAATACACTCCAATACAATTCCACGATCATAGGAACGATATCATCACTCGTGCGTACGCACGGAATACCGTCTCCATGATGTGATGCAACTCGTTCTACATGATCTTCATTTCATAATGATTATATAAATGAATTGAATTAATTAATATTATATATATTACACTAATAACATTCTGTAAATGAGGTATCTATAACCTATAGAGAAGAATAAGAATTTATTCGACAAAACACGCATAAGAACAAAAAGTAATAAACACCCGAATAACAAGTAGTAATGAAATATTACAAATAAGAATCTAAGAATATGACCATATATGATATAATAACAATATGTATGAATCTGGAATAAGTCAATAACATTATTTAAATCGTTATACAGGAGTTTCGGACACTTACGAAGAAAATCAGACCTATGTTAAGGGAAATATCACAATCTCATTTTTATCCGAGATTGTTTATACTTTGGAATTTACTGGGGTGTATTTTATCATCCACATCCATGTTTCCTCAATATATAATATTTATATCCTTATATAATAGTTTATATCAAATTTTACCCTTCGGTGAGTTTTTAGTAAAAGATATGAAAGGAATCTTTTGTCGTTTTTCGTACGAGGTACTTTTTGACTTTTCCGACAAAAGTACGAGAAGAATGTTTTTTTAACTTATACGGCATGAATGGATTTTAAAAAAATATATATTTCCAAGAATCTTCCTTTACAAGTTTTCAAGTTTATTTTTAATCAAATTCTTTTAGTTTAAAAATGTATGACATGTTATGAAAGGAAAAAAATTTTTGAAGTAAAAATGATATTTTCCTCAAGAATGGAGTTTAAGAGTTTTATCAAAATCATTTTCCATCTAAGACAATAAAGGGTTCTGTCTCTATCCCTATTATTACATTGATTTTATTATGTTGTGATGGAAATATTTTTATGAATTTCTTTATCTTATATGAATTGTTTTATAATGTCCCGATGTTTTAGATTCCCATTTTTATTACATGGGTTATGCAATGATGTATGATTTATGATTTTGTGGAACACATAAGAATGGTATCATTATGAGATGGGTGGGACCTATATCTCCCTCCAATGCATTGGGTAAAGATTTTATAACTCATGAGATAGACATGGATGGAACGGTAGGTTATACCAGTTCAGTGGAACAAGACTGAAACGAGGAGTGAACTCGGTTCAGAAATGGACTTTGTCCACTAAGATAGTCTTGGAAATGAGTCTTGACTAATAAGAAATGATTCTCTATGATTATGTGTGTATGCCACACATTTTCATGTTTTATGTTATGATTATTGGGATTCCATTTCACTACTATGATTTATCCCATGTTATGAAATTATTCTCTCTTTTTCAGGTTAAGATTTCCAAAAGTTATGTTCATATGAATATGATGTGATTGATATTTCTTTTGTTTACCCTTACTGAGAATTTGAGCTCCCCCTTTTGTATGTTTTCTTTCCCCCGGTCAGGAAGAAGGTTATTAATTAAGATATGCCAAAAGGGACTATAGATATGATGAAATAAATGGGAGACAGTGTAGACGCTTTATGAACCAGTTGTTTATGTTTCCCGGTTTCTAAAGACACTATACCTATACGGTCTTTTCATGGTTTTGTTATATGTTGTAATAAGTATGCTTCAATTTTGAAGTATTAACAATGTATGTAAAATATGGGTCATTATATCTATGGTTGTAATATGGAAAAATGGAATAAATATTTTTAATTAGAAAAATTTACAATGTATAATATGTCCATCTTTATTTACCATAATTAATAGTGAAAGTGATTAACATTAATTACAAAAATTAAGGAAAAATTAGGTTTAATAAAGGACTAAGCCTTCAATTTAAGTGCTCAAATGACATAAAACCTTGTAAAAAACCCATTTTATGGTCATATATAATCCTTTAACCTTAATGCTTTTTTGTTTTTTTATTACTATTTTATGTATGAACATGTGCACACCTAACTTGTTTCCAAAAATTCCATGTTAGTGCTTTTCCTTCCCTATAAAAGGCCACCACCGCTCCCTAATACTCACACCACTCAAATCATTAATGTTAGTATATTATCTACCAAAATATATTACAAAACATCATAACTTATAACTTTAATCCTATATTAGGGAAGAACGCCTCCTAAGGAATCCTTTTTGTATAAATCAAAAGGATTTACCCGATTAAGAGGTAATGCCTTCTCCCGTGTTTTAGTTCCATTTCCATTCTCCCCATACTATAATATTATTATTATTTTATTACATAAAATTATGTATACTAAATATAATATGATTTTTTATACTAATGGTTCGACCAAAACATTTAAACACCTCCATCTAATGGGTAACAAACTTGCTGTTTCTGTGTATGGTGAATTATTGCATCACAAAACAATGATTTTTCAATTTTACCCTACTGCCTCACTTTGTGGCCATTATGATTGGAAATATGTTTATATTTTTCATATATTATATTTAATATTTATTTATTATTATTTAATATTATAAAAAATACATTTAATACTTTTCAATTTACAATAACATGGTTTTAAGAAGTATGGACTACTACCCCATCAAAGTGATGTGATTCGTTCACATGATACAAGGAATGTATAAATAAATGGTGATAATAAAATATAAGTTACATATAAAACATAAATAATATATTCATAAAATAATATCTATTTTTAAATAATATATATTTATATATCATCTCCTTTTTTACCCTTTCACACACTTTAAAAGAGATAAAGTAGTTCCTGGGCGTGTGGTCTACCGCCTCTTCAACTTGATGTGATTAATGTTTCTTCAAATAATTATATTTAAAATTATACATGATTAAATGATATGTTAATTATTATATAATTATCATTATGGAATGATTTTAGTCACATACATTCTTTCCAAAGCGATCATTTAAAAATGGGAATGTTACTAATGTGTACGTACGACCTACTATCTCTATGATTGTAATATTCTCAAATTTTTATAACCATATTTAAGGATTGATTTTAAAATTATAATAGGAATAAAAATAGTATAATTATTTCTTGTTTATTTTTTTAGAGATGTTGTATATTGAACCCTTTGATCATATAGGATCAACAACAGTTTTTGACACATAAATCGAATTTGGTTAAAATTAGCAAACATAAAATTAATTTTTTAAGTAGTATAAACATGGATATAATTTAATAAAAATTAATTATAAATATAAAAACTTTTCTGAAAAAAATTATAAAATTAACATAAATTTATTATTCAGGATGTTAAAGGATGTTCACCCGAATGGAAACAGAAGGTATGGGGTTTTCAGCTCAATTTTAATTTCATTGATATACAAGTTATGTTAACCACTCTTTACTTTTGTGTGGTGTATGCATTTATATTATTGTGTTCTAGGTATATTAAACATAAATTTACAGTTATTCACATTTCCATTTAATGATTCTTATTTCATGGTTTTTAAGATTAGAAAGTTTTAAAATCGGTAAAATGTTTTGTCCCAGTTTTTCTTCGTTGAACTCATGTTTTGTTATGTTGGTAATAAAGTTTTTGAGGTTCATATAGTTTTATTTGACATTATATATCATGAATCTAAATATTTTCATGATATTATATGATTTAGGTAATATAAATTTTTAACATGGAGAGTATGATCCCATTTACCAGGTTATAGGAGTTTTTTGAGACAATCTCATCACTTTTTCGAGATTGTTTATGTCTAAAATTGCTTTAATTAAATATTATGAATCATCTCTTAAGAAAAATAATTAGTATTTTATCCTCTATTATTTCATGATATAATATTTTTTGGAACCATTTTAAACTCTTTAGTACATGAGATAGTTAAGAAATTATTTGAAAGAAATCTTTACATTACCCACACTTCTATCAGAAATATATTCAAAACCATGTTTCCAAGAAAGGGTTTACAAGGATATTATTCCATTCTCCCATAATTATTAAATGGATTTTCACCCTTTTTTTCTTTTACTAATATCTTATAATTAATCTTCTTTTCACTTTCCAATTGAGGCATTTTATACCCATTTACTATAGAAAAGGAATATTCTTGAAAACCTCGTATAACATGTACGGATTTATCTGCTTTAATTTCGTGGAAGCCTCTTTGTCATGTTCAAGAGTTTTAATTTTAATATATATTTAAAATTTATTTTAAATTAAATGTATTTTCGAAATATTTTTCAAAAGACTGGTATATTTTCCCTAAGAATATTTTCAAAAGATACTTTTTTTTCATCAATGAAAACAACCCTCTATTTTATTCCACTCAAGATTTATTGTATGGATATAATCCTTATTATTCCTCAGGATAGTTTATGATTGATTTGGTGAAGTATAGTATTCATGTTCACCTCCTTGATTCGTTCTTGAAGTCCCCTTTAAATTTTTAATTTCATATAATCATTGAGCATTGAATTTCTCCAAATTATCCAAATCATTTATCAAGGATATTACTATTGCCTAAACCATATACCATTTTACATATGGTGTTTACTTTTATAGTTATTTGATTAAATTAGGTTTTATTGATAATTAAATATTCTTTAATTAATATGGATATTTAATATGGATAATAATTTATTTTATTATTCAATATGAGGAATGATTTGGACATGAAATACACATGTTGTGGGTCATTTATGGAATGCCCAATAGGCTGTGGATCAGTTAATGAAAGCCCCTAGATGCATAATTAGTCTCATGAGATGAGGTAGTTGTCAAGACTCCTTAGATGGGTTTTTTTATATGATACCTAAACCATGTTTTGAATGGTTTTGACGATACTTGTTCCAAGTACATAGAAAACAGGGAATCCAATAATTAATCACTTCTTTACTATTAGTTTTAGTTATTATTCATCCATGAGATTGATTGTTGATCTATCTATAGATATTTATCATTTAATTTCATTAATTAATGGAATGTGTTTTAGTTTAACACCTTGGCATTTTTTTTCTTAACTATTTTTTAAAATGGCATGTATTTTCGATTATTTACATTTCCATATTGACAATTTTCATTGATTTATTATTACTTCAACTATATTATCCATTAATTATTATATTAGTTCACCCTTATTATTTTTGTTTCCCTAATAATCAAAGAAGCGTACTATGAATGATATGGAGGAATATAATCAATGGATTATAGTTATCCTTGAAGTTGTTTATTGGGTTAGAAGAATATTTTTTGATTTGTGTATAACTTTGTAATAAAATTCTCATTTATGTATCCAGTTTTCTCAGATTACAAAACTTATCCGTTATTTGGGGCTTGATTCCTTGTAATAGTGCTAATGTAATTGTTATAAACCATTAACAATAGGATATTTGGGGTATGATATATATAGATAAATAATTTACTGATGGATGATGTCATAGTTGTACATTCTTTATGTATACCAAAAGCACTAAATTGTATAGTGACCTCTATGATCATTATTTATGGGATAATAAGAAAAGGTAAATTTTTTAATACTCTAAATTTTTCTTAGCTTGTAAGCAAGGAAATTCAGAGTGAAAAATTTCTAAATGGGTATTAGAACCATTTCCCATACCAACAAGAAAGTGGGCCAATATCACTATGGTATTTTTCATTGGTCTCCAAAGAACATCCAAAGGAAACGACGCGATATGCGTTATGGTGGACCAACTCACAAATACTACCTATTTTATCTATATTTGGGTATATTTCCCTCTTAAACAACCTTCCATGATTTATGTAAAGAAAATAGTGAGGCTGTAAGGGGTTCCACATTCTATAATTTCATATCATAATCCAAGGTTCACATCAAAATTATGGTGTTGTATTCAATATCCTCTAAATTCTGAATTGAATTTCAAAATGGCATATCTCCCTTAAAGATATGGAAAATCTGAAAGGACTATTCAGACACTCAGGGACTGACTAAGAACCTAATCAATGTAATTTAAATGTGGATGGGATCAACACCTCCTATTAGCTTATTTGTTATACAAAAATATTTTCCACTCAAGTATTCAAGTGTAACTACATAGTGCTCTATATGGGAAGTGATGTAGAACTCATAATTATTGTGATGACATTGGATAGAGAATGATTCTTGGGCATGGTCTTGTGAAAGATATTAAAAAAGGTTCATTCCATCCAACAACACATAAAAGATGCTCAGAGTTAGAAGAAGAATTATGGTGGGAATCTTTTTTTGAATTTGTTGTTTAATTTTGGTGAAAAATATTTCCATTAAATATAAGAATGGAAGAGATTTTTTCTATTCCAAAAGGATGATAACCTTATACCATAGTATATTAGCCCCTATCAAATCCTTGATCACATAGGAGTAGTGGAATATCGACTAGAACTTCCAAAAAATGAGGCTATAGTTCATGACATATTCTTTATATCACTTTTAAGGAAATAAAAACCCAATCCCTCACATGTACCGAATTCTAATGTGGTACAATTGGCATATGACCTCTCTTATAAGAAGTAGATACTGGAGATATTGGACCAAGTACAAAATTTTATATTCTATAAGACTATCAATATTGTAAAACTGTTGTAGAGGAACCATAAGTTTGAAGAAGTGACATGGGAACTAGAGGAAATAATGATGCAGAAGTTCACTGACATTTTCTCAATAGAAAGAATGGGTTGAAATTTTAGGGACACAATTTTGAAATGGGGGAAGAATGTATTGAGCAAAGTATTTTTTGAATGATATTTTTTCCTAAGAAATTGTGTCTTAGATTATATTACAAAATATAAAAATCAATTCAACAATGATCAATACATGTTTTAAAAGTGAAACAAATTAAAATTCCAAATATTAAAAATCGATAAAAATATAAAATAGAAAAGACAAAATTGTAAAATATGGATCCCTCTAATCAGTTAGAATCACCCCCCAAAGATAACACTACAAAAAAAATATTATTAACCAATCAACATCTTAGAAAATGAATGCAGAGAATATTAAATAGAATAATTAAGATATATTTATAGTGTATAAAGGAAAATATGGTAGTTGGGATTTAACCAATATAGGATCTTTGGTCAAATATGATTGTTAGTCTGCAAAACCATTGGAAAATTTGACTACTAAAAACTCTATACTTTTTTAATAATTATTATATTATAAATAGTGTTTATAATAAGTAATGAAAATAAATAATTAATGTAGAAAGGAGAAGATATGGACTTAACAAGTAGATTCATATCATATGAAGCACATTTTTCAGAAATTGGGAGGGTGGTAGTATCAGTAGAGTCTTTACATAACCAAAGCCAATATGAGAATCAATAAGTGAAGCTAGAATGAAACCATGTATGGTAGAAGTTTGAGTTAGTGGATATTACCACTTGATCAATGTTATTAGAGCCATCCCATGAATCTATCACCATAACACACCATACAATTATGTTGTATGTGGGTGTTATAAGGGGTCTATTGTTAAGGAATTAGTTTCTTAATGTGCAAGTCCTTTATATAAATTAAATTTTTATTAGATCAATTCCTCTTTAAAAATGATTTTTATTAATATGATATTTGTTTAATTGAGAGAAATTCGATGAATTGAATTTTCAAATACAATTTTTAGAAATGATATTTATATTTATAATAAACTATGGTATTTAAGATAATATTTACCTTAATTAAATATTATGTTAAAAACACTCTTATTGTAATAAAAATCATAAATTTTTTTTATTTCTCCACATGAAATTTTTATGTGTCACTAATTTTACCATGCCTTACAAAACACTACTTTTTTAACATATTATGTTTTTTATAATTAAAAATTATAATTCATCTATTTATTGAATTATTATATTAAAATTAAAACCATTTTTTAAATTAGAATGTTAATATTAGGTTTGGGTGAGTGTATGATAATTTTCTAAAATACTTTATTTTTCCATAAATAGTATAAATGCAGTCTAGTTTTTTAGTATATTTAATGACTTCATAGATATTTTATAATGATGTAATAATCAATAAACCAAAATACACAAACTTAAATATGTTATTTTATTATTATCAAGTATTTTTATAGATTTTAATCAACTTCCAAACCTATCAATGACCTTTTGAAGTCTAAAAGAAAGACTTTTACTATAAAAAACATAAATTATGGAAACATTACTTTTCCATACCAAAAAAACTAATAAAAAAATTCTTAGTTATGGTGGATTTAAATTACATAATTTTTTTCCCAAAATTTCAAAAAACCATAGGTAAGATAATGAATATTCATTTTTAACAACCTATATTTTGAACACATATATTTGGAAATTATTAAACAAGTCCTGCACTTTTTCTATAAATACCGACCAATTTATCATTTATTTTAACAACCAATCCATACATGATTAATTTCTACTATTATTTACTCCTATGGAGTTGTCCCAATGTGTTCCCAAGCCATCATGTTTCCATTCCGCAATATTTCTGAGTAACTCTTCAAGGTAAGGGAATTATAATTATTTCTATCTTCAATTCAAGAACTTAATTTTGGATGTGTCATATAATTGATATGATTACACTTTTTTATTATGATTTTAATCATACCCATACATCCAAATTAAGTTTTTATCAATTTTATACACTTGTCCTTTCTCATTTCACCATTTTTTAAAAACAAAATTTATACCCCTCATGTTGTCGAATGTACATCTCAAAATTTCTATATTCTCCTTAAAAATTCTATTTTATTTTCATTATTTGGATAAGGAATCATTTTAATTTTCCATGGTTATTCACATATTTGAAATAATTATTTGTTTTATTAAACTATTTTCACATAAGAATCCCGCATTCCCTTTATGTGGACTAAAAATGAAAAAGTGATCTTGTATTTAAGAAATTTTATACGCCATGATTTTGAAAAAAAAACATGGTTCTTATTCAATATGAGTTATTAATGAGATTACTGATTATCATATATGATACTTACTTTAATTAGGACATATGAAGGGTGCAACCTGATAGCACTTCAATGCGTTGGGTAAAGAACTGAATCTCTAGAGATGGCGTGGTTTACGATACCTTGGTGAAAAACCTTTGTAATATTCAATTATGACATATTTTTAAAAATACATGAGGATATTATTATGAATGACTCACTTAAATTTTGATTTCACATTTCCATGTTACGATTCATGTTCTTTTTATTATGATATTTCTCATGTTCTCTTGCTCATGCAATAATGTTTTTCATTATATTCTTATTGATATTCCTCGTGATCACATGTAAAAAATCTCCCTTTCTATGCCACATGACCGCCCAATTCCATTGATATGTATCTGATGTCTACGAGATGTAGTAAATGTAACTTCATATTAGCCCCTAAACAAAACTTTCAACTGTATTAGATGAATTTTTTATGTTTTCAGTTATTATAAACCTTATTTTTAGGAAACTAAACTTTTAATGATCTTTTGTTAATACCATTTAATGAAAAATTATGTAATAAAAAGGATCAATGCCACACACATGGTCTCTCTCATACCCAAAACCATGATTCTATCATATCATTGGTTTAAAAAATTTACTCATTGAATTATTTCTTAATTATATTTCACCATAATATTTACCACCTAAACCATGTGACAAGATAAGGTCTCACCACCAGAAGACATGATAAAAATAGTTCTCCCCATATATCAAGAAGGAAATCGGTTTTCACCCCCAAAAATATTTCACAAAAATGGGTTTCACCCATAGGACAATGTTATGAAACAGGTTCACCAATTTATCCATGTAAAACAACTAGTTCAACACATGAAACATGTCATTTACCAAGATTTACCTCATGAATCAACTTTAGAACACACTAGAATCATCCCATACTTAGTTCCAATGTACTGAATCCAACCAAAAATATACCCCATCTGAATCCCAAATATACTGTTTACCTATTCATTAGATAAAAACATATACATTTTATCACTAGTATCCGAACATCACCTTAGGCAACCAAAAATTATTCCTAACATGCCCATGACCCTATGAACGTTGGATCATTTCATCATGAATCATGCTCTGTCCAATATCACATGAAGATACTGGATGTGACATTGCCCCTAACAACCATGTTCATTAAAAATTCACAAATTTTTTCCCATTTCTTTCCCATGGGATCCCCAACCATGGAGTCCTCTAAATTTATGTTCATAATGAGGGTTACCACCCACAAACAACCAATAGTTCACCAGAACGATTTTTATTTACATATACAACAACTCATGTTCAATACCTATGAGGTACAATGACTATCACGTGTGTGCCGCTCCTCCTAAGCCATGTTCATCTACAGTGAAATGCTACGACCTCATGAATCCTTATAATTCTACAACAAGGTCCAAAATTGGGTCAAAATTCTTATGAATCTTTATTAATTTTCAATGTCTACGCAGTTGTGGAAGTAAATTTCTCATTTTATCACAATCCTTAAAAAAAATTACTATAGAGATTTCTAAAAAACCATTATTCCTCATTCCACGCATTACCACTCCCAACTCAAAACTGAACAATGTCATGAGTATCAACTGATAACTAGTTTTATATAATCCAAAAGGAATTGTTTTATAGTCATGTAACAAACAACCACTTATCCCAACTCATGGTCATATGAGTTACACATCACCAAACTAGGATGACTTTTCTCCAAGATTTTTCACCTCCTCGAACAAAGAACATCCCAAGCATTTTCATAAAAAATCCAAACTTGATACCCATATAAGGGTCAATCATATGCTTAACTTCCAACTAAAAGTGTTTTAGTCACTAGAGTCAACTATTATCTTAACATACTTCTAAAATTAAACAAATCCCAAAGGGGAATGCACTCAAACAATCCTTCCCAATGAATCCATCATCAAGCAGGAACCTAGGCACTCCAAATTCCTCACATTCCAAGGAAAATGCAACCATGGTTTCATAAAAACACAAGGTATAACTATACCCATACCATACACTAGATATAACTATTCATGGAATGATTTAAACATGATTTATCCCATCATACTTCTATCTCTACGTATTTAATAATCTGCGTATAACCCCTCACTTATGTTTCTGTCTTAAAAAATAATAATATCGGACACACTATTACCTACATCATATCATAGGGTTAGTATGTTCTCCCACTGAGACAATAAAAAAGGTCCCAAAATTACAACACATTTGAAGGGAAACACCTATTTGTTCCCATCTCAATCAACTCCTAAAAACCCATGGTCCAAAACCCAATTTTGGTGTCCCCATACAGGTACAACACATATCACATTCGAAATCCATCTGCCTACAAGGCACTAATTTTCATGAGAATACATATATATAACCAGCGCTATGAGGATAATACAGCCACTAGACATCACCAAAACTAACGAAATCATCCAAGGTGATCCATACTAATGAAACATAAACAAAAGTTTTAGTTAGATTAACTTCCATTCTATGATATGAAGGACTACACTATATAGGTTATTATTTTCACTTTATGTTTTTTAAACTTTAAAATGATCAACCATGACAAGTTATTTATTCATGTCTCAACTACATTTACCAATGAAATTATTCCACCACATATTCTCAATACTATGGGATTAGATCACCACCACTACCTTTATTCATGTCTCCACAATGTCCATATTACCTACCATTAGAATGAAATACATAAACAAGTCGATCAAGATTAGTATAATGGAACCAAATACTACTATGGAAAAAAACTATATTAGTAGTTTCTGATACATTAATCAACTAGGCCTATCATTAGTGAAACTATAACACACTAATAGGCTAATACAACATGCAAATCCCTGTGTTCTATGAATGTTACATGAAGATTCCACATTCCCTTATAGACCAAGAGACAAATCTAATAACCAGATTTTGGGAAATGGGGTAAAACTTAAAATCAATAACTCATAAATAAATAATTTCATACTGCATGTGTTTCATGCATGGTGAAAATTAAATTAGACCAACATCCTATATAAATAACAATAATTATGTGCTCCTAGTCACAAGAAATTCATATTGAAACAAGTGTTCATGATGCACCAACCCGATATCCATCAGTGTCTCTAAAAGATTCAATATCTCAGGACTACCGTACCCCAATTATTAAGACAATTAAAAGTTTCCTAACACCATATTATAACGTCATTCTACCACTGACACCAAATTAGTGTTTAGATTGGCTATTGCTTCTTATCAATGAAATAACTCCATATACAAAAATGGTTCTCGACTAGAGCTAGTGATCTAAGTGGATATCATGGTGACGACATACCCACTGAATAATAGTATAAAAATAATGAATATATATAAAAGTAACCTAAAAAACATCCCTATCATTATATTATAGAAAAATGAAAAATAAATTGAACATGATGTGATAAATAATGAGAATATGTACAAGTATATATGGCCGATCAACCATCGGGCCGATCACATAAACAACATTAACCAAAGATAATAAATAAGGGATGAAATACAAGTATGAAACTATCAAGAATAATCATCAAGCATCAGCTCATCACGAACTCTTAATCCCATCCATGTTTATCTGGATTGACTATCTAATATTAGCCGTCATCCCAATCTTAAATTGCAACAAGTGAGGTCTGTGTGGGTACCCTGGTGAATTGACACATAAGAAGGGTGTAAGAAAAAAACAACAGGGCACCAAAAACATGACACTTTACATGTGAAAAATGTAGTGATATGTGAACGTGTCATGCTTACTATAAACCAATAGGTAATTATTTGAACAGAAAAGAACGATTAAACTGTCATCAATATTCGCGTATGAAATCTCGATCAATCAGATTTAATTTTCCTTATTTCAGTGGTTCTCTGAGAAAATTGTGATATCCACAACTGCCAGTATAGTAGAATCAAGTATCCCTTGTGTATAGATAAATTATCATAAACCTCCCAAAGATGAGTTTTACAACTTATGGAATAATCCCACATGAAACACAAACCTCACTTACTATAGTTTTCTTCATTATTTGTAACAAGAACCTACCCTATATAAGTTTTCATCATAAGTAATACTAACCAAACCTATGTTCTTTTCCCAACCATATATTACAAACCACTCCATATGAGTTTTTTCTTAGCTTGGTTAAGTACAATTCCCCCAATAGTTGTTTTTCTTAGCCTTGTATTGTAATCCTCAATTATGGGATTTTTCTTATTCAAGTATCATAGGCCTACCCAATAAGAGTTTTCTCATCCCTGTAAATAAGACCCCCTGAAGGGTTTTCTATAAATAAATGATATATATGCCCAATAGATTTTACCAAACATAATAAATTACCATTGTTAAGGGAATTTACCAAACTAAACCAACTAAACCACTAACAAGAATCAAATAAAGAGAGTTGGATGAATGAAAAAACCCACCATCAAAATAAAAAACTATATAACACAAACCCATGATATATTCACTCATGGGTCCCCCATTAGGGTCCCCAAGGTCACAAATTAGTTATAGGCACTCCACTATGTTTTCTTGGTCTCATGAAATCTAATCGGGTTTCAAAATATCACTCAAAGGGCATTAAAATTACTGGAAGATGAAAAATATTTCATAACATCATGGGACTTTAAAGGGTATGTTATACACGTAACATCCTAAAGTGATGGGTCATGGGATATCTCTTACCTCAGGTCATAATAGTTCATCATACTCACCCAGTATGGCTCAATGATCCATGAATATCCAAGGTATCTAAAAGGTACCCACATTGAAAAAATTTAAAGGAATGTTGGGATTTTTTCATAGAGCGAAACATATGGACATACCATGAAATTTCTTATTGAACCACTAGAGATGCAATATAAAACTGTTGAACTTCCATAATCTCCAAAAGTAGAACCCATGAAACATATTAATAGCATGAATTCTCTATTAACATAGTGAATAGCCTGCAACTGTGCTTTTTAGTAGCACGAGCCCCCATACCCTCCACCTAAATTCACCCAAAACCTCAATATATCAACCAAAACATAAAACATATTCATGAAGTATTTTTAGGATGATAAATCCCTCTAAAATACATTCATATACACTGTTTTCAAAAACTTTCTCAAAAAACTTATATTTGAATTCTTAATGAACTTGGAAAACCATATGGACATGAGGTATTACTGCCAACAACTCCTATAAATACATTATCCTTTGAAATTTTCAATAGAAACTACATGGTTTTACACCATTTCATTCTTTAATCAATAAAATGTTACTAAGGTTCAACACTTCCTCAAAACATACCAAGTTACTAACAATGTCAATATGTTATCTAGATTATATACACATTAAATGTTCCATATTTCTAATAGTCCTCCCCCAAATATATTCTAAATTAAGGCTTAATGTTTATAACTTTTTTTATAATGATAGAATAGATTTATATCCAATCGAGTAATTCTTCATGAGTCAAAATACAATGTAAAAACTGTACATGATTACTTAACATCCACCAGTATCCCCTTTTCCATACTATCTCCTGACCAAATTTCATAATGATTTGGTATTTTTCTTCTCTTGATGAACGTGATAACATTATTTTAATTTTGGATATTCTAATCATAACCATTGAAAAAAAGGTAAACACATATTCTATAGTGATATTCCATGAATATGAATCACCAATAATTTTAATGTCTTAAAAACCATACAGAGGAAAAAAATTATATAGAAAAGTTCCATGTATTTAGAACTATTTATGTACTATAGAATCAACTACTTATCCTCTAAATTATCCATTAAAGAGTTCAATATAAAATCATAGACAATTCTCACTACATAGGAAATTTACATATGAGTAAAAAACATTGTGTACAAATTAATTATGACTACTAACGCATATGAAACATTCACCATTTACTCAAATATAAAACTTATTTGAGATGAATTATACATATTTAGATTGAATTTCCCATCTAGGGTTGTGGTTATAGGTTTTTATTATAACATAGAAAAGTTATCCACCATCTTTCACATGTTGTTGACATTATTTATGTATACTGTACCGGAACCTCAATATCAAAGAATCCTTGTCCACAAAATTCCTCCTTATTGGCCCAATATACTTTATCTTTAATATTTTAAGAAAATATTCTTTTTCACCCTAATCCATTAATTCATAAGAAATAATATCAACATTTCATCATTATGAATTTGAAGGTCGATAGTACTACCATCATCAAAAACATTCTAGAAACAACAATAAAAAATATTCCATTTAAAAAAATTGTATTACATCATGAACTCATTCAACATAATATTCTAATTCCTTAGCACCATTTTAAAACCTAAAAGTCTAAATTACAATTAATAAACAAGTTACTACATCTATTATCGATGAAAGTATTCATTTGTTACATATAGATCACTTCATTTAAATTATTATGGAGAAATGAAGTCTTGTTATCCCTAAACACTGGAAAAGAGATATTTGGTGAAATCAAAATTTAAAATGTCTGTATAGTGGTGTTATTAAATATAAAATAAATGATTTTTTATAAATCCACTCCTTCCTTCTATTAAGACCTATTCACCTATTTCCACAATTTTAACTTCTTATTACCATCATTCTCTTTATTTAGTTAATAAACCCATTTATTTTGAAGATGATTCATCCAAAAAGGTCTATCTAATAGATGAAATGTTTCAAATATATGAAGGGACTCAAATTCATCATGTATTTATAACTCCCACTATTTTTAATCCATCAAAATCCATTACTGCTATGGGAACTTGTTCTCTCTGTCATATGTTACAATTAGAAAATGACAGGTACTTACATACCTTTAAAATTGTCCTATTTCTTCGGTATATCTCTATATTTTTTCCCCGACTATAAATTCAGAATTATGAACATCTAATGCTGGAACTTCTATAGTTCATAAGATCTCTAGTACATTATGCATGGGAATCACCATTAGAGTTTCCTACCTTTGTTCTATCAAATCCAAAGAATGGTTTCGGGTTTGATAAAGTATCTTATTCTCTATTGTTTTAGAAAATATATATCATTTAGTCAAATATATATGAAAACCACTTTTTAAGATGATACTTTTATTTCAGGTCAATTTTACACTAGGTTTCAAACTTTCTATAAAACTTCTATGTTTATGATGAAATGTTGACATTTGATGAATTTATAGGAGTTATTATCCTAGAGTCAAAATACTAATAATAAATCTACATATTTAGAAAAGTAACAAGATCAAGTTTTATCATTAAACATGTACCATTTTTTTGAATCAGAGTAGGAATAAGAGAATGACTTAAAGACTTTGTGATGGTTAAAATGTTCCTTTATTCTATTTAAAAAATTCTCTGAATGTTTTTTCCCAATGGGAGATGATGGGATATGATAGAATAAGTATGGTACAATGTTCATAAACTTTTCCAAAAATACCATTGGGAACCCATAATGAATCCTTGAATTCATATAATTCCCTACTAATGACCAATTCATTCCCTCTGAAATATAATTCTGCTCAGGATTCACCATCATGATATTTTCAAAAAGATTCTAGTTTCCTTAGTTTAACATCTAAAATACATTTCCTCCATAAAAATATATTTTTTATGCACAAAATAACATCAAATTATTTATGATCCCCATATTCTATATGGAACTACTAAACATAAAACTATGAAACACCTCAAAATATTTTTTGATGAATTACACAAAATAATTTCATGTGTATTATGTGATAAAATTCATGGAGTAGAATTAACCCTCCTATAACTACACTTGAGATAGACCCTAGGTATATGTGTAATAAGCTCAAACTACCTATTCTTTGGAATTTTCCAATGAATTAAAAAGGACACCTTCCACTACATTCCAAAGATACAATCCTGAAAAGTTCTATAATTTTTTCTTCCAATATTCAAAAATACCTTTCTGTTACGTATTTTTATTACTTTTTCATTGATGGGTCATGTATTGTTATTCCATATATTAGTGGAAGGATATTCCCCATAATGACTTGTTCCCTTCGATGAAAAATTAATATAGAAGGTCCCATTCTTAAATCCCTTTTCTAAAACTATTTATTCATTGGAAATATTCATAATTCCAACCATGATTTTTTTCAAAAACATGACCCATCATTTTTTCACAGAAAAATTATCATCTTCTTTATTCTAGGGATGTTTCACACAAAATTTAGGTTAAAAAACATTCTATTCCTTGTCTTAAGAGAGATATCTTATATTCCAATAATTTTAATAGCTTTACCACCAGCTAGATGAACAATGTGATATAATTCAGTGATAAAAATTTTTCATACTCCCCCTCTGAAATGTTTAACTGAATAAATAACCAACAAATATTTCCACTGACTCATGTGATCAAGTGGTTCTTTGGATAGATCCACTCTTTTAATATAACGCATAGAATTAAAACGCACTACCAAAAGTATACCTTCTATATTTCTACAATCGATCACTAAAATAGTTTGTAGGTCATCTTTCTTCAAATAGTATCAACCCATGGGAGAAATATCTATTGAGATTTCCCATCTTCAACTCATGATTCCATAACTTTCTAGTAACATTTCAATCTAATGTTATTCCCTATTACATCAAATCTATAAGATATTTTATGAAATTCATTGATTTCGTCCATATGAATTTCATTACATAATATCTTATAGTGAACATCCATGAAATTAAATCTACCTTTTCACTAGAATTACCCTCAACCATCAACATCAGGTCCCATGAATCGAAGATCTAGGAAAGTGAAAACAGTTCCATAACTAGAACATGAACAACTACCTTTACTGATCCTCCATATTGTCTTCACACCCTAGATGTTAAATTCTATATTCTATGAAATTTTTATTTTCATCATCCAGCATGATTTCATTTCTCTAATCTCCCTTCTTCCTTTTTCAAACATTCTTATTAGATCTTGTCACTGAAATGTTGCAGTATTTTTAAAAAAACTAAAATCTAATATATAAATTTACCAAAACCCAAAATCTATTTCTTCAAAATTTACCAACTAGACCAATCCCTAATATAATTCTGTCACATAAAAAATTATGAACTCCCACTACTTTTGTTTAATGAAAAAAAGAGACAAAGAAATACATACTGACATTATACTCTAAGTAAAAGACTAAAATGATACTAAATCAATCTATAAAACACATTCATCAAGGACTTATTATATAGAATCACTCCATCGATGAGAAATGATATTTATTATTGGGTCCATGACAACCTTTATGTTTCCACAAATGAAGATAGTCCAATAGAATTTCATATGTGGAAGAAAATGATTAAGAACAATCCCCATTGTATGATGTCTATAGCATGGGAAAAAATACACCCAAGGAACCACACCTCAACATAAATCCTCCCTAGAAACATAGAAAAGGAAAACATAAACACTTATTAAAATAAAACATGAATGGTAATATATAACAAAAAGGGATTATGGGTTTTAGGATTTTAGTATAATCCATGGGGGAATGTTGCTTTTCTTTTATTCAAATAATCAAGTGGATGATTATAATGGATAAGCCAACATAGTGTCTTAATCACATGTAACCCACCCTACTTATATAGTTGTGAAATATCTATGTTTCATGTTTCCACTACCATCATACCTTCATGAGTGGATGTAACACCACAGGTAAATAAAGAATATGAAATTTTTATATTTATCCCTATTTGTGAAAAAATATTAATATTAATTTAAAGGGAACGCTATGCTTGATGGCGTACCCAATATGCGACAATGAGTTCTTTGAAATCTTACGTTGCACTCTAATAATAAAATAATATTATTTTAAATGGTAGTTAACGACTATACATTGTAATGGTGGGAAAGAATGGAACTAACTAAAAAATGATTATGTATGGTTGTCAAATATTTTCACTTTTTAAAATAAATGTTAGAGGATTAAAAATGTGAATGAATCCAATTTTAAGCGTAAACAATCTAATATTCTTCAAAAGGTCGATTAAACGCCTTTTGATGGAGAACCTATTTTAAATCCCCTTTTTGACAATTTTATGTGTTATATATGACAAAATAAAATTTTTCTTTAGAATCGGGACATCAAAATTTACTTTGTGTAATTTTTTGTTATTTTTCCGATAAAGTTCATTTTTTAATGAATAGTGAAAAATGTTGTATTTTAATTGAAAACCTCTTTTTAATATAATTTATTTATATGATTAGATTATATTTAGAATTGGTTTTAAAGTTGAATTAGAATATATTTTTACCATTTAATCCAATTTTGTCCATTGTAATTAATTTCAATTTGAAATCGGAGTTAAACTAGTGTCAATCTTTTGATACTTATTGTTTCATAAAAACACGCTATTTGCTCTGACAGCGGGAATTAATTATTAAATTAATTAATGTAACTTATATGTTTTGAATTTTGTAAAATAGACTTAATTTTTGAATTCTGAATATCAAATATAGCTTAGGGTGATGTTTTGGTATTTTTATGAAAAACTTCAATTTTTGATGAATAGTGAAACCACTAAGTGGTATTTATAAAATCTGATTTTCCATTTAAATGAAATTTTACAACCTCTGCGTTTTGAATTTCAAAAATCGAACATACATGGTTGTAATTAAAAAGTAAAATGTGGTTCAATGGAATTAAAATAATTTTTTGGTGAATAGTAACTTTTAAGTTTTTAATGGCGATTAGAGGTAATTAGTGTAATTTAAGGTAAAAATAATGTTTTAATAATTTGAAATGACCTAGACACATGTCCTACCCTCATTGGATGAGTCATGGACGACCAAGAAAATCCATGGGCCAACTTGGGGACCCCATGGATCCACTTTTCTTGGAAAATGACATTAATACATTTTTATTTAAAGTTAAAATTAAAATATCACAAACATGTGTTGTTTTAATAAAACAATTTTTAGATGGGGTTATACAAGTCATATTTTTGACTATAAATATTCATTAGTAAGATAAAAATATTTCCAACATCATTATATTTTTTTATAATTTTTATACATTTAATAAATTAAATTATTTATGACATCATGATGGTGCATCGATTACCTCATTATTTAACGATTTAAATAAAATGAATAGATAATGTTAAATATAAGACCAACACATGTCAAAACCCTATTGGATGGGTGGATTTCAAACCCTTATCACCTTAACCTTTAAATATATCAATGTCGGACCTTTAAAATCCGAAACTCATTTGAAAATAATGTAACTTGGTTTGACTTTCCAAGAGCGCCCCTCCTCTCCTCTTATAAAAGGCCCCCACCTCTACCACCTTACACACACCTCTCAAGCCTTTTCATTGTCCAACACCTTCCCATTTCATCTCTCCACATCCCTCTCTTCTTCATTGAAGCCTCACATTGGGAAGAATCCTTTCCAAGGAAGCCTTTGAGCTCAAATCAAAGAGAGTTACCCGATTTAAAGGTAGTGTCCTCTCTTGTGTTCTTATGTTTTATTATGCTTATACAACCCACTAAACACTTTTTATTACTTTATTTTGTAACCACAATAGTATATTCAATATACTAGGTTGTTGTTATGTGATGTATTTGAGATACAATTACACACACCTTCGTCTAATGGTTAAAGAACATACTGTTTCTGTGGATGGCGAATTTCTGCCTCACGAAACGATGATTGTTCAATCTTCTCTTAACACCTTCATTGTGGCCATTATGATGTCACTATATTTTATATATGATATATATGGTATTTATGTTTTATATATTCTTCTGAAATTTATATTTAAAACATGCCTTTATGCTTTTCATGTTGTGAAAATGCGATAATTTCATACGAGGAAGTGTGGACTACCGCCCCCTCAAGTGATGTGACTCATTCATGAAATACAAGGAATGTATAAAGAATGCAATTAATGAACATATGTGACCTATATAAAATATATATAATACTGGAATTATAATATATATATATATCTCAATTATTTTTAATTACATTAATATGACAAAGAAATGAAAGTAGCGTTCATGCGTACGTATGGCCTATTGTCTCCATGAACAGTACATTGCATTTCTTTTTATCTCCAAATGTTATGGAGTAGTATAAAATGAATATGTACTGGATATATATGATATTTAAATCATTAATACTATTCTAGAGATTATTTACTTATAACTACATGGACAATCATTTTCAAACAAGTTCATTTTTGACTCATGTACCAAACATTGACAAAAACGTCTGATATGAACTCACATTATTAACCAATTATTATAACATTATAACATTTGATATGAACTGAATAATAATCTTTAAAAGAGTTCCTTAAGAAATTATAAATTGACCAAAGTTTATTATTCAGGAATATAAAGAAACGAACAAGACAAGTCGGACTTGAGGTGAGGGATCCTATCCCTCTGTTTTTAAGTACACTCTTTTATGTCATTTCTTTTAATCTCATCTTTATTATGTTTGGGGATGTTATTTTATATTCCTCATACTGTACGTTTTATGTTAATATTATGAGAGACCCTATTTGATCTCATAAATCCATTTTTGGACTTTTTAAGTAGTGCCGTTAGGCTGCCGAGTTTCCGTAAGGTATTTTTCATCTCACTTTTATTCCCGTGACATTTATGCTACGTTTGCCACTATTTCCTTAGAGTAGTGTATGTACTGCACATTATTATAAAATTTGTGTAGTATAATTTCATTTATGGGTATTTACATCTTCATTGTATGACCCTTCTTCAATGGGGTGTACGTTTCGAAAGTTACCCAACTCGGTAAGGGGACCTTTCACCCATATCTTTTTAAAAGACTTCTTTTGTTATGTCTTTTAATTCACATACTATTATGTTGGGATATGTTCTTCTATATCCTTATTTATGTAAATTTTATGTCCAAGTGATGAGAAACCATTTTCTCTCTCATCAACTCATTTTCTAAATTTTAAAGTGACGCCGTTAGGCTGTCAGATTTCTGTAAGGGAACTTCTTACCCCACTTTCAATTCATTGGGTTAAACCTCTACTTCTTGATTTTATTATTCCTGGATTATGTGCGGAATCTCAATGTTGTAATTTCCACAAAACGTTTTGTGGATATAGTATTTCAACACATAATCATCTCATTGATAAATTCTTACGAACTTGTATGGGAAATCATAACTCAATATCATTTCATTGAGTTAAATATCTATGTCATTGGTTTTGTTTTTCCAAGATTATGTGTGAATGACATATGATTGTTTCACTGTTAATATCCACTTTTATTGGGTGTATTTATATTTCTCACACATAATTATGTGATAGATTTATCCTTAATTTAAGGATACCATCTTTATAATGGATTTCATCTCAATTTACATTTCCATTGAGACTTCATTGTTGTTATGCACCAATTCACTCTTACATGGTGTGTATACTATCCTTGGACATATTATATCATGAATCCCTTTATTCTCATGATATTATAAAGCTCCGATTACATGTTATTCCACAATTATTTTTATTCAAGAGTCTCTCATTTTGTTAAAAACTCTTTAACAAAAATATCATTTTAAATGTATTAAAGAATCATTATTCTAAATCTTTATCTTTAATGTCCATGTATTAAAAATGGTTATCAGTATTTATTTATATGTACATTAATGTTTTAAAATTATAATTCCATTAAAATCTTCAAATTGGTAAGGGACACTTTGATTAAAGAATCTCTTTTAAATGGTTTTTGAAAATGGATTTCTTAATTCAATATCTTGGAATTACTTATTGTGATTACAAATGAAATGTTGTTATTGAAATGTTTATATTTTCAATATTTTATGTGTAATAATATTACTTGGATATTTTATGGGTGGTTACGTGATAAACCATATGACGGGTGGTGCCGTGAATACCTGGATGGGTGGTTACGTTATAACCTCCAATGCATTGGGTATGGAAGTTGGTCGTATGGCTATTCCATTATGTATGTGTGGAAGTCCACCGTATGGTTATTCCATTTAAGTATGTTTATGTCATAGGTTACCTTTTTATGTTATGTGTTATTTATATGGGTTTTATGGTAATCTTTTGGTTACAATAGGGTAAGTAATGATATTTTATTCATTGAAGAGTTTTTTACTACTTCATAAAGGTGAAAATTATTACTTTGATAAAGTATACATGGTTTACTTGTTGGTTTGAAAAACTAAAAGTTTTCATTATTTTTGTATCCATTACTGATATTTTTATGCTCACCCCATGTTTTTTGAGATTTTTTTCACAGGACTTAATGTGGAATAGGGTCAAGGATGGGTTCAAGGGAAATTCATTCTATCTAAACCATGGAACTAAACAAGTTTCTTTTTAAGAGATTTTATTTTATGGAAACTTAGTAGATGTGTCTACTTTGAAATATTTTTAAATGTAATAGTTATGTCCTAATTCTCTAAAACTCTAAACCATAAAAAGATCCTCAATGTGAATTATTCATCTAATTCAATATTAAGTAAGGTTTAATGCTGGGGCCTTATAGTTGAGGTCCATGTGCTCTGTAAAACGTGATGGATAACTTTGTCTATTTAATGCATTTTAAATCCATAACATTCCCTAGAAGTTGATTGTTTACCTATTTAGTAAATTCACATGAGTTTAATACCAGTTTATCTTTTAGGGAACCTAATTTTGAGGTAATTACATCTACTTCACCATACTAAATCTTTTAGTGAAGTGATAAATTACTGATATCACTCAATCATCTTGCAATATTATAAAATAAGAACCCCAAATTATCTCTTTTCAGTGGTCTTACATTTCAACCAATTTTCAAAAATTAATCTCACACATAAGTGGTAATATTACCTTACGTATTAATAAATAAATTATAGACATAAATATCAATCAATACTATTAAAACCTTTTGTATGTAGTATAGGGAAATGGAATGTTTTTTCAAAAGCCATTATGATTGGAATGCTATAATATTCAAATAGTAGGAATGATATATGAGCGATAGTTGAATGAATGATGAAGTCAACTCAGTTACTTCCCTTCAAGGATATATTCTTGGTAAAGGATTTGGTAGAGTCTTATGAGTGGAAGATTGATAATCATTATGGGTTACATTAAGATATTGTTTTTAGCTCAGACTCATTAATTTAACTCTTTATTTTGGAAGAGTCCTCAAGTGGAGATGGGAAATCAATTGAAATTCAATGTGAAATATCATATGTATATTGATAGAAAACGTAATGATATATTAAAATTATTGAATATATTTTTCTCATGTTTTTATTTTGAAAAAATATGGTAAATCCATATTTTATTATTTGTTTTTTATGTTACACTTGTTATCAATCACTCATCATTACTTCCCCTTTGGATTATATATACAGTCGACCATACCGACCAATTTAATATTTTTCTAGAATGTTGAATCTTCATTTTTAGGTAAATAATTATTCAAGAAATAATAAAACAATAATCATTTTTCCATAAAAAATGGGTGAGAAATAAATGTGAAAATATTTATTGTGGATTTTTATCATCAACCATCATAAATTCACAATTGTTGACCATGTATTTCAGTAGGTTTCACCATAGATGTGGAATAAGTGATTTAGTCAAGAAGGTGATATAATAACAATATATATCATAAAAACTCTTATTATGGAGAATCTTTAAAAAATTTCATTCCATATTGTCTTACCTACTTGTTGATTCAATAAGGTCTCATTATGACTTTTCCATTCCTCTATGTTTTGAAAATCACAAACACATTATCTTTAGGATAATTATATTTTCCCCAAGGATTATCCTAATAAGGAAAATTTTCCTTCCCCATAGAAATTTATCATTACCTATGTTTTCATTGTTCATTTAATATTTTTCTATAAATCTGACACTTTTTATTCAAATCGGTTTCGCATATGAAAACTCAGAATCCTATAAATAATTAATTATAGAGTATTCTTTTTTTAGGTTCCAAATTTAGGATCTGAATTCTCTGAAATCCAGACTCCGAATTCCCTAAAATTTAGACTCTAAATTATCGGAAATTCAGATTCTGAATTCCCTAATATTCAGACACCAAATTCTCTAAAATTCAGACTATGAATTCTCTTAAATTTAGACTCCAAATTCTATGAAATTGAGACTATGAATTCTTTGAAATGAAGTCTCTGAATTTCAGACCCCGAATTCTAGGAAATTCTGAATCTGAATTCTTTGAAATCCAGACTTCAAATTCTCTAAAATTCAGAATTCAAATTCCTCAGAATTCAGAATCAGAATTCCTCAGAATTCAGAATCTGAATAACTCAAAATTTGGACTCTGAATTTCTCAAAATTCAGACTCTAAATTCATTGTAAAACAGAATCCAAAAATCCATGAGTTATAGTGTCTGATTATTTATTTGGTTATATTGAAAAATATATTTTTTTAGACTTTGAAAAATGGTTTTGGTTAAGTAACCTAGTTTTATTTACACTTGTTATGAAAAAATGTTGTACAATCTATTTCTTACTAACCATTGTTTGAGTGACATGTGTACATGTCCATCCAAAATTCATGGAAAAATATGACCATTTGAAGAGGGTGCTGAGAGTTAGAGAAGTTCCTATAAATAGGATATCATTTGAATGAGCACAAAAACTCTTGATCACTCTAGAGATTGTATGATGCCGAAGTGTTTTCTAGAGAGAGAGACTCTCATTCCTGGGGCATACTGAACATCTTTTTTATATTGCTTCATGTGACTCTGATTGTTGTTGTGTACAATTAAGGACCTTCGGGTATAAGAATACAGAGGTTCCAACTACCTTAAAGATAGTGGACTTTCGTGGATCAGAAGACAGAGGTTCCGACTACCTTAATGTTTGAGGACTTGTGAGGATATCAAGACATATTATGATATTTCTATCAAGGGCTTACCTTGGTGTGGGTAAGACAGACTTTCTTGAATGTATAAATCAAGGGACCTTTATCGAAGGTTGTTGGATACCATACTCTTTGGGTTAAAATATTTAATACTTGTTACTTGTTTTGTTTCAAGTTTATTTATACTATATTTTGATAAATTAAGAAAGTATAACTTTCTTAAACTTTATTGTTCTTTTGTATAATCTGATAAGTAATATTCTATACACTTTAAGGTAGAATCTTTTTCTCATAAACTTTCCTTAAGTATCATTTCTGGACCACATTTCCGGAACCTAGAAAGTTTGTAGAACTAAAAGAGGTCTTGTGAATTTACCTTGTTTAACCTTGTTAAACATATTTTTCCTTAAATATTAAAAATGAATGTTTTTTGAAGTTACAATTCAACCCTCTTATAATTGAGCATCTACATTCATTTTTCAATCCTATAATTGGTATCAGAGGAGGTATCTGAAATACTAATATACACATATATGTTTTCATTCTCATTTTTTCATTGTTCTAAATATTTTCCATGCTTAGGGGTTTTTATCCTTGTTTAAAAATTTATTCTATTTAAAATTTGTTGTGGAATGAAATTATCTTTTAGATGGAAGGAATGAATGTTATTTCGATGGGAAATCTAAATCCTACTATACCACCTTTATTTGAAAAGAATGATTATGAATATTGGAGAGATCATATGAAGATTATTTTTAATACTAGAGTGGACAAATTTGTTATGGTTACTGGAGATTACAAGATTCCTGATAATGAAGTCAGAACATACACCAATCATGAAAAGTTATAATTTCAACTAAACTACAATGTATGCAATACTTTGTTTTGTTCCTTGACCCAGAATATATATAGTCAGATTTATTCTTGTGAAGCTACTAATTGTATCTACAAGAAATTGTAGGTTACTCATTTTGGTACATACAATGTTATAGAAACTAGAAGATCTATGCTTATAGTAGAATATCAAGGATTTCTATTTCCTTATAGAGAGCCAGTTTGTAAGGTACAAAAAAGGTTTATGAATATTGTTAATAGTATATAATATACAGGTGAGAAAGTTTTAGAAGATGAAGAACTTGTGGAAAATATTAAAGATATCATGCCTAATGAGTGGGAATCTAAGAGAACAGCTAATAATGAGAATATGAAAGTATCTCAAATTACGAGTGATTAGATTTTTGGAACTCTTCTTCAACATGAGACAAGAATGAAAATTGATGCAGATATGAATAACAAGCAAAATGGTATTGGAAGTGTAACCTTTACTACAACTAAATCCAAGACCCCTGAAAGGGTTACAAAATACAAGTCAAATAAAGTCACTGTTTTATATAAATCTAGTGAAAAAAACATAGTGAGAATGAACTAGCTAATATTGCTCGAAGGACGAACAAGATAGTTGAAAAGAATGATTTTTTGTATAGATTTAAAATGAAAGAATGAAAAGACAAGAAAGACTCTGATGTCACATGTTATGAATTCAAAAGAGCAGGGCATATAAAGCAATATTTTTCTATTCTTAAGGAAAAGGATAGAAAGGAAAAGCATTCTAAGAGGAATGGAAAGAAGTACTCCAAGGGTAAAACTAAGAATGTTTTAAAAGCCAATGATACTTGGAGTGCCAGTGGTGGTGATTATTCTGATGAATCCTCAGTGCATGAATCCTCTAGTTAGAAGTATCTTGGTCTACTAGCCAGATTACCTATTGAAAATCATCATCTAATGGACAAGGTAGACAATGATGAATCTATCACAAATGTATCATTGAATGGAAATTATACTGATGATAAATACTATAAGTCTTTAGATGAATAATCTTATTCTAAGGTTGATAATATATTACATTATTTTGAAGAAGTATCTAGGTTAGTTAAACTTCTTGATAATGAAAATTCTAAACTCATGAAAAATCTTGATAATGAAAATTCTATAATTTCTATTCTAAATGAAGAAGTATCATATCTTTCTAAAGATCTTGATGAGAAATTTTTTGATTTTAAACGTTTTCCCAAAAGCCTTGAGGATTCTAATATTGATAAGGATAAACATTCTAATGATATTGAAAATGAAATTTAGAAGAAAAATATTTTAGAGACTAGCTCTAGTTCTAAAAGTAATATTTTTAAGGATAAAAAACTTGGTTATTAAACTAAAGTCAGAAATATTTATCTTGAGGAAGTGTTTGTAAAACATTACCTCTAGTAAGGAATGCTTTGATAAGATGTATTCCCAAATTCGACCACTAAAGAATAGTTCTAGTTTTGGTTATAGTCATTCAAAGCCAATTTCTAGTAATAACTATTTTGTTTATCAAAGTGCTCCATTATATACTAAAAGTCAGTGCAGTAGACATTGGGAAAAAATTGTTCTTTAAGTAATACTCAGTCTTTAGGTTTTCATAAAGCTTAATTTTCTATGAAAATGTGGATTCCTAAAATCTTTCTTTCTGAAATTTCAGAATCCATGAAAATTTGGATTATGAAAGTCTAACAGTCTTATTTTCAAGAAAATATAGATAGTACCAATAGAAAAAATGGTACATGGATAGTGGATTTTTCCAGAACATGAATGGTAACAAAAACTTATTTGAAAAAATTATTAAGGAAAGATGAGGAAAAGTAACTTTCAAAGATAATCCTCACGGAGAAATTATTGTTATAGGTAACATTGTTTTCATAGAAAAACATTGATTTCAAATGTATTAATTTTTAAGGGTCTTAAGCACAATATCATTAGTATAAGTCAGTTTTGGGAAGAAGGTTACCTTGTGAATTTTAGGAATGATAAGTTATTATTACACAATTTCAAGGAAGAGTTTATTCCTTCTTCCCATAGACCAGAGAATGTATACACAATAAACATAGAAAACCTAAGGAGCCAAGACCTACCTTGACTTAGTGAAATGGAAAATTAGTCTTGGTTATGGCATAAAAGGTTAGGATGTTGTAACCATTTGAACCAAGTTAAAATCTATAAGAAATGACTTGTTAAGGATATACTAGAGAATATATTTGAATCTTCAAATTTTTTTGATCCTTGTGAATATGGCAAGAAATATAAATTATGTTTTAAATAAATTAGTGAAGTCTCAACTACTGATGAATTATAGTTGGTGCATATGGATCTTTTTGGTCCGACCCAAACTGGAGCATTAGTGGAAAATATTATGTATTTGTTTTAGTTGATGATTAAACTATATTAACATGGGTCTATTTTCTAGGAAAGAAAACTGAATCTTTTTCTTATTTCAAAATTTTTAGAGCCCAAGTTAAAAATGGGAACAACCTTCCATTGATAACGACTCATTGTGACCATGGAGGAGAATTTCAAAATTTTGATTTGGAATACTTTTGTATTAGAAAAGGCATTACTCATAACTTCTCAGCACCAAGAACTCCTCAACCAAATTGTGTTATTGAAAGAAGAAATCGTATTTCTCAAGAGATAACTAGAACCATGTTGAGTGAATATTCAATAGATAAACATTTTTGGGATGAAGTTGTAAGTACTACTTGTTGTACTATAAATCATGTTTTGATTAGACATTTTCTTAATAAAACCCCTTAATAATTGTGGAACAGAATAAAATATAGACTTTCCAACTTCATTTTATTTCAATTAAAAGTATTCATTTTGAAAAATAAAGATAATTGACATAAATTCTCACCTAAATCTGATGAAGGAATTTTTTTATGATACTCCACAACTTCTATGGATTATAAAGTTTTTAATAAAAAAACATGTATTGTTGAAGAAACAGTACATGTTAAATTTTATTAAACTGATCCTTTTGTTTTTAAACAACCTCCACCTACATCCTCTGACATGTATTCAGAAACAGTTTATCAACCCTTGAAAGAAGATCTTTATGATTGGTAAAATGTTCAAAAAACTGTTTCTGAAGCATTTTCCCTAGAATATTTCCTACAATATGTTGATGAGAAGGTTTTAATGAACCAAAATCAGTTTTTTCTTATGAATTATCACAATGATAGTATCATTGGTGATGTAAATAATCTAGTAAGGACTATAAATTTCTTAGGAAATTAAGTATAGCCTCTAAAATTTCATTCCAAATAAGAACAAAAAATCACTAATGAAGCATTAGGTGAAGGCAATTGGATAAAAGCCATACAAAATGAGCTAAATGAATTTTAAAGGTATAATTTCTGGACTTTAGTTGAAAGACCTAAGGAAACTTGTGTTATTTGAGTAAAATGGTCTTCAGAAATACGTTTGATGAAAATGGAATCCTAGTATGAAATAAGGAAAGATTAGTTACTAAAGGATATAATTGACCAGAAGGAATAGACTATGAAGAAACATATGCTCTAGTAACTAGACATGAATTTGTCCACATTCTACATGCCTTTGCAGCATTCATTAACATTAAACTTTTTCAAATGGATGTTAAATGTGATTTCCTTAATGGATATGTTCATAGGAAGTTTTTGTTGATAAAACTCTTGTTTTTGAAGACACAAAACATCCTGAACATGTTTTAAAACATACCAAAGATTTATATGGACATAAAGCAGCCCCTAGATCCTGGTATGATAGACTTACATGATTTTTATTACAATAAAATATTGTTAAGGGAAATGAAGATCCAAACTTATTTATAAATAATGATGAGAAAAATGTTTTGATTGTTCAAATATTTGTTGATGACATTATATTTGGTTCATCTTAGAAATATTTAACAAATTAGTTTGCAAATATAATTAAATATGTGTTTGAAATGAGTATGATGGGTGAGTTAACAAATTTCCAAGGTTTTCAAATTTTTCAAAAACCATATGTAACTAATATATCACAACATAATTATATTAAGGATCTTCTCAAAATTTATGGATATGACAAAACTAAAAGTATTAGAACTCCCATTGGTACCTCAAATTCACTTGATTTTGATGATGCTAGGAAACAAGTAGAACCAACATCATTTAGAGAAACGATAGGAATATTACTATACTTGATATCTAGTAATATGAACTTAATGATTTTAGTATAATTATGTGCAAGATATCAATACAATTTTACGGAATCCCATTTAAAGGCAGTGAAAAGAAATTTTTTCTATTTAAAGGGAACCACGGATGAAGACTCCTTTATACTTCTGGAAATGATTTTGTATTAAAAAGTTCTTCAAATTCTAATTTTTGTGTATGTAGAATGGATAGAAAAATTACATCTGGAACTTTTCATTTCATAGGACATTCATTAGTTTCTTCTTCATCAAAAAAGGAACACTCAGTAGCACATTCCATTGTTGAGGCTGAATATATAGCTGCTGGAGGTTGTTGTGTCCAAGTGTTGTAGATGCAACACATACTCACAGACTATGGTATGAGTTTACCAAAACATAGATATTGTGTGATAATACTAGTCCCATTTCCATAATTACAAACCATGCATATCAATCTTGTGAAAAAAATAGATACTAGACATCACTTTATTAGGGACCACACACAAAAAGGATATATCATTCTTCAATAAATCGGAACACAAGATCAAATTGATGATATTTTCACAAAATCATTACCCTCCAACAGATTTGAATACATTAAGAAAATTTAAGAATTATAATAGTAAGGCAATCTTAAATATTAAATACTTGATGAATCCTATATATTTACAGTAAGAAACTCCTTTTCATAGAGGGAGAAGGTTTTCTTTTTAGTGAAATTTTTTCCCTTTCAAAAATTTTCTTGTCTCAAAATTTTCGTAATGAAAATCTTCATAAAATTTTTTTCTTAACTATTTGCTTTTAAGTCTAAAGTTCTTTATGAAGAATTCTTCTCCTTATAGATAATTTTTCTTAGAAATTAGAAAGGTATGTTTTCTTTCTTAAATTTTCGTAATCATTTTCTTATATGTTGGTATTTAAATTTTGTTTAAATTTTTAGGATTCACTTTTCCTTAAATCCGATTTTTTACCTTAAAAGCCTCAAAATACTAAAACCTACCAAATTCCTTCTTCGGTTATCGTCTCAACCATTAGATCTGATCAAGAGTTTTTCAACCATTGGATCAATCAAATAAGTATAAACATTGCCTCAAACACCTATATAAGGACCCCCGATGGTTGTCCCTCATCGTTCTTCAATGCTTTGGCGTGTTGAAGTACTGCTCTTCATCTTAAGTCCATTCTGAATCTTCAATTTTTCCTCAATTCTGAATGTCTTTTCAAGCTTACCCTCTAAAAGAAATGTCTTCAGTAAAGGAAATCTCCAAATGATAGATATTCAGAGAAAGTCTAGTCAATCCGAAATTCTTTTCTAATTATGATTATATTATTTAGAAGAAGATCATGTTGAATGGATAGGAGAGCCAAAATATATCCAAACTGAAGGCACGACATCTGGTTTATCTTGAGTTGTTGGTTTAATTCTATAAATCAGTAAGTTTCTTCAATGATGTCCTTCAAGCCATTCTGACCAACCAGTATGTTTCTTCAATGAAGGAGGGAGATGCAATTTTTCCATCAAGTGCTATGGAAAGACCTAATCCATTTCAATCAGTAAGGCTGCAAACTTGGTTGGAATTCCATTTGATGGAGAAAAAGAGTTATTCACACAAAAGATACCAGATGTAGCAGGATATTTTGGTAAGGAGAAAGCTATAGAATGTCTTGGCTTGAAATAAGTAAAGACTCCGAAAATTATTCATCTATCTACAAACATAGGGATTCTTGAATTATGGGTTCAAGGTTTTATTATTCTGAGAAAAGGGGTTTAGGATTACATTAAGAAAAGTGACATCGATATTCTGGATTTCCTAGTGAAGCTCAGGAAAATAAATTTGGTGAAGTATGCTTTGATCATAATTGAGAATATCAAGAATGGATCTCTGAAATCTTAAATCATCATGTAGCTAGCTATTCTATCAAAGATTATAGTTCTTTGTCTTGAGTCATTAAAAATACCTTATAATTATAAGGCAAGGAATTTCACTGTAATGATACACTAAAGAGAATGAATGATTGCTTTTCTAGTGAATCAAGAGAAATCTATGATTTTTCTAATGCTGAAATCGAAGATCTGTCAAGGAATCGGAAACTGGCTAAAACATCTAATAAGGTGGAATGAAAATCAAGGCGAAGAAACAAATAGAGATAGAAGAAAATCTTGTGGCTAAGGAAACTCAATCAGTACCACCTAATCCAAGGAACATAAAGACTTATCATAATGAAGTAGTTTCTATGTGGGGAGAAAACAAAAAGAATAAGATAGAAGGGGAGCCAAGTTTTGTCCTGGACCCTACTGAGGAAAAAGCTTTGAAGTTGATGGCTATAAAAAATCTTGAGAAATAAGAAAAAGAAAATAAGAAGAGGAAGAAAATTTCTGAAGCTGAGTTAGTTCAATCCCTTCTTATGTCTGGTGAGAAAGCCTCTGAACAAATTCAAGTACCAGAATCCTTTTTTCAGAAATCAATCCCAGTGAATCTAGGAAATAAGATGGTGATTATGGAACTAGAACAAGCTGAAGAAATTGTGCAAGAGGAAGTTGTAGAAGAAGAAGAACCAGTAGGAAGTGGTGATCCAAATGACATGATAAGGCAATTTGAGGATTATCATGAGAAAGTGAGTCCTTATGAGAAAATGTCAATCCAAACTTCTGAAGCAGAATCTTCAAATCTTGCTACTCTAGGAAAAGAAGAAAAGGGTTAGAAAAAGTGAATAAAATATCTGATGAATAAAGTAGCAACCATGATTTTATTTAGCTAGAGGTTCTTGTGGAAGGTTCAGAGAAAGAAAATCTTGAGGAATGAAATATTTTTCAATTATCAGATAATTAGAATGAATTACCCAAACAAGTAGGGATTATTTAGAGAACTGATAATGGAAAATTAGTGTTGGTTGATACACCTTGGAAATGTACACTGAAATAGAAAGAGTTTGGTGGTTATTCGGGAAGGAAAGATGAAGAGATAAAATAAAAATCATTACCAACCAAACAGTCTGATTTGTAATTGTTCTCTCTTTGACATGATTTTTTATTTCAATATTTGAAGAAGTTGGTTGATACCATTCCCTTTTTTCAAAGTATAGAATCGAGGTTTTAGATGATTTAGTATTCATTTAATCATAAAATATATTCAGTAACAATTCTAATGGATAAGGTTTTTAGGATTGATATCTATTTCAAAGCCTTAATCATTAGATAATAATCTCACAAAAAACCATTCAAGGAAATAACAAAGTGTTAAAGAAAAAGAATTAACGAGATGATAATCCTTGATGATTTCCAAGAAAGTGTGAAGGATTCCTCTGACAATGAAGATGGAATGTTCAAGGACCTCACCAAACATCTGAAGAAAATCTAATTCTCTAATAGGCAACTCGAAATCAAGAAGTCAAGGATCTGAATAGGAAGCTTAGTTTAGTGATTATGTATTGGAAGAGGGAAAGGTATCTCAGAATAGGGTTTGAAGAAAATCTTGCTAAGCAAGAAGATATTTTGAAGGATCTGGATGATATTATTAAGGCTTAGAAAGAAAAGATCATATCCTTAGAAAAGAAAAATGAATATTAGGATCAGCTACTCAAACATGTGTAAGAAGATCACAAGGATGTAAAAAATCTGAAAAACATTTTAATGAAGTTAATGCTAAAGGAGAAAGAAGGATAATTTTACCCCCAATATGATCTTTTGTTGTTTTTTCTTCCTTGTACAGATTCTTTCAAACATAATATAATTTTCATTTTCCTTCATATTTTTTGTTGTATAATACTAATTTTTCAAGTACCATATTTTTTCCATTCTCTTTTTCCCTTTTTAAAAATCACAATGGGGATAAAAAAAGGATAGAAAATATACTAAGTAAATAAGTGAATTCCCTATGTAAGGGGGAGTCTTTCAATGGGGGAGATTTCATCAATGAATATATCCTTATAAAAAAATGGAATTTTTTAAGGAAGTCTGGAATATGGACCATAGAGATACAAAAACCTAAGGGGAGTTAGTTGTATTCAACATGATTCATAAGTAAAGGGAGATAAGTTTTTATTTTCAAGTCCATAAAGAAAAAATCTAAGTCCTTATATTCTTTTTCGTAAGGATGTTTGTGATTTCAAAAAAAAAAGAGGTTTTTGAGTCAATAAGGTCTCCTTAGGATTTTTCCATTCCTCTATGTTTTGAAAATCAAAAACATGTTATCTTGAGGATAATTAAATATTCCACAAGAATTATCTTAATAAGAAAAATTTTCCTTCCCCAAGGAAATTTATCTTTACCTATGTTTTCATTACTCTTTTAATAGTTTCAATAAATCTAACAATTTTTATTCTAATAGGATTCACATATAAAACCTCGGAATCCTATAAATACATAGTTATAGAGAATTCTGGTTTAATGTTAGGAATTCAGGTTCTAAATTCTCTAATTTTCAGACTCTAATTTTTCTGAAATTAATACTCCGAATTCTCTGAAATTTAGACTACAAATTCATAGAAATTCGGACTCCGAATTCTCTGAAATTCAGACTTTGAATTGCCTAAATTTTAGACTCCAAATTATATGAAATTCAGTCTCATAATTCTATGAAAATCAGACTCCAAAATCTCTGAAATTTAGAATATGAATTACTTGAAATGTAGACTTTTAATTTCAGAATGTAAATTCTCTGAAATTAAACTCTTAATTCTCAAAAAATCGACACCGAATTCTCTAAAATTCAGACTCTGAATTCCTCCAAATTCAGACTCCAAATTCCTCAGAATGCAGACTCCGAATTATCCAGAATTTGGACTTTGAAATCCTCAGAATTTAGACTCTAAATATCTCATAATTTAGACTCCCAATTCCTCAAAATACAGACTCCAAATTCCTCAGAATTCTGATTATGAATTCCTCGATAAACAGAATCCAAATATCCATGAGTTATAGTCTCATAATGTTTATTTGGTGAGATTTCTAACTTTATTTTTTTCTTAGACTCCAAAAAATGGTTTTGTTTAAGGAACTTTATTTTACTTACAATTGTTATGAAACAATGTCATACAATCTATTTCTAACTAATCGTTGTTTGAGTGACACGTGTATAGGTCCCCCTGAAATTCAAGGAAAAATATGACCATTGGAAGAAGGATCCGACTATTGGAGAATTTCCTATAAATATGAGATAATTTGAATACACTAAAAACCTATTGATCACTATAGATATTGCATGCGGCTGAAGTGATTTATGGAGAGAGAGACTATCATTCCTTCTTCGTGCTAAACATATTGTTCATCTAGATTCATACGACTCTAATTATTGCTGTGTACAATCGTGGACTTCTGGAGATAGAAAGACAGAAGTTCCAGCTAAATTAAAGTTCAAGTATTCTGTGGATAGGAAGAAAGAGGTTCCATCTACCTTAATGTTTGACAATTTTCATGGATAGCAAGACATATTCTGATATATCTATTGATGGATTACGCTTTTGTGGGTAAGACAGATTTTTTTGCAAGTATAAATCAAGGGACCTTTTTCCAAGGTTGTTGGATACCCTATTCTTTGGGTTAAAAGATTTCATACTATTTACTTGTTTGTTTCACGTTTATTTCCACTATATTTTGATAAAGTAAGAATGTATAACCTTCTTATACTTCCATGTTCTTTTTTATACTTCGGTAAGTAAGATTCTATACACTTTAAGGTAGAATATTTTGCACGTAAACTTTCCTTAAGTTTCATTTCCAGAACCACATTTCTAGAACCTTGGAAGTTTGTAAAACTAAAAGATGTCTCGTGAATTTACCTTGTTTAATCGTGTTAAACATAGTTTTTCATATGTTTAAAAAACAAATGTCTTTAAACATATAATTCACCCCCTTTTGTAATTGAGCATATAAATTCATTTCCTGATCCCACACTCTGTTGAAATCAATTAATAATGTCTTCTATGCATCCCACTTAATGAAATATATACATGATCTTTCACATGTTATTTATTAGAGAGGTATGAATATAGAGATGGATACCAAGTTTAAGGAACAACTTATCTAGATTCTTCATCGTCAAGATAATATGATACAATGAATGTTTATTCCTTTTATTCATGTTGTTGTTAAGTAAGAGAAATACAGTTCTAAAACAAGGAAATGAGGATATATGATAATTAACTAATGGTATTGTTTATTTTTGAATGATGTATTTTGATATAAAATTTATTGGTATTGGAAATTTTGATTCCTAGGATGGAAGACACACACACAAACACATATATAATTATTATTATAAGAATGAATAGGTAGAAAACATGATCCAACTGAACTGTGAAGACTAAAAATTATTCAAGTGATATTTTATGGTAAAAAATAAGTTCTATAAGACTATGTTATTATACTATGTCTATTTTTCAAATTATGGTTATTTTAAATTTATATGATGGATTTGTCTGTTTCTACCTCACATTATTTTACGCAGATTATGAATTTCATTAAAGGATTCTTCTAAAAAACTATAAACATTGTCATCCTACATTTAGTGGATCCATAGAGGTTTCATGGAAAAATATTGACCATATGGAACAATAATTCATTATCTCCACCTTCCATCTTCATTTTAGATATTTCAATCCAAATAATCCATGGTGATTTGACAGTATAGTTTGGGATCATCTAGAATCATTGGTTTTGATTTTTTATGAGAATATATAATTTTATAAGATTTTATTTACTACAATTTGGTGGTTGTGTTTCTATTTCTATAATGTTGTATCATTTATTCTACACCTTTCATTCCTATTGAAAAATCCCTCTATACTATAATGTTTTATTTTTTTATTTTCCATGTAAAAAACATATCCTTTATCTAAAGACTATTTTTATAAATATTTGACACTTATTTTAATAATAAACCTATAAATGGTAATTTAATATATGTGTTGTTCATAAAATATACATTAAATGGATTCTTTGTGTCTTAAATGTGTTATTTTAAGCATTTTTTATTTTATTACACAATTCTATTTATTTTAAATGTTTACATAGTTAATTTTTGAATATTAATAGGCTAATTAAATGGTTTTAAAATTAATTTTAAAGGTAATGGTTTATTTGGTTGGAACATATATCATTTGGTTATTTTTATCACTATCTAAATTAACCATTTGATATTGTAATGATTTAAAAAAATTTATTCATTATTTAGGGAATTAAATTGATGGCCCTGAATATGAAAGGGGTTCTTTCTTTGATTAGATGTATGGATTCCCATGTAAGTGATTTGAATATTTTTGATTATTTTCATTCTTTATTTAAATGTTCTTGGAAGATATTTGTATTTTTTTGTGAAATTATTATGAATGTATTCCACTAGGTTTTATTTCAATAACATTAGTACCATTTTTTATGAGTTCACTTTGAAAAATATAATCTATATGTTGTTATTTTTCCCAAAAACGTTTTGAGCAACATATGATTCTTCGATTGTGCTATAGAGGTTGTGGGAACATATTTATACTTGTAGAATGGTTCTGTTTTAGTTATCCCAAGGTTTCACCTTTATTTTAACAACCTATTTATACCAAAGCATGTAATATATTTATTTTTGGTCAGTCTACATTCATTTCAACATAATTTAATTATAAAAATTATTTGTGTTAAAATATGATTCGAAATTGAGAAGATGAGAGAGGTTGTGTAAATCAACCCAAGTAATAGAATGTCATCAACATCATTATGGAAGGCCACTATAATTCCAATTTCCATGAAATGGGACACTATCCAAACTACTATGGATATAATGGATATATTTGGGACCCTAATGAACCAGACTAATTTCTCTGGTACACTATCATAGTTTTAATGATAATCTTAATAATCCATCTTTAATTTAGTGTGTTTTTGTAATTTTTTGCTAAAAATTATTAATTCCTCATTTTAATTCTATCTTTTTTTCAGTATACTAATTATAGTCCCCACTATTGTCATATCCTCTAATCTATCTCAACATCAAATGAATCTTTCTGAAATCAAGAACCCTCCCCTTTATTAAATATTTATTTGTAATTCTCTTGCCGCGTAACCCTTAATATCTTCACTTCATCATTTTTTTATTTTATTTCAATCCAATTCATTTAATATATGAAATTATTATGAATTTCATATTTATTCCATTTGGTATTGATTCTACTAATTATACTTTATTATAAAGACTCTGATAAATATAAGGTTTTTGGTCCATGTATTTTACATATGGTTTACATTAGTTTTTATGTGAATTTCAATATACCTGTTTTGGAGGGAGTGTTTATCTATAATGATATAATACTTATTTTATTGTGTTTTTAGAGTATAATTAGGATTTTTGGGGCCATGTGAGTTAATTTAGGTGTTATTATTTAAACACATGATCTATGAAGACCATGTTTATAAAGGGAAGTGATTTTAAAACTTTAAATTAGAAACCATACATGGTGTCCTTAGATATGTATTAACTTAGTGGGATTTTTTGGGTCTATTAAGTATCATTTTACAATATTAATATTAATTATTTATAGCTATAACATAGATTTTTCAATAATGTGAGAGTTTAGATGGTTTATTTACCATTTTTATTTTTTCACATTTGCAAAGGGGTGAGAGAGTATTAACCATAAATGAGAAAGTGTCCATGTATACTGTACCTTGGATTTGAAAATTTGAAAATGGGTTAGGTCTGTAAGTAATGAACTAATATTAAATGTGGTATGCAATTAGAATATATTTAAATTCAGTCTTGGATAAGAAATATGAGATTAGATACCATTCCAATCCACTTAGAAATTAATGTGGAATATGATCATATTCCCATATATTTCTTATCTTGGATATGGGATTAGATTCCTCATTAATACATTAAGTATTGTAAGTGGAAAAGGATTCCATAAACATATATTTCTTGTCTTGGTGATGGTATTAGATGTTATTCTAATATATTAATTGGTTTTGTGTGACAAGTAGGATGTAATTTCAATTAAACACATTTGAACATATAGTACTGGAAATTAATATTAAATGTTAACTTGATGTTTGGGTATACATGGTAATGTAATTTTTTATTTACACACTAACATAAATCTATGTACTTCTAGATTATATGGTTCCCAAAGGATTATATTACTTCCCAGGGTATGATGGAGATATATTCAAACTCAACATCAACGTTGGAAAAGGATGTTTTTTTACTATATTGGTGGATTTTTTAGAACTCAATGATAAGATGAGTAAAATTTTATTTTTCTTGTATATCAAATTTTACATGAACTTATATATTATAGATTTTTAAGGGCCATCATTGGGGGTGTCCTACTTAATATATTTCTCACTCCCTATATAATCAATTTGGTGGGAATGAAAAAATCATGATCACAGATGTAGGGAATGGAATATGACGTATTATTGATAGATGAGTTGGGATACTTGGATGGATTATGAGACATTAAGGGAGGATTATTGGATTTTTTTATATTCATCCCAATTATTCTTTTTATTTGAACACTATTTGGTATATGAGAATCCTATCAGGTGATCTTTACAATATGTATGATTGTAGGGAATCATTGATAATGTATATTTCAATATAGCATGTTATATGTTTTTTATGGTTGGATAATACCTAGAATCACCAAAATTTGTTGTTTTGTTATGGATAATTGTTTGGCTTCATTTCTCCATTATTTATAATTATTTGATTCAGGGTATAGTATCTCTAATATCTTGACAGAAACCAATTTTTTTTATAGTTGATGAAATATGGGGAGGAACGCCTGGTGTCATATAGATCTCCTGCTTGGGTTTGTTTGGTGTTACCTGGTAGGGGATGTTATAAAGTTCCATCGAAGGATTGTTGGTTTTATGTTAATATTTAGAGACATGGTATATTGATATTATGGTTTTTTTAACTTTTAAGGGACTATAAATGTTTTCTCAACTAACACATATGTGGGGAAAGGCCAATTTACCATAGCTTGGATTTTTGTTCTTGGTTTTTAGATGTTTTGTTATTATGATTTCATGGAATATGGTGTGTGATTTAATATTTCATATTTTATTCTTGTACCGATGTTGAAATAGAATATAAGTGTATGCATCATATTTTGTAAATATGAATCACATGATGTTGACATTCTTGTATTTGATTGATCACCATGTTAAAAAAGTGTCTTGTTGTTAATTGTGGAAAAAAATTTACATTGTTTTAGTATATAAGTTATTAGTCGAAATTTTATCAAATGAACTTCATGTTAGTAGTTATCATATAATATATACTTGATGACAAATTAAATTGGTCTTATGGGTTTTATTTATCTAACTCTGAGAGTTTATATGTTACTCTAAAGGATTAATCTAATTTTGTGGTACAGATGTGATTAGGGTGTGTATAGTGTTCATGACATATTTCCCACAACTTTTTTTCTAATCTATATTTTCTTAGTAATACTCCATATCTAAGGTTGATCTTGTTATTTTTAATCATTTTCTTATTGAACTGCTTTTAAATAATAGAAATTAATCCTTTAATTTTATAATCAGCAACATTTTTTATATTCATTTGAATCTATATCATTTAAATTTAATTTAAGTTTCAAAATTCTCATTTATTCTAAGGAAATTTAATATTTAAACATATTATTGATGGATTAATGGTTTATTATCCCATAGGATATGATAAATTTTTTAAATTGATAAAGTGATATGTATTTTTAACTTCAATTTCTATAATCTTTGGGTTAAAAATGTTCAAAACGTTTGTCATAAGCCTTTTGAATTTGGTAAAAATTTTAATATTTTCACTATACCCATATTTTTTTCTTAAAATAATATTAAACCATGAAAAATATTAATCAATAATATCTTACTCATTTATCTTGATGTCTTCAATTTAGCTTTTCCAAATATAAAATTTTGTCACCTTAACTCTCACATTTACTTACTAACTACATTCTTGCTTCTCCCAAATTTATGCTCTAATTTAATTACAACCACTTTTGTGTATACCATTATAAAAAGGAAATTAGAATAAGATTTATTTCCTTTCAGTAAACTTTTATATTTATTTTTTCCACCAAAATTCATTAAATAATTCCCTTTAACAGATAAAAAACAGACCACTATTACAACTCTAACAACTTGTCAAAGGGATTTCAGATTTGAAAACTTCCTATTCATCCATATAAGAGATTTTCTTCCATAAAATGTTGGTATATATCTACCCTTAAAATAAATTATAATTTCCATCATATGTAGTTGAATGTATTAGATAGTGGGAACCCAGATTAGATAAATGTTGATGTTCATGGGATCAGATTTCTTATATGTTCTAGGTGAAACAGAAGCACAGTTGGGCCAACACCTGATATTAATTTTTTCCCTGATCAATGATTATTCTAGGATCAATTATATGAATAATGTCAGTCTCCATGTAAAATAATCAATGATTTTGGTAAATAAGGAAGAGGCCTGAATCCTTTAGAGAGGATATTTCACACCATATTGATAATTAATATAATTAATTTCATAAAGATAAGAATACCTGGATTTTTGGTACATTCATCGTTGATGATTTTGGTCATCCAGAATAAATTTTCTCGATTGTATCATTACACTTTCAAGGATGCAACCAGAATCCCTCTAGCGGTGATCCACATGTGCTTCGATAGCCTCTGAGAAAAACCACTCATTCTCCAGGTGCTAGCGTGGTGAAGTGAGTGTCTTGTGTTCATAGTTCTTGATCGCTTGTTCTTTAGTCTTGAAGAATATCTCCCAATACTAAGAGGGGAGGATAGATTATTTGATAGAGAAATAATTTATCTCAACAACTCTCAATTCTCCGGGCGAGCAGTTCGGTACATTTCACAACATACATAAATGGATACTTACCAACATGAGGATTCATTTGAAATTTTTAATTGTGTAACATTAATAAAATAAAATAATAACCTGAGAGAAAACCATTATTTTAATAGTAATACCGTTTCATTATTTATGGTGCGCCCTCTTGCGCAAAATGTAATTATAAATAAAATTCCAAGCCACAAAATAATAGTAGCGCTATTAGTATTTTATCTTGTGATCACTAGTTAAATAATTATTTACTATCATAGAAATAATTATTTTACTACCAGACCGTCCTTGGTCAGCTCAAACTTCACATCCATTTATTGAAAAAATGAATAAATAAATAAATAAATTATTTTTAAAAATAATTATTTTATTTACAAACTAGTAAATAAATATTTACTAAATGTTTAATAATATAATTAAATATATTTTACCCACAATTAGAGAAATAAATACTTATTAAATTTATGTCATCATTTTAACTTGAATAAAAGTATTCCACTATTTTGAAAATAATATTTATTCCATTAATTGAATTCAAATTGAATTTAACGATGACCACCAAAAAAACATAATGTGTGAACCTCGAGGATTCTTTCTCGTTGGAATTAAGTGGGGTTTCCTAAAGTAAAAGAGTATTGTCTATCAATAGGTCAAGTCATCCAAGAGAAAGAATTTATTGTCGCAACAATTACATTCATATACAAACACTCACTGTGTAATATAATCCCTTTATATCAATATCTCATTGAGCTGGTTTCATGATAGTTCCATCAAACTTTATGCTTGATATTTCATTTTTGACAACCTAAAATAAACTCATCATTGCACCTTGGCCATGAAATTTTGTGAAATGTTTCTATTTCAATCTAAAGGTCAAGATATAAACTTCTATAAATGGAATCAAAAAATCCTTCTTCGACTTATCCTTTAATAACATGTCATTTTTGATGCACCCAATGTACACTACTTCTGACCAAATGTCTGCATGATGATTTTTGTGAGAAAATAGAAATGAATGAGTCATGAAACGTATTAAAGATAATCATAAAGACTAAGGATCATTACACATGCTCACAGATAGGAATATACGATGACACCAAAACATGCAGAATTCTTGCTGGTGGGTCTATTCTCATAATCTCAGATCTTAGAGATTACCAAGTGTGAACTTCATTATAAGAAGTATTATCTGCTTATGAGTACTCACACCTGACATTCTGTGTACTATATGTCCCATTATAGTATGTCATCCAACTGTAGAACTATATTTAATAATATTTTCATATCACTTCATGGTTCTTATCACAACAGGAAACTGTTATGACCATGTCAATGTGAAAAATAGTCAAGGACATTATTATACTCTAGTCATTTAGAACAAAAAAATATATGTAATAAGATGTTTAATATTTAAAAATAATAAATATTCATGTAATCAAAGTGAAAACAGTTGTTTCAAGGACACCAAATCTTAAAAAATCCCACTTGTATTAGAGCCAAATGCCAATGACTTTCATTCCATAAGAAATCACATGATGATCATGTTTCTGCTAAGTTAAGGAATTGTCAATGGGTCTACCCCTTTGTCTTCTGTGGAAATACTTCTCATTGAAACTTCACCTCTATGAGAAAAATCCCCCAGAAGATAATAATTTTTAATTATGTGCTTCATCTACTAATGTGACCTTGGATCTTTTTCAAGATCCATCGATGTTTTATTGTCACAATAGAGTGTGATGAGATCTTTACAACTAGGTACCACATCTAGCTTCTAGAAGAAGCTTCTCATCCAAACTGCTACTTTATCTTCCCCAGAAGCTATGATATAATCCGAAATCACTATAGAATCTATTATCACACTCTACATTGAGATTTTCTAGCTCACAACACATCTATTCGATGTGAAGATGTATCCGGTTTGTGACTTGATGTTATCCTGACCAGTCTGGAAACTAGCATATGCATATCCTCCGATGACTAGTTCTTCATATCATCCATAAAATAGGATCATATCTTCAGTACACCGTAGATATGATAGTATAGTTTTGGATTCAATCCAATTCTGGCACCTGGGTCAGCTTGATCCCAAGAATATATGCTGCCTCAACCAAGTCCTTCATAGAGAAACATTGATTCAACCATGCCTTAATAGACTATAAGACTACTATCTAATTTCAATATGTAATATTTCATCAATATATACTATTAAGAAAATTATTTCACTCCCACTAAATTGTTTGTAGACACAAGGCTCACATTTTTTCTTAATAAAACCAAATTATGTTATGGATTCATCCAAAAAAATATTCCATGACCTGGATGTTTGTCGTAATCCATAAACGGATTTATGAATCATTCATACCTTACTGGCATCCATTGGATTTATAAACCCTTTAGGTTGTGTCATATAGACATCTTTATGAATGTTCCCATTAAGGAAGGCAGTTTTAACATCTATTTTCCAAATATCATTTTCATGGTATGCAGTAATAGCCAATCAAATTCCTATGGATTTCAGCATTGCAACTGGTGAAAAGGTTTCTTCGTAGTCAATGCATTGATGCTACTTGAACCCTTTTTCGACCATTCATGCCTTATAGGTACTAATATCTCCTAACATGTCTAGTTTCTTCATGAATACCCATTTCCAAAAAATATGATTTACATTAACTATAGGATCTACCAAAATTTAGACTTTGGGTTGGTACATGGAATCCATTTCAGAATTCATGGATTCTTGCCACTTGGAAATATATGTTCCACTTACAGCTTCTGTGAAGGTTAGAGGATCATTATTATCAACTAAAAATGATCCACCATCCTTTGTGACTAGAAAACCATACATATCTGATTCTCTATCCTCTCTTGTAATCATATGCATTTCTTGTGTCTCTGGAACAGATCTTTCTTTCACGGGGCATTGTCGAATCTATAAATGTACCAACTCTTATGTACCTTGATCCATGACTTCATTGAATCCTATCTCACTTCCACTATCTATTTTGAAGATGTTCTCCCTCTCAAGGAATTTGGAATGTCTTTCCACCATAAAATTTTTATCTGAGGGATTTTATAGGTAATATACCATTGTTTCCATGGGGTATCCAATAAAGGTACTCCTTTTGCCTCGGGGTGCAATATTGCTACATGAAAAGTCCATAACCATTACATCTCTTCCCCATATATGTAAATTTGATAACATGGATTTCATTCCACTCTAGAACTCATATGGAATACCATTTATCAATTTATTTGGTATGTGGTTTGGTACGTGAACCACTATTTGAAACGCATATCCCCAAAAGGATAATGGAAGACTTGTATGACTCATTATTGATCTCACCATGTCCAACAAGGTATGCTTCCTACTTTCGCTCACACCATTCCACTGGGGCGCGTATAGAGGAGTGTGTTAGTATTGGATCCCAAACTCCCCTAAGTAATAAATAAAGACATTATTAATATATTTTCCACCTCGTTTTGAGTGGATTTTCTTAGTATTCTATCAAAGATGGTTGTCAACTACATTATTGTATTCTTTGAACTTATCAAAATAATCTGACTTCTACCTCATTAAGTAGATATATCCCTATCTACTAAAATCAACTGTAAAATTGAATAATTATGAGTACCCTCCAGTTTCTTCAACCAGAAATTGTTTAAATACATCGGTTTGAACCAATTAAACAATCTCTTAAGCTCTTTCCCAAATCCCACTAAATGGAGCTTTGGTAATTTTGCCTTATAAACGTGCATGACGTGCATCAAGTGGTTTTCGTTTGAAAGAATCTAAATATACATATTGCTTTAACTTTTCTAATCATTTCTCGTTAAATTACCTAGGCGGTGGTGCCAATTTTGGGTGTGGTATGAGTAATGTGATGTATCTTTGTTATCAATTACCATTAGTTGGTTTGTGTAATCCAACACATTAAGACAATTGTATAAATTTTCCCTACCAAAACAAATTCTATCTTTGTAAAAGAAACAAAATTAATTTCCAAATTGGAAAAAATCCATATGTGTATAATCTGGATACAGAAATAATGTTTTTAGTAATATACAACACATAATAAAAATCTTTTAATACCAAGATCATGCCAGTTTTCAACATGATGTGGTAGTCCCCGTCAACTACAATAGCAATTCTGGCACTGTTGGCTACTCGTAGATCTACCCCCCTCAGTCAATATTCCTAAATATACTTGGTTCCTATATTTTTGATACATATGTGAGCACAACAAGTTTTATCTAATGCCCAATTTGTAGAAACATATAGATTTCATTTGATAAAAAACTCACCTGAAGCTTCCCCTTACTTCTTAGGATGGGTGCCATTTTTATTATCGTGGCCCATCTTACCACATGTGAAACTACCAACCTCATATTCCCTTTCCTCCCCTTTGATATTCATTTTCATGGAAGAGTGTGAAGAATCTTTGGTCTTAAATATAGTTACCTTCACATTCCGCTTATTCACAACATGGATAGAAGGCTTCTCATGCTTCAAATATCTATCCACTTGGTGAATGAGGATAAAAATATCAGATAGAGTATAAGGCCCCAGCCTTAAACCTTACTTAATCTTGAGTTATTACAAGATTACACATTGAGGATCTTTTCAGGTTTAGACTTTTAGAGAATTAGATCATGAAACTTGCATTACATTCCACATTTAAACAAAGTGGTTACATAAAAGACAGTATTCATTCTTCCCCTAAATAGAAAAATAATTAAAATAAAACATGGATTCTTTCTTGACACATCCTTGACATTATCATCACATCATGTACCTTTCCTGTGACCTGTGAAAAACATTTCAAAAACTTGGGATGAGCATAAAAAGCTCAGTAAGGGTTATAAAAATATGGAAAGGAAACCTGAGTTCATATATACATAAGAATGAAATCATACTTTACCCATAAAACATAGGCACTTTAACATACCTCATCAAATCATGAATAAATCATAGAAATCATAAGACATAAAAGGTAACATGAGGCATTCAAAACATTCTTACGTAGGGAGTAACCCTCTTGGTTACGTTTGGAATACCCATCACAGTATATTCCCTAAATCTCTTCAGAGAAACCTTAAAGTTTCACTCCTTCACGTTACCCAATGCATTGGAGAGCTATATCGGGCTCACCCGCCCTTAGTTTATCATGGAACCACCCGTCTTCATAAAAATTCCCAAGAACCATAACATAATCTTATCAAATAAAACATGCATAAAGGAAACATAGCATTTCCACCTTTCAATCACAAGATATCAATACGACACATTGATATAAAAACATTATGAAAACCATTTTCAATACCAAAAGAAAATAAAAGTAAAACATGGTATTTATATTTCTTTTAAAAAGAAGGTATGGCTTGTAGAGCAAGCCGAAACTCAAATAATGGTCACGGCGGCGGAGAAGTTGTTGTCGCCGCATATGTACGACAAAAACATTCCATTTTGTCGTTTAATAAAATGCTTCGTATAAAAAATATTCCTTTTGGAAAAACATAATAGTCAAAGGTGTTTATACACCGTATAAAAGAAAGTTGTGTATAAAATAAAATATGCCTCAATGAAAGGAGATTGAGACGAAGTCCCATACAAAGACGGTATCCTTAGTTTAAGGATAAATCAATTACATAATTATGTGTGACAAACGAATACACCAAATATAAGTGGATATTAAGTGTAAAATAATCAAATGTCATTCACACATATTCAAAGGATGACATATTCAATAACTAAATGTTGAACCCAAAGAAATCGAAATTGGGTTAAGAAGTTCCCTTGACAGCCTAACGGCGTCACATCAAAATGAGTTGATGAGAGATAAAAAGTGTATCTCATAACTTGGACATAAAATTTACATCAATAAGGATATATGAGAACATATCCCCACATAACAATATGTAAATTAAAATACCCAACAAAAGAAGTATTTTTTTTAAAAAGGAGGGTGAAAGGTTCCCTTACCGACATGGGTATCTTTCAAAACATACACCCCATGAAAGAAGGTCAATACATCATTGATGTAAATAATCATAAAAAGAAATTATATTACAAAAAGAGTAGAATAATGGGCAGTACTTAAACCACTCAAAGGAAATTGTGGCAAATGTAGCATAAATATCACAAGAAAAAAAGTGAGATGAAAAATCCCTTACGAAAACTCGGCAGCCTAACGGCGCCACATAAAACTTACAAAAATGGATTGATGAGATCAAATAGGGTATCTCATCATATTAACATAAAGTTTATAGAAAGAGGAATATAAAACAACATCTCCCCAACATGACAAATAGGAGCTTAAATGAAGTGACATAAAGGAGAGTACTTAAAAAGAAAGAGAGAGGTTGGATCCCTTACGAAAATTCGGCAGCCTAACGGCGACACTCAAAACTTCCAAAATGGATTGATGAGATCAAATAGGGTCTCTCACCATATTATAATAATATGTAAAATAGGAGTAATATAAAATAACATCCCAAACATAAGAAATATGAACTTAAAAGGAATGACATAAAAGAGTGTACTTAAAAAGAAAGAGAGGGGTAGGATCCCTTACCTTAGGTCCGACTTGATTCGATCGTTCTTTAACGTCCTGAATAATAAACCTGAGTTAATTTCAAATTTATTAAGAACCTTTTTCTTGTTCATTATTCCTTTTAGATCACTTATTGCAATGTTATAAACATTATTTAATCATTTAAGTTAATAATGTTTGTTTTGTCGATATTTGGTTCTTAAGTCGAAAGTGGACTTCTTACAATTACATGTTGTTCGTGTGGTAAAATGTTCATTATATCCAGAATTATATTCATGATTTGGATATCATATATATCATATATATCCAGAATATACATGTATTTATAATATTACATAATCATTTAGAGGTAAGAAATGAAATGCACCGTTCATGGAGACGGTAAGCCGTACGTACGCATGAACGCTACTTTCATTTCTTTGTCATATTAATGGAATTAAAACTAAATAATAGATATGTATATTTTAATTCAAGAATTATATTCATCATTTAGATATATCATTAATTATATATATCCATTATATACATGTACTTTTAATAGTACATTCCATTTGGGGATAAGAAATGAAATGCATTGTTCATGGAGACGGTAAGCCGTACGTACGCATGAACGCTACTTTCATTTCTATCTCATACTTTAATGGAAAGAAATAATAATGATATAGAGGTGTATAATAATTCCAGTTTAACATCATATATAATAACACTAAATCCATCCTTTATACGTCCCACGTATGGCATTATCGAATCACATCACTTTGAGGGGGCGGTAGTCCGCACTTCCGAAAATGAAGATATCGCGTATACCCATAATGGAAGCCGTAAAGGTAAGCCACAAGTGAAAAATACAGAATATTAAGTAAAGAATAAACATATCATATATCATATATAAATATATTTACATCTTAATGGCCACCTTTGAAGGTGTTATATGAGTGTTGAACAATCATCGTTTCGTGAGGCAGAAATGCGCCATCCACGGAAACAGTATGTTCTTTAACAATTAGATGTATTTGTGTGTAAGTGTAGCTCAAATACATCTTATAAAAACATCCTAGTATATTTATGATACTGGAGTTGTTACAATAGAAAATAATAAAAAGAGTTTCGGGGGTTGGAGAAGCAAAATAAAACAAATGGACTCAAAAGAAGACATTACCTTAAAATCGGGTAACTCCCCTTGGTTTGAGCTCATAGGCTTCCTTGGGAAGACTTCTGCCCAAAGGGAGGATTCAAGGAGTAATAGAGGGATGTGGAGAGCCAAAATGGGCAGGGGTTGGCCGAGCCAAAGGCTTTGGGAGTGTGGGTAAGGAGGTAGAGGTGGGGGCCTTTTATAAGAGGAGAGGAGGGGCACTCTTGTAAAGTTACAAAATGTTACTTATTTTCCAAGGAGTTTCTGATTTTAAAGGTCCCACGTTGATTTATTTCGGGGATAAGGTGATAAGGGTTCTAAATACACTAATACAATAGGTTTTGGACATGTTTAGGTCTTAGATATTACATTATCTTTCCATTTTATTTAAATCGTTAAATAATGAGGTCATCACTGCATCACCATGATGTCATTAAATAATTTAATTTATTTAACGTCCAAAAATTATAAAACAAAGACTATGATTTAGGAAATATTTTTAGCTTTCCAATTAATATTTATAGTCAAAAATATGACTTGTATAACCCCATGTAAAAATTGTTTTAGTAAAACATCTCATGTGTGTGTCATTTTTACTTTAACTTTAAATAAAAAGATATTAATGTCATTTTCCAACCAAAGTGTCTTCATGGGGTCCCCAAGTTGACCCATGGGTTTTCTTGGTCGGCAATGAAAAATAAAATGAGGTTAGGACTTGTGTCAAGTTCATTTCATATTATTAAAACATTATTTTTACCTTAAACTACACTAATTACCTCTAATCGTGATTAAAAACTTAATAAGTTACTATTCACCAAAAAATTATTTTAATCCCATTGAACCAAATTTTACTTCTTAATGACAACCATGTATGTCGGATTTTTGAAATTCAAAACACAAAGATGGAAAAGTTTCATTTAAACGGAAAAATCAGTTTTTATAAGTACCACTTAGTGGTTTCACTATTCATCAAAAATTGAAGTTTTTCAGAAAAATCCCAAAAATTCACCCTAACCTATATTTGATATTATGAATTCAAAAATGAAGTCTATTTTAAAAAATTCAAAACATATAAGTCACATTAATTAATTTTATAATTAATTCCCGCTGTCAGACAAATAGCGTGTTTTTATGAAACAATAAGTATCAAAAGATTGACACTAGCTTAAGTCTGATTTCAAAGTGAAATTAATTTCAATGACCACTATTGGATTTAACGGTAAAAATATTTTCTAATTTCACTTTAAACCCAATTAAAAAGATAATCTAATCATATAAATAAATTAGATTAAAAAGAGGTTTTGAATTAAAATACAACATTTTACACTATTCATCAAAAAAATAAACTTTATCGAAAAGATTCCAAAAATTTACACAAAGTAAATTTTGGTGTCCCGATTCTAAAGAAGAGTTTCATTTGGTCCAATAGAATGTATAAGAGTGAAAAAAACTATATTTAATGACGGTTCACCATCAAAAGGCGATAAGTGAACCTTTAGTGAAAACTAGGGCATATACGCCTAAAATTGAATTCTTTCTGTATTTTAAGCCTTTATCTTTTATTGGATAAATGTAAAAACATTTAAAAACATATATAATCATATTTTAGTTATTTATATCCATTCTCGCCAATACAACAGATACTTTTTAACTACCATTTATAATAATATTATATTATTATTAGAGTGCAACGTAAGATTCCCAAGAAACTCGTTGTTGCGTGTTGGGTACGCCATCGAGCATAGCGTCCCCTTTAAAGTCATATTAATATTTTATTCACAAATATTGATAAATATGAAAATGTCATATTCTTTATTTACCTGGGGTGTCACATCCTTCCCCCCTTTTGGGAATTGCGTCCTCGCAATTTTAAAATTGGGCTTGGAAACATCCTTGAAAGTCCCACATCGGAAGAAGAGTCGGTAAAACAATCACTTTAAAATAAAGAAAGATAAGTACAAAGGTCACCCGAGTTAACCCATACTAGGATTCCAAGTATGAAAACATGGACATGGAGGAGAAAACATAGGGTCATGCTCTGATGAAGAGTGATAGAAAACATGTTTAGGAGAAAGTTAACCATGAGAAAATCACAAACTTGTGATGGGTTAAACGGTATTCGATTCCCCAGTAGGAAAAGTTAATAGAAAACATTTTTGTTTTAAGTTACTTTTTATTGGGGAATTTATTCATAAGGAAACATAATCACTTATCATGTTTACTTTCAACTTTTATTAGATTCCTTACACAAACTCATATTTTCTCCAAAAGGCGAGTATTTAGGAAGACTTTTTCACATTAAGAGTACTATAATTAACATTTAGAGAATAAACTAATCCACAAAAGAGAACTATATACTTCCCATGTCTTTAGACGTTAACCAAAACCAAAACCAAAAAGGCTAGTACAAGATCAGATAATCCAGAAAAGGATAACCCTTTATAAAAAGAAAATATATTTTTAACCTCCAAAATCTATCCAACAAAACCCAAAGTTCAATGAGGACCATTAGATAAACAATTTGTCCATAAAATTCTTCAAAGTAAACCAATATAAGATTGAAACCTAAATATTTGAAGGATTTAGTCACATAGTCTTCCAAGTTAAATCGTAACATTTATCTTCAAACAACATCAGTTGCTCCTAAAGTCTCGTATTGAAAAGTAATTAACCTAATCACATATCCTCCATGATAGGTTAATCATTTTCATAAATAACCCAAAATCAACTTAATCTTAATTCATAAAATCATATAACTATAAAGAATCAGTCAAACTAACCAGGGACTTCACGTAGTCCAGTGGTAGGCGATAAATACCAGTCGCACTTTGGTTGTGGGTTCGATTCCCGCAGCTTTGTCCGACGCGATGAGTTGTCACACGGTCTGCGTGTTGTCCTTTTTCCAATTCTATATAATTCATAAAACATTCCCCAAAATGAGATAAAATCTTCAAAAATAATCATAACATATTTTAACCTCATGTTTATCTCATGCCCTTCATTTTTCATCATATCATATAATAACCCATAATTACCTCAAAAGTAAGGATCATATAAAATCTAATGGTTACCTTTATAATTATTACCTGAACTTCCACATCGATTGGTCACCTCGTACATGATGCATTAAAGAACATACCAAGGTTCAAGTGGTTGATCATGACTCCTTGATATTTCGTTTAGAACAACCACGAGTTTCCTCATTGAATCCTCCAATTTATCTAGTATCTTAATCAGAGAACCACCACAGTTTCCTTCAAACCTGTTGTATATTTGGTGCCTGCTAGATTCATCCATTCACTAAAAACAGAAAAGTCAGTGTGAGTATATCAACAAAACTATCATGTACTAATGAGGAAGGTAAACACTAAGATATACTTACTCATTCACTTTATCTAAAACTAGGACTCTTTCTGAAATCCTAACCATTATGGTATTGTCACCTGTGCTTAGAGAATACCCTAACCTCTATAGTTATCTAAACCGACCTCTGATACCAACGATAAGGCCCCAACATTAAACCTTACTTAATCTTGAGTTATTACAAGATTACACATTGAGGATCTTTTCAGGTTTAGAGTTTTAGAGAATTAGATCATGAAACTTGCATTACAATCCACATTTAAGCAAATTGGTTATATAAAATACATTATTCATTCTTCCCATCAATAGAAACATATTTAAAATAAAACATGGATTCTTTCTTGACACATCCTTGACACTATCATCACATCATGTACCTTTCCCTTGACCTGTGAAAAACATTTCAAAATATTGGGATGAGCATAAAAAGCTCAGTAAGGGTTATAAAAATATGGAAAGGAAACATGAGTTCATATATACATAAGAATGAAATCATAATTTACCCATAAAACATAAGCACTTTAACAAACCTCATCAAATCATGAATAAATCATAGAAATCATAAGACATAAAAGGTAACTTGAGGCATTCATAACATTCTTACGTAGGGAGTAACCCTCTTGGTTACGTTTGGAATACCCATCAAAGTATATTCCCTAAATCTCTTCGGAGAAACCTTAAAGTTTCACTCCTTCACATTACCCAATGCATTGGAGATCTATATCGGGCTCACACGCCCTTAGTTTATCACGGAGCCACCCGTCTTCATAACAATTCCCAAGAACCATAACATAATATTATCACATAAAACATGCATAAAGGAAACATAGCATTTCCACCTTTCAATCACAGGATATCAATACAACACATTGATATAAAAAAATTATGAAAACCATTTTCAATACCAAAATAAAAGAAAAGTAAAACATGGTGTTTATTTTTCTTTTAAAAAGAAGGTATGGCTTGTAGAGGAAGCCGAAACTCAAATAATGGTCACGGTGGCGGAGAAGTCGTTGTCGCCAAATATGTACAAAAAAACATTCCCTTTTGTTGTTTAGTAAAACGCTTCGTATAGAAAAGATACCTTTTGGATAAACGTAAAAGTCAAAGGGGTTTATACACCGTATAAAAGAAAGTTGTGTATAAAATAAAATATGCCTCAATGAAAGGAGATTGAGACGAAGTCCCATACAAAGACGGTATCTTTGGTTTAAGGATAAATCAATTACATAATTATGTGTGACAAACGAATACACCAAATATAAGTGGATATTAAGTGTAAAATAATCAAATGTCATTCACACATATTCAAAGGATGACATATTCAATAACTACATGTTGAACCCAAAGAAATCGAAATTGGGTTAAGAAGTTCCCTTGACAGCCTAACGACGTCACATCAAAATGAGTTGATGAGAGATGAAAAGTGTATCTCATCACTTGGACATAAAATTTAAATCAATAAGGATATGTGATAACATATCCCAACATAACAATATGTAAATTAAAAGACCCAAAAAAAGAAGTCTTTTTAAAAAAAGGAGGGTGAAAGGTTCCCTTACCGACTTGGGTATCTTTCAAAACATACACCCCATGAAAGAAGGACAATACATCATTGATGTAAATACTCATAAAAAGAAAGTATATTACAAAAAGAGTAGAATAATGGGCAGTACGTACAACACTCAAAGTAAATTGTGGAAAATGTAGCATAAATCTCACGGGAATAAAAGTTAGATGAAAAATCCCTTACGAAAACTCGGCAGCCTAACAGCGCCACATAAAACTTACAAAAATGGATTGATGAGATCAAATAGGGTATCTCATCATATTAACATAAATTTTATAGAAATAGGAATATAAAACAAAATCCCCCAAACATAACAAAGAGGAGCTTAAAAGAAGTGACATAAAGGAGAGTACTTAAAAAGAAAGAGAGAGGTTGGATCCCTTACGAAAATTCGGCAGCCTAACGGCGCCACTCAAAACTTCCAAAATGGATTGATGAGAGAAAATAGGTTCTCTCACCATATGAACATAATATGTACAATTGGAGTAATATAAAATAACATCCCAATCATAAGAAAGATGAGCTTAAAAGGAATGACATAAAAGAGTGTACTTAAAAGGAAAGAGGGGTAGGATCCCTTACCTCGGGTCCGACTTGACTCGATCGTTCTTTAACGTCCTAAATAATAAACTTGAGTTAATTTCAACTTTATTAAGAACCTTTTTCTAGTTCATTATTCCTTTTAGATCACTTATTGCAATTCTATAAACAATATTTTAATCATTTAAGTGAATAATGTTTGTTTTGTCGATATTTGGTTCTTAAGTCGAAAGTGGACTTCTTACAATTACATGTTGTTCGTGTGGTCAAATGTTCATTATATCCAGAATTATATTCATGATTTGGATATCATATATATAATATATATCCAGAATATACATGTATTTATAATATTACATAATCATTTAGAGGTAAGAAATGAAATGCACCGTTCATGGAGACGGTAAGCCGTACGTACGCATGAACGCTACTTTCATTTCTTTGTCATATTAATGGAATTAAAACTAAATGAGAGGTATGTATATTTTAATTCCAGAATTATATTCATCATTTAGATATATCATTAATTATATATATCCATTATATACATGTACTTTTAATATTACATTCCATTTGGGGATAAGAAATGAAATGCACCGTTCATGGAGACGGTAAGTCGTACGTACGCATGAATGCTACCTTCATTTCTATCTCATAATTTAATGGAAAGAAATAATAATTATATAGAGGTATATAATAATTCCAGTATAAAATCATATATAATAACATTAAATCCATCCTTTATACATCCCACATATGGCATTAACGAATCACATCACTTTGAGGGGTCGGTAGTCCGCACTTCCTAAAACGAAGATATCGCGTACACCCATAATGGAAGCCATAAAGGTAAGCCACAAATGCAAAATATAGAACCTAAGTAAAACATAAACATATCATATATCATATATAAATATAGTGACATCTTAATGGCCACATTTTAAGGTGTTATATGAGTGTTGAACAATCATCGTTTCGTGAGGCAGAAATTCGCCATCCACAGAAACAGTATGTTCTTTAACCATTAGATGTAGTTGTGTGTAAGTGTAGCTTGAATAATTATTATAAAAACATCCTAGTATATTTAGGATACTGTAGTTGTTACAAAAGAAAATAATAAAAAGAGTTTAGGGGGTTGGAGAAGCAAAATAAAACAAAAGGACTCAAAAGAAGACCTTACCTTAAAATCGGGTAACTCCCCTTGGTTTGAACTCAAAGGCTTCCTTGGGAAGACTTCTGCCAAAAGTGAGGCTTCAAGGAGTAAGATAGAGATGTTGAGAGCCAACATGGGCAGGGGTTGGCCGAGCCAAAGGCTTTGGGAGTGTCGGTAAAGAGGTAGAGGTGGGGGCCTTTTATAAGAGGAGAGGAGGGGCACTCTTGTAAAGTTAAAAAATGTTACTTTATTTTCAAAAGAGTTTCGGATTTTAAAGGTCCCACATTAATGTATTTATAGTATAAGGTGATAAGGGTTCGAAATACACTCATACAATAGCTTTTTGACATGTGTAGGTCTTAGATATTACATTATCTTTCCATTTTATTTAAATCTTTAAATAATGAGGTCATCGCTGCATCACCATGATGTCATAAATAATTTAATTTATTTAACGTCTAAAAATTATAAAAAAATACTATGATTTAGGTAATATTTTTAGATTTCCAATGAATATTTATAGTAAAACATATGACTTGTATAACCCCATGTAAAAATTGTTTTAGTAAAACATCTCATGTGTGTGTCATTTTTACTTTAACTTTAAATAAAAAAATATTAATGTCATTTTCCAACCAAAGTGGCTTCATGGGGTCCCCATGTTGACCCATGGGTTGTCTAGGTCGTACATGACACATCCAATGAGGTTAGGACATGTGTCAAGTTCATTTCATATTATTAAAACATTATTTTTACCTTAAACTACACTAATTACCTTTAATCGCGATTAAAAACTTAATAACTTACTATTCACCAAAAAATTTTTTTTATCCCATTGAACCACCACATTTTACTTCGTAATGACAACCATGTATGTCGGATTTTTGAAATTCAAAACACAAAGATGGAAAAATTTCATTTAAAAGGATAAATCAGTTTTTGTAAGTACCACTTAGTGGTTTCACTATTCATCAAAAATTGAAGTTTTTCAGAAAAATCTCAAAAATTCACCCTAAACTATATTTGATATTACGAATTAAAAAATGAAGTCTATTTTAAAAAATTCAAAACATATAAGTCACATTAATTAATTTAATAATTAATTCCCGCTGTCAGACAAATAGCGTGTTTTTATGAAACAATAAGTATCAAAAGATTGACACTAGTTTAAGTCCGATTTCAAAGTGAAATTAATTTCAACGACCACTATTGGATTTAATGGTAAAAATATATTCTGATTTTACTTTAAAACCAATTAAAAATATAATCTAATCATATAAACAAATTAGATTAAAAAGAGGTTTTGAATTAAAATACAACATTTTACACTATTCATTAAAAAAATGAACTTTTTTCGGAAAGATACCAAAAATTTACACAAAGTAAATTTTGATGTCCCGATTCTAAAGAATAGTTTCATTTGGTCCAATAGAATGTATAAGAGTGAAAAAAACTATATTTAATGACGATTCGCCATCAAAAGGCGATAAGTGAACCTTTAGTAAAAACTAGGGCATATACGCCTAAAATTGAATTCTTTCCGTATTTTAAGCGTTTATCTATTATTGGATAAATGTAAAAACATTTAAAAACATATATAATCATATTTTAGTCACTTATATCCATTCCATCCAATACAACAGATACCTGTTAACTACCATTTAAAATAATAATATTTTATTATTAGAGTGCAACGTAAGATTTCCAAGAAACTCGTTGTTGCGTGTTGGGTATGCCATCGAGCATAGCGTCCCCTTTAAAGTAATATTAATATTTTATTCACAAATATGGATAAATATGAAAATGTCATATTCTTTATTTACCTGTGGTGTTACATAGAGACTTATCAATGTTTTTCATATAGAAATTAACTACAATGTTGGAGAATCTACGATAGAGTGATGTGAGAATGAGATCGGGACCCAATTCTTTGTGGACTTTAAACCATAGAACCTCTAGGCGCTCAATGTAGACAATGTGCTTGACTACATGAGGCTCAACTAGGGAACCCTCTCCAAGCATACTCTGAAAGAGTGCTTTGAATATATCAAACCTTTATTGTCATTATATCTCTTGTTAAAGACCAAGGAGGTGATCAAGAATTCTATAATGATCCATGTTTTAGTGAGACTTAATGAGATAACTAGAAATTGATGATATAATAAAACATTGAATTAACACAACTTCAATCATATGTTTCTCATAGAACAAAAAATCCTCATCACTCCCCACTTTTGCAGGTAGATCAGGTAATGCTTACTACAACATGTAAGACTTCCATTCATTGTGTAGGATAACCCGATGATGTCTAAACCATTCGTCAATATTACTATCGGTTAGGATCTTGTCTTTATAGGGAATTGATCATAGAGATAGTTTGGTTGACTATCTTGTCATTTTTATTCTACAATTAGAAGAGAAGATCATTATAACTTTCATGATTACATTATATGAGAAAAAATAAATTAATTTTAATTATTCTTCCACTAATTTATAAATTCCCAATAGTCCTCACCATTGAATTCAGAATGTCTTGTTTCTATCAAATTCTAGTGGAACAGATTCATATTACCTTCTCATAAAAACAAAAAGGGTTGGTCAAGCTATTTTATAGTATTTAGGAAGGAAGGTATTTTCCAGCTGTGGGCTTGCATCTCCTTGATCTGTTGTGTGGAATCCCCAATATTGATATCATGACTTTGGATTTTTTCAACTATTTCATCAAATATTACATTAAGCCTAGAAATGGATAATACTCTTAATGTAATATGGTTATGTCAACCCAAAACCTTTCAGAAGGGCTTCATGTATAAAAGTAAGTTTGCCAACAAGGGTTGTTCAAACACACATTTTTATTGATTTTTCCATTTATTAAGTAACAAAAGGCTTCATCTGACATAATATTTTATTTGAGGGATTTTTATCGCCTATGCGTGAATAGCTTATTATCATTATCAAATGCTTGTTAAAATTAATCTGAACATACTTAAGTGAATAAACATGTCTTGATAATATTTATGCAAAATCCTAGTTTATTTTAGTTCCATATTTCATTCTTGTTTGGTTTATTAATTATGTGATCGTGACAACACATCCATAATTATGAACCATGAAATTGACACAAATAAAATAAATCAAAGGCCATGATCATGAGATTTTATAGTGGTTAGTTTATTTAGTGGTTGATAAAATATCCCCGACCTAGCAGATAAACACCTTGAACCTTTTGGGTTTGTTTTTTTACAACTTTCGAACTAACCACCTCTTTTTCTCTTTGGATTGGTTTCATCTCAGCTCCAGCTTGAACCGCCTCCACTAGCTCGGGAGTTCCATCAGTTACATATGCTTTTAAACTCACACTCAGGTGAATGGTAAAAAGGGGTTTACATAAAACAATCCATGGACACATAGTTCTTACATATGAATGAGGAGAGATGTCCCGCATGGCAATAATTAATTTATTAAATAAATTAAAAGGAAACCAATCACATACAAACATATTGTTCTATATCATGATCACCCACATACATGCAATGAGTTACACATTTAACAAAACTAGTATTCAATTCTTTAATCATTCATATTAAGATAAAGTTCACATGAATTGCTTAATTATTATTTTTAATTAACCATTCTTTTTATCGTAATAAATTTTATGAATTTCCTAGAGATTCACATCATTGTACATAAATGCACCTTGGAGGTATCCTAGTGAATAAATGTTAGAATCTACTAAAAATGTATTATATTCACATACTGTCTTACTCTTATGAAATATGGAAAGAAAGATGTCTTAATTCATAGAGTAAAAACCTGTAGTATAATTTATACATGATGTGTAGTTCTTAAAATTACAAAAACATAATGTTTTAACTTTGGGTAATATGGTAAAGTACACGACATGTAGTTTCGACTACACGATGTGTATAACACTCACTATCTGTCCTGAAGTACACACCTAAGGACTCGACTTTTGAAGTGTAATTTGGAAATTTCAGAGTACACGACATGTACAGTAGACTACACACCATGTTGCATCCATGTTACACATTTACTGGTTGGATTTTCCTTATATGGGATACACGGTTTGGCCCCTGACCCTAAGGGACTACACAATGTGTGCAGTGGGCCACATGACATGTAATCTAGTATTCCTATGCCTATATTTCCAGATCAACACACGATGGATAATTAAGTATACCACAGGCAATAAATGCACTCTACTTTTGTAATTTCCAAATTACTCCCGATGCGCTGAACACGACTACATGGAATGTAGTCCGGATTACATGGCATGTATTCTAGAGAACAAAAAATGTAATTCTGAACACATGGAGTGTACTTTCATGTCACCTAGGCAGAATCATTGATTCCTCTTAATAAGATCTCCATTTTAATTTTAATATCAAAATCAATTCTTACTATGAAATCTACAAAAAATGAAAAGTGGGAGAATAGATATTGAAATGAGATTACAAGAAATATTAACCTCAAATTGAAAAACATAATTATTAAACAATAAATAATCAACAAATTATTTAAATAATTATAAACTATTATGTAATCCCTTTGATACCACTTGTAAGTTCTGGGTACAGCGAAAGCATAACTGGACCGATGCCCAAATTTAATATTTACCATGATCAATGATTACTCTGGGATGAATATGACGATGAATGCAAAACACCACATGATAGAATCAAATATTTAGATAAAGAATGAAGAGGCCTGAAACCATTAGATAGGATCTTGTACATCATGTTTATATCTAATTTAATTAATTTTATTATGAAAACAATACCTGGATCTTTATTAAATTCTTCCTTGATTATTTTGATCATTCGGAGTGACCCTTCCAAAGTGTCTCATTGTGCTTTAGGGGATCCAAACTAGAATCCCTCTAGCGGTGATCCACTTGTTCTCCGATGGCCTCTAAGAAGCACCACTCATTCTCCGAGTGTTAGCATGGTAAAGTGAGTGTCTTGTGGGGGTCATTATTGATCACTTGTTTTTCAGTTTTAAAGAGTGTCTCTCATTATTGAGAGGGGCATGAAAATGATTCTAGAGAGAAATCATTTAGATCAACAATTATCTATTCACTAGTAATTCCATTCGGTACATAGCACAATACACGTATGTGTCTATTTATCGACATCGGGCTTCAGTTACAATATTTAATTCCATAATAGAAATTAAATACATTCGTAACCCTTTTTAAAACCCATGACTTTAATAATAATACCGTGTCATTATTTATGGTGTGCTAGCTTGTGTAAAAAATAAAATATAAATAAAATTCCATGTCACAAAATAATAGAAACATTATAATTATTTTAACTTGTGACAACTAATTAAATAATTCTTTACCATCTTGAGAATAATTATTTTACTATAGGACTGTTCTTGGTCCACTAGAACTCCACTTACATTTATTGAACACTGAAATAAATAAATAATTTATTTTTTATATATAATAAATATTTTATTTAAACACTAGTTAGTAAATATTTATTAAATGTTCAATAAAATAAATAAATATATTTTTCCCACAATCCAGTGAATAAATATTTTTTTAATTTGTGAAATCACTTTATCATGAATAAAATTTTACAATACCTTGAGAATAATATTTGTTCCATTAATTAAATTCAAATAGGATTTAATCAAGACCCCCCAAAAACACTTATTGTGTGACCCTCTAGGATTCTTTCCCTTTAGAATTAGGCGGGCTTGCCTAAAGTCCAAGAGTACTATCTAGCAATGGGCTAAGGCACCCAAGAGAAAGAACATAAATTCATAAAATTAATATCCACATATGAATCCCTAATGTGTAATATAATCCCTTTATCTCAATATTTCATCAAGCGTGATTCATGATAGTTTCATTAACCTTTATGCTTGATATGTTGTTCTTTGAATACTAGAAATGAACTCCCCATTACACTATGAACATGAAATTTTGTGGGACTGTTCTATTTCAATCAAAGGGCTGAGATATCAACTATAACAAATGGAAGGGATAAATCCTTCCCCGACTTATCCATTAATAACATATCATTCATGATGGACCCAATGTACCATACTTCCTACCAACTATATGCCTTTCAATTTGCATCAAAAAATCAATATTCATGAGTCATGAAATATATATTAATTATAATCTTAAAGTCTAATGATCATTACACACACACTCTTATAGGGATATCCAATGACACCAAAACATGCAGAATACCTACTCGTGGGTCTATTTCCATAATCTCCCATCCTGGATATTACCAAGTGTAAACTTTATTAGATGAAGTCTCATATTCTTACAAGTACTCAAACTCGTCGGTCTATATAATATGTGTTCTATTATAGTTTTTCATCCAACTACAAAACTATATTTAATAAGATGATCATAGAACTTCACGGTTCACATCATAATAAGGTACTACTTTGTCATTGTCAATGAGACAAATAATCCATGAAATTATAATACTATAGTCATGTGGAATAGTGAAAAATATGTAATAAGATGTTCAATATGTAAATATATTAAATATTTATGTAATAAAAGTATGAACGGTTGGATCTAGGTCACCAAATATTACATTTCTCAACTGATCGGAAAGGTGGGGGGATGAATCATTGGAGACTGGTTTTTATATTTTGATCAATTTAAATCAAATTCTATGACTTATTAAATTTTTATCAACTCGAATTTAAATTCTTATCCCTACACATAATAAAAGAAAATGAAATACCAATAAACTATAGGACTTTTACCAGGTTTGACCCATTTATAGTGTACATACTACATTTTATGGCTAATTAGTCTCCCAAGACTCATATTCTTCACTATATGCCCAACAATTTACTATATTATGAAATTATAATAACATAAAATTATAATTTTTTTTTGAATCGCACCAATTGGAATAGATTCACACTAATAACATCAAAAAATTGTAACATGAGTGATAATTATCTCTCAGATGGTTTGATTGATTCAACAATAACAGATGATGATATACTTCTATAATCCTATCATATATTCATGAATAACTTTATCACTTCATGAAAACACTGATTTAATTCTTCTACATGACACTCAATATTATACATATTTAACTAATATCTCAATATTAGATAAATAGAGATAATGTAATCTCAAATATAGGATATATGTTCTATCCTTTTCAGATTTTTGACAATTAGCTCAGTGATAATTAATTAGTATCATCCTCAAACTACTCCCAATATTTGGGGGATTCATAATGATATAGAATTAAAATAATTCCCAAAAATAATATTTTAAACAAAAAATTCTTGTTTGATCTATCAATATAATTATACACCATGATCATTTATTTTCCTTATTTACATAGACTCAATTTTCATGTAGCACAGTATTAGAATTTCATATAATTTTTATTAAATAACTATCTTAAACATAATTCAGAAAATAAAATTTTATTATTCCTTCATAATTAATTGGAAATAAAGAATACATCATATGACTAAAAAAATCTCGATCCTCCTAAAATTAATTCACAAATAATTCCTTTCTGAAATTACAAAGGAACAGATTATCCACATTTAATTAAATTATCTCGAAAACTTCTTATTCATATAACTAAAATGAGAAATAGTTTTTTACCTCTGAAATCAGAAGTATGAATATCCAAACTCAAAATCTCATCTTGAATAATTTCAAAAAAAATTGAAAATTCATATAAGAGCAAAAAACTGGTGAAGCATCATCACATTAATATATATGATAATTTCTTTGTGTTTTTTTGTTGAAAATGATAAAATTTAAATAATATAAAATATATATAGATTACTTTAGTTTGATACTTAAATAAAATAATCAAATATTGTCTTTATTGATTTATCACATGAAATAACATGCATCACATTTTAAATGTGATGTTTTAATATTTGAATATAAGTTTCATCATCAATAAATTTTCCTTTTATAGGATAATAATTTTTGGAAACCAAACTCTTCAATAACCAGAATTATCAGGTTTTTTAGATTCTGTAATGACTCATACCCTCTTTTATAAGATAAATAATTGATACTTAATAACACATACACAACACCAGAAACCCTTATACAAAGATGTACTTTCTTGAAAATGAATCCTGTAAATATGGGAAATGACTCATACACACATCCAAAACACACATAAAAATAGAAAAAACCCACTTTAATAGGTCCTTTTCATAACTAAAACTCAATAAGAACTCTATTATTTCTCAAATAAACATACAAATGATTTAAATGTTTGTCAACATTTCTATAATCATCTTAAGAACATCTCAGTTAGCTTTAATGCAAAGCCTTGATATTTTAAAAGAGGAATATATTATTTGATTGTGCGTGTGACACATAAATAAATATATGAAATGAATGTAGCACCCTAAGAATCTATTATATATTTATTTTTAAGTAATTTCATTCCATTTGAGTGATTTCGATGCACACCAAACAATGTTTAACCGAAATGTGATATTCTATGAAAATACAAAAATTATAAAATAACCAATATAACGTAGCTATTATGTTTATGGGTATTAATAAAACTAACTAAATTATTAACATTATATTTTTTAAATAGGTATAAAATAAATTCAATGGTTATCTATTGATCATAAATAAAATAAGAACTATTTAGAAGAAAAAGATATGTTTTCTAGAAAACCATATTTTTCTAAAAGAGGGTTTCATCATGCCTTGCAATAATAATTTAAAATAATTTTGACCCATTTTAGAATAAATATATGAATAAATAAACTTAATATTTAAAATATTAATGTAAAAATTATCTTTGGGGTGAATTGTTTTAAATTTCACGATATGACTAATTTTTTTATGAACAGTTAAAAATATTGATTTTTATTGAAAACTTTATTTTTTATTTAAATTATTTAAATTTTAAATTATATTTAAAATAGGGTTAAAATGTATTTTTAGTTCAACTATATTAAAATATAACTTATTTTGGCCATTTTAATCAATTTTATATAGAATTTTGGTAGAAAACCCTTTTAATATTTTGAAATATTTTTCATTGTAAAGACCGTTTTTTCAACACATATATAGGTTTAATTTTAAGATATATTATTCAAATTATGTGAATTGAATTTTAAAAAATGGATTCCATATTTGGAATAATCATTATATATATTATCTAATATTGTGAACATAATCTTTTATCATAATGAATAGTGAAGGTAGTAAACATTAATTGTAATGGTTAAGTTAAAAATGAGTTTATTATGGGGTAAAATAATGAAAGTAAGGGTTAAAAAGGACATAAAAGATGTCAAAAAAACATTTTATGATTATATGTAGACTATATAGCCTCTAGTATTTTATAATTACCCATTTTGGAGATGTTTCTCATGAAAAAAACGTAGTTATCACTTTACCTTTTCAAAACATCCATATGTTCCCTCTCTCCCACATATAAAAGGACACCCACTCTCCAATCATCTTCAAGCATCCAAAAACCTTTGGTTTGATCAATAACTACCTAAATATATCTCTAAATTTCCCAAAAAATCCTACATCCCTTATTTTAATTATGAATTCCTCTTAATAAGTCTTTCAGTAGAAACATAAGAGGCTTTCAGAAGAAGAGTTAAAAATTTAAACCTGCATAGTTGTTTTAATTTTTCTTCCACATCATTTATGTAAAATTATGCTATGAGTATATATTAAAAAATATATCCCATATAGACTAATATTAAGTTATTTTAATTTAATTACCAATATCCATATCCATTTACATCAACTGCGAAATGAAGCTATCGATCCTGTGTATGTCGAGCCTCCACATCAAGAACCAATGTAATTTATTTTCCATGATCACCATTAAAGAATGAATATAATGATATATTTAACAAATTTATATTTTATTTATAAAATTATTATACTTCTATAATTATTTTATCACAAATACCTTATTACATTCCATTCCTTTGGGGATAGGATAACATCACTCATGTGTACAGAGGACTACCACTTTGCAAATACATGCTATTAATTTTTCACCTACATGTTACATTGGTGGTAAAGATAGATTTAATGAATATATGATATATTTATAACATAAAAAAATTACAAATATAATATGAGATGTAACTTCGTGACTACTTATTCTTTGAAAAACAGTAACGTCTCTCTTGCAAATGTGTGGATTACTACCTCCATATAGAGATGCGAAATGATTTTAATTTTATTTCTAAATAGAAGATAATAAGAATTTAATTGATTAATATAAAGGATATATATGGAATAATAATTATTTTAATGGTTAATTAATATTTATTTTAATTTAATTCCATTTTTCGAGAAAATAGAAATGACGTTCCTGCATATATAATTCCTAGCATCTCGATTGACATTGTAAGGAATTTTCTATCGTTATTTGTTTTGTAATACTATAAATATAAATATAATTAATATATATGATAATTAAATATGGTTTTAAATTACGGATTAGATGTAACCATGCTCAATGAAATTGATACAAAACCACTAATCCAAAACATATATAAAAATTGAAGCAATTATCACAGGAAACATTGATTTTAACAAATAAATGTTAATAAGATGGTAATAAAATATAAAAATTAAATCATATATGGTATGAAGTATATGTGTATTTTTCTTTAATTTATTTAAAACAAAATATACATATTATATAGTATTTATATAAACTTGTTAATAAAATCGGATCTGATGTACGAGTTTCTCGTTTCACTTTTAATTATATGAGACAACTTCTATATTCACTACTTAGTTGTTTTGTGTGGTGCATATACTACCCATTTTATTTATTATATCATGAATTCCTTTATATAAATGGTATTTAATTTCCCTATTTATGTTCTTTCTCACATGTGGATTATGATTCAAAAGTTACCAAATTGTTAATGGTATATTTTACAATCTCATTGTTTATTAGGATTGTTTAATATTATGTTTCCGATGATGAAATATTATGATATATCACTCAATAAACCCATTATTTTCTTCTCATCTAGTTATTCATGATATTTTAATGTAATATTACAATTTTAACTGCGTTTTTCAGAAAATTATTTTGATAATGTTCTTAATATAATATGAATATATTACACTCTTAGATTATAAATCATTTGTTATGAAACGTTGTTTTTTGAAAATGTTTTTATCATTTTGAAAATTATTTCCTAAAAATATTTGTTCCCATTATTGAATTTATGAAATCTTTGTTCGAATGGAATATTCATGTAATTTTCCATACAATGAACATTGGTTTTTTTCTAAATATGTGAAAGGAATATTTGTTTTAAAATGTAAAACATGTAAAATGTTTTTTTCCATAAAGAAAAATATATATTTTATTACATATTTTTTTGTTTAAAAAGTTATTTTCGACAAAAATCATTTTAAAAATATTATTTGAACTTTTACTTATAAAAATATCTTCAAAGTCATCAGGTTAATTTTCTCAAGAATGTTTTTAATGTAATTTCGATGATACTTTTATTCATCAAATACATATTACATGTATTAATCTTATGAAACATGGGCATATGTTTTATTGATACCAACCTAATAATTTATCATGGTTATTTAGGATCAGTTTGACTACAAGTGTATAATTTTATTACTTTTCACCTTATTACTCAGAATGTTGTGTGATTATGTTTACTATTTGGGATAAATATTAAAATTCCATAGGTTAGTTTTTATATAAAAAATGTTTATATTGATTATGTTTCATATTTTTAATATAATAAATGAATTGTAATTATTATGGGATGGGTGGGACCTAGAATTACATATCCCCTCAAATCATCAGTAGGTCTCATGAGACAAATCAGTTTCCATATTAAATCAGTTTCTAACCATTGTTTTAAATATTAATGTGAAATGTCTTAATAGTAAGTTTCAGATGTCCTGTATTATGAATTACCTCATTTGGAGATATTATATTGATGTTAATTTAATTTTTAAATTATTTAGAATATCCATGTTTAATTTTAAAGATCATGGGATTATTTATATGGAATTATATTATCATTGGTTATTCCTACCATATTATTCTCATGTAATTGATTAAATTAAACGTTTTTTACTCATGTAAATTTTGATATTGATTATGATTATTTATTCAAGATTGATTACACTGTATACTTACCCATATTGACCATCTGAGATCATCGCTTTCATATGTTTTATATTCCCCAAGATAGAAGTATTTTTTTTTGTAATGTATATTCAAGGATATGTTAATGGGATGTATGGAATTATAAAATAAAAACTTTGTGTATTTTAGATTTTTAGTTATGATTTTAATTTTATATATGTATCTTGTTTACCAATACTACTAAATAATAAAATCCTTTTGTATGTGATTCCTTGTATCTTATACCAGTGTAATAAAGAAAATAAAAATATTGGGATACTACTGTCGCGGTCTGTATAGTTGGTATCATTGTTAGTTTAGGAGGATCCTTAGGAACTAGATTTAGGAAATAATATATTAATAAACTTATCACTAGGATAAAAATTGAGGATAATTATATAAAATTATCAAATTATTTTCTTATGTAAAGATTATGTTTTTTTCATAGTAATTGATCCACCTCTTAATACTATAATTAAATGTGGTTTTGGAATAGATGTTCATAGGGGTAATATATATTAACAAATGAAGGTCAATATCGACTCAAGCATTACCTGGTACTAGAAAATGGGCATTAATATAGACCAGGTTTGATACTCCCAATCGATATGTTATGGGTAATTGAAATTTTATTTACAAACCATTATTTATGATTTGAAAATATTTTTATGATTTGAAAACAATACCAAAGAATCTTGGTTTATGATTATGAGATTAAAATTGCATAAGAGATAAATAATAAATGACATAACAAAAAAAGATAAATACAACAACAAAAATAAATTTCCCACACTAAATATAAAACAACACTTGCATGTATAGGTGATTATACATGTATACACAAGAATAATACTAGAAGACATAAAAATGAGTAAAATACCATGTGAAAGCTCCACATGAATCATGAGTACCAATTCAGTATAGTGCTCCTAACATCCAACTACAAATGCACAACACAAGGAGTAATCCATGGACCAACGAACAAGAGATCTAATCAGGTACCTCAATGTAGTGGAAGCCTGAGAAGGGTGTGAGATATAATAAGTAAGACACAACCACTGATGTCTAATTCATAATCATCTTTTTTAATATAAAATGAAACTATGTGCCAATAATAATAAATTCAAGGCAATAAATAAATAAATAAATATTCTGGATCTAGTTCTTCAAGGGAGAAACGAGTGACTCTACTAGATTTTTCTAAATAAAAATGCATCTAAATGGAAAGAAACCTATGAAAATATATCATGGTTTTAAAATTCAGTCATTATAAAATTGTTATATAGATATGGACCAAACCTAATAATTTTATTTAACATGGAGGTTCTCTCCCCATAAAATTATCTGTGCATTCCTTGTATTTCAAATAAAATTTATTATTAGAGTCTAACCAGAAGCACCCTGAGCCCATTTAAGTGTATTTTTTGTCAGTGTGGATACTCAAAAGGGGGGGGGGGGGGTGAATTGAGTTCCAATTTAAAATTTCTATTAAAAAATTTCTATTAAAATCCCAAATTTAAAAACTAGTTAAACTATAGTGAATTTTTTAAACTGTAAAGGTTCAATTAGATTCTCAGAAGATTGATTAGGTCTCAGTTAATTTAATAAGAGGATTAAATTATCTTTTGAAACTAATCTATTGATTTACAAAAGTTACAAACACCTTCTAATTTAACTATCATAGTAACAATAAAAAAGATTTGTATTTCTATGTAAATAGTAGCTGAATACAAAATATATAATATAATTTAAACTTAATCTAAGATGCACAACAAATATAACCAAGAAGTTCGGTCTTAAGCCGAGACTTAGTCCTCTCAAACAATTTATGTAAATTTGATCCACTCCCTGGATCATGGAAAACAACAGTACAAAGACAGTTCAGGTCCTAAGACCTCTACCACATTTCTACATGGGAAAAACAATAGAAACAGCTCTCAGGCTGTCCAGTTCACACTTGACCTCTTTCACAACTCACAGTGGGATACAAGATGGTGTAGAAAGTTTGGTGTGAGGATTTAATATCCTCCAGTTCAGCATAGGAGACATTGTTTATCTAGAGTAGATAAATGTACACACACACTGCTTAAAATGTTAACCAAAGGGATACAACAGATGAAAAAATAGAGTTTAGAAAGCTCTGTGAAATTGCAGATATTCTCTGGACTCATTTTGATGTTGCATATGTAAGTCAAGTATTTTATGGAGAGGATGACTCAAAACAGAGTATCGTTGTTCTTCTCAGCTACAGATATTCATACTTGTCCATAAAATTTTCAGTAAGGCACAACTACTCGTTTTTGTGTTTGTTCTAGGTGAAAGATATGCTTGAAGCTCTTTAGTTTTCACTGGTGTTCTTCATGTTTTTCTTATGTTCCATGGGACTTCATACACTTGCACCTTCTTTCGTGTGATGTTCTCTTTTTGTTCAGATCTCTATTTTTCTACTGCAGATCTTCTTTTTTATTCCTTGAGATCTAGAAAAAAGAATGATTACCTTTCTATAGGTACGAGGTATGGTTTCCGGACATCCAACAACCAACATTAATTAATAGAAGGTGAATTTAACTACGAAAATATGACCGTTGGAATTAAAAGGGTTAGTAGAACGTTCAAAAAAATTTCATGACTATCAGTGAGTCATGAGATCGGTAAGTCATTTTGAATTAGAATCGATATCGGTAGGTAATTTGATCAGCATCGGCTTCGGTAGGTCATTTGATCAGAAAAAGTTTTAGTAGGTCATTTGATCAGCATCGATTTCAGTAGGTCATTTGATCAGCATCCGTTTCGGTAGGTCATTTGATCAGCATCAGTTTCGGTAGGTCATTTGATCAGCATTGGTTTCAGTAGGTCATTCGTTCAGCACTGGTTTTGGTAGGTCATTTTATCAGCATCATTTTTGACCATTATTATCGGTGCGACCGTTCTTCAGCGGTGTGACCGTTGTTCATCGGTTCGACCTTTGTTCATCAGTGTGACCGTTCTCATCAGTGAACTCGTTCTCATTGATCTGACTGTTGTTTATCAGTGTGACCTTTCTCATTGGTGAGACTGTTCTTCATCGGTGCGACCATTCTTCATCGGTGCGACCGTTCTTCATCTGTGCGACCGTTCTTCATCGGTTTTAACTAACGGTGACTCAAGAGAATAACTAACGGTGAGTCAAAAACATGGAATACGCACCATGTGTCTGTTCAAACTAGAACACTTCCACGTCAAGAAAAAACCCTAAATAATCATAGATAAACATACGTAGGAATGATTAAACATATATAAACGCATTTAGACGAGATTTTTGATTATTAAAATAACCATCTCACAGAGGGTTCAACAATCTTCCATGTTTTGATAATCAAAAATCCATGGCATAAATGAAGAGAGAGGAGAGGATATAACATTTAGTATTCTCCCACTATGTAAAAAAAATATATAAACAAATATAAACTAATCATTAGAGAATGCACCAGATCATGAAAAAAGTGAGAGTATATCAACATAGCATCATGTATTCATTTATATAAGTAGTCATTTGTCCTTGTTTATATATATATTATTTTCACCCCTTTATCTATATATTCATATAGAAAAGTAGTCATCATTTAAGCAGTCATCATTTCTCCCCCTTTGGGATTAGAAAAAAAAGAATGGTCCATTGAAATGACCCCTGAAAAAGGTACAAGAAAAAGAAACACATAAAAGACACCCTATCAAAAATGATATGCATTGATACTTCTTGGTATGTAGAGGAGATTTTCCATTGGAAGATGATGGAATGGATGGACCAGAGGGTGGCTTGGTGGAAGGTTGATCTGGCCAGATGGAGAGAGGAGGCAGGACAACTCTGACAGGAAGTAGAGTGGGTGCTAAAGTGACTTGTTGTAGACTAGAAGATCTTGTTGATGGAGGCTGCTGAATGACAAGACGAATATTGGAGAGAGAATGAGCAACTGATAACTAACTAGGAGCAACAATGGATGGACTGAGAGGCCCAGTAGTAGAAAAAAAATTGCCTTAGCTTTCACATGAAGATAGGGTTTGAGTAGATTGATAAAATCTTGAATGACTTCACCACTATATTTCATGGCCTTCTCAAAATAAACTTTGTTTTGCATGAATCTCGCTAGAGTAGGAGTAAAATCTTTAAACTGTTGTACCTAAGCCTTAATGGCTTGAGTGACTGGAGGAAGCCTCAAATTTTTAGCCAAGACTTTAAAACGATGGTTCAACTCATGTTTGGTATAGATTTTAGATAAATAGTGATCCACCTTTTCATTGATATCTTTCTGAGCCTGAGTAGCATCAGCCGAAGAAAGCATCACCATATTGTGAATATAATCACTGTTTTCTTTCATATTTTTCAAGGATTCCAAATCCAAAATCTGTCCAAGTGCTGATAACTCTTCTTTTATAACATCTTTTAAGGTATTGATCTCATGACCAGTAATATTGGTCACTTTGGAAGAGCTAGCTTGAGAATCAAACTGAGTTATCTCAGCCTTTAATTTTCTCAAATCTGACTTCTTCGGATGTTCTATCAAATTTCTTAGAACTTCCATCATACCAGTGATGGTTGATCTAAATTATACTGAATGTGATGCTCTGTCATTGCCTAAATCCTTGAGTTCTTGATTTAGAGAAGTAAAGTTCCTGCCAATAAACTCACTAGTATTGTACAGGTCTGGCTTGATAATACATACCACTCTTTGAGTTATATCATCCATAGTAGCCTTAGATAAATTCACAGTAGCAGGAGCAGGAGCATGAGATAATTCCTCTTTCATTATCTCTCTAACTACATGGAGCAAATCATCTTTAAATCTATCTAAATCCGATCAAGAAACTGAAGAACCAAGTCTCTCTACTACCATTTGCAAAGACTCAGCAGCTACTGTAGCCTTAAATGAAAGGATTTCCCTTTCTTTATGCACCCTTTCTTCTTCTTCCTCTGAATAATCCAGACCTAGAACTGCAAGACCGAGATTTTCTTACCATTCATCCTTACCAAATGTTTTTCTTAGTCTTTACAAAATTAGATTTACCCTAATTTTCATGAGAGGCTTCCCCATCTAGATCAACCACTGACTGTAATGTCATTTCAGCCTCAGGAACAGTTTTTTCTTCAACTCGTTGAGGTTGTGGATCAGCTCGGATCACATTTTGACAATCCATTGGTTGAGTATCAGCATCATCATCATATCCACCACCATCATCATCATTATCATTATCATCACCAATATTTCAATTTCCATCATCATTATTTACTGAATTTTCATTTGAACTATCTTTACTGCTAGATTCATACTCCTCAGAATTTGATTCTTTAGTTTTAGATTCTTCTTCATCACCTAGGAGAGGATCTGAATCTTATAACTAGAGAGGTGGACTAGCTGGTCCGAATTCCATTCTTCTTTTCTTAGGACTTACTATATCAGGATCACTCCTATCATCAGGAGGTGACTTAGGTTCCTTTTTAGTATCCACATCATCTTTAGCCTCAGATTCCCTTGTTACTTTCTTACATGACTCTCCAATTTCCTTTGGATCATCTGTCTCCTCTTCCTCATCAGAATAAACAACTTATTCATCAGGTATTAAACCAGGATCTCTCATCTTTTTTGGTCTCTTAGGATGGTCAGAAGGACTAAAGGAGTCATACAATTTATCTTTATCAGCAACCCATTCATTCTTCCATGGATTCCAGTTGAATTTCATTCTTTTTTAGATATCCTTGTTAACACAAAATCTGCTACTGGATGAGATACACACATCTCTTTCTTCAACACAGCCCAAAAACATTAACATAGTAGATATTTTCTTAGAGTATAACAAGGTTGTAGCTTTCTTAGATGGCTTCACCATCTCAGTAAAATGGATAGTAATATATCTACCCAAGTTGATATTATCATCATTTATCAATAAAAACAACAGGAAAACATCCTGATACATCATAGTAGAAAAATGACCCTTTCTGGGATGGATTTGGTGCTAAATAATCTTTAACAAATTCCTACTCTCACAATCTAACTCAGTAGCTGTTATTCTTATGGATTCTGAATTGCCAATCAGCATCTCCAGAGATAGATCATATGAAAAATATTCAGTGGTAGGAGGAATATTACTAGAATAATCCCCAAATCTACCTTTATGAGGTACTCCCAAACACCCAATCCACTACTTTGAAGAAAAAGAAATATTTTTCCCTTTGACTACAGAAGATAATCTTGCAGCTTCTGCTCCATCTAATACAATGCTCAAATTAAAATAAAACTAATGCACTAGATTTGGATAGTATACTCGGCTGTTGTCATAGAACCAGCTTTTCAATCCTAGCATCTCTAAAACTTTTAAAAGAGAAAAAATATTGGACAACACCCATTCAAAACTTACTTCCTTTTTAGCTGTAACCACCCAAGTTTCCAACTCTGAGTTTACTGACCTTTGATTCATGATGCTCGATTCTCCTCGAGCGTGTTTCATAGGAGGGGAACGTTCATATTCCTTGATTTTTGGATTTTTCTATTCCATTTGGAGGTTTGAGAGGTTTGAATGGTTTCACGGATTAAAAAATGTTCGAGACGTTCAAGAGGTTCATGTTTCAGAAAAAGTAAGGTTCAACGGGAGATGGAAGGTCACAGTTCTTGGGAAAAGAAATATCCACTGGTCATTAAATTTATCATTTAGGGTTAAAATATTGTATATAATGTCGATTAATTAAAACAACTTCATTTTGATAAACACTAAAGGTGTTAAAGACTGTAAAAATCAAACGGTAGCAAAAGATCGGTTTCACAGATCAGTTTCACTGATCGGTTTAACTGATTGGTTTCACTGATCCGTTTCACTGATCAGTTTCACTGATCGGTTTCACTGATTGGTTTCACTTATCGGTTTCACTGGTCTATCATACCTAAATCTTATTTAATGAAGTCTAATCTTTCATAGCTTAAGGGCTTGGTTAAAATATTAGCTAACTGATGTTCAGAGTCAATAAATTCTAGATAAATATCACCCTTTTTATAATGATCTCTCAAAAAGTGATGTATGACATCAATGTACTTAGCCCTAGAGTGAGACAAAGGATTCTTAGAGATAAAAATTGCACTAGTGTTATCACAATTTATAGACACATGTCTAAATTGATATCCATAGTCCAAAAGGGTGTGATTCATCCAAAAAATATGTGCACAACAACTACCAACAACAATGTATTCTTCTTTATCTATAGACAATGCAACATAGTTCTGTTTCATACTACACCAAGATACCAGGGACTTTCCAAAAGATGACATGTTCCAAACATGATCTTCCTATCTAACTTGCAACCGGCAAAGTCAGCATCTGAATAACTTATTATGTAAAAGGATTTTCATTTTGGATAAAACAGACCTAAATTTATGGTATGTTTAAGTTATTTGAAAATCTTTTTAACAACAATTGAATGAGATTCCTTAGGATTAGCTTGAATCTTTCACACTTGCCTGCACTAAACATGATATCTGGTCGACTAGTAGTAAGGTAACGTAAGCTACCAATCATACCTCTATAATTGGTTTGATCAACTGATTTCCCAGTTTAATCATCATTCAACATACATGTGGTAATCATAGGTTTATCACTTCCCTTATTACTATCCAAACCAAAACGCTTCAAAATATCCTTTGTATATTCACTTTGATTTAAAATAATACCATCTTTCTTTTGAAAAACATGAAATCCAATAATATACTTGAGTTCTCCCATTAAACTCATTTCAAATTTATCTTTCATAATCTTTGAAAAATCAGTACATAATGAATTTTTAGAAGATCCAAAAATAATATCCTCAACATAGATTTGTATAGTCAATATATCTTTAGACATTATTTTAATAAAAAGGGTGGGATATGCAATTCATTTAGTAAAACCTTTAGAAATAAGGAATTTTTTAAGTCTATCATACCAAGCTCTTGGAGCCTATTTTAAACCATATAAAGCTTTAGAAATCTTAAAAACATGATTTTGAAAATGGGGGTTTGTAAATCTAGGTGGTTGTTAAACAAAAACAACTTAAATTATAAAACCATTTAGATAATCACTTTTGACATCCATTTGATATAACATGATATTCAGATGAGCAGCATAGGCCAGTAAGATCCTAATGGCTTCTAATATAGCTAAAGGTGCAAAGGTTTCTTCATAGTCTATTCCTTCTTATTGATTGTAACCTTGTGCAACAAGCCTTTCTTTGTTTCTAACTATATTTCATGATTCATCAACCTTCTTTCTAAAAACCCATTTAGTGCCTATGGTCAAGGTGTCCTTAGGTCTTTCTAAAAATTCCCCGAACTTGTTTCTTTCAAATTGATTTAACTCTTGTTGTATAGCCATCACCCAAAATTCATCATTGATTGCATGATTGATATTTTTAGGTTCTAGCTGTGAATTAAAGGCTTGATGTTCAACCTGATTTCTTAGAGAATATCTAGTTTGTGTCCCTCTATCAAGATTACCAACAACAACATCTATGGGATGATTCTTTAGAATCCTAATTGATCTAGTAAAGGTTGGACTAGAAATTTTAGGTTCTTATCTAGGTTAAGATTCATCAGAAGCAGGTTTTGGAACATTTCTTGTGGTCGTTAACTTAACAACAAGGTCTCTATTTTTGTCATTAATGCTCAGAACAAACAAATCTTCTTCAAGATTATCAAGAGAAGGTTTAGGTTTATGTGGATCGGTTTCATCAAATTTTATGTGAACTAATTCTCCCACACACTTGGTTCTCTTATTAAAAACTCTATAAGCATTAATAGTAACTGAATATCCTAAAAATATTCCTTTATCACTCTTGGATGAAAATTTTTCTAGATTATCATTAGTATTGAGAATAATGACTTTAGAACCAAAGAATCTGAAGTAACTAACTATAGGTTTTCTATTCTTCCGCAATTCATAAGGGGTCTTCTTAAGAACAGATCTGATCAAGACACTATTGATAATATAACAAGCTGTATTTACAGCTTCAGCCAAAAAAATAAATAGGTAGGTCATATTAATTTTGCATAGTTCTTGCAATTTTCTAAAGGGTTCTATTTCTTCTTTCTACTACACCATTCTGATGAGGTGTCCAAGGGGAAGAAAAGTTGTGATTATAGCCATTGTGTGAGCAGTAAGATTTAAACTCATGATTTTCAAACTCACGACCATGATCACTTCTCAAGGTCCTAATCTTAAGTCCACTAAGGTTCTCTATAGACTTGGAGTATTTAATAAAATAAGAACAAGCTTTACTTTTATGAGCTAAAAAGTATACCCAAGTATATATAGAATAGTTATCTTCTAAGACATAGACATAGTACTTCTCATTTAAACTAGAAACTCTAGAAGGTCCAAATAAAACCATGTAAACTAACTCGATAGGTTGAGAAGTTGAAACTTCTTTCTTTAATTTGAATGAAAATTTATGTTTCATTCCCTTTTGATATGGATTACAAACTTTGTCAGTTGGGAATTCACATTTGGGTAGGTCTCTAAATAAGTTCTTCCTAGTCGATTTTCTAAGTGAATTAATGTTACCGAGTCCTAATCTTCTCTACCAAATCCAGGATTCTTTATGAAAATCATTTATAAAAGTAATGTTTTGTTTAGCTAAAGAATTCATAGCAATGTCATAAATATTTTCATTTCTTAGGGTATTAAATACAAAAACGTTTTTAGAATCAAATACATCACAATCATCATTTTCAATGTTAACATTGAAACCATCATCAAATAACTGATAAATACTTGACAAGTTATATTTAATCCCATCATCATATAAAACTTTAGAAATTAGAACTGAATTTGTGTTACCAATTTAGCCTAGGCCGATGATCTTTCATTTAGAGTTATCACCAAAGGTGACATGCCCTCCATCAACCTTGATTAAAATTTTAAAGCATGAGTAGTCTCCTGCCATGTGTCTTGAACATCAACTGTCCATGTACCATGTCTTCCTACATGAACTCTTTAGGCTGGTATCTTATAAAACAGGTTTAGATGGAAAATGATTTTGGTACCCAGATTCTCTTGGGTCCAGATAGGTTAGCAGACAAAGCCTTAGGTACCCATATTTGTCTCCTAAGTATCATATAATCTACAGAATCGATATATTTTTAAAGATAAACTTTATTTGATCTATAGCAATGTGAATAAGAAGTTTAAGTATATGAATTTTCATAACTAGAACTTGAAGCATTCTATCCAGATTTAGAAATAAATCTAGTTTTAGTAATCTATCTCTGTCCAGGCTGATAACCTTTTCCAGTGGTATATTTCGATGCCACTTGTTTACCTAACATTTGTGTAAGTCTATGTTTTCCATTAGTGTACCTTTCTAAGTCCTTCCTCAGTTTCTCATTAGACATTTTATGTTCAGCATTTTCCTAATGTAATTGCGCATTATTTTCTTTATCTATATCAAGGTCAGATTAAACAGAGACTGTTAAAGGATTCTGTTTCTTCAAGGTCTTATATTTGTCCTTAAGCTCATTACAGGTTTCGTCTAGCATATTATAATATTCAAATAGTTCCTCACTAGGCATGTTTTCATATTCAGAATCAGAATCAACTCCAGAATAAAATTAATTCAATGTAGGAGTGTCCAGTGTTACCTCAGATGTGTTTTTCATAAAACACATGTTAGCCTTATGAGAGTCTTCATCCTTAGTAGAATCAGAATCACTTGAAGTGTCTTCTGAAGCACTCCATGTTTCATTCATTTCTTTCTTATACTTATTGTCCTTATAGTCATATTTCTTTTTGAACATTAAATATGGACAGTCATCCTTAATGTGTCCTTTCCTTTTGCAGTCATAACATACAATCTCATCCCTCTTATCAAACATCTTCCAATCATTCTTCTAGTGACATTTGTTGTCATATTTACCTTTGTAGTTTTATTTTCTGAAGAATTTCTTTTTATTATAGAACTTATTTAATCTCATGGCTTTCTGAGCCATCTCTGCATCACTGTCAGATGCAGTATCATCACAACTCGAGCTTTCAGTAGGCATGTGAACTTTATCCTTATCCTTTATCTTTGAGGTAGTAGACTTAAATTCCACTGACTTTCTTTTAAGTTCATCGTCTTCCTCTTTGTTTACTTTAAGATCTTCCTCGTACATCATTAGCTTACCAATAAGCTCCTTAACAGGTATAGAACCAATATCATAGGATTATCCAATTGAAACATATGTTCCTATCCATTTTTCTGGTAGACACCTCAATATCCTCATGATTTGTTTCTTTGCTGTAACATCCTTTCCAAGTGAGCTCATAGTGTTGCCAATCTCATCAAACATGAGATACATCTCAGAGATAGGTTCATCCGACTTCATTTTAATATTATCATATTTAATAGTGTAAGTGTTTAATCTCATTTATTTAACATTGGTTGTTCCTTCATGAGAAAAACCTAAGGTATCCCAAATTTCATTGGATGTTTTCAATTAGATAGACGATTAAATTCTTCATCGCCTAAAGCATAGTACAAGTCGTTCATAGCTTTACAGTTATTGTTATAAGCAATTTTAGTAGGTTCATCCCAAGTAGTTCTTTCAGTGTCTGGAATCTTATATTGAGTTTCTATAGTAGTCCAGATGTCTAATCCCATACTCTCTAAGTGAATATTCATTTTATGTTTCTAATGGGCATAATTTGTACCATTGAAGAAAGTTGGCATGTTGGTATCAGCACCTTCTAGTGTATTATCCATAACGAGATTTTAGAAAATATTTATAAAGAGATAAAATTTACAACTAAAAGAAATTTAAGATCTTTAGCATGCAACTAAAATCAAAGTTGAAAAACAGAGTATTTCGAAAATCCTATAACAAAAAACCTTCCTCTAATACCAAATGTTGGTCGGAGTGGATACTCAAGAGGGGGGTGGATTGAGTTCCAATTAAACATTTCTATTAAAATATTTCTATTAAAATCTCCCAATTTAAAAACAAGTTAAACTGTAGTGAATTTTGTAAAACTGTAAAGGTTCAATTAGATTCTCAAAAGATTGACTAGGTCTCTGTTAATTTAATCAGAGTATTAAATTAGGGTTTGAAACTAATCTAATGATTTAGAAGAGTTACAAACAATTGCTAATTTAACTTTCAGAGTACCATTAAAAAATATTTGTATTTCAAAGTAAATAGCAGCAGAATGAAAAATATATAATATTCTTTAAACATAATCTAAGATGCACAGTAGATATAACCAAAGAGTTCAGTTTCATGCCAATAATTAGTCCTCTCAAATAGTTTATATAAATTTGATCCACACCTTGGATCATGGAAAACAACAGTACATAGACTATTCAGGTCCTAAGACCTCTTCCACAGTTCTACATAGTAAAAACAATAGTAACAGCTCTCAGGCTATCTAGGTCACACTTGAACTCTTCCACAACTCACATGGGATACAAGAAGGATTAGAATGTTTGGTGTGAGGATTTAATATCCCCCAGTTCAGCTCAGGATATAGTGTGTATCTAGTGTAGATAGATGTACACACACACTACTCAGAATGTTAAGAAAAGGGATAAAACAGAAGAAATAATACAGTTTATAAAGCTCTGTGTATTTTCAAATATGCTCCGGACTCATTTTGATGTTACAGATGGAAGTCAAGTCCTTTCTGGTGAGGATGAATCAAGACAGAGTATCGTCGTTCTTCTCAGCTACACCTATTTAGACTTGTGCATATGATTTTTAGTAAGTCACAGCTACTTGTTTTTGTGTTTTTCTAGGTGAAAGATCTTCTTGAAGCTCTCTAGTTTTTATAGGTGTTCTTCAGGTTCTTCTTATGTTCCGTGGGACTTCATACACGTTCACCCTCTTTCATGTGTTGTTATCTTTTCGTTTAGATATCACTTTTGTTACTATATACCATCCTTTTTATTCCTTGAAATTTGGAAAAAAGAATGATTACCTTTATACAGGTATTATGTACGGTTTCAAGACATCCATCAACCTACATTAATTAATAGCAGGTTCATTTAACTAAGAAAATATGACCTTTGGAATTAAAAGGTTTAGTCAAAAGTTCAAACAGTTTTCATGACTATCGGTGAGTCATGAGATCGGTAAGTCATTTTGAATTTGCATCAGTATTGATAGGTCATTTGATCATCATCGGCATTGGTATATCATTTAATCAGTATCGGTTTCAGTAGGTCATTTGATCAACATCGTTTTCAGTAGGTCATTTGGTCAGCATCAGTTTCGGTAGGTCATTGGATCAGTATCGGTTTTGGTAGGTTATTTGATGAACATCAGTTTTTGTTGGTCATTCAATCAACATCGGTTTCGGTAGGTATTTTGATCAGCATTGGTTTTGACCATTATCATCGGTGCGATCGTTCTTCATATGTGCGACCATTGTTCATCGGTGCGACCTTTGTTCATCAGTGTGACCATTCTGATCGATGAAACTGTTCTCATCGATCCGACTGTTGTTCATCAGTGTGACCTTTCTCATTGGTGAGACCGTTCTTCATCGGTGCGACCATTCTGCATCGGAGCGACCGTTCTTCATCAGTGCGACTATTGTTCATTGGTGCGACCGTTGTGCATCGGTGCGACCGTTCTCATCGGTGCGACCGTTGTTCATCAGTGCGACCTTTCTCATTGGTGAGACCATTCTCATCGGTGTTACCGTTCTTCATTGGTGTGACCGTTCTTCATCAATGTGATCGTTCTTCATCAGTGCGACCATTCTTCATCGGTGCGACCGTTCTTCATCGGTTTTAACTAACGGTGACTCAAGAAATTAACTAACGGTGAGTCAAAAACATGGAATACGCACCAAGTGTCTGTTCAAACCAGAACACATCCAGGTCAATAGAAAACCATATATAATCATAGATAAACATATGTAGACATGATTAAACATGTATAAACACATTTAGACTGGATTTATGATTATTAAAATAACAATCTCACAGAGGGGTCAACAGGTATCTAAAATGGATCCCACGTGTCTTTATAGGGTAACTATAAATACACAATACTAGAAGAGTCCTTCAAAGGAGACCCACAAATGGAGACCACTATATCACACTCAACATGGAGTAAAATGAAGAAAACCTCCACATCAATCCCTCGTATTACACATAGGGGTCTGAGTATCAATTGTGAAATGGTTTAACCATTTTTACATCAAAACCATCCATGGGGTACCCCCTAGGGAACCAATATCACTCATAATGAGGTAGAGAATCCTCTTGATTAGACAATCAGAGGAATACTAAGCATCACACCCAGGGTAAAATAAAAAAGTTACCTATGATCTTGTCTTAGGGGTTCTGAATAAGAAACCTAAGTATCAACCAAGGAATAATCCCATATTAATAGCATTTGGACCCATCAAATGAATTTTGTATGGGGTAACCTGAGTATATCTCTAGGTGTTCATGATTCATTTATTCAATTAAATTCAAAAGAGGTAGTCCATCTCTATAAGCATGTTATATTAGAATTCAAGTATAAAGGAAGATATTGAACTGTCTACTTAAGAATGATGCAACACCAGACAAGTATACTCTAAGAGGGCCACACTCATTTATCATTTAAATTTAAATAATAATAATTTCATTCACATAATATGTTATTTAATTCATTAAATAATCATTTCCATTATTAAGGAATACTAAGCATTGGATTAAGTTTTAAGGCCAGAGGGATTTCCCATGGTAGTTATCTATATACATGCAAGTGGTATTAGATAGGCCATTATAACATGAATACCACACACAAATCATCAAATTAATTTAAAATGAGAATGTTACAACCCTTATGATGGTTTTATAATCACTAGGAGATAATATAATGGAGAGATACTCCCTTTCACATTGAAACCAATCAACCCATTACATTTTATAATGAAAATCACTTCAATATAGGGTTTTATTAGAAAACATTATTAAATTAAAGGAATTATAGGAACAAATCCATAAGTTTGGATAAAGTTAATGTATCATAACCTTCAATGATTCTAATTTAATATATACGAGATACAAAAAATTAGGGCATTATGTTTCCTATAATTAATTATCTATTTGGAAAGTATTGCTTGAAAATACTAATGCGCAACCTAACAATTTAATTTTAAATCAACAAGAAAAGAAGGGAAAAGATATAGACCCCATAACTTATACTTATGAAGGTCCAATTTTCTAATATCAGATATTGAATCAAGACTATTTATGAAAAATCGCAGAAACAAAGAAAATACTGGAATATAGGTCAAATTATATTACACCAAAATAGCCTCATGGTGTCTCAAAAGTACTCACGCATCCTACACGGTTCATTTATCTCATGTCAAGAAAAATAACACCTCTTAATGGTGTCCATGGATCCTATGAAAGGGTGACTAAGTCCTACCTATCCCATTAAAATTTAGGATATCTCTTTACTGAGGTCCTATTGTCAAGGGATATACATTTGTACCATATTCTCGATGATCAACGACTGAGGGAAAAAATCCATTGCATAAGGCAAATCGCTCCTTAACAATTTTCCATATGATAAGTAATGAAATATTAAATTTAGAATTTATCTTAGATTAATAAAATTTAATTAATAATTCATAGTATTTAACAAATTCTATATTGTGATGACGCATTATAGACAACATAATGTTCAATCATTAATCCATATTGAATGTACCGAGGACCACCTACCTATTTTGAAGCTTATAAATTTTATTATCAAAAATAATGAAATGTATTGTTAAGGCCTTCCTATGATCTTATAAGAATATAACTTCACTTGACCAGATACCTTATTTTGATGCATCACAATTAATCATCTGTAACATTTTATAATTAAAAAAATTATTTAAAATGGGTAAAATCCCCATCTACACATCAAAAAACCTTTTCGTGCTAGAACCATGACCATCCAACCGTGGGAGGTGCAAAATATAACATAAAAATTAACTTAAGACAAAACCCTAACTTAAAATGCTATGAAAATAATAAATTTAAATTTTTTATAAAAAAATCATAAATGAATTAGTGTCTCGATGAACATATATCAAAATGATGATTGATTACAAGAATATGTTATCTCCAGACGTCCTCTGGCTAATTTGTAAGAATTAACCATTGAAAAAGATAAATGGAACCATCAAATAGTGAAATATATATTTTTGACTTAATCCAAACTCAATTTCATATTTGGGAAGGAAGATGAAGCGATAAGAATAGAAGATATTATAAGGATATGCCATATGATCACACATAGAATCCATCGACTAGCGGATAAAGGAGGTAGTGGGAGCTTCATATGAGCCTTCACTATATGCCAATTCCATTATTAGAAGAAAGGTCTGTTTGTTTGTGTGGTGGGGTGGTGTCATTTTAAATTTTTTAAATAACATTTTTAGAAAATTTCATGGAATTAAACATATAATTACACCCTCAATTTTTGGGTGAAATCCTAGAGCCTTCAAACCGTCCTCATTTACATCCTAAAACTCCCCATCACAACCCATGAAACATATTCGCAAAATTATTGGCCTATTAAAACCTTAAATATCCTGAAACTGTACTTTTAAATATCTCAGTCCCTTGACCTATCCTCTAACATTCGCCTAAACAACTGAAATGTCTATTGAAACGTAAACCATGTCTAAAATGTAATTTTTGGATGATAAATCCCAAAAATCATTATTCATATTCCTGGTTCACCAAACAAAATATCTAAAAAATTAAAATTAAAATTTCCATTGAATTTTTAATCCCAAACAGACATGGGGTGTAAGAAACTACCAACCATTACACTTTTTATCCCCATGATGTATTGGTGGACATCCAACCACATCATCAGAACTATGTGGGTAATCACATCCCACTAAAACTGCAACAACCAATCCTCAAACAACACTCATGCTTCTAAATTACCCCTTAAATCTTAATCATTTTAATAACCTAATCACAATCCAGCACTGAAATTTCCATTAATTCATAATGATGATTATTATCAAAGATCAACTATCCTGAGACACCCCTTTCCTATTTCTAACTGATCATACATACTATCGTGATCCAATCCATAGGTATTATCTCATAATGTAATATTCCAATATAAAATGATCCCTAATATCATAATGTCTAACTGAAACACATCATGGAATGGTCCAATAACCCATCAAATGCATCCCAAACAATGGTTATGACAGGGAGTCAATCCCGACCAGTCACACCTTTAGAATAATGAATTTCAATACTTTTCCATATGACAATACTCAAAATGCTCAAAAACACCCACCATTCTACCCTTAAAGGAAAAGGATTTCCTCTATCTTATTATATCCACCAACGACCCTCAGAAACATTGTAACAACCGAAGTTTTTTAAATAATATTTGTTTCTTTAGAAAATGTGTGTTATACTATATTACACACACAAAACCATATCTATTTTATAATTATCAATACAGTAGTAATATAAGAAACAAATTAAAATGGAAAACATTATAATTGGATCATAAATATAAAATAGAAAATAGAAAATGGGAACATATAGATCAATCTAATCCATTAGAAACGTTACCGCATGACAAATAGTATAGAAATAAGATAAAATATTACCGAACTAGTCAAAAATATAATGAATGATTATAGTGTTTATTTAATTAAATAATGAAGTTGTATTTACAGAGTATAATGGGAAATGAGACCATTGGGATTTTACCATTACAGTACTGTTGGTCAAATATGACAATCTGTCAATAAAAACATTGGAAAATTAGACCATTGAGATATATACCCTTTGGTGAAAATTATAACTTTATTATTACTATTTATAAGTAGTCATTACAAAGGATAAATAATTCATAAAGGATGATTTATATTCTCTACCAATAGAGTTATGTCGTATAAATCCCAAGTGTCAAAAATTTTGGAGTGAGGTAGCATTAATAAGATTTTCCCTAGAATATTCCCATGATGAGCTTCAATATGTAAAGTTAGAATGAAACTACCTATAGGATAATTTCAAGTTAGTGGAAATTACCTATTGGTTGATGATATCTAGGTCTCCTCATGGATATACTTCCATCACAGTCCTTAACCTTATATTTTACATGGTTATTATAAGGGGTTACATGGCTAAGACTTAGCTACAAAAAGTGAAATTTATTTTTATAAAAAAAATTCCACCAATTCCATTTTGAGAATTTTTTTTCGTAATAATATATATGTTTAATTGAGAGAGATGTGAAAAATTGATTTTTCAATTTTACTTAAAAAATATTTCATGTTTTATAATAAACATAGGTACTATAAATAAAATTTATTTTAATGAAATAGTATGTTAAAAACACTATTATTTAAATAGAAATAATAAAATAGTTTAATTACTTACACATATATTTCATATTTAAGAAATTTGTATCTCCCTTAAAACATGTTATTTTTGTAATAAATAAGGATTTTAATTTCATAGTGTAATTTTTTTTATATTTTGAGTATTATTATGATAAAATTAAAACATTTTATAAAACAGCATATCAAAATTCAATTAGTGTGAATTTATTATAATTTTATAAAATACTTTATTTTTCTATGAATAGTAAAAGAAATGTTTGGTTTTTTCTATATGTTTAATGAGTTCATAATTATATCTTAATTATTTAATATATTATTTTCGATACTCCATGATCTACGAAATGTTAATTTATTAATATAAAGTATTTTAATAGATTTTAATAAATTTTCAAACCTGTAAATGTATTTAAAAAGTCTAAAATGAAAGCATTGACATTAAAAACATGAATTCATAAAAGCTTTAATTTTTCATGCCAATAGAAGTTATAAAAAGATGTTTGATTCTATTGGATTTAAATAACATAAAATATATAGCAAATTTTCAAAACCATGGACAAAAACCATCGGTAAGCCAATTTTTTATCATTTTCCACCACCTATATTTCGAAGGACAATATTTTTAAATTATTAAACAAATCCTCAATGTTTACTATAATTACCCACCCATTTATCCATTTATATTCACTCTCAATCCACCATCTATGAAGTAATAATTTTTTTCCTCTCAATTAGTCTACCCAAGGTTTCATCAATCCCCCAAGGATCCATTTCTCAATATATAAGAGTAACTCGTTAAATTAAGTGAAATATCCATCATTTCTCTTAAATTAAAGAACTTATTTTTGTTCATGGATATTAATTGTTATCAGTAATTCATTTTATTACCATTTCCATTATAAAAATACTACCTAATTATGTTTTATCAAGGCTATACCATTTCCCCCTCTTATTTTAAACATCGAAATCTGCATTTTATACCCGTCATGTTGCTGAATTTATGGGTCATAATTTCTCGCTTCTCTTTAAGAAATTGATTTTTTTCATTGTGTGGATACCCAAACTTTTTTATTTTCTATGGTTATTCTCTGTGATGTAAAAATGATTTATTTAATTCAGTTATTTACTTATAATAAACCTATATTCCATTTTTATGGGATAAAAATGATATAATGATCGTGTATTTATAGACATTTGTACACCATGATTTTGAAAAGAAACCCATTATTTATTCTCCATGGGTTTTTAATGAAATAATTTATTCTGATAAATATTGATCACATTAATCAATACATCTGATGGTTGTATAGAAATCCTTATTTTCAAAATTTTTTCATTACATGACATCTCTAGATTACATAAAAATTGTACAAATAGACTCCAAAAAAACCATAATTGGTATAGTTCCTTTGGAAACATGGATACATAACACTGGTATATAAATGAACCACATAATCTCTCACTAGGTTATTTTTGACCAGAAACCTTATTAAATACATCAAATATAGTACATATCATCATAACCTTGTGTAAATAAACATAAAAGTAGTGATCTCAGATTCTCAGTATTGTTAAACAAGGGAGAAATATAAGAATTAACATCAGTATAAGGGTATGAGAATATGAACAAGAAATATAAAAGATTATACCCCGAATATTAAAGATCATAAGATAAATCCGAGAATAATGATTGGAACTTCATAGGATATAATTAATAATTAAATTAAGATCATAACCCATGAAAACATGACATAGGAGTGATACACATATGTGGGGAAAATCATAAACATATAATTATTTCCATAGTAGCCAAGGAATCACTGCCAAGACTATTTTAGGAGTATGGTTCCACTTCCAATAGAATCATAGTAGTATGAGTTCACTACTCATGCAATCTAATAACTCATGTTTTACTCCAATGGATATCATATTTATCAAGGTTTATCCCAATACCATCTTAGTTTGTCTAATGAGATAGAAATCTTTATCCAATGCATTGGAGGGCAATATAGGTGCATCCCATCTCATAATGAAATCATACATACATGTTCTATAAGATCATTAAAAATAATACCATAACCAATGAAATGAAATATGTATCATTAAAATGTAAACATATCACAACCTCTATAAAGTGATGGGTTTCATAATCATTTTATTATAAACATAACCTGTGAAATGATGCGGGTTTCAAAAGCATATAACTAGTGAAAGAGAAACTGAGTTCATAAATGTAATGACATCAAAACATAATCCATTCAGAGAAATAATATGAATGAAAAAATTGAATAATTTCTCAATGAAGGCATGATAAACACCAATGGATTTTATCTTAAATGTAAAATTATTTTGGTAAAACACTTGAAACATAAAAAACCACAAAAAATTTAAAAGAAATAAATTTCATTGAAAATAAACTTGAATAATTTTAAGATAATCACCATAGAAATAATGTGTTATAAAAGCATAAAAATACATTCATTCCATATAATTTAAAAAATATTCTTCTTAAATTTTTGCCCGAAAAGTCAAAAAGTGCTTCATATTGAAAATGAGAGAATGATTTATTCCAAACCATATAATAAAAGTAAAAAATTGGTAAAAATCACTTCAAACATCTAGACGATAATAGTAAAAAATTTATGGAAGAATTTTTAGAAAACATGGACATAGATGATAAATAAATCTCAGTAAATGAATATGTCTAAAAAATCAAGAATAACAATGAGATTGTGAAATTATCCCTCACCTTATGTATTGAATCTCGTTGTACTCACACAAGATTAATTTATAATCAATATAAGTATATTATAAATCTTTTTAATAGGAATATTATTATACATAATCTGATATGTGGTATTTTTATGACCTTATATTACCAATATTTTAACGATCCCATGTTAAAGTTTTACTTCGGGTAATATTTTAGTTGTTCTTCACTATTGTCTAAATTCGTTATATCATTGGTACTTGTAATTATATTAGTATTAAATAATACTTATCACGATATAAATATAATTATATCAATTATATGTACATTGTAATAACTATGGCATAAAGAAGTATGAAATGGAATACACCGATCATGGAGACGGTAAGTCGTACGTATGCATTAATGTTGTTTCTATTTTTAATTGTCATGTTGAAAAAAGTATGTAAATTATAAATGTATATATATGTATTTACATAAATATATATTTAATAATGTATCATGATTATATCATAAATTTAATTTTTTGAATAATATATGTTTTTATAATCATCCTTAAATGGTGAATGTGGACGACGAATCCCATCACGTCGTAGAGACGGTAAGTCGTACGTATGCACATGCGGCGATATGATTTTGTATCTGTAAAGGGTAGAGAATTGGATGGAATATTAATTATATAGAAATATTATTTTTTTCATATTTATTATTTACATCTTTTATATTCATTGTCATACCCAGATAAATAAAGTATACATGGAAGACAGTTTACACCGTGGCGCGGAGCCGACATGTCGTACGTAAGCATGAATGGTGATATTTGTTTTCATAGGATGAGTGAAATGTGGAATATGGTTGTACCAGAGTCAGAAAAAAATATCAGAATATATTATATTCTGAATTTATGAATTTGTTATTGACGAAACAAGGAAATATGAAGTAGAATAAGAAAAGAACATTGAAAGAGGTGAAAAAACAATTACCTCTTTCTCAGATATCTTCTTTTTATTTTCCCAAAAGGAATCCATAAAAGAGATTTATTCAAAAATTATATCCTCTAGGATGTTGGGAGGGATGTTGGGAGACGAAATGTGTATGGTTTGGATGAGTTAATGGTCTTTGGAGGTGTGAATTAAAGAGAAGGAGATGTGACCTTTTATAAGGGGGAGGAGGGGTACTTTAGGAATCATCAAAAGTATTAATTTATTATAAATTTATTTCTGATTTAAAATACCTCCAAAGTATGTTATTTGGAATTTGAGATCAGTATGGTTTTAAGTAATCTCATATAATTAATTTTAGATAGCTTTGGGATATCAAATTAACAATACATTTTGATATTATCCTTTAGTTAAACACTTTAACTCTGACCACAATAACATGGATTTTTACACTGTATGGTTAATATAGTTACAATAAAATGACAAATGATCCCCAATTTAGATCATTTATGACATACTTTACATTATTAAAATTTATTTGGGCGAACCTTAGTTTTTTATGAATTTTATATAATTCAATAAAATATTATTTATTTTAAAGCATCATTTATGTTATTTTTGATACTATTCTATATCATTATTTTTAAAAATATCAACCCTACATGATAATATAAAACCAATACTTAAAAATTTCAATAAGCTATATAAGTATTCTATAAAATTACTATATGACATTAATTAAGTAAATTATATTTATTTTAATTTTTTTAATATCATTTATTTGACATCTCAAGTAATTAAACAATTATTGTGTCGTTATTGTACAAGACATTAATTAAGTTATTTTTTCTCTAAAAATCGAAAATAAATTATTATAATGAAGATAAATTTATTATGTTTCAAATTTATAATTAGAATATGATTTCACTTATACATAATCCTATATAAAAATGATTTTGTTATTAAGTTTTGAATATGACTCTTTTAACTCTTCTTTAAGTAAAATATAATAAATGTATTAATCTTACACAAGTTTGTTAAACACGATCATAGTTTTGACCTGAAGTTGATTTGGGCCAAAAAACGCATATCCAATGAAATTAGGACAAGTTTTAAGGTAATCTTATATTATTATAATATTTTTTTACCTTAATTACCATATTTAACTTTCAGAGTGGTAAATAAAATTTAAAAGGTATTATTCACCAAAAATTATTTTGATCTTATTCAATCAAAATTTTCATCCTGATTATAGCCATGTATGTTTTTTTTGAAATTCAATTCATATAAGCGGTAAAATTTTGTTTACTGCTAATCCAAATAAATTTTGTTAGAAGGCAGGTAAGAAAGATGTTCAAAAGTTAAATAAGTTTTTTTATATTTGATTCGGTAACAAAATGATTCCAAATACTTAATTGGATTAATATATGTTCCATGAATCTATGTTGACATTAAAACTAATTTAAAATAAAATAATAATTTAAATGAAAAAGTTAGTTTTTAACTACAAATAAGTATTTTTCACTATACATAAGAAATGGAACTTTTTAGAGAAATACGAATAATTCAGCCTAAGCGAATTATGATATTCGAAATCTAGATATGATGTTTTTTCATAAAAATAAATTTCTATGAGTGTCTAAAATTAATTTTATTATAAGGACAGTAAATTTTTTTCATTAGAGAACATGGTATTTTTAAATATAGAAGGACTTTACCTAGAATCATATCTTTTATTTTCAATATTTTAAAAGTACTCATTACTTTTTATAAAAATATGTTTAATGACAATGTTATAATTATCTCATTTAGATAATAATAATAATAAAAGATGTTTTGTAGAAACACAATGTTGTGTGTATCATATACAAAGTCGGATTTGCGAGCATCTTACACCAAGTCAGTTCAATGTGAAAGGAATGTTTGACTTAGTGAAATGAAAGTTATAAATGAAATTTTAATTTATTTGAAAAAATGTCCATAAAAACTAAGGGAGTTACATTTTACCCCCCTTAAAATTATTTTTCCCTCAAAATTTATCACTTGGGTAAAAAATGAGGATACTTTGGCTTCATTATATCCTCAAGCTCCCAAATAACTTCCTCTAACTGGTGATTTCTCTATGAAAGATTATCTAGGAGAGTGGTCTTGTTTCGTGGAATTTTCTCTGATCGGTCCATAATTTCAATAGGTCTCTCCTTGTAAGAAATATCATGTTCCAATGGTATGACTTGTGACATCAGTATATGTGAAGGATCAGATATGTAATTTCACTAGAGAGATACATGGAACACATCATGAAATTAAGAGATATATAGAGGAATTATCAAGCTATAGGACACTATTATGATATGATCAAGATTATCAATGGGACCAATATACCAAGGGACTAGTTTCTATTTCTTCCAGAATCTCAAAACTTTCTTCAAGGGTGATATTCTTAGAAACACTATTTCTCTAACTTCAAATTCTTGATCACGTCAACTCTTATCAGCATTTTTTTTCATCCGACTATGATTTTTCTTGATATGCAATTGAATAGCTCCGATCTTCATGACCATTTAATAAAAAAACTCAATTTCCAAAGCATTTCATTCTCCAAAATCATCCCAATATGTTGGATCTCAACATTTTTTCCCATAGAGGGATTCATACAGAGCCCTAAGAATTCTTGAGTGAAAGATAATGTAGTACAAAAACTCAGGTAGAGGAAGGTGTAGATCCCATCAACCTTTGAAATGTATAGAACATTATATAAACATATCCTCTAGGGATTGATTTATTCTTTCAGACTAAACATCCTTCTGAGGATGAAAATTAGTATTGAAACTCAATTTTGTTTCAAGTGGGTTTTTAAGACATCGCCAAAACATTAGGGTAAACATCATATCTCGATCTAATATAATAGAATATGGTACTCCATTAAAACATTCAAATTCCTTTACATATATCCTATCAAGTTTATCTAGAGAGATTTATTCTATGATATTAATGATGTGTGATGACTTAGTAAGGAAAATTACTACCACCCAAATAGAATTAAACCCTTTAGAGTTTTTGGGTAGTCCAACAATAAAATACATAGTTATGTTCTCCCATTTAAATTCTATTATTTTTTATAGGTGAAACATCCCTTTAGACATTTGTCTTTCAGCCTTAACTTGGTGGCATACCGAACATGGAGATACAAAATCTACGATATGTATCTTCATGCCATCCCTCTAGATGTATTCTTTCAAATCTACATATAGGATAAATAGAGAATGGAAAAACATGAGGTTCCTCTAAGAGCTCCTTCTAGAAATATGTTATGGAAGGAACACATACATGGTTCCAAAACCCCATTTTTTCATTTTGATCAAGGATAATCTCTAGATCATTTCTAACCTTCTTTTGAAGTTCCTTTCCTTCCTTCAATGCCAACATAATCTTCACTTGAATAGAGGGTTGAAAATTCATTTGAGAAGGATATGATATTTCCCATTCTTTATGGATTTCTAGATCCATCCATTTCAAATCCATGAATATTAGACATTTTTTGATCCTCATAAAGGATAATCTAGCATGATATTTTTGACTCATAGCAATGACCACCTTGTTCTCTTTCCCAGGGTTGTAATGTATTGAGTAGTATTAATCTATTATCAACTCTAACCATATTATTTAGAGAGTTTTCAACTCCTTATATGTGAATATAAATTTAATACCTTTGTGATCAGTATTTATATTAATTTTTTCTCCATAAATATAATTCCTCCATATCTTTAGTTCAAAAATTACCGCTACTAACTCCTAATCCTATGTTTGGTAAATTTTATCATGAATCTTCAACTTTAATGAGGTATAAGATATATCCATTTTATTTTGAATAAGAAAAAATACCAATACATCATTGGATACATCACAATAGAATACAAACCCTTCTCAACTACAAGGTAATGTAATCACAGGTTCACTAACAAACCTTTTTGTCAGTTCATTGAAATTTTCCTCACATTGATCTGTCCAGATGAATAGATATTCAGGAGAAATTCTCCAAAACCTCTCTATAATTTCCATCTAAATGAATAATGATACAGATCTCAGTCATTGTGGTTGGTCTAGGCCAACTTTCAATAGACCCCATATTTTATGGATCTACTATTATATCATATCTTGTGATTCTGTGACCCAAAAATGAAACTTGTTGCATCCAAAATTCACACTTTGTGCATTTTTCATATAACTTATCTTTCCTTAGGTATGTAGTGAAATTATCAAGTGATCCTAATCATCTTCCATGCTATTTGAATAGATAAGAATATCATATATAAATACCACCACATACATAGTGAGTTAATCTCAAAGACTATATTCATTAAATACATCAAGATAGTAGAGGGAATTAGAAAGACCAAAGGGAATAATTATATATTCACATTGTCCATACATTTTATAGAATGTCATCTTAGGTATATCCTTCTTTGTGAACCTCAATTGATTATTTCAAGAATGATGTTTAATCATGGAAAAGTATTGAACACTGCATTGTTGGTCAAAAAAGTCATCACTATGGGGAAGTGTATGCATGTTATTGATTGTGATCTTTTTCAACTCCCGATAATCAATGCAGAGTCACATTGATCCATCTTTATTTTTCATAAAAAGAACCGATGCTCAATAAGGTGACACTCATGGATGAATTAATCCCTTATCCTGGTTTTCTTGGAGTTTCTTCTTTAATTCATGAAACTTAATGGGGGTCATTCTATAAGGAGTCTTTGATGTTGGTACTGAACTAGTTATGAGTTCTATTGATAACTAAACATCACATTTTCATTGATGAATATGAAAATATCTTGGAAATAAATCTATAAAATCTCGAACAACAAGCATATAATCAATTTAAATCTTCTCTAAAACCATTTAAGACAAAGATCCCTTTTGAATGGGAATTAAGACCCATATACTGGATGCAATTTCTATAAGAAGTTCATACTTATCATCACATTGAAAGATGATCATAGGAGGGTTTTAAATTTCATGTGTAATTTCCATTACATGAAAACTGAAGTGGGATTTATGCAGATAAATCCAATCCATGCCAAAGATGGCGTAAAATTCTACCAAAGGAATAATGACAATATTTGAAGGAAGAACATTCCTACAAACATCAATCGGAGACGAATCATAGACATGAGATGTAATCATCGCACCATTAGAAAATTTCACTTCTAATTCCACATCTAATTATTTTGGTGGAAACATATCACCCTTATAAAATTATTGATATATGAAAGAGTGGGTAGATCCAGAATCAAATATGACATTATCAGTTCTAGAGGGGATGGTAAGTATACCATTCATCATGTCATTATCACACCCCTCATTAGAAATAGTGATTTTATTATATTTCACTTTTTTACCCTCAGATTTAGTGGTCACTGACATAGATCATCATCACCAACCCTTGGGTTTGGGAAGTGGTTATCATAATGCCCATTCTAATTACACTTGTAGCACTGAATCATGGGGGGATGCCTTCTTTGATTCTTTTTCCACATTCAAAACATTAGCTAACTTCTTCCCATAACTTCGGAAATCAATTTTTTGGTGAACTTCCTTTCTTCACTTAAAACATTTATTACCCCTAAACACAATTTACTCTAAGTTTCTTCCCATACCTAGAGAATAATGTTAATTAAATCTTATTTATTAATGGTTTTTAGAGTTTCCTTTAGACTCAATCTTCCTATTATTTCCAAATCCATTAGATTGATATGAGACTCACACATCAATTTAAAATTTGATTTCAGAATACACAATCTCTTCATAGCAAATAAACTCTATTATGGACAAAATCATTAAGAGACTAGGATATAAGACATTGAAGAACCTTTCACATTTACATTTACTTTGGATGATAATTTCTGATGTGTACCTTGAAAGTCTTCTAGAATTGTCCTCACAAGTACCAACTGATTCACAATCCCTTTTCATCAACTGAAGGAACTCTTTCTCCATCTGGTAGGAAGAATCCAAGGAAATTACTTACTGGAAAATAAGTTCTCTAACTCATCCCAATCCTGGGATTCAATCTCATTTCGTTTCCTTGTATTCTTTACTAGAGTCTACCACTAATCTACTTCTCCTTCTAACTGATAAAGAGATAAAAATAATTTCTCATGCTTAGAATAATAAATAATAGAGAATATTTTTTCAGATGTACTGATCCTTTGTTCAATAAAAAAGTGGATCAAAATAACCTCTGATTGAAGGTGGAAGTTTTCTCATGAAATAATCAATAGAATTTTGTTCCCTTCTTTTCTAATTTGGAAGACCACCATTATTTATAGCTTGAGAAATCTGTGTGAGCATATCAATTAGAATTTCCTTTCTAACTCCCATAGTATTTAGTTTCTATGGAGGACATTCATTGAATTGTCCTTCACAATCACCGTTAATGTGGTTACTTCGAGTTCCATCCTTTTACTAAAACCAAAAGCAAAGAGTAAGAAATATTTATCATAAGGAGAAACCATATAGACATGAAAACTCACTTATAGGATGTATAAATTTTGAATCCTTCCATAATAAATGACACCTTAGGTATAACCTATATTTTTAATATCCAAACAATATTTAAACTCTTCAGAATGGTTCTTGAAGAGTTTTTGAATTCCTAAATAATATCCCCTAGGAGTGTCAATCGATGTGTGTAGCAAGGCCTGTTGTCGTGAACCAAATTACCCTTAGTCAGGATAAGAAAATATTTTTTGTAACGCCCTGACCCTTGAAACCCAGAGTCGGTGCATTATTACATAATATTGGCATGATCACAAGAAAGATCAAGTCTCGAAAGACCGATTAGTTTAGTAGCCTTGGAAACACTAGATATATTCATAAGTCTTACATTACATCATAAGGTAAAAAAACTACAAAAACATCTTGTCTTTATATCCCCTGATACTATCCCTGCAGGTCATTCATAAATTAATTCTTCACATCCTGGGAAAAAATAATACATTGAAAGGGGTGATCTTAGATGCTCAGTAAGGATAACAATATAGCAGAAGCATTTATAGATAGGCATAAAGAGTTAAAGAAATTTATAACTAAAACAAAAGCCTTTGAAACTTGAACTTCTGCATAATATGGAAAAGATAAAATGAAATAATGACATTTACTTATTCACATGGATATTCTACTAGTCGAACAATCACATGAAATATCAATAACCACTTTCATAATGATGGAATGCATAATTCCAGACTATCATAACCACATAGCCAAGGCCTCGTGCCAAGACTACAAATAATACTTTTCCAAGGCCTTGTGCCAAGACACTAGTTTGTCTCATGAGACCTACCGATGCATCGAGGATCTATAGATGGATCCACCCGTCACTTATTAAGTCCAATGCATTCCTCATTTGAAGAGGTTTAAACATAACATAAACATTAGTATTAAAACTAGAATATGAAATGTCAATACTTGATCCACAAACCTTGAATGGTATAAAAATATCACATCCACAGTCAAACATAACTCATTCGATACAATATAGAAGATTGTATTGTATCATATTAACCTCAATCGAGAATGATGAAGGATATTGACATAGATGAAAATAATCATCAAAACAATTATAGTAAAATATCCCCCTTTTTCTTCAAATCATCTAAAAGTCACACTATTTGTCAAGAATCCATTTAAAATAGATTTTAGAATCAAAGTGTCCCATACCACTTTGAAAATTTTAAAATTAATTTTGATTTTAAAACGTTAATGTCCATATAAATAAGTCTTTAAAACCATTTTTAAAACATGGTCATTAATGAGAAATATTTAGAATAATCAATCATTAAAACACTTAAAAATGTATTCTAGTTAGAGTTTCTAACCAAAAGAGAGACACTTGAATACAAATAATTGAGGTAATAAAAAATTTATAATATCATGAGAATAAAGGGATTCATGATATACTATGTCAAAGTACATTATATACACCATATAAAAGTGATTTGGTGTATAGCAACAAAGAAGTCTCAATGGAATGTAAATTGAGATGAATTCTCTTATAAAGACCATATCCTTTGGTTACTGATAAATCAAAGACATAATTATGTGTGAAAAATATAAATACACTCAATATTATTGGATATTTAGTGTAAATCAATCAGATGAAATTCAAACATATTCTTGTAAAAACAACACCAATGAATTGGATATTTAACTCAACAAATGGAGGTTGAGTTAAAATTACTCTTATCAAGTTCATACCGATGAATTGAGAATTTATCAATGGAGTGATTATGTGTATAAAAATAATATCCACATAATGGGGAGTGGAAATTATGACATAATCAAAGGAATAGTGATTCTACACATAATCTTGGAGTAAAATAATCAATGAAGTAAGCGTAAATCCGAATGAGTGGAAATTGAAATTTCAAATTCCCTTATTGATTTGGTAACATAAAAAAAATACACCCATGAAAGAAGGATCATACAATGATGATGTAAATATACATGAATTAACGTATATTACACAATTAATACAAACATGGGCAGTACACACACCACATACAATAAATAAGTGGTGAACAATGGAATTCTCACGGAATTAAAAGTGAGATAAGAAACCCCTTACGTTGTAACTTTTCCTTGGTCGACGGTAGTTCAACCTCCTGTATAATGGTAAAATAATTGTTATTTAATTATAAAATAATCATTTACATTAATATGATATCATATATGATCTTTTAACATTGGTTTGTTGATAATATCTTAGTATTATTGTCATTTCAGGTGTTAACTTACTCGTTTTCCTTTATATTATTTGTTACGTAAGTCGTGTTTGTTATGGATAGGTTGTATCTTATTCATATCCAGAATTATATCAAGTCCTTAAATATTTTTTTAATCATAAAATGAGAATTATACTTGAATGGATACGATGTAGAATGAATCTCACCGCGTTCGTGGAGACGGTAGTCCGTACGTACGCACGAGCGACAATATCATTCTTTTGATATTAAAATAATATATAATTGGATGGTATATCATATATACATAATAATTATCATGTTATATTTATTATTTACATGAATTACACATCATTATTATACCCATCCAAATTATAATTTATTGAATGACAATTACACCACGATGTGGAGACGGGAAGCCGTACGTACGCACATATGGTGACATTCCATTCAAAGGATGGATAGAATACTAAATATGGTTGTTCCATATTTATAATAACATCACAGTATATAGAATATACAGGATTTATGATTTTAGAATAGAAATAACAAAGAAAGATGAAGTTGAAGAAGAATGGAACTTGAAAGAGGGTGGTGAAAACATTACCTCTTCTTCGGGTTATTCCTTTTGATTTGATCAAAATGGATCCTTAGGTTGGATTTATGATCAAAATATGGCATCTAGGCTATAGTGAGGGAATTTTAGAGAGTATATGTTCAGGGTTTGGATGAACCAAAAGGCTTTGAATGTGTGAATTAGTGAGAAGTGTGACTGCCATTTTATAAGAGGGGTGAGGGGAACCTTTGGAAAAGCTAAAAATATTATTTTATAATAAATTAATATTAGGTTTATAATGGCTCCAAAGTGGATTATTTAAAGTTTATGGTGGGGATGGGTCGCAATACAATCAAACAATAGAATTTATATAGGTTTGGGGCATTATAATAACCTTATCTTTAAGTATTAACTCTTTGTTAATTAGTTTCACTTTTACAATGTCTCTTTGTATTTTTATATTATATCGCTAATAAACATACTATATACATCCAAGAGACCCAAAAGTGGTCCATTGATGATACACCTATCATGATATAAGTCTCTTGGCCGAACCATAGATTTTTAGGAATTGAATATAAATTAATAATATAATATTTGTTTTAAAAACTCTTTTATGTCAGTTTTGACACTATAGTGTATTTTGTTTTTGATAAAATCATAACAGCATTATTACTTCAAAAAAATTTATATAATCAATCCTAATATGTCATATTAACCTAGAAAATTTGTGGAATTCATAAAAAGTCTCAAATTACTTTTATTTTGATATTTATAATATCAATTATTTTAATAATTCATTAATTAGGTAATTACTGCATCACCATTGTGTCAAAAATAAATTAAATTACATTAATTAATTTAAAAATTAATCCCCGTCGTCAAAACAAATAGCGTGTTTTTAAGAGATAATAACTATCAAAATATTGACACTTGTTTATGTCTGGTTTAAATTTGAAATTACATCCAATTACCAAAATTGTATTAAATGGTAAAAATATATTCCAAATATACTTTAAAACCACTCAAATTAATAATTTATCACTATTAATTATTTTTATTAAAAAAGTTGTTTTTAATTAAAATTTAGTAATTTTCACTATTCATCAAAATATGAAAGTTATACGAAAAGTACCAAAATTTTACCCTAAGCTAATTTCGATATTACGAATCCAAAAATTAAGTTCATTTCGAAAGATAAAATTTATAAAATTTAAAAAAGTAGGTATTACTGTTCATAACGGCTAGTTTTATTGGTGGTGGTGTGTTAGAATCTTGAAGTTGCGTACAATGCACGCCATTGCATTATTCAAAGGGAAAAGTACCATGGATGCTTGGGGTATTAAATTCTCCCCTCCTTCAATAAATTGCGTCCTCGCAATTTTTTAAAATTGGGCTTCAGAATATAATGGAAATTCCCACATCCGAAAAACAGTCAATAAAACTATCACTTTAAAAGAAAGGAAGAGAGGTATAAAGGTCACCCAAGATAACCCATACTAGGATTCCATGTAGGAAAACATTGATATGGACGATAAAACAAGCATTAAGTTCTGATGGAGAAGGATAGAAAACATGTTCAGGAGAAAGTTTACAATAGGAAAATCAAAAACTTGTGTTGGGACAAACGGTCATTAGTCTCCCAGTAGGAAAAGTAAACGGACAACATTTGTTATTTTAAGTTACATTACATAAGGACGAGGAATTAATTTATGATATTGACTAAGAACATAATGAAATATACTTAATTTTTAAGTAGATTTTCATTCTTTAATAAATTTATACCACTAACTCCTTTTTTTGAACAATGTGTATTCAAGAAGACTTGGTCACAATGGAAGAGCTAGAATAAACTTCTATAGAAATACATGATCCACGTAAGATAACCTATATATTTACCTGTCTTTAGAGATTAATCAAAACCAAAATGTTTAGTATAATATCTGATGATCCCCCAAATGGATATTCCATTAGAGAAAAAAACACTAATCTAAATTTCTAAAATTAAACCATCAATACCCCAAAGTTAAATAAATACCATTCAATAATCAATTTACCTTAAAATCCTTTAATATAATCCAAACTAATAATGAAACGCAAATATTATAATAATTTAGTCTTCCACGTTAAATTGTATCTCCAAATGACATTAATTAATCTTAAAGTCACATACTTAAAAGTAATAAACCTAATCATTTCCATAAATAACCCAAATCACTATAAATCCACAATAAAAACATAGTTAAAAGTCCACCATTAGTCCTCAAATGAAATCCCATACTACTCTATTTTCCTTGGGTATATATTGTTCACAACAAAGTGAACAACTTCCAAAATAACATTTATCACTTAATAACCAAATCATTTTCCTATACTAAGGGTATTCATTTGATAAGACATAAGATCCCAAATAAAATTATTATTGATCAATAAAATCATTTAACTAAAAATAATAGTCACGCTAACCAGGGACTTCACGTAGCCCGTGGTAGGCGATAAATCCCAATCGCACTTTGGTTGTGGGTTCGATTCCCACAGCTTTGTCCGACGCGACGGGTTATCACACGGTCTGTGTGTTGTCCTTTTTCAGAAACTATATTTTATAACATTACCAAAATGAGATAAATTACTCAAAAAACCATAACATAATTTAACCACAAATCTTATCTCATACCTTTAATTTTCATCCCAAATTATAATAACTTATAATTGCCTCAAACAAAAACGATCATATAAAACCAAATGGTTATTTATAACTATATCCACAAGAGAAAAGATAATTCTTCCTCAAATATCATTCTCAAATGGAAAACTGCAGGGTTAAAAATACAAGAGAAAATTATTCTAAAGTAAACCCATCAACAAGGAGAACTAATAATTTTTAATCATTTATCCAACCATTTATTTCCACATAGCTTTTTCTTTGACTAAGAAAATATTCTATAGAATAGGGAATTTACTCGGTTAATGGCCAGGTCCCCTATATTTACGGCAAATGACTGTAAATGGACTCTTGGGACCATTTTTTTCTTCTTCCATAGTATGATTCATTTTTCTTCAGAAATTCTTCACTTTATGTCCTTCCTTCCCACACGTAATGCATTTATTTGTCCCATTGAGACACTTTCCTGGGTGTCTCCTTCCACATTTCCTTCATGATGGAAATTTAGGATTCCTTTCTGCATGGTCTCCACTACTGGAGCTCTTATCATTCATCACCTTTATCTTCTTTGTTGAGTCCGGGAATTGGTTAATATATATATTATTGATCATATTTTTGAAAAATTGATTTGGCATAACGATGATATCTTTTACGCCTATCAACATTCCATTTTGTTTGTCATTTCCACCACCGTTCCCACCTTGTACATCATTCTCAAAGTCACTATGACTTCCTTGGAATCCATCCATTGACTAAAACAAGAAAGCATTGTGTGAGTAACAGTAGTCAAAAAAATCATTTAGAGATTAACATGTCACCATATTCTCAATTTTAAACACATTACAATTAACCAAGGTCATTTACTCTAATCTTATATATATAATACTTCAAATCGGTTTGTAAAGAAAATGTAAATTATGCTAAGAATATCCCCCCGGAGTGTCGTAACCAAAAGTGCAGAAAGGCCCGTTGTCGTGCAGCAGTTCCCTTTCGAGTCTAGCTCAAAGTGGTGTTTTTGGGTTTTAGCCCTAGGTACATCTATGCCAGAGCTGCCTCTACCTACTCGTATCTAGATAGGGATGTATTGCTCAGAAAACTCACAAAATCTCTACAATACCAAAATTCTAGGAAGTTCTTCTATACTAATCCTCAAATTTCATCTTAGTTCTACGTGTTGTAATCAGAGTTTATCTAAATATAGCTTCCAAGGTTTGTACTAAACTTACTCTGATACCAACTGTAACACCCCAACCCTAGATACCCAGAGTCGGTGCATTATTATATAACATTGGCATGATCACAAGAAAGATCAATTCTCGAAAGACCGATTAGTTTAGAAGACTTGGAAACACTAGATATATTCATAAGTCTTACATTACATCATAAGGTAAAAAACTACAACAAAATCTTGTCTCCATATCCCCTCATACTATCCCTGCAGGTCATTCATAAATTACTTCTTCACATATTGGGAAAAAATAAAACATTGAAAGGTGTGAGCTCAGATGCTCAGTAAGGATAGCAATATAGTAGAATCTTTCATAGATACGCATAAACACTTAAATCAATTTATAACTAAAACAAATTCCTTTGAAACTTGAAATTATGCATAATATGGAAAAGATAAAATGAAATAATTCCATTTACTTATTCACATGGATATTCTACTAGTAGAACAATCACATGAAATATCAGTAACCACTTTCATAATAATGGAATGCATAATGCCAGACTGTCATAACCACATAGTCAAGGCCTCGTGCCAAGACTACAAATAAGATTTTGCCAAGGCCTTGTGCCAAGACACTAGTTTGTCTCATGAGACCTACCGATGCATCGAGGAGCTATAGCGGGCTCCACCCGTCACTTATTAAGTCCAATGCATTCCTCATATGAACAGGTTTAAACATAACATAAACATTCATATTAAAACTAGCATATGAAATGTCAATACTTGATCCAAAAACCATGAATGGTATAAAAATATCACATCCACAGTCAAACATAACTCAGTCAATACAATATGGAAGATTGTATTGTATCAGATTATCCAAAATCGAGAATGATGAAGTATATTCACATAGATAAAAATAATCATCAAAACAATTAGAGTGAAATATCTCCCTTCTTCTTGAAATCATTTAAAAGTCACAATATTTGTCAAGAATACATTTAAAATAGATTTTAGAATCAAAGTGTCCCATAACACTTTGAAACTATTAAAATTAATTTTTATTTTAAAACATTAATGTACATATAAATAAATCGTTAAAACCATTTTTAAAACATTGACATTAATGAGAAATATTTAGAATAATCAATCATTAAAACACTTAAAAATGTATTCTAGTTAGAGTTTATAACCAAAAGAGAGACACTTGAATACAAATAATTGAGGTAATCAAAACATTATAATATCTTGAGAATAAAGGGATTCATGATATACTATGTCAAAGTACATTATATACACCATATAAAAGTGATTTTGTGTATAACAACAAAGAAGTCTCAATGGTATGTAAATTGAGATGAATTCTCTTATAAAGACCATATCCTTTGGTTAAGGATAAATCAATGACATAATTATGTGTGAAAAATATAAATACACTCAATATGATTGGATATTTAGTGTAAATCAATCATATGACATTCACACATATTATTGTAAAAACAACACCAATGAATTGGATATTTAACTCAACAAATGGAGATTGAGTTAAAATTACTCTTATCAAGTTCATACCGATGACTTGAGAATTTATCAATGGAGTGATTATGTGTATAAAAATTATATCCACAGAAAGGGGAGTGGGAATGAGGACATAACCAAATGAATATTGATTCTACACATAATCTTGGAGTAAAAAAATCAATGAAGTATGCGTAAAGCCGAATGAGTGGAAATTGAAATTTCAAATTCCCTTATTGATTTGGTAACATACAAAACATACACCCCTGAAAGAAGGATCATAGAATGATGATGTAAATATACATGAATTAATGTATATTACACAATGAATACAAACATGGACAGTACACACACCACATGTAATAAATAAGTGGTGAACAATGGAATTCTCACGGAATTAAAAGTGAGATAAGAAACCCCTTACTTTGTACTTTTTCCTTGGTCGCTGGTAGGTTAACCTCCTATATAATGGTAAAATAATTGTTATTGAATTATACAAGAATAATTTACATTAATATGAAATCTTATATCATCTTTTAACATTGATATGTTAATAATATCTTAGTATTATCGTCATTCCAGGTGTTAACTTACTCGTTTTCCTTTATATTCTTTGTTACATAAGCCGTGTTTGTTATGGATAGGTTGTATCTTATTCATATCCAGAATTATATCGAGTCCTTAAACATTATTTTAATCATGAAATGAGAATTATACTTTAATGGATACGATGGAGAATGAATCTCATCGCATTTGTGGAGACGGTAGTCCGTACGTACGCACGGGCGACAATATCATTCTTTTGATGTTAAAATAATATATAAACGGATGGTATATCATATATACAGAATAATTATAATGTTATATTTATTATTTACATGAATTAAACATCATTATTATACACATTCAAATAATAATTTATTGAATGACAATTACACCACGACGTGGAGACGGCAAGCCGTACGTACGCACGTATGGTGACATGCCATTCAAAGGATGGATAGAATACTGAATATGGTTGTACCATATTTATAATAACCTCACAGTATATATAATATACTGGAGTTATTATTTTAGAATATAAATAACAAATAAAGAAGAAGTTGAAGAAGAATGGAACTTGAAAGAGGGTGGTGAAAACATTACCTCTTCTTCGTGTTCTTCCTTTTGATTTGATCAAAATGGATCCTTAGGTTGTATTTCTGATCAAAATATGGATTCTAGGTTGTATTGAGAGAAGTTTAGAGAGTATTTGGTTAGGGTTTGGCCGAACCAAAAGGCTTTGAATGTGTGAATTAGTGAGAAGGGTGACTTCTCTTTTATAAGCGGGGTGTGGGGAACCTTTAGAAAAGCTAAATATATTATTTTATAATAAATTCATATTCGGATTCTAATGGCTCCAATGTGGATTATGTAAAGGTTAATATGGGTATGGGTAGAGAACCACTCAACCAATAGAATTTAGAGAGGTTTGGGTCATTATATTAACCTTATCTTTAAGTATTAACACTTAGTTAATTAGTTTCACTTTTACAATGTCTCTTTGTATTTTTATATTATATGGTAAATAAACATACTATAAACATACAAGAGACCCACAAGTGGTAAATTAATGAGACACCTATCATGATATAAGTCTCTTTTCCAAACCTTAGATTTTTAGAAATTTAATATTAATTAATAATAAAATATTTGTTTTAAAAACTCTTTTATGTCAATTTTGACACTATTGGGTATTTTGTTTTTGATAAATTCATAACATCATTATTACTTCGAAAACAATTTATATAATCAATACTAATATGTCATATTAACTTAGAAAATTAGTGTAATTTATAAAAAGTCTCAAATTAAATTTATTTCGATATTTATAATATCAATTATTTTAATATTTCATTAATTAGGTAATTACTGCATCACCATTGTGTCATCAATAAATAAAATTATTTAATGTCCAAAAATTATAAATAAAATACCATTATGTAGGAAATCGTTTTATGTTTCTAATTAATATTTACAATAGAATTTATCTTATGTATAACCCTATATTAAAAATATTTTAGTAAATAAACTTTGATTTTAACTCTTTTAACTCTTCTTTGAATTAAATAATAATAAATGTCCTAATCTAATACAAGTGGACCTAAATGATAATATTTTACTCCGAAGGTTGTTTTTGGTCGAGATACACTTGTCCAATAGAATTAGGACATGTGTTATGTTAATATTAATATCATTGTTACCTTTAATTACCCTATTTACTTTTAACTATGGTAAATAAAAGTAGAAAGTTACTATTCACCAAAAAATATTTTCATCTCATTGAACCACATTTTACTCCTTGATATTAGTTGTGTATCTCGTATTTTCAAAATTCCACTCACAGAAGCGGTAAAATTAAGTTTTATGAAAAATTCAGTTTTTAACTACCACTTAGTGGTTTCACTATTCATCAAAAAATGAAAGTTTCCAGAAAAATACCAAAAATTAGGCCTAATCTATATTTTATATTATGAATTCAAAAATGATGTCTATTTTACCAAATTCAAAATAAATGAGTTGAATTAATTAATTTAAATATTAATTCCCGTCGTCAAAATAAATAGCGTGTTTTTAAGAGATAATAACTATCAGAAGATCGACACTTGTTTATGTCTGGTTTAAATGTGAAATTACATCCAATTTCCAAAATTGTATTAAATGGTAAAAATATATTCTAAATATACTTTAAAAGCACTCAAATTAATAATTTATCACTATTAATTATTTATATTAAAAAGTTGTTTTTAATTAAAATTTAGTAATTTTCACTATTCATCAAAATATGAAAGTTATCCGAAAAGTAACAAAATTTCACCCTAATCTAATTTCGATATTAAGAATCCAATAATTAAGTCCATTTTGAAAGATAAAATTTATAAAATTTCAAAAAGTAGGTATTGCTGTTCATAACGGCTAGTTTGATTGGTTGTGGTGTGTTAGATTCTTGAAGTTGCGTAAATGCATGCCATTGCATTATTAAAGGTAAACCTACCATGGAAGATTGGGGTATTACATTTTTGGAGTTGCTACCAAAAGTTACATCTATACCTGAGCTACATCCACTTATAGTATCCAGACAAGGATATATTTATTGGAAACCACTCACTCTACACTTGACCAAAAATCCGGGGCGTATCCTTATACTATTCCTTACCCTTATAATTATCATTAAGAATGACCTTATGGTTCTCACTAAGGTTTTTTCATCATAGTTTCCAATGTTTAACTATACCTTTTCTTTGATACCAAATTTAACAACCCTCACATTTCAAAACATTAAAATTACATATCTTTTTCAGAATATTTAAACATAATACAAATATACTCCCAAAGATCTTAATTATTCTAGTTTCTTTGGAAACATGGACACATAAAACAGGTTCATAAATGAACTACCTAATGTCCCCTAGGTTCTTCATGACTATCAACCTTCTTAGATACATAAATCATAGTACATATCATCACAACCTGGGGGAAGGAAACATAAAAGGGGTAAACAGAAATTCTCAGTAAGGGTAAATAAGGGAGACATATAAGCATTCACATGAGAATAAGAGTAAGATAATGCAATAATTAAATAAAATATCATACCTTGTGTATCAAATATCATAACAATAATCATGAAACCAAGATTTTAAGTTCATATGACATAATTAATAATTAAATTAAGACCATAATCCATGAAAACGTAACATCGGTTGAAGGCACGGAAGTGTGTAAAACACATAAGCATATAATGATTTCTGTAGTAGAAATAGCATCACTTGAAAGACCATCTTAGAAGTATGGTTTGGCTTTACATACCATCACAGTAGAAAGAGTTCACTCCTAATACTATCTTAGTAGTCATGGTTCACTCTAATGGCCATTATAGTAATCGAGGTTCACCACAATGATCATCTCAATTTTTCTCATGAGATATAAATCTTTACCTAATGCTTTGGAGGGAGATATAGGTCCCACCCGTCTCATAATGAAATCATTAAAACATGTTACAAAAGCACATTAAAAATTATAACATAACCAATGAAATGGAATGTGTATCATAAACATGTATACATATCATAAAATATGAAAATAGATAGGTTTCATAATCATTTCATCATAAAGATAACCTGTGAAAAGAAGTGGGTTTTAAAAGCATATTACCCGAGAAAGAGAAGCAAGCTTCATAAACATCCTACAATCAAAATATAATTCATTCTAAGAACGAATATGGATAAAAAAGTGAATAATTTTCATATAAAGGCGTTAGTAACACCAAATGATGATATCTTATATTGAAAATGTTTTTTAAACTTGAAATTAATTCATGAGAAAAATATCCATTCTTCTTCAAAACTGTTTTATTTTCTTAAAATACCGCTCATTTAAAAAAAAATTCTTTGAAAATATCCATGAAAACTTTTAAGATAATATTAATGGAAATAAGGTGTTATGAAATCCTAAAAATCCATTCCTTATATATATGTTAAAAAACATTATTCTTTTACTTTTACTTAAATTTTAAAAAATTACCTCTTACGGAAAACGAAAGAAAGATCCCTTCCAAACCCTGTTATAAATAGTAAAAGACTAGTAAAAATGTCTTTAAAATCCTATGGAGAATATTTAAAAATATAAATAAATTATATTTAGAAAACATGGACATAGATGATAAATAAACCCCAGTAATGTCTTATGTATAAATAATATTTAATGATAATGAGATTGCAAAATTGTCACTTATATTGTTTCTTGACTATCTACATAATCAAATAAAATTCATCTATAATAAATATATTTTTATTATATATCTTTTACAGAATCATATTCTTATACATAATAAAATATATGTTTTTATTATGACAGTATATTACCCTCTTGTTAATGACCTTATGTTAAGGTTTTACTTCGGGTAATATTCTCTTTATTCTTCGCATTTATCTTAATTTGTTACATCGTTGGTCCTTATTCCTATATGATTATTTAATAACGTATATCATAATATAAATGTCATGTATATATAGAATATTTATTTTTTAATAATTTATAGCATAAAGAGGTATGAAATGTAATACACCATTCATGGAGATGATAAGTCATATGTACGTTTGAACGTTGTTTCTGTTTTTAATTGTCAAGTTGAATGAAAGTATGCAAATTACATATGTATATATACATATTTATATAAATATATCATTATTATAGAATAATTACGAAATCAAAAATGTTAAAATTATTAATAATTTATATTTTTATAATCATCCTTTAATGGTGAATGTGGATGTTAAATCTCAACCTGTCATGGGGATGGTAAGTCGTACGTACACACCAGCGACAATATCATTACATATTGGTAAAGGGTAGGGAATTAGATGAAATATGAATTATAAAGAAACAATATTATGTCCTATTTATTATTTACATCCTTCATATTTCTCATCATACCCATAGAAATAATGTATACATGAAAAATAGTTTTCACCACGACATGGAGACGGTAAGACATACGTATGCACAGATGATGATATTGTTTTTCATAGGATGGGTAAAAATTAGGAATATGGATGTCCCAAAATCGTAAAATTTTCTTATCATTTAGTAGATGATCAAGATATTACTTTGGAATAGAGACAACATGGAAATAATAAGTAAAAGAAGAAACAAACATTGGAAGCGGTGATGAAACAATTATATATTTTTCAGGTATCTCATTTAGATGTGCACAAAAGGACTCCATAAGATGGAATTATTCCTAAATTATGGCCTCTAAGATGTAATAAGGGATGTTGGTATAGTAAATGGGCATGTGTAGGCCAATCCAAGGAGCGTTGGAAGTTTGAATTAAGAGAAGCAGAAGTGCCATTTTATAAGGGAGAGGAAGGGAACTCAAAAAAACATTAACTTATTATAAATTGAGTTTCAATTTAATATAGATCTAAAGTGAGTTATTTAGAAGTTGAGATGAGAATGGGTATAAATCCTCTCAACCAATGAGTTTTAGACATTTTTAGGTCATATAATTACCCAAATATATTGGATTTAACATTTAGTTAAATAATTTAACCCTTACCGTGACAACATGATTTTTTACACTATAGGGTTAATCAAGTTACCATAAAAGGGAAAAAGAAACCCAATTGGATCATTTATGATATATTTAACATTATCCAATTTATTTGGAATAACCTTATATTTTTATGACTTTTATTCCATTTAGTAAAATATTATTTATTTTAAAGTATCATTTATGTCAATTTTTATATTATTCAATATTTGTATTTATAAAAATATAAAAAAAATTATTACATCGAAAACATACTTAAAATATGTAAATAATATCTCTCAGTTATCTATAAAATTTGTCGATGTCATTAATTAAGTGAAATTATATTTATTATAATAATTTTAATTCCATCGATTTCATATCCCAATTAATTAAACAATTATTACATCATTATTGTACAAATCATTAATTATGTTATTTATTATATAAAAATTGAAAATAGACCAAAATAATTAAGATAAATTTTTTATTTTCCAAATGAATAATTATTGTCAAATTTTTCTCATGTATAATCCCATATAAAAAAATGATTTAGTTATTTTCTTTTGAATATGACTCTATTAACATTTCTTTAAATATATATTAATTAACGTCTTAATCTAACAAAACAGGCATAAAGTGGATGATATTTTTGTCCTAAGGTTTATTTAGGCCAAAAATCACATATCCATTAAAATCAGGAAAAGTGTTATGCTAATATTAGATTATAATAATATTATTTTTACCTTAATTATCAAATTTACCTTTAACCGAGGTAAATAAATTTTAAAAGTTACAGCTCATAAAAAAATATTTTGATCCTATTATATCAAATTTTTCATCTTTATTAAAACCATGTATGTTTTTTTTGAAGTTAAATTCACATAATCGGTAAAATTACATCTACAGCTAATCTCAGAAATGTGGTTAGAAGGCCTGTAAAAGAGATATTCCAAAATTTCAATAATTTTTTATATCTACATCTATTATAAATGATCCCAATTACATAATTGGATTCATATATGTATTATGTATCTATGGTGAATTTGAAATTAACTTAGTTTAATGTAATTTTTTATATGAAAAATTAGTTTTTAAACTACGAAGCTGTAATTTTCACTATTCATAAAAATTGAAACTTTTCAAAAAAATACAAAAAAATTCACCCCAAGATAATTTTGATATTATGAAATCAGAAATGATGTTTATTTCCTCAAAATAAATTTCTTTGGGTGTCTGGAATTAATTTTAGTAGAAGAAAATTAAATTCTATGGATTATAGGAAATGGTATTTTTAAACATAGAAAGACTCTACCAAGAATCATATCATTTGTTATCAATATTTTAAAAGTAGTTATTACTATTCACAAAAATATGTTTAAGCACCAGGTTATAATTATATCATTTAGATAACAATTAGTGAAATAGTTGTTTCGTAGAAACTCAATGTTGCATGTACCGTACAACAGCTCTGTTTTGTATGCAATGTACGCCAAGTCAGTTCCATGTTAAATAACTGTTTGACTTAGTGAATAGAAAGACATAAATAAAAATGTTAATTTATTCCCATAAAAGTGCATATAAACTAAATTTGTTTCATTATACCGCTAGTAAAATGAATTTCACCCTCTAAATTCATCACTCAGTTAAAAAAATGAGGATAATTATGCAACATCATATCCTCGAGTTCCCATGTAGCTTTCTCTAACTGGAAATGTCTCCGCTTGAAATTAACTAGAAGAGTGGTCCTGTTTCATAGAATTTTCTCTGATTGGTCCATAATTTTAATAGGTTACTACTCTTAAAAAATATCTTATTTCAGTGGTATCACCTCTAAGTTCAGTACATGTCAAGGGTTAGGTATGTAATTTCTATAGGGAGATAGATAGAAAACATCATGGACTTTAGAGATATTTGGAGGAATTACAAGAGATACGCTATTGTCCCGATATGATCAAGAATATCAAAGGTACCGATATGCCTTGGGATTAGTTTCCCTATCTTCCTATGTGAGATTCATAGAAACACTTTTAAACCATCATCAAATTATAAATCTAGACGATGGTTATCGGCATATCCTATTTACTGACATTGAGCTATCTTGATATGTTGTTGAATGGTTCTAACCTTCATGAAAATGTTTCAGCAATATTAGGTCCCAATAGCTTTCTTTCTCCAACCCCATCCCAACATGATGGAGCTCGACATTTCTTCTCATAGTGGACTTCATATCTTGCCATCTAAATGCTTGAGTGATTGTTTTTGTTGTCATAAATCTCAACCAAAGGAAGGTGTTGATCACAACATTATTTGAAATCTAAATAACAATATCTCAACATTCTCTCTAGGGTTTGAATTGTTCTTTCAAACTAACCATCTATCTAAGGATGCTAAGAAGGGGCGAAACTCAATTCTATATCAAGTTCTTTTGGAAGAATTCACCCAAACACCATGGTAAACATTGGATGTCAATCTGATACAAATTAATGTGGTACTCCATGAAATATTACCACTTCCTGGATATATAACCTAGCAAGTTGATCTAGAGAGAAATCTTCTCTAGTAGAAATGAATTGTGATGACTTAGTAAGGTGATCTAATACCACCCATATAGAATTGATGCCTTTAGAAGTTTTAGGTAGTACAGCTAAAAAAATAAATAGTTTTATTCTCCCATTTCTATTCTAGTACAGTTCTTGGATGCAAAAAACCTTTAGAGTATTGTCTTTCAGCCTTAACTTTCTGGCATACTAGACATTGAGTAACAAACTCTATGATATCTCCCTACATTCCTTCCCACCAGATGTATTCTTTCAGATCCCCAAACATCTTCACACTTTCAGGATGAATAAGTAAATAATATCTATGAGATTCCTCTGGAATATCATTTATCAAATATGGTATGGAAGGATAACATTCATACTTTATAAACATCATCATTCCTTCCTAAACAAGGTTAATCTCTCGAACATTTCTGACATTCTTTTGCAGTTCTTCATCTTCCTTAGGTGCATCCTTAATCTTCACTTGGATAGATGGTTGAACATTAATTTAAGAATGTTAATATATTTTTTATTTCTTAAATATTTCAATATCCATCAAGTGCATGCCCATGAATATTGGATCTTTTATGATCCTCTTAATGGACAAGAAAGAATGATCTTTTTGACTCAAAGCATCAGAAACCTTGTTCGCTTTACCATGGTGGTAATTTATTGAGATGTCATAGTCTATTATCAAGTCTATCCATATTCTATGGTATATGTTCAACTCCTTCTGTATGAATATATATTACTAATTTTTTGATAAGAATATATATTACACTTTTCTTCGTATAGATAATAAATCCATAGCTTTAGTGCAAATATTAACGCTCCTACCTCCAAATAATGTGTTGGGAAATTTTTCCCCTAAATCTTCAACTGTGATGAGGAATAGTCGATAACCATGTTATTTTTCATAATAAGACATCATAATCCCTTATTGGATGCATCTAAATCGATTATAAACCCTTCTCCACTACAGGGTATTCTACACACAAGTGCACTGATAAACCTTCTATTTAGTTCCTTGAAATTTTCCTCACATTAATATATCGAGAGGAACATGAACCCCTTTCAGGTGAACATGGTCAGAGGATTGTATTATCAAGAGAAATTCACCATAAACTGTCAATAATATCATCGATGTCAATCTTCTTCTTATACATTTTTGATAAAGACCCCATTTGAATGGGAATTTAGACCCATATATTGGATGTAATATCCATATGAAGTTCATACTTATTATCACATTGATGGATGATCATAGGAGGGTTTTAAATATTTAAAGTAACTTCCCTTCTTTGAAAATTGATGTGGTATTTACGCATATAAATCCAGTCCACACCTTAGATAACATCAAACTCGACAAATAGAAGAATGGAAATATTTCCAAGAATAACATTACCACAAACTTCAATCATAGAGGAATCATATAATTGAGATGAAATAATAATACCATTAGGGGGTTACACAGCTAATTCCACATCTAATTATTTTGGTGGAATCTTAGCACCATTAAAAAATTAATTAGATATGAAAGAGTGGGTAGATAAAGAATAAAGTTGACATTAGCAGTTCTAGAGTGGATGGTAAGTATACATTTCATCACTTCATTACCACACCCAGGATTAGAAATAGAGATTGAACAAGATTTACCTTTTTCCCCCAGATTAAGAGGTTTCAAATGTCGATCATCATCACCAGTCCATGGGTTTGGGTAGTGGTTAGCATAATGCGCTTTTGCCTTATACTTGTAGCATTGAATCATGGGGGGGGGGATGAATTCTGTGTTGCATTTTATGTATTTACAACATTAGGTATCTTATTCCCATCACTTTTGCAATAAAATTCCTAGTGACCTTCCTCTCCACACATAAAACATTTATTAGATCCCTTAAAGATATTTCCTCCATGTTTCTTCCCAAAGTATGAGCATAAATGAAAGTTCATCTTCCTTTCTCTACAGTTTAGAGAGTTTCCTTTAAACTCCATCCTCCTCTTCTTATCAAATCCCTGAGATTTATATGTGACTCCCATCTCCATTTAATCATTTAGTGTTCAAAAAACTGTCTATTCATAGCTAATAAATTCTATTGTGGAATTTTCTGTTATGATACTTGGCTATAATCCATTGAATAACCTATCAACATTACCATAGGGTTGAAAGATAATTATTGACAAATACTTTTCATGCCTTTTAAAAGTAGCATTGTAGGTACCAACAGATTCATCATCCCTTTTCTTCATCTCAAAGAACACTTTCTCTGTCTCGGTATAAAAAATACAAGGAAATTACTAATTGAAAAATAAGTCCTTGAACTCATACCAATCCTAATATTTTATCTCATTTCACGACCTTGTATTCTTGATTATAGTCAACTCCATCTCTATTTCATCTTTTAACTAATAAAAAGTTAGAATGAATTTCTCATGATCCAAATACTGAATAACTAAGAATATATTTTTAGTAGTATTGATCCATTGTTCAACAACATGTGGATCAGAAAACCCTCTAAATGATGGTGGGAATTTCCTCATGAAAGACTGAAAATAATTTTGTTCCCTCCTTTTCACATAGGTGTAATGACCCGGAAATCTGGTGGAAATTTTTTTCTTTAATACATGTTAATTTTACGAGTCTGCAGTTTTTGATGGAGCTTGATTCCGAGGCTCGGTGTGCCCGAAATCAATTTATGACATTTTTTAGGTACGTTCAGTAAACTTAAGTATAGGCTTTTCAATCTTTTGAACTGGTGCTCAAAATTGAAATCTGAGGACACCGATGAACTCGCAGCACCAGTATTCTCTTAAGGAGACCTTTACCGCAGATGTGTTTTATCAGAACTGGTAGTTAATTTTTGGGGTTTCTAAGTGAAATTTATATAAAATTATGTGTTGCATAATTTTATTTGGATGGTAGTTAAAACCTCCAAAGGGAGAATTGTGGTGGGACCCACCCCCACATAACCTCCCATGGGAGGATATTTTGTGGTGGGGCCCACACAAGTTAAAACTCTTCACCTCCCCTTTAAACTCCCTTAAACCCCCATAAACTCTTGGAATTACATGGTTTAATTCATTCCAACACTCCACTATTAATGAAGAGAATTAATTCAATTTTAATTCAAATCTTATTGAATCCATCCCTCCACATTTAATATAATGTGTTGTCATATTTAATGGGAGAAAACTCTTGAGTTATTGTGCCATAAAAATAATAGAGAACAATCTCTTTTATTTTGGCTAATCTTTGTGGAGAGTTAAGGAGAAGAGGGAGAGCCTTCTTCCCATGAAGAACATGAATAACATCTCCTCCACTTCTTCAACTGGGGAGAGAAAGTGAGACGACGCCCACGAGGAATGCCCATCTTCCTTCCTCTTCCACCGCGACAAGGGAGAAGATGCCGCCTGCAATGAACGCTTCCAACGACAACGACTTTCTCCCGACGTTGATGGAACGATGTCCGTCTCCCACGACACCCGTATTTTCGTGACTCGACAACATTAAATGACAAGTTACGAGGTAGGGGAAATTTAGGATTATTTCTTTGTATGATTTATATCTTCGTTCTTTGATGGTGGCCAAATGATATCACCTAACGTGGAGGGCATGATCTGAACAAACATGGACCGACGTCCCTCCGTTGAGTCTTGTTTGATGACGTTGGAGGCAGAGCCGGAATGGCACGGTGCCATCATACCGTGCCAAAGAATATCCATGACTAGGAAAAGTGCAGTGGCTGAAGGGGCACGACAATGTCGTGCCGCGCTGCGAAGCCAATGGTCGCGACCAGGCAGGGCCGAGGTGGAGGAGGACCGGTGTCGTCGCACCGGCCACATGGAGGTGGAGTAAGTGGCCTGCTTCTGCAGGTTGCTCAGCCGAACAGAACATGCCAGCCTCCTCCTGGCTGGGCTGAAGAACTACGGTGCCTGAAGGTGCCGTGTGGCAGAGGAGCCACGACCCGATTCTGCGGGCCACTTAGGTGGGCGAACAGGCCGACCACCTGCTGGCCGAGCTGGTGGAGCGCGGCGCCCAAAGGCGCTATGCGAAAGAGAATCGAGGCCCGCAGTGTGGGCTGCGTGTGCCGGGAAGAACCGGCCTGCTAATGCAGGCTGAGCAGGGAAGAGGCGGCACTGCTTGGCATCGCCGGGTGAACCGACACGGCCCGCAGTGCAGGCCGGTTCCGCGTGTGGGCCACGCCCCACCTGGCTGGGCCTACCCCCCCAACTGGGTGGGACCTGCCAGGCTAGGTCTTTTGGTGGGCCATGCTCCACTGGGCTGGGCCGACCCCTAGCCGGGTCGGACCAGCCGAACCGGGTCGAGCCGACCCCCAGCCCACTGGGCTTGTCTAGCCGGGCCCGACTTCTCTTAAACACTGATAACGTATGAACCGCGCATCTGATCGACGCGCCCTCTATGGAACTGGGACCCTCGAGATGAGGCAGTCACTTTGTGATACTCTAAGTGAGTTTTGGACAACTTTGGAAAACTTATGGGTTTGGAAGAAGCGTAAATCCATCCGGGCCCCTGGAACGGAAAAGATAATAACTCTCAGACCAAGCATCCGATTGACACGCCATCTATCGCGTTGGATTCCTTATGACGAGACAAAACTACATGATGAAACAACTTAGAAATTCATGGTATTTGATGCATCATCCCTTTTATCAAGGAGAAGACCCTCCTGGAATCGAGCATGCTATGTGCGGGAACCCTAGAGCTGGCTGTGACTATTACTTTACTGGAATCCTACGTGGGTTCAACATCGTTGCTTACTGAACCGGAATCCTCCATGGGTTTGACTGTGATTACTAGTGTACCAGAATCCTATGTGGGTTCGATAGTGATGACTTCTGTACCAGGATCCCACGTGGCTTCGACAGTGATAACTACTATACCAGAATCCTAAGTGGGATCGACAGTGACGGCTTCTGTACCAGGATCTTACGTGGGTTAGACAGCGATAACTACTGTAGCAGAATCCTACGTGGGTTTGACAGTGATGACTTATGTACCAGGATCCTACATGGGTTCCACAACGATGAATACTATACTAGAATCCTACGTGGGTTTGACAGTGACGACTTCTCTGCCAGGATCCTATGTGGGTTCGACAGCGCTGATACTGTTCTATGATCCTACATGGGTTCGAAAGAGGAGATGATTCAGAGGATACATTTAATCATCTATACCCCTCTTCATGAATTTTATACCTGTGTGAGCTGAGTCATGTCTTTCAATCATTATCAACATGGTGATTGACTTTACTTCCTTTGTGGAACGGTTTTTTCTAGGGCTTGAGAGTTGGAGCCGAACTATGATTGATAACTTAGGTATATTTATGGGAGTTCACCAATGTAGGGTTGGTTGATAATTTGTGATTGTATCTTTCTAATGTGGTTTATCCTTAGTGGATTTTGTGAGACCCTGAGTGTCTCAGGGTCCCTACTGAGTATCTTTATACTCACCACTGCATGCGCTACGCTTGCACCTTGTTGTGTTGGATGTAGACGATAGACATCGCTGACCAAGGTGGAGTGTATGAGGATTTGACGGTATCTGGAGGTGGACCTCACGATGAGTCCGTACCCAGGGGAGACGGACGTACGTGGAGCACTGAGGAGGCTATCAGTACCTAACCTTTAGGTAGGATCTGTGGGGGAAGATCCAGGAGCTTCTAGGTACCTTCCAGCTGTTTGTCATTTTAGTTGTATCGGTTTGTCCTTTCCTTGTACATTACTATTGGGATTGTATTTCTGGATCTTGTACTTTCCAACACTTCTTCTATATTTAGTTTTTAATTAGAGTTTTCTTCCACTTGTTATCTGTCTATGTTTGTTTGTAGTTATAAAGTCAATGCCTTCCCATTTTAGGGATTTACGCCTTTGGTTCTAGTCGCCAGGCCCTGGCCTATGGAAGGCGGGCTTGGGGTAGTTACGACATGGGACCCAAGGGATGGGTCCTAAAAAATTGGTATCAGAGGAGTCGGTTCTACCGCAGAACTTAGGACTATGATATTTACTTTTTGTTAAGAAATAATGTCATGTGTTTTGGGTGTGGTTTTCAGTTCAAGGAAACCAATGTTGGTGTGGCGGATGACGTATCTATACACAAGGACTCTGACTTCTGATCTCTGACTCAGTGCACAAAAACACTAAATGCGTGTGTGTTTCCTTTGAAAAAGATTACTTTGTGATTACTTTGTGTCATCTCACCAGGTATATAATTTTGACCGTGGCACACCTGTTTCTTTTCATGATGACCCCACGAAGGCAGCTAGCTAGGGTTCTGAGTTTCGTACGAGATGGTAGCCCACCGAGTAACGTGGGTTCGTTTTAGGGCCCCATCATTGCAGAGGTACCAGTGGAACCACTACCCACTGGGCCATCGATACCACTAGCTCCTTCAGTAGAGAGTGCACGTCATCTGAGTGCGTTGCACGAGTTCCAGTGCCAGAGACCGTCTAGGTTCCATGGAGAGATAGACCCACAGGGAGCTTAGGATTGGATGGAGGCTATTGTGAGAGTTTTCATATTGGTAGGGACACTATCCAACCTCATGGTAATCCTTGCCGTGAGTCTCATACAGGTAGTAGTAGGCAGATGGTGGAGCCTGATGCTTCAGGTGCGAAATGAGGTATCACTACTCTGGACAGACTTTGAGCGCCTGTTCCGGGCAGAGTTTGTACCAGCCACACTTCGTGCAGTGCAGATTCAGGAGTTACTTCATCTGCAGCAGGGCAGCATGACAGTTTCTCAGTACTCAACGAGGTTCACCGACCTCTCACGCTACTCTAGGGATATGGTATGAGACCCATTCTTTAGGCCAAGACCTTTGAGCAGGGACTCAGTCATGAGATCAGAGCTTCTATGATTTCCCTCAACATCCCGAAACAGAAAGGGGTATTGGATCGATCCCTCCTAGTGTAGAGTTTCCTTGCTGAGAAGTCTCCAGTAGCGAGACCCACTACTAGTCGACACGCACTAGAGTCTTCTGCAGCTGGCAGTAAATAGATGATGTAGGGGTCTAAGTGGACAAGACCAACTGGTCGTCGACTGCACGACCCAGGTTTGGTTGTGCGGGGCATACAAGATAGAGCAAGCCATATGAGGAGTAGGCGGTGCTAAGCATGCGGCGGGTAGGGTCACATGGATCGATACTGCCCGACCCGCCCTGTAGATGAGCACCAGGAAGCAGAGGGACCTCCCAGGCAGAGGCAGAGGTTCGACCATGGTGGTCCGCTGGGGGTAGGCGGACGTGGAAGAGGAGATGGCCCAGCAGTAGGTGGTGAACTATGTTTCAAGGCCCTACCACCACCACCAGTAGGACGTCTACCCCGACCACATGGAATGAGTGGACAAGGGAGAGCTCAGCTTCAGGCTCCTAAGGCCTATGACCATCATGCTCCAGGAGCAGGTGGACAAGAGTGGGACTAGTTCCAGGCATAGAGTCCTTTTTTCATGAAGCTTCTATCTTCGTTGAGGTTGCTGTTTTTGGTTGCTTTGTGTCTTTTTTACTTTGAGCTGTAGTAATAGAAGACACTTGTCCTTGTGACATTTTATTTCCTTCCTTTTTTGTGGATAATACTAAGAGATTCCGGATAAAACCATTGACTTCACCCTCACATTTGATATTCTTACAAGAGGAGACCGAGTGACCACACACTGATGCCGAAAGTGTGAGTCAACCCTTTGAGGTGAGAGTAATAGTTGGATCTCATGGTAGTAGCATCGATGCCTTACGACGTCGTCCATGGAAAGAATTAGTACCATTCATGTCAGGATAGACTGTATTAGGAAATGGGTGTGGTTCATCTAGGGGATGAGACCAGATTTATCTTTTCAGAAAAGGAGAAATCATAGCATCTCTTGAAGGACATAGGTGAAGAATGGTGTAGATGAGTTCTTTTAATTTGGCTAGTCTCACCCATAGTTTGTTGGGCAAACGCTTTGCAGTCTACTCTATCCACCAGAGTTTCACGTATATCTTCTCTCAAAAGGACCTGAACCCGAGACAACAGTGATGAATTGAATTCCTCCAAGAATATCACCTCGATATAATCTATACTCCTGGATAGGGGAACGTCATAGCTGATGCTCTCAGTAGGAGAACATGCATTCAGCTTATAGGAGAGGCGACAGAGCAGCTGGCCACATTGTAGATATCCTATGTGGATCGGGACAGAGCATCCTTTATACAATCTCTCACAGTCACTTCCCCAATTCTTCAGTGAGTCAGTGAGGCGCAGTATAGGGACGCTGACTACGAGACACGATGTTCTCAGATATCCTTAGGGCAGACACTAGAAGGATTTTCTAAAGTTGGGGAACACTTCATTCCATACAGATGACATACCAAGGTAACCGTTTCACTTTATGAGGAAGTGTTGCGGGAGTTCCACACATATCCTATAGCGGTACATCCAGGAGTTGTAATGATGTACTCGGACCTTTGATGACAGCACTGGTGGTTGGTATGAAGAAGGCAGTAGCAGAGTTTGTCTCTCGATGTCTCACTTGTCAGCAAGTGAAGGCGGAGCATCAGGTACCAGCAGGATTGTTTTAGCCTTTAGAGGTACCAAAGTGGAAGTGGGATGAGATATCCATGGACTTCGTGACGGGTATTCCACGTATGTCTAGGGGACATGACTTGATTTGGGTGATCTTCGACGAACTTACCATGTCAGCCAACTTCCTATTGACCAGAGATGGTACGAGCTACCACACAGGAGGTGTAGGTCATCCAGAAGCGATTAAAGACTGTGCAGAGTAGACAAAATTCAAATACTGACAGGAGACAGAGACCACTATAATTCGAGGATGGTGACCACGTCTTTCTACGGGTCTCACCTCGACAAGGTCTACGGAGATTTAGCCGAGGCGGAAAGTTATCTCCATGATTCTTAGGATATTTACAGGTCCTCTACAGGGTAGGCGAGGTGGCTCACCGCTTGTACCTTCCACCTCAATTGCATTGGGTGCACGCCATCTTCCACGTATCTCAGCTGAGAATATACGTGCACAAACCGTCCCACATCATCGACCATGGGGAGTGGGACATCGATAAAAGGGTGACCTTCACGGAGTTTCCAGTGGATATTGATGATCGCCATGATTAGGTCCTACAAGGACGGTCGATTCCTCTAGTTCACATTCACTGGAAGCACGGGGACCTCCAAGAGAGAACATGGGAGCAGGAGGCTTAGATGCATGCTCAGAACCCCCATTTGTTCCCTTAGTGTGTGTTGTAGCTTATGGGGACGTAAAGCCTTTATGTGGGGAGAATGTAAAGACCCGGAAGTAGCGTGGAAAATTTTTCCTTAAATACATGGTAATTTTACGAGTCTAAAGTTTTGTTCCGGTACGTTCAGTAAACATACTTCCAGGTTTTCTATATTTTGAACCAGTGCTCAGAATTGAAATCTGAGGACACCGATGAACTCACAGCACCAGTATTCCCTTATAGAGACCTTTACCGCAATTGCATTTTTTCGGAAGTTGTAGTAAATTTTTGGGGTTTATATGTAAAATTTAAATAAAATTATGGGTTTCATAAATTTATTTGGATGGTAGTTAAAACCTCCAAAGGGAGGATGGTGGTGGGGCCCACCCCCACATAACCTACCATGGGAGGATATTATGTTGTGGGCCCACATGATTTCAAACTCTTCACCTACCCTTTATACTCCCTTGAACCCACTTAAACTCTTTTAATTTTATTGTTTAATTCTTTTCAACACTCCACCATTAATAAAGAGAACTAATTCAATTTTAATTCAAATATTTTTGAATCCACCCCTCCACATTTAATCTAATGTGTTGTCACATTTAATGGGAGACAAATCTTGAGTTTTTCTGACATAAAAATAATAGAGAACAATGTCTATTATTTTTGGCTTAACATTGTGGAGAGCTAAGGAGAAGAGGGAGAGCCTTCTTCCCACTAAGAGCACAAATAACATCTCTTCCACTTCTCCAACTGAGGCATGAATGAAAGGAGAGGCCGACAAGGAACGCTCATCCTCATTCCTCTTCCTATGCGACAATGGAGAAGACACCGCCCGCAAAGAATGTCGCCAACGACAACGACTTTCCCCCGACGTTGAAGGAACGACGTCCATCTCCCTTGAGGCCCGTCTTTTCGCGACTCGACAACTTTCAACGACATGATACGAGGTAGGGGAAATTTTTTATTTTTTCATCGAATGATTTATATCCTCGTTCTTCGATGGTGGCCAAATGATATCACCTAGCACGGAGGGTGCGGGCCGAACAAACATGGCCCGACGTCCCTCTGTAAATTCTCGTTTGATGACGTGGGAGGCGGAGCTAGAAGGGCGCGGTATTGTCACACCGTGCCGAAGAATATCTATGGAAAGGAAAAACATGGAGAATGAAGAGGCGCGGCCCCGGCACGCCACGCTTCGAAGCCGAAGGCCGCGGCCAGGCCATGCTGCGGCGGTGGAGGACCGGTGCCGTCGTGCCGGCCGCATGGAGGTGAAGGACACGGCCCGCATCCGTGGGCCGCTTGGCCAAATCGAACCGGCCGACCTCCTACCGGCCGAGCTGAAGAACCGCAGTGCCCAAAGGCACTGCGTGGCAGAGGAGTCGCGGCCCGCATCTGCGGGCCGCACAGCTAGGAGAAACGGTCGGCCGCCTGCCGACCGGGCCGGTGGAAAACAACACCCACAGGCGCCGTGCGGAAGAGAACCGCTGCATGTTGTGCGGACCACGCACATCGGGCCGAACCGGCCAGCTAAGGCAGGCCGAGGAGGGAAGAGGCAGCACCTTTTGGCGCTGCCAGGTGAACCGAACCGATCCACAATGCAGGCTGGATCCGCAGGTGGGCCGAGCCCCATCGGGCTGGGCCGACCCCCTCAACCGGGTCAGACCCTCCGAGCTGGGTCTGCGGGTGGACCACGCTCCACTGGGCTGGGCCGACCCCCAGCTGGGTCAGACCAACCGAACTGGGTCGGGCCGACCCGGCAGCCCCCTGGGCTTCTCGGGCCAGTCCCGACTTCGCTTAAACGCTGATAACTTCTACACCGCGGGTCCGATCGACACGCCGTCTGCGGCACTAGGACCCGCACAATGAGGAGGTCCTTTTATGATACTATAAGTGAGTTTTGGACAAATTTGGAAAATTTCTGGGTTTGGAACGAGCGTAAATCCAACCGGGCCCTTGAGACGGAAAATCTAATAACTCTCAGACTGGTCGTCCAATTAACGGGTCGTCTGTCGCGTTGGGTTCCTTATGATGAGACAGAACTACAAGATGCATCAACTCAGAACTTCATGGTAGTAGATGTATCGTAACTTGGCTCAAGGAGATGACCCTCCTAGTATCGAGCATGCTTTTTGCGAGAACCCTAGATTTGACTGTGACGACTACTGTACCAGAATCCTACGTGGGTTCAACATCTATGATTAGTGAACTAGAATCCTCTGTGGGTTCGGATGTGATAACTACTGTACCAGAATCCTACGTGGGTTCGACAGTGACGACTTCTGTACCAAGATCCTATGTGGGTTCGACAGATATATCTACTACACCGGAACACTACGTGGGTTCGACAGTGAAGACTTCTGTACCAGGATCCCACATGGGTTCGACAGCGATAACTACTGTACCGGAATCCTACGTGTGTTCAAAAGTGACGACTCCTATGCTAGGATCCTATATGGATTCGAAAACGATGAGTACTGTACCAGAATCCTATGTGGGTTTGACAGTAACGATTTCTATGATAGGATCCTACATGGGTTCGACAGCGCTGATATTGTTCCAGGATCCTACGTGGGTTCCATAGAGGAGATGATTTAGAGGCTACATCTAATCATCTCTACCCCTCTTCGTGATTTGTATACCTGTGTGAGATGAGTCATGTCTTTCAAACATTATCAACATTGTGATTGACATTACTTCCTTTTTGGAATGGTTTGTGCTAGGGATCGAGAGTTGGAGCCGGACTGTGATTGATAACATAGGTATACATATGGGCATATATCTAAGTAGGGTTGGTTGATACTTCGTGATTGTATCTTTATACTATGGTTTATCCTTTGTGGATTTTATGAGACCTTGATGGTCTCGCGGTCCCTACTGAGTATTGTTATACTCACCCATGCACGGGATATGCCCGCACCTCGTTGTGTGGGATGCAGATGGTGAACAACGCTAACCGAAGTGGAGTGTTCGAGGATTGGATGGTACCTGGAGGTGGACCTCACAGGGAGTCGGTACCCGGATGAGACAGACAGATGTTGATCACTGAGGAGGCTATCTGTACCTACCCTTCCAGTAGGATTTGTGGTGGACGATCCAGGAGCTACTAGGCACCTTCGAGCTTCTTGTCTTTTTAGTTTTACTTTTTTTTTCATTCCTTGTAATTTACTATTGGGATTGTATTTCTAGACCTTGTAATTTCCATCAATTCTTATGTATTCAGTTTTTAGTTAGAGTTTGCTTTCACTTTTTCTCTGGTTGTGCGTGTTTGCAGTTATAAAGGAAATGCCATCCCAGTTTAAGGATTTATGCCTTTGGAGCTAGTTTTCATCCCCTGGCCTATGGAAGGCGAGCAAGTGGTAGTTACGACACGAGCCCTGGGGGACGGGTCATGTCAATTTTGATGTCCACCATGATTCATTATTGAGAATGCTTTGTGAGCATAACAATAAGATATTTCATTCCAAATCCCATAGTATTCGATTACTTAGGAGGACTTTCATTGCATTGTCTGTCACAATCACTACTGACATTGTTCCTTCGAAATCCAGCCATTGACTAAAACAAAAAGCATAAATTAATAAATAGTCATCATAATGAGAAAACACATAATCATGAAAATAAGTTATAGAATGTGTAAATTTTTAAACCTTCCTTAATCTAGGACACCTTAGGTTTATGCTTTGTTATTCATAGAAAAAATATAATTAAATCTTTTATAATTTTTTTTGAAGAGTTTTTGAACTCCTAATGCATATCCCCAGGGAGTGTCAAACCAAATGTGTAGCAATGACCATTGTTGTGAAGAATATTACTCCGAGTTAGGCTCAAAACATCTTGTTAGAGTTTTTACCCCTAGGAACATTTTTACCAGATCCACAACCACTTGTAGTATGAAAAAATGGATGTATTTCATGGAACCCACTCACTAAATCTGTCACCAAAATTCCATGACATGTTCTTATACATTTCCATTAACTTAGAAATATCTATAGGCACGCCCTTATAGTTCCCACTATGGTTTTCTCATCCTAGTTTACAAAGGTTAACTATACCTTTACTCTGATACAAACTATACATACCCTCTCTTTTCAGAACATTGACATTACATATTTTTTTGGAATACATAAATATTATAAAAATAGACTTCCAAAGACCATAATTGGTCTAGTTCTTCTTAAAACATGGATACATAACACAATTACTTAATTGAACTACAAAATCTCCAACTAAGTTATTCATGACTCACACCATTCCTATATAAATGAAACATAGTACATATCATCATAACCGGGGGAAAAAACATAAAATGGGTGATCTTAGATACTCATTAAGGGTAAACAAGGGAGACAAATACACATTAGAATCAGTATATGGGAATGAGAATGTGATTATTAAAAATAAAATATCACACCCTTCATATCAATGATCATAATAGAAATAATGGAATAAATATTTGTAGTTCATAGGACATACATTATAATTAAATAAAGAACATAATCCATGAAAACACAACATAGGTGTAATACATGGAAGTGTGGAAAACACATAAGTATATAATGATTTCCATAGTATCCAAGACATCACTGCGACGACCATCTTAGTAGCATGGGTTCACTTCATATACCATCATAGTAACATGAGCTTACTTGTCATACCGACTTAGTAGTCACAGTTCACTCGCATAGACATCATGGAAGTCAAGGTTCCCTCCCAAAACCATATTTGTTTATATCAAGAGATATAAATCCTTACCCAATGCTTTATAGGGAGATACAGGTCCCACCCGTCTCATAATGAAATCATTCATACATGTGCCACATGACTATTACAAATCACAACACAACCAATGTAATGAATTGTGTATTAGAAAAATGTAAAAATATCATAAAATGTGAAATGATACAAGTTTCATAATCATTTCATCACCAATATAACCCGTGAAAAGAAGTGGGTTTCAAAAGAATATAAACTGTGGAAGAGAAGCGTGCTTCATGAACATCATGCCATCGAAATATAATCATTTTAGAGAAATAATATGAACAGAAACATTGAATAATTTACCTATATAGGAACGAGTAACACCAATGGATATTGTCATAGATGGAAAATAATTTTGGTAGAACACTTGAAATTAATTCTTGAGAAAAATATCCTTTCTTCTTAAAAAAGGTTTTCTTTTCTTGAAACACTGCAGAATTTTAAAATACAAGAATTTCATTGAAAATAAACTTCAAAAATTGAAAGATAATATTCAAGTAAATAATTCCTTATGAAATCATAAAAATCCATTAATTTAATATAAGTTAAAGAAACTTTCTTCTCATTCTTTTTCCAAAAAAGTCAAAAAGTAACACGTATGGAAGATGAAAGAAAGATTTCTTCCAAACTGTGTAGTAAAAAGTCAAAAAATGGGTAAAACTGACTTCGAACATCTAGAAGATAATACTAAACCATTTAATGATATCATTTTTAAAAATACATGTACATGGATGAAAAATAAAACCCAGTAAATTCTTATGTAAAAATATTCTTTAATAACAATGAGATTGTGAAATTATCCCTTAGCTTATGTGTTGACTCTCTTTGTACTCATACAAGATTCCTATATAATAAATATAATTTTTTCATAAATCATTTATAGAATAATATTCTAATACAAAATACCATATATGGTTTGATTATGAGATATATTACGCACTTGTTTATGATCATATGTTAAGGTTTTACTTCGGGTAATATTCTCTTTGTTCTTCACATATGTCTCATTATGTTATATCATTGGTTCTTGTACTCATTTCAGGATTATAGAATTTATATAATGATATAAGTATCACATATATCCAGTATATGTATATTTTAGTAACCTATAGCATAATGAAGTATGAAATAGATGACACCATTCGTGGAGATGGTAAGTCGAACATGCATATGGACGTTGTTTCGAAATTTGTATCATCACGTTCAAAGAAAGTATGTTAATGATATATATAAATATATATATATATATGTTTGTATATAAATGCATCATTATTATATCAAAATTATTATATCCTAAATTTCACACTTATTAATAATATATATTTTTAAAATCAACCTTGAATTGTGAATGTGGAATATGAATCTCATCACATCTTTGAGATCTTAAGTCATATGTACCTACGAGTGATGATATCATTCCATATTTGTATAGGGTAGGGAATTGGGTAGAATATGAATTAGAAAGATAAAATTTTATGCCATATTCATTATTTAAATCCTTTATATTCATTGTCATTCAAAAGGAAATAAAGAATTCCTGAAAAAATGTTATCACCACGACGTGGATATGGTAATCTGTACAGACATACACATGGTGATATTGTTGTTCATTGGTTGAGTAAAAGGAGGAATATGGTTTTACCATAATCATAAAAACTTATTTTCATATAGTATATTCTTGACCTTTTAATTTAGTTTGAAACAACACAGAATTAGGATGTATAAGAAGAAAAAAACTTAGAAAGAGGTGATAAAACAACTATTTATTTTTTTGGGTATCTCTTTTTTATTTTCACAAATGGACTCCATAGGATGTCTTTCATCCCAAATTTTGGAATCTTGGATTTAGTGAGAGAATCTAAGAGAGGAAATGGGCAGTTTTTGACTTAGAAAAAGGTCTTTGTAGGTGTAAATTAATGAGAAGGATAAGTGCCCTTTTATAATGGGGAGAGTCACTATATGAAACTCCAAAACTATTAATTTATTATAGTTTATTTTCAATTTAAAATAACTTCAAAGTGAGTTATTTATTGTTTTATATGGGTATGGGTATAAATCATCTCAACCAATGAATTTTATACATGTTTAGGTCATATAATTAACATTATCATTTGTCTTTAATCTTTAGTTAAACAATTTAACTATTACTGTGGCAACTAGTATTTTTACACTATTGGGTTAATATAGATACAATAAAATATAAAAAGAATCCTAATTGGATTAATTATGAAATATTTGTCATTATAAAAGTAATTTGGTAGAACCATAGATTTTTATCACTTTTATATCATATAATAAAATATTATTTATTTTAAAGTATCATTTAGGTCAATTTTGACAGTATTAAATATTTTTATTTTTATAAATATAAAACCTACATGATAACATAGTACCAATACTTCCAATATTTCACTAACAAGTCCAAGGTATCTATAAAATTCATGTATTTCATTAATTATGTAATTTATATTTATCTTAATATTTTTAAAATCATTTATTTAATATCTCATTTAATTAAACAATTGATATATCATTATTGTACAAGTCATAAATAATGTTATTATTTATATAAAAATTACAAATAAATTATAATAATGAATATAATTTTTTTATATTTCAAATGAATAATTATAGTCAAATTTATCTTATGTATAACCATATATAAAAAATGATTTATTTATTAACTTTTTAATCTAACTCTTTTAACACTTCTTTAAATAAAATATAATTAATATATTAATCCAACACAAGGGTCTTAAAGAGAATCATATTTTTAAAGTAAGGTTGATTTGGGTAGAAAAACTCATATCCAATGAAATAAGTATCCATTTTAGGGTAATATTATATTATAATAATATTATTTTTACCTTTCATTACCCTATATACCATTAACCATGGTAAATAAAATTTAAAATGTTAATATTCACTACAATTAATTTTGGTCTTATTAGATCAAAATTTTCATCCTGATTATAACCATGTATGTTCTTTTTTTTGGAAATTAAATTCCCAGAAGCAGTAAAATAATGTTTACAACTAATCCTGAAAATGTGGTTAGAAGGTGGGTAAAAGAGTCATTCAAAAGTTTAATAATTTTTTATATATAATTCTATTATAAAAGGATTCCAATTAATTAATTGGATTAATATATATATAATTTATCTACGGTGATTTAAAAAAAATAACTTGAAATAATTATCTAAATGAGAAATTGTGTTTCTGACTACAAAATAGTATTTTTCACTATTGATAAAATATTGAATATTTTAAGAAAAATAAAAAAAATCACCAGAATCAAATTTTGATATTTAGGATTCAGAAATTATGTTTATTTCATCAAAATCAATTTTTATGAGTGTCCAAAATTTATTTTTTAAAAAAGAAATTAAAAGTGGTTTATTAGAGAAAATGGTATTTTTAAACATTGAAGGGCTTTACCAAGAATAATATCTTTTATTATCAATATTTGAAAAGTAGATATTACTATTAATATAACTGTGTTTAATAGCTAGGCTATAAAAGTCTCATTTAAGTTATAATAATAACATGTGATGTTATATAGAATCTCGTGTTGCGTGTATTATATTCCAAATCGGTGTTGCGTGCGACGTTCGCTAAGTCAGTTCAATATAAAAGGAATGTTTGACTTAGTCCAATTCAAGTTTTAAAATAATAATTTAATTTATTTGGAAAAAACGTCCATAAATACTTGGGGTGTTACATGCTGTGAACAGATAGTTCTCTAATTCATTGGTTAATGATTATAATCTCCAGAGATGCCACATTTAATGATTTCTTGGTGAATAACATGGTAATTTTCAATTATGAAACCTTTTTGAAAATCCATAGTGATATTTTTATGAATGTATAATTTAAGTTTCATATATACATGTCCATTTTATGATTCATGTTCTTTTTATTATGATATTATTCAATTTCCCTTGCTCATTTTGTAATTATATTCCTCATATTCTTATTGATAATTCTCATGATCACAAATATATTGTTTCTCTTACTGATCCTTTTTCTCGAACATTTCCTTTGATGTATGTCCATAGGTATGAGGTGTAGTAAATTTAACTTTGGATTAACCCAGGATGAATCCATTATTATGAATTGTAATTTTTTTATGTTTTCATGTATTTTATAACTTATTTCGAAGAAACTTTTAATTTAAAGATAAAATTTTTGTTCCATGTAATTAAATGTTTTGTAATAAAAAGGAAGGATTCCATAATTGGTATCAAATGATGGTGTAGTTATATATGTTAATTAAGTATAAAAATTCTTAGTATGAACCCTGGATATATTATTATTTATAGGAAACAAACATGGTATTTTGCGGAAATATTCAATAAGTGATATCCAAGCCAATAAATCCCAATATGGATACAAACATGTTGATGTGGAAACTACAGGTATATATCTATTAGTAACACCGAAAAACACCACATTGAGATTTAATTGATCATAAATAGGTTCACGATAACATGCCTTGTTACATTCTTGGTTTAACATGCCCAGGGGATACGTTTGGTTAATCATAAGCTTTTATGAACCATTATGAAGGATATATAGAAAATGTAATTATTGTCAAAGAACAAAATATTAAAGCATGATTTATTAATATATAAAATTCCTTTTGAATTATAATATTTTAAAACTAAACATATTTCTCAGAAAGACTTTCTAATTTTAAAAAATAATAGGAAATACGAGGAACCTCAAAAATGATGTGCATAATAGATGATGCATTGATGAGCGTCTGATGGAATTTAGAATGGAAAACTACTTGATATTGAATAATAAAATATATTGTGTTGTGAATAATATTTTTCATCATGTTGAGACTCCATATTCACCTTGAATAGAATAAATTTTAGTTGAGTCCTTCATGCATCAATAGCTTCATTCTTTTAGTGGATCTACCAACCCATTGATTTCTGAACAATGGATAATCAATTTAGAAAAGTTATTTTTATACTCTACTATTTATAGAAAGTGAAAGACACATTTTCAATATTTCAAATAGAAGGATACACTAATCAGTGGTGGAAAATTATAAATAAATAATTCCAAGAAGGGATATTAATTCTATGGAGTGGGATGGTTCAAGGGAAAAAATTTCAATAAATATTTTCCCATTTTGGTGAGAAAATATTGAATAAGTAATCCATTGAGCTGAATTAGAAAGGAAATTATTCAATGGGAATGTATGAGATGATATTTACAAGACATTCTATATACACCTCTATCTTTATTATAGAACCGAAGGGAAAGGTTGATAGATTTCTCATGAGACTAAGACCCAATCAACAGTGGAATTTAGAAAATCAAAACTATGATATTTATGAGGTGATAGTGTAGAGTGCCGTAAGTGTTAAATTATAGTTTTTCAAAACACATTGGTCACAATAATTTTAATAAATGGAATAGAATTATGGATCCAAAATCAAGGAAGAACATTCATCACAAAAGAGGAGTAAAGTAAGTGAAACTTACAATGCGAAAAAGATGTATGACGAATCATTCGGGGAACTTCTTTATTAGGATTGGAAAATGTTACAAGTGTGGAAAAGAAGTACTTATAGCATAGAAATGTCGTAGTAATGTGAAGGATAAACATCCCAACATTAATAAAAAGCGAAGATAGTGCAGTCCAAGTATGAAGTTCAATTATTTAAGTGTGGGAAATGTGGTAAATTTTCTAATAACTATCCAAATCAAAAGATAATGAATGTAAATCACCATCAAACTCATCACTGTAGAAGGGAGAAAGGTTGTTAATTTTCCATCATGATTTCTGAATTAGAGGTTCAAAATGATGTGGTTGTAGGTACTCTAATGTTCTCTCAAATCTATAAAGTACGTGGTTTGATTCTGGTTCTACACATTCTATTATTTTCTCTATATTTTCATAGAATAGAGTCAATCCTAGAGCTAATTGAAGTAGGTTTACTAGTCAAGACTCATGGGGATATTATTGTTGCATAAAGAGTTTAAAAAAACTATAGCATAGACCTTGGAAAGGTCAATACCATAGAAAATATATCAGTCATTACCATGATGGAATTTGACACTATAAAAGGGGTGAAATTGGTTTTAAAATATAATTATAAGATCAAAATTGAAGGGATGAAATATCTTTCGTCTTGAATGGATGACCTATAATTATTAATGAAGGAGATATATCCTTACTTAATCTTTTTAAAGAAGAACCTCCCATATCATTTTTTATGGAGATGATTAGTGAAGATGAATAAAGAAGTAAAAGTATAATAATTGGAAATGTCCCCATAATTCAATAATATATCGATGTATTTCCTAAGGATTTACATAGACCTCCCTAAGAAAAATAGGTAGAGTTCTCTATTTAACTAATTTATAGATCCAAGTCTATATGGAAGACCCCATATAGAATGGAAAATGTGGAGCTAGATTAAATAAATAAATAAATTTCATGATATTTTGGAGAAGGGATTTTTCATACCACGTGTGTATCAATATGGAGCATAAAATTTCATTACAAAGAAGGAGGATGGATCAATGAATCAATTCAATAATTAAAGAGAACTTATTGGGATCAAAGTGAAGAAAAATGACCCTCTCCCATGGATTGTTAATTTATTTTAACTGGATTATGGGGCTCAATTCTTCTCCATGGTTGTTCTTAAATCATGTTATAATCAATTGAGGGTGAATGAAGATGTTAATCTAAATAAAAACTTTTGATTATGATATTTTCATTATGATTTTGTTTTTATGCCCTTCTTCTAGACTAATTCCATTTCAATATTTATGGATTTGATGGATATGGTCATTAAGTATTTTCATGATAAATTTGTTGTATTTTTATTGATTATATTATGATATATTCCAAAAGTCATGAGTAGCATTTGGATCAACTAGGGTTTATATTCATAAACCTGAGGGAGGAATGGATATTCGGAAAATTTAGAAAATGAGATTTTTTTTTCAATAGGTTGCTTTCGTTGGGGCATAATGTAACCAATGAAGAATCTCTGTTCAACTGATCAAGATAAATATTTTAGAGGAGTATAATCATCCTACAATAGTAAATGAGATTCAGAGTTTCCTTGTATTAGTAGAATATTATAGGAGGTTTGTGAATAAAATCATGACATTATAATCCACTGTCAATGTTAACTCGAGAAGGGGATAATTTCATCAAGACTAAGAAGTGTGAAGAATGTTTCTATGAACTAAATAATAGGTTGGTTACTACACCCGTGTTAACCATACCCACTATTAGAGAAGGAATTATTATTTTTAGCGATACATCACTGAAAGGGTTTGGGTGAATCCTCATGGAAAATGAAAAGGTGATTGGTTATGAATCCTGATAGTTAAAGAATCATGAGAAGAATTATCATAACTATGACCTAGATCTACTAGTGGTTATTTCTGTCTGAATATTTGTATTCATTTTCGTTATTTAGAGAAGTGTGATATATACACAGACCGCCAATGTTATATGTATATATTCACAAAGAAGGAATTGAACATGAGACAACAGTTGTGTTTGGAACATTTTTATGTCTATGAATGTTCAATTCATTGTCTCCCTAGAATAGAAAAAATTCAATGATGCATTATGTTATAGAAGACACTTTTTTCATAGAAATGATGATTATTCTAGGAGGTCCATTGATAAAGAACTATTAAGGCTGTGAAGGTGAATCACAAGGAAAGGGACATCATCAATCCTATCCCAAATGATTTCTCAACTTTCATTACTAGAGAATATTAATAAGGGTCAAAGAGAATATATGTTATTACAAAATAAGATAGAGGATGTGAAGAATGAGAAGTTTCATAAGTTTTATATTGATCAACATAGTGTACTAAAATTTTGTTGAAGGCTATTTTTCATCTATTGTGGATACAAGGAAAGAGATGACGGATAAATCTAATATCTCTACATTCTCAACACATCCTGAAAAAAATAAAATTATTAGGGACCTCTGTGATCATTATTAGTGGGATTATTTGAAAAAGGAGATTTTCGAATGCTTTACAAGGTTCTTGGTATGTCAGAAAGTAATGGCAGAGTGAAAACTTTATAAAGGGAGATTAAAACCACTACCCATACTAACAAGGAATTGGGATAATATCACTATGGGATTTCTCACTAGACTTCCTAGAATATTCAATGGAAATAAAGTGGTGAGGCTGCAAGGGGATCCACTTTATATCATTTCAGAATATGTTCCAAGGTTCACATCTAAATTATCGTTATGTATTCAACATGAAACAGATAAGGAATTGAATTTATGTATAGCCTATCCCACCAAAACATTTGGTCAACTTGAAAGGACTATTCAGACACTCGAGGACATACTAAGAACATGATCAATTTAATTTAAAGGTGGATGGGATCAACACATAAAATTAGTTGAGTTATGATACAATAATATCTTCCACACAAGTATTAAAATTTAACTGTATAATTCTTTACATGGTAAGCGATGTAGAACTCATACTTATTGCGATGCCATTGGTGTTGGTCCTGATCCTGGGAAATAGGTGAAAAAAAGGTTCATGCCATCAAAAAAATATAAAATATACTCAAATTCAAAGAAAGGAAATGTCGATAAAAATTGAAGGAACCTGGAGTTTGATGTTTGTTACAAATATTTCCATTAAGCATCATCATGTAAGAGTGTTTTGGTTCAAGAAGGATTTGAATTTCAGCCCCAAGTATATCGGTCCCTTTGAAATCCTTGACCGCATAGGAGAAATTCCATATCAACATGAACTTCCACCAAATATAGCATTACTTCCAAACATATTATACATATCCATCTTGAAGAAGTACATACCTGATCCCTCACAAGTACTTAATTTTGATGAGGTACTACTAGAACATGAAATCTATTGTGAGGAGGAGTCGGTGAAGATCTTGGACCATATAGGCAGGTTTCCATGCCATAAGACTACCAAAATTGTAAAATTGATTTAGAGTAACCATATTTTTGAGGATGAGAAATGCAAACGAGTGTAAATAATAAAGTAGCAGTACCTTAAACTTATTTCAACTAAGGGGGTTAGTGGATATTTCATGGATAATATTTATAAAGGGGGAAAAAGGTAACGACCCCAGTATTTTTTTAAATGATTTTTGTTTCATGAGAAAATGTATCTTATATTATATTAAAAAAACATATCTACTATATAATGATCAATAAATTTTCTACTAAGAAACCAATTAAAATTACAAAAATTACAACCAGACAAAAAATATAAAATAGAAAAGATAAAATCATAAAATTTCGACCCCTCCAAACCACTAGAAACATCACCCCACTGACAACACTATATAAATAAAAAATAAAATTATTAAAATAATAAACATATTATAAAATTATTTTAGAAAATAGTGAATGAAATAATGATGTGGTATTTATAGTGTATAAGTGGAAATGTGACTGTTGGGATTTGAACAATATAGGACCACTGGTCAAATTCGACAGTTAGTCAACATAGCGACTAGAAAAATTTCATATTGATAACTATGCACTTTTATTAGTAATTATAATGTTATAATTAGTGATTAGGCCTTGGGATCGAGGTAACTTCCCTAAGGTTCACCCTTGACCAAGCGCAATACAGGCTTCAACAAGTGAAGCAAGAATGAAATCGTCTATGGTAGAACTTCATGTTAGTGGATATTACCACTAGATTGATGTTATTAGAGCCACACCATGAATATATCACCATTACACGCTATATATCTCAGTTTCAAATGGGATTTATAAGGGGTTACATGTCTAGGACATAATTACTTAATTTTTAATTCCTTTATATAAATATAACTATTATTCCATCTATTCATATATAAGAAAAGTAATTATTAATAAAATATATATTTAATTGAGACAATTTTGATAAAATAAATTTTAAATTTCACTTATCAGAAAAGATAAAATGTTTTCAAATTAACTAAGGTTTTTTGGATTATATTTATTTTTATGAAATAATATGTTAAAAACACTCTTATTTATATTAAAATATTAAAATAATTTTATTAAACTCTTTTTTTTTTTAAGTTTTAGTAATTATAATATGCCATACAACCAAATACTTTTTTAATAAATTAGGATATTTATAACTAAATTTTAGAATTATTATATTTAGGTAATTATTCTAATAAAATAGACATCATTTTTAAAATCAAAACATTGAAATTAGGTTAGGGTGAATTTATGAAAATTTTCATAAATACTTGTATATTTATTAGAATAGTTAAAATGGAGTTTGGGTTTTCAGTATGTTTAATGAATTCATAATTAATCAGTAATAATTCATGACCTAAAATATTTTATTTTATTAATATAAAGTATTTTAATAAATTTTAATCAATTTCTAAAGTTACAAATGTCTTTCTAGAGTCTACATTTGAAACACTGACTTTAAAAACATTACATTGTAGAAACATTACTTTTACATAACAGAAGAATTAATAAAAAATATATTCAATATTTTTTGGATTTAAATTAAATTTTTTCCCCAAATTTCAAGAAACCCATGAGAAGAAAACATGTGTAATAAAATGGTTTTTCATTTCCCACAATCTAGATTAGCAACACCTATATTTGAAAAGTATTTAAAAATTCCTCCACTTTTTCCAAAAAGACCCCCCATTTTTCCATTATTTTCACTAACAATCCATACAGAAGGAATTTCTATTTTTTTCTCCCATGGAATCCTCCCAAGGTATCCTCATGCCTCCGACGTTCCATTCCTCAATATTTAGGAGTAACAATTCAAGGTACAGAAATTACCCTTATTTTGTCTTCAATTCAAAAACATCTTTTTGTATGTGTTTCTAATTGATACCATTACACTCTTTTAATATCATTTTGATCACACCCATACTTCCTAATGATGTCTTAATGAATGTGAAATCCTTGTAATATCTCATTTTACCATTTTTTATTCCATTTTTTATACCCTTCACGACTCATAAAGTATATCTCAAAATTCTTATCTTCTCCTTATGGAATTCTATTTTTTTATTCCAAAACATTTTAATTTTCCATGGGTATTCACCTATATATAAAAATTATATATTTGATTCAATAATTTTCACATATGAAACCCACATTCCATTTTTGTGGGATAAAAATGATGAAATGATCAAGTATTTAAGAACTTTTGTACATTGTTATTTTGATAAGAAACCCATTATTTTTTAATGAGATTAATGATTATGATCTATTTTTCTCACATTAATTAGGAAATATGAACGGTGAACCCTGATATGACTCCAATGCATGGGGTAAATAATTTTATCTTTAGAGATGGCATGTTTTACAATACCTTGGTGAATTGCCTTAGTAATTTTCAATTCTCCAAACTTAGTAACAATCTATTGTCATATTCTTATGAATCACTCAATTAATTTTCCAAAAATTTCCCTGTCATGATTCATTTTATTTTTATTATGATATGACTCATTTTATCTTTATTATGAAATAATTTTATTCACCGTATTCTTATTGATATTCCTCATTATCATGTTCAATGTTGTTCCCTTACTGAGCCTCATGCTTTCCAATTTTCATTGATGTATATCCCATGGCTTTGATGTATAGTAAATGTAACTTCATATTAAACCATTAAGAAAAATCTCAAGTGTATTAAATTAATACATATTGTTTTTAGGTATTATGAATCAAATTTGTAGGAAACAAAACATTAAAAGATCCTCTATTTGTACCTTGTATTGAAATGTTATGTAATAAAAAATATGGTTTCCATAAATGTGATCTATCCCATCCCTAGAACCACGATACTATCATACCATTAATTCAAAAAAATTTCTCCCAAATTGTAGCATCATTAAATTTCATTGCATGATATACATCCCGAACCATGTGACAAAACAAGGTTTCAACACTGAATCACATGATGAAACTAGTTCATCCCATAAATCAATCATGGAAATATGGTTTGAACCCCTAAAATATGTCATGAAATTGTGTTTTATCCATTAAACATTGTGATAAAATTGTTTGACCCCTTGATCTATGTAAAAAAACTTGTTTGTACCATGAAATTTATCATAAACCATTATTCACCCCATTAAACTTTAGATCACACTATAATCATCAAATACACAGTTCCAATTTACTGAATCCAACCAAAAATATACTACATTATAATCCAAAATCTATTGTTTATCTTTTGATTACATAAAAACATATCCATTTTATCACAAATATCTAAACATCACCTTTTTTATCTAATGACTTGTCCTAATACAACCATGAACCTATAAATGTAAGGACATTCAGACACAGATCGTTCTATATCCACTACCGTATGGTGTTATTGGATGCAACCTTCCCACTAATAAACAAGTGGCATAATAAAACATAAATTATTTCCCATTCTATTCCCATGAGAGCCTAAACCATGGAATCCACCAAATTTAGGATCATAGTGAGAGTTACCTCCCTCAAACAACCAACGGTTCACGCTCACCATTAGTATTTACTTATAATACTCCTTATGTTCAATTCCTGCGAGGTTCAATGACCATAACATGCATGACGCTCATCCAAAGACATATTCATGTATAGTTCCAAAATCTGAAATTATGCCTCCCTGTAATTCCACAACAAGGCCCATACTTATATCAACATTCTTATGAATCTTGATTAATTTCTGATGTCTCCTCTACCATGGAGGGATATTTTTAATTTTATCCCAACCCATAGCAAAAAAATCCCCCTGAAATTTCAATAAAAACATTTTTCCTCATCTGACATGTGATCACTCCTGATTCAAAACTCAAAAATATCATGAGTACCAAATGGGCACTAGTTTTATCAAATCCAAAAATAAGGGTTGAACACTCATTTACCACCCAGTCGCTTAACCTGATTCATGGTTTTATGAGTCACATATCACCAAACTAGGATGAACATTCTCCATGGTTTTTCAACTCCTCAAGCCAAGAATATCTAATAAACTTCCATTAAATATTGTAACTTCATACCCATGCGGATTAAAATCATATGATTAACATCCACCCACAATATATTTAGTCACAAGAGTCAAAAACACTTTGACAATGATTCGAAAAGTCTCCAAATCCGAAAGGGACATGCACTTGAACAATTATTCTCTATGAATTCATCCTCAAACCAGAACACAATCACCATCAGGTCCTCGCATCACTAGGAAATAGAAAACATTGTTCCATTAAAACCCATGGAATCACCATACCCATACCATACCCTCAATATCACCTTTCATGAAATGATTTCAATATGATTTATCTAATCATACTTCTTTCTATATGTAAATCTTATTCTCAGGATAATCTCACACTAAGATTTCCATCCCAAATAATCTAATTCTAACGCACTATGGCCTACATCATATCATATGGTTGTTAGGTTCTCTTAGAAAGACCATAAAAATTGTCTCAAATAAAGACAAATCTCAATTGAAACACCTATTTGTTCCCATTTCAAACATCTCCAAAAACCCAATGTGCCAAAACCCTATTTTGTGTCCTCATAGACTTACCATATGTATCAAATTCCAAAACTATCTAACTATGAGAAAATAATTTTCATGAGAATCCACATATCTGACTACCCCCAAAAGGATCACACACCCACCGGTTATCACCACAACTAAAAAAATTATCCCGGATAACCCATACCAAATAAAAATAAACACAATTTTCAGTTAGATAAGGTTCCATTAAAATATATATAGGAGTAAACCATATACGTTATTACTAACACCTTTTGTTTTTGGGCCTTTAAAATGATTACCCACGATGGGTTCTTTATTAAGGCTTCAATTACCTGAACCAATCTACTAGTGTCACCAAATGTTCCCAAAATTATGGGATTGGATCATCACCACTACATTTATTCATATCTCCATTGTATCCATATGACCTACCATTATATGAAAATCCATATACAATCCAATCGAACTTTTTAGAACACCTCCATATACTTATATGGGAAAAACCCGTATTAGATGTTTCTTATAAATTAATCAACTAATCCTCTCATCAGTGAATAAATAACACATAAATATGATAATAAGATATGAGAATACCTAGATGCTAAGAAGGATAAATGATTTTTTACATTTTTCTGTAAAATAAGAGACAAATCTAACAACTGAATTTCTAGAAATGGGAAAAGAAAAAAAAATCAATGACTCATTAATAAAAAATTACACACTGTATGTGTGTCACACATGATAAAAATAAAATTAGTAAAAAATAACAAATAAAGAATAGTAATAATGTCCCCTTGTAACATGAACTTCCTATTGAATCAAGTGTTCATAATTTACTAACTCGACATACATCAGAGGCTCTGACACAATTCTATATCTCCTAATCACTATACCCAAATTACTAAGACAGGAATTTTTTTCACTAAGATGAAATTATAATGTTATTATACCATAGACTACTAATTAGTGTCCAAATCAACTATTTATACTTACCTCATCCATAACTTTCTATACGTAAAAGGTTTCCAACTAGAGGTGTTGGTTTAAGAGGATACCATGGTGAGGACATACCCATTGAATCATAGTATCAAAATAATGGATATATATATATAATATATAAAAAATCCCCCACATGATATTGTGGAAAAATAATAAATAAACTAAAAATGATGTAATAAATACAGATCAAATGTACAAGTATACCTGGCTAATCACCCATCAGGCAAATCACATATACAAAATTATCCAATGTAAATAAAACTGGTTGGAATAAAAGTATGATATTCTCTAAAATAATCCTTAGGAATCACCTCATAATGAACTCTTAATCCCATACATGTTTCATTAGTCTGATTGTGTAATCTGAGGCCTCATACCAACCTTAAACTGCAACAAGTGATATCTATATGGATACCTGGGTGAATGGCCACAAGAAAAGGGTGTGGGTAAAACATTTAGTAGGTAATCACAAACATGACACTTTACATGCAAAAACAATAAGTGTTATTTGAACATGTAATTATTTATAGAAACAAATATATAATTATTTAAAAATAAATTAAATATTAAACCTCCATCGATTTTGGGTTTGAAACCTTGATCGGACATACATACTTTAGCCTCTATTAGTCGTTATCTTACCACATCGAGATAACCATGACTCCCAATATAATAGACATGAGTATCCCTAGTGTATTTATCAAATATCATAGACCACCCATACATGAGTATTCTTAATTTGGGAATAAGACCATAAGCAACCAATACCTACCTTATAGGAGATTTCTTCATCATTAGTAACAAGAACCACCAGTACAATATTTTTCATCATAAGTAACCCTGAACTCCCATAAGAGTGTTTTCCAAACCAAGTATCAAAAACCACTCCATGGGATTGTTTTTTTAGGTATTATAGACATAACCTATGAGAGTTTTTCTATATTGTAGCAACAGACCACCCCTAACGGGTGTTTTCTTAGCCTTGTTCCATATACATCCTCTATGGGAGTTTTCTTGTACAAGTATAAAAAACCTAACCTATTGTAGATTTCTCGTCCATGTAAATAATAAAACCCCAAGGGATATTTTCATAAATAAATTAGAGTTATCCCCTATGATAATTTACCAAACATAATAAATGACTGCTCTTAAGGATGTATACAAAACTAAACCAACACAACCATAAAAAAACCAAATAAAGAGTGTTGGATAAATTAACAAACCCACCATCAAATTCCAAAAATATATAAAACCACCCAACGTATATTCACTCATGGGTCCCCAATTAGGGTCCCCTGGATCAAAAAATAGGCATTGGCATAGCAGTGTGGGTTCTTGGTCTTATGAATGCCACCTGGGTTACAAAAAATCACTCAAAAGACATGAAAATTCTTAAAAGAGGCAACAAATTACATAATCCCATTGTCCTTTAAAGGTTATGTTCTATAGCTAACAACCTAAAGATATGGATCATGGGCCATGTCATACCTTATATCAAAATAGGTTAGCCAACTTACCTAGCATGACTCAATGAGCTATGAATTTCCACAATATCTAAAAGGTACCCCCTTTTAGAAATTTCCAAAATCATTTTTGAATTCTGTAATATAGTGACACATCTGGTCATAGAATGATTTTTTCACCCCTAGAGCCAAAATCCAGCATTCTTGCAGTTCAAGAATCTTCCTAGAACACCCAATGAAACAATTTAGTAGCTTGAATGACTTATTAACATCATGAATGACTTGAAACTCCACTTTTTATCCTCCAGAGCCCCCCATTATATCCTCCAACATTCACCCAAACCCTTAATACATCCAAAAAAACTTAAAACTTGACCTAGACATCATATTTTAATGATCAATCCCTCTAAACCTCATTCATATTAATATTTCATAAAAAATTTCTAAATAAATGAATATTCAAATTCAAAATGAATTTTAAAACACATATGGACATGAGACTACAATGTTTTACACTATATATTTATGTCAATCAACACAAACATGTAGAGGAGCACTACTTCCTTATAACATCAAAAGTAAAAAAATTTCTCAACATGTCAACTGGATTATATACACATTAAATATTCCATATGTCTAATTGTCCTTTTACTAATATATTCTAGAATAATTATTACATTTTATAATTATTCATTCATTTGATAATGATATAATAGATTTATAGCTAATCGAATAATTCTTCATTTTTCAAAATATAATGTTTAAATTGTAGATGATTTCTTAAGATCCACTAGTAATCATCATTCCAAACTAGCTACTTCCCTAATTCCATAAATATGAAGTACTGTGATTCCCTTGTGAAAAGTCAGACCATAAATTTATGTTTAGATATCCAACTCATAACCATTCCACAAAAAGAGAACATATATCCTGCAGTGATCTACCAAGAACATGACTCTCTATCAAAGTCAATGTTTTTAAAACATTACAGAGGAACATTTTTCAAAAAATAAGAAATTATATATATTTGGAATTATTTATGTACTAGAGAATATACTACATATCCTCTCAATAATGCATTCTAGAGTTCAATATAATGTTATAGATAATTCTCACTACATCTAAAATTTCTAGATCAGAAAAACTTATGGTGTACATATTAATGGTAGAAACTAAAGAATATGGAACCTTAACCATTTACTCAAATATAACCCTTATTTGATGTGGATCATACATATTTGGAATGAAATTACTGACTAGGGGTGTGGTTAAATGTTTTTATTATGACTTAGAAAAGTATTTCACTATATAACTGGTGTAATTTACATGAGTCACGTAAAATGTAAAAAATATTTAATCTCAATGAATCTGTACCCCAAAAATCCTCTTTATTGGACCGATATCCATTATCTGTAATATTTCAGAAAAATGATACTTTTTAGTATTAATCCATTCATTCACAAGAATTATCATAATCATGTTATCCTAGTTAATTTAATGGTCGATGGAACTACCATCATCAAAAACATTCCAGTAACAAAAAAGGACAACATTACTGAAAATAAACATCCATTCCATTCTGAAATCATTTAACATACTATTCTCATTCATTATCACCTTCTTCAAACTAGAAATTCCCAATTTTAGTTAATACACAGGTTATTAGTTTAATTTTCTATGAAACTAGCAATTTATTTCATTTATATATATTCATTTAAATCCTTATGGAGAAATGCAGCCTTGTTAACCATATACTCTAGAAAAATATATTTTTCATGAAACCACAATTTAAAAAATATGTATAAAGGAGTGCTTAAATATCAAAGAAATGATTTTTGAGAAATAAAATCCTTCATTATATTAAGTTATATTCACCAATTCTCATACTTTTCACCTCTTCCTATTGTCATCCTCTTTCTTCAGCTGATTAACCCATTTATTTTAATTAATATTCTTCACAACAGGTCTCTTAGCAAGATCTAATGTTCCAGATATATATAGGGACTCATATTCATCTAGTATTTTTAAATCGCTCTCTTTTTAATACTTCAAAATCCATTACTACTTTGGTAACATATTTTCCCTATCATCCATTATAATTATACAATGAAAGGTACTTCCATACCTTCAAGATTGTCCCATTTCATTGGTGTGTCTCTATAGTTGTCCCCATGGAAATATTTTTTTTGTACTATATATTATAAGGTATGAAAATACAATGCTTGAACTTAAACATTCCTTAAAATCTCTTGTATATTACGATTTGGAATCATCATTATAACATTCTCCCTTTGTTTTGTCAACTACATTGAATGGTATGGTTTTTTCTAAACAAAATTTCTTTCTAAAATTTCTATAAGATCTATATCGTTCGATAATATATCAAGGAGAACCTAATTTTATAATATTTTTATTTAAATTTATTTTCACGTTATGTTTAAATATTTATATTTAAACTCTATGTTTAATATCAGTCATTATCATTTGATGAGTTTCTAAGAGTTATTATCGTAGATTAAAAATCCATATTATTAATCTATATAGCTATAAAAGTAACACATTTGGATTTTGGAATTAAACTTCTATCATTATTTGGAATCAAAAAGGGAATAAGAGAGTGACTTGAAGTCTTTTTGGTGGTTCAAATGCACCATTCATCTATATGTACAATTATCCAAATTTTTCTTCCCAATTGGAAATGATGGAATCTGATAGAATAAGTATGATACATTGTTCATAAACTATACCCAAAAACACCATAGAGAACCCTAAATGAATTATTATTTTCTTATACTTCCCCACTAATGAAAAATTCATTCTCTTTGAAATATAATTCTGGTCAGGATTAATTATCATGGTATTCTGAAAATGAATCCATCTTCCCCAATAGAACATATAAAACCCCCTTATACCATAAAAATCACCATTGTGTGCGCAAAATATCTTACAATTATTTATAGACCCCTTCTTCACCATGTAACTGCTAAAAAGAAAAATATAAAAGAAAACATATAATTGTTGTTGATGAATGACAACAAATATTTTCATGTGCATTATATAATAAAATTCATGTAGTAGAATTGACCCTCATGAGATTACATTAGAGACATGTCATAGATAATGTGTGAAGAAACTCAAAATTCTAGTTTATTGGTTGTTTCCATTTAATTCAAAAGGACACCTTCCACTACTTTCCATAGACACAATCCTCTATTGTTCTATATTCTATTCTTCCAATCTTCATCAATCCCTTAGTGTCATGTATCTTTATTCTTTTTTCATTGGTGTGGTATATACTGTCTTTCCAATGATCATTGGATGGAATTTTCCCATCATTAATTTTTCCCTCTAATGAAACATGAAAATAGAGGGTCCCTTCCTTTGATACCTTTTATACAATTATTGACACAGTTGAATTTTTCCCCATTGTATATGTGAACATATTTCAGAAAAATAATTCATCATAATTTCACAGAAAATTATGATCTTCCTTATTCAAGGTATGAGTCACACACCAAATAGGTTCAACAAGCTTCTATTCCAATTCTAAAGGGAGAAATATTCTATTCCAACATTCTTGATATATTTCCCTTAATCTCGATGAACTTTAGGATATTTTTAGAGATATAATTTTTCATACCCCCCCACTAAGATGTTAAATTGGATGAAGCACCAAAATCTATTTCCCAAGACCCATGTGAGATATTGGTGTTTAGGATAAAACCACTCTTTCCTTATATCACATAGAATTTAGGCCCACTACTAATAGTATACCTTCCATATTTCTCCAATAATTAACTAAAATCCATTTTAGTTCATCTATCTTCCCAAAATACCATCCCTATGGAAAACTATCTTCTAAACTTCTCCAACGTTGACTCATGCAAACATCCATTTTTTGGTGAAATTTCAATCCAGTTTTATTATCTATTACTTATAGAATATAAGATATTTTAGAAAATTCATGGTTCTCGTTCCTTTAAATTTCATTACATAATAGTTGGTAGTGAACATTCAGAAACCTAAAATCAAATTTTCACTATAATTAATCACAACCATCACCATAAGGTCCATTGAAACTAGGATCAGGTAAAGTCAAAATATTACCACATCTTGGACAATGACATCTTTCATTACTCATTCAATATTAATTTAAATTTCATTGAGGAATTTTTATTGATTTTCTATAGACATTCATTATTTTATTCTCTTGTCAAATAGTATACATAGAGGGAATACGATGTTCATCACCACTATATTTTAATTCATATCCGGTAAAGAATTAATGTATATAAATATAAACAATACATCCATGATGTTAAATTCTATATTATATGAAATTTTCATTTTCATCATCTAGTGTGAATTTTTTTTTGCTATACCCTTCTTCCCTTCTCAAACATTGTTCATAGATCGATTAAATTTATGGTAGAGGTATTTTTACAAAATAAAATCAATTATATACATTTACCAAAACAAAAAATCTATTTCATCAAACATCAGCAGCTATATATTTCACTCATTTTATTCCATCACATAAAAAATTATGAACCCCCACGACTTCTAGTCATTGTAAAACATGAGATATGGAACTACATAAAGAGATTCTAATATAAGGAAAATGGAAGAGATGCTACTAAATCAATCTATAAACCACCCTCTATAGGGCTTGGTTCTATATAATTACTCCTTACATGAGGAATGATACCAATTATTGGGTCCAAGACAACCTTTACAATTATCCTCCGGAAGATAGTCCAAAATAATTTCATATGTGGAAGCAACGTTTTAAGAACAGTCCCCATTTTATGATGTAAAAAACATGGAACAAAAAAAAAACACAAGGAACCATACCTCAACATAAATACTCTGTAATTAAATAGAAATGAAAAATAGAAAATATTATTAAAATAAAACTAGACTGGTAATGGATAACAAATAAATATCATGTGTTTTAGTATTAATCTAATATATGTGGGAATATTACTTTACATTTATTCAAAGAATCATGTGGAAGATTATAATGAACAAGTCATCATAATGTCTCAATCAAATTCAATCCACCCTACTTATATAGTAGTTGAATTTATATACTTCATGTTTCCACCACTATCCTACCATCATAGGTTAAGTTCCACATCCTCTAAGACACATGACTGATACTACTGTTTTTTCAAATTATTTAAAATCCTTAATTTTCCCATGATGTTAAATGTTGACCATTATAGTAGAATCACAATATTTCAATACAAATTTACCTTCCAGGGAACTTAATTTTTAGGAATGACTCCCCATAAACTAGACTAAATAATTTTTTGAAGTTATACTTTACCTAAATCACTCAATCATCATACTGTACTATGAAATTATAACACCATATTTTCTCTTATTAGTTGTCTTATGTTTCCACCATTTTTGAAAAATTAATCTCACACCTAAATAGTATTGTTAACTCACTTTGTTGTAAATAAATTCTAGAAATAAATATCCAACTATCCTATTAAAACCTTGTGTATGTAGTATATGGAAATGGAATGACGTTTCCAAAGACATTTTTATTATATTACATTAATATCCCAATAGAAGGAATGATATATTAGTGATAGTAGACTGAATTACTAAATTGACTCATTTCTTTCCTATAAAGGATATTTTCAAGGTAGATTATTTTGGAGAGACGTAAGTGTAGATTATTGATAATCATTATGGGTACCTTTTTCTATTGTTTTTAATTGAGATTCATTAATTTCACTCTCTATTTGTAATGATTCCTTATGCGGAGATGGGTGCTCAATTTAAATTCAACGATAAATATCATTTGTATATTGAAGGGAAACTGATTGATCTATTAAAATTAGTGAATATACATTTTCTGGTGTTTTTATTTTGAAATAATATTTTAAATCCACATTTTATTATTTGTTTTTTACATAACACTAGTTATCAATGATTAATCAAAACTTCCCCTCTGGATTATATTTACATTCGATCATATATACCAATTTAATATTTTTCTAAAATGTTGAATATTCAATTTTAGGATAAATAATTATTAAAGAAATAATAAAACAATATGTAGTTGATTCATGAAAAATGGGTGATAATTACATGTCCAATAATATTTATGTGGATTGATTTTATCAACCTTTATAAATTCTGGTGACCATGTATTTCTGTAGGCTTCACCATTGGTTGGGAATAAGTGAGTCAGTCAACAAGTTAATATAAAACCAATATATGAAATTATATTTGATATTATTTGCAATATTTTAAAATTTTCATACCATATTTCCTCACCTCCTTTGATGATGTCAATTTATAACATCTTCCATGCATCCCAATTGATGAAATATAAACATGACCCTCCACATGTTTTTTGTTGGAGTGGTTTAAAATTTGATATGGAATCCATGTTTAAGGAACAAACTATATATTTTCTTCATTGTGATGATAATATGATAGCTTTAATGTTTATTCTTTTTATTCATGTTCTAGGTAAGTAGTAGAAAGTTTGTCATGAAACATGTAAATTAAAATCTATGATAAAGAACCAATGGTCATGTTTATTTTTGAATGATGTGTTTTGAGATAAAGTATCTTGGTATAGGAAATTTTTATTCCCATAATTTTAATATATATATATATATATATTCTAAGAATGTATAGGTAGAAAAAATGATCCAAGTGAATCTTGAAGACAAAAAATTTTTCAAGAGATATTTTCATGGATAAAAACAAGGTATAGAAGACCATTAAATTATAATATATATATTTTTAAAGTTATGGTTACTTTTTATTTAGATGATTGATTTTTATGTTTATACCTCACATTTTTTAGAAAAAGTACAGATTTCATCCATGGGATTCTTCCAAAAATGTTTAAACATCCCCACCCTTCATTAGGTTGATTCATGGTAGTTTCATTGCAACATATTAACATAATGGAACAATCATTCCTTAAATCCCCTTTCCACCCTTTAATGTGGGGTGATTTATTAATTTTTGGTAAAAAATTATTAAAACCATATTTTCATTCCATATTTTATCCATTATACTAACGATAGTTACCTCCATTTTCATATATTCAAAAATTATTCAACATACCTTGAATCTTGACTAAATCAAGAACCCTCTCCTTTTATTAATATTTAATTGTAATTATCTTTCCCTGTAACCCTTAATCACTATATTTTATCAACCATTTCTTATGTTTTCTTTTAATTCTTTAAGTATGTGCTATTATTATGAATTGTGTATTTATTTCAATTTATATTGGTTCACATAATGATACTTGATTGGAAGTCTCTGATAACTATAATTTTGGTGGTCCATATATTTTACATATGGTTTATATTAGATTTCATGTTAATTTATATATACATGATTTGGAGGGTGTTTTTATATTTCCTGGAATATTCATTAATTTTGTTTTATCTTTTTAGTATTGAATTTGGATTTTTGGGGCCTAGTGAAATAATTTTGGTGTTATTATTTAAACACATGATCTATGATGACCATTTTTACATTGGGAAGTTATTTTGAACCTTCAAACATGAAGCCATACATGGTGCATTTTGATATGTGTTAACTTAGTGGGAGTTGTTGGGGACCACAGAGTATCCATTTCCAATAGTAAGCAATTTATTTATAACTATAACATAGTTTTTTTCTATAGGGTGAGAGTTTATATGGTTTATTTTCCATTTGAATTTTTTACATGTGCAATGGGGTCAGAGAATATTCACCATAAATTAGAATTTCTGCATGTATATTGTACCTTGGATTTGAAAATTTGAAAATTTGTTATGTGAGAAAGGACTAAAATAATATTAAATGTGGTAGGTAATTAGAGACTGTAAATTAATTCATGGATATTATGTATGGGATTGGATTCCATGCCAATAATTTTAGACATAAAAGTGGAATATGATCATATTCCCATACATTTCTTATCTTGGATAACCAGATTCATCACTGATAAATTAAGGATTGGAAGGGGTAAAGTATTTCATGAGCATATATTACTTGTCTTGGTGATGGTATTAGAATTTATTCTAATATATTTTTTTAGTTTTGAGTGACAAGTTAGACATAATTTTAAAAAAACATGTGTGGACATATGGAAACAGAAATTTATATTAAATTCCAACGTGATGTTTGGGGATAGATGGTAATATAATTCTTTATTTATAGACTAACAAAAATCTATATACTTCTTGATGATATAGTTTTTGAAGGATGATATTACATCCCATGGTATGATAGTGATATATCCAAACACGACATCATAATTGGACAAAGTAGGTCCAGTTTCTAATTTGGTGGATTTTTTATCACATGATGATAAGATGAGTAATTTATATATTTTTTTATTGGTATATCAAATCTTACATGAACAAATATATTAATGATTTATTGAGGGCCTTCATTGGGGGTTTTTTACTTTGTATATTTCTCATTACTGGTATATTCAAATTAGTGGGAATAAAAACATCATGATCACATATGTAATGAATAGAATGGGATTTATTATTTATAGTTGTGTTGGGATGCATGGATAGATTATGAGAAATGATGGGTAGACCCTTAGAATTTTTTTTATTCATCATAATTATTCTATTTATTTATACACTATTTTTGTATATGATAATCCTATCAGGTGATCATTTACTATATTTGTGGTTTTATGTCATTGTTGATTCTATATATATCAATATACCATGTTATTTGTTTTCTTGTAGTTGGATAGTACCAAAAATCACCACAATTTTATGTTTTTAAGGATAATGGTTTATTATCATTACTATGTTATTTAGGATTATTTGATCCAAGGTACACTATTTTTACTCTATTGGTAGACATTTATTGTTTGTTGAGAGTTGATGAAATATGGGGTGGAATTACCATTGTCATATGGATCTCTTTCATGGGTTTGTTTAGTCATTCATGGTAGAGGTTATTATAAAGTTCCATCGAATTACTGTTAGTTTTATGTTATAATTTTGATACACTATATATTTAGATAGTAGTTTTTTGAACTTGGGAAAGACAATATGGTTTTTATAAACTAACAAATATGTAGGGAAGAATAACATACCATAACATTTATTTTTTTCATTCTTTGAAGATATTTTTCTTGTGATATTTCAAGGAATATGGTGTGTGATTTATTATTTATTATTTTATGCTTTTCCTGATATTAAAATAGAGTATATTTTTATGCATCATATTTAGTACATTTGATTAATTTAGTATTCATATTCTTGTTTTTTATTGATCACCAAGTTAAAAAAGTTCCTTTTTGTTTATAGTGTCAACGAAACATTGTATATTATTTTGTTATATAATTTATCTGTTGATCATTAATTAAATGAACCTTAGATTAGTATTTTTCCTATAATTTTTACTTGATAACTAATTATATTAATCTTATGTACATTATTTACATAACATTGAGAGTTTACTGGTTAGACTATGTAATTAAACTATTTTTATGTCCCAGAAGTGAGTAGTGTGTGTATAGTGTTTCGTGACACATTTCCCATAATTCGTTGTCTAATCTATATTTGGTTAGTAATACTTTATATCTAAGGGTTATGTATTAAATATATATATTTTAGTGTAAAAACAATCCTGGTGTGGGTCTAGTTTGGTAATGTTTATTTCCCAAGTAATTCTTACATCTCTAAGAATGTGTTGTCAATAAGAAACACCATGAGATATGTGAGATAGAAAATTTGTGAAGTTCTTTGTGAAATTTGATCTCTATAGAATGTATAGTCCATTTTATTAGGTAGAAATACTAAGGATGATGGGACGTGAATCATAATGGGTTCATTTGATTATGTTAGTTGGATAATGGGATATTATAGGTTCTTCTTGAGATGGGTTTTTTGACGAGGATATTTTGAGAGAGAAGGGTGTTCTAGTCTTGTATGTTCCATAAAAATGAAAATTATGGGTCTTTTTTCATGATAATGATTTAATGTTGATTAATTGTTGATTTTTAGTGTGGGCGCATATTTTTCTGGGTCATGTATAGGTTGGAAGAATGAAAGTACCTGTGAGAGTTTGTTTGTGTTTGAGAGTTAGGAATGTGGTATTCATAGTCTCTTTGATTAGATGTGATGTTTTTAGGCTTATAGAAGGAGTCTCTTCATGATATGATATGGGTGTATAGTAAACTATTATTAGTGTATACTCTTTATAGAAGATAAAATTTGATAACCATTGAGATTAGATGTATCCTTGAAGGGATTAATAGAGAATATCAAGCCATGTAAATCTATGCTTATATTTTTATTAACCTCTGATTTGTGTTATTGGGTATACAAGTTGAGAAAATAAATTGACATAACAAGGGGATAAAAAAATCCTTATGGTCTTAAATAATTAATGTTAAACCCTTGGGTGGTACTAAGGGGAATATTTATGGGCTGTGATGGTTTTGATAAAACAACCATGGATTTTGAATGTTTGGAAGGATATTTGATATTCATTTTCTATTTGTGGAAAATGTTAGAGGAGAAGTCATATAGGATCATGAAATGGAGATTAGTTAGAAGAATCTTTGTTATGGTGATATAATATATAGTATGATGCTAGTGTTTCTATTATATCAATAAACTACTGAAAAAATATGTTAATATGGAAGTGATAGTTATCCATGATTTTAAAGAGTTTTCATACCAAACCATTTAAGATATATTTTGATTATGGGACATCAAGAATTTGATAATGAATACAAAAAAAAATTTAATAGAAGGGAAAATCTTGAATTTATATTTTTAAATCTATGTTTCTCTTTTTGAGTATAATATTGATAAATGGAGGAGGAGTTTAGAGCTAGTAATGGATTGTGTGATACAGTCATGGGTATATTTTTAATAACTATTCTAGGAGTTTTTTGTTTAGATACATTGAACTTTGGTAATTTTTATGATTTTAGAGAGCTCTGACAAATTAGTTGAGTAGTGATAGAGTATGCTTTTAATGGTATTCTACATCATATCAACTTTATATATAAATGATCCCATTAAGAATGACATATATGGGATTGGAGTTATTGATCCCGGGTGACTGTGTGTCAAATCTTGGTGTCTTGAGACATACTATAAGTAGTCAAACATACATTATCAATTTAATATGAGTGATTTTTTTTCCTTTTAGAGGATAAAAAAGTAATGTGATGGTTGGGATGAAGTGAAAGTGAGGCCACAATATTTAGTTTCATGATATTTGTTTTGAATCAGTGATGGGTTCCCAGACCTCTCCAACCTTCTGGAAAGTATCATTTGGAGTACTACCTCTGTGGATAAATTTTACATAAATGATGTAGGTGAGATATGATGCATAAGGTGTATCATATCTACAAAAAGATGAGGTATATATAATTATTTTACAAGGAAGTGAGTAAAGGTTCACAAAAATTGTAACACAAGTTTCACGCAGTAGTGGATGAAGTTCATAGGTTTTTTGAATAAAACTTTAGAAACATTCAATTATATAAGAATTGTGATTTTAACTAAATATTTAGTTTTTTATATGAGTATTATGTGTGATATCTATTATGGATCATGGTCAATGGCTATTATTTTCATGGATAATGATAATATAAATCCTTTAGATGTTTTGGACCTAATGAGATACTTTTTAAATAGGCTATTGAAGTAAATATGATCATGGATTATGGATGATAGTTTTTAATGTTGACAAGGAAAACATGGTTTTGAAGATCGCACCAATGGTTGTTGTGGACAAAAACCTTTTTATTGAGAATTGTATGGGGTACATTGAGCTTGAATTGATATCAGAAGCTACACCAGGGTGATTGAGTTTCAATTTGGGTTCTAAAATAGATTTTTTTAATACATGTTGAAAAGAGTAAAATATGTTGGATAATGATAGATATACAAAATTGGTAATTTATTTTCAATTAATGGGAAATTGACTTTTTGTTAGTGAATATTTGTAAAATATTTGAATTATATTTGGAATTATATGTCAATTCAATTTTTCCTGAGTAACTTTAGTATCTTTTGTAACTCCATGGGATAGAATTTTGGTATTAACATAGTGTGTTGCTCGAGTTGGATAGAAGTTTTAATAATTTAAACACTATGATGGTGTATAGGTATAGTGAGTTTTATTATAATAGATCATAGTTAAAGTTATATCAATTATGGTGTATTTGGTTTTGGGATATTCAAGAGTGATTTAAAGAGTATTCCCTCCCAAATTTGATCAATAACATTAACCATTGGTGGATGGTGTCATAGAACAGATATGTTTTTAATATTTTCTATACTAGGGTTAAAACACTGGTTAAGAAGACATGATTGGTGTATAATGTATGAGGTGATAAGGATTTAGGGGGTAGTCATTGTGATGGGGTACTTATAGTAATTCCATAAAAATCCTGGCCTATAAAAGAAAACCATATTTTAAAATTTATTATTGCCATGTTGGTTGGAAGAAGTGGAGTCCACAATGAGTATGTTGTGTATTTTTTTAGAATAACTCAAAAAAATTTTATGAGATTAACAGGTTTTTGGTTACCAAACATAGCATAAGGAATTTAAAAAATGTTTCATTGGTCTATGGTGTTTAAGGTTGTTTATTGGGTATTTTTAGGGTGTTTCAACAATTGTGACCTCAATAGATAAAACGGAAATGAATTATAGAAACAATATTCACGTGTCTATTTTCATTTTTTTGACATGATTGTAATAATGACGTGCTACTTAGTTCTTCCCCATAGATATAATGTGATGCAAGATTGAATCCATATATCTCATCTCTAGAGATATCATATGTATCATTACCTTGTGATTAGTGTTGATAATTCCAAGTTGGAGGATGATTTTACACATGAGGAATGACTAACATGTAGTTAAATTTATTATGGTAGCCCAGGTACATGTTTAGTATTCTAAAAAACATATCCATCAGTAAACATGGTAACCCGATTTGGATTTTAGGGAATATCTTCCAAGTATATTCATTGGTTAGGATTATTGATGCTCATTAAGCGATTTTTTTATTTAGTGGATAATTTTCAAAAAACCACATATGCTGAGGTACTACATATTTTATTTTTTATTATTTTCATACATATTTTTACCCATTTAGAATGGGAAATTTTGGGGTAGATGTGAATGATTATAAAATGAGATAAATTAAAGGGGAGTGAAATTATGCCCAACTAATAGAATTTCATCGAAATATCGATAAAAGGACTCCAGACATCCAGTGATCTGGGAAATTATATTTCCTCTTCCATTGGGGGATCTAGTGGTAACCAATAATATTAAAATGGCCCAATCATTTTCTAGTGGGGGATACCTCAGTTCTGGTGGTAACCATATCCATCAAATTTTAAGGAGTGTTTTTTTCATTTTAGTTATAAAATTTAAAAAAAAAATATTTTTTCATTATTTTACCTGGTCAGCCAGTAATTTATACCACAACCTTGATCTCCAGTAAATTTTCTCAATTTACTATTAAAGTTAATAGAATAAATTTTAATATCATAAAATCAATTTCTATCAATAAAGCCCATGACCTATGACCCATGAACTGTAAATTCCCTCATTAATTATTTATGATTCATTATGAATCAAAAAATTTAATGATTTTATCTATATTATGTAATTATATAATTAAATATGATTTAGTCAATGATAATTGACAAGAATTCCCCTATGACTATAAGAAAAGTGGTCCCTAGATTCTTTATATGGTTTATGTCAATTTTCAAGTGTCATGTAACAGATTGGTCTTGTAATGATTTTAAATTTACTTCAAAATGAAATTGAATAAATTTCATTTGTTTTTAATATAGATTGAGGATTATTGTGTAAATATATTGTCCTCTATGCTTTATGATTTTAACACATAGTCATTAATGACTATGTTCATAATGGGACGTAATTTGTAACCAAGGAATGAGAACCCATGAGGTGTTTATCTCAATATATTTTGACTTAATGGGAACATTCATGTAAAATTGTCAACGGTTATCACATATATATAGATTAATTGTATATAGTTAGCATCATTGTGGGAGTTTGGAAGGGTTAATATATATGTTTGTTGTTTTACATTTTGAAATATATGAGAGGTAATTAACCTAAAATTGGAAAGGTTCCAGGTAGGTTTTAGCTAGGATTTATTAATTGTAGAATGTGTTATGTGTATGAGGAATTCATAATAAAAATGTGTTGTGAAACCTAAAAACTCTCCTATATGTGTACAAAGATATCACAAAATAGATACTAGTGAATACTAAGTAATTTATTTACCTCAATTGGGAGTGGAAAAACTTTTAATGGAGATAAAAATTATCTTAAACAACTAAAGTATTCTCCCTAGGACTAAAAATGTGTTGAGAAGAAATATGTAGGTGAATTGGAAATATCATATAGATAATCCCAAAGCCTTTCTAATTTAGTTGCGGGTTATTGAAGGGTTTATTATCTAACACCAACTGGAAGTATTAGTTCTACTTCCTTTATTTTGTGAAATTATTTAATTTCCTCTCTTGTATTTGGAATCAATTTGGGGTTTACAAGTCCTCACTAGTGTGGTTTTAAATTTAAAAAATGGACTGTGACTCCCTAAACATCTCTCATATAATTTAAAATCATCTTATTTATGGTGAAAAGTGTGTTCACAACATTCACTTATTACTGACATAAACATTTCACAATCTATTGATTATACTAATATAAAATTTGAGAATATGAATATTAGACATTATTTATTGACTTACCCACACAATGAATCAAATTACTAACACTAAATATGTACAATATTTTTAAGGTAGATTTATGAAAAAAGTAATCTTAGTAGGTAAACAAAGGAAAATGAAATTAAACTCAATTACCATATTTATAAATTATAACCATCTCAAGTAAGTGTACAATCTTATGTTTAATTAAAATAAGGATAAAGTAGTTAAAAAAACCTATAGAGAGACATTCTGTCATCCTACATATTATTATAATTCTATTACGAGCATCATATTCCACCATAATATTTTTCTATCCTTCGACTATGGATTTCTCATTTATTCTTATGCTATATTCCCCTTATAATGTGGACTCACACATTATTTTACCTTAATATCCTACTATTCTAATTATAATTTAGTGCTCACTTGGTGGTTAAGATATTTATGAATTAGATATTGAGTCACTTCCACATGGGATGATAGTTTGGTTCCTTTTTTAATCCTGAATTTTATTTCCCATTCATCTCTCCATGAAAATTTTACCCGTGGATGGTTTATTAGGTTCTTTTTATAATTTATCTATAATTTTATAAAGAATATTATTTTTGTTACCCAATTCATGTGTATTATCGAAATATTTAAATAAAATGAAATCACCAATACTAAAAATATATTATTAATAATTAAGTGAATTAATAATGTGTATAATTATGATACAATGTTAATATTATGTTTTTGGGTGATGATAAAGGAAATTATGGCCTCTGCACAATTTAGAATATGTTACTTATTTATGGATTTCTATAGGTATATGAATAATTTATTGAGTATTGAATATATGTTAAGAATAAAAATAGATAAAATTATAATTTTGGTGTGTGATGTTTTAGGAATAAGTCATACTATATATTGACTCTTGAAGATAGTTTCACCCTAGAATAGACTGTATCACGGTGTTAGTTTGATTTCCCATAAATTAAAAAGGTTTTAATTATCCTTATTCATCAATTAGTTTATAAATCACATTTGGACATGATGATACATTGATAATTACATCATATTATTGTGAAGTTTTCATATATCCCTATATATAGATGCAATGTCATGTTCCACTATGGGACTACATTGGAATCCCATAGCATCCTTAGTAACCATTCAAGAGTCTATATGGGAGATAATGAATTTTAGGGGCTAAAACCACTTTAAATGGCCCATTTAATCCTTTTAAGATAGATTACACGAGACTATATTGTTGAGGAGGAATATTCAATGAATAATTTATATGATACATTGAGTTACCACCATATTATCATGTTTACAATTAATTTTTTTATAACATATTAAATTCATTATTTATACTTCCCTTCTTGATCTAAATCACTATTTAATATTGAAAAATAATAAATTATGGGGTCATAAAAATTATTTCAATGAAAATTATAATATTGATGAAATTCAGTATTTTATGTCATGTTTAGTGGCTGTTCACAAGATTTCAAAATATTTCAAATATAAACAAACTCTTTAAATTTCCATTGTAACAAACCTACCCATGATATCATCGAACAATAAGTCTATCCAATTTTCTATGTCGCCTAATGGGCATTCCTGATCCCCAGAGGTTGGAAACCCATTCCTGAACATTGAGAATATGCAATTACGATTGATTTTAAGTCATTAATATTATATATGATGTGAGAAATGTATTGAAGATTTTACATGGTTCACTGGATAATTAAAATCCCTTATATTAAAAATATATATAAATAACTAACCCACTATGATAACGGATTCAAAACCTATGACAATGATTAAAATCGTTTATAAATATATATATCATCAAATGAATATTTTATAGGAACTGTCATACATGATGATTAAATATAAATAAATTATGATCACTAAAATATAAAGGAGAGAATAAAAATACCCTTGGTATAATTAATTAATACGTAAATATATAAAAAATAAATAAATAATCAATGAAACTACTCATATTTCTTCGTGTGACCATCAATAACTCACCATATCCACAAAATTCATTAATCTACTATAAGAATTAAATCCAGAGCACGATTACAACCTATAAACATGAATAAAACTGGATGGCTATAAACATATACACAAGTATATATACATTATTTGAGGTAAATTTTTGGGGTAAAGTATTTCAAGAGATTAAATGAAATTACTATTATAAAACATTTGAAAATATTTAGTATAAACATAATTTAGATTATTTTTCAATGGAAAAAATAAAAAACATTCAATACCCCAAACTTATAATTTTTAAAAAAAATTTAATTCTAAACCCCTTTTAAATAACCTAAACATTTTACTTCCTAAAATTCGTGATTAAAAACTTTACGAAAAAAAGAAACTTTTTTTGTTGTCCCTTCCAAAATATTATTCTTATAGAGAAGATGAATAAAAAATATAAAGAAATATTTTAAAACATTTTAAAAACGTGGGCTTCCAAGAATACATAATAAAAACTAAACCAATTTAATTATTTTAAAACTTCTCAAAAAACTCATTTTCAAATAAATTTGTAATGTATACCAATGTATAGGAATAATTATTATAACCAACGACAAAAAATTATCAAGAGGAATATTGTAAACATGCATCGATAATGTAAAATTGGTTCTATGGATTGAGATAAAAAATGGGGACACAATTGAGATATGGAGTGGGGATCCCCTAATCGAATCATCTAGAAAGAATCATTAGAAATTACATAGGGATCAAAGTAATAATACCTACAGATGTTTTCTAAGAACAATTACTTCTCTTCATGAACCTAAAAATTATGATATCCCTCTTAGTCTCACATGGTCACAATTCTATTATGGAAGCACTCTAAATATCATTAGGTGACATCCTCCAAGATAGGGAATAATAAAAAAAATAGGGTAAAGCCCATACATATCTAATACATAGAAACCTAGGGTTCTAATGAAATTAAATAATGCTTATGAGAAAATAAGAAAATCACATGGTCATTACATTTGTCAAAATGAAATTCACAATAAATCTCACCTGAAGTTCAACAACCTCTCAAGAATTATCCCCTTTAATCATCATACAAGCATCATATAATACTAAAAAGTACATATCTATTAAAAGGGGTAAATGTTTTTTAAAATAAATACAAATGAGCGGTTCCTAGAAAGGGTGTATAATCATCAAAACATCATTACAAAAATTGTGAACCAAACATTCAAATTGATATAGGATGGAAAATATATAAAAAATCCACTGTACATACACCGTGGAATCATTTTTATCAAAAATCTAATAGGAATTTTAGTCCAGCATATGAAACCATGTTTTGGAACATTAAATATATAAAAATCCATCATTAATCAATATTTAAAAAATAATGTTCCATAACATAGAAAACACTTTAGAAAAAGACATATTTAATTTAAATCCAACCCTCAAAATAGGGGTTACAATAGTAATACAAAATAGAGTTGAAATTGTTCATTTATAATCAAACCATTTAAAAAAACATTATAGGAATTATTAAAAAACATTTTTCAAGAATCACATTATAATTTAGTTTTTTATTAATATAATAGAGAAATTTATTTTATTCCAAGCATGGAAAACAATGAATTTTATTTATAAACACATCTTGGGTACCAAATATGCATATAATTTAATAAGCTATGAATTTAAAAAGAATCAATAATTTAATGACTTAATAAATAATTTAATTACACAAAAAACATACATCAATCTAATATGAACAAGTCAACTTCACTGCAAAAAAGCAAAACTATAGATGGAATCACCCTTCATAAGACCTAAGTGACTAAAAATCATTGATTAGACTCATCCCAAACAATAAAATCAACCCGAATAGATCTTTGTATTCCTAGAGGAAATAAAAAACCAGTGTAATGGATTTAATAAAAGTAAGAAGATATAAAAGATTTATTTACCTCAACAAACCACTAGAAGAGTAAATAGGAAGAGTTATAAATCCCAACTGGGGAAAACGGGAAACACATAGGGCTCTCCTTTGATTTAGACATTTGAGAAGGTATAGAAAATGGTACCAAACCCCATTTATATCAAATATAGTTAAAATCGGAAAAAAAATGGCCAAATCCACATTACAGAGTGACCTTCCGTATCATGGTGTGATACACCTACACCCCTCGAGGAATAGAATCATTATATCACTACCTAGGTCACATCATCGTATAACATTTTATCATTACAATAAAAAAATGTCATGAGATGGATTTCATGTTAATAAAACCATTATCTTGATATTAAAAAACATCCCAACATTATGAAGAATAGTATAAATTCTATTATACATGCCTAAAATGGCCAACATATTTCATAAATGTAGTAAACATAGAAAAAAAAATTCATTAAAACCCACCTATGTCAATTTGTGACCCACTATATAAAGAGTTATAGACCTGTAATGACATTAAAACACATATAATTCCTAATACGTCCTATGAGTTTCAAAATTACACTTAAATTTTATTATATTTTATATAATAGTGCCAAAATGTTTCATAATTATAACTACTATTCTAGATTCATCACGAAAAAATTCATAACACAAAGTGTATGAAACAAGAAAACAAAACCTAACAGCTAAAATAAGTGGTGGGTGCATCATGGGAAACTCAAGAGGTCCAATGATAATAAAAAAGTGGACAAAAATCCAAAGTCTTACTTATAATTTACCTAATACTCAAAATCATCAAACATATCCAAGAATCATCTTGAATAATATAAAAATTAACCAATATCCAGGATTAGAGAGACCTTCTATAGGTCTCTCTCCATTTGGTATTCATAAAAATAGAGAGGAAATAAATAATCACCAATATAAAAAGGATATCACCAAAAAAGTATTCAAATATTAAATGGAAATAATATACCTCTAACATCTATAAAAAATATATAAGAAAACATTTCATAATTCATCATGGGAATCACCAACAAGAAAGTATACTCAAAAGGACCCCATGAAAATTTCTAAAAAGGCATCAAAACCCCACAAAATTGATTGATATGAGATACATCAACAAATACATTACAACTTAAATATATAAACTTGGGATAAAATCTAATGTCACAAAGATAATGGAATATAACATGGGATCATTTAAAAGGTATTTTCTACAAAAAAATGAACATCTAAGGGTTTATAAATAATTTTACTTACAATTTATCCACTCTAATAACTCCATCACTCAATGTGCACCTCAAACATCATATGAATAGATATGAGATAACATAAGATGTCAAAGAAAACAGAAAATTTGTCTGATCTACCAATATTTTCATTGTCTGGGTGGAGTCAATAATCAGAGGAGTTACAACTAATTATTAGGAGAATCACACTAAGGATATTACACCAAGATAGACTTTCCATATTCCCTAAATACCTTTTTTGAAGTAATATTCTAAAAAACATGATATATGAACCCAATCCATTCATGTTTCAAATATCATGACAAATGATTCCTTCCTAACGAAGGGTGTAAATGAAAATCACAATTCACCAAGGAAAACCATACTATAAAATTTCATTTCAATTAATAATGTTTTTGATAAATCATATTACCAAATCACATATTCTCGGAAAATGTTACACTTTATTTGAAGAACTCCCAATGATCCACTTAAATAATTCAAATCCGAAAATCCAAACTAGGAAATATTAAAAAAAATTACACTGGACATGATGACTGATAACTTCTTTTAATATTATAAACCCACAACATATTAATAAATATATATTTTTTTTCTAAAATTGCTATATTAATCTCATCCCAGAATCCAAAACATTTCATGTAATTCACATTCATTTATAACATTTTTTGAAATTCCACAATTAAGTGATCCCCATTATAAAATGAGAAATGAATGAAAAATCCATATAAAAATAAAAAAATATATCCTGAAGCCTTTATGAAATTTTAATTTAAACTAAAACATGAAATCCTATTTCAAAATAGAAACACTTCATGAAAAACCATTTTGATAAAAATTAACGATTAAAATGTTAATCATAAAAAAAATATAACTATAGACATAAAACTAATCATGGGTTTTCGAATTGAGAGATATATTGAGAGAGATCAACCATTCTCACTATTTCATAGATTCATGGAACTAATTCCATTTAGTTGTATCATTCATTCAAAAAAATTTTCACTAATAATTCTTGGGAAGAAATATTCATAATTGATATTCTTATTCATATATTTTGTATTCTAATTCTTATATTCCTTATTCTTATATATTGTATCTTTCTTCAAAAAGTCAATAAAAAAAATGGTTGCGAAGGTTCTTCTAGAAAAAACTGTTACTATTTATATTTTATATATTGGAAAAATATATTATGTTATTAATAAACTGATAAGGGGAAAAAGAATAACTGGAAAAATAAAAGAAAATCAAATTATTAGTTATTCATCAATGTTTCATTTAGTCAATTACTATAATTAGACGAGTATATATAGCCTGTAGACAGTGAAAAAAAGTTGTTCACTTAAATCATATTTTTGAGGAGATCATTCAGTACTTACTAAAACTTTTACTCAACAAAAACATAAGAGCTTTGGTTTCATCTCATCGGGATAGAGATCAAAAAAATATACTTTCGTAGTTTATGCATCGCTCAGATAAGCATAGTAATTAGCGAGAATAGAGAATCCTACCATTTCTATAGTCTATTCATACATGGTCTCCACAATAGGCTATTGATTATTAATTGTAAAACACTTATGCAAATAGAAATATTAAAAATAAATTTACATTAAATGATTTTCAGTAAGATCATAAATAGAATTTGAGAGAAAAGAATATGCCTAAATTGTTTAAAGAATTTTTTAAATTTCTGTGTTTCCTGAGAAAAAACTATTGTAAAATTCTAGTTTTTTAGTATAATAAAATATATAAAAAATATACATTGATTAAGTTTATACTATAATAGACTATACTCTATAGTACCACAAAGTACCATCCAAAATGAAAATGATGTCCTTTTTTAGGATTCAAAAAAACTATTTTGTTATTGTTCTTTTATTTTTTTATTGTATTATATATTTCAAATTGTTTCTCATTATTCAGAAAGGGTACCAAAGATAATATACGAACTTGTTTTATGGCAATAGTAATGAATCAATTTTTTAAATGCAATCTATTAATTCCTCTAGAGAATATATTTCCTTGTTCACTAATAAATTGACTAATTAATTCCATGTTTATATTATCAATTTTATATCTTGATTGGATTAGAATCAATAACTGCCTATGAAATTCTTGCGTGTATTTATTAAAGGGTCTTTAGATTTATCCATAGTTTTTTTATTCCATCCCGAAAATCCTATTTTATTCCATTAGATGAATGAAGATAATATATTATATATTATATAATGACTATATAATGATATAATAGTGATATAATATATTCATTCAACATGAAATAGGTTAGTAGATTTTATATATTTTTGTTTGCACAGAAAATGTGTTTTTATGTCATATTGATATCATTTTAGTCCCGTTTTGATAACACATGGTTATTTTTTATCTCTTTCTATTTATTATTAACCTAACTATGAAGAAAATTTTATTAATATGAATAAACACTTTATATTTATAGTGTTTTTATCAAATTTAAGTGAGTATAGGGAAAATATCCTCTAAGTTACTAAAAGACCCACCCATCGAGCCGGGAAGAATGTCTGCCTTAGTGATGTGACGGTGCCGTCTAGAAGGGTCATCACTGAATGAATTAAAAGTTACTCTAGGGATAAGAAGTTGATATTCCATAAGATCTCACATCAACGGGAAGTCTTGTCACCTCAATATCAGCTCTTCACCACATGGGCTTGTAGTATGTTCCAAGGGTTGGGTTATCACCAATGAAAGTAGTACATGAGTTGGGTTTTAAAAAGTCGTGAGATAGTTCAGTCCATATTCGGTGGGTTTTAGAGAATTGATAGGGTAATTCCATAGTATGAGAGGATCAGAAAGGATGCACCCCTGGTGTACCAGTTATTATGCCCATGGTAATCATTGGGTAGCTTAGTGTAGAGTAGATAACTTCTGAAAGCATCTAAGTAGTAAGCCGACTCCAGGATGATTTTTTTCTCTAGTACCTAAAAAATTTAAATTAATCTGTAAATGTTTCTAAAATTTTTGCCACTCTACTTCTATTTTTGATATCATTGAAAATAATAGAATGTCAATTTTAATTTGATATTGCAATTTTCACCAGTATTTTACGATTAACAATCAGTTGACTATTGTGCAGATCACATATGAATAATCTGTAGTAATAGGAGGATTCACTATTCGATTTTTAGTATGGATATATATATATATAGTTGACTTGTATATATGGTTTGAACAACAATGATCCAAATATGTTTAAACCAACAAGAATTATTATGGACCTAGTTCAAAAGAGACACATGGTTTTATAGGCTATGTGAGACAAACATGAATCTCTAGATCCTTTCAATTTTCAATCTAATAATTAAAATACAACCAAAATGTATTTTATATGAACCAATGGAGATCAAACCATTATCACAATAATCCATACTAGAATTTAAATTCAAGAGTCAAAACTTTAATAACCATGGAAACTTATGTTTCATCATGAATTTTGATAATCAATCACCAACTCATGAAATTCGTAAACTGTTATGATATTACTATATCTATGCCACTAGGGTCCTAAAATAATAATATTTCTATGATAGGATACTTTAATAAACCAAAACAGGATATCATTAAACTGGTACATGAGAAAATATGAAATAGTGACCAAAGGGGATTCTTGATCACTGTTGGCTGGAAAACATTTCTTTACCATCATGAAACTTTAATTGTGGATGATTTTATCCTTAAATAATAAAAAATAACCAGTGAAAAATATATTGTGAATCAAACTATTTATGTTCATATATTGAAATTCTATTTATATAAAATAAAAATGAGGAACTAAACCACTGAGATAAACGATTCATGACTAATGGGAATGATTCAACTCGATTTGAAAATAATGAACACAAACTAAATACATAACCATAACTAGTATAATTGAATCTGAAATATAAACACATCCTTATAAAAAATTACTTAATTCAAGTAGAAAAATAAACATTTCCAAATTTTTCAATACATAAGAATACAAAAAATAAATAGAAAACCAGAGAAACTACATGAAGATATAAAGTTGACCCAGCATCACTCAAAATTACAAAATTTATATCAACTATTAATAAGAAACAAAATCTACATTGATGATCATAATTTGGGAACCTGTATAAAACAATGTTTTTATTTGTTCAAGCATAGGTTTTATGCAACGTGTGAGATAAAATAACCTAGTGGTATTTTACAAAATATTCTAGTTATTTCCTTTTATTTGAGAGATCATAAATTCTTATTTGAACATCATTTAAAAAAATATGGTATCCTGATGAAAAAAATAAAAATAATATCACACACTTATTATTTTTATAAAATCAAATCTATAACTTTTTTGAAATACATATACTAGTTTATTTTCAAAAAATTATGATGTAAAGCCTAACAAAATAAAAGAAAACATTCATTTAAAATCACAATAAAAATCCCACAATAAAAAAGATTTTGATTCCACCATTAACATATAAAATAAATTTGGAATTTTAAAAAGGCAGGATTTAATGTTTATAAAATAAATGTGAAATAAATTTCATTCATTCAAAACATTTCACAAAACTATGTTTAAAACTAAATGTAAATTAAACCAAGACATAAGTAAGAAGGTATACAGTCAACTATAACCATCAAATCAAGAGGCATAATGTATAATATAATAAATAATGGAAAATAGTTATCCCAATACCAATATAAAAATATAGGGATATAATAATGATATATATTGGGGATACCCAATTTTAATCAGAAACTATTTATCATGGAAAACTCCCTAGGACTAAAATAATAAGATATTGTTTCTAGTATCTCAGAACAGTTAGTAAATACATATGAACCGGAAAATTCTATATATCTCTTTATATGGCAGGGTAAAAATTCTCTTCTAATGCCTCTCCAAATATCATGAAGTAACAATTCCATTTCTAGAGAACAATATAAATTTGGGTAACACACATTCAAGGATTTTACATAGCTCTACTGGGATCCCATTAAATCATGAAATAAATGTTTGTAAAAAACAAATAACATTTTACCAAAATTTATCAAAATAAAAAACACAATAAATTTGATCTCACCTTTGACAAATTGTTTAAAAAAAATCCATTTCCTAATCATGTATATATCCCATAATAAAAACAACTCCACATCCTATAAAAAGGGGAACGTAGAAGAAATAAAACAAAGGGATTAAAATCAAGAATTCATATTCATAAAAAGCATATTATATGAAATGAAAACTAGACCTTTGCAGTGATACAGGAAGGATAAAATATCCATTAAACACACACTCCATTTTTCATTTAGATCCAAATCTGAATAGGCTACTATTCTCCATAAGAAAATACAAGTTATAATTTTTTTTACTAATCCAGTAATAAATTAGTATTATGAAAATTTCATTTTCTCAATTTGGATTCCTTGAAAGCCAGCACCTCTTGAATATTAAATAAACCCGAAAAAATGGGTATCTTTCCTTAGATATCAACATAGGGATACGACCTTTTTTTATCAAAAAACCATTTTAAAAGAACCTCATACTAATTTTCCACAAAAAAAAGAATACATCACATTTTAATTTTAATTATTACTAAAATTATAGAGAAAATTATTTTATACCTAGAATAGGAAACCATGAAAACTATTTAAAACCCATCAAAGGTATCATATATGGTCATAGTCTAGAATGTAAATAATTTAAAAAGGAACAGGAATTTCATGACTTATATAATTAAGGTATTTCACTAAAACACACACTACAATTAAGAGGAAAAAATTACATTCATTGGTGAAATCTAAACCATGGGAAAATCACCATCTATAATCACTAAATGAATAGACCCCTCATGAGTAATGCATCCCAAACCCTAAATTAGATCGGAATTTTCATTAAGGTTCATAAGAGAATAAAAAATCAAGGGGAATATAAATAAGAAGTGTTGGAGAGAAAATAAGGAATAAAATTGAATAATTTATTTAAATAAGAGGAGAAGGATATAAAAATACCAATTATAGAAAATGGTACATTCATAGGGATATCCCATGGTTTCCCCATAAGTGATAGAGAGAGAAGAAAAAAGATGACAAAACCCCACATTGAAGTCAAATAGGGTTAGAGTTAGAAGTCCAAAAAATTAAATATGGGTGTAGGAATGTAACAACATGAATTTTCTTGTTATTTCACAATATGATTCCCCCTGAAGAGTTACACAATCATAAACTCAGTACCCAAGTCATGCAATAGTGAAACACCATTAATTTTAGTGAAACTTTCATTTGTTAAATATAGGAATAATGGGGTATAATTAACTAGGTTTATGTTACAAAAAATGAACAATCTTGTTTGTGGAATGAACCATTATAGTTCAAACCCATAGGTCGCCCTGAAAAACCATTACTAGTTAGTCCAACTATGTTGCAGTGAAATATTGAAAAGATAAGGCTTTAGACCTAAATAACATAAAAAAATACAGATTCACAAAAAGTTTTAATTTTTTTAAAATAATCAAACATTTTTCTCTATTTAATAGAATGGTGACTATGGGTGTCTTCAACTAATTACTCTAAACAAAAAATTCTCACCCATTTTCAGATTACTTACAAATTGAGAACTTTTTTAATGATGTGTAAATGAAAAAAAATTAGTCGAATAAATATTTTAGTAGAATATACCTTCTTGGACCCCCATCCACTGTTCTCTATACAATTAACCATTTTACATATACTTTTGTTAAAATTATGATATAATTTTATATTTCACCTTCCCCATCTTTAATTTGGTGTCCTCTTCTACTAAAATTTCACTTCCCCAAACAAATTTGGATCATATACCTTTCTTATTATCTCTAATCTGATTTTATTTTTATAACTCTTATTCATGAACATGACTAATCTCAAAATAAACCATACTATTTAGTAAATATCTCTAGGGTTATTTTTGATAATCATAACATGGAAGTAACTTAAGGGATATATCAATCATATTATCATTTTTCTCTTATCGATGGATTTTTATTTTTCTATAACTCCCCTGTATGAAATGATATATTATGAATCATATTGATTGATCCCATGTAATAATTTTAGTATAGTTGATATGGATCATGAAATTTTCAATTATGTATTCTCCATGAGGTGTTACTTTTTAACAATAAAATAATACACCTTGTTTGTGTTAAAAAATCCAGTGAGAATGTATCTCAAGATTGTTTCACCCAAAATCTATACAATTACTCTCCATTCCAACTATCATATCAATAATTTTCAATGTTTATGGGGAAAATTTATCTTCTAGATCACGATAGATTGAATTTCTCATGCTGTATTACTCATACACAACACCTATGAACACTCGCTACCCACCAAACATGTTTCTCAGTTAATAAATCAATTCGAAAAAGTTAGGAAATAATAAAATGATATATTTATGAAATTTTAATGTGAAAACAATAATAGTATAATACTCATATTTTATATAGTTTCTTTATATTCTACAAGCTTTACTTCTATAATTATTTTTCTTTACTCTTTCTTCCCCCCTCTTAAAAATGATGTATCCACTTAGTGTAGAAAAATGTGTATTGTTGAAAAGAAATATAGATATGAATTAGAAGTATTCTTATAATTTCATAGACTTCCCAATTGTGATATTGTTTGAATATCTTGATCCACGTTTTTAAGTAATATATCCCCAATGATATGTGGGATGTGGATTACTATATTGTAACCACTATATATTGGATGCTTCTATCCTCCTTAGCATGTACCCTATAAATTTGATTTCAAGTCACTCTAATATAATCCAACATAATTAGTTATTTCATGTTACCATCAATTTTCATATTTGTAATAAAATTGTTAGAAAATTCCACATTATCGCTTCAGATTATGATTTCGTTAAGGGTCTAGGGAGGGTGGTGATTAAATTTTGTGGTCTTCATTTGATATATCATGAACTCCATAGACACATACTGCCTTTATTGTAGCATCCTCTTCACCATCTTCACTTTTTATATCATACTCCATAATGAGATCAAGAACTATGGGCCTCTTAATTTGATATTTACTTCTTTGTTTTGATCAATCATAGTTTTAAAATTTTTTGGAAAATTTATCACATATACTACAAATGTTCACTCTTGGATCCTCCAAATATTCAATTTCAATTTCCTAAAAAATAAAATATATTAGTGATGTATATTTTCGGTTAAACATGGTTAATATGAAATTATATCAATGGAATATTAATATATAATTATAAAAAATAATGTAATTTTGAATGTTATTATAATATTTGTAGGTTTTTTGTATTTTTAATTTTCCTTTATTTTATAATTTTATGTTGCTTTTAGTGTTTTACTAAAAAATTATTGAATCAAAAAAAACCATTCACTTATAATGAATCCAGAATATAATTGATAAAAAAACTATAGTTCTATATACACATTCCTAGTAAGTGAAAATAGTCATTGAAGCATGGATACCAGTGAATTACATTTTATATATCTCTGTAATGAGAAGGTGGTTGATAACAGTTATTAATTGAAAATTATTGAAAATAAATAGAAATATAAAAGTTCATATAAGTTCAAAATCAGGGATAAAAATACCAAAAATATATGTAAAACTAATATTCTACCTCCTTTGAGTGTATAAAAACATGTAAGGGAGATGGAAATCAGTTAATCCTAAACATGTTTTCCCATTAGCCATACTATTTTGGTGACCAACCACAACCAATTGTATTAGAATGCTCTATTGACCCATCCTATTGAATTTATAATTAAGATACATGTCTCCATAGGTTTAAATTCTGGACCCAATTAAAATAATTAGGTTCTCCCACTATGGGATTTGAAATTCTACCACAACCTCCCTGAACATGGGAATCTAAATGGGGTTTTTAAGATCATACATGTGTTGTTGTCAATAAAATTTATGTGGCTATCACTTCATACACTTTCCTAGAAAATTCATTGATAATCTGCCCCATGGTTCGAATAGTGATCCCATATTATTCTCATAATTCACCTTTATATTTAACTATATAATAATAATTCTATATCCACATCTACAAAAGTGAATCATAACCATCATTTTCTGAATCCCCCACACTAGGCATCCAATTTCTACCACCAAATAAGCATAATGATATATTGGTCGATAAATTAAAAACAATGTTAGAATGTTTAAATTTTAAATCAAACTAAAACCAATTACTAAATTTATAAATTAAACATTTCATGAGTTATCATACAATTACAATTGCAATTAAAATATGAATATGGGAGTTTACAAATCTCTTCAATGTCTCATTCAGTCCTCCTCTTGGTTTTTTGAATTATTTTTTTAAATAACTCTATTCCTTTATATTTCTCAATCCTCAGGATTTTTCATTATCTCTCATCTATATTAGATGTCACCCTTCTAGAGAAAAATTCGTCTTTTTTTACCTCACCCTCTTTTTATTATCTATTTTATTTGGTGTCCATTGTGTGATTGAGCCACAGAGAAAAGGAATCTCTGGCCACTAAAACATAAGACGTTTGTTTATTTACATATTAAGAAAGAATTTTAGTTTCGAACAGTCATGTATGGATATTATTACACTTGGATAATTTTTTGGGGGACTATTTTCAATTTTGGTAGATTTCTAAATGAAATATTCTATTTGGCACCCATGGTTTATGTATGAATTAAACATTTACATTTTACAATATCTATGGTGAGTAAGTGGTGTTCTCAATCTTCTATATAATTAACCATGAATAAAATGATGATACACTCTTCAGATTATACTCATGGATGATATGAATAGAAATTATAGCTTATAGGAAATGAAAAATAACTTGATAATTGATGTGTCTTTAAGGGTGGATTCCTACAACATTAAATATTTTTGCAAATGTTTTTTGAAAATTTTAAAAATCATTGGTGTTATTTTCAAGTAGAATTGATTTTTTAAATTTTGTTATATAGAAGAAATATTTTTTGTTGTATCTTAAGGATAAGTAGGCTATGACATCAGCCACATCATGGTGAAAGTATTATTTCCCACAAAATTATGAATTTGTAATTATCCTTATATTTCCATGAGTTTGTAATGTGCTTTATGGATTGTTGTTACATTGATAAAGTGATGGTAATCCTGAGAAGTAAACATGAATACTATTTTCCTGGAAATATTGTTAATTTATACTATGGTACTATATTAGAATCCTAGGGAATCCTTAATGAATCTCTGTGAGGCTGTTTTTGTTATGATAGATATTTTTGGGGCTTGAAATGATACCTGTAGTGCGTTGGAATCCTATAAGTTTGTGGGGGAGACACTAAATTATAGGAGTTGTGTATTCTAAACCTCAATTTAATGGTATATAAACCTTCTAATATAGTCTTATATTTACTATTGGGTTTATTGTACCCTATCAATTTATTCATTTTTTCTCCCATAGATTGCTCTCATGCAAAATTTTACATAAAGAACTATGTAAATGTTCTTCCATAGAGGTAGTTTAAATAAATAGGTGGTTTTTAATAGAATTAAATATTTTATTCTATGTTTGATGATTGTGCTCAATGTTTCTCAAAACTAAAGAAAATATTTACAATCTACTAAAATTAAAGCAAAATACAATAATCAAAACGTAATTGAAACATAAATATAATGAAATAAATAAAAAAAAGTTCTAAAAAATCATTATATTTGTCATGGAATGAGATTGAATTAACATGGATATTGAATATGGAATTAGATAAATTTATCATCAATTCAGTCATGTTAGTATGATAGAATGATATGACCACCCTTTCCATATATTGGTGATGAGATTGGATGATATACCAATCCATTTTTTAGGCTTGGGTGACAAGTTATAACTAATTAAAATTGAATATTAAGAAACATGTCGTAATGGAAAGTTATATTAAATTAAATCTATATTATTAGGTCTTAGTGATTATTTAGTGACTAGTTTCTCAATTAATATAAATATAATTTTTGTTTGATAATTGATATATGTGTATATGGTATTTAAACCCATGGAATTGTAGTGATATGTTTAGGCTCCACATTGGTATCAAATGAATCATGTATATTCCCAGAATAAGTGTATTATTTAACATTTGATTCTATGAGAAGTATTTTATGTTGTTTCCAATGATATACATTTGTATATGAATTTATATATTTGGGATTTATATTGGGACACCATTAATGGTGGAATCATGGGTACATTTTCCATACAATGTATAGGAACATTGGTGGTTGTGTATATGTCAATATTGGGGATACAAATATGGTTATTGTTTATGTGGTAAATATTTGAGTAAGGATTCATAGATTTATTAGGAAATAATTTAGGGCCGAATTTATTTTCACATCTTAACTGAATCCCATTATCTTTTTTTGGACCAAAATAAAGTAAACATAGGTGCATACCACCAACACTAAAGACTTGTAATAAGTTCAATGGGAATCCCCAAATCATGGGAATGATTTTACCATACATACACAACACGATTCACATAAAATGTCAATGATAATTCATATATATATATGTGTATACATATATATGATTCATGAATAAAAATAAGACCATACTCGAAAACATAAAATATTAAAACTGATCGATGTATTGTATGTACAAAGAATAGTATAACATAAAAGACCGCAAGAAAAAACTCAAGAAAAAACAAATTTCCAAAATGAAATACTCATATCTCCAAAAATATTTAACTCCATGATCCATAAACATGGATCAAAACAAAAAATGTACTCCTTTAGAAACACAAGAGATATACCCCACCCTCTACCGTGCTATACATAGACAACATATACAATGAAATTAATATTCATGGATTGAGTACAAAACATAGTAATAGATACAATAAATACTTCACACACACTACACTAACATATGAACAAGTAATCTCATATTTATACAAAATATGAGAGAAGTGGGATATAGTTAATATGTTAGAGAATACCATATAAATAACTTACACAAAATAAAATTTTCATTATTAATACCATTATCTGATTATATAACCCACTACATTGGTCTCAAATACAAGTATTGTGTACAAACACCCATGAAATACACCCATTTAGGTCATCTCCCATTAAAACATGACAAGCTAATAAAATAATCTCAAGAGACCAAAACCATTCCTCCAATAAAAATTAATCATCTAGAAGTTTAAATCTAGGGTTCCCCCAAATCAGCATGGTTTCCATGTTCAATCCATCAAGGTCCATACCATTTTACACAAAAAACAGTGAAAATTCATGTAATATGGAGTTCCACATTCTAATAGAGTATCCATGATTGAGTGAATAAGCAACCGACCATTTACAACATGAACACATACAAACCAATCCTTCCAAAAAAAACATTTCTTTAAACCATGTGTGTAACAAACACAAACACAAAAACAAAACATCAAAATAATGTTATATCCTTCCAAACTCATAAAGTTTTTATCCAAATAATTGAATAATAATTTTTTCTATGTTGTTGGTGTCACCCACAGCCTTCATTTTGAAATAATTTTCCACCAAGGGAATTTCAAACAAAATTTATCAAAAAAATTCATATAAATAAAATAAATTATTTTCTGTTTTAAAATAAAAATCTTTTACGTTATTAGTAAATATATATAGAGAGTGAATCCACCTACGTTGATTGTGCAATCTATGATAAAATCACATTGCACCATCATAGATTCATGCTCTAAAACCCCCCATATGGGAATTCACAATAAAATCCCCATCAATAACTTCCCAAATTACTAGATTAAGAAATTTAAATCCTTAAACGAGTTTAATAACTAGGGAATATGAGAATAAAAGAGAAAATGGGGAGAAATAATAGTCCTTCATTCCATATCTAGTTCAGAGGCTCTTTATAACCAAGGTGGGGAGTTATAAAGGTAGAAAATAGCCAAAATCAACCAATATAACACTCTCAGTTAAGAGCCTTAGCCATAAAAATAGTAATGATTGTTCCAAGTGAGAAATCAGGTTGAAGAACCAATTTTAAAAACCAATAAATGATGAAAATGAATTTTCCACGTGCTTCGGAAAACCATTATCCATCCATGTGAATCTACACTATTTGAAAATTTTCTAAGTCAAATGATTACCGCACAATTTACTTCAGCTATTCACAACCAATGTGCCACCACGTGTTCCCCATTTCTTCCTAGAAACAATAATTTTTATTTCTTCATGGTTTCCACTTACCATTAACCAAAAATCATCTAAAAAAACAGTTATATATAATTTTTATATCTTCTCAAAAAATCATAAAAAACACACACAATTATAATAACATAAAAATAAATAATAAAACTAATAATAGAAAAAATCGGTTGTCTCATAATATCCTTGAAATTATTATTTTAGTACTCAGAAATATATCATTTGGAGGTCTTTAGAAAAAAATCTTCTCATTGGTCTAGTATAACATTATCCTATATTTTCTTACATACCCAAAATTGATGTAACTATATACATAATATAAGAAAGTGTCGAACTAGAAAGTGATTATCATTCTCATTCTAAGATATGATAATGCTTTAGAATATAGTGGAACAACTAACTCTTGGTAAACATGATCCCTAAAAATTACACAATCCATGTTCAACTCACACTTGGTAGACAAGGATATTAGTGCGAATCATAAATTTCATTAAATTAGGATTGTGGTTATACCCAAAAAATAACCCAAAAGATATTGGAATGAATTTATAATTTTACAATTCACCAAGAATATCAATACCCTCACGTAACAATATGAAATATCCCTGAACATTAAGGTTCAAAAAAAATATTTGATTTCTCACCACTAATGAAAATAGAAAATAACAACATCAAAAATAATAAAATAAAGATAGGAAGAGATTAGTGTATAATGATATATGTTGGCCCTTATGAAACATTTTAGGAAAAAACCATGATAGGAAACAAAAATCTATGTGTGATACAAATAAAAACATCACACTATTTAATTATAACACATTTTGGATATATAATTTTTTCATATCTTCTGTAGACCACATTTTATTATAATTGGAATGAAATTAACAAACTCAATGAGTTGGTTGAGTACCAACACAATGAACACAATATTCAAAAGACATAATTATTTCAAAATACTTGTGAATTTAGCGCAACTATGGGGAAGTTTTTGGTAAAATTCATACAATGCCCATTGGTTTCTATTCAGTACATAATTCCCTGTGTACCATCACAGTATTTAATGGATAACACACATGAAAATATCCTGTATATATATGGAACCAAAATTTAATCCCATAATGAAATAGATAATTTTAATTCTTTACACACCTAAGGATGGATCCCCACCCTTTCGTTTTCACATAATGTAACAGATATTAAAATTCCACCACTCAGATTCTTTGGACATAGTCATCCGAATAAAAAATGAGAACCACCCAAATAAAAACAATGAAACCATCTTGGTTTGTCGGACCCATGTTCATGTCCACAATTTATTCCTTATATCCTCAATGATAAAACACTATACTCTACTATCTCTGAATGAATTTCTTTTCAAGAAATAAACATCCCAATTCTTCACAAATTGTTATAAATAGTTATAACAATCCTCACTAAGAAATGAAATTATAAAAATAAATTAAGAAAACATATATAACTCATCAATGAAAAAGAGTCAGAGTCGTCTTGATATATAAGAAAATAGTTTGATCACTGATAAAGATAGATACATCACCATGTACTCACCCACAACCCATAAAACAATATTGGGGTTTACCAGTCCAAAAATTACTCCTGATAGAATCGAGATAATCATGAAATTCAATCAAGGTTAGTTATTGAAAATGAAGGAGAATGTAATTTTCCAATTCCAATGAAATGACCTCCAATTTATATAGTTAAACTAGTGAATAATGATATATCATTACCAGATAAACCTATGAATACTTTTTTCCTATAATATTTTTGTCCCATCTCCATAAAAAATATTTGAAGCACCGTTGGAATCTTTGAGGTTATCTCATTAGATATTGAAATGAATATGATATTTATTTCTAGGAACTACTACCTTCTTTGTATGATAGAGACAACATAATCATGTTAAACAATTCCACCCATACTAGATCATGACAATTGAAATTTATCATGGTGATCACTCTAGAACATATATCATCCCATTACCCACTAGGTTTCATAATTATCATCCTAATAAACATCATAAAAATATCAAGTCCCTATTATACAAACTAGTTATCACTTCTTTGACAAAATAACAACATACAACCTCATTATCACACCATATATAAGAAATACAAATGAATAACCAGATCAACTAGAATATAATCATAAAACAAAAAAACCATAACCAGCATCACAATATTCTAAAACAAACCCATCAACATGTTTACTAGGAATAACAACTTAGTAATTCCTATTATATTAAGTAATTATATGGTTAAAAACTACCACATTTCCTCATTGCAAAATTCTCTAGAAGAAGACAATGAATATTATAATATTCCAAATATAATATCCTGTTTTTTTTAGAAAAATTATATTTCCAAAAATCAATTTAAATAAACTCATTAATTTATTTATAGAATATAAACTCTAGTAAAACCATTCAGAATATCATATGTATAAACTATTTTTAAAACTTTCCATGAATAAATTACATACCTAAAAATATAACTTCTTAGAAACAAGAAAAATATGTATTTGAAAATTATAAAATGGGTTCCTTTATATAATTCTTCCCCCATTCTATATTTAATGATAATTCCATAAATTATTTTTCATGGGGAAATGTTATATATTTTAAAAAAAAAGAATTACTGAAAATGAATTTTTTTTAAAAAGTTTCAAAATATAAAAGAAATTAAAAAAAACATGCTGAAGAAATTATTTAATATGAAAGAATATTTATTGTAAAAGCATGGATCATCAAACTAGATCTCATAAATAATAGAAAAAAATCACGAAACAACCAATAAGAAACACTTAAACAATAGAAAAAAAATAATTTTATATGCATGAAAGGATGACCTATTTTGTTATCAACTCATGATTAATAACCCATTTTAATATGAGTATTGATTTAGTCATATTACAAGGAGATGTTATTCATATTAATTGTATTCAAAATTCTTGAAAGTAACCATTTCAATCAAATCTTCTATAGTAATATTTCATATCATGATGTTCAAGGGTTAAATATATTATTAAAAAATATTTATTATTGATCAATAATTCCTAACTAATGAATTTGTTTTAATAACCCAAATTTTTCGACATCGTAGTTTATATCATGCTCAAATTACCATTGAACTACCAAATTATAGATTAAAAAACAAAAAAATTACAACAAACTATCAATTTTAACATATCTAATATTTTCAATGCTTTCTTAATCATTATATTATACATGATCCTTGTATTAAATATATAAAAAGAGAAAAGAAGATGATTCTATTTCTATCATAACATGAAATTAATGAATGGAATAATGATCAATGTTTTAACACACCATTTGTCTAATCATAATCAATATACAAAAAATATTTAAAATATTTACTTTTAATTCGACACATGATATTTACCAAATGTCATAATGTGTTAGATTAAATAAAAAAACTCAACCATGTTTAATATTTTTTTAATAGTATTTAAATAGAAACCATCATTATTAAATAATGTTAGTAAAACTGGAATTATTCTTTCTTGTACACATTTAAAAATTATTATAATTTTCATGTAATATTATTGAATCTAAATACTATTTAATTCATTATTTATAAAATAAATCATTACTAATTTATGTTCATGTTGAATATAAATTTCATGGTCCATTAATCTATTATACATAATATGGAAATAAAAAAAATTCAATTGTAATATAAATCAATAGATAATAAAAATCCAAAACATATTCACCATGATTTGGAAACCATTTCTCAGAAATCCATAGTTTAAGTCATAAGAAGAATCAATTATTTTAGGAAGCAACGTCATCATGATACAATTTACCATGGAATAACCAATAAAACAACATGTGTTTATTATAATCATAGTGGGGTGTCTCTTTAATAATCCATGATAACCAACCCTTATTGCCTAAACCCATGATGATGAGGCTAAGACACACCCAGAAGTTGTTAACAAATCTATTTACACCCAAACCACTCTAAAAACTTCATGTTCTATATAAAGAGGTCAGCTATACCTTTTTATTCTACACATTGTACTTACTAACACATACTATGTCCATGCCTATCATCCTAATTGATGGACTATACCAAATTGATGTTATTTATAACATCCGAATCATAACACATTATCATAGGCTGGATCATAATGATTCTAAAAATAGGTTCATCTCCCAAACATAAAATGTTACAAATAAATTCTGATTATTTTCACAAAATAATGGGGTATGGTTTTCCCTAAAATACACAAAAACCTATAAAATACATATCCATTATAATATATATATATATATATATATGACGCATGAATAAATATAGTACCAAAAACTATTATATAAAAAATGAAAAATTGATCAGATTCAATGAGTAATAAAAAGTGTCTGACCAATAAAGACTAGAAGAGAAATCTCAATAGAAGAATAAAGTTATAACATTTCATACTTCGATGCTCTACATAATATCTATATTAACATGTACATTACCTGATTTTTGATGAGGTATAATTTTTTTATATTCATATGAAACATTACATTTATCCTTATAAATGTTTTCAAATGTAGAAGGAGGGTTTGAATATAGTTCAAGGCTCATTTGGATCCTGGAGCTACAAATTTTGGAGAGGATGATTGGACCGTATGGTTAACGCATAGTTAGTGCTAATCATGCGACTCTACCATATGAGGTGCTCAGTGCACTGTAGAGTGACACACAGTTAGAATAAACAATGACTCCCAATCTAAATAGACATGAATTTTTTCACAGACAGGTGACATAGGATGTTTTCATGGTTAGTCAAACTGTGTGGCCTACCCATGGGAGGGGTCTCTTGAGGTAGTTCTTGGAACATGGTTGGTATGTGATCTATCCAAACATGAGAAAAAATTTTGCAAAAAATTAAATTTTGGGAAATTTTATATTTCTCATTAAAATTTTATAAACCAGCACCCCATTTCATATGTCCTCTAGTTCAAAACACCGATCATCAACATAATGCTCCTCATCAATCCTAATATAGGATTTTCCATGACTTCTCTATTAGAGTTCGAAATATCCCACCTATCATCTCTTTAGATTTCTCTTGGTATGATCTATACTTCTCTACCTAGCTTCCATCATTTATATTTCAATATTCTTTGTAATTTTTTTGTGATCTCAAATGAACAATTTTTGGAGCATTTGTTTATCCTTCCTTTTTTCTCATATACTAGCTCAATTCTGAAATATCCCAATTCTGGGTGCCACTTTGAGGTGCCCCATACCAAATTGGTCACATGGACTCAAGTGCATTTCCTCAAACACCAGAGGCTGCTGACTAGTATTGAGGGAATTGGGTGTGATAGCGGGGAAACTATGCCCTTATTGGCATAGTAATATAGTTGAATAAAAATAATATAGAACCGCAGAAATAGTAATACCATAAAATAATTTAACAAAATAATACAGAAAGTAAATAAACAACAAGAGTACATATATAAAATTATGTAATAAACAAAGAACTTTGCCTAACTGTAAGTGAATATATTTAGTAGGGAATATGGAAAATGATGTATTAAACAAAGATGTAATGAAAAGTAAACAATCCTTCGGTTTGAAACTAAATTCATTTACATTTATCAATTATTAAACCAAATATTCACAAGTAACCCTCTGGAAAAGTAATCACAACATAACCCCTCTAATTCAATATTTCATTTAACAATAAAGATATAATGACCCCCTAGGATAGCTCACATAGTCTAACCCCTTTTGTCTCATGAAAACAAAGACTCTCTGAAGAACCACTGACCGTCAATTCCTCACGTGTTCTTTAAAGGATATACTATAGACACTCTGAGGAAGCACTCAATGTCAATTCCACCAATGGTCTCATAATGGTATACTGTAGACACTTTGATGAACACTCACCTTCAGTCCCCCTATGGTCTCACAACATGAAAATAATGACAGACACTCTATGGAATCCCCAATGTCAATTCTTCCTATGGTCTAACTAAACAAGTTTCTCAAATCACCATGCAATATAATTGTGCACAAATAATATCTAGCAGCCAAAGTAATCTCAACTAATACATGTCTAATCAACTATAATTCATTTCACTATCATGTCATATAAAATCAACTCCATCCTACCAGCTCTATGCATAAAACAAAATCCTAAAAGACAGTTCTAGACCCAACAGTCAATATCAAGAAAACATGGGAAAATACATCCATAGCAGGGTATTAAACCTTATTCGTAATTAGGAACCCAAATTCAAGAAAAATAACATAGTAGGCATCAATATGGTTAAATATCCAAAACACTCCATACCATAAACAAGGGTATTAGGCACTTTTGGCACATATAATCCGAAGATATCAATAGGAAAGAACAAGCCACCTACCTCGACATTGTATTATTGATATAGTTGAACCTTAGGCATTTAATCAACCTATAACGTGGTAGATCTATAAAATCAATAAAAACAAACTACCATGGATATCCCTTGAAGGAGGAGAAATCAAGAGGAGAGTCTCTAGAAGAAGGAAGAACTCACAGAGGTGATTCTAATGTAATCGACAATGTGTGATTCGGAGAACAAACAATTGATCGGGGGTTCAGAGAAGATTATGCGATTCTTGTCTCTCCTGGAAAAGACGAGGATAAAAGAAGGTGTTTCTGGCAATTAGATGTGACCCTGGTCCGATTTTACCTATAAAAAGAAAATTAAATGGTGTGTTCGTTTAATTTAAAAACTGTGTACATGAATTAACCGACCACTGCTTTAGGTGGTCTCCTGGTAACCCAAAACGGACATGTATATGGAAATTACACAACTAGTACATGGCTAACCACGATAGCAGGGTACACATCGTGTAATCCTAAGTACACGACGTGTACTACTAAAATTTCCAGATTCTCTCCTTGTTCTCAAAACACCTGAAATCTAGATCCATATATGAAATAAATATCTTGGTTCTTACAAACTTCCCCCCTTAATGAAATTCTTCCCTGAATATTTCAAATAAGGTGGCATAGATGAATCCTCAAACAGCTCCGACCACTATGATCACACATCGGGCTCCCTCTCCCATGTCTCGTCCAGTACTCATCTGTGATGCCACAATGCCGATAATATAGGAAAAACCATGACATGGTGAACCTTTATGCTATGATAAACAATCTGTATATGATGTTCCTCAAACAATGCATCCACCTCTAAATCAACCTCCTTATGTTAAAAACACAAGAGACAAGTCTGATAAGTAATGACGTAGCTATGAAATGTGGAAGGCATAATTTATAGCCCAATACCTCTAAGGTAACTGTAAATGATAGGAAATCATCCTGAATCTTCCAAAAACCTCAAATGGCATGACGTATCTCAAAGAAATCATTCCTTATCTTTTAATCCTCCTTTGTCCAAACCTTTGTGTGACACGTAGGAAAACCCGATCTCCGACTTCAAACTAAAGAGGTCATCTCTATTGTTCAGAATAAGACTTCTGCCGTGACTATTCAATATCTATCTTCTTCTAAATCAACTCTACCAACTTGGTGGTCTCCTAAATAAGATGAGGTCCCAACATAGCGGCCTCTCCTAATTCCATCCAACCTATGGGTGATCAGCATAGCCTATCATACAAAGCCTCATAAGGTGACATAAGAATAGCTATATGAAAACTCTTATTATAGGAAAAATCCACTAGAGGTATGTGATTCTCCGAGAAACCACTATCATATAGGATGCATGCTTAAAGAATTCCCTCCAGCACCTGAATCGTGTACTCAGACTGACCATCTGTCTAGTGATAATAAGCTATGTTCAGAAGTACATGTGTACCCAAGGACCTATGTAGTCCCTGACAGTCTCGAGAAGTAAAACGGGTGTCCCTGTTTGAATTTATGTAGTGTGGAACCCCATGTAAGAATACAATCTCCCATATGTAAAACCTTCCCAGAACATGAACACTAAATGTCACCTTGATTGTTAAGAAATGTACAACCTTAATGAGTTTGATAATGTCAACCCAAACTACATCATTACATCGAGGAGACCTCGAAAAACCTATCAAAAAGTCTACCATGACATCATTTCAATTCCACTCAAAAAATGGGTAAGTGCAAAAAAATCTCTACTGGTTGATGATGCTCCCCCTTCACCTACTGACAGGTGGAACACCTTATCAAATAACCAAAAACATCTCTCTTCATACCTGGCCACCAATACTGATAGTGTAGATCTCGATACATCTTGATGATGCTAGGATGAATTTCCCAAAATGAGGAATGAAAAAACTAAATATACTCCTCACATATCTCTTTTGAAACCCATGAATTTTCATAAAATCACATTATGTTATCCTCTCCTATGATCCATCATGGAATAGGGTCCCCTCCTGACACACTCTCTTGTAGAACATGGCCTTTAGAATCTGATAGCTGCCTCATTCGCACTAAATCATGTAGAGTAGACGTAACAACTGTAGAAGAAAGTAAATTATTCCCAATTCTGCCTGGAACCTCCAAATGCATCTCTGGGAAAGGAGCCATAAGCTTCCACTCACTACTGGCCACCTCAACTGCATGTATCAGAGTCCTCCTTCTTAACACATTAGCCACGGTGTTACATTTCCCAATAATGTAGGAAAGCTCAATGTTAAAGGACCTAGGGAACTTAAACCACCTTCACTATCTCATCCTCATATCACATTGAGTAAATATATACTTGAGACTTTTGTGGTTAGTTTAAATCACAAAATCATCTCCTCGATGGTAATGTCTCCAATATCACAAAGCAAGAACAATTACGGCCAAATAAAGATCATGTGATGTGTAATTATTCTCATGTGGCTTGAACTGCTGACACCCGTACACAACGACACCTTTCAGCTACATGATAACTTCTCCTAGCCCAACACCTAATGCATCAAAGTAAGTAGTATAACTCTTTCCCATCCCTGAAAAAATCAGGATCGATGCTGAATTCAATATCCCTTCCATCTCCAAAAAGGCTGAATCTTATGATTTTTTCACAAGTACTTCTCTCTCTTCTTAGTTAGGCCCGTTAGTAGCACTAAAAAGCATGAAAATCCCTGTATAAAAAGTCTTTAGTAACCATCCAACACAAGAAAACTCCACATCTCAAAGGCATTCTTTGGATGCTCCCTTAAAACAATTTCTATAACTTTCTATGGGTCTACTGACACCTCTGTCTCCGAGATGAAATGTCCCAAGAAGAGAATATGGTCAATGCAAAAGTGTAATTATGGGAGCTTAACATATAAATTATTCTCTCTTAGTGTACTCTAAACGATCTCTAGATGGGTAGCATCGTCGTGTCGAGTGTGAGAGTTCAACAGGATATCTTTTATAAAAAATCATAATGGAGTCCAAGAATGGATGGAACACTCGGTTAATCAGTGCCATAAAAAAGGTAGGTGAATTCATGAGACTGAATGACATAACCACATACGTGTATACACCATACATGCTTCGAAAGGGTGTAAAAGGAATATTAGATGTTCTAACGTGCAACTGATGGTAATAAGATATCTAGTCAATCTTTGAGAAAACCCAAGATCTCCGAAGATGATCTAAGAGATCATTAATCCTCGACAAGAGATATCGATTCATAACTGTTATATGGTTCAACTTTTATAATCCACACAATTTTAGAGGGTATCGTTTTCCTTATTAGAAAACATGACAAGAAAACCCCAAGGGGAAGTACCGGGTCCAATGAAACACTTTGACTATAACTCCTCAATATACTTCTTGAGCTCCTATAACTCCGGTGTAGCCATTATATAAGGAGGAATAGACCCTGGTGCAGCACCAGGCACAAGATCAATAAAAAATTCGACCTATCTCTCTGGAGAAAAACCTAAAAAGTCCTCTAGAAAGAAATCACTAAAATGATCCAACACTAGAGGAAAGTCCATCTATGATGTCCTCGGGTCATCTAGATACAAACTAGAAATATAGGTTATAACCCCACCCAACCCATGATTCTTGGTACCGCTCTGCTCGACTAGACATTCCATTCACCCTTATGTAGAAACAAACTTCCCTCAGGTGATGTGAAACTCACCCTATAGTTATAGTAATCGACAACCGCCTATAAGGGAACTATCCAGTCCACTCTGAGAATGACGTCATATCCCATCATCTCTAAGACAAATAGATCTCATAAGAAGTGACACACACCAACCTCAAGAGGGAACTCCTTGCATTGATGTACACTTACCGTTATAGTCCCCCATGGAGTGTCCAATGTCAAGATATCAGTAGAAGAAATGACACAGAGCCCAAGGCTCTCCGCAACAACAACAAATATGAAACTATGAGATGCCTCTATATTGAAAAGTGCAAAAGTAAAAAATGGGGCAATCAAAATTGTTCCTCTAACTATAGAGGTTATCAGATCCCACTCTTGTTGGATCTACTCCAGCACAATAATATGTCCAACGCCCCACCCCTTTGAAGCAGTCTGAGATCCCTAAATTGATCCACCCTATGACTGTTTCTGTAAACTTGTAGTTGAATTCCCATGGCCATGGAAACAACCTCCTCATTGGCCTAAACAACCAGACAACCTCCAGTTCCTAGACTGATGAGAAACTGGTGGTCCTGCTCTTGAACGTGGAGTCATAAAATAACCACAGTCAACAACTGCTAGTGAGAAAAACTAACAGAAATGTTGAAGCTAACCAATCATGATTCCACATCATCACTCAACTCGGTCTCTTGGGAAATGTGGCCTTGTATGCCCGCCCTTCTCGCACGGGTATCATACATCCTGGTTATCTAAACATGTATCTCGCCGACACAGATCTCCACATGTAGACTCCCTTCAACGCTTCCTACTGTCAGTTAAAAGGTTATCTACTCAAGATGTAGGACTGCCCTGGCCTACAGCTCTAGAATTGCTGAGGTTACACTTTGTGGTCTGCGCCTGGTTGACTATAGAAGATATATAATTCTACCAGAAGATTTGAACCTCAGATTAGATGTCATTCCTGAAACCATCCTCAAATATCCTCACCAAAAATAATTTATCATACCTAGAATGGGTGTGAAGTGATGGAAATCTATGAAACGAGAAGAATACTGCATGACCGAGAGAGTACCCTGCTCCAAACTCATGAACTCTCGAGCTCGATCGTCCCTCAAGGTCCTTGGGTAGAAGTAATCATATAAGGTACACTGAACCTAATCCCAATCCATACCCTACTGGCATCCTTCCTGTGATATCACATCCCACCATATCCTATTGGAATCCCAAAGAATATAAGTAGTGAGCTTCCCCCTCCCCATTGGTGGCATCTCCAGATGCTCAAAATTCAACAACATGTCTTCTAAACATGACCTAGAAGCCTGGGGTCCTCTATGTCCTGTGAAAGTGGGAGGATGCTGCTACTGAAAAAGCCATGTCAACTCTTCCATAGATGGGGAAGGATGCGGTGCCCCCCAGAAGTTCTGCATACACCTCATGAAGCCTTCTCAGAACTATGTGTCAGCACAAATATCTAGAATAATGATAGGTTCCAAGATGGGTATGACAGGAGGGTCCAATGATAGCCCATAATCTACTATGTTCAGTGTCTGGTTATTGCCCAAAATATGGCGTACAATAGGAGGGAATCTCAGTGGAATGAATCTACAAGGTCAAGCGCACACCTTAGTTCAAGAATGCCAAGGACTACAATTTATATGTGTATGAAAGGAATATGGAAAGAAAAAATTCATGTTTTTCAAACATGGATACATGGCGTGTATGACCAATGCACGACATGTTCCCTTATGTATTCACATGGGAATGTACTTATTTCAGTATAGGTCATGTAACACACCATACACACGATATGTTCCTCCCATGGATAGAACATGTACATGAATCATTCCTCCCTGTCCGAGTTCCTCTACATGGATTAACGACATGGTTCTCTTAGAACCAAAACACATAGAGGGTTTTTTCCAGGCACGATGTGTACTGGAATGATTTCATTGACCCGTGTCATTAGTCACATGTCCGAATACACGGTCCACTCCACATGGTGCGTTCAACATTGATATGGCGTGTACTACCTGATTTTCATTCGTCCATGTCATTATCCACACAACCGAATACACGGTCCTTACAACATGGTGTGTACTCCTCATACACGATGTGTTCCACCAAACATTTATCAACCCCGTGTCTATTCCCACACAATTATTGACATGTTTTGATAGACTACACAACGTGTACATACAACACATGACATGTACTTAAGGAAAACATTTTCTCCCCGAACAGATGGATACATGGCATGTAATATTTATCACACACTGTGTATTATCGGTTATTCTAGATATTATGTCTCAAAAACTACTCTGGAACCCATGAAAACACTGAATCAAACATTAAAGTTCAAAATTCCGACCCGTGGGGCCCATACGCCCCACGAATCAAAGCATGACATCATATTCATTTCATATCATAGAAGAATTCCGTTAAAGTTCAACATGATCCACCAACTGCTGATTCACGAGGGCCCATAACACCTCAGGGACAAATATTTGCTGTCTATACAAATGAAACGTTACTCAATCCAATACCCTATCAAATAACATACATTTTATCAAGGCATCTATCACAACAACATTCATATGTAGAAAAACATCTATCCTAACAACATGAAATCTTTAATTTACCCTAAATGGAATGACAAGAATGCATGGAATGTGATCTATTTCATGAACCTATATGATGAATGAGATGTAATACCTTTATCCCATCAGGTAACAATAGAAATAGAACCTCAATAATATCAATGATAATAGCACAAAACATTTGAATCAATCTAGGTTGAAATCAACTCAACTGGAATAATTGAGACACAAGAAAATTGAAATAATCAATGCATATTGGATTTTCACTATACATGGTTTAGCTACTCCCCATCATAGATTATTACCAACTACCTATTCATTCTTATCCCTGTCTATAGGCACCAAATAGTAAGTTAAATAATAGAATATTTCCTATGATACAACTTTGTAACATCCTGGTTCTGGGTGCCGCCTAGAGGTGCCACATACCTGCTCAGTAACATGGCCTCAAGTGCTCTTCCCTAAACCCCAGAGGCTACCAGCTATCTGCGAGGGCCTTTGGTGTGATTGTGGGGAAACTATTCCCTCATTGGCAGGGTAACAGAACATAATAAACATAATATAAAATAACAGAAATAGTAATACCATATAATATGTAAACAACAGAAGAATGAATGTAAACAAACTACTAGAGCACATATATAAATAATTAATGAAACATATGTATATGAAACCCTCCAAACTAGTCAAAATGTAGGAATAAATTACTAGGCCACAGTACAAAGAAAACAAGTAGACTCTAGCAGTATCGCAAGCCTCGGCTTAGTCCCATGCTCTCCAGCCCCACACTAATCAAGTACCAGAAGTAGAAGTGTGTTTTCCCTTATCTATAGATGCAACAATACAATATGTTTGTGCCCAAAAGCATGACCTAAATAGGGTGTGAGACAAATCCTGGTAAACAACCACCCAAAGATTCATGCCTAACTGTCAGTGAATATATATAGATAGAAATATAAAAAATGAAGTAATAAACAAGGAAGTACTCAAAAGATAACAATCCTACAGTTTCAAACTACACTCATTTACTTTTATCAACTATTCAAAAAAAAATTACAAGAAACCCTATAGGAATGTTCTCATATCCTAACCCCTCTGGTTTAACATATCATTTAACAATAAAGATATGACAACCCCCTGGGATAACTCACACAGTCTAAACCCTTTGGTCTCTTGCAAATGAAGACTCTCAGAGGAAGCACTTTCCATCAATTCCTCATGTGGGCCTTTAACAATGTACAATAGACACTGTGAGGAAGCGCTCAATGTCAATTCCCCCATGGTCTCATAACGGTATACTATAGACACTTTAAGGGATCACTCATTTTCAATCCCACCTGTTACATGAAAAGTGTAACATACACTTTGGGGAATCCCTCAACGTCAATTCCCCCCATGGTCTAACTACACTAGGTTCTCACAGCCCTATGTAATGCAGCCATGTACAAAAAAATCAAAAAGACAATGTATTCTCAATTACTACAAGGCTATGAAACTACAATGCATATCACATGCATTTCATATAAAATCAACTCCATCCTAATAGAACTAGAAATGGAAAACAAAGCATCCAGATAGGTAGTTCTATACCCAAAATCCAATATCAATAAAACATAGGAAAACACATCAATATCGGGGTATTATACATTATTCATTATCAAGAACCTTTACTCAATCCAAAAAACCATAGCAGGAATCAAAAAATGATAAATATCAAAATCACACAATAACCTAAACTAGGGTATTCAACACTTCTCACATATAATCCAAATACATCAATGGAAAGGAACATACTACCTACCTCAACATTATATGATCGATATAGTTAAACCTCAGCATTTGAATTGGCCTAGAGTGTGGTAGATCTGCAAAAATGCCAGAAAAAATCAACCATGGATATCTCCCAAAAGATGTGAAATCAAGTGGAGAGTCTCTAGAATAAGGAAGAACTCACCAAGTCGATTCCAATGAAATTGACAGTGTTTGATTCAGGGAGAGGACAGATGATCGGGGACTCAGAGAAGATTTGGCGATTCCTAACGCTCATGGACGAGATGAGGCTAGAAAAGGTGTTTCTGGAAATTAAATGCATCCCCAATCTAATTTTACCATTAAAAAGAAAATTACATGGATTGTTCATTTGATGTAAAAGCTGTGTACGTGCCTTAACAGGCCTCTGATTTAAGCGGTTTCCATGTCACCCACACGACCATGTACTCGACTGTTATACTACGAGTAGATGACTACCTGCAACAATTGGGTTCATGGTTTATACTCCTAAGTACACGACATGTAATCCTAAAATTTCCTGATTATATCTTTCTCAAAAACAATAGAAATCAAGATCCATACATGAAATGAAGATCTGGGTTCTTACATATTCAAATTTTGGTAAGGGAAGAGGGGTCATCTACAAACCAAAGGTAGGTGGTCTAGTTATTTCCCCTATATTTATAGTTTAACTTTGTGATGAACTATTTTATCATACATCATATTTCCTAGAGATTCCACTTAATGTTTGATAATGTAAATTAATATTTATTATTTTATTGAATGAGACCTAAATACCTGTGAATCATAGTAGTGGGTGTGACCCCCTTTTATGGATTATGATCATTATTCTTGGGCAATGAGCTGTTTATTTTTAGCTGGAGTGTATTATTTACCATGTAATAAAAGAAATGGAAGGGAATTTCATAATAGAAATGTTTTTACATGTGTCAAACCTCTATGATTCATTTCATAGTTTTAATTGATTGAATAAAATATATTTGAAAAATTATTTAAACTTCATGGGGGTATGGTATGATTAATTTTTAACCAAAACCTTCCCATCACATTAATCCAAGGGAGATAGAATTATCCTGACGTAAGGATGCCTTGAAAGGTCTTGTCATTATTTATATTTTGAAATGGGAATTCCTGTAAAAACATTGGGAGTGATACATGGATACTTTTTATAGATTTCCTTGGATGGGTTCATCGGGTGGGTAACATAATTATCGATGAGCGATTCTAGTTCCCTAGGGGAAATTCATTGGATAGGCTCAGTTGGTGATATTATTACACCATCAATGAGTGTTACATAGTCCCCTCTTTGGAACACCAAGATAGGTTTATAGGGTTTTTATTTACAGCGTGCTGAGAGTGATACTTGGGCTTCCATTTGGAATCTTCAAGGATGAACTCTTATAGTGGTAGGTATATGTAGTGCTCCTGGTGCAATAATTTTGTTCCTTTGAATGGATCACCTTGGAAGGGCCCATAATGACGCTTTATTGAATTTTTGAGATTTATTAAATAAAAATTTATAAATTCCAATATATTAAAACAAAGTATGTGTTCTCAAAACCAAATAACATGCTTCGGTTCAGACAATTCATAATACATTCCTTAGTGAGAGTCTTAGTTAGTGTTCAGTTAATATATTATAATGACCCTTTATACACCCATGTAATATCTATGAAGTTTCATCTTGATTAAAAAATATAATTCCTAGGCTAAAGAGGGTATTATCATGCTAGTATCACCTGAGTAACACATAAAAATGTATTTGTTTATTCATAGCCTTGAATTCATGACGTACTTATACACTAATCATTTTTTATGAAAATACTGTAATGATATAGAAACTATATTTGGTTTCTATTGAGTATTTCTCAAACAAATATTGGGCCTCCCATGGTACCCTATAGTACTTCATGATGGTTGTTTATATAAAGGTAATTATCAAGCTTTCGATGATTGATTTTCATTACTAGGAAGGAGTTTGTGGGAAGAGAACTGACCCTATGCTCATGGTGCTTGTTAAGGTATATTTATGTCTTTATGTATTATGGTTTAGAATTTCATATATGCATGTTTACCCAACATCCTATATACCACATTTTTTATAGCTACATGAAATTATCATCATCATATTGTATCTATTTATGATTCATCCAAACTAATAAACAGGCAGAATCAGAATCACAAAAAGATACAATATGAGGATAATAATTTTATTTTTTTCTGTTTAGTATTTTGTATATTCATGTTTCCACAATATTCTATATACCTCATTTTTTATAGCTAAATTAAATTATCATCCTCATATTGTATCTATTTACGATTCTTATTCTACCTGTTTATTAGTTTGGTTGAATACAGCTGATTCTTATTTTTTACTTTTTTCACTTCTTATTATTGATATATAACACCCTGATACACTATAATCTAATGTGGAATAGTCTCCCCTAGGACACACCCTAGGCTCTCAGTACTGGTCAATATCCTCTAGTGCATGGGAAGGCACACTTTAGGTCATGTGGCTAAGCCTCTGAACGAACTGCTTGGTGGAATCCAAGGAAGGATGTGATAAAGTGGTATCATAGCCTCATTATATATTTTTCTTACACTTGAGGTATTAGATAGGTTATTAGGATGTATCATAATATTTTAATGAGCTTATTCCTATGTGTAGTCAAACTATATATAGGGAAATCCCAAATTACCTGATATGGGTTATTATTGTTTTTAGTTTTTTCCTATTATAGTTATAAAACATTCAAAATTGTGTGATGTACAAGTTTTGTGACATAATTATTGTTGATAGTATTATAATAGATTTCCATTTTTCTTGGGATGGTATGACAAGAAGGTATTATCTCATGATTAATTATATGAACTATATGACTTATCTTCCAAGAATATTTCCCTACCACCTTTACATTCTGCATGCATTTCCGACAACATATACTTAGTTAATTGATTATTATTTATTGAAATGTTCTATAATTTCATACAGATAAAAAACAATGTGATTAACTAATGTTAATACATCAATATAAATGGTGGTTTCTTCTTATATTGATGATGAAACATTAATTAACCTATTATGCCACATTTGATCCATGTGCCATTGGTTATATGGATTGAAACATTTGTTGATTTGATCATAATAATTATAATAATAATATATGAATAATGAAATTATCTAAATTCAAATGGACATTCATCCCAAAAACCCCTTTATATTATATATTATATCACGATACCTGATGTAATGGTTAGTTCGTAGTTACTTTATGAAACATTTGTAATTTATAAACATTAAGGAGTCTTATAAAATTCAAATAGTGATTCAAATAACAAGATTGTGATATCTTTGTACTTAAAATTTAGTATGAAATTAAAAAAAATTAAACATTACAGGGAAATGGTTACCAATAAATGTGGATTCTAATTGTATATTAAAGGGAATTTTCCTCTATACCTTTTTATTGAAACTCAATATGATGGAACCTCTATTGTTTGATGTGAGACCTTAACCCATACCCAACTTAGTAGTGGGAATTAGGTTGTGTCTCCTTTGACTTAGGATACACATTATTATAACATAAACCTAGATTTTTGATCATGAAAAGTGTTGTGAATCTTTATAGGAAGGATTTGTATATATCCTTTCCAATTATCTCGATTCATATCCGTTCCTAAATCTTACATGATATGTGTTTTTATAAATTTTATAGTTGTGCCACCACAATTTTCTCAAGTCATGCACTAGGGGGTGGGGATGAACATGTTCCAAAAGTTGTGGGCCATGAGCCCCTAGTGCTACCACATATAGTTCCACATAAGGAAAATCCCATTCATATTCCATTGGGAATAAATTTTTAAATATAAGATAAATTTTTATCCTTCATTCCACCAATATAGGGAGATTTGTGCCTTCCCCTTAATTAAAAGAATTTATATTGGAATTACAGTAGTGGTATCCTCCCACATTTTCAATGGATGGTGGTCATAAGGTTGTGGAATATTTTCTAGAGTTCATGTTAATCGATGATCAGGAATATGAAGATGCATCCAGATAGGAGGTTCATTTCTCCACATATATGATTTGAGACATGACTGTGAATTGATCAAAATTCATTAGTTAGTATAATTTTTATAATGGTATGGTATGAGTGGACTTATAGAGGGCATTTTATGATTTATTCTATTAAAAAACATTGAGATTATACCACACTAGAGAGTTTATGTACCTTTAGTAGAGAACTATATCCATGATGGAGTAATAAATCATTTTACTAGCTTTAAAATTTTTCACCATCCCTGACTGGTGATGATTTGAGGAATGTGAGACAATTTGAAGATGGGATTCTATATAACATCCAATAAAAGGAAAATATCATCTGATTTGACATCATTTAAGATATAGTGAGCTAGGGTGGTTTAGCATCCTGGAAGGGAAATTATTTTCCTAGCAGAAGGAAACAAATTTTTAGGTTTCAAGTGGCATAGTTCCAGTCAGATAACATGCACTAATAGTTTTGCGGGGTAACAACAATGTGGTATGATAAATTAAAAATCCCTAGTTTATTAAGAACACAATAATCATATTATAGTGTGGTAGGACGGGTCAAATACAATGATTATTTAAAAATTTCACTCTAATACCTATTGATAAGGTATATTTATCAACACTAAATTCAGGTACATGATCTGTGGCTCTCCATCAGGCTTAGAGTTGGTCAATTATTAGATGATCAGGCTGAGGAAGTGGACATGGATGAGGTAGCCAGAATTTTTAAGCTTCGATCTGGCAGTGTTGGCCAACTGAGTGTAGTATGGCTATATCCCCGGGCTGAAAATTAGACAAAATATACACAATGTAGACTACACTCGAAGAGAAGAGTCCATGACATTAAAGTTTACTCCATACTATTATAGTAGCATCTACATTAGTTTATTCCTTATTGGTAATATGTTCTTCAAAATCAATTATTTATGTAGTCATTATAGAATATCTGGGCCAATAAATGGAGTACTTATTAAGTATCCTGATTATTGTCACACCATTAGGGATTTAGTCAGAGAGTTTGATCCAATGTAATGTGTCTCCCTTGAGATTTTTGGGTATCGATTCTTATGGAATTTCTTTTTCATTGAGATTTCCATCTTAGAAATCATTCTCAAGATAGACCGGTTTTTTCCATATAATGCTAATGTTTATTTATATCACAAGATGGTGTATTTGACATCACATGAGGGATATTCCAACATTCATAAGGGTTAATGGGATGTCTATGAAACTCGAGTTTTCCCCAATAAATGTGTGATGGGTGGAGTAATAACCAAGATGGATAGTCCTTTTTTGAGATATCAGAGAATGTGGCTTGCAAAATTCCCTCATGGGGTGGATTTTTTATGGATGAATTCCCTAAATACTTCTCAAGATTTCATCTTGAAATAAAGGTTGAGTTCACTATCTATCTAGTTCCAGGAGTGGAATTGTTTTCCATTAATCATTATAGGATGAAACCTACAGGGCTCATAGAATATAAGAAGAAGTTTGATGAATTAGAATAAAATGGTTTCATATGACATAGTACATCTTTGTTGGACTCACCTATCCTATTTACTATGATGGTGTATTATGACCTCAGGTTTATCATGGATTACCTTTAGGTGAAATAGATTATAGTTAATGACTCATATCCACTACCCTTATAGATAATATATTTGACTATCTCTGAGGTGAAATTGTTTTCTATTATAGAAATTTTTTATTGGGAAACCATCAATCATGTCTCAGTCCATCATGAATTCCCAGTATGAATATTCAGAGTAAATATGGCTTGTATTTGTACATAGTTATTCTGTTCGACCTTACTAACAATCCAACAACTTTCATAGCCCTGACGAATCATATTTCTAGCCATATTTGGAATCGTTATTGTTATTATTTATGGAAAACATGTGGGACTGTTATTTTACCCAACATAACGATTCCAAACAGCTTTACATTATGACGAACACACTGAAGAAGTATTATAAACATTTTAATTTCATAAAATGCCACGTTTGGATCGATAAGGATCACTAATCAGATTATATAGACTTAGAAGAAAGAGAAAAAATTGACTTAGAGAAGGTGGGAGATGTGTTTTCCTAGGATCATCCCAGGAATGTCTTAGATATATGTAGTTTCTTGGGGATGGTTGGAAATTACAGATGTTTTATTCAGAACTTCTCACACCTAGAAGATTCACTTATGTGATTTAATAATAATTTTGTTATGTTATTATAGTTTGATTAATGTAAAATATCCTTTCAGGTGTTTATAGTGAGTATATACTTAGTGTCGATCCTGAATCATTACAAACTAGGTAGAATCTATATGGTGTATTATAATTCTCTAGGAATTATGCTAGGAGATGTTATGATTTAGGTAGATTAGGTTGTTTCAGGTGGGTCTTGTCAATAAGAACTTTATGAGTAGAATTAATATGCATTACCTTGATCTAGAAGTAGTGGGACATCCAATATTATTTTAGAGACATTATTTTTTGGGAGATAGGTTCATCTTTTACATATACTATAGAATTAAAAAATTCATTTCCATATAGCGTGACATGAATCTTCGGTAGTTCCAGGGGTAGAATACATAATGTAATTTGACCATGATATTTCCAATTGATATGGAAGGGGATATGAAATAGCTATTACCCTGAGATGGATGACTCAGACACAAGATGTCTAGGAGGCCAATAAGGAGTGGTAGTTAATGGATATATTTTATGAGATTCAACTAGATGTTCAAGAGTTTCATGTGAAACAGGTTTGGGAAGATATATTTGTGAAATAATTCATACTGGAAAAGTTTTGGATGAGACACCTTTTAGATTTTGAGAGACTAGTTTTAAGGGAGAGTGTCTCAGTTGAGGATCCACGATCTAGTTGGGTGGTTGATGAGAATGGGATTCCTTACTTTAATGGATGTATCTGGGAGCCTTCTAACATATGAAAAGTATTGATGTGGTAATTTCACGAATCATTCTAGAAATTACACCTCGGGCTTACTAATATATATTGTGATATACATCATCAATATTTGTAGGAAATCATGTAGAGGAATATTTTAGGTTTTATCTTTTGGTGCTCCACCTGTCTGCGGGTGAAGGAAGAGAAACAATGACTTTTAGAATATCTACAACCTCTATACATTATATAGTGGAAGTGTAATGAAATAGCTATGGATTTAGTTTTGGGTTTTCTAAAATCCCATAAAGAAATTAATGTCGAATGGTTGATCATTGATAGGAAGACCAATGCCATACACTTTCTACCTATCTGGGAGACCTTCTCAATTGATGATCTTGGGAGGATTTATATTCAATATATTGTGAACATTCATGGTGTTCCGATATCAATCATATCATACTAAGATACTCATTTTATATCAAAGTTCTTGGAATGGTGGTAGAATGTATTTGGTTTATATGTGCTCTTAAGTAAAACATGTCACCATCAAACATATGGGTAGTCCGAGCAGATGATAAGAGTGTTATATGAAATGCATCAGGAATACGTCCTTGCTTTTGGAGGATCATAGGCAGAACACATACCTATGGATGATTTTTCATAAAATAAAATATTTTGCAAAATGATTCAAATTTGTCATTATATTTACCTTTAAGGTACGACATTCTATTAGACCATATACTAGTTAGAGTTAGGTGAGGTTACAACCATGGGTCCTCAATTGTTTAGGAGATGTCAGAGCAAGTAAACCATATTTTGAAACACATGGATACAAATACGTCTGAGAATAATCCTTACATTGATTGTATCTATCAACCACCAGAGTTTGAGGTGGTACATTATGTCTTTAAATGACTAGAACCTATATTTAGTCTTAGAAATATTGATAGATGTGGAAATCAATCACCTAATTAATTTGGTTCTTTTGAGATCATATGGAGAGTCAGGTTGGTTGCCTACCGGTTGGCCTTTTCTCAAAGGTACTAGGTCACACATGATAACAAATATGCAATCCAGCTTCAGAGTTATCTTTCTAAAACATTTCAATAGTTTCAACCACAAGATAATGATTTAGATATGGCTGCATCCTTCGAGGATCACCCAAAACTTTACTTTGATCAGAGAATGAAGGACCCCTGAAGAAGTTCAATTACTAAAGCCTAGTTGATATGGTATAATGATATTGTACATGGTGATATCCAGGAGAGAGAGGTCGATATACTTTCCCATTGGTCTTTAATTTTTTTCCATATGTTTCTTTTCCACCCTTGGAAGGGAAATAGAGGGACAAGTTATTTTAAAGAGGAGAGGTTTTCATGACCCTATTTTACAATAAGGTACATATCCTTTTATTTTTTTTGATGAATTCTTACTTTAATTTTTATAAATATGATTAAAATTATATGGAGTGGTTTGGGATTTTTTAGAACTCCTTCAGATATTAGTGTTCCAGGCATTGGATAGAAATATTGTGTGGTGTGGTGGCCACATTGTTAGTGAAAACTGTAGAACTCAACAATGTGGGGTACTCGGTTCACATTAGGAGGATGCATGGTTTAATAAAATATCAGATGTAGGCTATATAATAACAATTTTTTTCACATACTAGTGATAGATATATTTTTCACGGGCTACACACAATCAGTCAAACTATGTAGCTGCTCATGTAAGGGGTTTCCTGAGGTAGTGAATGACAGATGATTGGTGAAAGGTTTTGAATACTATGGTGCTAAAACCTATGACCCTTTTAATTTTTTTTTTCAGATTTTACTATTTCCCTAAAAATTATATAAACCCTTACCCCAATTCATTTCACCACTAGAAAACAAAACCCCTCTCCCACGTGAACCTCCTCCTCAATCCAAGGCCAAGATTTTCAATTACTTTATTGTCTGAGATCAAAATTAGACATTTTCACCTCATTAGATTAGTCTCAATAATATATCCACACCTCTTCCTTCCTTAAATATTTTATCTTCTTATATTCTGTGTTATAATCATTTGAGCTAAAATTCTCTGTTTTCATGGAATTTTATTATCCTAATTATTTCTATCATTTTAGCTTGATTCAAACATCGACATCATGTTAGTTGTTTTATATGAAACTATGGTAAGTGGTCTAGTTAATTTCCATCAATGACTAGTTTTATTTTGTCAAACAACATTTTTATGTGCTCCAGATATCTTAGTATAGCCTCTATAATGTTTTATTAATTAAATTTAAGGTTATTATTTTGTATATTGGGGCCTTAGCTACCTATGGATCATTTCCATGGTTTCTTGACCTCAACAAGATCCAACCATTGTATTTTCCCCATTTTATGGATTAAGATATGTAGGGTTTTTTAGTAAATAATTTTCTATTAGTTGGTGGTGGGTGTGATTTACTATTTAGTAAAGGAAATGGAATGATAATTCAATAAGATAAATGGTGGACAATGTGTCAATCCCCTATCCATTATGATGTAGTTTAAAATAACTGAATTAAAATTTCAGGAATACTTTTAAACAATTCATTATGGTATTGTACGAGTTATTAAGAACCATAACCTACAATTGAATTTAATTTAAATATTATACAAGGTTCTGGACCTAAATATTCTTTGGAAGGTCTTGTTGTGATTCATAATTTAAAATGGGAATGATTGTAAATACAATAAAAGTAATACTTGGATCCATTTTGTGGATTACCTTGGACATGATCACTGGGTGGTTTACCTACTTACCGATGATAGTTACGAATTCCCTATGGTAGATTAATTGGGTGGTCTTGGTGGGAGATATGGTTACACTATCCATGAGAGATATTTGGACCAATTTTTCATACACCTGAATGGGTTCAGAGGGTCATGATTTACACTACATTGAGAGTCATATGTGGGATGTATTTTTGGATCTCTTTAGAGGGAATATTGGGCTGTTGGTTATTTATAGTGGTCATGGTTTGATACTTGGGTTCCTTTATATAGTTCACATTGGATGAGACCAATATGTGGTACTATTAAATGACAAGTATTCATATTATAAAATTATTGATATTAATTTTTTTTTAATTCTAGGATGTGTCCAACAAGGCAAATAACATACTAGGGTCGGGCATATACATGATACATTCCTTGTTGACCAGATCAATTAATCTTCCTTTCATATATGTTAGAGAATCATTATACACCGTTGTCATATCTTAACAGGTTTTCCTTGATTCACAAATATATAAATTAGCTAAAGTAGAAAGTATCTATCTGGTAAACCATGAGAAACATACTTTGATATATTTATTTAGTAATTTCATTGAATTCATTATGTATTTACACATTTCTCATTTTATGTGCATTGATTATATTGATATAGAAAATATTGGTGGTACCATGTTGGGTATATCTCACTTGCTACTATGGGTGCCTGTGGTACCTAAGCAGACATCATGATTGTAGGTGTAGATAAAGGGAAGAATCCAAATTACGATTCCTGAGTGTTAGTAATAAGATGTAAAAGGAGATTAGAGGATCAAAATTATTCTAGTGATTTGGGTAAAGGCATATTTTTGCCTTTTTATTCTATTATCATGTAGAAAATGAATTTTTCCACTATATCCTATCTACATAATTTTTAACAGCTATAGTAGATGATAATCATCATATAGTTTCTATTTATGATTTATCTTCCACCTTTTTATTCATTTGGATGATTAATTATGTCGTTATTTTTTATTTATTTCTATTTCTGATTCTTATAATTTTTTCTACCACTATACTATACTTATATATATGAGGTTATAGTCTCCCCTTAGACCCACCCAATTCCATTACCAAATATTGGAATCCTATAGCATATAGGGATGCGAAAATGAGGTCTTATTTCCAAATCTATTATGGAAACTATTAGTTTATTATGCGGTGGTACTATACACAACCTCCACCACTAGGGACCAAATAATTAATTCAACACCCTAGAAAGGTAACATTCACCATTATAAATTGAGATCGCATATGCACCATGATGCATATGTATGATGTATATATAAAACCCAAATAAGTACTACATCAAATACTTACCTCACATGCTAGATAAATAATAATAATTTTTCTTACACATCAACAAAATTAGAGCTTTATAAGAAATACTATATAACCAAGACAAAACCATATTTTTAACTTACACAAAAATGATTATTTCATTTCTAAAATAGTTATTCCCCAAAATAACCTACACCACATCTCAAACACCCATTTCATGTTCATACACCATTGAAATTCACCCACCTAATGCATATCCACATAGAACATGACCAATTAAACACAACAACTCATGAGTAGAGACTCATACATCTAGACCAAATTCATTACCCAGAGGTATAAATACAGAGTCCTCCCAAATCCCTATAGAATTCATGTTGGAACCCATAAGGACCCAAACTCATGAAACATGAAGACATGAAAAACCCATGTAATCTATTATGCCACTATTTAAAAATTACATCCTTGTATATATCAATGAGGTCCCAGAAATATCTGATGCTCACAAACACACCTTCCCATACATTACAAAACCACTTTATCTTACCTTGTGGTCCATTCAAGAACCCACACAACCAATATATAAAAACCAATTTATCTCATGAAAAAATCATAATATTTAATGGTAAATCACCAAATGGGAATTTTTTAAAACATGAGGTAGGATTCACCCTCAATCTCAATTGTAAAACCACTTCCTGTGAGATAATATAAAACACCATTTTTTAAAAAAACATATTAATTATCAAATCATGTATTTTAACATGTAAAACCAAAATATTTTAATTCATTAAAAATAGTCTATAGAGAGGGATAATGAAATTACACAAAACATGGCATCCAACATGAAACCACAACTTTCCATTATAGATTCGGGCTCTAGAAATCCTAAAATGAGGATTTATAACTAAATCCACCTAAAAACCAACACGAAAAACAATATATAGGCATGTAATTCATATAATAGGTTTCCCCTAAAGTGAAAATTAGAATATAAGGGAAGAAGAGGATAAATAGAGGTATCAAAAAAAATTCTTGTTTGAATGCTACAAGATCACAAAAAGGGAGTTTGAAATTTAAGGGAATTTCCAAAATCAGCCAACAAGATAATCTTGGGAATGATCCCTTTCAAGTAGGGGAAGAATTAAAAATTTATAGTCCAAATAAGGTATCAAAAATAATTTTTAGAACCATTTATTAGTGTATATGACTTTTATAATAGTTACACAAATGTGTGAATTGACTATGTTATAAATTTTCAATGTTTTATAGTTACTCTATGATTTACCAAAATAATACAGCAACCATGTGCCACCCTTTGGCCCCATTTCACCCCTATATAGTTAATTGGGGGAAACAATACATTTTATAATTTCTATAAAATTTAAGAAATACTTATAAAACCGTTCAAAATCTTCCAAATTAATCGTGAATGAAACCCATAGATTTTATTACTTAAAAATACACAATAAAACATAGTATACCACAAACCATGGTGTCATATTTATTATCCAATGTTTTTTATCATTATTATGATATTTATATATGATAGATTCATCAATAGATGAATTATTATATATATATATTTCTATGACATTATTGTGGGTTTACATATGATATAACATGTTTTATGTTTAGTAATTTTTGTTTACTATAAGGTCTATGATATGGCATTAGGTTATTGAGAATTGTTTATTTTTACCACTTACTTACTTATAGTAATTTGATATAGGATATAGTATCCCCACTATTTAAGTAGTTACTTGATACTAATCAAATTAATTTAAAGTATGGATAGGTGTGAAAAGGTAATGTGAGTCGTTAGAATGGGTATTTTTTGGCTTTACCATGTTGTAGGTATTTCATTTTGTTCCATGTAATGTATTACATAAGGAATTTTAATTCCTTAGAAAAAATGTGTATATATTTAAAATAATTTTATATTTATATTCATGTATTTTTAATCCCTTGTTAATTTTATGGAATTGTTGAAAATATTTCTTATAATTTAAAATATTCCATTTTTACAAAAGAAAGTGTTAGAATATTTTTTTTCAAACAAGCATGTTTGTTTTGATTTTTTTTTCAAACTATAATGTTTTTTGGATTATTATTTGATATTTAATATTTGGTTTACTTGTAATTTTTAACTGCTTTTCATATTTTTTTATAAAATTATTATTTTTATTTTCAAACTAATCATAAATAAAATTAAGAAATAATATTTTTCTAGTAAACAGGATAATTTTTTTATGATAATTGAATATGTAAATATTATCTATTTTTCAAAATTGTTTTAGATCACTATTTTTTTAATTGATTAGATATTTAGACTAATAAGAGAAGTAAAATATATATTATAGAATAAACCACAATAATATTGTGTTTTTCAGTTATGATTCTGATGATAATAAATAACTAATTACAATATTTCAAATTCATTAATCATTGTGCAATATATTACATCACCAAAACTATCATGAAATTAAATTTATTTATTTATTTAAAATATATCTTTTATTATTTTAAATAAAATCAATAAAAAATAATGTCTTATAATTTTGAATCAGAGTACCACTACAACATGGATCACTATATTCTATGGGATTAACTCTGACAAAATAATTACGACACATCCAATGTTAAATGATTATAAAGTATACAATAAAAATTATATTCTTACACATATTTATGAACTAAAGACACATATAATGTGTTATTTATATTCAAGAAAAAAATTAACCATTCATTTTAATTTATGCAAATGACTGACAACATAAAATTTGTATATAAAATATAATCCCATAAAAAATTAAATAAATCCACCAGAACAAAAAACAAACTACTCTATGGTTTATTAGTGGTGGTTTCAAGAACTGTTACTAATTTAAAAACATAAGGATATTACTTGTTTAACTTTATTTATTATTATTGGATAACTATAATCACTTAACAATGAATTATTTGTAGCAATTTTTTTAAAAACATAATTTTTTCAAATAGAAGTTAGTTAAATACCCCACCAATTAAAACCCAATTTTCCATGTTACACATCCTATTCCCCCCTTTCCATTTTTGGGTCAGACACACTAGTTCATATTTATCACATAATAATCCTCTTAATTATGTACCCTCTTCATGTTGATCCCTCATGTGAACAACCCATCCCATTTTTCTTCTTACCTTGAACATACTATTCTCTTTCTCAACCCCCCTCTATTTCTTCATTGTGTATTCTCCTTCTTTTCAAAGGATTTTACTTATCCATCTTATATCATAGGAACCTTTCAAATAAATTTTGTATGGTTCCATGTTAGGTTATAAAAATATATATTTTTATCTTTTAATATTTATTCTCTAATTTTAGTGACCTATTAGAGGTTAGATAAATGATTTTAAATTATAGATTTTGGAATTTATTTTTTCAGAGTATAAAAGTTTGGTTTTATCATGAATGTTTTTAAGTATTTTTCTTCCATGTTTATATTTACATTTTTAATATTACTAGTTATATAATATGTAGTTATTTTTTACATGATTTTTAGGTTAATTTTTTTTTATTTTTCTGTTTTTTGAATTATTTTGTTTCGGTCATTTAATGGATTATTATTTTTTTAATTTTTAATTTAATATTTTCATTTTTAATACATAAGAGAGTTATAATTTTGTTTTTATTTAATATTAGTTTTTATACATGTTATAAAATATATTTATATCGTAAAATCAAATATAATAATATCAATTGAATTTAATTATTTTTTATCTAATGATTTGATCATAGAATTTTGTTTATATTGGTTATATGAGTTTCCTAGTTATCATTCATTTTTACCATTATTTTATTAAATGAATTTATATTAGGTATTTTATGTAAACATGAATTAATAGGGTGTTAATGGGTAAAAATTTGATTATATTACCATAGAATACACTAAAATATTTTTAGGGGTTGGAGGAGTTTTTAGATTTTGAAAATTAAAATGAATCCATAGATGGAAGAATAAGATACCCATGTTCTAATTGTGATTTAAGAGGATAGTTGAAAAGGAATTAATTTTATAAGAACATTATATTAAAAAAATTATACTTTATATGCGAGATGGATTTTTCATTTAGAATTAAACATTACAGAATTTTTAACACATGGCCATTGGCATAACCATCATCTTACTACCCAAATAGAATATAATGAATTTCAAAACTGGATTAACTATGGTTTTTTTGTTGTGGAAAAACTTAATGAATATTTTATTTGTCAGTGTGGAACCTTTATAATTTTATAGATTATAATATAGGGGATAATTTTAAATATTCACCAAATGGGTTTTAGGGATTAATGGATGATGTAAAGAAGTTGTTTTATAAATGAATTAACAAATATAAAAAAAATTATTTCTACTTAATTTCACCATATCAGGTGTGTGTGTGGAATTTTAGATGAAGAAAGGTTCTTAATTTTTGATTTACAAGATGATTAATTTGTGGAAGTGAAATTTTATAAACAATTTTAAGAGGTAAAAAATTAATTTTCAATCATGATAAAAATTGTAAAAAGATACCATCATTTCTTGTTTACTAACTGTTGTATGAGTGAGAATATTTAAATAGGGAACAATATAAAAGATATCATAATTATAGATGGAAATAAGTGAATCAAGATGAATGTTTTATTGATTTTATTATGATGAATCACATATATAAGAACGATCAGATGGTTTTATGTAACATTCCACTAAATTCGTTACTTCAAATATTTTCATGTATTTTAATACATGAGTGCCGGTTAAGTGGCATGCCACGGGAAACAAAACTTCATGGATTCATTAGTCACAAATGAGATTTGAATGGTTATAAATTCAATAATTCTTTGTATCCGAATTATTATTTATATCCAAAGAATTTTATTTTTTTATTTTCTTCTATTGTATTTCATCTAAAAAAGGCCTTAAATACAACTTATAAAATATGAAAAATTATTTTGACCCATTAAAATCTACCATTGGGGATGTGTACAGATTAAAAATGATTCACTATTTTGCTGATCATAATAGGATGGAAATTCCTTGAAATGACATCATTGTAATACATCATTCTCCTATTGAATATTTGCAAGGTTTTTGGTAAAATGGGTTAGATACACATCATAACCAACTATACATTTCTTACATAAATATTATATCATTATAGATAAATATTTAAAACATAACATTATGTCACATTGAAGAATTAGTTTTTCATTGTGTCTTTTAACCCATGGATTCCTAGAAAATTGGCACATAAACTTTCTACACCATCACATACTAAGTCATTTATAATAAACACCATTTTTAGACACATCATACTTAAAATAATTTCCATAACTTGGGAAATGTAAACAAAAGAAAGGGTGATCCAAGATTCATTATAAGGGTAAATAATGGAGAAATTAATAACTACAAATACATAATATTTTCATAAGGATATGAGAATATGAGTATAGAATTGAAAAACCAGACCCGATATATCAATGAACAAAAACAATGTCATGGAATAAATATTGTTATATATTAAGACATAAACCATAAAGTAATCAAATAAAATGGACAACGAGAGTTTAAAATTGGCCAAAGACTGATGTTTGTGGAATACTATTAAGTGCGGAAAATCATTTCTTCTGTTAAGTATAACTTTCAAGACTATAGTAGTATATTGTGTTTATAAACCATTAATTATTATCCATACCCAAGGTTCTCTCTCCATATTATTGTAGTGGAAAATATCTTCTACTAAATTTGGTTCACTCCCCATTATTGTATTTATTATCTAATGAGATATCCATATTTATCTAAAAAAATGGAGAGATAAATAATTTTGGGACGACTATTTCCATAACCATAAACTATTAAATTTTTTTTATGATATAATAATTCAGTCATCATATATAATAACCTATGTAAAGGAAACACATTTTATAAAATTTTTAACATTTCACATTAACCATACCCATTGAAAATAATTAGGTTTCACAAATATCTCATCATCAAAAACAAAAATCATTAAAATATATAATAAGAATAATATACTTGGATCATATTTAAATGAGCCAAAATTTTAAAAAAGAAAACTACATTTGATATCGTATGTTATATGTAACAATAAAAAACCCAACAATGATTATTTAAATATAACCCTTTTATCCTAGGCATTATATAACATCTTGTTAGTGATATGTCAATAATGAATTTAAACATGTCATGATTTTCTTTTTTATTGACTAGGTAAGGTTGAGAATGGGTTGGTAGGATACCTATAATGGATATGTCATATATTTTTTGGACTCTATGATTTATCCAACTTTTCTATAGGATGTAGGAGGGATACACGCCGTGAAACTAGGTTACATGACATGTAAGTATTTCTAAAGGAATGCCATGAAAGGATTCATTCTATTAAGTTTACGCATCATGACTATCCTTTACACATCATGAGTTTTTTAATGGAATGTTTTTAATTAAATGGGAAACATTTTTTGGTGGTTACTATAATTAACTATTTCACGATGTGTATTGGGATTACACATCGTGTAATACCCCGACTGTATTTTTTTTAAAACATGAAGTACGATAGGAATTTTCTTCTTATATCCTCTCTAGTATCAACTCCCTCAACCTTAGGCCTTCCCCAGGAGATCATTAAGCTTTCTAACCCATCTAAATCCTTTCCTTTGATGTTTTATCATCATTTTTCTTTCGGTGTGATTCCATGGTAACCATTCTCCTTCATTCTTAGTATTTATCTCTTCCACATTTATGATTTTGATAGATCATGCTAAAATTGATGGATCTATGTATTTTTGTCTTAGATCATTCCTCTATGTGGTTATTATAGGTCTTGCAAACCTTCGTTCTCAATGAAGAGTGTCGCTGTGTGTGTTGTGTTTCGGGAAAAGGTAGGTGGTTCCATTGTGTTCTTCCAATGTTATTATCCTATAATTTCCTGATTTATTTAAACTGTTAATTTAAAATAAATGAATCAAACTTGTTTTAAATTGACTCGATAAAACGAAATTCTTGTTTATTTAGAAATTTGAAATGTTTTTGGAAAGTTATTTGGGAAAACCCCCTTTTTCAATTAAATTGGGGTGTGTTTATAGAAATTGGTGGATTACAATTATTTAAATTAAAATGTGGATTTGATGGAAATCATTTAAAATAAAGGGTTGGATTTAATTATGGATGTTAATTATTAAATTTATGGAATTGGTTTTGAATGTATTTCAAACAAGGGAAAATGGATTAAAATGTTTTGATAGAAATATAGTGGGTTTATCTTAGGATAGAGGAATATTTTTTAATAATACCCATTTTTGTTTTGAATGGAAAATTGGAATTGAAATGAAAGAATTAGATTTAATTTTATTTTAAGATGTCTTAAAATAAATTTCCCATTATTGATTGTGTAAGATAACCGTCAAGCATTAGGTTTTTTTGACTTATGGGGACACACTCTATAATGATACAATGTTCTAGAACATATAGGAAGCGGGATACATATCTGATGGTTGGGTGACGAGTCACATATGGCTAGTGTTTGGAGGAAATGTGTATACACATATTTCTAAGATAACTTAGAGAGTGTGGAGTCTTGTTTCCTAAAATACTATAATACCTATTTGGAAGATGACCATGTTGCTCAATTATATTATATTTGATATATAAATAAATGTCAATGTTGCTTGAACTAATTTATAATCAATTTGATTTTAAATAAACTATTTTATGTAACTTTTTTATTTAAGAAATCGTTTTATAAATATATTATCATTTTTAAAGCCCTTACTTGATGTATTTTCCACCATTTTAACTGTATAGTATGATTTTTTTTAAATATGATTTAGAATTCCAATCCTGATTACATTTAAAATTGAAATCATTATTTTGGTTAATCATCTACAGGCATCTGTTATGGAATCATTGGTGAGACCCTACTGGTATTTTTAGCTCACACCTAACTAGAGCCTTCAAGTGTTTGTAGATTATCTCCTTCCAGGTTCGAGAAAGGGGAAAACATCACTTGTAGGTGGATCTATCTATTGAATTTTGGAATTGTTGAGTTTTTCCCTTTGGGACATGGTCTATTCCCCCCCCTTTTGTTACTTGGTTTGTAGAACTATGGTTTTGTTTATCCGTTGTTTTCTTCTAATACATTACTCTCTATAGAAAATCCTTTCTAATGGATATTTCCTTGTTTCATTTCTTGTGCACTGTTAGTGGAAAATTATTTCACATGTGCATATTGTGTGATGCCGGGATCTAGTTACTGACTTGTGGGGAGCAGAAATGCCCTCCATGCTATGTCAGGGTTGGTTTAGTTATGAGGTTATCAGTGTACTTGGGTAGGTTCATAACAATGTGGTATTATAGGTGGTTTTTGTGCTACTATTTTGAAGTCAAAAAAAATTTGTGAAATCTTTTTTGGACTTACTAGGTAGTTTTGATGGAGTGCGTGGCTATATCTCACCATAATGAATATTATGTAACCATGGTTGGTTAGGGAAATATATCTTGTTGATTAGTTCTAGTCACTTCCCAATTAGGATTTGGATAGAGTGTAACAAAAAGAATTTTTGTTCTATTTGTTGGGAATTATTACCATTTTCACTCAGTTTGAGAGTTAATATAATTTATTCCCTGATGTCTATTGATTTTTATAGCATCATGCCTCCTAGAGGATGTTCGAATCGATTCCAAGAAGGGGATGATGAAAAAACTCCATAACTATATCCTATTATAGATCTGATTCTGGTTAAGGTGACCATGCATAAAATCAACGATCTAGGATATGCACAACCTCCAGTCCCCATTCATTCTCCATTTATGGATCCTTAGGGGTTTTTCTTTGAAATAATTTTCAATACTTCATTCGCCATAATCCATCAGTTCTAAAGGGTTCCACTGATCCCCAACATGCTGAGGAATGGATGGGTAAGGTAGAACGTCTATTTGTGTTCTTGGGGACCCCAAATGAGATCAATGTAAATTGTGCCACCATTTTGATGGAAGGACCAAGTATGATATTGTTGGAATCAATGGTAAAAGTTAATACAGATGAGTTCATAGCATGGAAATACATCAAGGTTCTTTTTACATATCAGTTCTTCCGAGAGTCAATAGTGTCAGAAAAGGCTATGAACTTTTTCAAGATTGAGAAGGGTGAAAAAACCATGAATCAGTATTGAAATATCTTTACAGAGCTGGTACATTTTTAACATGAGATTTTATATGATGATAGAATGAAGGATTTAAGGTTTTATTGGGGACACAAGTCAAATATATATTCTCATGTCTTCTTTCTGAAGCCTCCCACTTATGCTAATGTAATGGATTGGGTAATGACGAGAGTTATTTTTTCTCCTTGTGGTAGAGTGATTTCTTTTACTAGAAAGAGAAAGCATGATTACTCCCATAATAGTTATCGAAAATAGTTTTTTTATTCCTCAATAAGTTCCTGGTAGAAGACCTTTAATATGCAACTAGTATAGTTAGCTAGGGAATTCATAGAGGGTCTAAACTGAAGAACCCATTAACATTGGATCTTCTAGATGTTTAGGGAACATCCATAAGTTCTTCCACAACTATTACACTCTGTGTAGTGGCACAGATTATAATAACCTCCAAAAAACATTGGGGTAATCAAATGCTTCACATACAAAAGGGTTCTATCCACACACCTAAATAATGAAGATTACTCATGCAGTGGAAGAGTCTCCAGAGGAAGCTAATAGAGTTCCATCAACTGTGAGAGATACCATTACTATAACATCATATTTAGCACTATTCTATTTGATATCGATGCATCTCACACATTTATTTCAACCCATATCATTAATCTTCGTAATATTCTTTTAGAAATTTTATCTTGTGAAATGGATAACACTGTACCCAATGGTATGAAGTGAGAGAACACTCTCCATAGTTCCTCTTGTATCTTTTATCTATCATATTTCAATAATGTTTGGAGGTTTCTAGTACTCAACATGAATTATATTGACGTCATATTCGGGATGTATTGGATCATTTCCAATAAATCCTAGATTGATTCTAATCTTCAAGGGGTCTAACTTACTACACACAATGGTGTTCCTCTTGACATTCCTAGAGAATGAGACCTAAGGTCAAGCAGACCCCAACATTCTTTTCTAGAGTTGGGGAATGTGATATTTGTATTTAATTTTAATCTAGAGTGAGATTCAATTATTAGAGATCTCCATTCAGTTTTCATTGGATTTATTATAATGTTTCCTTTTGACTATACTAGATTAATTCTCGTAAGAGATGTTGATTTTTCCTTTTACGATGATCCATTTAAATCAACATTGTGTTGGTCGGAGATTGAAAAAAGATCCATTCATGGACTGAGTTTGGTCCAAGAGATGACAACTAAGATTAAGTTGATTTGTTAGATAATTTTTATAGCACAATCCTGGTAAAAGTTTTATGTTGAACATCATCATATGCCGTTTTAATTTTTAGATTGTGACCTGGTATTCTTGAATGTTTCACTCTAGGTTGGTCATCGATGACTAGGGAGGAAAGGGAATCTTGATATTTGTTTGGTAGGACCTTTTCAAGTTGTTGATTAGGTGGGGAAAGCATCATATAGTTTGAAACTACCACTGCAGCTATCATTGATACATATTGTGTTTCATGTAACTTAGCTTCAAATGTATTTATCTGACCCTTCTCATGTTCTATGTTGGATTGATCATAAAGTAAAACCATATTTTTCTATCACTGAATGACCAGTTAGGGTTATTGATTTTGAGACCAAGGTACTTCATGGAAGGTTGATACCTCTGGTACATGTGCCATGGAAGCATGGTTATGATTATCATGAGATTTCGTAGAAGGATTCATTGAAGAGAGATGAGTGGAAAGATATTTTTATCAAGGAAACCATTTTATAGGCTTTCTAGGGACAAATGGTTATTATTGTGGGGAGTTTATACATCCTATTATTGATCTGATAGTTATTCCTCTAACCTTATCACAGGTTTTCCTATTCTTTGACTAGGAAGTCTTGCTAATGAGTTCAGAAGATAACTGTAATGTTGATGTCAGAGAAATTTTTGGATCCTCAACATTAACTAACATTTTCTATAAGCTATAGGTGGGTTACACACCATATAACTAGGTAACATGATGTGTAAGGATTTATGGAGGCAAGTCATGAAATGATTCATTCTGTAATGGTTATACAATTTGACATGCCTTTAAACATAATGATTGAAATAACAGATAGTTCAAAATTTCAGGCGACATGTTTTTTTGGGGATTATGATAATTAACTATTTCAGGACATGTACTAGGATTACACATCATGTAATACCCTGACTATAGTTTTTTCAAACAGGTAGTACAACTAGTATTTTCTTTTGGGATCCTCTCCAGTTTCAACTCCCTTGACCAAAAGGCCTTCATGAGGAGATCTTGGAGTTCTCCAACCCTTTTAGATCATTACTTTTGATGTTCGATCATCATTGCAATTGTGGTGTGATTACCGAGTAAGAATTATTCTTCATTCTTCATCTTTATATCTTCCTCCTCCTTTGGGATTTCAATAGATCATCCTAAAATTGATTGATCTATGTCACGTTGTGTTAGATCATGCCTCTAGGTTATTATTCCATGTCTTCTACACCTTCATTCTTGTTTATGGGAGTCGTTGTGATTGTTTTATTTTTGAAATAGGTAGATTTTTTCATTCCAATTTTCGAAAGTGATTAATCTAGTATTGCCTAATTTATTTCAACTATTTATTTAAATTCAATTCCCCAAACTTTCTTTCTATTGACTCGATAAAACCCAATTCCCTTGAATTGATATATTTGAAATGTTTTGGGAATGGATATCGTAAAAAAACCAAATTCCTTTGAACAGAGGTGTGTTTGTAGAAATTGGTTGATTTAAATTGTTGGAATTAAAATGTGTATTTGATTGAAATTATTTAAATTAAATTGATGAATTTAATTATGGAAATGAATTTTGAATATTATGTAATTGGTTTTGAATGTATTTCCATATTGGGAAAATGGATTAGAATAATTTTTTGAAACCCAATGGTTTTATCTTACAAAAGAGGCATGTTTTTTTTATTAAAACCCATTTTTGTTTTAAATTTAAAATTGGAATTGAAATGAAAGAATGATATTTAATTTAAGTTTAAGCAGTCTTAATATAAATTTCCCATCATTTATTGTGTAATATAACATGAAATCTTAGTTATTTGTTGAGTTATATTGACACACTCTACGATTTTACAACGTTATAAAACATACATGTAGTGGGTTATATCCCCGATGGGGAGTGGGGGGTGATGAGTCGCCTATGGCTAGTGTCAAGGGGAAGTGTGTATAAAAATATTGCTGAGATCCCTTAGATAGTGCATATTCCTATATATGTAAATATTATCATACCTATTTGGAAGATAACTATGTTTCTCGGTTGTTTTATATTTCAGATATAAATATATTCCAATGTTGTTTCAACAACTTTTCATGCCTTTTGAATTTAAATAAACTATTTTATTTAATATATTGTTTTATAAATATTGAATCATTTTTATGATTTTTATTAATGTATGTTTCCATCATTTGAACTATATAGAATGATTAGTTTAAATATTATTTTAAATTTCATGTCTATTTGCCATGAAAATTGATATCATTCTTTTGGTTAATAATTTTTTTGGTATCTGTTGTGGAATAATTGGTGATACCCAACTGGGTTTTTTGTCAAACCCTACTTGTTCATTATAGTGTTTGTATAATAACTTCCTCCAGGTTTGAGAAATGCTAAAATATCACTAGGAGGTGGATCTAGATGTTGAAATTCAAACATACTAAGTTGTGTCTTTAGGGACTTGGGCTATTTTTCCTTTCTTTTGGTACTTTGGTTGAGGAAATTTTTTCTCCTTTATGCCTTGTTTTGTTTGGATACATTACTCCGGCTAGATTTTCATTGTTTAAGAATATGTCCATATCTATTTTCATACAAATTTTTAGTTGAAAAATCATTCCCACATGCATGTTGTGTGATTACAGGTTCGATACACTGACCTATGGGGATCGGGAATTCCCTACATGCTATGTCTGGGCTGGCTCGGTTATCTGGTTACCAGGGTACCTAGGTTGGTTAATGAAAAATTAAATATTGGATATAAATATTAATAAATAATTTATGAAATATATATGCCCTAAATATTTTTTTTAATTAATAGTAAATAATCATTCAAATTTTTGTAATGCCTTTAATATAAGTTTTCATAAAAAAAGAGTTTTTATTTTCTTTATTTAAAAAAATATTAATTTTTTATATAAAATTTAGGAAATATGTTTTACAAAATATGATCCATTTTTTATATCATCATATAAATATTAACATCAATTGAAAATGGGTATTTTTTAAAAATATAGATTTCTTAGTAAATAGTAAAAATAATGTTTTTAAATAAAATTTTCAGTTATTTCCATAAATTAAGTAATATATAGGTATTTATCTTATTTTAATTTGATTCAAATATAAAATAGATATTATTTGGTTATATTTAATTAATTTAATTTCCATTCAATCATCATTACTTTGGAATTTAGTATGTGTTTATTTTTATGATTAGAAACAAATTTTTTCTCAGGACTCTTTCAAAATTCATAATGATTCTCAATTTTAATTATTTAAATTATCACCTAATGAGAAATTATTTAAATGAAATGATTAGATTTAAAATATATATTTTTTAATATCAATTCATATAATTAATATTTCTAGTTATAGAGTTAAATAAAAATAATTTTTTCCTTGAAAAAGACTTTTTCCAGAAAACCACATTCAAGTGTTCTTTTGGGAATTATATTAAAAAAATAATACCTAATATATTTATTGACTTTAGGGAAATATATTCCACATTAATAATCACCATAATTAATATTAGGTAATAATTTAAATTTATTTTTTAGATAATATTAATAGTAATTGTAGTAAATATTTGTTTACACTAAAAATAGATAATAGGTTAATTAAGGGTAATATTAAATTATTTGTATAATAAAACACACCGTTATAGTATGAATATTGAAATATAATTTTCATATAAATGTTGAATATATTTATTCCTTATTTATTTACTTTATAAATGATTAAGTAATAGGTTTTATAAAAATAATATTTTGATACAGTAAAATACAAATTTTATTTTTCAGTAATAAAAAATTACAATTAAGACATTACCTTTGATGAATTAATGAATTATTGAAATAAATAATATTTTAATAAAATGATATTGCTAATTTTTTTTAATTATAAATTATCATGTAAATTTTATGATGTCAAATGTAATTTTTATAATGTTTCAAAAAAAATTGTTATCAAATTCCTTGCATTTGTCAATTAATGTCGATTATTATTATAAAAGTGAAAGTTAAAATATTTATAAACTTATTTGGATATAATTAATATTTTTTTTTATAACATCAAAATTACCGAATAGTGAATTTTTCATAATTTTCAGTGATAGTCTAATTTTAGAGATAAAATTAAATACGGTAAAAATGTATTGTGTGTATTACGAAAAAATAATGACCCAAAATGTTGTATAAAATTCAATATATGGTTAAAAATACCTATTATATTTTTTCTGTTAGAAATATAAATTATTTTTTCATTATTTTATTTATTTAATAAATCCATTATGAATCCTCCAACACATATAGTATCTTTTAATGTTTTAAAAACTTTTATTTATAGACATCACACGCTTCCACATTAGAAATGGTATTATTTTAAAATTTTAATCCATTAGACTTCTAATATAAGTAAAAAAAGTCCCATTTATTTGAAAACAATGGAAAACCAAGGTACAGTTTGAGGATTTTGTTACATACTTTAACAGAGTCCAAAACCAACTTTTGAGAAATAATAATGAATTCCCCACTCATTTCCATTATAAACCCATTTAATATCCCATTTATCTTAACTCAAAAACCTTGGAAAATATACTTAATATGATCTCCACTAACTATAGTCATCCCAATTTTCCCCCAATACCATAAGATGCACCTCCAAATCATTTTGAATAATTCAATCAAGGTTAGGGTTCTTCAACTCTCCTTTAACTGAAGAACCTATTTTATGTTATACCTCTTCATTTAAATTTTTTCATGATTGTATATGTTATTATAAAACTATTTATTATAAATTTAAAGTATAAATTATTTGATACCCATTTATCCCTCAATAACCCCTCCATGAACATTTATTTAAACTCATTACCATGTCGAATTTTAGTAAGGGATTATTTCCTTCTCCTCTTTATTCATGATTCTTCAGTATCTTATGAAATTTATTTTAAATTACTAATATTGGTATATGTATTTACCTATCCTAGTTATTATCAATTTTACTTTAAAATTTTGATATTCCCATTTTTATCTGACCACCAAATTTTATAAATATTTATGAACCAACATTTTTGTGCCAAAATTTCACCGTGATTTTCCAAGCCAAACAAATTCACAGTGAATACCCATACACATTAACTATCAGGGGTGTTCACAATTATACACTTATACATATTTGATTGTGGATTTACATGTATATATTCCACACTAATTGATCATGCAATAAAATTCGATGATAAATGATTCAATGTTATATGATCGATTTGGAACACTTAAGCATGAGAATTAATTGAATGTTCTAGGTGTGATAAGAATAATATAGCACGATAAGGAATTGGGTAATGTTTTAGTCTCATGATATGTCAATAAAGGGATTAAAGATTTATCCTAATAAATTATGATAAATTTCCCATCATGATGTGTTGTAATTAATCCTTGACCTATGTTTATGTTGTCATGTTTTAAGTTGTTTCTACGTTTTAAAAATTACCTTTATGATTATCATGGTATATCATTCATTATGTTAAATGTTTATGCACTTCACTCCTTTTATGCCCCTATAATATGATTATTTTATAATATATATTACTTTTTCTTGATATTAAATGTTTATTCCCATACAGGGCTTTTTAGATCACCCCTTTTTTATATGTGTCCCCAGGTTATCCAATGAATTTATAAGTTCAATGAAATTTATGATCAACTTAATGAAGTTTTCAATTATGATTATTTATTCCCTATTATAAGTTGTTATGTAATGCTTCTAATTTTTAAATGAACTAAAAATTTAATATTTTGGGTTTTATTAAGAGTAATAATATGTAATAAATCATGAATTAATGTGTAATAAAGGTGCGGGTGGTCATAATTGGTATCATAAGAAAAAATTATTTTTTTATGGGATTAGGATTATAAAACTAAATGGAATACCATAGGGATAAGTCTAAATTTAAGAAAAAATATAGAAATTTTTGTAAGAAGAGATTAAGTGGTTTTGTAAAAAATATACATCCTATTATGTATAATAAATATTTATGTGGATATGAAACATATGTACATGGGGGTAAAGAAAAAATACACTGTATTGATCTTGAAATAACAAGGAACTGGTGAACGACAAAGGGCCTTACTGCACACCTAGTTTGATACCCCATGGGATATGATTTAGTGAATTCACAAGCTCAGTTCGAATCATTGTTGATGGAAAATGAATGCCCATATGAGTATATGTTAGGGATTAGATAATGGATAGCATAGATTGAGGTCTATAAATACTTATGTCATAGAAATACATTTCTTTTATAAGTTATCCATTTAATGTTAATTGGCTTCATTTTTGTGTGTTTATTACTTTAAAAGTATTCATCCTTAATTTTACCATTATTCTATACAATCAATGGTAATATAATGAACCATGTTCATGTTTAAATAGTGATGATGTAATTTATTAAAGGATTGAAGAATGTAACACACCGATTTTTTAAAAGTGAAAACTATATTCCATAGAGTATTTAATATGTAACACACAACCCAAACAAAAAATGATTATTTAAAGAAAAACAATTTAACATAGACATTAATTATCATTTATTAATTGTTTTGAATTATTTGTTAAATATATATATCTTCTAAATATATTGATAAATTCTTAGTAAATAATCATTCATATTTCGGAAATATCTTCATAATATGTTGTCTTCAAAAAAATGAATTTTTATTTTTTTATGGAAAAAATATTATAATCATCATCTAGAATATTTAGTATAATTATTTTCTAAAATTAGAGCCATTTTTTGTGTCATCATATCGATATTATCATTAGGAGAAATTTTAGTTGTTTTTGAAAATATATATTTATCAGTGAAGACAAAAAAATTATTTTTTAAGTGAAATTTTCATTTATTTTGATAAATTAAGTAATATAAAAGACCGAATATTATTTTATTTTGATTCAATGTTAACATTGGTATTATTTAGTTAAATTTAAATAATTTTTTTGATTTAAATCATCCTTACAATATATTTTCGTATAAGTTTATTTTTAGGATAAGAAATATATTTTTATGAAAACTATTTTAAAATTCACAATATTTCATTATTTTAATTGATTAAAATAGACCCTAATGATAATTTATTTAAATTAAATATTTATATTATATATCCATATTTATTAATTTAAATTCATATATTTAATATTACTGGTAATATAGTTAATGAAAAATAATATTTTCTTTAAAAAACACATTTTTTTTGAAAACCACATTACAACATGCATGCATGTTTTTTATTTAATTAAATTATTCCTACTATGTAAATTTATTATGATAAAATATATAACAAATTTTGAATCATAATAATTTATATTATTTAATATGTTTAATACCGTTTAATAACAATATGAATAATAACTGTTATAAATATGTATTAGCATGTTAAATAGAAAATAAAATAATTAAGATTAAAAATAATTTTAAAAATCCTATAAATAATGTATTTATAATTGTATAGGGATTTATTAATAATATTCTTTAAAATTAATATTATATTTATTCTTTATTTATTTTACAATATAAATGAATATGTAATCATTTGGATAAAAATTATACTTTGATACGAGAAAATAAGAATTGTATTTTTGAGTGATATAGAATTTCAATTATCACATTCCCTTAGATGAATTAATGAATTTATTAATAAAATAATAATGGAATAACATATTATTATTAAATAATTTTTAATAAATATAAATTATCATAATATTTTTATGTCAATTTGTAATTTTTATAAGGGTCCGTAAACTATTATTGTTAGAAATCCTAGATTTTTCAAAATAAATATCGATTATTATTTTAAAAGTGAAAATTAAAATTCCTTAAAAATTAATTTTATATATTAAATATTATTTTTAATTATAACATACAAATTATCCAACAATTAATTTTTCATACTTATTTTCGATAGTCAGATTTTTGTTTCAAAAATTAAATATGGTATAAAAAAATGGTGTGTATTATGAAATAATAATTACCCAAAATGATGTAATAAATACAAAAAATTGAATCCAAGACCCAAATATGTTTTACATTTAAAATAATATAACTTTTCTTTTGATTGATTTATTTTTTAAATCCATAATGAATCCTCCAAAACCTAAAATACATTTTGATGTTTTAAAATCATTTCATTAATAAACATGTCTCCCTTACACAATATAATGGTTATTATTTTTATAATATAGGCTAGTAGACTAGTAAAATAATTAAAATTAATTCAATTTGACTAAATCCTTGTGAAAAAACTATGGCAATGTTTGTGGTTTTGATTACATTATTATATAGAGTACAAAACCAATGTTTGAGAAATAATATAGAATTCCCCACACATTTCCTATATAATCCAACATAATATCCAATTTACATTTACTAAAAAACTATATGAAACATAATTATTTTTACCTCCACTATCTAGTTTCCTTCAATGGTTCCCCCATTCTTTCAAGAGGATTCTCTAAAGGATTTTGATTCACCCTTTCAAGGTAAGGGACCTTACACTCTCATTTAACAAAAGAACCTCTTCTATGTTATGCCTATTAAATTAAATATTTTCAATTTGGGAAATGTTCATCCATTCCCCCATATAAAAAATTTGATTTCTAAATAATGAGATAACCCTTTAACTCTTCTAAGTCACACCCATGACATTTATGTACACTTGTTACAATGCCTACATATTGGAAGGGATACTTTCCTTTTGCAAATTATTAATGATTTTTCTTTATATTATGCCATTTTTTGAAATGAATAATGTTGGGACATATCTTCCATGTCCCCATTACTATACATGATTATAAAAAATGGTGATATACCTAATTTTCTATAATCAATCTATTTTTTGAATATTTACGTAATGTCATAATGATTCCAAAACTTCACAGTGATTTTCTAGGCCAAAAAATGTGTACTGAATAACCATACCCATTTATTATCAAAGATATTAACCATTATTCAGTTATAAATATTTATGGGGGAATTTAATGTGAATATTATAAACTCTTTTATCATGGAAAAAATTTTAAGGAAAAATGATTCCACGTTTTATGATTTATATGGAACACGTATGAACGAAAATTAAATGAAAGTGATGGGTGAACCAGAAATTATATAGAGCCACAATGCATTGGGTAATGTTTTAGTCTCAAGAGGCATCATGAAATCGTTTCAGAAGTGAAAGTAATATATCATTTGAAATTTTTTATCATGATTACTTTGAATTCATCCTAGACTTATGTTTATGATGCATTGTTTTAAGTTGTTACAAAATTTCCCATGTTGTATTTAGGATTATCATGCTATATTAAGCCTCATTACTAGTGTGTATGTTTCCACTCATTTTATTCCCCAATAATTTTCCTATTATTTAACATGTATATCTATATTCATTTCATTAATTGTTTATTCCATTAATGTTCTTTATTGATCACTATTTTCTTATGTATTTCCCTAGGTTATCCCATGAATTTCTATGTATAAAAGAGTATTACGATCATGTAAAACGAGTTTTCAATAAAGTTGGTGTTTTACATTTTAGAGTTGTTATGAAATGATCCTAATACCTAATGAATAGAATTAATGGTCTTTTAGGTTGTATTATGTGTAATGTTATCTAATAAATCATGATTTAACTTGTAATAAAGAGATGGTTTGTCATACATATCCCCAGTAAATAATAAGTATAATTAAATTGTGTTATCATAAAGGAAAAATGTTTTTTAAAAATCCCTTCAAATATTTCTTAATGAAAATACACTTTAAATTTTGGAATCACATATTTGAAAAAAAAATTAGAAAATTTAATATATTTTTTTAAAAAATCATCATTGTATTATTTTATAATAATCATTATATAATTGAAAATTCATGATGATATGAAATTACAATTATGTCATGTATGTTAAGCCAATGTTTCCCATAACAGTTTTTTTGGTAAAAAGGCAAATTTACATCATTCATAAAATGAAAAGAAGATTCATTTTAATTTTTTTAAAAATTAAATCAATTGTAAATATGAGTTTAAATAATAAGATGATAATATCTAAAAATATTCTTTAATCATTTATAAAACGTGGATATTTAAGAATTTGATTGACTTAACTAAGAAATAAAGTGGACTTTCAATAAAAATATATCTTCAGTCTCTTGAGATCTTAATGAAATTTAAATGAATTAACAACATATAATCTATATAAATAAATTGATTACATGAAAATTAATGAGAATAATGGGGTATATGTTATGAAATTTCATCAGTATAAATTTTATCATAAACAATATAGATATGAAATCATTTTATTACAAAAATCCTTTAACATAAGTTTGAAATGATTTCAATGTTATAAAAAACCAATAATAATAAATTTAAATTTGACATATTTATATACCAGAATCATATTTATACTTATAATATCATAAATGACCAATTTGTGACAATTCAACAACATTTTATTAATAATTACTTAAAATCATTGTTTTCATGTGTTAACAATTTCATTTCTCAGGAGAATTTTAATATTGTAGTTTTTGTAATTGTACATTGATCGTGGTTATATCATATAACTTTTTTATAATGATATAATTATTGTATTATATATATATATATTCATACATAAAAGGTAGAGATTGAAAAATGAATCACACTCTTCCTAGAGACGGTAGGTCCTACGTACACATGAATATTGTTTCCATTTTTTAACAGATGGAACAAAATTAGGGTAAATAATAATGTATCATTAAATAATTGTTATTATAACATATATTTCATTTGTTTTTATTAAATTTCTCTTTAAAATTATCCATGTAATTCATAAACGAAAAAAATAATCACATCTCTTTAGAGAGGTGGTCATCCACTGGTATGCAAGAGTGATGTTATTATTTCCATAAAATGTAAAGGTAATAAGGAATATAGTGAATTATAATTCTACATTCATAATTATATAATAAATATAATAAATCAATATTAAACATATCATAAAAACTATCCATGAATGATGGCAATGTAAAAATAATTCAGTCACTATGTGGAGGTGTTATTCCACAAATATGCATGAGCGATACTTTCACATACCAATTGTTGGTAAAGAGAATGTATAATGGTTATTCCATAACAGAAAAAATAATGTATAATAATGATAACTTTTTTTTATATTTCTAGAATACCATAGATGTTGCAGAGGTAGATGAATAAATTAATTAAAAGAGGTCGGGTAAGACGATCACCAATTTTTGGTAGACCTCATTTAGGTCCATTCTTACGGATAGTAGGAATGTTCCACAAAGTAGAACGAAACATCTAATTCATTATTCAGTAATTTTATAAGATAATTTTGTTGAATTATGTCAATATATATGGCTAAATTTTTGGTAAATAATAGAAATTATGGGTGACATTTTATAAATGTGGGAGATAGGACACATATAATCACATAAAATATTAAAAAATAATATAGTAATAATAAAGAAAACTTCATCAAAATGGATGTAGATTAATGTTTATTAATTTAGTTGGTTGATGTATATACATAAAATATTATTTAGAAAAGATTAATTTTCAAACTTATTCTGATCTCTTGGTTTAACAACATGTAAACCCATTTTTTCCTTAAACATGGTAATATATATTTACTATTTTTTCTATTCATAATGGAAAAAATAAAGTAGAACTTATTAAATATTATGAATTATTATTATTCCAAATATAAAATTTACTTTTATTATATTCAATTCATTAAACTGGTATATTTTCTAAAAAAATTAAACAAAAAATACAAGATTGATTGTATTTCTAAAAATATGTTTTCTTAAGTATAAATGTGTGTGTACCAAAATCATTTAAAAAATTGACTCTAAGGACCTTAATTAGATTACTAAAAATATAAATGAACAAATTTTACTTGAAAATAATTTTAAAATAAATTAAATATTTAGAATTATTGAAAAGAAAATTGATTTTTCAATAAAAATCCATATTTTAAATATTCATTAAAATTAAACCATTTTCTAAAAATACGAAACTTTAAATAAATGTTAATTTTCACTGGATTTTTTCAAAAACTATGTTAATTATTTATAATATATTTTTTAATTTTTTAATAAATTATTCATATTAATTACTAAAGAAAATATATTTATAGAAAAATATATTTTTGATGAATATGAAGACTTTACTAAAAATTGTGTATTCATTTATCAATATTAGTAAAATTTACTTAAATGTTTATACATATTATTTAAATTATGGACATAACTACACAGAATGACAATTTAACTACAATGTTAAACTATTATAATATATTATAGTTCATTTAGACGTGGTGTTCCTTGTATCAAATGTAATCAAACAAATATAATTTTTTGATGAGGGATATATGATTAAATATATGAGTACTAAATCACACCCCCTTAAAATGAAATTTTCACTCAAAATTACCCAAGTAAAATATGAAACAAATGAGTATATATATATTTCATCACATCATCAGGTTTTCCAGTAGTTTCTTCGAATTTTTTATTCTTCTAGAGGAAATTAACCCGGTGGGTAATCCTATTCCATAGAACTTTTTCCAAACGACCAATGAATTATTCATGTTTTTATTAATATAAAATCCATAGTGGAACAACATTTTAGATTAGTATAAGTGATACATCTGGTATGTACTTATATTTCATTGATACATAAGAAACATCATGAACTTGAGAGGTTTTGTGGAAGCACCAAGAAACCAGCTACCATCCCCACTAGGATAATAATCATAAAGGGACTAATATACCAGAGGATAAAATTTCCCTATATTTAGAATCTCATAACTTTTTTCCCATCGATAAATTCAAAAGAATATCTTATAAAAAACATTAAATTTTATATTTTAGCAATGATTGTCTTTATAAATTTTCTATCAATACTTTCTTTATCTAATATACAATTGCATGGATCTTACCATATATACACATTCCTTAGTTAACTCAAGTCATGAATGAATTATATATCTAACATAATATAAACATGATTGAGTTATAAACATGAATCAATATAGCTATCCATAAGGATATATCTGAATTCTTGACTGAATGTTGTTATTATATGAAAACTCAAACATAGTATGGTTTTGATCCCAAATATATTTAAAATACCTTTAATAAAATATCATCATATCCTTCTATATTTTTATGGATCTCGTAGACTAACAATATATTTGTGGTAGAAAGGTATTACCAAAACATGTCTCTGAATCCAGAGATTGAAAAGTACATTTACTAGACATTGAGGTAATCCTAAGATCCCTATTATATATGATAAAATTTTGAACTCTAAAAAACCATACAACTTCTTTAATGTATTACTTAGACAGTTGATCAAGAGAGAAATGTTATACGATTGTAATAATGTGTATTGATTTCATCAATAAATCGAATCTAACTAATATAAAATTATAGACATTATATGTTGTGGGAAATCCAAAAATAAAATCTATGAAGTTGGTTTCCCATTTATATTCTTGTATAGTTCATTTTTTTCACATTCCCATACATGTATCTCTATCATCCATAACTTATAGGAATACCAATCATTAAGATACATACTCTATAATATATATTTTTATGTTCCCCATAGTAAAAACTCTTTCATATCTCTATAAATATTTTTACTTCCATGATGAATTGAAAATGATGAACAATGAGGTTTATTGAACACGTCCTTTGTCAAATATTTCATGGACAGATCATATAAATTGTTACTAAATCTTATCATTCCATCAAAATAATTTATTTCATAGGATCTTTTCATTTTCTATTGTATCTCTTTATCTTTCTTATTCACCTCTCTAATGATTTATAGGATAAATGGTGGAGAACTCATTTCAATAAAAACTATATCTTTGTTATTTCAAGGTTTACAAATATATCGTTTGTAAACCCATAAATATCTCATCGTTTTTTATCCTCAATATTTATAATCTAACAATATCCTATCAACTAAGAGTAGCTTCTGTCATTTTTTCATTCCCATGGGTGGTAATGTATTGATCAGTTATAGTATTTAATCAACTCCATCCATGTTGTCATGCTCATATTCAACGACTTTTGGGAGATTATGTACTTTTATACTTTTATTATTTATATATATTTCATTACATTATATGTAAAGATAATTAATTCATATATTTAATTCTAAAATCTCAATATCTAACTCCAAATTATGAATTGGGTAATTTTTTCATTTACCTTCACTTTTCATGAGGGATTATCTATAACTATATAATTTGGATGGATGACACATCCCGATCCTTTCTCAAATGCATCATTACAGACCAAAAAAACTTCACCACTATAGAATTGTGTAAGCATAGGTGAACTGGTTAACCTTCTCTTTAGTTCCTTGAAATTTTATTCATATTAATCAATCCGATCATAGAACCCCTATGAGTTAACATAGTGACTAGACTAGAAAGATGTGATAAATTATCTCTATAGAATTGATAATATCTAGATATATAGAGAAAAATATGGATGTTAGTTACAGTGGTTTATATAAGAAAATATACCATAACAATTACAATTGAAATATCCAATTATATACACTTTATGGAGAATATATTTCCAAAAAATTAAGCATTTTATAGCCAAAAAATATCACTAGGTAAATTTTTCATATATCTTCTCATTCTTATGTTTATTTAGAAAAATCCTAAGGTGATCTTCATAAACATACTTACTCTGGGAATATATAATAACATCATTAATGAATACTTCCAAAAACTGATCAAGGTAACATATAAAGAATATATTCATTAAATACAAGAAGATAATTGAGTATTTAGTAATATAAAATGGAATAACACTAAATTAATAGTGTCTATACGTCATGTGAATGGATTTATTGTGTATTTTTTCAGTTTTAGCCTTTAGTTGATAGTATTGAAATTGAGTATCAATTTTATAATAATATTGAGATCCTTGAAATTAATTGAAAATATAATCATTATGGGGTAGATGATACTTATTATTGATTTTGATCTTGTTCAGTTCTAGATAATCAATGTAGAGGCTCATTGAGCCATCATTCATTTTGAAAAAATAAGGAGGTTATCCCCATTTTGTTACACATGGATGAATGAATCATTTATCAAGATTAACCCAAACTATATTACTTAATTCAGGTAACCCAATATATTCTATTCTACATTTAGTATTTGAAATATTTATAGCACCAGATAAGAGGTCTATTGAAAACTCAAACTCATGATTTTTAGGAGGGCATGATAACTCTTTTGGGAAGGCATAAAAAACAGTCATAGAATAGATATATATTCTATGGTTAGTTTCTTTATATAAATATATGAAAAATATATTTTAGAGTAGGAATCATGAACCAAATAATAAATTTAATTTTCATTGGAAGTTCATATTTACCATTGAAAAATCAAGGAACATATTTTAGTTCAGAATATCAACGAAGATTTATTTTCCATAGAAATTGTTGTTTTATTTATGTAAAAATTCCAATTTATTCAAAAGATATGATCAGTTGGAACTAGAATGAGAATAATTAGTTTTTAATGAAGCACATTTTCAAAAACTTCTATCAAATAACAATCATAGACTTCATATGTGATCATTATATCCTTATAAGTTTTCTTTATTTATTCAATATATACTCGTTATGGAGGTATTTATATACTCTTATCCAATTAAACAGATATAAAATAGTGGGTAGATAAATAACATAATAATGAATTAGTTATTCTTTAGTGGCTAGTAATTATAACCTTCACTATGTTTTATTACCATAGCCCATATCATGCTTAATTATTTTATGAAATCTACATTTTTCTCCTAGAATAAGAGGTTATTGATGGTGTCCATTATCAATAAACTACATATTTGATCACTAGGTATAAAAATGACTATACTTATTGCATTTGAAACACTGAATCATAGATAGCACATTATATATAGTTTTTTCTCAATTCAAATCATTTTCTAGTTTCTCCATATACAATTTTAATTTTACTACATGATGAACTTCCTTTCCACATTAAAAATATATATTATTCCTTTTAAGAAAACCCACCCCATGCCTCTTTCCACATTTTGAGCATAAATGAACAAAAATATTATTCCATCCATAGATTTTATTATTATATTTTTTTTATTTTCATATTTCTCTTCTTATCAAAACATTTATATTGTTGGGTAACCCGAATAATCATTTCCACTTTAATAGCACATTGAATTTTTTCATCATTTCTACAGATGGAATTATATCTCCATTTTATTATAAATAACTTGAGGAAAGTAATTATTAAGGTATAATATCATATATTGATACAAAAAAATGGATTCAATTTAGTATAGTATCCTTATATTCAATATTAGATTCATAAATGAATTTATTTCAGATTAATGATGATAAATTAATAAAATAACATTATCATGTTCTGAACACAACAAAACAGAAAATATATTTACAGTGGTACTGATCCACTTCTAAGAAACTAGTGGATTAGGATACCCATTAAAATAATGTGGATGTTTCTTCCTGAACAAGTTAATCGAACATTGTTTCATCCTTCTCACATTTTGGAGATCAAAAGAATTCATTGATGAAGAATGATTTATTATAATATCACTGATATTTTGAATTCTATATCCATTAATATGTGGTCATTGTAGAGAATAATTGGTGAATTTATCAATGTATTAAACATTAACATGGTTCTTTTAGGTTCTTTGCATTTACTAAAATAAAAAATAAATTTTTGAGCAGTAATAATCATAGTTGGAAACCACATACTCATCAAAAATACATTTATAGGATGTCCAAATCCTGACACTTTTTTTAATAAATCTATTAATCCTTATGTTTAACATTGGTCATCTACGATCACTATATTTTTGAATACTTCATAATGGTTCATAAATAAAATATAAATAATCCAAAAAAAATCCACTTGTAGTAACAAAATAGTGTACATTGTGGGGAAACTCACAACTCCCTTGAATATTGGAAGAGATTTACTCGAACAACTGTTTTTGGGATTATTATCATTGGACACATCTATACTAAAACCATATCCACTTATATTATCTAGATTGATATGTTTTTATAGGAAAATGACACTCATTTTGTTACCATAAATTTGGATGTTCTCAAGTACAAAATATTATCCTAATGGTTGTTAATAAAAATTTCCTATCCTAGTTTACAAAGGTTAATTAACCATTATCTTATACAAACTATGGAATCCTATACATTATACAGATAAATATCACAACTTATTTGATGATTATTCAATACTTAACATTAAGATCCAACCCAAAATCACATAGGTCTATTGTAATTGGAATCATAGTTACATAAACATCAAGTGCGTAATATTTCTATGCCTTAACCCCCGAATTACATCATAATTAGAATGTTTCCTAGACATATAATACTTAAAACATTTTTTCATAACATGAGGAAATGAAATATAAGAGATGGTGAGATCAAATACTCAGTAAGGGTAAATAAAGGTGACATCAATGACCAATTAGACATAAAATGATTTTATGGTTATGATAAAATGAGATTAACTCGTTAAAATCATACCCAATATGTCATATTTTACAATATAGGGTCATAGAATACATCATGGGAGTCTATAATACATAAATCATAAAGGAACTAAAGAACATGAACAATGAGAGGATAAATTAGCTTAATAGTTGTGTGTTTTTCACACACATAATCATATAAAATCATTTATTTTAACAAGTCTCACTTCCAATACTGTAACAGTGGATTAGATTTACTGTTTATTCAAGAATATCATTAAACAAGTTTCACTCCCAAGAAAGTCATAGTGGAAAAAATTCCATTACTATATTGGGTTCACTCCCAATTCTATCTTTATTATCTCATAGGATATCAATATTTACCGAATTTTTTGGAGGGTTATATTATTCTATGACCACCAATCAAAAAATCATAACACAATAATATATGTTCCACAAGATCATAAATCATTCATCATAAATCCTAACCCATTGAAATGAAACCTGATTCCTAAAACTTTCAACATTTCATCATAATATAACCCATATAAAATAAATTTGTTTTACAAAATTCTCATTATGATAATCATAAAACATAGAAATAATGAATTAGTGTAATATACTTTTTTCATATACCCATTAAGGAATAATTAACATCCGAGGATGTTATTATAAATGAAAATTCTTTTTAATTATCATTTTATGTATTTCATAAGAAAAATACTCTTTTTATTTTTTAATAACCTCTTTAAAATATGAAAATTTCTAATATTTTATGCAAAACATTTAAAAAAATATCATTTGAAACTTTTAATGAAAACGTAAAATAATTGATTGTTATTGATGGTTGGAAATTCCGTTCATGCCAGGCATGTTAAAAAACATTCCGTTCATATTTTAGGTAAAATTTCATATGTTTATCTGTCAAAAAATTGTGGTAATATTTCTTTTAAAATATTATAAAAATATAAATAATGGGTAAATATTAGTTTATCATCACATTATATAAAATTAATGTATATTTGATCGAAGAGAGAAATAAAGATGGTTTTTCTTAAAAATATTATTTCAGTATCTTGAGTACTTGAAGTGAGTAAAATAAAAATAAAACTTATATTATATACAAATAATCAAAATATAATTGAATTCATGGTATTATTCAGAGATAAGTTTTAAAATTTTAGTAAAAAAATAATCATAAATAATCCGTATATAAAATATATTGAAAAATAGATCTGTTACCTCATGTTTGAGTGGATTTTAATGTACTCTACATTACAATATACTAAATTAAAATTTCTTCTAATTAAGAAATAGAGTCATTTATATACTATAATATCATATATTATCCTGTTATTATGTTTCAACCACTATTTAATAAAAATTAAATACTATAATTATCATTTCTTGGTGTTTACTATTTTATTTCTCATCGGAATTTCTGTTTGGAATTTCCAATCATTAACTCTGATCATAGTGACATCATCTCTAAAATGTGAATAATTATATAAATTTATAATGTATTTGTTATATATATATATATTCATCTATAAAATTTAGATATTTTAAAAATATTTACACTGTTTGTGGACATTATAGATCGTATATACGCTTGAAAGATGTTTCAATTTTTTTATAGATGGAATAAAGGAAAGGTAAATTATAATTTATCTTTATAGAATAATTATAATATTTAATATAAATTATTATTTATTAAATATTTTCTTATTAACATATTTTTAAATAGGAAATGATATATGAATCACATCGCTTTGAGAAGGTGGTAGTCCACATCTATGCTTGAGTGACGTTATTGTTTTACAACAGACAAGAAGGTAAAAAAGGTTGATAAAACATTATAATTATAGAAGAATAATTATATCATAAATAAAATATATAAATATTAAACCCAATTGATTACCCATTTATGAATGATGGTGATTTAAAATGAATTGTATCGCTACATGGATGTGGTAGTACACATATATGTGAGAGCGATAATTTTACTTACACTCCATATAAAAGACGGTGGATAATGGTGGTTACATAGTAATAAATACATTTATTCTATACCGTATGTTTTAGCTATTATATTACAAGTAATGGATAAATTTAGAGAAGTAAGTCGTTGGAAAAAATTTATAGAGGTTGGGTAAGATGATTATCTCTTCTTCATAGACCTCCATTAGATACCTTCCTAGGAAACCCTTGAATTATATCATTAGGTGATCAAAACCTGTAATTACTTTCTAGAGAAGTATATATGATAAATTTACATTTTTTCATACAGAAATGGATCAATTTGGGCTAAATAAGATAATATAGGGTTTTCCTTTTATAATAATGAGAGTGGAAACTCTTGGAATTTTTAAAATTTTAAAATATAATAAAGTTATACTCAAGAAAGATGATTCTAAATTGACAGATATTTGATGTTGAGATAATATTAACTAATTTTTTTTGTATAAAATATTATTTACCATATTTCAATTGGAAAACATATCTATATCTATTGTTTTAACCACCATGAAACCGATTTTAACATTAATCGTGGTATCATATTTTTTCTATTTTTACTACAAATTTTTTCAAAAAAAATAATTTTAAAATATTAAATATTATTAATTATGATGAATAAAAATATTTAGTTTATTTTATATAATTCAATTAGTATAATTTAAAAATTTTAACCTAAAATTAATCCCACAAAACGTGATGAAAAACAGTCATCAAGAAATGAATTTTCCTAGGTATACAGTTTTTAAACAAAAATAAAACATAAAATTGATTCCAATGACCATAGTTGAAAAAAATATAAATGAACTTATTTTACTATAATATATTAGTAAAAAATGAATCCTTTTAAACTCATGAATTGAATATACATTTTAAATAAAAATCATAATATTTCAATATTCAATAAAATATATATCTTTGAAGAAAAATCTGAAATTTTCAACTATATGTTAATTTTAACATGATTATTTCAAAAATAATGTTCATTTTTTAATTACTTATTTTATAAGAGATGAAAAAACTAATTATATTACATTTTCAAAAAAACATTTTTAAGTATAAATGCACTTTTGATGCATATAATAGATTCACTAAACATTGATTTTGTATTTATAAATATATTAGAACTGTATAAAATAGTTATATACATATTTTTAAATTTTTTATACCTATTTATAAAACTAATAAAACTAATAGTTAAAATTAGAATAATATGTTACATTTCATTTATACTCAGAGCTTCTTGTATCAGAATTTATCAAAGAAATTAAATTCAATTGAAGAGAAATACATCATAAAATATCATGGTGTTAGAAATATATTTCATAAACATAGGAAATCTTTAGACCATGTACTGATCTTACGTGATAATTATAGATTCCCTTAGATTAGGAAATTGTTTTGGAACACTACCACAAGATATGAATGTTTAGTTTATGTATTTAGTTTTATGTCTCTAAGACTACCGTATAGCATAAAATTGTATTTCATTTGTCATATTGATTATTATGTGTATTGAATTGATATAGAAATAAATACATGGCATTAAATGAATGAATTATTTCAGGCCACCACAAAAATTATTATCAGTTCCACAAATCATGTCAATAATGTGGACTATTGATATAATATTTCGAAAAGAGTATTTATGGAACTTTTATCATAGAAGAGTTTAATTCCCTTTAGAAACATTTGGTACCTAATAATGTAATAATATAACTAGTTTTTTTAAACCTATTTATTTGGAATATCATATTATGGACATTTAAAAGACAGAATATGGAAATTTTATTTTTAAAATATTAATTTATCGAGGAAAATCATAAGATCATATTAATGCTCATAAGGACATAGAATAGAAGAATATAAATCATGATCTTTGATAAAATGATAAATAAAATTATCTTATGACTTTTTTTACATTGAAAAATAAAAAAAAGATTTATTCCATTGCATATTGTAAAATGTCAAAGTTCCTAATTGATATTCAGGTTACATTTCAAGATGTTTCAACTTAAAAATTTTTATGTCACATGGGATTAAATGTCACCACTCACATATTTTGATGGATAAATAGGTAACCATTGTATGAGATAAATTTTTATAAAAAATAAATAAATTTTAACTGCTTTTTTAAAATTATTTTGTTTACTTTCAAATAAATCATTAAACCTTACTGATCTTGAAAAATCTTCAAGATAGAATTTTAGTTACACCTTGTAAATTAGAAATGATATTCCTTCCATATTTTTTTTACTTTCATGCTTCATTGAATTTTCTACCTTCCGAATGATGTTAATGTTAAAGGAATGATAAATTATCAATAGATGTATCCCATAGATATATATTATCATCAAACTGATTTGCCTTTATCATATTATAATTTTCATTACAAAAAAACATGATTTATTTTTGATATTTTCTTTTTTTAGTAATGTATCTATGCCATTTTAATTATTTTGTGAGAAAACAACTCACCCAAATGGTCAATAATTTAAGGTTATATGTATAAAGAGGGATCCCACTTTCTTTAGAGTTATTTGGATCATATTTATATACAATTAAATAGATTTCTACATGCTGTTAATAATACAAATCAATTAGAGTCCAATGGTAAGTTGAAAAAGCTTCCAACATTAGGCCATCTAGTTGGGGAAATATCATTAGTTTCATTGAAATATATAGAGTTCATAAAAGAACATATATTTATGCTACTTAATTTTGATATTATATTTCTTTTCATTGAAATTTCTAATATGAAAATAAATTGAAGAATTTAGAGTCCGACGGAAAATCCGAAAGCGATAACATAAGTTTTTAACAAATACATTTTTTATTGGTTTGAATACTATTTAAGAATGTAATCAATTTCAAATTTATAATTTATTGATAATATTATTTTATATAACAAATAATATTAAATATATATTTATGTATATCATGAATATTTACAATCAATATATAGTACTAGATAATATGAAAATTTTGGTTCAATAACCTTTCAAGGAATGTGGAAAATTTAATACTTATAAGATTAATCAATTCATGTTTTATCTTGTTTTTATTGAGGAAGGTTTAAAAAGATAGTTTTATATTCACAATATTCTTAGAGTTGGGATTATATTTAATGTTTGTTGAAATCATCAAATTTTGTTACTCAAATTCAAGTGTGTAGATATTTATAGGTCTATATAGAAATATTTTTTATAATTTACTTAAATTCACTTATCTCAATTGATCAATATAGGTGAGAGAGAAGAAAATGATTAATATTTTTTGGCTATGAAATATTACATGGTTTATTAAATGAGTGTAAAATTTTAAAAAGAGTGGTGTGTTGTATTTAATGTCAATCTAAGAGACTAGTATGATATTAGTGATATTGTTGAATAGTTTTTTAGTGACAGTGAACCCCCCAAAAATATGAGATTAATCTATATTTATATGGAGATATTGAAAAAACTGGTCCTGAGAGAGAGGGTGGAGATGAAGAAATCATATTAGTAGTAGAGGAAACAAATAATATGGTCAATAATGAAATAATGTATTACATATCTAGGCCTCAAGAAAAATATCTATTATTTTATTATTTAGAACACATGAATTTAATTATTCTATATACCATATTCTAATTTTTTTTTATTTTTTATATCATATATAATTTTCTTACTAATATTATATACTTTTTCGATGTTAGAATCCCAAAAACCAAAGTATTTAATAATACAAGTAGTTCTTACCCAACTTCTATCTCATCCATGGAGTCCCACCTATTTATACATGATTGTTAACAAAATTACATGTGAAACTATTACATCAATAACATCAAAGTGACTACTGATACAAGGCATCTTAGAAACTAGGTATATAACACATGTATTACATAAAAAACTAATCATATTTAATAACTCCTTTAACCTAGAACTTGTTCACTTCACCTCATAATATTACCAAGGTATAACATGAAAGGTAATTATGTGTATAAATCTCTATAATGAATAAACAAAATATGAAGTACATAAAAATTGAAATTTTTATAGTCATAACAATATAGAATGATTACAAATACATGAGGAATAACATAAGAGCATGGACATAATTACATGAGACATATTATAAGATCATGATCATAAGCACATGAGGCATACCATGTAATTGTGGCTACAATAATAAAATGATCCATTCTTAAGCTTATCAATTTTCTTCATCATCAAGGTGTCATAAAATGTATTAACAAGGTTATTCACCAAGGTATCATAAAAAAGTTATATATAGAGGTAAATTAATTACTGAATACACTGGAGCCCTATCATAGAACCCCATTCAAATTAACTAATTATTTAGTGGAACAAAATATAAATTATTATAGGAATGAATTTCCCCAATAACACATGCAAATTAATGAATGATTTACATATTAAAAACCTAGAATTTTAATTATTTTACACACAATAGAAGTTATTGGGGGTTTCATATTTTGGAATAACCAATTCAAATAATATACTTATTTCTAGATTAATTCCAATGAATGAAAATAGGATTGGGTATTCACAAAATATAGCATCGAATAACAAGGCATAATTTTTATGGTGTAAAAGATGTAAATATAAGTTCATGGAGGGGTTTAATTAGATAATATTTAGCATATCATTATTTATGTAGTATGGTATGAATTTGACCATATGTAAACATATTAATTTTAAAATAAAAATGTTTATAGAAAATAAATAAGAGGAATTGAAAAGTGGTGGGAGATTATCCCTTAGATTGAGTTGTTTTTTATTAATGACTATGAGGAGATTCTCAGAACCATAAAAACATTTGTGGGTTAATATATATAAGGAAAGGGAGTGTAAATTTATTATTATATGATTGGTAAGGTATATGAATGATGCAATGCATTTGTTTTTAGTGTAATTTTCGTAATTGTTTATTAATTACTAAACATAGGCCATGGAAAACTAGTTAATAAAAAAAATAAAAACCCATTAGCCTTCATAGGGGTTCTCCACGGTATTTTTCAAAGAGGATTTTTTATTCAATAAGTCTATTAATTTATTTATTACATCACATTTATTACTTTATGATGTAATTTTACCTATCTTATATTTAAAATGTTTTTTTACTATTTAAACAAAAATGCAACAGTCTCAAATACTATGAAAACTTTTCTGTTAGATAATTTGGTTGTCACTATATTAAAAATAACATAAATTTTATCTATAAAATTCAATAGATATGATGAAATGTAATATTTTAATTATGATATATATTTTATGAAAAAAAATATTTTAAATGAAGTAATCAATATTCTAACACAAATTAAAATTACCGAGGACATTGTAAAATTACAATATCATTTACATTAAAATAAATAGTTTTTTATAAGATTATTTAATGAAAATAAATTTAATTTTTGATAGGCGAACTTATCAGAAAATCATATTTTAATCGAAATTATAAATTTTACAAAACTCTATTATGTTTTATTTGTAAATGAAAATCTAATTTTCATATTATTCATTAATTCATGTGTATTTTATTAAATAAAGTAAAAATGAAATTATGATTTATAAAACAATTAATTCACTAATAAAATTACAATTACACCTTCATAATAATAAGGTCTAGATACAAAACCCCCTATCACAACCAAATTCACCCAAAGGGTATATTGTGTGATGATGATACATTACCGGGATATCTAAGATAACATTAATATAGTGGTTATCTACAAAAACATAAACTTCACCCATAGTTGATTCCCCTCAAGCCCATCTTATTGAATCTCCTCTTAGGATTGGTCAATGTTGAACCCTAGTAACACAACCTATTTCCATTGTTATAATGAATGGGATTTAAGAGGTATAATACTATTGATTGAGTTCATCATTTCTTCTATCTACATTAATTATCTATCATCACAAACCATTATATAAACTAATTAAAATGGACATGATGGAAAAAAACTCATGATTTAAAATAGTCACATTAACTTATGGTAAGGTAACAATCAGATTAAAATGATCAAATTTACCATTAAAGACTCTATATACACCACTATTATCATACTTAATTATTCACTGTATTAAATATAAATGTTCCCCACCTACCTTGATAATTCATATTATTTTCATAACTCATCCATTTGTTAGTGTTTATAGAGAAATAGATATATTGATTAGAGAATTCAAGACTATGGATTTTATATTACTATGTGGATTGCTATTTTCATTTATCATACTGCATTATTTTTAGCCGCTATAGTTAAATTTTTTTATTTAATGAAATGTAATATTCCATCTATATTATTCTATTATAGTAAATAATGAAATTTTCATTGTGGAAAATGATTGATTTTATTAAGGAAATTTTTTTGACATTATATTCTCTTCCGTATGAAATTTCTCCCTTAAATTTTGTTCCCTTAAAATAAATTCGGATATCTTTATTTTATGACATCTTTTGTATCCTAGGTTTTTTTTTGATTTTATGATTTATCCTAAAGACCATCCAATGTCATGTTTTTTCAATTTTTTCCCATTCAGTAAGAATATAGATATGTTTATTGTCATATGATATACAAATTTATAACTGAAAACCATATGTGTCAACAGTATCTGTTGGGTTTGACAGGATATAATAAACAATGACACATGGAAGAGTTCATGAACCTTGGAAGGATTTGTAGGCAGTGATAACCAATAGAAAACTATTCAAACGTGCTCTAGAATATCAAGTTGTCTGATGTAATGCGAAGTTAGTTTCTATTCATATTTAAATGTGATGACTCATTTACAAGATGATTTTATTGAATACATGACCCATAATATTAAATTCTAAATGCTTCCTTCTATTTCCAATATTACCCTATTTCAATTGTGAATAGCCTTGATATATATTTAGATATGGTGTATTTTATTCATGGTTTCATTCACAATGTCTGGATCAAATATTTTTCCTTCTCCAACTTCACCCTGATATGTTTTTGGTTCCACAACTCTTCCCATATATTAATTCATAATGATCCATTTTAATACTTCATTGAAAACTATATTTATAGGATAATTCAACAAGAGGAATATGTTTGTCCCAAATCACATGAGAATCATTTTCCTTAAGAGGAAACTCATTTCCTTATAAAGAGGAACTACAAATAATTATATGAATTCATCCTCACATGAGATTTCCATCATTTTTTAATATCTAGGAAGTTGTATGTGTGTATCCATAATTATATAAAAACACATAACACTCCTATATATGATTCATGCCTTCTTACAAGAAGGAACACATCATATTCAAATATTTATATTTGTCTTCCAATATAGGTGAAATGTTTCAAAGGGTCAATAAAAACTTCTTCAGTATAACCGAATTAATTAGAAACCAAATGTTCCCAAGATATTAATGTGTTTTATTAAAACCCATGAAATTATAAAAATAATAATAATGTGAATATTTCACTAAATAATTCCACTACTACAATCCTTAATAAAAAATTTAATGAAAAGTCAAAATTATTGTCCATCATACACCCCCTCCAAGGTGTATGCATGACTTTACATGAATCACCTAACATTTGGATATATTTCTCTATCTCTGTAGAATATTCTATAATCTCTTTTGGAAAATCATGATGGGAAAGAGAGAAAAGGAAGATATAATCGGAAAGAAGTTAGGACAGTTCTTGTAAATAATACCTTATAATATCTACCTCTTTATATAGGTTTTATGACACTCTCCATCCTTATAATAAATTTACTATACGATTTATAACATATGAGTAAATAGAATTTGGTATCAAATGCAGTGTCATATAATTGATAAAACTCAAATATGTTTCATCATATGAAGAATTTTTGATTTTTGATTTTATTTCATAGAGGTTGAGTTAAAACATTCCTTTTTAACATTTCACTACCTTTTATAATATTTTGATATGATTCATTCATATGAATGCACTATGATATCGTCATATTGTTTTGAATTATTTCGAAAAGGTAAATGTGATATAATATCACATAACATACCTAGTGATTTACCCTTAAAGCAAAAAATATTCCTTTTCTTCATTGATTTCATACAACAAGATATATCCTATATCATCTGACATGATATATGATAAATACAACATAGGAACATAGTATTTTTGGATTATCTCCTTCAATGTACCACTTTAAATAAATCCTTACATACATGGTTTCATGTCCCTATACAGTGTATCATATACAATAACAAGTGAAATAATATCTTAAACATCTTTCAGATAATCATAAAATAATTTTAGGAAGAGTATCATAATATTTAACTTTTATCACAATATATTAAATACCAAATTAAAACCTATACAAAACACTATTTCATAAACTCTAAAACATTATTATAGTGGCTTACTAAGTCTCTTAAAACTCAATCCTCATTAATTCAATCAAAATGCATGAACCCATATGAGTTTTTTAGCAATTAAAACCTATTAATTTTTAATGTTTATAATGAATGAAAAGAGTACCCTCTAGAAAATAATTAATGCTACTCAAGAAAAAACCGATATAAAAATATCTATATTAAACAAATATATCTCTATTCTAGTGTCAAACAACTATATCATATACAAGTATGCATTTACATTTGATCCCTTTATCCATGATATTGAGTAAAAAAAAAAGAAACATTGTATTCCAATCATGCATAGCTACTCATATGTTCTCAATTTTCAATGTATAAACTTATAATTCATTGAACATTTTACATGTCATTCATCTTTTCCTATGGGGAACTACCAATTACCCTCATAGGATAAATAATCATACCATGTGTCTTCTATAGCTACAACCACACACTTCCTCAATCTATATCAATTATTGGTCTGGATGTTGTAATCATTATATAATTGAGACAAATCCTTTCGTAATTGTTCTTCTACCAATTAAATCATAAGAATTATACCCAATAACCCATTTATTACGATTCCTTATGGTTTGTGAAGTAAATGTACCAAGGTATAATGGTTATAATTAAAGTAATATCCCAAACATGATGTATGTAGAAATATAAATATGAAACATTCACTACTAATATACTAATGAATCAATTTATGATATTCCATGTGGTTTAATTCCCATGTCATATAGTGAACAAATCTATTTTAGTCCCTCAGGAGTATATTTCACATATTTATAAAAAATATTTACCAAGATAAACATAACATTTTATCAAAACCATTAATACTCTAAAATTATCCTATTTTAGAATGAAATCATATTTATAAATTGATAGGACTCTTATAATTTTACTTGGTAAGTTAATAGAACCAGTATAAAATATTATTTGCGAAATTATTGTCTAATTTATGACCTGATTAATTTTATATTCTTAAACGTCTTTAATATTTTTTGAAAAAAAACATAATAACCAATGTAATAAAATCATATATGATATACATTCATGTCAGTATTATATATGTTACACTTTTAGGGTTTCGTTAAAATTATTACATCTCTATATAATTCATTCCACATCACCATTTGGACATTTGATAAAACCATCCCACTAAACTCTATGGTGAGTGAAATATATAAAAGAACCTTGTTTAAATAATAGTGAAAATCCAGAATTATGTTCCAAATTTTCAACTCTATGAACATATTACTGAAATTTCTAGACATTATAATATAAAATGAAACAATATTATTAAATTATATTATCCACCTAGAACTATTTCTATATTAATCAAATCATTAATCATATAACCATCTCATTATAAAATTATTTATGATTTTTTGGTAATTATTTTTACTCTTTAAATTAATCTATTACTGACACATTGTGATCCTTTTTGGATATTTATGTCATTATTAATTAAATTTTGAGTAATATAATCCTTTATTTATTAACTTATAAACTATCCAAGTCTAAATTTTCTCCCACTAGCCTCTTATAGTCTATATTGATTTTAAAATATCATAATAATATTCCAAAACTACATTATGATAGAAAATAATAGGTATTTCATTCAATTGGAATATATTAACAAATAAAATATTTATAACCGTATCTTATATGTTATTCAATGTTTTTTTGGGTGTCATCCATCTAGGATTTAAATATATTCTAACCGATTAAAAATATTAATTATAGAAACCTTTTCTACTATATTTTAATGAAAACGGTAATCTCCATTAATTATTATTTTTTATATTTAACTCAACCCCTTGAGAAAATTGGATAAAAATTTCATAAAATCATAAGCATTTTTTAAATTATTTATATAATTAAATAATAATTAATCTAATAGAAATTCGATATCTTAAAGGATCTTCTCAATCTCATCGAGTAATTGTTACTCTCAATCACATTACGTATGTGAGTTTAGGCAAGAATTTATTTTGTAATAATTCATTTATTTATAGTGAAAATGTAATTGAACTATTTTATGGTTATTATAAGTATTTAGATCCACTTATTGAATATCATTATCTTTTGGTTACTCATGAAGTGGATTCCTTGACACATAAAATTCTCTTCTAGATAAAAAACCAATATTATGTTTTTTCCATTATAACTTTTCTCATACTACAAGTTTCTCAATTATAATAATGTATCTAAAATTAATGTTTGATGATGGGGATTCCATTTATCTATAGTAGAAACTTTTATTATATGAGTATCATGTATTATATTAATTTATTGAGGATATTTATTAAATGGGATTTTATTAAAATGATGACCTCTTTTGATGTACATTATATATATTAGTGGTGTGAAATTCGTTTTTTACTAAGTAATGTGTCTTTTTAGAAATATTTATCACAATTTAGATAATTGGGATGGAAATTTGGAAAATAATATCATCTATGACTCTTGGATGGTTGTGAAAATCAATCCATCAAATCGATAAACTCAAAAGTATTCTTCAGACAACATAATACTATTAGGGCCTCCCTGCTAAGTGTAACCAAAACCAATCTCAAAACATGGGTTCCAAATCCTAAAAGAGTTATAAATTACTAATTTTCTTAATATAAAATAATTTAGGGGAACAACCATTTATCACAACCTACCTCATTGGTGATCTAGGTCATAATAAGGGTTTTCTTGGGAAGGAATCAACACTTATAAAATTTTAATGTGATGTAATGTCCCCATCGCATATGTTGTTATTAAATTTACATTATTCATTATTATAATTATTTTTTTTGAAATACCATCCCTTCTACCAAATCAATGTATCCAAATCATATTTATGTGTAACATTTATTACAACTCATAACATATAAAGTAACCCAAATTAAAAGGTAAAAATATACATATATATTTAAAAATATCTCATGAATAATTTATATGAAACTAGTTAATTAAAAGTATCAAATCATTGATATCATTTTCAAGTATTTATTCTAATTAATTTGTTCTATAACTTTCCTTGGGTTTCCATTATCATTTTGGAAGAAAATAACAGTTTTGTGGAGGATAGAGTAATGCACATGGTTTGCACATGTTTAGTAGTAACCATGGGCAAGACCAAAAAAACATGTTGTAGGAGAGAGTACCTACAACATGACTTCTCTATGGTCATTCTTTGTAGACCAGGATACCATACGAGTTTTTCTATTCAAATATAATGGTCCTCATGGTTTCCAAAACCATGTGGAACTACTAGTACATTAAAAATTGCATCTTTTTCTCTATCCTCTCAGGGTTAACCCATTTTCCTATAATTTTGCCACCCCACTCAGGATCTTCCACCCTAAAATAACATCTCCCTCCTTCAACATCCATTGTGACTTGTTTTTTGTGTCGTATATGGTTTGGATCCTCCACAAATCATTGATGGTGGATCTTTCTCCTTCATGGTTTGATTATGGTGTGACGATTGTTTCACATCATATTTTGGGGTATCTCCACCAAATATTGGAGGGTCTATGCTTAAACATTTCTTGATGAATGTATTTATCTTGATTGAATTTATTATCATGTTATATATGTTCTAACTATGGATTGAATGTAGTTCTTAAAGAGTTTGGTTTTGTAATTTATTTTTATATGGGTTTTAAATGCCAAACTATTAAATTCATGATGCCATCCATTGTTGGGTTCATTTAAATTGATTTATAAATTGAGTAAATGTTTTAAAAAATTTGTATGAAGTGTGAACTATATTTTTAAAAATTTGTGGTGTGTGTTGTGTTTTGAAAGAGTATTTTTGGGTGAAATGTTGACTTTGTTGTGTGTTGGGCCATGTTTGGATTTTCAAATATAAATGTGGTATCATTTTTTTCATGTGGAAGTTGTATGAGAACTCAATCAGAAGCCTAGTTAGATAGGATGGTGGACTAGGACTGGTGTTCATGGGATTATAAAGTGTCTAAAACCTGGATTCACTTAGAAGGAATGACATTGACAACACTAATTAAATATATTGATGAATGGAAACCACTAGAATATTGTATACTTCTCCTCTATAGTGTCTTGTTCTCGAGAATGTGGATTATTGTTGTTGTTATACCACCTCACATAGTGAATCATTGTTATAGGGTTCTTATAGCTAGCTAACAACTATAGGGCATTTGTCGTGTAATGTAATTTTTGACCATTATACCCTCACTGTCAGCATACGGTGTAGATCTTGTGATACATTAAAGGAAAAAGGTGTAGTATTTGAAAACACAGTTCATTAAAACTTCTTCCATTAAAACTATTTTCCATTAAATTATTAAATAACTTCATTTTCATTTATCTAATATTACAAATGTATTTGTCATTATAATTTTTAGATCATGTAATCTATTTTGGGTGGTGTCCAACTAGGAAATCACTCATACCCTTTTTACATATTAGGGTGTAAGCGGACATGGTTATGTTTGATATAGGTAAGGGTACAATCGTTGGTGACGGTGTATTAGTATGCTAGTGAGCTTTTTCATAGGTGTTGGAGATACATCTCGAGGGAGATTCTCCCCATTCTTATAGTGGTTTTTGGCACATGGATTTTGGTTTCTTTTTCATTAAATCCATCTTGTTGGATGTTTTGTAAAAAATTAAACCTAAATTGGAGACCATGTAAGGGATTATTTGTTATGTTTTTCTTTCTTTATTTATTTTTATATTGTTGGTTGTGTTGTTCATGTATCTTTATTTGAAATCGTTCCCACATTCTTGTATGAAACCCGTGCACTTGAATCATCCCATGGGGATCAGGAATGCCCCTGGTACCTTTACAAGGACTGGGTCGTGTACTGGTTTGGATGGTAATCCATCTTGATTCATGAAAAATGGTATTAGATCCATGTTTTATCTATTTGGGTCATGTTATATAGGATGATTCTTAATATATAGGATCTAGGATAGTCAGATATCAGTGTTCTATTTGCAAATAGGGTGCCTGGTTAGCACACCTTGTGATAGATCATGAGTAACCATGTGATGTTGGGATAATTTTTTGGTTTCTCCTTTTAGTGGGATGTGCTGACTACAGACTATACATGGACACTGGATAGTGGGGAAGTGGTTTGCTCATTGTGTTATCTTTACATGTTTGAGTCATTTTCTCTATGATGTTGCTGTAATTTTCACAGACACGATTCATTGATGATTTTCTAATGTGACTGTTGCATCTTATAGAAGCATGTATCTTTTGAAATTCCCCCAGCAGCTGAGGGAAGGAGGTAGAGAGATTTACACCTCAACACTTGATCAAACACTTTTAGAAGTGGTATTTAGAGATATTAAGGCTCTGTGGAAGGGATTTTGTCCTTATCTTGCTCCAATATGGGATGTTTATCCTATATCATGAAATGATAAGGCCCATGAATTATCGAAGAATAAACCTTATACTTTTTAAAGGTAGCTTAGAACCTCAAGATGAGTAAGAATGGATCGATAAGATTGAGTGTGTGTTCATGTTCTTAGAAACCCCTAATGATTTTAGGGTGAAGAGTGTGCCTTTTCTACGATAGGTTTTCAGTCGGAGGTGGTGGGACTATGTTGTTTAGGCTGGAAAGCAACAGAAAATGACCTGGAATAACTTCACGGTGGTCTTCAATGATCAATACTACCCTATGGTATTGTCATTTTCTAGGGTATTGTAGTTCATTGAGCATTTTTTGGGGGACATGAAAGTGATGGAGTATCCCAACTGTTTCACTGAGCTAGTATGGTATGCTCATGAGATAGTTTCTAATGAGAAACTGAAGGCTCAATGGTTCGAGAATGGCTTGCAGCCAGAGATCTATTCTCATGTTATCTTGTTTAAACTAAAGACTTATGTGGAAACATTTTACTTGGTTTTCATAGAGTATATTTACCAGAATAGATTTTTTGTGTGGATCTAGGTATATTTCAGGAATGGGAAGTGGTAATTCTTTAGAAAAAAAAAGGAAGCATGAGGAGAAATGGAATTACAGAGGCGGCAACATAGGCTAACCTTCCAGGAAGCCTTATGTTATGTCTTTAAATTTTGGATCCATTGTGTTCCACCAATATGTGATGGTGGGACAAAGATAACATATTTTTACATCCACACCCAAGACCTATCATCAGTGTGGAGAGTTGGGGAACAAACATGGATTCTACAGAGCTACAAGCTTGTATTAGGGAGGTGTAGGGTCAGTGGATTCCTAGGGAATGTTAGTTCAGTCAGAACCATCCAGAATAGTGTAATCATAGTTTTGAGGTTGAGGTGACATAACTTGCTATTATTCAGGTAAGATTCATCTCATAGGGAAGCAATAGGACAATGGTTATGGTTAGGTCCAGAGTGATACCGATCACCTTCATGTTGTGGAGAAGGCACTTGTGGGACTGGATGTAGGGCCCTCCACATTTCAATGTATCTTTTTGATTTTATCCTCTACCAGTGAAATGATTTTTATGATGGTATGTCAATATCCTTTATATATTCTCATTTTTTGAACATGTTGAGTATGTACACTGAGATTTTATCATTTTCAATGGAGTTGGTGACGTCATTGGGTAAGAGGAAGGAGCCAGGCCTCAGGAGTCCTTCATGTGAGATTTCTGTGTCATGGGTAGAAATGTAATGGGATTTCATGGTCATGGATTTGAAGTTGTTTGATGTAATACTTGGAATGGAATAGATGGTTCATTTCTAGGTGCACATTGATTGTAATTGGCCACGATTTCGTTTCGTGGTACCTGATGAATGTGATCTTTTTTTCCTTGGGGAATGGGATCCTCGGTTGGGCCGAGCAGGACCACCACTCCTAGAGTTGAATAAAATTTCTTTTCTTATATCATCCCTTATGTTGTAGGATGATGGAAGTGCTCATTAGGATGGACTACCTTGCGTATTCAATGATTTCCCAAAGGTATTCCCAAATGACATTGCAGGCTTTCCCCCAGAACGGGATGTGGAGTTCTGAATTCATTTGGTTCCAAGTACAAAAATGATTTCTCTTTACTCATATCTCATGACCCCCACCGAATTAAGGGAATTGAAGATACATGTGGACAATTTAGAATACAAAGGGTTCATTTTCTTGAGCATCTCTCCTTATCCATCCCTTATTTTTTTCACAATGATGGCCGACATATCTCCTCGATTGTGCATCGACTTCCAAAAGCTTAATAATGTAACAGTAAAAAACAAATACCATTATACATAGATTGTTTATTTTTTACACCAAATGAAATGGTAAAAGTGGTTTCCCAATATCTACTTATGCTCAGGTTACCATCGAGTTAGGGTGAAAGAGGTTGACATCATGAAGGAAGCTTCCCGAAGCTGGTATAACCACTTCGAGTACAATGTCTTGCCCTTTTGATTGAAGAATGATCCAGCGGTCTTCATGGAACTAATGAATAGGGTGTTACACTAGTATATCGACTCATTCATCAAGATATTTGTGGATTAGATCCTAGTAGACTCCATTTATAAATAGAACCATGAGTTCTATTTGAGGTTTGTGGGGTGTAACGTCCCGACCCGAAAGCCACAAAACCAGTGCTTCGAGCCGGTTCGCCGCAAGGCCTCAAGCGCACCTTCTCATATTCTAGAGGCTACCGGCTAGCTGTGAGGGACAAGGGTGTGATAGTGGGGAGAATATTACCTCTTAACAGATTAATAAAACTACAAAAATAATTAAGTATCATACAAATCAATAACTAAACAGAGTGCGGAAGTAATAAACAACTGAAATAGAACAAGATGTAATAGTAAAATTCTATAAAATCCAGAATAGCTATGAAATACAACTCAATACTGATTACCCATTTGGATGAACGTATAGATACAAGTAAAAAAGAAACTAAAATTAAATGTAAAGAGCTCTACAACAAACTCTGAGCTAATCCACATACTTTTTCTCAAAACACTGTCGAACTGCACCGGCCCGATCAGTAAAACAACTCGAGCAGCTCCTCTCAATCATGAAACACTGGGTATTAGCCCTATCCCCAATGAAACTCGTTCTCAATCTGAATAGATTACAAAAGTTATATACATATACAGAGGTTCACGTGCAAGGGTGAAAAATAATCATAGTAGTGAACCCTGACAAGCAACCTATAACTGTGCTGCTAAAAGCATATGTAACAACAACATGCTTAGCCTTGCTAGAACACAATAAAAGAAGTAAATCAAATGTGCATTCATATCCAAACTCATGATATATAATCCCTGTCAACTAGGAAACTGCCACAATGGATGTGCATATATATATATATATATGTACACATGTTTATTCTCATACCTATGAACATATACATTAATATGAATATTCTTGAGTATGTGAATCAAATAACAAGAAACCACATCAGTAGTCGATCCTGGGGTCCATATGCCCAATCGCCTGGACATCCTGTACATGGGCATTGAGATGGAAATTGAGCCATCTAATCCATGTATCATTAAATCGATCTTTGATCTTATAATCCTATCAAAATGTACCTACATCTTCCAATACTAGAATTATATCTCTAGGAAAACTACATCACCATAGGGGGAAACAGGTCATACACCGGGGTTTACTCGAACTCGCCTCCAATCAAAAAATAGGTTGTCGTATACCCACAATAAACCATGTAAATAATGATACAATATACTGATGGCCAATCCTATAATTATCTGGAAGAGCGCAATCATTCCCATCATAGGTAGAGGAGAGAAAAATCATTCCCACCTGTAATGAAATATTTCAGGAAGCACATATGGGCATCTTGTAAAAGGTCACTGAGATTGTCTCTATACTGCTCAGGGCAATAAATATAGTACAATGTCTAATCCCTATATCTCTGTACATAGGTGGTCACAACATTTGGATCTCGGATGATCCCTAAGGGATATTCCCTTAAGTGATCTTTAAGAGAGAACTATATTGTGAGACACCATGCTACACCCCTGGAGTCTCATAATTGATCGAAAAAGAGGAATTATTTTGATTAAAGGCCGAGGAGAGGGTAATCCTCACCACCACTCGGCAGTGCTTAATCTACAATGAATCTTGGATCTCCATTCAAATATTAAAAGGGAACTCTCTAGTAAGCCATAATGCTCCACCACTAGAGTCTCACAACTGATTTGGAAGGGAGGAATCATTCCGTTCAAAAGACAAGGACATAGTAATCATCCACTTCATATATTATAAAGTAAATCACAACATCCGAATACTAGTAAAAAATTCTGGATATCCCAGAAAAATAAATATATCACAATATATACACATTCTTACTCAACATCCCAGTCTCAAGTAGTACCTATGGGTATTGAAAATATCTGAAATTGAATGGATGTGATGCCGGATCCTAGCATAGAATGTCTAGGAATCCCAAAATATATATAAATACACCTTGCTTTAGGATCAACATCAACCAACCAGGAATCACCTCTAGTAACTCCTGAAGAATCAGAAAAACCGAGTATGAAATAAATAAAAGAGTGAGGGTGACCTGAACGCCCAACCTAAAACTACATCCAAAACCCCATGGGCTTAATAGTTCAGCATGTGTTCTTGGTTACAGCTAAACACCATCTCTACTGAAAACCGGTGTACAAATCAAGGTCAGTGAAACAACATGCACCCACTCGGTCCCTCAAGTAAAACACAAAGATGCTTCTTACATGGGATCCTCTAGGTAAACAAGTGCGAAGTCATCCTACAAAGGATTATTAGCAATGAGTAAGGGAGGAATCCTACATTATATCGTAAAATGAAGAATAATAGAGGAAACCTATAAGGGGGATCCTCTCAAAGGAAAACATGAGAGAGATCCAACAAGGGACTCCCTCGGTCATTACATATGCAAAATAATTCCTCAATAGTTCCTTGAAATCATCCTATATCATGGCCTCATAGGCCATAATGAAAAATCTCACAAAGAAAATTTCTTCAAAATCATAAGTCATTAGAGATATCTCACAACTCATCTCAAATCTATGTTCTCAACTATGTTCATCTGAACCCCTAACCAATCACCCATGCAATGTCTCACTCTTAGGTGACTACTGAACTCGATAACAAAAGGAAGAACATATAAATTTATATATAAAAACCCAAAAACCATTTTACTAAGCTCTAAATGAAAATATTATTCCACCATTGAGATCTACGTAGAAAAATGCTCATAATGGACGACTCACATGCCAATGTGGATCCCACTATTAATTTCAGTTTTTAGCACATGAAATTAGTCTCTTAGATTCTTCCTTTAATTAATGGTTTCAACTCCACTAATAGTACGTCAAACAGACACCAGACGCAGAAGATACGTCCGATTCAATAATCGCCAAATAATAATAATTAAAATATTATTATTATTTTGGGCGTTTTGTACCAATGAGCATCATTACCCACAAAAATAGTTCTCCATATGGACTTAGAATGTACTCCTAGAATCAAGGTTCTTTTGGCCACAAACAGCACACGAAACGGACCCCCGTATTCTATGTTACAAGGGTTTAACGAACCCACAATAGAAAATAGGATGGACAAAGTACAAGGCGTGTACTATGGAGTACATGGGGTGTACTTGTGTAGTATTAAATGGAACGTAAGTTAAATTACATGGAATTTAATATTAAAAAAACCCCATCCCATGTGCATTTTCACCCAGAGACATGCACATGTTCCACACCATGGCGTGTACTCCCAGTACATGGTGTGTACTCCTAAAAACCACAATTTTGTGTTTGTTTTTCACATTGGTAGACCCACATCTAGAAACTACACACCATGTACTCAGAGTACATGACGTTTACATAAGAAAACTTCTTATACCCAGATTTATAAGAACACACAGTGTGTTCCTCTAGAACACAATCTATGTAACCTGGGCTTCCTCATCAAAATCACTCAGATCGCCCGAAACCACAGTTTTCGAACCCAAAATAACAGATCGAGCCTAATGGGGACTCAATATAGCAATATAAGGATTTAATAACATAAAAGCATGTTTTTAGGTGTTATATGGAGAAAATATAATTTTACCTACCTTCGGGAGGAATCCTCAGATGGTTTGGTTGATTTCACCATACCCAGATGTTTTACGTCGACGTAGTGTGTCGAGAGCTTCGAAACGGTACCCCTCTTGACATCCATATCTCTAAAAATGTCTTTATCCAATGTATCCTATAATAAATAGTGAAGGAGGATTACATAAGATACATGTGAAAGAAGAAGGAGGATAGAATAGAAAAGGAAAAAAATGGAAAAAAAGAAAAAGGGGATCGAGTCGGCCCTGGAACCCGACTCGAGTTTATGCCTTTCCAAGTATAAACTCTCCATTCTAGACTCAACAACGAAGATAGAATCTCAATCCAATTATCCATTAAAAAGTTATCACCAAATGAACCTGTGTGAATATTTTAATATTCTGTTTAATAAGATTAAATATTAAATATTCTGTTTAAATTCCAACTGCTCATATTTCCACCAAACTCTTATCCTAGGGTCAACACACTATTCTAGGACAGACAGAGTTGTTAGAAAAACCTTCCAAGATCATCTGCTAAGGAAAATGACTATTTTACCTCTAAAAATAATTTTAATAAAAAAAATTCAAATCTTCGCTAAAAAAGAAAGTCCAATAAAATACGGGTTATCACAAACTCCCCTCCATAAACCATCTCATCCTCGATAAGCTCGAAGAAAGGACAAGCAGCCATGATCGCAACCCAAGAATCTGCACAACCAAGCTATATTGACTATCCAAAAACCACCCATATAGCATTAACAACTTCCACCTACATAAAAGACATTTAACTATGATTGATCTGGTACTCCCCAATATAAGAATACCATTATCGTCGTCTGAAAAGAAAAATATGAGCTCGAAATCCCACTCTTAATAATGAAGTTTAACTAAAGTGAGGAAAACCACCCTCAAATGGCCAGTGGTGCACTCCCAACCATGTGGATTTTCTTACACCGCTCCTAGAGATAAACTGAAAAAGGATCTGTCCTCAATAGGGATGAACATTAAGAAAGCAAAAGGAGCTTGACATAGGGCTGGATTTCTCTCAACATACTCAAGAAGAATCAAGATAGTGCATGATCATCTCTTATAGGAGTACACTAGGATTTCAACGAAGGCATGTAAAGATCCCTCTGATCAACACTAACATCTTTCCAAAACTAGAACATGATTCAAGCATCAGTCATACATCTCCCACAAAAGTTTCCCTAGAACAGAATAGACATTGACCTACAAGGGTCAGTGTTAAAACCAAGGGTCTAATGGTCTTACACCTACCCCTACAGAACTAACCTCAAAAATGGGTCACAAGGTCTAACCACCAAGCCCACAAGATCCAAACCTATGAAAATCATGTAAGATCACAATGACCAATGAGGGTAAAAATTGATACACTTTGCCTACGAGGGCCCTGATCCTCTCTGAGCATCGTTCAAAGGAACTGCTCTCTGGAGATTACAACCAAAGAAGAATAGAAGAGCTAATTTGATACTCATAGGGTATCCATATGTGGAAATAACCCAAGGAGGTTAAGTTTATAATAAAATCCTTAGTATCTATTAGAATCATACTCAGTGATCTGACTTGAAAACCATAGAATTATGAAACAACAACCAACATGGGGTTAAATAGAAAGGCATCACATGCCATTTTGTCCAACTAGGGTCACTACACCAGTTGTGCAGAAGAAATTATTCCTCAAACTCACTAAAAAATTCCACATAAAATATCCACATACACTCCCATCAAAGTAATAAGTATGTATTAGTCCACCTAAAGGTCTCAGTCATCAGTAAAAACACACTCTAGCTGGCCTATATGTTGTGAATCCTTTGTGCTTAGAATAATGCATGAGACGCCTCTTACCTTTGTCAGAAAAGAGTCAAAATCTATTGCTAGGATCTTACCAATGAAGAAGAGCCAGAGATCCATATTAAATCAAACCACCAACACACAACATGCATGTGTCTTGTGGAGAGAATAATATGCTATTGTAACATCGCAAAATCAGAACAATAGTAATATACCCTAGAAACAATGACTTCTTATCGAAACAAGTTTTCTTGACACACCAGTCAGATATCCATCACAGGTTCCAAAACATTCCTAATACTCATGAAAACCATATGAAAAATTGTAAAGACCAGGAAAATAAACTCCTCTAACACTATATTGTATCATCTCGAGTTGGAAGCCACTAAACCGGTGCTCCAAGACTGTTTACCACAAGCCCTAAAACAAGCCTCCCCATATGACAGAGGCAGCTGACTAGCAGTGGGCCTAGGGTGTGATGGTGGGGTGACTATTACCACTTTCTATAGTAAATGAACATCGGAAATAACTATGTATCATATACATGTGAAATTATACAGAGTGTAGAAGAAATAAACAACTGAAATTGAACAAGCTGTAATAGTAAAATGTTGTAAAATGCCAAAAAGCTATGAAATACAATACTACACTGATTACCCATTCCGCCGACCATATCGATACAAGTACAAAATAAAGTAAAAGTAATATTATAGGGCTCTACTAAAAACTCTGAACCAATCCCCATACCCATTCTCCAAACACTGTTGAACCATACTAGCCCAATCAATAGAACCACTCGAGTAGCTTCACTCGATCATGCAACATTAGGTCTCAGCCCTATCCTCCATGAAACTTATGACAAACATGAAAATAATACATATGGTATACACATATACCGAGGTGCATGTGTAGTGGTGAGAAATAATCTTATTAGGGAACCCTGATAAGAACCCGATAACTGTGATGCTAAAAGTGTAAGCAACAACAACGTGTTTTGCCGAGCTAGAACACATCAAAATAAGTAAACCAAACCTGCAACCACAGTCGAACTCAGGGTTTGCAATCCCTGTTAGCTGGGAAAGTGCCACCATGGATGTCCATATATATATATATGTACACATGTATAGTCCCATACCTATACACATATACATAAATATGAATATTCATGAGTATGTGAATCAAATAACAATAAACCACATCAGCAGCCAATCCTTGGGTCTGCATGCCCAATCTCCTGGATATCCTGTGCACGAGAATTGATCTAGAAATCATGCCTTACAAGCCATGTATCGTTAAGTCGATCTATGGTTCTATAATCCAATCGATATGTACCTACTTCGGCCAATTTTGGAATTATATCATTGGGTAAGCTATGTCACTATAGGGGGAAACTGATCCTAAACCTTGGTTCAACCATACTTGCCTCTAATCACAAAATAGGTTGTCATATACTGAATGTCAATCCTATAAAAAGGATACTATATACCGATGATCAATCCTGTAAAGATCAAAAAGAGGGTAATCATTATGATCATAGGCCGAGGAGAGCGTAATCATTCCCACCTGCAAAGAAATATTTCATGAAGCACATCCAAACATCCTGTAAAAGTTTATATTATTATTCTCCCTACTCCTCAAACCTATAAATATAGTCCAATGTCTATGCCCTATGTCATGGTCAGTAGGCAGTCATGATATTTTGATCTCAGATAATTCCTAAGGGGTGTTCTCTTAGGTGATTTGTAAAGAGGTAACTCCCCGGTGAGCCGCCATACTACACCCCTGGAGTCTCGTAACTGATCAAGAGAGAAAAATAATTTTTATCAAAGGAAAAGGAGAGCGTAATCATCCTGAACACTCGAGAGTACATAATCTACCATGAGTCTTGGGTCTCCATTCCCGTATAAAGAGATAACTCTCTGAGGAGCTATAATACTTCACCCTCAGAGTCTCATAACTAATTCAGAAGAGTGGAATCATTCTGTTCAAAAGTTGAGGAGACTGTAATCGCCCCATTCAAATATTATCAATTAAATTTCAACATTTGGATACCAGGAAACACTTCTGGTTTTCCCAAAAAAATATATCACAATATATACAAATTCAGGCCCAATAGCCAAGTACCACATAGTACTCTGTGTATAGAAAATAACTAAAATAACGTGGCCCAGAAGAAGGATCCTAGGATAGAAATTACAAGCATCCCAACAAAATATAGAAAGATTTCTCACATCCGAATCAATAGACACCGACTAGGAAGCACCTCTGGTAACCACTACATCATCACCAAAACCATGTTTGTTATAAAAAACTAGTGAGGATGGCCCGAACGCCCAACCCAACACTACATCCACCACCCCATGGGATTACTTGTTTGGCACGGGTCGCTCAAGTCAAACACAGCGATACATCCTACATGGGATCCTCTAGGTAAACAAGTGTGGAGGCATCCAACATGGGATTATTTGAAAAGTGTAAGGGGGGAATCCTTCACAGGATCATGAAATTAAAGACAACAGAGGAATCCTATAATAGGGATCCACTCAAAGGAAAATAGGAGAGAGATCATACAAGGGACTCCCTCAGTCAAGCACATAAGCAAAGGAATTCCTCGGTGGATCCTTGGTATCATTTGGTATCACGACCTCATAGGCCAGAAGGTCACAAATCACAAAAGAAATTTCCTAAAAATCATAGGTCACAGGAGATAGATCACATCTCATATCCTATAAAACTTCTAAACTAAGTTGGTACGAACCCCCAAAATATCATACACACCTTGTCTCACTCACAAGTGACAACTAAGCTTGATAAATAGAGGAAGAACCTCCCCATTTAGATGTAAACCCCATAAAACCATTAATATGACCCCAAATGTAAATAGGATTACACCATTGAAATCTACATAGAGAAACAATCAGAATGAACTACTACCACGCCCAAAACAACCAATCAATGAAAAATTTTCTATTCACCATAACAATCGTGAGTGGGTCCCACACATGATTTCGGTTCTTAGAAACTAAAATCAGTCTCAAAACATCCGTGTTTAATTCAGGCCTTCAACTCAAATGACAGTGCCCCCAAACAAACATCGGACGCAGAAGATATGTATGATTCAATAATCGCCAAATAATAATAATAATTTTTTTTTATTTTGGACGTTTTGTACCACTGACCATAATTACCTACAAAAAAGTTCTCCAACTGGCCTCAAAAGGTTATCCTCAAAGAGCGGATATTGTGGTCACTGAAAACACATGAAATGGACCCCTGGAATTCATGTTACAATGGGTTTAATGTTCCCCCGGACGAAAACAGGTTGGGTAATGTACATGGCATGTACTCCAGGGTACACGAGGTCTGCCTATGTAGTAGTACATGGCTTGTAAGTTACTTTACATGGAATTAACTATTCACAATATGCCATCCCATGTTATTTTTTACCTGGAAACATGCCCATGTTCCAGCACCCGGTGTGTACTCCAAGTACACAGTGTGTACTCCTTAAAACCCAATATTCTGTGTTTCTTTTCCACATTGCTGGACACATGTCCAACCACTACACGGTGTGTAATCAGAGTACATGGAATTTATATAATAAAACTTCTTCTTCAATGAATGGGAAGAACACGTGGAGTGTTCCCCAAAAACACATGCCGTGTAACCTGGGATTCCCAATGGGAAATTCATCTGATCACCTGAAACCCCCATTTTCACCCCCGAAACAACATATCATGAAACAAGGGGACACAAGAAATCAATATAAGGCTTTAGAAATGTAAATAAATTGTTTAAATAGGATATATGGTAATACATTAAAGGGTTTTCCTTTTGGCGAAAACTGCTGAAACTTCGGTTAATTTAACCAGAGATGGATGTTGCACGCCGACTCAGTGTATCGAGAACTTCGAAACGATACTCCACTTGACATCCATATATCTCTGAATCCCCCTCTCCGATTTCTCCCATTGAGAAGGACAAGGAGAATCACAGAGTATATGTGCACAATTAGGAGAAAAAATGAAGATAAAAGGAAGGAAAAAATAACAGGGAAAAAAGAAAAAGGGGCTTGGGCAGGCCCTACTGCTCGACTGGAGTTTACACTGTGCCTAAGATAAAATCCACATCCTGGACTCTACGGTGGAGGCATAATCTCAATCCAAAACTCTGCTTAAATTTTACCACCAAATGATCCTGTGTGAATAATTTAATAATTAACATAATAATATTAACTATTAAATATTCCACTAAAATTTAGGTAGCTCATATTTTCCATAAGCTCATATCCTAGGGTAGAAACCCTATTCTAGGACCAATAGAGTTGTTAGAAAAATTATCTGAGATTATATGATAGGGGAAAAGGACAATTTTAACCTTAATGGGCATCTAAAAGAAAAAAATTCAAATTTTTTCTCAAAATGACTTTTGGGAAAACACCGTTTCTTACATGTGGGGTACCTTTCTAAATCACTTTATTTATACTAAGATCTCAGAGTGTACTTTTTGGATCAAGTGATGTTTTTGGGCCATGTCATCTTGGATCAAGGGGTTTTGGTAGACCATGAGAAGATCAGTGTGGTTATGCCAAGGGAACAACCAAAAAATGTGTTTGAGATGGGAAGTTTTCCCTGGATGGTAGGCTATTACAAATGGTTCATTGGTGTATTCACACATCTAAACTATCCTATAACTACACTCCCCCAAATGGTTCATTGGTGTATTCACACATCTAAACTATCCCATGTTGATCTTTTCCAAATTTAGGAAAAGAGTACGTGGATTATTGTGATGCTTCAAGTATGGGTCTAGGGTGTGTTCTTATACAAGTTGATCGTGTGGTGGAATATGGATCTCACCAAATTCGACCACAGGAAAAGTGTTCATTGACCCACGACTAGGAGTCAGCAGTGGTGATATATGGTTTGAACACATGGAATCACTACATAATTTGGGAGAAGTTTATGGTCTATTCTGATCAAAAGATCTTAGACTATATATTCTCATAGATGGATCTGAAATTAAGGTAGCGTCATTGTATATAATATATATAGGGGTTTGAATTTGATATCGTCTATATCCTGAGAAATGGTAATGTGGTAGCTGATTCATTGACAAGGAGAGTGCTATTAGTATCTTTGAGGATGTCGAGCGATGAGTGGACTCTAATGAGGCTTTATTCCCACATGAATATGGAGACCAAAGAGCACAGTGGTGGTAATTTTTTGTATAGTGTGCAGTTTGATCATTCTTTTATAGGGCTGGTACAATAAGAGAAACATAGTTAAGTGAAGTGCCATAAATTTATGTAGTTTCTTCATGGTGGGGAGACATCCTCTGACTGATCGTTTTTCCTAAGGATATTATAAGTTTCAAGGGACAGTTTATCGTGATATTAGCTCTATAGAAGGTTGTTATGTAGGATATCCAACTGTCTTAGTGGGTCATTCACCTCTGTACAACCAATATGTTTTATGATGTTCATCGGTATTTATGGTGGCTAGGGATGATACTTGACATAGATAACTTCGTATCAAGATGCTATACTTGTCCCTAGGTGAAAGGAGTGCATCAACAACCCTCTTTATTCCTTCAAAAACTAAACATTCCCACCTGTAAGTGGGGTGATGTTGACATGGAAATCATTGTTGTCCAACCTCATACACCTTTAGGAAGGAACCCCATTTGGGTAGTGATCGACCACATAAATAAATAATCTAATTTCATTCCAATTAGAGATATAGAATATGTTTATTATCTTGGGTGGTTATATGTTCAGGTAGTGGTCATGCTTCATAGTGTACTGTATTTTTTTTTCTGGTATGGACCCCCACTTCACCTCTTGGTTTTGGGAAGTCATTCAGAGGGCATTGCAGTCACAAATTAAAATGAGTAGGGCATCCCATTCTCAATAAAATGGAAAATGGAGCAAGAGAATCAGATCCTAGAATACATGCTCCAAGCATTTGTTTTGGACTTAGGAGGTTCATGGAAAATACATTTAGGATTGGTTGAATTTTTTAATAACAACAGTTTCTAATACTCAATTCGAGTGTCTCCCTCTAAGGTGCTTTATTGTCAGCATTATTGGTTTTTATTGTGTTGGTATGAGGTAGGTCATTCATCACTTCTAGGGCTGAGCCTTATGCAAGAGACATATGAGAAGGTCACGCTGATCAGGCTATGGTTGTTAATAGCTCACAGCCAACACAAGTCTTATGTTTATCAAAGGCATTGGGAACTACTTTTTTCTATGGGAGACTGAGTATTCTTGAACGTGGCACGCCGTTTCGGTCATCATCGCATGATGAAGTATGGTAAGATGACATCGAGGTATTTCATACCTTTTAAAATCTCTAAGAAGTTTGGAAAGGTTGAATACTAGTTGAATTTACCCTCTTAGTTGATGTCGATTCATAATATGTTTCATGTCTCCCAAGAGAAGAAGTAAAACCCAGAACCATCTCATGTCTGGAATTGGGAAGATTTGGTGTTGGAGCGCAACATGTCAGTGTTTTAATAGACAGTGCAGATAGTGGATTCCCAATAGAAGTTGCTTCATGGGAAATATATTCCATTGGTCTGTGTCCTTTGGAAACATGGAAACGATAGACATGAGACTTGTGGTTGAAAATTTTGGGTCGAGTAATATTACCCATTTTTGTTTGCTTATTATGTTTTCAGTTGTCATTCCAAAGGTAGAAATCTTACATAGTGGGGAGAATAATCACATATTGTGATATATTTTTCAGGTATTTTTCTATTTTATTGTGGTTTATCATTTTTATTGGGGTTAAATTTGAAATTATGGAAGAAAATGAATGTTTTTGGGAGGGTACAACATAACACATAATCTGTGCACAACTAATAGTAGCCTTGTGCAAGACCAGCAAACCATACTGTATGGGACGATACCTAATTCATAGCTTTCGCACTTTCATTCTCTATGGACCAAGTTAACATTATAGTTATTCTATTTGGACAGACCTGTCTGCACAATTATTGAAAAGTTTTCAAAACTATGCAGACTAACTATTGGGACCCACCAGCACATTAAAAATTGCATCTTTTTCTCTCTCCTCTCAGGTTTAACCCCTTTTCCCCACATTTTTGCACCCTACATAGGGTCCCTCTCCCTAGGAACACCTATCCCTCATTCCACATCCCTTGGGACTCAATTTTGTCCTTGATATAGTGCGTCTATTCTATAAACCATTGGGATTTTATCATTCTCATTCATGGTGAGATTAATGTTTGGTGAGGGTTTCACACCGAATTTTGTGGTTTTTTCACAATCATTAGGTGGATCCGTGCATAAACACTTATTAATGAATTTATTTGGATTTTGTTGAGTTTTATAGAATGTGTTATAAGTTATAATTGTGGTTTTAATGTTGTTATTAAAGAGTTTGGTGGTGAAATTGATTCCAAAATGGGGTTTATATGCTAAAATGTTAAATTCATTAAGTGTGCCTTTGTTGAGTAAATTTGAAATGATATATATTTTGATTAACTGCATTAAAAAATTGTGTATGAGGTTAAAACTATATTTTTTAAAAGATTTTGTGTGAGTTGAATTGTGAAAAAGTAATATTGTGTGAAATGGAGACTTTGGTTTGTATTGGGCCTTGTTTGGATTATGAAATATAAATACGGTAATATATGTTTTGTGTAAAACTTGTGTGATCACACAATAGGAAAGCTGGGTAGTTAAGGGGGAGGAAAATGACCATAGGTCTAGTGATTCATAAGTGGATATGAACTAGTTTCACTTAGAGGGATTGATGTTGACCACACTAACTAAACATATTGATGAATGGAGACCACTAGAATATTGGATTCTTCTCATATCTAGTGTCTTTTTCTTGAGAAAATGGATTATTGTTGTTCCTATACCACCTTAAACTGGGACACGAGTTTATAGGGTCCCTATAGCTAGCTAACACCCATAGGGCCTATCCTGTGTTAAGTGCTCTTTGTCTATTATGCACTAACCATTGGAATACTTTGTGGCTCTTGGGATACTTCAAAAGAAAAAGGTTTTGTATTTGAAATTACCTTTCTTTAAAAGTTCCTCCATTAAAACTATTTTTCATTAAATTGTTCAAGCAATTTATTTTATTTTTTCTAATCTTTAAAATGTGTTTTTGATTATAAAATTTATACCATGGAATTCATTTTGGATGGTGTCTTACTGTGAAATATCTCACACCTTGATTACATCATTGTGTGTAAGAGGACTTGGTTATGTTTGATACAGGTAATTGTAAAGTCATTGTTGATGTTGGGTCGGGAGGTTAGTGAGTTTCTTGGGAAGTGTTGTGGAGATAGATTGAGGTAGATATTCCCCTTTATTTTGGTGGCTTCTGGCCCTTGTGTTTTGGTTTATTCTTTGTAGTATCACTCTTTTTGTATCTTGCGTCTAACTTGTGAACAAATTTTTTTGACCATGTAAGTGATTGTTTGGTAATAGTTTTTTAGCTTTGTTTATTTTAATATTATAGGTTATGTTGTAATTGTATATTTTGGTGAAATAGTTCCCACTTTCTTGTATGGATACCCAGGAACTAGAACCATCCCATGGTGATCGGGAATTCCCCTCGAGCCTTGCCAGAAACTAGGTCGGGAATTGAGATGGATGATAACCCATCTTGGTTCATGAAATAACGTCTTAGAATCATATGAAGTAAATAATAAATAAAATATTAATCTTTTAGTGATAAAAAAACAACCCCTAATTTTCTATAAAATACATTAACCTCCCAGACATGTTGAAGTATGAGTGAAAGTACTTCTACCTAAGGAAACATCACTCAAGATAGAACTCATTTATTTCATTATTCTAATAATTAATATGTATAAAATCTAATAAACCATTAAATTGAAGGTCATGTCCCAATGTAATCTATATGCAAGGTAGAATATAATAAAATCTATTATTACACAAAGAATATAACTCATTTACCTACATGTTTATAAAATAATAGAATAAATTTATCAATTTAAACTTAAACATTTATATATTCATAATTCCAAATGGATAACTATGAATAAGACCATGAATGAACAAAATAAATGGATAATTCATATATTTAAACATTAGATACACCATTTACGAACAATTAATAAATAATAAAGTTATAAACAATTTATTAGTAGTCCATGAATCAAAGAAATTTCAAAATTAGATAAATTTAAAGACAATTTATCTTCCAACAAAATTAAATCCATTACATTTTGTTTTTTATAATAATTTTATATAAAATATATATAATTTTAAATAAAATATAAAATTTTTTTATTCCAGATCAATTATGTTAAAAATTTACATAATCCAAATATCACATACTTAAGATTATTTACAGATAATCATACAAAATAACTAAAATCATTTTAGAATTCCATATAAACTATTCTAATATGAATAATTCAAATTTATATGTATGAACCATTTATAATTTAAAATTCATTCTCATTTACATATTTTCCAATTTTTTATTTTAAAAATAATTTAAAAACTGTTCATATAATATAAATATAAACATTTTATATTAAAAATTATAAGTCATGACATACAAATTATAATAATTATTTTAATATTAAAATTAAATAATACAAATATTTATTTAACAAATTTTTTTTAAAAATTTATTCAATTAACTATAATTTGTTTAATTAAATAATTTCAAACATATTTATAAATTAAATAAATATCTCAAAACACATTTTTTATTTTTTCTTAAATTTTCTTATCAATTATATAATTTAATTCACAACTATAAAATTGGGAAATATAAAGAATCTTTATTATATTACATTAATGAGAATACACATATCAATTACATGATTGAAATGTTTTTGTAAATTAAAACCTTCAAGTAATATCATTTTTAAATAAATATAGACAATGTGTCTTATGATAGCACTTATTGTCCATGTGTAACAATAAAATCTGCATTGGGGGTGGGGATGAGGAAGGAACGTTTATTTACACCTATATTTGTCTAATACAAATACTTGATGTTAAAAAACTATGAGACTGGATAGTCACAATGCAATATAATCCCATTAGTGACTAAAAATTTTATTTTATGATTGGTTCTAATATCACTTGGACAATATGATTCTCTGTTTTAATGTCGTGTGAATATTTCACACCTGCTACATCATAAAATATGATTTCCTAAGTCATAAAATAATATTTATTTAAACTATACATTTACACTCGATCATTTTATAATAAATTTTATATCGTATGGAGTGAAAAATCGTAAACCAGGATTACTTAGATTGGACTAGGATACTGGGATGTGAAGAGTCTTAGAGATAGTGGTGGAGCATCCATGAATTTTTATTAATTATAATTTTAAATTTTATAGGTTGAGTGGGACGTTAGTTGATTTATTCTGTTATGATTTTGTGTCCTTATGACTACATTCTTCCATACTATATTCTTTATTTAATGTTATGGTTTATTTATTTGGATAAATATGTAGAATTTTTAGGGATGAATTTTGGAATTTTATCCACTATTTCAAAAATTTACATGAGTTTAAAGTATCTCCCTGGTATACACATAAACCCTCATTCCTAGTCATCCACCTATGACATATGCAAATGAAAGTCTATGGTCTAGCTGAAACCACTGGTTTGGGAACTAGTTGAGTGGTATAAGGGGATGACACATTATAATGTTTTATGAAATATTTTTATTTTATTTCACTTTTAATGGAGATTGTAATCTAATTATAGTAATGTTTTATAGATTGTGATGGACCTTATAATAGTGTATCAAAAACACATTTTTTGATGGAATTTTCATGTTATAAGGTATATAGATTTATATATCATGGGTTCTGATTTTACAATTATATGATTTCACTAATTGTGACACAATTGGGTTTTGGATTTATAATCTATTGGGTATTGTATCTTGGATTATTTTTAACAGTCTAGTGTACATTTATTACTCTTATCACATATGAATGACATGATACACAAGTTGTTTCTTCATATTGATATCCTTGAAATTAGAGGGTTTACGAGTTAATGTGAGAACAAGAAAATATAAAATGTTTCCCATATACATTTTTTGTTGTATTATACTTATTTGTTCCATGATTTATTTTCTCGGGCCATCGGTCTTAATGCTTATTCATAGTGATTACATTTTATGATTTCTATTCAACAAACTTTTTAAGAGATATATTTAGATCCATAGAGGGCTGGTCATAGAATTTAGTCTCCTAGTACTTGATCCCACAAAAATGGGTTTGATTATTTACTATTTCAATGAGAACATATATGGTGTTTTCATATATATATTATTATGTGAATTTTACTAAACTAAAGAATAGGTTTCTGGAATATTCCATATGGACAATCCTGGGATGATGTAATTATTTATATATGGACATGAAAATGGTCCTTGAGGTGGTAGTCTTGTGTGTAATTTTTAGGGATGATCAACACCTAATAAATTTATTTTGGGATTTGATGTCTATTATATATCATTAAAACCCAAGAGTGGGTGTGCTGTTGTCAGAATTTCTGAATGATAATTTATAAGAAAGTAGATATGTTCAATGTTTACAGTTATCTATATAATACAAGGTTTATGATGAAGGTGGGAGAGCTTAGTGTTGTGAAGATGAAGCTTGGGGTACTACTGAGCTGAGTGGTATATGTGTGGGAAACCTAATAGATGGTATAGCTCAAGATTACAGGTGACATTAGTGATGAGGAACATGGGTACCTGATTATATTATGGAATCTATGAATGAGAGGTGCTACGAGGTATATGGTATATGCATAAGGACACCTTGAGCTTCTCTGATGTAAATCACATTGAGTGATTTGGGTATAATAGTATTTTTTAGAGTCCCTAATTGGTTGTATCCCTTTCCTTGGTGGATTTGGGTGTGATTATTTTAAAGATAATTACTTCTGAGTTTAAATGGTCAGATATGGGATGAAAAAAAGTTGGTAGATGCTTTTGGTTTATTGAAAATTCCTAAATGAATGGTGATTTTATTCTACATATTGGATTGGGTGATATGTAAATGCATTGGAAATTAAGAACAAATGTGCATCTAAATTGATGAAAACAAATTTTATAGGAGAATAATTATTTGATTATGAACATGAGCTTTGGTATGTTGGTGATGTATGACACTTAATATAGTGACTCAAATTATGTGTTTGGGTTATTTTAGAGCATACACCTATTGGTTGGATATGATCAATGTAGTACAAGATAGTTACACATGATTCCATTGAATTATTTTGAAATCCCCATATTTTAGTAAGGAAATAATATGTTAGATAACATATATGACACACCACATTGTGCTTAAATGAACAACTAAATTTTATTATTTAAATGTCACCATTATAACAAAGACATTAGAATTGTGGGTATGAACATGATTAAACAAATTATGAAAATATTTCTTACACATGTATATATATTTAATTATTTAGTGACTAATTAATTATAAATGATAATAAAACCCTTTTGAAATTAAAAGGGAATCATTTTCTAAAAAACAATTTAAATGTGCGGAAGTATGTTTTATAACAATAAAAGAAAATATGAGTATTATTATATTATATTAATGAAATATATATATATATAATATGAAATATAATTTTTGACATTCATCCAATGTGTTTTGAAGACATGATTTAAAAATAAATCGAATTTTACGCATAAAAGATGTATTTTTCATAAGGATGTTTCGTATCCTTTTGAAAGAACACTTATATTAAAAATAAATTTTGAAAAAATAATCTTCATTTATTTGATATTAATTTCACTATTATGTTACAGTGAATTTTAGTAATTTTTCGTATAAGTTTAATTTTTCTAATATATAATGAAATATAGTGCATTTTAATTGAAAACTGGGTTTTCATCTAAATAATTGGTACCTTTAAATTAAATTTAATATTTTATTTAAAGAAACATTAGATTAATTAGTAACCTCTTAATACAATTTAAGTCATTATAATAATTTTCAATTTTATTTTTGATACAAAAACATTACAAACTTTTGAAAATTTTCACTTTAAAAACTCAATTTTGCATCCCATCTATGAGATTAATTTTAAATTAATTTTGGCTAATTTAGAGTTTTGAGTTTTCAAAAATATATTTAATATTTTGAATCATATGGTTAAATGTTTGTATATATATGTTTTATATTTTTTGATAATATTAATGGTAAATTTTTTTTTATTTCCATGGTCCAAAATAAATTGGGCAATTAATCATAAAAATAATATTATAAATATGATTAAATTACTTTAAAACATGTCAAAATAGTAATTTATATGTAATATTTAGACAAAATAATCCATGTTTCAAATTTATGACCTCTTGGAGACACTATTATGGCATTAATTACCTTATCAAATTTTAAATTAATGAATGATCAAAGATATTATACTAAGGTTTTCAAGTAATATAAAATTTATAATATATGGTTATGTAGAATATATCGTTGACTGAAAGTAGTCACTATAAATATAAAATAATTGTCTTCATGCTGATATTTTTTTAATATTTTTATTATTTTCCTCAGTCAAGCACATAATCAAAGGCATTCCTCGGTGGATCATTGGTAGTATTTGGTCTCACAACCTCATAGTCCAGAAGGTCACAACTCACAAATGAAATTTCCTCAAAATCATAGGTCACAGGAGATAGATCACAACTCCTCTCATATAAAACATCTAAACTAAGTTGGTACGAACCCCCAACCTTTCATACATGCCTTTTCTCACTCTCAGGTGACAAAATAAGCTCGATAACCAGAGGAAAAACCTCCCCATTTAGATATAAACCCCGAAAAAATCATTTATATGACCCCCAAATATCAATAGTATTCCGCCATTGAAATATACATAGACAAATGATTAGAATGAACTACTACAAGTCCCAAAATAGACCATCACTAAAAAATGTTCTATTCAACATAACAATCATGGGTGGTTGCCACACCTGATTTCAGTTCATAGAAACTGAAATGAGTCTCTAAACATCCACGTTTAATTCAGGCTTGCAACTCCAATGACAGTTCCCCAAACAAACTTCGGACGTAGAAGATGTGTCCGATTCAATAATCTCCAAATAAAAATAATGCAAATATTATTTTTATTTTTGACGTTTTGTACCACTGACCATCATTACACATAGAAAATTTCTCCAACTTGCCTCAAAAGGTCATCCTAAAAGCATGGATCTTGTGTCCACTGATGACACATGAAATGGACCCCTGGAATTCATGTTACAAGGGGTTTAAATACCCACGGACAAAAAACAGGTTGGGAAAAGTACATGGCATGTACTCCGGAGTACACGGGGTCTGGCTGTACAGTAGTACATGGCTTGTATGTTATTGTACAAGACATTAAATGTTCACAATATACCATCCCATGTTGTTTTTTACCTGGACACATTCCCATGTGCCATCACCCGGCGTGTACTTCAAGTACACAGTGTGTACTCCTTAAAACCCTCTATTCCGTGTTTGTTTTTCACATAGCTAGACACACGGACAACCACTACATAGTGTGTAATCAGAGTACATAGAATGTACATAAGAAAAATTCTTCTTCACTGAATGGGAAAACACATGGCGTGTTCCCCGGGAACACACGCCATGTAACCGGGAATTCCCAATGGGAAATCCCTCAGATCACCCCAAACCCCCATTTTCAACCTCGAAACAACATATCAAGAAACAAGGGGACACAATAAATAAATATAAGGCTTCTTAAATTTAAAAAAATGTTTAAAATAGATATATGGTAATACATTAAAGGCTCTACCTTTGGGAGAAAACTGTTGAATCTATGGTTAATTTAACTAAAGACAGATGTCGCACGCCCACTCAACGTGTCAAGAGCTTCGAAACGGTACTCCTCTTGAATTACATCTATATCCGAATCCCCCTCTCCAATTTCTCCTATTGGTAAGGCCAAGGAGAAGCACATAGTAGATGTGCACAATAAGGAGGCAAAAGAAAGATAAAATGAAGGAAAAAAGAAAATGGAAAAAAAAGAAAAAGGGGCTTGGGCAGGCCCCAGTGCTCGAATATAGTTTACGCCTTACCAAAGATAAAATCCCCATTTTGGACTCTATAGTGGAGACATAATCTCAATCCAATACTCTGGATAAATTTTACCACCAAATGAACCTGTGTGAATAATTTATTATATAACATAATAATATTAAATATTAAATATTCCTCTAAAATTTGAGTTGCTCAGATTTTCCATAAGCTCATATCCTAGGGTAAAAATTCTATTCTAGGACCAATAGAGTTGTAGAAAAATTATCTGAGATTATATGATAAGGGAAAAGGACCATTTTAACCCTCATAGGCATCTGAAATAAAAATTTTTAGATTTCTAATCAAAATGACTTTTGGGAAAACACAAGTTCTTACATATGGGGTACCTTTCTAGATCATTGTCTTTATACTAAGATCTCAAAGTTTTATTTTTAAAACAAGTGATGTTTTTGGGCCATTTCATCTTGGAGCAAGTGGTTTTTTAGACCATGAGAAGATCAGTGTTGTTATTCCATGGGAACAACCAGAAAATGTGTTTGAGATAGGATGTTTTCCCTTGATGGTAGGGTATTACAGGCGGTTCGTTGGTGTTTTCACACTTCTAAACTATCCTATAACTGCACTCCCCCAAAAGGAGTTAATGTTTTAATGGATTATTTAATGTCATCCATCTTTTGAGGAGCTATCTTAGTAGTTGAATACCACACCCATGTTGATCTTTTCCATAATTAGTAAAAGGTTATGTCGTTTACTGAGACGCTTTAAGTATGGGTCTAGGGTGTGTTCTTATACAAGATTATCGTGTGGTGGAATATGGATCTCACCAACTTCGACCACATGAAAAGAGTTCCTTGACCCATGAGTTAGAGTCAGCAGTGGTGATATATGGTTTGAACACACGACGTCACTACCTCTTTAGGGAGAAGATTGTGGTCTATTCTAATCAAAAGAGCTTGGCCTATATATTCTCATTGAAGGATCTGAAATTGAGGTAGCGTCGTTGTATAGAATATATATAGGGTTTTTAATTTGATATTGTCTATATCATGAGAAAGGGTAATGTGGTATCTGATGCCTTAACAGGGAAAGTTTCAGTACTATCTTTGGGGTAGTCAAGCAATGAGTGTAATCTAATGAGGCTTTTTTCACATATGAATATGGAGACCAAAGACCACAGTGGTGGTAATTTTTTTCTAGTTTGTAGTTGGATCGTTCTTTTATAGATTTGGTACAATAATAGAAACATAGTGAAGTGAAGAGCCAGAAATTTATGTAGTTAATTAATGGTGGGGAGACATCCCTTGACTGATCGTTTTCTCCTAAGGATATTATGAGTTTCATGGGACATTTTATGGTGCTATTAGCTCTATAGAAGGTGGTTATGCAGGATATCCAACTGCCTTGGTGGGTCATTCACCTTGGTACAACCAATATGTTTTATGAAGTTCATCAGTATTTATGGTGGCTAGGGATGAGACTGGATGTAGATAACTTCATATCAAGATGCTATACTTGTCACTAGGTGAAAAGAGTGCATCAGCGAACCTCTTTCTTCCTTCAAAAAATAAAAATTCCCACCTGGAAGTGGGATGATGTTTACATCGTCATCATTGTTGTCATACCTCATACACATTGAGGAAGGAACCCCATTTGGGTAGTGATCGACCGCATGACTAAATCATCTAATTTCATTCCAATTAGAAATATGGAAAATATTGATTATCTGGGGTGGTTATATGTTCAGGAAGTGGTTATGCATCATGGTTTATTGTCAACAATTGTTTCTGATATGGACCCCAACTTCATCTCTTGTTTTTGGGAAGTCCTTCATAGGGAATTACGGTCACAAATTAAAATTAGTAGGGTATACCATCCTCAATCAAATGGCCAAATGGAGTAAGCAAATCAGGTCCTAGAATACATTCTCTAGGCATGTTTGTTGGACTTAAGAGGTTCATGGAAAATAAATTTAGGATTGGTAGAATTTTTTAATAACAACAGTTTCCAATACTCTATTTGAATGGATCCCTCTAAGGTGCATTATGGTCAGAGTTATCGGTTTTTGTTGTGTTGGGATGAGGTAGGTGATACCTAACTTCTAGGGCTGAGCCTTATGCAAGATACATATGAGAAGGTCACACTGATCCAACAATGATTGTTAATATCTCATAGCCACCACAACTATTATTATTATCAGAGGCATTGGGATCTAGTTTTTTCTATGGGATACTGAGTATTCTTGAATGTTGCACCCTGTTTGGGTCATCCTCTCATGGCGAAGTATGGTAAGATGACGTCGAGGTATGTCATACCTTTTAAAATCTCTGAGAATTTTAGAAAGGTAGAATACTATTTGGATTTACCCTTTTTGTTGATATCGATTCATAATATGTTTCATGTTTCCCAAGAGAAGAAGTAAAACCCAGAACCATCTCATGTCCTAAATTGGGAAGAGCTGGAGTTGGAGCACAACATGTCAGTTCTTTAATGGACAATGCAGATAGTGGATTCCCAATAGAAGGTGCTTCATGGGAAATATATTCCATTGGACCGTGTCCTTTGGAAACATGGAAAGGATACACATGAGACTTGTGGATACAAATTTTGGGTCGAGTAAGATTACCCATTATTGTTTGCATATTATGTTTTGAGTTATCGTTCCAATGGAAGAAAGATTCCATTGTGGGGAGAATAATCACATCTTGGGTAATATGTTTCTGGTATTAACCTATTTTATTTGGGTTTATCTTTTTTCCTTGGTGTTTAATTTGAAATTATTGAAGAAAATGGATATTTTTGGGAGGGCACAACACAACACATAGTCTGCGCTAGACTAGTAGTAGCATGGTGCAAGACCAGCAAACCATGCGGTAAGAGACGATACCTAATGCATAGCTTTCACACTATCGTTCTCTATGGCCTAGGCTACCATTATAGTTCTTCTATTTGAACAGAAATGTCTGCACAGATATTGAAAATTTTCCGAAACTATGCAGACTAACTGTTGGGACCTACTAGCACATTAAAAATTGAATCTTTTTTTCTCTCCTCTCAGGTTTAACCCCTTTTCCCCACATTTTTGTAGCCTACATAGGGTCCCTCACCCTAGGAACACATATCCCTCATTCCACATCCATTGGGAATCAATTCATGTGCAAGATTTAGTGTATTTATTCTATTAACCTTTGGGATTTTACCATTCTCATTCAAGGTGAGATTAAGGTGCGGTGAGGTTTTCCCACTGAATTTTGGGGTTTTTCCTCAATCGTTAGGTGGATTGGTGCTTAAACATTTCTTGATGAATTTATTTGTATTTTTTTGAGTTCTATAGAATGTTTAATAAGTTATAATTGTGTATTGAATGTAGTTATAACAGGGTTTGGTGGTGAAATTGATTCTCAAATTGGTTTTATATGCTAAACTGTTAAATTCATTAAGTGTGCCTTTGTTATGTAAATTTGAAATGATATATAAATTGAGTAACTACATTAAAAAATTGTGTATTAGGTAAAAACTTTATTTTTTATAAGATTATGTGTGAGTTGAATTGTGAAAGGTGATTATTGTGTGAAACAGAGACTTTGGTTTGTGTTGGCCCTTATTTGGATTATGAAATATAAATATGGTAATATATATTTTGTTTAAAACTTATATGATCACACAATAAGAAACCTGGGTAGTTAGGAGGGTGGAAAATGACCAGATGGATAGTGATTCATAAGTGGCTATGATCTCATTTCACATAGAGGGATTGACGTTGACCACACTAACTAAATATACTGATGAATATAGACCACTATAATATTGGATTCTTCTCATATATAGTGGATTATTATTAAAAACATGGATTATTGTTGTTCCTATACCACCTTTAACTGGGATGCGAGGTTATAGGGTCCCTATAGCTAGATAACACCCATAGGGCCTCTCTTGTGTTAAGTGCTCTTGGTCCATTATGCACTAACCATTGGAATAATTTGTGGCTCTTGGGATACTTAAAAAGAAAAAGGTGTTGTATTTGATATTATATTTCATTAAAATTTCCTCCTTTAAAACTATTTCCCATTAAATTGCTCTAGAGATTTATATTATTTTTTATAATCTTACAAATGTATTTTTCATTATAACATTTATACCATGGAATCCATTTTTGATGGTGTCTTATTGAGAAATATCTCACACCTTGATTAAATATTTATGTGTAAGAAGACATGGTTATGTTTGATACAGGTAAGTGTAAAGTCATTGTTAAAGGTGGGTCGGGAGGTTAGTGAGTTTCTTGGGAAGTGTTGTTAAGACAGATTGAGGGAGACATTCCCCTTTATTTTGGTGGTTTCTAGCCCTTTTGTTTTTGTTTATTTTTTTTAGTATCCACCTTTATGTTTTTTGCATATTACTCGTAAATAAAAAATTGTAGACCATGTAATGGATTATTTGGTAATGTTTTTTGAGACTTGTTTATTTTAATATTATAGGTTATGTTGTTCTTGTATCTTTTGGTGAAATAGTTCCCACTTTCTTGTATAGATACCGAGTAACTTGATCCATCCCATGGGGATCGAGAATTCCCCTCGGGCCTTTCCACAGACTAGGTCGAGCATTGAGATGGATGATAATCCATCTTGGTTCGTGACATAAAGTCTTTGGATCATATAAACTAAATAAGAAATAAAATATTAATCTTGGAGTGATAAATAACCAACCCATACTTTTCTAAAAAATACATTAACCTGATAGACTTGTTGAAGTATGAGTGAAAGTACTTCTACCTAAGGAAACATCACTCAAGATAGAACTCACTTATTTTATTATTCTAATAATTAATATGTATAAACTCTAATAAACCATTAAATTTAAGGTCATGTCCCAATATAATCTATATACAAGGTAGAATATAACAAAATCTATTATCACACATAGAATATAACTCATTTACCTGCATGTTTATAAAATACTAGAATAAATTTATCAATTAAAACTTAAACATTTATATATTCATAATTCCAAACAGATAATTATGAATAAAATCATGAATAAACTAAATAAATGGATAATTCATATATTTAAACATTAAATACAACATTTACAAACAATTAAAAAATAAATAATTTATAAACAATTTATTATTAGTCTATGAAGTAAAGAAAATTCATAATTAGATAAATTTAAAAACAATTTATTTCCCAAAAAATTAACTCCATTACATTTTTATTTTTATAATTATTTGATGTAAAATATATATGATGTTTAATAAAATATAAACAATTTTTTATTAGAGTTCAATAATGTTCAAAATTTACATAATCCAAATATCACATACATAAGATTATTTACAGTTTAATCATACAAAATAACTAAAATCCTTTTGGTATTTTATATTAACTATTCTAATATGAATATTTCAAATTTAGAATTATGACCCCTTTATAATTTAAAATGCATTCTCATTTATATTTTTCCAATTTTTTTTTAAAATAATTTACAAACTATCCATATAATATAAATATGATCATTTTATATTATAAATTATAAGGCATGACATATAAATTATAATAATTAGTTTAATATTAAAATTAAATAATAAAAATATTTATTTAGCAATTGTTTTGTAAAAATTTAATTAATTAACTTTAATTTGTCTAATTAAAGAATTCCGAACATATTTATAAATTAAATAAATACCCCAAAACACATTTTTTATTTTTTCTTAAATTTTCCTGTCAATTATAGATTTTAATTCACAACTAAAAAATTAGGAAATATAATGAATTTTTATTATATTACATTAATAAGAATAAAAATATCATATTACATGATTGGAATGTTTTTGTATATTAAAACCTTCATGTAATATCAATTTTAAATAAATATAGACAATATGTCTTATGATATCACTTATTGTCCTTGTGTAACAATCACTACTAGATTTTTTAGTTTCGGCACCTATGGTAGCGGGCGACCGCTATTGGCGGTCGCTACTGATACTATTAGCGACCGCCAAAAGCGGTCGCTAAAACCGAAATGAAATGGCGGGATTTTTCTCGCCCCCCGCACTATCTTCTTCGATTACTCGCTGCAACAGCGGTCGCCCCTCCTGCCGCCGCACCGCCACCACTGGTCACCTCCGTCGCCGCCACCCCCGTCGACTCCCGTCTCCCCTACCAATGCTACCAGAAAACCATTCTCGGGGTCCCGCAACCACAGGTCACCCCCGTCACCGCCACCCCGTCGCCTCCCACACCTCCGGCCGCCGTGGTTCCTCCATGGCCGTCGACCCAAGCTCGGGGTAACCTCCAACATGCCGCGCGTGCGCCCCAGTACAATCGGCACCAAATTTTCGTCGATTTTTGAAGAGAGTATTAGCGACCGCCAATGGCGGTCGCTATTGATTAATAGCGACGGCGCAACTGCGCCCGCCAAAAGCGGTCGCAGGGCGGTCGCTAAAGGGCATTAGCGACCGCTTTTGGCGGTCGCTAATGCCCACATTTCTAGTAGTGAATAAAATCTGGATTGGGGGTGGGGTTGAGTAAGGAAAATTTAATTACACCTATATATGTCTAACCCAAACCCTTGGTGTTAAAAAAATGTGAGTCTGGATAGTCATAGTGTAATATAATCCCATCAGTGTCTAAAAATTTTATTTTATGATTGGTTCTAATATCAATTGGGCTATATGATGCTCTGTTTTAATGTCGTGTGAATAGTTCACACATGCGACATCATAAAATATAATTTATTAAGTCCCACAATACTATTAATTTAAACAAATACATTTACACTAGATCATTTTTCAATAAATAATATATCGTATGGAGTGGAAAATCGTAAAGAGGGATTACTCAGATTAGACTAGGATACTGGTATGTGATGAGTCTTAAGGATAGTGGTGGAGCATCCTTGGATTATTATTATTTACAATTTTAAATTTTATATGTTGAGTGGGAAGTTATTTGATGTATTCTGTTATGATTTTGAGTCCTTATGACTATATGCTTCCATACTACATTCTTTATTTAATTTTATGTTTTATTTATTTTGATAAATATGTAGAATTTTTAGGGATTATTATTGGAATTTTATCCACTATTACAAAATTTTATATGAGTTTAAAGTATCTATCTGGTATACACATAAAACCTCATTCCTATTCGTCCACCTATGACATATGCAAAATAAATTCTATAGTCTAGCCACAACCACTGGTTTGGGAACTAGTTGAGTGGTACATGGGGATGAGACATTACAAAGTTGTATGAAATATTTTTATTTTATTTCACTTTTATTGGAGATGGTAATCTATTAATTGTAATGTTTCTTGACATTGTGATGAACCTTATACTAGTTCATCAAAAACACATTTTTTGATGGAATTTTCATGTTATAAATAATATAGACTTATATATCAGGGGTTCTGCTTTTACAATTATATGATTTCACTAATTGTGACACAATTGGGTTTTGGATTTATAATCTGTTGGGTATTGTATATTGGATTATTATTTAACAATCTAGTGTACATGTACTACTCTTATCACATATGAATGAAATGATACATTTGTTCTTTCTTCTGATTGATTTCCTTGAAATTAGAGTGTTTACAAGTTAAATGTGAGAACAAGATAATATAAAATGTTTCCCATATATTTTTTGTGGTATTATACTTAGTTATTCCATGATTTATTTTCTCGGTCCGACAGTCTTAATTATTATTCATACGGATTACATTTTATGATTTCTATTCAATAAATTTTGTAAGAGATATATTTATATCCATATAGGGTTGGTCATAGAATTTATTCCCCTAGTAATTAATCCCATAAAAATGGGTTTGATTATTTATGTTTCAACGAGAACTTATATGTTGTTTTCACATATATATTATTATATGAATTTTACTCAACTACTGATTAGGTTTATGGAATATTCCATATTGACAATCCTGGGATGACATGATTATTTATATATGGATATGACAATGGTCCTTGAGGTGGTAGCCTTTGGTGAAATTTGGTGGGATAATCAACACATAATAAATTGATTTTGGAATTTGATGTCTATTATATATCTTAAAAACCCAAGATTGGGTTTGTCGGTGTCATAATTTCTGAATGATAATTTATGAGAAAGTAGATATGTTCATTGTATGTAGTGATCTATATAAGACATGGTTTATGATGCAGGTTGGAGAGCTTAGTGTTGTTAAGATGAAGGTTGGGGTACTGCTGAGCTGAGTGGTATATGTGTGGGAAACCTAATTGATGGTATAACTCATGATTACAGTTGAAATTAGTGATGAGGAACATGGGTACATGATTATATTATGGAATCAATGAATGAGAGGTGCTATGAGGTATATGGTATATGCATAACGACACCTTGAGCTTCTCTGATGTAAATAAAATTGAGTGATTTGGGTATAATGGTATGTTTTAGAGTCCCTGATTGGTTGTATCCCAATCCTTGGTGGATTTGGTGTGATTATTTTTAAGATAATTATTTTTGAGTCTAGATGGTCTGATATGGGATGAAAAAAAGTTGGTAGATGCTTTGGGTTTATTGAAAATTCCTGAATAGATGTATATTTTATTGTATATATTTGATTGGGTGATATGTCGATGCATTGTAAATTAAGAACAAAGGTTGTCCTGCATTGATGAAACAAACATGTGATAGGAGAATAATTATTTTATTTTGAACATGAGGTCAGGTATGTTGGTGACGTCTGATACATATGATAGTGACTCGAATTATGTGTTTGGGTTATTTTAGAAAATACACCGATTGGTTAGATATGATCAATGTAATATTATATAGTTACACATGATTCCATTGAATTATTTTGAAATCCCTATATTTTAATCCGGAAATAATATGTTAGATAGTATATATGACACAACACATTGTGCTTAAATGAATAACTAAATTTTATTTTTTAAATGTCACCATTATAACCAAAACAATAGAATTGTGGGTATGAACATGATTAACAAAATTATGAAAATATTGTTTACACATTTATTTATATTTAATTCATTGGTGACTAATTAATTATAATGAAAAATAAAACCCTTTTGAAATTAAAAGGGGATCATTTTCTAAAAAATAATTTAAAAGTTCAGAAGTGAGTTTTACAATAATAAAAGAAAATATTATTATTATTATATTATATTAATATATATATATATAATATGAAATATAATTTTTTACATTCATCCAATGTTTTTTGAAGACATGATTTAAAAATAAATCGAATTTTACACATAAAAGATGTATTTTTCATAAGGATGTTTCGTATCCTTTTGAAAGAACACTTATATTAAAACTAAACTTTGAAAAAATAATATTCATTTATTAGATATTAATTTAGCAATTATGTTATAGTGATTTTTAGGTATTTTTCATATAAGTTTAATTTTACTAATACATATTGAAAAATAGTGCATTTTAATCGAAAACTGGGATTTTATCTAAATAATTGGTTCCATTAAATTAAATTTAAAATTTTATTTATATTAAAATTAGATTAATTAGTAACCTATTATTCCAATTTAAGTCATTATAATCATTCCCATTTTTATTTTTTAAATAAAAACATTACAAACTCTTGAACATTTTCACTTTAAAAACTCAATTTCACATCACATCTATGCTATTAATTTATAATTAATTTTGTCTAATTTGGAGTTTTGAGTTTTGAAAAATATATATAATATTTTGAATCATATGGTTAAATGTTTTTATATATATGTCTTTTATTTTTTGATAATATTAATAGAAAAAAACATTTTTATTACAATGGTCAAGGATTAATTCGGTAATTAATCATAATAATAAAATTATAAATATTATTAAATCACTTTAAAACATGTCAAAATATTAATTTATATGTAATATTCATACAAAATGATCCATGTTTCAAAGTTATGACCTCTTGGAGCCACTATTATGGCATTAATGCCCTTATCAAATTTTAAATTATTGAAAGACCAAAAATATTATACTAATGTTTTCAAGAAATATAAAATTTATAATATATGGTTATTTAAAATATTTCATTGACTAGAAGTAGTCAATGTAAATATAAAATACCTGTCTTTATGCTGATATTTTTTTTAATATTTTTAAGGTATTAAAAATTTCTTTAAGGGCTTTCACAAGGGTGAGGCTATAATTATTTGATTAAAGGAAATATAAAATAAATTACATTAAAAATATTAAAATAAATAATATCATTTATAATTAATGTAATTATTTTTTTTAAAAATGACCTTGATAGGTTATTGATGTATTATAATATTTTTTTCAAAGTTATCTTATTGTATTGATTATTTTAAATGTCAAGGTAATTAATAATGTCGAATTGACATTAATGATATTTTAAAATACATAATATATTATTGACTGATATGAAATTTATAAAAATATTAAATTAAGAGAAATTATTTTTAAAAGGTTTAAAATTTCATCCGAGATCCATTAATTATTATTTTAGAATTTTTTAGTAACTATATAAACCCTTAAATAGTAAAAATAAATATTTACATGATAAGAATTAAAGGGATTAAATAAGGGTTAAACCCCAAAGATAATGATATTAAAAAAAGTAAAAATGTGTCTTATTTTAATTGAATGGATTTATTTCAACACATAAAAATTATGTATTCTAAATAAATCAATTTGGATCTATTTTTTGAAACTTAATTTATATTTATTTAATATTTTGATAAATTCCAAGAGTTCCCCCAAACATTTTTAAAAAGGTGCATCTTATTCTCTTTTTATAATAATCGATATCTTATTTGGTTTATATAATATCTGACCAAATTCCATTTAATAAATTCTATGCACCTTATTTTAGGCGTAAAAATCACTTTATATGTATTAATGTGTTAATCATTAGAGATTTTCAAAAAAAGAGGTATCATTTTTAGTCAAGTATTTCCGATTTATTTCATCTTACAACATGTTAAAATCTTATAAAACCATGATAGAATAATAAATAAATTATTCGACATATACTGAAATTTTATTATGTTTATTTCATAACCCTTATTCATATCGTTTTCTATCAAATGTGTATATAATTAATCTTCCATGAGTATGATGAAATATAGCCTCGCAAACTGATGATATTCTTTTACCATCACTAACTATAAAAAATTGTTATAATGAAAAAATTAACTTTAATATATGAAATTACTGACATATATATCATTATAAAAAATTAATCAATCCTTTAAATTTTTATAATTACATACATGGAAAAGATTATAACATCGTTTGTGCCTACATCTAAATTATCACCTCTACAAAGTGTTGAGATTTAGTTTTTATTAACAAATCCCATGGATGATATATATAAGTATATATATAATTTTGATATGATATTTATTATATTATTATGATTATTTATTTATAAATTTATACATATCTTATTTTCATAATGGTCATTGAAAAATGAAATTGTTACTCAAGTTCATGTATGACTTACTATCTCCATGATTATAACATGGTTAATTTTTCATATATATATTTAATTAAAGGAATAAATAGTGAAATTTATGTATAAAAATAATATATTTATTCAATATTATTATTATTTTGGATATGATGTACCAATGAACCCTTTTACTATAGAAATTTTTAGACTCATGTACCAAATATCATGAAAACATCTAACATGGACATAAATAAATAAGTAATTCTTATAACATGGTAATAATTGATGTCAAATGACTAATAAATTGGTAAAAATTTATAAATAAAGTTTTAATTAGAATAGGTCTATTTTTTACAAAGATAAACAATCTATGTGATGAGTTAAAATCAAGGTAAGGGAATTTTTTAAATTTTCATTCGTTGAGAAATATTTTGATGTTATAAACCTATATTATTTTATGAGGTGTATATAAATATTCATTAAAATGATATATTATGAATTTATATATCCTAATCATATTCAATGTTTTTTATAAATGTTACAATTTGAAGTGGTATATGAATTGAATGATTACTAAGTATTTATGGATATCTTAACTCAATTTCAATTCATTGGGTTAGAATTTTAATTATTTTATTATGTCATGAAAAAAATACTCTTTGAAATTAATTTTGGTTATCATATATTATATTTAATATTTTTTTTTGATTTACAGTGAATAAAAAAAATCTATTCATTTGATTAATTCTCACTTCAACGATATGATCTCTGGAATCAGATCCTTAACTAAAAATTCATTTGAAATGTTTTAAAGATTTATTCTTAGAAATATATATATTTCATGTACATTTTTTTAAAATTTATTTTTTGAGTGTATTTATATGGACATTGAGGTTTTCAATTTCGAATATTCTGATTTATCTCAATTTGTTTTAAAAAGGGATCTTTTTCTGGTTTTACGCAAGGGAGTTTATTTTAAAACCCTTATTTTAAAATTACACTTTCAACTATTTTTATAAATGTAAAAATAAAATGTTATCATTTATAAGTTCATGCTTTTTTTAAAATGGTATGTGATTTCAAAATGGAAAAGATATTTTACTCAATAATTATTCTTTTATGAAATCATTATGTGTTTTGCTTATGTTTTTTTTCTTGGGAAATGATTATGATGATGGGTGGTTTTGTTATAATGTAAGGGAAAGTGGGACCATTATAGTTATACAATGTAATGTGTATTGGTTTGGAGTTAACTGATTAGGATTCTCCTTATATATTATTGGAATATACTATGGTGTATATTCTATATGTAACTATTATGGTTACTACCTATCTAGAAAAGTGAGCTATAGTATATGTCAGAGAGATATGAAGATGAATCCACTTGTTAAATTTACGATTTATTGATTCTAATGATCTTAAATATTTTCTTTTAGAAGAAACTATGTTTGTTTCTCTTGTAATAATGATTTGTTTATTTTTTCAAAGAACATTAAATGGGGTTTCATGTTTTTCAATAGAATAAGGATTTCCTTTCTTTATGTCCACCACTGATTTTTTTTCATATACTGTGTTCTATGTTTTCTATCACTTGTTTTAATGATTGGTAAGGAAAATGAAGATGAAATGATTAAAGTATTTAAGTTGTTACCTAAAAATAGCTCATGTTTTTTAGAAGGGGGTTCATTTGTTGTAAAAATGGATACTGAGTATATGTGTCCACTTGTAATGTATGGGTTTAGTATTTATGTGTTTATCCAAATAATTTAAAATTATAAACATAAAATATATTTGGGAAAATAGAAAAGAAATTCTAGTCTGAAGTCACAAGAGTTTGTGATATTTAAGGCTAAGTCTATACAATTGTAATTAGTGAAAAGTTTAGATAACTTTGGGGATTAAGATCTATTCTTATGCCTTATGGATATTATCATTGGTTTATAGTTTTCATGATTATTTTTATTTTAGTATCTTATAAAATCCATTATAGGAATTAGGATATGAAATTTTAAGGTGAAAAACAATATTTTTGGAGAAATTATTTTTTGAGTTAATAGTGGGAAATAACCTTTTGGGATGAAAAATGAAGTTATGATTTATCCTTTGAGGTTAGAATATATCAATTTTTTAGGATTTTATCGTATTTGGGGGATTTTTATAGGAAATATATAGTTTTATAAAATATGAAACATACATTTTATGCAAAAACTCATCACGTCTGGAAAGGATATGAGAATTAAACCCACAAACAAAGGGTGACAAGTGTTTTTCACCTACCACTTACCTATATGATTTCCTCACTTGTTGGAAATTGTTTTTTATTTAATATATCTGATGGTTAAAGTTTATGTGGGTTTCGGGAACATATGTTTTATGAAATAGATAAACATGGGATTGGAATAGGATTCAGCGATTAATTTATTAATGTAATTTCAGAAGATATAAAAAAATCTACGAAAAAAATAATCACATCACTCAAAAATTGTGTCAGTAAAGGTAAATTAATATTCAACTGTAACAACAAAATAACAAAAATCCCACCACATGTAGTTGGTTTCTCCCCCTTTCATTGGATAGTTACTCCCTTTCACATGCTCATAACCATGGAATGACTCTTCCAAGTCTGATGCCTACATATCCCAAAGGTTATGGAAGGAGAAGAATAAAATAAAACTTCTCTCACACCATTTTTTAATATCTCGTCTGAGGTTCCACAAACTGGTGCCTTGAACCATTCAGTTATATGACCTTAGGCGCTTCTCCCAATATTCCTAAGGATGGTAACTAGTAGCAGGGGTCTAATATCCGACATGGGGAGACTATACTATCATTTTTTTCAATATTAGTTTAAAGCACCAGTTAAAAATAATAAAATAATAACTAAATGACATATAATGAGAAGAAAGAGATTAAAAGGATCATAAGATGACCAAAACTAGAGATACAAGATCCAAACAAAACATTAAATATGTCATGATAATATGTGTTCCAAGTGTCAAATTCAACATACAAGTAAAGACACTGAAACCACCCATGCAGGTCTCGAAACATTTTTATTTCCTAAATCCATGCTGCATCCCAAAAAGCCATATTTCATAGGTCCTTTTCCTTTATTACTATCATAAAACCCAATATATATTCGGGTATTGATCAGGCACCCCAAGTAATATGTGAGTACCAATCAGTAGACCACCACCAATGATGTCTAAAAAAAATCTAGTATATTAAATTTTATCAAGTTGTATAAATAAACAAGTACAATGCATAATTAAATAGTTATCATATTATCTAATAATATTTATTTATCCACATAAACCTTTTGGTTCTTAATAACACTCGTATTCCAATACCTTATTTTCCCATTCTAGATTTTAAAAAATTTAAAATTATCAATTCACAATTCATTAATCAAATGGTCTTTCATTATTAATTTCATTTCAATTCATTTTATATCTAATTTAAATGATACTCTAATTCTAATAGTTTTTTTCTTTGTCATCATGCCCATGACCCTGTGGGATTTTGAAATGGCACAAGATTCCCCACACATGTTTATCACTATGGGAATAAGGAACAGCAGATCATGCCATGCTCTAGTGGGCTTTGAAAATAACAGATCAAGCATTAAACACGTTTCATTAAATAGTTCATCACAGTGGGATTCCGAAAAAGTAGACCTTGTCCCACTCACGTGGGATTTGGAAATAGTAGACTGTGTCCCACACATATCACATTTTGCTCTATATCAAAAGCATATCAATATCATATGTTTTAATATTTTTTACATCAACCAAAATGAATCAACAGTAATCCTATTATCATAATTACCCATTGTAATCTTCCATTAATTATTAAATAAAACAATTAATCTATGTTAATTAATAAATTCAACAATAAATTCTTCAAGTCAATTAACTTTAATTAATTCATAAATTAATTAATCATATTTATTCATTATTTAATTCCAAAATTATGTAGTGACATAAATTACTCTCATTAATGCAATGATTAACTCACCACACAAATTCCTCTAGTTAATTCAACAGTTAACTAGTAACACTAATAATATCAATTAATTCACCAATTAAGTAATCACATCAAATAAAATAATTTACGGAACAATTAATTAATCACATCAATTATATTAGTCTATTTAAAAACTAACTAATCACATCAATAACATTAATTAATTAAACAATAAACTAATCACAACAATTATTTTAGTAAATTCAATAATTAAACAATCCCTTCAATAATATTAATAAATTTGAAATTTAAATAGTAAAAATGAATAAATTTATTAATTAAACAATTAACTAATCAAATCAATTAATTAAGTTAAATTAAAAATTAACTAATTACAAAAAATACTCATGTTAATTAAAAAAATTGACTAATCGAATAAATTATTTTAGTTGATTCATGAATTAACTAATCAATTCGATAATATTAGTTAATTTAAAAACTAATTAACCACATCAAATACATTAATCAATTCAACAATTAACTAATAAAAAGAGTTACAATAGATAATTTAGGTGTTAACAAATCACATCAATTACTGTTGTTATTTAAATAGTTAACTAATCACATCAATTTCATTACTCATTTAACAATATATTTATCACATAAATATCTTTAATTCATTACCCAATTAATGAATCATTTCAATCCCATTAATTAATTCATCAATTAATCAATCTAACTCATTCATTCACTTAAACCAAAAAATTTACATTAATTATTTCATTATTTAATAAATCTATGCCATTTAATTTCATTAACACAACAATCCCCATCAATTAATTCTCCAAATAAATAATCACATCAAATACAATAATTAATACAACAATTAATTAATCACATTCAATCCCATTAAATTAATTCACCAATTAATTATTCATATTAGTTTCATTAATTAATTCATAAATAATTAATCGCATTCAATATGTTCCACCAATTATCCTATAAATTATCCAAGTCAATTTTAATAATTAATTAAAAATTAAATAAAAACAATAGTGACATTAATTAATTCATCTATTAATTAATTCAAGTAATCCGATTATTTAGTTCAAGTATTAAATAATCACAGTACTTAAAATATTTAATTTTTCAATTAATTAATCCCATAATTTAATTCAATAAATGAAAAAATAACATTATTTCCCTTAATTAATTTATAAAATACATAATCAAATTTAAAATCATAAAAATACCCACAATTAAATTAAAAATTAATTATTCCAATGCATTCAATTCAATAAACACATAATTTTATCATCAACGAAATATTACAACTTAAACAATTTAATAACCTCAATTAATTCATTAATAATTATTCCATATCAATAATTTTTATATCCCAGATTAATTCCTCAATTAGTGGTTTTTTATTAATCAATTCAATATTCTGAAAATTAATCGCAACAATTTATTATCCCCAACCAACAATATCAATTCCTTCAAAATTAATTCAATAATTGATCATTCAAATTCTTTAATCCCAACAACCCCGATTTGAATATTTCCCTTAACTAATTACATTGATTAGGAACATAATTGATTAAAATATAATAGAAAATCTATAATTACATACAGAAAATTACATTTATGATTTTTTTTATTTTTATTATGGGCCACCTACCTTAATAATTTTAATGAATGCTCACCAACAGATAATACAAAATTTGAAGCGGGTAAGTCAAGATTGTGATAAAGAACTTGGTTGAGATCTGAAACCTAAATCCATGGTTAAAAGAACAAGAAATCTTAAAAATAAAACTAAAACAAACTGTCCTATATCTATATTGAAAAAATATAGATCTAGATATAACTAAAACAGGATAACTGTCAACTAAAAGAATGGGACAGAATGAAAGTGAGACAAGAAATCAATCATAATGAAACAACAGACCCAAAGAGAAGAAGATCGGAGAAATAGTCATCGAATCACTGGAATGGAGGGCATAAGCCATAAGAAACCATCCATAACCATAAAAATGAGATAATATGATTTTGGATTATCAATGTTCGATTTGGGGTTAATATGGGGGTTCAAGATATTTTAAAATCAATTTTCGTTACATTAATTTTCTCGTGCATGGTTTAGTGGGTGATGTCACCTGGTTAGTACTAACCATGTGTCTAAACCATGAAACATTTAAAAATTAGTATATGAACTTATTTTAACCATTCATAAACCATGTGACTAGGGTACACAGTAAGTCTAACCATGAATAAACAATGCTCGAACCCTTCAACTGGTTGCACACTTTGTTTATCCATGTACAGACCATGCGTAAACCATGAAACTGATGTTGTGAACTTTTTCTAACCAAGATAAAACCATGAAAAACATGAAAAGCCTATGAACCTTCCAAAAATATCCAATTCTCACCCAAATACAACCATGTTTAGACCGAAACAACAAATACTCAAAACATGAAAAATTGACTACCTCTAATCCTACCATACCCGTGATTATAACATCTTTAATTTTTCATTTCTATATTTAATTAATTCTTTTAAAAGTGTAATTGATGTATTATAATGATAATGACTTCATTATTAGTATTATAGAGAGGATTTACCCAAGATAACATTTACTATAGACATTATTTAAGAGTTAAGTACCAAATATCTTCAAAACATTAAATGTTAACGTAAATAATTAAGTTGTCATTATAACATGGTAAAAAGTAATGTAAATTCTTGAAAAAAATGAAAAATGTTATGACAAAAGTATACATTAACCTATGTTTATTACCAAGGATGATAAATAATGGATGCAATGAGTCAAAATCAATGTAATGGTCTTTGTCTCAATTTTGTTTCATTAAGGAATATTTTGATGTCATGCAGCTATATTTTTTATGAGCTGTATATAACTATCATTTGAAATTTCATATCCTAAAATTATTTATTTTCCAGGGATTTAGTGTTTTTTGAATGTTAATACATCATATAGAACACATTTCGATTGAGTATAATGTATTAAGAGATTTGTTAACCCAATTTACATTATTTGGGTTAAACATCTAATTCATTTATTATTTCATGATCATATTATGTTGTGAAATTAATTTTGATTATCATAAGTTTTATATTCACTTATTTTATTTGGATTTATAGTGAATACACATAGTCAATTTATTTTATTAATTCTCAATTAAATTATATGATTTTTTTGATGGACCCTTTAACTAAAACGTCGTTTGAAATTTTTTAATGATTTATTCCACTACAAGTTTATAATTTTTGTAAATATTTTCTAAATGGATTTTAGTAATGTAATTAGAGGAAGATAAATTTTTTAAATTGGTAGTTTTCTTATTTCAATCGAATTTTTACAAAGAGGGTTCATTTTCAGGGTTTATGTAAGGGAATTTATTTTTAAAACCCAGTTTTAGAGCAACTCATTGAGTTATTTTTTCAAAATTCGAAAAAAAATTTTTTTTAAATAATTTATAATGAAAGAATTTCACCCCTTTCCTAATTATGTAATGTTTTTAATATTCCATTATAATTTTTTAAATGAATTCACAAATAAATTGTTTCCATTATTTAGTTTGAGGCCCTTTAGATATGAAAAATTATTTTTAAAATGTTTTTTCTTAAATAATGTGTCCGTTTGGAGAGATTTTTGTTTTATTCTTATGTAATGTTTGGTGGGAATTGTTTATGAGGTTGGGTGATTACATTATAAACTGATTGCGGGTGAGCCTGTTATAACTCACTAATGCATTGAATAATGGGATGGATTTAACCGATTATTTTTCTATAAATAGATTATAAGAATATAATGTGGAAGTTATTCCAAGTGTAAATATGATAGTTACTCCCTATGTTTCAAAGAGAGCTACAATATATGTTAGAGTGATTTGAAAATGATGTTATAAGTTAAATTTATCATTTAATCTTGATATGGATTTTAATAAATTTATTTTAGCATAAAGTGTGTGTGTTTTAATGAATACAAGTTTCTTGAATAAAATAAATTAAAATTGATTTTCATGTTTTCCAATGGAATAATACTTTCTTTCTATATTTCCCTTAATTATATTTTCATTCTTATCCCATGTTTAAAAAGAATTAACATGTCTTAATGATAAGTAAGGAAAAATTACGATGTCATGAAGAATGTATTGAGGATGTGTCATGAAAAGAAATAATGTTTTTAAAAGGGTTTCCAATGGCCGTTGAAAATGGATACTATGTTTATGTGTCCAAATATAATTTATGGGTATACAATGTTAGTGTTTTTCATAATTATCTAATTCTATATTAAAAATAGATTTTTGGGAAATAAAGAAAGTAAATTCAAATCTATACTCACTAGAATATGAGATGTTTAGGTAGGGTCCTTGTATTTATGGAATGGATAGAAGTTGTGTATGACCTAAATTGATGAATTTGATGAAACTATAAATGTCTCTCTATCACGAAAGGTGACATTAGAAATTTATTTTAGTGTCATCGTAAGGTCGATCCAAGTTTTTTCTTATTTAAGGGATTATGGGACAGAGTTAGTGTTAGTCGAGAGGAGAAATAAACATATGATAATGGAATCTCTGGAGTTTACACATGAGGAATAGTATAAGGGAATCCATATATATGGAAGTTCACTATTTTATGTTAGAGGTAGTGACCATCAATACAAATAAAAATTCATCATATTCTAAGGATCATGTTATTGGTTATTATGAAATCGTTTGTCACTATTGTTTCATTCCGGCACTAAAGTATGATTCAGATGACCATGCTGAGTCATTATGTGCAGTAACAGACATAAAATCTGTAACACCCCAAGCTTCCATGGTACGCTTCTCTTTTAATAGTACAGTAGCCTGTGTTTTACACAACTTCGAGTTCTAACACACCACAACCAATCAAACTAGCCGTTATTAATAGTAATATCCACTTTTTGAAATTTTATAAAATTTATCTTTCAAAATGGACTTCATTTATAGATTCAGAATATCGAAATTAGCCTAGGGTTAATTTTTGGTATTTTTTTTGAAAACATTCAAATTTTGATAAATAGTGAAAAACACTGAGTTATAGTTTAAAAACGAAATGTGGCTCAATAAGTTGAAATCATAATTTTACCACTTATGTGAGTTGAATTTTAAAAATTTGAGAGACATGGTAAGTATCAGTAAGTAAATGTGGCTCAATAAGTTGAAAATATTTTTTGGAGAATAATAACTTTTTTTCTTTTATTTATCACGGTTAAAAGTAAATAAGGTAATTATGGGTAAAAATGATAATATTATTACCCTAAAACATGTTATAATTATTTTGGATAAGTGTAATTCGACCAAAAAAACCTTAGGAATAAAATATGATCATTTAGGTCTACTTGGATTAGAATAGGACATTTACTATTATTTTATTTAAAGAAGAGTTAAAATACTTTAAATCAATGTTTAATAAAGAAAACATTTTTAATATTGGAATATAAATAAGATAAATTCAACTATGAATATTCATTATAAAGATAAAATTATTTCCTACATAATGGTATTTTATTTTTAAATTTTAGACCTTAAATAATTAAATTCATTTATGACACAATGATGATCCTATAATTAGAGTATTAATGAAATATTAAAATAATTGATATTAGAAATATCTAAATAAATGTAATATGATAATTTTGATGAATTCCACTAATTTTATAGGTTTGTATGACATATTAGGGTTATTTTGATGAATTTTTGTCAAAGTAATAATGTTGTTATGAATTTATCCAATACACACACTAAATAGTGTCAAAATTGACATAAAAGAGTTTTTTAAACAAATGTTTTATTATTAGTTAATATTCATTTCCTAAAAATATATGGTTTCGCCCAAATATTTTTATGATGATAGTTGTATCATTAATTAACCAGTTGGGGTTCTTTTGGTAGTATATAGTATGTTTATGAACGATATAATATAAATATAGAATGAGACAAGGTAAATGTCAAACTATTTATCTACGAGTTAAATCAAAATGATAAAGTTAATATAGTGACCCAAACCTATCTAAAACATATTGGTTGAGAGGTTTTGGACACATACCTACCATAGCCTTTAAATAATCCATTTAGGAGCCATTAAAAACCGAATATAAGTTTATTATAAAATAATATTTCAACCTTTTCCTAATGTTCCCCTCCCCCCTATTATAAAAGGGCACTCCCTCTTCTATCTAATTCACACCATCAATGCCCTTTGGATCATCCAACCCCTGACTAAACTCACTTTAAACTGTCATACCTTCATCCTAGAGGACTTTCTTTAGTCAAAAAGCCAATATATGGAGCCCTTTTTATCAAATTAAAAGGAAGAACCTGAAAGATAGGTAAATATTTCATCACCTCTTTCAAGTTCCTTTATTCTTCCACTTCCTCTTTCTTTGTTGTTTCCATTCTAAAATAATAAATTTAGTATACCCTATATACTATTATGTAATTGTAAATATTGTACATCCAAATTCATTATTCTTTCCGTCCCTTGAATGACATGTCTCCATAGGTGCGTAAGTATGGCTTATCGTCTCCTCGTCGTGGTGTAATTTTTGTTTAATACATTATTATTTGGATGCGTATATTAATGTTGTGCAATTCATGTAAATAATAAGTATAACATTATAATGATTCTATATATATGATATACCATACAAATATATATTATTTTAATATCAAAGGAATGATATAGTCGCTCGGGCATTCGTACGGATTACCGTCTCCACGAACCCGATGAGATTCATTCCCCATCGTATCCATTCAAGACTAATTTTCATTTTATGATTAAAAATAATGTTTAAATTGTTGATATAATTCTTGGATATGAATAAGATACATCCCATCCATAACAAATATGACTCACATAACAAAGAATATAAAGGAAAACAAATCTGTTAACACCCGAAATGATGATAATACAAAGATATTATTAACAAAACAATGTTAAAATATATTATATGATATGATATTAATGTATATGACTCTTGTATAATTTAATAAAAATTAATTCACCATTATACAGGAGGTTACCCTCGCCTAGACTAGGGAAATGTACAAGGTAAGAGGTTTCGTATCTCACTTTAATTCCGTGATATTTCCATTGTTCACCACTTATTTATTGCATGTTGTGTATTGTGTACTACCATTTGATATATATTATCATTATTATATTTATATTCATGATATTATGTGATTCATTTTGTGGTTATTGACTATTTTTCATATGACTCGATTGATTACAATGAGGTAAGGGTTAATTTCATATTATATTTATTATCCGAGGTTGTTTTTACGTAAGTATCTACTGGGACCTCTTTATCATCCACATCCATGTTTCTTAAAAATGTATTTCAAAACATTCCTACTATTGTATAGACTATGGGTTAAATACATTTATACCCTTGTTTTAATTTTTATAAGATGTTTATAATGGAATCATTCTGTCATTTTCCAAAGAAGGTCCTTTGTAACCTTTTCATCAAAATTAAGGTAAGAATGTCTTTTTTTTAACTTATACAGCGAGTGTGGCTATTTTCCTATGTTATTACATCATCAAATATTCCCTTACAAGCTTATAAGAATATTTTGAAAATAAAATTTTCCTTAATAATTATGTGACTCTTAAATGATTTCATAATATAAAGAGATATTTGTCTAATTTTTTTTTGATTTCATCTATGTCAACATCCTTTGACGGATTGTAAGATTATTTGAAGTTGATTTATTATGATTCAAAACATTTATATTTTATTGAGGGTTTTTTGATATGTTTGAATGTGGATGTGTTATTTCATACTATTCATTGTTTATGGATAATGTGTTGACATTTCGTATGCTAGTTTTAATATGAATGTTTATGTTATATTTCAACCTCTTCTTATGATGAATGTAATGGACTAGTATGTTCCAGGTTGGGGACCGGTAAAAGTAATCCCTTCGGGTTGGGGTCCGGTTACAGCAGTCCCTCTAGGATGGAGTCTTGTTACCGAGGCTCTTTGGGATGGATTCCGGTATAAGAGGCTCTCCAGGTTGGAGTCCGGTTGCAGAGGCTCTTCAGGTTGGAGTATGGTTACAGAGGCTCTCTGGGATGGAGTCTGGTTACAAAGACTCTCTGGGTTTGGTTCCGGTTACAGTTATCCTGTAGATCCTAGCACAAGGCTTTGACATAGAAATTAAAGTCCGACATTATTCATTCCATCTTTATGAAAGTGGCTATTCATATGACATGTTATTATTCGACTAGTAGAATGTCTATGTGATCAAGTAAATGGAATTATTTTGATTTCATCCTTTCCATATTATTCTGATGTTCAAGTTTAAAAGGATTTTGTTTTAGTTTTATACATTTTATTAAATTATTATTCTAATTTCTGAAAGTTGAGGCTATATTGTTATCCTTACTGAGCATCTGAGCTCACCCCTTTCATATGTTTTATTTTTCCCAGGATGTGAATAAGTATATTATGACTGACCTGTAGGGAAAGTATATGGTATCTCAGTGTTGTTTATGGAAAGAATGTTGTTGTAGTTTTCCACTTTATGATGTAATATTGTCCTTATGAATGTATCTAGTACATTCAATGCTAAGAAACTAAACGATCATTCGAGACATGATCTTTTGCGATCATGCCAATGATACTTAATAATGCACTAAATCTGGGTTTCTGGGGTCGGGGTGTGACAGTTGGTATCAGAGAAAGTTTAGTACAAACCTTGGAAACTATATTTAGATAAACTCTGATTAGAGCACATAGCCCTTTGATAAACTTTGAGTATTAGTATAGATGAACATCCTAGAATTTTGACATTGTAGAGATTTTGTGAGTTTTCTAAGAAATAATTCTCTGTCTCGATACGAGTAGGTAGAGGTGGCTCTGGCATAGATTTACCTATATTTAAAACCTGAAAACACCGCTTTGATCTAGACTCGAACGGGAACTGATGGATGACAATGAGCCTTGATGCAATTTTGGTTACGACACACCTAGCGGATATGCTTAGGATAATTCAGATTTTTTTACAAACCATTATGATGGGTTTATGAGTATATACTTCCTCAAAGAAAACATTTTTATTATTATCAATTATATCAATAAACTGTTTAGTTTATGTTAAGTGTTTTACAAGTTTGGAATTGTGTATTTCGATTCATAATGTAATCTAGTTTATGCCATTGTTTAGAAATGGCGCCTAGTGGAAGGAATGGAAACTAGATCAATGCACGAACTCCATGTAGGGATTTCCGTTTTACTCAATATAATTATAGTGGAGCAGGTGATGAAACCTGTGCTGATCAGCTAATCACCATACTGGGAAAACTCACTTAGGTTATGAATAGTAACATTACCCATATGGAGCACCCGGATCCGCAGCGTGGAGGATCAGTGTTAGATCGCTTCATGAGGAAACAACCACCAACATTAAATGGGCGTAAAAATCCACTAGAAGCTGAGCAATGGATAAATTCCTTAGAAAAAATATTCCACACCTCGAGGAGTAGAAAAAGCGAAAAAGTTTTCATGGTAGTTTACCACCTCACTAGAGATGCTGATTAATGGTGGCCATTGATTCAAAACTCAAAGGAAGATGAGGAAGTATCAAATATGGAATGAAGAGAGTTCAAAGAATTTTTCTTAGAAAAATACTTTCCTCATGACCATCGATTGGATATGGAAAGACCATTTCTGAGTCTGAGGTAAAAGTATGATGAGAATGTCGCAATGTATGAAGCAAGATTTACAAGGCTAGAAAGGCATGCTGCAGATTATATACATAACACAAGAAGTAATATTGATAGTTTCTTTGATGGGTTAAAACCATTTCCCTGTCGAGCATTAGTATCATAATCCTACTCATCATACGAAGATATAGTCTCATATGCTATCAAGATAGAAAATGAATTCTCTAAATCTTTTTACAATAAAGGAAAGCATGAGAAGAACAGAACAATGGAGCAAGAGACAAATAAATGGAAAAAGGGAAAGAAAGATTTTCTATTCTGTGATAATTGTGGGACGAAATACCCTGATACATGACTAAATGGAATGAGAGTTTGTTACAAGTGTGGTCAAAAAGGCCACCAAGCTCGTGATTGTAGAGGGAATAAAGAGGCTGTCATTGTTGAATGCTACAACTGTAGAGAAATGGGTCATTATGAAAATGAATTCCCAAAGAGCCAAGGAAACTTATCTCAGAAAAGGACATGTGATCAAGGCTTATCTTATGCTGTTACTACAGTGGAAGAGGAATAATTAATGTATTTGTGTTTTTGGACTGAAGGATTATATTCTGGTTATAAGAATAATGTGATAGATATAAGGATTTTACAGCAGTACTTGTTGTTTTCATTAAAGTTTTAATATTACTAAGGTAATCATGTTTTCAGTATGTGACAATAATAGACACTATACTTTGTTTGGGGAATTGGATGTTACAACTGATTTTGGAATTTAGCTACCTTCATAAAGAGAGTCTGGACAACGGTATTTTGGATAACTCTAAAGGTTGGAATGGATTAAGATGAACTTTGGATAGTATTTTTTAAGGCTAAAAAATTTCTTATGATTATTTTTGAAAAAGGAAAACATGCAGGTCGGGCGATAACCCGTCACGTCGGACAAAGCTGCAGGAATCGAACCCACAACCATAGTGCGACATGCCATTATTACCTACCACTAGCCTAAAATAAGGCCATGGTTATTACAAAGTATTTTTCTTCATTTAATTGGTATGTGTTAATATTTGGAACCTTATACGATTAGGATAGACATAATATTTTTTTGGGTTCTATTATCTTTTAGAGTGAAAGATGAGTTTGTTGTAGAAATTAGTTGAAGGATGAAACTCTACATGTCAAGTGTATATATATATATATATTTCTTTTATTCTATGAATAAATTAATTCATAAGCATTAGTGAAGGGATAATAAAACAAAAAATGTGTTATCCTAATAAATTATATTTTTTTGATCTGATGATATTTTAAATCATTATAGATTGATGGCTTTGGGGCCCTCAATTTTACACTTGTTTGTGATTGATGAACTCAATCTCTCCTTATAAATATTTATGTTTTTCCTCTAATTAGGTGTCTATAATTTCCACCAATGCTCTTATATTCAAAACCCGAATTTGGTGGTGACTTTCTCATTTCCCTTTACCTCTAATTAAAACTAAATTTTATTAACCCTGTTTTGGATGTATGTTTTCCACAAAGAAATTTTCTATTTTCAACCTATTATTTTCGAAAAACATTTTAAAATTGAAAGGATGCAATTTATTTATGCAGGGGAGAATATAATACCCCAACTTCCACGGTACGTTTCTCTTTGAATAATAATGTAGCATGTGTTGTACGCAACTTCGAGTTCTAACACAGCACAACCAATCAAACTATCTATTATAAATAGTAATACCCACTTTTTGAAATTTTATAAAATCTGTCTTGAAAAATGGACTTTATTTTTGGATTTGGAATATCAAAATTATCCTAGGGTGAATTTTTGGTATTTTTCTGAAAACATTCAATTTTCGATGAATAGTGCAAAACACTGAGTTATAGTTTAAAACCAAATTATTATTTAAATAATTAATTACATTATTTAAATTTATTTTAGGTCAAAATAGATACATAATACCTATATAAAATCAATGTAATTAATTGGAGTCAATTTATAATAATTTTAGTTATATAAAATATTTATAGAACTTTTCACCATCTTTTACCCACCACCTAGGAGCATTTGCAAATATACATAATACAAAATTTTACCAATTATGTGAGTTGAATTTCAAAAATTCGAGAGACATGGTTGATATCAGTAATTAAAATTTGGTTCAATAAGATGAAAATAATTTTTTATGAATAGTAACGTTTTTACTTTTATTTACCACGGTTAAAAGTAAATAGGGTAATTAAGGGTAAAAATGATATTATTATTACCCTAAAACATGTTCTAATTCTATTGGATAAGTGTAATTAGACCAAAAACAACCTTAGGAATAAAATATTATCCTTTATGTCCACTTGGATTAGAATATGAAATTTATTATTATTTTATTTAATGAAGAGTTAAAATCGTTAAAATAAAATTTTAATAACTAAAACATTTTAATATAAGATAATAAAAAAGATAAATTCGACTATAAAAATTCATTAGAAATATAAATATATTTCCTACATATTTTTATTTTATATATAAATTTTAGACATTAAATAATTAAATTTATTTATTACACAACATTGATGCTATGATTACCGTATTAATGAAATATTAAAATAAATGATATTATAAATACCTAAATAAATTAAATTTGAGACTTTTTATTAATTAAACTAATTTTCTAGGTTAATATAACATATTATGGTTTGTTATATGAATTTGTTTCTAATTAATAATGCTGTTAAGAATTTAGAAAGTACAAAATATCAAATAGTGTCAAAATTGACATAAAAGAGTTTTTAAAACATATATTATATTATTAATTTATATTTTATAAGTAAAAAATATAATTTTCAACGAAAATACATATATAATGATAGGTGTTTCATTAATTCACCACTTGGGGTTCTTTTGGAAGTATATATTATGTTTATTAACCATATAATATAAAAATACAAAGAGACATGTTAAATGTCAAACTATTTAACTATGAGATAAATCTAAAGGAAAAAAGTAATATAGTGACCCAAACCTATCTAAAACCTATTGGTTGATTATTTTTCAACCCATCCCAACCTTATACATTTTATAATCTATTTTTTATCCATTAGAAACCGAAAATTATTTTATTATAAAATAATATTTCTATCTTTTCCTAAGGTGCCCGTAACCCCTCTTATTAAAGGGCACTCCCCCTTCTCTCTAATTCACCCCATAAAATCCATTTAGCGGGGGAAACCCCTAAGAAAATACCCTCTTAGTTGTCCTACCTTCATCCTATAGGACTTAATTTAGTAAGAATGCCAATCTATGCAGCATTTTTGATCAAATCAAAAAGAAGAACCTGAAGAAGAGGTTAATATTCCATCACCTCTTTCAAGTTCCTTTATTTTTCCACTTCCTATTTCTTTGTTATTTCCATTCTAAAATAATAACTACAGTGTATTATATATACTATGATGTTATTATAAATATGGTACAACAAAATTCATTATTCTATCTATCCCTTGAATGACATGTCACTAAACGTGTGTACGTACGACTTACCATCGCCACTTAATGGTGTAATTGTTATTCAATAAATTATTATTTGGATTGGTATAATAACAACGTGTAATTCATGTAAATAATAAATATAACATGATAATTATTCTTTATATATGATATACCATCCAATTATATATTATTTTAAAATCAAATGAATGATATTTTCACTCGCACGTACGTACGGATTACAGACTCCATGAACGTGATGAGATTCATACCCCTTCGTATCCATTCAAGACTAATTTTGATTTGATGAATAAAAATAATTTTTAAAGACTTTATATAATTCTAGATATGAATAATATACATCCCATCCATAACAAATATGACTCACATAACAAATAATATAAAGGAAAACAAATCCGTTAACACCTTAAACGACGATAATACAAAGATATTAATAACAAAGCAATGTTAAAAGATCATATATGATATCAGATTAATGTATATGATTACTATATAATTCAATAACAATTATTTCACAATTATACTAATGGTTAATGTACCCTAAAACAAGTAAAAGTACATGGTAAGGGGTTTATTATCTCACTTTTAATTCTGTGAGACTTCCATTGTTCACCACTTATTTATTGCATGTGGTGCATTGTGTACTACCATTTGATGTATATTATCATGATTATCTTTATATTAATGATATTCTATGATTCATTTTTTGGTTATTGGATATTGTTCATACGAATCAATGATTACAATGAGGTAAGGGTTAATTTCACAATCACTTTATTATGGGAGGTTGTTTTTACGTAGGTATCTATTGAGACCTCTTTATCATCCACATACATGTTTCTTAGAAATGCATTTTAAATCATTCTTACTATTTAATATACTATGGGTTAAAGTCATTTATACCCTTGTTTGAATTTTTATATTATTTTTATAAATGAATCATTTCGTCATTTTCCAACAAGGTCCTTTATAACCTTTTCAAAAAAATTAATGTATGTATTTATTTTTTAACTTATACAGCTGGTGAAGATATTTTCTACCATTATAACATCGTCGAAGATTACTTTACAATATTATAAGAATATTTTCAAAATAAATGCTTCCTTTATAATTATGTGCCTCTTAAAAGATTTCAAAATATAATGAGATATTTCTCTAATTTTTTTTTGATTTCATCTATGTCAACATCCTTTGATGGATTGTAAGATTATTTGAAGTTGATTTATTATGATACAAAACTTCCATATTGTATTGATAGTTTTGTGATATGCTTGACTGTGGATGTGTTATTTCATACCATTCATGGTTTATGGATAATGTATTGACATTTCATCTGCTAGTTTTAATACGAATGTTTATGTTATATTTCAACCTCTTATTATGATGAATATATTTGACTAGTATGTTCCAGGTTGGGGACCAGTAAAAGTAAGCCCTCTGGGTTCAGGTCTGGTTATAGCAGACCCTTCAGGATGGAGTCCGGTTATAAAGAATATCCGGGGTGGAGTCCGTTTATAGCGGCTCTCCGGGTTGGAGTCTGGTTACAGAGGCTCTCTGGGTTGGAGTCTGGTTACAGAGGATCTCTGGGATGAAGTCTAGTTATAGAGGCTCTCCGGGTTTGGGTCCGGTTACAGTTAGCCCCTTGTCCTGGCACGAGTCCTTGACATAGAAATTAAACTCTGTCATTGTGTATTCTCTCTTTATGAAAGTGGATATTGATATTGCATGTGATTATTTGACTAGTAGAATGTCCATGTGAGTAAGTAAATGGCATTATTTTAATTTTATCTTTGACATATTATTATTAAGTTCAATTTTAAAAAGATTTTGTTTTAGTTATTTACATTTCCATAAATGTTTAAGCTTATTTATGAATGTTTATTCCATATTTTTATCCTTTTTGAGCATCTGAGATCACCCATTTCTATGTTTTATTTTTACCAGGATGTGAAGAAGTATATTATGACTGAGCTGCAGGGACAGTCTATGGGATCTCAGTGTTGTCTATGGAAATAATATTGTTGTAGTTTTCCATATTATGATGGAATGTAAACCTTATTAATGTATCTTTTACTTCCAAGGCTACTAAACTAAATGATCTTTCAGGACATGATCTTTTGTGATCATGCCAATGATATGTAATAATGTACCGACTCTAGGTTTCTGGGGTCGGGGTATTAAAAAATAAACCATGGAGGAATAACCTATATAATGATAGTCATGTGTGTGATTAGACTGGACATTGGAAATTACAGATTGCATTGGGATTCTTGTGGGATTTCAATACAAATATCACAGTTTAATAGTGAGTTTTACACCGCATCTTATTAATATTTAAAATATTTAGCGGAATTTTTTAACAGATATTGTAAAATATTTTTTGGAAATTAAAAAATATTATTCCCCCTCTGATGAATTCCTTTTCTCTAATCCGAACCCTCTCACCATTTCCCCTATCATGGATTAATACCCTAAAATCATCACCCCTGATCCACTTCGATCGATCCTTTGCTTCCTCTACTCTCCCCCTCATCCTCAGCCTCACTGTTTTCTTCAAACCCATTTCCTACTCTGTAAGCCTTCCCAATTCCATTACCCACACCATCTGTGAGACCTCCAATTTTAATTCTTCATTTTTTTCAACTATAATTAAATATATTTTCTATCATTATAGTGTAAAATGTTTTTTGTATCTCTCTATTATACCCTCCACATTAAGGCATCAAAGTACATTACATCTTTAGTTTAAATATTATGATAAATTTACAGTGTGATGTGACACATCTAGAACATATGATTTTAATAACACAACTTTCATATAGTTATATTTAATTCACAATATATTCTATTGAATTTTTCGAATTATATTCTATTAAAATCACGTATCTTTCAATAACATACGTGGAATGTAGTTATATATTTTTAAAAAACATAAAATTTATGTTTTAAAACACATAAAAATTATAGAATATTATTTTGACATTTATTGTGTTTAATATAAAATTTTTAACAAATGTTTTTAGACCGAGTTAAAAGTCTTGAATATTCAACAATAATGGTTATTCTATGTATAATTTCACTTATTCATTTTTAAAATGTTCTTAAAATACATGATTACATTTAGATGTAGCCTTTCGTAAGAATTCCATGAGTTTCCTTAGCTACATAAAAATTCAAATGCACCCTAATTTTTTTTTGTTTTTAACAAATTAATATGACATTCTATAATGATTCCAAATTAACCATGATTTGTTGATGGTTTTCTAATATTAAATATTCCTTCCACATAATCCATTTACTCATACTCTTGTTACATATGTACAATTATCAAGTCATATATATTTTGGGAATCAAAATATATATTCTCTTATTGAAGTGGTTCTAGTTTGAATATCCATGTTAAGAATTCAACTATATTTGAGTAAAAATCACTCACTCATTATTCTTTGGATATTATAGTCTAGAATATATTTTTTTAGAATTCCCCACTACCGAAACCACTCAGGAAAAGCACTTCATAAGAGTACCTTCCACATGGAAAACTAATTTTGAGATTATCCTTATTTACTTAGGTAGACTCCTCACTACCAATAGATTTATAAGAAGTTCCAACAAACTACCCTACTACCAATAGATTTATAAGAAGTTATAACAAACTACACTACTACCAATATTTTCTTATTTTAAATGGAATTAAGAGGTAGATTCCTAAACATTATTTTCTATTTCTTATTTCTAACTATTTGACCCTTCACCTAAAAAATATTCCTAGGAATAGATAAGGAAATGTGTCCTACCCCACCTTCTTCTTTCTAGAATGAAAAGAAATAAAGACACAGTTTTCCTATCTCTAATTACTTTGACTTATGAAAATTCAAGATTACCTATTCTGTATCATTAGTACATGATTCATTTTCTGACTGATCAACCATGGGTTCCTTCTATATAATTTCACTTGTTATTTATTTCATATATATATAATTTATAAAACATAATATATATATATTGTAAAGTTAAACCAAACATTAATTTAAAGAAAATACATCATACCTAACATATTTAATGTTTTATTGACAAGTATTCTGTATCATGATTTTAATAAAAAACTTTTTTACAAAAATAATTATAACCAATATACTCCATGGATCATTATGATCATTACAAACCCCATCCAACCATCACATTCAACCATCATTGACACCATATGTCACCCACGAAACAGTACTATGTTAAAAAAAGAAAACCAATACGCACTATAAAAAACTATCAATCAACATTTAGTATTCAAAATCATAATTTTATAGTATGAATTTTATATACTACTTATTTTGAATAAATGAATTATTTTCCTTTAAATTACATAGTATTTAATATTATTTTTAATTTTATTTAACATAATGTTGGTAGTTTCTTATATATTGATAATAGATCGATCAAATTATTGAAGAACATGCCTCGTTATTCTATGTGAATAGAGTTATTTTTATATTTTGTAGTTTCAAATTGAAACATTGATGGTACAATATGATATCATTGGCCTAAACATTAATTTATAAGATGGTATAAGAGACATAATGATTATGGATGAATGACATTGATGAAATTACTTACTCAATATGTGTGTTGAATTTGGAATGGAGAATAAAATGTCATAGAAATTTTGAAAAAAAAAATTAATATAATGAGCGCGGAACTTCATTGATAATGGAAACTAAAATTTTGATTTTTTTTCTTTTAGTATTTTCATGATACATTATCAACATGAAAAAATACTAGTACAACCCATTGAGGGTGTGATAAATATTTATATGAAAAATGATGGTTTTTGGTATCACAAGAAAAATAGATAATGATTGTAACAAATCAATGGATCATAGTCTTGATTTTGTAGAGATTAATGTAAGTGATAAAATTACTAAGTAAACAAATGCATTTAATTATTTGGATGATATTTGAAATCAATAGTTTTATGAAGGATAGATTTTTTTTTGAATAATTATTTTCTACTAAATATTTAAATTGTCAATTTTTTTGATAGATTAAAAATAATAATATGTCTATGATATATGAATATTTTCATGAGGAATTTCCTAAAAATATGATACTTCATTCAGTTTAAAATACAATTTTTTTTTACCGAGATTGAACTAAATTATTGAAAAATTTGTGTCTCTCATAATGATTCTTTTCATTATTGGTTATAGGTTTCACGTAAGTAGGGGATAAAAAGAATTCAACTTCTAGAATGGATTCAATGATTAATTGTTGGATATTGAAACAATTTTCTACAATGAATAATAAGAAAAAGAACATCCATACAAAATTTTTGAACTACTTGAAATTTAAACCGTGATTATAAATATTATTCATGTCATAAAAAAGAGTCGAGAACATGAATTTACTTACTACAAATAAAAAACATATTGTGTCAATATAACATATATAAGTGATTAAAAATCCTGTAAAACATTTTTTCCATTACATATATACTTGTCATCTATTCATAGGATAGTGTGATTCGAATTGGCTCTTGATGTATTGAATCCATTCGAGACTTTGAGTACAAGTTATAGAATTTGGCTGGTTCTTTAGACGCCTTCCAATCTAAATATGTGGATGTATATGAACAAATTATAATCTATCATTTGAAGGATTATTTATGAATAAAAACTACTTTAAATTATATTGATATATAATTTAAGACTTTGAAAGATGAACTATATAAGTTATGGCACAACAATGTTGAGACGTAAAAAGAATCTTCAAGAACAATGTTCAAAACTTATACTATTCTAATACAGACCATTACTTACTTAACTAGACTTGGGAATATATATAGTTAGACCGCTTACTGGGTCCTATATTTTCCCATTTTTAACATTGATTTTGATCTTGAAAAGCTAACATATAGTAAAAAATACTCCTTGATTCATCCGTGATTTGTCAATAAATCTTTCAAAATTTAGATTAACAAGTAAAAATTAAATGGTTACATTGATTTGAGAACATCTCAGATGTTTTTGATAGGTAATTAAATAATGGAACAACAAGAAAATGTTTTAGAGAATTTTTTATGATGTTTTATTTGAATGATTCATGTAAATGAATTACAAGTGAAACGTCAGTTGAAATTAGAACACAATATTAGTGGAAAAAATATACTCCCCAATAAAATGTATTTGTAATTTAATTTATTAAATAATAATAGGTTATTCATATTGAGAAGAGTGTTTTTGAAGGATTTGTATTCATATTACTTAATGGTACTTGAAAATATAAGGACCAAATCAATGCTTAGAAGGACATCCAAACAAAGAATATAAAGAAAAATTTATGTGTATATGGTAATGAAAAGTATTTTAGAACAATTTTAGAATGAAAATTTTAGATATAGATATAATATTTTGAATTTTAGAACGTTGAACATATCTTATGGGTATTCAAGTAATATCTCAATTTTTATTTAATTAAAAAATCATTGTTTATAGGGATTAAAAATCATTTTTTAAATTTTTTGTTACTCAAGTTACTACCATTGTAAATGCATTCATTGTTACCTGAAAATGTAAATGTAGTTGTACTCCAATTTTATAGATTCTTTAGAAACCCTTTTGGGAAATATCTATAACCATATAATCTTGATATTCTTCAAGATTGATTGAAACATTAAACATTTACAACATATATGATATTTTCTCCATCATTTTTTCAATTTCATAATGCTTTAATTGTTCATTTTCTAGAGGAAACTAAGTTAGAGGGTCTCATACATTATCAATGGACATATAAAATCGAGAGGTACTTTATTTACATTTCATTCATATTGTTTAAAATATTTTTGAAACAAGAATAAATACATAAAAACTTTCTATTAATTAAATTTTATATATACCTTGTTCATTTGAAATCATATATGAAAAATAATGCTCAAACTAAAGTCTATATATCTTAAGTTACATTGTATAGGTTTTTATTTCTATTTTTCATAGATACTTGGATGATTTTGAGACATGATTCATTATATTTGGAAATGATGAGGACTTATCAACTCATTCCAAACTATATAGGTTATAAAAAATCTTATAAACCATTGGCCAACCAGTTAGGAGGATATATAATATGACATTGAATGATATGGAATTATTACAGTAACATTTATATGTTCTAATGTGTTGTGAAATTTCATATTAATTTATTGAATACTATAGGATACAATAAAAGTGAAATGTGTAAATTCCATCAAAAAATGAGAATGATATAAAAAATCTGTGAATAAAGATATTTTAAAATCGATTGCACACTGTGTAAGGTCAAAAATACTACAATATACATAGATATTAGGTAGACATATACAGTTTTGAAATCTGATAATGTATATTATATTTTATAGATCATGTACACATATACTCATCCTAAGTTGTCAAAATATTTAATTTTTCTTTCTCAGGTTCCTCAAATGTATATGGAAGAGTTCAATGCTTACAATGTGAAAGAAATAAAATATCATACAATTATTTTGGAATACTGTGTAAAACGTATAACAATGATATATTTGTAGTTTATGAGTTGGGATATCATGGAAATTTGAATGATATTATAAAATTATACTATAATATTAATGATTCTGTTTTTATTCAAACATAAGGGGTCAATATTACAAGGTTAATAGAAGAGATTACTTTCAACTGACTTATGTGAACTTCTATTACTAGATGTATGTTAATGATCATTAAATACATGATTTGTATGTATTCCCATACTAATGATTTTTTTTTAAGATTTAATGATTGAATGTTGGAGTAGAGTTTTTCAAATAAAACCTAGAGACATCTATGATATAGGTGATGACTTTGAATATTTTACCGCTGACATTGAATCCTATCCTGAATAATAAATTTACTTATTTTCTAATCATGATTCTAAAAATTTTATTCAAAAAATAAAGGATGAAGTAGAAGAAATAATTATGGATTAATACAATGTAATAATTTATGGGGGAAATGAATATATATGAAGTAATACATTAACATATCAATTCACTATGTTATATATTACTCATCACTAAAAAATGGATCTATTATCATATTTAAATATATTTTTTTGCATGATTTTTTAATTATGGAATGGTAAATGTTATATTTGTTTTTATGTTTAGTCATTCATTTAAATAAAAATGTATATTGTTTTTTTCAGGACTATACATATCTTATCATCTCTAAATTTATTTTTCTTGGGGTACTCTAATTTGAAATATATATATTATAAAATTTTTTAACTTCTATATATGATAGGAATTATACATAGTATGTGATTAACTGATTTTAGTCAGTTACCAATTGACATTCCCCATACCATGATGATGTCATCCATGTTTTTTGGTGAGCTATTATGCTTCCTACATACAGTATTGGGGAATCCCTCATCTACCACACCCTCTATCTCCCTTTGAATAATATTTAATGGACTAAAACCCATTTAAACAATTAAATCTTGTTATGACCCTACTTGGAATGAACTGGTTGTAACACATATTATATCACAAGGATATTGGGGTGCCATGTTTGTAAGTTCAAATTTTAATGTGATGAAAGTTATTTCAATTTTAATAATAATAAATGATTTTTTCACAAAATATGGAAGAATTGTTTCAACTGACAGAAATATTAAAGGATTATAAGTATAGAATATGAATGTATTAGAGATATTTTAACCCTTTTTTGTGATGGGGTCCCTATATATAATGTTATGATAATAATAAGCCAGATTATTAGCTAGTTGATGGATATGAAATTGACGCTTCTCATTATATATTCAAATTCAAAGAATATGAATCAATATTTCAAGAATGAGGTATTTGATTCATATATGGTGGAAAATTAAATTTACTATAACTAAATTGAATTCCATTATTTAATTAAATACCAATGATTTAATAATGAATGTATATATACATATGTTCTTTAACATTACCATCAATGATATAATATCATGAAAGTAGATGTTATATTGTTTTGGTAAAAAATCAAATGATATAAAATGTATATTTTTGAATGAATTCAATGAGGTATCATTCCACCCTCAGTTTAGGTTTAATAACGAACATAGAGAGTGTACATTGAGAGCAATCAAAATGATTTATTGACATTTGTCATGATAATACCATGGTATTGAAGAATATAATAAAATAGTAATATCATTTTATAGATATACATGCAAGTAAAATGGAGATGAAAATTAATATATTACCATTAATCTAATAGTTTTTTATTTAATTATTTTTCATTGAAAAAATATCATTCATAGTGAATCAAATCAACCCCCATTCTAGAAGTTCTAATATTGTTTCTAGAAATAGATCAAAAATGATAATGTTTTAAATAGTTCAAATATATTTCTTATTATATTATATATTTTATATGTTTTATATTTATTTATTTCCATTTTATATTGGAAAACAATTCTGGGAACCAAGTATCCCACATGGAACATTGGTAGGATGTTTAAATGAAATCTGATGGGATTTATCAGAATAATCATTCCAATGACATTGGGGAAGGAATTCTATTTCAATGTAATGGTTTACAGATACCACATCAATAATATCATAACTTATGAAACCAATGATATAAAATAAATTTTTCATTTATGACCTTAAAACTATAGATAATCAAACATAAGTGTTATATTTATTAAGAAAACAACAGTTTTTAAAAATTTAGATATAAATTATCAACGTAAATATAGTTTCAAAGCTACTGTTATCAGTAATATATTCCCCCTATAGTCTCCCATTTTATTTTTGGTTGAAACTTTTTTGATATGTATTAATTTAAATTTCAAAGACATTTTATTGAATGGTAAACATAAATGAATTATAGGATAACAATCCGATAGAGCCCTTCTCGGTATCCCATGATAATTCATTTGTTCTGGTCCTTAGGAAGGAGAATCATAGTTGTGTGTAAATGAAGTTTTCTTAATCTAGTACTATATAAGGACTTTTATTATTTATTGAATATTGTAACAATATATACACTTTGTTTAAGTCACTCCCTACAACTAGTTTCTTTTTGATATTTTCTTATGATGAATAAAATAATTTGTCCACATAGAAACACAATCCAAAAATAGATGACTCATATAAAACTCTAAGATTGAATGGTTATTTCTATAATGAAATAATTATTTGAATTATATCATAATATTACTAGATCTGTCCCTAGTTAAATTTTATTGATGTATGGTTTGATTAAGTAAGTAAATCACCAAATTTAAAAATCATTTAGCACCCCAAAAATCATTGGTTTTAAGTTCAAATTTATATACATATCACTATTTAATTTTTCACAAAATTTGTTTTAACTGCTAGGAGAAGGGAGTGGAGATCGAGAGAGAGACAGAGATGATCTTAGTTTGTTAGGTAACAATGATCCTTGAATTTGGATTTTGTTCGGTTTTATAACCAAAAACATTATTTTTTATTTTTTATATTTATTTTGATATATATATTTTTCACTTAAAATGTATTTTGTTTCCATCATAATGTGATCTTTTTTATCTATTTATTTTTAGGTTTTTGTTTATTTTTATGTGTTTTTATCTCAGTTTGATTTTTTAAGACACAATCATATATGTCATTTCATTATTGAACATATATAAAAATTTATAGGTTGTTTAAACATGTTACATATATGGTAATATAATCATCAGCTATATATTATTTACAACAGAAGCTATTTAAACCACAACAACATTTTAAAATAATTTAGCATTAAAAAACCACCCCTAAAAAATATACTAACCACTGCTAATAATATTCCTAAAAATTGATATAAACATTTAAAAAATGGATGAAAGTTACGTAAAATGTTTCTGGATTCCAAATTTAGTGGTGGCTTCTTAGATACATAACTAAACTATTTAATGGAAATTTAAACCACCACGAAATCAAAAAAAATTCTACTAGGCTCAATATTTTCCATAGTGGTGAGTTAATAAAATCTTATATGGTTCCTTGATGAAAACCCAATTTATGTTCACATTTGATGTCATAAATAGTATTTGTATTAGCATCGTGATTGGGATGAAATTTATGTGATTTTAGCATGATTCATATTGATGATGTGCTGGTGCTTGCATTGATATACCAATTGATGATTTGGTTGGTTAAGGAACAAACCTTGGAATTACACTATAATCTATTTTTTTGATTTTTTTGTGTTTTTTTAGATTATCTCATGATGAATTTATGGAATTTAGGCCTTAATATTGGGTGATGAGATAGTTCATTGACAGTTTTGGATAATAATTTTTTAGTATGGTCAACCAGAGGAGGTATAACTAATATATTTTCTTGTAATTGGGTACAATGAGAAGGAAACAACAATTTGGATGTCCTTTTCCACTGGCAGTGTGTAATAGTTATGTGATTTAGATTATGGGAGAGCACTATGACTAGGAAAAACCTAATATGAGAAAAGATTTATCATGGGGAGCACCATGAGCCTATAAATGAATAGGTTCATGTAATACTGGTGCCTTGGGATAGATAGGTTCAATTTAGAATTATTAATATATTATTGATTGTGATGATTGGTCGCCCGAATTTTGATGAATAACACACCCTTTGTTTGGTGGAATACAACCAATTCTCAACATTAAATCTAACATATGATACAATGAGTTAGTATTGAATTCACGACTATGAGTGGTGAATGTTAATGGTTAAAGACCAATGGTGGTAAATTGGGAAGAGAATGGTAATAGACCAAGGATTTGGATCCATTAAATCAATATTCAATTTGATAGCTTGTGTCACATGAAAAACCAAACTGATGTAAAAAAACATCTAAAATGAACCAAAATATATTAAAATTACACGAATAATAAAATATGTAGTAAATAAATAGTTAATAATCCATAAGTATAACAACATATTATTTCTTACTTTACTATTATTTCCAAAAGGATACCTCCAAAAGAAAATTTATTTTTAAAAAATGGTATTTTATTTTCCCTTAATATGTTAAATTAATGACAATAAAAAAATAAAAATAATTAATATTTAAATTTTTAAACTCATAATTCAATAGTCACAAAATTAGAAATTTATATAATATAATATTACAAACATATAAGGTTTTAAAAGTTCATTTTTTAATAAACGGAGTTTTCATTAATATTTAGTATTTTCATAAAAAAAATATATTTATATATAATAGAATTATAATTTTTCCAACTGGAAATCATTTTTGAATTAGGAATATCAATATTATCTTATTATATTTTTTTTATTTTTATAAAACCACAAATGTATAATTAAATAACAAGAAAATACCATTTTTACGAATATTGTAATGTTAATAAGTCTTTCCCGATGTAAGTGCAACATAATATATAATAAATTTTTCTATTATGTAAAAAATATATTTATATAGTAAAAAAGTCATTTAAATTACTATTTTAAATTTATAAAACCCTTGAATTACATTTTTGAAACGTAACAAATATTTTTTGTTGAAAACTATTTTTATTCTCTTATAATAATGATTAGTTTTTAGTACTGGAATTAATAAAATATAAAAAATCTATTGCATTTTTAAATTTATAATTTTCATATAATTTAAGAATCTTAAATTATTTTTTATATAAAGAATTAATATTCCAAGGATTGAATTTAATTTCTATGATAATGGTAACATAATTATCTTCAAGGAATTATTTTATTAATATAGTAAAATTTATATCAATGAAATTATTTAAATATATAATAAATAAGCAGTCTAATATTACTTTTAAACATTTATATAGTAATATTAACACCCATTTAATTGGTTTCTAATAGATAAAAAGATTATAAACCCACAATGCATAAAATTTATTTGTTCTATAGAAATAATGTCTCTCACTCTTTATTATATTTTTTAAGATAAACATTTTATATTTATAAATTGATTTTCATTTAATATGTGTTTAATTAATGATTATATGTCCAAAGTACCGTTTTCTTCAATTATAAAAGGGGATCACTTCCAAATTATCAATGTTACACATTACCTTAAAAAATCACTAGAAACCCTACCCAATAATCATCTCTAAGAATTAACTTATGTGACTTAGAGCCTTTAGTCACCATAATTAATTCCTAGTCCCTTCATTTATAAGGATACTTCCATGGAGAGTTTATTTTCCTAATGTGAGTATTATATAATCCTTGTCATTTTCCCCTTAAAATATCAATTTTCAAATAAGAATTAAAATAATATCATAATTAAATTAGTATAATTAGCATATTAAAATGTTTTTATATTAAAAAAATCATTAATTATTCAATTCCATCAACGTTGAATAAAAAAATGTTGATCCTATGCTTGTGAAGACTACCAACTCTTTAAAGCTACATCTTCCTTTTTCTCACCACCACCACTCTCCAAAATTTTCAGAACGAAAATTAAGAATTAATGTGACATTTAAAATAGAATTATGACTATAAATTGAAAATAATTTTTCAAATTCATTTACTCTCATTCCCTATGCAATGGAAATGTTAATCATGTGTTCTACGAACTAACGCGTCCATGAAGTAACATTTTTTTTCTTTTTATCTATATATTCATTATTTTGTCAAAAAAATACTAAGATGTGATTAAAAACCATACAACCCAAAAAATAATATCATTATTATTATGGATTAGTTATATTATGTCAAATTAAATAATTTCATTACTATAATAACCCATGAAATTATGGTTTGTTAATGTTTGGGATCATCTTAACACCAACTTATACAATGATATAAAACACAATGATGGATGACTATATGAACTTACGTAAATTTATTATTAGAATTCAATAATTACATATAAATTTTTATACCTTATGAAATATTATTACATTTAGTATAATTATTATAAAAATATTATTTTTGAGAAAAACAATTTTCATACTAAACTAACAATGATTTGATTATCATGTATAAAAACTAAAAAAATATCGAATAAGATAAAAGAGTTATAAATAAATATATTTTTATCTATTATATTAATTAATATTTTATATATTTTATAAACATGGTATCATATAATGGGTTCAAAAATTGACATCATAAAGAGTCCAAATTTTTTTTACTAACAGCTTATTATAATGAAATAAGTTATAACCATCTAGTATATTTATCAATAATGATCACAAATAAAATATATAAAGGATATTTTATATTCCTATGGTTATGAAATATAATGTTGAGATATTTTTATCTACATGGGAATAGAATGGATTCAATTAAGTGGGAATACATGTAAAGGGTTTTTGAATCCTAGTTTTTTTGCATTAAGACATGATGTGTTACTTGTTTTCTTTTTTTTGATGTCTATATGGGATGTAAAAATTCATCTCATATTTTATATTTCATGGAATTTTCATTCAAAATTTTTCAATGTTTTAAGTGTTTAATTTTATCATTTTCAAATCCATGGGAAATGATTGAAAGTGTGCTGTATGTTTTAAGTTATAGGGTATATTCAATAACCGATTAATTTCATGTAAGAAAATATATTCTTCATAGTTTACTTTTCCAATTGTCTAATTTTTACCTGTTGTATGGAAAATCAAATAAATTCATCACTTTGGTTAGAAATACATTTCTTTTATGAATTTATTTATTGAATATTTAATGAGTGTAGTTATATATTAATCAAAGATCTATTAATTCCATTTTATGCTATACAAATTTCTATAATATGTTAAAAAAATAATTAATTTATCATTGGTTATTTTTGTTAACATTTGATGCGTAATGTTTTTAAACATTTTCCTTTTGTATACATATTACTTTAATATTTCTATTTTCCAATGAAACATACAATCTATGTTTTCAGTTTTTTAAAAGAAATTCTTATTATCCTGGTGGTAAAATCAATTTCTTCTTATGTAATTTTTTACAAAAATATTAAAATGTTTTCTTATTTCTAAATTTATTTTCCAAAATCACATAAAAATTTGGATTTTTTAAGTCAACATCCTTTAATGTATTTTACACTCAATCGAGTATATTCTAAAAAGATACTATGTTCATTATTTTTTAAGATGACCTAGGATAAATTATTTACTACTATAAAAATGATTCATCACATCCTTTTTATTTCATAACAATCCACTGTGAATAAGCACTATATTTCTTCCAAACCCTTTCATCTATGAAAACTCTATTTTTTCTTCCATTGAATGATGTGTTCTTACCTAGAATCCATTCTTTGAGTTATTTTGAGAATTATTATCTAAATAATATAACACTTATATTTTTAGCGCCAATTCTATATTTTGAATTGAATGGTATATACCTAGATTGTTATTTATTATTATTTGTTACCAATTTGTATTAAATGGTTTTATCTTATTTTTTATTAATTGTGAATTTTTTCTTTATATGATTTCATCTTAAAGTGATATTAAACACATTTTCGATTCATTGGTTTTTTATTAACTGATTTATTTAATTTGGAATAAATATGTTACGGTTATCATGTGATGTGTCCTATATCACCATCCAATTAATTGGTTTAAGTTGATATTTCATGAGATAGTTAGGCGTGGTCATAATGAGTTTTTTCATATAGGCATAACAATGATGATTTTTCTCACATTTTATGGAATGAAAATATTTATTATTTTTAAATAGACTTGATTGTATATAGTGTTCATAAAACGTTTTATATGATAATTATTTTTCAAAATTTAAATTTTTATTTTATTTTTAAGACATATTATATTTAAATTTTTCTAGTCATTTTCTATGATATTTGACCCATTTATTTTTTCCAATGACTTATTCTAGGATTCAAGATCTAATAGTTTTTGGTTAAAAAATTATTATATATATGGATTATACCACTATTCTCATCGTATGATCACTTATGGTATTTGAAAGACATCATTAATGTTTATCTGTATATGGGAATTTAATGTTGCTGTTTTCTTATGTTTCTCTTTCCCAAAGTTTTGAATTTGATTATAATGTATTAGAAGTATCGAAGGAACAATAGTTTGGGTAAATTATAGAGAAACGTTTAGAAGTGTTGTAAAATAAGTTTCTTATGTATCTTTACATCAAAGACTCTAAACCCTATGCTCTTGGGATTTTGTGATTAATTGTGAGATTTAATGATTACCATAAGACATATTATAAATCATAGATATGATTATCTTCAGTTATTATAATAGGTATGAGATAATGGATTAGTTATTTTTGAGGATTAGTTTAGTTATTTCAGGGATCAATATAAGAGAACATAGATGAAGGCTCAAGGGATAAATGTAAGGGTTAAGTCTAATTATTTGATAAAATCCATATTTTTCTTAAAATAGATATTTTATAGTTTAAAAAGTAATTAAATAGATGTTTTGATACTGTAATGTGGTAGTTTCTATAGAATAGTTTCACCTATGGTTAATCACCCCAAAAATCTATTTCAAAATAAATTCAATCTATACTATGGTTTGAAATGAGTGTTCCTAAGTCTACACTCCTAGATAGACACTCTCAGGGGGTATTCAATGGTCAATTGAAATTCTCTTTTATTATAATTATATCATATTTTAAAATATTTAGGATATAAAATGTAACTGGGAGTAGATATGGATAACATATATTTAAATAATGATATTCGTGAGTCATGGTACATATTAATTGATATATAATTTTATGGATAAAGTGGAACTAAAAGATTGAGAGAAAATATTTTCATGAATTTTGTGTTTAGAATATTGTAAATAATTTTAATGATAAATATTCGACAATTATTTTTGGAATTTGGATATGAATTATAAGAAAACAAATCATAAAGGAAAGTTGATTGCACTAAAATTATCAATGTTTCATTTCATGGTGTTATTACAGAAGACATATTAGGTTTTTTTTCCTATTTATATGATCATTTTCTATGATTCAATTGATTATAATTTTATGTTTTATTATTTGGTGGAAATATAATGATATAAATAAATCTTGGAGAGGCATGTATCTATAGAATACTATTTCTTATTACCAAATAACAGAACATTCATAAATGGTTGAGAATCATAGTATATTTTTATTATATTGTGAACGGTATGTATTATAGTCTTACAAAATTTATTGGGCTGGTATAATAATTTAAACTAAATCATTACAGACTAAGATACATTCATTAGTGAGTTATATTCATCAAATATAATTTTTTATATTTAAATATTTATGAGGTTTATGGGAAACATCTACATATTTGTACTCTATTATTTTAGTTTAAAGGTTAGGAAAAATATAATAAATTGTATAAATATCCTTGAAATATGATTAATGATAATTATATATTTTTGTGTATTACTATCGTATAATAAATTATAGAGTTATAGAAATCTATTAGGTTAAATATATGGTTTTTTATATTAAAAATGGTTGATTGATTTTTAAAAAAATTAAGTTATACAATATTGTTAACATTGGGAAAAATAATTGATTTTTGATATTTCTAGTTTATTTTATCACATTTTAAGGATTGTGGTATATATTGATTTGTGTGTTATTTCATGACCCAGTGATTAATAATTTTTGATGGTTAAATATTATGTGAACTTCTAGAAGAATGTATACTTTCGTTATTGTTTAATTCCTTAGGGATTTTAATATTTTTTGAGAATCTATATTTCAAATAATGCTTGATTAGGGTATATATATACTAGAGTATAAGAATAGATGGAAGGATATTTTTGTTTTAGGAATTTAAATAAATTAAATATAGCCTATCATAGTAAGGTAGTTATATTTTAAATTATATTACTATTTGTATGGCTTTTGAGTGGTAAACCCCATAATCCCACTTCCGAAAAAACAGAGTTCAAATACTTTTAAGCTCATTAGGGGGGGGGGGGTTATGATACATTAACTAACATTAGGGTGGTTTTTAAGGCATGAAAAGTTAATTTAGTGATGCTAAAATGATGTATGTATCTTTTACTTGGGCTTACATTCTATGTAATGGTTTTCCCTCTACCCAGATAGAGTTAGGTATTTTATTTTCTAATAAAAAGTGAATTCGGCCCCAAATGTAAAATATAATATTTCTATAATGAAAAAATTCTACTAATACACTCATATACACTCATCAATGTGGAATATTTAAAATTTCGGGACACATTTATTTGGGGGTGGGGTAGAATGTAACGAACATAGATTTTGGTTTCGTTAAATTGATATTATCTTCATTAGATTTTCTCAGACCTAAAAATAAACTAACAAAACACATGAAAAAAATGAACCTCGATATTATAAATTTATAAAAATAATATATTCATTAAAAAATAAAATTATATTTATCCATGAAAATAATTACGCATTATTATTTTTCTTTGATTAATTTTTTTTAAATGGACCCTTTTGAAGAACTAGTTTTTTAAATGTTTTTTCATTTTTCCTTAAAATTTATTTTGATAACAGTTAATGATTTATTATAATAGGTAATAATTATATTTATTAAATAATTTTTCAATAATTTTTTTTATAAATTTATATTAAATAAGGTTCAAGACATTTGAAGTTTAAAAAGATCATTTTTTCAACAAAATTTGTTTTCTATTATCTTATTTTTTTTCAATTGATACATAAAACTTAGAAATAAATAATTTGAATTTTCAAAAAGAGAATTCTTCATTTTATTAATAATTTTAAAATTATCATAGGATAAACTGTTGATATTTTTCAAAAATAATTAATATATATGTTAATTTTGAAAACACAACATTTATATGAACAATAGTGTAAATAAGTCTTTAATGAATTAAGTATTAAATTAAGGATAATAATTTTTTTTATTAAACCAAAAATGTATTTCATGATTGAAATAATTCATTTAACAATACTAATTTAAATTTACAAAACCCTTTTATAATTGTTTTAAAAGTAATGTAGTATTTTATTCTAAAAACAATTTTTCTTCAATTATATTAAAAAACTCATCACCTTTGACTGTTAAATATAAAAGAATGAGTTTAATATATTTTTTAATATATTATAATTATTAATTAATTTTAATTTTATCATTAGGCAGAAAAGTGTGATTACTGGAACTGATTTTATTTATTACAATAATTGAAAAAAAAGTTATATTCAAATAATAATTATTCTAATGTAATATAAATTTTTATATAATAAATTGAATTAATAAATTTTAAATAATTAAATTAATATAATTTTCAAACATATATATAACTATATCAAAAACCATTAATTTTGTGACCTATAATAAGTATGGTTAAAAAATTGTTAAAATGACTTTTTTTCTATATTAAATTATTTTTTCTGTCAATAATATTAATTATTAGTAATTTTTATATATATTTATAAATTTATTTGTATTGAATATGGATCAAATTTGGATTAATTATTCATAAATTGTTTAGTACAAGAAATATGATGAATTTAGAAAAATATATATTAATTATCAAAAAACGAGCTTGTAGGTTAGATATAAAATGGTAAAATGTAAAAAAAATTTAAATGGATGGAAAAATATTTAAAACATGAGTTTAAATGAGTTATAATGGTCTTTTGAACCTTATATCACACAAAAATAAACAATTTATCACATTTGGAACCATTGGCCCTAGAAAAGAGTTATTCAGTTTTTGAAAACTAACAGGTTCACAAAATAGTCCTTTTTATACACATATACATGTGGATCGATTCTTCCATTGTAAAGTTACATACCGTCTAAATTTATATTAACTCATACCCAATTTTTGTGACATTTATTGCCATTACACTACCTAAATCCCTCGGACACCATAGTTTATAATAATCCCTTTCATTTAAATGGAGACATTACAGAGAAAGTTCATAGTCCCAAAGTGAGTATTACATAATCATTATCTTTTATTCAATATATTTATCTTCTAGACCTAAAGTAGTTATAGTAATATAACGAAATAAGTCTCATTATTATACTATATTTATAATATATTAATTTAACAACCATTAATTATTCATTTTTATCCACTTAAAGAAATTATATAAAGTAAATATTATGTTTGTGCGGACTACTGCATCAATGAAGTAACATATTATCTTTTTAACCATATGATCTCTTAATAGGCTATAAAGATGGAATTTAAATGTAAATGTGAAATATATATAAGATATTTATTATTATGTAGATTTAAATTATAATACAGCTTAATTATTGGTGTTTATTATTTAATTGAAAACATTAATTTTGTGTTTCGCAGACTACCGCCAATATGATGTTGGGTTTTTTTTAATTTTTTTGGATTATTTTCATTCATTATACAAACCAAAAAAAATATTTACACACATAAAAAATATTAATAAAAATATTATTCTTCTATTTGGTGATATTATGTCAAAATAAACAATTCCATTACTATACAAACAAATGGAATTATAGTTATTTCAGGTTTTTATAATTTGACCAACTACTTGAACAATTTAATAAAACTATATCATGGATCAACATAGGATCATAAAGAAAAATATCATTTTTAGTTAATATGAAAATAATGATGGGTTTTCATTTCTGCAAATTTAATATTAAGTATTTAACATATTATTAAAATTTCAATTTCAATCATTAAAATTGCTCAAATTTTCGGACACAGATTGAATTCTCAGAGAAAACAAATGAAAAATTTATTAAATGAGATTAATGATTTATAAATAAATATAATTAATATGTTAAAGTATATTTTATTTAACAGGATATATTAACATTGTATCATATAATGGGTACTAAAATTGACATCATAAACACTGCATTAAACCAATAAAGTTACAGAACGATGGTTAAAATTAATCAATAACTAACTAATATATTAATAATAATTGTAAATAATTGGAATATATAAAAGTAAGATATAAAAAAATTATATGTAATAGAATATTAATATAGTATTGTATTTTATAATGGGTCCTATAGTGAATTGAACTAAGTAGACAACCAAGGTAATAGTTCATTCATCTTAATATTTTTTAATTGAGATATGATGTATAGTCACCAATTATTTCCCTTTTCTGGGGTATATTGTAAGAACCCCAACTTCAATATTCTGGAGACATTTTTTGGTATTAATATATTTTAATGTGATAAAATATATTTCATATTATGGTATATGATAGTTTAATTGTCTTGGGATACTAGAAACATACCTAATTCTGAAATTACATCAAAAACAGGTAATAAAAATTATAATTCAATTATGATCATTATTATTTATTCTATTATTCACTTTAAATAATTCAAGGATCACCTCATAGTTCCTAGGGTATTTTATAACATAATATTGTGTGGTCACATATGCTTACTATTAGAAAACATAAAACGAAATCAATCATAGAATAAACCAAACAAGAATTATATTAAAGTGATAAAAAATAACTAAATATATTATATAAATAATATCAAGAAAGGGGGACATATCAATTGATTACATAAAAAATAATCACATGGATAATAATAACTGATTTCAAAAACGATATAATGCATAATTTAATATATCATAATATTTCCATCAAGGCCTTGTGATAATAATAATTAAATTGAAGAAGAATATGAAAAATACCCAATACATTTTGTCTCACGTGACCTATCGATCCATCAAAGGGATATAATGTTTCTTGAACATCAATTTCTTGGACCAATGAATTGTTTATATTAAAAAAATGTATAACAAAAAAACACATAATCAATACAAACATTAATACTGAATAACTAGAAAATAAAATATAAATATTATCCTCAGTAAATTACTATAATAAAATAATCAGAATACATAGAGAGAAATAAGGTGGATGGTATCATTACAGTATAACCTAATAGAAATATAATAATACTTTTAGGATACTGACCTAGGTAGAATTTCCATTTTACACATACATTAAAACATCGCATTGAGAGAAAAAGAAATATATGCTTTTTTGAAATATTTCTAAAATAAAAACATCCAAAATATTAAGAAAAATCAAATCATTGAAAATAATCATGAAATCATAAAAATTAATATTCAATTAAATTAATAGTAAAAAAAGTCATTCATTCTATAAATGATGTAACAAATATTCTTTTCCTAATTTTGTTAAAATTTCAAACATACCACATTCATAAAGAACATGAAGATTCATTTTAATCATTTATAAATAAAGAAAAATATAGATATGATGGTCATTAAAAATTCCTTTCATCATAGTAAAACCATATTCATTTTTTATATAATATCTATATGATGGTGTCTGATCTGACCAAAATATAAAATATGGTATTTTTCCATTAAAACATTTTCTCCATCATTTATATACCAAAGATTAAAAAATTAAAGGAAAAATGGAAAATACATTAAAAAAAGTGATATTAAAATAAATATTGTCTAAAATAGAAATTACATAAAATTTGTTTCTCTGTAATTTTAAACTAAAAAAATCTTGAATAAAAATGATATTATAGAAAAACCTTATACATTTTATTTCTATATGGTTTAGAATAATCCATATTCTAATATAATAAAATCATATTTATCTATTACATTTTTCCAAACCATTTCATTGGTTATCCCCTTATCATAATTCATTTTATTTCATTTATTACCCCATCTTATATAGTTAATAAGTCAGATATGTTCCAATAACATCTTTCCCCTCCTCATTAGCTTGAGAAGGTGGGAGGATGCAACTTGTACTTAAGTAACATCCCCAATATGAAAATGGATAGAAACAAATTCTGAATGGCTTAAATATGTGTGGGGGTGATTTTCCTTTTGAAATTAAACTAACCAACCAAAAAAACTATAAATAAATAAAACACTAAATGATGGTTGATAAAAATTAAAGATAAATAAAACATTTAATTTGTATCAAAACCACTACAAGGGTACCATAGTAGATGGATACAAAACAACCAAGTACACGACGGAGGACTATAGAACTAGAAATACTCAATGATGACGATAACTCTAAATATTCACAGAATTCAACCACTAACTCCACCAAAACAATCCAAGTATCACCATATACTACTGAAGATGTTTGATAACATATCTTTTCTTGTGTCTAGGTAAATAAAATATACCAAAGAAAAAAATAGCCAAATAAGGGGGGAGTTATAAAACCTAGTATATTTTCTCTATATTACTTGTATAATCATTCCACTAGGATAGATAATTTTTCAAATTATATGACATAGTTTATATAACAAAATTATAAAATAGTTTATATTTGAATATATACAAGTGCTAATGAAACCAAATTTCTCAAAACAACATCATGTTCCAAGTAAAACCAGAAAAAATATTAAACACTATTGAAAAATTTCATTTTGGCATAACCTTTCCATTCTACATATCCACATATCCAACCATGAATTCTTTATTATAACAGTTCCATACTCCTGAGCAGTTTCTCATCGATCTACCACATCATCAAAAGGTAATTAAATTCCATGATCCATTAATCCTTTGACACTGAGCATAAGGCCAAATTTCAACCATTCCTCATAAATCTAATATGAATATAATCTTCCAAGCATGCCAAAAAAACCATTATAAAACCATTTCAATAAAAAAATTATTGAAAACATTTTCCATAAATGAAACAAAAAATATATTTTAAAATCAACATTTTAAAGTCATTCAGTAATGTAATTTTCATAACAATCAAAAAAAGTCACAAAACATCACTAAAGAGGGTTTCTACCTAGTTTTTTCATAAAAGGTATCAATCAATTTCAATAAATTTTATTAATTTTAAACTAACACAAATAATTCTATGAAGTGGAGTCACAATTGAATTCACCAAAATTGGGATTTATGGGAAAATTGAAGAAAAACACTCAAATAATAATGAAACTCGGTTGAAACTCAAAAACAATTCCATAGATATCTTCCCCTATGACAAAACAATCCAAATATAACCATATTTGGCATCAAATACCTTAGATATAACCATGATGGTTTTATATCTATGAAATTGAGAGGGATAGAAATGCTGGTCTAAGAAAAGGTGCCACGAGCAACTAAGAATTAAGTCTTAAAATAAGAATCCATCTTCAAATAATCAAGAGAATCCCTTGAATCACTATAGATCTATGGGAGAAGCTTCATTAATCTTTAGAAAGATAGAATATTGACTTCTGGATAAATAAAAGGAATAATGAGCGATTTAAGGACCAAAATTTTGGAGATCCCAATTTTTTGGATCTGATATTTTAACAATGAACTGTTATGTGAACGGTTAGAAAATCAGTGTGCTAACCACGCTTCAACCATTGAATGAAGGATTATACTCACATGGTTTTGTCGCATAGTTATCAAACCATGTGACAACCATGATAATGATAATTATATCCACATTACCCCACTTATCATAGTTTTCCCAAACCGTGAGCCACTAGTTCCCCACCCATGGGCCTTCCATTTATCATCTATCTCACTATGCATGGTTTTCGGTAGGTGTTTAATGGTTTCCCCAAACCAAGTACCAACAGTGAACCAGTGGAAAATTTGAAAAACACACCAAAAGATCACCAAAATCTCCCAAACATCACCCATAATGTTTACATACATAAAAGGCATACGGAAGGGGTTACTTAATAGAAAAAGGAGGTTATATATTATCCCCACCATTATATTTTCCATCATTAGAATGTAATAAAACCATTATATCCTAGAATGGGTATTGGAAATTTCTCTTTCATTTCTTTCTCCCATTCCCATGTATCTTCTTTAATCGGAGCATGTTCCCTCAAAACCTACACTAGAAGAATGATTTCCCATGAAATAACATCTCTTTATAATCAACAATCCATACTGGCATGTGCACCAATGAAGAATCTAGATCCAGTCAATGTTATCGCATCTGAACACACGGTCATGATTGGGATGATACTTCTTTAACTGAGACACTTCAAACACATTTTATTCTGCATTGAACCATGATAGAAATTCTATACAATATTCCACCTCACAAAATCATTCAATTATCTAAAAATATCCTATGTATCCAGGAGATAACTTTCCCTACTTCCCAAAACTATGACATACAAGCCTTATAGAGATCCGCATGAACCCATGATCAATCACTGTGAAACACAATAACCATCGATGATGCTCCGCATATAATTTTGATAAATTTGAGCCATCTGTATCCATTTCCTAATCAAATGAATATTCAATATTGTTTCTTGGGATAGATCAACTCAACCTGTGATGCCTTACATATTTCCACCCAACAAAGTGGAGAACAATAAGGATTCCCACATAATTCTTCAAAAAGAGACATTTATATCGAGGCCCGTTAACTTTTTTTATAGTATAACTATACCAACTAAATGTGATCATACCAATTGCCACAAAAATCCATTAGAATAGCCAAGAACATGTATTCCAATGATAATATCATCCATTCAAAAAAGCCTTCCATCTGAGGGTGATACGTCATACTCAATTTCAACAGAGTCCTAATGGATTTCTGTAATTATTTCTAGAAATGAGACATGAACCTTAGATCTGTATCTGATATTATCGATAATGGTATTTGATTATTCTTTAAAACAACATAGATATATATTTCTATTAAGTACTCCGACATATAATATTCATGAATACAAATGAAATGGGTTGAATTTCAGAGATGATCCACTATTACCCTTATGGTGTCTTCTTTCTTAAATATTTTTGAGAGACCTATTACAAAATCAATAGCTACCTCCTCTAATTTTCACACTAAAATTGGTTAATATTGAAAAATACATACCATTCACTGATGATATAACTTAAATTTATTTAAAGTTAACTATCTTGAAACAAACTCATCCACATTTCTTTTCATACTAATCAATCAAAAATGTACTTTGAACTCCCTATAGATATTCTATTTTCCATGATGAATTTCCCTTAGTGAATGGTGTTAATCATGAAGAAGTTCTCCCTAACAAGACATAGGTAGGACTATCCAATTTCTGAACCACAACATTGACCTCTCATCTAGCTTCCATCCCTCAATGGTATCCCCAACATTGAGTTTTGAACTCATAAGAGCATATTCGGAATCAGAAATATGTGCCTCTTTAATGTTATTTACCAAATCTGTAACCGTAAAAACTGGAAAGAAAACAAAAAATTCACCATTTTTCTTGACATTCTACTTGAATATCTGACATAACTTACATCAACTACCACCCATATAACGCCTCTTAAGCTAACTGAGCATATGAATTTCTTCATAATGCATCAGCCATGAGATTACCTTTACTCAGTGTATATATCAACTCAAACTAAAAAAATTGTATATAATCCATCCATGATCTTGCACATAGATTCAAATCCAATTATGAGAAAATAAGTTTCAAGATCTTATGATTCTTAAAAAAATAAATTTATAACCAAATATGTAATGACGTTATGTCTTTGAAGAGTATACTATAATTGCTTAACTATAAAATTTGTATTGGTTGGTTCTACTCATGAACTTGTAACTTCATTGCACCATAAGAAATAACATGATCTCCATTCATAAGAACACACCCCAACCCTGATCCTGAAGCACCACAATAACCCATATATTATTGTCCTGATTCTAGAAAAATCCAGATTGCTGTTGTTTTAAGGAGGTCTTTCAACTCTTGAAAATATTTATGATATTCTAAGTCCCATTAGAATTGAATATTCCTCATTATCAAATCAGCCATAAGAAAATCTAGTAATGAAAAATCAAACCCAAAACAATGTTAATGATTAACCAAACCAAGGAAACACTATGTCTCTAATACATTCTTATGTGGTTTTTCAAGAGATAATAACATTTATACTATATGGATCTAATGAATTTCCACTTTCAGAAATTACATGTAAATAAAATCATATCTGTTATATAAAAAAATCACAATTTGATAATTTTTCACTCAAATGATGGTCTCTCACTATTCCAAACATTGTCGCCAACTGTTTCTCATGCTCTTCCCTTGTCCCTGAATACTTCAATACATCATCAAGAAACACCACCATGAACGAATCCAGATATCTCTAAAAAAAATATGATTCATAAATTTATATAAAGACTATTTATGCATCAGTAATACTGAATGGCATTACAACATACTAATAAAGGCCATATCTACTTATGAAATCTCTCCTCAAAATATCATTATTCTAAACCCACAATTAGTGATATCATGACCACTGATCAATTTTGGTGAACCACTAACATCTAATAAATTGATTGAAAATTTCATCAATTTCATGAAGTGGATATCTATTATTTATCATTATATGGTTATGATTATAATAAGCCACACACATCCTTATAGTTCTATCTACATTTTTCTCAAATAAGACCGATGATTCCCATAGAGGCCTATTATACTGAATCAACCCTTTATCTCAAGCTCTTCCAAATAAATTTTCAATGCCATTAATTCATTTGGTTATATATTATAAGATAGAATTGATATAGGAATGGTCCGCAGGAAGAGATCATTCATAAACTTCATTTCTCTTGTGGGTGGAAATCCTGAGAAATTATTAGGAAAAAACATCTAGAAACTGACTGACAATTGATGAATAAATGTTCGTCATGATCTCATACATCGGATCTAAAGACAACACTATAACTAGTATGAGATCATTCTAACTATTTGTTCCAATAAAGAAATTTCAACTAATTTTGTAATATGGTCTCCTCGAAATAGATTCTTGATTCAATCATTGGTCGTAAAACTGACCATTTTGGTATAATAGTCAATGTGAGTCTTATATATTGTCAAAAAATTCTTAGTCAGGATTATATCGAAAGTATACATATGATGAATAGATAAATCCTATTTTATATCTACTCCATCAATGGTTATAGAACATGAAATACACATAAGGACACAACATTCTTATTGACTAAGAAGAGTTTGATGTATTATCACAAAATAAATCATCAGAACATTTAAATTCAAAAATTCAACATCATGAGAATATATATATCAATGAGATTCACCCATATGAAAAAATATTTCATAAGAGTAGAATTAAAAATAATCATAACTCACACCATAAATGGTCTAGAATTATTATCCACAAGAGCCTATTCAGCTTCATATAATTTATTTTCCACTGCAATTTTCTATTTGTTTCCCTATTGAGATTGTATTGCTTGAGGAATAATGGGATTCCTAGAATCACCATGGATATATATGTTATGCTGATGATGTTTATTCTACTTCCCTCATCCCATTGAGAGATATGACTCTTGTGACACGTGAAAAGTGTCCCAAACATGAGACCTTAGAGCACTACAACAATAGTACTTAATATTCCCCATCATGATGAAATTATGGAATTCTCTTTGTAGTATCATACATTATAACGTTATGTGTTAGATGGATCCACATTAGAAACATCCAAATTTTTTGTGGTTCTCAGAGTAAGATTCACAGATCTTGATATTGGATTTGGATTCCAGATCCCACCATGGAAATAGGTTTCCCTATTCTTCTTTATCCAATCATTATATTTCACGCCATTTCCCTTAGGTATCAACATACTTTATCCTGCCATAGCTCAAGAGATATCCCATCCATCTACTATCACTCAATTGAAAAACTCTGTATAATTTGTAACACAGAGCACAAACATCTTTTCAAAAATCCATTTCCTCATCTATAATTAGAAGATGTATTCCTTAAAGGACGCATTAGTGTGAAATTCAGGTTCAGAGAAAACATAATTCATGAATTCAACTCCATATAATGTGATAAAAAAATTCATACTTCAAGATGAAGAATTACACTATACTATGGACTCTGAAAATGTGAGGATATAATTTATTAGTGAACAATTCTTCATAATCCTCAAAACAAAGGCCTTGATACACATTATCCTGCACAGCTAGATACCACCACTAGGATGTTGTAATCTCCAACATATGCATAACCATCTTGACTTTTATCTCCGTTGGTATACTAATGAAATACACGATATTATTAATCATATTAAGCCACACCTAAGCCTTTTATAGTTCTGAATCAAACTGAAAAACAGGTGTATTCGTTTCTTGAAATTCATAGATGATACTATGAACCATCTATTGGTTCACCTACGGCTCAGGTGCAACCACATTCTCTGTAGCTTCTTCCAATTGTTATCTATGATGCCTACTTGATAGAATTTTCTATATATACATCAGACAACACATGTCTCACTTCCTGTTAATTGGATGTTTATAATTCCAAATTATACAACATTATACTATCATAATAGTTATTTCTAGAATCATTTAAATCCCTTACTAAATCTATTTTGAAAATTATAACATGATTTTGGAAATAAAATGATCTTTAAATTAGAAAAACCTTTCTCTTTGAATAGACTTTCATTTGATAACAATTTCAAAATTTTTAATTTTTTTATAGTTCACAAAATCATATATTTTTACTAATAATGAAATATGCATTCCTAGTGGCAAGTCATTTCTATAATGAATGTCATGTTCCTATAATTGGGTAATCTCATGACAATGTGACTCCAAATCCTATAAGTTTCACCAAAAACATATATACCAATCTACATGTTAACCTGATGATCTGTATAAAATGTTAGCTATGATATATTGTGCTCAATATTAAATGACCCGAAAATGGTCCAACTATCTACCAAACTAACACAAGGTAAAGACCAGAATTAATATCTGCTCTATGACCAGAAGGAGTGATGATTAATTCTTCTGAAAAGGAAGATATGGATGATACGACGTTAAGATCACACCCCTCCTCATTGGTAGGAACATGTGGGAGGACTTTACTTGGACTTAAGAGTCTTCCCATAGACTCTAAATTCTTGAAATAAATGGTGAAGCACTTTAATATACCTGGGGGATGGTTTTCCATTTAAAAATAAAACAACCAACCATAAAAAGCATAAATAAATAAAAAAATACATGATGCATGATAAAAATAAATAGAAAATCAAACATTTCATTTATATCAAACCCCCTGTAATGGGACATAAGAAGAATATTACAAACTAACCATGCACATAACAGAATACTACATAACTAACAAAACTCAAAGATGACCCTAACTACAAAGCTCCACATACTGAAAGCTCCAACTCCATGACACTAGTGCATGAATCACGATGTACTACTGTAGATATATGATACCTTACCCTTTTCGATGTCCCGATTAAAGATATATACAAAGGAACAAAATTTCCAAAGATGTGGTGATTAATAAAACTTAGTTTACATTCCCTAAATGACTTCCCTACTCACAACACTAGTATTGAAATGTTACAACATTATATAAAAATGTTTATATAAAAAAATTCTAAAAAATAATTTATTATAATATAAACAAGTGGAAATGGAAACATTTTCTCAAATCAATGTCAAGTTCCAAGGAAAAAAACTAAACCATACTTTAAACCCCTTTTATAAATACCTATTTGGAATACAATTTACCCTCCACATATCCTTGCAACCATTGACGCATGCTACATAATGATAATTACATACTCATAAGTGGGTTATAACTGATCTAACAATTCATCACAAGCTAATTAAATCCCATGCTCCTTAACAAATTTGGCACTAGGCACACTGTCATATTTCAACCATGCCTACTAAATTCAATATGATCACATGCTACCATGTATGCCCTGATACCATTCCAAAATCATTTTCATAAAAATATATTTTTATTAAAAAAATATTTCTATAAACGGAATGGAGAAATGATTGTAAAATTAAAATTATAAAATCACTTATCAAAGAATGTTGTAAAAAAATTCAAAAAATATATACAGAATATAAAAAAATAGGGTTTCTAACATGCCCTGGATAACAATTTCTCAATAAATTTTAATCAATTTAAACAATTTGAAACTATTACAATATCTTCGTGAAATAGAAGTTAATAATGAATCCACCAACTATAGGATTTATGGAGTAATAGTAGAATGACCCTCAAACTCCAACGAAACTAGGTTGAAACTACAAAACCCTCATTAGATCTATTCCCTTATTATAAAAAATACAAATATAGTTATATATGGAATCAACTGTCTCATATTTAACAATAGAATATGTATATCTATGAAACTAATAGATATAGATATGTAGATCTAAAAAAAGAAAAAAAACCATGAAAAAAAATCTTACCTCAAGAATCTGACTTCAAATAACAAAGGGAAGCCTTTAGATTTCCTTTAGATGAATGAAAGAAGCTTCCATGACCTTTAGGAAGAGAGAATATTGAATTAGGAACACATAGGATGAATCATAATAGAGTTAGAGACAAAAATGTCTGAGATCCAGAATTTTACGATCACATCTTTCACTCATGCCTGGTTCGTCGCACAATTATAAAAAATGTGCTATAATCATGTGGTAGCCATTATCACAATGATGAACCTTATACCGTTAGGTTATATGGTAACCAAATCATGCACCAACCTTGACAGATCTAACTCTCGTAAAATTTTCCCACGTATCATTGTTTGGTCAAACATCACATTGCCCGTGTGATACTTGTGATCCTTCAGTTTAGCCCCTATCTCACTGTGCATCATTTAATTTAGGTGTGGCATGGTTTAACCAAACTGTGCATGAACCATGAAACTATATAAATGACCAAGAAATTCCAAAATTTCCCAAAACTATCCCAAACTTCACCCACAAACTTTACATACATAAACAATCCTATGTAAAGTTTTACTTTAAAGAAACTGGGGGGTACTGCATTTTCCATCAGATGATTTGAGTATCTTTTGTTCATAATCTTGAAATAACTCTGATAGGCTGACCAAGGTGAAAAAAATAATTTATTCATAATATATATAATATTATTGCAAATTTATTTATCACTCTTATACATTAGTTATTGATTTAAAAACAACCATGAATGGTGGTCTTGAAAAAATAAATACGACTCTTCTAGGATATGATAATCAATATTTACACATAAATGATGGTTTCATTTAAAAAATGGATGAAAATTAAAGGAATCAGAAATTAGGTCTTATTTAATGAATAATAATGTCTTTAAAAATATAATATTTATTCATTAAATCCATCCTTATTACTCATTTTTAAATCATAAGTGAAAAATGGCTTACATCGCATTGTGGAGGTGGTAGTTGACACATGCATTCAAGTGATGTTATTATTTTCCAACACATAGAAGGATAAAAAGGTGGATTATATATTTTAATTCCATATAAATAATTATATCATAAACACTATACATAAATATTAATTCATCATAATAAAAAAATGAAGGGTGAGGATGAAAAATTAAATACATTGATTTGTGGTGGAGGTAGTACACATGTATGCACGAGTGATACATTCATTGAAAATTTGGAAGATAATAGGTGGATAATGGTTATTCCATGAACATAAGAACATTTTAGTAAATTTAAGAAACTGTTGTAATTATATTATCTTTTTTATGAGATAATTACAGGTGTTGGAAGAAGAAATAAAATTATTAAAATCATTTAATATTCTTAACATTTATTTAAAAATCCTCCATTGGATTACACCTTATGATTTTTTAGGATTGACTAAGGGGAATAAAAAAGAACATGGATGTGGATAAATACTATTGGATGATATTTTTTATAGTAATGGTTAACATATGTCCATTAAAATTGGTGAATAATAATGGATAATTCATTAAATTGTTTAACAAATTTAATGATTATAGATATATTGTTAAAATAAAATCATTAAATAAAATGGATACAAGTTTTGTGGTCAGTTTAATAGTTATTTTTTTATATTAACTCCATTTTATACCGTATGAACAATTAATGTTGTGATGAATCTTTAACACATTTACTTTTCAATAAGAATTAAGAGAATTTATCTATTTACAAAATTTGAACATCTATATTCAAAATACTAAATAGATTTTTTATGTTTAAATTTTTTAAGGTGGTTAATTTTTTTAAAATAAGTACACATAACTTAGTGAAAAAAACTTCTTATAAAAAATCACTTATAAGTAAAAAAATTATTTCATACAAAAAAATGTATAATGTTGAATTAAATAGAATTAATATAATAGTTTTTGATAAAATAAGATTTATGAGACTTATAAACCTATTAAAATGATATTTATGCATGAAAAAACATTAAATAATTTGACAAAAATAATTATTTTAAAAGAATAAAATCATTACATCGATTTTCAAAATGTCCAAATAGATTTCTATGTATAAAAATGTATTTTAAATATATTATATTAATTTTTTAACATGAATTTCATATATTAAAAATCATTCACTTCCATTAAATTTATAAGTATATATTTGTAATTTAACAAATGTGACATTATTTTCAAAATTGGTTTTTTCGACCATTCACATAAAAATCAAAGTTTCTAAACAAATCCCAAAACATCACCCAAAGAAAAATTTGACATATTAGTTTTAAAAATGATGTTCATTTTTTCAAATAAAATTTCAAAAAATAGAAGGAATTCATAATAATTAATCACACATGAAACACATAAATCCATTTTTATAAAGATTCAAAATTTCTGGCACATAATGAATCTATTCATATAATATTATTATTAATAATAATTGGATGAATTTATTATTTTTTTATTAAAATAAATATTTTTGTGAATGAAAAAATTAGAAGAATGTATTTTATAATTTTATTATTTATATTCAAAACCGACAACCCCATATCTAGGTTATAAAATTCATATTTAAATAATTTTATTTTAATTTTTATTTATCATTAGGGTTGTGTGTGGTGTATGATATCAAATATAGTATTCATTTTAAGGAAACTGAAATAATGGGGCTTTACGTTATTCCCACCTTACAAAAATTCCATATACCAAATTTTAATTCCTTTTCAACATATCAATAAATTTTAATCGCTTCTATAATGAATTTTAATTTCTTTTTTTAGATTACGAAACCTATTATATTATAAATAATTAATTTTTAACCATTATATGACTTCCACTTATGAATGTGTGTCAAGAAGAGTTCATTAATACTTATATGATAAAATCACTATAAAATAAGATATATTTATCCTCCATTACAACAGTTAGAGGAATTATGAAAAATACTGTTTCTTGATTACATTCAAATTTTCAAGTGAAATTTTCTCTTTTATTGATTATTATAATCATTTTATACTTCAAATTACAATGATGATTGTCTATGAAAAAGTTTTCATGCCTAAATCATTAATGTAAATGTTTAAGGTATCATAATACCCATTAAATAATTATAACATAGTTCATATATCTAAAAAATTCATAGAAAAATTAAAGTTGTTACTCAATATGAATAAAACTTTTTATGAAGAAGTAATGCATTAATTCTTAAAATATCAATAATAACACCCATAAATTTATTAATTTCTTTTAAAATTAAATTTTAATACAAATTGTTCAAGAAATATTAATTTATTATTCATCTACTCATTTCGAAATCTACATAAGTAATCAATACCAAATTATTATAATTATGTTAAATTTAAACATATGCGTAATAACTATGTTTATAATTTGCAAGAATAAATTTTTCTTAACAGAAACCAATTGATATATTCTCATTATAAGTATTTTTTATGTGATTTCTTTATTGATAATTCATTTCATAGAGTTTCAAGAAACTATTCGATATCCATGAAAAATTTAATATAGTTTATAAATCTAGAATCGAATAAAGAATTAGTTTATGATAAAAGTGAAAACTACCATAAAACAAGGTATTTCAACTTAGACTGTTGTAATTCCACATGATTGAACTTCCAAAATTTGACCTTTTTATGTAAAATCTCTATCCACTTGGTGAATTTATTTTAATATTTCCCCATATCCACATAGTTGAAACATTGGATATTTGAGGGTACATTATATTCTATGTATTCAAAAAAATGGTGTTTCTCACCATACTTTAATTAAAATCTCATTACCTTCATGCAAGTGCCTTTTTATTTCATTCAACAATAATCACTTGTTGGAAGATCCATCTATTCCTTATTTTTATTCAAATATTTTTACCTTGGTTCTCTATCAAACACTTCTTCTCCTAATTCAAATTGAAATTATTTAATTATGAGAATTATTTTTCTAACTTGATAGAACATTGTTACCATATTATCACATTATTAATCTATTTGAGAGGGTAATGACCTTAAAAATACTGTCTTATTACCATAAAAGAAGTTGTCTATCTTAATTTTCAGATTATGTGCATTGTTTATATCATTCCTTGATAATATTTTATTTTTTTCCTCTTACTCAGAAAAAAAATTATCATTATCCTCTCTTATAATGAGGAATTTTTATTTTCCATATCAGATCGTTTCCCATGAGGAAATTATTTTTCAATGAATATATCCTATAAGGTAGTTGATTACATTTTCCATATCTCGTCATCCAAATTTTTATTCTGAAACTATGCGAACCAATGACCAACATACTCCTTTAAGAAATAAACTTCCATAATAATATTTTCCCATTCATTAATTCTAAAATCCATAAATAAATTTTTATGGTACATGATGTTCAAATATTACAGGTATAGTTTTTTCAGTGAAAGATTTAAATTTCTGGTATATGAAGCTATTGAACATTAATAAATTGTGATGTCGAACAACAGGTTATTAAATACATCAAGGTTTTTACTCATAACATTGATAAACTATCTATAAACAGTCATAATCTACTCAGATCCAGAACCATTAATATTGATGTTATTAAGAGGGAAATTCCTATAATGATTATGGTGGTTGACACATCTTCCATTCCTTCCATTAGGCTATATTAATAAAAAATGTTAGACACAATATTATCTTATAATATTAGGAATCAGAGTGTATAATTACCAATATCCTATAATTCCAAAAATAAATTTAAAATTTTTGAATAGATAATTATATAATAATGATCACATTTTCATTTATATCATCTTTAAATAATAAAAATATTTTCAAATAATTCATAATATTTTTTAAATGTTATATTAATCAATCAGAGTATATCCCACTATAGTGTTGAACTAGGTGTGTAGTTTAACCCTATATTATGTACATGATATGAAGATCCGGTAAATACCTAACCAACCTTTCTCAGGTTATTTTATATTGAAGTTGCATTTCGTTTATTTTCTCTATACACACATTTTTTTTCAGATATGGATTTTATTACTAGGGAATCCTGCAATACATACTTTATTATATTTTTAGATTGTTTTCTCATAATTATACTTTTACACAAAGTCTATTATAGAGTTATGTTCTCTAATTTATGATTTTGTAAAATGATTTTCTATGAGTCTTACTAACCTACTTAAATACAAATTTTAACAACCCAAGGTACAATATCTCAGAGTGGGTAGTTGTTTTAATAATGTTTCATGAGATTAATGATAATACATCCAAAAATAATGAATACGTAAGTAGTATTGGGAGACTAGATACAAACATGATTCTCACATTACATTGGACAACAAGAAATAAAACATATAAATATATTAAAAACTGTACTATTTCATCGAGTATATCATTGAAATAATTATAAGTTAACTTTAAGGTAACTTGGGGAAAGGAAAACATAATAAAGGGAGAGTTCCTATTCTTAGTAAGGGAATTAGTAAAGAGGAATCAATCATAAATAAATAAATATTAAATAATATGAAAGTGATAAATAATATTCAACTTTTTTACTAACTAATATAATTATAGGGGAATGTATAAATTAACGGAATAACAACATAAATAATCACATGGATAAAAAAATGATTTTATAATGATATAATTCATAATTCTATAAATCATAATCATTTTTCTAGTCCTAGTACAAATAAATAATACATAATTATGATTGGAATGTGTCAAATATCCATTCTAGTTTATAACATGAGACCTATAGATGAATGAATGAGTATAGAAGGAGATTACTATCGCTTAATATGTATAATTTATTCATCATATGACTGAAATTAACAACAAAAAAATATATATTCATCATATGCATTTTTATTGAACAATTAGCATATAAAATTTCAATATTTTTCCTAGTTAATAAATATAATAACATGATTATAATACATCATGAGAAATATAGTGGATATTACCTTTATATCATATACCCAGTGAGATATTGAAATTATTAAAGGACACTAACATCGACAAAAAACCTCTTTTACAAATGCTTTACAATGAGTCTTTGAGAATATAAGAAATGCACTTTTTGTTGGAATTTTTTTGGAAGTAAACATTTATAGAATATAAAGGGAAATTATTTATTTTAAAATAACCATTGAAAATTTTAAAGTGATATTCAATAAAATAATATAATTTTATGGTGGAAAATTCATTCATTCTGTAAATGTTAATTCTAAGATTCCTTTAACACTTTTGGTAAAATTTAAAAGTAACTCCTTTGAAAACTTATACGGGAATTCCTTTTAATCCATTTTAAATAAATGATATATAGATGGAAATTAATTTAACTAATCATCAGTTCATATTAGAGAAATTATTGAAAATATATTAGAGAACATAGATATGGAGGAGAATGATTTTAGATTAAAAGGAGAAATAAAGTTAGTTTTCCTTAGAAAAAATTTCTCATCCCTTTTAGGAAAAAAATGATTAGAAGATGAAATTAAAATAAGTAAACTACATAGATAAATATATTTAATGAATATAAAAGGATTTTTTAATATGACAAGATTATAGTTTCATACAACCAAAAGATAATCAAAAAACAATGCCTAATAAAAAATTGATATTTAAGAATTAACCCTTACCAAGGATTTAAACAATTACAATCATATTAAAAATTACTAAATATTTAAATTATATTAATTATTTAATTTATTAAGAACCCTTTTATGGTTAATATTCTTATCATCGTCCAATTTATTTCTTTTTTTACCATATATAATATAGATATTCTATTTTTTATATTCATGTTGCCTGTTTTGATGATTTTCAGTTCATAATGTTAAAACATATTTGGTAAGAACACCATGAACAATGGTCTGATTTATCAATATTATACAGATCATTGTCACATCATATTTATCATATTTATGAATTAGCTAAAATTAATTAACCAGTCATGGAAAACAGTCATGAAATATAAAACATTAAACTTTATGGAGGTGGTAGTTCATACATATTCAGGAATGATATTTTGATTTTTCTAATGGATAAAAAGGAAACTAAATTGATAAAGAATTAAATTTATAGAATTAATATATTATTAATATCTAATTTTTTAGTTAAATCGGCCATTATTACCATCTATATAATCATGAAATGGGAAACCAATGACATCATTTCATGGGGGTGAAAATACATAGATACGAACAAGAGATAGTGTAATTTTACAAAATATGGATGGTTTTGAAGGTATATATTATCCTATAATTCTATAATAATAATAATATTATTATTATCATTAATCATCATAATATACACCCATGAATTCTTTTTATTTAAAATGAAATACATAGTTTTGTGGAGTTTATAATACTGACAGACGCACAAGTAAAGTTTTTATATCAAATTTGACTGAATAGAGTAGGATTATGTTTATGAAATCATTATAATAACATTTAATTATAATGGATTTATTTATTCTAATATATCATCATGTATAATATATAATTGAATATGTTAGAAGAAAAAATAAAAAACAAAAAACTATGATATGAGTTATACTTCTTATTTGGAAATCCTGTATTAGAATACTCCTAAGCCATTTAATGATGTTCATAGGGGAATAAAGATAAATCTAATACATGAATAAAAAATATAGGAAGGTATAATTTTTTGTCTAGGATAATGTATGTGGATTAAAAAGGGTGAATAATATTATAGATTTTTCTCCCTTCTATATGTGATGTGGGTTATAATCATGTAAATACTTGAAATATTATTATATATGAAAACTATTCCCCAATTAATATAGATGAAAATTTTAAACTTTTATGAAATTTGAGTGATAATAATGAAATATGAAAATAAAATTGAATTTATATTAGTTAATTTTTCATTTTAACAATTATATTTTATGTTGAAACCCCTTTTAACTGATTTTATGCATTATCATAGTAATAAACTTTTACCTCTATTTATACATATTATGATGAAAAATTTAATTTAGAAATTTAAAAATATTTGAACCATGATTTTAAATGTTAAATAAATTTTATATGATTTAATTTATATTGGTTTCAAAAAATAATACTAAATTCAGTCATCTGACGCAACAAAAAACGGTTTCCAGAAAAATTCATTTTATGTATATAATAGATTCAATTAAAAAATAACATATAATGTAGATTCATGTTATTAACCACCATATTCAAGATGAGGGAAGGGATAGAATGGTGTTGAGACCATCCTTCCTCATGAGTAAGCAGAGATAATGACCCCTCGAGTCCCGCCTCCAATAGGATCTATGGTAGCGACCAACACCAAGGGTATAGAAGTCTCACAAAAATGGGATGCATTATCCTCTTTATAGTAACCAATATTTGGAGATAATATGTATCAACCAGAAACAAATCCTTTATTGATAATTATAATGAAATAAAAATCCATCCCACATGTGTTTTTAATGTAAAACTCCCTGATATAGTAGGAAAACTCAAAAGTAAGTACCAAAATAATACTAAACAGTGACATAATAATTGTCCCCAACGTCTATGATATAAAGGTCCAACACAATCCATGTAATATACCTAGAAATATGAAAACATTTCCTTAAACATAGGGTTAGTTTACAAGTATACTCAGTATAAAAAAACTAAAGTCATATATGCACATGTTGGAGAAGCATACTAATGCCCATATGAGAAAACAACAAAAACTAAAAAACACCAAACAAGGTATACTATCCACTCGAAACTCACCACGGAACACTCTCCAATTAATTCATTTCATGTAATTTAAAGTAAATTAGTAAGCATATTGATAATTGGGTACCCCGAACAACTTACCACTAGTTAACTACTCACCCTTAATGGAGAACATCATGCAGCTACCACCATTCCACATTCCATACTGTCAAAACATGCCTGCACACACATGGGACACGAAACACATACATCCCACCCATAGATACGTATTCCACGACCACATCATATCCTAACCGCATACACATGGTCCACAACCACCCCACGCCTTGCTCGAATATACCCGGGCCTCATCCCGAGGAAACCGGGGATAACAAACCACCTATCAGAAAACCAATACCATAAACATGGTAATGAACATCAATACATTATATCCTAAATGAAAACCCTGGACGATAGTAAACCTCAAGACACTACAACCTTCCCAAAGAGTCTTGGGAAATAAATTCTTGTAAGAGGGAGTAAGGAAAAGTCCATAACCAACCATCCATCCTCCCACCAAGATGTTGGGAAAACACCCTCTCCGATAATAATGGGAGTATTCGGCACATAGTTCTCAACATGAGTGGGGGTGTGTATAGAACTCATAAAAAACTAAAATTTTATACATATAGGCAATAATACACTCATCCCAACCATTGGGTTTCCATATAAACAACCATCCCACACAAAACATTCCTTAATGCTACCTCTACATGCATAGCCATATAGAAGGCAGAACCAAAACATAAACCCAACCCTTTCATTTAAATATTTATTGTTCTCCATTATAAATTCATTCATTTATTTATTTCCATCCCTATATGGGAAACTATCAACCACAACCAGACAACCAAGCCAAACAGAGGACGAAAACTATTGCAAAAGAAACTATTTTAACACCCATTTATAAAATCTACCAGAAAACAATGAGCTTGCAGTCCCACTGTACACCCCCTTTTTATAGACACATCTACCATCATTATTCAATGAAATGTGACCATTTATTTCCTTCTAAAAAGAAAACCCCAGTTCACCTCATCACAACCACCCTCAGTAGTCCTAATACATATAAACAACAAACACACCACACCCAAATACAATAAATCATAACACAATTCAGTCCAGCAATACTACTTCCCAACTACATCCTTGATGTAGCCCCACTTCATAATATTTCTATACATTACACAATCAACCAATATATCATCCTAATATTCCATCACACCACCTGTGCTTCCCCATAAACAAATCCCACAACAACAACCACTAAACCACAACCCCAAAGCACACACATTCCACACCCTTCTTCTGGAACCAACTATTATTTCTACCCATGCACACACAATTGTGATTCTAACAGCAACACCACACAAGTCACAAAACCCATCCGATCACAACACATAGCCACACCCACCAGACATGGTGTTTTCATATTTGGGAAAAACAGTTCTTCAAATCCACTTTGATAAACATGGGGATCACAGAAGGGTTTTCATCATGGTGAATCCATTTATTTTAACTAGGTTTACATGTTTGGTAATATTGATATTTATGGAAATTATTCACATGAAAACAGAAATAGACATAAGGCATCACCCATGTGTAGGTAATGACCACCAATGAACATGATTTTTAGAATCTACAGGACCACAAAAGATCACATTATCAACAAAGACAAAAAAATAAATTAGGAAATCTATATCAATCCACTCCTAACATTTTACTAGGCCCACCCCACATGATAGAAAATTAAAATAGAGACGAATGAAATCCCTACAAGGAACAAGAGGTGACCAAAACTCATATTTATTCCAAGATTGGGGCATCAAACTAACATAAGACATCATGAAAACTAGATCGATGGCTACGACACAACATAAAGATCCACCAGAAGGTAAGGCTCTAGGAGTCCTAAGAGAAAACAGTAATACAATAGGTAGAGAAAGTCTCATCTTGGAAAATATAGATCTGATATCAATGGTGAGGAAATAGTTACAAGGGACATTAATGTCAGATCGTGTCCAAGATTACGCTGTTTGACTATCTAAAAACTACATAAGAATTATAATATTAACGATATAATTATTAACCTTTGAAACTGAATTAGAAATCCCCAACCAAGATTTAAACTCAATTTATATAAAAAAACATAAGATGGGTGAAATTGGAAAAATTGGAAATGAGTCACCATTGGGTGATTCACTGACAGCGATAGACAGTCACCAATGGGTGTGTCACCAATAGAGAGTCACTGAAACTGAGATACCGATGATGAGCCACTGATGCCCTGACCCACCGACGCCTTGACTGACCAACTCCCCGAATCACCGATGCCCTGAATCACCTACACCTTGACACACCGACACCAACGCCTTGACTCACCGACACTGACAACCTAAGACAATGACAACAACGCATTGACTAACCGATACATATTCCCTGGCTCACCGACACCAATGCCCTAAATCACTAACACCCACATCCTGACTCAGTGACACCAATGCCTTGAGTCACCAATAGAAAATCTAGAAATTTGGAAAACTCTTAAAATTATCTAACAGTTCCTCCTATAACACCCCAAACACTAGATTTTGACAATGTAATGGGCCATGGAGGTCCGGACCATTACATCACATACCTCTCAATGTATTCATTCCCATAATAATTCAAAGCCAAACCGAGAAAAAAGGGGTCCAAAAAACCATAACTAAGATACCTCTCAAGACTAAACCACATCATTGGAGTGAAACCTCAATATTTAAAAATATCTCCTCTGAGACTTTTTGACCAAAAAAACTACTATACATACCAAACAAGAACCAAAAGTAACACTGTCTAAACATACGAATTATGGAAATCCTTCCACTATGTCAAGATACTATCCACTTAGGGTAGCACTGAATCTCCCACATGGGTTTAATCACAACCTTATTAATGCATCTTGATAAGGGATCAGTTACTCTCCTCCTCATATGTTATGAGATTATCGTACATTTCGTAACAAGGAAACAACTCATTTAAAAGAAAACATTGTTCATGAATTACATCACAAAGAAAAATATATAAGAAAAACACAAAACAACTCTAGGTACTAGGAATGAATATGCATCTCTCACTCCCAAGTACTATCCCCCAGGACACCATGCCTCCACAACACAAAATGTAATGGAATTGTCCCTCCACTCAACACCTTCATTTGATGATCCTAGATCTCCACCAGTCACTCAAAAAATGTTGTGTCATCCTTGATATCCAACTCTCCCTAATAAATTACTTAGGAGTCATTGTGAAGATACCAGACAAAGATGCGAGACATGAAAGTCATCGTGGATCCTCCCTAACTGCGGTGGAAATGCCAGCTGGCATGACACCCCTCCAACTTGTCCCAACACCTAGAAAGGTCTGATGAGCATGGGAGAAAGCTTACTCCCTCTGTCACTCATACACTACCCACATAGAGGGGAAAACGTCAAGAACATATGGTCCCCAACCTCAAAAACTAAAGGCCTTATCCTACGATTGGAATACAACTTATGTCAGTCCTGTATGGCCTTCACCATATCACAAAGAAGTTTCATTTTTTCTATCTTACTATGCACCATGTCTGGATAAAGAAGAGCTACCTACCCAACTTTCGTCTTCACTAGGGTGGAGAACATAGACTCCCATATAGATCTTCGAATGGATCCATAAAAATAGAAGTGCGGTAACTATTATTATACGAAAAATATACCAAGGGAAAATACCATACCCAAGACCCACCAAAATCCAAGATTCAAGCGTGTACCATATTATCCAACATCTAGATGGTATGCTATGTTTTCCCATACATCTGATGATGGCAAGAAGTGTGAAGGCATAACTTAGTTCCAGAGGAATGTTGAAATACCCCTGAGAATTTTAACATAAAATGTGTTTCCTTGTCTGAGATGACAGTTCATGGAACTCCATGCAGCCACACCACCTCATCCTCTTAAATCCGTGCTAGGGAATCTACTAGGCTCAACTCTATGATTGTTAAGAAGTGATCCAATTTTTTCAATTGATCTACTACTACCTAGATTGTGTCACATCCTCCCAATTCCCTAGGTAATACTATGATTAAATCCATCAATATTTTATCCCACTTCCACTCGGGGACATCTGGTGGCTGCCACAGACCACATGGAACATGGTGCATAGCCTTTACTTGCTGACACACTAGGTACTTTACTATAATCTCTTGCTCTGCCCACTTCATCCGGGGAAACCAAAACTATTCCCTAAAACTCCACTACATCTTGAAAACTCTTATGTGAAATTCTTGGGGTGAGATATGGAACTCTTAGAGAATTTTCCAACACATTTCCACTGGCATAGATCGCTTCCCACGAAACAACATATGATTCTCACCATCCACCGAACATACCTGTGGAGAATTTCCCAATTCAATGTGGTCATGCATAACCACTTCCTCTGAGTCTCCCCAATGATACTCCTCCTCCTTCTACCTCAGATATGATTGTACCATCATATGAAATAGTCAACCTCTACTGCTATCCATACCAGCATCTAAGTACAGGGTATCCAACTCATCAATTTCCCTCCAAACATCTGAAGATTCTTGAACCACTTCTCTCTCAAAGCATCTACCACAATATTGTACATTTTTGAACTGTAGGAGAACTAAAAATCATAATATTTGGGCAACTACATCCACCAGGACTGGCTCATGTTCAGGCCTTGAAGGGAGAAGATCTTCCTCAAGATCTTGTGATCTGTGAAGACAACATAGTTTTCCCAATGAGGTAATATCACAATATCTTTAGTGTGAACATGACCAATGCTAGTTCTAGATCATGGGTGGAATAGTTACATTCATGGGGATGTAACATCCTAAACTGATAAGAGATCACATCTCATTCCTGCATTAGCACAGACCCCAATCATAGAAGGGAAGAATCGAAAAAAACTCAATCATCACCCCTTCCTCTGGAAACATGAGCACTAGAGAACTAGAAAACATCCCATTTAGATAAACAACAATTCCTAGAAATGATTTCCCAACACAAAATCTTTCACTCATCTAGTCAAAGCTGTCAACAGGCCTAAAACCTAAGAAAAATCAGGTACTAATCCCTGGTAGTAGCCTATCATGTCATGAAAATGGGGAACCTCAACCACATTCTTGGGTGCTACCTAAGAAAATACATCTCAACCTTCGACAGGTCTATTTCAATACCCTGCTAAGACATCACATGTCCAAGTAAGTGGACCTCTCTTGTCCATAAATTGCACATGGAAATATATCCATAGAGCAGCTGGTGCTGAAGGACCTCTAGGATAGTCTTGAGATGCTATGTGTTCTCCTCATATATCTTGAAGTAGATTAGGATTTGAACGATGAATACGACAACAAATCATCCTTGGAAATCACAAAAGACAAATCTCATAAGCCCTATGAACATGAATGGGAATTCATAACACTAAAAGACAAAAGAACGAACTTGAAGTTCCCATAATTAAATCAAAAAAGTAGTATTTAGGATATCACCCTCATTCACAATCAATAGGTGATATCCAGACTACATATTGATCATGGAAGACCAACTCACTCCCCTTGTCTGGTCGAAATGATAATTTTTCCTCAAAAGAGGGAAATGGTTTTAGACCATTTCCCGATAAAGTCTTCAGCATTCTACAGGAAGCCTAAAACCACCATTTCCTTCTACAAAAACAAGACTAGTGCACCCCATAGAGAAACACTAGGTCATATGAAACCCTTCATCATCTGATCATTAATTTGACTCCACATATCTTGAAACTCAAAAGGTTCCATCTGATAAGGAGATATCGAAAGAAGATTTTCACTGTAAAATATGTTTATACCAAAATGAACATCACGTTGAGGGTTGGAGTCACATAATATTCATGGAAAACACCTAGAAACACATAAAAAACTCATGGAATCTCCACCATCTCAGCATCCCTTGATCCCATTAACAGTTGGACTAACAAGGATAGAACTGGATCTACGCACCGACTATCAACTCGACAACTCCACTCACCAATGAAATAAAAAAAATGGACATTCAAATTTGAAAACACAAATCCTCTCTAGAATTTTTCGATAACCACATTAACCAAAAATAACCAAGTGATGCCAATGATGATGTTGTATGGTTGCATCTGTAGCCAAAAGTAATCCCAAATGGACTGATGCGGCCCCAACATGAGTCTACATCCCAGGGAAACATCAAAAAATCTTGCCTTAACTTTGATAGGTGTAATAAACACTTATGGAACATAAATTCTCTCTATTTATAATCAAAGAGCATGGTCTAGACTTTTTTCAACAAAGGAGTGTGAGGATCTTTAATAAAAAATGGACCAAGAAAGCATACTAAATAAATAGATCTTACCTCGAACAATATCATGCCCAACATGAATCGCTTCCTCTATGGCGTGAAACTAACCATGACCATATCTAATTTCCCTTGGATAACAGCCACCTATAATACAACATCCATGTAGAGGTCCCTGAGGAGAACTCTATGGTTAGCCTCCTTATACACTGTTCTCCCTTGGTGGAGTAGAGACATGTTTTCTCTCCTACTGGGAAGGCCTGGATGTAAACTTCTACTGAGGCGAGCACTGAGCCAACCAACCTCCAACATACGAAGATTGAGTCCGGTATTGTTGCTATAGGTTCCCACAACCTCCATAAAAACACCTTTTCCCCATGTCTACGGGAAAAGAGTGGGGACAAGAGGGTCAAACCTGAAACTACTAGGGTCGACTCCCCACTGACCGAAACCTGGAAGGCCCTGATGCCGAAGGCTTACTGTGGATGGTCTTCACCAATGAAGAACAAGTCTGAATCCCCCCCCCCCACAGTAGACCTCCTTGTGAGTGCATCATTTCCACTACCTCAGTCTTTGTCTGAACCTTATTGTATGTCGACTGGGTAAATGGAGTAATCACATATTGAGGAGAATGAAAGAGTGCCTCCTTTAAGAGCCTCACCCAAGACACCTCATGTAGAAACTGATCTGGTGAAAAATGTATGGGTTCATGAATGTTATCCCCAATTACCTCACCATAATACCCCATACTAATGGTAGATTATCTCTTACCTCTTCTTAGCTTTTATCATGGAAGGAATGAATTCTTCTCGGAACACCATCTCAATGTCCGACTGCAAAACATCAACCTCCATCCTCTCTCCATGGTAAAGCGTCCACCATGGATGCGCTTCTCCCATAATCCGGCCTAATGATAGGGGATCTTGGTACTCTGAACAATCCCGGATCAAGCTAAAAGTGATCAGTAGTTCATCAAGACAACTCTCTGTGTCTATTTATGAGACACTACCATCATACTTTCCAAGAGTCTGCCGATATAAATCATGAAGCATCCTCTACCAATAAATATCCTCCTCTATTCGATTATCCCTATACCGGCTATCTGGGTTGGCTTACTGACCCTCCACAGCTCATGCCAAACAAATGCGACATCCGGGAGCCATATTTTAAATGAAAACAAGTAACTCCCAAGCCCGGGTAGTATGTAATTTTCTCATAATATTTATTTTAACTAATTTTTTATTTTAATTTCCTGAAAACATAAAAAAAAAACAAGAACACATGTCATCATGATGGATGTATGTTCCTTGGGTCTCTGCCCCATTAGGGGAATATCCTACCTTGGTCGTTCATTAAACTTATAGTCCATGCATCAGATCGTGGTGGGACATAAAATCTAGTGTCCTAGCCAGACTTCCGTAGACTATTCCATGGACAAAGATGACATAAAACTATTTGACTCTTAACCCATGAAATCCTCATTGTGTCCAACTCCAAAATTCATCATATCTCTCAACCATCACCCCATTGATATCAATATATCACGACCCACCTTCTTCAACAAGAGGGAAGGGACAACATGGTGTTGAGACCTTCCTTCCTCAAGATAGAGGAGGTATAATGACCCCTGTGTCCCGCCTCCAATAGGCCTCCGGGTCATGACTAGAACCAAGGGTATAAAAATCTCACCAAAAGGGAGGAATTATCCCTTTTATCGTAACCAAGTTTTGGAGATAAGAATTATAAACCTTAAAAAACTCAAAGACAGATAAATATAAAGATAAAAAAACCCATTTGACATGCAAGGTTAATGTAAAACTATTATAAATATAAAAAAAATAAAGTAAGTACAAAAATAAATCTAATAAGTGACACAAAAACCATCCCTGATGTCTGAGATAGTAAGGTATAACCCAGTCCATGTAATCTCCTTGGACAATAGAAAATGGCTTTATATATAGAGGGTGATCTTTCAAGTATATTTAGTAGTGAAAACCACAGTCACCTGTGCACAAGTGGGAGAAGCATACAAATTCCTCTGTGAGAAAACAATAGAAACTCAAAAGAAACTAGAAAGGAATACTATTCACCTCACCCCAATAAGGTAGACTAACCAAATAAATAAAGTAAAGTAATGTAAAGTAAATTAGTAAGAACATTGATATTTGGGTACCCCACACCCCTTCCCACTAGTTAACTGTTCATCCATAAGAGAACTTCTTAGTGGAACAACTCTTCCATATGTCCCACTATCACAACTCACCCACACACACCTAGGCCACAATCCCCAGACATCCTGCTCGTAGACAACTAGGCTAGAAACTCACCACATCATTCCCATAGACACATGGGTCACAACTACAACAGGTCCCTCCAGAAAATACCCGGGCCTCATCTCGAAGAAACATGGGGAAAAAACAACTTCTCACACAACCAATCCCATAAATCTGGTAATGAATATCAAGCCATGAAATCCAACCTAGAAATCCACAATGATAGTAAACCACAAGCTATTACAACCTGGCTGATGATTCTTGGAAAATAAATTCCTAGAAGAGGGATTAAGGAAGTGCCCATAACTAGGCATCCATCCTCCCACCAAGATGTTTGAAAAAACACCCCATAAATATAGAGGTTTTCGGCACATAGTGCTCAACATGGGCGAGGAGTGTATAGAAATCATAAGAAACTTTAAATTTATACCTATAGGTAAAAAAACTATTTCTAACATACGAGTGTCTAAACAAACAACCAGCACATAAAAAATATCACTTGCTGCTACCCCAAAATGCACATCCATACAACAACCACAACCAAAACATCATCCCACCCAATTCATTTGACCAGTTATCATTTTTCATTATCAAATAATTAATTTTTTTATTTCCATACCTACCTAGGAAACTATCAAACACATCCAAACAACCAATCAAAAAAGTTGAAGAAAGCTATGGAAAATAGTCCATTTTAACACCCATTCATAAAAACAAACTGAAAACAACCAACTAGCAGTCCCATTGCACCCTAACTTTTTATAGACACCTATATAATAATTCTTCAAATTTATGCCGCCATATAATTCTTTTCAATGAGAAAATCCACAACTCACATCATCACAACCACCCTCAGCAGTCCCGTTGTATAACAACACCACACCCGATACACCCATAAACAAGAAATCATGACACAACCATGTCTTACAACCCATACTTCTCAACCACTACCATGATGAAGTCCCAATACAAATACACACCATCAATTATATAATCAACCAATTTCTCATCCTAAGATTCCATCATGCCACCCATACCACCCCATATTCAAAGCATAGAATAGCCACCACTAAACCACTGCCCCACTGCTCATATATACCACACCCTTCTAATAAAAGAAACTCCTCTGTTTGCCTATGCACCACTAAACCCACCCATGTAAAAAACCAACAAATCCCAAAACGTAGCCACACCTACCAACATGGTGTATTCAAATTTGGAAAAACTATTCTTTAAATCCATTTTGATAAACATGGGAGATCAAACAAGGGTTTTCATCTAAGACTATCCATTTCATTTAACCCGGTATGTGTGATTAATTATAATGATATTTACATCAACTATTATCATTGAAAAAACAACAATCATAATGTATCACCCATGGGATGGAAAATACTACCAACTACCTTGATTTTCTGAAGCCACATGGCTAAAACAGATCCCATCATCAAAAAAGATAAAAAAATAAATATGCGATCAACATTAATCTACTCACAACCCGTTATTAGGTAAATATTAGAATTTATCATTTTTAGAAGTATGATTGGAAGGTTTTAACCAAAAAAAATTACTACACCAAACACACATGATACAGAATTAAAAGAGAGATGAAGGAAATCCCTACTTGCCACAACTGGTGACCCAAACTCCTCTTTGCAAAAAAATAGTGGGTCACACGATCAGGATACTCCAAGGAAACTAGATAGATGGATACAAAACAACACATCACTACACGGGAATGGATGTATCAAGGTGCGCCATGATAAAATAGAAATACATAGGGAAGTGAAGGTCTCGGCTTAGAAAAGCAAGATCCTATAGCAATAGAAGAGGAAACATATTCATGGGCCATTAATGTCATATTTTGGCCAAGAACATATGATTTGACTATTTAAAATCCCCCCTAGAGAATTAGGATAGTATATATATAATTAATATCCACTAAAATGGCCTTATAAACTCCCAAAAATTAATAAACTCGATTTATGTCAAATAATATGTATGAGGTGCGAAACTGGAAAATGGAAAAACTGGAAATTAGTCAATGATAGGTGAGTCACCAATAGCAAGCCATAGGCAACAAAAACGAGCCATTGATGGGTGATTCACCCACAGTGATTCACCAATGCTAAGCTACTAACAGTGAGCCACTGACACTGAGCCACTGATGCCTGACTCACCAACACCATGACGCGCTGATGTCCTGACTCACTGATGCCCTGACTCACTGACACTGTGACTTACCAACTTTGATGCCCTGAATCCCCAACAATAATGCCCTATGTCACTGACACTGACATAGTGAGTCACCGACACTGACACCTAAATCCACTAACACTGACACCCTGAGTCAACGACACAAACACCCTGACTCAGTGACATCAACTCCATGAGTCACTAACACCGACACCCTGACTCATCGACACAGACACCCCAACTCACCAATATTGATGCCATGACTCACTAACACAAACTCTTTGAGTTGCCTATGAAAAAACTGAATATCTTGAGAACTCTTGAAATGAGCTACCATTGCCTCCTAGAACACCCCCAAACACTTGATTTTGACAATGTAATCTACAACCGATGTCCCCCCATTACAATTCAAATGGAATTAATTGCACTATTTATGATAAAAATATATTAATATAACATTAAAACCAATATGAAAAAATATTTTGATGATAATATATAATTAAATATATTGTTCAAAATTGTTCTTTTAATGGAATAAATACATTATATCATTTTAAAAATTGAAAAAAAAAGTCATTTCAATGTTCAAAAAAGTATTCTTTAATAAATTATATCAATTATTAGAATTAAATATCATATAAAAACATGATTAAATAAGCTTTAAGTTTATTATTATATCATGATAAATTCATTAATGTTACAGTGTTGTAAAAATATATCTATTTTGGGCTATTCAATAAAAAAATGCTTTTCAAAAGAAATCCAAAAATTTCAACCTAAAATACATTCGATAATGTGAATTAAAAAATGATTTTCATTTCTTCAAATAAATTTTTTATACATCGTAGATATTTATTATACATTTTTTCACGTAAAACACATAAAACTGTTTTTATTAACAATGTATTGTAATTGAATAAATGAATTTCATATTATATGTCACCAAGTAATGATAATTAGGTGAATGTGAACTTATATTTGAGTGAATTAATTATTTTTATTTGTGAAATAATTATCAAATATATTTCATAATTTTATTTTTTATCTTCATAAAAATCAATTAAATAACTATGTTATAAAAATAAAATATAAATATAATATTATTTTGGGATTCATTTAGGTGTGCAGTTGATTGAGGTGCATTCAATCAAATATACTATTTATGTAAAGTAAAACATTTTAGGTGTTTTTACATGTATATTAAATAAGAAACCATAAAATTCATTAAATCTATTAAATTTTTAATTCCTATATAAATGTTATCTTGCATGGGATTTTAATTCAAATGAAATTAATGTTGTAAGGGTGTCTTTGACTCATTTTCAAAAACAGGAGACATGTTTAGAAATATGAACCTTGGATTATTTTATTTGGTGTATTCAATAATTTATATTTTTATATATGATAATATCTTCCATTTCATGATATTTTAATTTCCATTTCATGATATCCCACACATTCATTTTTGATTCATACATTACCAATATCACGAGGATTTTTTCACAAATATCATTTTCAAATTGAGATTTTTTTGAGGGATAATCAATATTAAAATTTTCAATAATATGGATTTTAAATCCCTTGTCATTTTACAATTTTTGTTTATTCGTATAATTTTTCTTGTATTCTCCCTATATCATTTTCACCATTGGATAATTTTTACCATTTGTAATGAAACCGGACATACCTCTTAGTTTTGGTAAAGAATACTTCTACTACCTGATCCTACTCATTAGTTTCATTTATTAATGTCACTATGTATCCCTAAATAATTTATTACGGTATTTTTTTACTAAATGAAATTATTTCAGATAATTAAGTAAAATGTAAATATTTTTCATATCAGTCATTTTCATAAAATATGAATAGTTTCGCATTATAACAATTTCCATGTGAACAAATTTTCCAAATTTTTTGATTTTTCAATTATACATTCTCTCTATGTATTCATGTTTTATAAAATAATTTCATAATATCATTGTTTTATATACTCTTTCTATATGATTAATTTTTTTTAAAATGATCATGAATGTTTCTTTTTTTCAATGCGATTTTCCTAATGGTTCAAATGAATATCTATATTTTAAATCAACATCCATTGAATGATTTTTGGATTTATCATGAATATTATTTAAAATATAGCTTCCTCCTTATTTATTAGTATCCCTTATAAAATGTTATTGTTTTATAATAAATCAAACACATTATGACCTTTGTCTTTTCTAATCGTTCAAAATGAATGCACATTATTTTTTTCCAGATCCTTTCCATTGTGAACACTCCATATTTCCTTCTTTAATTTAAATGTTCAAACCTTGATCCCATTAACCAATTTAAAGGGGAAATTATTTAATAGGTCATATAAAATTTTTATATAAGGATCAAATACCATATAATTCATTTTATGGTTTCTGCATAGAATTTTAATTTTCATCATTGGGTACCAATTTATATTTCGGGAAGAAATACTCAAAGGACCTGGCCTCAAAGTCCTAGGTCATACCCTCATATCAACTTTCCTAAACCTGAAAATCCCATAAGAACATATCCATTCCTCTAATCATATAGGTTTCCAACTTCACCCTAAGAAATGGAGGTGTATTAAAATTCTTGAAGATCATATGTATAGCCTTGATCAAATTCATATCCACATATAGACCACCCTGACAATTAAAAATTGGATAGTTCTTTGAATGGAACTCCCATGAAAAATAATACATGGAGGGATCATCTCTATGAGATCCCATATCGACATCTTGAATGTGACATACCAGGTTCACTCTGAGATGCTCATCCATCCACAACCCAAACATAGTCCACTATGGAAGATGTCCCATCTGTATTGGAACCTATTCTTGATCATGTACCTACTCTGACTAAACCTCATGGGTCTCAATCTACTAGTTATGCAATGGCACAAAACCACCACCCCAAGATGTTCCATCCATTCCATTTATGTGGAACCCCGTTGAATTCCATTATGTGGTCAAACAACCTAGATAACATATATACATATAAAATGGTTATAGAGATAAAAATAACATGAAGAGTTGACTCACTACCCCTAACCTTCCTCTTCAAAACCATGTATCAATAAATCATGGACGTTTTTCCTCCTTCCATGCCCATCCTGACAAACCACGTCACCTCGAACTGATGACCACATCACCCAACCTCGTGATCAACATCTCCCCATGTCATAGAACGTGCTTACTCATATATGATCTAGACCCAATCACACACACACACAGACAAAAACAAACAAACACAAACACACACACACACACATATATATATATATATATATTACACAACATAACACATTCCACATATCACAAGGCATTTTTGAAACATGACAAAATTTTATATATAATTAAACATTCTTTTTGCCTACCAAAAGAATAGACATTCCTAACTAACACAACAACAACCCCTTCCATACCAGGTCAAGGGTCCAATAGTAATTCCTTTCCATACCAAGACAAGTTCACATTTCATAAAAGTTGACAATTTATATCCATGTGTACCAATTTTGGTTGAAATCAATTAAATTGTTAAGCCTGCAAAGATGAACAAAAAAACTGACACATGATAACTTGGTGTGTTCCCTGTTCATGTGGATACATGAACCCGAGATTGAGATATAAACCCATTTCTAATAACATCATAATATTTAGTCTACCATATCCCTAATAGTAATACTAATATTGAGGTAAAATATACACCACTAATACCATTTGTAGTGAATTTACCCAATTATCCACATGAACTGTGTTTTCTTGAAGAGTTCCACTAGACATAGGCATGCCTCCCAGCACACCAAAGGCTGATAACTAGAATAAAAGTAGTAATAAGGGTGAATGTTGAGATTATATACCCTTAGGTGATGATAATATAATGGTCTAAGTACATATATAACAGGAAGAGGAAGAAAAGTATAATAAGACTCAAACCAGACTCTCTAATGGTGGAAGCATTACAATATCAATCAACAGTGGAAGCATAGTTTACCATAGTATTAGAAATAAATAAACACATCATGAATCAATTTTTTGTTAAAACAATGAATGAATCCAATTCAGGTCATACAAGACAACAAGAATTAAAGGTTCACCCATGATCGATTATCTATATATACATATACAATCATGTTGAAACTTAAAGGAAATCATAAAATAGAGACACTAGCTGGGGATAAAACTGATGGTCAATTGCCTTCCATCCCATGAAACACAACCACTATGATCTAGCACGTGAACCTAGACCATTACCTAAATTCAAAATCATAAAGTATACACACATCCTGAATGGACTATGTAAGGCATGAGAAGGAGTCTCAATTGAATGTCAAAAACGTGTATACACATTAAATTTGTTTATTAATTAGGTGTAACTATGAAAATAAATAGTAGCACATGTGTAATGTAAACACAATATTCCCAAGTTATCCACATACACTTGGAAGTAATCACCTACCTCAGCAAATGTCAGATGTATATAGAGTGGAGGATCCTTATACCATGGTCCAAGGTATACCCTTTTTCAAATAATCATGGGGGAACCCTCTAATTCAACCTCCAATGACACCAGGAACCACATTCCACCATCTAGTATCCAATATCCCAAAGGCATTCCCAATAAATTATAAACCTCCTTCCTTATACCCCTACTCAAAATCACCATTCATGTTAAATCATGTTGTCTAGAAGAACAACGATATCTGAACTCAATTAAAATAAATGTTGGGTAAATGAAAATTTTCACGAGGACTGGCGATGACCATCCTAAAAAATGATCTTGTCACAATGGCCTCAAACATGGTAGGCCTCATCCCCCAACCAACATTCTAAATACTGTCATCTGATGAGTCCTCATCGTCCCCATGGATTTATTGGAAAATAACTCCCCAAAACAATTACATTATCCACTCTACTAGGGGAATCTACCAACACTAGTGGTCGAAACCACCTCATCACATATCCAACCTGTGTTCACATAACTCAAAATGGTGCTTTGGAGAATCACCGGTGAGTGGAATAACTAATTTAATACCTCAGCCACATCTAACAGGCACATCAAGCCCCTATGACTATGTCACTGAAATCTGAAGGCCATGCCATCCAATATCACAGTTCAATCCCTCATCCTAACATCCTTTCCATCTCTTATGATGAAAATATCTCACCACTAGTGATCACATGACCTACATAACCCCAGTAAATCCTATCCCGACACAGCGCCTCAATTCTAAACGCTCTTTGCCATCTCATCCTTAAGACAAGCCACTCATAATCCCATGGATATTAGAAGTATATCACAAAAAATCCTCATATATAATTCACTTCAATTTAAATAACACAATTTGATAAAATTGAATTGAATAACTCAAAAAGAATTTGAAAAATATAATTAAATATGAAAAATACACCCATAATGTATACCCATGTTGTTGATGTCCTCTAACCCATCCTCGCACATATAACAAGGTGAAGGAATTAAAAATGACAACCCATATGAGTAATTAAATTAATTTCAAATAAACCATTTGAATTATGGGTATCTCTTGGTCAAATTATTAATGAGCTAAAATCCACAACCCCGGAACACTCGTGAAATATCGAAGAAAAATATACACCACCTACATTGGAGACATAGATGTATGATATCCTGATCGTAGCCTCTAAATCATACATATTTGGAAGATATCTGTGTTTTTGACAAATTCCACAAAAATTAAGAAAAGATGACCCTCATGGTTTTATCGGTATGTGATATGATAATAAATAAGAAAAGAGGCATGGGTTAGGAGAGCCTCATTGAAAGGGATCTAATTCAAAAAAAAGCCTTGAAGAATAGTGGTTGGAAGATGGATTTGGATCAATTACAAAGAGAGGACATAAGAGAAGTACTTGTAAAATCCGACCTTTGAGAGTCTACATGGTTAGCTCGCATGGTTTGCCAAACCACACCACAAAAATTCGTGTTAAAGGTATAATTTATTACTAATGTGACACTACCCATGCATCTTGCACATGTCTTTCACAAACCATGCTCAAGCCATGAGAAACCCCTCTACAAAAAACTACAGACTTCAATGCATGGTCATGCACTACCACCAGCTCAGTTTTCAAAACCTATAGATATAAAAAACTAGGCTACACTATTTTAATTGTGAGGCCACAAGTTTTACCCAAACTGTACACCTCAACCTTTAACTCTAAAAACATGCCTTCAGGCCTCTGATGCACCTGAATCACTTCTAAACACTGGAGGATTTTATTAAACCTCCAAAACCATTCAAAATAAACATATTGGATTTTGGAAATTCTGATAATTTTGTTCTCGTTATCAAAAATGAAATTGGAATAGCCACCAAATTCCAAAAAATCTAAAAGGAATAGTATTTATCCTACACTAAAAACCAGGGACGGTCCAACAGATAACCACCTTGTGATATGATGTGAATCTTTTTTCACAATCCCATTATATGGATGTTAATGAAAATGATTTTAATTAATATATGGGATATACATTAAATAATTATGATAATCAAGACATATTTATCCCTCTTAAATGATAATATATCATTTTTATTCTTAGACTGATAATTACTAATTTCGTTCCTATACGCATGGAATAATCCCTCTTGGAAGCATTGTCCTTAGTATTTCATCCCCATATCACTATAATTATATATATAAATATATTTAAACAACTAATATATATTATTTTATTCTATTATAATTATTTAAATATAAATTAACTAATAACGTTTTTCCAAAATGATTATTATAAAATTGAGACGTTACTAATGCATACATACGACCTACCATCTCCATGATTGTATCATAGTTCATTTTTCATAAATATTTTTCATTATTTATTTTAAATTTATAATTGATTGATAAATATTATAATAATGAATTGATTATGATTATTAAATTTTTGAAATAATGACCTATTTGACCATGATAAACCCACCAGATCCATTTTCAAAACAATGAACTGAATGTCCTCAAAATAACCATTGTTGACTTAACTGATTATGTATTAAAATGTATCATTATAAATAAAAAAAATATTTAATTATAATTTTTAAAACATATAATAATTTATTGGTAAATAATATAATATATATGATCTTATTATAAGACTTAATGGATATACATGGAAATTATGGACTCAAGGTAAAGGTTTTATCATCTCTCCATTACTTCTATGAGACATATTCCATATTCACTACTTTTTTTCTATTTTGAGGCTTATGTACTATTAATTTTACAAATAATATCATGAATACATAAAAAATAATTGTATTTTATACATGATTTATTAACTAATTTATCTAAGGGGACTGACTTGAATGTTACTAATTAGTAACGAGTTAATAAACTCATTTTACATTCATTAGGTTCAATAACTACTTAATTAACTCTATTATGATATGATTATGTGTGGATTTAAATTAAAAAAAATTTATTTGGTATTTATTATTTTTTGAAGTTATCAGTATTGAATAACTCAAAATTTAGTGATCAGATATTGGTATGGGTTAATCCTCCCAAATTCTATTCTTTGGAACATATGTTTATGATATGCACCTATATTATTTATGATGTCTATATACCTAGAATTTGGGTTGTTATATCTTATTTATCATATGTTTCATGATATTACACATCTAAATTTATTTTATTCATTTATTGGACTTATAATTAATGTGTTCTCCAAGTGGAAATGGATTTATGTTCCAATCTACTTTCTTTCATGATTTTTTATGCCTGTGATTATTTTAGAGGAAATAAAATGGTATTATTTTCTTAAAAAAATTCATTTATTATAAGTTGGTTATGAATTTTTTTTAAAGTATAGTTTTTTATTTTCACCCATATTGATTTTATAAACATCAATAAATTCGTTTTCTAGTGATACTGGTCATATATTTTTTTCTAGATCAGATATCTTTATCTTTATCGAACTAGATTTCAAAAATGTTTTCCAAAATGTTATTATAAAAAATAAATTATGTCTTAATGATGATATAGATGGTCTTTGTCCTTATATTAAATGGATTTGGAAGTTTATTTGTAAATTTTTTCTAGGTACGTTATTATTGACTCCCTTTTACCAAAGGATTTAAAAATAATATATATTTCTAATATATAAAACATGAATGAATTTTCCATCCATTAAAAGAAATTATTTTAATTAAGAAATAAATTTTTTCCATGGTTATTTTTAATGAAATTTATTTTCACAATATTTTTTGAGTTTTAATTTCGTAAAATTTAATTTCAAATTGAAATGTTTATTTTTATCAAGAACATTTTAATGATATTTTAATGGTAATTACATTCATCTACATCAAATACCTTGGTTTTTAATTATGATCTATTGGTGGTATTTATTTGTGATACTATCAATATTTACATAAATTATTGTTGTCTTTTGGAAGAGATTCTTATAAAAATAATTTCTATTAATGTGGTATTCATGTTTCAAAAATATTACTCAGAAACTCCTTTATTTTCTATGTATTAATTAGGTTTGAAAGAGATTTTTTGGAAACTCGTTTCTTTTCTATGTGATATTCATTTTTCAAATAGATTGTTATTTTACACTAATATTTTATATTTTTTAATCTTGTTTCCAATAGATTGTTAAGAAACCTATTTGTTTTCCATGGTTTAATGAGTTATGAAAATAATGAAGCTCATTTCAATCATTTTATGATGAAATTAATGATCTATTTACATTATTCATGATAGAATTCATGGAAATTATTTATGATTTTGGGTGGTTCTTTTATAAACCATGTATATGTGGTTCTATTATAAACAAAGGATGTGTGGTTATGTTTTTCAATAAAGGATGGGTGGTTACATTTTAAACTGGGGACAAGTGGGTCCATTATATCCCTTCAATTAATTAGGTACATTGGAGATGGAATTTTATCATATTAGTTATTAAATTTTTAAGAAGATATGTGTTGATATTATTACATAATACTAATATGTTTTATCTTTTGTTTCTATGGGTTTATAATTTTTCTTATGATCAATATTGATAATAATTGACTCATGATTATTTATTCATAGGAATACTGACCAATGGAAAATTGTTTTTTTATTTCCAAAACACTTTTTAAAGGATAAGTGAGAAACCGTAGAACAACAATACAACCACCAAAAACCGAAACAGAAAAAAACCCAGAAAAACCACCGTGTCAGTCCCACCCAAGAAAATATGTCATGCCCCAAGCCATCACCAAAACAAAACCCTTCGGCATGAAGTCCCTTGCAGAAGTGCAAGGGCATGGAACCAATGGCAGAGCCATACCCACTCAAGAATCTGGATCCAAAAGGCTAGTAACAGTGAAGGATTAATGCTTTGATCCCCTTCCAGAGAAAATCCATGTAGTATGCTGGAAACCAAAAAACACAACCAAAAAAACAATATGAAGGTCCAAGCCCAGAAAAGTATTCCCAAACAATCTTTTCTAACCATCCACCATACTACCGACTAAACATAGTGATTAAAAGTAAACTGGTCCTCACCTTATTCTATATCCCTAAATAATTTCCTTGATAAGGATGAAACCTGTAGGTCACGTACCTCCAGCAATAGCCTCTCAAACCTAGATGCTAGCTTGTCCCAGACGTGAATGTACTTCTCAATGAAAAGCTTTCCTTTTTCGAAACCTCCTATAAGGATTAGATCATATTTTTCAATACTTACATATTTCTCCTCACTTTGCGACACCTGTAGAAATATTCCCAACATCTTAGTTTCGTCTTCCTCAGATGCATTGAGTAACAAGACTTGTTCGGTCCATTCCTCTTCAATGGATAGAAGAAGAATAGAGGGGTAAACCTACTCTCTTACTTTCTGATTTCTTGGAGTCCTCATAACTATCCTCTTATCAGTTTCCCTCTTTGCTGATCGAGTCTCCAAAGGTGGAGGTAGAGAGGAATAGTCCTTCCTCCCCTTCCTCCTCTTAAATCCCCTGTTTCTCTTGGGGTATTGATCCTCATCATCCGAGTGCCCGTGATCAATCCCCTTGGCCACCTCCATGCCATACCCTGCTCCCTCTAATGGAGAATTAGGCTCCAAACCCATATAATCCACTATGAGGTAGTCTAACCAGTTTTACAAAAGGAATGAGTTCTAAAATAGTGTCGAATCACCTTCCTTCCCACTGATTAGAACTGGTTCCACCATTTCTATCCTCTTCCTCCCCTTAACCTTCTCCTTGCTGCCTGACCATGGCTCCTCATCTTCCAAAACTGTCATAGCCTCCTTCTCTTCATCCAGCTTCTGATTCATATTCCAGCTAGCCGTACAAGCAGCCTTCAGCATAACCAAATGGTCATCCTTCAACTATCTAGATAGGTCCTTCCTCAGCCTATAATACCGCTCTGACACCTGCAGATTTATTTGGGATGAACCCTTCCTCTACCGATCATCACCAAATGTCCCCTTATACAATGCACTAAAAACCTATGGACCACCTCCATTTTGTTCCACCTCCTCCATTCATGACCAATGTGGCCCCCAATATCTCCCCACAACACCATTGAGATATTGTTCTGAACCATCCTTCTCCCAGCCATCTATTGTCTTACCAATTTCTTCATCATCCCTCCTTCCCTAGACTGTAAACCTCGCCGATATACTTCTAGGCAATGGCCCGGTTTGTTGCACACAAAGCAGATGTCTCTAAATTTCCCCCTACCCTTCCCCATTGATGACCCCCTGATTACAGGCCTCTATAGGATGACCCAGGTGCTTACATGAAGAGCAGAAATTGGGCCAGTTTTCATACACCACCCACTGTTTATATCTGTACTCCTCACCAATTGAAATCCAGAAGAAATCAAATGGAGATCTAGATGGATCCAATTCCACACAAAACCATGGATTAACTGGATGAAAATAAACCTCCATACGAAAATTGGAGATAAAACATCTACCGACTAAGTTTCCAATAATTTTTATAACTGAAGGAATTTGAAATGGCAAAGGTAGCTTTGGAAAACATACCCAAACCGCCGTGGAAATATGATTGCGGATCATGTGGAAATCAATAGAACACCTAAACAGAAAAAATCGAAAACCATCATAGTGCTAGGGGAACTTAACCAAGATTGGATGAGATCCTCCTCACAAGATAAACGAATCATATTGTGTTGATTACCAAAAAACCCCACGGTCACCCTATATTGAAGATCCCATGAGTGAAAAATGAACTTATCAAAGGAGTCTACTGAGGGACTCCTCTACATAATTTACTGTAACTAATCATTTGGTGTTACCCTTATTATGATTCATTTTACCTAGGTTATAAAGATTTAGGTTGAATAAATTATGCATATAAGCATTTTTAAGGATGATGATGACTATGTAATGGGAAATATGAAAAGATGAGCATAGTGGGAGATGATATTAATATTTATGAACTATATGTTTTTGGATCTATGATGTTAATATTTTTTCCTATTTCTATAAAAATCGTCACCATAATGTTCCCAATGAATGTAAGTTAACCAATATTTCATTTTTTGTGTTTTGTGTTTTGGATAGTGAATATTGAGTCTTCTTTATTGGAATCATTGTTGAGAATTTAATGTTATAATTTTTCCACAAAAAATGAGTCTGGGTTCAATGATGTTATTGTAAATAATGTATATAAAAGTTTATATGGAATCAATTTTTTTTAAATTTGGTGATTAATATTTTTATGTTTATTATATATGATGTTTGGCCAGGTTTGATCATACATGAAAATTTTTTAGGGTGTTTCATATGAATTTCCTTTCGTTGGGAATTTTTTTTATACACCATACTTTATTTAAATTGTGTTTATTCTATCGATTAGATATATAATAACTTGAATTATAATTTATTTTTTGTGTTTGAATTTCAATATCATTCTATCTCTTTCATGGGGTTTTTATTAAAATGTATCGTAATCTTTAAAGTATATTGATAACTCAAAACATTTATCCTTGAGTTATAATGTTTCATCATGAAATTATATTATCAATGTTTGGTTTCTTCCCCCCTATGAATTTTTATTAACAATTCTCATTTTATTTCGTTTAAATGAATCTTTTTATTTGAATATTAATCCTTGATTAATTTATTCCCCTTGAAAGTATGAGATTTCTAAAAATATTTCAAATTCATCATAATAATTATATTTTATCCCATGTCTATATATTCAATTACTTCTAATGATATAGTTAATATTAGGAACCTAATTTCATGTTATCTCATGTGACCTTCATCTTTCTCACATCCTCTTTTGAAAAGTAAGTTTTATTCACTATTTGTATTATGTGGGTTTTCAAAAATGTTATTTTAAAACACAGAAACTGATTTCTATCCATTCAAAAGAAATTTTTTTATCTTCCAATAAATATTTAATTAATAAATAAAATATTTATTTTCATAGTTATTTTATTAAAAGTTCATTTCAAGGTAATGTTTCCAATTGTTTCACATTATCATTTCATAAATTACATTTCAAAATGACTAGAACCACTTCTATTATGTCAAATATTAAATCATTTTTGAGAACATTCCTTTAAGATGTATCTTATTAAATGATAATTATTTTTTATGATGCTTGCATAAAATACTTTTAAATGGATTTAAAAAAAACTAACTAATGATTATTTTTGAAAAGATTTTTTTTTATAATTTTCTCCAATATTAAAACTTGGATTTTTAATGGGAATTATTGGTTAAAAAAGTTGATTTAATGGACATTTTTTTGAGAAATTACATTTCTAGAATTGTTTTATTATCTCAAATATTTTTTTGAAAAACTGTTTCTTTTATAATTTTTTTTGAAAACCATCATTTTATTTTAAATGATGAATTTTAAATATTTTATCGAGATTTAGTATTTTAATTTAATGAAACAATTTTTTAGGAGTTTCAAGAATTTCAAAAGGGGTATTCCCTCTTATTTTTAAATTATTAATCCAAAGATAATAAATTGTTAATTTTCTTCTATAAAAACATCCTTAATTCTAATTTATAATACATTTTTGATATTTTTAAGCCACCATCCATCTTAATTCATTGGTTATTTTATGGAATAATCAAGGAAAGTATTTCCAAGAGACCCATATTTTTCAACATGTTAATTTATATATATTTTATGCATTTTAGATTTTATGTTCTAATGGTAGTGATTTATATTATTAATATTATGATGGTTTGGAACCTATATGTTCAATTAATGTTTTTAAAAAAAATTATTACTCTTAAGAAAATAATGGTACTTGATATTATTTATTCACGGAAAAAGGTGTGTTGGAAGATTTATATAAATCCACAGGGTAAGGGAGGAGTTATCATTATCCAAAAGGCATTCATGTGGATTCATCCATAGAAAAAAGTAAAACATGAGTATTTATGAAATGACTAAGGGTACATGAGAGGGTTTATCTCTAGATACTTGGTATGTGAGAGAATTTATGGGAAGCCAAAGGGTATATAGGAGAATTATCCCAAGGCCAAGGGTAAACATGTGGGTTATCCCAAGTGGAAGATGGTACATAGTTGATTAGACCAAGACTACTACATGACAAATGTCTTGGTGTGTAATTGTGACATATGATTTTTTTGCTAAAGTATATTTGACACTCTAATTTCATAATCTTGGGCCTCATATTATACTCCTTGACTCATGATTTCAATCCAATAATTTTTCACACCTTTTCCCTAGAATATTTTATTCATTTGAGATAACATGTCCTCTTATCATGACTTATAGAAAACTCCTATTATTCCATTTTTTGTTTTAATAACATATTTATCCCTTACACATATTTTTCAATTTTCCCAGGATATAACCCCAAATGAAATATCATTAGTTTTTTTATATATATCATTCAATATCACGACTTTATTATATTTTATTTCACCATGTTATAAATATGATTATAACCTTGAATATTTATTGATATTGATCTAGTTCAGCGTGAATACAGTAAAATGGTTACAATTATTGTTAAATAAGTTACTTATGTAGATGAACCTCAAATAAAATAGATATACCATTATCTGTATAATTATATGAGATATGAATTATAATTTTTAACTTGTGGTAATGTTTTAGAAAATGTTGGTTCAACTCATATGATATTAAATATGGTGTTTAATGAATGTGTTATTAGCATATGATTGTGGATTTGAGGTATATGGAGCATCAATACTGGGAATAAATGTAATAATGTGGAATAGTTAATATATAATGTTAATAAATTTTACGTACATGAATAACTTTTACTAACCGAACATCAATTTCAAGACCATTATTGAGGGTTTCTCATAGACATCCCACTTCGGGACATATTGTGAGTTATTTACAAGGACAAAGAGAATGATGTTTATTTGTCCACAACATACTAATGATACCTCAATAGGATACCAATATTCCTAGCTTTATGTTATGATAGATAAGACCATTCAATTTAAGGATGAGTAACACATAAGAAACATGAACACATTGTGTGATTTTTAGGCTGAAGACTACATGCCACATTCTACTGTCCTTCCTCAACCAGAGGATTATAATAAACCATTAAGAGTATAATCCATCCACATGACTAATATAATACCTCATAAAATTATTCATTTAATTAAAATAAATTTCTATTATATATATTCTCATTTTTTATGATTTAATTTCCCATATTTTAATGGAATTCTCCAGCAACAAGTTTAGATATTTAATTTAGTGTAAGAAAAATGAGTCGTCTTGGGAAAACCATTGTAGAAATAATATTGTGGTAAATGGAAGAAAAAAACTTCTTTATTATAAGTTATTGAAGACTTATTTATACAAGTATATATGGAGAAAAACTAGTGCCTTTATTGGATATATATCGCTCCTTCATTACCTACATTTTAGAATCCCAAATTTTAATAGTTCAATAGAAAAACTAATCTATAGAATCATAAAAATTAATTTCCATACCAATGTATCCTAATGATATAAGAATTATAGAAATAATAATTGGTGAGACATAAATGTTTCATGTAGACTCTATTAGTTATATTATTTTACTCGTATAATAATATAGAAGCAAGATCCATTTCTATTTTGGAATAGCACCTAGAAAATTTTAATATTGGTTATCTTCATAATGATGAAAACTAAAACAATTTATCTGTATAATTTCATTTATTGTATGAATGAGAGTATCAAAAAAAATTATAGGTAGAGGTGCAACACATATTCTATATATAGATAGCTTCTACATGAACAACAACAAGATATTGGTATAAATTATCTATATTTTGAATAATTTACTATGGTAATCTGAGGAAATTATACCACTAGATTCATATAGATCTATATAATAAAACAATTTTAATAATATTAAATTTAGTATGTGTAACACCCTATTATTTTTATGAAATTGATTTTTTAAATTATTTTAATTTCTCTAATGTCGTCGGTTATACACAAAACTAACTTAGCATTCATTATGTGAAACCCCATGTATCTATGAAACAAAATTTTATTATTTTTCTTATTTAAATAATAAAATTGTAATATATAATTTATAAATAATTGTATTAAACGGATTAACAAAATTTTGAAATTATGGTTTACACATGTAAAATCCTTTATGAAATAAATGATAAACTTATTCTAAAAAATACTATTTCAATGTGTCTAAAAGTGTATTATGTTAATGAATTATATTTTAGAAAATAAAAATCTTATTTAAAATAAAATATAAAAATTTACATTTTTTGATTTTATCTTATTTTTCTGATAAGTTAATTTTTTTGAGGAATAGTGAAAAAATACTACATTTTAATTGAAAAATGTCATTTCAACTAAATAATTTAAAATGATAAATTATATATTAAATTATTGTTATTGAAAAATTAGATCAATAATACATATACTAATCCAATTAATGAAATCTTAGTCATTTTCAAATTGAATTTGTATATAAAAAATTCAATCTTTTGAATGTTTTCATATTACAAACCAATTTTCACATTTCATCCTCAAAATTTATTTTAAATTAATGTTATCCTATTATGTGTTTTGAATGTTGAGAAATGGATTCCATATTTTTATTCAAGAGTGACAAGATTAGTAAATAAACCCCCTTTTTAATAGAATGTTAATAGTATCATGGGAAATTTTTGTTACCATAGTAAAGAGTAAATTGGGTAATTAGGTTAAAAATAAAGTGATAATGACAATAAACTAACCCTAAAACATTCCCAAATTTTATTATATGATTATAATTCAACTTAGAAGACCTAATTTTCAAAATTAAATTAAAAAATGGAAACATTACTATGAAAATGTGTTTGAAATTATTAAAATCAATGAGAGTGAAGAAATGTCACACTCTAAATTTGATTAGGTATAATATATAAAATATAGGGTTAAAAAAATATATTCCCTAGTATATATATTATTAGAAAACTATTATTATTTTAAATTATTTGATAATAATAAAAATCCAAAATAGGATCAAATGGGATAAATTATGGTATAAAAAATCATTAATTTACCATTTATTGCATAATTTACACTTTATGTGGAAAAGGTAAAATATTTTAATTTTTAATTTTTTTACAATTGTTAAAATTAAAATAGATTAAATAAGGTTTAATAAAAATGATATGTTTTATAGTAACACAAAACCATGTATTAAATGGATTGGTTGAGTTGATAACGATTATAAAATATCATAAAATTGAATCAGTGGCATTTTGGAGTTATTTGAGTTGTAATGGATTTTAATATAAATTAATATTTTGAGAAATTACAAAATTGGCTCTAAGTTAAATTATAAAATGGAACCTCTTATACAATTTTTGTACTCTCATGTATTATTTTCATTGATTATCTTATGATTCATTTAATATGAACTGACATTCATTAATTCTATGATTCAATAATATAATCTTTAATATGTATGTAATAATTGTTATAATCTAGTTTTCATGTCCTCGTGCTCATGTAATGATTACCTACATTTTATTTTACCCTTATTGATCATCTAAACTCAAACATTCTTATGTTTCATTTTCTTAGTATATGAGGAATGGTTTAAAGTGGTTGTACTAATGGGGAATATATTTACGGTATCTGTTGATGATATTTCACCATATTACAAGAATGTGTTCCATGTTTAGAAAGGACAAAAATGTTATGGTCTTCATGCTTGTGTTTGTGCAACATAATGAATATTCATATAAAAAAGGTAATATCCATTTATTGAAAAGCATCAGTCATTAATGTTAGTATCATATCAATGATATACTCATCCTTTGTAAACTATGAAGAGAAATTCTTAGTAAGATCCTTATTGAAAAGTATATTTATATGTTATAATCCAAGAATTTTGGGATGATCATGAATAACCTAGAATTAAAACTATGATGTTATAGAATTAATGTAATCTCACTTTAAATATGTGGTTTTACTCTATGTTTGGTATTGCTCTATTATGAGAACTATAAGGAACTAGGTTAAGATTGAATTTGATAGAAAAATATGATGATGAAAAATAAAATGGGATGGTATCAGGAGTAAAAGATTTGATTATACCAAATTAGTTTTCAGTTAACCTAAATCTAAATGTTTACCTTTTTCAACACTCAAACTCACAAAATAAGAGAAGGAAATTCTACAAAGATTTCATGTCATATAGACCATGGGGGAAAGAAAATTCAGATTATTTTGTGAGCAGAATGTGGAAAACACACAAGTGAATGTCTTAAAGGAACATGAAGATTTTTAAAAAATATAAAATAAGGTCATATAGAAAGTAACAACAAATGGAAAAGAAGAAGATCAGTTTATGAAGTGGATGGGACTATCGGTCTCCCTAATATTTCATCAACTGTTGAATTTATTAAAATCAAAAATTGTGGGAATTACGAAAATAGATGTATTAAAGAGAAATCTTGTGAATATATTCAGAACAGTTGTTCAATTAAAGGTTAAATCACTAAGGATGTATATGTTATAGATTACATGTGAAAGGACATACGTTATGTTTAATAATAAGATTTTTTTACATAAGTGTTTGTTAATTAAGTGGGATAAATAAAGTATTTATGTATTTTTATTCTAGATTTAAAAATAGTAAAATATACAAGGATTTTTTAGAATGAATTTTTTCGATATGTATTTGAAAAAATATATTGAACGGGACTGATGAACAAGAATAGTGATTTAATAAAATTGATATATTTTATAGAAATTCTAGCAGGGCGTAATGGTAGTGGAGTTTTTTTTAATGAATGGGAATAATCCATGAAAGGTGGCCATGTATGGTGATTAAGATTACGATGGGCTTGACGCACGTCATGGGAAATGAAAAAAAGTAGCAGTGCGGTTGATGGAGACCATTGTGGGTGATGGTCAGTCATTATAGTAGGTGGATGGTGGGGATGTGTGTGGTGACTATGGAAGGACAAGAAATGTGTGTAGACTATATGGGTATACTAGGTTTAATAACCCACAGGTTTGGGTTTTCATGTGATTAAAACCCATTAGGGCTTCAGTTCATGTATTGGGCCTAATGTTCATGCTCTAAATAAATTGTCCATGAGGGTTGGCTATCCTCTTTAAGGGTGGGGGGTGACCTGCCTTTATATACTATGTTTTTCGTGTGTTCGTGTGTGTTTGAATGTAATTATACCTTGAGGAACTGTATAGATATATACTGAGAAAAATATGGATTAAGAAAAGGTAACCATTAATATATCAAGGATGTTAGGAGAATGGTATTTAGTTAGGATAAATAGACATTGGATATTAATAAATTAAATTGGAAATTTTTTTGTACCTGTAAACTGATAATGGAATTGTTGAAAAACTATTTTATTTTATCATGGATGGAGTTTATACAATTTTTGGATTCAAGGAACACATGAAATGCTTTGTATAAATAATAACGAAGCCTGTATGTTTTCAAAATAAATGTTATGGTAATAATGGTTGTTATGATATTTCAAGAGAATACGCGATGAAGGTATTTACATGTTTGGTATGGTAAAATAAATAAGTACATTATGATATATTGGGGATTAATTTTTAGTCTATTTTGATAAATATAGTATCATTATTTCTAAAAATATTTATTTTCATCTTTTGGAAGGTACAAAAGGTTATTTATTTATGAAAATGTTTATATATACCATTGAATGAAGTTTAAGAGATTAATGATCTGTAATATAAAGATTTATACATATTGGATAACATGTGCTAAGCATTTTGATGTAAAGAAAACTAGAGACCAAAGGAATTACATTACATCCAATTATAGTTCTCGTGATCCACTAGTTCAATAGTTATTGAAATTTAAACGTTATATTTTCAGGGAGTTATAGAATGAAGAAGAAATTGATAATGGAATGACCATTTATTGAGATTGCACTTATGAGATGAAACTAAGAATGTATATCTTCTCAAATTATTTTTAAATTACTTTTTATCCTATTATAATATTTTCTATGATATTAAGTACCCTTTATAGACATATTTTTTAGTTGTATTTTTGTGATTAACCTTATCTTTCACAAGTTCTAAATAACTCTCCATTAGAAAATGATTGTTTTATTTATTATATTTCCATGTTTTATTGTTTCACCTATGTTATCCTACGTGGAAACATTGATATTAATTAATATTGGTAACCTTTATGTTTCTATGATTTCTTTTTTAAAGTAGGTTTTAATAATAATTTTTATAATACCGGTTTCTATGAATGTTACATTCATGTAATAAAACAATGATGAACCTGATGAATTTAGAGGGAGAAATTTATTATAAGGGGGTAGAATGTGACACCCAAGGATTTTCATGAAATATTAATATTTTAATTAATTGGAATTTTTTATGCCTTTCATTACATGAAACACTGGCTTAGCTTTCACTTCACAAAACACTATGTTTATATGAAAAAATAATCAATAATTATTTAAATTAGAGAATTATATCCTATTATTTAGAATTAGAGAGTTGAATATTATTAACTGAATTAGAAAATTACAGTTTAAAAATCTGGACCGCTTTTGAAAATAAATGTAATTCCATAATTAAAAAACTATTCCAATGTGCACAATTGTTTTATAAAATTAAATAAATCAATGAATTTATTACATTATATTAATGAAATATATAATATATTTAATATAATATTTAACATTCATTATATATGTTTTCTAGTACTGATATATAAATAAATCTAACTATATCCATCAAAATTCTATTTCTCTAAAGATTTTTGTGTCATATTGATAAGCCACTTGTTTTATTTATAGTTTTTAAAAATTTTAAAAATTTTATTTAATAGAATAATAAATTTATTTTAAAGATAAATATCTAAATGTAAATTATTTTAATTTTTGTAATTTCTCTCATATGTTTTATTTTTATATGAATAATGAAAAAATTCTAAATTTTAATTGAAAAATTACATTTCATTTAAATAATTTACAGTGTTAAATAATATTTTAAATTGGTTTTATAGCTACATTGTATTAATATTAAATATATTAATCCAATTAATATCATTATAATATTTTTCATTGAATTTAATCATAAAAACATTTCAATATTCTGAATGTTTTCACTTTAAAAATGTGTTTTCTCATTCCATCAAAGAGCATAATTTCAAATTAATTTCTTCCAATTCAATGTTTAGAATTGTGAATTTTTTTTCTAAATTTGTTATCATAATTTACTAATTTTTTAAATAGGTCCTTTTATATTTTCAAATATTAATAGTAGCATTTGAAACTATTGTTACCATGGTTAGGGTAAATAAGGTAATTTAGGTTAAAAATAATGTGATAGAGATAATAATATTACCCTCTCATTTGACCAAATTTTATTTGATGATTCTAACTAAACCTTAAACACCTAAATTTAAAAATTTAATTACCTAATAGAAACATTTCATTGAAAATGACTAAGTTATTATTAAAACCAATGACTGTGACAAAATGTCACACTCTTACTTTTAATAACAATAACATTTTTCAAATGGTGTTAAATAGAATATATGTTTTACTATATACATTTTTCAAAAATATTAAAGGTTTTATATATCATGTAAATTTATTTTTAATTCTGAGTGAATAAAAAAATATCATATATAACTACACAATAATAGAGCAATAATTATTCAAATGATGTAAAGATCATTTAAATGATATTAAAAATATTAAAATAATATAATTTGAATAAATTGTGGTGATAAAAAAATTTAATTGATACATAATATATATTATGGTGTTTTGAATTATTTTTCATTGAATATCTCTAGGTGTGTTGAGATTTATAAATATAATGTAGTGAATGATGTCAAAATTGACACATATGATATTTTATGAAAATAATATTTTATTAAATTATTTTGAAATAATAAAAATCATAAAGAATATAAATGGGGATAAATTATGCTTTAAAATATCATAAATTAACCATTTAATTTACAATATTAACTTTACTAGTAAAAATTATAAAATTTTGATATTGAATATTTGTTACCATAATAAAAATTAAAATATATTAACTAAGGGTTAATGAAAATAATGTGGCTTAAAATAACACCAATACATGTATAAAATATATTCTATGATTATATTAAAACCATTTCAGGTCTTCTGATCTCATTAATGGATTTTTTAAATTACATAGGTTTATATAGAATATATTATAAATTAAAATTTAGTGAAATTCCAAAAATTACCCTCACATCAATTATAAAAGGGAGCATTTTATTCTATTTCGTAGACACTTACAAACCTTTTTTATTAGAATTACTATGTATAAATGTCCTTCCCAAATCCCTAAATTCAACATTTAATCCTTCCTTTGGAAGTAAATATATTCAAAGAAATCATTTTGTTATAATCAAAAGGTGATACGTGATGAAGAGGTAATGCTACTTGATGAAAATTATTTATTTCTTATTTAAACCCCTTGAATTATTATTATTTAATTTTTATATAATAACCTTATTATATTTAAATTATTTTTATTTATTTATGCTTAAGATTATACTTAAAACTTCTCAGGATTCTATCAAATGTGATATTGAATATCATTCATGTGTTTGATGGCCTACTGTCTCCCGAACTGATGTCATTTGTTTTTCCATTAACACCGTCAAAGGTTGAGAATAATGATTGAAATATTGTATAAATATGATATATATTATTTTTATGATGTTATTATGATTCTGTAATTGTTATATCACACATCTCATCCGGATTTCCATGTTATGGAAATACGATAACGTTGTTTGTACATATAATAGACTACCAGCTCATACAGTGGTGTGATTCATTCACGACATAAATGGAATGTATTAATGATGGTTATAATAATAATAATATGTGATATATATGGCATAAATGTTATTCTTTAATTATAACATCATATAATTTTATTTGATTTAATTATTGGTAGGAAAATGAAAACATTGATTCTATATACGTATGACCTATAATATCTATGAATGCTGTATATCTTATACATTTTCTACGTCACAATAAATAAATATATACAGAATATATATGATATTTATATCATTGTTATAATTCTAAAGATGATGAAATGATGATCTGTGTAAGAGGACCAAAAAATGAAAGTCAAAACATGTACAAAAACCAAAGCAGTTATTACGTAAAACATATCTTTACCATGAAATTGTTAATTTATGATATTATAAATAATTATCGAAATAATATATAGTATTATATATATTAATAGGTTTTCGTTTTATATTTAAAATAAATTTATGTTTAATATAAATGAGGTTTTAATGTGTATGAACTTGTACAAGACTAAAGGTAAGGGATTATGTCTCAGTTTTATTTTTGTTTGAAAAATGCCTCATTTATGTATTATTTCATTTTAGTGGTGTATATACATTGCATGAAATTATTCAATGATAAAAAATCATAATTTTATTGGTATTTTCATATTCATTTTATGACCTCTCCTTCAAGTGGTTTACAACTCAAAAGCTACCATATCAGAAAGTTAATTTTCTTCCAACTTTCCATCCTAAGGACACATATTATGTAATGCACCAATATTATTTTAAAAGTTTATATAATTAAATTTAACTTTTCAGATAATGAATCTAAATATATTAACTATATTATATGTTTCATGTAATTTTATTCCCTATTATATCTGAAATCTATGTTCCTTCAAAAGAAAGTTTTCTAAATATGTATTCAAAAATGTTTTAAGTGATATTTTATAAATTTTAAAGGAAAATGATTTAAAATTTATTTAAAATTGTTTTACAATATTTATTTTATATTTTCATGATCATTTAAATGAAAAATAATTTATAAATGTTTTTTCATTTCAATTTTTTTCAAAGAAGAAATATTATTTTCCTCAAGAAATATATCAAATGATCTTTCAAAATAATTCTTCATTTTGGATAACATTATTTGAGGTTACTTATGATTTATTAAGTTTAAGAGTCATGTATATTATCTTTATTATTTATATGGTGAGTTCATATTTATAAATTATTTATGTTTTGGTGGTACATATATGTATGGTATTTATTATTTGACATGTGGGGTATATATCTACCTTCAATTATTTGGAAAATGTAAAATATTCTCTGAGATAAGTGGGTACAAAAGTGGTTATCATAATCCCAAAAAAATATGGTCCATAAGAGGTCATCCTAATCCTTTAAAAAATGGTACATGGTGGCCATCCTATTCCAGAAAATATATGGTACCTAGGAGGTCGACGTATTCTTTAAGTGGGTACATAAGTGATTATCTTTACCCTAACATAAAATTAATGTCATGGTAGATATCATTGAAAAAAGATTTTATGATCTTATTTATATACCAAACATTCCATGTCTTATTAAAATGTTTTACTCGCATGGATAGTGTGATTTTATTATCTTATTATTTATGTTTGATGAACATAAAATCTTTAATTCCATGAATTTTGATAAATTCCTAATGAAATAATAGTAGAAACATAATCAATCCTATAAGAATCCATGAATTGAAACAGTCATATATAATAAATAAATAAAAAGTAAAATGATCAAATATAGGTACTAAAATAAGTATAAAGTCAAAAAGAATACAACCCCTCATCAGTGAGAAGACATGAAATTCCCGACCAAAAGAAAATATCTTTAAAAAAGAGTCCAAAAAAACCTCTATCAATTATCACCATATTAATGATAAATATAATGAATGATATAATTCACAACAAATTTATTTTATTATCAATAATCATGGCGGAGGCCTTTGAGGAAGAGGGCCATAAACCCATGATTGGTCTTGGAGCCTAGGTGTCATCCCATTAGAAATTATACATTCCATTGAAACCAGGAGTGAGAGACCTTAATAGGGAAAAAGGAGAATCATTATAATCATAATATATTTTGGATTCTATCCTCCCAAATTATATTAGTGCATTAATTATATAATGGTATTCCACATATTCAATCACACAATGTGAGGAAACCAATTAAACCATCCGTCAAACAAAAACATCCATGAGTCTAACAAATTAATTGGATAATCCTCATCAAAACGAATTCGTAATATAAGTTATTATGGTTAAGAGTTATAATATGATAGGAAACATTATAACAATGGGAAAATTAAGATTTATTGATTATCCTATTACTTATTACAACATGATTCTCATTTTTTTCACCCTTCATCTCTCTTTAGAGAACAGAAAAAATCCTTTCAAGGCCTTTGATAAGACCTGATGAATTTGTAACTGAACTATTAGATATTTAAAAATATCATGCTAATATAGGATCCACTATGTTCCAAATAGGCAAATGATTTACTAGTATAGATTGAGAAAGAAATATACTAGGACTCATCAAATACTTGTTTTTATTCGAAAAGATATATGATAGGAATATTCACCAATACATGGTTTATAATGGACCAAGTATTCATATTATCCAATCCAAGAGAATCCATACATTGGGTTACAATATTGAAGATATTATTTTTACAAAATTTATAATTAATATATATGATAATAGAAAACAAAATTCATTAGGGAATATTAAGATGAGAACTCAATTTAGGGATTTCTTTTCCAATTCCTTGTTCTCTATTGTTCATCATGATACATCCTTCAAAACCATATCTGGTAGGCCACAGATTCATAAAAAATGAATTATTTTTTTCTAACTACCTCAAATTTTTTAATTGTTTTATTGAATTACAAATAATAGTGATTTTTGGTGATAGCTAAAAGTTTTACTCTTTTAATTTTCCAGGCATTGATATAGGATACAATAAAAGGGAGGGAAACAACCATAGATTATATTTCCAATGTAAATAACAATTCGTAATTAAATAATAGATATAAATATTAGATATTTCAAGGATTTTAAAAAATTATATTACTCTATTAACCCAATTTAAGTGATGATTCTTGACATGATAAATCAAATTTCCCCACCTACTAGAGGGGATGACCCCCCACGAATCAGCTTGTTCTGTACTGATGTACATGAAAATTTATTTTCCAAACTAATACTATTTAATGAAAAGAAAACCATTGATCAATAATTAAACACTAATTCTAGCTTTGAATGACCCTATCAAATTATTGTTCTAAATGAAACATATTTGACAATACCGATTGGAATTGATAATATAAAAAAAGTTTTATGCCAATAAAAAACACATCTTTGATTGAATATATTTTCTATTCATGTGGGGTCTTCATATTCTAATGATACATTTTATATAATTTGTAGATATATTTTTTATAATGATAGTGATATTATCCCTCTACTAGTAGAGACATAGAATAATGATTCTTACCCCACCCTTAATATTGACAATGAGGAAGAACATATGGATTTACTACATGTATTTGAGGAAGGTCCCTCTTCCACTATTAAATAGATGAAAAATAAATCTGGGTTTAAAATAATTCCTAAGGCCTACATAGGTCAGTGTATTCTATAATCATGAGGGGTAGGAATAATACATTTGTTTTTTTAAAGGAACACGATAATGTTTTTTCTTATAATTACATTTAGATTCTAATAATATATCCTCTAATATCTTTTAATTATTTTAGATAACAAAATAACCAATGTGGTTAAAAATAGAAAATTATTTGGATTAATATTATTTATAGTGATAATTTTGAAGTTTAGGATAAAATTTTGATCAAGGAAAATATTAGTTTAGGGGTTTAGTACCCAACATGGATGGACAACATAACCCTCACCAGGAAGATAAATGAAACAAATCACAGTTTCCATCAATTTGAAGGATCATTGACATCATTTTTATGTGATAAGCGTCTTTTCATGACCAAAGAAAAGATGTTTCTATCAGGGGAATATATGATATTTAAGATGTTTCTATCAGGGGAATATATTTTCAGGTCCTCTAATTAATGGGTCAATGTTATAGCTATAACCATCATTAAATACCTCCTACAGATAATTAAGATGTTTCTATCAGGGGAATATATGATATTTAATTTTATATAGTGAGTTATTTTTATCAATGAAAAAATAGAAGAATGTAACAATGATTGATTGAAAACATATTTAAGAATATCCTTGACTAGTTTATAGAATGTTACATGGATTATCAGGTCATTAAATTTAATAAATTTTGGTTATAATTCACTGATATTAAAGTAAAATTATCTAAACATCATCCAAACCACATTATATTGATCATATTAAGCTGTAATTTGAGGGTGAAATTTGGAAATTCACATATCCTTATACCCCATCATCATAGTACTGATGTTGTTCTAGAGAAGTAAAATTTAGTACATTAGATACTCGTACTAAAAATCATTGGGTGTATAGAGGGCTATAATAACGGATTAATTATATTTGGTATTTCATCATAACCCTGTGGGAAAGTGTTTAGCCTTCCTAATGTTGACAATGAGGGTTTAAATCTACCATGGCGATGAATATTTTCCTTAACACTATTTTATAACCTAAAAACTACTTATAAAATACCATTTTAAATGGATATTAGGAATTATTATCCATTCATTTTTTACATGGCTTTGTTATATTGATCACCTAGTACCGCCCTTTCCTAAAAAATGATACAGGAAAAGAGAACAACAATATAGACCATTATTGAAACATTTTAGAAGATGAGAGATGATATAATATAACCAATAATAATTTTCATGAAATGATCTAAGGGAGATGATATAATACAACCAATAATAATTTTCTCTAAAAGATCTTGCGCATTTCCATGGAGCACCGCAACTCCTTATTTCCCCGACGGAGCTCAATCGTGCCATATATTTATGCAGTCTCACACTGGTAGCTCTATTTCATCTTAAGCAACCTTCAGTTGATGAATTTGATCGGTTTGTTTTCAAATCTTGGGATCGTCATGAGCGTGTGGTAGTCAGATTAGTCAACAGACATCATTTGATGATTCAGTTTGAGACGGAAGATGATATGATAACTACCTGGTCCAAAGCCCCTCGACGATATAATGGGGAATCGTTTTTTCTCTCTCGATGGAGTCTCTAATTCCACATGAGATGTGATCCCTCGATGATGGCAACGTGGGTGATTCTCCCTAGACTCCCTTTTTTCATTCAAAAATCCTTCAATTATTTGTGCTATTGGGAACATGATATTAAGATATATGTGCTCTAATTGTCGAATGGAGGTGGTCTATCATCCTATCTATCTACGGATGTGTGTTGAGATCGATGTCTCGTGACCGTCGTTGAATTGTGTTTGGATCACTGATGGGAAGTAATTTCATTGGATGAGAGAGTTATCATTTGAATCTTGGATGCTTTATTGCGTCAATGGTGGTCAGTTTGGACACGTGGAAACAGTCTGTCGTAGATATGGTTTGGCAGGGGTTTCGCAATGGGTGATGTGGACGAGAAATAGTTGTAGTGTTGTTCTTGATTTGGTTGTTCCTATATTGATGGTTCCACCATGTAGAATCCTTTTACGACAGGGCTCTATAGAAGGTTGCTTGGAGCAGGGTTTTGTGTGGAAGGGAAGTCTATCAGGATGATGGTGGCTAAGGTGCAACACATGGTGATGGAAGTTGAGGCATTGGGGTAATATAGTCCCTCAGACACCATTGGTGGTGATGATTAGAAGGATATTCAATGGAGGTCAAAAAATCCATTGGGGTGGCAGGACTTCAGTACTCTAAGGCATGATCTTGTTATTGATAAGGATCTCACAACTGATGCATCTATCTACTCTTCACGACAAGAACATATTTTGGACCCCGCTGATTTCGAGGATGGCATCATCCTGGGAGTTTTGGATGACTATGTTGAGGAGTTGAGAGGGAAGGAGGATGGTGTTGGAGGTGTCATCGTCAATGTTCTCACTGCTAATTTCTTTTTAGAAATGGATATTGAGAATACCTATAATGCTGAGGGAAGTACTTAACTGAATGAAAGTGGTACCAAGAATGAATTTTCTGGTGAAATTTCAATGGATAAGGGGACTCATGATGATTATCAATTTTTAGAACAGCCACATTGTATGGCTATTATTGATGCTAACAGTATTTATCAGCAGGTTCGGGGAGAAAATGAGGGGTACCAAGGGGTGCACATCACTGGAAAATGGGGGAAACTTTCTGATAATGGCAAATAGAATGTAGGAAGCTTGGACCGGCCCTCTTACAGTGAAATTGTTAAGGATGGGAAGAAGAATATGTCCGGGAGTAAGGGATCCATGTATGTTCCAACAAGAAAAAGGTTTAGGAATGATTATTCCTATCTGCCAAAGCTGGTGTTGACCAGGTCCACTGTTGGGAAACAAGGCGGGGCAACCTCTGTCTTAAAAAAGGGTATGCAGTCTGCAAAGGAGTTCATTTCATTGGAGAAGTTGAATCGTAGAATAAAATATACCAAGGTCTAGAAACACTATGAGAGCTTAGAGTTGGTGTCGGCTACTATGGAGGAAGAAATATATATTGGATGTGGTGAAGGGTATGACTTTTATGATATCTAGTTGTTTTTATTCCTCTAATGGTTTCTCGTGCACTTATATATTATTTTAATAAATGGTCAGTGGATTAGCCTCTGACATAACTTTTCAGGTATAACTATTATACCCTCCCCATTGGCTAGACATGTTTAAACAGGAATAACAAAAAATGAAGTAAATGTATAAATGAAATCCTTAATTAAATTATTTAATTCAACAAAGAAATTTAATATTCGTCTATTTTTTTTCTAGGGAACAAAAAAATAATAAATTAATTTTATGCTTTATTGTTATTTTTAATATAAACATGGTTTTATTAAAATTTGGATATGGGTATCATAATTAATTTATTAAAAAAATTTAAAAATTATATGAAAAAATGGATATTATTTTCGAAATCATAATTTCATAATAGGATTATGATAACTTTTTTGTTTTTTTGAAAAGGTTTTTTGAGTAAATAATTAAAAATACAGAATTTTGTAAAGATATCAATTTTTTTACCATATTAAGTAATTTTAAAGTCCCAATATAATATTAATTTTAGCAAAAATGAAAATAATTTTCAATTATTTAATAAAAAATTAATTAATTACATATGAATCAATATTATAATTCACTATGGTGAAAGATTATTTTTTGGTTTAAGAACACATTTTTATTAAAAATATATATTATGTATTTTGATCTCATTTTAAAATTGATTCAAGGAAGCCATGGGAATTATATTTTGATAAATGAATTTAATAATTTAATGAAGAGGATCACGTTTTTAATATAGATCAATTTCATAATTAATATGAATTAATGGTATGCATAGAAAATGTTTATCACCGCATAAATGGGTAAAAGTTGTTAAGTGTGGTTAAAACTATTGAATATGGTCTAAAACATGAACCCCACACATGATTATATTTAATTTTAGGAGAATAATTTAACCATTTCCATCCTAATTTAAAATATATGATATTTTGGTTCTATTTTCTTTTCAATTTAACATTTATATTATTTTAAGAAAAAAGAAAAATATGAAATGTCACTCTATTGACATTAAATTATATTATATGTTATTATTGGGTTAACATTTCGTTATAAAAAAATAAAAAAATTAATTTTGATCATATAAAAATTATTTTTGTGAAAGTATTTTATTTCTCATTTTTAGTGATGGTAAAATTAAATTAACGTTTTATGGAACACATACACAGTTCAAGTGAAAATAGTAAGAAAATAGTGTAAATGTTTTAAAAAACCATATAATAAGTATATTTTTGATTAATTATGGGTTTCCATGTTTTTTATGTCTTATAATAATGTATAGTTTTTGTTAAAATGTTTTATATTTTATATCCATTTTTTCTTGATGAAATTAAATTGATATTACAAGAATTTTTCCTAAATGACATTAATGATATTATTTGAAAAATTATACATTATTAAAATATCAAAAACTAGTAAAATATCTAAAGTGTATAATTATGTTGGTAAATATAATAAAATTCCATCCATGTACCATTTTGGAAGCACATATAACATTATATGTTAATTTATAACCCTAAAGGGATAAAAAAGGTGTTTCGACAGTTAAGGTTAAAAAATATAATGATGGTGTTTATCCAAAATTTATGGATTAAAGAGAAACAAAAAAAGATCTAGGTTTTGTTTTTATATAATATTTTGACCTTATAATATTTTCATTTTAATAAATCGTCATTTAGAATCATTTCACTAGAAATTTTTTTAATTATATTTAAATCATTTGTGTAATTTGATATCTGTATCTCCCATATCTTATTAAAATGATGCTCCCCTCATATATTATTCAAAATGTTTGAGGCATATTGTTGGAAAATATATACAATAATACATACCTAGATTATCTCCATAAATTATCGGGCTCAAAGTCCCAACCTATGACCATCTTAAGAAGGCTTATTGTGTAATCCAATGGTGATTTTACAATGAAGTGGTATAACTCTTAACCGAGTGATTTTATATTATCTATTCACATACATCCTTAAAATGTAATACAACCTGGATTATTGATGTGGAATTTATTTAATATATTTTTTCACATCTATTTTATTTAATAAATTATTTATTTATTTCAAACTGCTTATTTTATTTTGTAATTATATAGTTTTGTTCAATTGATTTTTAAATATCATTTTTAGTTTTTTCATTTTCAAATGTGAATTGTTATGTTAAAATAATTAAGTATTTCATTCATCAATTTCTTTAATTTAAATATATATTTTAAATATTAATATTTTTTATTTTTTTTCATTCATGGATATTAGTAAATTTTATCTTTTTTATGTTTATGTTTTTGTGAATTTTTTAATAATTATAATTTTAATGTTATATTAAATGTAATAATTTAAGTGATAATTTTTTTAAATTTTATATCATATTTAATTTTCTTTTAATATATATTTCTATACAATTATTTCAATTTACTTTTATAAATATATATTCTGATGGTCATCCACATATGATTAAAATTTATGAACCAGTACTACATAAGCGACGATGTAGCCAAATTCCTGTGTATAAATATTATCCTCGCAACGATATAGCCATGTTACCAATAGGAGTTCTTTTTATAAATATTAATTAACTATCAAATTAATGCATCTAATTTTCACTTCACAATTCATGTACCCAAATCTAGATATTTAGTAATATATTCCAGTCCCTGTATCGACTTATTCTTGTACTTGAATACCATATTCAATATTTTTCCTTGTAACTGTTGAGATAACCCAAGGATATTATTTTACAACTGATCTTGAACATTGGATAATTAGACCCAAAGATAAGGTCACCATGTACAAGAAATCATCAATGAATTGAGTTCATGGAGATTTGATCTTTGGATTCTAAATGGGTCATTGACTGGGGATTGCATGATTTTGATCAAATCTGATATTGATTTTGAGGATGATGAGACATTGATTAAGAATGAGATTGGTAAATGATAAGAACAATGATCGATCAATATTATATTGGTGGTAGACCCACTGAGTTCAACTAAAGGAATATTTTACTAAAGTGAAGATTGATAAATATTTTTAACCATGAACATTGGACTTGGGAGTTTGCGATCCCTTTAAAAGATGACATGTTGTTTCAATATGGGTCACCATGGTACTAAGCTGAATTAATATGGGATGCATGAAGACGATTTTTTGAGCTATATAGTTGAACATGTATGAATATTGATAGATGATTAATACATAATGATGCATGTTTCTACCAATGTTGACTGATTGAGCCTAGATAATTGTCACTCATAGAAGAGATTTATTTTTTGGGTTTTCAAGATGTTAGGGACATGCTAAGAACAGAGCTGATATAAAGGTCTATATATTCAAAAATACAAATATTAGTGATAGAGTAATCAGAATTTTTTTTTACTATATATTCCTTTTCTAATGTGTAGGTCGATGGTGATGACTGTGGGGACTTCAAAAATAAGGTCTTACAACAAGTTTCTTATTGATAAAACTCAATAACTTTGATAATTATCATTAATGAATTTTGTTATCAAGATATAGGGGATCAGATAAATGAAAACGGATGAAATTATATAGGATGCTATTTAAGTGTTTCTTGAGCTCTATTAAGGAAGAAAATTTACACTAATAACCAAGCTGACAGGATGAAAAGATGAATTGGTTGTAGATAGGAATAAAAAATAAAATTTGGTTAATTTAAAAATATATTCATCAATAATTGAAATTCATTGATAATGATGGAAACATGTTCTCAATGGAAGGAGTGGTTTTTTTAAATGGATATATTTTTGCGTAATGTAAGCGGAGTACAAAAAGTAGTTTTGAAATCACTAGAATTCGTAGGATGACCACATGAAGGCTCGATGGAGCATAGAATAAATCCCATATTGAATGGAATTTTGGGAAGAGAAATTTTTAAAAAGTACTCTTTTAATATCACACGAAGGATGGTACAACTCAATAAAAGGTTCCATGTGTAATTTTTTTTCTAGTTCCTTAGTCTAGTAAATATTTTATTCCTTTTGTGTCTTTAGATAGGGTGTGAAACTACAAAATTACATACTACATCATTATATATTAGACATTTTATCTCTCCTTTATTATTTTTCTCTTTGTATCATTTAAAAATATCTATTTTTAAAATAAATATTTTTTTATTTTTTTCACTGCCTTTATAGTGATCTCTATCCTCAATAAATTGAGAACCTAATCAATGAGAAATTCGTAGAGGCGAGGCTCATTGCTTCCTGGAGATTTAAGATTTTTTTCAACTGTTGAAATATTATACACTCTTAGTAAATTGAAAACATGAATTGAGGAAATGTGACCAAACATTAATTCATTAAAATGGTTCAATATTTTTCTCCTTCCTATTCATTTTCTACTTCTCCATGAAAATCGAATGAAAATCAGAGGACATGTTTTTTTATTTGATGATATTATAATGATCACTTTTTTACTGGAAACATTCAATGAGAACGTGATTTTATCTTCTGATTATTTTCACAATATAGAGAGTTCTCATTTACATTAATACATTACATACATGAGTGTTTTTCATCAGATGAGATAGTTGTGAATTGATTCAGTTAATCAATAGTTTAATTATTTAAACTGATTGTGGGAGATTTTATTTATTTTGGGATTTTGATAGGTAGTGGATAAGTCAACTAATCTAGAACTAGTTTAGTTCTCACTGGATTTTTTCTCAATTTTTTTTTGATTTTCATTATATTTTTATTTTTCTTATTTTCATTTCATTTATATAATCTCCCTTTGTGGTTTACATTAATTATGTCAATATAGGAATGAATATATTTTTTTACCAACAATCAGTTGGGCTTATGATATTTCATCTAGATATATACACCTATGTTAGCCATTATGTAATATAGAATTATATAATAAATGTATATTTGATAGTTTTGATTAAAAACAGTGAAATTTTTTATTATGTCTTGGGAATCATGTTTCTTTTAGTGATTTTTTATTATCAATATTAATTTTTTTAACAAAAAATTATAAAAAAAGAAAAAACATCCCCTAAAAATACAATATATACTAGAGATTATATCATATAAAATCATTGAAAAATTCGAAATTATTGGTAAAGAATATTTTTATAAACTCAATGAATATTATAAAAAGATTATGTGACCTATAATGGAAGCATTTGTGAATGGAATTAGTCAGTTTTGACACATTTTCCCTGAATTATTTAAATTATTTGTTTAATGAGAATAACTTTTTCCTCTTAAATTTTATTGAAGGGGTCATATAGGTTTTATCAATGCTAGAAATTGTTTGTCCTCCTAAAAAAATTATGTTGAGGGTTTGAAGAAGATAGGAATAATGAATTGTATAAATATAGGTTTTTTAAAAAAAAATTTCTTCTTAGATATCAATTTGATGGCTTAAATTGCACTAATTATTATTTTTATTTTATATTCCAAGTTAGTTAAAACTTGTTCAAGATTCCCACTATTTTTACATGGACGAAACCACTGATGAGGTTTTTAACTTTGAAGAGATCATAATAAATTTTTAATAACTCATAATTTCCTTGGACATTATCTCATGGTTACAATATAATATTGGGGAATAAAAGGTTAAATAATAATAGGGAGTGGTTAGATAGTTTAATGAAACTAATTTCATTTGTGATTTTTTTACTTTGATCATGATTTTACTGATCCCATTATTGATTATGATGATCCATCTGAATTTTTTGAGCTCTTGGAGATTAAGGTGGAATATCAAATTTGAACTCCTAATAGATTTATTAATCTTCTATAACTAATAGAAAATATAAATTTATTGTCTTATGAAAATGATGTTATTTAGGAGACATCTATGGTGTAAAAATTTAAGAGGATGAGTTCTATCCTATAATTTTATCTTCCTTATTTTCCTATCCATTTAATAATCAATTTAATTGATAAATGGGTGAATTGGATTTAATTGTTAATATTGTTTTTTAAATTCTTATTTTAGTTCAAGTTTCATTAATTATTATTATTTTCATTCTTTCACTTAAATAAGGTTATTAATTTAAAGAAAGACATGGTGACAAACTATAACATTGATATAGAGTGATTCAAACAAGAATATTTTGTCATTGGTTTTGATAACTAGTGTTTGATGAAACACACTAGGAAAAAGCACATATTTTTTTCTATGAAATAAACTTCTTCCACTAAGTGATAGAGGATGAATAAAGAACATTCCATATTTGGAAAGCCTAAATAAAACATCATATTATCGGTAAACCCAATATTATGTTGTTATTTTATTTAGTATTTATTTATATTTTCATTTATTTATGAAATGTTTTTTATTTATTTTTAGAAAATAAGTGGTAGTTTATTCCACCATGTGGAAACCAATCATCGTAATTTCTTCCACTCCTAGTGAGATCCCATGTCCTATTTTTTTACCTTATAATTTTGATGAAGATTGAATTTATATCCCTTATTGTGAATAAAATTTACACAATTCATACAGAATAAATGATACTATATATTAATGTATTATTTTTAGTGTTTTACTACATATATTTTTACATCCTATTTAAGTTTAAATTCCCAGAGTTTCAAATATCAATGGAAGGAACATATTATATAAACATTTATCAAACATACCATAACTTTCACTATGGTTTAATACTGTCTTATACACTAATTTAAGGAATTTAAGGCCTTTTCATGTAATATTTTATGTGTTATAAATGGGAAATCAGATGTTCATTTTCAAAAACAAAAAAATAGGTATTCACTTACAAAACATCATGTATTAAATATTCTAACATTTGGTGTAAAATCATAAAAATGTCATTTACATTTTTCTCATTATCACAGGAATTAAAATCCACTTATTTATCATTATAAAGTAATAAGAGAATAAAAAGTACTCACTTGATTTATTTTTCATGGTAAAATAATGTTTAAATCCACTGGTTACAGCTAACTTTAAAATGATATCTATGTGTTGAAATGTTGATTTGTATTTATGTTTTAAAAAATTGATTAGATAAATTGTTGAAATTTAAATTTAAACTTGCATCTATTGTGAAGATATTGAATTTCTGATAATGTTTATTATATAGTAACAAGTGGTTATTTTATTCATTCATTGTGACTGTTAATTTTTAGAAAAGAAGATTTTTTAATTTTTTAATGACCCTATAAACATTTCGTTTTAACAACTATTTTGAATATATTGTTTTGAGTTCATTTTTTATGAAATTATTTATCCAACAATGGAATTGAAAACTATGGGTAATTTTTTTTGATTTTAGTGTGGGGGAGGTGTAGGCATTGAATTATACTTTAATTCATTTTGAATCCATTAAAACCCCCCATATTGTTTTTTCAGTATTTTGTGTTTTTAAGAATCACTTAAGAAATTTTGAGTTGGGGACATTTTTATTTTAATTTGAAGGATTTTGATAAAATTTGAGGTGATTTATCTTTATTAAATTTTCGATTAAATTGAGTAAATTATTTTTCTTACCATTTATAAAAATGTATTTTTGTAAAAATATTGGGGAATTTTAATCAATAATTATTGATTTTGAAATTCTTAAATAGAATTTAACCCATAAGACATAAATCCTACTATATTATTAAAATATAACTATAATTTTGGTTAAATACATTATTTTGTATTTTTTAATTTTTATTTATTAGTTTTTGATGGGTTTTTTTATAAGATATAACTATAAATCCACATTATTCAATATTGTGTGTATTTTTTATGGATTCTTATATTATGAGAGTCTACTCTCCTATAGGTAAATATATGTTTGTACTAACATTTGGTTGAATTTGTTTCCCTAAATTCTCTTTAAATTTTCAATTTCAATCATTTTTTACAATATAGTAACTTATTGTTCACTATGAACATTTAATTTGGAAGGGAGATAACAAATTATATTTCATGAAATCAATCTGGGAATATATATTTGAAAATAAATTATTTATGATGTTTTAATTGTTGGATTTTGAGATTTATTATCTACCACTTAATATTTCAAAAGGATTTCTAGATGAAAAAAAATTTATTATGTGGGTGTGAATTTCATGTGGTATTTATTTCATATATCTTTTCACAAAACATTTATTGAAAAAAATTCTTATTTAGTAAAAAATGGGTTTTTATTCATTAGTAATAAAGTTGTTTTCAATTGGTGGTTGAATTTAAATTTATCAATTGCTAATTAAAATATGTATTTTTGTGTTTAAATTATTTATTTTCCATTATTTGATATTTTTTGAATTTTTCAATCTATTTTATAATCACAATTCATTATTTTTTTAGTCTAGTATATTATTTAGTTTTATATTTTGAATTTTATTTCTGTCCCAATTTTTTAGTTAATGTTATTTTAACTTATTTTTATATTTGATATTTTAGTTGTTATGTTTTTTGAAATGTTAAATTGAAGTTAAATTAAAATTGATTACTCATAATATATATATATATATATATATTTCAATTTAATTTCCTGCTTTTTTTTCATTTAGTTCAATGACTTAAAATACATTTTTAATAATTAATAATGAAAAAACAACGACATAGCCAAATTTATATATCACCTAATTATCCCAAAAATGATATTTCTAAATTTTGAAAATAAGTATCATTCACATAGCCAAATTTAATATTGGGTGAATTTATTAAAAATGTACTCTCCATTTTAGATTCCCATATCGTGATGTATAGAAATTATTTGTAGACAATGTATCCATTTATTTATGTACATAAATACCACGTACTAGATTCTTCACCATAACAATTGGATGAACCCAAGTTGATCCCCTTTCAACCAAACCCGAACCTTCATGAATAATACTCCAGCCTATCGTGAAAATAATAGTCCATCATTGATAACTTGAGTTCTTGTAGATGTGATATTGAGATTCTTATTGAAACTGTAATTTGATATCATGTATTCATGGCCAAATATATTTTGGAATTATAATCATATGAGACTTTAATTGATAAGGATATTTTTGAATGATCTGAACAAAGATCAATTGAGATGTGATTAGGGAATACCCAACGTGTTTGACCAAAGGAAGTTCGAAAAATAGACAAGGTACATCGAGGGTGTTTAATCATTAAAAATGGAATATAGACTTCATGTACGATGAAGGTAATGTCATTTTGTTTGGATACATGTCATAATTTTATTGAGCCGAAAGAAAAAATGATGCATGAAGATTATTTTTTGAGTGCTATAATGGACTTGGAAAAATATTTATGGCTAATGAAGACTGATCAATACCTTTTTTAGAGACAAAAAAACTAAGCTGACAGAGGAAAAACATTGGAAGCTTATAGAAGAATACTATATATGAATTTTTGATGATTTGGGATCACTATTAAGAAAAGAGAAGATGACGTGGACAAGAGATTAGAGAAATCAATAGTCATTGGTCAAGTTGTCAGGAACATGCTTAATATATTTTATTTGATTAACATGTTTGTTGATGAGGGTGATATTGGGGACTTCAATAATTCTCTATGGTCTAGATGTAATTTGTGTATTGATAAATCTCAACATTTTCAACGAATTCCACAAATGAAATTGGTTAAAAAGTAGAGGGGTTAAAATAAATGAATACAAATTAAAATATGGGGATTTATATTTGAATGTCTCTTCAGATAAATCAAGTGATATTATTGAACCACATAACTATGTAGAGAGATGTTAAGTTGAATTCATGATAGATGTTCTAATAGAATAACATTTTTTCAACTTAAAAATACAGGCATCATTAATTGCAATAAATATATGATGTTGGACACATGTGCTCCAAGTTAATGGATGGAATTATAAGTCAAGAAGAATGTATATATTTTGATGTAATGGTATTTGAATAGTCAGAGCATGTCAGAAATTACTAGAAAAATCCAAAGAACAACTGGAATGCTGGATTTTGATGGGAAATAAGTCAAAATTCATCTATATTTAACATAGTGAATGTTGCATAATGGATGATTATAATATCACATAAAAGAGGACGAATCCCAAGGAAATGTTGCGTGTGAAATGATTTATTTTTGTATACTCTTCACAAATATTTTATTATTTTATATATAAATTGGTTTTGGAAGTATGATATTCTATAAGCCCATTATATTTGATGCATTCTCTCACTCTATTTTTCTTATTATTCTCTTTCTATAATCCTTAATTATCTACATTACAAATAAGAATAATCAATGTTGATTTTATCTCTACATGGTGATATCTATCCTCAGAAAATAGATTAGAAACTCATATAGATAGTTCAGGGATGTATTTCTTGTTACTTATTGAAGATAAAATATTTCGTATGAATATAGACATCAAAGCACTCTTGGTAAATTGAGAACATGAATTGAGGAAACTCCCATAAACACTCGTTCACATGAATTTATTTATTATTTATTATTATCTATTATCTCTTATCATCATATAAATTTTTTATAGATAATATAATTATAGACGGTGGGAGTTTATTTCCTTGTGATAATCACATTTTTATTGATGAAATTCTATGAGAAGGTGATTTGATCATGTGATTATTTTCACAATTATGAGCGTACTAATGTATATGAATTCATTTCATGACTGATTGATCATTTTATGGGGAGAGGGAGGTGAATTGTGTAGAAAAATTGAATGTTCACTTATTGAATATAGTTTTTGTGATTTTTTCATTATTGGTCAATGATAGGCAGTATAGTGTTCAACTTACTTAGAACTGGTTTTTTTCACACATTATTTTATTCTCAACTATTGTTTCTACTTTACAAGATTATATTTTTGTCGTTTTATTTTATTTTATTAACATCATCATAATTTTATGTTTATGTTACTGATTTTAAAATTGATAAAAAATTGTTTCTAAATTATCACTAGTACAAACACTCTACCTCCGTGAGATCGACCGTGTGTTAAAGACATACTATAACTAGGAAAATTATAAATGTATCCTTGATAGTATAAATGAAATGTTATAAAAATTATTAAAACTTTGGTGAGGTACATATAACAAATATTTTGTTATGTTTTTATTGAAACCCATTATTTATCTAATTTATATCATATGGATAATTAAAACATCACTCATTCACACATATGATATACCATCTCCTTGTTACTATGTAATTAATTTTTCATTTCCATTTCACATGAATGATTTTTATTATGAAAATAATGAATATATATGAAATTTACAACTTAGATTTTATTTTATAAATATAATATATCATTTAACTTCTTACCCTTCTACTCGTTAATAATTGATATCGACATTCATGTGTAGGTGTGCGTTACAACCTTCATGAAGTGACTTGATACATGTTTCATGTCTCACATTCATGGATGATTATAAATATGGAAATTATTTATGCATATTATAATTTTTTAAGGATCAATTTTTGGATATTATGGAATCATGATCATGATTAAAGGAATGAAACTGCCTTACCGAAACTTATAGGAAAACAGAATATTCAACAATCAGAATGAATTTTTGTAATTAATAATTATTAATAGACATGTTTTGAACTATTATAAGTGGATAATATATGTAATTATAATTATATATATTCTAATTGGTTTATAATTATAAAAAATATAAATTCATCATATTGGAAGGTAAAAGTGCCTACAAAGCTAGTCGAGCACAAGGAAAAGGATTATTTTTTAATATCATCCTTTTTTGGGATTATTTATTTCTTTATTTTTGTTAGAGGAATTATATAATTTTCCCTCTCAAATCAAATAACTTTATTATCCTATATTTATTTTTAGTATATTCATGTACTAGTTAAATGATTACCCTTTTTGGAACCCAGAACTAAAAATATAATGTTTTCATGGAAAACCATATTTGTTTTTTAATTTAGATGGATATTTTTTTTCTTCAATGTATATATTCTTTAAATTGTTTTCAATAATGGTTTTATTATTATTCTGTGATTTATTGAATATATTTACAAAGATTTTTAATTTTCTATGAAAATGATTAAAATTTATCTTCTTACCATTTTATAAATGAGATAATGTTAATCAAATGTATAAATAAAATATCTTTTATTACATATCAGATGAATAAATTTTTCCATCATACTGAATATTTTTTTCCTTACAGAACAATTTTCAATTTCTTTTGGTTATTTTAAAATATGTTTCTTAATATTGTGGAAATTTTTAGATTTGACACTAGTGAATTTGAAATGAAAATTGTTTTTATTCAAGAAGTATCTAAATTATTTTTAAATTTATTTTAGTATATTTCATCATACTTTGATAAATATTATATATTATTGGGGATATAGACAATTTTTTCCATCAAAAAAGTTTTTCGTGATGTATTGTGAACATGTTTTTATATTTATTAATTATTAATAATATTAAATTAATAAATTCTATATTTTTTAAAAATAATATTTATGTTAATTATTTATTGAATTCATACTCACAAATTTAATATGATGAATAAATTTAATATTTTAATTCATGTTAGGTGCAATTATAGCCCCTCAATACATCGATAATTCTCAATATAAAATGTGGTTTGGGTATTTGGAATACTTTTTTTTCTATTTATATTTTTTGTATTAGAACACCAACTTAATTTTAAGATTATGATGTCTGGAATTATAAATTTTATTACTATTAAACTTTTTATTCGTATTCATGTGATTATCTATGTTTCTATTTCTCTCACAGATTTATTGTAACATTATGATATTAATAATTTAAAAAAATCATTATTGTTTATCTCTAAAATATTATTCATTCCTCGTTTATTTTATAATGGATTTTGATAAACAAATTCCCTCACTAATAATCAAAGATCACAATTTTATTCATTTCGCATTCCCTAGTATTCCAGAAAGTATACTTTGATTTATTCGAAAATATATTCTAAATACAATAATAATGTTCCAATATAAAATAATATGTTGTATTTTATATTTTTAAATTTAATATGTGATTAAATTTAGAATCTTTTTTAAAAAGTCTACTAAACTAGTTATACCATTGGGATTCGATGAGTTGTATCTGGTTTCATTATAATAAAGTACCACCAGGTACGTGATATTAGGTCCAGGTTTGTTTCAGGTTGTATGTGAACATGTTTGGTAGAACCCTTGGGGACTGGGTTTAGGAAAACAAATATTAGAAAAGAAAACCCTAAAGTAAATTATTGGTATTTTTTTATGTTTAGGGTAGTATCATGAAGAATTAGTAAATTATAAATTGTGATAGTTTTTTAGAAAATACACCATTGTATGGATAATAGAATGTGGATGTGTTTTTTGGGAGAAATTCAACTTCGTGTAACAATATTAAAATGGGTCGGAGGGATATTAACTCGATCTGCACCAGTGCACTAAGAGTGGGCCTCAGACCAAAGACCCAACACAACACTACCGAGGTATATGATTCCGTTAATTCACATTTTTTTCTAAACACTCATTATTAATAAGGGGATTAAATATTTTGAATCTTACTATTTTCAAATGTGATATGAAATTAAACTAATATTTATTTTATTGATGAGCCTGTTGTTTATCATCTGTTTAAAGTCATAGACACATCTTTTGAAGTTTTATTTGATGATTATCTAAAATGATTAATGATATTTTCAAAGAAATTTTTAGGAATACAACACATTGATTTAGTACGTGTTTTAGTAAAATTGTAAATTTATAAAGATTAATTTTATATATTATTGACCTAATCCGAAAAATACTGGTACCCCTTCAGTTTTATATATTCATTGATAACAATATAATAAAATTTGACAAAATGATTATTCAATTTTTGTAATATATGTTTTATCCTACATATAACAATATGAATAATAAGTGGTTTTGTGACAAATTGATTATAATTATTTTTTAAAAGTATTCTGTATTGGTAGCATAATTTGAATAAGATAAATGGATATATTTTTTTCTATGATGGGATTTTATTTGTAGAATAAAATTTGAGTTATCTTATTGACTCGTATTTAATTTTTTGTTGATTTTTGTGGATTCATATTATTTGTATGATGAATAGAATTATTTTCTATATAATATGAAATGGAAAATTAAATTTTTCTGAATGAATTAAATAATGATTAATTTTTCTTGGTGATTAATATTAAATTGATATGGGATGAACATTTGATCTAATAATTCTGAATTTTAGGTTTGGAAATTGGTCAATAATATATTTGAAGAGTTTCAATATTAGTTAATTATAAAATGTTTTTTTGTTAAATTTGGGATTAATTTTTCAGAAATTAGATATTAATATAGTATTTCCCCATTTAGTGGACTTTTAATATAGGTTATCATTATAGATTTTTATAATCTGTTTGATTTTAGATAGAAAGAGTTACTTTTCATCATTTTTTTGATCTTATATTCGGTTAAAATTTAAATTAATTACATTGTTAATGAAAATTTTTCTTGAATATTCATATCTAGTATTTTTTATGACATAGAATTTAAAATTGATCAGAAAATAAATGATTGATGAAATTAGACAAATGTGGTGAATAGAAATAATGTAAGTATATTTTCTTAAAATATATATCTTTATTATGAATTTGCTTCTAAAATCTATCTATATCTATTTACAAAGTTCCACTAATAAATCTATATACTATTTTAGAAACTTATTTTCATGTACGAGTCTTATAGAAGAATATGCATAATATGTTTCCGAGTCATAATCTTGATGTTGATGTTCACGATAAGATCTACAACATATTTTATTTCAAGGTTGAATTTAATATGGTAAAAATAATTAGAATAATGAGCAAATTTTTTTTGAAAGGGAGAGTGTAATAACATAATATTTTATTTTATATTTTCTTTTGAAAGAAAACTATGTTCTATAGCATACACCATACACAGACCTTTGCTTAAATTAACCCCAAAAAAATATTATTTAAATACAAATTTTAAAATATGGCCATTGGTTTGACTTGTGGGGATATGAATTACCTAATTATGAAATATAAGATGAAATGGTTTTAATTAAAAAAATTATTAAATTATGCAATTAAACATTCATAAAATTGTTGTTACTAAGTAAGGATTATGTATAATTTCATTTTATGACTTAATATTAGTTTTATGATACTTTTTATAGATTTTATTATTAATTTCTTCCAAAAATAAAAATGGAATTTTATAGATTGGGTATAATTCGTTAAATTGTCACGTCAAAAGCAGTATAGGATGAAATTTTGTGATTTTTCTAAAAAGTCTTATTTTTTAGGGAATAGAGAAAAATACCAATTTTTCAAGGTGTAAATTATTTTAAACATATAAGGATAAAAAAATACTTACATAATTGATTATTTGATATTAATATTCCATAATTTTCATTTAATTATTCATAATAAAATTAATTATACATTAATCAACATTATAAATTATTTTGTTATAAGATCATTTTGTGCCTAAAAAGAACATTTATCTAAAAACTGTTTTCATTCCATTTAACACATTTATGATAAAATTAATTCCTACCACATATAGTAATTTAATTTTCAAAAATTATTTCTTATTTAGAATCAAGATGTTGAAATTTGTTAAATATTTTAATTTCATTTTTAGTCAAAATTAATAATAACCATTATAAAAGTGTATCACAATGATAATGGGTAAAAATATTATAAATTAATAAAATTCAACCATGTTATAAGTGAAAATACAAAATATTTATATCACTGAACACGTAATTTTTTTTTTGAAAATTATAAATTAATTGTTAGTATTTTTGTGATTCATAAATTTTTAGATATAATTTTATAATTAGAATAATTATTTAATAGAAAATCTATTTTAAAAAAATTGATTCATAAATTATTATTATTATTTTATTCAAATTATAAGATAATTTTTGATACTTTAATTAAATTTTCCAAGTGTAATGAAATCAGTTATTATTTATAAATTGGTATTTTTTTAATAAAACCTGATTTTAATTAAAAAATAAATTCCTCATATTTACAAGAATATTATTGATAAAATGATTTCAATTTTCAGTTCTAGAAGTCAAAATATGGTCATGGTGAATTTTTGGGATTTTTTTGAAATAGTAGAATTTCTGGGGAATAGTGAAATAATTTTTTTTACAAAATAAGCTAAATACATGAATTTCTGATTCATTGATGATTTTATTTCACAATAATTACATTTAGATGAAAATCATATTTATAACTTTCTATATCGAGACAAAATAACCAACATTATTTCTTGTCATGAGAAAAATAATAAAATTATGATTAAAATAACTGAACCCCCCTTCTCCACTATAAATACTGCCCCTCACCCACTATTATCCGCACACCACTCATACTTGTATCATTGTGAAATTTCCCAATCCTCTTCCCAATCCTCTTCCTCACAAACAAGACCATATTTTATCACTGAAAGGCCAAAACCAAAGGCCTTATTGCGGTTTTTAATGAGGATAATTCAAGAGGTAAAAATCTATTTCATATTCTTTCATTTTATTTTCTATTATTTTTCATTTATTAAACTCTATTAATCTACCATTATACACTAGGAATTAAAACTCTGGTATCGTATATATAAAAAAATATTATCATGTATATTGAAAAATTTAACATCATAATTATTCTCCCCTCCCTCTGATTCTAAAAATAAAAACACTGTATGTGAGGTATTAATTTAATGACATCTTGGACGATGTGTTTTCAATTTGAATTAACATCATCATGGTTGGTCATAAAAATATTTTAATGGTTTAAACTGATTTTATAGTGTTTTATATATCCTCTATTATGTTATGTAACTAACCTATATACATAATATTAAACTATGTAATGAAACTCCTTTGTGATTTTTAAAGAATCAGAAAAATGATCTAAACAAATATCATTAATGTTTTATCTAATTAGTAGTGATAATATGTGAAAACAAAATAATTTATAATATCATTTCATATTACGGATATATATTATTACCATTTGATTACACTTTTGGTGTTTTTTATCCATTCTACAAGAAGATACATTATAATCGGACCATGGAAACGATGTAAGGAACACAACCAAAATAGTGGAAAGAACAAAATATTATTTATAAATGGGTTGAATGATGATATAAAAAGATCATATAAGGTGTTATAAAAATGAACATATTTTTTAAACAATTAATAACACTCTTTTTAACATTATACAAGAGTTTTAAACACATTTTATGTAAGACATACTCTAGACAAGAGAATTATTACCCCAATTTCCATTATTTGGGTTTCCTTCCACTTAACTAGTTATTTAGTACTAATATTTGTTTTTGAAATTATTTTGGATTATAGTATGTTGTATTATGTGTATTGAATGTGTATAAATATAATCCTTTCTGTTTATCAATTCTCACTTCAAATATATGATATTTTTGGGCATATTTATTTAAAAGTCATCTTTTAAGTTGTTTTCTCTTTTTATAAAGTATTAATTAAATGATGCAGGTGTTCTTGTTTTATAATTATGTTTTACTTATTGGGAATTTTTTTTTGATGAATGTATGGACCTATATCTACCTCCAATGTATTGGGTATGTTTATATTGGTGTTCTGTATTATTGTTACATGATGTTTAACTGTGACAATTACACACTAAGTTAGTCATGGGCATACATTGTAAGGTTTCATTGAGGGTTACAAATCAAAAATGTAGTCATGAGGGTTACTATAATAATTAATTAATTCCCAATGTAACTTTTATGTTTTATTTATGTTTTTATATATTTTATGCAAATGTTGTGTTTTTCACAAGTATGGAAATGATACATTATTGGTGAGAAGTATGTCTTTGTGGAAATAATTTCATATAATTATAAGTTTTTATGGAATAAAAATTTCATTAATTATTTTTATATCCATTATTGAGATTTATATCAATCCCATGATTAAAGAAAATTTGTATAGGTTTTAAGAATTTCTAAGAGAAAAGAATAATCCATTAAGAAAATTGTAAATATTATTCATGAAAAGATTTCATGTTAAAATATTTTGTACTATGAACGAAATGGATACTAATTTAGTAGTACCGACATTGTATTATTATGGGTCAATATGTATGAATTTTTCCTATCATTTTCAAAATTTAAAACAAACAGATATTTGAGAATGTAATAAGTTATTTCTAGTGGAATTTACTAGATAATGTAATGATAATTTTGGTTCCTTATTGTTGGTATTGGTGCATGGTTTAAATAATTTTTTGAGGTTAGGGTGAAGTTAATAGAATATAATAAATTGTTTACCATATTTTGATGTTGAAATGGTATTAAATTTATGGATTAACATGTTGATTAATTGAAGATATGTCTGTTTATAATGGTTTTCCATATAAAAAATTGGGAAGCTAAATTAAGAAGGCACCAAGAGGATGATATCTTTCTAAATATACAACCTATAATGGTTTAATTTTAACTGAACAGTTTTTGACAGTAATGGATTTGTTTACATATGATATAAATGATGTTGGAATCAATTAAATGGATCAACCATAACTAGTTAAAAGTAAAATGAATGTAATGGAATATTTAATAAGACAAGACCAACCTTTATTCAGTGGATTTTGTTACCTCGTGGCCATAGAAGGATAGAGTAAATCAAATGAAAATATATTCGATGTAATGGGGGTGTTCAGATAATAAAGAGGTTAGCCATTATATTTATCATTTTGATGGTGAAGATGACTAGTGGTGTTCAATGGTAATGAATATCAAGGATATAGAGGATACTTATTCCATTGAATGGGTTGAATTTAAGAATTGGTTCATTGAAAAACATTTTCTTAATCTTGTTTGACTTAGAATGGAAAATAAATTCCTTTAATTAATGAAAAAGGAGGAATATCCAATGTAAGTGTATAATGAAAACTTCACCCAATTGACAGGGCACCCTTCAAATATTATTATGTATCTTGATAGAAAAATATATCACTTCTACTCCATATTGATTCCAAGATATTCACAGGAAATAAAATCCTATTAATTCAAAATTTTTGAGAAACACATATAATGGGATGAGAGGATTGAAATAGAGTTTTTTATGATAACGAGAACATTAAAAACAAGAAGAAGAAGAAGAGGTCCAGATGGAATGAAATGGGTAACAATTAGAATATGAAATTTAAATTTAATAATATATTTTTTCTAGTTTGAGAAAACTGAGGTAAAAAACACCCTAGAGAATATCATAACAAAAATAAGAAGTATTTTCTATGTGGTAAATTTTTACATATGCCTTTACTCTGTAATGAAAATTATCTTAAGATAAATTATTATAAGCATGTTATAATGATTTTTGAATGTGGTGAGATGGATCATTATGAAATTACATGCCCAATGAAAGATACGAATGATGGAAAACAACCATATGTAAATAAGAATGGTGCAGTGAGATCTTTTGGGACTACGTCAGTATATGTTGGGCCTACCAATGAAGTGGTACTAGTTATATTTTTTTACTCATATTTTTCTATTGACTTGTTTGATATGGGGTCTAAACATTCCATTAATTATAATAATGTATCATGTAAATTGGATATTTTAACTTAATAAATGAGATAGGAACTTATTGTTAAAACACCATTGGAAATATTTCAGGAAAAGGAATTATAAGAATCATTATGAAGTTGTCTATGGAAAATTTTTCGAAAAACCTTGATGATTTTCCATTATTAGAGTTTTATGTAATTCAAGGTATGGATTGGCTTTCAATTTATCATGATATGTTTGATTATAGTGATAATGAAGTTTCATTTTTCAGAAACTGTTTTAGTTTGTATTAAATAATGATCCAATAAAATAAATAACATATTAGGAAGCTGAGAAATAATTAAAATATTTAAATGAAAGTTATCTTGGTCATATTATTGAAAACAAGGGAACTATTCAGATTAATGATGTGATATTGGTAAATTAATACCTAGATATTTTTTCTGATGAGTTTCCTAGTGTTTTACCTGATTGGGAAGATGAATTTACCATTGAATTAATTTCTGATTCTAGCAAAATTTCGAATCCCCCTAATAAAATGGATCATGTGGAACTTTATGAATTGAAAAATTAGTTGCAGGAGTTTCTTTATAAAGTATTATTTCATCCTAGAACTTTCCCATGGGATGCTCTTATTATTTTGTTAAAAATAATTATGGTTCTTTGATAATTTTAATTTATTATGGATCATTAGATAACATTACTGTTAGGAATAAGTATCGATTTCCTCATATCGATGAATTGTTTGGTAAGCTCTAGGGAGCACCATATTTTTCATGAATAAATTGAGATTTGGGTACCAAATTCTAAATGTGAAGGAGGATTAAATCTCAAAAATAGATTTTAATACACTATATGGGCTTTATGAGTTTGTGGTAGTTCCCTTTGGTTGTAAAAATTCTCCTATTATATTCATGGATCTTACAAATAAAATATTCAATGAATATTTGGATAATTTTGTTGTTATTTTTATTCATGATATTCTGGTATTTTCAAAAAGTTCTGAGGATCATGGAAATTATTGAAGGATTTTATTATAAATTCTCAACAAAAAGAGGTTTTATAAAAAATTTAGTAAATGTAATTTTTTGTAACAACATATTTATTATCATGGGAACATTTAAAATAAGGATGGAATTATAGTTGATCCCGCCAAATCAAAAGTGGTTGATGAAATTAAAAGACCTAAAATGTAATATAGATTTTTAGTTTTCTAGGATTAGTAGGTTATTCCTGATGTGTTGGTAAAAACATTTCACGATTATCAAGCCTGCTAACTACGTTAACAAGAAAAGGGTTTAAATTTATTTTTACAGAAGTATTTGATTTTTTCCTAAAATGAAGATGAGATTGGTGTATGTTGTAGTTTTAGACCTATCTTTTAGAAATGGTGAGTTTTTTATATATAGTAATTATTATTCAAGGGACATTTTTGTGATCTAATGCAGAATATTTAGGTAATTTCTTAGGTTTCCATAAAACTGAAACATCCTCGGTTAAAATTTCCAATAAAATATTTGGAATTAAAATCAATGGGTTCTTCTTTGAAAATATGTTGCTATAATTTATACAGAGCCAAATGTGAAAAATTTACATACATTATGGATTGAATTATATATTTACTTGAATGGAATTAAATACGAGGTAGATTAAATGGGTTGAACTGATAACGTATTAGGATTTCATGATCAATTACCATCATTGAAATGAAACAAATGTGGTAGATTACTTGAGTCAAAAATATCATTCATTATTAACCATGTTACATTTGTAACATGCCCCCCCTCATTAATGATTTGATGAATTTTTTCTTGGATGTTGTTGTTGCGTGAAATTAGCCTATTTTTTAGGTGTCAGTATAGTCTTCCCAATCAGACAGAATTAATCAAGCATATAAGGAATAATGAAAAGTTGTTGAAAAAGGTATAATTTGTTTAAAATGGTATGTTTCCCAAAAATATATTTGATTAAGATTCTATTTTAATATTTGGAAAGAGATTATATGTACCTTGTGATTCCTATATGAACAAAGAATTATTGTGTAAAGATCATAGGTCTCTATTTTCAATTCATCTAAGATGTAGTAATACGTACAAAAACCTTCAAGAGTATTATTGGGGGTAAGGAATGAAAAGAGAAATTGTAGGATTCACCATGGAATGTTTGAAATATCAATAGGTAAATGTAGATTTAAAATCACCAAAAGGGTTTCTTCAACAATTTCCTATTCCAAGGTGGAAATTCAAAAATATTTCCTTGGACTTCACGGTAGGACTAGCTGGACTTCTAAACATGATAATGCTATTTGGGTTATTATTGAATGATGGACAAAATATTCACATTTCATTCATATTCAAGATACTGTGTATTGAGATTATCTTTTCCGATAGTACCTCAATGATATTTTCATATTACATGGAGTTCCTCTTTCTATTATATCAGATCGATATCCCATGTTCATTTATAACTTTTTAAGGTCCATCAGATGTTGTTGGTCATATAAATAAATTTCATCCCAACTTTTCATCCCCATTCTAATGGAAAATCAGAGAAAAACATTCATACATTGAAGGATATGATTTGATATTTTTGAATGGATTAAGATAGATATTTGGATCAATATATTTCTATATTTTATTTTTCTTATAATAACATTTTTCATTATAATATACATAACAGACATTTTGATGCATTATATGGAAAATGATTTAAAAAACTATATTTTTGGATGAAATCAGAAAAATAAAGTTTATTGGACCATAATTTGTATAAGAATTAGCAGAGAAAGTGATGATGATCCAAAATTACATGGGGAAATCATAGAGAAGGTAGATAATTTTGGCAGAAAACATAAGGAAAGACATTTATTTTAAGGTAGATTATTAGGTTTTTCATAGAATCTCATCTTGAAAAGTGTTATGAATTTTTTTAAGAAAGGAATGTTATGTCCAAGTTTCATTGGACCTTATGAAATCCTAGAGAATGTTGTACCATTTGCCTAATGAGTAGCTTCTCCTCTGAATTTATCTTAGGTACACAATGTTTTTCATGTTTCACTGTTGATAAAGTATGTTCTCGATTATTCTCATGTTTTGAGCACAAAAGTAGTTATGATGAAAGAGAACCTTTATTGTGGAGAGAAACCTCTTTATAATCTTGGTCATTGAGAGCATGTGTTATATAATAAGGTAATTCACTTGGTTATGGATTTGCGGAGAAACCACATGGTGGAATAAGATACATGGGAATCGAAAAATTATAAGAGGGAAAGGTATCCTCACTTAATTAATAAGAGAACAAAAAATCGTGAGGATACAATTTTTAGAAGGTGGGGAGAATGTAACAAATGAGTTACTTATAAAATAATTTTTTCATTCTATAATTAAGTAGTGAAATTAAATATAAATTTATTATGAAATAATTGGTACTTATAAGAGTTAAAAAATTTATACTAAAATAATAATAACTTGGCCTTAGGAATAGTAACATGACCATTGAGAATAGTAATATGGACAATAGAATAGTAACTTCTCCAAATAAAGTATAAATAATATTTAGCTTTCTTATATGGAAAAATATTTTATATTTATATCATTAAAAAAGTAAATAGTTTTTTTGATAATTATAAATTAAGTGTTCTTATTTTTGTGAGTCGTGAAAATTTAATTATAATTATATAATTAATATTTTTATTTAAAATAAAATATATTTTAAAAAAATAATTCAATAATTAATATTTTTTCATATGATTATAAGTTAATTTTTTGAGAGTTTAATTAATTTTTCAATGTATTATTAAACCAGGAATTATTTTAAAACATGTATTTTTTGAATAAATTATGATTTTAATTAATATTTAAATTTCTCATATTTATAAAATAACATTCAAAAAATATATTTCTTTTTTGAATTATACATGTTGAAATATTTCCAGGGGTATTTCAGGTAATTTTTATGAAATACCTGAATTTTTGGTGAATAATGAAATATGATAATTTACAAAATAAGTTAAATACAAGAATTATTGTGTTATAGATGATGTTCTGTTATGGTAAAAAATATTTTTTGAGATCAAATGCACTAATTATGTTATTTATTCACAAGAACCACTAATAATTTTTTTTCTTGATGAAAATAATAAAATAATGATTAAATAATGGACCCCCTCTTCTCTACTTTTAATACCACTCCCCACCCCCTCTTCTCCTCACACCTCTCAAGCATCGATCATTGTCCAATTTCATCCCAATATTATTCCCAAGACTTTTCCCACATCGATGACCTATTCGAGTCTACAAAAGGCCATAACCAAAGGCCTTATGAAGGTTTGTAAGGAGGATAATTCAAGAGGTAAAAATCCTCTTTCAATTTTTTTCCTTCTTAATTAATTTCTTCTTCAAAGACTCTCACCACCTTCCCTTATCAAATAGTAATAAAATATCCATTATCTTATATATATACTATAATTTAATAATGTTTATGGAATATTCATCATCAAAATTATTCTCCACTTCCTCTTATTCTAAAAATAAAAACATCATTCTTGATGTGTTGATTTACAAACATTATGAATGATGTGTTTTCAATTTAAATTAACTCCTTTTTGAAAGGTAATAAAACTATTTTAATTGTTGAAACATATATTAATGTGTATTATATAACATCTTTTATGTTTTGGAACAATCATATATACATAATATTAAATTATACAATGAAAGTAGTGTGTGATTATCAAAGAACTTAAAATTGATCTAAATGAATATCAATAATATTTTATCAAATTATTGATAGTAATATATGAAAACAAAATTATTTATGGTATAATTTAATATTATAGAAACATATTAATATCATTTCATTACACTTCTAGAGTTTTTATTCCTTTTGAAAAGAATATTCATTAAAACCCAACCATGGAAACCATGTTAAGAACACACACAAAACAATAGAAATAACAATATATTTTTAATAAATGGATTGAATGATGTTACAAAACAATAATATAAGGTGTTATAAAAATGAATATGATTCTATGAAATATTAATATCACACTTTTAACCATTATATATGATTTTTTAAAAACATTTTATGTAATATGAGCTTGAGGTACGGGAATTCTCATCCCAATTGCCATTATTTGTGTTAACTTCGACATCATTAACTATGTGGTTATATGTTTATTTGTCAAATTAGTTTTGATTATATTATGTTGTATTATTTTTATTTATAGTATTTACACATCTTCCATTATTTTCATTAATTCTCCCTTAAAATATATGATATTTTTAAGGGAATTCCCATTAAAAATACTCTTTTAATTTATTTTCTCTTTTTCAATGTGAATGACTTATATATTGTATGTATTCTTGTTTTATGATAATGGTCATAATATTATACTTTTTAATGATGATATATGGTACCTATATATTCCCCTAATTCCGTTTTATGTTTAATTTGGCAGTCGACCATATGGTTACTCCAAGTTTAATTGTGATGGTTGCACCATAAGGCGGCAATGGGGGATATATTGTAAGGTAGTCATGAGGGTTACAAATAATAAGATATCCATGATCGTTAAAATATTAAGTTATTAATTCCCCATGTTAACTATATTCTTTTTTATGCTTTTCAATATTTTATAGAAATTTCATGTTTTTTAAAATTATATATACAATACTTTATGGGTGAGAAGTATTCCTTTGTATAAATAATTTCATATAATTTTAAATATTTATGGACTAAAAATTTATTTCATTCTTTTTATATTCATTAATGATCATTTTTTTCTTATCCAATGTTTAAAACTATTTTTCAAAGGGTTTAATGATGGTTACGAGAAAAGAAGAATCCAGGCTAAATGATGTGAATATTATTCATGAAAATATTTCATGTTATAAACATTTGTATTATGAAATAAATATATGCAGTTTTAGTAGTACCCACTTTCTATGCTTGTTGGTTTATATGTATGAATTATGTCATAACATTCTAAAACTCTAAATCTAAAATCTAATTGGGAATTTAATATGTTTTTCCTAGTTTAATTGACTAGATTATGTAATCTTTAAGACATGGTCGTTATATTAGATACATTAAAAGAAATACGTTTTGGATGAATTGTGGGGGAAAAATAATTTTTTTATTCATAATAATGTATAATTTATGATTACAAATTTTATATTAAAAATTCATTATTATCATTTTGTGTTTAATGTGAAAATAAATAAATTGTTCCATAAAACAAATTTATGATAATTTATGATCCATAATATTTTATTAATGATTTAAAATGGAAAAAAATTAAATATGAAAATTGTGATGGTAGTTGGTATAAAATTTCATCCATTGTCTATTTCTATACAACTTTTCACCTTAAAATTAAATTTCTAAACCTTAAATAATAAAAAATATATAACCAGAGTTGAGGTTAAAAAGGGTTAACAAAGAGTTAAAACAAAATAAAATAGATTAAAATGAATCTAAAACAAATCTATGTAATAGTGAATGTTGATATTTCTAATTTTTATATTTTTTTCATTTGTAAATTTCCATTTGTATCATTTTAGTAGATAAATAAATTTATTATATTTAAATAATTTAAATAATTCCAAGTGTGTCCCACCACTCTTTCACAATGTGTATCTCCCCTCCTCCCTTATTGTCGAAGCTTGATCATACAATATCATCAAACACAAAATATAATTCCAAAATATATTACTTCCCTTCATTATTGAGCTCATGGAATCACCCCTACTCCATTCTAAGAAGGTTGAAGGTGTAATAAAAAAATTTCTTCTGAATAAGTGATACAACTCTTACCCATGTGTTTTCATTTTATTTTTTCTTAAAACTACCTAAAATATTTTTTAAAAATGTTAATATAATCACATAATATATTATATTTATTATTATTCTATTACTCTTGTGTAAAAATAACTATTAGTCACCTATAAATCCAATGAAAAATGAAAACATCAGTTTTGAGTATGTATGAAATACCATATCCCCTTAGTAATGTAAAATGTTGTCCAAAATATATTTAAATTGATGTTTATAAATATGAAACTAATGAATATATATGATATATATGACCAAATTATTATTCTTAAAATATAATATATCTTTAAATTCTTGAACTTCTACTCATAAGAAATAATAATGTTTCTCATGTGCATGTTTGGGATTCCACCTCCATGAAGCGATTTGATTACTTTTTCATGTCCATATTTAATAAAGGATTAAAAATTTGTATATAATGAATATATATGAAATTTATTTCATTATTAACATTATTTATATGATTTAAACATGATAAATATTAATGGATCAAATCTACCAAACTGAAACATATAAGATAAAAAATATAGTTAAGTCCCAAAAATGGTTATTTTAATAAATAATTATTAGTTAAAAGGTTTATAAAAGTAATAATAGGAACCTATATTATTATATTAGTCTTTGTGGAACATTCTAATTGATTTTTAGATATATTCATTTCAATATACATAAGGCAAAAATAACTTAAAAAGAAACTAGTGAATGTGTAAAGGGTTTATTTATCAACCACATCCTTATTCATACTTGTTAATTTTTTAGTTAATACTGGGGTAATTATATGTTTTTTTAAATTTAAAAAATATATTTTATTATAATATGGTTATTAATGGGATTCTAAATTATTAGTTCCCTTATTACCAATATAGTTATTAAAAATTATGAAATGATTTTTTATGTAAAATAGTCCTTGTTTTTTCTATTTTTTCAGTAATATTCTTCTACAATGTCCATATTGTATTTAAATTATTTTCAAGAATATTTGAAAATTCTCCAATGATTTATTATATTAATTTTTACACCTTTTTAACATTCTATTAAATTTTTAAATGGTATTTTCATTCCATTCTTTTCACAAGATACATTTTTTCAAAGGGGTGAAAGGAATCATATTTTAAACACCTATCACATAAATGACATTTAATACCACCATAAATAATGTTTTAGTTTATGATTTATTTAAATTATTAAATTTTTATTTTTTATGTAAATTATTTTGTTAGTATTATTTAATTTTTTTTACATAAAAAAATAATTATTTATAAAAGAAAAGTGTTATTTTTTTATGAAATAGTCCAGTGATCTTTTAAATGTTTTTTATCCTTGACAATACACTGTAATGAATCTTATTTTTTATAATAGAAATATTATGAAGTTTCAATACAACTTATTTCTTTGTAGTTATTTTGATAATATTTATATATATATTTATTTAGGAAAATACTACCATTTCATTTTCTAGATTTTTAAGACAAATTTATATGTTGATTATGTACATAATTGTTATTCATTACATTTATATAATGATTAAATTCGACATAGTAAGCGATGTGTGGGGACCATTATTTCTCCTTCATACATTAGTTGGTATCATGACACATACTAGTATAGTATTATGCAATATATCACTGTAATAGTTGTAAAACCCTGATAGTTTATGAGAAGTATATTTTTCATATATCTTATGTTATATGAAACACCAAAGAAATCATTCACTACACACAACACTAGCTTGGATTGCGTTACATGCAATCACGACCTTACTCGATAGCGTGTGTAGTATGATATACCGAGTTTCATGAAACATCGATATATTGTTATAATATTATTATGGACTAACCATTATGAATATTATTAACAAAATTTTTAATTTTATAACATTATTATTCATCTTACACATTTTCTAGAACACGATATGATAACAAATTAAAATTTTCAGGTAAAATATGTATTTTTCAAAAAATGTAGTTTTTCCCCCTTTTGATGGTGCACCCACATTAAATCTATTTTTTTGACATTTTTATAAGTTCAATTTGAAAAAATAATTTTTTTTGGAATCAAGAGATAAAAATTTACTTTGGATAAAAATTTAATATTATTCTGATAGCTTTCGTATTTTAATGAATAGTAAAAACAAGCTATATTTTAATTAAAAACAAATTTTTTCATCGCAATATTTTATATGGTTAAATTTTAATATATAATGGTTTTAAAGTACAAATAGAATATATTTTTACCATTTAATATAATTTATTTCCTTATAATTAATTTTACATTGAAGTCATAGGTAAAAGCATTTCAATCTTTGTCAAATGTTTTATCTTTTAAAACCCGTTTTCTTAACAACGGGATTAATATTAAATTTATTACTAAAACTTATGTGTTTTAAATTTTGAAAAATGGATTCCCTATTTGGATTCAGTGGGTCAAAATTATGTAAATAGGTTGCTTTTAATTTCTTTAGATTATGAATAGTAACTACGATAATTTTTTTTACTACATTTAAAGGTAAATCTGGTAATTGAGGGTAAATATAAGATTTTAAAATTACATTAAAACTTTTAAAAATTATATTGGTTGAATAAAAGTCGATTAATATCACATAATGGTTGTAATATATTCTTTTCATGGACCTTTGACCATAAAAATGATGTAATTATTATTAAAACTAAAGTAAGTGACAATATGTAACTCTATTAAATCTTATAAGTGTAATAATTTAAATTTAGTGACAAACATCATAAAACATCTAACATTAATAGTCTCCAGAACTATAATAAAATTATCTACATCATGTGAATTTAGTTATAATTTTTAGGGATTAAATAGTTATCATTAATTATGACACAATAGTGATGATGAAATTATATTATTGATTGACATATCAAATAAATGGTTTTAAAAATATTAAAATAAATATTATATGAACAATTTAATGTACTCCAATAATTTTATAGATAAATATTACATGTTATTAATCTATTACAATTTTTAGTTAGAACATATCTTCTGTGTGGATTTTATTTAAATTTAAATAAATGAATAGTGTCAAAATTGACACTATTGTTATTTTATAAAAATAACATATTATAAAATTGTTTAATAATCACAAAAATATTTAAAAATTATAACTTAAAATTTATATGGACTAAAATTTAATAAAGGGTAAAATTATGGACTATTAACAACATATAAGTAATTATTTATAATGATTTAAAATTAAGAATATTATTACCATAAATAAAACTAAATATGTTAAATAAGGATAAATCAAGTTTATAATGTTTAAAATAAATTCGAAACTTATATAAATTTTAATGTGTGATTCTATTACGACCCTATATAATCTAATATTCTAATTTGATTAATTTTGGAGGTTTTAAATGGGGTTTGAATTTATTATAAATTAAATTTTTTTACATTTCCAAAGGCGCCCCTCTCCTCCCTTATAAAAGGGCACTTCCTTCATCTCCTCCTCGCACAATTTTGAGCCATAAAGCTCGGCCAAACCCTACATATTTCACTTATAGACATCCCTAGAAACATACTATAGGTCCTTTACTTCTTCAAAGACCAATTTTAGTTCCCTAAGATGATGTTTCAAAGAGGCGTATCGAAGAAGAGGTACTATCCGTTACCGATTCTTTAAATTTTATTTCTTCTTCGACTTCCTATTATTTAGTTGTTTAATTATGAATTAATAAAATCATTATCAATCATATACTGATATGTTATTATAAATATGAAACAACCCAATTTAAACTTCTATCCATCCTACAAAAAATGAAATCACCGCGCGTGCATACGTACGGAATACCGTCTCCACGCCGTGGTGTAAACTGTTTTCCACCACCACCTTACTTGGATGGGTATAATGTTGTAAAGAATGACTATATATGATTATTGTAAAGTGATATTTATTCTGAAATAGTACACACACACTTCAATACAATTCCACGATCATCGAAATGATATCATCACTCGTGCGTACGTACGGCCTACTGTCTCCACGATGTGATGTGAATCGTTCTAAATTATCTTCATTGAATAATGATTATATAAATAAATTTATTGAATAAATATGATATATATTACCCTAATAATATTCTGGAAATGAGTTATCTATAACCTAAAAATATTAATAATAATTTATTCGAAAAAACAAGCATAAGAACATAAAGCAATGAACACCCAAATAACAAGTAGAAATGAAATATTACTAATAAGAAGATAAGAATATGACCATATATGATTCATAACAATTAATATGATCCTGTAATATGTCAATGATATTATTTAAATCATTATACAAGAGGTTTAGATACGTACGGAGCAAATCAGACCTAAAGTAAGGGAAAATATCACAAACTCATTTTTATCCGAGATTGTTTATACTTCAGAATTTACTAGGTAATATTCATCATCCACATCAATGTTTCCTAAATATGTAATATTATTTCTATCCTCCTACAATTATTCAAATCCAATTTAACCCATTGGTGAGTTTTTAGTAAATGATATGAATGGAATCTATTGTCATTTTTAGTACGAGGTACTTTTTTACTTTTCCAGCCAAAGTACCAGAAGAATGTTTTTTAAACATATACGACACGAATGGATTTTTATGATTTCATAGAAAATTATCTCCATGATGCTTTATTTACAAGTTTTAAAGTTTATTTTTAATCAACTTTTTTTAGTTTAAAATTTTATGACATGTTAAGAAAAGAAAAATGATTTTGAAGTAGAAACGATATTTTCTTCAAGAATAGAGTTCAAGTGTTTTATCAAAATTATTTTCCATCTAACATAATAGAGGGTTATATTTCTATCCCTATTTTTACATTGATTTGATTATTTTATGATGGAATTAATTTTATGATGTCCTTTTATCTTATATGGATTATGTTATGATGGCATGATGTTTAAGAATCCCATTTTTATTACATGGGTTAAGCTATGATTTATGATTTTGTGGCACACATAAGAATGGTTTCATTATGATATGGGTGGGACCTATATCTCCCTTTAGTTCATTGTGTTATGATTTATATCTCATGAGATAGACATGGCTGGAATGACAAGTTATTCTAGTTCAATGATACAAGACTGGAACGAGGACTGAACTCGGTTTAGTAATGGAATTTCTCCGCTATGACGGTCTTGGAAATGAGCCTTGACTAATATGAAATGATTTTATATTATTATGTGTGTATTCCACAAAGTCATATGTTTTATGTTATGATTATTGTGATTACATTTCACTTTATGATTTATCCCAAGTTATGATATTATGATATATTTTGTAGGTTATGATTTTCAAAATGTTCTGTTTTTATTAATATGATATGATTGATTTTTTTTACCCTTACTGAGCATTTTAGCTCACCATTCTGTATGCTTACATTTCCCTAAGCCAGGAAGAAGGGTATTAAGTAGGATATCCCAAAATGGACTCTTGATATGATCAAATAAATGGTACACAAAGTAGATGATTTATGAACCCGTTGTTTATGTTTCCAAGTTTAAAAAGGCACTATACCTATACAGTCCTATCATGGTTTTGTTATATGTTGTAATAAGTATGCTTAAATTATGAAGTAATAACCATGTATTTAAAGTATGGGTCGTTATAGTTGGTATCAGTGGAAACTTATAGTAAACCTTTGGAAACAAGGATGTGAAAGCCTTAGTAATATCTCTAAGGATATGTCTAAACTAAGAACACAATATTAGTGTTTTAGAAATGGCCATGACCAACTTATGATAAGACCAAAAGTGTGAAATTTTATTCTTGATGATGTTGTTTTCCTATTATAATTAGTGTTTCTCACATTATGCTTCTTGGTTTTAGTCAATGGATGGAACCCGAAGGAACCATGTTAATACTGAATTTGACGGGCAATGCAATGATTGTCCCCCTGAGCAACCAAACGTTATGGGAACTAAAATGAAAAATCATGTATCTATGCTCACCCAAATTTCTCAAGCTATGAATCATGCTGGACTTCCAAACGAGTAAAGGAAGGAGAAAAATTCTGTTGAATACTTCATGAGGTAGTGTCCACCATCATTCAGTGGGTCTTCTAATCCATTAGTGGATGAACAATGGATCAGTACCACTAAAAAGATATTTTCAATTCTACAATGTTATGAACATGATAAAGTCATCTTAGCAGTATATCGTTTAGAAGGTGAAGCTGATCAATGGTTGAATCTTATTAAGAATACGAGTAAATGGGATGAAATTGAATCCATGGAATGGGAGGAGTTCAAGAACATATTATTCAATAAGTACTTCCCTCATATTATTTGAAAAAATATGGAGAAGGATTTTCTTGAATTGAAGAAAATGGATGATGAATCTATTCGTACCTACGAAGAAAATTTTACAAGGCTTGCAAGGTACGCTTTCAGAATTATTATCCAAATTGAGAGTAAAATCGATCGATTCGTTAGTGGTTTAAAACTAAGTCTTCGAAGGGAATTATCCATAAGGGACTTCAATATCTACATAGAAATTGTTCGATGTACTCTCAAGGTTGAGATGGAGATTGGAGTAACCCATCAATCATAGGGGTTTGATAAGAAGAGGAAAATGGAATTCAAAGGAAAATCTAAAGACAACACTGAAAAGAAGATGAGTTTTACCTTATGCTCAAAGGGTGGAAAGAAACATGGAGGGAATATTCTCAAAGGGACAAGAAAATGATTTATGTGTGGAAAAGAAGGTCATCGGGCAGTTGAATATCGAAATAATGTGATGAAGTTGTCTACTGATGAGAACAAAGAAAGGGATACATAGAATTTACCTCATATACATAAATGTTTCAAGTGTAAGTAATTGGGGAATTATTCCAATCAATAACCTAATATAAGGGTTATTGATGATTATCGATGCCAACAACCTCTTACGACCAAATACAAAGGAAAGTCAAACACAATTTCTATCGGTGATGTCGAGTATGAAAATGAAGTGGTGAAAAGTACACATACCCAACACTCTAAAGTAGCTAATGTTTTATTTGATTCTGGATCCACCCACTCTTTTATTTCTGAATAATTATCTAAGGGTATCGCCATATTACCTCACCAGTTAGATATTGAGTTATCTTTGACAACCCCAAATGTCACAACAGTCGCATCAAAAGTTTACAATTCTTCTCCGAATGATGTTTGTGGGAAAGTGCTTCCTGAAAATCTTGTGATCCTTTCTATAGTGTAATTTAATGGTATTATTGCCATGGATTGACTTTCTTTATATGGATCTCATATCAATTTCCAATGAAGTGGAATCACATTTAATATTACCGATCAATCTACTATAATCTATAGATGCAAGGATGAATATAACCTTCCAGTGGAAATTTATTCCATATTATGGGTCTTGATTCCAATAAATGAAGGTTATTTATCTCAAATAGTTGGAGATAAACTCATGATTAATAATATCCCCATTGTAAGATAGTTTGATGATGTCTTTTTGGAAGAATTTCTAGGTCTTTCATGAAATCAAGAAGTTGAGTTTTCAATAGAACTCATATCGGGTGCTATGCCTATTTCAAAGACACCATATAGAATGGACCCAATTGAGATGTAGGAATTGAAGAAGCAATTCCAAGAAAATCTTGATAAAGGATTCGTACTCCCTAGTGAATCACCTTAGGGTGCACCGTATCTCTTTGTTAAGAAGAAAGATGGATCAATGAGACTGTGCATTGATTATCGAGAACTTAACAAGATCACTATCAAGAAAAAATATCCTCTCCCACGCATTGATGACTTTTTTGACCAAATATGTTGTAACGCCCCGACCCTAGATACACAGAGTTAGTGCATTATTACATAACATTTTCATGATCACAAGAAAGATCAAGTCTCGAAAGACCGATTAGTTTAGTAGACTAGGAAACACTAGATATATTCATAAGTCTTACATTACATCATAAGGTAAAAAAACTACAACAACATCTTGTCTTCATATCCCCTCATACTATCCCTACAGGTCATTCATAAATTACTTTTTCACATCCTAGGAAAAAATAAAACATTGAAAGGGCTGAGCTCGGATGCTCAGTAAGGATAACAATATAGCAGATGCTTTCATAGATAAGAATAAACATTAAAACAATTTATAACTAAAACAAAATCCTTTGAAACATTAACTTCTAAATAATATGGCAAAGATAAAATGAAATTATGCCATTAAATTATTCACATGCATATTCTACTAGTCGAACAATCACATGAAATATCAATAACCACATTCATAGTGATGGAATGCATAATGCCAGACTATCATAACCACATATCCAAGGACTCGTTCCAAGACTACAAATAAGATTTTTCCAAGGCCGTGTTCCAAGACACTAGTTTGTCCCATGAGACCTACCGATGCATCTAAGAGCTATAGCTGGCTCCACCCGTCACTTATTAATTCCAATGCATTCCTCATATGAAGAGGTTTAAACATAACATAAACATTCGTATTAAAATTGGCATACGAAATGTCAATACTTGATCCACAAACCATGAATGGTATAAAAATATCTCATACACAGCCAAACATAACACATTCGATACAATATGGAAGATTGTATTGTATCAGATTAACCACAATCGATAATGATAAAGGATATTGACATAGATGAAAATAATCATCAAAACAATTAGAGTAAAATATCCCCCTTTTTCATGAAATCATTTAAAAGTCACACTATTTGTCAAGAATCCATTTAAAATATATTTTAGAATCAAAGTTTCCGATACAAATTTGAACCTTTTGAAATGAATTTTGATTTTAAAACGTTAATGTCCATATAAATAAATCTTTAAAACCATTTTTAAAACATGGACATTAATAAGAAATATTTAGAATAATCAATCTTTAAAACACTTTAAAATGTATTCTAGTAAGAGTTTCTAACCAAAAGAGAGACACTTGAATACAAATAATTGAGTTAATAAAAATATTATAATATCATGAGAATAAAGGGATTCATGATATACTCTGTCAAAGTACATTATATACACTATATAAATGTGATTTGGTGTATAACAACAAAGAAGACTCAATGGAATGTAAATTGAGATGAATTCTCTTATAAAGACCATATCCTTTGGTTAAGGATAAATCAACAACATAATTATGTGTGACAAATATAAATACACTCAATATGATTGGATATTTAGTGTAAATCAATCAGATGACATTCACACATGTTTTTGTAAAAACAACACCAATGAATTGGATATTTAACTCAACAAATGGAGATTGAATTAAAATTACTCTTATCAAGATCATACCGATGACTTGAGAATTTATCAATGGTGTGATTATGTGTATAAAAATTATATCCATAGAAAGGGGAGTGGAAATTATGACATAGTCAAATGAATAGTGATTCAACACATAATCTTGGAGTAAAATAATCAATGAAGTATGCGTAAAGCCGAATGAGTGGAAATTGAAATTTCAAATTCCCTTATTGATTTGGTAACATACAAAACATACACCCATGAAAGAAGGATCATACAATGATGATGTAAATGTACATTAATTAAAGTATATTACACAATGAATACAAACAAGGGCAGTATACACACCACATGTAATAATTAAATGGTGAACAATGGAATTCTCACGGAATTAAAAGTGAGATAAGAAACACCTTACTTTGTACTTTTTCCTTGGTTGAAGGTAGGTTAACCTCCTGTATAATGGTAAAATAATTTTTATTGAATTATACAAGAATCATTTACATTAATATGATATCATATATGATCTTTTAACATTGATTTGTTATTAATATCTTTGTATTATCGTCATTTCGGGTGTTAACTTACTCGTTTTCCTTTCTATTATTTGTTACGTAAGCCGTGTTTGTTATGGATAGGTTGTATCTTATTAATATCCAGAATTATATCAAGTCCCTAAACCATATTTTAATCATAAAATGATAATTATACTTGAATGGATACGATGGAGAAGGAATCTCATCACGTTCGTGGAGATGGTAGTCTGTACGTACGCACGAGCGACAATATCATTCTTTTGATGTTAAAATAATATATAAATGGATGGTATATCATATATACAGAATAATTATCATGTGATATTTATTATTTACATGAATTACACATCATTATTATACCCATAAAAATAATAATTTATTGAATGACAATTACACCACGACGTGGAGACGGTAAGTCGTACGTACGCACGTATGGTGACATGCCATTCAAAGGATGAATTGAATACTGAATATGGTTGTACCATATATATAATAACATCACAGTATATAGAATATACTGGAGTTTTTATTTTAGTATATAAATAACAAATAATGAAGAAGTTGAAGAAGAAAGGAACTTGAAAGAGGGTGGTGAAAACATTACCTCTTCTTCGGGTTCTTCCTTTTGATTTGATCTGAATGGATCCTTAGGTTGTCTTTCTGATAAAAATAAGGTCTTTAGGTTGTATTGAGGGAAGTTGAGAGAGTATTTGGGTAGGGTTTGGCCGATCTAAAAGGCTTTTAATGTGTTAATTAGTGAGAAGGGGGAGTTCCCTTTTATAAGAGGGGTGAGGGGAACCTTTGGAAAAGCTATATATATTATTTTATAATAAATACATATTCGGTTTCTAATGGCTCCAAAGAGGATTATTTAACATTTAATGTGGGGATGGGTCGAAAACCACTCAACCCATTGAATTTAGACAGGTTTGGGTCATTATATTAACCTTAACTTTTAAGTATTAACTCTTAGTTAATTAGTTTCACTTTTACAATGTCTCTTTGTATTTTTATATTATATGGTTAATAAAATTACTATATGCATCCAAGAGACCCAAAAGTGGTCCATTAAAGATACACCTATCATGATATAAGTCTCTTTTCCGATCCTTAGATTATTAGGAATTGAATATAAATTAATATATTAATATTTGTTTTAAAAACACTTTTATGTCAATTTTGACACTATTGGGTATTTTGTTTTTGATAAATTCATAACAGAATTATTACTTCGAATAAAAATTATATAATCAATCCTAATATGTCATATTAACTTAAAAAATTATTGAAATTCATAAAAAGTCTCAAATTACATTTATTTGGATATTTATAATATCAATTATTTTAATATTTCATTAATTAGGTAATTACTGCATCACCATTGTGTCGTAAATAAATTAAATTATTTAATGTCTAAAAATTATAAATAAAATACCATTATGTAGGAAATCTATTTATCTTTCTAATAAATATTTAAAATCGAATTTATCTTATGTATAACCCTATATTAAAAATGTTTTAGTAAATAAACATTGATTTTAACTCTTTTAACTCTTCTTTGAATTAAATAATAATAAATGTCATAATTTAATACATGTGGACCTAAATGATAATATATTACTCCTAAGGTTGTTTTTTGGGAAAGATACACTTGTCCAATAGAATTAGAAAATGTGTTATGGTAATATTAATATCATTTGTACCCTTAATTACCCTATTTACTTTTAACTGTGGTAAATAAAAGTATAAAGTTACTATTCACCAAAATTTATTTTCATCTCATTGAATCACATTTTACTCCTCGATATTAACCGTGTCTCTCGGATTTTTGAAATTCCACTCATAGAAGCGGTAAAATTATGTTTTATGAAAAATTCTGTTTTTTAACTACCACTTAGTGGTTTCAGTATTCATAAAAAAATGAATGTTTCCAGGAAAATACCAAATATTAGGCCTAAGATATATTTGATATTATGAATTAAAAAATAATGTCTATTTTAAAAAATTAAAAATAAATCAGTTGCATTAATTAATTTAAAAATTAATTCACGTCGTCAAAACAAATAGCATGTTTTTAAGAGATAATAACTATCAATAGATTGACACTTGTTTATGTCTGGTTTAAATGTGAAATTTCATCCAAAGACCAACATTGTTTTAGATGGTAAAAAAATATTCGAAATATAATTTAAAACCACTAAAATTAATAATTTATCACTATTAATTATTTCTATTAAAAAAGCTATTTTTAATTAAAATTTTGTAATTTTCACTATTCATCAAAATATCAAAGTTATCCGAAAAGTACCAAAATTTCACCCTAAGCTAATTTCGATATTATTAATCCAAAAATTAAGTCCATTTCGAATGATAAAATTTATAAAATTTCAAAAATAGGTATTACTATTCATAACAGCTAGTTTGATTGGTTGTGGTGTGTTTGAATCTCGAAGTTGCATACATTGCACGCCATTGCATTATTCAAAGGGTAACGTACCGTGGACGCTTGGGGTATTACATTCTCCCCTCCTTCAATAAATTTCGCCCTAACAATTTTTTTAAAATTGGGCTTCAGAATATAATGGAAAGTCCCACATCGGAAAAAGAGTCAATAAAACTATCAGTTTAAAAGAAAGGAACAGAGGTATAAAGGTCACCCAAGATAACCCATACTAGGATTCCATGTAGGAAAAAATTGATATGGACGATAAACTAAGTGTTAAGTTCTGATGTAGAGGGATAGAAAACATTACCAAGAGAAAGTTAAGAATAAGAAAATCACAAACTTGTGTTGGGACAAATGGTCATTAGTCTCCCAGTAGGAAAAGTAAACGGACAACATTTTTTGTATTAAGTTACATTACATAAGGATAAGGAATTCATTTATGATATTGACTAAGAACATAAAGAGATATACTTACTTTTTACGTAGAGTATCATTCTATAATAAATTTTTACCACTAACTCATTTTTTTGAACAATGAGTATCCAAGAAGACTTTGTCACAATAGAAGAGCTAGAATAAACTTCTATAGAAATACATGATCCATGTAGGATAAACTATATATTTACATTGTCTTTAGAGATTAAACTAAACCAAAATTTTTAGTATAATATCTGATGTTCCCCTAAATGGATATTCCATTAGAGAAAAAAACACTAATGTTAATTTCTAAAATTAAACCATCAATACCCCAAAGTTAAATAAATACCATTGAATAATCAATTTCCCTTAAAATCCTTCAATATAATCCAAACTAATATTGAAACCCAAGTATTATAAGAATGTAGTATTCCACATTAAATTGTATCTCCAAATGACATTAATTACTCTTAAAGTCGCATACTTAAAAGTAATAAACCTAATCATTTCCATAAATAACCCAAATCACTATAAATCCACAATAAAAACATTGATAAAAATTCACCATGACTCTTCAAATGAAATCCCATACTATTCTATTTTCCTTGGGCATATAGTGTTCACAACAATGCGAACAACTTCCAAAATAACATTTATCACTTAATCACCAAATCATTTTCCTATACTAAGGGTATTCATTTGATAAGACATAAGATCCCAAATAAAATTATTATTGATCAATAAAATCATTTAACTAAAAATAATAGTCATGCTAACCAGGGACTTCATGTAGTCCAGTGGTCGGCGATAAATTCTAATCGCACTTTGGTTGTGGGTTTGATTCCCACAGCTTTGTCCGACGCGACGGGTTGTCACATGGTCTGTGTGTTGTCCTTTTTCAAAAACTATATTTTATAACATTACAAAAATTAGATAAATTCCTCAAAATAACCATAACATAATTTAACCACAAATGTTATCTCATATCTTGCATTTTCATCCGAAATTATAATAACTTATAATTTCCTCAAACCAAACGATCATATAAATCCTAATGGTTATTTATAACTATATCCACAAGAGAAAAGATAATTCTTCCTCAAATATCATTCTCACATGGAAAACTACAGGGCTAAAAATAAAAGGGAAAATTATTCCAAAGTAAACCCATCAACAAGGAGCACTAATACTTTTTAAAAATTTCTCCAACCATTTATTTCCACATAGCTTCTTCCTTGACCGAGAAAATATCCTATATAATAGGGCATTCACTCGGGTAATGGCCAGGTCCCCTACATTTACAGCAAATGACTATAAATGGACTCTTGGGACATTTTTTATTTTCTACCATAGTACTCTTCATTTTTCTTTGAAAATTATTCACTTTATGTCATTCCTTCCCACATGTAAATCATTTCTTTCTCCCATTGAGACACTTTCCTGGGTGTCTCCTTCCACATTTCCTGCATGATGGAAATTTAGGATTCCTTTCTCCATGGTATCCACAACTGGAGCTCTTATAATTCATCTCCTTTCTCTTCTTTGTTGAGTCCAGGAATTGGTTAATATATATATTGTTGATCATATTTTTGGAAAATTGATTTGGCATAAAGACAATATCTTTTACGCCTATCAACATTCCATTTTGTTTCTCATTTCCACCACTGTTCCCACCATGTACATCATTCTCAAAGTCACAATTACTTCCTTGGAATCCATCCATTGACTAAAACCAGAAAGCATTGTGTGAGTAACAGTAGTCCAAAAATAATTTAGAGATTAACATGTCACCATATTCTCAATTTGAAAAACATTAGGATTAACCAAGGTCATTTAATCTCATATTATATATATAATACTTCAAATCTATTTGTAAAGAAAATGAAAATTATCCTAAGCATATCTCTTGGGAGTGTCATAACCAAGAGTGCAGCAAGGCCCATTGTTGTGCACCAGTTCCCGTTCGAGACTAGCTCAAAGAGGTGTTTTCGGGTTTTACCTCTAGGTACATCTATGCCAGAGCCGCCTCTACCTGCTCGTATCCAAACAGGGATGTATTTCTCAGAAAACTCACAAAATCTCAACAATACCAAAATTCTAGGAAGTTCTTCTATACTAATCCTCAATGTTCATCTTAGTTATTCGTGCTCTAATCAGAGTTTATCTAAATCTAGCTTCCAAGGTTTGTACTAAATATCCTCTGATACCAACTGTAATGCCCCAACCCTAGATACCCAGAGTCGGTGCATTATTACATAACATTGGCATGATCACAAGAAAAATCAAGCCTCGAAAGACCGATTAGTTTAGTAGCCTTGGAAACACTAGATATATTAATAAGTCTTACATTACATGATAAGGTAAAAATCTACAACAACATATTGTCTTCATATCCCCTCATAATATCCCTGTAGGTCATTCATAAATTACTTCTTCACATCCTGGGAAAAAATAAAACATTGAAAGGGGTGAGCTCAGATGCTCATTAAGGATAACAATATAGTAGAAGCTTTCATAGATAAGCATAAACATTTAAATCAATTTATAACTAAAACAAATGCCTTTGAAACTTGACCTTCTGCATAATATGTCAAAGATAAAATGAAATAATGCCATTTACTTATTCACATGGATATTCTACTAGTCGAATAATCACATGAAATATCAATAACCACTTTCATAATAATGGAATGCATAATGCCATACTATCATAACCACATAGCCTAGGCCTCGTGCCAAGACTACAAATAAGATTTTTCCAAGGCCTTGTTCCAAGACACTAGTTTGTCTCATGAGACCTACGGATTCATCGAGGAGCAATAGAGGGCTCCACCTGTCACTTATTAAGTCCAATGCATTCCTCATATGAATAGTTTTAAACATAACATAAACATTCATATGAAAACTAGCATACAAAATGTCAATACTTGATCCAAAAACCATGAATGGTATAAAAATATCACATCCATAGTCAAACATAACTTATTCGATACAATATGAAAGATTGTATTGTATCAGATTAACCTCAATCGAGAATGATGAACGATATTGACATAGATGAAAATAATCATCAAAACAGTTAGAGTAAAATATCCCCCTTTTTCTTGAAATCATTTAAAAGTCACACTATTTGTCAAGAATCCATTTAAAATAGATTTTACAATCAAAGTGTCCCATACCAATTTGAAACTTTTAAAAGGAATTGTGATTTTAAAACGTTAAAGTCCATATAAATAAATCTTTAAAACCATTTTTAAAACATGGACATTAATGAGAAATATTTATAATAATCAATCTTTAAAACACTTAAAAATGTATTCTAGTTAGAGTTTCTAACCAAATGATAGAAACATGAATAAAAATAATTGAGGTAATCAAAACTTTATAATATCATGAGAATAAAGGGATTCATGATATACTATGTCAAAGTACATTATATACACCATATAAAAGTGATTTGGTATATAACAACAAAGAAGTCTCAATGGAATGTAAATTGAGATGAATTATCTTATAGATACCATATCCTTTGGTTAAGGATAAATCAACGACATAATTATGTGTGACAAATATAAATACACTCGATATGATGGGATATTTAGTGTAAATCAATCCAATGACATTTACACATAATCTTGTAAAAACAACACCAATGAATTGGATATTTAACTGAACAAATGGATATTGAGTTAAAATTACTCATATAATGTTTATACCGATGACTTGAGAATTTATCAATGGAGTGATTATGTGTATAAAAATTATATCCACAGAAAGTGGAGTGGAAATTATGACACAATCAAATGAATAGTGATTCTACACATAATCTTGGAGTAAAATAATCAATAAAGTATGCATAAAGCCGAATGAGTGGAAATTGAAATTTCAAATTCCATTATTGATTTGGTAACATAAAAAACATACAACCATGAAATAAGGATCATACAATGATGATGTAAATATACATGAATTAAAGTATATTACATAATGAATACAAACATGGGCAGTACACACACTACATGTAATAAATAAGTGGTGAACAATGGAATTCTCACGGAATTAAAAGTGAGATAAGAAACCCCTTACTTTGTTCTTTTTCCTTGGTCGACGGTAGGTTAACCTCCTTTATAATGGTAATATAATTGTTATTGAATTATACAAGAATAATTTACATTAATATTATATCATCTATGATCTCTTAACATTGATTTGTTAATAATATCTTAGTATTATCGTCATTTCGGGTGTTAACTTACTCGTTTTCCTTTATATTCTTTGTTACTTAAGCCGTGTTTGTTATGGATAAATTGTATCCTATTAATATACAAAATTATATCAAGTCCATAGACATTATTTTATTAATCAAATGAGAATTATACATGAATGGATACGATGGAGAATGAATCTCATCGCGTTCGTGGAGACGGTAGTCCGTACGTACGCACGAGCGACAATATCATTCTTTTCATGTTAAAATAATATATAATTGGATGGTATATCATATATACAGAATAATTATCATGTTATATTTATTATTTTCATGAATTACACATCATTATTATACCCATCCAAATAATAATTTATTGAATGACAATTACACCACGACGTGGAGACGGTTAGCCGTACGTACGCACGTATGGTGACATGCCATTCAATGGATGGATAGAATACTAAATATGGTTGTACCATATTTAAAATAACATCACATTATATAGAATATAATGGAGTTATTATTTTAGAATAGTAATAACAAATAAAGAAGAAGTTGAAGAAGAAGTAAACATGAAAGAAGGTGGTGAAAACATTACCTCTTCTTCGGGTTGTTCCTTTTGATTTGATAAAAAAGGGATCCTTAGGTTGGATTTATGATCAAACTAAGGACTCTAGGTTGTAGTGAGGGACGTTTAGAGAGTATTTCTATATGGTGTGGCCGAACCAAAAGGCTTTTAATGTGTGAATTAGTGAGAAGGGGGAGTTCCCTTTTATAATAGGGGTGAGGGGCACCTTTGGAAAAGCTAAAAATATTATTTTATAATAAATTCATATTCGGTTTCTAATATCTCCAAAGTGGATTATTTAAATGTTAAGGTGGGGATGGGTCGAAAACCACTCAACCAATAGAATTTAGACAGGTTTGGGTTATTATATTAACCTTATCTTTAAGTATTAACTCTTAGTTAATTAGTTTCACTTTTACAATGTCTCTTTGTATTTTTATATTATATGGTTAATAAATATACTATATACATACAAGAGACCCACAAGTTGTCCACTAATGATACACCTATCATGATATAAGTCTCTTTTCCAAACCATAAATTTTTAGGAATTGAATATAAATTAATAATATAATATTTGTTTTAAAAACTCTTTTATGTCGATTTTGACACTATTGGGTATTTTGTTTTTGATAAATTCATAACTTCATTATTACTTAGAATAAAATTTATATAATCAACCATAATATGTCATATTAACTTATAAAATTAGTGGAATTCATATAAAGTCTCAAATTACATTTATTTGGTTATTTATAATATCAATTATTTTAATATTTCATTAATTAGGTAATTACTGCATCACAATTGTGTCATAAATAAATTAAATTATTTAATGTCTAAAAATTATAAATAAAATACCATTATTTAGTAAATCTACTTATCTTTCTAATGAATATTTTCAATCGAATTTATCTTATGTGTAACCCTATATTAAAAATGTTTTAGTAAATAAACATTGATTTTAACTCTTTTAACTCTTCATTGAATTAAATAATAATAAATGTCCTAATCTAATACATGTGGACCAAAATGATAATATATTACTCCTAAGGTTGTTTTTTGAGAACTATACACTTTTCCAATAGAATTAGGACATGTGTTATGGTAATATTAATATCATTTGTACCCTTAATTACCCTATTTACTTTTAACCGTGGTAAATAAAAATAGAAAGTTAATATTCACAAAAAATTATTTTCATCTCATTGAACCACATTTTACTACTTGATATTAACAGTGTTTCTTAGATTTTCAAAATTCGACTCATAGAAGTGGTAATATTATGGTTTATGAAAAATTCAGATTTTTAACGACCACTTAGTGGTTTCACTATTCATCAAAAAATGAATGTTTCCAGAAAAATACCAAAAATTAGGCCTAAGCTATATTTGATATTATGAATTCAAAAATGATGTCTATTTTACCAAATTCAAATTAAATCAGTTGCATTAATTAATTTAAAAATTAATTCCCGTCGTTAAAACAAATAATGTGTTTTTAAGAGATAATAACAATCAAAAGATTGACACTTGTTTATTTCTGGATTAAATGAGAAATTACATCTAATGACCAAAATTGTATTAAATGGTAAAAATATATTCTAAATATACTTTAAAACCACTCAAATTAATAATTTATCACTATTAATTATTTCTATTACAAAGGTTGTTTTTAATTGAAATTTATTAATTTTCACTATTCATCAAAATACGAAAGATATCCGAAAAGTACCAAAATTTCACCCTAAGATAATTTCAATATTACGAATCCAAAAATTAAGTCCATTTCAAAAGTTAAAATTTATAAAATTTAAAAAAGTTGGTATTACTGTTCATAACGGCTAGTTTGATTGGTTGTGGTGTGTTAGAATCTCGAAGTTGCGTACAATGCATGCCATTGCATCATTCAAAGGGAAACTTACTTTGGAAGCTTGGGGTATTACATATTTGGAGCTCAATAAATTTCAAAGATTGATCTTCATTCAGGGTATCATCAATTAAGGGTAAAAGGAAGGATATACCAAAGACAGCTTTCCTGTACAAGGTATGGACACTATGAATTTATAGTGATGCCATTTGGTCTTACTAATTCCCCTGCTATCTTCGTGGATCTAATGAATAGAGTCTTTAGAAACAATCTTGATCAGTTTGTGGTAGTCTTTATAGACGATATTCTTGTCTATTCATAGAGAAAGGAAGAACATGAAGATCACTTGAGAATTTTATTAAAGACATTAATAAAAGAGAATCTTTATGCCAAATTTACCATGTGTGAATTTTGGAATAAAAAAGATTCATTTTTGGGTCACATAATCTCAAAATAGGGGATATCTATGCATCCAGCAAAAACAGAGGTTATTGAAAGATGGTCGAGACCAACAAAAATAACTGAGATCCGAAGTTTTCATGGTTTGGATGGATATTATCGACGTTTTTTGAAATATTTATACCGATTATCTAATCCACTCACCAGGTTGACTCGAAAAGGAGTTAAGGTTATTTGGATGGAGGAGTGTGAATATAATTTCAAAGAGTTAAAAAGAAGGTTATCATGTGCACCTGTTATCACACTGACTTGTAGTGGAGAATGGTTTGTGATCTATAGTGATGCATCCAAGAAGGGATTGGGGTGTGTTCTCATGCAAAATTATATGGTGATAGCTTATGCCTCATGATAGCTGAAAATCCATGAGAAAAATTACCCAACTCATGATTTGGAATTAGCTCCAGTAATCTTTGCATTAAAAATATGGAGGCATTATCTTTATGGTGAAAGAATTGATATTTATACTGATCATAAATGTTTATAGTGTAATTTTACACAAAAGGAGATAAATATGCGCCAAAGAATATGGTTGGAGCTGATTAAGGATTATAACTGATCAATTCATTACCACAATGGGAAAGCAAACAAGGTGGCAGATGCATTAAGTTGACAAGACCATGCTAGCTTATCCATGACGAGGATCACAAAAGATCCAATATTTAAGGGTTTACAAAGGATAGATCTTGGAATTATAATGGAAGGGGAAAAATCTTAACTTTCTCAAATGAATGTTCAACCATCTATAAATTTGAAGATTAAAGAGGCACAAAAAGAAGATGTAGAGTTATAGAAGAAGGTGAGAAATGTTCCTGAATTCTGCCTTGATTATGATGGGATAATAAGGTTTAGGAAATAGGATTCTGTTCCTCCCATCCCAGAATTAAAGAAGGAGTTCCTGGATGAGGGTCATAGTTCTTCGTTCTCTATTCATCCTGGAAGCTTGAAGATGTATAGGGACCTGAAAGAGTACTTCTGGTGGGATGGAATGGAATGTGATGTTGCTGAATATGACTCTCGATGCTTAGTTAGTCAGAAAGTTAAAGTTGAGAGACAAAAGTCTAAGGGTATGTTACAACCATTACCCATACCTGAATGGAAATGGGAAAACCTCAATATGGACTTTGTCATTGGACTTACTAAAACATCCAAAGGCAATAATGCTATCTGGGTCATAGTTGATCGTCTTATGAAGTCGGTACACTTCATTTCTATTAGAGAAGATTTCTCTCTAGATCAGCTTTCCATGATATATGTAAAGGATTTGGTAAAATTGCATGGTGTACCACTTTCCATTATATCTGATCAGGATCCGAGGTTTACCTTGATGTTCTGGTGAAGTCTTCAGCATACTTTAGATACATAGTTGAGTTTCAGCACTGCTTATCATCCTCAGACAGATGTTCAGTCAGAGGGAAAAATTCTAACTCTAGATGATATGTTAAGTTCTTGCTCTATGAATTTTGAAGGTGGTTGGGATCAACACCTACCTTTGGTGGAATTTTCTTATAATAATAGCTTTCACTCCAGTATTTAGATGGATCCTTATGAAGCTATCTATGGAAAGAAATGTAGGACTCCAACATGCTGGGATGAAGATGGGGAAAAAAGCTATTAGGACCTGATCTTGTTGATGAGATGGAAGAAAAGGTAAGATCTATTTAACAACACATAAGATCTGCTCAGATTCGACAAAAACGTTATGCCTAAAACCAAAGGAAAGTCCTTGAGTTTTAGGTGGGTGATGAAGTGTTCTAACGAATATATCCTTCGAAGAGAGTAATGAGATTTAGAAAGAAGGGAAAGCTGAGCCCTAGGTATATCGGTCCTTTCAAAATACTAGATCGTGTTGGGAAGGTAGCTTAGCGATTAGAGATTCCACCAAATATCTCTCATGTTTACGTCATTTTCCATGTATCCCTCCTGAGAAAGTACAAACCCGATCCCTCACATGTACTAAGCTCTGATGTTTTACCGCTGTGGAAAAATATTTCTTATGAAGAAGAGCTGATAGAGATTCTGGATCGTAGCGAAAAAGTTCAACGGAACAAGACCACTCTCTTGGTGAATGTTTTATGTAGGAACCACGTATTAGAAGAAGCTACATATGATTTTGAGGATATGATGAGGGAGAGGTATCCTCAACTATTTGTTACGAAGTGGCGAATTTCGAGGGTGAAATTCATTTTAAGGGGGGTATAATGTAACAACATTATAGTTTATGAGAAGTATATTTTTTTATGTCTTATGTTATATGAAACAAGAAAGGAATCTTTCACTATACACAACACTAGCTTGGCTTGAGTTACACGCAATCGTGACCTTCCTTGATAGCGTGTGTAGTACGCAATACTGAGTTTCACGAAACATCGATATATGGTTATAATATTATTATGGACTAACAGTTATGAACAATATTAACTACATTGTGAATTTTATAACATTATTATTCATCTTACATATTTTTTAGAACCTGGTATGATAACAAAATAAATTTTTCGGGTAAAATAATTATTTTTAAAAAATTTAGATTTGTGGCCTTTTGGTGGCCCACCCACATTAAATCTTGTTTTTTAAACGTTTATAAGTTAAATTTGACAAAATAATTTATTTTGGAATCAGGATATATAAATTCACTGTGGTTAAATTATTCATATTATTCTGATAACTTTCATATTTTAATGAATAGTAAAAACACGCTATATTTTAATTAAAAACAATTTTTTTCATCGCAATAATTAATATGGTTAAATTATAAAATTGAATGGTTTTAAAGTACAAATAGTATATATTTTTACCATTTAATATAATGTATGTCATTACCATTAATTTTACATTGAATTCATAGGTAAAAACATTTCAATGGTTGACAATGTTTTAACTTTTAAAACCCAATTGCTTTACAACGAGATTAATTTTAAATTAATTACTGAAACTTATGTGTTTTGAATTTTGAAAAATGGATTCTATATTTGGATTTAGTGGGTCCAAATTACGTTAATAGTTTACTTTAATTTTTTTTACTTTATGAATAATAACTACGGTAAATTTTATTTACTACAGTTAAAGGTAAATTGAGTAATTAAGGGTAAAAATAAGATTGTAAAATTACACTAACACTTTCCAAAATTCTATTAGATGAATATAAGTCCACCAATATAACCTAAAGTTCAGAATAGATTCATTTCATGGACCATTTACCATGAAAATGATGTAATTATTATTGAAACTAAAGAAAGTGACAATATGTCACTCTCTTAAATCTTATAAGTGTAATAATTTTAATTTAGTGATAAACATCATAAAACATCGAACATGAATAGTCTCCAGAAATATAATAAAAGTATCTACATCATTTGAATTTATTTATCATTTTTAGGGATTAAATAATTATCGTTAATTATGTAGCAATTGTGATGTTGAACCTTTTTTATTGATTGAAATATAAAATAAACGATTTTAAAAATATTAAAATATATATTATATGAACTATTTAATGTACTCCAAAAATTTTCTACATACATATGAAATGTTGTTAACCAATTAAATATTTTAGTTATAACATATCTTCTGTGTCGATTTTATGTAAATTAAAATAAATGAATAGTGTCAAAATTGACACTATTGTTATTTTATAAAAATAACATATTATAAAATTGTTTAATAATCACAAAAATATTTAAAAATTATAAATTAATATTTAAACGGTATACAATGACATAAAAGAAACAATTATGGACAATTAAGAACATATAAGTAATTATTTATAATGATTTAAAATTTAGAATATTATTACCATAAATAAAATTAAATAGATTAAATAAGGATAAATCAAGTTGATAATGTTTCAAATAAATTCACAAAATGTATAAATTTTAATGGATGATTAGATTACAACCCAATATCATATAATCATTGAAAATGAGTAATTGTGGAACTTTTTATGTGGGGTTTGAATTTATTATAAATTAATATGTTTTTAGATTTCCAAAGGTGCCCCTATCCTCCCTTATAAAAGGGCACCTCCTCCCTCTACTCCTCACACCATTTTGAGCCTTAAAGATCATCCAACCCCTGTATATTTTCCTTATCAACTTCCATATAAACATACTAGAGGTCCTGGACTTCTTTAAAGTCCATGTTTAGTGCCCTAAGAGGTGGTTTCAAAGAGGTGTGTCGAAGAAGAGGTAATATCCATTACCGATTCTTTCAAATTTATTTCTTCTTCTACTTCCTATTATATAGTTGTTTAATTATTAATTAATAACATAAGTATCACTAATATAATGATATTTTATTATAAATATGAAACTACTCTATTTCACCTTCCATCCATCCTACGGAAAACGAAATCACTATGCGTGCGTACTTATAGAATACCGTCTCCACGCCGTGGTGTAATCTGTTTTCCACCACCACCTTACATGGATGGGTATAATGGTTTAAATAATAACTATATATTATTATTGAAAAGTGATATTGATTCTGAAATAGTATACATACACTTGAATACAATTCCACGATCAGGGGAACGATATCATCGCTCGTGCGTACGTACGGCCTACCATCTCCACGATGTGATGCGACTCGTTCTACATGATATTCATTGAATAATGATTATATAAATGAATTGAATGAATAAATATGATATATATTACACTAATAAAATTCTGTAAATGAGGTATCTATAAAATAAATATAAAAATAAGAATTTATTCGACAAAACATGCATAAGAACTTTAAGCAATGAACACCCGAATAACAAGTAGCAATGAAATATTACTAATAAGAAGATAAGAATATGACCATTTATGATATAATTACAATGAATATTATTCTGTAATAAGTCAATGACATTATTTAAATCATTATACAGGAGGTTCATATACGTACGAAGCTAATCGGACCTAAGATAAGGGAAAATATCACAATCTCATTTTTATCCGATATTGTTTATACATCAGAATTTAATAGGGAACATTTATCATCCTCATCCATGATTCCTAAATATGTAATATTATTTCTATCCTCCTAATTTTTTTAAATCCAAATTTACCCACTGGTGAGTTTTAAGTAAAAGATATGAATGGAATCTTTTGTCGTTTTTAGTACGAGTTACTCTTTGACTTTTCTGGCCAAAGTACGAGAAGAATGTTTTTTAACTTATATGGTCTGAATGGATTTTTATGATTTAATAGAAAATTATAATCCTTAAATATTCCTTTACAAGTTTTCATGTTTATTTTTAATCAACTTCTTTTAGTTCAAAATTGTATGACATGTTAAGAAAAGAAAAAAAAATTTAAGTAGAAAGTATATTTCCTCAAGAATTGAGTAAAAGTGTTTTATCAAATTTTTTTTCCATCTATGATAATATAGGGTTCTATTTCTATCCCTATTTTTTATATTGATTTGATTATGTTATGATAGAATTAATTTTATGATGTCCTTTTATCTTATATGGATTATGTTATGATGGCATGATGTTTAAGAATCCCAATTTTATTACATGGGTTATCATATGATTTATGATTTTGTGGCACACATAAGGATGATTTCATTATGAGATAGGTGGGACCTATATTTCCCTCCAATGCATTGGGTAAAGATTTATATCTCATGAGATAGGCATATTTATAATGATAAGTTAATCTTGTTCAGTGATACGGGACTGGATCGAGGAGTGAACTCGGTTCAGTAATGGACTTTGTCCACTATGATGGTCTTGGAAATGAGCCTTGACTAATATGAAATGATTTTTATGATTATGTATATATACCACAATGTTTCATGTTTTATGTTATGATTATTGGTATTACATTTCACTACTATGATTTATCCCATGTTATGATATTATGATCTCTTTTGCAGGTTATGATTTTCAAAATGTTATGTTCTCATTAAAATCATATGATTGATATTTCTTTTGTTTACCATTACTGAGCATTTGAGCTCACCCTTTTGTATATTTCCTTTTCCCCAGGTCAGGAAGAAGGTTATTGAGTAGGATATGCTAAAATGGACTCTAGATATGATTAAATAAATGGGAGACAATGTAAATGATTTCTGAACCAGTTATTTAGGATTCCTAATTTCTAAAGAAACTATACCTATACGGTCGTATCATGGTTTTTTATATGTTTTAATAAGTATGCTTCAATTATGAACTAATAACCATGTCTGTAAAGTATTGGTCATTATAATAGTTGATATTATTATCTATGTTTCTATTTATGTTTCTATTTCATTCACATTTTTAGTCTATATTTTTTATATTAGCTACATCGAAAATTGGTTTTCTTATACTGTATCTCTAGAATATTATTTATTCCTTATTTTTCTATGATAGCTTCCACTGTAAACATAACATTAATAAGCATCTGATCTCACATTTTTTTCTTTTCCCTAGGTTACTAAAAAGTATAATATGACAAATTTTAAATGAAATTTCAGAGGGAATAATAATTTTCTAAAAAAATCTATGTTTTATTTTATATTTTCAAATGTAATGTTATATTAAAATATGAATCAGGTTTACCAAGACTACTAAACTAATCTATACCTTGGGATGTGATAACTTGTATCTTGTTTAATTATAATAATGTACCATCGAATTTTATATTTTAGATTTAGGGATGTTACAAAAATTAAAACACATGACAATCGATTACAGTTTCTTCTGGTAGCACATCCATTCTCAGAGGAATATCCTTCGATTTAGGGATCCTAGATAGTGATTTGATATCTTGAAGTATACTAGACATGGGATATGTTCATTTATGGTTCTTCTCAATATACTATAGTAAAAATGATGGTGAAATATAAGCTCAATAGAGTTTGTTTCAGAATAATATTTTTTTCTCCAATAAAGGAAATTTTAACGTCATCCTTACTATTCATAGAAGGATACACAAATGATGATGAATAATATGTAGTACTCATTAATTATAGAGTTATAGAAATATATACCAGTGGTTTGAGTGAATATCAATGATGAACCAAATTTTATAAACATGTTGATTAAATGATAATATTATTATGAATATGGAATTAATAACCATTCATGACTATGTATGTAAGTTGGTCACCAAATTCCCTTTATAAATAAGTGATATATCATATTCCATGTTTAAAAAATGTTAAACATGATATATTGGCCAATTTAGTAACATCACTTTCATATCCTAATCAATAAAAAAGATTTATTCATGTTGTATTATAAAGATTAGTTTTAAAATTTATTTAAAATTAAATTTGAAAAATATGGTGAAATTAAGACTTATTTTACTCAAAAAGGACCAAAAACTGCATAATATAGTGATATAGTCAACTGGATGTCTCTAATTTTTAACTATGAGTAAAATGGAGTTTTTGAAAAATATCCAGCCATAGAGAAACAAAATCATCAAAGAATAGAATAATTAATAATTTATGATAAGAATTATTCATAGGTAATCCTCTAAAAGTGAGGCTTTAATGAGGTCTTTATTAGGTGTATTGATACAGGATATATCCATACTTTTTTATTTGATGTCCATTCTAGTGCTTAGGGTTCACGTCCAAATGGAACAAATCATTTTCACTAAATCAAGATACATTGGTACTTTTCACCCAATGATGCATTTAGTTTTAAAATTCACTAGTTTCATATATGATAGGTGCATTCTACGTTCATCCATTATATTATATATTTTATTTATTTTTTAATTTAATCCAAGAAAATATCTAGATTGGTAATTTATGGAATTGGTGAAACTCTCTAGTGACTATCATATAGTTAATACTCATTATTACTATGATTAATACAGTTTCAAAATGATTTGAAACTGTTCTATTAAAGGAAATCAATCCAAATGTTTTCATAAATTTTTTGAAGTGAAATTCCATCACTAGATTTATAGTTCCCCAAACCATTATCTTTGATAATAGAAAGAAATTATGAGAATATTAGTTAAACATATGTTATAGAAACTAAAATATTAAATTTTAAAATTATTTATACTATCATGAAATTGTGCATATAAAAGTATATGTTTTCCATAATAAACTATGAAATATATTATTGAAGTTGTTTTATAAATATAAAAATTGTATATACTGATAAAGAATTTAATTATTAATTGGATTACCTCACTACCATGAAAACTCATATTCACAAGATATGATATTTATTAGTGTATTAAGAAGAAACAATTTTTCCTATCGAGGAATAATTTTATTAATTTTGAGTAACTATTTTAAAATATTTAATTGGGTAAATTTATCAGTAATTAGATTATAAATGTTTTGGTATCCTAAAAAGAACATATTATTGGCACTTCATAACCCAAAATTTTATCAAATATGTGTTTTTTGAAAATTCAAATAAATTATTCCAATACATTTATCTTTTGAAGGATAATTTTTTGAATTTAATTTTAATTCTAGTGGAAACATAGTATAAATATATAATGTCGTAATTTTAATAGGAAGTTTCTTATATTGTATATAAATGTAAATTTAAGGGAGATTACTCACTAAATACCTTTTATGGAGACCGTATCATAGCTCCTACAAATGTAAGGATTCTCAATAAGTTCATCCCATAGATTTACCTTACATTCATATATTACTTATAGCATAACATTAAAATACATATTATATGGTCCTTAATACATGGCAATAATATATATGGTATATGGTCCTCATCACATAACCATAAACTATTAGAAATATGGTATATGCCTAGTGACCCTAATCTTTTCTCAGTGATGCATTTCATAAGCCATATTCATTAATGTGAGAGCTTAATATCGATATCATTCCCTAGTTTATATCCCCCTTATTCACATTGGGATTCCTTTAATAACCTTGCAGGATTTAATGAATCCCCATATCATAAAACAATATAGAGATTAATTCATATTTTTATAGGATACTTTGTGATATCAGGATGACTCTTCCCAAGACCAACTTTAAAATTCACTCCCATTTAATTTTTTCTACCATTACTATTATCATAACATACATGTTTATAATTTCATGCAACTTTTTTACCAATTAATACTCTAATAATACAAATCAATTTCTATGAACAATTTGTTTATTGATTTTAGTTCCTATATGTTATATAATGAGGTCTTGGTATCCTATAAAATACCTAACTAAAGACAATTTTTAATCATTCCAATCTATAATATTTCATAATATTATCAATTCACGTTTGTGATCTAAAATGATACCTATATGAATACATCATAATCCACTTTTTATTAATTATATGGTGATTTATCCATATTCTAAAAAGATATATAAAAATAATTAGATCTGATAACATAGGCCAAACTAAAACTTCTCCCCCATTTTAAACCTCTATTCAACAACTAATATCAACAAAAATTTGATAAAACTATGATAAAATTCCCAAATTATCATTCACAATTTATTTACCATATATAATTCTATCCATTATGAATATTTCAATCACTAAAGTCTTTTATTAGATTTTTGTAATGAGTATGTTGAATTAATATGGATACCCATTGTTATAGTGATGGAAAATACACTACATATATAGAAAACCAATTCATATCCATGTTTATATAATTTTTACAATGTATAATTCCTTATAACTCCATAAAATTATAACAACATTATAGTGGATAATATCATAAAAATGTGGTTATGAATAATCTTTGGTATGTTATCCAATGTATTGAAATATATCATTCATTCAAACATGGACACTATTTATCCTATCCATTCTATTATCATATCATATCACCATTGAAAAATTTAGAAAATTAAAAATAAAATTTACCTCACACAAAATGATTTTATCAATTATATGCGAGTCTTCTAAATTTTTAGGCTACCACATGGTTTATGAAATTTCTCAAACTTTGGTTGATCATTCTGATGTCTATTCAATTCCCATAAATTATAATTTTCCCTTACTATCATGAATATGAAATAACAATGTTCCAAGAATAAGTTAATTTTATAATTTTGTTTTTAGGTTTCAAATATTAATAATGAGTTTATTATTCAATTTGAGTTAGTGATTTAATCTTATTTCTGAGTTTTCAACCTTACTTTTTACAAATATTTTAGACTTAAACATCACAAAACATCAATACAATAATTGTTACTATAAAATGAAGATATATTACAATGATATTAATAGTAATACCCTAAAAAATAAAATAAATATAAAAAATTTATTGTTTAAAATGCACAATATTTTATCTGAGTAATATAGAATTTTATGATCTCTAGTATTTCCTTTCATGGAATATGAAAAATATAGAGCATAATAAAAATAAAATATTATAAATAAAAGATCTCTTTTTGAAAACAAGAAAAGGGAAACTTTGGAATAATTTAAGACATTGATTTTAGATCCATTAATTTTCATGGAATATAAAAGTATTATCAAATAAGATGAAGATACAAAAATATTTTCGGTACATCCATTTTTCCTTCGAAAAAGAAAAAATATTCACTAGTGTTAGATACCTAGGAAAAAATTAATATTTTCTATATTACAAATGTACAATAGTTTAGATAATTTGTGAGAAGAGTGTAATGAGATTATTTCAGGGTTCTGGGGACCTTATATAAATTTAACTCACTAATACAAAAATACATTTATGATCCCAATCATTTTGTGTCAATAATATTCTCATATATGTATAATCTAATAGTGGACTAAAATGAAAACCAATTTGGATATGTATAACCCAAAAAACCCAACTACAAGAAAATAACATTTGGAATTAAAGCCTCTTCCATATTTTATGTAATTGGTTAAACTTTTCTTACATTGAAAAAAGTTATATATACAACATTCTTATATCCTTCAGATATTCAAAATCTTGAATTATGGCTGATTGTCCAAATTATATTTCTCCTTTAAAATAATAATTTAAGAAAATGGTTTATGAATGTTGTCAACATTAAATATGGTAGTGAATTTTGTTTCTTTGATCTAACTCTTATTGTAATTAAACAATTATTTTGATGTTTATATTCAAAGTTATAATATTTTTGTTACTATAATGGCTCTACGAAAAACAATAGAAAATTGAGCAAATAATTTTTTAAAAAAAGTTTGGAGAATAATCCATTATTTGGTGTCCCAACACTATGGTAAAAAAATAAGAAACACCATAGATAGATTGTTTCTAATTATTGGGATTTATCAATCCATATATGGAGTAGAATTAATAAACCCTTAGAGTCATTAGAATCTTCTCAATGTTCAAATATATTTGTAGTTTTAACCTATTCATTATAATATAATAGTGTAAATGAAATAACATATTTAATACATGATTATTTTTTGAATAGCGAGAGTTTGGTTTAGATATACTTTTCATAAAATCCATTATTTATCAATTTTTTGGAACTAATCTTGAGTGTGATTCTTATGTATTGAATATTGGTAAGATATTTACAAGAATACCACTCCTCCTTCCTTATATTAGGGGACCTCATATCCTCTAATATTGACACTTCTAAAGAATTTTTTTTAAAAATATAAACAAATCATACTAACTTTCCTAACCATGTCTTATAATCCATAGTTTTATTATAAATATAATCTAGGATGGCTTTGGGAATAATCTCAAAAAAATTTCTGAAGAAGTGGTGTCTCTCTTAACCGAGCCACATTTTTTTATTTATTTCTCCTCCTCATTCAAATAATAATAAAAAATGTTGATAAAATAAAATTTTTTCTATTATATAATAAAATTTTATTATTTTAATATAATAATCAACATTAATATCCTCATCCCTCAAATGGGAAATGAAACTATGGATCGTGTGTACAACGGACTACCGTTCCACGAACCGATGTAATCCAATTTTCACAATATTTTATTATGGATCATTATGTTTAATGATTGAATTTTATATATGATATTAATTAAATAGTAATACCTATTTAAAATTAATATATTAAATAATTTCATACCTTACAATCAATTGAGAAATGATAACAATGTTCATGTATTTGGCGAACAATCACCTCATGAAGCGACACGATTTGTTTCTTACTACCTCATCACATGTACGGAATATGTATGTCTATTTATTGAAATAATATGATATTTATGATATAATTTTCATTATATAAATATTAAATAATAATTACCTATTTTCGACCATAATCATTGAAAAATTGAAACATTACTAATGCATACGTATGACCTATCATCTCAATGATTATAACATAGTTATTTTTTCATAACCATTCTCCATGATTTATAATAAAAGTATTATTTACGTATAAGATAATAAATATTTAATGATGAAAATTATAGATATGAATAAATAGTTATACATTTGACCTTAGTCAACTTTCCATAGCTATTTTTGACATACAAGCCCAATATCCACAAAAATCCAACATGAATGTACAAAATTATGTTAATAAATTTGGAAGAACAAAAAATAAAATAATAATAATAATAATCTTTGTAAAGATTCTCATTAATGTCAATAATTAAAATTTGTATATTATTTGGTAAGATAAATAACACATGTGATGAATCAGGCACAAGGTAAGGGATCTATCTAAAACATCCTTTTTCTTTGGGTTATTACAACTCTCTTTAACTCACATTATCTCAATCGTTGATGTTATGAAATGATTCTATATTCTATATATATTACTAGAACATATATATCTAGATCAATATATATTAATAATATAATGTAATACATTCCTTATTATCACTTACCCAATACATCCTTCAAGAAATATCATTTGATTAACATATGAGGAAATATTATTCAACTGATTTTATTTCCATTGTTAATTCTTATATTAATACCATATCATTAAAATCTATATATGTTACACATTTGAATGTAATTCATACATATTATATGGGAGGTCTTGAAATTATGTATCACTCCAATTCATTGGGTAATGTTTTTGACCCATGATAAATCATTTATGAGATTTTGGAGTGAACATTATAAATTATGGGACTCTATCCACCATATGATGTTGTCTTAGTAGTTATCCATGACATAACATAGTTCCATGTTTTATGTAGATGACACATTGTATATAATAATATGATGTATTAGTTAAATGTTTGTTATGTTATTAATTCATTTTATTACTCATGTTTATTCAATTTTATTATATCATATTATACCTTTGACTCACATGTTTTTCTTTTTATGATTTTTTCGTAGCGAGATTTATAAATGTCCAATTCTTTCTTTTATTACTCATGTTATCATATGATGTTTTATGAGATCAAATATTTTTTTGGATCTCAAAAGGGTAATAGAATATATAATTACTATTTTAGTTTTCTTTTAATATGTGTTTCAATTTTTCCGAAGACACTAGGAATTTTATGTCACTATTTTATGTAAATTAATATTAATTTTAAGAATCATGGAATAATAAGCATAAAAAGTATGGTGTCACTATAGTGTACATGAAACCACATTTATGGATGGATTTTCCTCCCTTAAAGTAGTCACAAATGAATTAACCAAAACTTTCATTTTATGATGTTGTTGACTTCGATCATTGATTCTTATCTTTGATCAAGTTTCCGTAAAACGCCCAATATCATTATAATTAAATATTATTATGGTAAAATTTTCAATATTTTTCATAACTTTTTTATTTAATTTACGATTTTTATTTCAAAAACTTCTATATAAAAAACACCACTATATTTTATAATAAATTTTTATGGTGATTTTTACTAAATTGATAACCGAATGGAAACATGAATTCTTTACATTATCATTTCATTAATGGATTCTATCCAAAAAACAACAATGTGAACCTATTTTTATTTTATTATCATGGAGAAATGATCATTAGAAAACTCTATTTATACCTTCTCAGCACGTCAATCAGTTTAATCATAGATTTGGAATTCACATGATGCCAATGCGCCTCAATATATGGGCTTCAATCTAGAGAAAAATTGATAAATTTTACTATCTATATCGTGAATATAATCAGGTGATTACCTTACCTAATGAGTGAAGTTTTCTTCAAACATGACTCCAAAATCTTCTAACTTCTTCCTTAATTAAATTAATTTAGTATCTATTCTATGTAAACCATATTTTGGAAAATACTTCTCAATGAATATATTATTTAATTTATCTGATTATAAGGAATAATTATAATCTTTTCTTTGATATTATTTAATATTGAACACCACTGATAAAATTCACCTTCAAAATAGTAATTAAAAAGTGTTAAATTATTTAATTTTAAAAAACTCATGTACTTGAATATATTTTGCATATCTTTTAATCATATTTCTCTATCATAGGGAAAGATGATCAACTAAAATCCAAATGGTATTCTTTTTCATGAAATTTTCAGCAATATCCATGTTCGTTAGTAGTGAACATGTTTTCCCTCTCACATGGATACCATTGTAATTTATAGCCCATTTTAAAAAATACATCATAACAAAAAAATTATCTTCCAATTCCAAATATTTTATGTTACTAATTTGGAATGAAATTTTCATCTTTGAGACTTATTACATTTTCTTACCTGTTTACTCTACAAAAAATATTCTAAATATACATAGTTTAGATGAAGAAATATTGTAATATCCAAATTTTATATATTGATAACATGGAAATAAAATCCCTTAAGGATACATAATTACATAATAATAACTTTTTAATTTATATAATACTTTATTTTGATTCCCAATATAGGGAACCAACCCAAATTCACAACATAATATTGATTTTTATATTTAGAATTCAATTTCATAAATTTTTAAAGCCATTATTATTTATATTTTTAGTGAATTAGGTTATAATGCTTACAAAATAAACATTAAGCTAAAATAATTATTTAGTTACACATGAAATAATATTTACTATGCATTTTTTTCATTAATTTAGTAATAATAACAAATAATGGAAAATCATAATCTTGGGAGTTTTACAAAAATCATGAGAAACAAAGAAATCATTTTCAAAAAAAACATACCTTTTTAACGATATATTGAATTTTAATTCTATTTATTATTTTATTATATTACCTTATGAAATGAAAATATTTCTATGAAAAAAAATTAAAAAGAATAGAAATTTAATATATGATCCCTTTTATATCATCTTAATAGAACCTTTTAAATAACCTTTACAATTCAAATAACCTACTCAGTTAATTCCAACATAATTCACCGAGAAACCTGATCATTACCCAATGTTTTGGAGTGTTATATCAGACTCATAAATAAATATAAACAATTAAAAAGGACAATAAAACACATATAATACATAAAATATTATTTTTCCATCACCAAACTCATTAAAATAAACTCTTACACCCGTACGAAAAACATTTTCCAATTTGGAGATATCCTTTTCAATTGACGCCTAGTATTCAATACAAAAATACAAACAAAAATAAGATGGTGGGTTTTTATTTGAAGAATAAATGGAAATATATAAAGTAATCTTAATATAAAATAATGTTATTGGTGGTGGTAAAATTCATTAATGTCATAAATGTTTAAATTGAACATTTATTTTTAACTTTTTCAATATATTAAAAAACCTCCCGTATAAAATATGTAAAAATTAATTTTGAAACCGTTAAATTATATTAAAATTGGAAATATATTTTAAATTATAATTTAAATATGATAGAAAACATATATCTATAAAATTATTTAAATAATATATACAAGGTTGAAAATACTAATAAATTAAATCTGTAAAATATTTAAAATGAGTTTTTAAGGTAATTTGTCCCTTACATTGAGTATGACTTGATAATTTTGTTCATTTTCTTCCTGAATGAAAAATCTATACTAATTACATACTTTATTAAATATCTTTTAAAATTTTATTCCCTTTAGTTTAATTATTTCAATGTTTTAATTAATTTCCCAACCAATTAATTTCATGTTATGAAGTTTTATATGATTTAGTATATTAGTTGTAAATAGCTTGGGTATGTCAAATTTGGTCTATGGGATCATTATTCCATTATCTTAAAAATCCAAATAATGACATAATGACCATTTTTTATAAATAAAACAGAGTTTTAGAACCACCTTTTAATGGTGTACATGAAAAAAAATTACATCGCTTAAGGGAGACGGTAGTTTACATTTAGGCATGAATTAATTTTTTTTAAATTGATGGAATTTTATCATAATTGACGTTTTATTAAATTTAAATAATTATAATTATTTTATGAATATCATATATATTGATAAAATCTATTATAATAACCATCCTACGAAGGTGGTGAAGAAACATTGAACACATCGCTTCAGGGTGGTAGTAATCCACATTTATGCATGGGTGATTTTTTCATTAGCAATAGCATGGTAAAGGATAAGAAAAGTGTTCAAATAATAGTCATAGTAAATTTTCCATATATTTAAGATACCGATGTTAATTATTTTGAATGGTTACCATGATATGTATTTTTTTACTCTATATAACTCATGAAATTTACTATAAAATGAAAAGTGGTCATAAGTGGAAATTGGTTGGTATTATCAACCAAATGCCATTAACATGGTGGATGATAATAGTTTTTGCAATTTTAAATCATTAAATAAAATATTATTTAATATAACGTACCATGAATGTGATTTTTGGTACTATTCAAAAATTTTGAAATTAATAAAATCAAGATAGTAATACAACTCAAATTAAAATTATTAACATGTCACTAAAATTTTATATTCACCTAAAAAATTCATACAATAAAAATAAGGCATCCATAATTTATTAAATTTAATTTTTTTAAATCAATTACATTATTTTAATATTACTCAATGAAAAATCGTTTCGACATTGGGAAATAAGTGACTATAATTAGTCCACCACGAAAAATTAAAACTAAATTAACAATATAAAAGTAGCATTTATATTTCAAATAAATAATTATAAAAAAAGATAACAATAACTTCAAAATATTTCCAATGAGGTTTTTTTATAAATATTAAATATATATATATATATATTCTAAGAAAATATATTTATTTATATAACTAAGAATTTATAAACATATTTATCACCTCTGTGGTTTAATTTTTTTCATTTTGAAAAAAATATGATATTAAATTCTTATTTTATTTTTTTGTTAATTTTTTTTGTATATAATAGCAATCATGTAGGTAGGGTGATAAACTATCACATCTGAAAATTCCCTAAGGCTCGAACCCATTACTGAAGGGCAACAATGTGACATCATATATGAGTAGAATAAATGTTATCGTAATTCTATCTTAATTTTTTTTATATATATCAACATCATGTAATAAAATATATCATATACTAAATATATATACTCATTATTGAGTGAAAATAAATATTTCTACTTAATGTGGTAAAATATGTAATATTAAGAATTTAAATATATTCACATGGAATGATTTGTAATTTGTTTTAAAAAATTAATTTAGTAATTACTGGATATTTTATAATTATAAATTTATTTTATTTATATGTCTTTATAATTATATTATGTATGATAAATAATTTTATCAATTTTTAGAACAAGATTATGGTTTCAAATTAAAAAATGAAATAGTTATTATTGTAACTAAATTATTTTTCCATGTAGTATATGATTTTATTTAAAATATAAACTTCAAAAAAAATTAATCTTAATTTTAAAAAATTACATTTACTTTTGAAATAATCATATAAAAAATTGGTTGTCGTGAAATTTTTTTATTTTCTTGATAATATCATAATTTTTGTTAATAGTGAAAAATAAAATTTTTAAAAAACAATTATTTACTTTATTAATTAAGGTATTTTAAAGAACCATTTTATATTAAATTTAAAAAATACTCCTTAAATTAGATATAATCTAATTAAATTCATAAGAATAATTTATATAATTTATTTTTGTATGAGTTCAATTATTTTAAAATATTATTTTTTCTAAAAAATATTTTACATTGTGTTTTACAAATTTATATAGAAATTAATTTATTTTATGTAATAAAATTTTATCTAAAAAATTGATACCATATTTGGAATCGTGATATTAAAACTTGTTAAATGGGTCCCTTTTATTTTTTTTCATTATGAATAGTAACCACAAAAAATATTATCACATCAAAATGTGTAAATCTGTTCATTATCGTTAAAAATAATGTGATAATGGATAGATACCTCCTTAAAATTTATATTTATTTTATCAAATATGTTTTTTTTGAATGTCGAAATCTAATATTAAATAAGTTTACAATTTTATGCCACTTGACATTTAAAATGACTTTAATATGATTTTAAATAATGATTATAAACAAAATGTCACTCTCTTTATTTTAATATCATTAATATTTTTTTATTGCAAAAAAATAGATTATGTTCAGTTAATATTTTTTACATTATATATTAATGATTTTTTATCATTTTAATATATTTTGAATTCTTAGTGATGGATTTATTTTCTTCAAATGATAATGTAACATCACCATAGTTCTTCTACAAGAATTATAAAATGATGTAAATGATTTAAAAAAACAAAAAATAACAATTTTATTCTGAGTAACTGTTTCACATTAATGTTTTTTATCAATAAATAATATTAGAGAATTTGAAATGTTTACATTATAATTCCATTAATATATTGATTTCATTAAAGTCAAACAATGAAAATAGTCTTTAATATTTATATAATTGTATATTTAAATAAATTATGTTTTATTAAATGATTTAAAATTAGAATAAAATATTATATCCAACCATGTGATTTTGATATGGTTTACACATCAATTTTGATCCACATATGGGTTTCATTTCATTTTTTTATAATTTTCATAACCCTTAATGTGTAGAAAAAATTAATATCATAGTATTCACAGAAAAGGCTTATATAGGGATTAAACTAGAAGATAAGGGTGAAATAATAACCTAAACGTTTCCTAATATTATTTTATTAATATAAATTTATTATTTTTTGTCACATATTATATTTATATTTATTTTATTCCACTTTTACATTATAATAAATTTATTTATGTAAAAAAATTTGAGTAATTTCAGGAGTACCCACTCAGATATAGATGTGCACCTCCTCTCCCCCATTCATCAAAAATTTTGAGCACTATATTTTAGACATTTACTACCAAAATTTCTCCAAAAAATTCATTCCCATGTATTACTGGTCATAGTCTCACCAAAATACCAATCCTCAAAGGATTGAGGTGTTATATAAAGTGGCTATAGGAGGAAAGGTATTATACCTCACTCCCCAATGTCAATATTATTTCTTCTTACACATAATTTAAATATAATTTATCTATGACAAAATAATAATATATGTTTCTAACATATACTGAAAGATTTCTATTATTGTGGTAAAATTATTTTTAATCTCATTTTCCAATTTATGGGTAATGAAATCATCACTCGTCTATGTGTGTAGTCTACAACCTTCATAGAGTGATAGGATTAATTTTCCATCATCACCCTGAATTTAATGTTTAAATATTTTTCTCATGATGTAAATATCATTATAGAAAGATAGCATGTCTTATATTTTCTTACCCATCCATATAGTGGATAAAGATAATTTCATTTGTGTGTACGTGCAGATTACCACCTCCACAAAGCAATGTGATTCATTTATCATGTAATCGCTTCATAGATGGTAATAAAATTAAATGATAATTATTTCATGATTACAATTATTTATATTATGGAAACAATTTCCATTTGGCCACGTTCATCCCACCAAAGCTGTTTTGGGATTATTAACCGATTTTCCCCAAAATGTATGATGAAAACATTACTGACTAAGAAACTAAAAAAACATGGTGAAAAATGTCATAAAATGAAAAAGTATAACTTATTGAATATAAAATATGTTATTAATCATGTAAATATTATAAAAAATATCTTTCCAGACATAAATAACATATAATGCTTAATGCTATTTAAGATAAATAATTTCTTGTCATAATTCACTTTCGTGTAGACTTGATAAAATTTTTCCCCATGCATTCCTTCCTTGTTGTAAAAAATATAATATATATATATTATAAATATATTCACAAATTTATTTTTTTAAAAGTCCATTTAATATTCTTTCATTTTATATTTATTTAGATGAATGGTTATCTCGTTATAAAGGAATCATTTCCTGAAAACATCATTTTAAATGTTTTAATTATTAATTTCTATAAATATTTCTATATCATGTACATATTATTATATTTATTTTATAAAAATATTTATATAAAAATAGAGGAATTATAAATTATATTTCATATATCTCTTTATTTTATATAAATATTTTTAAAAGGAATCTTATTACATATTTTTTATGGAAAAGTTTCACTTTATTCAGAAACAAAAAAAGAATATTATGTTTTGATGTATATATCATTGATTAATTTTTCATTCATTAAAATTGTTATTTGATGTTTGGATTAAGTTATAATCATAGTACTTTTTTTAAAGTAGATTAACTTATATCCTTTGTATTGGTTATTTTAGTATTAGAAAATGAGTTTTTTAAAACGAATGATTATTTTAATAACCAAAAGTTTTTTTTGTATATGGTCATATGAATTTTTCACGGTTTTTGTATGAAAAAGTGCAATTTTAAAATGTTTTATTCGTGATAAGGTACTTGATAGTTATATATTATGATGGGTGGGCCCAATATACCTTATAATATGGGTAATCAAGAAACAAAATATACTATGGGTGATCCTAATATGTATATTATTCTAGGTGATACCTATATATATCTGTTACATTTGGTAATGTTTCTTATCTTAAAAGTCAACAATTTGCTAGTAAACTAGGGAGTTTTATCCGTTAAAATAAACTAGGACCTAATTATTTATGACATTAGTGAACATGCATTATGAATATAATGCTCTAATGTTCCTACAAGGGTTTCTATTTAATTCCTATTAATTTCATGGTTTTAATTGAGAAAAAAGTGTGTTTTCATTTGGATATGATTTATTTTTTATGTTCAATGAATAATTTCACGACCAGCCTCCTCGGGCTATGAACTTTGTCATCTAACCCCATTGGTTTTCTATAATACCATGGTTGCCTTCCCAACACACGCAATTATTTATGACATTAGTGAACATGCATTATACATATAATGATCTAAGGTACTTACAAGGGTTTCTATTTGATTCCAATAATTTTCTTGTTTTCAATTGAGAAAAAAGGGTTTTTTTTATTTAGATATGATTTATTTTTTATGCTCAATGAACAATGTCACAACCTGCCTCCCGCGGACATGAACCTTGTCATCTGACCCCACGAGTCTCCTGAAATACCTTGGATGCCTTCCCATCACACCATAAGAAATTACTCACTAGGGTCACTTATCAAACTAATGAATGTCCCAATTAGCCAACAAATGTTCTTTCAGTGTGTTTTGTCCTCACTCACACACACCCTGGGAAACATCCCAAAATGTCACCCATCCTGATTACTATTTCAGGCCAATAATTCTTAACTGTGGAGTTCTAATCAGGTAGGCTCCAGAAAATAATGGTTCACTGTGTTGACATGGGTAGTAACATTTATCCTATTATGTCTCATTTTTCCATGGGTGTTACATTATCCACCCCTTTGAAGCAGAATGACCTCGTTGTAGACCCCAAGCCTCAAACCCAGGAAGTGCCTAAGCACTTCTGGCTCGGTATTGGCTCTGATACCATTCACACGACCCGCCTCCCAGGGCCATTAACCTTGTCATACGACCCCCTAGTTCTCTTGTAATACCTTGGATTCCTTCCATGCACACCATATGTTATTACTCACTAGGGTCACTTATAAGACTAATGACTATCCCCACATGCAAACACATATTCTTTTAGTGTGTTGTTTCCTGACTCACACACACCCTAAGAAGCTTCCCAGAAGGTCACCCATCCGGATTAGTACTCTAGGACAAGAATGATTAACTATGGATTTCAAATCTAGTAGGCTCATGAAAAGAAAGGTGCACCTTGTTGACATGTGTAGTAAAATTTAGCCTTTTTATGTCTCACTTTTCTAGTGGTTTTACAAATAACATAGAACATGGAAACACATTATTAATTTTTATGTTTTTCATGAGAGTAGAAAATTTCATTATTATATATCTTATACTAAGGTTTGTTTCTTTATCCCTCATTCTAAATTTATTTTATGTGATTGATGGATGATTTGGGAAAAAGAATAATTCAAATTGGATGTCCTGAAATTTTTTTAGGAAAAGATAATTTGTTTTATTTAAATTTTTTTTTGAAATAAGTAAATTAACTAGAATTTTCAACTTTTCTGTATACAAGCTTGTTATGTATGATTTATGTACTTGTTATAGATAAATATAAAACTAAATGATCATTTATAATTTTAGAATCTGAATTCATGAATAAACTCACTAGATTAATCAATGATTCATGTTGATATAGTTGTAGTTTGTATTAGAGATAAATATTAGATAACTTTATAAGTTAAGATATTATAAAAAGTGTAAAATTAAAAGATTTAATACACTTCATGGGTTAATATATTTTCTTGGAATCATTAGTTTTATTTGTCTTATAACCATAGGGGTTAGTATATTAAGATGAAATATTATAATGATATATTTATTAAAAATTTCAAGATTAATATTCAATATATCTCAAAAATAAACACAGGAGATGTGAAAAGTATTAATATGTTTAGATAATATATACACAATTTTCCTATTACTAGTAATGTCTGAAAGAATGCCCATTAATATTATCTTACAAATTAATTTTCTTAGACATTCCCTAAATAAAACATTGTCCATAACCTAGGTAAAGGGAACATACGAAATAGAGATCATAGACGATAAATAATGGTAAATTAAGCAGATATCAATGTTAATATAGGCATATCATGATCATAATAATATTAGATCACTAACATTACATTTGAAAAACATACCTTATATAAAAAAATCGTAATTTTGAGTCATGTGATAACTTGTTGTAGTTCATAAAAGTTGAATCAAAAAGGAATCGAAGAATACAATCCATTGGAGTAAAACATAACAATAGTAATGTGAAAAAAACATAACATTGTCACATATTGAACATGTATAAATAGAAACAAGATCACTCAATAAGTTTAAGGATATGAGGTCAATCCATTGGAAATATTTTGGATATGGAAACCAGGTATGTGCTTTATGTTTTGTAAAAAAATTAAGACCACAAATGAAATTAATTTACATAAAATCTCGGTATATATATAAATTTATGGCCATGATAACCAAGTCCACTCTTCATTTTAGGGACATAAAAACTTCAGTTTTCACATGAAATTATGAACAAAAAATCATGTTCTTGCATATCATATTTATGCATGAGTTATCCATTTTTAACCAATTCATTATAGGCATATATAATTTCATACCCACACATCACATAATGAATACAATAATTAATTCTTCCAAAAGATCACCAAAACTTATTATATTATAACTTATGAAAATAAACACATTTCATAAACATTTTGGAATGGTTTAACTTGTGGAAAAGAACTAGGTTTACTAATCATTTCATAAATCCATCATATCATATCCCATTGAAAAAGAGGAAGTATAATAATAATATTTCCATAATAATGAGAAACTATCATTATAATTAATTAGTAAATTATAATTGGTTCATGTCTTTTTTAGATCAAAATTACAATCAACTATTTTTTCTGTTGATAAATAGAAAAAACATAAAAAGATTATTGAAATGTTACTTGAGGGAAATAAACTTTCCACTTTGAAGTTAGCATTTTAATATACAAAAATTTAAAAAATATTAATGAACAACTATTTCCTTAAAATAAACTTTTAAAAGAGGATATAAATAATTTAGTGTTAATGAATTTGGAAGATATCATTGATTCTATACACATTAAAATAATGAGTAATTTCAAATTATTAGTAAAATTTCATATCTAACTTCTTTCAGAAATAGATAATAATATTTATATTTAAAAAAAATTCGGAATGTAAAAAAGGGTAAAACTAATATTTAAAAATAATAAGATAAAATTAAAAACATTGAAAACATTTATAAAAATCATGAACTGGGAAGAGATAAGTTTTTAGACTGAGAAATTTAATAATGTCAATTTCCCTTGACTTATTTATTCTTTTGTATTTTGTTTAATGAGTTGAAAATGAAAGATAAGATTTATTCTATTGAAATAAACATATAATAATAAAATTAATGTGATTCATTACATATTGAATAGAATATTCCACAATAAAAATCCTACTAAAAACACCTGTACACATATATTGTCTATCACATATTCTTTACTATGTACCTTTTAGCACCCGTTTTTTACAACTCTTAGATAAAATCACTGTTTGGGGTAATAAATAATTCATTTTTTATATATGTTTCAGTTCATATTTTTTAGTAACTGTAAATTAATTATAGTTACAAAAAATACATAATTTTAATAATTATAAAAATATAGTAAATAATAATTATATATAAATTTATATTCATCCAAAAAAGATAGATATAGATAAATTATTTACTTTTCTCTTTGAAATGATATGCAGTATGTAATCATGAATGATGATTACATTTTTCACATATGGAAAAAAATATTATAGATTAATATTTCATCAATAATGAATATTTTTTATATCATACACATTCATTAAATTTATCCATATTAATATCCATGACCAAATTAATTTAAAAACGAATCAAATCACAATGTGGAGGTGGTAGTACACACCTATGGATGAAGGATATTATTATAATCAAATAGATTGGAAGGTAAGAAGGTATATATGATTTTATAATAACATAGAATAATTTTATAAATATTACATGAATATGTTATATCCATAATTATATCTATTTTTAGATCATGTGATGGAAAACAAATTACATCGGGTTGTGGGGGGGGGGGTAGTCCTCTGTATGCATAATTGGTGATTTATTTTCTCATTTTATGGTAGTGGAAATAGATATATGTTATAGATTAAAGATTATAATAAATCATTACATAGAATATAAAGGTTTTATTATATTTTATTTTTATAAAAATAATGAAGGTTGTACGAAAGGAGTGAAAACAAAGAGATTAGTGAAGACAATTACCTTCTCTTAGATAAAAACTCATTTTATTATGTTATTAATGACCATAGGATTTTTATTTTGGGAAGAAAAGTAGATATATTACATATCTAAGGATTATTATGAGACATTTATTCTTGTTTAAGTTGAGATATTTCTCTTAGGAATTATGAATAAGTGAGGGATGTGGTTCCGTTTATTAGTTTGGAATGGGTGACATTTTTGTAAATACACAATACAATTCAATAATGGGATTCCACACTCAATACACGTGCCAAGAATTTTTATAAAAGTTATATTTTAGGGATTATATGGTCAAGACAGACATCCCCCCAAAAATATGGATGTGTTTTAATCATTTTATTCCCTTATATCATATTTTACACATTTTTTCTTTTTTAGTTTTCACAACTGCAACTAGTCATTTTTGATTAACATAGATAATTTATTCTTTAACAATAACAAATATATGATAATAATTAGATAGTTTTGACTAATATATTTTAAATATAAACCCATTTTTTATATAAATATCCCAATTTTGATTAAAATCAATTTTAACACATGTGTATGTAAAGCGAAAAACATTCTTTTAACTATAACCATGGAAATTCATAGTTATTATTTTTACTATTCTTTAACGAAAAAATTTCATGTAGAAATGTTATATATAATAAACTATTATTATTCAAAATATTTAATCCATTTTATCAAATTAAATTCAAATAAGATTTAAAATTTAATTTACAATAAATCCCACCAAAGTGACAAAAATGATGTTTTCCAAAGAAAACATATTCCGAACTAAAAAAAGATTTTATATCAATATTGACCATAATATTGATTAATAAGACTTAAATTTAATTAAATATAATATGAATAATGTAATTTAATATTAAAAACGTTTTTAATTTTTATTTTTTTGTAAATAATTTAAATTAAAAGACAACTTTTATAATAATATATAATTTTCAATAATAATTAAAAAATTAATTTTTTTTTCAGAAATATATAAAAATTGAAAAAAAGGAAATGTTGATATCTTTATTTCAAAAATTATTTTGGTTATTCCAGAAAAATTATATAAGTGTAAAAGAAATTAATTTAATTATTCGTTCGTGAAAAACAATAAAAATCATTTTTGATGAAAAATCCTATTTTTGAAGTCAATAAAGAATTTACATAAAATTAATTACATATTTTTTAATATATTTTTTTATATAAAAACATTATAATTTATTTTCAAAGTATGGGTATTCATATTCAGACTTTTATTTTTAATGGATTCTTTATGAATATTATTTTAAATATTAATAGTGTATATTGTATATTAAAACTCGATTTCACATGCAATGTAATGAATATAATAAATAAAATTTATCTTAAAATGTATTTAAAAAATTCAAGGGTGTTAAAAATATTATTATTTTTTAAGAATGGATATATAAGGATAATAATATAATGTATAAATTAGTAAAAGGTTAATGTAATATAGAATTTTTATGGGCATCGTGTATTCTCAAAATGATTATATTCATTTTCATGTGAAATAATTAAATTCATGTCTTAGTTATATGATTATAAATAGATTGAAGTTATTTTATATTTATTGATGGAAATGGATCTAACACAACCATTTTATCCATTCCATATGATTTAAAAATCACTATCATGTAAAAAATCACATGAAAATAGTTTAATTATATTTTGGAATATCAAACTCAGTTATAATACACTATTTGATCTAGCCAACACCTTTTCATTTTACTTTATTTTTTTATAAATCATCTCATATCCATAATATGATTTCAAAATCTGAACTCAACCTTGTAAATTGGAAAATAAAATACAAAAAAGGACATGATTGTTTCTTTTTCGGGGATACGGACTTAATGTGAAAAAGATTAAAGGGTTATAAATAGTAAAAAGGAATACCCTGATATCTATATTTAAGGAATAAATTATTTTCACTTGACTATTATTAAAAAATGTTACCATATTTTCCAATAAGTTGTTGGTATCTTATCCAATAATATGTTTTTTTTCTTAGACAAGAGGTTGAATTAACATAATTTCAATGAGTTGTGGACTCTATTCTTTGAATATTATCTTGTATGACTTATTTAACCTACCCTGTGTTTATATAATATAATATTTTAGTTTTTTTTGGATTTACATTGCTTACTAAAAAGGGTTATTTATACAAATTTTAATTACATGAAATAAGAGTTTCCTTCTCAATTATGGATTCATTTAATACATTCAAAAATCATAAAAGGTATTTATTTCTACTTCTATATTTTTATTTCTCTATTTCACTCTATATTAATAATTTTTAGGGTTTTTTTATTTGGAATTCAAAATAATATTACGGTTTCGATTTCATATTTTACACTTCGAATAGTTTTCTAAATATTTTTTAGATTGATTTGATACTTCATTACCCCTTTATAATTTTAATCTAGACAAATTTTTCAAGATATAATTTTTTCAAGGGGGAGGAAGTAACCTCTAAGGATTACTGATGAATATTTGTATAAAATGTGTTTTAGAATATGGATAAAATTCTATACGAATCTCATTCTTTATAAACTAAGAATTTATAAACATAGTTATCACCTGAGATATTTCCTTTGTATCATTTTGTTGAAAAAAATATTTTTTAACTATAATATTATTTGATTTATTAATATCTATATATATATAATGGTTATCCCATAGACTAGATGACAACACATTTCGTTCAAAAAGGCCACGATGCTTGAATTCATTACTACAGGTTGGCATCAAAACAATGATGACAACATTCTTATGTGATTCCCTACCTCTATCATCCCCCAGTTATATATATATATATATATATATACGTAATCTCATTAATGATATCATATAAAAAATATACACTCATTTTATATTAATAATTATTAGGTTTAGTTCATATTAAAAAATTTACTATATTGAAAAGTAATATATATTCCCTAGACATGACTTGTATTTTTATGTATAAAACGAATAATGTAATTATTAGATATTTTATAAGTTAAAATTTATTATAATTATGTTTATTTATACTTATAATGTGTTTTATACAAATTATTTTCAATGAGTTGAATAATAGCATGGTTTTAAATTAAAAAACTACGAAACTATTATTTTAGATAAATTATTTCCTGATGTATAATAAAATTTAATGTTAAATAATTAATTACATATTTTAGGTTTTTAATTTGATTAATTTTTCTACATTTTTTAAATAAAAACTCCAAAATTTTATTAGGGTAATATATTAGGATATTTTTGGATATTTCATCAAATAGTGAAAATATCTATATTTGTAAAACTATCATATCATGTAACTTAATACATTAATTTAAAAGTAAAATTATATAATAAGGTAATATAATAATCCTAAAATTATATTTTATAATATTTAGTACATTGAAATTACTATTATACCTGAATTTGGTATAAGTTGATTATTTGGCTAAAATGGTTTTTTCTAAAAAAAAATATTGCATTATACTAATTTTTATTTAAATATATATCTCCAAAATATAGAAATTTACTGATGAAAATTTTATTTCATTTTGTAATATACAGGAAAATGTTTTTAAATAGGACCTTTTAGTTTTGGTTATTATTAATTGTAAATTTAGTACATATTTTTCACCTAGGCAAGGGAAAATCCTGTAATTAACGTAAAAAATAATGTGATGGGCCCCAAAAATTACAATTAAAAATAAAATTTATTTTTTTATATTGTTAGTTATTTACTTTTAGAATTTAATATTTGAAAATTTTCAACTTATTACCCCTTTCATTGGATAAAGACCTTAATTTGATTTTAATTATTGAATAAAAACACAATGTCACTCTCTTTGTCTTCATATCTATAGTATCTTTCAATAGATATATATAGAGTTTATGTTCAGATATAAATATTTTTTTAAAATATTAATTATTTTTATCATGGTTATTTATTTTCAATTTTTAGTGGTGGAATAATTACTATAAATTCATATGCAATACCGACGCAATTCTTGTTCCAGCAGTATAAAAATAATTAAATGATATTTAAATCTATAAAATAAATATTTTTTTGGTGATTTATAGTTTCCAAGTAATTTTTTTAATAAATATAAATTATTATTGATTTATTAAAATCTTATATTCTAATTCCATCAATATATTACTATCATTAGAGTAAAACTATTTTTAATAGTCCTAATAATGAATTAAATTGTATATTTTGATAAAGAATTTTTTTTAAGGATTTAAAATTCATAGAAATTTTATCCACAAATAAATTGGTTGGAATTTTTATGAACATAAAATTTGGTTAAATTATGTATCACTTTTTTATAGTAACTTTATTTTCCCCAAAAGAGTAAAAAATATTGATATTAATATAAACATCCAAATATTTAATTGGAGTTAAAACTAAGAGATATATATTGGAACACAATATGAAAGTTCCAAAATTTTATTATATAATAATATTTGAACTCATAATCATAAAATATTATAAATAAATCTATTTTGGGCTACCTTATATATATAATATTTTAAAAATAATTTAATACATTATGTAATTCTGATAGGGTCACTCCGCTCACCAATAAAAGTGAACGTCATCACATTTCTTAATCACACATTGATATAACCATATTTTTTTATTACCATAAAAATATCCCCCAAATATCAGGTAACACATCTTAAAGTCCCTATTATCAAAAAAGTATTAATCATATAATGGTTGATGTGTAAGACAATGAGGTTTACCTAAGAGAATTTTGTAGAACTAAGAGAACTATTTCACATTTATTTATTTATCCAACTCCTGAAAATATAATTTAATAATTAATAAATAATAACATAAATATCTTAAGTATACATAAATTTTATTATTATTATTATAAAATTAGTTTTCATCTCCATTTCCATCACATTGGAAATGAAAACAACACCTGTGTGTATGTGTGGATTACCACTTCCTAGAACAGATGTGTTTAGTTTTTCATCACTACCACTCATGGATTATTATAAATATCTATCTAATATATATATATATATATTATATTAATTAAATTATTAAATTTTTTAAATATAATATATTATATATTATATATTATTTTTTCCTTTCATCTGCTGGAAAATGATAACATTGTTCGTGCATACACATTGATTCCCTCATCTTTAAAGCGATGTTATTCATTTATAATGTACATTGTTCATGTATTTTTTAAAAAATAATATATGAAGTTATTATTAATTAATAATTATAATTATATATATTTTGTAATAATTTTTCCTTTGACTACATTCTTCATAATGATTGTAGTTTTAAATTATGCACCTAACATCCCCAAAACATCTGACGTAAACCTAACAGACTGTGTAACTAAATAAAAAATTAGAATAAATGGAATATAAGGGATAGTAGTAATGAAACATACATGAAAAAGTATTACTAATAAGTTGAAGGACTAATACAATTTTTTTAGGAGTAAAATAACGTACGATGTTAGATGTTATTTAAGGTATGGGATTTCTAGTCTCAATTCTCAATCATTTAGACTTAAGATATTTTCACAATATGTTTTCATTTCAGTGATTTATAAAATCAATTATGGATTAAGATTATAATTATATAATATTAAACATTCAAATCTCTTTCCACTAATGTTTAATTGGTTAAAATGTTATCAAACTGTCAGTGTAACATTACCTTATAATGTTAAAATATATTTTATTTCATGTAAATGTTCCTAAAATTATTTAATAAATGACTTTATACGGTCATAAATTAATTAAAAAATATATATTATTTAAATTTTAAATTTCATAAAAAAATTGCAAAAATAAATTTTTATGTATTTTATACCAAACATTTTTCATTTATTTAAAAATGGAAAATATGTATTTTATTTTCGCGTATATACCATCAATTAAATTTACCACCATCAAAACCTATTTTTTATTTTTGGATTCCATTAAAATAATACATGGTTTCTTCAATTAATCCCACATTTCTCATTGTTTTATGTATATTTGTTTTGAAAAATATGTTTTTAATATGAAGGAGGTATTAAAGACCTGAATGTTTATTTGTATAGGAGTTCAAAAGATTTTTTAATGATATTTATAATTAAAAGGTGAAATTTTAATTTCTTTATGATATGATACTCTATAATTATATATGATGATGTTTCATCCCATTACAGCTTATATGGCTGGTCAACCTCGTACAACTTATTAGACGGTTGAGATCGATAAATTTTATATGATGGGTAAGCCCAAAATATCTCCCAAATTAATTGGGTAACATTCCTAATATTAGAAGGATATCACATATATAATTGAATATGATTTAATTATTTTTGAAAATAATGAACATAGTGTTTGAGTATAATTATCTATATTTCCTACAAGAGTTTCTAATTACATATTATTATTTATAATTTCTTTCTTCAGGAAAAAATGGGTGTTAAATATGGATACGATTAATTTTACACTATCAATGAATAAATCGGAAAATTTAACCATTTTATGTGTTTTAAAATTTTCATTATAATAACAGATTAATTTAATTTTTATCCTTTAATGATTATTTTGTGATCATTCCACATTTTCTAGACATTTTGATACTGATAAAGGATAAATTGGAACAATGAAGAAGTTAAAATGTAATTTAGGTATATTTTAATTGAAAATAAAAATGTATTCATGTAAAAAAATTTATATTGTGGAATTAGTGGATAATAATTAGACGCGTCAAACATTTAATGTAAGGGTTTGTTGTGAAATATTTATAACTTGATTTATAAAAAAACTAATCCTAAAAGGAATTTAGGATTAGAAAATAGTGAAATCCAGTATTAAGGCACTATATTATGTAATTGTTAAGTCATTTTCATTATAATAACCTCTTTTTATTCTTATTATTTAATCGTTGAGATATGAAAACAAATATATGAAATTTTATTTTTATTATTTTCCAAAAATCATATTAATTATGGTATCCAAAGAAAGTGGATTGAAATTTCCATATTTTAAAATCTTTTATGGTTATTTGAAAAACAAAATAATCCGAATAAACATGTGTTGAGGATATTTTTATGTCTAATCAAATAGTTATAACTTGGTTTAATTGTATTTACCCTTACCACATGGGTATATATTTTTTCTAATTACTATTAATAATGACTAAAAAAATATCTTTTCCAAAAGGTGGATCATATTAACTAAAAATATGAACTACCTATTTCAATATTTTATTTCTAGAGGTTATTGAAATCAATGATAATAATATTTTACAAAACATAAATAAATTAGGTTTATAGAAAAAATTGGTTTTATAACTAGAAATAGAGACATACCAAAATAATGTATAATGATGATTCATATGGAAATAACTAAATTATTTATAATTAAAATATGTATATTTAATTTTATTGTCAGTTTAAAAACATAATTTTACATTTTATTAATTTATTTAATGAAAAGAAATTATAGTTTTATAAAAATATGTGTCATTCAAAATTCATAAAAAATTATATTTTTACAAAATTCCCAAAAATAATAATATATGAACTATTTAATTTATGATATAAAAAAAATTCATTTAGTAAAATTAAATTTATAATTTTTAGAAATTAAAATTTGGAATTAAATTATATGGTGATGGAATATGAATTTTTTTTTAATAAATTTTTTTTTATTGGATAATTACTTTATATTATTAAAGTGAGTAAATTTTTTTGAAATATGATTCATTAATATTATTAGAAAATAATTTGATATATTATCAAAATTAACTAGGTTATTAAATTATAGTTTTTTATGGGGGATCTAGTGGATCATGTGGTAAGATATGGAGACAATGTCATCATTTAAATTTGTTTAGGACATCTAAACTTCTTTATATTTCGCTATGAATTTTTTTGTAATTAACATTTCGAAAAAATTTCTTACCCAATATATCCACATCCATTCTAGAATGTAATTTTATTTAGGTAATAAATTTTAATTTGTATTCCATATTTCATGTTGTTCAACTAATGACTTGTGATAGATCATGGAATAACTATAATAATGAGTTCAGGCTCATGCTGATTATTCTCTAGAGTGGTTGTAAAAAAACACATGATAAAATATATATCAAAAGGGGATATAACAAAATAAAATATCACTATTGAGATGTAAAATATCTCCATCTATGTCATACTAGTGAATTAAATATAATTAGATTATTATTTGGCCTTAGACTTGTCATACTTGTCGTCAATATATGATTGTGCAAGGGACAAAAGTTTGTTAATGGTTTGTTTTAAAGATGATTTTGTAGAATATATATATGAGATAATATCTATGGAATATATTTAAAAAAGTTACTATGATCAATACATTTTACCATTTCATGAATGCAATTTTTTATATCTTCATCATGAATTATGATGAAAGGATGAGGAATTTACAATAGATAATTTGGAAATGACAGTTAAGAGATGATTATATGGTCTATATTGATATACTTTCGATGGGAAAATAAATTCTTTAATTTATTAACATTGATCTACTATAGATACTACAAAATTAATTTTTTTATGTTGAGAAATATCTATTGAAATTTGTAAAACTATTTGTATTTGTTTCATTATGGAATAAGAGGGAAATAAAATATTCCTAAAGAAGAAATCAAAATTCATTGAATGGGATAAAGCAAGCGAAATTTTATTAAATAAAATTTATCGACATAAAAATTTACCCAGATCAAATAACATATGTATTTCCACTAGTCACAAAATGGTGTTCATGACATGGTGTGAGTACCATGGAACACATTGAAGGAAATCCACAGAGAGTGTTTATTCCATCATATATAAAAGATAAACACACATACAGTGGTATACTAATAAAAAAAGAGAAATGAATCTATAGGAATCATCAAAGGGTTATTTTATCCAAATAATATGGTCCCTCGTTTTATAAAGAGAGGCAATTAACATCCCAAAATACTATATTGGCCCATGTGTTTCCTTTAGAGTGAGCACCATAGTAATCAAAATTAGGTGTTTCCACCTCACAAGTAATTAGAAACCGATATTCTAAGATATGACAAGTATTATTCCTCTAATATGACAATATAATCTTATTTGGGGAATAACTGATGGTCATGAAATATTTTCATCTTTAATGGATAAAATTTTAAGATTACCCCATGAAGCCATACGAAGTGTTTAATAAATTTTTCAAGATAAAATTCGTGTCATGTTTTTAATATATTATCTACAACACATGAATTCTCATGAGGAACAACATGTGTACCATCTACCAAAACTATCATGTGGTAATACATTTTCATACAGTACACAAGCCATAATAACTAGACATGATATGGAATCCCATTCAAACCTAGATACAAACATGAAGGAAAACTATGGTTCCCAATGTAGTTGTGGTATAGGTTGGGAACCTAGGATTCCCTTTCTTATAAATGGTTCACAAACTCCATTGTTTATTTAATGATATAAAAGATAAAAACTTGAATAATACAAGAACATATTGGATAAATCTATGTGCCCAATATTATCCAAATTGTAACACTGGTGATTTTTTTAATCAAAACCTAGGATAAGTGAATAAAAATAGATGTATATGGGATATTAAGGGTTCAATAAATAAAAAAATTCAATATAAAACTTTTACCAATCCAATACATGAGCTATGATATAAGACCCCTTTTGAATATTTCTTATAATTATGCCGTTTGAAGCATGATGGAGACCATTTTCCACCTATATAGAGCCATTCCAATCCCTTAAGGGCTCAATTATGATCCAAAATCTCCTATATCACCTATGTGGGAGAAGATTCCCCCTTTATCCGTAAGGTATTCCATGAACTAATTGACAAATTTTTTTAAAGTTTCACTCACCTGATATTCCTGATTAATTATCATCACACATTTATTTTCCCCACTCAATCCTATTTTCCGTGGATAATGGGAATCAATTAACCTGTATGAGATATAATCCCTATTCTTTTTACATAACAATGGGTCCTCAAAGTCCAAACAATTTTATATTACTATGATAATGGGTATCCCATGACATGAGATAAATAGCGGAATGTCTCCTCGACTAGGTATTCTATCTTAGTCATTTTCACAAACCCTTTATCTATCATGCATCAGGCTCGTATTTATGGTTATAATTAATTATTTATTCATAGAAATGTGATACTAGACAATTATAAGTCCCTAATCCCTTAACCAGAACCTTTAGTATATATAAACCAAAAGGGGAAGGTCATTCCTAAGTCTCATACATAACCATTTCAATGAACCTATCACCTACTGATTCTAATCATATGGTTCCAAACAAGAAATCACAATGTTTGTGGATTCACGACCATAAAAGAAAGATTATTGGTCTTCGATGAATGAACATAATTGGTAAATCATTGGTACCAATAATATGATCTTAAATAGTTCCATGTGGGAAATTAAATAGAATAATATTATTTATTATTTTATTTATTTAATAAGGATATGTATGAGTCCCCTTTCGATGTCCTAATCTCACTATCAGAACATTTTATGCCTTCCTTTATTGTGATAAATTATTGAGAACCTTCTAATATTGATTTAAAACAGAGATTGTAAATATTTGTGTTGAACAAGATATTGTGTAATTTCCTTATGTGGTGTTTGTTTTTAAAGGAATGGTATAGTTCAATAAATTTTAAATAAGTTTGACTAGTATTGTCACTAATAAGTATTTAATGAATAATCTTAAATCTATAACATATTCATGAAAAAGATAATAAGTAAATTTTTAAATGATTCATCCTCCCATACCCTATATTTTGACATTCACCACACATAGAAAATTTACAAATATGTCTATAAGATGAAAATTTTATAGATTATAGTACCCTCTCTTATTGTTCAATTGTTTCATTAAAATTATCAAATTACTAAATAAAATACTTCTACATGATAACCTAACTTATTTAGTCTTCATTTAATAAAATACTTTTTTTGTAGATGAGTGTTAAAACAATAAACACTATGTATGAAATCAATCAATCACCACCCAAAACAAGTCAACCATCGTTGTCTTCAATTTAATATTTTATTCGATAAATTTTAAGTATGCCCCCATCAAAATATTTATTGATATGATTTTGAATTAATCTATTTTTTATATTAATTTCAATTATTTTATCCACATTCTTCCACCATTCATCATTTTTCTCATCTAATTAACTATGAAAACATAACATTTTATCCTTTAATAATGGACATTGAATTAAAATTCTGAGAGAAATTCCATCATCAACATTCAACATCCCTAACGTGAAATTCAATGCATTTTATCAGTCTTGGTCTTCAAATTAACCTTTATATAATAATGGGAAATTGAGTGGAAATCTTAAATAGAACCATGTGGCATTCTTTAAAGAATGTAATTAAAAAATAAAATTTAAAAACCTTAGAAAAACATAGTGTAAAGATATTTATTTAATTGAAATTCTTACTATTAAGAAATGTTAAGAAAAATGATTTTGAATTTACTATCCACTTCACATAAAATATGACATAATATTTTATATTCTAATGTATTTTCATGTTTTCCGCATTTTTTCCTTCACATATTGATGTAATATTTAATTTATAAAGAACATCTATTTAACATTTTAATTCCACTATAATACTGTGGAAAAATTACATATTAATGGATGATATAATTATTTTCAATAAATATATAAATTGGCATATAGTCTAAAATATACATTTATAACATAATCACATTATTACATAGTGAAACCAATTTATGAAAGTAACGAATTTATCTTCAATTTTATTTCACCCCCACATTGTAGTGTAGTATTTCAACATAATTTCTACCACCTAGCCATAATTACAAATCATTATGTAATAATTTCCTTTCTACAATAATTGTGAGAGCACATAAATGGAAACCTCTAGATTGTGTTATGGTAACCATATTGGGATCATTGTTATATGAATCATCCGCTCTAGTAAAAATGTAGAGTAATATATTTTTTATACCTTGAATTTTTCTATTAACAATATTTTTCTCGAAATATATAACAAATATTTTTGTGTAATATAATCTGTTATACTGTGACTACTTCTATAGAATAAATATAAATAGATGAATCTAAAAGTATTCGTAAAATTATAAAAATTAAACATTTATTTCGTCAATATATTCTTCAAGAAAGATAAGCAGCACAACTGTATTAAATTACTTGATTGTAATGGAAAAAATGTATACCATCACCTCAAGACACATTACTTATCCCATGAATAGATGTAAATTAATTGTTTAAAACAATAGACAAAAAAACATTCAAAATTAATAATCTTATATCCTTAAAACAATAATAAATCTATTAAAAACAACTCATAAGGAATTATAGTCTTTTAAAACATCATCGTAGTCACCATAAATTTCCAATTCTCAAGATTTGATCAACCAAAAAAACATAAATCATTCACAAACATTGAAAATAGAAAATATGAAATCATTACAAAACTACCTGGGAAACTCAGTATATCAAACAAAAATAATTTATAATAATCATAATGTTTCCTGTAAGAATAACAAAAATTAACTTACAAACACCTCTTCTCATAAAAATAATCCTCGTACATATTCCAAATTCATTTCAATATCAGATAGAAAATAAAAACATAATTATAGTCTGAAAAAACACATATGTATGGTGAAATTACACTATTGGATGAAAAAATATATGTATATATTGATTACATAGCTTTCCCCATTTTAAAAACACCCATTCAAAATATACTCCCCCTTAATATGAAGTTTCACTACTATTAGAAAAATATATTCATTATGATTAATGTTTCTCTTTGTCTTCCAGTTTAAATATAGTAATCAAATAAACAAGCAAGAAAGGGAATTATAACACTATACCTTATCCATGAGAGTGTTGATGTTGAAGCCCTACAATCAAAAAATTTTTAGGAATTGCAACCTCTATAAATGTTTCAGAAAATATATTTTCCCTTGCCTATTTTGTTATAATTGATATGTATTTATAAATACTTATTATACCTTTTCATTAATAATATTTGACTCGATATAATGATATTTTATTACTATCATTGAATATGATTTGTTAAAATATTGATGCAACATTATGATTTCACAACTCTCTTTTAAGGTAAAAATCACTTCCAACCTATGATCTTCAATTTTTTACATCATCAGCATCAATTGTGTTTTTAAATGGGTAGTGGTGACTAATTTCACTTACACTATACATATGAATGTGAGATTTAAATTTTTATTAGCTAATGTACATTCCATTCTTCCATAAAAACAACTCATTATGATGTGCACATCATATCATTGTAACATGAAACCCATTCTACATCTACATAACTATAATGATCAAGATTTAACTCTATTTTATATACCATACTACAATATTCATTTTATTTCATATAGCATTAAAATATATTATATTCTAATATGATACAATTTTGGTATAATTTTATATCTATCACAAAATATAATTCCATGGACAACATCTTGTCATGATTCTATCAAATAGAGAAACTCATTAATTATTTTGTTGAACTCCTTCTCATCGTCCTCTTTTATAAATTAATCTTTTGAGTTTTTTTCCCATTGAAGTTTTTATATTAAAATTATTCCCATCCTCTATACCATGTTTTTCTAAAGATATCTTGGAATATTTTAATTGATAAAGTCAAATTTGGTCTCTGTTGATAAATTTAAATCCTTAAATTACATTTTCTCACAAAAAATTGACATCTAAAATAACTATTAAATTCGGGTGAAAATTTGATTGATGATTTATTATTTATTTTAAGAAAATATGAAATCATCAATATATATATTAATAATTTCAGATAGATTTTTTGTTTCTTTGATGCGGTGGTTATTTTCTTCTCAATTTTTTTAATTTTAGTGACTTCATAAATGAGTAAATCTTAAAATATCATACTATCAAATCCTTTTTTAACTAATATAATAATTTATCCTTAAATATACTTAATTTGATATTACATTTCTTGTTAAACATTTAAGTAATTCATTTGGACATGTATTTGGATAATAATGTAATTTTTTGTAAATTAAAAAATAAATAAATATTCTATGGTTTGAATCATAACCTGTGAAAAATATCTCAAAAAATTTATAACCTTAAACTACATAATAAATTTTATTATTTCCTTATCACTTCTTCCTTATTATTACAATTTTTTAGAACACCAACTATATTCTAATAACCTTATCCTTTATCAATTAATGAACAAAATCTCATTTGTTTTTATTCGATATTTTATTTATTTACTCACTCATAATATGAAAACATTATTTATATTTTTTTAGATTCATTCATAATTATCGGTTCGAATTGAGAAATAAATGAACAGTGGGATGTCATCTTAAAAAAATTCTTTTATTGAAAAAATTCCCTATGCTAACCAATGATTTTCTCAACATCTTTATAATTTCTAAACCATGTTTTATTATATATATATATATATTAAAATAAATAATAGATGAATCATTATTTTATTTATTTCCATTAGTTAAATAATTCATATTTCTATGAATTTAATTTCTATGTAAAACCAAATTCATAGAATTCCCCATAGTAATTTGAAATGATTATTTTATAACCACACATATAAAATGATTTTTTAGAACACCAAAACATCAGCACTATAACTAATTATTTACAATTCTGTGTTGTATTAGTGATAAACCATTTCTTTTAGAAGATATTTAATGAAAAATATTTTAAATCCTCTTTCTTAAAAATTACTCATATTTAATCCCTTCCCCTTTAATGTTATACCACTTCAGTTTGATCTATCTAAGTCAAATTTCATTTATTTACCCTGACTATTATATTTTTATGTGGTATATAATGAAATGTACTCATTTTTAATTCCATGCTTCACTAAAAAAAGTAAAATCTTTTCCCTTTTATCCACATATGTTATATAAATAGAAATATTTCAAAGAATATGAACATTATGTTTCTATACTTAACCCATAACTCAAAAACCTATTTAACTTTTTGTACTTATACCGCATTAACATGATACATGAAATTAATTTAAATTCATCAATTAATGATAAAAATTATTTCCTATGATGGAAATATTTTCTCATTAATGAACTATTAAAATTGAAATAATAAATATTCTGGGAATAAGTTGTTTGAATATAAAACAGTTTATATAAAAAATTCAAAATTCATCTTTTTTAACTTGAAAATCATTGAAAATTTGTCTCTATCCCTCTCATAAAAAACAACATATTATAAATAGTGTATCATCATGTTAACATTTTCATGCCCGTTTATCCATTGTATCCAATAATTTCATGCTTAATATTATTTTTTTCTTCTATCTCAATTATTAATATTCTTTACCTTCTCCAACATAGAATATATTACCTCTATTCTTCTATCTTTGATTCATAACACATTTATATTCCAGTATCTTCATAAAAAATAAATTCAACCCATGTATAACATCATTATCTACATTAAATCCTAATGAAATAAAAATAACGTTATGTTTTTAGATATTAATAAGGTTAGTTCACTTCATGTTAATATTATTATGTCTAATCATCATTGATCCAAAGAAAATGATTTTGAGTGATGCATAATTTTAAGATGTAACTAATCCATCTATAAACTTATAAAATACTCTGAGTATCCTCATTTATTTCATAAAATGTGATAAACACCCCCTACTAGTTATCCACGGATATTTATTAGTAGTTTATTTATAGAAACATATACCATAACACTATTTCATTTCCTCTTTTTTACTTATTCTAAATTATTTTAGAATTATTCATGGAAAATTTCTTTGAAAAAATGGTTATTCTCTCCTCAGTCAAGTGAACTGATGTAACATATCTTCTAAATATATTATTATCAACAAGAAACTAATTGTAACACCTAAAAATATAAATTTTTAATCAATTTTAACATTTTTATCTGATTAAGTTGTATCAACCCCACATCATGCCTTCAAAATAATCTATATTTTGTTAAAAAATTTATTTAATAAAAAATTTATTTCTATAGGTCTTTAACCACCATAGAACTAATAATAGATTATAAATTGATATTTTCTAGTAAAATCCCAATTCTTGTTTAGACCATGAAAAATACTTTCTACCACCCTCATACTAGTGATCTCAAATATATTTAAAAAAATAAATCTATGAAATTTGTCACATGTTCACTTTATTTTATATATTTTTCATATAATTTAAAAAATTATTTTTATTGTAGTTTTTTTCTAAAAGTATTTATATTCATATTTCCATGAATACTGAAATTCACCTTATTAGGTAACATTCCTCTTCTTCTGCACTTTATAATAACTATAACAATCATATCTTGATATATATTAGTTTAATTTCCATCAGATATAATTCGTGATGATTTAAATGGTAATAAAAGTCAATGGATGCATCCTATGTATTCTTACTTCAATATTCCATTTTAAAAAACTAATCAACATGTTTTTTCAAAATTATTCTTGATGTTCAACCTATAATATTATTTACAAAATAGATAAATGTTATTATTCCTTATTCTGTTAAATTAATAATGTTGAATCATTTTTATTCATCTATTCCATACCTACAAGAAGTATAATAACATCATCATTCACAAACCATCACTATCATTCTCACTAATGTTTCTCAAACTCATATTATGTATGAGGTAACATTACTATATGGTAATTATAATTCCCTAGTTTAGACATTTTTATATGAAATTTCCAAAATTAACTATTCATAATTAATTTAATTTATTTTTCTTCTCCATCAATTTCACAAATTACTTATCATTATGTACCTTAGAAAATTTTAATTTCTCACTATGATCAGTAAGTAAAATAGCATCATTTCTTTATTCTCATAAAAAACTTCTTCATCGATTTCTGAAAAATGAATTTTATATCAAAATATATATTATTTCATTTAATTTTCATTAAAATTATACTTATTCTTACTATATTGTGTTGTCTTATATATATTGAAATAATTTGATTGCAGAACCTCGTCATCACTCTATTATTAATATATATATATATATATATATATATATTGTTTTTTCACAATTTCCAACACATTACTACTTAAAAAATAAAAGTTTTAATTTTTTTAAAAATAAACTCTTTCTATTTGGATAAATCACTAATATAAGTTAAATTAACTTTTCAAAAATTACATCAACATCTCCATTTAGACCATAATTTTAAAATTCATGATTACCATCCTCAGAATTAATCTCATTCATAAATTAGATTATATATATTTCTATATCACCTTTTATTTCTCAATAGAGACACCATTTATCATCTCATATACAGACAAAAAACTATGTAATCCATCTATAGTAAATGAATCTAGATTATGAAATTCATGTGAGAGACCTTTTTTACCATTATTATATGGAAAGATACAAAGAATCCTTTTAATTTTTTTAATTTTCTGTTGTTTCTCCAAATCCATTAATTAAACTAAAAATACTGTTATCTACAGTAAGATATCATCTGATGTTTCTCAATCAATATTTTTTTTCAAATTAATCTTTCTCAAATTGATATTTTTATTTCTTTAATTTTACATTCCTTTCATGAATATTCCATAGCTTCTTCCAAAGTAATCTTCATATCTTAATCCCCAAAAAAAGTTAATATTTTCTTTAAAAAGACAATTAAATAATATTTTGTTTATGCATATCTAAATAAGTATTTTTTTTCTATTTGATGGGTCAATTACCGAAAGATTAATAACTACGTTAAACCCAGAATTTAATATTCCAATGAAATTCATACCTATTAAGAGGTGGTATGAAAAAATTATTTTCCTCCAAAAAATATAATTTTTACTAATGAAATAATGAAATCTTTTTGGATTTAATAAAATCATATGATCCAAGAGATATATAAGATTTCTGATCACACCTTCAGCTCATAACTCTAGGGCACATGAAACTACCAACTTCAAAAAATGGAAATGTCTTATAAAGAGAGAAAATACAAAACATTGATCCCAATTTACGAAATGATTCATGGGCATTTTTTATCCTTTATTTTTCTAAAGGAAAAATTTGTTTGATATCATATTTGACACAGAACACTAATCCCAAAAAAATAACTATTATTCAAATATGACCACTATATCATAGGCATTAAATTATTAGGAATGAATAGAATTAACTAAAATGTGAAATAAAACAATTTTTTTCTAATCAATATAAATGAGTTTAAATTTTTTTACTAAATAATCACTCATTTTTTTAGAAAGTTCAATTAATTATTCAAGAAATATGGTTTCCTAAATAATGATTTAATGGATTTGTTTGAGAAAATATGATAATAAATTTATAATACTATTAAAAAAAATATTTAATAAAAAGAACCCAATTTTATAAATAATCACATAAAAATTATCTTGGGGTAAAATTTTAGTATTTTTTTAAAATATTGATTTTGTAGTGAATAGTGAAAAATTCTGATTTTTTGTAAAACAATCATTATCATTTTAATATTCTATAAATATAAACGTAAATTATTATTTTTTTAATGTAACATAATTATAGATTATTTATACTTAATCCAATTAAAAATATTTAATCATATATACGATGGAATTTAGTATAAGTTTATTTTTAGGCATGAAAATTCTATTTTATAAAAAAAATTTAAAATGCATAACTTTTCCAATTTTAGTAAATAAACATAACCCTAATAAATAATGATTTATTTGGAATAATATATATATATATATATTGATTTATTTATGATTATCTGTCACATAGATATTGTTAGATGATCTAATGCAAGAAAAATGAATTCCTTGAAAATCTGTTTAATCGAAACATTTTAATATTTAATTTTTGTATTAAATTATTTCCCATTTGGGAATTTAATTTTCTAAAATGTAATAAATATTTTTAATAAGACAAATTCATAATATATAATATGTTAAACTTAATTTTTAATCTGAATGAATTATAAAAAATTAAAAATATATTAAAAATATTAATGTTAAAATAGCTTCTCTAGGGAGGGTTAAACTAAAGTAATTGATAAAATAACATGTTTAAAACAAGTTTGTTTTTCAATGGTTGAATTTTTTTAGACATATCAACCCTACACACTATTATTTATCTAATTTTTAAGAACATGGTAGGATATTAACATCCCATTATTTAATAGTTTTTTTGTCTTAATAGTAACTCCACTACTCATCCCTTATAAAAAAACTCTCACTCTTTTATTCAATCTGAAAATAAAAATATCTTTTCCTCCGATAATATATACGGTAACATCCCAGGTAAATAAAGAATAAGATATTTTCATATTTATTTATATTTTTTGAATTAAGTATTAATTTTACTTTAATGGGGTCGCTATGATCGATGGAGAACCATTTTTAAATATATTTTTGGTCACTCTTATATATTATATTGGACCAAATAAAATTCTTCTTTAGAATCGGGATATCAAAATTTACTTTGTGTAAATTTTTGGTATTTTTTCGAATAATGTTCATTTTTTAATGAATAGTGAAAAATGTTGTATTTTAATTCAAATCCTCTTTTTAATCTAATTTATTTATAAGGATAGATTATATTTTTAATTGATTTTATAGTGCAATTAGAATATATTTTTATAATTTAATCCAATGCTAGTCATTGGAATTAATTTCAATTTGAAATTGGACATAAACAAGTGTCAGTCTTTTGATAGATATTGTTTCTTAAAAACACGGTATTTGTTTTGAAAACGGGAATTAATTATAAAATTAATTAATGAAACTTTTATGTTTTTAATTTTTCAAAATAAACATAATTTTTTAATTCAGAATATCAAATATACCTTGGGGTGAATATTTGGTATTTTTCTGAAGAACTTCAATTTTTGATGAATAGTGAAACCATTAAGGGGTAGTTAAACAAACTGGTTTTTTGGTTTAAATGAAATGTTTACCGCTTCTGTGTTTTGAATTTCAGAAATCTGACATACATGGTTGTCATTAGCTAGTAAAATATTGTTCAATGGGATTAAAATATTTTTTTGGTGAATAGTAACTTTTGAGTTTTGTTAACCGTAATTTGAGGTAATTAGTGTCATTTAAGATAAAAATGATATTATAAAAATATAAAAATATATTGACAGATGTCCTAAAATTATTGGATAGGTAATGGCCGACCAAGAAAATCCATGCGTCAATTTTTGTGACCCCATGGAGCCACTTGAGTGAGATAATGACATTAATACCTTTTATTTAAAGTAAAAATAAAAATATCACAAACATGTATTTTTTTTACAAAAACAATTATTACATGGGGTTATATGAGCTATAATTTTTACTATAAATATCCATTATAAAGATAAAAATATTTTTTACATCATGGTAAATTTTTTATAATTTTTAGACACCAAAAAGAAGAAAATTATTAATGACACAATGGTGATGCACTGTTTACGTCATTAATGAATGATTTAAATAAATAAAAATATAATGTTTAAAATAATATCCAACACTTGTCCAATTATTATTGGATGATTTTATTTCGAACATTTACCACTTTATCTTCAACTATAATGATATTTGGAGCTTTAGAAACCGAATTTCCTTTTATAATAAAATAATAGTTTCAAGATTCCAAAAGTGCCCCTCCTCTCCCTTATAAAATGGCCCCACTTCCTACCCATATCTTACACTTATCATGCCTTTTGGATCATCCAACCTCTACTCAAATAATCTCCCAATATCTCTCTCCTAATATTAGAAGCCTCACCCTAGGCAAAAATCACTTCAAGAAACCCTTTGGTCTAAACCAAGGGGAGTTACCCGATTTAAGGGTAAAGTCATATCTTGTGTTTTTTGTTTTATTTTGCTTCTCCAACCCCATAACTATTTTTATTCCATTCTTTTGTAACAAAAACAGTATATTAAATATACTAGAATGTTTTATGGAATGTATTCGAGCTACACATACACACACCTTAATCTAATGGTTAAATAACATATTGTTTCTGTGGATGGCGAATTACTGCCTCATGAAACAATGATTATTCAATCTTCTATTAACACCATTAATGATGGACCTTATGATGTCACTATATTTATATATGATATATAATATGATTATGTTTTTTTAAGATTATGTTTTTTTAAGATTTTGTATTTTTCCTTTATGGCATACCTTTATGATTTCCATTATGGGTAAACGCGATATATTCATTTTAGAAAGTGCGGACTACCGCCCCCTCAATGTGATTTGAATCGTTAATGCCATATGTGGGACATGTAAAGGATGAAGTTAATAATATTATATATGATATTATACTGGAATTATAATTTACCTTTATATCATTATGATTCCATTCCATTAAATATTAAATAGAAATGAAAGTAGTGTTCATGCGTACGTACGGCTTAACATCTCCATGAATGGTGCATTTCATTTATTACCTCTAAATGTTATGTGATATTATAAATGCATATATATACTGGATATATATGATATATATGTTATCGACATCATGAATATAATTCTGGATATTAATCAAAATATTTACAAAGTTTTAATATCATGGTAATAAGTGATATAAAAGGAATAATGAGAGGTGGGGGAGTGGTTCGCGACTCTAAGGGGAACGTCAAGCTGGCATTTTCTTCTTGCTTCGGGAAGGGCACTCCCCTCTTGGCCGAGGCTAAGGCGATGCTCACCGGTCTATCTCTTTGCATACAGCAACAAGTGCCTTTCTCTCATGTGGAAACGGATTCCTTAATTCTCCACAACTCCTTGATGGGTAAATGCGGTACTCCGTGGTCCATATCCTACATCGTCAGGAAGTGAAAATCCTTTATTCGGGATATCATCCAAGTGTCCCACACCTGGCGTGAGGGCAATAAGGTAGCAGACTATTTGGATTCCTTAATAGAGCAAGGATCCATTCACACTAGTCTTCTTTCTTCTAATTGCTTGAAACCAGAGGCTGTTAATTTAATTAGAGGGGATGCCCTCGGCCTGCACTACTTCAGACCTCCATAATCTTGGGGTTTTCGTTTGCTGGTGCCTTGCACCTTTTGTTGAATAAAAATTTATTTTGGAAGGAAGGAACGGACTAATGGACCTGAAAAAGTTTCTTAAGAAATTAGAAATTAACTCATGTTTATTATTCAGGAGATTAAAGAATGATCTAGTCAAGTCGGACATGAGGTAAGGGACTTCATCTCAATCTCCATTCATTGAGGCATATTTTGTTTTATACGCAACTTTCTATTATACGGTGTATAAAACCCTTTTGACTTTTACTTTTATTCAAAAGGAATATTTTTATACGAAGAGTTTTACTAAATGACAAAATGACTGTTTGGTCTTACGTATGCGGCAACAACGACTTCTCCGCCGCCGTGACCATTATTTGAGTTTCGACTTCCTCTACAAGCCATAACTTTTTTTTAAATGAAAAATAAATACCAGGTTTTACTTCCCTTTTATTTTGGTATTGAAATTGGTTTTGATAATGTTTTTATATAATTTTTTTGTATTGATATCTTGTGATTGAAATGTGGAAATGCAATGTTTCCTTTATGCATGTTTTATGTGGTATGATTATGTTATGGTTCATTGGAATTGTTTATGAAGACAGGTGGTTCATTTATAAAATAAGGGCCCGTAAGCCTGATATAGATCTCCTATGCATTTGGTAACACGTAGGGGTTAAATGATAAGGTTTCTCCGAAGATATTTAGGGAATATACTGTGATGGGTATTCCAAACATAACCATGAGGGTTACTCTCTACATAAGAATGTTATGAATGTCTCAAGTTACCTTTGTGTCTTAGGATTTCTATGATATATTCATGATTTGAGGAGGTATGTTAAAGTTATTATGTTTTTTGAGTAAAGTATGATTTCAATGATTCTTATGTATACATGGACTAATGTTTTCATTCCGTATTTTTATATACCTTACTGTTCTTTTTATGATCATCCCATGTTTTTGAAATATTTTTCACAGGTCAAGGGAAAAGTACATGATGTGTTGACAGTGTCAAAGAAGTGTCATGAAAGAATCCATGTTTTATTTTAAATATGTCTTCTTTGATGTGAAAAATAAATTCTGTCTTTTATGTAATTTCATTATTTAAATATGGTATGTAATTCATGATTTATGATCTAATTCTATAAAACACTAAACCTGAAAAGATCCCCAATGTGCATTCTTGAAATAACTCAAGATTAAGTAATGTTTAAGGCTGGGGCCTTATATATACCCAAATTCATTCATAAGTTCCATCCGCATTTATTAGAAGACTTTATAATCCCAAATATAATCTATAATGGCTTTTTCAATAATCATAATGTGCTGGTTTGAATAAGATGTGTCATTCTTAAATGAGAATCATTATTTTATTTCTCCCATAAACTTCTTTACATATTAATAAATCATATTAATATAATAACTTCATTTTATCTAATATAATGAGATGGTATTATTCTAATTATATAACCTACATCAATATCCTATTCCATCAAATTGGGAAATGAATATATCGATCATGTATATGATCGACTACCACCTTTCTGACTGATTTAATGATTTCCCATCATTTACTCTCAAAGAATTTTATTTTGATCAATTTAATATTTTTATAAGATTTTCATACATATTAATCATTATTTAAAATTAATATATCATATAATTTCTTACATTACCATCTATTTTGAAATGAAAATGTTGTTCATGCATTTGTAAGACTACCTTATCGCAAAGGGGCATGCTGTGCATCATTTATTAGCGTTACATGGAAATATATTTGTTGGTACAAATTTGAATAAATGCAGTTTTTTATTATGAAGTATTATTACATTGATTGTTTTTTATTTTCGTCATTATGAATAATATAATAACTTTGTATGTATGGTTGATAAGTTTAAGGTAGAAAGAGATTCAAAATAACAAAAAAATCATTTATTAATAATGTACATCTAATTCTATTTTATATTTTTGATTTTTTTGTGGATACATTTGTTAATTAGAGACACATTGAGTCCATAATAATTTTTTTTATTAGATTGGGAAGTATCTATGAAATTAGAATTTATTTTGAGGTATTATTTCCCAAATATGATGATTCTTTTCTATTTTTTAGTTCTATAAGATCATAATTTTTTTATGAATATGTGATCTATGAATTTTTAATTAAGGGGGCAGAAAGGTTTTTGAGTTTATGAAATCATATTGACATTTTTTAGGAAACATAGAATGTTCTAAAAGTATGGGATGTCATAGAACATTAATATGTAATTAAGACACTAATATATCATTCACAATGTTCTCAATGTCATGAGCTATTTGTAATAGAAGTAGGAGTTTGTGGGAATATAAATCTTGATGAAAGTATTCCAATAATAGTTTAAATATATGAGTGGTATGGGATGCTTAAGCTATTAGGTGATGAGAAATTTAATGTTGAAAATGAATTGATAAACCAATCCATTTGATGTGCGAATTCATCAGATATTCCATTCCACTGAATGAATTAATTCAAAACATAAAGCATCAGTTGAAGATAATCAAAATGAAAGTAGTTGTTGGTAAAATCATCCAATTAGAACAAATATTCCACCCATCCATCATAGTATTTCTCACACTTATCCATCAGAAATAATGTTTTTATTAATATTGAATCATATGCATAGTTCTATCATACTTAGACCATAATTTTTTGAGTTATTGGGACTAATGTGAAATGGGATTTAAAAGTGATCTACCGTATAATGCTAAACAATGTAGTCAGCTATTTTCATAAGACAAAACAATTGTTGGTTTTCATCAATGAGGCCAAGAAACAATATGCAAGTCTCTATGATGAGATATATAAATGAGAATTCAGGTAGAGATATTTTATTGGTGGTTCAAGAACAAAGTAATCTTATTTGTTTTTGAAATTGGGTCATGAGTCATCAGACAAATACTAAAATCGATCCAGTAGAGTGAAGGAGTGACTGATCCATCTAACACGGGATAGAACTGATAAGTCACTAGATGCTATAATAAATATGTCTTCTGATAATTGGATTGAGTAATTAATAAAATTTTTTATAAAATGATAATTGTTTTAAATATATTATCCCAAGTGTGGTCTTGGGGATGATGAAATATTTAGAAGTTGCGATGTTATTCTTAAAAATTAGAATAAGTATAATGAAGTTGAAATAATATTTATGGAAAACATGTTTCATAGTTTAATGCCTTTCAGTTGTTACAGATATGTAGAATGAGAATTCATTTGTTTTTTTACAAATGTAATGGATAAATGGAATGGGTTTTTTTGTTTTAAATATGTTTTCATGAGAACAATGAAAACTAGAATGACATATTTACACTAATAAATAATGGTTAAAGAGAAATCATTGGCTAATTTTGTGAGAAGATTAAGTAAGTTTCAAGAAAATCCTAGATGAGTTATGATGTGTTTAAAGATTCAAATATGAATATAAAATTAATTTAAGAATTTTTTTCTATAAATTTAGTTCAGTGGGAAAGTGAAATTGGTTTCCCACTCATTCTTCTTATGGAAATCCAATAAATAAAAGGATGTAAATTGTACTTTATGATGTAGTAGTATTGTTAATGTTTGGAAGGGAGAGAAGAGAGTGAGATCACACAAGTCTTATAGAGAAGAATAATAAGTGTGTTAAGATTCCACCAAAATAGTTTGATGTGTAATTAGATATGTAAATCCCTAATGGTATTATAATTTTACCTCAAGTATATTAGTCATATCTAGTTGAAGTTTGTGGGAATGTACCTATTTCCAATCTTTTCATTCTTCAATCGGTTGAATTTGACTTCATCATATTCTTGGATCGACATTCTATATTTAAATCCTGCATCAATTATTAGTGAAGGGATGTTGCGTTTGATATTTCATACCCTCTTATGATTATCCATTAACTTAATGATAATTATGAACAACCTATAGAGATTACATATGGTGTTTGGGTCTTAATTCCAATTCAAAAGGAGTCTTTATCTCATATGGTTGGGGAGAAGATTGACACCATTTATATTCTGGCTGTTTGAAATTGTATGGATATCTTTCCAGAAGAGTTGCCTAGTCTTCTGAGAAATCACGATGCTGTGTTATTAATAGAACTCATACGAAGATTTACACAAATTTCAAAGAATCCATATATAATGACCCAGATTGAGTTGTAGGAATTGACGATTCAACTCCAAAAAAATATTGACAAGGTATTCATTCTGCCAAATATATCACCTTGGGGAGTATGAGTTCTTTTTGTGAAAATTAATGATAGATCAATGAGACTTTTTATTGATTATCAGGAGTTAAAAAATATCACAATCAAGAACAATTGTCCTCTTCCATTTATTGGTTTCTTTTTTGATCAACTGGGTGGAGTTCAATACTTTTCCAAGATTGACCATCATTCTGGATAACATAAATTGAGTGTCAGGATAGAGGATATACCCAAGATTTCATTCTATAAAAGATATGTTCTTTATGAATATGTACTGATTCCTTTTGGTCATACTAACTCCCATGTTATCTTCATATATTTAATGAATATTTCCTTTAGATATTACCTCATTATGTTTGTGGTAGTCTTTGTAGACGATATTATTTTATATTCAAAGAGAAAGTAAGAAAATGAAGATCACTTGAGAATTGATCTATAGACTATACATAAGAAGAAGTTATATGAAAAAATTACAACGTGTGAATTTTTTCAGAAAGAAATTGCATTTTTTGGTCACATAATCTCATGAGATGGTATATCAGTAGATACATCAATGAAGGACGGTATTAAAATATATACTAGACCAACCAAGGGGACTAAGATACTTAGATTTAATGGTTTAGATGAATATTATTAATATTTTGTGTATAATTTATCATGCACATATAATCCTCTGACCAATTTAACTCAAAAGGGTGTCATGTTCCTCCGGACAGATGAATGTGAGGAAAATTTCAAGGAACAAAAGATAAGGTTGGTTAGTGAATCTTTTCTTACCTTACCCTATAGTGGAAAAGGGTTTGTAATATATAGTGATGCATACAATAAGTTATTGAGATTTATTCTTATTCAAAATAACATGGTTATATTAAATGCCTCATAATAGTTGATTATTCATGAGGAAAATTACCCGACTCATGATTTTGAGTTAGCACCAGAACGTTTTCCACTAAATATTTGGAGGAACTATCTTTATGGAGAAAACTGTAATATATATATTGATAAAAAAATTATGAAATATATATTCACACATAAGGAGTTGAAAATGAACCAGATAAGATGGTTTGAGTTGATAAAGTATTTTGTCAAATCAATACATTACATCCTTAAGAAAGATAACAAGGTGACCGACTCTTTGAGTCGAAAAGATCATGCTAGCTTATCCATTATGAGGATCATAGCAGATCCAATATTCATATATTTGAAAATTATGGATCTATAAATCTTGAAGGATGGGGAAATATCTTATCTTTTTCAAATTAATGTTTAACCCTCTATCTTTGTAAATATTAAGGATGCATTAAAGGAGGATGAAGAGAATCAAAATAGGGTTAAAAATGTTATAGAGGTCAACCATCATCAGCATGGAATGATGTGGATTTGGAACTGTGTATCTGTAACTTCCATGCCATATTAGAATATGGAGAATTTATAGGAAGGTCATAGTTCGTCATTCCATTTTCATCCTTGAAGAAAAAAGATGTCATTGGATTTCATAGAATACTTCTGGTGGGATAGAATGAAGAGTGATATCGTAGTGTTTGTATCTCGGTGTTTGGTATGCATGGAAGTTTATTCTGAAATAAAAAAATTGAAAATGGATGTTGCATCCATTACCTATATCCGAATGGAAATGTGAGAACATAACTGTGGATTTTGTCATTGGACTACCCAAAACCATTAAAGGGTTTTATATTATATGGGTGGTAGTTGATCTTCGTACTAAGTCAGAAAACTACCTTGTTATTAGAGAAGATTTCTTTTTAGATCATCTTTATAGGATATATGTCAATGTGGTGGTAAGGTTTCATAGAGTACCACATTTTATTGTATCATATCGTGATATGAGGTTTACCTGAATGTTATGTAAAAGTCTTCAGAATTTACTTGATATAGAATTGTGTTTCAGCAATGCTTATCATCCTCTAAACGATTGTCAGTATGAAAGAACAATTCAAATACTTAAGATATGTTTATATCATGTTATATATATTTAAAAGGTGGTAGGGATCAACACCTTCTATTAGTTCAGTTTTCAATAATAATAACATTCACTAGAGCATTCAGATGGCTGCGTATAGCGTCCTCTATGGAAAAAAATGTCCAGTTCTAATATATTGGCATGAGGTTGGAGAAATAAATATATTGGACATCATATTGATGAATAAATGGTTGGGAGGGATAGAAAAATTCAACAACATATCAAGACAAATCAAAGATCGAATAAAAGTTTCACTAATAACCATCGATGTGATATTGAAGTTAATGTTGATGAAGAAGTGTTTCAATGAATCAAACCATGAAATAATGTTATGAGATTCGTGAAAATGGGAATATAAGCCCTAGGAATATTGGCCCCTTTGTGATTCTTGATCTTATCGGGACTATATCTTATCTCTTGGCACTTCCACCAATTCTATCTCATGGTCATGATTTGTTCCATGTATCTCTCTAGAGGAAGTATAAACATGACCCTTCATAAGTACTGAACTCAGTGGTCTTACTTCTAGAATAAGATCTTCTTTATGAGGATACACCTATTTAAATTCTGGAATGATCATAGAAAATTCTACAAAACATGACCACTCTCCTGGTTAATTTTTTTTGGAGAAGTCACCAGTTAGAGGAAGCTATGTGGCAGCACGAGAATACGATGAAACAAAAGTATCTTCATTTATTTTTACTTGAGTGACGGATTTCAAGGGTGAAATTCATTTTAGGAGGGGTAGAATGTGGCAAATAGAGTTTTTATGGACCTTTATTTTTCAAATAAATTAAATTTTTCATTTGATTCTTGCATTTCACTAAGTAAAACATTCCTTTCGCCTGGAACTGACTTGGAATATGTTGCACGCAACACCGACATGGCATACGATACATTCAACGATGAGTTTCTATGAAACATCTCATTATATTATTATTATTATATAAATGATATAATTATAACATAACTATTAAGCATAGTAATATAAATAGTAATAACTACGTTTCCAATATTGATAAACAAGATATGATTCTTGGTAAAGTCCATCTATGTTTAAAAATAATATTTTTACAGATGAACCACTTTTAACATCTTTAAAATGAAATTAATTTTAGATGATGATAGAAAATTATTTTTATGAAATAAAAATTATTTCTAAATTCATAAAATAAAAAGTATTTTAGGATGAATTTTAGGCATTTGTTTGAAAAAATTCAATTTTTGATGTATAATGAAAAATACTGATTTGTAGTTAAAAACGGACTTTTTCATATGAGTAATTATTTTTAATAAAATTCATTTTAAAGTCACCATAGATAAATTATACATATATGAATCCAAATAATCCATTGGAATCATTTTATAATAGAATTAGATATAAAAAAGTATTGAACATTTGAACATCGCTTTTACCTTCCTTCTAGCAATATTTTCTGTATTAGTAGAAATAGTAATTTTACTGATTCTGTGAATTTTATTTCAAAAAATAAACATACATGATTTTAATTAGGTTGAAATTTTTTAAATAATATGATAAAAATAATTTCTTATGAATGGTAAATTTTAAATTTTATTTAACATAATTAAAGATAAATAGGGTAATTGAAGGTAAAAATAATATTAAAATAATAAATGATTACCATAAAACATATCCTAATTTCATTGGATATGTTTTTTTAACCAAATAATTATTATTTTAAATATATTATAATCTTTATTCCATTAGTGTTAGAATAATACATTTAAGATATTTTATTTAAAGAAGAATTAAAAGAGTCATATTTAAAATTTAATAAATATATATATTTTTTACATAGAGTTATACATTAGCTAAATTGGACTATAATTATTGATACGAAATATAAATATATATTAATTATGATAATTTATTTTTTATTTTTAGAGAATAAATTACTTAATTAACGTCTTGTACAATAATGATGCAGTAATTGTTTAATTACATGATATATCGAATATATGATATTAAAAATAATAAAATAATTATATTTTGGAATTAATTAATGACATTCATGAAATTTATAGACATATCAGACATTTCAGTGAAATATTGAAATCATTGGTTCCATGTTATCATATACGATATATATTTAAAAAAAAATATTGAATAGTGTCAAAATTGACACAAATGATACCTTAAAATAAATAATATTTTAATAAATGATATAAAAGTCATAAAAATATAATGTTCGGAAAAATAACTTTTATACTATCAAATATGTCATTAACTATAATATTGGGGTTATTTTGTGAGTTTATAGTAAATATATTAACCATATAGTGTAAAAAGACAAGTTGTCACGATAAGAGTAAAATTGTTTAACTAAAGGTTAAAGCCGAATGATAAGGTTATTTTAATGACCTAAACAAGTATAAAATTCATTGTTTGTAATTATTGGTATCCATACACATCTAAAATTATAAATAAATCACTTGGGAGTTATTTAAAATCTTAAATCATTTTATAATAGATTAACATTTTTGGAGTATCCTAAAGTGCACCACCTCCCCTTATAAAAGGGAACAAGTATTTATTTTTAATTCACACCTCCAATACACATTGTATCAGCCTGAAGAAAACCATTTATTCTCAATAATTATTTAAATACATCCTAGAGGATGTAAATTGGGATTAATTTCATCCTAAGGTTCCCTTTTGTGAAAATTAAAAGTAGATAACTAAAAACGAGGTAATTGTTTTGTCACCTCTTTCATAGTTATTTTCTTCTTCTACTTTCCCTTTCAATTTTTTCCACACTAAAGTAATAACTCAAGAATCTAATTTGTTCTAACATTCTTTTGTGATTATTGATATTCAAATTCCTCCTTTTACTCATTATATAAAAAACAATACCACCATGTGTGCGTGCGTACGGCTTACTGTCTCCACGCCGTAGTGTAAACTATTTTTATTGTATACTTTATTTATATGGGTATGAAGATGAATATAAAGGATGTAAATAATAAATATTACATAATATTTCTTCTTTAAAATTCATATTCTATCATGTTCCGTACCCCTTACCCATATGTAATGATATCATCGCTCGTGCGTACATATGGCTTATTCTCTCTACGACTCAATGAGATTCATCTTCCACATTCACCATTCAAGGATGAATATAAAAATATACATTCTTAAGATGTGTAAATTTTTTGATATAATATTGAAACTACAATAATTATATATATATATATATATATTTTATATTTCATTTACATACATTATTTCAACATGATAATTAAATACATAAACAGCGTTCATGCGTACGTACGACTTACTGTCTCTATGAACGGTGTGTTTCATTACATACTTTTTTATGATATAGATTATTAAAAATTACATGTATTAGATATAAATTCTATTTATATCATGATATAAATTCTAGAATCATTATATAACTATAAGGACCAAAAATATAACAAATTAAGACACATGAAAACAACGGAGTGAATTTTATCAAAAGTAAAACATAAACCTAAGATCGTTAACAAGTGGATAATATAAGGTCATAATCAAAACATATATGGTTTTATGTATAATAATACAGTTCTATAAAAATATTTATAATAAATTTATATTTATTATATAAGAATCTTGTTTGAGTGCGAAGATATTCATGGCATAAAGAAAGGGATAATTTCTCAATCTCATTGTTATTCAAGATTGTTTATACATAAGCATTTAGTATGCTTTATTTCTCATCCACTTCCATGTTTTCTAAAAATTCATTCATAATTTTTTTTCATTTTCTTCTATGGATGTTTAAAGTCATTTTCACACATATTTTACTTTTTACTACATAGTTTGGAAGAAATATTTCTTTCGTTTTCCAAATGAGGTACTTTTTGACTTTTTAGAAAAAAGTAAGAGAAGAATGTTTTTTTAAATTATACTGCATGGATAGATTTTTATTCTTTCATAAGGATTATTTCCATGAAGATTATCATATATTTTTTCTAGGTTATTTTCAAATTAAATCCTTTCATTTAATATTGTTTGGTATTTTAATAAAATAAACCATTTTTTAGAAGAAACAATATTTTCCTCAAGAAATAATTTCAAGTATTAAAAAAAATCATTTTCCTTCTCACACAAATTCGATTGGTATTACTCATTCCCTTATAGGTAAATTATTCAATGATTCCAATCATATTAGTTCTATGAATGGATTATGTTTTCATCTCGTTATATTTTTGAATCATATTTCACTTTCATGGGATATATGATTTTGAAACCCTCTTCTAGTCACTGGTTATGTTTCTGAGAAAATGATTATGAAACCTATAATTTTTTATAGGTTATAATATATTTACATGTTTTTGAAACCCATTTCATTTATTTTTTTATTTAATTTTTTAATGATATTTCTTCACATGTATGTATGATTTCATTATGAGATGAGTGGGACAGATATCTCCCTCCAATGCATTGGGTAAATATTTATATCTCATGAGATATACTAACATGGTCTTGGGGTGAACCATGAATAGTCTGATGGACATAAAAGTGAACCATGATTAATAAAATGTTATGAGGAGTGAAATCTTGCTACTATATTGGTATGGTATTTGATCCCATACTACTAGGAGGGTATTGAATATGATTCATTGTCTACTTTGGTAATCATTATATGATTATGTTTTTTCACACATTCATTTATTACTCCTATTTTATGTTTTCTTGGTTTATAATCTTTATTTAATTATGAATTATTCCCTATGAACTACTAATCTCAATGCCATGATTTCTGTTATGATCATTGATATATATGGTTTGATATTCTATTTTATATGATCATGTTCTCATACCCTTATACACATTGTAATGGTTATATGTCTCCCATGTTATCCCTTACTGAGTATCTAAGATAACCCCTTTAATGTTTCTTTCCCATAGTTAATGATGATATGTACTATGTCTAATGTATCTAAAAAGTTTTCTAGTTAAGAATGTCATAGTGGGATATTATGTAGTTCATTTATATACAAGAGTTATGTATCCATGATTCTAAAGGTACTAGCCCAATTATGGTGTTTGTGATTCTATTTGTATAATATTTATGTATTCCTAAAAAGTTATGTATTGTTATTGTTTTGAAATGAGAGGGTCTCTATACCACTTATGGAAATATGTTTCTTTTGAATCACAGAACGACATTAGTGTTAATTGCTTACAAATGGGACATATAGTTTGACATTACCGGTAGGGTAGCACAATTGAACTACAGATTGTTGGAGCTGGAAAAGGAAATGATGTTGTCGAGTCTCTGCCATCATGTTATATTCATCTCACCTATCATACGCAAAGATTTACTGAGGATATTAAGGAATCCTAGGACGAAGACCATGACATGATAATGGATGCACACATTTATAATCTCAAGCTAGTGTAGGTACATGTAGATATGGTAAAGATGAACGTTCTTACTGAAGGTTATTCTAATTAGTTTTTACAATTGGATAAATAGGTAGTAGTGGAGGCCCCTAAAAACTTAAGTTAGGGCCTATTAGGCCTCCAAATAATTAGGTGATAGATTTATCAATCTTCCATCAGGATGAGTGAGACCTTAGTTAGGGAACTATTATCAAGGATTCAATGGTGGAATTAGCTTAATTGAACTAATTTTATTGATTGGGTGATATCTTCAAAATTCCCATGAATTAATTATGGACGATGAAATTTGGTTCATTGAATAATAAGAATTATGTTAAAGAAATTTTCAAGATGAATGATGGTCAGAAAATTTTGATAGAATCACAACCGACATCATTACAAGGAGTAGAACTGGATAGGATGATTTTAGAGAGATCTGGGTGTTTTACTAAATCCCAGGAGTTAGGGGAGAATTCCATGATTTCACCATGCCTTTATGAACTTCATTCAGCAAAATACTATTTTATAAAATCTGCGGGTAGATGCAATAATAGACATTATGAAGTAGTGTATTTCCAAGTGTCTCATAAGAAGAAATATAAGACTAAAAAATAATACTCTTATTTTCATATGGAAATGACCAAATGATCTTTTTGGATAAAATTATGATCCAATACCCATGAAGGATCCTCGAAAAATAAAATGGGATATAGGAGGTGAACATGACTTCTATTGGTGAAACACAAAGACATTATTGATGAACATGTATCTTCTAAGAATCAATGAAAATACGACGTGTCATAGAAAACTAATATTGAGGGTCAGGATCCGGATCATGTTGTTATTAATATTATAATAGTCCCAATAGCCTAGGAATCATTATTTGAGGATGTTAAATATGAAATGGTGTCTCCTTTAATATTGGATCATATCCACTTCTCCTTCCCCATACATTGTTATTAAAATAAGAAGAATGATCTTTTCTCTCAAAATCGTCCATGGAAGTATCAAACAGAACCGTTGGCCTTGAATCCATTTGTTTCATAGTGGTAATTTCTTTGTGGTGCCTTTTCAGGCAATGTATATTTGAAAAGTGTGTTTGGACTTCCGAAACTTACGTAGGTCTCTATATTGAAACAATATAATGGATTGATCTCACATTTCACTAGGATTTTTTTTATTATATGATTTGTTTTCATGTTTGATTAGTTTTATGATTTCCAATTATTCAAAAAGTGGATTTATTGAAAATTTTCAAAAAATGGATAGTTGGATATGACTTTCCATTTTGGAATAATTTTGTGTACTTACAAGAATACCAAACCTCTTCCATTTTAAAAGGGAATCCAATCTTTTATCCTTAATACACATCAAGATCCTATTGGTTCATCTAATACCTACCAAAATAACTTTCTCAAAAATATCATCACGTCCCAGAATCCTTTTTTGGATCATAATGACAATATTATAATGATTTTGGAATAACCCTAAAGATTTTTTCTAAAGATGGGGTATCGTTCTTAACAGAGAATATTTGTTTTATTTCTCTATCAAAGTATATAAAATATTTATCATTGATTTTTATATAATGATATGTATCTTAAATACAGCATTCTATAATTATGTTAATTTCATTACCCATATCCATCCCATTTACAATCAAATAGGATGAAAAACAGTTGATCTAGTGTATGATGGATTGCTGCCTCAAAAACGGATGAAAGTTTTTTTCATCATCACATATCATTGATCTTTTTCAATCAATTTTGTTGTTATATTTTATTCATGAAATATTAATCCTTATATATAAATAATATATAATATAATTTCATACCATTTCACTAATTAAAATATGATAACATTGTTCATCTGTATGGAAGACTGCAACTTTACAAAGTGATATGATTCGTTTCTAATAACCGCATCACACTGATTAAATGTATACAAGAATTTAAATAAATATTATTATAAATTTAATATAATGATAATATTTGAATGATTAAATCACACTTATATTCTCTCCATCATTATCATTGAAAAATGGAAACATCAGTCATGAATACGTACAACGTACTATCTCCAAATTTTAAAGTAGTTCGTTTTTATAACAATCATTAATGATCCATTTTTAAAGTATGGTTGATTTATAAAAATAATAATTATTTAATGTTTTATATTATTTATATGATTAAAATGATTCCTTCAACCTTTTATGACATACAAATTTGATTTCAGATGTATTCTCGAAACATCATAAAAAATGTCAAACATGAACATAAATGAATTAATAATTCAATGAGACACAGTATTATATAAAAATAATATATATAATAATATTGGAATGTTATCTCAATAATGATAATATTTAATAATATTTTATTTTTTAGGAAGATATAAAATGAATCTTATGAGTTAGGCTCGAGGTAAGGGATCTCACTTAACCACCCATTTCACAGGGAAATGACCACTTTCTCTATAACTCAAATTATATATCTCTTTAATGTCATGGAATGATTAATTTTATATATATATATATCTCTTAAATATATACCTAGATATATCTACCTTCCGTTAATGAGGTAATACTTGCCTTATGATCATTTCTTAAATGACTTCTATTGGAAATCACTATTATATATGATTTGAGGAGAGATTATGAATCCCATTATCATTCCCTTTGTAAATCTTATGTTTATTCATAAGATTAAATTCCTTATGTGACACATGTATTAATATACATGAAATGAATGTGATGAGTTAGCCAGAAATTATATATCCATCTAGTGCATTGGGTAATTATTTTGACTCAAGATATTTCATGTATGGAATTAGGTATTGACCCTAATATATTATAGGATATTTTACATTCTTTTATTTTTTTCATAGTAGTTAGCCTTGAATTAAGTTTATGTTTTATTTTATGTTGTAGAAAAATTTCCTATCATGCTATGATGTTATGATACCATGTCCTTTGTGTTATGCATTCATTCGATTGCTCATGTTACTTATATGTTATACATTTAACTAAATTTTATTGTTTCTTTATCATATTTATTTCATTAATAATCTTTTTAAAATATCAATTTTTTCATGTATTCCCCAGATGAATCTATATAGCTTTAGCTGGTCAATTTTATTATAGTATCTCAATATGGAGAATAAAATAAATTCCCCACGATTTATTTTTAGTTTCTGTATTAAGAACCTAGTATTATAAAGACACTAGGCCATTCTAATCAACCTTTTTAATTAATAGATATTATAATATGAATCAGGAAATAATTTATATAAAAAGAGTTTTATCAATAAATTATTCACTAATATTCAATGTGAATTAGTGAATATATTATTTTTAGTTAACCAATAAGGTCAAACATTGTCATTAATTAGGAAGAATTAAAAAGAAACATTTTATTCATATTCAATCAACAATATTGAATTTAATATAATTAATTAACTAAATTAATTTATTTCATTTTCAAATACACACAAACAGAATGACAATAATATTGTATGTGGTTTATAGTTAGAAATTAATGGTTGTTCCTTTGGTATGACTTTGTATCATCTATTTATATAAAATAAACTAGTCTCATCAAATTTTATAAATAAAAGGGTTTATCCATGAATATAATCAAATACAAATGTTCCCTATATAAAAAATATTCAGATGCATAAATAATAGATAAATATTCAAGGGAGTCAACAAAATAATTATTTCACCATCAAATAAAATTCACTTAAATATTATCAATGAAGTACCACATATCATTATCCTATTATTTATTAAGGATATGATATTCTATGAGAAAACACCACCTATAGAAAACCAAAAAAAGTTTCCTATTCCACAATGATATTTTGATGCATATAAGAGGTTTAGATCACTGAAAAATTGTATAGCCTCAATAAAGAACTACAAAACCAACGGAAACAATCATTATCCAGAATTTCATATTATTTTATTTTATATATAACGATTCAACCTATATGAATTATGTTCATAAGAACTATACTTATTTTCAACATATTTTCAGATGAATTTTTATTCCTCTCTATTTATTCTATCCCATTTCCCCAATATTATTCCACAAACTACAACAACCAAAACTACCTACATCAAGATTGAATTTTAATTATAAATTCAAAAAATGATTCATAACAACTTCCAACATCACCCACATCATATTCATGTTATTAGAATAAAATTGATTTTTTTTTAAAACATTTTTTATATTAATGATACATTGATGTTTGATATTAAATTGAGCCATGTGGAATCCACTAATTCACATTTCTGAAACACTCAAATTATGATACATTGAAAATCAAGACATAATGAAATTAATTATAGAATATTTGTTACTATTTAAAAAAGGTTTTTCAAAATATCTTCAAAAAAAATAATCACTTAAATTTGAATTTAGTATATCTTATTTTCTAACAATAAGTTCTTCTCCAAATATAATCCCTTATAAAATGAAACAACCTCCTTCCAAAACAGAAATTCCTTGTGTAACCTTTATTTCCGAGTATCCTGGAAATATTATTATATACATTAAAGTCATGAAAACATCATTTCAAGAAATAAAAACCACATATTACATATATATACTATCAATAATGAAAAAACAAAATTATTTTATAAATTAATAAATTTCACATAATAAACAATCATTCATGACTATTATTACAACATCACATTATAGATTAATGGTAATAAAAAATACTATACACCCAATCATGATATATATTATTGGAATAATTTTATTATTATAATGATAATGTGTTTATTCACAAGTGAACATTGAATATTATTTATATTTTCCTAAAAATGTATTGTAGTGGTTGATCATAGAATTTTCTCAAAGGTGGAATGTAATTGGTTAAATTTATTCTTATTTGTTATTTATATTATTTTAGTTTTTATTTAATTAATATTATAAATTAAATATGATTATTTTTTGATTATTTTTTATTTAGTATATAGAAAATAAAAAAGACATTATATATTTTAAAACCAATGAATAAACAAAATAATCAAAGTTAAAAAATAGTTAATCTCTGGGTGAAAGTTAGTGGCCTCCATCATTATTTTTAATGTATATTTTATTCAGGTAAAATATTAAAATTAAATACCATTACACTGAACATCATCTTTTATATTTATGTTTTAGATATTAATAAACTCAATATCCGAGAAAATAACACTATTACATCATCTTCTCCTTCGGGGATTAGAAAGTAAACCACTCGCAGGTGCATAACTACACTCAATACCATGCCCAATCCAATGTAAAATTAAACATTAGAGTGTCTAAATTATAATATATATCTAATAAAATAATAGAAATGATATATAATTTGATTAATAATTTAAATAGTGAACGCCATAAATAATAATAAGTGAAGAAAACCAAAAAAATAAATAAATTCTCTCTATATCTCAACGCCGAGTTGTGAAAAAGAACTAAAATAAAACAAATATTGATGGAATGGAATCTATTAATGATAAATTTAATCCCTTTTGTATTAAATAATAAAAATTATTCCATTAAAATAGATAATGGGATGTTTATCGTGAAATTGTAAATAATGAAACACTAGGGTAAAAATATATGAAAAATAATAATCACGATAAGAATATTTAAAATTTAAATCTACAAGTAAGATAAAAAATATAATATAAATCCTCTAGAATATATAATACAATGATCTATTCCATATTTAAATATTCATCCATATACTATTTTGAAAAATTATAAATTAAATAAGAAAAAAATTATTCTGTAATATTTTCTACATTTATATGAAGGAATATACTCTATCCATTATTCAATTTCTGTAAGTTATCTAGTTAGACCTTATTATTATATAAGGTTAAATAAATTCAAAATCATAGTCACATATAATGGTATTAGTTTTATGTGTAACATCATATGAGAAAATATATTTGAGTTGAATTCAATGAGATCGTGTTTGTTTCTCCATAATGTATTTTATACTGATGCACTAAGGTTATCTAAATGTCGATAACCCTAAACATTTGGTATATATGGTTTTGATTTAAACAATATATTGGATAATAAAAAATAATATAACATTATTATAGACCATTAATTTGATATTGGGCATCATTGTATAGATCTGATGGTTTATTGGGATCATATAGATTTTTGATGTCGCACTTGTATCATCAGTGAAGGTTATTGAATGTTCAACTAAGAAAATTTTCAAAAAACATGTAATTTACTGTTTATTAATGGTGAAATATTCCAATAGGGAGTTATATGTTTTAGTAGGGTTTTCTCAAATACCACTAAAAATAAATGAAATTAGTGCAGATGAAGGGATTATGAGCATGTTGGGATGATTCCCCTTCTTGTATCATGGCTATGTAATTTTTTGGAACAGTATTGACATATTTTGAGCCCAAATGGAGCATGAAGTGACACTATGATGTGGGGAGGTTAATAATTGTTCCCTATTATTATTGAGTTTTAGTTTCTTTTTGATTATTTAATCATAATCTCGATCCTCTACCTCGCTTAAGAGGAATAAATCTAATATTTTCTCTCAACGATCACATGTGCTTCTATAAAAGATAATACAAGATATATTTCAACTAATATATTTAACACATTTAGGTCTCAATGAGAAATATGAATCCTCGATATGATAAACTTGTGGTTGATTCCTATATTATCTTATAACAAAAATTGTAGTTATTACAAGTGCATTAAAATTATATCACAAGTGTTTAGAGGGTATTGTCAACTTTATAGTTATGGTCATATATATACTAGTATCCCCCATTCATAAATGGGTTTTTATACTATATCCATCAGTTCTTCAAAGGGAGTTTTTACAAAGGAACCATAAGTACTTCAATGATTCCATCCATCTACATTTTTAATAAGATGTAACTGTCTTCCCAAGGATTTCAACACATCAAGTTAAATTAGACATTATTACCAAATAAATATATCTTTAAAAAAAATATAATTTTCAATAAACTTCATTCTTATTGGTTGTATTATATCAACTCCCAATCAAAACAATTTATCATCTTTTTAGTTTTTATTTCCCCATGGTACCTTTTTTCTTCAATATGAAGCAGTTAGATGGGTTGGTTGTAATTTAAATCAATGAAAATGGATATATTAGATAATAAATAATTAAATATGTTACTATTTTTTACTTAATAACTTATTATAATGTGAGGATGTATTATACGGAAAAATTGGAAAATTTTATAACCCAAATAATAATAAGAAAATTCCTTCTTGGTCATAAAATATTCTTCTTTCCTTTATCTATAAAAAACAATCTTATATATTGATTTAAAGTGTAGAAAATTAAATTTTATTTCCATTGAATAATATAATTAGATATACTTAATTATGATAGCTAATAGGAGGATCTTATTCTTTAACATGTGTAAGTCTTATTCTTCATAGAGCACTTCAAAATTGTTATCCATGCGGCATGGTAAGGTCAGATATCCTTATTCTTGTTCATATACACTACAATATGTACATGGTCATGTCTTTCTAAACTCAATAGATCATCACATATCATTCCATTTTGATACGAGGAATATTCAATGATCTTAATTTCATTATATTTATACACTGAACACCTTATGCTCTTCCCGAAATGGACTACAAAAATTCTATGTTTCTGTTTTGATGAAATGATACAAATCAATATATTTAAGCTAGATCATCATTGATCAATCCCTTGGTATTTAATTAAGTGGAACCACCAACTCTCATATGAGGTTTTGGCTTATAGAATAATCCTTATAAAAATATTATATTAAAATGAAGTATCATAGTTTCATTCAAAGAATTTAATATCTTAGTTGTATATCAAAATTTGAACACCACATTAATTATTATTATTTTACATATCATAAGACAATAATTATTACATAATGTTATTTTTAATAGGATTATTCTTCAATTGTGAGTTCTGACTAACACACATGATATAACAATAAAATATAACACCATCACCCAATCTCAACCATACTCCCAAATACTGGAATATCTATCTACACATTTTTTTATTTTGTAGAGTACATTTCTTCACATTATCCCATGCATGATTCTCACCCATTTAAAATCAGATGAATTTATATTTTAATATATATTTCAATCTACTATATATTTGAGCCTGAATATGCTATATGATATTTAAAAGGATTCATCCTCAAATATCGGTTTTTACAAAATTATCTAATATTTCCACATCTTCATGTAATCAGCTAGTTTACAGCAACCATCTTTGTATATTAAGTTTTCTAGAAACAGCTAAAATACCCAAAATGAACATCAAATACATTTATTAAATGACAATGTTGAAATTAGCTATGTACAATCATATACATGATTCGCAATTAATTCTATAGAAATTTGGCTTTGTAACACAACTGGCAACATGGATCACTTTGATCGTAAGGTACATAACTAAAATTATTACATGGAAATAATATATTGCTCAATAAGAAATGTAGTTTCTGAAAATAATACATTTCTAAAATGTCTTCATGGATTAATTTTCACTACAAATCAGTTACATGGATGAATTGATTGTGTGAATCAACTATGAGGATTATCAAACTTCTAAACCTTACTCAAATAAATACCGAAGATCATTAGCTAATATTAATTCCTTCTTAAACTCCTAAACACTAATCAAATATGTTGTAGACGATAATACTTCAACCAAATACACATTCCATATATTATTCTTTAGGATCAACTCATCAATATTCATAAAAAACATGATTATTTTTCTTATCAGATGAGATCTTAATAATTCATAACAATACATCAAGAATTATTATCTTCCTTCTTCAATAAGAATCAAAATATTTTCATATTTTTATATCCATGATTAATTACTAATCATATTATATCTGATCAAACATTGTAATTTATTCTATATTATACATTGAAAAAATAAAACCATACACACATGTGATCTTGGATATCCCCCTTAGACTTTTTTTTCAGTACCGTATCCTAAAATAAAGTCACTGTCTCTTCACTCCCTTATCCAAAATAATTGAAAAGGATACATTTATACATATTTTAATGAGGATTAAGATACCAAAAACTCCATAAAAACGATCCATTAACTTGTTAAATCTATGTCTATTTTTGATAACTCAGTATTGAAAACTATAATTTTTTTAGCTACACATAAATGTTTTATATTTAATGATTCAACATGTGACAATATATCAATATTTTAATCCTTAAGAAATAAAAATAAATTTACCTTAAATAAATATATATTTTAAATTTAAATAAAAATATATGTTAGAAATACCATCTAAAAATATAATTTTCTCACACTTTATATGAAATTAAACATCAACCAAAATCCACACTTTTATACCTATATTTGATATTATTTTATAAATGGTATGAAATATAATTTTGCGTCCATCATTTTAAACATTTATAGAGATGAAAATAATATCCATATAATCATGTAAAAAATATCGATAGAATATCAAATAGGTTTGAACCCACTAAAGGGGTTAAATACCTAAATTTTATCTAGTGGATAGCTTAATTTGAAAGTATTCATAATGTTCATATTGATGATCCATTATTGTGAAAAATAATATTATTTTAATCAGCCCTCGAGTAATCATTTCAACTTCTGATCTTATATTTTCTCATTTGTTATAATCTTCTAAATGAACTTCACCTTCAATTTATAATAATTTAATAACAGAATTATTTCACAATAATGAAGGATTAATGTGGAAAACTTTTTAGATTTTCAATAACTTCAAAATGACTGAGTATTAACTATCAACCAAGAGAATCCTTTATTTATCGCTTAGAGGATTTTGATACTTTTCATGATCATGCCCCATTTAAATATATAATTAATTGATTTCATAGTTATCTTGGACTCTATAATTTTTTTCATCTCCATCTTTTGTAAATTAATTATCATCACATCTACCAATTGTGTCGTAAATTCCCCTGATTCATGTTTTTCTATCATTAATATAAATTTTTAAGAGGGTATTAGAGTCATATAATTAATTTCATTATATATAGACTATTAGAACCCTAAACAGGTTTTATTAAAACACAAGAGTTATCTTTCATTGAAAAACTTTTAAGGTAATTTGTGTTCCACATTATGTGGAACAACCTAATTCAATTTTTTCCTTCTCTCTATTTGGTACCTCATATTAAATTTTTAAATTTCATTAGAAAAAATCACATCATTTGATCTTATACATATTCATTCTTCTTAGAAATATTGTTATTTGTATATTCCCCATACATTCATCATTATTTTAGAGTTATTTTCCATAGGTAAAATATTGAATACTTAAATAAGAATGTGTTCAATCAATTGTATCTTTTTGTTTCATTCTATGATTGATTCAGTTCTTGATTTTATTTTTCTTCCATGAATTTTAATTAAAATGGATTTTTGATAGTGGTCCATGCTGTGACAAATATTTCCCATTTATAGTCATATTTTATTGTTTATAATTTCATTCATGGGACCCATATTCACAATCTTCTTTGAGAGGTGTTTTAGTTAATTTTAATTGGTGGAAATCCAAATATAACATTTTATCTCGTCCAGAATATTTTTCTTTTTTCTTCATCTTCTAATTATTTATAATTTACAGTCCTCTATTAATATTTGAATAGGAGTTAAACTTGTTTTTTTATACCAATACCCTTCTTCTATATGACCAACTATGTTGTAATACCTAAAGTAAAATTTAAGGCACTTGAAATAGTTTCATGTGTAAAAGTTATTTTTCTTTTGGGGAATCTGTATCAATATAGAAGGTTTTTTAATTTCATAACATATAATACAACTAAATATAGTAATTCAGCGTTCTTCATAAATTGAAATGTTGTTCCAACATGAAGCTACCCAATGTTGAGAATCACAGCATATCCAACAAAAGTTAAAAATTATTATTATTTTTCTTATAGAACCGAAATAACTATATTTAGTACCATATTATTTATAGATTTAGAGTTTCTTTATTAGAGAGAAATTTTGGGAGTTATTTATCTTGATATTTCAAGTATCCACCCTTATTGTTTTTATGGATTTATCATCATTTTTTTCCCACACGATCTTAGATTTGGTCATTGAACCTACCCTAGCAGATGATACTACATAAGATGCAAATGTTTTTTGGTTAGGAGTTACATTCATCCCTATGAATTTATAAAGTTGATAAAGATATGGTTTTAAGCTCTTCTAATAATTAATATGACATTATTTGTTGACATGAATCTCATAAATATATTTTACAATAAAATCCTATATTGGGGCATGACTATCTTCATATGTTTTGGTGGAAGTGTAACTACTAGAACTTTTTTTAATCATTGGAAATTACCTTATAATAATAATTTCATACAATATAATCACATAAAATCACATTAATAACATAATAAAAAATTTTAAAATGAATAATGGATAAAGGAATAGTTATTTCAAGGAGTAAAACACATTTTTACGCTGAAATAGTAATATGACAATAACAATAGTAATATGATCCTTATGAATAGTAAAATGCCTAATAGAATAATATCCTCATCCCTGAAAGTATAAAAAAAATTAAGAATCCTATAAATTAAATTATGATATAATTATATCATCGTATAAATAAATAAATGTTTTGAAAATTATTAATTCTGTTTTAGTATTTTTGAAAGATATAAATATATAATTAAAATTTTATAATTTATTTAATTATTTAAAAGAAAAACATATTTTCATAATATGTTTCTACAAATTAATATAAATTTTTATTCTGGTTATATGTTAGTTTTATGAGACAATGTTAATTTTTTTAAAGTGTTACAAAATCAGTTATAATTTTAAAATCTCAATTTTACAAGTAAATAATGATTTTATTTATAATTTAAATATCTCATATTTAGAAAACTATTTTCATAAAATGGAGTTAATTTTTTTAAATATAAACAATAAAAAATGGTTCAGGTGAATTTTTGGACTTTTTATCAAATACTTCAATTTTTTTGAATAGTAGAATACTATTATTTATGATTTAAGCTATATACATGAAATATGGATTCATAGATGATGTATGGTGGATGTAATCCTAGTATCTCAAACTCTAATTTTTTATTTTATTATTTATATTTATAATGATCATACTATTCATATTCTATAATAAAAATAGTTAACTATTTAGTTAAATAATGAGAAAACACCCCTCTCCTCCACTATAAATACCACCCCTCACCACCTCATCACCTCACACATTCCAATATTGGATTATTTCCCGAATAATCCTAATAATATTTCTAGGCCCCTCCCCCAAGTATAATATCTTTTAGAATCATCACAATACCAACAGTTTTTTCCTATATAGGTTTGTACGTAGGAGAAACTCAAGATGTAAATTCATCGTTCCTTTTCTTTTAATTTCATTTCAAGATATTTTCTTACTCTATCCTCACCTATACTCATCCAAATGGTATGATAACAATAGTAACTCACATATATGGTAATTTTATTAATCACATGGAATAATCCATAATCATACCCCTCTTCTCTTCATTTTATTCAAAAAGTGAAAACATCATACATGAGGTGTCAATTTATCACCTCCAAGGATGTCAAATTTTCATTTTCCATTAATGTCTAAAAGGCTTGTCATCAAAAAATATTGTCAGAAAAATTATGATATATGTATTAAAAACAATTTAATGTTTCTTAATAATTATATAAACATTATTTTAATCAATAAAATAAATCAAGTTCATTGTGAGTGAAACCCGCCCAAAATAATCCGATATACTATCACCAATATCTTATCAAATGATTTATCCTCACCCAAAAAACCAATTTACGTATATAACCAATCAAACTTTTGTATTTTCATTAATAAACTATAATTTAAATTTTTTTATTTCTATTTCTATTTTTAATTAACATCCACACTCTTATACAAGTTAATAGATCCTGAAATCTAAGAAAAGGAGCACTATCGATCGATGGATTTCAGCAATATAACTCCTAAAAATGGCCATAAATGATCTTAGAAAAGTTAAAATAAATCATTTAAATGTATAAATGGTTATGAACTAATTAATTAATGTATTTAATTTTAATATTCCAAACATGAATTTGAAGTGGTAAACTATTTGGGATTTACTGTAAGGGATTCTACCCAACCAACATTTTTCAATCAGGATACAGTTAGCTCTCTTTACAAAAATTTAATATGTCATTAATTTTTCATAATTATTATACATTATTTGTATCTAGATCATATCATTCCTCTTTGAAGGGATAATACATGTTTTATAAAGGTTCCCTTTTCAATTCATCATGATAAGAAAACCTCCTTAAAGGGAACTCTCTGATTTATTTCCTACTTCCACATGCACTCCATTATTGGTTCTGAGGCACCATTATTTTTTACAATAAAACAAATTATATAATTAAAAACTAATTTTTTTTATTTATGGTTTTATTAAATCAAATATTCATTTTCCTCTTTAAATTCGATTTAGTATTTTCCTCAATCCACACAAAAAAATTTTGTTCCTATATTTTCTTTGACACACCTTTTATATGTTTCTGCTTTAATTAGACATAAATTATCATTATCCAAGCCTATTTTCCATTTTTAATGACCAAATATATTTCTAATCCATTTATTCATGGAAGAATTTTTAAATGATCATTTTTTATGACTTTTGACATGATCATGACACCCATTTATTTCCTTGGGTTCCCCTTATATTTATTCTTTAAATGGAATGCATATTCATTAACATGTTATGATGGGTTCACCTAGATATCCCACAATTCATTGGGTAATGTTTAGTCTCATGAGATGTCATGTTGGAGTAGGGAGTGAACCTTACTCTTTTATGGTACATTGCCAACCATTTCTTAGAGGTTATCCTTGAATCGTTGTTAGTTTATGTTTTATGTTGTTTCCGCATTCCTACGATTCCATGATTTTTCATGTTATTTATCCTAATTTTTATTCATGTTACATGAATTTAACGTCTTCATGTCATGATTTCTAACCCATGTTCTATGTTTTATTCATATTCTCATTTCCTTACTCAGTTTTTTATATCATCCATTTTGTTCATGTATTCCCTAGGTCATCTTATGAAATTATAGGAGTTCAATGGATGTTAGTAGCTCGTTATAGAGATTAAATAATTTTTTTTCAAGATGTTTAATTATGTACCTAATCATTTGAAGACATTATACTTTACAATCCTAATCCTATCACTTTTGTTTAATTATTCTTAAAATGATGTAATGATATGTCTAACCGGTTACAGTCACAATAGTTTGTATCAGAGGAAACATTATGTAATTTTTTCGGATTAGGATTCGAAAACTCTAGAGAATTCCTTAGGGATAAGCCCAGGTATGAGAAAACATTCCAATGTTTTGTTAAGTACAGAGTTATATTTCGTTAAGAAAATATATCCACATCTGGATACTATAAGTGGGAATGGTTGTGGTATAAATATACATAGGAGTAATAATTTTCAATGTTATGAGGATATTGTTCATTGTTCCCTCATGGTGGAAAATGAGATTAGAGACTCTCAGTGGTCTTCTGGGCCTAGTGACAAAAATTGAAGAATGGAGTTTAATAAGGGTGATAAATCCAATGATGGAATTGAGACCCTATATTCAATGTGTCCAAAGTATGGGAAGAAACATCTTGGAAACGGATTTGAGGGAACCAAGATATACTTTAAATGTGGATGATATGTTTATATGGTTAGTAATTGATGAAGGGATATGAAAAATCCAACCAATAAAGAAGAAGGTTGGAAGGTTCATATAATCACATAGTCTGTGGTCTGGTATTTATACTTCAAGTAACATGGTAATTATGAAAACAATTTCCATAAGCTAATGGTTTTTAGAGGAAATCAGTAATAACAAGTTCTAATGCTGTGAGAAAGAGTATATGAGATCACTAACGATGAGGTGGAGCCTGAAAATGAAGTGGTGGTAAGTACACTCATTATTCATTCAAGAATATTAAATATACTATATGATTCCGGTTTTATGCATACTTTCATATATTTCATGTTTTTTTTAAATACTCAATCACCGACTAAAAATTTGGAGTTTTAGTTATCAATGAAAACTACAAATGGGAAAATTATGGAATCAAATGTTTATAAAATCTCTCCATTAAATTTTAGTGGAATAAACCAACCAGTAAATCTCGTCATACTCCTTTTTGGTAGAGTTTGATTATATATTAGGAATGGATTGAAAATATTTATATAAATCCAATATCAACTATTGGGATACTGAGGTCATTATTCTCATTCTGAAGAATCCGTCTTTTGAAATAATATTCAATGATGATGTTTTTTAGAAAATAAAATACATGTTTAAGACTATAATTTCCCAATTAAATATATAACACTCAATTCCCCTAAATGTGACATGACCTAAGAAAAATCCCCTCCCGTTTATGTTGGATTAAACATTCAATGAAATAATTCAATCCCCGTGTTTTTTTTTCATTTATAAAAAAATTATTGTTTTTTTATATATATATACATATATATTAGAATAAGTTTTTGTTTGGGTAATTCTAGGGAGGTAATATATTTAATAAAAATTGAATTTTGAATATCCTCTTTCCCACAACCAAATAAATATACGCCAAGCAGTTATCCAATACATGTATCAGATATCCTAATGAAACTCTATAAATCCATCACCCTTATAATTATTATAATTTCTTAACCTGTAAAACACTGTGATATATGTCAAAAGGATAAAACACCTAAAATTTGGTTTAACATAAAAATTCATTCATGGATTATCTGGGATTTTAAGGAGTATAAATATTAAGTTACGTAATAATGGTATTGAAGGGATTTAAAAAATATTCCTCTATAATATTAATAAACATCATGTAGTTATAAGAGTTTTTAATGAAAATAAATGAATGATATATATTCAAAATAAAGTCTAAAGATGTGCCAAGAATATAAGGTAATTTTTTAGTCGATGTAAAAATATTATAGATTAATTACCTGGATAGAAAAACTAATTTGGACTTTCCACTATAAGTATAAATATCATTATTTAGATAAACAAATGTAAATTAATGATGATTAAACTTAGTGAAATAAAAAAAATTATTACTAAGTTGAGTAATAAGTTTCAATAAAAATATAACGATCCTAAAAATGGAGTGTATTTTTAATATTATTTATGAGTATTCATTTATTCTTATAATAGTTTGAAAACCCCCATAAAATAAATCTAAAAATAACCATAAAAACATATTACTTTTTATCATAATTTTATAAAATAATAGGTTAAAAAAATTTACAATATAAGTATGACATGACCTACACACCATAGTTTGTCAATTCACTCCCACCATGTAACAACACAAATAGAACCATTTATCATTACCAAATTATTTTTGATGCACTTTTTTCAATATGTTTATATGTTTTTTATAGATATTTATGATGGAGAAGTTAAGGAATTTCATGAAAAAGGTAAAAATGAATTTTAAAATAAGGTGAAAATGAGTATTTAAAATTGTTTTAAAATGTTCTTCTAGAAGGGGTTTCTATAAGGACTTCTCATAAATTTTTTGAAGTCGCATTAAGTTCAATAATACATGTATTCGTTATTAATGGGATAAATGGAACAACACCTAAGGGAACTCATAATAGTCTTAATTGATGATGTATATCACTTTAGATTCCACCAAAGTGCCCAGGTATTCCCAAGTGCAATATTTTCCAAATCAAAACCTCAAGACCATGCTTTGAAATGAAATTTATAAATCCATTTCAAAATTATTTCAAAATACCACTTCATTAATAAAAAAAATAGAAAATCCAAATTTTCACAAAACACAATATTAATAGACATAGAAATCAATCAATCAAAAATTCCATAATATTTATAATAAATTTATCATGAATAAGAAATCATGTTTCATCCAACATAGGATAGAGACAAAACCACCCACCTACAATATGGGACACACATTTCTACAAATGGATCGAGGACCCCCATAATGAATTTATAAAAACAAATGGAGTCTCTACCAATTATTTACACACTATAGAATTTAATTCACTAAAAACCATGGTCAAAAGATATTTTAGGTAATACTAACCTAAGATAAATTAAAACCACAGCACTATGACCTGCAATGGACTGAACCTCGAAAGAAGATCATACAAGATATCTAGAAAGGATCGGTAATAACGTCACTATAGTATAAAAGGTTCTAAAACCTTGTGAATTGAGACATCTATGACCCATGAAAATGAAAAAGTAGAAAGATAACATACCCATAGAGATGAAAACCATCCACCATGAATATTAATAACAAATCAAAATGATTAAAATCTAATGGAGGTCCCCAAAATTGAATAGGAGAGATCCTAGGTTTTGAATGATAAGCATGCATGTAGAATGAAAATAAAATCACATAAGAAGCGTGGTTAAAACAGCTAGACATGAAAAATTCATGACATGAACCCCTTTCATGGGATGAATTTCATGACATATAATATATAATAAAAAATTATTTCATTATATTAAAAATAAAATTGATCAACCTTTTTAGAATGTGAACTTGTTTAAGAACATGTAAAATTTTACACTCTGAATAATTTCACCACATATTTATCGAAATTGATTATTTTCATGTAATTAGTTCATGAAGATATATTTTATAGTAGGTATTTTAGAGACTAAAATCTATATAAATAATCTTGAACCAATTTTGAATCCATCTAAACATAAGGGTTACCCTCAAAATTCATTATTAAATTAATACTAGGACTCCGTTAATTAAAATAATCGTACATTCTTGAACATTATGTCATTTTCCCCAAAAAATTACCTCCATACACAAAGGATCCAAAAAATGTAGTAAAATAAAAAAGGGAACAAAAAAGAGAGATTAAAAATACTTGACAGTTGGAAAATTGATGTGACAAAATATCCACTATAAAAATTTCCCCCTTATGAAGTCATGTTAAAGAATTGATCTCTATAAATATGTGAGGACACTAATTTCACTCCCAAGTATCATGATAAACTAGTATACTTATCTATAATAGTATGACTAACTTTATATACTTACCATGCAGGAAATTCACATGGGAGTCATCGATCATTAATTGCTTATCTATAGTAAAAGCATCTAGATCTAAATCATTATTATCCTATAAAATAACATTAGAGACATCAGGATGATATTTCATGATATAAGATATATAAAAAACATCATACAACCCTTAAACTAAACCAGAAATTACAACTAATAAGAAACATGGCCAAGATTCTCAGTAACCTCAAATGGTATAACATATCTCAGATCCAACTTCCCATGTTTTCTAAACAAGGGATGACATGACTGAAGAGATAAGTTCAAGAAAAACCAATCATCATTAGAAAACTCTAATTGTTGATATCAAAAATCGTGATATGATTTCTATCAAGTATTAGTTCTAACGTAACCATTAACTATATCCATATCATTTATGACATCTCCTGAACAAGACTTGGACCAACCAAATTGTGATTTTCAACCTCTTCCCAACAATGGGTTGATCTATACGATTGACCATACCAATCATCAAATGGATCCATTTTGATTGATGGATGATAATTGATTATATAAAAAAATCAACAACTCCGATATAGCTATCTCATGATCCCCCAAATATCCAAGATGATGTTATAGAGAAAATCCTTTTGGATATGAATACCATAATCTATATAACCTCTTTTATGTAGATGATTAGGAATATTCAAAATAAATTGGGTCCCCATCACCACTTTGACAAACCTCCATTATCGTAATGTAAACCAAGTGTCCCTATGTAATATTTTGGATGTGAAAAACCCAAGAATCATCATGACATGTAGCGTGTAAATATTACCCATATCTTAAACATTAGTGGTGTCCCTGATCAAAATGAAATGAGCCAATTTTGGCAACCGATTAATCACCAACCAGATCAAAGTATTCCCTTATAGAATCCATATAAATTCATCATCAAATTACATGGATACCTAATCATGTTTACCAACCATCACTAGAATATACATGAGAAAACCAGAAAGTTTCACGTACTTTTACTCTATCTGTTGGAATCTGAAACAATGGGACACATAATTTCCAATGTCATGCTTCATACATGGCCACCAAAATCACTATTTAATGTTATTATACACATTCATAGTTCACAGGTAACCAAACCAAAATTAATATTATTTTGGAATAAAATAGAACTCCTCATAGATGTCGGGATGAAAATAAAATCTCCAAAATGGAGAATTCCAACTAAAGGGAGAGACCGTCAAGAAGTAGACCCCAAAATTGAAAGGGTTTCTTGAATTTCAATAACATTTTCACCCTACTACCGAACCAATAAAATAGAATCAATGAGTGATGATGAAAATGAACACATGCCATATCCTTGCCTCCAATATCCAATGAGCGTTGTGATTCAATTGATTGAAGATACCCATATAGACATTACTTCTGAAAATTAGTTTAACTCTATTATTTTAAAAGCCTTTTTCAATGGGAAAATCATAAGTACATATTTGCAACAGCCCCATCGAAAAAACATTAAAAAATATAATACAATTGTATATTAATAACTTTTAATAAAATAATATTACTAATAAAAAAATAATATTACTAATAATAAAATAATATTAAAAATAATAATAATAACAAAATAAGATTATTAAAATTACAAAAATAAAATAATAATAATAATACTATTAATAAAATATTGATATTAATAACAATAATATAATAATAAAAATAATTAATAAGCATAGTAATAAAAATAATAATATAATAAAAAACATAATATATTTAAAACCTCAACAATCACAAAAATATAAAAAAATAACAGTAATACCAAAATAAAAATAATTAAAAAATACTATTAAATAATACTTTAAAAAAATAAATAATAACATTAGTAAAATAATAAAAAAATATATGAATAATAAACTAATAAAATAAAATGAAAATAAAAAAACACAATATTCAGAACTATATAAAAAACGTAGTATGTAGAAATCAAAATATATAATATTATAGAAAAAATTACATTCAAATGATTTAAAAAAAAATTTAAATACATCATTAGGGGGTCTTCTAGAGGAGCAAGTGGAGCTAGAGGGGTTGGTTGAGAAAACTCCATCCCAAAATAAGGATCCAGAAGTCATACATACAAAATCATCTACATGTGATGTTGTAACTACCATCAATGATTCCTCACATAACATTGTTTCTGCTATCGATGGTGCTCTTCCTGCTCCCTATGCATACTTCATTTAAACTCACCATAAAATCGTAGCTACTTCTAATAATGTTTATTAGATGATGATGACTCTCGACAAGCTTCATGCTGAAATCGCAACAATCCCATAATAAATCTTAGGCGTCAATCGAGTGCTGATACCAACAACATATCGTTTCATGATGGCATATTGGGTCTCCTGCATCAATGGTACATCATCAAATTGGTGGGTACTCGTATGATCCTTGGTCTTTACCTGACTCTCGGTCTACATCTGAGACATCGCAACCTCATAAGACTCTTCAATTTCAATTTAATATTAAAATAGTAAAAATATTATTTATAGTTGTTTTTAAAACTCAAAATGAAATTAAAATGACAAAAATATAACGTTGAAGTTAACCTATAATCCCTCTAGTGATAGGATCATTGTACATCCTACTATAAACATAGAACATCATAATATTAGGTTTTTGGACTGCCTATATGAATATAAAATAAATGGTTTACATTCAAATTTATATAAATTAATCAATAAAATTAAATATCATATGTTCTATATGAATACTTAATGTAGGACTACTGGCTGGATGAGTCACCTCCTGTCTCCCAAGATTCTTTTGACCTACGGATTATCTTCTGTGAAAATGACCTTTTATTTAATGTGAACGTAATCCATCCAAAACCTGATATGAAATGTAATCGAGTTATTGTGTGAGATAAGACTCATAAAACTCTTCCAATCCAACTTTCATCATTTCTGTCCTTATCAAATTATGAAAAAATTAATAAGAACCCTCATACATAAAACACTCCCATGATTCTTAGATAGCGTCACACATGCTCATATCGATGGGATGCCATAAAACCAAGAAATAATTAATAATATAAAGTAATTAAATAAATAAATTTATAAATAAATATTATTTATTTACATACCATCCAATGATCAAATATTTGGTGCTTAACATCAATGGGGATCTAATCCCATGTGACCCATCCTCTAGAAAATTAATTGTGCAATAGAGTTCTTTGATATCAAACAGTTACATGAGAAAAGATATAAAAAATGAAAAAATAATCAAACTAGTATATAAATAAATTAATGATAATTAATAAAATTTAACTAAAATACATCTGTTAAAAAACCTCTTCATGCATGGATTGACGCCAAGATGTGGACATCACATGGGGATATGGTCAGAAATAATCAATAATTTAAAACCGCACCACCTCCAAGTCCTCAGTGAACCTCCAACAAACTGAGGGACAGATTATCCAAAATCCTACCCATATTTAGGGAGACCAACCTATCATAACTCACGAAGTAGATTTGGGTCAATCTAAAACATGAAATTACCAATGTTATAAAATATTTCAAAACAACTATTATATATAGATTTATAATATATATGATTCTCCAAGTATTTAACTATGTCAATCTTCATCTTCATCATAATATTCATATCTAATAGTGTCAATATCTTTATATTCATCCTCAGCATCATCGATTTCCATATGAGTTATGTTTCACCATATTTTGTTATTTAAAACTCATTTGTTACATTATTAACATCATCGTCAACATCAACCATTAAATGTGGTGTTTCATCATCGATATTCATGTATTTCATGAAAAAATACGGATTTGAAGTAGTCTCTAATATATTTTCAATTCTTTTCATTTCATAAAAACTGCATTTGGTTTAAAGAAATTGATTTTTCCTAAGAATTAAATTTTATTATGCTCCACAAATCACCCAACTCTCTTAAAGTAGTACATTAATTTTCATAATAAATTTGTTGTTCCTAATGAGCTTATAATAATAGTTTATTTACTACAAGAAGTCTTTTATATTTAATATCTATGATTTAATGGCTTAGATGAACAAAAAAGCCTCCCTCAGTATCCAACCACTAACATTTAAACATAATTATATAATTTTGTCTCCAATAACACAGTTTAATAATTTTATCTAGTATTCCAAAAAAGTCAACTAAAATTTCTCTATGATTGTATCCTCTCAAGAAAAAAACTATTAATTTTTTTAATTCCCCACATGCATGTGTATGAAATTGAAACCATTCACCACATATGCATTATAATATTTAACCATTTTGGATGGTGGGTTACTCAACACACACAATCGATTACCAATTTTATCAATATGTTGAGATACATAAATATATGTAAAAAAATAATAAGTATAATAATTAATTAATATATTATATATGTTAAAACATAAATAATTTATGTTAAAAAGTTTTAAAACTAGAAGGAAAATATATTTGGCTGACGTTATTCAAGAGAAGTTGTGGTAATTTGTGGAAGCTATTTATTGATATGATTATCATATAAACTATTTATAAAATAATAATAATTTTTTTGTAAAAAATATTATAGAATAAGTGATAGGAGAACTCTACGTACAAATGGTTTCATTTCTTCATAGTTGATACGAACACATGTATGAGCTCTATGATGTTCACCATCTAAAAGATATCATTAATGACCTCTACTAAAGACATGTTATAGATGAATAAAAATGAATAATTGATTAATCATTTCACCATCAACATTTACCTCATTATGTACCATGTGGTAGTGTTTGGAGGTAAATTTAGATTTAAATAATAAGAGTATAAAAAATAAATTTCCTCATACAAATAAGCTTCTATATTTGATCCTTCAACTGATACTTTTTTATGTAATTTTTTTATTCAATTTTTATATGAATCTCTTGAATGGGTACATCCATTGGAACTATACTAGACCTCTAAATTATTTTCATGATGAAAAAATAATAACAAATTTTTCTATTGAGTCAATGAAATTTGGAAAGAATATTTTTTTCCAGTTTACATAATATTAAAAAATCTTCTTTCATTATGCTTAGTTCATCGTAGTCTATTTTTACTGCAGAATTCTCTCATAAAAATATATGATATGTCTCTTAGTGTAAGTCAAATCATATAATTCAACAAGATTTTGATTGAAATTGGCATATGTATTTCCATTATAACCTGATAGTCATGACTTTATAATCCAGTAATATGACCATTTTTGACAAATATGCCCATATTGAAAACATTACCATCTAGGAGTCTTAAATATATAATCCACTAGCAAAATAATAATCCATTTTCCATTGAACGTGTATTATAATCTTTTGGATTCATCTACCTATATTATCTATCATTTTAAATAATTCCAAGTTCTGATTGCCAACAAATTTGGGTAAGATCTAATCATTTATTTAAATTATATTTGGTCTTACATGGTGTATTTGAAACTTTATAGAATATATTATCCAAACATTTCTTCTCAATATGCCTAAAATTCAACAAGTGATGGACCAAAAAATCAGACCAATATGGAAGATTCCAAAAAATGATCCATTTTTTCCAACTGTGTTTTTTCCTAAAGAAATTAATTTTTGTTGGTTTATAGTTTTTCTGAATGTAATCAATGGTAATGAAGAGAAAAATGATTTCAACTCTTTTTATGAGATCAATTTTGGAGATCCATCTTTTTCAAATTTTTCTTTTCTGAAATGATATTTTCCACCTAAAATGAATGATCAGTTGAAGGAATATGTGATGACATTCCAAAAAATAATGTTTTCTTCCATTGATGAGCTTACAAGAATTTCTATCTCCAATTTTGAAATGACATGATTTTGGACGATGTGTACTCAAGTAGGTAACATTACATATGCTAGGAAGTCACAAATTGTATACATCAAAGTAGTTTTTAGTAGAAAATTTTCTTTTGCAATAACATTATATGTACTAACTCCATTACTCCACAGTGAATTTAACTCATCAATCAATGGTTTCAAATAACAGTTGATATTCAATTTTGTATTTACTAGAACTTATAAGGTCATGAAGTTATATGGATCCTACATTAACATTCATATTGAAAAATTATACGCAGTTATAAATACATGCCAACATTAATGCTGACTACCGTAAGAACTAAATGGATATAAACATTTTGTAGAAAGACCCAATCAGACACTTTGGGATTTTGAAATAAAAGGTATTTGTACTTGGTCAAAATGATTCCATGAATTACCATCAAAGAGATGATTTAATATTTTTCCAGTTTAAATATTTATTTTTCAAAAGGACATCAACTTCACTATGCTCTAAGAACTAAATAAATGCTTCAATGTAGTTGTCAGTGGGAAATTCCTCAATTGTTTGATATGATTCAATCCAAACACCCCTATTTGAGCCTCTTTAAACCTATATTTTCCACATCTGGAATATCTATCCAATGACTAATTTTTACAATAATATAATATGCAATCATTTTAACATGCATGAATCTTCTAAAAACCAAGAACCAAATTATGACTCAGGAACTCATAGAAAATTGAAGGTGATACATTTCCTTCAGGTATAGTGTTTCAACCAAAGAAAATATCTAATCAAAATAGTTATTTTACATTCCATTATCTAATTTAATAGACCATAATTTTGAAATTTCATCAATTTTTATTTATCTTGTAACCATAATATAAATAATTCTCAATAGACCTCAATAACTCATAAAATTGAGATGCATCCAAATCATAAGATAAATCAAATATCATCCTATGTTTTAATTTGTAAAAAAGGAAGACATCCAAAATAATCTTCTAAATTTTGAAACTGTTATGGATTCAGAATAAAATTAGTAGAGTCTTCTTTCAATCTGTGATCACTATGTTGATACCAAAAAAACAAAATCTATTTGAAAACCAAAATGAAATAGTTAACTCCTAACATTTTCAATTGCGTGAAACATCCTCAGACCACATTTTTTTACATGGACACTAATCTGTCCATTTTAAAACAAATTCTTGTTTTGATGATGTGAATGATAAGAAAATTTCATAAACCTCAATATATAAAAGAATTATACAAGAACAGTTTGGGTTCCAATGTTGATATATCCATTGGATATTATATAATAATGACTATTATCGACTTCCTTATTCCATACTTCTCTAAAAAGTATATAATAATTAATTTATTATGAATATTTTGATATATGAAAAACAAGATTCAGAAAAAGAAACAAAATTTTCATTTATTCCTAATTATAGCTAATTACCACTATTTGTTACTAATTATCTATAATTACCACTATTTATTAATATTTATTACTATTTACAACAAATTATTGCTAATTATTGCTAATTACTAGTAATTTATCATAATTACCGTTAATTACTTCTTATTACTTGTAAATTATTTTAATAATTATTATTACTAATTTTTACTAATTTTTACATATTACCATTAATTAATATAATTTATTACAATTTATTATTAATTATTACTAATTACTCTTAATTAATACTAATTACTGCTAATTATTTTTAATTACTACTAATTACTTATAATTAATGCTAATTAGTTTTTATGACTACTTAATACTATTTATTATTATTATTTAGTATTTATTACTATTTAATACTAATTATTCTCAATTATTTCTATTTATTAAAACTTATTACTATTTATAACTATTTATACCAATATATTAATATTTATGACTATTTTTTACTAATTTTACCCAATTATTACTAATTATTACCAATTCTACGTATTTATTACTAATTAATACCTATTATACATTTTTATTACAAGTTGTTAATAATTAAACCTATCTCTTACTAATTATACCTATTTGTTACTATTTATTACTAATTATTACTAATTATACTTATTTATCACTAATTTTTACAAATTATATCTATTTATATGTAATTGTTCATATTTAACACTAATTATTACAAATTATACCTATTTATCAATAATTATTACTAATTATACATGTTATTAAAATTTTTTATTCATTATATCAAATTATTATTAATTATACCAATAAAATTTCTTATTATTCCAAATTATTATGAATTATAAATATTTATTAACAATTATACCACTTTATTACTAATTATTACTAATCATACCTAATTATTACATATTATACCGATTTATTACTTATTATATCTATTTATTTTTAATTATTACTAATTATATATAATTATTACTAATTATTACTAATAATTACTAATTGATACTAATTATACCTATTTACCTATTCATTACTAATTATTACAAATTATTACTAGTTATACCTATTTATTACTAATTATTATTAATTATACTTATTTATACCAATTTATTACTATTTATTACTTTTTACTACTAATTATTAATTATTGATACTAATTATTACTAATTATTACTAATTATTCCTATTTATTACTAATAATAAAAAATGCAACCTATTTAATAGTAATTATTACTAATTATAGGTATTTATGAGAATTATTTACTATTTTTTACTAATTATTACTTATCACACCCCTTTATTACTCAATATTACTAATTACTCTTAATTATTACTAATCGTTACAAAATATTAGTAATTATACATATTTATTTCTAGTTATATCTATTTATTATTAATTATTTCTAAGTTTACTAATTATTACTTATTAGAGATAATTAATATTTATTAATACAAATTATTTCTATTTATTACTAATTGTTACTAATTATTACTAATTATAACTATTTTTTACAAATTAAAGCTAATTAATACTAATTATACCTATTTATTTATATTTATTACTAATTACTACTAATTATTACTAATTATACCAATTTATTACTAATTATTACAAATTACTTCTAATTATTAATATTTTTACTAATTATACCTATTTATTACTAATTATTACAAATAATACTGATTTATTAATACTTATTACTATTTTCACTAATTATTACTAATTATTAATAATTATACCTATTTACTAATAATTAATACTAACCATAACTATTTATTAATAATTAGTACTAATTATAACTTTTTGTTTTTATTTATTTTTTTAGTACATAATTATTACTTATTTTTATTAGTTACTACCAAATTATTACTAAATATTACAAATTAACACCTAATTGATACTAATTATTACTAATTATAACAATTTATTAAAAATTATTATAAATTATTATTAATTATTTCTAAATATTACTTAGTAATCCAAATTATTCCAAATTATTCTTAATTGTTACTAATTATTACAATTTATTTATTTTTGATACAAATGAAACAACATAATAGTAAAAATAAATAATTCAAAATAAAACTATCTAATTCTAATTTAATTTAATTTTTTATAATTAACTATAATTATTTGTAACATAAAAATAAGAAAATAAACTGAAAAATAAAAGAAATATTTAAATATCTTAAAACATGACCTTTTTTACACTACAAGGATTAAAAAATCGCTCTGATTTGAAATTTTAAACTTTGGAAGAAATATATATTTCAATATGAGATTTCAATGAGAGAGAGAGAGGAGTTGAGAGAGATGTGAATGAAAAATATGGATGGGAGTATACAAAGGTTTGATTATTTGGGATGGGTTATGGCACAAATATTAACCCCTGTTGATTATGTGGATGCATTTATATACGAATTTGTGACAGGACCCGTCACAAATACCCACATGCCAACATAGCATTTGTGGTGGGTCCAATCGCAAATGCTAAACCCCTATTCATTAGGGGGTGGAAGTTAAAAATGGTATTCGCGACGGGACCCATCCCAAATTGCAAAACCACTAAAGGGTTATTTGCGATGGGACCTTCCATAAACACGAAAACCTGTCAAAGGATATTTGTGATGGGATACCATCTTCCAGTCACAAATAACTAACTATTTGTGACGTGAAGAGGTTCTCACCAGAAATAGTACCTCTAGAAGAACAATTTGTAATGAGACTCTATCCCCTCGCAAATTACGGGTTCTTCCAGAGTGTTCACTACTCTATAAATTCTAAAATATCTTATAATGGTTCACTGTAGTTATTAAAATCTATAAAGACAATTCCCTTCCCTAGGGTGAAGGAATTGTTGGATTCCCAGTTCTTAAGGAATTCCACCCACAATCTAAATATGATATTCAAGTCTTTCTGAGAAAATATATAGATAAATCTCTAATGATCATAAAATACAATGAATATACCCCCAAAAAGATAGTTCCATCATCACTTAAGTGTGACCATTACCACAGTGAGCTCTAAATCATGAGAGGGGTAATTCCTTTCCGGTGGATGAAGCTGACAAGAAACATAATCCACATCATGATCATCAATCGAAATGATGAAACCAATTCCAAAACCAAAATAATTAAATTACCCCACATTACCATTACATGGAATTTTTAACATTAGAATATGTTTCAATGACTGAAGATATTTTAACCCATCCAAATATGTTTGAAAATTTTCATCCCATATGAATTTCAATCCTTTACACATAATATTGTTGAAAGGAAACACCACCAATGATAAATCCTTGGAACCCATTGATAGTATCCAGAAAGACAAAGGGATATTTAAAAACCATAGATGTTTCATGGATACACTAATGAAAATATATCCCATGACTTCTCAAGATAAACTGATAAGGTATGCTAAGAAATCATGTTCCCTGAGAACGTCGATTTTGGGATCCAGAAAATACATATTCAATTTATTCAATACTAATGGTGACCCAAAAATATTTCCAAAACCGTACTCCAATGGGGCTATTTCTAATGCCCAAATCCAAAATATAGAAAAATATCATCCAAAATGACTACTAATAATGTTTTGGAATATTTATCGAATATATGGTTCATGAAATCCCTAAAAACATTCAGAAAAAAATTCATAACCAATGGAATCACAAGATATTCACAATGGCCATACATTCTCTTTAATGTCAATATCAATATAAAATACTCTTGAACTCTGATATAATGATAACCCAAATGAAGATATATCATATACAAATATTTCCCATATTAAGTGGTAAAAAATCATCCATACCTGGGGAAGGATTCTTATTTTTGAATGTCAACTGATTCAAATTCTGATAGTTTATTCACAATTAGAGAAGTGAATCATTCTTCAGAGAAAAGAGCTCATGGGTTGTCCAAAATAAAAGCACTAGGGAATACAAAACCTCTGGCCATTAGAAAATCAAATAGATTCATTATCAGTTTTCCCTATATTGGTTCCATATGATATAAGTGTATTGAAACTAGATGTATAACATGCATCAAATCAATCATTAAATCCACATCCCTCATTGGTTAAAGACTTCTAAAGGTATTCCAAGAAAATTCAAGAATTAACCAAGAAACAGAGGGGAGATCTACAATAGCTGAACTGCCATTGGGATCAACTCTAATAGTAGATGAAAAACTACCGAGATCTAGTTGTGAAGGTCCTACATGACCCTACCATACAACCCACTCCCTCGAAAACACCTGAGATCGCCCATCACTATTGAAGAACAAAATGTGCCGGTGAAAACAATGAATATATGTGTGGTGAGAGTTAAGAAAATACCTTACATTATTGTTGTAATACATATCTTGATTCAAAATGAGGAAATCCCAGACTAATAATGCATAATACATTGATAGAGAACAAGAATGAAAATAAAACTCTAACTATTTCCTATTAACATGAGGAATCTCTAACTCTATAAAAAAGGACATGTGTTTTGTGGTAATTTTATGAATATCAATAAAATGATTGTAAATAAATTAGTGGGAGGATTCAGTATCAAATATATAAATCTATAAAAAAATATTCAAAAGGATTGTACCACTCACAGTTATTGATCCCTTATCAATCCTGATAAGAAACTCATCTACTATGTGAATGTGTTTCACTCATAAGACATGTGGCTAGGTCCATGTTGTCTGTGAAGCATTTGAATGCACCATAATATCCATTAAAGTTGATGATACCTACCCATTATGAGGCATTTATATTTCCTAACATGATCAATTAATATGGTTGTACAATCCAAATCCATTACAAATATTATGAGGCACATGACAAGAACATTTTGTGTGTATGGAAATTCTGCATTGATAACATGTCAGGGGAACACTAATAACTAAAACAGTTGGTACATATGAATTTTGTTGGTGAAAACTAAATCAAGAACCCCTGGGATTATAATTATACTTCCTCTTCCATCTTTATATAACACTAAGACTGCAACTAGGTGGAAGAGAAGGTGAATAATGACTAACCTTACCTACCATATCCATATCATCAACAATAGAACTACCTAAAATCTTTACATAAGTAAAAATAATTAAATCTAAATACATTTGATCTAATCTCTAGTTGAAAACTGATCAGGAACTTCTCATACTTCTATAAATCAATATTTAAAACCCCCTAGAAAAAATTACTAGCCTTTTAAACCAATTTCTGTAAGCTAACATTGGATTCTCTATATGTGTTATGTTTAGGAACTCTATAACCATCATCATTATCTGAGTCACTGGATTGAACTCATAGAATAAGGGTCTTGAGACCATTTATGTCCTTGATGATATTTCTATCTTCCTTTACCATGGAATCCAACTGTCTCTTTCTTATATCCTCAATTTTGTACAGCGTGCACTTCACCATGACATTTTTAGGATTTTTAGGAAGTTGATGACATGATCAATCTTTTAAATCCACATCTCTTCCTAGTGAGATTTATCTGTACTTATTATGGATGGTTGGTTTTGATGTTATAACTTCTCATGATCATTACTTTCCACCTACTGAAATTAGATTTACCTCATAAACTAAATTCTATTCTTGTCGTGGATTTTGGTCTATGGTGTGAACTTCTCACATGATAGACATTAATATTTTTTTTCGGATGTCTAATCTGTTGAAAATAATATAGTAAACCCACATTATGAACCCATGGAAGGTGTATAAATTGAATACCACTATACACTGAAAATATAAAAAGAGATTAAAAAATTAAAAAAATATTAGTTTATGAAAAAAAACTATAAGCTAAAACTGAGATTAAGATCAACAACTCAACATAATAGACACAAATCCCAATATGTGGTGGTATATTTTATCTCATCATGGTAGGGGATGGGAAAAAATGTCAACAAAACCTACCCCTAATGTCCTAAAAATGCAATCTATAATGAACTAAATTTCTAAATCTGAGCAGAAACCTCGCTTAAATACCGAACTATAATTAAAAAATCAAGATAGCCACACCAATGTATACCCAACCAAACCCATCACTTTCTTGAGGGGTGTTCCATGTCCCCATGTACTTGAAATAAGAAAATGGGAATCAATAATACCCATCATGAAATATTTATCCCATCATAATGATGTGTGTATGGACTATATATATATACATAGATGGATAAATTAGTAGAATAGAAACCAAAGAAATAAATAGTATAAAAAAAGAAACAACAGATTCAATTCAACCCAAATGTGGTTAAAAAACCGAAAGGTATGAGTATAACAATAAAACCAAATACCAAAATGTGAAAGAACAACTTCATGTAATTACTTGTGAATGAATCAAAATCTCACCACTAGATACCCAACTCAGATTACAGAAACCTCACAACCTCTCAATGATGCATTTCCTTTCTCTGCATTGAATGACATAAAAAGGATTATGATCCACTAAAGTGGTGTTTAGGGTATGAGATAATAATCTACGTAGGATACAACCTAGGATTTACCTAATATACCCTTATACGACAATAAAAGCAAGAACAACTTTAATGAAAATAAGTAATGGTAATTAGTTAAATAGTCTATATTTCAAAGGAATTGTAAAAAAATCCCTTGATTCCATATTTTCAAATGATATAGGTAAACAAATTTCAATTAATATCACATATATAAAATATTTTAATATCATATATAAAGTTTCATATGACATCTAAAAAAGTACAAAAAAACTGAAGGTAATATCATGACAAAGATCACTACATTTCATGCTATCCATAACACTCTTACCCAGACATAGAAAATTAAATGCATAAATTTTTATATACATTCATAGAATATCTATAGGATATGAACACTTCAATAAGTTAACCTCACAATAGGTCTAACAAGTCCAAGGAACAACATGGATCTAGAGAGAGGGAAAATTCCCTATGTGAACCCCAATATAGTATCAACAAATGGGGCTGATCACTACACCTTCCAAAAAATATCAATGGCTTTCTATGAGCTACATTTTCCAAATGATCTTATCAGGACATTATTTTGAAAATCCATTCATAAATCCATTTCACAATGCTTTGAAAATTACCTATATTTTATTAAAATAAGGGGGAAACCAATTTTTCTCAAAACCCCATTTGCACACACAAAAACCAATCAATATATAATGAAATTTTATTTATAACATATTTAATCAATACCTGATCAATAAAGGGTCAACCCTAAAATTCTAGATAATGAGCATCCTACCTCAAACATGGGTCACACAAACCCACAACTAGATCAATAACTACAGTATAAAACATAGAACAAAAAAAAAGAGGATCTACAAACTATTCCCTCACCTTATAATTGTATTAAAAATGAAAAAGGTCTATTGAGTGGTTTGTTCACAAATATCTCAGAGACATTTCAACCACTTCACTGCAAATGAAAATTTACCTACCCCAAAAATAATTTCACATAGTTGATATAGAATGGATTAGTATGAACATATAGCAAAGATCAATAGACCTAAAAATGTTGTTTAATTGAGCTATTGTGTCCAATGAAAATAGAGAAGTATAAATTTCACATACCCAACGAGATAAAACACATCAACTTGGAAAATTAATCTCCAAATAAAATAAACTATAGGGATAGGATGTCAGGAAAATCATTGTGGGGATATCCTAGATTTTGACATATAATACTACACATTGAATAAAAATATATTAATACATTCATCATGGTTAAAACTATTGGACTCAAACAACTCATGATGTGACTACTATCATGACATGGGTTTCTGATATACCAGATATTTTGATTAATGAGTCTCATTAGATTAAAAAATATACTGATATTCCTTTTCAAAATGGGAACCAATTTTAGGGATTTTAAACTTTTCACACACTAAACCATTTCACGACATCTACCTTGAAATATATTCACATAGAGTGTGTATTTCATGATGTAAAAGTGTCCAGTATGTATTTTGAGTCTATATTATATACAAAAAATCCTAAACCATCTCTAAGTTATTATAAACCAAAGACGAACCCTTGAATTCCATTAATACATTTATACATAGAATCTATTAATTAAAAGGAAAATACACCCCAAAAATTTAGTTCATATTACAAAAAAACATCCAAATATGAAGGATATTTAATGAACCTAAACAAAAAAAGGGAAATAGAAATTGGATTTATGAATACTTCTAATATTTTAATGATATGCTACAATATTTTTATAATCTATGAAGTTGAAATTTAGGTTTTTTCGAGAAGATAAATTGTTAGTTTGTTTATGAAAAAAAAATGAATATGAAATATGATTTTATAAAGGGGAAATGTAGAATTATTTTTACAATATAAATTAAAAATCAAATATTGTGTTAATAATTTGATTTTATCTAGGGAATAAAAACATTTATTCTAACTAAAGATGTTTTTGGAAGAAAAATGATTACTTCTCTTGAAGGGGTGTTTGTCTTTTTTTTGGAATAATTTTTTTAGTTTAATTAATGGTGTTCTAGAAAGAAAATATTATTTTATAAGAGAAGGATAATATATATGAATAATATATGAAGAGATAAAGGATATCTATAATATGATTTAGAATGTTATTTTCAAGATAAGTAGAAGAAGTGGGATTCTAGATGTTGTGTCCCAAACCACTGAAGGTTTTCAAAAAAAAGGCAAGATGATGCTAAGTTATTCAGTCCTCATAATAAAATCACAATGTCAATATTTTAATAGAAATCCAATATTACTTTGAGTATCTTTGTGTAGAATGAATAGTATTAGGAGTTTGAGGATAATGTTAAAAATATGTTGAACGACATGTTGACAGTAAATTGCTATGCATCAGACAATGTCCACGGGAAGCACAAGATTCATGTCAGGAAATTTTGATGTATTAAAGGACTGTTACTCTTTATTTTAGGAAATTTATAACAAAAATATTTATATTAAATGAGAATAAAACTTTCTATAATAATTGAATAAGGAACATATATTATTATAATTTTTAAAATTATAATGATGCTGATGTGTTGTTTCAATAAAAATTCCTGAAACAGAGGTTGATATTCTCACATTGTATTGTAGCAGGATGAAATGATTTTGTTTCTATTAAATCCTTGGATATTTTATATGGTATTTATAAAATAATTTAAATGTGATAAAATATTTATGTTTGGATATTTTTGAAGATTCATTTATTGTTTTCTAAATGATATACACTTATAATTAAAATTAAAAAATGGGTATTAATTGATATTTTTATTAAATTTGTGAATAGTAGTGTAAAATAAATATATTAAAGTGTATATTTAAATTTAGAAGATTTCTATTATTAAGGAATTTTATATTGAGTTATTATGGGGAAAAGAGTTAAATAAATGGAGTTTTAAACTTACTATAATTAGAGTTATATTTTAATGAATATGAATAAAAATTGTTTTGAATAAGAAAAACCAAAAGAAAAACATTTTGATTGAAAAAGTTCCTAAAAACATGTTTGGGATGATTAAGAATTTATAAAATCCAAAATAAAATATTAAAGGATGTTTCAAGAGCAATAGATCTTTCCTAGAATCCAATGGAGATCATGAAGAAGTTGTGAATAAGATTATGGGATCCAAAATACATATTTATGAATAAAATATAAAGAAAAATATCTTTTATGTTTGATGGACTCTAAGAATGTTCTTATGGATATGGTGTATAACTAGAATCTTGTGGCTTGTAATTTGTGTGTATAACCAATATCTAATTGAATTTTCATTTGGGTTGTACAAATAATATTTCAAGAAATATTTTGGTGTAGAAAAAATCACGAAATATTATATTTTAGGTTTATAATTAATTACTATTTACGTTAGTAGAGAATCCCTATTTTATGTATCACCTAGATAGTAAGAAAGAAGATTTAATGTAGAACCTTATGAATAATTATGTTCTTGTTATGTGCATTGATTTAAATATTAGGAATGGATGAGATTTTAAATAATAGGGGATTAAGGGCCTAACTAGCCCTAGAGTATGAAGTTTATGAGTTGGAGAAACTTCATAAAAATAGGAGATATCACGGATTCAACCCCCTCACATGTTAGTGATCATACATGGCATGAAAATATCAACATGTATCAACGGTAAAGTTCTTCAATTGATCCACATTGTGAGGATGGATAAATTTAATCTATAGATTGATATTTTGGCGCATAATTATATTATAATGTAATTTTTCACATAAAATTTATTCAAATGTAATGTGTCTCCAAACATACAAGCAAACATCGAACAAACATGAGATTTTAAGAGGAGGAAAACATTAGTTTTAATGAAACTGGAAAATGATGAGAAGGAATTTTATGAAAAGAGAATGATATAAAATAATGAGGAATTTTTTTAGTTACGTGATTTAGATGATGATAATGGTGATTATGAATTCGAAATATTATTTCCCATATCTCAATAAGCTTTAAAAAATATTATATATATGGGAAAGAAAATAATCACCAGAGTGATGGGATTATGATGATCTTGAGTACTTTTCATTGGAATTTAGGAAGAAAAAAAACGAATATATAACAAATTTAGGAAAATTGATTGTATGGAAATAGAAAATAGAAAATAATAATGAGAATAATTATAGTTCTATGAAAAGGAATTTAACAATCCATAATGAGAGAATCACTCTCTCATCTAGTATCTCTTCCGATAATGAGATATTTTGTTCTGATGTAATTTTTTTTGAAACATCATATAGTGAGGATGATTCATAAATTAAAAACAATGTAGATTGAAAATTGAAACCTAATTCAGAATAATACATTAAGGATGTTAATAACTCATAAAATATTATTTAAATTTATCAAAGGATAAAATAATGATATTGATCGAAAATATGATTTCAATAAAAAATGAAGATAGATATCCTAATAAAATTAATTCTCTCACATATATTGTCCTGGAGATGCTTTTTTTAAATTATGATGACGGGAAACATTCTATGAAAGAATAATAATTGGGAAAGGTTCAATCTAGTTTCTTTGTTTCTAAATAATTCTTAAAGATACTACATGAGGATTTTTAAAAAGAAATTTATGTTAATATCAATTAACCCAGAACATCCAGAGAAACCTACTTTTATAAAGTGATTGAAACAAAATCATTTTTTATAACATTTCAAAAGTTTTATAAGATTTATTTTCACTTTCAAGTATTTTGAAGGATTTATGGATGGATAATTAATATTTTCATATAGAAATAATAATAACACTTGGAAATAAAAGTATAATTTTGTATAATTCTCAAAATTAATCATAATGGTATTATAAATAATTTAAATGTAATTTCAAAAAAAAGTATTAAGAGAGTAATAATTATTTAATAAACATAATTGAAGTAAAAACATAAATATTCTTATTATAGAAAAAAATTAAATTGGAAATGATGGTGTTTTGGATCATTTATCCACAATGAAAATAACTATTAGTTCAATATGTCATTACTAGGGATGATATGAGGACCAAGGGATAGATTGTCTAAGAAAATAAGGAATTATTTAAAGAAAAATCTATCTTGGAACAAATATATACCTAATATTCCCCCAAAAAAATTATATTTTGACAAATTTTTTTTAAAGGATTGGATTTATTGTTCATATAGGTATAAATTTCATGACTATTCATCAAGTGGAATTATCTTATGATTTAGAAGGGAATTTTTTTGAAGACAGAATTGATAAATTTGTGGGATATTAATTTTGAAATGACTTACTGTCAGTTTTGTAAGAAAGATAGGCCTAGAAATTTCATAAAAAAATTAAGAAAAAAAATATTTATATTATCACGTAGTATAAGAACAAAATATGTGAAAATATAACATTGAAACCGTTTATATGAATACTAGTTTTTTTTACTTTGGAAAGAAATAATTTCCATCCTTGAGAAGAAATTCTCATCCTAAATAATGAATATAATACAAAAAGTGGTTTTTTTATTCCCCATTATTTTATGTTTTTTAATATAAATAACAGAAATTAATGAATATGATTATGGTTATCATTGGTTGGATTGTAAGAATCATTATTCCACAAGGAGTTTTCCATTCTACCCTGATAAAGAAGGGTTTAGTGTATCTAGTGATTTGATGTTTATATAAATAAAAGGATGTCGAAGAGTCATTATCACATGGAACAAAACAATCAGGAACTTAAACATGAGGCATTCCAATCACACTGTCATTTATTTTTCTTCAATTTAGTAGTTAATGGATGATACTTTGTTGATGAGATATGAGAAAAATGTGAATTAATTTTTCTTACGTGTGGAATGTATAATGTGTTTATTGGAGTATTTTAATGATTAGGAATTTCATAGATGAATTTATTTACCTGTAATCCCCAAATAGAGGATTAAGAGTTATTGAGAATGGTTTCACAGTTGAGTAAGTTTATAGATAATAGAAAGTTCATTGGTTGTATCTATTTTTCTTTCTACACCTGTGTTCCTATATATACCTAGAGTTAATTAACTGAATGTTATTTTCAATGAACCATGTGATATAATAATTAATTTTAAACAAGGATGAAAGTGAAGGTGATGATATGTTAATATGAATCTTGAGAATAACCATATGTTTACATTTTTAATTCATTTTCATTAAGAGGAAATTGAAATTATCATAGATATTATGTTTGAAAATGTGTAGTGATATTGAAAATAACTAAAATGGGGGATTTGGATCTATTTTTGTAATGAATTTTTTGAAAGACTTCACAGAAATTTTATGAAGTTACATTATGTTTTACGATACTATTTTTATCATACAATGATGAAAAACCACTTTGATAGATGAACCAAAATAGATTCATTTTGAGATTGATATTTTACAATCATTTATGTATAAATTTATGTTTCTCGAAGAAGAAAAGTTGTCTTTTTTTGGATGTAAAATATGATAAGATGAAATATGATTTTATGGAAGGATAAATTTGTATGTAATTTTAGACATTAAACTAACAAGTAAATAAAAACAGATGAAAATGAAACTTTCTAGTGGCAAAATATTGTGTGAATTGGATGAAATTTTTTGAAGATGAAATGTGATTTCTTTGAAAGGAGTGTCTATGTGTTTCTAGATGAGATTTTTTGTGTTTAATAAATACAGTTCTATAAGTATTATTTATAAGTTCACAATAAATATATTTTATAAAAATAATGTTTTAAGTGACATTATGTTCGTAGAAGAATGTTTGTAAGGTGTTGTACTAGAGGATTTGATTAAGTGAGATTCTAAAATGAGTGTCCCATGTTACTAATGTATTTCTAGGAATATCGTTTGTGATACAAACATATTAATTCAATAGAAGAAAATATCATTGGAAAATGACCGACAAGGATCCAATATAATGTTGCATCCATATAAGAATAAATAATAACATCAAAAGATACAGGATAATGTTAATAAGAATCATTAATCCTTGAATGATATAAATGAAGGGGGGTCAGATAGAGACTAATAAAAGCACATGAGTTATACTTTTGGGTGATAAACCCTTTAATTTATGTAGATGTTTGTGTTGAAGAAAACTGTAGAACTCAAATTTTCATATTTAGTGAGAAGAACATGTTCTAAAATATTTATAGAAGGTCTTTACATTGGTTTAAATTTAGACACTTGGATCATGATGAGGTGTTAATTAAACATTCAACATTAGTGATAGAATGATTGTGATTCTAGATAATATTTCATGAGAGATAAAAAAGATAAATCAATTCTAAATTATAATATTTTTTAGATGTAATTCATCTAAGAATTTAAATATGAGAAAATCCTTGAATTTCGATATTTTTGAAGAATCATTGAACATATTTAAATTGAAATTCACATTTTCAAGAAATTTTAAGATATTAATTCACTATGTTTTTTTTTTGAAATGTTAATCTTAGAAAGTTTTTCATTCATATTTAGAGAAATTTACACTGAAATCATTGAAATATCAATTCTTAATAAAATTTATATTGAGTGCTATTGAAAAAACATGCTGAATAAAGTGAATTTACATCTTAAATTTATCATATGTACATTTGGGTTGAATATGTTCTGAATAACAAGAAGCATAATGTTATAAAAAGTGAAATAGTAGGGAAAAAATTCAGAATAATATGTTCTATGAAACTACAGAAAGTAGAAAAGTGGGAATATTAAGATCATATAAAACCCAATGGAAGTGTTAAGACCACTATATCTTTCATGAAACCTTCTTATGGTCTTGAATATGTTTTAACCAAGGTAAGGTGAACCAATATTATTTTGTGTAAGATTATATGATGAATATAATCTTTATATGTTAGATACACTATTAGAATAATCTTGGGGATGATGTGTATAACCGGCTGTTGAAGGACTATGGTTGGAATGATTAGTAAATCACTAAACGAAATCTACAATTACGCTGAATAACCAGTTGCTAATGAAATTATGGGATCTATAGCCAGTTTAAGAATGATTATAGTTGGGGTGTACAACGAATTAATGTTTAAGTTAGTGGATAATTCATATTGGGGTTTATAACCAACATGGAAGGGAGTATGACTTTATATTGAACCTTTTAAATCCTTGTGTTCTTATTTTGACATTGGATTTGAATATGAGGTAAGGAAATTTTTTTAAATAAATTATGGACAACAATATAAATATCAACAAAGGATGATGTTACTTAATGGGATATAATTGATGAAAATAAATTATATCATTGATTTACTCATCTACCTTTCAGTGTTCCTACTACACATGTGAACTTCTCCATGCAATAGTTACATATTTTCTAAAAACAAGACAACACACTCGCAATTCAGTGACCTTTAGGTCATATTTTGATAAAATTAGGACACATTAATATAAGTAAAAAAATAAAAATCAAATATATTTGAATCTATTCTGAATATTTTTCTTCATAAAAAAATATCCCATCGACAATGAGGAGAAGCTTATTAAACCCTTTAGAAACTATTCAAAAATACATGAAGTTAAAATAAATACTAGTAAGGAGTTAACAATGAGGAGAAGCTAATTTGACCTTCAAATACAAGAAAACTAAGTAAGATAAATCACTTTCATATGAGGATACATTGAACTCATATAAAAAGGGAAAATTATTTTTATCTTAAATTAAAAATAGCTGTAAAATAAATTGAATTATAATACGAGCATATGGTAAAAATATTTTCAAGAAGGTGGATAATAGATTAATCATGAATATTTCTTGGTGCCTTATATTCATATCACCTAGGATTTCTCATAATAACCCATAATGAAATAATCTATCAGGTTAATCCTAATATAATTCTTTTGGAGAAAAAATCATTACTTAATGATTTTGGGGGTACATACATGGTCCACTCATCATTATATATAATTTATAGAAACCATACCTGAATAAAACCAATAAACCAATTCATTTTGTAATGTAAAAGATCCGAATACCACTCAACTGGTGCCTCGTACCTGATTGGCCATATGGCCTCAAGAACATCTCCCCAAATGCCAGAGCCTGCCGACTAGCAGTGAGGGCCTAGTGTGTGATAGTGGGGAAATAATGACCTCATTGAAAGAGTGTAACACATCGGAATAAATAATAATTCAAATTTAGATATAGCGAATAACATATGACTGAATTAAACATCAAAAGACAAATATTATAAGTAACCAAGCATCATTCCACACAAAAGACGATGCAATATGTCATGTGTTCTAACTAAATATACAAATCTAGTACACTGTAGTAATAAAACATTTATGTCTCAAAATCACAAAACAAACAAAAATAGATTAGGATGCATCACAAGCTTCAATTTGGCTCCATGATCTCCAACTCCTAAGTAGCACATCATGTACCTATAGGAGGGAAAATTCCCTGATCAACACCTGCAATCAAATAATTTTTTGGTCCCAAAATCATGACCCAAATAGCGTGTTAGACTAAATCCCAGTAGGCAGCCACCCAAGGCCTATGAAAATCAGTTAGTGGATATATATAAAATTCATTGTATAATAAAGAAACCAGTAAACCATAAGGTACACAAAAGTGTGCATAATTGATATCTTTAAAGACAGTTTAACTATGTACAAGTGAAGACTGAATAAAATCTTGTTCGTTGACTTGGTAGATGAATCAATAGTCAATCTATTTCAATATTCAATTTCATTGGATTATATTACAGTCTCGTGGCTCGCCCATTGCTTGCTACCTATTTTTGGAATTTAATAACATTAGAAATTCCATTTCAAAATCAACTCATGTGAATTGAACAATCACGTGGATTTAACATAATAAACTCACATGGGAACATTTTATATAATAACCAACACATTTAAGTTAAACAATTACATGTCCAAACAATGATATCTTACTTGGGAAAAACATTTAACAAGACTATTATTCAATTTAATCATTTACAAGGCCTAACATAATAAGCGTCTGATGTGGTAAATTCATTTAATGAACAATTCCTTTTTAACAACATAATAATGGGAATTCATGTCAATCCTCATATGAATTATCATCAAAACGATCATCCAAGGGGAACACACCCATGGGGTGGCCCAAAATCAGGGTTCAAAACCCTAAACATGCTTTCAAATCGTCTGATTAATTACCTAATCATCAATAGGATATAACAGGGTTCATTATACAATCAAGAAACATCTTAAAAGTGGGTGTGTGGCACTCCATCATATAAAAACAATTTTCTAGTCAATGAATATAACAAGAACACCTACCTCATACTCTTACAACTCTCCTCATCTATTGTCAGGCTTTGATTTGACCTAGAATGGAGTAGATCTTCAAAATGAGAAAAAAAACTCCACCTTTGATAACTTTACTGAGACATGAAATCACAAAGAATATCTCAAGAGTGATTGAGAGATTTAAAATTGGGTTGTAATGCATCTGATGGCAATCAAGACATATTTTCGGCGGGCAATCAGGATAAAAAATGACCTCTCAGTGTGGATCTTTGTTGAATGGGATGATCCCTCTATCTGTTTTATGGAAAATTGGGATACTACTCGATCTAACAGAAAATAATGGTACATGTCATATACTTGAAACTACATTCCATTTCCTTACAAGTTCAATACATACCATGACATGGTCGTGTAATGGGATTACATAGCATGTATCCATTCATACTTGGTGTGTACCAATAAGTACTAGCCTTTTATTCCCCAGTCACATCCTATAATAGAGCTTTCAGTAGCCATTTACCACCTTTGTCCCATTTTATTAAGTACAAACTGGAAAGGGAAGATCTATACCTCTTGGAAAGAACCAGGTTCTTACAAACCTACCCCTTTAAAGAAATTTATCCCCAAATTTCCCTTCCAAGGGTGGTGAAGGAACATTAGAGAACAATTCCTGCCATTGCGATAAAAAAATGACCTCCCTCTCATAGGACACATCCTGCAGAAGGTTGTGCTACCATTTCACCCTTACGAAAGGAATATATTTTCCATAAAGAACCTTTGTGCAATAATCCACAATATGAATGGGATTCTACTAAAAGGACTCATCATCCAACAACTCCACTACCTCAGGCTAAAAGATGTGATATGATACCAAAAAGTAACATCACAACTGAGCAACATGAAAGACGTCATGTATAGATCTCTACGGTTGTGATAACTACAATATATAAGCAACTTGCCTGAACCTATCTATAATCTCAACCAAAATGATGTATCTCGGTGAATGTATAACCTATCTTTTGATCCTCTTGTGTCCCAACCTTGGTGCGACATGTTGGAAAACACTATCCCCAACCTCAAACTCCAATGGTAATCTACATTGATCATCATATGATTTCTGATGAAACTGTACAATATCCATCCTCTTTAGAATCCACTAAACATGCTCAGTGGTCTCCTAGACAAGATACGTTCCTAGCATTGTTGTCCCTCTTACCTCTATAAAACACAATGGTGATCAGAATGTCCTACCATAAAAAGCCTCATGTGGTGTGATATGAATAGTATCCTGAATTCTATTGTTGTAGGCGAACTCAAAAAGGGGTATTTGTGACTCCCAAGAGCCCCCAATATCTATGATGCTTTCCTGAAGTATATCCTCCATTACCTGAATCATGCACTCTAACTAGACATTTGTCCAGTGGGGTAAGATATTCTCATAAGCACCTGTGTACCAAAATCCATCTATATCCCTTTAAAAAAATGAGAAGTAAATTGGGTGACCCTATCTAAAATGATAAAAAGTGGTAAGTCGTGCAGTTGTACAATCTCACTATTGTACAACCTCCCAAGCTCATCAACACTGATGGTTTCCTTGAGTGGAAGGAAATGTGAAACCTTCTTAAGCATGTCAACCACAACCTATACTACATCATTACCTCAGGAAGACCTTGCTAGACCCATCATGAAATCCATCATAATGTCATTACATTTCCTCTCAGGAATAGGTTGACGCTGCAAAAGTCCTACTTGCCTTTGGAATTCCACCTTCTCCTATTTAAAGGTGGAACATCTTGTGTTAAAACTAACAATATATCATTTCATACCTAGCCACTGGTATAGACGATATAATCCCTATTGATCTGGGATACATCAGGATACTCCTCACGAACTAAATCATGACAATCCCACATCATTTCATCGTGTATGTCTGCCGAAAACCATACACGAACCTGTAATCATTGAAAACCACCCTCATCAATGGTACAACCACGAGGGTGGTCCTCACTTGACATACTCACCCATAGAACGATTCCTTTATAACCTTATAGTTCCCTCATCTTCACGTTGTCCAGTAATGTATATGTAACAACTAAGGATTCAAGGACATTATATCCCAAAATGTCGTGCACCTCCAAGTGAATCACAATGAAAATTTCAATAAGCTTCCACTCTATATTGTAATGCTACGCTTCATACATCTATGTCCTACTACTCAATGTATCAACCACTACATTTCTTTTTCCACGTGTGTAATAAATCTCACAATCAAAATACTAAAGGTATTCCACCCATCTTCGCTACGTCATATTTTGATTATGCAGAGTACTGATGTACATGATAATATTTTGGTCTGTGTACACCACAAAACACACCCCAAATATGTAATTTATCCAAGAATGTATTGCATGAACAACTATGGATAACTTGACATTGTGCATTGGGTAGTTCCTCTCATGTGGCCTCAACTACCAAGACTCGTACTAAATGACTCGATCTCATGGCATAATCACTACACCATACCCAATACCAGATGTGTCATAGTACAAAATATAACTACATCCCATATTTAGAAAAATCATTGTGTTGGTGATAATGATAATCTCCATTTCATCTACTGAATGTCTGTCTAACAATAACCTAACCATACGTACTTCACACACTTCTTTGTCAGGCCTTTCATTGCTGCTTCTACGATTGAGAATTCCTATATAAAATTCTTATTGTAACCATCCAACCGTATAAAACGTTTCCCCTCAAATAAATTATTGGGATTCTCTGTAGTAACTACTGCTCTCACCTTTTCTAAGACCATAGAAACTCTATTCTCTAAGCTGATGTGAACCTAGAAGATAATTTGATCCATCCAGAAATGGAAATTTTTGATCTTATCATAAAACTAATGCTCTCCCAATGTACTCAAAATGATCTCAAGATGAGTGGCATGGTAATTTTGATTATGAGAATAAACCATGATATCATCCATGAAAACTAAAAAGAATGAATCAAGATAAGGATGGAAGACTCAGTTTATCATTTCATTAATGTCTGTAGAAGTGTTCGTAAGACCGATGGGCTTGACCAAATACTAATACAGAACATACCTACACTAAATGGTAGGATGTGTTATGTATGATGATATTACATGAACTTGATGATAACCGATCTCAAATAAATCTTAATCAATACCTGAGATCATTAGAGTTGATCGAAGAGATCATCTATTCACTGTAGAGGATACCAGTTCTTAACTGTCAACTAGTTCAATTTATGATAATCCATGAAAAGCATGAGGGGACCGTCTGACTTTTTCCCAAAAAGTATTGTTGAACCCTAAGGATAATTACTGGCATAGATGAAACCATCATCTTTAAAATCATATGGCTGCCTCTGAAGCACTTGTAAATCCATAGTATCCATCCTATAAAGAGGAATGGATTCCAACGTAGCTCTTCATACTATCTTTATAGTGAACTCTACCTATCTTATAAGAGTTAAACCTGAAAATATGTCTACGAATAAATCCATGAAATGTTCATCCACTGGAAGAAAATCCATTTGATTTGTACCCAGGTGATCTAGATATAAACTAACAATCTATGTTGTCATCCCACTCAAACCTGGATGGTCGGGTCCATCTCTGCTCACCAAGACATCCCATTCACCATTGTGTAGAAACCATCTGCCCTCTAGTGACATAAAACACACCCTACAAAGATAGAAATTGAAAAATTCTTGAAAGGATACTAACTAGTCCATTATGAGAATGACATTAAAGCATGTCATCTCTATGAAATTGATATCCCAAAGAATGTGACACCCACCAATTTGAATGGGGAACTCCTCGCATTATCTGACACCTACCGTTCAAATCTATAATTGAATATGAAATTTTAAAACATCATAAGAAATAAATGTTTTTTATCCCCAGTCTCTCAATTACATGAAGAGATATTTGACTATGTGAAGCCCATGTATCAAAGAGTGTAGAATCTAAAACGGAGGAGTCTAGAATAGTAGGTCTAATAGTAGAAGGTCTGAGATCCTGCTAATGTTAGGTCTGTCACACTGCATAAGTCTGACTTGTACTGTGGCCCTGAGACACTTCCTGGCCACCCTTAGCTGACCCACCATACAGTCACTAAGATCTTGGGTCTGGCTACCAACTTCATGAACACCACCTCGGCCAGATCAGGAAAATGAATTCCAGTTCCATGACTGGTGAGAAGTTGATGGCCATGTTCCAGAACGTGGAGTTGGAGAAAACCTTCTCTCACTAGATGTTGGTGGATCCGTCCTATAGAAACACTGTAAATAGAAAATAATACTTCATGCTAGACACACATATTAGGAACTGAGATTGAGTGTTCCCAATTCTCATAAACTAGAAGTACCTCACCTGGCTACCCGATAATACATTACAAGTACTTGATTCACCACAAGTATGCTCCAGACGATGCTTCCTGCTACCAATAGAAACAGTACCAAATCGTGGTACCGTACCACCCTAGATTGCACCTCTAGATTTCCCCTGATACTGATTGGTAATTAGTTCCTGGTTCACTATAGGAGATATGGTAGTCAGTTGGTATATATTCACCTAGAAGCATATATTGTACCTAAAACCATCCTCAAATCACCTTACCATTGACAGGTCATCACCCATCATAATGGGTTCTAAGAAGTAGAGCTCAGTAAAGTGTAAATAATAATCCATAACTGATAGAGTTACCTACTCCAAAATGCATAAACTCACGTGTTTGTCGGCCCAACAACATCTCAAGATCGATGTAGTCATTGAAGACTATCTAAAAATCATCCCTTGCCATGTCCTGCTGACACACATTCAATGTGGTAACATCCCACCACCTATTGGTCAAATCACACATCTTATATGTCACAATATTTACCATCCTATTATAAGGAATCTCAAGATGCTCAATGATCGATAACATGGGCATTATCCATGACTCTATAGGTTGTAGCCCTCTTTACCTAGAAAACGTTAGAGGATGATGCTTCTGGAACGCTCATATTAATTCTCCCACAGACATGCTAGGATATGGTGCTCCATGAAAGGTTTGATTGAGCCACATAAATCCTTCATAGAACTGTGAATCAGTACCTGCATCTGCTATAATAGCTGGTTCTATAGCTGGAATGGTTAGTGTTTCCACTGTTATCCCATATCCTACGTCCTCTAGGGTATAATCATCTTCACTCTCCTGGTGAACAACTTGTGGTCATTATAGTGGAATGACATTGCATGTTCAAGAACACACATCAGTTCATGATCATCTAGGTTTGTAGTTCAAAAGTTCAAGAACTAAACATGTGAATAAAATCCCCAATGTTTGGAAAAAAGTAGTACACGGCATGTAGAACCCTTACACGGCTTGTACACCTAATCTCTCTCATGGGAGTGTTCCTACGCCTGCATTGGCATGTAAATGTCATGGGTACATACTGTGTAAGACTGACACATGGCATATAGTTATGTTTCTCCTTCTAGCCATGTACTTTTACATTTCTTGGGCCACACAATGTCTGCCTATGTCAAACTACATGGGGTGTACCTAACACACAAGGCATGTTCTGCACAAAACCCAATGTATCGTGTTCTCTCTCACATGGCCAGACACACAGTCATCTACCACACTACGTGTACTTAGAGTACACAATGTATACATAAAATGTTCCTTTCTTCCCAAATTGAAGAACACATGGAATGTATTCATGGACCTACACGTCATGTTGTCTTGGTTTTCAGACAGTAGGGGTCAGAAACTTCCCAGGAACCCCTATATCTAAAAATTAATCAAAACGTGTGCCAAATTATAATCTGTGGGTGCCCAAAATCAATGATAATCAAAGCATGGAATCTAAATTTAGCACATAACAACACAATCTATATAACATTTTAGAAAAATGATCCGCCAATTATCTGTCCAAGAGGGACAATAAACCATAGGGATCAATGCTTGGTGTCCATCCAAATAAAGACCAATCACATACCAATACACCTATCAGAACAATAGGCATATATATCATGTTTCTATCAAATAAATAAATAAATATCTAGTATGGAATCTATCACAAAAACCATAAATCATTAATCTTCATATGATAACATAGAAATAATTCATGTAATATGATTTATAACAAGTGCCAATATGATGCATAAGAACGTATACCCTCATCTCATCGGGTTGCAACATAATAGAACCCACAATGATATCAATTCTAACAGATGACATATGAGTGTGTCACCCAACAGTGAAATAACACCAACTGTAATAGCACAAAATTCGAAAGCACCAATCAATTTGAGGCAATATGGATTTTACCTATACCTGGGGTAGCTACTCCCTGGGACAAGGAGTTTAAAAATTCTATTTAATTTATATTTTAACCAAATTGTATTGAAAAACAAGAAAGAAGTTGTTTTATACCACATTATAATGTACTGGATCTGGATTCCACTAAACAGGGGCCTCGAACACAGTTAGCCTCATGGTTTCAGGCATATATCCCCAAATGACAGAGGCTGCCGACTAGCAGCGAGGGCCTATAATGTGATAGTGGGGAAATTAGCCCTCATTGACAGAGTGTAACATAGCGGAATAAATAATAATACCAATGAGGAAACAAAAAACAATGTACAACTGAAATAAATAGTGAATGATAGTATTATAAGTATCCATAAATTATTCCAAACAAAATATGATTCATCATGTCACATGTTCTAAGAAAAAATCATAAAAATACACTGTAGTAATAAAAAATATACATCTCAAAACAAAAATAAAATAAACAAAATGAGACTATGACACAACACAAGCCTCAGCTTTAACCCATACTCTCCTAGTCCTAAGCAGCACATCAAATACTTATAGTAGGGTGTTTTCCATGCTCAACACATGCAATCATATAATATGTTTGGGGCCAAAAGCACGACCCCAATAGGGTGTGGGACTAAATACTAGTAGAAAACCACCCAATGATAGTTCCAATCATTCAGTGGATATATATAACAACTAATGTACAATAGTGAAATCAGTAAACCTGAAGGTACTCAAAAGTATGAATAAAAGATGTCTCTGAAGATAATGTATCCTAATACAAGTGAAGACCAAATCCAAGCATGTGATTTGTCTTGAAAGACATGTCAGTATTCATTCTCTTTAATTATAAAATATCATTGGATTATATAAAAGTCTTGAGGTTTGTTATAGTCCCAACGACACCCAGTATAAATGTAACTATCGACTCTTGATATAATAATCACTTAGCCATTTTTTAATAGAGCCATGTCAGGGTACACCTCAATAAGTCCTATGATTCCTCAGTATTTTAAACCAGACACAATGATCCATACCACCATATATGTGCCTCAGTCACAGAATTTACATAATTTACCTCTTGAGTTCTTCCATTCTATTTTATCCGGGAATATGTTTCACCCACGTTTTAAAAGGTGAAATTAGTCTAATGAGCCTCACATAGTATTCTAATCAAGATTTTGGCTCTCCCATTACCATTTACCTTTTTTATCATTTACATCAATTAAACATTCCATTTTAAATGCAACACATGTGAATTGAACTATCACATGGCTTTAACATAATCATCTCACGTGGGCACAATTTACATAATAACCATCTCATATAAATTAAACTATTACATGGTGGAACAAGGATAACTCCCATGGGAAAAACATATAAGAAGACAATTATTAAATTTAAATATTTACAAGGCCTATCATAACATGTATCTCACATTGGAAATTCTTCGAATGAGAAATAAATTTTTAACAACCCCAGAATGGGAATTCATATCATGCCTCACAGTCATTCTTAGCCAAACGATCGTTTAAGGGAATAAAACCCATGGGGTCTCCCTAAATCAAGGTTCACAACCATACACATGATTTCAAATAATCTAATTGATTACCTCATCATCAATAGGAAATAATAGGGTTCATTATTACATCCATAGACACCCAAAAAGTGGTTGTGTGACACTCTGATATTTAAAAACAACATTACAATAAATGAAAGGAATAAAACTACCTACCTCATACTCACACAACTCTCCTCGTCTAGTTTCGATCATAGATTCACCCTGGAATATAGTAAATAAACTAAAAGAGAAATCATGCTGAATATTTTAAAACTCAATCGAGAGACAAAATCTTGGAGAATAGATCCCGGCGATTCAATAGCATACCAATTTAGTTCCAATGCATCAATCAAAGATCACAATGGAGTTCATACGCATAATTGGTTGGAAAAATGACCTATCGGCATGGCTTTTCATCAAATAGGTTGAGACCTCTACGTATCTAAATAAATGTGAGGCTACTTGTAGATTTTACAAAAATAAGTTCAAATCGTGTACTTGAAACCACATGCCTTGTCCATAAAATGTATGGACATACCATTACATAGCCATGTACTGGGATTCAATTATTTTTAGCCCATTATACATGGTGTGTACCTATATGTAAACAATGCATAGTCTGCAGTCATGTCATGTAATAGAACTACAACCTACCCTAGACCTCTTTACGTCCATTTTATTAAGTATAAAATAAAAATAAAGGGTTAATACATCATGGGAAGAACCAAGTTCATACATATTTCAACATAATGATCGATGTTATCCCCGATGAATGAGATGAAACAGATTAAAAAAATTCAACATTGAGTGGAAAATGAAAGAGAATAAAATCGATAACTAATGGATAATTGAAATGTTATTTATATGATATATTTACAATATTATTAATTTTTTATAGGATAGTAGAAAAATATAAATATCAATAAGATATGAATAAAATATGTCCAAATGATATCATATAAGATAATCAAAAAATGAAAGTGAATTCATATTAATGAAATACCAGAAACCACCCATTAATATTTTATAAAATCCCATTAAAATTTCAATAATATGTGAATATATATGTAATGTAATATGAGTACTTTAAAGTATAAGATAAAAAAATATTCTAATGGAACGTATAAATTTTTTTAAAATAAATAATCTACAAGAAAAACAATATATATGTTTTGATAATTTAACAAAAAACATTGAAAATTTATTTCAAGAGAGAAAAATATATAAATATAGAATTTTTAATGAATACTAGATACATTCTATTGAATATATTAAAATTAATATAGATAAATTCCATTGAAAGATCATAAAATGGGATATAAGAATTGATCAAAAAATAGAATGTAAAAATGAATATCAATTCCCAATAAAATAAAACGAAATTAAATATAAAAAATTAAAAGGATAGAATATAGATCATCATTGAAGAATACAATCAATAGTGATATATTATATGTCAATGATGAATTTTTTTTCATGAATCCCCATAACATAACTCTAGTCTTGTTTAACTGTTTTCTAAATTCTTATGTAATAAAAAAATAGTTATTAGAAATATATTTAACAATGTTATTCATATTTATTTAATTTATTATGATTCACATTAATTCATTAATAAAGTATTGATTTGATTTAATTTTTTTTATATCAACTATTAGATGTTATTAGTTAACATAATTAAAAGCTAGTATTGGAATGACAATCTTCTCCATTATTATATTTTTATAATTTAATATCTATATAATGATAAAGGTACTCTAATCCTAAAAAAATAATTATATATAAAGTCCAATGTTAATTTAATTTTGGTATGAATTATTATTTATATGGAATAAATATATATCTTACTTATTTTCATTATCTTTTCCCATAACAAGACTCACTTTATAATCAATGTTCATTTTTTATATACTATCTTTGAAACATAGTGATAAATAATATTCTTATTATATACCATAATTATTCATTATTCATCTGTTTTTAAACCCCTAAAACAATACGTAATAAAATAGATTAGCATCGTTCATGTAGTTAGTTGAATAGACCAAAAAAATACTAGAGGGAATTGATAATTATAAATCAATCTATATTTAATTTTTATAAAGATATTATATTTGTATATAGATTTCTTTATGTCATATATGTTTTCCATAATATTAAATATGTGGTAGAGGAAAGAAGTTAAGAAGACAATCAAATAATGAGATAATAAATATGTTGATGAGTTCAATATTTCTTTAGGTATATTCTTTTTATAGAATTATTTGGGATATAATTTTTGAAAAAAAGTGTATAAAAAGTAGGACAAGGTTAAGAGAGGAGGATATTTTCTAGAATATTTATAGAAAACTGAAATTTAAATGTGATTTTTAATTGGTATATTTAGTCCCTTTATATAAATATTATTTTGTGTAATTTTTTTAGTATTCTTTTCTTAAGGGATAAAAATGTAATTATCAGTGATATGTAGCTCATAAATGAATAACGGAAGATATAGTCAAGGGTTCCTTATTCATATAAGATTCCTGATATCTTGTTTCTATTTATTTTCATAAATATATAAATCATTTTTAAGTAAAATCATTTTATGTATAATTTATTGGTTAATATTGTAATTTTAGTTTACTAATATGACAAAAAATGTAATTATTGATTTAAGACTTCAATAATTGATTTCAAAACATATTTTTCCTTCAAAACCATGAAAAAATATAACTCCACTAAACATTATTGCGTTATAATATTTAAATCCAAATTTTTAAAAAAATTTCCTGATACAAAATCACTTTGTCTATATTGCCTATGTTTTTTGGATAACTATTCATTCAAGATATAGTCATTTATACTTTTCTTTATTTCCCCTCTATCACTATTACTTTTATTTTGTTTCTTGTGTGATTCCTTGATATCTATTATTACTATTTCTTGATTGGACGGGATTATAACCTATAGAGATGTTTCTAACATAGACCGATCTCATCCCCCTCTCTCTAGTGATGTCTCCTAGAATTCCTTTTTGGGATATCCATAACTGAGTGGAATCAACTAAACTTTTGATCACATTTATGTATTCATCATTGGATTTATACTAAAAAGTGATTATTTTTTCTTTTGATTTAATTATTTTTCATTGTTGGGTCCAAAAATTGGTTCTTCCTCTATTGTCCCCACTTTTTTTGGTTTTGTTCAACAGTAGTTTGAAATTTTTGAATAGTGGTTTTTAACTGTCTTATTTGAAATATTTATTTTCATTTTGATGAATCATATAATTTTTTGTGTTGATTATGTGCTGGTATCTATTTAACCACTTTTATATTGGTGAGGCAATTGAAATTATCTTTCTCATAATTGTACTATTCTGTCAATGTTTTCATGCTAGCATATGATTCTAATGATAGTGGTGGTAAGAGGTCCCAGTGGTGTCCTATGGTCCTGTTTCTATCTTGGAAACTATTTAACCATTCTAGAATATTTCTAACACATGGGGGTAGTGGTGGTGAATTGATGAATGATTTTGTGGAAAGAGATTTTGGACTCGTGTTTTCGTCCTCTTTGATTTACATTATATGGATAATGTGGTGGTGAAGAGAGTGGTGGGTTCTCTATATACTGGAATGAGTTTCATTAATATTCTTTCTTTTTTTCATTATTGGATGAATTAATTTTCTTGTGATGTTTCAATGATAGTGATTCTTTTTTTGAAAACTCCATTCTTATGGTAGCACTATGTTCGAGTTGTTATTAAGGTGAAATAATAAAATGTGGTGGGTTGGTATCCTTGAAATGGGAATGATAAGATTATATCATCTTCTTGTATATTCTAAACTATTTTGAATCTATATAAGATTATTAATTTTGAAACACTTTTTTATTTTTTTTATTATCTTCACTAACTTGGAATTCAACCCTATAAAATGTGTTTTCCAAATGACATGAAAAATTCAAATTGGTTGATTCTAGATGATCCAATACTATAATAAGATAATTTATTGGTTAGTAGAACCTAGTTATTCTAGATTATTATGAAATGCTAGAATTGGGAGTAGGTGGGAAATAATATGTCACTACCAGATCAAGATGATGGGAAATGTATAAAAAGACTTGAATCAAGTAGGAATAAATGGTAAGGACTTGGTAATGGATAGTGTAGAATTTTGAAAATTTTATGTAGGATTAATTATATAGATACATATGGGTATCATAGATATATTTAATTATTCATCAATAATATGAAGTTGATATGATAGAACATCTAATGCAATTTGGTTTGATGGAGGGTTAACAATATATATTTAAAGGTGGTAGAATTAGGGTTATCTGGATAGGATAGTCAATATATAATACTTTTGGGATCAATATTTTATTAAAAAAATCATTTATTAATTATCCTTTGATAGTAATTAATATTAGTAGTGTTTCTCCCATTGAGTTACATTATTTTAAAACCTAGGAATATCCATTTTATTATTTAATGGTATTTTTGAGTCCATTTTTTCATCCACTTGTGTGTTTACTGAAATATTAATATGTGACTATAGTTATTCATTACGAGTTGTTTTATAATTTTTAATATTATCCATATTTTTTACATTGCATGTTTTTGTTTCATATATTATGAGAAATGTTCTATAAGTTATGTTTCAAATAGGATTTTAGAATATTGGACTCCTCAACATAAGAATTGGGATTAGAGTTTAGTTAAAGACCTCTATGAGGTTATTACAATAATTATTTATTATTTAATTGGGAGTTTATTTTCTCAAAAAGAATTATTTTATAAGAATTAATTTTCAAATTTTAACATTTTAATGTTTCAGACATTGGATTTTGGAATATACATAGTGAATATTATTTGTATTATAAGGAACATGAGCTTATGTTAAAGGGGATCAAACATAGAGAAATATATAATGTAGAATGGAAAAAAATACTATAAATGGTTTTTCATAATATGGTTCAAATTTTCTAGAAAAAAGACCCTCAACATTTGTATTTTGAATACAACTACTGAGTTGAAAGATAATCTTTTGAACATGTATGTGAATCCTTCCACAATGAACATAGTTTTAATTATGCACACACAATATAGTATCAAGATATTAAATGGAATTTTTTTGTAGGGTCATCGATATGAGTTAATAATGATTAAGAGTCAACAAAATTTAGTAACAGTGTATTTTATTAATGGTTTATAGGAAATAAGTCTTTTTTTATCACCTCCATAGTCATGGAATGTGATAGTTTCCTCTATAATTAACTATAGTAGAAAAATTACTATGTTTTCAAGAAAATATATAATTTAGTTCAGAATTCAATGAATTAGAATATATAACTCCATAGAAATTATAGAATAGAATATTTTATTGATGGTGGAGTAGATACTATTAAAATGTAAAACCAAATTCCGAATAGGGGGAAACAGAATAGAGAGAAGAGATGAATGAAATCTGTGGGGCCAAGACCTGTATTATAGAACCATAAGAAGAAGGTTCACATGAAAAAGGATTTTATAGAGCATAGGGTAAATTATTTAAGGATTAATTCTAGGTATAGTTTTATAAATATCTTATATGAGGAATAAATTATTTATTTATATCTTCTTCCATTACATTAGAGTCAAAAATCACTGATTTTGGATCTTCATGTCACTCAACATAATAGTTGGTTAGAACAAAGAACTATATCATTGAATGATTCGGTAATTTGAAAATATTGGATTATGGGACACATTGGGTTGTTGGAAATGGTTATATGAACATACAAACAAATAAAATATACTTATTTGAATTACCAAGAGTGCAAGGAAAACCATAGTTATGTAAATAAATTTTATCATTGTTGAATAAGATTATTTCTTGTGTTTTAATTTAATATTTATAGAAGGATAATAGAATAAAAACCACTAATATATGGTTATTTAAAATTTATTTAAATATAAAACATTGTATCTCACTCATTGTTCAAAATATATTGGACTATCCCAACCAACAACTTCTAAAACCACAAATTTATACCATGATTACCATAAACACTATGGTGTGAATGTGTAAAGAGTATTGTCTGAAAAGGGAGAACTAATACTATACCTAGCCGAGTATGAATCATGAAAATACTCAGTCATTGAGATGCAATGGAATGTATATATTAATTTGGGAAGAATAATTCCAATTATATAGAGGTTAAATCTAGTTTGTTTACATGTATGGTGATTTCCAAAGTTCATTAACATATATTGTTATAATATTTTCATATGTCATAAATTATGTAATATAGAAGGTGTGGGTATAATTTCTCTATAAAAGAAAAGGTATTCAAAACATTTATATGATTGAGTTCCATGAAGAAAAGAGGCCAATTTAATGAATTAGTTCTTGAGGTCTGGTAATGATTGAGATTATAGAAGCATGGAGATCCACTGGTATTGACGAAAAATAGAATACATTTTTGAGACTATGGTTCATATATTTCAAGAATATAATGGAGTGTTGTAGTGGATTAATTAGATTTTATGTGAGAGATATAGAAGCATGGAAAATAACTAGTGTTTTTAAAGGATTTTTTGGTATTATTGGGAAATTGTAAGGTATATCTCATAAATTGTAGACATTTTTCAAAACTATCGTATGATAATCTAGAAGATAGATGGATAGAAATAAAGGTTGAATATTCCAACCAATATTTCTTTAGTTTTATTTTTCATTTCTATGTTGATTCAAACCGGAGGGAAAAATTAGAATCCATTCCCTAAGAATATTTCATTTTGGGTATGGTTTGGAGATGGTATAATGAAATCTATAAGGTTATTCAAAGATAAAATGTTATTTTTGAATACTTATCCTTTATAATGATGCATTCCTAGTATAATATTCATTTGAAAACAAATAATCGGATTAATAAAGTATTAATTTGAATTTAAGTATAAATTTTTTTGAATGCTTAGAGAACACCTTTTATCAAAATGATCATACCAATTGGGAAGATGCATTTTTATATGGTGGTCGGATTCTAGAGGTTCTTCCATGTATAGATCTATTTCATTGATTTAGGATTAATGATGTTCATGGAAGAGTTTTGAAATTAGTTGTATCAAAAGTAAAAAACCCTCAAGAGTAGACACTGTCTATTATATGATAACGAAAAATGAAAATGTATGAATCAGACATGTATTATCTACTTCATATTGAAGGTGGATGATTTGAAAAACCAGAAGAGGCAATATGTCTTTGTGAAGAAATGTATTGGGTTTTTTAATTAATTAAATTGATTGACCCCATACATGCTTTGGAAAAAAGGTGGATTACATAATTCTCACTAAAAATAAATGTGTCATCGAAAAAAATACTCTATTTTATAGATTAATAATTATATGGTAGGGATAATTATATGGTAATGTTAGTTTTTAATGTATTTAACTAAAATGAAGTGTTGGACTAATGTGATACTTTCTCTGCATTTTTCAATCACACAATATAGGCCTAGAAGATCTTGGTATGTGATTTAAATTAAATAAATAAAATATTGAATAATTTGGATTGAGATGATTATGAGAATAAAATTAACTACCACAAATGATTATTTATGTAAATGTATGAGGTACAAGTGGAGTATTTTCTTTGGTCCACTTTCAGGAAAGGAAATATACCAATGGCCTAATATGAAAACATTACCATGCTAAGAAAGAGATCATTTTTATAGAATAACTACTAATATATTCCTATGAATATTGTCACAAGATGTCTTGTAATGTATTTACTCATATAAATATGGTGATATATATTAATTGATATTTAGTTTAGGTATATGACTTGAAACCAGAGGAAAAGACACTTAGGGCTAAGACTATTAATGAGGACCAATGGAAGATGGATCAAGGGGATTTATCGTTTCCCCAAAATTTACCTATGAAAATGATGTATTATTACATAATTTGTTGTAAGGATTCAACCAAAGAAATAACTATAACATATAAAACCAACAAAACTGACCAAGGAGGAGTGTGCTATAATGTCGAAGGTGAAATGGCCTCTAAGACATGACGAAGTACGCATGAAATGGTTTGAATCACAATTTAATTAAAATTTTTAGGATAGTAATTATAAACACTTCTCTACTAGGAAATAATTGGTGGTAGTGAATATTTCCCCCATTTAAATTGAAGATATTATATTACATTATCCATAAAATGTTAAAGAGAACTGTTATAGGTATATAGGATTGGCCCTCTTGATCAAAGAGTAATGAGGATCATTAAAGATTTCTTTCACATTCATATGGTGAAAAATATCAAAGGATGTTCAAAAATGTTTTAGTTTAAATATATACGAGTATTATTATAATCTTATTATATTCATGTGGGGGGATTGGATTTAGGTATCACCTATATTTCTCATGAATGATGCTTAATTTTGTCAGTTTTTTGTAACGGCCCGACCCCAGTTACCCGGAGTCGGTGCATTATTGCGTATCATTGGCATGATCACAAAAGATCACGTCTTGAAAGACTGATTAGTTTAATAGCCTTGGAAATACTATATACATTCATAAATGTTACATTAAATCATAAAGTGAAAATATACAATAACCAAGTCTCCATAGTCCACACTCATATCTTCTTCTGACTATCCTTGTAGGTCTTTCATAAAATACTTCTTCACATACTGTAAAATATTACAACATTGAAAGAGGTGAGCTCAGATGCTCTGTAAGGATAACAATATAGCGGAATCATTCATAAATAGACATAAACATTTAAGTCAATGTATAACTAAAACAAAACTTTTTAAACATTAACGTGAGCATAATATGGCAAAAGTAAAATGAAATAATGCCATTTACTTATTCACATGGATATTCTACTGGTCGAATAATCACATGCAATATCAATAACCATTTTCATAATGATGGAATGCATAATTCCAAACTATCATAACCACGTAGCCAAGGCCTCGTGCCAAGACACTAGTTCGTCTCATGAGACCTGCCGATGCATCGAGGAGCTATAGCGGGCTCCACCCGTCACTTATTAAGTCCAATGCATTCCTCATATGAACAGGTTTAAACATATCATAAACCATTACATAATCATATAACATAAACCATGAATAAAGGAAACATAACATTTCCACATTTAAATCACAAGATATTAATAAAACACATTTATATAATAAAAAAACACTTTCAAAACCATTTTAATACAAAAATAAAAGAAAATTAAATCTTGGTATTTATTTTTCATTTAAAAAAAGTTATGGCTTATAGAGGAAGCTGAAACTCAAATAATAGTCACGGTGGCAGAGAAGTTGTTGTCACCGCATACGTAACAAAAAACATTCCATTTGTCGTTTAGTAAAAATGCTTTGTATAAAAATATTCATTTTGAATAAAAGTAAAATTCAAAGGGGTTTATACACCGTATAAAGGAAAGTTGTGTATAAAACCAAATATGCCTCAATGAAAGGAGATTGAGATGAAGTCCCTTACATAGATAATTTTTTTAAATAAAATAGATCTATTATGTGAATTCACTACAATTACACATAAATAAAGTACAAATACAAGATAGGACATAATAATATCATGATATAATTTGAATGTAGGAGATTAACCCAATGAATGGAAATTGGGTTAAGAAGTTCCCTTACCTCGTGTCCATCTTTACTCGATCGTTCTTTAACCTCCTGAATAATAAACTAGGGTTAATTTCTATTTTCATACGAACCTTTCCCATGTTCATTATACCTTTTATATCACTTATTACCATGCTATTAACATTATGTAATTATTTAAGTTATTAACGGTCATTTTTTTGATCTTTGGTACTTGAGTCAAAAATAAACTTCTTATAATTACAAGTTGTTCATGTGGTGAAATATCCATTATATCAAAAATTATATTCATGATGTAGATATCATATATATAATATATATCCAGTATATACATTCATTAATAATATTACAAAACATTTAAAGGTACGAAATGAAATGCACCGTTCATGGAGACGGTAAGCCGTACGTACGCATGAACACCACATTCATTTCTAGGTCATATTTAATTGAATGAAATTATAATTATATAAAGGTATAATATAATTCCAATATAATATAATGTATAATACCATTTACTCCATCCTTTATACATCCCACATATGGCATTAACGATTCAAATCCCTTTGAGGGGGTGGTAGTCCGCACTTCCTAAAATGAAAATATCGCGTTTACCCATAATGGAAACCATAAAGGTATGAAATAAATGAAAAATACAGAAGCTTATGTAAAACATAAACATATTATATATCATATATAAATATAGTGACATATTAATGGCCACCTTTGAAGGTGTTATATGAGTGTTGAACAATCATCATTTCGTGAGACAGAAATTCACCATCCACAGAAACAGAATGTTCTTTAACCATTAGATGTAGGTGTGTGTAATTTTAGAACGAATTATTCTTATAAAAACATCCTAGTATATTGAGGATACTGGTTTTGTTACAAAAGAAATTAATAAAAAGAGTTTAGGGGGTTGGAGAAGCAAAATAAAACAAAATAACATAAGAGAAGACAATACCTTAAAATTGGGTAACTCTTTTTGATTTGAGCCAAAGGCTTACTTAGGGATAGTTCTGTCCAAAGTGAGGCTTCTAGGAATAATAGAGGGAAGTTGGTAGATTATTTGGGTAGAAGTTGTCCGAGCCAAATGGCTTGAAGGTGTGAATAAGGTGGTAGAGGTGGGGGCCTTTTATAAGAGGAGAGAAGGGGCACTCTTGGAAAGATTGAAATGTTACATTATTATGAAATGATTTTCGGATTCTAAAGGTCCCAAAATTATATATTTCGAGTATAATATTATAAGGGTTAGAAATATACTCATCCAGCAGGTTTTTGACAAGTGTAAGTATTAGATTATACAGTATCATTTCATTTTTTTAAATCGTTAAATTAATGAGGTAATCACTGCATCATCATGGTGTCATAAATAATTTAATTTATTTAATGTATAAAAATTATAAAAAAATATCATGTTGTAGGAAACCCTTTTATCTTTCTAATGAATATTTATAGTAAAAAATATGACTTGTATTACCCCATTTAAAAACTCATTTAGTAAAACAACTCATGTTTGTTACATTTTTATTTTAACATTAAATAAAAAGGTTTTAATGTCATTTTCCTACCAAAGTGGCTCCATGGGGTCCCCAAGTTGACCCATGGATTGTCTTGGTCGGCCATGACTCATCCAATAGGGGTGGGACATGTGTCAAGGTAATTCCATATTATTATAACATTATCTTTACCCTAAATTACACTAATTGCCTTTAATCGCGATTAATTAAACTTAAAAGTTACTATTCACCAAAAAAAATTATTTTAATCCCATTGAACCACATTTTAATTCCTAATGAAAACCATGTATGTTGGATTTTTGAAAATAAAATCACATAAGTGGTAATGTTTCATTTAAACAAAAAATCAGTTTTTTAACAACCACTTAGTGGTTTCACTATTCATCAAAAATTTATATTTTTCAGAACAATGCCAAAATTTCACCCTAAGTTTTAATTGATATTACGAATTCAAAAATGATGTCTATTTTACAAAATTCCAAGAATATAAGTTGCATTAATTAATTTTATCATTAATTACCATTGTCACAACAAATAGCGTGTTTTTAAGAAACAATATATATCAAAAGATTGGCAATTGTTTATGTCCAATTTCAAAGTGAAATTAATTATAATGACCACCATTGGATAAAATTGAAAAAATATATTCTAATTGTACTTTAAAACCATTAAATAGTATAATTTATCACTATAAATTATTTTGATTAAAAAATTTGTATTTTAGTATTTTTCGTTATTCATAAAAAATTTGAAGTCCTCAGAAAAATATCAAAAATTCGACATAGGCTAATTTCGATATCCCGAATCCAAAAATGAAGTCCATTTTGAAATATAAAATATATATCATTTCAAAAAGTGGGTATTACTATTCATAATGGATATTTTGATTGGTCGCGGTGTGTTAGAATCTCGAACTTCCATACACTGCAAGCTATTTAATTATTGAAGGAGAAGCGTATCGTGAAAGCTTGGGGTGTTACATTCTACCCTCATTCAATAAATTGCGTGCTCGCAATTTGAAATTTTTCTTTGAAAATAGATGGTTGAAAATAGAAAATACCTTAGTGGAAAACCGACATCGGAAATAAGGTTAATAAAAATATAACTTTAAAAGAAAGAAAGAGAAGAACAAATGTCACCCGAGATAGCCCATACTAGGATTCAATGAAAATATGCATATGGAAGAAAAAAACCCATCAAGGTCAGATGGAGAGTTGTAGAAAACTGGATTAGGAGAAATTTAACCATAAGAAAGTCACAAACGTGTGATTGGATAAATGGTCATTGAACCCCTAGTTGGAAAAGTTAACCGGAAATGTTTTTTTTTAAGTTACCTTTTATAAAGTTGAGGAATTTATTTAAGAGATTTACTAAGAACGTAAGGTAATATACATTCTTGTCATGTAGACTTTCATTCATTAAATTTTTTTTACCACAAACCCATCTTTCACTTTAAAAGGTAATAGAACTCAAAAATATTCTATTTATCATAATTGTATAAGGTTCCAAATATTAACACATACCATTTTGATTAGGAATTTTTTTTTAATAACTAGGGACTTCTTATAGGCTAGTGGTGGGTAATAAAGGCTTGTCGCACTATGGTTGTGGGTTCGATTCCTACAACTTTATCCGACGTGACGGGTTATCCCCCAACTTGCAGGTTTTCCTTTTCCTAAAACAATAGTATTATAATATTCCAAAAATAATCTTTATAAATGTTTTAACCTTAAACAATAGTATCCAAAGTTCAACTTATTCCATTCCAACCTTTATAGTTATCCAAAATACCTCCGTCCAGACATTCTATAAAAGTTCTCGAAATTCCAAAATCAATTGTATCATCGGATTCCCCAAACAATGTAATGTTTCTATTATTGTCACGTACTCAAAATATGATTACCTTAATCCTATTAAAACCTTAATGAAATAAAAAAGTACTGTAGTACAATCCTTATATATATCACATTATCCTTATAACCATAATATAATCCTTGAGTTCGAAAGCACCAATATAATATTTATTCCACATCAACTGTATTGACAACATAAGATTGTCCTTGATCCCTTGGCCTTTTCTGAGGTATGTTTCCCTGAAAATTAGGAAATTCATTTTCATAATGCCCCATTTCCCTAAAATTTTAGCATTCAACATTGATAGCCTCTTTCTTTCCCATGCAATCACGTGCTTGGTGACCTTTTTCTCCACATTTATAACAAACTCCCATTCCTTTTATGCAAGTACCAGGGTGATTCTTTCTACAATTATCGCATAATGGAAAATCCATCTTTCCCTTTTTCCCTCTATCTGTCTCTTTTTCCACCTTTATCTTCTTCTCTTGATTTACATTATTGTCATAAGATTTAGAGAATTCTTTTCTGTCTTGATAGCACACGAGAAAATATCTTCGTATGATGAGAGGGATTGTGATACTAAAGCTCGACGGATAAATGGTTTTAACCCATCAAAGAAATGATCAATCTTACTTCTTGGGTTACGTATATAATCTGCAGCATACCTCACTAACCTTGTAAAGTTAGCCTCATATATTGCATCATTCTCATCCTCCTTTTCTCTTAGACTCAGAAGTTTCCTTTCCATATCTACTCGATGGTCACGAGGAAAGTATTTTTCTAAGAAAATATATTTGAACTCTCTCCATTCCATACTTGATACTTCTTAAACTTCCTTTGTATTTTTAATCAATGACCACCATTGATCGGCATCTCCAGTGAAGCGGTAAACTACCAAGATAACTTTCTCCCTTTCGCTACTCCCCAAGGCCTGGAATGTTTTCTCTAAGGAGTTTATCCATTGCTCAGCTACTAATGGATTTGTACCCTCATTAAATGTTGGTGGTTGTTTCCTCATGAAGCGGTCTAACATTAATCCTCCACATTGCGGATCAGGGTGCTTCGTACGTGTAAAGTTATTATTCATAACCTGAGTGAGTTTTCCCAGTATGGTAATAAGTTGATCAGCACCATTTGTTTCTCCAGCTCCACAATAATTATCTTGAGAAGGAGGTAAATCCATACACATAGTGTGTGCATTAATACGGTTTCCATTCCTTCCACTAGGCGCCATTTCTAAACAATTTCATAAACTATATTAGTTTATGAATCGAAATACATAATTCCATACTTGTAAAAAACTTAAGAAAATTGAAATATTTATGGATATAGTCCATAATCGTAAAAAGAAATGTTTTCTTTGAGGAAGTATATACTCATAAACCCTTCATAATGGTTTGTAAAGAAAATGAGAATTATCCTAAGCATATCCCCCGGGAGTGTCGTAACCAAGAGTGAAGCAAGGCCCGTTGTCGTGCACCAGTTCCCGTTCGAGTCTAGCTAAAAGTGGTGTTTTCGGGTTTTACCACTAGGTACATCTGTGCCAGAGTAGCCTCTACCCGCTCGTATCCAGACAGGGATGTATTTCTCGAAAAAACTCACAAAATCTCTATTATACCAAAATTATAGAAGTTCTTCTATACTAATCCTCAACTTCTATCTTATGGATATGCGCTCTAATCAGAGTTTATCGAAATCTAGCTTCCAAGGTTAGTACTAAACTGCCTCTGATACCAACTGTAACGCCCCAAACCTATCTCCAGGAGTCGGTGCATTATTGCGTAACATTGGCATGATCACAAAAGATCAAGTCTCAAAAGGCCGATTAGTTTAGTAGCCTTGGAAACACTAGATACATTCATAAATGTTACATTAAATCATAAAGTGAAAATATACAATAACAAAGTCTCCATAGTCCACACTTATATCCTCTTCTGACTATCCCTACAGGTCATTCATAAAATACTTCTTCACATCCTGGAAAATATTAAAACATTGAAAGGGGTGAGCTCAGATGCTCAGTAAGGATAACGATAAAGCGAAAGCATTCATAAATAGACATAAATATATAAGGCAATATATGACTAAAACAAAAGCCATTTAAATATGAACATGAGCATAATATTGAAAAAGTAAAATGAAATAATGCCATTTACTTATTCACATGGATATTCTACTGGTCAAATAATCACATGCAATATCAATAACCATTTTCATAATGATGGAATTCATAATGCCAAACTATTATAACCACGTAGCCAAGGCCTCTTTCCAAGACTACAAATAAGATTTTTTCAAGGTCTCGTGCCAAGACACTAGTTTGTCTCATGAGACCTGTCGATGCAGCGAGGAGCTATAGCGAGCTCCACCCGTCACTTATTAAGTCCAATGCATTCCTCATATGAATAGGTTTAAACAAATCATAAACCATAACATAATCATATAACATAAAACATGCATGAAGGAAACATAACATTTCCACATTTCAATCACAAGATATCAATACAACACATTGATATAATAAAAAACACTTTCAAAACAATTTTCATTACCAAAATAAAGGAAAAATAAATCTTGGTATTTATTTTTCTTTTAAAAAAAGTTATGGCTTATAGAGGAAGCTGAAACTCAAATAATAGTCACAACGGCGGAGAAGTCGTTGTCACCGCATATGTAAGAAAAAAAATTTCTTTTGTCGTTTAGTAAAATTGTTCGTATAAAAAGATTCCTTTTGAATAAAAGTAAAATTCAAAGAGGATTATACACCGTATAAAGGATAGTTGTGTATAAAACCAAATATAGCTCAATGAAAGTAGATTGAGACAAAGTCCCTTACAAAGATTATTTTTTTAAATAAAATAGATGTATTCTATAAATTCACTATAAGTACACATAATGAAAGTAAAAATACAAGATAGGGGACATAATAATATCATGATATAATTTGAAAGTAGGATATTAACCCAATGAATGGAAATTGGGTTTAGAAGTTCCCTTACCTCGTGTCCGACTTCACTCGATCATTATTTAACCTCCTAAATAATAAACTAGAGTTAATTTCTATTTGATTAAGAACGTTTTCCAGGTTCATTATTCCTTTTATATCACTTATTACCATGTTATTAACATTATGTAACTATTTATGTAAATAACGGTCATTTTTTCGATCTTTGGTACTTGAGTTAAAAATAAACTTCTTATAATTACAAGTTATTCTTGGGGTGAAATATCCATTATATCCAGAATTATATTCATGATGTAGATATCATATATGTAATATATATTCAGTATATACATTCATTTATAATATTACGTAACATTTAGAGGTAATAAATGAAATGCACCGTTCATAGAGATGGTACGACATACGTACGCATGAACGCTACTTTCATTTCTATGTCATATTTAATGGAATGAAAATATAATTATATAAAGGTATACTATAATTCTAGAATAATATAATGTATAATACCATTTACTCCATCCTTTATACATCCCACATATGGAATTAACGATTCAAATCACTTTGAGGGGCGGTAGTCCGCACTTCCTAAAATGAAAATATCATGTTTACCCATAATGGAAACCATAAAGGTATGCAATAAATGAAAAATAGAGAATATTATGTAAAACATAAACATATTATATATCATATATAAATATAGTGACATCTTAATGTCCACCATTGAAGGTGTTATATGAGTGTTGAACAATCAAAGTTTCGTGAGGTAGAAATTCGCCATCCACAGAAATAGTATGTTATTTAACCATAGATGTAGGTGTGTTTAATTTTAGCTCAAATACTTCTTATAAAAACATCCTAGTATATTTTTCATACTGTTTTTGTTACAAAAGAAATTAATAAAAACATTTTAGGGTGTTGGAGAAGCAAAATAAAACAAAATAACATAAGAGAAGACATTACCTTAAAATCGGATAACTCTTTTTGATTTGATCCAACGGCTTCCATAAGGAGAGTTCTGCCCAATGTGAGGCTTCTAGGAGTAAGATAGAGAATTTGGGAGAGTATTTGGGAAGAGGTTGGCTGATACAAATGGCTTGAATGTGTGAATAAGGTGGTATAGATGGGGGCCTTTTATAAGAGGAGAGAATGGGCACTCTTGGAAAGATTGAAATGTTACTTTATTATCAAATTCTTTTCGAATAATAAAGGTCCCACAAAGATATATTTCGAGGATTGTGTGATAATGGTTCTAAATATACTCATCAAACAGGTTTTTGACAAGTTTATGTATTAGATTTTACATTATCTTTTCCTTTTATTTAGATCATTAAATTAATGAGGTAATCGCTGCATCATCATGGTGTCATAAATAAATTAATATATTTGATGTCTAAAAATTATAAAAAAATTATCATGTTGTAGGAAATATTTTTATCTTTCTAATGAATATTTATAGTAAAAAATATGAATTGTATTACCCCATTTAAAAATTGTTTTAGTAAAACAACTCATGTTTGTGACATTTTTATTTTAACATTAAATAAATAGTTTTTAATTTCATTTTGCTACCAAAGTGGCTCCATGGGGTCCCCAAGTTGACCCATGGATTTTCTAGATCGGACATGACTCATCCAAAAGGGGTGGGACATGTGTCAAGGTAATTTCATATTATTATAACATTATCTTTACCTTAAATTACACTAATTGCCTTTAATCGCGATTAATTAAACTTAAAAGATATTATTCACCAAAAAATTATTTTAATCCCATTGAACCACATTTTACTTCCTAATGACAACCATGTATGTCAGATTTTTTAAAATCAAATCACAGAAGTTGTAATGTTTCATTTAAAAGAAAAATCAGTTTTTAACTACCACTTAGTGGTTTCACTATTCATAAAAAATTATTGTTTTTCAGAACAATGCCAAAATTTCACCCTAAGTTATAATTGATATTAAGAATTCAAAAATTATGTCTATTTTAAAAAATTCCAAGAATATAAGTTGCATTAATTAATTTTATCATTAATTCTCGATGTCACAACAAATAGCGTGTTTTTAAGAAACAATATTTTTCAAAAGATTGACAATTGTTTATGTCCAATTTGAAAGTGAAATTAATTCTAATGACCACCATTGGATAAAATTGTAAAAATATATTCTAATTTTACATTAAAACCACTCAATAGTATAATTTATCACTATAAAATATTTTTATTAAAAAAGTTGTTTTTAAGTATTTCTCACTATTCATAAAAAATTGGAAGTTCTTAGAAAAATACCAAAAATTCAACATAGGCTAATTTCGATATCCCGAATCCAAAAATGAAGTTCATTTTGAAATATAAAATATATATAATTTCAAAAAGTGGGTATTACTATTAATAATGGCTATTTTGATTGGTCGCGGTGTGTTAGAATCTGGAACTTGCGTACAATGCAAGCTATTGAATTATTGAAAGGGAAGCGTATCATGAAAGCTTGGGGTGTTACAGCTTTAATTATTGGTTTTTAATCTGGTTATGTGAAAAGCTGGTTTTGTTCCAGAATTTGGTTATTTTTATTGATTTGTTGATGTTTTTGTACTGGGGATTTTTAGTGTACCCACTATTCCCCCTAGTAGTTTCACTTCTTGAAATAAATTTTAAAATTATTTGAAGGTGATAAAAAAAAGTATAATATTATTATGAAAATTATAAGAACAATATAACCTCTTGAAATTAAAAAGGTTTAAAATGATTTATTTTACATATTATTATAATAATTTTCAGTAATTATTGTATGTGTTTTAATAATAATTAATTAAATAATTTTAATTGTTATAAAATAAATTATTAATAGTATTTGACCAAAATCATTTTGTATTGATGGTGGGTTTTTAATGAAATTATATTTTTCTATACACATATATATTTTTTATAAAATAAATAAGAAATATTATTTTATATTTCAAATATGTATTTATTTTTTATAAAAATTGACTAACTTTCATTGAATTCATAACTCATATGAATTATGCTTAAGATCACTTATAGTTTATAATGTCAAAATTTCATAAGAATATTTTTTTTAATAATTCTATGTTTTAATTTAAAATTTTAATTCTTAAATTATAGAATATGATGTTTAAAATATGACACTAATTTTTTTATTCATCATATATATAATTTCATAGGGTTAATTTTTGGGTTATTTAATATGGATTATTTTTGTTGAATAATAAAAAATGTAATTTTTTATTAATTCAACAAAATTTAGGGCATTATAATGATGCATTCATGAATTGAAAATTTAGGTAAATTTTTTATTCTATAGTTATAAATTTAAAGTGTAAAAAAATTATTTCAAAAATAAATTGTTGTATTTTAATCATATATTTTATATTTAGCACTATAAGTTTTTTTTATTCCAAATAAGATATTATTGATTATATCCCTGTAAATAATTATTTTCAGGATTCTGTTTAGTATTTGTTTTGTATTGTAATATAAATAAACTAAATATATTTATTTATAAACCAATTAATTTCCTGTGATTTAATTTTATTAAACATTCCTTTTTCAAAAATTATAAAATAATAAACATTAAACAAAAAGACTAATATCCTCACATATAAATACCCAATCTCTATTCCCTTGGAAAACCATCTTCTGTTAACTTCTCAAAACCCTTAATCATCCCATTTATCCTATAAAAAGTCTTTTTTTCCTTTATAATTTGTTTTAATTTACATAACCCCAAGAATTCAATAAATTTTCAATGTAATAATCTTTAATGGATAGGAAGACTCGACATTCTTTCATCGTTTTTCTGTCCAATTCCTTCAATTCATCCAAAAAATATAAATTTATCAAGCATTATAAAATATTTATTAAATAATTATATCATGTATTAATTTTATTATAATACACGTAAAAATATTTAATCATTTTATATCATGCTCTCTCTCTTTATGTCCTCTATTTTTCACATGTGCTCGTAATGACCAATTTTATCCTCCTACATGGACGTTTTTAATATATTACTTAACACTGACTAAATTAATTATTAGTATAGATTATATAATATAAATTTATTTGAATTTATTATAATATTATATAAATTATTTTACTATATTATAAATTTAAAATAATTAAAACCATGAAATTTAAATAAAATGGGATAATTTAAAATAAAACATGTATTCAAACTAGTCTATATTCAAATAAAATTGCAATAAATATTTTCAAAAGATTTTAACTAATAAATAATTAAAAAGTGAGATAATTTAATACCATGTCGATGTTTTGTTAAACTTAATTGTTTTTATTGTAGGTTAAAACACGATGAAAGAATTATTATCCTATTGAAAGGGATACCTATATCAATTTGTATTTGTTGAAGTATATTTATAATTATGAATAATTTTTTATTACATATTGGGTTATTACTACAATATTTTATTAATTTTAAATTAAAACATTATTTTAGGATATTTCTGGTGTGTTGATGGATGTCTGTGTCGACGATCGATGATGTTGAAGCGAAGACGGAGTGGTTTTTTATATAATGGGACTGTGTTGGGATGACCTCCTGTGGTGTGGCTCCGGTGGGGAAGGATGAAGATGACGATGTCGAGCTGTTTTCTTAATGATTATGGTGTTTGGAAGACGAGTGACTGGCTGACGCGGGTGCCTCGTGGTTCGTGGCCACCTCGGGGTTAACGTTACTTTTTTGAATTTCAAACTTGTTTTTTGGTTTTTGGTCTGGAATCTCGCCTCATGTACATGGTTACCACTTTCCCTTAAAGCGGTTTTCAAGAAATGAAATAAGAATATAAATATTAGTTGTAGTAGTAATATATTTAAAAAATGATATAGTGGTCTCTCTTTCATTTTCTTTTGATTTTTATAATAAGAAATTCATTTTTTCATCATAAATTCACTACTTTCAGAAACGTTTTGAATTAGTCACATATTTTCTTTTATATGGGGTATATATATCCTTTTTGATACATTATATCATGAGTCAATCAATATTCTCGGTATTTAGGGTTTTATTTCATGGTTTCTATTTTAATTTCCTTTGATCAAAAGGTTATAATATTCAAAAGGTTTTCTTTTCCCAGTCTCACTTTGATTTCAATATTTCTTAATTCTATGATCCTACATTGGTTAATAATAGTTCTTTTTTCTATAAGAACCAATTTATTTGATTCTTAACTGATTTTATTGAGTTTTCAACTACTTCCTATTAATTTAAAACTATTTACTTCACAATTAATTAAAAGGTTATTAATAAGGAAAAATTCTACTATCTTATATTTTCATACAAGAATATTTTTCACCCATGTCTTATAGTGACTAAAAACTATTTTTCTCAATATATAAATGATTTTATGATCATATTCAACCATCATTTAATTTCCTAATATGTTTTAAATTAAATATTATTATTTTCTTTCACCATAGTCCATTTTATATTTTCATCAAAAAAGTGTGGGAATGATATCATTTTTAACGTTTATTGCATGAGAACCTTTTCCTACAATTAAAACCATTTCTCTTAGTGATAAATAAAATTCAACTATAAATCATTCTTGGAAGTAATTTAAATTCCATGTTTTTTTTTGAATTTGTCATTTTAAAAACAAATTTAATGTTTTTGAAGAATAACTAATTAGATTTCATTACACTTTTGTAAATTTTTTATCTTCCAATATAAATTTTTATCAATATGTTTATTTTTTAAAATTATTAATATTTCGAATTCATCCACAATTAAGAATTTTAATATCCTCGTTTTATTATATTGAATTAGATTTTTATCAACTTATTAGTATGTTTTTGTGACCATGTTCTAATATCAGTATCAAAATTATTTTTATAATTACACATACAATTTATAAAAAAACTATTTGTGATATATATCCTCTAGTGTCATATTCCATTTCTTACCCAATAAATACCTTCATGATATTTTTATTTTGAGATATTAAATTTATTGTCCAAACAATTGAATTATTAATATCTTAAAATATGATACTATTCAAAAGGATTAAGAAAACCACCTTCTTAGAAAATTATATTTCAACTATGTCAACATGCTTTGATGGTTCCTACGATTTAATGGTGATATAATATATTTATAATATCCTTATTCTTTCTATGGAATTCATTTAAACATTTTTAGAGGCAATTTTCATGAAATGAATTTATCACATGGGTAAATTATGATTTGATGAAATTATGAATGTTTTTCATATGTGGATCACATTGGAATGTACATATTTTTATTTTATATAGGAGGAAAAAATTATACAACCACCAATGAATAAGATAATATTTTATATCTCATGATATGAAATGTAAGGGTTTCCTGACCCCCACTCCACTGGAACTCATCCTTCTTGGGTAGTGAATACAAGGATTACCCTTGACACCCACCTCTAATATGATACGGTATAACTTCTAATATTGAGGAATAATTGAATAAAAATTAGAGTAACAACCATATTTATAAAAATTTTATGGATAAGATATAACATGATATCCACAAATAAAAACCACCACATAGATAACAGATAACTGAACCTAATTCATAAATATAATATCATCAAAATAGAAAAAACAAAAAATTCCATTTATAAATATTTGAAAATGATTATGAACACACAAAAATCTTTTAGATCTATTTGAAGATATTAATTCCATGATTTATCACTAACCTTCTCTTTTGGACCCAAAAAGAGATTATATATACAATGGGTGAGCACAGAAGAATAGTTTGTTGGATTATCCTGAGAGCCTCAAATGAAATTAAGAAGGATGCATACTACAACCTAGTGAGTATACAAATTAAATGATTTAATTAAATAAAGAGGTAAAAAAATATTCCATATTCACCCTATACCTCTGACCATACTGTACATAATCGTTTTCAAATCAATAATCAAAGAAGAATATACATTACAAATTAAACTGAAAAATTCCATACTAGTTTTTTAATCTCACACTCCAACACCAAACATCTTATAAAATAATTTGGGATTATTCAATTCAAAACATAATTCATTTGAAGTTCATTGGTGGAAGATCATTGTGAATTAAAAAGTTTCCTTGAAGGAATCTTCACAATGTGAAATAACTAATACCCTGATGAAAGTAATTCTCTATAATCCATGATTTTAGATGCAATTTTATAAACCTATTTACCATAAATCACACAAATATTGTACTAGAGATGAGACAGAGTAATGAAATAATATAAAAGGATAGAAAAATCTTTTTAAGGATAAAAATACCATCATATACCCATGGTAATAAGTGTCACATTTTATCATTTTATAAGTAGTACAAAGGTAGAAATATATTATAAATAACAGTCCATGTAGACCACTATAAAATAAATCAGAATATAAAACATGGTAATGTGGTCCCACATCCATCATATAGAGGGTCCCACCATTCTTATGGTCACAATGACTTCCTAAATTCATGGGAATACATCAATTTCACTATGAAACCACTGATTCCATGTATCATTCATTAATTATACTACCTATCAATGGTAGATCCATAATAAAACCCATAAAATGTTTCTAAACATCCAATTTCGTCACTGCCATCTTCCAAAGCATATTGTCTCCAAAATAACATGAACAATGTGAACTCTATAGTTTATCCTTTTAGGTGGCATTACTTCAACACATGAAGTGTATTCAAAATCCTAACATTATCTAACTTGAAGAGTTTTTTCAATGATCCCACAACATACTCCATATCCTTGATAGACATTAACCTATTTATGTCCATCACAAGTAATACTCTTCTTTCATTCCCTTATATTTACTAAAGTATACTTGAGCCACAATGTTTCCTTAATAATATAAAATATTTTATTTGTGTAAATAGAAACTATATTTTGTAATCTACTTATCCTTTTCTTCCTTAAAAATATTTATTTCTAGAACATCCAATAACCTCACAGTTATTTGAAAAAATATGGTCACACTAAACTGGAAAGAGCAATGTGAACTAAGAACATTCTATTTCTAGTGAACATACATCAGCACATGAAGAGTCTTAATATTTTTAAGAGCATCCCACATGAATACTACTTCATGGATACACACAAATCCTATACATCTTTAGCTTAAATCACCCATTATACTCTTGATTCACGAAATTATCATCCATAATTGAATTATATTCTCCATAATATAATTTAGGCAAGCGGTTTTTTCAGAGTCTATATAATTAATATCCTTTTGAAGATATGCAGTTGATATTATCATCAATATTTTTATAAACCCCATCATTATATCTTTAAGAAACTCCCAAGTGAAATGGAATATCATTTTGATGTGCTTCATAATTAAATAGATAAAAGAAAATATGGAAAAGTATCACATTATTATTTTTATTGTAGACTATTTCATTTTCTAAGATAAATTTGATTTCATTAATCATACATTTTAATGAAACCATTTCCTTGCTTACATTTCTCTATATAAATTAATTTGTTTTCACATTAGATAGATTCATCACTATTTACAGCCTTGGAATCCTTCCTACCATGGTCCCAAATTCAATATCATAATCTCTAAAGATAAGGGTTGTATCATACCTTCCTTTTAGATATCATGGTATCCTCTTCATACCTTACCATTGTTCATTAATTCAATTTTATGTGAACCAATATGTAACTCACAATGCATGTGAAATAAACAGTCATGATAACACTATAGAATGCATGATACATCCACTAACGATGCATACAATATTCATTCCTTATACTAGGACTCTTATTTCCTTCATAGAGATTATACCTTCAAGAAATTAAGGTCTATGATAAGAGGTGTCAAGACTAATATGCTTTTGATCATCATAAAAATTATGATATTCTAAACATACTCTTTTTGAGATAAATACAATATTCCAGTGTTCTTATATCACACAATAATCATTCCCAATATTTATATATATTCTCTTAAATATTTCTTTTCAAACTTCATCGATGTTAGACTTAATGGATAAACAGACCCACCAGAATAATTTCATCCACAAATAATAATAGAATAATTAAATGTTTTACACCACACTCCATTAAATTGAAATAATGATATGAGTTTCTCTACATGAAACCATTTCCTCCATAAATAGGTTGAAAATATGGTTCCACTATCATGGTACATGTTTTTATCCATAAATACATTTTTCTTAATTTTCCACACCATGTAAAAATTATTTTAATCCATGATTCTAATAGGATTTGACATAAATAAATCCTATTCAAGATCACTATAAATAAAATCCTATTTTTTTGAATTTTCTCTCGATATAATAATCTATAATAAACCATACTGAGAATTTTTTTGGAATGATAATATTCTTAACTATTAGAGAAAAAATATCTAATAATTCAATTACCTCTATTTTCTGAAAAAACTGACCACATAATTTAAACTATACCTCTTTCTTCAATTAGCATAATATTTTTGTTAAATACCCTAACTTTTTTCACACTCACTCTTTTTGGTGGGTAAATTCATTATCATCTAGTTTTTATTCTCATGAAAATAATTTAACTCAACTGACATAGAAAACTCCCAATAAATATAATTTTAATGTTTATATGTTTCTTTAGGATTCTATAGTTATCCAACATCAATTTATATTATAAAACTCAGGTCGTATCCATATATCTTTACCTGGAATCTATCCATTTATAGTCTATACCAATTAGCCTTCCACTAAACTATTTCTTAACCAAACCCTTAGAAATATAATATCCTAAAATATTAGTCTCATCCTAACTATTTTAGGGAATTTCATGTATAAAATCCACATGAATTAACCTTTAACTCCATGTGCTTATTTCTAAAAAACTCTCTTGATTTATTAAAACTTCTAATAGAAATATATCCATCAAGGACATCTGATATTTGTCACATCCTAGTTCCTATATTTTGGTAAATTTTATATAAAGTTGAATCATTAACCTCAAATTCATTCTTCATTAAATTCGAAACATTATATGGGACCTTCCCATTAAATAGTATATTCATACATTAGATTTTTTGTCTTCTCTCACAATCCCATAGTTAAAATCCAATTTTTTCCAAATAAACTAAAACAAACATGATTGTTATTTTTTCGAGATTATATCATTAATTTGAATCCACATGAAATTAGGATATAATTCTAATAATGTGGAGGTGAGAAATATCATGTTTCTTTTCTCTCTATAGTGATTATGATATTTTTATTCTTTTGGTGCCAATGGTCTCTGATTGATCAAGAATGTTATTATAAAAAAAACATATATAAAAGGGAATTTGGAAGTAATAAATATAGATTCACAGTACATGATATTTACCTTATATTATATTTTAGAAATTGAGCTACATAATTTTCCACATGTTTTCAGGTATAATTTTCTCATTCCTAATACCTTCATGTCTATAGATATACCAGAAACATATTATAGTGTACACACCTCTATTGATTGATGTAAATACTTTTAGTTTAAATCATGATTATCATCAAACAATATATTTCTATTATTCTAACACTATAAAAAATAATATTTATGTTTAAGGACTTATGTACATGATTTCATCAGGGATTCATTAAATAAATTCATAGAGGACTGCGATCCATTAATATATTTCAAAAGGGAAGTCTCCAAAACACATATATGTATAATCTCATGATTTTTGTTCTTTAATATAATTTATATCATATTATAGTCCATCTTACACCTCTTATTGTGTTTAAAACTCTTCTAACATCTTATTTTTGAATTTTTAAACATCAGTATCCCTTTTTTTCTATGATATTTATACCATTCTCACCGAGGTTCTCTAGATGAAAGTGAACAGATATGAATTTTTAATTGTTGATGTTTTGAAAAGTGTATCTCCATTTTCCATACCAGTCATTTACCCTATTTTTTTACACATCAATCTTTGAAAATACATACCCACCGTATTTTACACATTCCGTTAACGATGTTCATTCCATTTCCATCTTCATACAAGTGGCTAACTAAAATCAATTTCTTCAAGGGTCACGGAATTTTAAAAAAATAATTCAGCATAAGAAAAAACCAGTCATCAGTTAAACTATAAAAATCCCCATTTCTGGTGACATTTGGAGCATAATAATCCAATAGATTCAGTATTCCATATCTTCTTGACAAAAACATTCCATGCGACTATTATCACTAGTGGATTGAAATGATACTATAGAATCTATTATCCATGACTCGACCTGTGTATTGAAACTCATAAGAATATTTTCACTATTTTTTTTCTAATTTAATATTTGGATCAAACAAATATTAAACCTCTAGAATATGATCTTCTAGAATCTCCCATTTTCTGATGAAAATTCATCTTTATGGGAAACCTATTACCACAGTGCCACCACACTAGGATGAGTTTAGTAGAATAAATTCTACCCCTCTCCCTCACCATATATTTTAATCATCTCCATCTTATTCGATGATGTTAGATCTTTCTTATCTATTTATTAATTTAATTTCATGAAGGTCATTTAGTATTTCCCTTATGGATGTCTTTAAATGTCTATGATTATCCAGTTAAATTTTATTCTAGAGTTATTGACAATTGTTACCATTATTACCCATGAATCTAAATTTGATGAAATTTAAATAAACTTAAAAACCCCATATATTAATGTTATTGTCATATACATAAGATAGTTCTAGATCCATTAGAATTTATTTATATGTTCCATTGCATATCTACATACTAATAGCTATAATTTTAAAATTCATCACATTAAAAAACATTAATAAGTATTGTTGACATCTCTTTCATGTATTTTTAGAAAGAAACTACCATTATTAAAGTATTCAGACCAAATATTTTGAGGTATATTCGAGGCCAAGGTTATCCGCACAATAGCTGAATCCATTCATTCATGATTTCCCCTTTAAATTTACTAATTTTTTTTCTAATTTCCCACCTTTCTATAGAATGTTCAGATTTTTTGGATGTGATTATCTACTATCAATATTCCCCTTAACATAAATATATCAAGTTAAATTTTTAAATATATACATTTATTTAATCTGATTTCATCAAGTTATGACACTATAAAGAAAATAAATTAATATCATTTCTGGGGCATCTAGGAATGCCTACAAATTAATTTTTGACACTACTACAAAGCATTCAAGAATGACTTATTCTTCTCTGATATTAATTATTGAAAATTATATTAGAAACATCATGCATCATATATTCATCAATGCAAGATCATAATGGTGGAATTATATGTTTATAAGGAATACTATAAATTTCAATGTAAAAAACTAGTAATGAAATCTTCACCATATTCACCACTTTATAACCCAATATATAAAAATTATCTTATCTTAATAAAATAAATATCCAATTCAAATTATGATATAAAATTGTTATAATTTAAAACTATAGATTAATTATTTATTTTTTATACCTATTTGTTATATTCATTAAAAGATGAATAAAAAATCTATATTTCATTAGAACGAAATTTTTTACAATCTAATAGGATTACAAAACAATTTATGTTACTACACCTCATAATTAATTCCACATGGGTCAATCAGATTATAATTTTTAATATTCCAAATTAAAATTATTAAAATGTTGTAGAGGACACTATATTTATAGGGTTCAACTGATATATATTTGATAAAAACTAACACAACCTACATATTGGATCTTACAGTGTATTATGTATATAGATTTAGTGAAGTTGGATTTTAACTAAAAAAGATTAATATTAAATTTATTAAATAATATTTTTAGATAATATTATTGGATCTATGGTATTGGATATCATTTAATCTATCAGGGGAAAGTCTTTTAACTTATTTGGAAAATCTGCTTAGGAATCAACTACATGATTTGGTAAAAAAATTAACCTACCTATATTAGAAGCCACTATTTTCTAATGGTGATTATTAATAAAGGTACATTTGGTGAATGTTCATTGTTGTAAGATGAATCAATTATACTGATCGACACATGATTTATTCCAACTAGGATATGTTCTTCATTTTACAATCCCCAAAATTAGGATCATACAATGGGATGGATTGTGATTTAATTATTTAACATAATTCCTATCCAATAGTATACCAATGTTGATTGAGGGATTCATTGAATATTTATCTATCGTAAATCTAAAATCCTTTTCCAAGGTTGGTAAAAAAATTTATAATATTTAGATTATACATGTGGAGATGAAATGAAATTGAACATGTCATTGAAGAAAAAGTTAAACAGAGGGATTTTAAATCAATATACCTACTTGAAATAAGAATTAATAAGGTTCCATGAAAATTGTAATTGAAAGAAACTGTTAGAATTAAGCTGTGATGGTCCAAGAAAAGATTCTTAATTTTAGAGAATAACAATGAAAAATAAATTAAATCAAGAGAACAATAGAAAAGAAAAATTAATAAATGGTGATTAGTGTATGTCAGAGGCACCATTAGTTATGTAGTTAGCTCCAAGTCTTTTTTTAAATTTATTCTGTAGTAGGAGTTAGAATGAGATTATTTTCATCCAAAATTATAATGACATGGTATATTATTATACTCCATGAATAGATGTTTCCATTTAATTTGTATTTTTTATCTCCCATGATTTATTGATCAACTTATATACACATTATCCTTACATTCTTCATGTGGTTTGATTTGAGGTAGAGGTCAAGATATTTACATGGTGAATGGATTTCACACCCGATTTTTTCATTATCTTTAGAATTCATGGATTATAATAGTTTATATAATGGGTTATCATCTGGTTTTTTAAGGTTCTTCTATATCTAATTATACACCTCATAAATCTATATTAATGGTATTAATATTCTACAATTTCATTAAATCTATAGTAGGTCCCATTTCCAAAATGATTTCCAATTTCCTATAAAACTAACCAAATATCACAATATTATTGTATTTAACATGTATAATCCCAATTAAATAAATAATAAAGGTATATATGAATTATGTAAATAAAATTCCCACACACTATAACAATTATTTTTCTTAAATCAAAAGTATTCACAATAATAATATCTAAGGATATATTTTTTAAAAGGAAATGAGCAGTAAAATGATGATAATGAAAACTTGTTTTAGCATAGATTTTTTAGTCCTTGAAAATAATACCTAAAAAAATAAATCATGCATCATCATTAAGTTCATTATTTTATTACCTCATTTATTCAATTATAACTTCTCAAATATTCCTTAGATGTACATACCCATGTCCCAATTTACATCATGATGAATTTTCCCTCACCAATAAAGGAAAAATAAAAATACATTTATTAGCATACCGTAAATACTTTTTTAAATCCATAATATTGATATGAATCAAACATATCAACTCTATAATTATAAATGAAGAAATTAATCATATGGACTTATCCTAACGGTTCGAATGAATCTTAGGATACGATTTGGCTGGAAGAAGATAAAAAATCCGACTTAAAAGAAGGGAAAACTATAAAGATACATTCTAAATCATCATTAATATTATAATGATGAAAATTCCTCAAAATCTAATGTGTTTACACGACCAATATCTCAATTAAGGTTCATTTATATGTCATGATAGCATAATTATTGTAACCTAATTCATTTTTTTGAATTCATATTATGGACATATCTCACATCTACTACCTAACCAAATATGATCTATGAGGAGAATCACCAGTCTGGTAATGATGATTTTTGAATGTTTTAATACAATATATATATATATCCTCTCCATAGAGAGAATACAAGGCCATCATAAAAGGTCATCAAATGTAATAATGAACCATGTCCACCAAATCTTGTGAAAATACAACTGTATCTATCTTTAGTATTATTCATCCGATTTCATGTATAAATAACCACGACCCACACTTATTTGTGTGGAAATCAAAAAATATACAAAATAATATGGTAAAATTGATTGAATTTAATTGAAACATTGATGAATACTAACAAGTTCATCAATGAAAATTAATATCCAAGTTAGTTTAAGGTACAAGTGGGAATCATGAAAAAGGGTCTAGTAATCAAGATGTGTAAATAATTTTAAAAATTAATTTGTTTATAAATATCCTAAATACGATACTAATGCACATTCTCAATGGTTTACAAGTCCAGAATATAATTTAATAAATATAGTTAGAAATAAATTGAAAAAATTATTTCAAGAATATAGTCATGAATGTGAATGAAAATGAAAATGGAAATACTCAGGGCATTGATTCAAATAATTAGGATATTAATAAAGAAAATTAGAATCAAAATTAAAATCATTATCTCATTAATCATTTTAAATATCTAAGTATGAACAAATAATTTATTGTTATTCATTTAATTAAGACATTAACATTTATTACTAGGGTGAAATTAAATTTCATGCTAAATATTTTTTCCAAAGAAAAATGTCTATTAGACTAATATGAAAAGAAAAATAAATACAAGTGAAAATGAAATAATTCACATGAATATCCCACCACACCTAAAATTAAACAGTTTCTACTCTATTGTTGCAAATAAGTTGTGAGATATTGTAATTAAGGTTTAAATTTTTTTATGGAAATAATGAAAAAATGGTATGTGAACTGAGAGCTCCTTGGAATGAATTCAATTCCATGGATAAGTCTTTCTTATGTTTTGGTAAATTTAGAATATTTAAAAAAAATAAAACTCCTAAAAAAATATGACCCAAGAGACTATACTATGTGTTTCCCTGCATGAATTGAAATTTGGGAAATCATAATCCAAATAAATAGAAAAGAATTACTCAGAATAATCCATTAGATTAGTGGTCTGTGACCTCTTACTAGTATATAAGGTAGTGTAATCATGAATTAATATGTATTTTATAGGATTAATCACCTCAAAAATTACCATAGTAGACAACTAATTTGGAAGGTAGAGAAATCATGTTTATCTTATATGGAACTCCTAATGGTGCTCTTAATCAACATAATGAAACAACACACGTGGTATCCCAAATGAAATCTGAGTTGGTGAATCAAATGTTATAGTAGAATTAGTATAAGGATACATATGAAAACTATATTAATGATGAATGAGTATGAAGAAAGATGTGAATCTGAATAAAAATGATACATTCCATTGATTATTTGAAGTAAAATATATAAAATATGTTTCTGGTGAAAAAAATAAGTAAAAGAGATTGATAAAGTGAAAAATAGAGGGTACATTGGTAAAAATAAATAAGATAAGAATGAATCACCAATAAAATTGTTTTTGGTACCACCTCAATCATGGTGGATTGAGTAACAACGTCATATCTATATTGATATATGTGTATGGGGAGGTTGAATCAGACTCTTGAAAAGGTAGATTGGATAATATAGTAGAAGTCATTGATCTGGAAACTAGTTTGACCATGTTTGGAGTAATGGAGTCTCCGATCATTGAAGGTGAGGTATTGATCAATAAGGAGATCACGAGTCTTGCTACTGGATTGAAAAAATTAACCACAGAAGATGTCTCCAATGTATGGGTCGAGAATCAACATGTGTTCAATTATAAAAAGGACCTCTGATAATTTGATCATGTGATCTATATAGGAAGATCTATTAGTGTTGTTTTTGGTTCTATTGTGCTTGGTATATGAATGGAGCTGGAAGATGGACTTATAGTAGATGGATTTAGGTGAGTGGTAATAGTTTTGGATGGTGGGGATTAAGCATGATAAATTTGACGGGAAAGGAAGGTACGTTCTATTATCTCCATGAAGGAGGTATCAAGTTGTTGACATATGGTATTTAATTTATCCTTCATGTAATGGAAACCGCCTCCACATTTTCCCAAAGACATCCCAAGGTGAAGGTGAAACAGTGTAAAATTGGAAGAGAGAGAAATCTCAGTCATGACTAGGGAAGAATTATTCTTGGTAGGGGTAGTTGATTTGTAAGGGCTACTGATCCACTAGGAGCTAGTCTGGTGTTAATGGAATCTGCATAACTATGTGATCTGTCATAATGTTTCCCCACCTTCTAAAGTATCCCCATCTTTTTAATAAGGGGGAATTAAAATCTCAATATTAGGATGAATGATTATATGGGTTGTGATTAATCCAATAAACTATGATTCTTATCGAGGTGAATAAAAAATCACCCTATCATATGTGTAACACGAGTCCTCCTCACCTATGCCTCATAATATTTAGGAAACTAGTGGTCCATGTTCACCATTAGTACTCCCTTGGTAGTGGAAAGGAGAAGTAAATCTTTCTAAATGAATACCCCATGTGTGTTAACCCATGCTAGATATAAATTGGATAGGGAAATATGAATGATCCTTAAGGTGAGACACTTTATATTGGTCCTCTATGTTGTACGTGGATCAGGGAAGCGCATAGAGTCACAAGCAATGAACAATGGGTAATTCATGTTGGCATTCATGTTCTTTTCTAACAGCATTGTGTTGTAACCTATAGAAGTGGAAATGTCTATTAAAAATGCCTGTTCTAAAACTCTAAAATCATCCTAGGTGAACTTATAGAAATTACATTAGATATTAAGGTATATATAGATGGCATCCATTTTTAATGGGGCCTGAAACTCAATAATGATATCTCGATATGTATCCTCACACACCTCAATGATGTGTGACATGTGAATCTTGATGAGATACTATATACCCTTATTTTACACTATGATTTACTATTTAAAAACAAAATCTCGAGTCTTAGTTCTTCACAATGGCAATAAATTTATATTTTCAAAAAAAGTAGATGTTAAGGGTCATAAAACTGAATGCATGGATACACTAGTTGTGATTGGATAACGTACTAGAAAGGGTGTGTATAATGGGTAGTGTAATGAGAATAAAAATTATATTTTCATGGATTCTAAGCGTCATCCATATGTGGTAGTGAATGAGGCTTGGAAAGGTGTTTGGAAACATGGTTGTCTTTTTATTCATCTGCATGCTTTGTCAATTGATTCCCACATCTCATGTGGAGAAAATTGGATTCAATATTATAGGTGATGGTGGATCGAAGATGAATATGGGGAGGGATGTGTTTGGAGTGAGGCTGATGGTTGAGAAGAATAGTAGATAGCTGATGAGAGGTAAAATTAAGGAGGGTAGGGAATTGATGGATGAGATAGTGCTGTTGGAAGGAGGTGATTGATGTCGTGGTTGGGGGGAAGGTGATGATTCAATGTGAACTAAGGGTTTACATCTAAAATTGGTAAACCTCAAGATTCAAATCATTAATTGGAAATTATTGAACTAAAATCTTTATTGGATTTAGTTAAAAATACCTTGGAATTATCATAATTGAAATGGAATTGACATCATAAATCCATCGTCTTTTTTGAATTGGAAGGGTCATTCATCCCACAGCTTTTGGAAAGGAAATAACCTAACTTCTATCAACATAATATACCCTATTGTATCAGTAGAGGTCCTCGTCCTAGATAGATCTTTATTTAAGGTTAGTATCTAGTCAGTCCATTATTTTTTAAGTGAATTTTAATATTAATTAATATCATTTTTGTATATGGTCTTGGATAAAAATCACCTATTTTCGAATTCCTTTGAAGGAATGTTTCTCTCCTCCTTGAATTTCCTCCATTCCATGAGGGGAAACATTAATTAGATGAAATAGTACAAACCAATGGTATTTTAACTTTCTAGGGAATAATTTTAACAGTTAATTGAATAGAAGTACCATATCATTCAATGTTAATATCATTTGAGTGATGCATTAGTCATTCCATTCTATATTACTTCTAGATCAGCTAATTTTAAAAACCTTTAAATATTATATTTTTAGTCATTGATGGTTATCTTTCTTATCACCAAGAATGAGTGATGTTCTAACCCAATCAAAAAATGATATAGTTTTCCATGGATTATCTAGAAGGGAGATGTTCCTATGTGTGTTTCATAAGAAATGTGGTACACCCATTGTGCAACATCCAGTTTCATACTCCAATCCTTCCAACTCGCATTGATAGTATTATAAATAATTTTTGGAATTTCTTGGTTGGATAGTTCTACAAGAACAAAAGACTATAGTTGAGAGGGGTCTATGTGTTATATTAAAATCCATTATTCTCATGTATACCTTTCATAGGTTGATTTTTGAAGTGAATCCCCTCAATCACTGATGAGTAATCATGAAATTAAAAACCAAGACATAATGTGTTTCTTCTTGAATTTTTTTATGTGCTTAAATGTTCTGATAGAAGTAACTTTATCACCCTCCTGCAACAAAAAGAAATCCACAAAATATAAATACATAGATTCAAATAAAAATTTAGAAATGGTCCAATGAAATATATCTCCCAAATATCAATTATTTACTCATCAAATATGGATATTTTTTTTATATTTCAGGTCATTTACTAATGGTGCCTATTCATTGGGGATGATGAAAAATTTTTATGAAGACCATAATATCCTGATGGACTATGGGATAGAAAAAATCTATTTGATGAATTTTAGAAATTTTACTATGAGACCCATAAGGTCATTAAGTCTTCAAATAATTATAAATTCTATGAACACTCTGAACTTCATCCTATGGAATACAATATCACATTAATCCATTAACACACTGATTAAATTGTAGTGGATCTATTAAGTAATAGTTTTTAGAAAAACAAAATTATTCCAATGTTGATATGAAAAGTCTATACACATGTTCCTAGATTCTAAAATCTTAATATTTCATTAAACCATAGTTATGATTTCATATCTATATAGATTATTTTTTTCATCATGAAAACTATTCAAAATTTACATCTCTTCATCAACATTAACATAGTGTATTAAATGTTTAGACATGTGATTAAGAATAACATTTTTGATACCTTTTATGACTCTGATTAAAATTTCAAACTCATATCATATAATGATCAACTATATCAACGTTGGGTTTTTCTTCCATTTTTTTGTAAATATTTGTGAATTTCATTCTCATTGAAAACCATTTTCATAGATGAAATGAGTTATGATCAGAATTTATCAAAACAAAATTCTTCAATAATCTCATTAATTGTATTTTTATAATTGGTTTGATGGATTCTGAATTTATTATTGACATATTATATGTGTCAAAAAATATTACCAACCCACATTCATGAGACAAAACCCATAACTAATTCACTTATATCTCTTATTAGCTCAAAATATTTGTCCCTATTTGTTGAGAAAATAATAGTGGATATATATAAGTTGTTTTTCATGGTGTAGAAATAATTATAGTACTCTTCACAAAGCTTTAAAGGATCATCCATATACAACAAGTGTTTTAATGATAGGGATATTTTAGAAAATAATTTCACTAATAAATTCCAAAACCTCACTTGGATATAAAAATTTCTAATTCCATTTTTAAAAGCAGGTTCTGTTATTTCCATAATGAATGTTATTTTTTTGATTTAAAAAAATTCCTTAATTTTTGATCTTTTCTAAAATTACTCTATGACCATTCACTATAAAATGATATTTTTATCAATTTACCACAAGGAAAATTTCTTCATAATATTGTATCACTAGTTTAATGTTACTCCAATAAAACTTGAAGGATTATCAGAAAAATAATTCATCCATAAAAATTTATATAAAATACTTTTCCATATCATGATTTACATATTTCATGCACTACTGCAATGTTTCTATCATGTTACACATTCTAAAAGATATTCTCCGATAGGTGATGGTTTTGAAGGGAAATGTGAAATTTTCCTCTGAATGATCAGATGAGTGGCTATGGATTTTATTTTATCCAAAATATCCATAAATTCAACAATATATCTCATTACTAGATTATATCTCTAACATTTTATCCATGAATATGAGTGGGAAGTGATATTTTTGAGTGGAAATGATTAGATTTATATATTAAACACTAACTGTCCTTTCACTTATTTTATTAGTGGGTATTACATCATATTCATAATTATTTATCATTGTTAAGCCTACATTATTTGAAAAAAAATTGTTGTGAGATTTCCCATTCACTATTATAAAAGATATAAAATGATGATAGTGTATATAAATTTCAAAACAACCTTCACGACAACATATTTAAAGGTTTGGGTGAGTCGCCATTGGAATTAGCATCATGGTTTGGATCCTTATTCCAAAAAAAAAAATTTGGGTGAAAATTATAGAGTTTATCTCTTTTATATCATCACCACTCAATGATATTCAGATCACATACCCCTTAAAAAATTCCAAAAATTTCAGAACTTTATATTTAGTTAGATCATAGATAATGATGAATTGTTATGTTTCCTTAATATTTGTTAATGAATATTTAAAAATTGTTGGAAGACACATCAAATTAAATTATGGTGGAATTATGTATGAGAGTGTGCAATCAGGGAAGGTGTCTCTTGTGAGAAGTTCAATAAACTGCACATCCTCATAATCACTACTAATCTTATTTTCAATGGACTATACCTCCCTCTCATCTTCAAGATCCATTTTTTGTCTTCTACTTCAGTAGGAACATTGGATTGACACTCAAGGCAATATTTACTTTTCACATATATGTTTACCAAATAAAATAGTAAATGATCTTTGAAAATTATAATATTACTATTCCTTGATTTACTTTTGTTAATTCTTCATCATTCATGAGAAATTGTCAAAATAGAATAATAGGTACGTCACCTACTTCATCACTGTCATGAATGATAAATTAAACTTAAAAAATAAGCATACCTAACAAAACGAGAACATCCTAAACAATTCAATAGGGATACATAACATATTTGTTAGCAATATGTAGAGTTACTCTTGTTAACTTATTTTCCTCAAATACCATTCTTCTAATCAAACTCATCGACATGAGATTGATTCTTAGTTCGATATCACATAATGCTTTCCCAGTATTTCTGAAGCCAATGGTTCATCGGTACATTACAAATAGAGGGTCTCTCATTTTTGTGGATTTCTGGAAAAAATGTAGAGAATTACTAATTAAAATAGGTTATTCCCATTTCATTCATCTTCCACTTATTATAGTTAAAATTCATTAGGGATTTTGTACAAAATGAAAATTTTAAAATGGATTTAGAAAAGGAAATATTTTTTTAATGTTTTGTGAACATGTCCAAAACAATTTACACTGAGAGTCCATCATCCCATGAAATATTTAATCTAGAAATCAAAGATAATTTCATAATGGTTGTGGTGCCGAGTATTGATATTCCTTTTTTGGCTACTCTATTCTGATTTCATTTTCTATTTTCCATTTTTAAGTTTTCATTCTTGTTCTGCGTTATCTTGTTCAATAATTTACTCATTTGGATTGGGTTACTTGACACTGTTATCATTGTACTTATAGTATTTTTTCACATTCATCTCTCTTCCACTTATATAGTCCATAACCATAGTCTCTTCTTATTGATGATTCATGAAATTACCATAATGAATACTTGGTAGACATTTGGAGGGTGTTTGGGAAAGTAGGTATAATTGATGTTCGAGATTATAGAGGTTTTCATTTTCATTTTCCATTTTTCTCCTTGTGTGGTCATTCATTGATAAAATATTTGGTCAAAAGCATTGTAAAAATTATCGAAATTATATTGTAGAAGTGGCACAACCCGTGGTTTTCTAGATGGATCTTATTGCCAAAATTTTTCTTATGATATGTATTATTAACCCCATGTTGATGGATAGGGTTATTGTGTAAATGGGTTGGTTAGTCATGGAGTTGGATTATGTTGTGGGTACCTATGTGCTACCTAATATAATGTCTATTCTCAACAGACAATTTATTTCTATTACCCCTCATTGGTATTTTATTGTCGTTGAAATATATTTTGTTTTTAATATGGATACTTGTGTTGTTGTGTTAGATGACATTAAATCACCTTATTATAAAATTTATTTTTGTTTCAATATTTTATTAATAAAATGTATTGATATGGTTATTGGCATCCACATAGTTTACATGATTGGATTTCTATCATAGGAGTGGGTGGTGTTGTTTTTGGTTGGTGTAACTAGATATTTTCAACATTTTTATTAAGAGCGTCAACCTAGGAAATGTTCATGCGTGGTTTCTTCTACTTAGTGATACCATTCGCTTAGTAGTCCTCAATAGATTTTCCAAAGACTATTATTGTTTGTTATTTCATCAAGAAGGCATTTTTCTATTTATAAGGTTTTAACAATGATTCCTCCGTCATCGATATTGTTTACCGAAAAGCAGTTGATGGGCCATAGGTAATGTAAAATGAGATTTATTTGTAACTAGATATCAATTCTGTGGTGTGTTCCCTTCCGTGTCAACTCCTTAAACAACTCCCCAGCCTCCCAGGATGATTCTAAATGTACCATATCAAAAAATTTTATTTCCTTCAACATATTCCACATTTTTATGGGTGGAGGGTATTTATTTTTAATTTTTTATCAATGACATCAAATGTAGTAATTTATTTAGTAAATTTAATATTAAATAAATATTGTCATCATCTCATAATAAGAATATAGAGACCCTGATCTAATTTAAATATGATGATATACCATGGTATCTAAATGTGTCTAAGACATAAATGATGTTTGAGAAATACTAGTGATTAAATTAACATTATTTCCACTAAAATTAACCATTTTATGGGTTATGTTATTAATCTAGGTTTAATATAAAATATATGTACCCTGATTTATTAGAGGACGATTCTAGTCAGGGGGTCTTCTCACTCACTAGTGTCACATAATGGTTGAAACAACTAGTAACTATGTATATATTATAGAAAACAAATAGAGAAAAGGATAGATGTGAGGTAATCCAAGGTTTAAATCCAGTGGGACCCGTCACCGAAGTGGATCCCCAACAATGGATCCAAAATATGATTCATCCACAAAACATAATTAATTTTACATGGGTTTATCTGATTATATATATATATATATTAATCCCATCTAACATTACTGTGATGGTTCACATGATAGTAGATGTACATGGTTAAACCCATGGGGATGTGATGACAAGCGTTGTGCCCAAGGGATTGGATCCTTGAGTGGATTCCATGCATAGATTTAGTAAATTTTGATTTTAACTAAAAAATGGATAAGTGTGAATTTGTCTAAATAAGGGTTCATGGATACTTTTAGAGATCCTATAAAGAGTATATATGTAATGATAACATTGTACAGTTTTATGGCTTAGGAAAAAAATATATTCATTGATAACTTACAGTCTTTGGTCAATAAAATTGGATATACCTTGATTTTCAACCATTCATTACTTTATATGAGTTTGTAGATCAAGGTTTATTTGGATAAACATCAAGTGTGGAAAATTAATCAATGTTAATGGTCCAAATATGATTTTTTTCGATTTTGAGTTTTAAATCCTTTTGTAATATCCAAAATCATGATCATAATAGGGGATATAATAATATAAAATTATTTAACCTAATTCCTCTTTGACAATATACCAAATTTTTTTAACAGATTCATTGAATATTTTTTTTCGACTCTTAACCACTAGCCCTCGGTGAAATTTCCACACATTGTAATAGATGGATTTAATAAGAGAAGATGAAATTTCATTGTAGTTTACATCATAAAAAATTATACCTAAATATATAATTCAGAGACAGATATGCATACCATATATAAGAAGAAATATAATGACACGAAAATTATAATATAAATAATATGTTTGTTTTAAAGAGTGGTGAACTAAGGAAATAATATCATTTTAAGATAAAAATAATAAACAATGATGAAAAAATGACCATGATGAAACTGAAAGTGAAAATGGATTTTAGTGAATGGAATGTGCACCTACAATTAAATAGGTAAGCTAAACTCATGATAGGAACAACTTATACATTGAGAGTTCTCATGAAATTAATATTTCCAATCATTTTTACATCGTAATCCATGATTTTACACCGTGAATATAAATTTCCATGTATATGATATTTTTTATCTCCCACAATTCATGGATTGAATTCCATTAATGGGATAATTTGCGTATTTATAGGGATTTAATATAGTAATAGGTTGATATCGTCCCATGGTGAATGGATTTCAGACACTAGGTTTTCATCATCCCAGAAATTCATGTATTTATTGGTTTCATGGATCAGTTTATCATCTCTTCTTTCAAGGTTCATACTCCTTCTAAAATATACATCACAAATTATTATTCGTGATGTGAATTATATAAAATTTCTACAATTTTACAATAACACACCATTCAAAAAAAGAGATCTAATTTCCTATAAAAGCTAACAAAAAATCACAAAATCACACTATAATACATGTATAAAGAACAATTAATGAAAGCTGAAAATTATATAAGAAATAATATTACAAACATGTAGATTTATTGTTTGTAAATACACAAGTAATCCTTAGAAAATTGATACCAACACCTCCAAATAGAGGGTCCCACATAGTCATATAGTAAAATCAACTTTCAACATTCCAAATAATGAATTCATAGAAATATTCAACTAATAAATCCTTCTATATTTACTTAGTATAAATTCCTATCACTGGTAGAAAAATAGTTTCCAATGTGCTGAATTATATTAGATTATTTTCATTTACAAAATGATTCAATCATAAATACTACCTTATTATTATAGTCACAACATCAAATGATCCTCTCATGAACTAACCATCATACTGAAAAATAATGGAATGTTCATCAACATTTAATGACATCACTACTATATGTAAAAACCTACATCCACCGAACATTCAAGTCCATTAAGAACATCATATTTTGTACTTATGGTGAACATACTTCCTCACATGATGGGTCTTTAAAATAGTAAAAAAATAACTTCTATAACATATATTTCCTATTTTTTATACATATCACAAATCATCATACACCATTTACAAACATATTACATGTCCTCAGCACCATGTACACACATAACATAAACATATCTCGAAAGCATGTTACAAATTTAAAAGACACCATAACCCATGTCTCATGAACTATACCTTAAGGAATAAAAACTCATTAAAGTATACTTACGGTAATCCTAGTTAGTAAAACTAGAATACATGTATTTTTTATAACCTCGAGCAACTAAAGGGCACACACACATGTATATTAAAATTGGGAGCCATCAAATCTTATGTAGAAAGGAAACCTATACCCTAATAAATTAAAACCCATATATGCCTACACATCATGAAATATCAGAAGGGAGAGTAAGGATGTGGGATAATTCAACCATACATTACCCCAGTAATATAATTGTTGGGGAAAACATATAGATCTCAAAACAATTAGTTTAAGATGTATGCTTATAATGGGAGATAGAGAGTTTAACATCAAAATAATATAATTACTTTTATATCACATACAACACTAATGGAATATACATATCCATATACGAAACAACAACTATCATCTGACATGACACTCAACATCCACTACTATGGTCTATGGAATAAGATCTAAAAAATGTACATAAGAATCAAAGTACAACACATATAAATATTTATATTTAATAATTATCAATTACCAATCATTCATCAATTCTATTTAAATTTATTGTTTAATAATTTCATTTTAACAGAATCTAACATGCTTTTTCAATTCATATTTTAATTACATATTTCCAACCCATGCTCCTGGAGTAGTAATCCAATCATCTCATCGATCATGTTTATTTTTTAAATCATCACCTCCGTCAATATCCCATACCCCATGAGTTATTCTAAGATTTCATTTACCATTATGAAATATGGGTATTCAGGGTATAAACCTAAAATACCTCATATAATATATTATCATGATACAATATTCAACAACTAGAAGTAGTAAGAAATCACCAGAACTGATCATCAATAAGTAGTCATCAAATAACAAACACATTATGAAATTATTAATCTGAACCTCAACTAAGAAACAATTCAAAATCCTAAAAAAAAAATTAATATAGGTTGGAACCCCTATCATCATATTATATCTATCCAATTATAAAACTCTTCTCAAATATATGGAAAAAAGAAATCCACATTCTCAATTTGTCTCAACCAACCCTTGCCTAATATCCCAACCAAACATGGTTTCAAAAAAATTCATAAAAAGGGTTTTATAACATCTCATTTCATTAATATACAAATAATCACATTTCCCAAAAAAATCACGGGGAAACCAAATCAATAACACCCAGGCATGGAAGCCTGTAACACACAAGGGTGGGCTCTCAGCAACCCAAACCATTTATTTATTGGAACACTATTTCAATACCATCATGAATTAATTGATTGATAATTAATATATAATTATAACAAAAAACCTACAATTAATGATAAATATTATTTATTATAATCCATAAACATGTTACAAGAAATATTTTCACATTCAATTACTGTCATGGAGGGATTCTAAATAATCTTTCTTGATTTATTCATTTTAAATATAACATTTCTTTATTTGAAAGGTATGTCAAATTTCTATGTATATCAACCATGATATTTTCAAAAATATCTATCTAAATATATATAACACAATCTAAAAAATATCATGAGGCATAATCAACATAGAGAAACCACATGCAATCATAAAAACGTTCGAATTCATTCCTTTTCATGTAATTGAATTCATTTAGGTTAACTCAAATATTACCAAATGAAGTTAAAAAATTTCAATACCATTCCTTCACATTAATTATAGAGGTCACGAATTCACGTACTCTATACAAAACAATCAATGTTCAATAATTCAAAATAGGTGAATAATAACATATCTCATGTAACCTCACAAATGAAGATATAACGATCCATATGTCCATCCACAATGGATAAAACAACAGACTCCAATAGAAACATCATGTAAATAGAAGGAAACAATATTACATATCCTAAAAAGGGAGAGTATGACAGGGTATAATTAATGATGTGGAGGTAACTAACATTTCTTTATAATGAATCGATCTATAGAAGATGAGGCTGGTCAAATTTGAGAAAATGGTGATTAGGGTATATAAATGTGGACCCTATGTAAACTAAGGTTATATGGAAAAGTGTTAAAATAAGGGAAATCCGGGAGGAGTCTGAAATTTATATAAGTTGGTAAAATAAAATACTATTGTGCAAACCACCTGACCACACTACAATGATAATGGTTTTCACCCATACTATGTTGAAAAATAGCATCCACACTTTAATGGGTTGTATTCGAAACCACTTATATAAATTTAGAAGAAATCCTCACCATATCTCCCATGATCCGATTAAAAAATGGTGAGACTATGATGCATCCCTAATCCCATCCCACAGTGACCCTTCAGAATGAAAAGAGAAGGAAAATGACCTTTAGAGATCCATGATGAAACCTAATACCTATATTGCAACAACCATTCATGAGACAATTTAACGTTTCATACCCCTATTATTTAATTATAGAATGTTATGAACCATATTAAATCTATCCAGAAATAAAGGAATCCACCACACCCTCATTATAAGCCTCCATTCCCCATGTACCATGACTATGTTGCGTGAGCATTATTAACACTACCTCAAGATGAGATATATTGGATCCGGACATAATCCAAAAATTTCTATCGTAAAATAAGATCAAACTACATATCTTCTCCTATATCCTTTCTTCAACACCTTTACAGCCCTAGAGACACAATGTAAGGGACCTAGAAAAACCACCCCTTAAATGAGAAACCCTTCAAAAAATTCGCATCCATGAGAATTTAAACCAAAACCTAGGAAGGAAAATAAAGTAGAACAGAACAACCGGACTAAAATATACTTTATAAGGATCTCTATATAATATAAATGCATGATAAAAATTATGGAAATAAAGAATACAGATCAACAACACCATCCATCATCCAATTAATAATGTTTAGTTCATAAAAATCAACATAATAAAAATTAATCATCTCTTAACTTGGGATATTTATTATGAATCAGTGACTCAAAATATATTGTAGATTATTCTATGTATTAGTGTCTCCGAGATACATTATCTAAATGAATAACATGCATACACAACACCTTCTCCCGATGATACTCGATCTAAATAGGTTCTTCCTTGAAGTTCGTATCATCTTCGACATTAAGATATCCACAATAAATTATAAGAGAATCACCATGAATATAAATTGAAGATAAGACACATTAAAGACATAATAAATATTTATTATCTATTGAGAAACGTTGAAATAATATTCAATATCTCAAACACATGAAAACACATTGAATGGTCTAATGAAGAGGGGAGAATTATTACTCCAAAAACTAAACATAGGTTTCCCATGATGAGTATATGTCCTAAATAACCCAATATATCCAACATTGAATATAAGTGTCCTATTTTTATAATTATTATAGAACATATAATGATATGATGTCACATTCATTCACATACATATCTCATGCACCTCATCTATCAGGCTTTACACCAACTCTGTTCCAAAAATAGCTGACATACTTTCATTGGTATAGAACAATAGAGACCAACAAGTTCAGCCATACAGTTATTAAAATTGGTTGATACCAATGGTAATGTGATAATGATTATTATAAGATAAATCCAACAAGATTAATTACTCAACCATGAAAAACAAAAATCCCAAACACATTCATCCAACATCCCTTCAAATTTCGTTATAGTACACTCTATGTGAACATCTATTTATAGATAAAAATAGTGATTAAAATTATAAAGTGGAAAAAGAATATTGATACCTCTAAATACACTAGAGGTAAAGTATTGATCATGCTACAAAATTATCTTCCCCAAAACATCATGAATACTCACCACCTCCCATTAATACAACCTTGAAAAACCATCAACAGATGTTGAATTCTTAATTCCTAATAAGTGAACTAACATCGTTATGTTGTTCATGATATCCCTTAAAAAATCATGTCATAACTGGGCCTATGAAAAAAAAGATATTAATTTCATTAATATTCCATCTTGTTTACCCAAATGAATATCATTAGTCAAAAAAACCCACCTAGAAAATGGTACTCCACCTTCACCCACTAGAAAACTAGACAACAAGAGACAAACTCAACAACTGATAACTTCTTCACAAACTACCAAACCTAAAAATCACAAGTCAAGATACATATTTTACACACTAGGATATATCAAAAATGGTGAATCAGTGAACTCATTTTGAACCACAGAATCCATCATTGAAGTAATGAATATCCTTCCATGGAACAATACTAGATACTAACTATCCTCAGGACATCATGCAGAAGAATCCAAAAAAATAACATGATCGTACCAAAACACCACATCAGAATCCATGGATAGGAAAACTATACCCACTACATAAAATATGTATGAACCATTATTTGGAAAAGAAATATTTTACCACCCAAAAATCCCCTATCAATGTGAATCACTGAGACCTCCTTCCCCATTATACAAACAAATCCATAATAACACATAATATCATTGTATGATATAACACTCAAAGAATTATCCACACATTCCAACTCTTCATAATATGTAAAATATCTTGTTCATAATATTGTATTATTTTCATCCATAGTAGTTATTATAAATTCTAATAAATGTTGGAGAAGATATACCACGACCTCTATTGAACTATGAAGACTATAAAACAATAACCAAATATGAAATTCAACCAGACCATTATAGAAAACATAGATGCATCAATATCATGATCATTAGTATAATTGTTATATTCATTAGGTCATGAATTTAATGACCTATATGAGTTAGTAACTCACTACTATATCAAAATGCAACCCATGATAAATTAAATAGATTATAAAATTTTTGAAGTGGAATTTCTATCTTTATTATCACATAATTCATGTTAAAGTAATATACACAAAGACTCATACCAACACATACCATATTAAAAAATAGAACAATATGACCACAAGGGGACATAAGTGTTATAATAAATCCATTCTTTAGAGGATACTTGATACGAATTTAGAGAACTTATAACTAAAAAGTTGCATCCTATTTGAATACATTAATATTAGAGTAAAACCCAACTGAAACATTACCCAAAATCAATAATACATCAAGGGGGTAGCATCGAAACCACTTCTAGAATGACTTTGTGGTATTATTCACTAATATTCGGAAACAACAGATGATAATAATATACTAATATCAGCATTATATAGACCATCATAGAAGATAGGGGTGTAATATTTTGTTCAAAAATATATGGATTCCAATCATTAATGAATGCAATATTCTATATTCCCGCATTATAAGGTATATACACACCTCCTATCAAATCCGTAGTATAAATCAAAAAATAAAAATTTCCCTTGCTAGGGATGATGTCGTATGGCTATTTCTATAAGAATAGGAAATCACCCAATGACAAATATTACTCCCAATGTCAAATCACAATATCTACAAAAATTACACAATATAAGTAGACCTATAATTGGCATGGTGAATTCAAAATTAATTGTAATTTATTACACGTCATGTGTCAAAGAATATACTAGGGAGGGTTTAGAATATGTTAGTGTGGATCATAAATTAAACAAGGAATACACCCATATAGAATATATGTATATAATAAGTTAATGGACACATTTTTTACATAGCATTGAAAACCCTATGAAATAAATTTGACCACATCCAAATCCTTTCCACATATATACCATATAGTGACCACCACTATAGCCATACATAACTCATTATCCCTAATCTTGAGAGGAATCATGGGGATTCCCTATACACACCCATCCTCCTCTAGATTGGTAAAAATATTGAGCTACCACCTGCTATAACTTTCTCAAAGGATACTACTATAATAAGGGAGCATGAAGAGGAACAGATGGAATATAGTAACTACTAAGGATGTTATAAAACAAATTTTTTTAATGTTCCTGAATTACCCATGAAACAACACAATGATTCATCCACTCTAAGGTGTTAGAGAACTGGAATCCCCTATAAAATGTGGCGAATAATGTTGTATATGACTCTATACTGTTGGAATAGTTATCTTACTATGAAACTAATAACTTGTGTCTATAACCCTAATTTTTGATCATTACCAATGAATCACCACCTATGATGAGTAATTATTATTAAACACCCTCTCAACAACCTATACCTTTCAAAATGATATATATATATATATATATATATATATATATATGTGTAACATTAATGATGTTACCTAAAATGGGATCTATGAATAAAAATACACCTCAAAATTCCCCAGCCTAGCTTGTACACATAGAAGTGAGTCTGATTAATAACACAACAAATAAATAAACTGGATACTAAAATAACATATTCTAGATATCTCATGGTGAAATATAAGTCTCTCCAACTGAAAAAAAACTTATATTGTATATGAAATAAGCATATTTCTAAAATGATCATAGAATTTTTCCATTGAAATATCTAACTCGGCATGACCCCTATAGAACAAGAACAACCACTATCAATCTAACCAATGATATTTAGTATCATTAAACAAAAACTAGTGCTCCCTCTAAAAATTAATCGACATGAAAGAAATATACACCTCCTCCAACCAAGCATCAATCTCCTAATATGTAAAATGAGCCCCCATATATGTTCATATGCATTATATAAAACTATCAAGGAGTCTTTTTCTATGATTCTCCATCATTAATAAATTCTCTATGATGATATAGTGAAAAAACATGTTGAAAATATTTACAATGATATTCAAGAGGAGGTCAAGTTCATGAAATACTGCTGAAAGAAAAAACATTGGGTACATATAAGATAAAAATATAAGGCCCTGCCCTTAAACAATACTTAATATTGAATTAAATGAATAATTCACATTGAGGATATTTTCAGGTTTAGAGTTGTAGAGAATTAGATCATAAATCATGAATTACATTCCACATTTAAACAAAGTGGTTACATAAAAGATATTATTCATTTTCCCCCATCAATGGAATCATATTTAAAATAAAACATGTATTCTTTCTTGACACTTCCTTGACACTATCATCATAACATGCACCTTTCCCTTGACCTGTGAAAAACATTTCAAAAACATGGGATGAGCATTAAAAGATCAGTAAGGGATATAAAAGTACGAAAAGAAAACATTAGTCCATGTTTGAAATCATACATTACTCATTAAACATAAGAATTTTAACAAACTTCATCAAATAATGAATAAAACATAGAAATCATAAGGCATAAAGGTAACTTGAGGCATTCATAACATTATTACGTAGGGAGTAACCCTCTTGGTTACGTTTGGAATACCCATCATAGTATATTCCCTAAATCTCTTCGGAGAAACCTTAACGTTTAACCCCTTCGCGTTACCCAGTGCATTGGAGATCTATATTGGGCTCACCCGCCCATAGTTTATCATGGAACCACCAGTCTTTATAATAATTCCGAAGAACCATAACATAATCATATCACATAAAACATGCATAAAGGAAACATAACATTTCTACTTTTCAATCACAAGATATCAATACAACACATTGATATAAAAACATTATGAAAACCATTTTCAATACCAAAATAAAATTAAATTAAAACATGGTATTTATTTTTCATTTAAAAAAGGTATGGCTTGTAGAGGAAGCCGAAACTCAAATAATGGTCATGGAGGCGGAGAGGTCGTTGTCGCCGCCTACGTACGACAAGAAAAATATACCTTTTTGTCATTAAATAAAATGCTTCGTATAAAAAGATTCCTTTTGAATGATTAAGTCAAAGGGGTTTATACACCGTATAAAATAAATTTGTGTATAAAACAAAATATGCCTCAATGAAAAGAGATTGAGAAGATGTCCATTACAAAGAAGGTATCCTTGGATTAAGAATAAATCAATTACATAATTATGTGTGACAAATGAATACACCAAATATAACTGGATATTAAGTGTAAAACAATCAGAGGACATTGACACATAATCTTGTAAAAACAAAACCAATGATATAGATATTTAAATCAATTGAAATGAGATTGTGTTATGATTTCCCATACAATTTCGTAAGAATTTGTCAATGAGATGATTATGTGTAGAAATAGTATATATACACAAAGTTTTGCGGAAATTACAACATAAAGATTACACACATAATCTTGGCATAATAAAATCAATAAGTAGAGGTTTAACCCAATGAATCAAAATTTGGTTAAGAAGTTCCCTTGCAAAAATTCGACAGCCTAACGACGTCACGTCAAAATTCAGAAAAACATTTTATGAGAGATAAAAAGGGTATATAATAACTTGAAAATAAAATTTAAATCAATTTGGATATAGAATAACATATCCAAATATAATATTATGTGAATTAAAAGACATAAGAAAATAACTCTTTTAAAAAGAGGAGGGAGAAAGGTTCCCTTACCGACTTGGGTAACTTTCGAAATGTACAACCCACTGAATAAGGGTTGTAAAAGGAATATGTAAATAAAAAAAATGAAATTATATTACACAAAGAGTATAATAATGGGAAGCACATACACCAATTAGAGGAACTGGTGGAAAATGTAGCATAAATCTCACGGGAATAAAAGTGAGATGAAAAATCCCTCACGAAAACTCGGCAGCCTAACGGCGCCACTTAAAACATCCAAAAATGGATTGATGAGATCAAATAGGGTCTCTAATCATATTAAAATAATATTCACAGCAAGAAAAATATAAAAGGACACCCCCAAACATAACAAAGAGGAGCCTAAAAGAAGTGACATAATGGAGGGTACCTAAAAAGAATGATGGAGGTTAGATCTCTTACGAAAATTCGGCAGCCTAATGGCCCCACTCAAAACATCAAAAATGGATTGATGGGAGAAAATAGGTTCTCTCATCATATGAACATAAAAATTATAGTAAGAGTAATATAAAATAATTTCCCAATCATAATAAATATGAGCTTAAAAAGAATGACATAAAAGAGTGCACTTAAAAAGAAAGAGAGGAGTAGGATCCCTTACCTCATTTCCAACTTGTCTTGTTCGTTTCTTTATACTCCTGAATAATAAACATTAGTCAATTTATAATTTTATAAGGACCTCCTTTAAATATTATTATTCAGTTCATATCACATATTATAAGGTTATAATAATTGTTTAATAATGTTAGTTCATATCAGACGTTTTTGCCGATGTTTGGTACATAAGTAAAAAATGAAGTTGTTTGAAAATGATTTCCCATGTAGTTATAAGTAAATCATTTACAGAATAGTATTAATGATTAAAATATCTTATATATCCATTATATATTCATTTTATACTATTCCATAAAAATTGGAAATAAAAAATGAATAGCTCCGTTCATGGAGACGGTAGGCCGTATGTACGCATGAGCGCTACTTTCATTTTTTTGTCATATTAATGGAATTAAAAATAAATTATATATATATACATATTATAATTCCAGTATGATATATATGTTATATAGGTCAAATATGTTCATTAATTTCATTCTTGATACATTCCACGTATTGCATGAACGAGTCACATCACTTGAGGGGCGGTAGTCCACACTTCCTTATACGAAATTATCGCATTTGCACAACATGAAAAGAATAATGGTATGTTTTAAATATAAAATACAGAAGAATATAGTAAACATAAATACCATATATATCATATATAATATACAGTGACATCATATTGGCCACCTTTCAAGGTGTTAAAAGAATATTGAACAACAATTGTTTCGTGAGGCAGAAAATCGCCAACCACAAAAATAGTATGTTCTTTAACCATTAGATGAAGGTGTGTGAAAGTGTAGCTCTAATCCTTCTTATAAAAACATCCTATTATATTTAATATACTGGTGTTTTTACAAAAAATAAATAAATAAAAAGAGTTTAGGTGTTTGGAGAAGAAAAATAAAACAAAAGAACACACGTGAAGACATTACCTTTAAATCAGGTAACTCTCTTTGATTTAAGCTCAAAGGCTTCCTTGGAAAGGATTATTCCCAATGTGAGGCCTCAATGATAAAGATAGGGATGTGGAGAGATGAAATGGGAAGAGTTTTTCCGAGATAAAGGCTTGAGAGGTTTTTTTATGGTGGTAGAGGTGGGGGCTTTTTATAAGAGGAGAGGAGGGGCACTCTTGGAAAGTTATAAAATATTACTTTATTATAAAATGATTTTCGGATTTTAAAGGTCCCCAAATTATATATTTCTAGTATAAGTTGATAATATTTATAAATACACACATAAAATAGGTTTTTGACAAGTCTAGGTATTAGATTTTATATTATCTTTTCATTTTATTTAAATCGTTCATTTATGAGGTAATCACTGCATCATCACGGTGTCGTAAATAAATTAATTTATTTAATGTCTAAAAATTACAAAAAAAAAATATCATGTAGTAGGAAACCTTTTTTTCTTCCTAATTAATATTTATAGTCAAAAATATGAGTTATATAACCCCATGTAAAAATTGTTTTAGTAAAACAACACATGTTTGTGACATTTTAATTTTAACTTTAAATAAAAAGGTATTAATGTCATTTTCCAACCAAAGTGGCTCCATGGGGTCCCCAAGTTTACCCATGGATTTTTATGGTCATCCATGACTCATCCAATAAGTCTAGAACATGTTTCAAGGTCATTTCATATTATTATAACATTATATTTACCTTAAATTACACTAATTACCTCTAATCGCGATTAAAAACAAAAGAGTTACTATTCACCAAAAAATTATTTTAATCCCATTGAACCACATTTTACATCCTAATGAAAACCATGTATGTCGGATTTTTGAAATTCAAACCACAGAAGTGGGAACGATTCATTTAAACAAAAAAACAGTTTTTAAACTACCACTTAGTGGTTTCACTATTCATCAAAAATTGAAGTTTTTCAGAAAAATACCAAAAATTCACCCTAAGATATATATGATATTCCGAATTCAAAAATGATGTATATTTTAAAAAATTAAAAACATACAAGTTTCATTAACTAATTTAATAATTAATTCCCATTGTCAAAACAAATAGCGTGTTTTTGAAAACAATATCTATGAAAAGATTGACACTAGTTTAAGTCCAATTTCAAAGTGAAATTAATTAGAATGGACACTATTGGATTAAATGGTAAAAATATATTCTAATTTCACTTTAAAAACAAATCAAAATATAATATAATCATATAAATAAATTAGATTAAAATAGGATTTGAATTAAAATACAACATTTTCACTATTCATTAAAAAATGAACTTTTTCAAAAAAATCCCAAAAATTTACAGAAAGTAAATTTTGATGTCCCGATTCTAAAGAAGAATTTTATTTTGTCAAATATAACACATAAAATTGTCAAAAAGTGGATTTAAAAGAGGTTCGCCCTCAAAAGGTGGTTAATCGACCTTTTAAAGAATATTAGAATGTTTACGCTTAAAATTGGATTCATTGGCATTTTTTATCCTCTAACATTTATTGTAAAAAGAAAAAATATTTGACAAACATATATAATTATTTTTTAGTTATTTATTTTCATTCTCGCCATTACAATGACTAGGCGTTAAATACGATTTAAAATAATATTATTTTATTATTGGAGTGCAACGTAAGATTCCCAAGAAACTCGTTGTTGCGTATTTGTTACGCCATCGAGCGTAGAATCCCCTTTAAAGTAATATTTATATTTTATTCAAAAATATGGATAAATGTGAAAATGCCATATTCTTTATTTACCTGGGGTGTTACATCCTTCCCCCCTTTTGGGAATTGCGTCCTCGCAATTTTAAAATTGGGCTTGGAAACTTTATTGAAAATCCCACATTGGAACAAGAGCCAGTAAAAAAGTCACTTTAAAATAAAGAAAGATAAGTACAAAGGTCACCCGAGATAACCCATACTAGGATTCCATGTAGGAAAACATGGATATGGAGGAAAAACCAAATGGTCATGTTCTTAGGAAGAGTGATAGAAACATGTTTAGGAGAAAGTTAACCACAAGAAAACACATACTTGTGGTGGGTTAAACGGTATTCGATTCCCCCGTAGGAAAATTTAATAGACAAAATTTTTGTTTTATGTTACTTTTCATTGAGGAATTTATTTATGATCTTACAGAAACATACTTACTTGTCATGTTGACTTTCAACTATTACTAGATTTCTTACACAAACTCGTAATTTCCCCAAATGATGAGTATTTAGGAAGACTTGTTTACATTAAGAGAGCTATAATCAACTACTAGAGAATCACCAAATCCACAAAAGAGAACTATATACTTCCCATGTCTTTAGACCTTAACCAAATCTAAAACCTAAAAGGTTAGTATGAGATCATATAATACCCAAAAAGGATAATCCTTTATAAAAAAAATCTATTCTTAATCTCCAAAATTTGTCAAAAAATACCCAATGTTCAATAAAGACCATTCAATAAACAATTTGTCCATAAAATTCTTCAAATTAAACCAAACTAATATTGAAACCCAAATATTTGAAGGATTTAATCACATAGTCATCCAAGGTACAAATTAACACTTATCTCTAAATAACATCAGTTGCTCTTAAAGTCTCATATTGAATAGTAATTAACCTAATCACATATCCTCCATGATAGGTTAATTATTTCCATAGATAACCCACAATCAACTTACTCTTAAGTCATAAAATTATCTAACTAAAACGAATAAGTCATACTAACAAGGGAATTCACATAATCCAGTGGTAGGCGATAAATACCAGTCGCACAATGGTTGTGGGTTCGATTCCCGTAGCATTGTCCGACGTGACGGGTTGTCACATGGTCTGCGTGTTGTCATTTTTATAAAACACAAAAAATAACCCTAACATGTTTAAACCTCAATAGTTTCCTTATACCGCTCATTTTCATCGAAATTCGTTACGATCTCAACATCTTAATTCTTGAAGTCTTATTTCACCACCATAAGATAAAATAAAACAATTTCCAAAATGAATAACTTCATACCTTGATCATTGCGTCCACTCGGTTTCATCGTCATCTTCCTCACGTTGGTAGAAGCCCCATGCATTAAAATAATGATTTAGAGATCCTCCAAAATCATTTGCTTCCTCCATCCAAATACACTTTGTACAAAATGGGTCATATGGGTGTTCACAGAAAAACAGTTTTGGAAAATAATCATGTATGACATATAATTCCAAAACATCTGATAAAACATGATTTTTATAAAATAGTCAAACAGAATTTGAGTTGAAACGTTCTATTATTGGTCCTTTTAAAATACCATAAGTATGTGCTGAGAGACTATATTTTAAAAGCAAATATAAATAGGTTGTGCAAGGGTCTTCTTCCTCAGCACCATTTTTAAAATCATAATATTCTTCAAATTCTTGTGATAAGGTAAAATATTTAAAAATCCCATGATAATATTTACCTTTCTTTAAAATATGAGAATATTGTGAAAATAGTATTTGTCTAAATACAACCCATGATCCACGATGATAACGAGGTATAGTGGAGGTGTTTGATATCTCAAACAACTGCTTGCAAGTGAGTTGTATGCTAGAAAAAGTTTCACAATCATCCGAACATGAACATGCAATAATTATTGCAAGCACGTCATCAGGAAGAGATAGGAATGCTGTTAGAGATCCTTCTCCTTCGATTCGTAACCGACTTTACTTGACCTAAAAAAAGTTATAAAACAAGGATTTAACTGAAATAATAGATATAGGGACTAATCGTGCGTCTAACAAAGACTCTTAATCCCTAAAGTAGTCTAAACCGACCTTTAATACCAACTATAAGGCCCCTACCTTAAACCTTACTTAATATTGAATTAAATGAATATTTCAAATTGAGGATCTTTTCAGGTTTAGAGTTTTAGAGAATTAGATCATAAATCATTAATCACATTCCACATTTAAACAAAGTGGTTACATAAAATATAGTATTCTTTTTTCCCCATCGATGGAAATATATTAAAAAACATGGATTCTATCTTGACAATTCCTTGACAGTATCATCAGAACACGCACCTTTCCCTTGACCTGTGAAAAACATTTCAAAAACTTGGGATGAGCATAAAATGCTCAGTAATGGATATAAAAGTACGAAAAGAAAACATTATTCCATGTATGAAATCATACTTTACTCATAAAACATAATCATGTTAACATACCTCAACAAATCATGAATAAATCATAGAAATCATAAGGCATAAAGGTAACTTGAGGCATTCATAACATTCTTACGTAGGGAGTAACCCCCTTGGTTACGTTTGGAATACCCATCACAGTATATTCCCTAAATCTCTTTGGAGAAACCTTAACGTTTAACTCCTTCACGTTACCCAATGCATTGGAGAGCTATATCTGGCTCACCTGCCCTTAGTTTATCACAGAACCACCCGTCTTCATAATAATGACCAAAAACCATAACATAATCGTATCACATAAAACATGCATAAAGGAAACATAACATTTCCACTTTTCAATCACAAGATATCAATACAACACATTGATATAAAAACATTATGAAAACCATTTTCAATACCAAAATAAAATAAAAGTAAAACATGGTATTTATTTTTCATTAAAAAAAATTAATGGCTTCTAGAGGAAGCAAAAACTCAAATAATGGTCATGGCGGCGGAGAAGTTGTTGTCGCCGAATATGTACGACAAGAAAAACATTCCTTTTTTTCATTTAGTGAAACGCTTCGTATAAAAAGATTCCTTTTGAATAAAAGAAAATCCAAAGGGGTTTATACACCGTATAAAAGAAATTTGTGTATAAAATAAAATATGCCTCAATGAAACGAGATTAATACGATATCCCTTACAAAGATGGTATCCTTGGATTAAGGATAAATAAATTACATAATTATGTGTGACAAATGAATACACCAAATATAAGTGGATATTATGTGTAAAACAATCAGAGTACCTTCACACATAATCTTGGAAAAACAAAACCAATGACATAGATATTTAAATCAAATGAAATGAGATTTAGTTATGATTACCCATACATGTTCGTAAGAATTTATCAATGAGATGATTATGTGTAGAAATAGTATATATACACAATGGTTTGTGGAAATTACAACATAGATATTACAGAGATAATCTTGGCATAATAAAATCATGAAGTAGAGGATTAACCCAAAGAATCAATATTGGGGTAAGAAGTTCCCTTGCAAAATTTCGACAGCCTAACGACGTCACTTCAAAATTCAGATAAATAGTTGATGAAAGATAAAAAGGGTATCTCATCAATTGGACATAAAATTTAAATCAATAAGGATATAGAAGAACATATCCCAACATAATAGTATGTGAATTAAAAGACATAACAAAATATGTCTTTTAAAAAGAGGAGGGTGAAAGGTTCCCTTACCCACTTGGGTAACTTTTGAAACGTACATCCCATTGAAGAAGCGTTGTACAATGAATATGTAAATACCCATAAATGAAATTATATTACACAAAGAGTATAATAATAGTCATTACATACACCAATCAAAATAACTCGTGGAAAATTTAGCATAAATATCACGGGAATAAAAGTGAGATGAAAAATCCCTTACGAAAACTCGGCAGCCTAACGACGCCAATTAAAACTTCCAAAAATGGATTGATGAGATCAAATAGGGTCTCTCATCATATTAAAATATAACATACAGCAGGGGGAATATAAAAGTACATCCCCCAACATAACAAAGAGGAGCTTAAAATAAGTGACATAAAGGAGGGTACTTAAAAAGAAAGAGGGAGGTTGGATCTCTTACGAAAATTCGGCAGCCTAACAGTGCCACTCAAAACATCCAAAATGGATTGATGGGAGAAAATATGGTCTCTAATAATATGAACATAAAAATTTAAGTAAGAGTAATATAAAATAACATCCCAATCATAAGAAAGATAACCTTAAAAGAATGACATAAAAGAGTGTACTTAAAAATATAGAGAGGAGTAGGATCCCTTACCTCAAGTCCAACTTGTCTTGTTCGTTTCTTTATATTCATGAATAATATACTTTGGTCAATTTATAATTTCTTAAGGAACTCATTTAAAGATTATTATTTAGTTTATATCACACATTATAATGTTATAATAATTGTTTAATAATGTTAGTTCATATTAGATGTTTTTGCCGATGTTTGGTACATGAGTAAATAAAATGAACTTGTTTGAAAATGATTTCACATGTAGTTATAGGTAAATCATTTATAGAATAGTATTAATGATTAAAATAACATTTATATCCTGTACATATTCATTTTATACTATTCCATAAATTTGGAGATAAAAAAATGAAAATCACCGTTCATGGAGAAGGTAGGCCGTATGTACGCATGAGCACTACTTTCATTTTTTTTTCATATTAATGGAATTAAAAATAAATGATATATATATATATTATAATTACAGTATAATATATATGTTATATAGGTCACATATGTTCATTAATTTCATTCTTTATACATTCCACGTATTTCATGAACGAGTCACATCACTTGAGGTGGCGGTAGTCCACACTTCCTCATATGAAATTATCCCATTTTCACAACATGAAAAGAATAACGGTATGTTTTAAATATAAAATACAGAAGCATATAGTAAACATAAATACAATATATATCAAATATAAAATATAGTGACATCATAATGGCTACATTTAAAGGTGTTAAAAGAATATTGAACAATCATTGTTTCGTGAGGCAGAAAATCGCCCACCACAGAACCAATATGTTCTTTAACCATTAGACGAAGGTGTGTGAAAGTGTAGCTAGAATAATTCTTATAAAAACATAATATTTTATTTAACATATTGGTTTTGTTACAAAAAAAAGTAATAAAACGATTTTAGTGGTTTGGAAAAGAAAAATACAACAAAAGAACACAAGGGAAGACATTACCTTTAAATCAGGTAACTCTCTTTGATTTAAGCTCAAAGGCTTACTTGGAAAGGATTCTTCCCAAAGTTAGGATTCAATGATAAAGAAAGGGATTTATAGAGATGAAATGGGCAGGGTTTGGCCAAGCCAAAGGCTTGAGAGGTGTGTGTAAGGTGGTAGAGGTGGGGGCCTTTTATAAGACGAGAGGAGGGGCACTCCTGGAAAGTTATAAAATATTACGTTATTATAAAATGCATTTCGGATTTTAAAGGTCCCAATTTTATATATTTCTAGGATAAGATGATAATATTTCGAAATCCACACATCCAATAGGTTTTTTGAAAGTGTAGGTCCTATATTTTAAATTATCTTTTCATTTTATTTAAATCGTTCATTTATGAGGTAATCACTGCATCCTCACAGTGTCATAAATAAATAAATTTATTTAATTTCTAAAAATTATAAAACAAATACCATGATGTAGGAAATATTTTTATATTTCTAATGAATATTTATAGTCAAAATTATGACTTATATAATCCCATGTAAAAATTGTTTGAGTAAAACAACACATGTTTGTGACATTTTAATTATAACTTTAAATAAAAAGGTATTAATGTCATTTTCAAAACAAAGTGGCTCCATGGGGTCCCCAAGTTGACCCATGTATTTTCTTGTTTGGACATGACTAATCCAATAAGGGTAGAACATGTTTCATGGTCATTTCATATTATTATAACATTATCTTTACCTTAAATTACACTAATTACATATAATTGCGATTAAAAACATAAGAATTACTATTCACCAAAAAATTATTTTAATCCCATTGAAAAAAATTTTACATCCTAATGACAACCATGTATGTCAGATTTTTGAAATTCAAACCGCAGATGTGGTAAAGTTTCATTTAAACGAAAAACAGTTTTTAAACTACCACTTAGTGGTTTCACTATTCATCAAAATTGATGTATTTCAGAAAAATACCAAAAATTCACCCTATGCTATATTTGATATTCAGAATTCAAAAATTATTTCTATTTTACAAAATTCAAAACATATAAGTTGTATTAATTAATTTAATAATTAATTCACGCTGTCAAAACAAATAGCGTGTTTTTAAGAAACAATATCTATTAAAAGATTGACAGTAGTTTAAGTCCAATTTCAAAGTGAAATTAATTCCAATGACCACTATTGGATTAAATGGTAAAAATATATTCTAATTTCACTTTAAAAACAATTAATAATATATTCTAGTAATATAAATAAATTAGATTAAAACGGGTTTTGAATTAAAATACTACATTTTTCACTATTCATTAAAAATGAACTTTATCGGAAAAATACCAAAAATTTACACAAAGTAAATGTTGATGTCCTGATTCTAAAGAAGAATTTTATTTTGTCAAATATAACACATAAAATTGTCAAAAAGTGTATTTGAAAGAGGTTCTCCATCAAAAGACGGTTAATCGACCTTTTAAAAAATATTAGAATGTTTACGCTTAAAATTGGATTCATTCGCATTTTCAATCCTCAAACATTTATTGTAAAAAGAAAAAATATTTGAAAAACTTATATAACTATTTTGTAGTTAGTTATTTTAATTCCCTCCATTACAACGGCTAGGCATTAACTACCATTTAAAATAATATTATTTTATTATTAAAGTGCAACATAAGATTCCAAAGAAACTCGTTGTTACGTATTGGGTACGGCATCGAGCCTAGAATCCCCTTTAAAGTAATAGGAATATTTTATTCACAAATATGGATAAATGTGATAATGTCATATTACTTATTTACCTGGGGTGTTACATCTTTCCCCCGTTTTGGAAATTGCATCCTCACAATTTTAAAATTGGGCTTGGAATCTTCATTGAAAATCCAACATCGGAAGAAGAGTCAGTAAAACAATCACTTTAAAATAAAGAAAGAGAAGTACAAAGGTCACCCGAGTAAACCCACGTTACGATTCCATGTAGGAAAACATGGATATGGAGGAAAAAACAAAGGGTCAAGTTATGAGGGAGAGTGATAGAAAACATGTTTAGGAGAAATTTAACCACAAGAAAATCACATACTTGTGGTGGGTTAAACGATATTAGATTCCCCCGTAGGAAAGGTTAATAGAAAAAAAAATTGTTTTAAGTTACTTTTCATGGAGGAATTTATTCTTGATCATAAGGAAACATACTTACATGTCATGTTGACTTTAAACTTTTACTAGATTTCTTACACAAACTCGTACTTTCCCCAAATGATGAGTATTTAGGAAGACTTGTTTACATTAAGAGAGCTATAATCCACTACTAGAGAATCACCTAATCCACAAAAGAGAACTATATACTTACCATGTCTTTATACCTTAACCAAGACTAAAACCTAAAAGGTTAGTATGAGATCAGATAATACCCAAAAAGGATAATCCTTTATAAAAAAAATCTATTCTTAATCTCCAAAATTTGTCAAACAATACCCAAAATTCAACAAAGACAATTCAATAAACAATTTTCCCATAAAATGCTTCAAATTAAACCAAACTAAGATTGAAACCTAAATATTTGAAGTATTTAATCACATAGTCTTCCAAGGTACAAATTAACACTTATCTCCAAATAACATCAGTTGCTCTTCAAGTCTCATATTGAAAAGTAATTAACCTAATCACATATCCTCCATGATAGGTTAATAATTTCCATAGATAACCCAAAATCAACTTACTCTTAATTCATAATATCCTATAACTAAAAAGAATAAGTCATACTAACCAGGGACTTCACGTAGTCTAGTGGTAGGCGATAAATACCAGTCGCACATTAGTTGTCGGTTTGATTCCTGCAGCTTTGTCCGACGCGACGGGTTGTCATACGGTCTGCGTTAACTCATTTTTATAAAACTACAAAAATAACCATAACATGTTTTAACCTCAATATTTTCCTTATACTTCTCATTTTCATCCAAATTTGTTACGATCTCAACATCATAATTCTTGAAGTCTTATTTCTCCACCATAAGATAAAATAAAATGATTCCCAAAATGAATAAAATCATACCTTGATCATGGCGTCCACTCGGTTTCATCGTCATATTTCTAACGTAGGTAGAAGTCCCATGCATTACAACAATGATTTAGAGATCCTTCAAAATCATTTTCATCATCCATCCAAATACACCTTGTACAACATGGGTCATATAGGTGTTCACAGAAAAACAGTTTTAGAAAATAATCTTGTATGACATATAATTCCAAAACATCTGATAAAACTTGATTTCCATAAAATAGTCACACAAAATTTGAGTTGAAACTTTCTATTATTAGTCCTTCTAAAATACCATAAGTATGTGCTGAGAGACTATATTTTAAAAGAAAATATAAATAGGTTTCGCAAGGGTCTCCTTCCTCAGCACCATTTTTAAAATCATAATATGCTTCAAATTTTTGTGATAAGGTAAAATATTTAAAAATAACTTGATAATATTTACCTTTCTTGAAAATACGAGAATATTGTGAAAATAGTAGTTTTCTAAATACAACCCATGATCCACGATGATAATGAGGTATAGTGGAGGTGTTTGATATTTCAAAAAACTGCTTGCAAGTGACTTGTATGCTAGAAAAAGTTTCACAATCATCTGAACATGACTTAGCAATAATTATTGCAATCATGTCATCAGGAAGAGATTGGAATTTTGTTTGAGATCCTTCTCCTTCCATTCGTAATCGACTTTACTTGACCTGGAAAAAGTTATTAAACAATGATTTAACTGAAATAATAGATATATGGACAAATCATGTGTCTAAAAAACTACTAATCCCTAAAGTTGTCTAAACCGACCTTTGATACCAACTATAAGGCCCCGACCTTAAACCTTAATTAATATTGAATTAAATGAATAATTCACATTGAGGATCTTTATAGGTTTAGAGTTTTAGAGAATTAGATCATAAATCATGAATTACATTCCACATTTAGACAAAGAGGTTACATAAATGATAGTATTCGTTTTCCCCCATCAAAGGAATCATATTAAAAATAAAACATGGATTCTTTCTTGACACTTCCTTGACACTATCATCATAACATGCACCATTCCCTTGACCTGTGAAAAACATTTCAAAACCTTGGGATGAGCATAAAAATCATAGTAAGGGATATCTAAGTACAAAAAGAAAACATTATACCATGTATGAAATCATACTTTACTCATAAAACATAAGAATTTTAACATACCTCATCAAGTCATGAATAAATCATAGAAATCATAAGGCATAATGGTAACATGAGGCATTCATAACATTCTTAAGTAGAGAGTAACCCTCTTGGTTACGTTTGGAATACCCATCACAGTATATTCCCTAAATCTCTTCGGAGAAACCTTAACGTTTAACTATTTCGCGTTACCCAATGCATTGGAGAGCTATATCGGGCTCAACCGACCTTAGTTTACCACGGAACCACCTGTCTTCATAATAATTCCCAAGAACTATAACATAATCATATCACATAAAACATGCATAAAGGAAACATAAATTTTTCACTTTTCAATCACAAGATATCAATAAAACACATTGATATAAAAACATTATGAAAACCATTTTCAATACAAAAATGAAATAAAAGTAAAACATGGTATTTATTTTTCATTTAAAAAAGGTATGGCTTGTAGAGGAAGCCGAAACTCAAATAATGGTCACGGAGGCGGAGAGGTCGTTGTCGCCGCCTACGTACGACAAGAAAAATATTCCTTTTTGTCATTTAATAAAATTCTTCGTATAAAAATATTCCTTTTGAATAATTAAAAAGTCAAAGGGGTTTATACACCGTATAAAATAAATTTTTGTATAAAACAAAATATGCCCCAATGAAAGGAGATTGAGACGATTTCCCTTATAAAGACGATATCCTTGGATTAAGGATAAATCAATTACATAATTATGTGTGACAAATGGATACACAAAATATAAGTGGATATTAAGTGTAAAACAATCAGAGACATTGACACATAATCTTGAAAAAAAAAACCAATGACATATATATTTAAATCAAATGAAATGAGATTGATTTATGATTTCCCATACAAGTTCGTAAGAATTTATCAATGAGATGATTATGTGTAGAAATAGTATATATACATAATGTTTTGTGGAAATTAAAACATAGAGATTACACACATAATCATGGAAGAATAAAATCAAGAGGTAGAGGTTTAACCCATTGAATCAAAATTGGGTTAAGAAGTTCCCTTTAAAAAATTCGACAGCCTAACGACGTCACTTCAAAATTAAGAAAAAGAGTTCATGAGAGATAAAAAGGGTATCTCATCACTTAGAAATAAAATTTAAATCAATAATTATATAGAATAACATATACCATCATAATAGTATGTGAATTAAAAGACATAACAAAATAAGTCTTTTAAAAAGAGGAGGGTGAAAGGTTCCCTTACTGACTTGGGTAACTTTCGAAACATACACCCCATTGAAGATGGTTTGTACAATGAATATGTAAATACCAATAAATGAAATTATATTACACGAAGAGTATAATAATGGGCAGTACATACACCAATAAAAGGAACTGGTGGCAAATGTAGCATAAATCTCACGGGAAAAAAAGTGAGATGAAAAATCCCTTACGAAAATTCGGCAGCCTAACAACGCCAATTAAAACATCAAAAAATGGATTGATGAGATAAAATAGGGTCTCTCATCATATTAAAATAAAATTTACATTAGGAGGAATATAAAAGGACATCCCCCAACATAACAAAGATGATATTAAAAGAAATGACATAAAGGAGGGTACTTAAAAATAAAGAGGGAGGTTGGATCTCTTACGAAAATCCGGCAGCCTAACGGCACCACTCAAAACATACAAAATGGATTGATGGGAGAAAATAGGGTCTCTCATCATATGAAAATAAAAATTACAGTAATAGTAATACAAAAGAACATCCCAATCATAAGAAATATGAGATTAAAAGGAATGACATAAAAGAGTGTACTTAAAAAGAAAGAGAGGAGTAGGATCCTTACCACAAGTCCAACATGTCTTGTTCATTTATTTATATTCCTGAATAAAAAACATTGGTCAATTTATAATTTCTTAAGGACCTCCTTTAAATATTATTATTCAGTTCATATCACATATTATAATGTTATAATAATTGTTTAATAATGTTGGTTCATATCAGACGTTTTTGCCGATGTTTGGTACATGAGTAAAAAATATAAACTTGTTTGAAAATGATTTCCCATGTAGTTATAAGTAAATCATTTAAATAATATTATTAATGATTAAAATATCATATATATATCTAGTAAATAATAATTTTATACTATTCCATAACATTTGGAGATAAAATATGAAAAGCGCCGTTCATGGAGATGGTAGGCCGTACATACGCATGAGCCGTACATTCATTTTTTTGACATATTAATGGAATTAAAAATAAATGAGAGAGATATATATATATAATAATTACAGTATAATATATATTTTATATAGGTCACATATGTTCATTAATTTCATTTTTATACATTCCACGTATTGCATGAATGAGTCACAACACTTGAGGGGGTGGTAGTCCACACTTCCTCATATGAAATTATCGCATTTGCACAACATGAAAAGTATAATGGTATGTTTTAAATATAAAATAAAGAAGAATATAGTAAAAATAAATACCATATAAATCATATATAAAATACAGTGACATCATAATTTCCACCTTTAATGGTGTTAAAAGAATATTGATCAATCATCGTTTCGTGAGGTAGAAAATCGCCAACCACAGAAACAGTATGTTCTTTAACCATTAGACGAAGGTGTGTAAAAGTGTAGCTCGAATAATTATTTTAAAAACATCCTATTATATTTAATATACTGGTATTGTTACAAAAAAAAGTAATAAAAAGTGTTTAGGGGTTTGGAGAAGCAAAATAAAACAAAAGAACACACGCGAAGACATTACCTTTAAATCGGGTAACTCTCTTTAATTTAACCTCAAAAGAATCCTTGGAAATGATTCTTCCCAAAGTGAGACTTAAATGATAAATATAGGGATGTGGAGAGATGAAATGGGCAGGGGTTGGCCGATCCAAAGGCTTGAGAGGTGTGTGTAAGGTGGTAGAGGTGGGGGCCTTTTATAAGAGGAGAGGAGGGGCACTCTTGGAAAGTTATAAAATATTACTTTATTATAAAATGATTTTAGGATTTTAAAGGAACAAAAATTATATATTTAGAGGATAAGGTGATAATAGTTTGAAATCAACACATCCAATATGTTTTTTACAAGTTTAGGTCTTAGATTTTACATTATATTTTCATTTTAATTAAATCGTTCATTTAGGAGGTAATCACTACATCATCACGGTGTCATAAATAAATTAATTTATTTAAATTCTAAAAATTATAAAATAAATATCATGATGTAGGAAATATTTTTATCTTTCTAATGAATATTTATAGTCAAAAATAGGACTTATATAACCCCATGTAAAAATTGTTTTAGTAAAACAACACATGTTTGTGACATTTTAATTTTAATATTAAATAAAAAGCTATTAATGTCATTTTCCAACCAAAGTGGCTCCATGGGGTCCCCAAGTTGACCCATGGTTTTTTTGGGTCGGCCATGACTCATCCAATAAGGGTAGAACATGTGTCAAGGTCATTTCATATTATTGTAACATTATCTTTACTATAAATTACACTAATTACCTCTAATTGCGATTAAAAACATAAGAGTTAATAGTCACCAAGAAATTATTTTAATCTAATTGAGCCACATTTTACATCCTAATGACAACCATGTATTTTGGATTTTTGAAATTAAAACCACAGAAGTGTTAATGTTTCATTTAAACAAAAAACAGTTTTTAAACTACCACTTAGTGGTTTCACTATTCATCAAAATTGATGTTTTTCAGAAAAATACCAAAAATTCACCCTAAGCTATATTTGATATTCTGAATTCAAAAATGATTTCTATTTTAAAAAATTAAAAACATACAAGTTTCATTAATTAATTTAATAATTAATTCCCGCTGTCAAAACAAATAGCGTGTTTTTAAGAAATAATATCTATTAAAAGATTGACACTAGTTTAAGTCCAATTTCAAAGTGAAATTAATTCCATTGACCACTATTTGATTAAATGGTAAAAATATATTCTAATTTCACTTTAAAAACAATCCAAAAGATAATCTAATAATATAAATAAATTATATTAAAAGTCGTTTTGAATTAAAATACAACATTTTTCACTAATCATTAAAAAATGAACTTTATCGGAAAAATACCAAAAATTTACACAAAGTAAATTTTGATGTCCCGATTCTAAAGTAGAATTTTATTTTGTCAAATATAACACATAAAATTATCAAAAAAGTGGATTTAAAAGAGGTTCACCATTAAAAGGTGGTTAATCGACCTTTTAAAGAATATTAGAATGTTTACGCTTAAAATTGGATTCATTTGCATTTTTAATCCTCTAACATTTATTGTAAAAAGAAAAAATATTTTACAAACATATATCATTATTTTGTAGTTAGTTGTATTCAGTCATTCCATTACAACGACTAGGCATTAACTACCATTTAAAATAATATTATTTTATTATTAGAGTGCAACGTAAGATTCCCAAGAAACTCGTTGTTGCGTATTGGGTACGTCATCGAGCATTGTGTCTCCTTTAAAGTAATATTAATATTTTATTCACAAATATGGATAAATGTGAAAATTTCAAATTCTTTATTTACATGGGGTGTTGCAAAAAATATGTAATATTTAAGTTTTATTTATTAATTGCAATTATACATAAATATGATTGTTAACATAATTGAACTCATGTTAAAAAATAAATGATGTTTGATCCTTAACTAAGAGCCTACACCCCAAGAAGGATCACTTCCTATATCTTGATCATAAAATATAAAGGTCCTTTTTTATATGATAGGGGAACCTAAAATCCTATTTCAATAAAAGTATTACTTATATATATCACATGTTATGTCCATTTGATAATTGCTCTCCTCCAAAATAAGAAATATTCACAAATTCTTCTCTCTAAACTCCATTCAATATCTCAACCATTAGATATGTTATCACAATGGCGCTCCCCTATAAGAACTCATACACCATAAAGGCATGTACTTATTAATATATCATTTTAATAAATTATTTTTAATTAATTAAATGTTCATCGGGTGTGTGAGGTGGTTCAAGGGGGCTCTAGGTGATTGGGACATGAATGGATGGGAAACTAGGTCAACCTATGCAAGGTGCAAAGTTGGAACATGGTTTATCAAACCATGCAACTACCCTAAGAAAATATTATAATCTGAGATAGAGGAGTTCCACATGGTTTTGACATAATTTAAAAACCATGCAGAGATTCCTAGTTTACCAATCTACCACACTCCACTTAGACAGTGGTTTTGCACACGGTTTGAGCATGGTTAGGAAACCTTGCGGCCAAAACATGAAACCCCTTATATTTTGAAAATTTTATAGGTTTCCCCCCTCTATGTTTTTAAGTTCCACCCCATTTTATCCCCATCCTCCTACCTCCCACCCTTGAGATGAACCAAACACCCAAAATCTCCCCAGGATTGATCTCCCTCAATTCTAGTCCATTTGGAGTGTCGTTGGTGCAGATCAATGGTACGTGTAAATATAATACTATAATTTATTCAATTTTATTTATTAGGGATTATATGTTGGGAAATCTAAATAAAAATCCCTAAAAACCTATTTCTATAGGAATCTCAGTTGAGGCTAAGAGGGTTATTAAATATGGACTTAAGGAGAATGTTTTAAGTGTGTTCATCGTTAGATTCGAGGTAGGAGGTTGACAAGATATATCACCTGGTTATTGTGTGGATTTATGCCTTTTTGGTTGTGTTAATGGTTGTATCTTATTTTTATTTTGATTAATTTATAATTATTTTTTATAAAAGGAATCTAAATAAAGATTTTAACCCCTCATGATACCAGTGGGAGCCATTGTGGGTGGCCTGACCAATTTAGGGCCACTCATGGAGTGTGCCGATATTCCTGATCCAAGAAATTAGTAAGGTTAAGTGTAGAGTAGATTTGTGATAACATAGCTCACTTTAATAACATTTTAATCGGGTTGGTTGGTTTGGAAATTGATCAGTGATAATTTTTCCTAAGATTGAAAATGGAATAAGGCTTTCCTTCAAGTCATGTAAATGTGTTAAAAATGAATTAATGTTAGAGTTACAAATGAATTTTTATTTTTACATGAATACATAATGAGGATTAATAAATGGGAAATAAATAATTGATTAATTGAGTTAATATATTAATATTGTTGAATATTTAAAATGGGTTAATGTTTGAGAATTTGTGGAAACTCTTAATGAGTTTAGGCATACGAAATAGGAATTGGGAGAAAATGTAAAGGTAATGAAAATGTATAAGGGTTAATGGGTTATGTCATAATATTTATTCCAATGTTCGTTTTTATAGACCATGATTTCTATTTGTAATGGTTGTTTTGGTTGTGATATGGTACGTGTGTGGTGAGTGGTTAAATAAGCCTGGGTACATTTCTTAATAGTGTGAGGTATTGATTGTTGTTCTACTCCCACAAGTCGAGATATAATGGGTGTCAAAACTCCACCCCACAATGCATAGGTTTGGTAATGTAACAAATCATCATTCTCCTAATGGATGAATTCCACCCATACTGAGGCTGTGAGGTGAGGATATTATAATTTTTGTAATGTTTTTATCCCTATTGAGATAGTTATATTAGTTATTCCATTATCAATAATAATTTAATTCCTTAAACTCATGTGTTACAGTTGTAAATTCATAACCCTTGGAACAGATTATGGTAACTGATTAAGTTATAAAAACATTGAAAATAATGAAAATGGTACTACTATTAGTAATGGTTTAAGAATTATATTAAATTAACTCCACTGATATGAATTTTGTTGAATTTGTATTGATTTTATATTTTACTAAAGTATTTGTATAGAATATATATTTTTTAGACACCGTTGGTGGTGTCTTATAGAGTTGTACTCAAACCTTTCTATGGAAACCATTGGGATCCCAAGGGTATTTCTTACTTTCAGGTCCGGTTATGGTCAAGGGCCCATTCCTAGGAGTTTACTCCATCTTGGGGATGTATGAGGATGAGTTTCCAAAAATGGGATCAAGAATATTTAGGGGATTTAGCTGATGTCATTATTATGGGTTTCCATCACATATGGAACTACTAGTATGACATAAAAATTTTATTTTATTTTTGTGGTTAGTTAACAATTATGGAAGATGTTTGATTATGAATTTACATTGGTAATTACACATTTTTCCTGTTTTTAAATTGTTTTTTATGGATTACTCTAGTAAAGAGGTTACAGTCTCCCCATATAGCTTATTTGACCCTCACCAATTGTCTGTATCCTCTAGAATATAAATATGTGATTTTGAGGTCCTGTGGTGACCCAGATAGAGGCACCAGTATAGTGGATTCAAGGTCAGGTATGTTACAAAGTGGCATCAAATTAAAATAATTTGTGAAATACTATTTTGGGATGGTAGACTAGAGTTTCGGAAAGTGTCGGGCCATGGTAATGGGATAATTCGTGGGAGGATGTAACCCACTTATGAGAAAAAATCTATGTTACCCAGGGTGGGAATCATTTTTCATTTTGTGAATTATTACATTTAATGACATTTCACAATTTTTTCATTCACTTGTTTTATAATGTGATAGTTTTATGATATTTATCTCATGGATTGAATTCAATGAAATTTTTCTTCAATGTATCAATATAGGAACCTATGTATGTATTATACATGAATCGTGATAGGGACACACATATGATGGGTGTGCGGGACATAATGGGTAAAATTTATTTGATATTATTGAACAAATTGAAGAAAATGATGTCTAATAAAAAGATGAAAATGGTAAAAATCATAAATAAAATGGTTCATAATTGTTTATCATTAGGGGTTGTAAGTGAATCAAAACGTTGGTTATGACATGTTGTAAAATGTGAAATTTACCTAGGAGGAATGATTTTCATTGTAAGTGTGGGAATAGTTTTGAAATTGTATCCAATGTAATACTTATAACCATCTAACACAGTTTACCCCCATGTTAGCCATGACATGTTGCATGTATGGTCAATGGTAATGTTGGGAAGTGTTGATGACCTTTGCGGTAGTGTTTTCGTATGGGTTTCTTTTCGAATAGTGGAGAGTCTCATTTATTGAAATTTTTGGAAGTTTATGTTATGAATTCTAAAGCTTGAGTTTGGCATTGAAGAGAAATTCCACCGTGAAGATGTGTGTTGGTTGGGAAACAAGAAGAAATTATCGAGAATTCTCCCCATATAGTGGATTAAGAAATCTTGATAATTTAAGTTAACTGATAAGGGTAGTTCCATGAGAAATTCACTACTTTTATGTAGGTGATGGTGTGAGGCTCGGGGAGAGTTATAATGAGTATGTCCGAGTTGACTAAAGAGTACTAGATCCAATACTGTAAAACCTTTACTAGAGAGTGTGGGACAGAGGAAGCTATGTTTTGGATAGGTCCCACCAGATTATTCTTGATCATTTGGAGACACCATCTAGAAATTGATTCAAGATGGTAGTTTTTATTTTTCATGGTTAATAAATCTTTTGTTGTGAAATTTTTTTTCAGAAAATTAATGTCAAAGGAATGTTATGGATGTATATTAAAAAAATGTTTCCATAACACTTATACCCAAATTTCTTGAGGAAGGAAAAGAGTGCAGAGTTTATGGGATTAACCCATGGGGATGTGTCTGTGATATATTTTTCTATCCATTTTAGAGACTTTCATTGCTTTATTCCAGCATTGGCAGGAGACGATGCATCTATGGAAATACTTTTCTAGGATAGTATTAGGCATGAGATCAGGTTCCATGTGAATATATTAGGTTTGAAATGGTTTTTAGAGGTAGTTGATTGGGCTTCATCTTTGAATGGAACCAAATGGGGGCTTTATATTGCAGGCTTGTGGTTCCAATTGGATGGAAGAGTGGTGCAAATTCCAAGGGTAGAATGTATCGTTTTGGGTACTCCGCTTTGGTTGTGAGTGTGTAGATAAATCATTACTGGGGCCCAAACTCTTATGGTGACGATCAGGTGTTCTATTACTAGTATGGTAGTTCGGGGAACCGTCACGACCAGTGCCCTTTACCACCATTTGAGTGATGGTCCTTTAAAATGTTGGGACATAAATAGAAGTTCTACAAGAACCCTAAATAGCTGGGAAAATATTGAGGTCTGAGGAAGGTTCCTAGTGTAGGAAGGGCGTCATTAACACTGTATAAAACTCGCCAATGGAGTTCCAAGGGCGGTATTAGTTATAGTGGTTGAAATGGTACTTTTGGGAAATATTTATTATATCAATTGGGATATACAAAATTAGTTACATAGACCGAGGCCCAGGGTAAAGGGACAAGTCATCATTTCATTGGTCATTCTAAAACTCGATTTGGTGAGGCTTGACCATCTACAATATGAGGTTTCATCCTTGTTGCTTCACCACATTCTAGTAATTTAGTTTTTATAGATGCGAAAAACTATTTTTTCACTAATTAGTGTGTATTTTTATTCGTTCTTGAACTTGGATTCATGTGTCAGGTTAAGTTAATGGCTACCCCATTTGGGGTTCAAGATGTGGATATCAGTCAATGTAAGGGTTGTGATTTGGAGGTTAGTGGGTACCATTTTTCTAGGACTTGTTTATCATTGAGATGTTCATTTTTCCCTTATATTGGGAATGGAATGGTAGGTATTGTATTAGGCCCACATTGATTGTTACCATCATCTGGTAATGTTTACATCTATTGAGGGGGAAACATATGTACTTCACGGAGAGTTGGACGTTCGAGCAGGCTATTCAGGTCCAATTTTCAAGAAAATGGGTGAACTCGTAGATCATCTATCTTTCCATTAACACGTCGATGAATGAGTATATAGTAATGAATTTCTTCATATGGTAGACTGGTTTTAGGATGTGTTTCTTAAGGTCTTGTTAGGGATTCCCCATGAGAGGTATATTGAGTTCACAATAGAGTCAATGTCTAGAGTGGATCCAATTTTCATTCCTCTATATATAATAGAACCAAAAGAACTATGGGAGCTCAAGAATCAGTTGAAATACATTGAAAACAAGGGGTTCATTCATACTAGAACACCTCCTTGTGGATCTCCAATGTAGTTTTCCAAATTGGATGATGAGTTATTGTGGTTGTCCATAGATTATAGAAAGATGAATCATATGACATGTAGGAAATGATATTCTCTTTCTCGAATTGATGATACGTTTGACCAACAGAGTTTTTCATAAGTGTTTTCTAAGATTTATTTAAGTTCACTATATCACCAGATGAGGGTGAGTGTAATTCCCCGTCCTAGAAGCCCAGAGTTGGTACATTATTACATAACATTGGCATGATCACAAGGAAATCATTTCTCGAAAGTCCGATCAGTTTAGTATTATTGGAAACAAGATTCATACACAAGTTCAACATTACATCTTGAAAATAAATACAACATGAATTTATTCCATTATAAATATACAATTCTCTTATATTATGCTTGAAGTTCACTCATAACTAACTTCTTCATATCATGGGAAAATGAAACATAGGAAAGGGGTGACCTCAAACTCTCAGTAAGGGTAAATAATACAGTAGAAGATTACATAAATATTATGCATGTTGAATAATTGAATCCACACACCTTTACCAATAAACATGAATACTTTTATGGAATAAATATAAGCTGAGTAAATAATTCTATAATAAAACATAATCAAGGGTATTCTACTAGTCAAATGACCACATGAACCATCAATATTATTTTTATAATGAGGGAATTTATAATGCCGGACATTTCGAAACATTTTGTCATGGCATTGGCCAAGATATCTAAAAATGATTAAGGCCTCGGCCTAAACCATATATCAAATTAGAAAAGGCCTCATCAAGGTCAACTTCTAGTTGTTTCATGATTCTTACCGATGCATCGATGAGCTATAGTGGGCTCCACCCATCACTTACTAAGTCCAATACATTCCACATTTGAAAAGGTTTAAATATAACATAAACATTCCTATTAAAACTAGCATAAAAAATGTCAATACATTAACTATTATCCATGAATGGTATTAAAATAACACCACCACATTCAAACATATCACAAAACCTTCAATACAATATGGAAGATTTGTATCACAATAAATCAACTTCAAACAAGTTTAAAATCCATAAAAATATGTTGACAAAGATGAAAATTTTTTGTAAAACTCTTTGGGAGAAATATCCCTTTTATAAAAAACTTTAAAAGTCACATAATTTTGGAAGGAAAAAATTTAAATAAATTTTTGAATCAAAGTGTCCCATACCACATTGAAACTTTTTAAAGGAATTAACATTTTAAAAAAATTTATGTCCATATAGAGAAATATTTAAAAACAATTTCTAAAACATGGACATTACTGAGAATGATTTAGAAGAATAAATATTTAAAACATTTAAAATGATGTTTTAGTAAAAAAATCCCTTAAAAGAATAACTTTTAATACTCTTTCATGAAACATGGACATAGTTAATAAATAAGTCCCAGTAGATACTTATATAAAAACAACCTCAAATAATAAAGAGATTGTGAAATTGACCCCTACCATGTACTTTTTCTTGTTCGAGGGTAGGTTATCCTCATTTATAATGGTGGAATAATTATTATTAAATTATACAATAATCATATACATTAATATGATATCATTTGTAATCTTTTATCATTTCATTGTTAACAATATATTTGTAATATCATCATTTCAGGTGTTAACAGATTTATTTTTTCTTTTTATTCATTGTTATGTGAGTAATATTTTTTATTTATGGGATGTATCATATTCATATCCATAATGATTTTAAGTCTTTAAACATTATTTTTAATCATAAAATGAAAATTAATCTTCAATGGATACAATGGGGTATGAATCTCATCGTGTTAGTGGAGACGGCAATCCGTACATATGCACGACTGAAAATTGCATTCTTTTGATATTAAAATAATATATAATTTGATGGTATATCATATATAGAGAATAATTATCATGTTATATTCATTATTTACATCAATTACACATCATTATTATATCCGTCCAAATAATCATGTATTGAATAACAATTACACCACGACGTGGAGACGGTAGGCCGTTCATAACCGCGTATGGTGGCATGTCATTCGAAGGATGGATATAATAATGAATATGGTTTTACCATATTTATAATAATATAAAAGTATATATAAGATACTGGATTTATTATTTTAGAATGGAAAAAACAATAAAAGAGGATGTGGAATAGGAAAGGAACATGAAAGAGGTGATGAAATATTTACCTCTTCCTCATGCTTTTCCTTTTGATTTGATCAAAAGGGATCCATAGGTTGGATTTTTGACTAATGTAAGGACCCTAGGCTGAAGGGAGGACTGTTTATAGGGTATTTGGGTAGGATTTGGTCGAGCCAAATGGCTTTAATGGTGTGAATTAGATAGAAGGGGGAATGCCCTTTTATAAGAGGGATGAGGGGCACCATAGGAAATGCTAGAAATATTATTTTATAATAAAATTACTTTCGGTTTCTAATGGATCCAAAATGGATTATTTAAAGTCTAATGTTGGTATGGGTCTAAAACCACTCAACAAATAGGTTTTATATAGGTTGGGGTGTAACACCCCGAGCTTCCACAATACGCTTCTCATTCAATAATGCAATAGCTTGCATTGTACGCAACTTCGAGTTCTAAAACACCGCGACTAATCAAAGTAGCCATTATGAATAGTAATAACCACTTTTTAAAATTATAGAAATTTTATATTTCAAAATGGACTTCATTTTTGGATTCGGAATACCGAAATTAGCCTTTTTTGAATTTTTGGTATTTTTCTGAGAACTTCTAATTTTTTATGAATAGTGAAAAATACTTAAAAACAACTTTTTTAATCAAAATAATTTATAGTGACAGATTATACTATTTAGTGGTTTTAAATTATAATTAGAATATATTTTTACCATTTTATTCAATGGTGGTCATTAGAATTAATTTAAAATTGAAATTGGACATAAACAATTGCCAATCTTTTCATATAAATTGTTTCTTAAAAACACGCTATTTGTTGTGACAGCGGGAATTAATTATAAAATTAATTAATGAAACTTATATGTTTGGAATTTTGTAAAATAGACATCATTTTTGAATTCGGAATATCAATTATATCTTAGGGTGAAATTTTGGCTTTGTTCTGAAAAACATCAATTTTTTATGAATAGTGAAACCACTAAGTGGTAGTTAAATAACTGATTTTTCGTTTAAATGAAATATTACCACTTCTGTGATTTGATTTTCAAAAATCCGACATACATGGTTGTCATTAAGAAGTAAAATGTGGTTCAATGAGATTAAAATAAATTTTTGGTGAATAGTAACTTTTAAGTTCTTAATCGCGATTAGAGGTAATTAGTGTAGTTTAAGGTAAAAATAATATTTTAATAATATGAGATGAGCATGAAACATGTCCTAATCCTATTTGATGAGTCATGGCCGACCAAGAAAACCCATGGGTCAACTTGGGGACCCCATTGAGCTAGTTTATTTGGAAAATGACATTAATATATATTTATTTAATGTTAAAATTAAATTGACACAAACATGAGCTGTTTTACTAAAACAGTTTTTAAGTGGGGTTACACAAGTCCAAATTTTGACTATAAATATTCATTAGAAATCTAAAAGGATTTCCTACATCATATTATTTTTTTTATAATTTTTAGACTTTAAATAAATTAAATTATTTATGACATCATTATGATGCAGCGATGACCCCATTATTTAACGATTTATATAAAATGAGAAGATAATGCAAAATCCAAGGCTTACACTTGTCCAAAGCCTATTGGATGAGGAGATTTTGAACCCGTATCACCTTAGACACGAATTATATAAGTTTGGGACCTTTTGAATCCGAAAAAGCATTGTATAATAATGTAACATTTCAATCTTTCCAAAAGAGCCCCTCCTCTCCACTTATAAAAGGTCCCCACCTCTACCACCTCATTCATACTTTCCAGCCATTTGGCTCGGCCAAAATCTGCTAAAATACTCTCCCAACTTCCACCTATTACTCCTAGAGGCCTCACTTTGGGAAGAAAGCATCTCAAGGAAGCCTTTGGCTCAAATCAAAAAGAGTTACCCGATTTTGAGATAATGTCTTCTCTAATGTTGTTTTGTTTTATTTTTCTTCTCCAACCCCCTAAACTCTTTTTATTCATTTCTTTTGTAAAAAAACAAGTATCCTAAATATACTAGGATGTTTTTATAAGAATGATTCTAGCCACACTTACACACACCTACATCTAATGGTTAAAGAACATACGGTTTCTGTGGATGGCGAATTTCTGCCTCACGAAACGATGATTGTTCAACACTCATATAACACCTTCAAAGGTGGCCATTAAGATGTAACTATGTTTATATATGATATATAATGTGTTTATGTTTTACTTATGCTTCTGTATTTCTCATTTATGGAATACTTTATGATTTCCATTATGGGTAAAACGCGATAATTTCATTTTAGGAAGTGCGGACTACCGCCCCCTCAAAGTGATTTGAATCGTTAATGCCATATGTGGGATGTATAAAGGATGGATTAAATGGTATTATACACTATATTATAATTTAATTATATTATAAATTTATATCATTATGATTCTGTTCCATTAAATATGAAATAGAAATGAAAGTAGTGTTCATGCGTACGTACGGCTTACCGTCTCCATGAACGATGCATTTCATTTCTTACCTCTAAATGTTACATGACATTATGAATGAATGTATATACTGGATATATATCATATATATGATATCTACATCATGAATATAATTCTGGATATAATGGATATTTCACCACATGAACAACTTGAAATTATAGGAAGTTTATTTTTGACTCAAGTACCGAAGATCGACAAAAAGACTGTTATTAACTTAAGTAATTACATAATGTTCATAACATGGTAATAAGTGATATAAAAGGAATAATGAACATGAAAAAGGTTCTTAAGTAAATAGAAATTAACTCTAGTTTATTATTCAGGAGGTTAAAGAATGGTCGAGTTAGGACAAGACGCAAGGTAAGGGAATTTCTTAACCCAATTTCCATTCTTTGGGTTAATCTCCTACTTTCAAATTATGTCATGATATTATTATGTCATATCTTGTAATTGTACTATATTTATGTGTACTTATATTGAATACACATAATAGATCTATTTTATTTTAAAAATGATCTGTGTAAGGACTTCGTCTCAATCTCCTTTCATTGAGGCATATTTCTTTTTATACACAACTTTCTTTTATACGGTATATAAACCCCTTTGACTTTTACATTTATTCAAAAGGTTTTCTTTTATAATTATGTGATTTTTAAATGATTTCAAAAAAGTGATATTTCTCTCCAATATATGAAAATCCAGTGCAAATGTATACATATTTAACGCAAGCTTAAAAATGTTTTCAGAAAACCCGACTCTCGAGTGTGGTAGACAGGAAGGGATTGGGAATGGACCCATCATGGCCTGTAATTAGTCGAGCAGTCTCAGAATTAGTTATTTTATTTTCAGAATCTTGCTTAATGTTTTTATAAAAACACTGGACTATATTTGAGCAATTTTAAATGTAATTATCTTCTAAAAAAATGCATCGGCAGGTGTCATGAGACAAACTAGTGTCTTGGAACGAGGCCTTGACAAAATCTTATTTGTGGTCTTGGCACGAGGCCGTGGCTATGTGGTTATGATAGTCTGGCATTATGCATTCCATCATTATGAAAGTGGTTATTGTTATTTCATGTGATTATTCGACCAGTAGAATATCCATGAGAAGAAGTGAATGGCATTATCTCATTTTACTTTTTCCATATTATGTTGATGTTCATGTTTAAAAGGCTTTTGTTTTAGTTATACATTGCCTTAAATTTTTATGTTTATTTATGAAAGCTTCCGCTATATTGTTAACCTTACTGAGCATCCGATCTCACCCCTTTCAATGTTTTAATATTTTCCAGGATGTGAAGAAGTATTTTATGAATGACCTGCAGGGATAGTCCGAAGAGGATAGAAGTGTGGACTATGGAGACTATGTTATTATAGTTTTTCACTTTGTGATGTAATGTAACATTTATGAATGTATCTAGTGTTTCCGAGGCTACTAAACTAAACGGTCTTTCGAGACTTGATCTTTTGTGATCATGCCAATGTTACGAAGTAATGCACCGACTCTGGGTAGCTGGGGTCGGGGCGTTACAATCGGTATCAAAGGCAGTTTAGTACTAACCTTGGAAGCTAGATTTAGATAAACTCTGATTAGAGCACATAGCCCGAAGATAGACATTGAGGATTAGTATAGAAAAACTTCCTAGAATTTTGGTATTATAGAGATTTTGTGAGTTTTCCGAGCAATACATCCCTATCTGGATACGAGCAGGTAGAGGCGGCTCTGGCACAGATGTACCTAGGGGTAAAACTCTAAAACACCGCTTTGAGCTAGACTCGAATGGGAACTGGTGCACGACAACGGGCCTTGCTGCACTCTTGGTTACGACACTCCCGGGGGATATTCTTAGGATAATTCTCATTTTCTTTACAAACCACTATGAAGGGTTATGAGTATATACTTCCTCAAAGGAAAAATTTCTCTTTATGATTATAGATTATATCCATAAATAGTTCAATTTGTGTAAAGTGTTTTACAAATATGGAAGTATGTATTTTATTTCATAAACTGATCTAGTTTATGCCATTGTTTAGAAATGGAACCTAGTGGAAGGAATGGAAACTGTATCAATGCACGCACTCCGTGTAGGGATTTCCCTCTTGCTCAAGATAATTATGGTGGAGCTAGTGATACAACTGGTGCAGATCAGCTTCACACCGTACTGGGACAACTCACGCAGGTTATGAATAATAGCCTTACTCGTATGGAGCACCCTGATCCGCAACGTGGAGGATCAATGCTAGACTGTTTCATGAGGCAATAACCACCAACCTTCAATGGGAGTACAAATCATATAGTAGCTGAGCAATGGATAAATTCCTTAGAGAAAATATTCCATGCCTTGCGGGGTAGTAAAAGTGAGAAAGTTTTCATGGCAGTTTACCGCCTCACTGGAGATGCCGATCAATGGTGGTCACTAATTCAAAACACAAAGGAAGATGATGAATTAACAAACATGGAATGGAAGGAGTTCAAAGAGCTTTTCTTAGAAAAATACTTTCCTCATGACCATCGAGCAGATATGGAAAGGCAATTTCTGAGTCTGAAACAAAAGGAGGATGAGAATGTCGCAAAGTATGAGGCAAACTTTTCAAGGTTAGCGAGGTATGCTGCAAATTATATACGTAACCCAAGAGGTAAGATTGATCGTTTCTTTGATGGGTTAAAACCTTTTATCCGTCGAGCTTTAGTATCACAATATTTATCAACATACGAAGATATTGTCTCATGTGCTATCAAGACAGAAAGGGAATTCTCTAAGTCTTATGACAACAAAGTAAAGCAAGAGAAGAAGAGAATGGTAGAACAAGAGACAGATAAAGGGAAATAAGGAAAGAAGGATTTTCCATTATGTGATAATTGTTGGAAGAATCACCCTGGTACTTGCCTAAAAGGAATGGGAGTTTGTTATAAATGTGGAGAAAAGGGTCACCAGGCTCGTGATTGCAAGGGAAAGAAAGAGGCTATCAAAGTTGAATGCTACAATTGTAGAGAAATGGGTCATTATGCAAATGAATGTCCTAAGCGTCAGGGAAACTTACCTCAGAAAAGGACAAGGGATCAAGGACAATCTTATGCTGTTACTACAGTTGAAGCAGAATAACTAATGTATTGGTGCTTTTGGACTCATGGATTATATTCTGGTTATTAGAATAATGTGATATATATATAAGGATTGTACTGCAGTACTTGTTGATTTCAGTAAAGTTTTAATATGATGAAGGTAATAATATTTTTAGTATGTGACAATAAGAGAAACTTTACTTTGTTTGGGGAATCTGATAAATTGATTATGAAATTAAGAGACCTTTTAGAGAAAGTCTGGACAGAGGTATTTTGGATAACTATAAAGGTTGGAGTGGATTAAGTTGATCTTTGGATAGTATTGTTTAAGGTTAAAAAAATTATGAAGATTATTTTTGAATATTATAATACTATAGTTTTAGGAAAAGGACAACCTGGAGGGTGGGGTATAACCCATCGCGTCGGAAAAAGCTACAGGAATCGAACCCACAATCATAGTGCGACAGGCCTTTATTTCCTACCACTAGCCTACAGGAAGTCCCTGGTTATTACAAAATAATTTTACTAATCTAAATGGTATGTGTTAACATTTGGAACCTTATACAATAAGGATAAGTATAATATTTTTGAGTTCTATTATCTTTTTGAGTGAAAGATGAGTTGAAGGTTGAAACTCTAATTGTCAAGAATAAATATATATACCTATCTCTTATTAAATGAATGAATTAATTCTTAAACTTTATTAAAGGGATGTTAAAACAAAAAAATGTGTTATCCTAATACCATATGTTTTGTTGAACTGATGATATTTTAAATCAACATAGATTGAAGGCTTTGAGGCCCTCAATTTGAAAGTTGATTATGATTGATGACCTCAATCACTCCCTACAAATATTTACGTTTTTCCTCCAATTATATGTCTCTAATTGCCACCAATGTTCTCCTTATCGAGATCATAATTTGGTGGTGACTTTTTCATTTCCCTTTCCCTCTTATTAAGGCTAAATTTTATTAACCTTATTTCTGATGTGGGTTTTCCACAAAAGTATTTTATATTTTCAACCTTTTATTTTCCAAGAAAAATTTCAAATTGCGAGGACACAATTTATTGAAGGAGGGGAGAATGTAACACCCCGATCTTCCACAATACGCTTCTCATTCAATAATGCAATAGCTTGCATTGTACGCAACTTCGAGTTCTAAAACACCGCGACTAACCAAAGTAGCAGTTATGAATAGTAATAACCACCTTTTAAAATTATAGAAATTTTATATTTCAAAATGGACTTCATTTTTGAATTCGGAATATCGAAATTAGGCTATGTTGAATTTTTTGTATTTTTCTGAGAACTTCTAATTTTTTATGAATAGTGAAAAATACTTAAAAACAACATTTTTAATCAAAATAATTTATAGGGATAAATTATACTATTTAGTGGTTTTTGAGTATAATTAGAATATATTTTTACCATTCTATCCAATGGTGGTCATTAGAATTAATTTAACCTTGAAATTGGACATAAACAATTGCCAATCTTTTGATATAAATTGTTTCTTAAAAACACGCTATTTGTTGTGACAGCGGGAATTAATTATAAAATTAATTAATGAAACTTATATGTTTGGAATTTTGTAAAATAGACATCATTTTTGAATTTGGAATATCAATTATAGCTTAGGGTGAAATTTTGGCTTTGTTCTGAAAAACATCAATTTTTGATGAATAGTGAAACCACTAAGTGGTAGTTAAATAACTGATTTTTCGTTTAAATGAAATATTACCACTTCTGTGATTTGATTTTCAAAAATCCGACATACATGGTTGTTATTAAGAAGTAAAATGTGGTTCAATGAGATTAAAATAAATTTTCGGTGAATAGTAACTTTTAAGTTCTTAATCGCGATTAGAGGTAATTAGTGCAGTTTAAGGTAAAAATAATGTTTTAATAATATGGGATGAGCATGACACTTGTACTAATACTATTTGATGAGTCATGGACGACAAAGACAACCCATAGGTCAACTTGGGGACCCCATGGAGCCACTTTAGTTGTAAAATGACATTAATATATATTTATTTAATGTTAAAATTAAATTGACACAAACATGAGTTGTTTTACTAAAATAGTTTTTAAGTGGGGTTACACAAGTCCAAATTTTGACAATAAATATTCATTAGAAAGATAAAAAGATTTCATACATCATAGTATTTTTTTTATAATTTTTAGACATTATATAAATTAAATTATTTATGACATCATTATGATGCAGTGATGACCTCATTATTTAACGATTTAAATAAAATGAGAAGATAATGCAAAATCCAAGGCTTACACTTGTCCAAAGCCTATTGGATGAGGCGATTGCGAACCCTTATCACCTTAGCCACGAATTATATATGTGTGAGACCTTTAGAATCCGAAAAAGCATTGTATAATAATGTAACATTTCAATCTTTCCAAAAGAGCCCCTCCTCTCCACTTATAAAAGTCCCCCACCTCTACCACCTCATTCATACTTTCAAGCCATTTGGATCGGCCAACCTCTGCCCAAATACTCTACCAACTTTCCCCTCTTACTCCTAGAAGCCTCACTTTGGGCAGAACTCTTCTCAAGGAAGACTTTGGCTCAAATCAAAAAGAGTTACCCGATTTTGAGGTAATGTCTTCTCTAATATTGTTTTGTTTTATTTTTCTTTTCCAACCCCCTAAACTCTTTTTATTAATTTCTTTTGTAACAAAACCAGTATCCTCAATATACTAGGATGTTTTTATAAGAAGTATTCGAGCCACACTTACACACACCTACATATAATGGTTAAATAACATACGGTTTCTGTGGATGGCGAATTTCTGCCTCACGAAACGATGATTGTCCAACACTCATATAGCACCTTCAAAGGTGGCCATTAAGATGTCACTATATTTTTATATGATATATAATGTGTTTATGTTTTACTTATGCTTATGTATTTCTCATTTATGGCATACCTTATGATTTCCATTATGGGTAAAACGCGATAATTTCATTTTAGGAATTGCGGACTATCGCCCCCTCAAAGTGATTTGAATCGTTAATGCCATATGTGGGATGTATAAAGGATGGATTAAATGGTATTATACAATATATTATACTGTAATTATATTATAAATTTATATCATTATGATTCTGTTCCATTAAATACGAAATAGAAATGAAAGTAGAGTTCATGCGTACGTACGGCTTACCGTCTCCATGAACGGTGCATTTCATTTCTTACCTCTAAATGTTACGTGACATTATGAATGAATGTATATACTGGATATATATCATATATATGATATCTACATCATGAATATAATTCTGGATATAATGGATATTTCACCACATGAACAACTTGAAATTATAGGAAGTTTATTTTTGACTCAAGTACCAAAGATCGACAAAACGACCATTATTAACTTAAGTAATTACATAATGTTCATAACATGGTAATAAGTGATTTAAAAGGAATAATGAACATGAAAAAGGTTCTTAAGTAAATAGAAATTAACTCTAGTTTATTATTCAGGAGGTTAAAGAACGGTCGAGTCAGGACAAGACGCAAGGTAAGGGAATTTCTTAACCCAATTTCCATTTGTTGGGTTAATCTCCTACTTTCAAATTATGTCATGATATTATTATGTACTATCCTGTATTTGTAATTTCATTATGTGTACTTATAGTGAATACACATAATTGAATCTATTTTATTTAAAAATGATCTTTGTAAGGGAACTTCTTAACCCAATTTCCATTCTTTGGGTTAATCTCATACTTTCAAATTATGTCATTATATTATTATGTCATATCTTGTAATTGTACTATATTTATGTGTACTTATATTGAATACACATAATATATATATTTTATTTTAAAAATGATCTGTGTAAGGACTTCGTCTCAATCTCCTTTCATTGAGGCATATTTATTTTTATACGCAACTTTCTTTTATACGGTATATAAACCCCTTTGACTTTTACGTTTATTCAAAAGGATTTCTTTTATAATTATGTGATTTTTAAATGATTTCAAAAAAGTGATATTTCTCTCCAATATATGAAAATCCAGTGGAAATGTATACGTATTTAATGCAAGCTTAAAAATGTTTTCAGAAAACCCAACTCTCGAGTGTGGTAGACAGGAAGGGATTGGGAATGGACCCATCATGGCCTGTAATTAGTCGAGCAGTCTCAGAATTAGTTATTTTGTTTTCAAGAGCTTTCTTAATGTTTTTATAAAAACACTGGAGTATATTTGAGCAATTTTAAATGTAAGTATCTTCTAAAAAAATGCATCGGCAGGTCTCATGAGACAAACTAGTGTCTTGGCACGAGGCCTTGACAAAATCTTATTTGTGGTCTTGGCACGAGGCCTTGGCTACGTGGTTATGATAGTCTGGCATTATGCATTCCATCATTATGAAAGTGGTTATTGTTATTTCATGTGATAATTCGACCAGTAGAATATCCATGAGAATAAGTGAATGGCATTATCTCATTTTACTTTTGCCATATTATGTTGATGTTCAAGTTTAAAAGGCTTTTCTTTTAGTTATACATTGCCTTAAATTTTTATGTTTATTTATGAAAGCTTCCGCTATATTGTTAACCTTACTGAGCATCCGAGCTCACCCCTTTCAATGTTTTAATATTTTCCAGGATGTGAAGAAGTATTTTATGAATGACCTGCAGGGATAGTCCGAAGAGGATAGAAGTGTGGACTATGGAGACTATGTTATTATAGTTTTTCACTTTGTGATGTAATGTAACATTTATGAATGTATCTAGTGTTTCCGAGGCTACTAAACTAAATGGTCTATCGAGACTTGATCTTTTGTGATCATGCCAATTTTACGAAGTAATGCACCGACTCTGGGTAGCTGGGGTCGGGGCGTTACATGGGGTCCCTATATTAACCTTATCATTTAGATTAACTCTATGTTAAATACTGTGACATTTACCATGTCTCTTTGTATTTTTATATTATATGGTTAATAAACTTACTATATACTTCCAAGAGAACCCCAAGAGGTTAATTAATTATACATATATCATTATATAAGACTTTTTTCTGATCCTTATATTTTTAAGAATATTATATCAATTAATAATATAATATTCATTTTAAAAACTCCATTATGTCAATTTTGACACTATTTAAATAATGATTTTTTTTAAAGTCCTAAGAACTTTATTAATTAGAAATAAATTCATTTAATAAATAATAACACGTCATATTAACCTATAAAATTCGCATTTGGCATCAAAACATTCATATTAGTTTTATTTTAACATTTATAAAACCATTAATTTGATTCTTTCATTAATAAGGAAAATAGTGCATCATCATTGTGTCATAAATAAACATAATTATTCAGGGTCTAAAAATTATAAATAAAATACCTTTATATATTTAATTCATTTATCGTTCTAATTTATATTTATAGTCGAAGAGATAACAAGTATAACCCTATGTTAATATTTTTTAGTAAATGATATATGCTTATGTCATTTATGTATTTACTTTAACTTAATTAATACAAAGTGTCATTATCAATTACAAGTGGCTCAATGTGGTCCCAAAATCGATGAAAATATTCCCATGGCCAGAAATGTTTCATACAATAGATTTAGGACACATTTTAGGGTAATTTAATATTATTATAATGTTATTTTTTTACCATTATTTCCAGATTTACCCTTTAACCAGGGTAAATAAAATATTTACCAAAGTAATTAATCAAAATGTCTAAAAATAAAAGTTACCTATTTACACAATTTATAACACCTGATTCTAAATATGGAATCCTTCTTTCTAAATTCAAAACACAGAAGTGTCAGAACTTGATTTTAAATTTAATTCTCATTGACAAAACACAAAGTGTGTTTTTAAGAAATAATAATAATCAAAAGTTTGACACTTGATTATGTCTAGTTTAAATGCGAAATTACGTCCAATGACCAACATTGGATTAAAGGGTGAAAATATAATCTAATTATAATTTAAAACCACTCAATAGTATAATTTATCACTATAACTTATTTTGATTAAAAAAATTAATTAAAATTTATTATTTTTCACTATTCATAAAAAACATAATGTTTTCAGAAAAATACCAAAAATACATCCTAAGCTAATTTAGATACTCCAAATATAAAAATGAAGTATATTTTGAAAGATACAATATGTAAAATTTCAAAAATTTGGTATTACTATTCATAACACATTGTTTGATTGGTTGGGGTGTGTTAGAACTCGAAGTTGCGTACAACACACACTATTTTATTATTCAAATAGAATCGTAATATTGATGATTGGGGTGTTATAGTGTGGCCATCCGATATGGAACAAAAACCTTCAAATGAATGTATGGATTTTATGAGTTTTCATGATGTCGTTCGGGTTGACCAATGCACTGGTAGTGTTTTTGGATATGATGAATTGAATCTTCCACCCTTATCTTGATCAGTTTTAAGTTATCTTCATTGATGACATATTGGTTTACTATAAAACCCACGATGATTAGGCCAAAAGTAATTAAATCATATGGAGTAGACTAAGAGATAATTGGATATATGACAAGATACTCCAATTTCATTTCCATATTAATATTGCGCATTTCCTAGGTCACATCATTTTAGAAGAATTTGTGATGGTGGATCATGAGAAAGTGGAATTAGTTGTATATTGGGAGAAGCGAAATATTATTTTTGATTTATAAACGTTTCTTGGTTTTACTGGTTATTACCAAAGGATCAAAAAATATTTCTCTCTACTATAAGTGCCACTTTCCAGTTTGACCAAGAATGGAATCATGTTTTAGTGGAATGTATCATGTGAGAGTAATTTCCATGAGTTAAAGAAGTGTTTGTCTACTATACTAGTTGTTATCTTTCATGATTCCATAAAAGGGAATTTTATAATTTTTAATTCACCCGGTGTAGGACTAGGAGCTATGTTGATGTAGGATGATTGATATGTGTCATATGGGTCATGATAGTAGAGGCCTTATGAAATAAATTACCTACACATGAACTTGAGTTGTCCTTAGTTCCTTTCAATTTAAAATGTTTACAACATTACTTGTTGGGAGGATAATTTACCCTATATTCTAACCATTAAACACTTAAGTACATCATTTCACAATGTTATCAGAATATTTGGTAGAGAAGATGTATTGTGTGCCTAAAATCCATTGATTTCATGTTTTATTATACATCAGGAAAGGGAAAAATAGTTTCATATGCCTTGAGTCAGAAATCATATAGTTAGGTATTTCTGCAAAATAGTTTTGGGTGGAAGATGATTGTGTTGTTTACTATGATGCACTTGGAGGTGCAGGATGAACACATGAAGATAACATGTGCTTCCATAATAGTTGATAAGATGATTTTATGTTTGGTGAAGGAGAGTCATCTTAATGATCTGGAGTCTTTGGTGATAGAGGAAGGTCTTAATGGAGGGGAGTCACCTTTTAGTTTGACTATTGGAGATGATTAGATTGTTTTTTTTTTGCGGCTATGGGGTTGTGATGATGTGTATGAGGGAAGATTTTTTGTGTGAGTTCAATTCATCAAAGTAGGTAGTGCAACATAGTTTGACTAATATGTATCATGATCTTCATAAGAAATACTGGTGGATGGGAATGAAGAAATTGGTTGTGGGTATTGTGGTGTGATTATTTATCTGTCAATAGGTGAAGGCAAATCATCATCTCTCCTATTGTTTCTTACAGCTATAGCCCATTATAAAATGGAATCAGGATGATGTAATGATGTATTTCTTAGTGGGCCTTCAAAGGATGCTTCAAAAGAACAATTCAATCTGGGTAGTTATGGGTCACATAAACAAGGTGGCCTAATTTTTTCCAACTCATGAGTCTTTCACAGATGACCAGTTGTGTGAGTTATATGTTTAGAAGTAGTACAGTTTCATGGAGGATCTATAACTATAGTTTTGGATCCTAATATGCATTCCACATCACACTTATGGCAGTGATTAAAGAATATGCTTGCTACCCATTTTTTGAGTATTTATTTTACCCACAAATGTATGGGTAGTTAGATCTTATGATTCATGTGGTTGAGGACATGTTGAGAGATTTTGTTTTAGATTTCAGTGGATAATGGGAAAAACAATTGCTACATTCCATGTTTTACTGCAATAAAAAATTTCAACCTACAATTTAGATAGAACCGTTTGAGGATCTCTATCAGAGACCGTGTAGATATCTATTTTGTTGGTTAGATGCGGTAGAGTACGAGCTGTTGGGATCGAGTCTCATGCATGAGGCTTCAGACCATTTAACATGATTCAGAATCCCATGGAAACAACACAGAGTAAGAAAATGTAATATTCACATTGGTTTCATAAGACTTAATTTTTCAATGGGTGACCGATTTTTTCTTCTTGTTTCTCTATGGTTGGTTCACCATTAGATTGAGAAAAAGTGTAAGCTCAATCCTTGGTATGTTGAACCATATGTGATTGTGATGAGGATCAGACCTGTGGAATATTGACTAGATCTTTCACAATATTATAGTGTTATTCGTGATTTTTTTTCATGTCGCAAAATATTATATACATCACCCTAACCCATCTCATGTGAATGATGTTGAGGATGTTGAGTTTGAGGATTATATGTCATTTGAGGAACATCTGGTTCATATTTTGGTTCATAGTGAGAAAGTATTATGGGGATGAACTATGCCTTTGGGTCATATTTTGTGTAAGCATGATAATGTGAAGAACAAAACATGGTAACGTGAGTAAGATTAGAAGGTCTAGTGGTCAAAAATCATTTCATCAGTATCTCAATAATTCTTAGAAGTGTAGCTCAATGATGAGCCATTATATAGTGGAGAGGTATTATGATCCCACAAATTGTGTAGGTATTCCATTTTTTATATTTTAGTATATTATATTTTTTTAATCACTAAAATGTTCTCGAGGTGTGTGAGCAGTCTTCAGGGTGCTTCGGGGGATTAGTACATTAAAAAAATGGACACTGGTCCAACCAGTTCAAGTCGCACATTTCGCGCACTATTTATCAAATTGTGTATCCTCCGCATGAAAATCATTTAAACCTAGATAGAAGAGTTCCTAAATGTTGGGGCATAGTTTTAAATCCATTTAGAGATTCACAGGTAACTGTGTGACCTCACAACCATAAGACAGTGTCGTGTGCAAGGTATTTTAATTTTTTACGAAAATTCAGTGACAAAACCATTCCCCCCATTAGAAGTTAAAAATTTTATAGTCCCCCCTATACATTTTCATGTTCCAACCCATTTTCATACCTTTATCCTACCTTTATCCCCTATGAAGAACAAAAATTTCTAAATAAATCCCATGTATTGATATCCATTTCTTCTAGCCTGTTGGGAGCACCGATGGTTGCAGATCAATGCTCTGGGTATGTCTAATCCTATCGATTTATTCTATTTTCTATATTAAGTCTTGTAACATGGGAAATATTCTTCAAAAGAGCTAAAATCATTTATTTGAGTTTAATATTTGTTGATTTATCAAGGGGTACATCAATCTAGATCTAAGGTGACGTTTCAGTGGTATATCATTATCAGATTAGAGGAATGTTATCTATAATTATATCGCATAGACATTGTGTGGATTTGTGCATGATTGGTTGCATTACTGGTTATCTATTATTGTGATTTTGATGACTTTGTTAATATTTTGTAGAATAAGAATCTAAAGAATGACATAAACCCCTAATTATCCTCATGGGATTCATTTATGATGGTTTGACCAATTGAGGGACACCTATAGAATATTTATAATTTTCCCTAAGACTGATAATGAAATAATTGGTTTTATGGATTGAAATAGAAATAAGTAAAAAATAGATTAATGTAAGCATGCCAAATGGATTGTGATTTTTACCAAAAAGAATAAGTTAAATAATATATGGTAAATAAATAATGGGTTATGTGAGGTAAAATATAGAAATGGTTGAATTTGTAAAATGGGTTATTGTACGAGAATTATTGAAAATTCTTAATGAGTATAAGAATTAAAAATAAGAATTTTGATAAATGGATATGTAATATAAATGGATATGTGTTAATGTGTTATAGAATAATATTTAATACCATTTTGATTTTTTTCGAGCATGAATACTATTTTTGTTGGTTCTTGGGGTTGTGATATGGTATGTGTGTGTTGAATTTATAAATATGCATGTGAACATGGCATGGTAATGTGGGGTATTAACTGAGGTTCTATGCTTATGAGATCAGTTAGAATGGGTATCTATGCTCCACCACACAATGAAAATGTTAGTGAAGGGGAGAAATAATTATTCCTCTAATGGTTACATTCATCATATATTGAGGATTCGAGGTGAGGAAAAAGTTTTTTTGGTGTTTTGTTTATCCTTAGTGAGTTTGGGACATCAATTATTCCCTTATGATGTGTAATTGAATTATATAAACCCTTGGGTGAATGATTTAAATTCCTAAACCAAGGAACATATGATGTTAATGTATTATGTAATGAAGATGAATGATATGATGAAAATGGTACTAAGGTTACAAATTGTATAAGTTGGTTTGAAAACTAATGGCAGCAATATGTCTTATACATAACGCTAATTTATTTAAAATTTTCATGGACTATCTATATAGAATAGATATTTTTTAGATACCTTTAGTGGGGGCCTTTTGAGTTCAACTCACACCCTTCCCGGGCTTCCATTGGTTACCGTTGCATATTCCATGCTTATAGGTCAATATAAGGGTAAGTGCCCCATGATTGGGAGTTGACTCTAGATTAGGGATGCCCATGGATGATGTTCTTTGACTTGGGGTTATGACCATTTTGGGAATTCATCTTTTTATTTATTATTGGTTTTCTATACTTGTGACTCTCCTAGTATGACATGGTATATTGATATTTATTTTGGGATCGTTACCCAGCTTTGGGAGATGGTTGATTATGAATGTCCATTGGTTCTTAGATATTACTTTTACTATTTAAATTATTATCTATTTTGGGTTACTTTGGTAATGTGGGTATAACCTCTCTACATGGCTTATTAGACCCTCGCTGCAATTCGGAAACCGATTGAAGATGGGTAGGTGCATATGAGGTCATGTTGCATCCCAACTCGGAGCACTGGTTTAGTGTTTTCTGGGTTGGAGACTTTACACCCACCTCTATTTCTACCCCTGTTTGGTCAGTAGTGAGGAAAATAAAGATTATTTATGCCATCCTCTAATAGTATATGTGTTGGATACTAGCACAAGGGTTATTTATTTCCATCAAATAATCGGTTTTACCCAATTTATATATTTTTTATGGAAATGAGATAAAATTATATAAACCAACTCAATACAGAAAATAGATAAGAGATAAAAAATCTCAATTCATAAATGTAATATAATAGAAATGGAAAAGAACATGAAATTTAATGAATGATTCCAAAGTAGAAACTAAAAACACAATCAACTGTTGTATAAAAAACAAAGAGGTTGTAACTCCACACTCAATCACCCAGTAACTCTCATGGTCTTAAAAATCAATACATATATACATAGTGTAAGAATACATGATTAATTAGAAAGATCATACATAAAAATTATCACATAAATTTTAATGAATCATTCTAGTGACCAGTGAAAAAATGAAACCAAGTTGTTACCTAATTAGGTCGTATCATCACCAAGGATTCATTACAAAGAAGCACATAGAAATAAGCGACCCCATATTAAAAGCCTATATATAAAAATGGTAAACCATTTCAATATAACTTCTAGTTGGATGATATCCCACCACAAAACAAAATTCCATATACTATAATCCCTTCATTTGTTATTATTCTCCCCTTGAATATATATCACATTTTATCTAAAAACTCATACACACTTATCACATTTCATCATGTACCTCACATACACTTATTCAAGTCACATATCAAAAACTATGTAATAAGTCTAGAATTCATCACATCCCATGTTTAATAAAATGTCCCATATTCCATGGATTCATAAATATGTATACCAATCATAACCAAAATCAGTACAGTGAGAATATATGTATGTGTTATAACCATGAAACCCTACAATATATAAACACATATATGATAAAACACAGATCCATCGAATATCATGTAAAAATATTCCTTATTCCATAAACCATTATCTACCAGATATCCCTAGAAATGATGTTATGTAAAAATGTCGAGTGTTAAGGATAGATACAACATCTAACTAATCCATCACTAACCTTTATATTGGGGAAAATACCTATAACCCAAAAATATAATAATTCTATTTCCTACAGTACTCGAGTGGTGGACCGTATTAAATAAATCATCTCTTGGATAATATATCACAATACCAACTATGATAAACTACCTAGCCTTAGACTCAACAGTAGCGATCATTCCTCCTGACACAAGGCTACCATCACTATTGTTTTGTGAACAATATCTCATACATGTATATAAGCATCAAGATTCATCATCATTAATCATTTTCATCTAGTAATTAGTAGTTACAAACCATTTATTAATCCAATTAAAAATTCTAGTTTTAACTACCCATTTCCTTTTATTCCATATTTTTTTCCTATTTCATATTGAAATTCCATATTTTTTACACATAGTCAGGGAACCCTAATACGACCATCATGATATTATCATTTTATTTATAAATAATTATCTCTGTCAACAACACCAATCTAAATAGTATTATTATAATTTCATTTAATATTCTATTATATAGGGATTCTATGACCTAATATTAAATAAATCAAGGAAAATAAAAACACTGTTCATAAGCCAACAACACAAGGTGGATGGAAATAAAAATAATTGATCAAAAAACATGCTATAAATAAAAAACGCAACAGGAAAGTCCCACAATAAAATAAATCATGAAACTTATAAAAACCTAACACAGAAATATATAAAATAGGATACCCTCACTATCATCATATATCAATAATCCCATCTTCAACCTCCTCCCAATGATAGTAAACATGAAATACCCACTCTAAAATAAGGTCATCCATCCAATACCAAATATACCAACCATACCTATTTTCATAAGAATTCATATCAAGTGTTCTATAACACTTTATGTAATATTTATGATTTTTTTTCTTGGGCCATGAAAACCCAAGGGCCACCCAAAGTCATAAAACCAAGGCATGGATGCCTATAAAAAACAAGGAAGATATCTTATAAACATGAAGCATTTAGTTCATGAGAAAACACCTTTTCATTGAATGTTTTATTAATAATAGTTTTTAGGAACATGAAACCAAACATTAATATAGAAAAATCAAATAATCAACCGTAAACATGTTTCAGTGAATAGTTTAATAGTCAATTACTTTAATGGAAGAATGATAATTAATTCCACATACAAAATTTTATATACATTTAATCATTAATAGAATTTCTTTTTAAGTAATTTTAGTGTATACAATCCATTATAAAGAACAATAATACAAAATAGTATAGATAGAGCACAATCTATAAAATATCAAGTAAGATCATCAATATAGAAAAATCATGTGTGATGTTGAAGACCATAGAATTTATTTTTTTACTATTATCTTGATTTTTTTCAATACTAAAAATACAATAATATAAAACATTTCAATCACACACATTCACATAAAATGCGGAATCAATGAATCCTCAACATTGATGAGAAAATCTTGATGGACACTAACCATGAACATATAAAAAACTATGAATAAAAAACCTACAATATCAAATGTTTTTTAAAAAATATATTTATATGCAACCATAGATATACAATGAAAAAAAATATAGAAACCCCTTAGAAATTTATGGAAACTTTCTTCCAAATCCTGGTAAGAGAGAATAGGAGAAAAACAAACCAACAGAGAAAAATAAACTAACATTATTTGAACAGAAATTGATCACATGAAATTGTTCGTTAAATATAAAAAATAGGGATTAATTTCTCTAAATATTTTCTTCTTGTATCCTAGATTTTGAAGGTGAAGAGAGGAAATAAGTGATATAATATATGAGTCCCAAATAAACAGTAGTTTGTCAATATAGATGTTCTCAACACCACCCTCTTGACCAAATAAAAAACCTAGTTTTTTCACCTATAATAAATAAAATTAGTGGAAGTTATTAAACAAACGTTCATAGTATTTATATTGTATAGAATCCATAGTGTAGTCATCATTCCTTCTCCCTCAGATAATATAAAATTGTAGTGACATCATTCCAAATCCAAAATAATATGATGTGGAGAATATTTAAATGAAATATAGCAGAACACATAACCCCTAGGGATCCATGGAAAACCCTAATCCATATGTCATATAAAACCCTAAGTGGAATGAAAATATATCGTCATAGAATGATATATAAGAAACAACCATGAAAACTCTACCATAGAAATATTAAAAACAACATAACCCACCAAACCCTCATCATGACAATATATGATGAAAGTGACATGGTAATGAGTAAATCCCATGTCCAAAAATACAATATTACAAAATAAAAAGTACAAAATCATCATACACCTCTCCCTAGATAAAAATAAGGTCAAAATAGTGTTTCATTGTTTCATCCTTTCATAGAACAATCCATAATCCCGAAAATAAAATTGAAGGGCATGGGAAAATATGGTCACATATAAAGGGAATGTGGAGTAAAAAGAATCCACTCAGGCACTCTGCCGACTATATTATGTTTCCATGGTAGTGATCCATGACTAAATATAATGGTGCCTTATTTTAGATTGTTCCCACATTCAGTAGATTTCAAGATCCTATAATTTATACTTCATTATACCAATATACTTAATCTAATATTAATGACATATGATCATTGTTTATTAGGTATGAATTTATTATGATATAGGAATATACCTTTATTTTTTTCTTTTACCCCTATATTTATCATAGCATCACTTATGATCATTGATTGTTATCATAGATGTTTTTACATTTCTTTATAATTGATATAAAGAATAGTAGAAGATAAGATATATCTAATAGGGATCATCTATGGATAATTTTTTTGAAGATTTTTAAAAGTCATGATAAGATAAGGAGTCCTATATTTAGTGGGAAAAAATCAATTTGATGGGAATGATATGGGGTATATTTTATAGTTTTTTTCTATGCCTTTAAATATATAAACATAAAATGTATTGGTTATATAAGTTACACAATAATTGTTATTATTAATTTAAATATGGATGATTATGTTGTGTTTTCTTAGTTAGTATCAAATCTAGCGTGTAGAGAATATGTTTTTAGCCGTAGATCAGAGAGTGTGTGTTTGAGGCTTTTTAATTGGTATTAGAAAAACATTTTTTAAAATATTTGGAGATTTCAATGTAATTTGATATTGATATTTTCTGTGTTATAAATAACATCAGTGGTTTAGAATACTTAGTTGGATCTTATGTTTAAAGGAATATATAGCACATTTTACATCTTATGCGATAAAATTAAATGGCGATTAATGAAATTTTAGGATATTTTTATGATAATTTTACAAGAAAAAATGATCTAGGTATAAGTAGAGAATCTTGTATTATTTTAATTTGGTTTTAATAGAAATGTATTTATATTTAAAAATATTGGGATATTTTTTAAAGAATATATGATTGGGGTATATATTGATCAATATATGATTTTTTTCTATTGATTAAAGGAAAAATTTATTTTTAAGAGAATAGGTTTTCCACAGTTTTTGGTTCAGAATTTAGTAATAATGATCATGAAAATTTAGGATTAATTTATTTTGAGAATTAAAACTAGAATATAATATTCAAAACCACGGGGATAAATCTAAAGGTATGAAAAAATTCTAAAATTTTATTAAAGTAAATAATTTGTGGTTTCATAGAAATTACATCCATGTCTGGATTCATTATGTTTATGCATGATCTAGATCTAATGAACAAAATTTTAATAAACCTGAATAGGTTTTAATTTTCATTAAATAAATCATCACTCATTGTAAAAGAATAAGCCCTGATAGTATGCCATGTTGGATGGGCTAGATGGTCAACTCCTAGATGTTCAACATTCCATTTATAAAAAATTATGAAGGATTTTAATAAATTTTAGTATATTAAACTATTTAATGATCTATCATATGAATATTTCAAAAATATATTGATTTTATTTAAGTGAAAATTATGTAACAAGCTAATAATTTATTATTACTACCATAATCAATTTTTTTTCTAAGAGAATATAAACTTTAGAGGATGCAATTTTTTTAAAATAGATAAATTGCAACACCATGATATTTTAGAATGCATATTTCACTAAATAAAGACTATGTTGAATATATTTTCATTCCGAGAACACTAAAATAAAACGATTCATTGTTTATTTTACAATATAATATATATATGATTACATCATGGAAAAAAATAGTAAATAGAATTAACTAGATTAAATGAATAGTAATAAATCAAGTAAAATAAATTTTAGTTAAAATACATTAAATTAAATATATTTATAATTTAGGTTTTTTAAGAAATATTTAGTGGAATTTAATATCAATTAGTTAATGAAATTTAATTTCCAAAATATGAATAACTGAGGAGATGTTATTAAAATAACATAGTACAAAAATTCATATTTTCTGAAAATATTTATTTTTCAATATGTTATGTATTATTTAGTAAAATATATTGATAAAAGTTGAAGGAATATTTTAAAAATATGTTTTAATTTTCAAGAAAATAGTATAAAATTCCTTTAATTGATAATTGATATGAAACAATATGAAGAACACTTATTGGTTAAAAGGAAACATTAATTAATAAAATGATATTTCATTATATTTTATGATTTGGTTTAAAATTTATATTCCATAAATTTATAATTCGAATTTTGTGAAACAATGGATTTAGTAGGTCATAGTATCCTTGGGTTGTTTTTTTGGAATTTTTTAAAATAAAAGATTCTTTTTTGGTGAATAGTAAAGAAGTACAACTTTCTAGACATACACCAAATTTTCTTGAGACATCATGATATAAAAAAGATTTAAAAATTTAAGAAATTATTTTTCAACCAAATAATTATATATGGAGTGAAATAATGTATTTAAAAATAATATGTCGAATTTTGATTCCTATGGTTGATTTTCTGGAACATAATATATATATTTCCCTCATAAAAATATTTTCTATATTCTTTAAAATTATATCCAATCTTCCAAATAATATTGGATTGGGATGAATGTAAAATAAACCATATTTATTAAATTAAAAAGTAATAATTTCTATTATTATTCATAATAATCAATAATGATTTTCCTAAATGTTAAAATAACCAATATTTCAAACCCAAAATACTCATCTCCTCAAGTACAATGACCACCTCTCATTTTGATTTGAAAATCACTTCCTATAAAAATATAAAGACCAATATCTTCCAATTTCTCGTCTCCCAACCCTTCTAGTACGCTAACTAGTTTTCTAGAGTGACAAATCTTAAAGAGATAAATTCTTTTTGAAATTAGTAAATCATCAACAATGATGTAACCCATATTATATTTCGAAACTTTTCACTGTTATACATTATAATATCCCAATAAAATTTCATTTAAATATATTTATACAATATTTAATATATATATATATATATTATTAATTTCATTATTACAATATTAAACATATTTTAATATTTTTAAATTATATACTCCATCTAATATCTTTTTTTGAATGTCCCTAAAATGGATAGTTTCCTTTTTCTATGAGGAAATTTTCAATACAGTACATAACAGTTCCTATAGGGTTGGTTTATATATATTATGCAATATAAATTTATTAATATTGATTATATTTTTTAAAAAATATTTCAATGCCCAAAAAATTAAAATACTCTTAATTATGATATTGTTGAAATATGAGATAACATAGAATAAAACATGTATTCATTCCATTCCCTCCCCAAAAAATAGTAATAAAATTATTACTCTAGTTATAAGTGATAAATAAGTAATAAAACTAATATGAATAACTTTTTATCTCATTTTAAAATAAAAATAATTATTTTATACATGAGGTAAAAAAAGAAATAAAATATGACTTAATGATACGGTTCATATAACACATTGAGACATGAACTTTCGAATATGATATAAAAATACATAAATATAAAATTTATAGATTTTGTACCGATAAATATGAACCAATTAATCCCATAAAAAAATTAAATCATAAAACGTAAATATTAGATCACACATATACCCAATCTGAAAAAGATTAAATAAAAGTGTTATGGAATAAAACATTAACATTTCAAAAGAAATGAATCATAATAATGAGAATTCACCATAACTCAACAATAAACCATATTGTTGTTTCATAAATATATCTAGAAATATAATAATTAAAAAAAATTAGTATGTGAAGTATAACATCCAATACCATCATATCATTCCTTAACATTGGTTTTCCACAGTGGATTAATCACATCGACTTTCCCCATAATATATTAAGCACATCAGCACGATTCCCTTAACAAATCAATAATATAATCCTGTTTCACATTACAATATCAAGATATATAAAACATTACTCAATGAATTGTAGATTGATATACGTACCAATTATAAAAAAATCAAAACAATATATATCTATTCCATAAGATCATAAAACAATTATTCAATTTGAACCCACAATATGAAATGAGTTTCATAAAAATTTCATATTTTCATCAATAACAGAAACCATCTAGAGAATAAATATGGATGGTTTCTGTGTATAATAACAATTTTGGAGCGTCATTATCATAAAATGATATCATAATAGATGGAAAATTAATTTTAAAGATCTCAATGAATAACTTTTTAACAACCTAAAATTTTCTTTTTAAAATTAGTTCTCTTTTTAAAAAGTTATTGGCATATAAATGAATACATGTTATTTAAAAAATAAAACATTAAATATTCAAAGGAAACAAAATATCATAATTCTTATAGGAAGGTGGAAAAGTTATTTCATTCTGTATAAGTAAAAAAACATTGCTACCATTATTTTCGTAAAATTCTAAATGTACCACGTTTAGAAAAAAATGATTCCATTCCCGAAATTTTGAAAAAAAATTCAAACAAGTGTACAATTGATTTAAAAAAATGTATGATAACATTTAAAACATTTTTTTATTTTTTACCAAATATGGAAAATAAGGGAAATATTCCACAATGGAGATATAAACATAATCAATTCCAGAATAATGATGGGAATGTGAAATAAATCCTCACAACTTTGGTAAAATTTTAATCAAAATACCAATAAAATAAAGAAAATATAAAGAATATTTTAAACCCAAAATTTTTATTTCAATAATATAATGAAATATTCATGTGTATTATATACACTACACAAAAGAAACAAGTAGTGTATAAGGAAGGTGTCCTATAGAAAAAAAGTGATATGAAAATCACCTACCTTATGTCTGACATTACATGTATGTTCTTTTTCATCAGGAATAATAATCTTCTGATAAAAATGTAATTTTTTTTTAAAATTAATGTTTATTATTCAACTTTTCTCACTTATTACAATTTTATTTTGATTAATTATTCATTTATTTTCTCATCATATGTTTTAGTGAAAGTTGGTACATAAGTAAAATATTACTTCGGTAGGATAAATATGGTCAAATAGATCATTATAAAATAATATAAATAATAATAATATGGAAATAATTATCCTTTTTTATATGAATTATCCTATTGAATAGATACACTATAATTGGTTATGAAAAATGAACTAAGCTACAATCTGTGAGACAGTAGGTCGTACAAACACATTAGTAATGTTTCAATTTTTCAAGAATTATTATAGGAAGAAGTTAAGTATTATTTTATCTTTCAGGATTTATCATTATATAATATATATCATATTAATTCTTTGAATCTAAATAATTATATATAATCTGTATGATTTACTGATGATAAAGGAATCATTTCACTTTGTGGAGGTGGTAGTCCACACATACGCATAAACGATGTTATTATTTTTCATTTTAGGGAAGGGAAAAATAGTAAACTAAATATATAAATTTTGATAATTATAAATATTTCATTAATTTCATAAAAATATTAATTCCATATTTATAACTTTTCATGAGATACAATGATAAAAAAATGAATTACATTATTTTGTGAGGCGGTAGTCCTCTGTACATACGTACAATCAATTACCTTCACATTCGGTGGATATTGGAGATGAAGATAGGATATTAAATTAATATAATTACAAAATAGTATATGTATTATATTGGTTTTAGTATTTTAACATGTTTGAAGAAGTCTTTAATGAGTTTATGGAAGAAATAAAACAGAAATGTTCGATAAAAAACTATACATCTTCTTTCAACAACCTCATTTTTTGAATCACCTTTATGCCACTAAAGATGGTGTTCCACATCCAACCGGACCTCTAAAATAAGGGTATAGATTCATGGAAGGTTTTTTGGTATGTATTGGAAGAAAATGGTGTTTTAAGTGATAAATAATAAGAAGAATATATTCCCTTTTATAATAGTGGGGAGGGGATGTCTTGGAATTTCTAAAAATATTAAATTAATATAAATTAACATTAAATTAAAAATAGATCTTAACTAATTTATCTACAATAGTGAATAATAATGGATATAAACAATCTTATATTTTTTCGTCATTTTTCGTTCACATTTTTATTATTATAATTTTGTTTTAACCCAACGTTAACCCATTTTAAACAAACTGTGATAATAAGGATTTTTACTCCTTAAGGGTTAATATAATTATTATAAATGGAATGAAATGACATAAATGGACCATGGTAGATATTATAAACAATATGATAATCATGTTTATTAATATAATATTTTTATAGATTTTATATCATTTTATTAAATTTTATTTATTTTGAAATATCAATAAGGTCAATTTTTAAAACAATTCATTTCATAGACATTATTAATATCATTATATTAACTTTAACACAAAAATAATATTTCAAATAATCCTTAAAATTTCATGTTTAGGATTAATATTATTTTATTAAATAAATTATCTCTACAAATAATACTTTCAATATTTTAAAGATCATTTATTTAAAAATTAAGTAAATTAAATAATTAATGTGTCAACATTGTGGATGAATTTCAGCAAAATATTTCCAAAATAAAAAGATATCTTGATAAATATAAATATTTGATACTTAAAAATATTATTTATAGTCAATCATATCTTCTATATGTCCATAAATTTGAAATATTATAGTTATTAAAAACCATAGTGTGATAGGTTTTAATTTTCTTGAAATAAAAAACTCTTTATGTCATATTCTCATCCACATGGGAAAAAAAGAAATATAACCAAATATTCGATGTTTTTTGATGAGTTATACTCATCAAAAAAATTCATGTTTTTGGATCATATTATATTTTGTATGATTTTAATTTTAATATTAATTACTTAATTTCCCATTTACTATGTTAACAAATATTACTTAGGTTAACATTTATATTGACCAAAAATAAAAGGGAAATGTTTTCTATATTTAGACCCCACAATGCATAATATGAAATCCATTTCAATAAATTAAAAATATATTAGAGGATTAAATTAATTAAAAATTAAAGCATAAAATCATTATGATATAGAGTTGTTCAGAATAATTCCCCCTTTTAAATATAAAATTTTTTTATGATAAATTCTCATATAAAACCCATTTAAAAAATCATAATTTAATTATTTCAAAAATAAATAAAATAATTAAATTTTCATAAAAAAATTTAATTTTACTTTCTTAAAACCTTAAAACTAAATTATTATTTTCAATTAAAATCTATATAATTAAATATTGAATGAAAAATCTATCTTTTAAGAAACATGTCAAAATTTAATTTGATGATAAATTTAATATAATGAATTCAAAAATAAATTTTTTTTTTGTATAACTAATATTATAATTATTCTATAAAATAATTTTAATACTCCCTTTTAAAAAGGTAGAGAACCCCTTTCGGAAGAAAACATATTTTTTGAAGAATAAAATGGATTTACTAAAAATTGTGTAATCACTTTGTAATAATTTTTCAGTACATTAATATTGAGTTGGAACTTTATATTAATTTAATAAACGTTATTATCCTATTATGAAAACCAATTTTTAAAATATTTTTTAAATATGACATTTAAATAACTGTATTTCATTGTTTTTTAAGCTCTATGTTTCATATCTTATAGGTTATAAACATTATTTTTAAAATAATGGGATATTAAAATCCTTTATGTATGATTAAATACCATGAGATTATTTCTTTTTATGAAACATTTTTTCTTTTATATTGAGTTACTAGTAAAACATTTTTTAAATATATACTAAAAATCCTTTAGGTCATAATATTTGAAAGTCCATATCAGGATCTCCCATTTGTTTCTTATTCATACAATAAAAATGTTCTATGCATTTTTTATCCCGTATTATTTTTATTTAGATATTTTTTAATTTGAAACAATTTTATTTTATATGGTGTGTTACTGTATATTTAAAATGTTATCTAAATATTAAATTTTTATTCATTATATTTAAAGTAACATATCTTGTTCTGTCTTTCATGGTCCTTGGATACAAATTTTATAAATTTTTTATGGTTTATTTTTCCAACGTCACTTTTCTTTGAATAATTTTTATATCTAAATTTCACTAACTGTGGATTTTATGTTCTTTTTATCTAATAATACATTTATTTCATTCTTATATGGCTATTTCCATTTTGACATAACTTTTTATTATTTTATTTCCATTTGGTCATAGTTCAACAAAAATCATTCCTTAAAGTGAAATAGACTTGGTTTTATTTATTTAGATGGGAATATTTCTCCTCTATTTCTATAATATTTATATTTTTTCAAAACTATTATTCTACATTAATAACTGATTTATTATTTCTATTTTCTATAGAATTAATTTTAAGTAAATTTTTTATAAATTAATCATATTATGATTTTATTCTAAATTATATTTCAATTTCCATTTTTACGATGTTTAAAATAATAATATATTGAATGTTTTGCACATGAGCACATTTAACCACCTTTATAATAATTTTTATTTATGGGGATTCTTCTTCACATTATCATGTTTTTCATATGTAATTTGAATTCAAATTTTTTTTCCATTGAATTTATCATTTTAAAATTAACATTTAATATATGATTAGAATAAATAATGACACTAAATTCCACATACATATATTTTAGTTCAACAAACATATTTATTATTGATTAATTTTATTAAGGATTCATTATTAGTATTCTTCAAAAACTGTGGTATTTTGTAACCCATTTTCATCCCTTTGAAAATGATTTTTAATGAGACTTATTAATATATTATTTCATCCTTATATCTAAAGCATTATAAATATTTTTTATAATTTTATATTTTTTCCCTCTTAATGTCTAATATATTTTTCTCTTCTAGTGATTTGTTGTTTATATTATCCTCTATATACATTTAGGGAATTTTTGTTTTTAGAGACTAAAAATATAGTACAAATTATATATTTCTTAATCTAATCTTACATGATACAATTAGAAATTTAAATGTAACCTATATTCCTATAAAATTTAATTTCATCTATTTGAATACTCCTTAGAGGAACTTATGCTTTTCTGGGGATATTCTCTATTGAAACAATCAACATTCTTTATTTTGATGTCATATGATAATGTTATATATAAATAATCATGAAACCTATTTCTTTATTTAATTAATAATATTATGATGACTTTTTGAGTATTTTCTCATAATGAACACATATTCATGTGAATATTTTGATGTGATGGCCAAAATGAAATTATACAGACCTGAATGCTTTGGATATTATTTTATAACTCAATATATGATATCATATGGAATTGGGAGTAAACCATATTCACTATGTGATAGTCTCTAGTATGTTATTTTTCAAGGGATTGAGGAATGAATCTTTCTAATCATTTTATTTCCAATTTTATTTCAACATTCATTTGATATAATGATCCAATGATATTTACTTATTTAAGAAAAAGCACCATTCCTTAATTCATGACATATAATTATTTCTTAAATAAAACATGTTTTTCATTATGTATTTATATTACTCCATATTATTTCTCATAACAATTTTCTTATCTTATTCTCACTTAAAATATCAATTATTATCTTTTATGATCACCCATACTAAGCATTTAAGCTCACTGTGTCTTATGTTTCAATTTCCCCATGATATGAAGAATAGTGTAACATGTGATATATATAGGTTTTATGTGATATAATTTTGTGGATATGTCAAATAATTATTATAAGATATGTAATCAATTGTTTCGTGGAGAAATTTAAATTATATGGGCATGATATAGGTCATGTTTGTTAATGATTTTTTTCTATCACTCTAAAAACATATACTTTATATTTTATTTATATGAAAGTCATTCAATATTTTTTTTATTTATTTTATAAATATTTGTAACTAAATTATTCTTTATAACACCACCATATTTCAATGTATGTTATCCCATTAATGTAATTCAATGGTTTCCGCTACACGCAACATCAAGTTCCAGCACACCACAACTTACCAAAATAGCAATTCAAATAGCAGTTATGAATAGTATTTAATGAATTTTTAATCTTTTATAATATATTTAATTTTAACATCCATATTATTTGTTTATTAGAAAAAAATAAGAACAAAATCATTTTTTCTGATAAAATATGTATTTTTCATTAATTGATACTTTATGGCCTTTTTTTGGAGAACCCTTTTTAAAACCAATATTTAACACTTTTACATATTCAATTTAATAAAATTAAATTCGTTTTATAAGAGGGACATAAAAATTTAGTTTGGATAATTTTTTCATACTTTTCTGATAACTTTCATATTTTGAGGGATAGTGAAAAAGAGCATCTTTTAATTGAAAACATTTTTTTTAATAAAAATAATTTATAGTGTTAAATTATGAATATGAAAGGTTTTGAAGTATAATTAGATTATATTTTTATCATTAAACACAATGTAGGCCATTATATGCAATTACTCATTTAAAATTTTCATAATCACATGTAAATATTTTGATAGTTTTTTCTTTTTAAAGACCCACTTTTTGGTTTTGACAACAAGAATTTATTTTAGATTAATAAATGAATCATCCATATAATATAAAAATTCATAGAGATGTGGTAAATTTCAAACTATTTAACTAAGATTCAAATCTAAAATATAAGGTTAGTATGATGAACTAAACCTATCTAAAACCTATTAAAAGTGAGGGTTTTGACCCATCCCCACCTTAGTTGCCAAATAAATCATTTTGGAGCCAATAGAAACCAAAAAGGAGTTTATTATAAAATAATATTTCAAGATTTTCCTAAAGTGACCCTCACGTCTCTTTCAAAAGGGTACTTACCCTTCACTTAATTTCACACCTCAAAATCCATTTGGCTTGGCCAAACCCTACCCAAATATCATCCCAACATTCCTACCTTCATCCTAGAGGCCTTTCATAGCTCAGAAAGCCAACCTATACAGCCCTTTTAATCAAATCAATAGGAAGAACCCGAAGAAGTGGTAAATATTTCACCACCTCTTTCATGTTCTTTTCTTCTTCCACTTCCTATTTCATTGTTGTTTCCATTATAAAATAATAACTCTAGTATCTTCTTTATAGTGTGATGTTATTATAAAAATGGTACAACCAGATTCATTGTTCTATCCCTCCTAAAAATGAGAAAGCCACCATACGTGCGTACGTATGTCTTACCATCTCCATGTATGATATACCATCCAATTTCATATGATTTCACCATCAATATAACGATATTTTCACTTGTGCTTACGTACTAATTACCATCTCCACGACGTAATGGGATTCATTTCCACATTCACCATTTAACGATGATTCTAAAAATATATATTATTAATAATTATGTAACATGTGAGATAATAATTCTAATTAATATATATATATATATATACTTATATATATCTTATTAACTTACTTCCATTCAATACGGTATGAAAACTGAAACAACATTTATGCGTACGTACGACCAACCGTCTCCATAAACAGTGTTTTCCATTTCATATATCTATCTATTATAAATATTTATGTTCTAAATATATATGATATATAAATCATGTGTTCTATTCTTCATGTATGTAAATCATGATATAAATGATACCATCAAGAATAACAAGTTAAAACATGTACAATAAATAAAGCGATTATTACCAGAAATGTTAATTTAACTTGGAATCCATTATTAAATGGGTCATCTAAAGTCATAAATGAGTTATGTATGATATGAAAAATATAAACATGGTTCTGGTATAATTTAATACCATAATATTTTCATTATATATGAGGTTAAACATACACTCGAACAATGTAAAGTGCAAGGTTAATTTCCCAACCTCATTATTATCTGAGGTTGTTTCTACGTAAGTATCTACTGGGGCATATTTACTATCCATATACATGTTTCATAAAAGTTTTTTCAAGGGGATTCTTTTTAAGGTACTTTTTTACTAAAACATCATTTTAAATGTTTTAATGATTTATTCTTCTATACCTTTCTCGTTAATGTTCATGTGTTCAAAATGGTTTTAAGGATTTATTTATATGGACATGAATGTTTTAAAATAATTATTACTTTCAAATGTATTAAAGTGGTATGTGACACTTTGGTTCAAAAATGTCTATAAATTTTGTTCTTTCAAAATTGTGTGACTTTAATTGTTTTCATGATAAAGGTCTATTTGTCTCAAAGAGTTTTACAAATCATTTTCATCTATGTCAACATATTTTGATGGATTTCAAACTGGTCTGAAGTGATTTATTATAAAAAAAATCTTCCATATTGTATTAATGGTTTGGTGAAATGTTTGACTATGTATGTGTTATTTTTATACCATTTATGGATTAAAGATAAAGTATTTACATTTTGTATGCTAGTTTTAAGATGGATGATTATGTTATGTTTAAACCTTTTCATATGAGGAATTTATTGGACATAGTAGGTGACAGGTGAAGCCCTCTATAGATCCTCGATGCATCAGTAGGTCTCATTAAACAATTATATGTGGAATTGGTCGAGGATTTTCCAAATTTGATATATGGTTTTGGTTGAGGCCGTAATCATTTTTGGAGTTCTTGACTGAGGCCTTCACAAAATGTTTCATAATTTCTGAAATTATACATTTTTATATTATGAAAATAATATTGATGGTTCATGTGGTTATTGGACTAGTAGAATACCCATGACTATTTTTTATTATGGCATTATTTACTCGGTTCAAATTCCTACCATAAACTGTATATGTTTATTATTCTTAAATTCATGTGTTTCAAATTAATAACCATACCTAATTTTTATGTTATCTTCGGTTTTATGGCTTACACTTACTGGGCATTTGATCTCACCCATTTCTTATGTTTTATATTACATGGATTCCCCGAAATGTATTATGATTGAAAAGCAGGGTTAATCTAGGGGATTAATGGAATTCTCAAAGGATCATTTATATTGTGTTTTATTTTAAATGTGTATTTTAATGTTCATGTATGTAATCTATTTTTCAAAACTACTAAACTGGTCTGTCCTTCGGGACATGATTCCTTGTAATCATGCAGATGTATTAAAATAATGCATCGACTCTGGATAACTGGGGTTGGGGCATTACAGTTTGTATCAGAGGAAGTTTAGTAACAACCATGGAAATAGATTTAGATAAACTGTGATTAGAGAACATTACCCTAAGATAGACTTTTAGGATTAGTATAGAAGAACATCCTATAATTTTTTTAATGTAGAGATTTTGTGTATTTTCCAAGCAATACATCCCAATTTGGATACAAGAAGGTAGAGGCGGCTCTGTCCCTGATGTACCAAGGAGTGAAAACTCTGACAAGGAGTTTTGGGCTTGACTCGGGGTATCCTGGTACATGAAAATGGGCCTTGCTTAACTCTTGGTTACGACACTCCTAAGTGATATTCTTAGGATAATTCACATTTTCATTACATGACATTATAAATGATTTATAAGTAATAATTCCTCAAAGAAAACATTTTATCGTTATAGATAATATGCATAATCTTTTAAAATTACGTTAGGTATTTTACATGTTTGGAATTATGCATTAGGATTCATAAACAAACCTAGTTTATGACATTGTTTAGAAATGTTTCCTAAAAGAAGGAATGATAACTCCAGTAATACGCATGATTGAAAGATTATGAAGGATCATATCTTTCATGGTATTAAAACAACATTTAAAAGGGAAATAGTCTCCAACATATTATCATCATATGAAGAAATAGTATCATGTGTTATTAAAATAGAGTAAAGAATTCTCTATGTCCTATGGATTTTAAGGCTAATCATGAGAAGTAGAGGATATAAGAGAGAATAATGCATAAAGGTATAGGGGAAAGAATAATTTTCCCATATGTGATAACTATGGAAAAATCACCATGGTAAATACTTTAAGGGAATGGGAGTTCGTTATAAGTTAGGATAAAAAGGACACCGAGTACGTGATTTCAAGGGTAAGAAAAAAGTTTCAAATGTTCAATGCTTCATCGGCAAGGAGTTGGGACACTACGTGAATCAATGCCCAAATCATCAGAGTGTACCACAAATGATGCTATTGGATACTAATCAAGTTATGATATTACCACAGGTAAAGAGTACAGACAAGTGTTCTTATGTTGATATTAATGTATTGTTTCATTTGAGTATTATGTTAATGATGTACATGTCATAAGAATTATAGAGTATATAACAATTATACTGTAGTACCATTTCATTAAGGATTTGAGATTGTATTGTACCAAGTAAAGTAACACAGTTTCAGGTTATAATTTTTGGAAAATACATGGTTCATGGAATGGAAAACCATAATATGGTCCTGATATTATGGTAGTGATTCTTGAAAAAAATTTGGTTTATTTGGATAAATTTTATTGGATATTCTAGACTACCTTGGAACTGATTAATGGTTTGTTTATTCCATATTTGTTGGAACATTCAAAAAAATTTCCTATAAGGAATATATCTAGTATTCTATAAGGAACAAGGTATCATGAATGTAATCAATAAGGTTTTATGGTAATTCAAGGTGTTATCATGTCTTAAAAGAATACATTATGGAGGAATTCATATGTCAGTATGTGGAAAAAGAGATCTTCATTTTTTTTACCTTCCTGAAAACATTTTTCATTGTGAGTTTGGAAAAGAGTATTTTGGACAAGTCTAAAGGTTTGAATGGATTATGTTTAACGTTGGATACTGTTATTAAGGATTAATAATTTCTTAAGATTATTTTTGGATTGTTATAAAATGGAAAACCAGGAGGTCGGGCGACAACCCGTCGCTTCCGGTAAGGGCGTGAGACTTGAACCCACAACCAAAGGGAAACAATGGTGCATCACCTACCACTAGCCTACGTGATGCCCTGGTTTTTATATTGTAGTGTTTTTAAATAGTGTGACAAATGAATTATAAGTTCACTAATTTTGGACCATATACGATTAGGATAAATGGAATATTTTTGAATTCTATTATCTTTTTGATTGGAAGATGAGTTTGTGGTAGGAATTAGATGATGGTTGACACTCTGCTGGTCAAATATATTTTTTCCTCTTATTCTATGAATAAAATAATTCTTAAACTTTAGGGAAGGAATCTTAAAACCCAAAATGTGTTATCCTAATATCTTATGTTTTGTTGAACCGATGATATTCAACATCATCATTGATTGATGGCTTTGAGGCCCTCAATTTTACACTTTTTTGTGATTGATGACCTTAATAAATCTATATATATATATATATTTCCTCTAATTATGTGTCTCTAATTTCCACCAATTTTCTCTTAATCGATATCATAATTTGATGGTGATTTTTCATTCCCTTTACCTCTTATTAAGACTAAATTTTATTTACCCAATTTCCGATGTGGGTTTTCCACAAATGTATTTTTCTATTTTTAACCTCATATTTTTGATGAACAATTTCAAATTAAAAGGACTCTGTTTATTGAAAGGGGAGAGAATGTGACACCCAATATTTCATTGTACGTTATCTGATTAAAGTAATTCATTAGCTTGCGCTACATGCAACACCGAGTTTGAGCGCACCACAACTTACCAAACTAGCTTTAAAAAAAGTTAATATGAATAATATTAATTGAATTTTGAATATTATATACTCTATAAAATTTTAACATCCATATTATTTGATTCTTAGTCATAAAATAAGAATGAATTCATTTTTTCAGATAAAAGAAGTATTTTTCAGAAAATGAAACTTTACTGCCTTTTAATGGAGAACGCTTTTTAAAACAAATATTTTACACTTTTTTATATTGAATTTAATAAAATTAAATTATTCTTTAGAAGAGGGACATAAAATTTTAGTTTGGATAATTTTTTGGTACTTTTCTGATGAGATTTATATTTTAACGATTAGTGAAAAATAATATGTTTTATTGAAAATAACATTTTTAATAGAAATAGTTTATAGTGTTAAATTATTAATTTGAAAAGATTTTAATTATATTTAGATTATCTTTTTATCATTTAATTAAATTTAGGTCATTATAAGTTATTTCACATTTAAATTTGACGTAAACACATGTCAATTTTTTGATAGTTTTTTATTTTTTTACAAACCCACTTTTAGGTTTTGACAACATAAATTAATTTTAAATTAAAAAATTCAACATCTATGATTTGAATTTGATAAAATAGAATTAATTTTTGACTTTATAATATCAGTAATATCTATGGATGAATTTTTTTTTTCTGAAAACATTCAATTTTTGATGAATCGTGAAAAACACTATGTTATTATTAATAACCAACTTTTTAATTAAATAATTATTTATTATATTTAAATTTATTTTTAGTAAAAATAGATATATAATACCTATATAAGTTAAATTTAATTCATTGGAGTAATTTTATATTAAAATTAGATGTATTAAAATATTTTGAACTTGTTAACCTCTTTTACCCACCTCCTAAGAGTATTTGTAAATTTGAATAAAACAAAATTTTACCGCTTCATTGAGCTAAATTTCATTTATCCGAGAGACAAGGTTAATATCTGTAAGTAAAATGTGGTTCAATAAGATGAAAATAATTTTTGGTGAATAGTAACTTTGGACTTTTATTATTATTTTATTTAAAGAAGAGTTAAAAGTGTTATATTCAATGTTTAATAACTAAATCATATATAATATTGGGTTACACATAATATATATTCAACTATAAATATAAATTATAATTCTGAAAATATTTCTGACATAATGGTATTTTATTTATAATTTTTAGACATTAAATAATTTAATTGATTTATGACACAATGAAGATTGATTAATTACATTAATAACAAAATATGAAAATAAATGATATTATAAATATCCAAATAAATGTAAATTGATACATTTTATAAATTAAAAAAATTATAGGTTAATATGAAATTTTAGGGTTGGTTAAATAAATTTCATTTGAAGTGATAAAGTTTTTATGGCTTTCAAAAAAATCATATACTAAATAGTGTCAAAATTTAAGTAGTTACAATTTTTAAACAAGTACTATATTATTAATTGATATAATATTCCTAAAAATATAATTATTGGCCAAAAAACATATATAAGGTTAAATATATTAATAATTAACAACGTGGGGTTCTATTGGCTTTCCATATTATGTTTATTAACCATATAATATAAAAATACAAAGAGACATAGTAAATGTCAAACTATTTAACTAAGAGTTAAATAAAAAAGATAAGGTTTGTATAATGTCCTAAAACAATCTAAAACCAATTGTATTAGAGTTTTTCTATCCATCCCCACCTTAACCTCTAAATAATTCATTTTTTTCCATTAGAAGATGAAAATGGGTTTATTATAAAATTATATTTCAAGCTTTTCCTAAAGTGACCATCACCTCTAATATAAACGGGTACTTCCCATTCTCTTAATTTCACACCTAAAAATCCATTTGGATCATCCAAAACCTACTCCAATATCCTCCTAACATTCCTACATTCATCCTAGAGGCCTTTCTTTGGTCATAAAAGCAACCTATGGATCCCTTTTGATCAAATCAAAAAGAAGAACTAGAAGAATAAGTAAATATTTCACCACCTCTTTCATGTTCTTTTCATATTCCACTTCCTCTTTCATTGTTGTTTCCATTCTAAAATAATAAATCCAGTATCATATATATACTTTAATGTTATTATAAAAATGTTACAACCATATTACTTTTCCTATCCATCCTATAAAAGACAAAGTCGCCATACGTGCGTACCTACGGCCTACCGTCTCCACGTCGTGGTGTAGTTTGTTATTCAAACACTTCATTATTTTGATGGATATAATAATGAGTAGAAATGATGTAAATAATAAATATAACATGTTAATTATTCTTTATATATGATATAACATCCAATTACATATGATTATAGGATCAATATAATGATACTTTCACTCATGCATACGTACGGATTTCCGTCTCCACGACGCGATGAGATAAATTCCTACATTCACCATTCAACATTGATTATAAAAATATATATTATTAATAAGTATGTAAAATATGACATAATAATTCCCCATAATTCATATATATATATATATATGTACTGACATATATCTTATTTACTTACTTACATCTAATAAGATATGAAAACAAAAACAACGTTTATGTGTATGTATGGTCGACCATCTCCATAAACGGTGTTTTCAATTTCATATGTGTTTCTATTATACATATTTATATACAAAATATATATGATATATAAATCATGTGTTATATTCTCTATGTATGTAAATCATGATCTAAATAATATGATCAAGAATAACAAGTGAAAACACGTACGATAAATAAAGTGATTAATACCTGAAATGATAATTTAACATTGAAATCATTATTAAATTGGTAGTATAAAGTCATAAATGAATCATGTATTATATAGTAAATATAAACATGGTTCTGGTATAATTTAATAACATACTATGGTCATTATACAAGAGGTTAAACGTACCCTCGACCAAATGAAATGCCAAGGTAAGGGTTAATTTCACAATCTTATTATTACCCAAGGTTGTTTTTACGTAAGTATCTACTGGGAAATATTTAATAACCATGTTCATGTTTAATAAAATTTATTTAATGGGGATTCATTTTAATGTACATTTTTACTAAAACATCATTTTAAATTTTTTAAATATTTATTCTTCTAAAACTTTCTCATTAATGTCTATGTGTTCAAAATGTTTTTAAGGGTTTATTTATATGATCATAAATGTTTTAAAATGTTAATTACATTAAAAAGTTTCAAAGTGGTATGGGACACTTTGATTCAAAAATATATTTAAATTTCTTCCTTTCTAAATAGCGTGACTGTAAATGTTTTCATGAAAACAGGATATTTCTCTCAAATAGTTTTTCAAATAGTATTCAATTATGTCTTTATCCATTGATGTATTTTAAACTTGTTTGAAGTGATTTATTATGATACAAATCTTCCATATTGTAATGGAGGTTTTGTGATATGTTTGAATATGAATTTATTATTTTTATACCATTCATGGTTTATTGATAATGTATTGAAATTTCATATTCTAGTTTTAATATAAATGATTGTGTTATGTTTCAACCTTTTCATATAAGGAATATATTGAACATAGTAAGTGACAGGTGGAGCGTGCTATAGCTCTTCGATGCATTGGTAGTTCTAATGAAACAATTAGATGTGGGATTGGCCGATGCCTTTCTCAATTTGATATACGGTTTTGGCCGAGTCCTTAATCGTTTTTAGACATCTTGGCTAAGGCCATGAAAAAATGTTTTAGAATGTATGGAATTATAAATTCTCTCAACATGAACATTATATTAATGGTGCATGCAGTTATTTGACCAGTAGAATACCCATTCCTATGTTTTATTGTGGAATTATTTACTCTACTCATATTCCTGCCCAAAAATGTACATGTTTATTATTTGTAAAGCAATGTGTTTTCAATTACTCACCATGCCCAACGTTTATGTTATCTTCCATTGTATTTCTTTCCCTTACTGAGCATTTGAGATCACCCTTTTCTTATGTGTTATTTTCCAAAGATTACAAGAAGTGTATTATGATTGAAAAGCAGGGATATGCTATGGGATTAATGGCATTCTCAGAGGATCATTTATGTTGTGATTTATTTTTATAATGTTTAATGTAACATTCATGTATGTAATGTATTTTTCAATACAACTAAACTGATTAGTCCTTTGGGACTTTATTCCCTGTAATCTTGCCGATGTATTAAAATAATGCACCGAATCTTGGTAACTGGGGTCAGGGTGTTACAGTTCATAATAAGCTGGTATAAAATCCATTTTACAGATAACATGTATGTGGTACCATATTTGGGTTTTTTGGTCTATAATGAATCAGTTCGTATCAGTGTTTATGTGAAGATAATATGATTTTTAGAACTGAATGTGAAAGTGTGATCCTAGAGATTCATACAAAACAATTCATATAGGTCATGGAATATATATATAAATTGTATATATCATTAAAAATATATTTCAAGATACCTTTCCTTGATATATATTTAGAGGTGTTTCTTTTTATATAGAAAAAATAGTCAATGAATCTAGAATCAACGTAGAATCCAAGTTTAAAAAGTGTTTTTATGGTATGAATGATGTAACATGGTAGTAGAGAAAGAAGTTTAGTTCATTTTTTAGATATGAAATGTTCATTTGGTGAAATTTAGATTATTAATGAAACCAAAATGTAGTTTATGATAGAATCTTTACAATACCACTCATGTTTATATATTAAATGATCATTGGGGGTCCAAAAAAGAAACAAATTCAGGATATGGAGGATGCTTTATCTCGAATGTTCATGATAAAGGATCTATGATTTATAATGTTATATTCCTTTAAAATATTAATATCTATATATAAAAATATTTTATTGATCATAATTATCCATTAAAATAATTACCTTTTTATCACATATCATTCAAATCACCGAAGCTATCAATTTTGACTTTTTTGTATTGGGAAGGCACCATGTTTACATTACATAAGCATTTCCATATTTATCTTGATAGATTAATTAATTTATATTGAATGGAAAAGACTTATATGTTACTTTAAAAATCATATCATAGATCACATTATCCTTATGTTTCTATAACATTATGTATCATTCAAGATTAAAATTTTAAAATAGGTAAAAAAATAAAATTTAGGAATAAATTGATAATATATTATAAATACATTTATATTATACAAATCCTATAAAAATATATAGAATTGGGGAACTTGAAAAAAGAACCTTGGTTTTCCAAATGACAACATATATTAAAGGATAAAATTCAACATAGTTTCTTACACAATTCTAAGCAAGACGCTATAGAAAATGTAAGAGTCATTGAAAGATAGTCATAACTATCCAAATAGATAAAGCTCATGATTGTGTTAATTGGACCCTTAAAAAAACATAGAATACAGTTACAAAATGTATTAAATGTGCAATATGGAGAAATAATTCATTATCTTGATAAACTACAAACAATCAGATTGTGTTATAGCAGATCCAACCAACATAATATGGGTGATAACATTACCCCATAACATTTTCAAGCTCGTTTCCATGAATCCAAAGTATCACAACCCATGGCCACAGCTGGTTGTACCTCATGAATCCAATATCATACCATATAAAATAAGATGGAATAACCACCTTCTCTAAACATACAACAAATGAGTCTATGAATCAACAAACAGAATGTGCAAAAAATATATGAAGTGAAACCAATTTTGATATAATGTCCACCACTAGATCATACCTGGGGATGAACCTATATAAAACATGAAAAACAACCTATAAAAACAAAACTAGCCTCTCAATTGATTAAAAAGATAATTGAAATTGGGATAAAATTTTTCCATCTTTGACTATGTTTTAATAAAATATGAGTTTAGATGATTATTTATCTTATAGTATTTCATTTTTAGAGAGAAATAAATATTTTATAGTGAACTATTATAATCAAAGGTCACATTATAGGGGAAAATAATTTGTTTCATAGCTTTCTTGGAATACAAAATATCTATTGAAATAAAAAAATTTCATAAGAAATGTAAATTCATGATGAACCTTAGCACTTCATAATGAGCCCAAAGAAGATATTCCAACCAAAAGTAGTAAAATAAATATAAATAATATCTTTCAGATTATACAACACATTATTGTAATAATTATTGTTTTAGAATAAGTGATATCTAGTTTTTACTACTATATTATAACACAATAATGGTATATAGACAATATAATATAAATATGAACATTTTACGCATATGACATACCTATATTGAGATAATAACCACAATAAAAATTATTTTAATCTTTAAAAAATATTCCCCTATAAAGCATGGGATATTTGATCTTCCCCCTAGCATGGTATGGTAATATTATTTCCTCACAATACCCAGTGTAAAAGGTTCACTTATATAGTTTTTCTATGTATAATCATCACAAAAATCTACATAATTCAAATATTTCTTCCTTGATTTAGTCTATAATGAAAATAAGGAAAAACTATATTTTTATCTGTATACTCAATAAAAATGAAAAATTAGTATAATTGTGAGGAAACTAGTGAGCCCAAGGGGATTCCTTTTGATATACCAACATCTAAATTTGACAAATATTCAGAAAAATGTTTGTTATTTAAATGATATTTAAATAAAAAAACCCCCCATAGTTTATAGGAAGTATCATTTTTTAACAAATGGAGGTTTTAATATACATTTACATCTTACAAAAATGATTCTATAATAAATTTAATAATTCATCGTAAGAATTATTATAATAATATTGATAATATGAACCTAGTGTAAAATATTATCTAAAAAATCAAACCAACCTACCCCCATATCAAAAAATATTAAAAGACAAATAAAAAATATTAGAGGAATTTTTTTACTCATGGATGGTTTTTATTGAAGAAAAAACTCAAAAATGAGTAGGGAAAACCTAAATATTTAAAAAATTATTATCCATTAATATAGAACTTGTTATTTGAAATGTTTCTTGTCAAATCAAATAAATAACCTCCAAAGATGATATTTATCTTCATATAACTAATAGAGTGGCGAACCACAGTAATGAAAAAACATATTCAATTATATATCTAGGATTTTATTGATCAACTTTTCATCTATAAAAAAATAAAAAATATCAATCAACTTATCATATGTAATTTTAACCATATGACACCAAAGATAAAATCTGAAACCCTTTAAAGAAGTTTAATTTATAATAATTTTAAGATGATATTTAAAAAAATTATAAATAGAAATGGGTCTAGTAGATCACCCTATCTCAACCCCTTTCTTCCAATAAAATCACCACACCACTTACTATTTATCATAACTAAATAAATACCTAATGAAACAAATCTAATAATCCAATTAATAAATATAGAGAAAATTAATTTTTTTAAACTGAATATCATTAAAAGTCAACAAAATTGAATCAAAAGCCTTGGAATGGTCAAATATCAAATAAAATATATGATTAATTTGTTTTCTATAATAATTTCTAATAGGACCTTAAATGAACAAGTTATTATTAGAAATTTTTTTTTCTAGATAGAACAACTCATTTATCCTCTAATACATGTCTAGGATGACCAATTTCTAGTTGATATAAAATTTAATTAGAGATACATTCATAGATAAACCGTTATCATGTTTAGATCCAATAAATTAAATCATTCATAGGTTTCACTACATTAGTGTTACAATCAATGACAGTGGAATTAAAGAGAGGATGATTGAATTGGTTTGTGAAGAAGTTCCTCAGAACTCAGATAATTAAATAATAAACCACATTTGAAGACATCTTAGAGATGTTAGAGAAAAAACTATTCGATCTAGGTAATGTAAAATTTCGAATGGATAACATAACATCCTCAATTACCTTATGAAAAATGGGAAAGAAAGATTAGGAAAATACTGCACATTAACCTACCTTTATTCATCAAAGAAGACAATGATGATATCCTTGTCATGTTTAATGGTTCTAATTAGCATAATAATTTGGTAATATAAATATCATTGAAAATATATGAGTGATCTTACTTTAAACTAAACTTATTTTTTGTGTTACCAATTATTTTATTTTAATTTTTTTTTTGAACACAATTGAAATAATATAGAATTATTATACCCTTCATTCAAATTATGCATTTTTTCCCTTTTCATACGAAATAAAATTTTAATGGAATCGAGTTTATTTATTTTGGGTAACTAAATGCATATCTATATTATAAAGAGGAGTCATTTGAAAATATATAAGTATTAATTTGGATGGGATACATCATTCCTATGGGTGAGTCTCAGTCTTCCATTCCTAAAATAGTTAACAAACCCATTTTTCAATTCCATTAATGATAAATGAATGTAGTAAACTATAGGGGAATGACAATGAGGAATCTAGAACTAGTGAACATTGTTTTGAATATTCTTTTATTTTCCCATGTAGTTATAAAATATAAAAATATAACTATTCATAATACCTAAAGAATTATTCACGACAAAAGGATTTCGATAAGAGAGTTAAGGAAGAAATAACCTAACTAGAGGAGTCATAAAAAATTAATATTAACTTCAATTTATGATGAAAATATCAAATTTATTTAGAATATGATTTTCCCTATTTTTATTAATCAATGATAAATGATTACTAAGGGTGGTATAATTATTATCAATGAAATATTATCTAATGTAAATAAATCCTCAATCACTCTAAGGGTAACAATTAACCAAAATAACATAGCTCAATTAGGATAATATAGTTGAGGATTCTAAAAATAATCCATGGATATTTATTTATATTGGGACTACTAAAATCAAACCCTAAATAATGAAAAATATTTTATTTATTAAAATATTATATGAAAAAGTAAATAGATAAATTACAATCCTACATACCATTATAATGAATGAGTTAGCTGAAAATATCCACCACCCTTAGTGAAATAGGAACTAGATTATAATAGACCAAAATCCTATAATTCTAACTATTTATAATGTTATCACATTTAAACTAATTAAATTAATTATAAAACATATTAATTACCTTATTGTTTTCCACTAAAATTCTGGTTTCTATCAAATATATAAAATTCATCATTAAACTATAAATAAAATAATTAAATATAATAAATTTATAGAAGTTATTTAAATCCATGAAAATATAAATTAATGAAATAATTTAGACTATAATAAAAACATAGCCACAATGTTCTTGGAGCATATGAAATCCTAGTAGACCTAGACTACCATCACAACATTATTCCATTTGTTCAAATTATATTTATAAATTTCGATAGTAAAAGATAATTTTATACAAGAAAGGGTAATGAATAATTTCCCCATTACCTATTTATGTAGTGACCGTGTTTCTTAATTTTACAGATCCCAATAATAGCTATTGAAAAACATCTCTTAATGAGGGAAGAAATGTTTAATCTTCCTTTAAGAAGACTGATTACGTTATAAGTGCAATAAAAAATTGTATTGTGCTATCAGTAACCTACAATAGTGGTGAGAACTCATTCTTTGTAAGAATCCCCATCCACTTATGCATTTGAGGTGAAACCACAACAACATAATTTTCCTAACATTCATCTCATTGATATACATTATGGTAGACAATATTACTTGATTCCAATATTTGAACCAGGATTCAATATCAATAGGGACATCCAATTTTTTTTCAATGAAAGTATTTAAGATCTATACTGGTGAGGTATAGTAAAAGAATCCTTGTGGGAGATGGAGTTTCCTAAATCATTTATAAATAGGTATCATATTCGGATCCTACTCGTACATGACGTATTGATGTGAAAAACCCTCCTTAGGACTCCAAATGGTATGGTTATTCTGTAAAGAGATCACTTTGTTGATCTCAACATATATAAAAGAATTGTAACATCTTTTGTTTTAAGAAAGAAACACTATGTTCAATAGCATATATGATACCATTCATTGAACATAAACGAACAACTTAATTTTATTACTTAAATATTACTGTCATAACCAAGATATTGGAATGGAAAGAATGAATAGTATCAACTAAATTTTGAAAATATGGTTTAAAAAGGTTTAAATAATGATTCATTGGCTACAAAACTTTTTAGAAATGGAAATAAAAAAAAATTGAATATAAAGAATGTGTTTTTATGTATACATATATAAAAACATAATAATAGTTCATAAAAACCATATCATTTTTATGGATTTTTATTTAATGAAATATATGTTAAATACATTTAATTTAATTTTTTTAATTTATCAAATATGTTTTCTTGATATTATAGAAGAACAAATTCAATTTTTTTGGATAAAAGATGTATTTTTCTATAAATATATTTTTACCACCTTTTTAATGACAACCCTTCTTAAATTTAGGTTTTGTCACTTTTTTATGTTTTATTTCACAAAATTATCTTCTTCTTTAGAATATGGACATTAAAATTTACTTTGAATTTTTTTTGATATTTTTTCTAATAACAACCATGTTTTGATGAATAATAAAAATAAATGAAATTTTATTTTAAAACTAGTTTTAGCATTTATATAATTTATATTGTTAAATTATATTATTAAATTATTTTAATGTATAAATCGAATATATTTTTATCATTTAATAAAAAAATTTCTTTGATGTAATTTCGCATTGAATTAGATATAAACACACATCAATATTTAGATGGTTATTACTTAAAAAAACTTCTTTTTATGATTTTTTTCAATTGGAATTAATATTAAATAAATTATTGCAACATATGTTCTACTAATTTGAAAAAAATGGATTCAATATTTATAATTATAATGTCCAACTATCATAAATAGGTTTCATTTATTATTGAATATTATGAATTATAAAATTAGTAATTTGTTTTATTTGTTGTGATTATGGGTAAATCAGTTAATTAAGGGTACAAATAAAAATATAAAATTACCCCAACACATGTCATAATTTTATTGGATGAGGTATTTTAAGTTTTCTAGTATAAATTTTTTAATTATATGTATAAATCATCCCTTGTATGTTGGTATATTTCTTCTCGTAGAATCTTGTTTGATTAAAATTATATACCTTCCCTTAGAAACTATTATAAATATACACATAGATTCTTGTTAAATTAAAATAACTAAGCATCCCATGGAATCCATTTTAAATCATATCATAGAATAATCGTTAATTAAATATACAATCATCATATGGAAGCTAGTTTAGCGATTATCATGTATGTTTCTATAATTTAATGGACAAAGCATCCCATGGAAGTTGCATTAAAGGTTCTCTCACACTCATGATTTAAATAAGTATTACTTATTTAATATGAGTTCATATAAGTGATATATTTGACTTTGAATAGTTATTAGAATGGTAAAAAAATTTCCTCCACTTTGATAGTCTTGGAAGTGAACCTTGACTACAGAAATGATTTTCCATTATTATGTGTCTGCAATAATCTTATGTCTTTTTCTAATATTTTTCTCTCATAAAGAATGTTATTTGATTCTTGTATGATTTGTGTCTTATGAACCACCAAACAATATGTTATGACAGAATATTATTATCTATGATACATATGGTATAAATTTGAAATTTTTTTGTCATGTTTTTATACCCTTATGCTCAAATTATGCTTAACTGATCATTTATATATCCCTTATTTAACCTTAATGAGGATCAATTCTCACCCATTATTATGTTTCCTTTCCATAGGTTATGATGACTGTTTTTCCATATTAAAATTTTAATAACGATTTTATTTATTATGTAAATAGTGGGAGATTATATAAATCTATTATGAACCTATTGTTTATGTATTCATGTTTCCAATGGAACTAAAGCTATATGATTCTAGTATGGATCAAAATTATTTGTATGGAATATTAATATTTTGAGATGTAATATTGATGTATAAAAGGTAAGGGTTATAATAAAGGCCCCAAAATTTATAGATATGTAGTTTGAGGTATTTAATCCTGATGTACACAACATATATCTCATGTTACTAAATACATAATTATAATCAGGTGACTAATAATTTCAAATTAAAACCCAATTTTTAATGGACTGTGGATGAGAACACAATGTTTCATCCATGAAAAATTCATCAATTCACATAAAAATGACACATCAAATTATATACAGGATTCTAGAATTATATTTTTCAATCATCATAATGAAAGTATAAACCTTACCATCATCACTACCTTCATCCCAAATCCATTAAAATATCCTAATAATGTATTTACCTAATTATCCTTAATTTCATCCATCATAGATTCTCCCAAAAGAATATATATTATTAGGAAATGTTTTATTGTATGAAATATAGAAATGAAAATGAAAAACAATATAAAATTTATTTTTTCACATAAATCTACATCCTGTTAAATTTTTATTTCAATTTATGGGACCATATTACATTCATCAGTTATATTATTTAATGGTTTGTCAAATTCATTTTAAAAATTAACTCTAATTTTTATAATGAAATGATAAACACAATAAATCATACAAAAAAATGATTTTTTTATATTTATCTATAGAGATGAATTTTTATCAAACATATATATTACATCATAGAATGTGAATATTAATTTTATAATAATTATGATCCATGTGATAATATTTTAAGTCACGTATCGTTATTAAAATGGAAACACCAAAAACTAGTTCATAAAATATATACATTGTTTCCAAATAATTTATTTATAAGTAGAACCCCACATCAAAATATCATAATTAAAACCATTATTTAATACCTAGTTAAAGGAAACATAATAAAATGGTGATCTTAGATGCTCATTAAGGTTAATCAAGGGACATATCAATGATCATATAAACATAACATTAGCATAAGGGTATAAGAATATGATCATTTTGTTTGAAAACTATTACCTCTATTTCAAACATCAAAATGTTAATATAAGGAATAAATAATGGTATTTCATATACATGAATCATTACGGAATAAAAAAACATGAAACATGAAATCTGTACATAGGAATAAGACATTGATTTATAGAATACACAAAATTATATAAAATAATTTCCATATAAGACAAAGATCAATAACAAGGCAACAATTATGTAATGAGTTCAGTCCCTAATGTATAGTATTATAAATAGTTCACTCCTAATATTATTAAAGGGGGTATAGTCCCTTACAGTATTGATTACACTCCCCATTCTAGTCCGCTTTATCTCATGACATATCAATCATTACCTAATTCATTAAAAGGAGATATAGGTACCACCCAACACATAATGAAAATAATACACATTAATTAAATAAGACCATCAACTATTTAACATATAAACAACACATAAAATTAAATGGGATTAGAAAAAAATCATTATAGTATAACCCTTGTAAAATAAATGGGTTTCATAAACATTTTAACATTTCATCTCTGCGTAACAAATGGAAAAGAAACGGGGGTCAAAAAAATCAGGTCATTATATTCATAATAAATCTACAGAATGAATAACTATGATATTATTGGTTTATATATCTAGTAAATTACTAGTTTAATAAATTGTTGATTCCTTTAATGAATTTAAATAATAAAAAAATTTCATTAAAACATTATTCAAAAAAATAACATTTCCATTTTGAAATCAGTTATTAAAAAATGCAATTATAATGGAAATAATTTTTCTTTAAAATCCTAATAAACATGAAATGGAAATATATGTGGAACAATTATTCATGATACCATAAAAATACCATTATGTTGTATCAGTTAAAAAATCATTCTACTAATACTTTTTTGAAAAATTATAAAAGGACCCAATTTGGGAGGCCAAAAAGTAGTCCGTTCAATAAATTTTGTAAAAATTAAAACATGTGTATAAATGAATTTAAAAAATAAATGTATAAAAACAATAAATTTCTTAATTTTTTTAATAAAAACATGTATATAGAAAAAGGGTTTTTTTATCGAAAAGAGAAATAATGTAGATTTTCCTTAAAAACATAATTTCAGTATCTTTACAACATAAATGGTGTAAAATCAAATTAAAAAAACTATTTTCAAGAAATAATAATGGGATAAGAAAATATATTTGGGTTTTGAGAGATATAACATAATATTTTATCATTGTAATCTTAATCATATATTATCCTGATAAAAATGAGATTGTAACATAATTCCTTTACCTCGAGTTTGAATTGCCTTGAAATCCCACTATCCTTATGTATAATGAATTTATATTAAATATGATATTATACTAGATTAATTTGAAGACTTATAATGTCATATATTATGAATTTATAATACTTTATCAAACCATTTTATCAATAAATATATTTTAAAATCATTATTTTTGGGTGTTAACAATTTTTTAGTTATATTTTAGTTTAGTACATCTAGTATTTTTAAATTTTCCATGGATAAATTTAATCAAAAATATTAATCATTACATAAATTTAATATATAATCATTATATAAATATTTATAGTTATCCATTAATGTTAGAGAATAAAAAATTAATTACTCGATTCATGGATACCTTAATCCGTACGTATGTATGCAGATAGTGTATCTATAATAATAATAAAATTTTAGAATATTATGGATACATAATATTTTATTTTATGATCAATAACATATAATTATAGGAGGTAAATAATAGTATAAAATAACGTAACTTGTTAAGGCACTTACCTCCTCTTTAAAACGACTCCTTTAGATATCCTCTAATGGGAATTAGGGTTGGATTTTTGGAAGACTAAAACCTATATAATGTTTATAGGGATGTTTATAAGTGAAATTGTTTAATTTATTTAATTTTATAATGCTTGTGGTAGTGTAATGAATTGAGGTAGGATGTTAACTTCTCTAATTGAGGTGAGGGATACTTTTGAAATTTATAAAAAGTTTAAATTATAAAACATTTATCCTTAGGGAAAATTTCTAAAACATTATAGGGATTAAATTATAATTTAAGATATGATTTTCAACCCATAAAACTAGAGATTTTAGTCACATTAGAGTTTACTTTTTATTATTAACTTGTTTAATAACACATTGTTAGCCAATTTTAATTTGAACTATAATAACAAATTTATCAATATTCAAGGGTTGTAATTTTAAATTACAAGTTTATAATTGGACCATTAATGAAACTTTTAGGAAATTTAAGACCATATAATATCCAACATATACCATTTCATAATGTTTTATTATTATTTAATAAAATATTATCTTTATAAAATATTATTTCTATCAATTTTGGTAGTATTAATTTAATTAGACTAAAAAGACAAAAAGGAAATATTGGAATTCAAATATAATATTTTAACACAATAATAATACATCATATTAACCCATAAAAATCATGGAACACTATTACTAAATTTTATTATACAACTATAAATATTTTCAAAATTAATTAATTTATTATTCAATTAGTTGAATTAATATAGTTTTGGCATTGTGTAAGAATTTAAGTAAATTATATAATACCTAAATATTATATTTAAATTTCCATAATTAGTATAATTTAATTATTAGAAAAAATACTATTAATATTCATTTATAAAAAGTTATTTTTCTATGTGAACACATAATGGATATTTAAAATTAAGAGAGTCACATTTTGTATCTTTGTTTGATTTAATTAATATACAAATATTTTTCACAAAAAAGTGTCCACTAAAAAAACAAATTTCAAGCCTATGTTGAAAAGATTCAAATTCCATCAATCCAATTTGAGTTATGAAGAAAACATATTCAGTTTTAAATTATTTTAAATCAAGATTATCCTAATTTACCCATTTTTGAAGTGAATAATTTTACCATAGTTATCGTTCATATTGATCAAATATAAAAGGGGATTATTTTCTAAATTTAACCCTCATAATTCCAACTATTGAATTAATTTTTAATAATTAAAACTTTATTAATTGAAAAAATTAAACATAATTTAAGTGGTAGAAATGTAGCCGAATGATTTCTAGAAAAAATATACTTATGAATAAAATATATTTATTCATATGTTATGCCTAAAGAAAATATATATTTTTTAATGGAATTTTTTTTTATCAAATTAATAATATTTTCATGTCATTAAAATAATTCAATAATTGTGATTAATTAAATCTATTAATAGAAAATTCAATTTTCATATAAAAACACTTTTTCCGACAAAACAACACATTAATTTTCATGTTTTTTAAATTATAATAATTAAATAATTCATTAATTCATTACAAAAACTATTATATTAAATAAATTTTAAAAACATATTTTTTATTATTCATACTCCCAAATCAAAATAATATGTGATAATTGGATGAAAATAACTTTATAATGTCATGTGGTTCATTTATAATCATTTTTTCATGTAAATCATGCACCAACGAAATCAATTTTTTGAAGTGGCATATTTAATAAAAAACATAGGGTGTTAAATTATACCCCATTTAAAATGAATTTCTCCCTAAAAATTCATCATTTGGATAAAAACATATGAATGTATGTTTTCTTTATCACATCCTTAGGTTCTCACATCACTTCATAAAATTGGTTTCTTCTCAAAAAATATGTTGATCTAATGAGTGGTATTGTTTCATTTCACTTCCCCACTACAATCCAAAATATAAACATGTTATTTATTATAAGAAATATCATCCCCTATTGGTAGTCCCTATGATTTTAGTACTTGTGAATTATTAGGTACATAATTCGTTAGGATAGATACATAGAACACATCATGAACATGAGAGAGATTTTATGGGAGTGTCCATCAATAAGCTACCATCCTGATGTGATCAAAAATTTCCAAAGGACTAGTATACCTAGGGTGTATGTAACCCTTTTTTTCAAATATCATCACCATATTCTATAGGGATGTTAATAGGAATACCTTTTCACTAAAATTACCCTCAAGATATTTTTAGAAGTCATTATCTTAACTTTTTGTCGACTCTGAGAATAATATATCAATTGTTGAGTGGATTATAAATTATTAAATATTTCCATATGTATATTAGGTTTTAATAAAATTATTTATCTAACTTCATTCTTGTACATTGGTAATTATAAATTCTTAATGTAGAGGGATTCATGAGGATCCATCTGAAGATGGGAGTGTAATCTGTTGTTATAAGAAAATTTGACCATTGGAATGTGTTGATCTCAAACACCTTTAAAATACTTATAGAAATATCACAACCTACCCTTTATAGTTTTAATTTTCCCCTTAAACTAGACATATTTTTCTGGATGATAAGAACCGATGAAATAAAACTCCATATTGAAATTCAAATGAAGGATTCCCAAAAACATCAAAGTAAACCATGGATCCAGATTAGATAAAATTAATAATGGTACACCATGAAATATTACCAGTACATTAATTGTAATTGATTATATTTGTCAAGACATGTATTTTATCTAATTTAAATTATGTGTGATTACTTGATTAAGTAATTGACTATTACCCATATTGCATTATTCCTTTTATATGTTTTGGGTTGTCCGATTAAAAAATACATATTGATTTTTTCTCACTTCCATTCTGGTATGGGTAATGGTTATTAGATACCCATAAAATTTGGACTCTTAGACATAATTTTATGACATACCAATACCCTAGAAATATAATCAATAATATCTCTCTTCATGTCATCCCACCAATTATACTCATTCAATTATCTATAATTCCCATACATCTCAGATGAAAAAAGAATAAAGAACCACGAGATTTATCCAACAACTCCTTATTTAAATACTGAACTAAAGATACATATACATGGCTCATAAAACTTATTATTCTATCATAATCAAGGTTGATCTCAGTAATATTTTTACTATTTTTTGCATCTATATGTCTTCCTTAAATTTCTATTTAATATTCACTTGGATAGATGGTTGAAAAATAATTTAGTAAAGGTAATATTTCTCCTCATCAATTAGGATTTCATGATTTATCATATGGATGTATATAAATATCTAATCTTTTATTTTCATCATCATATAAAATATAACATGATAATATTCACTTGGAGAATCTTCCATATTTTTTTTTTCTGTGGGTGGTAATGTATTGAGATGTCCAAATCATTAATATACTCCATCCACATTATTTCGTTCATGTTCACCAATTTTTGTGATAAAATAAATATTAGAGTTTTATGACAAGTATATATGTCAAAAAATTATCCACAGTGATAATTCATCCATATCATTACTGAAATATTACCACCACTGACTCTAAATCATGAGTTTGAAAATTTTCCACATGGGCCATAAATTATCATGATGCATAAGCTACAACTATAAGGCTTAGCATGAGGATATATCACAATCCATTATATATTTATTTCAAATATATTATGAACCCTTCTCCACTGTAGGGTAGTGTAATCATACATTTGCTAATATTCCTTCTTTACAGTTCCATGAAAACTTTTGAACATCCATCCAAATAAACAAACATTATTCCTATCTGAGTTATCTAAGTGAGTGGATTTTTTAGCTATATAAAATTATTCACAAATATCTAATAATATCGTGTTAAACCAATAGAACTATATATCTCAATCATTGTGGTTAGTCTAGTCCAATATTCAATGACATCTATCAATTAAGGGCCTACTTATATACCCTCACATGAGATTATATAACCCAAGAATGTGACTCTCCAAAGTGAAAATTCAAACGTGTCTAATTTTTTCAATATATTATCATTCTTTTGTGTGCTCAACACAATTATCAAATGATCATTAGGCTCTAAATTTATCATTTAATAAATAAGAATGTATTCTATAAATAATATCCCAAACTAATAAAGGTAGTATCTTATAATTATATTCTATAAATACAGGAATATTATAATATAATTAGTAAAACAAAATGAAATCACATTAAATTCACAATTTCCATATGTTATATGGAATGTTGGGTGATATATTTCATTCATTAAATATCTCAATTAATGATATCTAAAATATGACCAATCTTGAAAATGCATTGACTTCTTTTTAATGGATCAATCAAGTCAACAATACATAGTATATGATAACTTTTCATGATTTTTATATTGTTATGTTATCTATAATCAATGCATAGGTGGAATAATCCACCATTCATCTTAACAAACAGGGTAGGTGAATGAGAAGGTGATGAAATTTTCTGAATGAATCCCTTTTACAGAATATCCTACAGTTTCTTTTGATGTTCTTATAACACAATCGTGGACATCCTATATAGAGTCTTGGAAATAGTTGTATAACTATGTATAACATCTATTGAATAATCAACATCATGATTCCTTGGAAGAAAAGGAAAATCTTATGTAATTACATTAATAACTCCAAAACAATAGGAATATATTCAATGTTGTGTTCCTCCATAATCATTTTAGATAAATTGGGATTTGAATTGAAATAATGGCTCATGTGATGGATATAATTTACTTAAGAACGTCATTCTTATCATCACATTAATAGGTGATTAAATTTTATTTTAAATAAAAAATATATATTTCCTTCCTCTTAAAATGATTTGGTAATTATGAAAATAAATCCAATTAATTCAAAAAAATAATATTGAATTCATTTAGAGGAATAATTTCATGATTCACAAGAAACAGATTCCTATAAACACCAACCAGATAATAATAAAATACTTGGGATGCAATCATTATACCATTAATGATTTTTACTAAAAAATAAATAGCAAATTGTTTATGTGGTAATTTGATACCCATATAAAATTCATTGGGTAAAATAGAGTGGGAAGATATATAATCAAATAAGGTATTATCAGTATAAGATTGGACGATAATTTTTTTATTTCAAAAAATTATGGTCATACTCCACACCAGAAATAGTGGTAGCATGATATTTCACATTTTATCATTTTGCTAAAGATGTTTTTGAAATCTATCATCATCAAAAATCATTAGATTTGGGAACTGGATTTAACATTTCCCAACTATATTCATTTAAAACACCAATTTGTGGGGGGGGGGTGAGCTTTATATATCTTTATTTCTTTTCTAATCATTGGATATGTTATTCCAATAAAATATAAATTCAATTTATTGATTAATTTTAATTATGCACAAGAATATTTTAACAACTCCATTAATAAAATTACCCCTATGTTCCTTCTACACATTGATCTTAAATTAATGCTTATATTCTTCACTTTATGAGTTTTATAACATCCTTTGAATTCCAATTTTCTTTTCTTATCCAAACCATCAGATTGATGGGAAACTCCAATCTCCTTTTAAACCATGAGAGGGATCTAAAATAAATTCATATATAATGAAATTCCATATGGATATATACTATGAATGAATTGTATTTAATACACTGATGTATCGATCAACCACACATTCATGTTAGATGATAGTACCATAAGTGCACCTATAATACATGTAAGATCTTCCTCATAAGTACCAAAATATTAATCATAATTATAATTTAACCCAAGTAATTGTATCACCATTTACATATGAGGAATATAATGAAATTACTTCCTGAAAAATAATAATTTAAATTCATCATTCCTTATATAGTAAATTTCTTAATTTTCTCTCGTGTTCTTGATATAGGACACTACTAATCGTTTTTTCCTATCAAATGAAAAACAAATAGACTAAATTTCTTATATCCTAAAAATTGGAGGGCTGGAAATATCATTTCAACGGTACCGATCCATTTCTCATTTACTAGTGGATCAGTGTACCCACTAAAATAATGTATATATTACCTCATGAAGGACTCAAAAGAAGGGTGTTTGCTTTTTCATAACATTTTCAACACGATTCATATATTAATAATGTTTTATGAGCATAGAAATAAGATTTCTCATTCCATATCCCATATCATTAAGTTCATTGGGAGGAAAACTATTGCATTTCCATTCAGCCACACCTCTCCCTATCTCGTTCTTGAGGAACTCTATGAACCTTAATAGAATCTTCTATCCATTATAATAATTATTTATTTCTATAGGTTTTTATTGTTTTTTATTACTAATCCACAATGAATTTTCTAGTTTATCATATTGTTTCACTTATGATATTCTTATAGGAATTACTATGGTAGTGCAGTTTCAGTTGATCTATGGGGTTTTTATATAGATTTTTTAAGGGTCTATCTTATTTTCCCAACAAATAAAGTTATTTGGAAAAGATTATTTGAGTTAGGGAATCAATCATTTCACACTTATTTATATCATATAAGAAGCATTTACCCTTTTTAAACTACGTGGGATTGTTTTCACTAGCCTAATAAAGATAAATTTATTGGATAATTGAAATTGAAAGAGGATAAGGGAATGATTAAATTATTTTTATTACTTTGATATTATAGTGTCATTTTGTTTGTATGGGCAGAATACCCCTAAAAATAATGGCTATCGAGAGATTTTTCTTGTGCACTATTTTTTATGATATGGACACCTTTTTTCATATTGTTATCAAATGATCCCCAAAAGTACACGTTCTCACCACTTATTTTTGGATAATAAAATGGATTCCCATGTTTTTATGGATAGTGTGAATAATCACAAAAAATAATTTAATATTTGATAAAATTTCCTTCATTAAATCTATTAAACCATCATTAATATGTGATGATGTGTGGATTTTCTTCTAGGGTGGTGACGTATGGTTGCGATGAGGTGTGGGGAGATATATGGTATTTTTGGACCAAATTTTGGGGTGGTGATGAGATGATTTTTTTCTATTCTCTTGTGTTGGAGATGCGATGGTTTAATTGGTAATTCTATTGGGGTATTGAGATAATAATTTTTTTAGTTGTGAATTTGGGTTGGTGAGGCGATGGTTTGTTTAGTTGTTCTTTTGGGGTGTCTAGGTGATGGGTTTTTCCTTTCTTTTCAGAAAGACTGTAAATGGTTATTTTGTTCATGATTTTTTTGTGATAATGTGATGGTTTTTTGGGTGTTCTTTTTGGGTTGTGAGGTGATGGTTTGTTCGTCCATACTATTGTTGTAGCGAGGTGATGGTATGGTGGGGACGATTAGATATTTGTGAGGAGTTATTGTGTTTTTCTATATACCCATGTTGTGGTAGAATAATTGATTAATTATGACTGAAATGGTTTGTTTTTTTGTTAATGGTATAGAACTGACTGATGTGCATATAAATGATGTTATCTATTATTAGATATGGTTATTGATAAATAATGAAATAATTATTATCATTAATGTAATTGGTTAGTGTTGTGAGATAGAACTTTTAGTTCGGGTGTTGTTATGTATTCAGAGGTGGTATTGATAGTTGGGATGTCGAGAGTTTAATAGTGTTTTGGTGTAAACCTATAACATTGGCTTCTGTGTGGATATATGTTTATACATTTATATTGCTCGTTATTTCTATTTCTACCCCAACTGCTTTGATAACTGTGTTCCGGCATCTATATTTTTATATGGAGGGTCTTATTAGGGCATCCTAGTGATGAGGATAGTAGGATAGACACCCAACATTCCTTACTCTCTCTTCTAGGTGAGTAAATATGCACAAGATTTGATGGTTTGAGAATTTTCAGTGCACTACGTGAAAAAACATATATCTTTAGGAATGATAAGATATAAATATACTATGAGGTGGTATCTCAGGTGTTTTTGGGAATGATTTGATGAATGCATGATATACGACTGATTATGGTGGATGTTTTTCTTGATCGAAGGAGAACATGAGGTTTACTTCCATTATGGTCTTGACACTGTACTACTCTGGTTATCATTGTGATATGATGGTTGAAGTAGATTTACTTAATGTGAGATATTAACATCTTGTAGGGAAGTGGTCTGGTTATCTGTGGGAAAGATATTATGTGATCATGATGTGATGAGGTGGTATATGTTATTTTAAATATATTGAAGCACCAGGGTGTACAAAATTGTCATGGTAGATTGGAAAATAAGTGAGAAAGTTGTGCGGGGAACCCATTATTGATTTGGTTCTTATTATGTTATTATTCATGGATTTAAATATTTTGTGATCATTACTTCATGAAGTTGGGACGCATTGTTGGCCTATTTAGGTGATGTTGGTCCTATTTTTTAATCATGGGTGCATTAATATGATTCTTCAATATGTGGATGAGAGAGTTTAGTTTTCTTACTGAGTATACTAGTACACTCTCCCAACATATATAAACTAATTTTCATGTTTCTAGGATGACTACATGGATCATGTGGGATAGTACATGTTCAAATAATTTAATAAAATTACTGTGTTTCTAATTAATCTTGTCTTTTGGGTATTAGATTATTGAATAATTTTATATATATCATTTTTATTTATAGTTGCATATGGGATTTTTTTGGATTATTTTTATATTATTTCATGGAGAGTATTGTGGATAACTCATAATATCTATTGATCATATGTTATTATATATAATAAAGTATCCCATTTTATAATATTTGTATACCCTCAGTGCTAGTCGCCAACCCATGGCCTACAAGAGGTGTTACCTAGGGATAATTAGCTCAATCTGCTAATTTTGGAATTTTTTGTTGGAGGGGTCATACAAAATTAGTATCATAACAATTGATTAAGATATATGATGGATGTTTTTTTAGGAATAATGTGTATTTCATGGGTTGGTATGTAAAGTGTTCTAGTTAACCTTGGTGCATGGAATAGGATAGAGAGATAGGCTAGGAAATTATATTTTATGTCCCCATGTGATCCAATGTATGAGAAATAATCATATTTAATGACAAATTCAGGTGGACCTATTTCTATGGTATAGACTAAGGAGTGTTATATGAATCATGATAACATCTTATCATGTATAATTTTGGTTTATTTTGGATGGATAAAATAAATAATGTGAATTAAATTGAATCAAAATAAAATTATATATTACTTATCATAGGAAATTCTTATATTATTTTGAGGTGGAACATCGTCTATTAAATTTTATAAAGTTACTCCTTTTTTGTCACCAATGTATTAGGAGGATCAAATGAAGGTGGATGTGATCATACAAATTAAATCAATAGTATGTGTAATGGTAGATATTAATTATAAAGGTTCTACATGGAGAAGTGGTCTCAATGGAATGTATTATGCATAGGAACATCAAGGTTTTGACAAGAAAGGAATTAACCTTTGTAGATTCCCCTCCATCCTTATAGGGCTAGTAGTTTCCATGATATCCATATATATTCATTTAAAATTTTATTTGACATTGGGGTTCATTGAGGTCACCATAATTAGTTCCCAGTGGTTCTTTAGACACCTTTTTTTGGTCGAGACAGATAGGTTATGTGCAATCATTAGAAATGGTTTCTAGTGAAACTGTATTAGGGGAAATGGAAATAGGTTTTTTCATCTATAAGGGGTGTTTGGAGTGGTTACATGTACATATCTTCATTTTCATTGAATCTAGGTTCTATTAACCAATTATAGTCTTGAATTTTGTAGTCATCACGGCTGTAGAGGAGTTGGGGTTGGTCAGTTGTATGTAGTGGAGCCATCACTTATTCTTGGCCTAAGAGTAATATTATTAGAAACATTAATTGATTTTAATTTATAGAAACTGTCAAACCCTCTAGTGTACAATGAAAACGCCCCCCATATGAATTCCCATATACCACTCCTCATGCAAACCTAAAATGTTTTTATTAATTACATGTTAGCTACTCATCCTAATAAATTCACATATAACTATTACTAGAACCTATCTGTGATCAATTCTAATATTTACCATGTAATCTGACTCAATCAATTTCCCAAGAGAGACTTCACAATAGGGGTAATTTCTCCTTCTCATCAAACTATTGGTACTTATGAACAAAATATTTTAATAAATTCAATCAACTCTCAAATCAATCATTCTCACTCATTTATCCATGATTAAATGACCCCATGCGTAACTAACATGTCCCACATCAACTTCATCAAATGTAAAAAGCGTATAATATAGTATATACTAAACATAAAACATGAATCATGATCCCATGAGTCGTATTTCATTTTACCTATTATCACACACCTTGTTAAATAATCATGATCATGGCATGTCATTACCACCATAACATAATAGCCCTTGGAAATTTTGGATAAATTCAATAACTTTACCCATTTCATGTCTATCAGAAAACTACTTTACACTCCAAGAATCACCTAAAACCCAAATGCCTCCATTCATGCTCTCAGAGTGCTCCCAAAAGTGCATAAAAGATTATATAGATAGTTCTCCTATGAATCCTTCCCTCAAATTTCTGATTCAATATCAAAATAACCCACGGGATTTATAATTTATGTTAATATAAGGAACCAGCATGAATATAACAAATTTCCCAAAACACAACATGGGCATCAATATAATTACAAATACACATACCTGTGATAATAATCATTGAAGTACTCATAATACTAAGATGTCCATTTTCTGATTCTACCCTAAAGTATCACTTATCAACCATAATGTCTTACTCACATGTATATTATGATGCACCAAAATTCACAAGACCTATCCACCTATCCCATAGGATACCTCTCGTATCATTCACAACTCATATGTGAAAACTATCTTCTACTATCTCAATAGCATTTGACATATCACATTACAACACACCAAATATAGGGTTCACAATTCTATCTCAGGAATCAAAAGACTAATTATTTCTTATTGGGTCATTAATCCTTATAGATCATCCACATATAGATCTTCACCCTAGAGAATCTAAAATCTCAATCTGATCCTCAATAAGAATCTACATATTAGAGTCACCACCACATGATCGATAATATCATTCATCAAAAACTATGTAGAATTACATCATTCTAACATGATCTATGCTGATTATACCATAACCTTATTTTGGGGTAAAGTAAGATTCCACCATGTATTTATCAGGGATAACACAATAGAAATTCTTGTTTATTGTTCAAATAAATGAACATATTTCATCAATCACCTATTGAGGGTTTATCATAAGGAATATAAATCCCTCATTAAAAAATTGGCTCTCTTTAATTACCTTACTGAAGACACTTCATTTCCATAGTCATCATCAAGTATATCAATGTAGATCTATAGGACCTCTCATAAAAAATTATTGTGATTTTTTCTTATAGAATTCCTCTTCCAAATTTTATGTGAAAATACCACATATGTTATTAAAAACGATGAAAACTAAACAATTTTTTTGTGATATTAATCACACACATTCATTGGACAGTCATATGAAAAGTATTATGAAAATTTGATGTGTGGACATGGGTTATTTCCCTCAAATAAAGTGATAACAACCAAAAAACACATATATCATAAATCAAAAATCCATGTGAATCATGCTAGGTGAAATCACCCAATACTAAAATAATAAACCAAAATAGAAATCCCAAACCCCTTGTAAGTTAGAATTCCTAACATAAAAGGTATTCACAATTCACTAGTTTGGTATCCATCAAATGCTGTGACACATTACTATGTCATAAGTCTATTATCTTCCTAAATAGTATGAAAAATACTCCTATAAATTTAGTGATGTCACAATTTTTTTCATTGATACAACTTTCTAACATCCTCTCCTTGGATACAACCAATAAGAGGTACCTTGATCAAAGTAGCAGTCATTGGGACTTTTGGCGCTCCTCAACCATTCACCAGAATTTAAGGACCAATAGTGGTAGTAAATAGTGAAACCATGGGGATATAGTATCCTCATATAAAAGTTTTAAATAGTTATAAAATAATTATAAATTAATTTTTAACAACAATTAGATCTTATAGAACTATTATAACATAACATTCTATATCAAAATGTAATGTATAAGGGTATTTCCATACTGATTCATGGTAAATAATTTCACACAAATTTGACCTCTCACTGTGTCGATGAAAAAAATTGAGATAGATAAATTAAATTTAAAATAGGACCTAGTATATCCATGATCCGCCTCTCTAAACATCCTCCAATCATATCTATGTTATACTACTTAATCATGAAACATTGGGCCTATGCCTAACTTGAAACTGTGATTTGTGAAGTCTGCCCAGCTACAGAAGTTCCATAGCCTACCAAGTTGGGTAAAAGTAATAATTTGTTGTGAACCACCATTTTTTCTCATACCTAACAACTAATACAGGGTATGCATGTGTATCATGAAAAATTAAAAAAATAAATAAATCCACAGAAGAATAAATAAATAAGTAATGATTATCCTTGGTCCTATATAACACTATTAATTGACCCAAACATGATTCATCCATTGTCTAAGTATTTGAGATCAGATGAAATAATTTCTCCAAAAAATAAAATAATTAATAACCAATTACAATGATCAATTACTAGGAAATTATTATCATGGCCATTGGCTAATCGTCGTCTAATAATTGGGAGGAAAATATTAAGAAAACACATTGTCTGAGCCGATGGTTTTGATTCTCCCTACTAGAAATCACCACATAATGATCTAATGATAATGACCAAGGTAGACCAAAACATATCACATTTATATCTATGGAGTATGTTGAAGTCATTCAAAATCATATCATATATATATCCATTGAGTGTATTCAAGGTACGTATAACTCATGGAATTACCCCGGCATGAATCATCATGTAGACCAAGGGTGTACCATACCCTGAAAAATATCATCTGAATCTCATGGTATGAAACTAAATATTAGAAATAAAATATTGGTAGAAAGTGTATCATGTTTTACGAATCCAAGGAAAATATCCATGGAATCCCAAAAACCATGTGGAAACAAAAGTGATTTCCCAATAAAGAGTACTACATTATCCGAGTCCAGAATTTGAATCTCCCTCCTAAAAAAATATTGTTTATAGGTGTGTGTTTCCCCTACCAATCATCGATTGAAAGTGGACTATACATTCCACTAAATTGATCCAATGATCATGTCAATGGAACCCCAAACAATTTTCCAAATCAGGCTCAAAATCATGATCCTTGGAACAAGTTTGAAGTGTCTCTTATATCAAAATATATCTTAAAAAATAGTGTATCCCACCGAGATAATATTATAAAGAATATCTAGATGAGGATGGAAGACCATTCCAAACCTATATAAATAATAGTTCTACCATACTAGTGAATTACCTTCCCTCTTTATTTCCATATCGGCTTAAAAATGTCAATCTAGGCTCTAAGGGGACATCTAAAATCAATAAACCTGATTTCCAGTACACACCCTCCATCTAGGTCTAACATGAAACTATGGAACACAATAGCGTCCCCAAGGTCTCATAAAAATGTAGAAACCCATTATGGGCCATATTATCTAAATACATCTCTCGAGTCAACACCCACCACTATGAGGGATTGAAATCTCGTGGAATATCCATAATCACCACATGCCCTCATTGGTCAAACTAAATTCCCTATATTGGGACCACATAAGGGAGATAACCTCAATCCCACACCTTCCAATTTATAATCTATTTTTCCTCAAATCAAACACTATCCTTGATCACCTCGTGGTCTACCCACCAAGGTAACAATGTCTTAGCCGGGGAGGAATGCTCATCCTAAGGTCATTTTGACTAGATATAAGTCTTCTAGACATCCCACTGTTATCATATGGAAAATCCCTTTCCCCATAAATCGTGGCCAATATGTTATTAAGGGAACCTATCACTAGGGGTGATACATGTATTTAATTTATTTATATTTATTTTTCACCAATCAATTTCCATGTTCCTTAGGGCATATAAATTTAATTGAGGCATCAAACATCTATGACTGAGGAATCAAGCTAGTGAACATGTGTATTTTTCATCCCTTAACACTATGTTCTACTAATATTCATATAATTTTAAGGTAAACACTTGATTTTATTTATAATTTCAATTAACCACATTATTGATACTATATATCCAAATGTAAAAAAATATAACCTAATACCATGGGGATTTTACGTGTTACTAAATACCTCATCGATGAAATTTTAATTTTAATTAATCTAATTATAGATCGACATAGGACCGTTTAAGTCTATATGGCCACCACATATCACCATGAAGCCCTAACTCTTATTGAAACCTCCAAAATAATTCTTTTAATTGAATTACAATTAATTAAAAAAAATAATTAAATTTACTCTTTCGTTCATTGAGGGAAAATTTCAAAAATACTATCTCATTTTCTACATCACACCAAAACAACAACCAATCACATGAGGTAGTTATGTGACAAACTCACAAAACCAAAAAATGATGTCATCTATAATCATAGATGATTTATGTAAATGGAAATAGAATGAATATAAAGAAGAAAAATAAATCAATCAACAAAAAATAACACCCAATATTATCCTTATCAAGGGGTAAATAATAGAGCAACAAAATGGGGGTTGACCTAAATATCACTCCGCAAGAATCATTTCCCCTATAAAAATTTGACTGCATGACATTTTAATTACTGCACTACTGCTACAAAAAAAAATTTTAATGCTTTAATATGTGGTTTAGACAATGAAATGCTCGAGAAATAAACCAAAACCCTTCACAAATACTTCTTTCTCAAAATTAAAAAACCATATGAAAAAAATTGAAGGTGTGAAACACCCATTAAACAATGAAAGGATTGAATTTATAATTATTCAGTAGTTTAATTTGCTTACTCGTTTTGGACATTCTCTAATTATCCATTGATAACAATGGGGTAGCAGAACAGAACCAAACACAATTGTTTAATATCTCCCAAAACTCAAAACCCCACTCTCTGTTCCAATTCGTAAAATGAACTACCAAAAAATCAAAATGTTAATTTCATTTTTTATTTCATTACTCATATATATATATATATATATATGTTACTATAGTCCTACATTTTTTTTAAATTCCTAGAAAAATAATTCCTTAAAATTTCAACATGTTGAATTAAAATAATAGATTCCTTTTATTGTAATAAATATAAAATAATGAAATTTTATAATATTATTTAACAAATATTAATATATTAATAATAATAATTTTTAAATTTTCATTCTAATATAATCATTCATGTTTTTTATCATTCAATAAATATTAAAATATATGAAACTATGTCAAGATAATAAATCATATTATAGAAATATAAATTAAACAAAATAAAAAACATATATCAAGAAATGAAAATAATTAATTTTTAACATAAAATGACTATATTTTTGAACATATATTGGGTAGTTTACATCTCATTTCCATGATTATATAATGAAAACCTCAACAGTCATATAGTGACCACTGACAATCATAGATTCAAATGTATTGGAATGACTCCATATAATGCGAAAATAATTAAAATGGTTTTTTCTATTTCATTTCATAAAGATAACCATATATACATCGTTAAAAATTAATTAATTATTATTCCATAATTTAAATATTCTATTCTTTTTTTATTATTTAAATTAATTATGAAATTTTATTTTGTGATATTATTCACTAATGGGTTGAAATGATTAATAAAACATGTTTTTAGTAATTTTTTATTTTTTTGTAGCACCCCATTTTACTTGTAATGATCATGAAGAGTGTATTTATCCTACATATGTAATTAAATACTAATTATTTTCATTAATTTTATTCTCAAGTTTTATTTTTCATAATATATTTTCATAATATGTTCATATAATATATGATAATAAAATACATAATAAATTCTATGTTATTAAATTCTCTACCCCTACATAAAGATATTGTGACATAATCATTTTTTTCTCATCAGGAAAATAAATCTATCAATATTTTAACTTGACCTTATATAAGATCTCCAAAAATATATTATATAGATAAATTCCAATATTATTGTGAAATTTTACTACTCAATAATACACTCATATAATAAATGTTCACTTATATTAATAAAAAAATTTAATATATATTTTTCTAAAAAATTTATTTCAAACTATAATATATGTTTATTCATTCCTTCCCCAGAATACATAATATTCTTTGATGCATCATTCATGAAATCATATAGCTAAAAAATGAAGTAATAAATTAAATGATTTTTCAAATAATTTAATTATATTCAATGAATTCAATTTGTGATATTAGAAATAAATTGACATGGACAATATATAGAATAAAAAGATGTTTTTTCAAACATATTGTTTTAACGCATTATCATAAACATGATTTCTCAAAATTAATATGATATAATGGGATTTAATAATTTCAAAATGTGGCAAAGTTATATATCAGAAATATATTGAAAATGTAAAATATTTAAATCCATAAATATATTTGAATCTAAAAGATCACTCTAAGCCTAAATTTATTTAAAATAATTCAGTCCATGTTACATAAATGAAATATTGGAAAAAATATTTTAAAATACATTCCATATTGGATGTGTCGAAAATATATATATATTATAAAATTTAATTAAAAAATTTTTATATTGGAAATTTATGAAAGGAATAAGAGTTAAATATTTTATGTAATATTTTTCAATAGATCTGAATATTATAGAATATATTGAAATCACTGGAAGATTATTTCCCAGAAATGACAATAATGAAATAACATAAGAGGTATTATAATATATTGAATTCTTATCACCTATCCATATTGAAAAAAATATTGTTGGTAACCTTTAAAACAATTATTATAATAAGATAATTTATTTAATAAAAAAATATTCTCAAACCGAGACAATTAAATATATATTATTAAATATTAAATATAAATTTTATAAATTAAATATTAATCTTTTCTCTTATGTACAGTAACCTATTTATTAAACCCTATAATATCTTAAAATTTCCTAACAGCTTCTATAAAAAAATATAAAATATAAAATATATAACACTCAAACTTATAGTATGAAAAAATACATTAATATTATCGCAATATAATCTTAATCACCTCAACATAAAAACCATTAGGTTTATCTATTCTTTCTATCCTATGATACCTAACTATTAAATTAACCCATTATGTTTTATAAACAATTTTATTTAAAGTATTGAAAAAATATTCTAACCACAAATTATTTCTAAAATGAAATATGATTCTCACCACAATAGTATGAACATAACCAACATAGAATAAAATATTATCTATAAATATTTTTACACTGTATGTTTCCATAGATTGTTAAGTTTATTGTTTAAAAAAACAAGAAATGTAATCCCCCATAATATAAGACCCTAATTTTAATTTTATTAAGAATCCATTACATTAAAACCATAATTCCTTTCCACTTACTCCATTTAATATTTATTATTATAAAATTTATTTTGATTTTTTATGGAACTTAGCTATTATTTATCTATATAAAATTCATTAGAAAACATGGGATAATAATTTAATTCTCAGTAAGGGTAAAAAAATATAAATTACTGATTATTCATTAAAACATATCAATAATAATGAATATTAATCAACTCAAAAATAGATACAATGAATAAACATAAAATTATAAAATTATATTCAATCATGAAATAAGTTGTATGACACATAACAATTTAATTTAAAGAGTATAATAAAAAATTCTCATAATAGAATTTTAAATAGAATATAGTAATCGTGAAGGTTTTTCATAACATCATATTCATAACACTCATGATCAGTTATAATAACTCATAATTAAACATCATAACATCATAATTAAAATGGTATTTCTACACATAATGAATCATTACCCTGTGAATATTGGTGAAAAATACATGGAAAATCCATTGTCATATATAAATTCCAAAAACCATAACTTGAATAAGATACATTAAAACCTATATTTTATCATATAAGAATATACATTAGTGTTAAGCCCAGTGAATCAAATGAAATGGTCTGGCCAATTCTCTATTGAGAGAATAATGAAGGAGGGTAAATTTTTTATCTTATTAGTAAAAAGAATGAAATTTACAAATAATGTTAATATATTTATCCATGTCTCAAATAGGTATGGGATTCCATCCAACAAGACACCCCACTTGGCATATGTTAGGTCCTAAAGGTTGTACCCAATCCCCATGTGCTTGAAATAGGTGCCTTGGAATTTAATAAATCATTTAGGAATTCTAATTCCATTATATCAATGATAAATATCCATTTAAAAATAGAAAATCATCTAATATGTAAATAATTCATCATAATCATCATCCATAAAAAGATATTAAAGGGAAGCAAATATAAGTCCCATGTAACTTTTACAATAAGTCCTAAAAGAAAATTATGTTGAGGGGAAACAATGAAACAAAAAAATCCTTCATGTGGCCTGAGGGATAACACAACCCATGTAACCACCACCAACACCTTAAAAAACTAGATTCCACTATCAAGAGTTCCGATAACCACTCCCATAGTACAGACATCCATTAACAAGATTAGAAAAAACGTGGTCTACATATTACCATTGGTTATATGTAAGCTGTGAGTGGAATTTCCCAATAGGATCCCACCATGTGTTCCACACATATCCTTTATAATATAATTTAATGGTCCATTTATAATTTAAATTAATAAATTTTGGTTTCAAATCATGATTTATATTTACTATAGAAAATAAATACGAGATTTTAACTAGAAACAAGATGAAACACAATATAATAATTAAAAAAATAACCTATGTATCTAGGATACTAGGGTTCTAGGAACACAGTATCTCATTGACAAAACAGAAAATAATACATTATCCTAAATAGGATGTTGGGGAGGTGGGTAGGTGTGCCCAAGTTCCAACTATATTAATAAATTTCACATTATTTAGGTAGGGTTACATCTTAATCTAGATCAACTATTCGAAATGAGGCTATACTAGATTACTAAGATACTAGTCCAAGACTACTATCCTATGTGCCAAAGGTTTTCATGTTCTTTGTTCCATTACAAAAATAATATCAAATCCACTTATATCATAATCTAGTTAACCAAATTAAAATGAATCCATTTCCAACCATTTGAGGGGGACAAACCAATTCAAATCCTTACACACACTACGTTTGAAAAAGCAGATTTTCAGACATACAAAATTTCATAAACAAATTTGAAATAGAGGAAGGTGACTTTAATTAAAATAAATTCACAATAGGTATCCACCTGAATTTCCTGTTGAAATCACCACAAACCTATAGGAAACCACAACCCAATGTTATAGGTGATCATATATAAGTAATAAGACACCACAAAAATAAAATTTCATGCCAAAAAATATAAATCAACCCACTCTAGGTGACCACAACCATGATAGAAAATGAAACATAAGAATGAATGAGGAAGATAGATAGATGACAAGAGAGGAGACATGTACATGATGATACCATCAATATCTAATGCAAACCCACTAAAAATATTAGAGACAATAAAGAGGTGGAGAATAGGATAGGTAGACCAAAGAACGTATAATTAAAATGAAATAAATAATGGGTAAAGGGGGGTAATGTTTTGGAAGGGTTTTTTGAAATTTTTTTAAAACTTGGCATTTCATACGCTTTTGCAACATGGTCTACCAGACCATACATTGACCATGGGACCACCTCTATCCCAAAAAATAGATCCCACACATTCTCTAAATTATTGAACCTGATTGTGAAGTGAATAGTTTCATATTTCATAGGCCACATGGCCTTCTATGGATGGGGTGGGGGATGCATGACCATTCACCATACTATGTTGGTTTACTAATTAAAATGTTTATACTACATGGTTTCTTGAATATTGGAGCATTTTACCTACTGACCATCCTCCAAACTACACTACAACCTTTCTCCACAAAATATACATTTTCCTTTAAAAAAACACTAAAAAATCTAGAGTAAAAAAAGCAATAAAAATGGAAAATCACTAAAAACAAAACTATGGGTATGAAAATTCACTCAACCATAGAACATTCCATGAAATTTCAATCTATAGTCTGATCAGAGAATAAATAGGGTAATATTACCCCACTAAAGACTTCTATTACCACACCTCACACTCATCCTTTCTCTTGATACTGTTGTACCCTAACTATTTAAATATATTTCCCCAAAAGTAAATTCAGCAAGGAATCTACAATCCAAACTCACCTCTCATTCACTAACATACCTGGTTCCAACTCGTGGTCTTCCCAAATCTATGTTTGAGATGCATCCAGATTATTATTTTTCAATTGTAAGACATGTAAAAATTCGTGAATAGATATGAAATTAAAAGATTATATCATGAATTACATAACCTTATTGGTCCTATCAATAATATAAATAGTCCAACAAACATCACTATAATCTTCCTATTCTTAATCAAATAGATACTGTAAAACCCTGAGATTTTAAAAGAAGAAAATATGGTCCAAAAACACACATAACATGTTAAATGGTCTTATAAAATAATTTTAAACCATCATACATTATGATATATTTATTTTTTTATAAATTTAATCTCTTTAATATCTTGTGAGACATAAAACACTGGTTTTAAATGAAACAAAATATTACATTAAAATATTATTAGTTAAACATGAGTATTATAACCTAGGTGTTTTGTTAGTGGTTATTAATTGGAATAACTAAATAATGAATATTATTGGGTCTAAAAATGTAAAAAAAACATTATATATATATTGAATAGAAATAAAATTCTATTCATCTGAAAATAATGAAATGTTTTTCAGAGAACATTAAGAAAATAGTTTAATGTTTTTCTGAGAACTTATGTTGAAATTAAATTTTTAAAATTTATAATATAAATTCTAAAAAATTTAATTCAATATTTAAATAATAATATCATAATTTTAATACAATGAATTTTTTGTATTTTTCTTAAACGATTTAATTTTTGATGAAGAGTTATAATAATTTATTTGTACTAATAATTTCATTTTAGGTTAAATTACGAACAAACCTCATTGTACCATTATATGATTTAAAATATTAAAATAGTTCAAAAATATATCTACGAATCCAAATTATTCCATTTTAATAAATTTAGTATTGATTTTGAAAATAAATACTTCTTAAACATTCGAGTTTTTTACATTGGAAAACTTTTTTATTCTTGTTTTGAGGCATAATTTCTAATTTAATTATGCCACTATTTTGATTCAAATTGTGAAAAATTGATTCCATATTTAAAAATAAAATAATTTATATTATCTAAGAAGGTGAAATTACTTTTAATCCATATGGAATAGTGAAAACACTACTAATTAATTTATATGGTTAAGGGGGTAAATGGTTACTATGGGTTTAGAAAGATGATATGGGTTTACAATAATTAGATAAAAATAAAAAGAACTCCTTCTATATACATATTTATAACATATAACATCTATAGGTTCATAATTCCCCATTATTATTTAAATGTTCGCATATGAAAACTTTGGGTAAACTTTATTCTTTTTAGAACATCCATGTGTGATCTCTCCCTCACGTATAAAAAGTCACTCCCTCACTTCACATATAAACACTTGTCATGACATTTAAATTTAACAAAACAAGATTCAATATTTTAAAAAAAACTTATAAAAATTATGAATTTTCATTTCTTCCCAATATACCATCCCTAGATTCCTTAACATGAGATCTGACAAGGAATATCAAAGTGAAGGTGATTTTTATAACAAAACTTATTCATTTTATTTCATCATTTCCTAAATAATTTGTGTTTTAACAAATGAAATATAATAATAATATTATATATATTATACATATATTCAATTATATTGATGTTATAATATTTATCATTCTCCATCTCCATTAAATTTGAAATAAAATAAATGATCATGTGTATACTAACTACTGCCTCCCGAATCGATGTAATTTATTTTCCATCAACAAATCTCGAAAATTTTATATAATGACAAATTTAATTAAATATATATATAATATTGATCATATTATTATTATTATTTTATTATATTATCACATATATTTTTTTAGATTCCATGTTTTTTAAAATATGATAATATTTCCATTCAGAATAGAGGATGACCACCATACAAAGCGATGTGATTTATTTTTCACATAAGTTTTACTTGGAAGGTAATAAGGAAGCATTTAGAAAATAAATGTGGTATATCTAAAAGTATATTTATTCTAGTAAATTAATTTATTAACTATTTCCTTACACTCTCACCCATTAATAAATTATATCATCACCCATGCCATTGTAAGACTGGATGTCTCCACAAACAAATGTGATTATTTTTTTACATCTAATTTTAAAGAATTGTTTGAAAAATGTATCTAATGAGTAAATATGATATTTATAATATTATTATAATTATTCATATGGTAGATAAAAATAATATAATATTGACTAAAACATTCATGAAAAACCATGCAAGAAAAAACTGAGGCAATGAACACAAAAAACATTGAAAAAAATATATAATACTAACAAACGAGTGGTAAAATTTTATAATTGGATCATATAAGTTAATATAAATATGAATATAGTTTGTTTATAAATTAATAACTTTATAAAATACATTATACACGAATATAAATCATGTTCCTCCAAAATGAAGAGTGAGGTAAGGGAATTCATCCCAATTTCCCTTTATTGAGACATATTGTAATGTTACACACCTAATTTATTTTATATAGCATATATTATTGAAATTTTAAATGATGTATAATTATTCAATAATTATTAATGTTATTTTATGTTTGAAGTTTAATTATTTTATCTTAGGGTGTTTTAATTTAAAGATATCATGTTGTATAATATTTCGAAACACAATTTCATTTCATTGAATTGAAGTAATTATTTATTTTCGTTGATATTATAAGACCAGGGGTGTAATTACCTTTGAAAATATTAAATTCTATATATAGTTTTTTATGTGGATTTAAATTTATTTACACATAATTAAATCATTTTTTTATTCTCACATCAACATTATGATCATTTTAATGCGTAATTTAATAATATCATTTCAATCAGGATTGTTTATGATTCAATATTCATTTAAGGAAATCATTTAAAAATTTTATAATAATCCAATTTTATTCTATTCTATTTTGTTATTAATTTTCTCATATTCTTCCATTTTGTACTAAAAATAATATGAATTTTTTTAATAAAAACCAACAACATTTCTCTATTTAGATGAAAATAACCCTTCTCTAGACAGCAAATTTACTAAAAATGTTTAAAAATGGTTAGAAATTATAAAACTTATTTAATAAATAAATTTTGAGTAATATTTCACTTATTAAAATGTGTTTTAAAGTTATATTATCTTCACTTTCCAAGTGAGGTGATATTTATATTTTTTACAACATTGTGAAAGAAATGTTTTTTATCTTTTATCTAATATACATAATTTATTAGCTTTATAACATATAATTTCCTTGAATACTCCTTTTATGAACAAGAGACTTAGACTATTTGATGAGGTATCCTTAATTTAATCCAAGAGACCCATGGTCAAAACAAGACAGAGGCATATTTTCTAGGGTACTGTAGTAGTAGAATAGGAGTACTGTAATAGTCACTGTAGTAGTCATTGTTCGGGTACTATAGCAGTTACAGTAGGAAGTATTTTTCGGTAATGTATCAACTATAACTATTTAAATTGGGCCAACGGTTTAGGCATGGAGTCCTTAAGACCATCGGGCCACCCAGACCTTCAGGTCAGTAGGGCCTTCAGAACACCTTTAAGGCCTTCGAACCACCTCAAGCCTTTCGGTACACATGAAGTTTCCCCACACAGGCTCTAAAAAAAGGAGCATCCCTAGAGGGGGATTTAGAGCATGTGCACTCACCAGAGAAGAATAAATGGATTTGGAAGAATGAGAGTGTATGACTATTCCATAGGGACCAGCATCTGGTCGAACCGAAAGCTTATCCAGATGACCATTTGAAGGTGGAGAGCTACTTTTAAAATACAGATGATGGGGAGGGGCAGTTCCTTGAAGTTAAAGTCTGGTTTAATTCCCTATGACCTTCAGGTCATGTAATGTCTCTTAAGACTATGGACCTTTTTATATCACTGCCTATTGTCCTTTTAAGGGTGACCCCACATCCCATAAAATAGGGGTTTGAAAAAAATCATAAATAATGAAGGCCTTTGGGCCATTCGGGATAATGAATCCATTAAAAATATAAAGGTTTAATTCTAGTTTTTTGGAATATTCGGAAAATATTTAGTCTGTAAATGTTGTTTTCAAAAGTGAAATGGAATTCTTCCTCAATAATGTATTTAATGATCAGTTTATTGTGTTTCTATTATAAAATGGAAAAACCATTATTTTTTGATACTCCATTCGGTATATTTTTAATTTATGGCATCATTATTCTATCTATAGCTAGTTTATGATCATTTTGACCATAGAAATTATTGAATTTAAATTTATTTATTATTTTTTATACTCATTATCATTCTTTTAAAATTCACTGTTTTCTATGATAATTGGACATTAAATTTCCCACAAATACCCATATTATTTATAATGGATATGATTATTTCTTAAGACATATATCATTTACATATATTGTGTTTTAAATTGAATGTTGTTCAATTAACTGGGGAAATATTGATAATACTTATTCATTATTTCATATAGATATTTATTTTTATCGAATATTGTTAATGAATTAAATTGATTGTTCGCTATGTGAGGTATTATTTGAAATAAAGTGACAGTTGGGTCTTAATTATATATATCCCATCGACGCATTGGTAGTACCATGAAATATATTAATTGGATATATTTATTTAAATGGGTGTTTTGGGGTATACCAACAAATAATATTAAACTATATTATGAAATTCCTTGAAATTATATTTATCATGATGCTTGATATGATGAAATTCAATAAATAAATTCCATAATTGAGGAATCATTTGTTTTTATTATCCTTGAGATATTCACATTTGTATCATCTATTGATTCATTTAATTCCCAATTTATCGATTAAATTTCACGAGTAATGAGTTATTTAAATTTTGATATTGACTAATCCAATTCTATTTATGATCGAAATGTCATTTAAATTGAATTCATGTTGATTTATTTATCATTCCATGATGAATACACTAATTGATTCGTGATTTATTTTTTTTCTAATCAACCTTTACTGATAATTTGGGATCACCTTTACATTCTATCATTTCATATGAATCTCTAATGATTACTAATAATTATATGCAATGATATTCTAGATTTAATAATCACATTCTCAGAAAAAAAATTAAATATAATATTGGAATCAGGGACGTATATATTTTACAACAACTACTAAACTAACAATTATTTTGGATTTTATCACCTGAAACTTGTCCAAATAAAATTCATTAACCACTGACTCTACGCTACTAGATTTAGGGTATTTATAGTTAGTATTAGAGGAATATTATTAGAAACAGTGGGAACTATGTTTTTGAGTACATAGTTTATAGAACATAAGACTAAGAATAATTTTGATTATAAGTATCACATATTAATGCTTTAGAAAGTAAGGGATTATTTGGATTCCATGAAATACATCCTATTATGGATTCTACGGTGGTTTTGGACCTAGATGAGATGTAAATAGAGGAAATAACTCCAAAAATTGTTCTTTACGATTGAATCTTACTTTACATTATTCCTAATAATAGTCCTTACTACATACAAGTTTTAAAACTCTCAATTGATATTCTATGTATAATTCACATTTTCTTATCAGACTATTATTATGGATTCAAATATATGATAGAAACTAATGGCCTAAGTTAATCATATAGTGTGAAATATTAGAAATAATGTGTCATTATATAAAAATTCCATACGTAATTATTCATGATTATATAGTTTTTCTATATTTTTATTATTTCTCACACTATGATTTTAGGTTTTAGTTAGTGGATAGAATGTGAGTGAATAAAGATAAAATTAAATATTAAAAAAAATTTGGTGATTAATTGAAAAAATGGGTAATGAATAGAGTGAAAGATATCATGATTATGGATACTCAATTATCCTAAAAATGACTGACAACATATTTCTTATGAAACTCTCATACTATCCAAATAATATTAAGATGATGTTATTATGTAGATTGAGTGGTATTAACCTTGGATGAAAGAATGATCTATTTACTTTTTGTCAGAAATCTGGATAGAGACACCAATGAAGGTATCTCAGTTTAATGGAAAAATGTTTTCTATGTGAAAATGAAGGGAATAACAGAATGAATTCATGGGGAAAATTGAAGAGTGTTATGAATAGAAAAAAATTTCATCCTAGGGATAAATTTATTATTTATTGTTATAAATTTGTGGAACACATGTATTTTTTAATTTAATTATATATTATAAAGGATAACCCCTAGACCAATGAAGGACTTATGTCAAAATAAAATGGATAAAGTATTTATGTATTTTGATTCTAAAAATATATTTTTGAAGTATTTTAACCAATTATATTTTGTTTATAAAAGTCCATAAACATATAAGTATTCTGTTATATTTTATTATCATATATATCTTTATTAACATAATTGTTATAGATATCATCATGGGTTTATGAGTGTAAGATTGATCATAAATTCAATGTACTAAACACCTACATTTAGGTCATATGTGATGGGAGTCTACCAATATTAAGGAAATATTTGGATATATTTTTGTAAATATAATACAATGTTTTAGTTTATATCATAGAGAAAAATTTAATTTTAGGAAGAACTCCTTTACATATTTTGGATGAAGGTAAATGTAATTGATATCCATTAGGGATTATCTTATTTTAGATTTTGTGGTAATGATGGGTTATTAATCTTTTTTAATTTTATAGGAATTCTATTAATATGGTTTTAGAAAAATTAATAATTTCATGAATGTAGACATCCTATCGCATATAGAATGTCCATGTGTCATGAACCAATAAATAAAAGGAAATAAGTGTGTTTCTCCTACCACTAGCCTATGTGAAGGTGTGGTTAATATATCATTTCATTTTCATAAAATGTTTGATAGACACAAACTAATTCTAAAACAATTATGTTACTATTCAGTCTAAGATATTAATGTATTATACTGGAATTCTTGTTTCCACCATATTAGATTAGGAAAATATTTAGAGACAAATGGAAGGTGTTTTCAATATTTTATTGATTTTATGGTCTCTTAAATGTTAATTTTAGTTTTTGAAGTATAAAAATTTAATTTTTGGATATTTATTATTTGGATTAAGAGTTGAATTTAATTTTTTTTAGAAAAAGAAAATGATGAAATTGTGGTCATGAAAAGAAAGATATCATGTAAGTATATATCCTTAAGTCCATATTCATGTGGGTAAAGAATTTCTCAACATTAGGAAAAAATTATTTCAGAACAAAAATGATATACTATTTATTTTATATATAATAAACCAAATAGTCTTTAAGTCATCACAGATTTATGGTTTTGAGGTCCTCAAATTTCCATTGATAATTCAATTTATTGTGTTCAATAATCACTATCAGCTTCTATAATTATTAAATATTTTATTCTATATCAATATCAATATATTCCACAAATTTTCTCTAATATGGAAACCTAGTATGTGTTTATCCAGATGATACTTTTCCACTATTTCTCTCTTATTGAGATGATATTTTGTAAACACATTTCTGATGTTAGTTTATCTCAAAAGTTATTCAAATATAAAACCCTTTAATAATGAGATCAATAATAAATTTCAAGGTAAAAAATATTTAATGGGATTATAATGAAACATCCATATATTTTAATAGATATAAATTTGGTTTGATTTAGTAAATGAAATGTGACACAAAAAATAGATAGGAATGAAATCCACAATATATTATCATATAGTTATTAATTAATCAATTCATTCACATATATTGTATTTGATTCATTAAAAAACCAATTTTAAGTGAGTCACAACACTCTATTAATATATTATTATATAGACAAGCTAATTATGACCAAGCCATTAAATTGGTGGGTATGAATAAGACAAACTAAATTATGATAAATATTTTGATTATAAATATTTATTAAAAATGGTAAATTTATTGATTATATATAATATAATAATCTATTTAAATAAAATAATATTTTTGGAAAATTTTATTTGTCAAAAAAAATAGTTTTACCATGTTTTGGTAAATGAATTTTTTCATCACGCCAACCTGTTTAATTTTTAATTTAATTATACAAATTTTATGATTGTAACTTATAAAATTTGATTCCATATTTTGAATACGAATAATTTAAATAATCCAACATATTAAAATTAATTTTTTACCATAGTGAATTGTAAAAGTAGAAAAAATATGTTATTGTGGTTATGTTAAAAATTGTTTTATAATTGGGATAAAATAATAAGACAAGTGTTTGAAATGACCTAAAAAATTGGAAAACAGATGTTATGAACATATATGATACTAGTTCTTTTTCGGGTTCTATATTGGCCTATTATAATTTTTTTGGAATGTCAAAAATCGGGGTCGACTTTATTCCTTTGAAACATTCCATTTGCATCCTCACTTTAGTTATAAGAGGACACTCCCTTCCCTCACTTATTCAAAAATCTCAATCATTTTTATCAACTAATAACTACCTAAATACCTACCCAAAATAATTTTCTAGCCTATATAGGTTCTTTTCATCCCAAATGGCCATCCCTAGGGTTCTTAGGAGTGAATCTAATGGAGGTTTCTCTATGACATGGTAATTGTATTAATGATGATTTATCATTTTCCTTAATATTATCCAGAACTCATTATATTAAAGAATTCAAAATATAGTAAATAATATTTTACATATAATATGTTTTTATTATATTTAATGAATAATATTTAACCCTATCATCATCTATAAAATGAGAAACAAAATCATTGATCGTGTGTGTGCTAGACTACTCCATCATAAACTGATATAACTCGTTTTCCATTATCACATATCAAAATAGTATATAATAATGTATTTTATGTATGTATATTTAATTTATGATAATATAATAATTTTTTAACTATAATATCCCATCTAAATTCATAAATTTAATTCTATTTAAATTATTATAACATCGTGCATGTGCATAGAGGACTACCTTCTTGCGAGGCTATATGATTTTTTTCACATATGCTTTAAATGGAAAGAAATAATTGTAAATGTAAGGAATATATGTGATATATATATGAAATTATATTAATTATTGAAAAATTATATATCACCCACTTCCTTAACCTTTCACCTATTTGGAAATGATATAATTTCTCATGCGTACATATGACTTACTACCTCAAAAAAGCGATGCTAATCATTTTCTACGCCAAATTTTGATGAATTGTTTTAAAAAATTATCTACTATATCAATATAACATTTATAAATTCATTATATTTATTAATATTATGTATCATGATATTATAAAAAATAATAATATCTTTTATGAAAAAACATGAATGGGAAAATATGGAAATTAACACTCGACAGAATGAAAATAATGAAATAATTTTATCAAATGAGTGGTAATATGTTATAAGTGGGTCATATGTGACTGAATTACCTAAATACCTTATTTTGTTTATTTATTTTTGATAATACACAATTCAATGGATGAGGTTGAACTGTTATGTTGCCCGAAGTCTTAAGAGATTTCAAGACCCATTGATCTGAAACAAATCAACCAAACAAGACAACATTGAACTATCCCTCCCCTGCAAATGTCATAATATCATCACCCAACCATCACAATCCTAGTTGGCTAGTTATCATGTGCAGAGCTACAAAGGTCTAGTCTAGATGGCAATTTCATACCCTCTCATTCTTCCAATTTCATTTATTTCTGCTCTTGTGAATTTACCTACTCTAAATATTCATTTGGAGCCTTGTCGCTTGTAATATTTACTATTTTCATCTACAATTTCAAGTGTTCTAAATTCCTTGGGTGGTTTTAAGGCCTTAAGGTGGCATGAATCCCTTGAGAGACAATATTCCTGAAGTCCTAGGGTGGCCTGAAGGCCTTCCAGGACCTTAGAACCAAACTGGTGGCTCAGAGGCCTAAGGGGATGAATAGTTATGGGTGTTAAAGTATTGAACAATACATGCTACAGAACTACTATAGTACTTGGAAATATGCCTCCTCCCAGATTTGATCTCATGCCACTTGGATGCACTAGTTGAGTCCTCACCAACAAGGCTAAGGGTAATGTGCTAATATATGTTATTATAAATATGAATAATGTTTTGGTATAAATTAATAACATGATTAGAAAAATTAAATAAGATTTAAAATAATTTTCAATGAATATGATGTGTGAGGTAAGGGACTTCATCTCAATTTCCCTTCATTGAGTAATATTGTAATGTTATGCACCTAATTTATTTAAATGGTATATATATTGTTAAATTGTAATTAAAACCCTATTTAAATAAAAATGATCATATTTTAAGTTTAAATTTGACTTATTTCATCCCGGGGTATTTGAATTAAAAGTTACTAAGTGGTAAGGAATTTTTAACTCAATTTCATTCCATTGGTTTATATTACTAATTCATTTTCTAGGATATTCTAGGATTATGAGTGTAATAAATTGTAACAATATTTTTTAATATATCCAATATATTAAATTGGATTTATATTTGACATATATAATCTATTCTTTGATTAATTTTCACTTCAATGTTATAATCTTTGTAAGGGTTTATCTCATAATCACTATTTAGTTGGGATTTATAATGAATGAATCTGCATTGAAGGGAATAATTTGATTTTTCATAAAGTATCCCCATCAATTTTCTAATACTACTGTTATTTAGGATTGTTTTTTGTAATATAATTGTATTCCATACTTTTCCACTAATCATTTTGAGAAAATATTTTTAATGAAGTCTAACCACATTTCCCTCTTATATAGAAAATTATTCTTTGTCCAAAAAAATGTTTTCAAAATTTTATTTGAAAAAAATTTAAACACAATCAAAATTGTTTATTAAAAAAATAATTACCCATGTTTATCTTTTTTTAAAATGTTTTAAAAGAAATATTTATGTCACATTACAAATAATATGATTTGTACCATTTTTATAATAGTGTACAAGGAATGTTGTTATTACTTATACAAAATGTATGTCATTGACTATTATCATGAACTCTCATTTACCTGAAGATAATTTTTTTATACAGAAAAGGATATTTTTAAATTATTTTTTCCTTAATTTTCAACAATTTTTTTGTTTTAAAAATTTATTTTCCACGTGGGAAAGATTTTTTCAGAAGAATAATTTTATGATATTTTCATAGTATTTATATTAGTCAATGATAAGAAATATTTATTTTATTGAGACACCACTGAGGATATGTTATATTAATACCATCATTATTCTTTTTTTCGATAATTTATGATCATTTTGAACAAGTAATGTATTTAAATTGACGTTAAAAATTCATTTTGGAAGTCATTAACTTTCCATTGAAGTATTCACTGTACTATGATCATTTGACACTAAATTTTCTAAAAAAATAACCACATTATTTTTCATAGAAATTATTATTACATAAATCATATATCATTTATACATATGGTGTTTTTCATTGAATGTTATTTATTTTTTAGGTAAATAATTATAATACATATTCATTATTCAATATGGTAATTTATTGGAAGGGATAATTTTCATTAATTAGATTAATCATTCTATATACGAGGAATTATTTGGACATATAATTATTGGTGGGGTTAGGTTATAGATAAAACCTTGATGCATTGGTAGTATAAAGAGATGAATTAGTTTATGAAAATTATTTAAATTGATATTTTTTTTTGAATAACTATATATAGTATTAAATTATCTTATCAATAGTCTTGATGAAATAGGTATCATGATTCTTGAGATCATGACATCCAATAATCATGAATTTCGTTCTTTGAAACTTCAGTTATTGTTATTGATTACATTTTCACATTAATATTTTCAATGGATTCATTTCATCATTAATTTATTTATTAAATTGAATGTGATTTCATTTATTTAAATGGGCATATTTATTAATCCTTATGTATTCATAGTGCTCATGTTATTTTAATGGCATGTGTCATAGGTTATTTAATTTATCCATGCTGATTATTATTATTGATTCACGATTTATTACTCTATACATAACACTTACTGATCATTTTGACTCACCCATATTTGGTTTCTTTTCCCATGAATCCATGAAATGAACTAATAATTATATACAAGGATATATTAGAGGGTATAATTAATTCCTCAAAACAAGTATTGTATTTTTTATATTCAAATATTTCCTTAAAATAATTTACATATCTATTTTACCAATACAATTAAACTATTTTTTCCTTTATGATGATATCACTAGTATCTACTACCAATGAAATAAGATAACCACGGATATTATTCTAATGGGGTTCATGTCATTATAGAGATGACCCAATGGATCGGGAAACCAGTGAGAATTCCAAATCTCAACATTGATGATCATAGTAGGTCATATGAAAACAATGGTATTTCATCATATGTATCCTTATTATTATTTTTTCTAATAATATCCCACACATTGTTTGACCCAAATGAGAATGTTTCAACAGATTCCTTTTATCATAATGGAGACCAATATTATCCACAATATAATGATTTAAAAGGAACCAACCTAATTGAGGATCACTTACTATTTTTATTGTGAATATAACTAATATATTATGGATGTACCATGAGACACTGAATTCCAACTTATAGGATGAGAGCATATATTTCGTACCTTAGTTTATCCACTCTGCCTGACTGTCAAATTGAGGATGATATATTTTGGTATGTCTAACATGATTCCATATATACATATGAATAATAACCTATAAATGAGAAGTATAACACGATACATTTTCAGAAATAATGGGTGAAAGAACCACATAAGGCCTTATAATTTCTAGAATATACACATCTCTTAACACTTTAAAATTCAATGTGTCCATTATTGGTATAATGTTCGAAAATTTGGTTAGACGATCGATAACCACAAATATCTTTTTTTCTCCCCAAAGGTGTATCGGGTAACCCAATGATGAAATCCAGGGATACATTATCCCACATCATGGTAGGAATAGGATGAGGGTGAAGCAATACTGATGAAATTTGGTGCTTATATTTAACCTATTTATAAGTATATCATCCAAATACTAGACAATCTATATTATCCCTCATACCTAGCCACCAATACTGGGAACACACACCATTATAATTCATAGTGGGACCAAGATGTACATTATACTGAGTCTAATGTTATTTCTACATAAAAATGATCCTTATAGATAATGACATAACCACATGGTTAATATATTAAATTACACCTAATAAGACAAAGACAATTTACTACACACCTTTCCAATATTTAGAAATTGGGTAGGACACTGGTATAAACCTTCCTTGGCTTACCCTATGGGAAGAAAGAAACTACAAATAAGATAAAAACATACCACAACTATTTTCAATGTCCCTTGATGATTTTTAGAAAAAATACCTCTTATACTCTACTCATCTGAAGACTCCATCAGGTCCTAGCTAGGTACCATCTTACTCAAAGCATTAACAACAAATTTTTATTTACCTAAGAAGTAAAAAGTATCAAATTCAAGATATTTATGGAACATTATTAATCAGAACTACATTAATAAGAAATAATTCTAGGATACTATATAGATCAAGCTTTCAATGTAAGATTAAATTGTAAACGTCAACTTGAAAATTTATTAATTCCAAGATATATGGGCATGCATCACATCGCAATATCAATCCCATGAGATGGGAAATTCTTTTCATGTGTTCTAATTTTGTGAGGGATGTATGAATCCACTTTCTCACCATCCATAAGAAAACAATCCAAACATGGACATAAATAATTGAAAATTAAACTTATCCATGTCCATCCTCAAGTAAATTGAATACATGGGAGGTGGTAAACCACTTATTAGGAATCACAAAAGAATCTTTTCACTTCTTTATCCAAAATAAATGCACCCCTTTCTTTTTGAGATCCTTAATTAGAGAGAGAATCCATGATAAATCGATGAAAAACTACGTTTAATATCCTTCAAGGCCCATACAAAATATAATATCAAATAAAGTCGTCATTTCACCCATGAAATCACTTCTTCTTCTTTTTCAAGGTCAACATGAACCCCATGTTCTGAGATCACATATCACATAAAAAACATTATCGAATCCAGAAACTGATTTTTGAGAGTTTATCAAAATTTTGGTGATATTCTAGCATTCCTAGTATAATTATAAGCTGATGTTTTTGATCCCCCTGTGACCTCAAATAGACTCGGAAGGTCTCCACAAGAAACATTTTAAATGAGTCGATTTATCGATGGAAAACCATGATTACTAATCAAATTAAATACATAAGATCATTTTTCAATCTAAATGGAATAAAAAAATATTCAAAATGTATTATACTAAATGAGAAAGTTCTATTTGGGAAATTTTCTTCTCAAAGCCAAATAAGGTGATGCCCTAAATAACGATCGATCATATAGAAACTCCTTGATCCTTTGATATAGTCAAGAGATAATGAATGTGGATCATTATGTTGTTTATTTTTTATCCTGACATAGATTATCTTATGATAGTCACTAAACATAAAAAAATATACATCCAAAATATTAGATAAAATCACTAGGGTATCCCAAAGAGGGACAGTTTAGTGAATAAACCCTTTATATTAGAAATAGTTCATCTATATATTTATCTCTATAAACTCAGTGGGGGATATGTTATGTAGGGGATGATATATAGGTTTTTTTCTCATTCCAAAATTTACCGTGAAGTCCACATAGTATTTTAATGTTAAAACAGAAAAATAGAACCTGAGAAATCATTTTGGAATACCTTGGAAAACTCACACACCATGGATATAAACATTCACTTTATTCCATACCCTTCATTCTCCATAAATTTGGAAGATAACTAGTAAGAATTCACATTATGATTCAAAAGTAGAGGTCTAGCTCTTCCATACTAGGAATCTAGTTCTCCTTAAAAAACTCATGTTGTCCATACAGGTCCTTTAGAAATAACCTACTAAAGATAGTATCCTATTATGGCTTTGAATATCGTCCCTCATTCTATCCCTTGGATGACTTAAAAAATATCCATCTCAAGCATAAAGAACTCCCATTATAGTTTACCCACAATCACGGAGACAACATTATAAAAGAATAAATTCAACACTCATTCTTACAGAATAGATTAATTTCAAACATCACATCATTTGAAATAATCTTAATTGAGAGGTGTTAATAAATACACAGGGAGAGAATAGGTGGATGAGTGAGAAGTACCAAAATTACTCAAAATAATTTCTTTATATGATACACAATGAATGATAAATGGAACTATTGTTGCACATGAATTTGATTCCATTGGTCCATGATCCAAATAATGGAGTTTCTAAAACTCTATCAGCTTTTGTGTTTGGCCATTGACCATTGATCGACCATAACGTAATTCTTCCCAAATTAAGTTACAAGAATGACACTACATCAACTAGAATGTGTCCCAATAGCTCTGGATGTATCAGGTGTGAATATAGATCCCTTTCATGATGTAAATCATAAAATTATATGAGAATAAGGGGAAACAATAACAACAAAATTAAATATGTCCTAGGAATCCATAGAGATATCACACCATGGGTGGGGTTGGGGATGTGGACCACACATGCCCAATCATCCACACTGATGACACCCAAAATATATATCACCAGCATCTTCTGATGAAGGAGGTTAGGTGGATAGCCCAATTAACTACCACACTTATCCCTCTACTCATCATGCTTCCTTTCCATTTTAGATGAGCTAAATCCACATTGGATCTATGTGGGAATCATCCCTAAAAATCCCGACCTACCTGCCTCATAAATCCCTTCCATCATACCTCAATCAACCACCTCAACATACATCATAATAATAAAAAGGAATAATTAATATTAAACAGATGACCTTAAACCCATTTCAAATTATTGACCTTTTAAATTTTCATTTGAATATACCTTTGGATTAAATCTAATTGTTCTGTGATGTGTATGGAATACTGCAACATAATGTGTTGTCTTTGATAAAGGTCCATGAACTACAAATGTTTTTCAAGGATGTATTTCTTATTAAAGTTGAGGTTGAATTGTTTTTCCCCCAATTTGACCATGCTACCCAACTTGAAGCACTGACTCCCACCACTTAGAATTGGTCATTCCAATAACGAAGATACACATTTTACCCTAAGAGATTCTGGAATAGTGAGGAACTCAATGATCCTTTAATTATTAACTACCCAATCTTCTACTTCGTGTGGATCCTTGATTTGAAAAAACAATTGATTATGCTTAATAACCTCTTGATCATGATCCTTTTCATAAACCATGATCCCATCCTTACCTTGAGTAAGTCCTAATCCCACTCCTTGATCCAGAGCTCCAATTTCACAGACCTCTACCTCAACTAATGTAATATTAATTATTGACAATGATCTTTCTCCGTAAACATCCAATGATTGTATAGAAGGTCTCTAGTGAGGTAAGATAATAAAAAAGTTAATATGAAATAAGAAATAAACCATTCATACATATTACCATTGGAAACCCAATAAACATGGTAAATCACACACAGAAATTATAAAAATATCTATAATAACTCAATTAATAATCAAAAAACTCCATAATATATTACTTCCCATTCCTAGAATGCATCCTATATGTTACACCTAAAGGAGGAGTCAGAGAAAATACCTAATCTCCCATAGTAAACTTAGGTATTTCAAATAGTATGTCATCCAGAAACCCCACTCATTACAAAAACCTCAATCCATAATAGTACCACTTTTGGTTTATGTGTACATTCCTAAATAAAATGTCTTAAAGTAGGGGAACAACCTAGCAATGATACAACTTTTTCTCCAACTTCACTTGTATTCCATCCTTCCCAAAACCCAAACCATTTCTAGAATGTCCTTAGGGGAGTTCCTGAGTCCCAATGGCTGGGAAATATTGCTCGAACCTTAATGAACTCCTTTGGTAATGATTTTCCTATATGAATATCAATCAGTATATATGTCCTTAAAACAACATCCAACTTGTACCCGATGAATCATAAAAATAAAACATAAAAAATATATATAAGAAAACCATAAAAATGAATACTGTTAATATTATAGTAAGAAAAAAACCCTCATAAAACTGTGGGGAATTGGTAAAATAAAAAAAGGCCTTCTCATGGAATGATGGCCAATTCTAAACATGGAAACACTACAAACACCAAAAAAAATTTCACTATCAAGGGTATCATCTACCACTGTAATTGAAGGTCCAACATTTACCTATAATAGAAAAAATTTGTACAAATACCCATTGGGTATTTTTAGTTTCTGATCTAACATTCCTAGTAGGATTCCACCAATGGTTCCATGAATAGTTGTTATAAGATTAACAGGAGCATCTATTCTAATATAGATTATAAATTTTTGGATTGATAGAATTCATTAGTATCTAAAAACATATTATAGAAGAAATAATAACTGGAAACATTTCAATAATAGTATAATCACCATGGTAATCTCATTTTAAGAATATTGTTTGGGTTTCTAGAAACATCAAAAATCACTAATCAAACATATAATAATTAATTCTCATGTATGAGCAAATGAGGAGCGTAAATTCCATGGCCCTTGGTAGTGATCCATGTAAAATAATTGGGTTAGTGTTTCTTCATAATCCAACTTGTGAGATCCGGAAGAGGCCCAATAGAATCACCTAGATATTTATCATATCCTTCAGTCCAATTTTTCTAGGGTCCTCAAGTTATTTATTCCATTTCAAAACAAAATCAAATCACATTTTAACATATAAAAACTCATCACAATCTAATCATTCCATTTCCAATAAAAATAATAGGGAATGAATCATTTCTAATAATTACACACATCAATACCATTGAAATGAACCATTTTACCACATATAATAATTTAAAAAAAATTATAAATAGAGTCAATCAAATTTTATTCATCAAATAATAAAATAACAAAGAACCACCTACCATTACTTCAAAATCACCACCAACCTATTGGTAACTACGAGAAAATTAATCATTAGATGCTAAAAAAATTAATAAAACAGAAAAAAATAAAATACTAATCCAAAAACAATTATATCCAACACACTCTAAGTCACCACAACTATTGAAGAGAAGGGAAAACATGAAATAAGGATATAAGGACCAATATGGGACGAGGGGAAACACGTAATTGGGTATACTTAAGGATCCTCAAAAAAACCATTAAAAATGAGATCTATGAATTAGGTGGAGTAGAGGGTATGCACACCTAGGCCATGAGGTGTCTAATGTGGGAAATGAGTGTGGAATGGTCAGTACTTCAAAAATGGTCAAGGGAAGCGCTACCCTTTTATCAGTGCTAAAAAAATCGATGTTAAATGTGACCCTTTATCATCGCTGATAAAGGCCCCCCTTTATCAGCGCTTTTTTAGCGCTGATAAATGGGAGACCTTTATCAGCGATTCTTTTAGTAGAAATGATAAAGGGGGGATTTATCAGAACTTTTTCTTACCTCTGATAAATATTATGTTTCAAAAAAATCATAAAAAATAAAATATTGTTATATAAGTATATTTATATTCATATAAATACAATATATATTTTTTAAATATGTTTTATATAAGTATAAATAGACTTTTTAATTTAATATATATGAAATTTATTTAAAATGGATTTAAGATATTTAAAAAATATTATTAATTAATAATTTTATAATTATTATTGATTAAAACCCATTTAATAACAACTTGAAGACACAAAAAATCAAAAAACAATAATAAATGATCAAAAATAAGTTGAAAATTTAATTCAAACATCAAACATTCATAAATTTTGATCCGTGTGTCCATTTGAGCTCTACAACATATCAAATCGAAGGATGTGATGAGCTCTACACTCTTGTGATAGAAGATATGCATGTCTAACATTTTTCAAAGCCACAAAAGGCCCAGAAGGCCTCCAACCCCTAGTTTTTAGTTGGTATACCTCGATTTGTTAACATTAAAAAATGTATAACATCTGATATGGATGTCCTTTAGGACTTTACCTTATATCATATCAAATATTGTTTCATTTTCTTCGATATCACTGTTTATAGAGTGGAAAAGGAGTTTTGTATTATATGATATGGTCATTTTAACATTCAATAGCTTCTCAAATACATGTATATATGTATTTATTCATAAATATATATGTGTCTCTATGTGTGTGTCAATTTGTGTGTGTGTGTTGTATAAATGTATGTATCTATTTATTTATTTATTTATAAACACACATAAAAAAATTATTTCATAAATGTATTCAAAACTTTTCTTATAAGTATATATTAATATATAAATAAATATACGGATATAAAATTATAACTAAACATATTTATAGATAAATATAAATATATTTTAATATATGAATGAATATATATATACTAATATATGAATAAATATATTTATATTAATATGAATCTATATTAATATACAAATAATTAAAACTATATATATATATATAAATAACTAGATATATCATTAAATAGACAAAAAATGAAATGGTTTAGTGGTAATGGTACCACTGTGAATGGGGGGAAGTCGTAGGTTTGATTTCGGGTTTATTCAAAGGGGTGCACGTGTGTGGGGATGCATGGGAAGGGCAGCGTGTGGGTGAGTGTGAGGGGGGGACGCCTAGCGCTGTTAATGTGGGGGTCAAGTGCTGTTAAATTCACCCCCCTGCATTATATAATTATTTTTTATTATTTTATCATTATTTTTTACTTTTATCAACGCTTTATAAAAGCACTGAGAATGGTCCATTTTATGAACGCTAAAAAATTGCTGATAAATGGGTCTTTTATCATCACGTTTTTAGTGCTGATAATAGTGGCCTTTATCAGCGCTTTTCGGAGTGTTGATTAAAGGGACCCCCCTTTATCAATACCTCGATTAACAACGTTTTTCTTAGCACTGTTAAACAACTTTTCTAGCGCTGATTAAGGCCATATTTGTTGTATTGGGTGTTTAAAATTAGGAAGGTGTATTTTTTGAAACATAATTTTTTATTCCAAACTAGAAAGGATGCATGGTTTGTCCAGATGACCTATTAGACCATAAGCTAACTATGTGTGATCCTCTTCCCCAACTTATTGGGGTTTTAGTTTTTTGGCCGCATGGTCTCTCAAATCATGTGCCTAAGAATGCGGGCCCCACAACATTTCCACATGATCACATGCTTCATTAGGGTGGGGGTGCACAGTATTGTTTCATGTAGGCTTTCCATCATGTATATTCAAGGTTCACATTTTTCTTTGGTCTGACATAATGTTTTTATTAATTATGATCCAAATTCATGCCACTATGTATCTCTAAAAAAATCTCCATTTTCAATTGAAAACAACCAAAAAATAAAGGAATATAAGAGATGCTTAAATTAAATGGAAATACCTGAAAATAACAATGTGGGTGCGATAATTCATTTTCATAGATTTATTGAAAAATATAAATATCAATAATATTTTTATATGGGGTTTCAAAAGTATACCCCTAAAGATAATAGAAAAATGTTACGGATTAAATATTAATTGAACATAGATAATTAACTCATAGAAAATTTATAAAATTTGAGTGTATATTTTTTGGATATGTATATCCTTATTTAAGGGAATATGGAATAATGAAAGAATAAGACAAGGAATATATTATAATTGAATATTGACAACTAATTGATTTCCACATGGTTAATCCATGATGAAAATAATTAATATTACTAGATAATTATATAAAAATATTTTTATAATATTGTAAGAGGGATATATATATATATATATGGAATATTCATAAAATATTAAATAAATTATATTTAATATATGAATAGAGATTGAGAAAATTTATGTTATCAATAATGTCAAATGGGATGATATAATTCATCAAAGAAGAGATTGTGAGAAGTAAGTATAAATCCCTTTAGACTAGATGAAAAAACAATATAATTGAGTTATTATCTTTTTTCAATAATTATATTCGTATGTAATTGTCTATATACTACAATATAATATAATTCATCCATAATATATTATTTGAAAAATGTATCTAATGAGTAAATATGATATTTATAACATTATTATAATTATTCATATGGTAGATAAAAATAATATAATATTGACTAATACATTCATGAAAAACCATGCAAGAAAAAACTGAGGCAATGAACACAAAAAACATTGAAAAAAATATATAATACTAACAAACGAGTGGTAAAATTTTATAATTGGATCATATAAGTTAATATAAATATGAATATAGTTTGTTTATAAATTAATAACTTTATAAAATACATTATACACGAATATAAATCATGTTCCTCCAAAATGAAGAGTGAGGTAAGGGAATTCATCCCAATTTCCCTTTATTGAGACATATTGTAATGTTACACACCTAATTTATTTTATATAGCATATATTATAGAAATTTTAAATGATGTATAATTATTCAATAATTATTACTGTTATTTTATGTTTGAAGTTTAATTATTTTATCTTAGGGTGTTTTAATTTAAAGATATCATGTGGTATAATATTTCGAAACACAATTTCATTTCCTTGAATTGAAGTAATTATTTATTTTCGTTGATATTATAAGACCAGGGGTGTAATTACCTTTGAAAATATTAAATTCTATATATAGTTTTTTATGTGGATTTAAATTTATTTACACATAATTAAATCATTTTTTTATTCTCACATCAACATTATGATCATTTTAATGCGTAATTTAATAATATCATTTCAATCAGGATTGTTTATGATTCAATATTCATTTAAGGAAATCATTTAAAAATTTTATAATAATCCAATTTTATTCTATTCTATTTTTTTATTAATTTTCTCATATTCGTCCATTTTGTACTAAAAATAATATGAATTTTTTTAATAAAAACCAACAACATTTCTCTATTTAGATGAAAATAACCCTTCTCTAGACAGCAAATTTACTAAAAATGTTTAAAAATGGTTAGAAATTCTAAAACTTATTTAATAAATATATTTTGAGTAATATTTCACTTATTAAAATGTGTTTTAAAGTTATATTATCTTCACTTTCCAAGTGAGGTGATATTTATATTTTTTACAACATTGTGAAAGAAATGTTTTTTATCTTTTATCTAATGTACATAATTTATTAGCTTTATAACATATAATTTCCTTGAATAATCCTTTTATGAACAAGAGACTTAGACTATTTGATGAGGTATCCTTAATTTAATCCAAGAGACACATGGTCAAAACAAGACAGAGGCATATTTTCTGGGGTACTGTAGTAGTAGAATAGGAGTACTGTAATAGGCACTGTAGTAGTCATTGTTCGGGTACTATAGCAGTTACAGTAGGAAGTATTGTTCGGTAATGTATCAACTATAACTATTTAAATTGGGCCAACGGTTTAGGCATGGAGTCCTTAAGACCATCGGGCCACCCAGACCTTCAGGTCAGTAGGGCCTTCAGAACACCTTTAAGGCCTTCGAACCACCTCAAGCCTTTCGGGACCCATGATGTTTCCCCACACAGGCTCTAAAAAAAGAAGCATCCATAGAGGGGGATTTAGATCATGTGCACTCACCAGAGAAGAATAAATGGATTTGGAAGAATGAGAGTGTGTGACTATTCCATCGGGACCAGCATCTGGTCGAACCGAAAGCTTATCCAGATGACCATTTGAAGGTGGAGAGCTACCTTTAAAATACAGATGATGGGGAGGGGCAGTTCCTTGAAGTTAAAGTCTGGTTTAATTCCCTATGACCTTCAGGTCATGTAATGTCTCTTAAGACTATGGACCTTTTTATATCACTGCCTATTGTCCTTTTAAGGGTGACCCCACATCCCATAAAATAGGGGTTTGAAAAAATTCATAAATAATGAATGCCTTTGGGCCATTCGGGATAATGATTCCATTAAAAATATAAAGGTTTAATTCTAGTTTTTTGGAATATTCGGAAAATATTTAGTCTATAAATGTTGTTTTCAAATGTGAAATGGAATTCCTCCTCAATAATGTATTTAATGATCAGTTTATTGTGTTTATATTATAAAATGGAAAAACCATTATTTTTTGATACTCCATTGGGTATATTTTTCATTTATGGCATCATTATTCTATCTATAGCTAGTTTATGATCATTTTGACCATAGAAATTATTGAATTTAAATTTATTTATTATTTTTTATACTCATTATCATTCTTTTAAAATTCACTGTTTTCTATGATAATTGGACATTAAATTTCCCACAAATACCCATATTATTTATAATGGATATGATTATTTCTTAAGACATATATCATTTACATATATTGTGTTTTAAATTGAATGTTGTTCAATTAACTGGGGAAATATTGATAATACTTATTCATTATTTCATATAGATATTTATTTTTATCGAATATTGTTAATGAATTAAATTGATTGTTCGATATGTGAGGTATTATTTGAAATAAAGTGACAGTTGGGTCTTAATTATATATATCCCATCGACGCATTGGTAGTACCATGAAATATATTAATTGGATATATTTATTTAAATGGGTGTTTTGGGGTATACCAACAAATAATATTAAACTATATTATGAAATTCCATGAAATTATATTTATCATGATGCTTGATATGATGAAATTCAATAAATAAATTCCATAATTGAGAAATCATTTGTTTTTATTATCCTTGAGATATTCACATTTGTATCATCTATTGATTCATTTAATTCCCAATTTATCGATTAAATTTCAGGAGTAATGAGTTATTTAAATTTTGATATTGACTAATCCAATTCTATTTATGATCGAAATGTCATTTAAATTGAATTCATGTTGATTTATTTATCATTCCATGATGAATACACTAATTGATTCATGATTTATTTTTTTTCTAATCAACCTTTACTGATAATTTGGGATCACCTTTACATTCTATCATTTCATATGAATCTCTAATGATTACTAATAATTATATGCAATGATATTCTAGATTTAATAATCACATTCTCAGAAAAAAATTAAATATAATATTGGAATCAGGGACGTATATATTTTACAACAACTACTAAACTAACAATTATTTTGGATTTTATCACCTGAAACTTGTCCAAATAAAATTCATTAACCACTGACTCTACACTACTAGGTTTAGGGTATTTATAGTTAGTATTAGAGGAATATTATTAGAAACAGTGGGAACTATGTTTTTGAGTACATAGTTTATAGAACATAAGACTAAGAATAATTTTGATTATAAGTATCACATATTAATTCTTTATAAAGGAAGGGATTATTTGGATTCCATGAAATACATCCTATTATGGATTCTACGGTGGTTTTGGACCTAGATGAGATGTAAATAGAGGAAATAACTCCAAAAATTGTTCTTTACGATTGAATCTTACTTTACATTATTCCTAATAATAGTCCTTACTACATACAAGTTTTAAAACTCTCAATTGATATTCTATGTATAATTCACATTTTCTTATCAGACTATTATTATGGATTCAAATATATGATAGAAACTAATGACCTAAGTTAATCATATAGTGTGAAATATTAGAAATAATGTGTCATTATATAAAAATTCCATACGTAATTATTCATGATTATATAGTTTTTCTATATTTTTATTATTTCTCACACTACGATTTTAGGTTTTAGTTAGTGGATAGAATGTGAATGAATAAAGATAAAATTAAATATTAAAAAAAAATTGGTGATTAATTGAAAAAATGGGTAATTAATAGAGTGAAAGATATCATGAATATGGATACTCAATTATCCTAAAAATGACTGACAACATATTTCTTATGAAACTCTCATACTATCCAAATAATATTAAGATGATTTTATTATGTAGATTGAGTGGTATTAACCTTGGATGAAAGAATGATCTATTTACTTTTTGTCAGAAATCTGGATAGAGACACCAATGAATGTATCTCAGTTTAATGGAAAAATGTATTCTATGTGAAAATGAAGGGAATAACAGAATGAATTCATGGGGAAAATTGAAGAGTGTTATGAATAGAAAAAAATTTCATCCTAGGGATAAATTTATTATTTATTGTTATAAATTTGTGGAACAGATGTATTTTTTAATTTAATTATATATTATAAAGGATAACCCCTAGACCAATGAAGGACTTATGTCAAAATAAAATGGATAAAGTATTTATTTATTTTGATTCTAAAAATATATTTTTGAATTATTTTAACCAATTATATTTTGTTTATAAAAGTCCATAAACATATAAGTATTCTGTTAAATTTTATTATCATATATATCTTTATTAACATAATTGTTATAGATATCATCATGGGTTTATGAGTGTAAGATTGATCATAAATTCAATGTACTAAACACCTACTTTTAGGTCATATGTGATGGGAGTCTACCAATATTAAGGAAACATTTGGATATATTTTTGGAAATATAATACAATGTTTTAGTTTATATCATAGAGAAAAATTTAATTTTAGGAAGAACTCCTTTACATATTTTGGATGAAGGTAAATGTAATTGATATCCATTAGGGATTATCTTATTTTAGATTTTGTGGTAATGATGGGTTATTAATCTTTTTTAATTTTATAGGAATTCTATTAATATGGTTTTAGAAAAATTAATAATTTCATGAATGTAGACATCCTATCGCATATAGAATGTCCATGTGTCATGAACCAATAAATAAAAGGAAATAAGTGTGTTTCTCCTACCACTAGCCTATGTGATGGTGTGGTTAATATATCATTTCATTTTCATAAAATTTTTGATAGACACAAACTAATTCTAAAACAATTATGTTACTATTCAGTCTCATATATTAATGTAATATACTGGAATTCTGGTTTCCACCATATTAGATTAGGAAAATATTTAGAGACAAATGGAAGGTGTTTTCAATATTTTATTGATTTTATGGTCTCTTAAATGTTAATTTTAGTTTTTGAAGTATAAAAATTTAATTTTTGGATATTTATTATTTGGATTAAGAGTTGAATTTAATTTTTTTTTAGAAAAAGAAAATGATGAAATTGTGGTTATGAAGAGAAAGATATCATGTAAGTATATATCCTTAAGTCCATATTCATGTGGGTAAAGAATTTCTCAACATTAGGAAAAAATTATTTCAGAACAAAAATGATATACTATTTCTATTATATATAATAAACCAAATAGTCTTTAAGTCATCACAGATTTATGGTTTTGAGGTCCTCAAATTTCCATTGATAATTCAATTTATTGTGTTCAATAATCACTATCAGCTTCTATAATTATTAAATATTTTATTCTATATCAATATCAATATATTCCACAAATTTTCTCTAATATGGAAACCTAGTATGTGTTTATCCAGATGATACTTTTCCACTATTTCTCTCTTATTGAGATGATATTTTGTAAACACGTTTCTGATGTTAGTTTATCTCAAAAGTTATTCAAATATAAAACCCTTTAATAATGAGATCAATAATAAATTTCAAGGTAAAAAATATTTAATGGGATTATAATGAAACATCCCTATATTTTAATAGATATAAATATGGTTTGATTTAGTAAATGAAATGTGACACAAAAAATAGATAGGAATGAAATCCACAATATATTATCATATAGTTATTAATTAATCAATTCATTCATATATATTGTTTTTGATTCATTAAAAAACCAATTTTAAGTGAGTCACAACACTCTATTAATATATTATTATATAGACAAGCTAATTATGACCAAGCCATTAAATTGGTGGGTATGAATAAGACAAAATAAATTATGATAAATATTTTGATTATAAATATTTATTAAAAATGGTAAATTTATTGATTATATATAATATAATAATCTATTTTAATTAAATTTTATTTTTGGAAAATTTTATTTGTCAAAAAAAATAATTTTACCATGTTTTGGTAAATGAATTTTTTCATCACGCCAACCTGTTTAATTTTTAATTTAATTATACAAATTTTATGATTGTAACTTATAAAATTTGATTCCATATTTTGAATACGAATAATTTAAATAATCCAACATATTAAAATTAATTTTTTACCATAGTGAATTGTAAAAGTAGTAAAAATATGTTATTGTGGTTATGTTAAAAATTGTTTTATAATTGGGATATAATAATAAGACAAGTGTTTGAAATGACCTAAAAAATTGGAAAACAGATGTTATGAACATATATGATACTAGTTCTTTTTCGGGTTCTATATTGGCCTATTATAATTTTTTTGGAATGTGAAAAATCGGGGTCGACTTTATTCCTTTGAAACATTCCATTTGCATCCTCACTTTAGTTATAAGAGGACACTCCCTTCCCTCACTTATTCAAAAATCTCAATCATTTTTATCAACTAATAACTACCTAAATACCTACCCAAAATAATTTTCTAGCCTATATAGGTTCTTTTCATCCCAAATGGCCATCCCTAGGGTTCTTAGGAGTGAATCTAATGGAGGTTTCTCTATGACATGGTAATTGTATTAATGATGATTTATCATTTTCCTTAATATTATCCAGAACTCATTATATTAAAGAATTCAAAATATAGTAAATAATATTTTACATATAATATGTTTTTATTATATTTAATGAATAATATTTAACCCTATCACCATCTATAAAATGAGAAACAAAATCATTGATCGTGTGTGTGCTAGACTACTCCATCATAAACTGATATAACTCGTTTTCCATTATCACATATCAAAATAGTATATAATAATGTATTTGATGTATGTATATTTAATTTATGATAATATAATAATTTTTTAACTATAATATCCCATCTAAATTCATAAATTTAATTCTATTTAAATTATTATAACATCGTGCATGTGCATAGAGGACTACCTTCTTGCGAGGCTATATGATTTTTTTCACATATGCTTTAAATGGAAAGAAATAATTGTAAATTTAAGGAATATATGTGATATATATATGAAATTATATTAATTATTGAAAAATTATATATCACCCACTTCCTTAACCTTTCACCTATTTGGAAATGATATAATTTATCATGCGTACATATGACTTACTACCTCAAAAAAGCGATGCTAATCATTTTCTACGCCAAATTTTGATGAATTGTTTTAAAAAATTATCTACTATATAAATATAACATTTATAAATTCATTATATTTATTAATATTATGTATCATGATATTATAAAAAATAATAATATCATTTATGAAAAAACATGAATGGGAAAATATGGAAATTAACACTCGACAGAATGAAAATAATGAAATAATTTTATCAAATGAGTGGTAATATGTTATAAGTGGGTCATATGTGACTGAATTACCTAAATCCCTTATTTTGTTTATTTATTTTTGATAATACACAATTCAATGGATGAGGTTGAACTGTTACGTTGCCCGAAGTCTTAAGAGATTTCAAGACCCGTTGATCTGAAACAAATCAACCAAACAAGACAACATTGAACTATACCTCCCCTGCAAATGTCATAATATCATCACCCAACCATCACAATCCTAGTTGGCTAGTTATCATGTGCAGAGCTACAAAGGTCTAGTCTAGATGGCAATTTCATACCCTCTCATTCTTCCAATTTCGTTTATTTCTGCTCTTGTGAATTTACCTACTCTAAATATTCATTTGGAGCCTTGTCGCTTGTAATATTTACTATTTTCATCTACAATTTCAAGTGTTCTAAATTCCTTGGGTGGTTTTAAGGCCTTAAGGTGGCATGAATCCCTTGAGAGACAACATTCCTGAAGTCCTAGGGTGGCCTGAAGGCCTTCTAGGACCTTAGAACCAAACTGGTGGCTCAGAGGCCTAAGGGGGTGAATAGTTATGGGTGTTAAAGTATTGAACAATACATGCTACAGAACTACTATAGTACTTGGAAATATGCCTCCTCCCAGATTTGATCTCATGTCACTTGGATTCACTAGTTGAGTCCTCACCAACAAGGCTAAGGGTAATGTGCTAATATATTTTATTATAAATATGAATAATGTTTTGGTATAAATTAATAACATGATTAGAAAAATTAAATAAGATTTAAAGTAATTTTCAATGAATATGATGTGTGAGGTAAGGGACTTCATCTCAATTTCCCTTCATTGAGTAATATTGTAATGTTATGCACCTAATTTATTTAAATGGTATATATATTGTTAAATTGTAATTAAAACCCTATTTAAATAAAAATGATCATATTTTAAGTTTAAATTTGACTTATTTCATCCCGGGGTATTTGAATTAAAAGTTACTAAGTGGTAAGGAATTTTTAACTCAATTTCATTCCATTGGTTTATATTACTAATTCATTTTCTAGGATATTCTAGGATTATGAGTGTAATAAATTTTAACAATATTTTTTAATATATCCAATATATTAAATTGGATTTATATTTGACATATATAATCTATTCTTTGATTAATTTTCACTTCAATGTTATAATCTTTGTAAGGGTTTATCTCATAATCACTATTTAGTTGGGATTTATAATGAATGAATCTGCATTGAAGGGAATAATTTGATTATTCATAAAGTATCCCCATCAATTTTCTAATACTACTGTTATTTAGGATTGTTTTTTGTATTATAATTGTATTCCATACTTTTCCACTAATCATTTTGAGAAAATATTTTTAATGAAGTCTAACCACATTTCCCTCTTTTATAGAAAATTATTCTTTGTCCAAAAAAATGTTTTCAAAATTTTATTTGAAAAAAATTTAAACACAATCAAAATTGTTTATTAAAAAAATAATTACCCATGTTTATCTTTTTTTAAAATGTTTTAAAATAAAAATTTATGTCACATTACAAATAATATGATTTGTACCATTTTTATAATAGTGTACAAGCAATGTTGTTATTACTTATACAAAATGTATGTCATTGACTATTATCATGACCTCTCATTTACCTGAAGATAATTTTTTTATACAGAAAAGTATATTTTTAAATTATTTTTTCCTTAATTTTCAACAATTTTTTTGTTTTAAAAATTTATTTTCCACGTGGGAAAGATTTTTTCAGAAGAATAATTTTATGATCTCTTCATAGTATTTATATTAGTCAATGATAATAAATATTTAATTTATTGAGACTCCACTGAGGATATGTTATATTAATACCATCATTATTCTTTTTTTCGATAATTTATGATCATTTTGAACAAGTAATGTATTTAAATTGACGTTAAAAATTCATTTTGGAAGTCATTAACATTCCATTGAAGTATTCACTGTACTATGATCATTTGACACTAAATTTTCTAAAAAATAACCACATTATTTGTCATAGAAATTATTATTACATAAATCATATATCATTTATACATATGGTGTTTTTCATTGAATTTTATTTATTTTTTAGGTAAATAATTATAATACATATTCATTATTCAATATGGTAATTTATTGGAAGGGATAATTTTCATTAATTAGATTAATCATTCTATATACGAGGAATTATTTGGATATATAATTATGGGTGGGGTTAGGTTATAGATAAAACCTTGATGCATTGGTAGTATAAAGAGATGAATTAGTTTAAGAAAATTATTTAAATTGATATTTTTTTTGAATAACTATATATAGTATTAAATTATCTTATCAATAGTCTTGATGAAAGAGGTATCATGATTCTTGAGATCATGACATCCAATAATCATGAATTTCGTTCTTTGAAACATCAGTTATTGTTATTGATTACATTTTCACATTAATATTTTCAATGTATTCATTTCATCATTAATTTATTTATTAAATTGAATGTGATTTCATTTATTTAAATGGGCATATTTATTAATCCTTATGTATTCATAGTGCTCATGTTATTTTAATGGCATGTGTCATAGGTTATTTAATTTATCCATGCTGATTATTATTATTGATTCACGATTTATTACTCTATACATAACACTTACTGATCATTTTGACTCACCCATATTTGGTTTCTTTTCCCATGAATCCATGAAATGAACTAATAATTATATACAAGGATATATTAGAGGGTATAATTAATTTCTCAAAACAAGTATTGTATTTTTTATATTCAAATATTTCCTTAAAATCATTTACATATCTATTTTACCAATACAATTAAACTATTTTTTCCTTTATGATGATATCACTATTATCTACTACCAATGAAATAAGATAACCATGGATATTATTCTAATGGGGTTCATGTCATTATAGAGATGACCTAATGGATCGGGAAACCAGTGAGAATTCCAAATCTCAACATTGATGATCATAGTAGGTCATATGAAAACAATGGTATTTCGTTATATGTATCCTTATTATTATTTTTTCTAATAATATCCCACACATTGGTTGACCCAAATGAGAATGTTTCAACAGCTTCCTTTTATCATAATAGAGACCAATATTATCCACAATATAATGATTTAAAAGGAACCAACCTAATTGAGGATCACTTACTATTTTTATTGTGAATATAACTAATATATTATGGATGTACCATGAGACACTGAATTCCAACTTATAGGATGAGCGCATATATTCCGTACCTTATTTTATCCACTCTGCCTGACTGTCAAATTGAGGATGATATATTTTGGTATGTCTAACATGATTCCATATATACATCTGAATAATAAACTATAAATGAGAAGTATAACACGATACATTTTCAGAAATAATGGGTGATAGAACCACATAAGGCCTTATAATTTCTAGAATATACACATCTCTTAACACTTTAAAATTCAATGTGTCCATTATTGGTATAATGTTCAAAAATTTGGTTAGACGATCGATAACCACAAATATCTTTTTTTCTCCCCAAAGGTGTATCGGGTAACCCAATGATGAAATCCAGGGATACATTATCCCACATCATGGTAGGAATACGATGAGGATGAAGTAATACTGATGAAATTTGGTGCTTATATTTAACCTATTGATAAGTATATCATCCAAATACTAGACAATCTATATTATTTCTCATACCTACCCACCAATACTGGGAACACACACCATTATAATTCATAGTGGGACCAAGATGTACATTATAGTGAGTCTAATTTTATTTCTACATAAAAATGATCCTTATAGATAATGACATAACCACATGGTTAATATATTAAATTACACCTAATAAGACAAAGACAATTTACTACACACCTTTCCAATATTTAGAAATTGGGTAGGACATTGGTATAAACCTTCCTTGGCATACCCTATGGGATGAAAGAAACTACAAATAAGATAAAAACATACCACAACTATTTTCAATGTCCCTTGATGATTTTTAGAAAAAATCCCTCTTATACTCTACTCATCTGAAGACTCCATCAGGTCCTAGCTAGGTACCATCTTACTCAAAGCTTTAACAACAAAATTTTATTTACCTAAGAAGTAAAAAGTATCAAATTCAAGATATTTATGGAACATTATTAATCACAACTACATTAATAAGAAATAATTCTAGGATACTATATAGATCAAGCTTTCAATTTAAGATTAAATTGTAAACATCAACTTGAAAATTTATTAATTCCAAGATATATGGGCATGCATCACATCGCAATATCAATCCCATGAGATGGGAAATTCTTTTCATGTGTTCTAATTTTGTGAGGGATGTATGAATCCACTTTCTCACCATCCATAAGAAAACAATCCAAACATGGACATAAATAATTGAAAATTAAACTTATCCATGTCCATCCTCAAGTAAATTGAATACATGGGAGGTGGTAAACCACTTATTAGGAATCACAAAAGAATCTTTTCACTTCTTTATCCAAAATAAATTCACCCCTTTCTTTTTGAGATCCTTAATTAGAGAGAGAATCCATGATAAATCGATGAAAAACTACGTTTAATATCCTTCAAGGTCCATACAAAATATAATATCAAATAAAGTCGTCATTTCACCCATGAAATCACTTCTTCTTCTTTTTCAAGGTCAACATGAACCCCATGTTCTGAGATCACATATCACATAAAAAAACATTCTCGAATCCAGAAACTGATGTTTGAGAGTTTATCAAAATTTTGGTGATATTCTAGCATTCCTAGTATAATTATAAGCTGATGTTTGTGATCCCCCTGTGACCTCAAATAGACTCGGAAGGTCTCCACAAGCAACATTTTAAATGAGTCGATTTATCGATGGAAAACCATGATTACTAATCAAATTAAATACATAAGATCATTTTTCAATCTAAATGGAATCAAAAAATATTCAAAATGTACTATACTAAATGAGAATGTTCTATTTGGGAAATTTTCTTCTCAAAGCCAAATAAGGTGATGCCCTAAATAACGATCGATCATATAGAAACTCCTTGATCCTTTGATATAGTCAAGAGATAATGAATGTGGATCATTATGTTGTTTATTTTTTATCCTGACATAGATTATCTTATGATAGTCACTAAACATAAAAAAATATACATCCAAAATATTAGATAAAATCACTAGGGTATCCCAAAGAGGGACAGTTTAGTGAATAAACCCTTTATATTAGAAATAGTTCATCTATATATTTATCTCTATAAACTCAGTGGGGGATATGTTATGTAGGGGATGATATATAGGTTTTTTTCTCATTCCAAAATTTACCGTGAAGTCCACATAGTATTTTAATGTTAAAACAGAAAAATAGAACTTGAGAAATCATTTTGGAATACCTTGGAAAACTCACACACCATGGATATAAACATTCACTCTATTCCATACCCTTCATTCTCCATAAATTGGGAAGATAACTAGTAAGAATTCAAATTATGATTCAAAAGTAGAGGTCTAGCTCTTCCATACTAGGAATCTAGTTCTCCTTAAAAAACTCATGTTGTCCATACAGGTCCTTTAGAAATAACCTACTAAAGATAGTATCCTATTATGGCTTTGAATAACGTCACTCATTCTATCCCTTGGATGACTTAAAAAATATCCATCTCAAGCATAAAGAACTCCCATTATAGTTTACCCACAATCACGGAGACAACATTATAAAAGAATAAATTCAACACTCATTCTTACAGAATAGATTAGTTTCAAACATCACATCATTTAAAATAATCTTAATTGAGAGGTTTTAATAAATACACAGGGAGAGAATAGGTGGATGAGTGAGAAGTACCAAAATTACTCAAAATAATTTCTTTATATGATACACAATGAATGATAAATAGAACCATTGTTGCACATGAATTTGATTCCATTGGTCCATGATCCAAATAATGGAGTTTCTAAAACTCTATCAGCTTTTGTGTTTGGCCATTGACCATTGATCGACCATAACATAATTCTTCCCAAATTAAGTTACAAGAATGACACTACATCAACTAGAATGTGTCCCAATAGCTCTGGATGTATCAGGTGTGAATATAGATCCCTTTCATGATGTAAATCATAAAATTATATGAGAATAAGTGGAAACAATAACAACAAAATTAAATATGTCCTAGGAATCCATAGAGATAGCACACCATGGGTGGGGTTGGGGATGTGGACCACACATGCCCAATCATCCACACTGATGACACCCAAAATATATATCACCAGCATCTTCTGATGAAGGAGGTTGGGTGGATAGCCCAATTAACTACCACCCTTATTCCTCTACTCATCATGCTTCCTTTCCATTTTAGATGAGCTAAATCCACATTGGATCGATGTGGGAATCATCCCTAAAAATCCCGACCTACCTGCCTCATAAATCCCTTCCATCATACCTCAATCAACCACCTCAACATACATCATAATAATAAAAAGGAATACTTAATATTAAACAGATGACCTTAAACCCATTTCAAATTATTGACCTTTTAAATTTTCATTTTAATATACCTTTGGATTAAATCTAATTGTTCTGTGATGTGTATGGAATACTGCAACATAATGTATTGTCTTTGATAAAGGTCCATGAACTACAAATGTTTGTCAGGGATGTATTTCTTATTAAAGTTGAGGTTGAATTGTTTTTCCCCCAATTTGACCATGCTACCCAACTTGAAGCACTGACTCCCACCACTTAGAATTGGTCATTCCAATAACAAAGACACACATTTTACCCTAAGAGATTCTGGAATAGTGAGGAACTCAATGATCCTTTAATTATTAACTACCCAATCTTCTACTTCGTGTGGATCCTTGATTTGAAAAAACAATTGATTATGCTTAATAACCTCTTGATCATGATCCTTTTCATAAACCATGATCCCATCCTTACCTTGAGTAAGTCCTAATCCCACTCCATGATCCAGAGCTCCGATTTCACAGACCTCTACCTCAACTAATGTAATATTAATTATTGACAATGATCTTTCTCCCTAAACATCCAATGATTGTATAGAAGGTCTCTAGTGAGGTAAGATAATAAAAAAGTTAATATGAAATAAGAAATAAACCATTCATACATATTACCATTGGAAACCCAATAAACATGGTAAATCACACACAGAAATTATAAAAATATCTATAATAACTCAATTAATAATCAAAACACTCCATAATATATTACTTCCCATTCCTAGAATGCATCCTATATGTTACACCTAAAGGAGGAGTCAGAGAAAATACCTAATCTCCCATAGTAAACTTAGGTATTTCAAATAGTATGTCATCCAGAAACCCCACTCATTACAAAAACCTCAATCCATAATAGTACCACTTTTGGTTTATGTGTACATTCCTAAATAAAATGTCTTAAAGTAGGGGAACAACCTAGCAATGATACAACTTTTTCTCCAACTTCACTTGTATTCCATCCTTCCCAAAACCCAAACCATTTCTAGAATGTCCTTATAGGAGTTCCTGAGTCCCAATGGCTGGGAAATATTGCTCGGACCTTAATGAACTCCTTTGGTAATGATTTTCCTATATGAATATCAATCAGTATATATGTCCATAAAACAACATCCAACTTGTACCCGATGAATCATAAAAATAAAACATAAAAAATATATATAAGAAAACCATAAAAATGAATACTGTTAATATTATAGTAATAAAAAAACCCTCATAAAACTGTGGGGAATTGGTAAAATAAAAAAAGGCCTTCTCATGGAATGATGGCCAATTCTAAACATGGAAACACCACCAACACCAAAAAAAATTTCACTATCAAGGGTATCATCTACCACTGTAATTGAAGGTCCAACATTTACCTATAATAGAAAAAATTTGTACAAATACCCATTGGGTATTTTTAGTTTCTGATCTAACATTCCTAGTAGGATTCCACCAATGGTTCCATGAATAGTTGTTATAAGATTAACAGGAGCATCTATTCTAATATAGATTATAAATTTTTGGATTGATATAATTCATTAGTATCTAAAAACATATTATAGAAGAAATAATAACTGGAAACATTTCAATAATAGTATAATCACCATGGTAATCTCATTTTAAGAATATTTTTTGGGTTTCTAGAAACATCAAAAATCACTAATCAAACATACAATAATTAATTCTCATGTATGAGAAAATGAGGAGCGTAAATTCCATGGCCCTTGGCAGTGATCCATGTAAAATAATTGGGTTAGTGTTTCTTCATAATCCAACTTGTGAGATTTGGAAGAGGCCCAATAGAATCACCTAGATATTTATCATATCCTTCAGTTCAATTTTTCTAGGGTCCTCAAGTTATTTATTCCATTTCAAAACAAAATCAAATCACATTTTAACATATAAAAACTCATCATAATCTAATCATTCCATTTCCAAAAAAAATAATAGGGAATGAATCATTTGTAATAATTACACACATCAATACCATTGAAATGAACCATTTTACCACATATAATAATTTAGAAAAAATTATAAATAGAGTCAATCAAATTTTATTCATAAAATAATAAAATAACAAAGAACCACCTACCATTACTTTCAAAATCACCACCAACCTATTGGTAACTACGAGAAAATTAATCATTAGATGCTAAAAAATTAATAAAACAGAAAAAAATAAAATACTAATCCAAATACAATTATATCCAACACACTCTAAGTCACCACAACTATTGAAGAGAAGGGAAAACATGAAATAAGGATATAAGGACCAATATGGGAAGAGGGGAAACACGTAATTGGGTATACTTAAGGATCCTCAAAAAAACCATTAAAAATTTGATCTATGAATGAGGTGGAGTAGAGGGTATGCACACCTAGGCCATGAGGTGTCTAATGTGGGAAATGAGTGTGGAATGGTCATTACTTCAAAAATGGTCAAGGGAAGCGCTGCCCTTTTATCAGCGCTAAAAAAATCGATGTTAAATGTGACCCTTTATCATCGCTGATAAAGGCCCCCCTTTATCAGCGCTTTTTTTAGCGCTGATAAATGGGAGTCCTTTATCAGCGATTATTTTAGTAGAAATGATAAAGGGGGGATTTATCAGAACTTTTTCTTACCTCTGATAAATATTATGTTTCAAAAAATTCATAAAAAATAAAATATTGTTATATAAGTATATTTATATTCATATAAATACAATATATATTTTTTAAATATGTTTTATATAAGTATAAATAGACTATTTAATTTAATATATATGAAATTTATTTAAAATGGATTTATAATATTTAAAAAATATTATTAATTAATAATTTTATAATTATTATTGATTAAAACCCATTTAATAACAACTTGAAGACACAAAAAATCAAAAAACAATAATAATTGATCAAAAATAAGTTGAAAATTTAACTCAAACATAAAACATTCATAAATTTTGATCCGTGTGTCCATTTGAGCTCTACAACATATCAAATCGAAGGATGTGATGAGCTCTACACTCTTGTGATAGAAGATATGCATGTCTAACATTTTTCAAAGCCACAAAAGGCCCAGAAGGCCTCCAAACCCTAGTTTTTAGTCGGTATACCTCGATTTGTTAACATTAAAAAATGTATAACATCTGATATGGATGTCATTTAGGACTTTACCTTATATCATATCAAATATTGTTTCATTTTCTTCGATATCACTGGTTATAGAGTAGAAAAGGGCTTCTGTATTATATGATATGGTCGTTTTAACATTCAATAGCTTCTCAAATACATGTATATATGTATTTATTCATAAATATATATGTGTCTCTATGTGTGTGTCAATTTGTGTGTGTGTGTTGTATAAATGTATGTATCTATTTATTTATTTATTTATAAACACACATAAAAAAATTATTTCATAAATGTATTCAAAACATTTCTTATAAGTATATATTAATATATAAATAAATATACGGATAGAAAATTATAACTAAACATATTTATAGATAAATATAAATATATTTTAATATATGAATGAATATATATACTAATATATGAATAAATATATTTATATTAATATGAATCTATATTAATATACAAATAATTATAACTACATATATATATATAAATAACTAGATATATCATTAAATAGACAAAAAATGAAATGGTTTAGTGGTAATGGTACCACTGTGAATGGGGGGAAGTCGTAGGTTTGATTTCGGGTTTATTCAAATGGGTGCACGTGTGTGGGGATGCATGGGAAGGGAAGCGTGTGGGTGAGTGTGATGGGGGACGCCTAGCGCTGTTAATGTGGGGGTCAAGTGCTGTTAAATTCACCCCCCTGCATTATATAATTATTTTTTATTATTTTATCATTATTTTTTACTTTTATCAACGCTTTATAAAAGCACTGAGAATGGTCCATTTTATGAACGCTAAAAAATTGCTGATAAATGGGTCTTTTATCATCACGTTTTTAGTGCTGATAATAGTGGCCTTTATCAGCGCTTTTCGGAGTGTTGATTAAAGGGACCCCCGTTTATCAATACCTCGATTAACAATGTTTTTCTTAGCACTGTTAAACAACTTTTCTAGCGCTGATTAAGGCCATATTTGTTGTATTGGGTGTTTAAAATTAGGAAGGTGTATTTTTTGAAACATAATTTTTTATTCCAAACTAGAAAGGATGCATGGTTTGTCCAGATGACCTATTAGACCATAAGCTAACTATGTGTGATCCTCTTCCCCAACTTATTGGGGTTTTAGTTTTTTGGCCGCATGGTCTCTCAAATCATGTGCCTAAGAATGAGGGCCCCACAACATTTCCACATGTTCACATGCTTCATTGGGGTGGGGGTGCACAGTATTGTTTCATGTAGTCTTTCCATCATGTATATTCAAGGTTCACATTTTTCTTTGGTCTGACATAATGTTTTTATTAATTATGATCCAAATTCATGCCACTATGTATCTCTAAAAAAATCTCCATTTTCAATTGAAAACAACCAAAAAATAAAGGAATACAAGAGATGCTTAAATTAAATGGAAATACCTGAAAATAACAATGTGGGTGCGATAATTCATTTTCATAGAATTATTGAAAAATATAAATATCAATAATATTGTTATATGGGGTTTCAAAAGTATACCCCTGAAGATAATAGAAAAATATTACGGATTAAATATTAATTGAACATAGATAATTAACTCATAGAAAATTTATAAAATTTGAGTGTATATTTTTTGGATATGTATATCCTTATTTAAGGGAATATGGAATAATGAAAGAATAAGACAAGGAATATATTATAATTGAATATTGACAACTAATTGAGTTCCACATGGTTAATCCATGATGAAAATAATTAATATTACTAGATAATTATATAAAAATATTTTTATAATATTGTAAGAGGGAAATATATATATATATATATATGGAATATTCATAAAATATTAAATAAATTATATTTAATATATGAATAGAGATTGAGAAAATTTATGTTATCAATAATGTCAAATGGGATGATATAATTCATCAAAGAAGAGATTGTGAGAAGTAAGTATAAATCCCTTTAGACTAGATGAAAAAACAATATAATAAAATAATATTGTAGTATATAGACAATTACATACGAATATAATTATTGAAAAAAGATAATAACTCAATGAATTGATATTGATTAAAAATAATTTTTTAAATAATTTAATAATATATATAATATTATCTTAGGATTTTTTAGGAAAATAATGACTTTTCATGGAATGATTATTGACTGATAAAAAAAACAAGGTTAGTTTTCCTTGAAAATGTTATTTAAGATTATTAAGTTGTTAAAAAAGGAAAATTTAATGAAACATTTAATTTATATAAATTAATATAGAAGAAAAAAATATATTGTGTTTATGAAATATAGAATAAATAATACCCCCATTGATGACTAAAAAATAAAAATTCCCAAATTTTAATCAGATTAAAAATTAATCCCATACCTTATGTCAAACTTTCATTGTATGTAATTTTGGAATCCTGTATAATAAATTTTAATTTATTATAATTCTATAATTAAAAAAATATAATTAATTATTATATCATATATGATACTCTTATCACATTTCAATATCCATGTATCAAATATTGTATTTTTCATTTTTCATTTTTGTGGGCAAAATTTTTCTTTTTCCGTGTAATTTTCGTTTTGTGGTTTTTTTCATTGTAATTTAATCATGGGTGCATCAAATTATTAATTTTTATAATGTCACATATATCAAATTAATTTATTAGTTAAATTTTTAAAATAAATATTTATATTTGGACTTGGAAGATGTATCGCATAACTTCGTGGTGATGGTAGGTCATACATACACACGAGAGATGTTATCATTTACTTAATTGGTAAAAATGAATATAATTGGATGTTATATTAATTTACAGATTAAATAATATATCCAAATTATTATATTGATGACTTATTTCAATCATTATGAAAATCTTTGTGAGTCGATGATGGAAAAAAGTTACATCGATTGGTGAGGCCATATTTCATTGCACACATGAGTAACTGTATTATTTTACATTTAAAGAATAAGCTATAGAAAATTTTTATTTACTAAATGAAATTAAATATTATTTTATGTAATATAATTATTATATTATAATTGTTTTTATCTGTCAAAATTTAATGTTTTAAAAGAAAATTTAAAAAAAATGACCATGGTGAAGATTATAAACTTCGCTTAGAAAAACATCTATTGGAACCCCTAAAAAAGACCCTATAGATTGAATTTTAAGATTAAAAGAACATATAGATTTTTAATAAGTATTATTTTCTTATATTTTAGATGATTTTGGTAAAGATAAATTTCTAATGAGTAGTGATGATGTGATGGGAGGAGGTTCCCTATTATAAATGAGATGAGTGGCAGACTTGCAATGTTTCATTATTTAAAGATATTTTCAAGTTACATTCTCAAAAAATGGATCCAAATGAATCATATAATAAATTGATAAGTATAAGGTATAAAACCAAAAAATATGTTTGGTTTCAATGTTTTGTATGTAAATATTACCATGATCATTTTAAGTTAACCCCCGATAAACCCTTTTTATCCTTAAATGTGGTAATAACATTTTTTCAATTTATAGTATTCAATATATTAAGAAATTAAGGTTAAATTATCACCAATTATTAATTATTATAATTATAAATATGGATTAAATTTTATCCAATTCCATTCCTAAATGTTGTAGAATATCGTTAAAAAAAATAAATCATTAAAACTTATCCAAAAATGATTTTGTTTGGAAATTCACTTTAGAAGTATGAGATGATATTATATAAACTATATGACTAGAAATAATAAATATAATAATTTAATTTCAGAAATTTATTTATTTAATATACATATTTCAATCAAATAAATCATTATTTAATATTATTTTTATTAATTAATATAGAGAGGCGATCTGCATTTAAGAACAACTTTCTAAAAAATATTATTTTTTAGAATCAAATGATATTTTCATTATTTCAATAAAATATATAATAAATATTTTATAAATGTTATATATTAAAACAAATTTTTATAAATAAAATGTAGAATAGTTAATTACTACAATATAAATTATTCTTAATATTTTTTTCTGAAGGAAATTTTCAAAAAATCATCACGTAATATTTTGACATATTATGTAAAAAATAAATAACCATCTAATGAAAATATAATTTAATTAACATAAAATATATAAATCTTCATTTATTATAGTTTTTTTAAATTAAAATTTCACTTTCTAAAATTGACTCTTGAGTGTTTCATACTTCCCTCCAAGAAGCTGATTATCTCTACATCTAGAAGTCAGAACCAGGAAGTTGCGACACTCTATTTTTGGCGGAAACTTGCATAGAAGGACCAAAACATCATTTCCATCATTCCGACAAGTCTAGAGCTGATCTTCCAACACAACAGAGCATTCTAATCTCATCCCTACTATCTGTATCACTATTGTGTTTAATTATTTTACATCTGTAAGCAGTGTGTCTGTGTTACACACACTAACTCTTTTTCTTGAACTAAGGGATACTGAAAATCCCCATAACATATTCTATTTACATTTCTTTCCCACGTATAACTATGGAAGAAGACTATTGTGGCTTGTTAGTTTATTTTTCCCACATATGACTATGTTAGAGGTTGAAAAACCTAGAGAGTTTGTGAAAACTTTTGTAAAGCCCGATACATGTTTTTTATCCCTTCTTAATATAATTGCTTGGTGGCAGGTGATCACTAAGTGGAGAGGACTAAGTCTTGACTCAATACTAAACCTCTTGTTTAAATTGTTGTATTCATCTCTCAATTACTCTATTTTATATTTTTCCACTGTGCTTATATTTTCAAAGACATAAATATGTTTTTTACATTGACTCTGATAGTTAGTTCTGGTTACTGTGTATATCGGATTCGTTTAGTAAACATGTTTCAAAAGTGAAATTAGTTCTCATAATGATTCTATTTAGGAGTAATCAACCTTTGAGAAACCTATTGAACAATAAGTAACTTATATCTCTACTACCTTAATTGAATGGGCCGTTTTAATTTCGGGGATTTTAATCCTAAAAGTTTTAGCAGAAATTTTAATTGGAACTCAAGTCACCCCACTCTTGAGTATCAACTCTGACCAACATTTGGTATCAAAGGAAACATTCTTATTCATAAAAAGTTTTCAAACCTTCTATTTTTCAATCTGTGATTTTAGTTTTATCTTAAAGATCTTAAATTTCTTTTAGTTACAAATTTTATCTCATTAATATATTTTTCTAAAATCTAGTTATGGATAATAGACTAGAAGGTATTGCTACTAAAAGGCCACCTTTCATTAATGGTTTAAATTATGCGCAATGGAAAATTGAAATGAAAATTCATTTGGAAAGTATTAGTTTTGATATTTTGTCTACTATAGAATCAAAATATGTGATCCCCAAAACTCCTAGATATACCTGGGATGATGCTAAAAATTCTGACTATAACAATATCTATAAAGCTATGAATGCCCTCTTCTGCTCTTTAGGAGATGAGGAATATAACCGAATTTTTTCATGTAAAACAGCTCATGAAATTTGGGAAACCTTGGATGTTTCTCATAAAGGAACAACCAATGTCATGGAAATGAGATTAAATACTTATACTACTAAATATGATAATCTTATGATGAGACCTGATGAACCCATTTTTGACTTGTACCTTAGGTTTAATGAGATTTTCAACACCATGAGTTCACTAGGAAAAGCTATTCCAGAGAAGGAGCAGATCATGATAATATTGAGTTGTTTGCTTGATAGATAGAGAGGCACATCTGTGTCTATCTGAGAGTCTGTGACATCAGCAAGCTACCTGTTAAATAATTTATTATTAAACTAATTATGTATCAAGAAGAACTGAAGGTGAAAAAATAAGAAGATGATTAACCCAAGAGTAAATCCATAACATTCAAGTATACTCCTTCAAAGGGAAAATACAAGGAGAAAATACTTGTACCTACTGAATGTTCAACCAGTGAAGATTCTAATTCCGAATGTGATGAAGAAATGGATCAAATAGCCAGAAGATTTAAGAAGTTCTATAGGAAGAAGAAGTTTTTCAGAAAACCGAACTATAGGGTAATTATGATCCACAAAGTAAGTGGAAGAAGGATTGGAAGAAGTCTGATAAGGAAGATAATATAGTCTACTATGAATGCAAGAGGAAAGGAAACATCAAGGCTAACTGTCCGAAGTTAAAATTTAAAAAGAAATATGACTACAAGGGAAAAATGTTATAAAAACTCTATGAAAGGAACCTGGAGTGATTTGGAAGACGGTACGAGTGAATCTTATTCTTCAGACTCAGAACAAAACAAACATTCCAATCTATGTTTTATAATAGAGACATACGAGTCAATAATTAATTCCCCTATGCACAATACTTATTATTCTGGGAATTAAAGTGACTCTAATAATAATGAAGATATGACTAAGGAAGAATTATTTGAATATTGAGAAATTCATGAGGACACTTTTAATGAACTCAAGGACAAATATAATTCATTAAAAAGACAGCAAGCTTTAAATGCGAATTACAAGTCAAATCTGGACATAGAAAAATAGAACATTGCTACACTGCTAAAGGAAAATAAAGAGTTAAAATTATCTAATGAACAATTAAGAAAGGTTATTGAGAAGTTCACTGCTGGTAGGGATAACTTGACACAGTTTCTAGGAAAACATATTGCTCCTAAATATACAACTGGTCTAGGATATAAGCCTCGGTAGAGACAAATTAACAAAACCAAATTTGTTCCATGATCTGGACAGTTCACTGCAAGTTCTGGACCATCTTTTGAGAAACAATTTCCTAAAGGACATAACAATGTATTTATGTCTCAAAATATGTTTTTTGATTTTAGAAAACCTATAAGGCAAATATGGGTTCCCAAAGTTTTATTGGCTAGCCTTTCTGGACCCATGTAGATATGGTTACCAATATTACCCCATGTTTAATCTGTTTTGCAGGGAAGTTGTTTAAAGAGTTATTGTAATACTCTATGGTACATGGATAGTGGATGTTCATGAAATATGACATGATACTATTCAAACTTCAAGAGTATAATTAAATTTGATGGTGGGCATGTCACCTTTGGTTACAATTCAAAAGTAAAAATCATCAGCTTGGGCCTAATTGGTAACCCTAATACAATATTAATTTATAATGTACATTTTGTTGATGTATTCAAGTATAATTTACATATCATATCTCAGTTATGTGATGATGTCATTAATGTTAAATTTGAAAACGATTCATGAAATGTTTTTAATTAAAAAAAATTATTTAGTTTTCACTGCATGTAGAAATGAGAATGTATATGTTATTGATTTAAATTCCTTAGCCAAATAAAATGTTTCATGCTTCAATTATTTTCATAAAGAGTCTTGTTTGTGGCACAGAAGGTTAGGATATTTTAATGTTCACTCACATAGGAAGCTATCTAAGAAATGTTTAGTTAGAGACTTACCTAAATTAGAATTCCCAATTGATAAAGTTTGTAATCCCTGTCAAAAGGTAAAACAACACAATGTTTCTTTCAAACCAAAGAAAGAATTATCAAACTTCTCTCAACCATTTGAGTTGGTTCACATTGATTTGTTTGGACCATCAAGGGTTTCAAGTCTAAATGGGAAGCACTATGTTTATGTTCTTGTGGATAAATTCTCTAGGTATACTTGGGTATAATTTCTAGCTCACAAAAGTGAAGAATATTCTTACTTTATTAAATATTCGAAGTCTATAGAAAACCATAGTGGACTTAAGATTAAGACCCTGAAAAGTGATCATGTCCGTGAGTTTGAGAATAATGATTTTGAATCTTACTGCTCACATAATGTCTATAGTTACAATTTATCAGCCCCTAGACACCTCAACAAAATTGAGTTCTCTAAAGAAGAAATATGACCCTTCAAAAATTTCAAGGACTATGCTCAATGAGTATGACTTACCTATTTATTTTTGGGACGATGCTGTAAATACAGCTTGTTATGTTATTAGTAGAGTTTTAATTAGACCTGTTCTAAAAAGGAACCCCTTATGAACATTGGAATAATAGGAAGCCTAAGGTTAATTACTTTAGAGTTTTTGGAGGCAAAGTCGTTATTCTTAATACTAAAGATAATCTTGACAAATTTTCTTCCAAAAGTGATGAAGGAATTTTCCTGGGTTATTCTATCTCAAGTAAAGCCTATAGAGTGTTCAATAAGAAAGCCAAATGTGTGGAATAATCAGTTCATGTCAAATTCGATGAGACTGATCCACATGAGCCTAAAACCCTCTCTTGAAAATCATGAGGAAGATCTGTCAAATATGAACCTTAATGATAAGGATAGTGAATCCCCGGTAAAAGTATCCAGTTCTAGAAATTTTCCAGAATCTACTCCTACTGAATCTGAACCAGGAGACAACAATGAAGAATCCAGTTCAATCCTTCCTTGAGGTATTAGAAATCACAAGAATAATCCTCTAGATGCTGTTGTTTTCAATTTAAATAGATGAACACAAACTAGAGCTTCTCTAAGAAACTATGTTGAACATCAAGCTTTTAATTCACTGCATGAACCCAAAAAATATTGGTGATGCTATCAATGATGAATTTTGGGTAATGTTTATGCAAGAAGAACCAAATCAGTCTGAAAGAAACAATGTTTGGGAATTAGTTGAAAGACCTAAGGACACTTTGACTATAGGCACTAAATGGGTGTTTAGGAACAATGTCGATGAGTCTGGGAATATAGTTAGAAATAAATCTAGGATAGTTGCACAAGGATATAGTCAAGATGAAGGAATAGCCTATGAGGATACCTTTGCACCTGTAGCTAGACAAGAAGCTATTAGGATACTACTTGCTTATGCAGCTCATATGAATTTCAAACATTATAAAATGGTTGTTAAAAGTTCTTTTCTAAATGGATATATAGTTGATGAAGTAGTTTTTGAACAACCTCCTTGTTTTACAAATCCCCATTTTTTTCAATCATGTTTTTAACTATCTAAAGATTTATATGGCTTAAAACAAGCTCTAAGAGCATGGTATGATAGGCACATCTCTTTTCTTATTTCAAAAAGTTTTACCTAAGGGATATTTGATCCTAATATTTTCATTAAATGGATTTCTAAAACTGTTTTGATAGTACAAATTTATTTTGATGATATTATTTTTGGATCTTCTAAAAATTAATTATGTATTAATTTTTCAAAAATGATGCAAAATGATTTTGAAATGAGTTTAATGGGAGAAATCAAATTTTTTCTTGGACTTCAGATCATTAAAATTAATAATGGAATTATTTTGAATCAAATTAAATATATTAAGGATGTTTTAAATCATTTTTCTTTGTATGGAAGTAAAGGTAGTGACACACCTATGAGTACCACTTGTAAGTTGGATACTGATGAAGCTGGAGAACCAGTGGATCAAACCAACTACAGAGTTATGATAGGGAGTCTACTCTATCTTAAATCTACCAGACCTGACATCATGTTTAGTGTATTCATGTGTTCTCTATTTCAAGCCCATCCAAAAGAGTCTCACTTAACTGCTGTAAAAAGGTTTTTCAAATATCTCAAACATACTTTCAACTTAGGAGTATTTTATCCAAAAGGAAAATCATTTGATTTATTGATTTATTCTGATGCAGATTTTTCTGGTTGCAAGTTAGATAGAAAAAGAACCTCTAGAACATGTCACATTTTAGGCAAGTCACTAGTATCTTGGTGTAGTAAGAAGAAGAACTCTGTTGCATTATCTACTGCCAAAGATTAGTACATAGCTGCTGGTAGTTGTTGTGCTCAAATTCTGTGGACGAAAAACACTTTACTGGACTATGGATATCAGTTCAAACATGTCTCTATAAATTGGGACAATAAAAGTGCTATTAACATTTCCAAAAATCCAGTCTCTCATTCTAGGAAAAAACATATTGATGCGAGACATCACTTTTGGAGGGATCATTATCAAAAAGGTGACTGAATTCATTGGCAGTAAACATCAATTGGATGATATATTAAAAAAGCCTTTGAATTCAGAGAGGTTAAATTACATAAAACATGAGTTAGGTATGATTAACATTAGCAAAGGAGACCTCACTATTAGACCTCACAGTTAGACCTCACTGTTAGACCTCATAGTTAGACCTCACAGTTGGACCTCACTGTTATACCTCACCATTTCACCTCACTAGTGTACCTCACTGGTACATCTCACTGTTGGATACCTCTCTGTTTGTCTTTATTTTTTAGGGAATTCGAAGCATTTTTATTCATATTTGTTATTTCTATTTTATTTGGTTTTAATCCCTAAATGATAAAACCAAAGGCGACGAACATATCTCAATCTACCTTCTTCTCTCAATCTCGAACCTTGATCTCGAAACTCTTAAACCCTAACCCTTCGTTTGAGACGTCAAACCTCTATCAATATCTATGGCTAGAACCAAGGGACCCCTGACTGTCAATGAGGATACTCCAAGGACAAAGAGAACTCACGCCGAATATAGTGGGACCAGTAATACCCTGACGGGACCTGTCTACCTGCATCTGACCAAGAGAGAAATTTTTACTGAGAAGGAGTTAAGTGAAGAATGGCTATTGTTGAGCAAGTCATTAGTGCTGAAAGCACTAGATTCCCAAGGATGGACCAAATGTTTTTCCAACAACAATGGACCATACTACCTAAGTTTGTGAAATAATTCTATGAATATTTGAATTTTGAAGAGGAAGATGATGTGCATAAGCTAAATGCCTTTTTCCCCCTAGTGTCCATACAATCCTTGGTGCTATTTTTTTCTAGGAAAATTTAGTAACGTTCCAAAAACACTATCCCAAAAAAATTATACATTCATGAAATCAATAAAATGTTTGACCTACAAAAAATTCCAATATACAAATTTAATGAAAATTAATCTCCTCTTACTACCTGATTTTGTATGATTTTTGGAAAATGGTTTATTGAAAACCATGTCAATATTTTCTACTTCAGTGTATAATTGATCACCCATTACTAGAGTTGGTGTTGTACCTTGTTCTATAGTCCCATTGAATATTTTCATCTAGGATTTATATTTATGTCATCTACGTAATCATTTACAATTTTCAAAAAACATAGTCTTCGATGAATGTCTCAACAAAAATAAGTATTTGTGTTTTCACAAATGGGATACCACAACATTCCTTTAATGTTATATCCAATAAATTTCAATAAGCAGTGATATTATTTATCATTCCATATAGCATGGCCCTAAATATGAATTCTTTACTTCCTTGAGAATCACAAATTGTAACACATGTTTCCCACATCAATTTTATATCATCTATAAATGGATCCCAATAGAGATGAATAACAATATCAGGTTACATTGGTCCAGATATAAGTAGATACATCATATTGTATTTGTACTTCACGTCTTTCCGTTATGGAAAGGTACAATTTATAATCATGATAGGCCATGTACTATGAGTACTACTTTGTACCCCAAAGGATTTATTCTATTGGTAGATAATGAAAAACACAAGTTTTTTGGTTCATTTCAAAATTTATGAAACGTGAAATTAGTTTTCTTCCATTGAGGAGAATCTATTAGATTACGTAGGTTCCCATATTTAATTCTTGTATTTTCATGACATGTTAATTGTCTCATGGTTTCCAGAAATCTATATAGTCTTCTAAACTATTGAAAAATAATGATGTGCCATATATATTTTTAAGGTATTGATTCATTTTTATTGTATCGATATGTGCCACACATAGTTCACTTAAAGAGTTATTCATAGTCCTTACAAAATAATATGCAATAATTTAGACAAGAATGAATTTTTTTGGGATCATTCCCATTGAAAGTAACTTTATTCTACTGTCATATGTTTTCATGGTATTTCATTTTCTTTTAGTATAATATCATTCAAAAAATTGCGTAGTTCTGTAAAGTTGGTGTCACTTCACCCGCTTCCAGCATTCAAATTTTATAACATCAAAGACAGAAGATATTGTGGTGTATTTAGTACAACTAGTATACAATTAGTTAATAGAATATTTATTTAACACCTCAAACATATTTTTACAATCATGATGGTCAATGTCAATTTCCATTATAATTTCTTCCATGTGATCTCTGTCATAATTTTAAAAGGTATTCATATGAAATGATTCATAAGCTATAATATCATCCCAATCGGTGTCCAGATTCAATTTTTCCCCATGATTAGTCCAATATTTATATCTTTTATCTATTCCATGAGATATAAAATTTTCATCCAACTTTTCCAAACTAATATTTCTTAAATAACAACAATGTAATCCTTTAAAGAGGATTTATGATGGGTAATCTCTGTTCTCTCCTAAAAACTTGATGAACTCATTAAATTAATCATCATACTAATTTGCTAAACAATTAACATGAATCGATTTTCAATTCATATCCATCCTATTGGGAACATAAACTATTTTTTTGTACAATATATAAGTAAATACACCTAATATATTCATTAAAAATGGAAAATGTTATAGGCAATTATAATATGGGAAACTCGACATTTGATTATTTCAAAGAATTAAAGTATGTCAATGAAAATGGGTAATTGGATTTAAGAGAAGAATTACTCCACTATTGTAGGTGTTATCCTTTGAATTCAATCAAGGGTTAAAGTTATTCTCAACTTGTCTGTATATATTTTTTCATGATGCATACACAACATTTATATTTATAGGTATTACACAAAACATATTTCTTATTTATTCACATTGAATACACATGTGATATATAGTTTTATTTATCACCTATAATGGAATGGGTAAATGAGAAAATGAAACTACTTTTAAATTATACATGAATCACTCCACCACCCTTTCCGAACAACAACTATATTTATAATACCTCAACATAAGCTACAATTAATGATTATAATTTTCATCCAATACACTTTTCAGTGGTCCTCATCAAAAATAAGATTTTCTAAATTATTCAATAAAAAACAAATACTTCCAAATAAGATATTATTTCATTTATGTAATTAACAATTACTTATATTTATTTTACATTTAGAGACTTAAACTAAAAATTCCTAATATTAATTTACCACTTTAATAAAATACAAAATAAAATCATTATACTTATTTATTAAATATATTAATATAAAAACAACATAATTTTAATTCTCAGACATTGATTATTAATTGTTTGATGGTTCAATTTAAACACAAAAATGAAGGATAATATAAAATGATATCGTGTATTACTATGAAAATCATAACTATTTTTTATTTGAAATTTATAATGAAAGGATTTTTACATAAGGTTTAATAAAGGTAACATTAAAATTAAATCCTTTCTTAATAAACCACCATATGTTTTAAGAAAATTACATAAACAATCATGTTATAGATTTCATGTTGGGGAAACATACATAAAAACATCAATGGAATGAAATTGGAAAAAAAATTGAATCAAAATGGAGCTGTTATTATTATACCTTTATTATTAAGTAGGGGATGAAATACATAATAGGTACCAATGTCCATGATCCCTAAATAGAAATAGATAAGGAATAATAGGAACTATTATTAACCTATGATCAATATAAATTAAGAAATAAGAATTATGATTTTAGAGAAAGATGAGGTACAGATGTAGACATAAAAATACTCTAAAAAAACCGAAAAACAAATAACTCATGACATTATCAAACAAGAAATTAAAAATGAAAAAAATACACAAATAAAATCACAAGGAAAACATCTCTAGGTTGATGAAAATGAATTTTTGGAAACCCTAAATGAAACAAATCACCATATGTTTGATGATGTTTGAGAAACTAGAGATAGTCTAGTGGTGCGATTCAAGTTTTGATTAACATTTGAGGAGCACTAAATTTATATGGCTTTAGAAAAATCTTCTAATAACTTTATGGGTTCACAAATGGTTAGTGAGTTTTTAAAAGATCGGGACACATGTGTAAGTGCTTATAAGTAATCACTAATAATGAGTTCTTTTATCATCTCTTATGTGATAAGTTCTACTAAAAGGATTATTTATCATATATTTTAGCATAGATAAATGTAGTTCATTAACAATGTAAAAAAGAACTGGAAAATCCATATTTATCAGCACTAAAGTTTTACGGTTTGAAAAAATTTATTTGTCAGTGTTTTTTGTGTTGATAAATTCTAATGTTTGTCACTGTGAAAGAATCACTGATAAAGACTAACCATTATCAGAATGTATTTCTTAATAATTAATGAGGGATTTATTATTATAATTAAAAATTAAAAATTGTAAATATATATATTTAACAAATATATATAAATATAAATATAGTAAATATATTCCTTTTTAAATAAATTTTTTATAAATATTTAATTTTTTAATTATAAATATAAAAATATCTCCAAAAAATAATATTTATATCTAATCTTAAGTGAATGAATATTCATATATGTTAAAAATAAGTGAAATTAAAGAATAATAAAAAATAAAGACACTTAAAAAATATTGAAAAAATCGATATGTTTTGTGTGTGTGAATTGAATATACAAATACATTAATTATGTATATGTGAATTCTATATAACTCACATTTGATCTATGTTAAATTCAAAAAATCAATAGACAAAATCTATTATATTTCCATTACACTATGATTCATTGGTAGATATTTGTTCCGATTATAGGCGATTGTGACATTCATAAGGGACATGTAGACATTGGACTAGACAACACTAGACTGATCACTATTCATAGTATGGTCTAAGTTGAGGTTGTTGTTCGTAACAACACCTTAGGGGTGAATTGAAATGGCACAAATGCAGATTGTGAGTTAGGTTTTTTTTTAGATCTCAAAACCCGGTTGCAGAGATGCTAATTTTTTATGAGGTAGTAAAGTGGGTGTCTAAACAATCCAAGGACACACCTATGGATCTAAAAGTGTCTAATATTCTTATAAGGATGAAACATAGTCTATGAGTGGGGAGTCCTACTAGTAATATGGTTATTTATGGTGTTGTTGGGTCTTCAGTTGATAAAAGTGGTCGATGTGTTGATCTTAATGCAGGGGTGGTTAGTTCGGACTCTTGATCTCCTAGTTCTCAAGGAGGGGATGTCCAACCTGATTGCAATCATAACTCAGTTGTGGAAACACAAAATGAGGATGAGGAATTCCCCATAACCTTTATAGTTTCTTCTTATGAAAAGGATGTATGATCAGGGAATGGTGCCACTATGGGGTTTAGACAGAGTGTTATAATGAACCAATCATGTTAAGTCCTATAAAAGAGGAAGTTGAGATTGAGCTGGGTAATAATTTTGATGGATTGGCTATTTATTATCCGGTGGAGGAGATTGTAAATGATATCATCGGGTTCTATTTGGATGTGTATATGAACCATGGGATCGAGTCCTGTGATGAGTATTCCAAACATTTATCTATCAATTCTGATATAAGCATGATTGGAAAAGAATGGCATATTGGCATCTAAAATTAATGAAAAGACTACTCTTATTTGCAGCTTCCTATAGAGACTAGATCATTGAAGAAGTTGAAATCTAATCTGGTATACAATGAAACCATCAAGGTCATCTACCAACTATTGGATTCTAGGGAAATTCTTGAGAAATCATAGGAATTTCTCATGAACTCGGGAGAAGATATTCAGGATTCTATTTTTACAATTAAAGTCACTGATGAAGATGCCAAAAAGATGAAGAGAAGGATATTGAAGGTGTCTCAGAATGAGGAATAATTATCATGGATTAAAAAGAATGATATGAAAACGATAAGGGGTTTCAACAATGGGAAGATCAGTGTTGAAGAGTATATTCAGTCATGGAACATTTATGACATGTGACTCAAACAAGTGACAAGTGAAATAGAAATACATTTCTTTATGTCTTGACTTCCTTTCTACTAATTCAAACCACATGTATAACAAATATAGTTTCATTATTAATCTATTAAATAACAATTATAATTCATATATCACACCACATATTAATTTTTAGGAACATTTATGACACTATTATCAATACATTAAAGTTAATGTAACTTTCTTGGTAATAACGTCTTGGTTTTTCTAATATATTTTGGTTCGTTATATTTTCTGTCCTCTTAATTTGATCATAGATAAAAAATATATAGAATTATAAAAATAATATAATTATAATATGTATATATATTAATTATATATATAATTAAAGTAATAAATATACTTTAGTTATAGAAAATGAAATACATTATTCATAGAGACGGTAGGTCGTACATAAAAATGAACATTATTTCTATTTTAATGTTGTATTGAAAGAAAGAAAAGTAAGTGATATATATAATAATTCCAGAATCATTTTTTTTGTAATTTATATAAAATATATTTATTAAAAACATCCTTAATACCTTCTAGGTAATGTCTGAACGATACATATTTCTTCATGAGGTGGTACTCCTCTGTACACACGAATGACGACATTGTATTCCAAAAAAATGGAAAATATCCATGTGTGTGTGATATAATAACTAAAAAAATCAAAATAACCTCATAAATATCATATAAAACATATATATCTATAGTATATATATCAATATTATCACACTAAATATGTTGTAATGGATAAATAGACAACATAAGTTAGCAAGGTTGTAGTCTGTCGTACACACGAATAACGATTTTGTAACCCATTTCATTGATGTGTTCATGTTCATAGGAAATTAAGATAACATAGAAACATATCATTATATTTAAAATAATTAGGTTATTATATAATAATTTTTAAAAAACTATTTAATCTTTTAAAAATGGACTAATACAAAAAAGGATATTGATGAACATTACTTCTTATATGGGTATCCTCTTTGCCTTTGCACTAAAATAATTCCTATAGTGGATTCTGGACAAAAATATGTATCATAGGATAATACAAGTAAATTTTTGAAGTGATTTTGGTTTTACTTTTTGAAACCAAATAATATTTATGTTTTCAGGAAGATACAATAAGTGGTGGAATTTTTAAAGTTGGGGAGAGGACACACTTTGTATTTATGAAACTAATTGTGTGATCCAAAGATTTTCAAATGTAAAATGTTTTAAAATGTACCATTATTGATATCTAGAGGTCTAATGATGGACTATTTTCAAGAAAATTGTTTTTATACAAGATTATAGGTTAATTTTAGCCTTACCTTCTTAGTTTGACCCCAAGTAAACCCATTTTTACAATAACTGTAATAATTAATTTATTCTACATTAATTATTTTGTTGGTCATAACATAATATGACATTATTAAATATTATAAATTATGATTATTCCACATACCAAATCCATTTTTCCAAAATTCCATCCATATAAGTGGAAAAATAAATTTAATATTAATCCCCTAGACATGATGGAAAGCATATTTTTTAAAACGAAAATGATAAAAAGTATAAAAAGTTCTTATATTAAATTTTAATATAAAAATAATTCAAATTACCTAAACTTGATTAATTTATATATAATTGAACTAATTTGACATTAAAATATATTGAAAATAAAATTTATCTTTGTAAATAATTTAGGCCAAAATACAATATTCAATTAAAATCTAGTGTTTTTACTATTCATTAAAAATGAATCTTTAAATAAAATTCTCAAAATACTACCCTTAAGTATTTTCTAAATTTTGATTTCAAAAATCATGTAAATTTTATCCAATTATTATTCTATGGGTTTGAGAAGTTAATTTTATTCACATTCAAAATAGGAAAAAATAATACTTTTTTGAGAAAATAGAATTTTCGAAATATATAAAGACTATATAGAAAATTTAAGTAATTTTTATCAATATATATTCAATATATAAAACCATTAAACATAATATTCAAATAGTAGTAATTACTATTCCTCTGACTATGTTCAGTGTCAAGGTTATAAAAGTAGCTTTAAAATAACTAATTTATATGCTGGTTTTTTTAAAATCACAGTGTTGAATGTAATATAAGATAATCCAGAGTTTCATGTAGATAATGCTTAACCTAGTGTTCTGTGTAGTGAATTATTTACTTGGTGTTTCATCTAATGCATGATATTAATGAAATTTAACTTATTTGGAAAAAAAATTCAAACAAAACATAACGTGTTTCATATATAGTGGCCCCAACATGGGTAAAATCCTCTACATACATGATTTTAATGGAATTATCCTATGTTTCATTCAATTTGATTAGAAACCCTAGGTCAAGAAAGTTGTAGATGATGGATCACGTGGTTTCCATCATGAATAATTAAAGATATCCCACGAGATTCAAATGTTGGGAAACTTTTGGCCCACCATTGATCATGACTACATTAGGTTATAAGAGATATTTCATGTGTGTTAGATGCACACCAACTTTGTTCAATTATCATTGAATCCTCTTCACACTACAATTTATTCTAGGACCTTTGTAGTGTGGGGGATCAACTCTTTGAGACTATACCCTCCCGTGAAAACTCTATAGTTTAGTTTGATTCTAACAACAATATAGTTATTTTCAAAATGGGAATATGTGGATCCATTGGTGGCTGTAAAAACCTAGTCTATGGTTAAATTTTTGAGCACCCACATAATCCATTGGTTTGGTATTATATATAATATTATCAAAAAAAAGACTCAAAATTTTAATCAATCGTGCAAAAGAAATTGTACACCAAGTAAAACATTTAGTATAACCGTACTTCTCACTCCCATGCAAAGGAAAATGGGAAGATTGAATAATTAAACAAGACCATATTTGTCACCTTACAAAAAATGGTTGGCCACGAACAAAAATTGTTTTCCCAAAAATCTCAAAAACATCATTTGTCCCTATCTAATGAAATTTCAAAATTCCACAAAGGATAACCTTGTGTTCCTTAGTGTATGGAACATAGATCATATAATCCCTATAGGTTTTGTTTACTTCACTATAAGTGGTTGTTTACAATAAGAAAATAGCAGAAATAATGAAAGAAATCCATTTATCATAATAAGAATCCTTTATGGAATATAGGTTTCAGGACGTGCATAACATTGAGAGGCACTCGAATAGGATAGTGAGAGAATTCGAGATGATGTTTCACCTAAATTCTTCATACAGGTTAAAATTTTACAAGCTCTCATAAAGAAGATGATACCTAGAAAAAATATGCTTATTTTGGAACCCTATTGTGACATACCTTACTTTTTCTATAAGGTATATTCTTAATGGATCACACTCTATAATCACCATGGATGTAGAGAATATCACCCCCCCCCCCCCCCCACAAATGAAAATTTTCTAAAGTATTACATCACATGAAATGTTGGTATAGGCTCTATGATCTAAAACTAAAAGTCATAGAATAAGATATATAACCACAAACTGCTACTATCAGGGTCTGAGATCTATGACGTTTATCTGAAAATTTTTATTTGGTTCAAACTTGGTGACCTTAAAATATGATTCTTGGTGAATTCTAAGTGACCATAAACTATATCAACCAATGTCTGAACTCAACAACCATAAAATAATAGCTCCCTTTTGGTCAAAATTATATGTATTTATAATGGGAGTCATGGATAATGTTATTAGACCTAAAACTACATCAACTAGGGTTTGAGATCTATGACCTTAAACTATAAGCTTCCCTTTGGTCCATATTCTATGACCATAAAATATGAGTCTTGATCGAAGATATGTAACCATAAATTGCACCAACCATAGTCTTAGCTCTATGACCTCAAACTAATAGCTTCCCTTTGGTCTAAACACTTTGAAATTAAAATAACAGTTATGGTCAATGAAATATGACATTTAACTATAAAAACTAAGTTCTGTTCTCTACTACCTTAAACATATAGTAGACTCTTTGGTTAAAACTCTACACCCTTGAACAAAAAGTCTTGATCGTATCTATGTAACCATAAACTATAGAATCCAGTGTCTAATCTCTGTGAAATTAATCTAACAAGATCCTATTTGGTCCATGGATTATGATTTTAATATATTTTCAACCCCTTTGGTCTAAGAACAATGACCAAAATCGATTATTATCCATGGTCTAGGTTTTTTTACTTTAAACTACAAAGGCTAGAATCCTCATTTCATGATGTTAAACTATAGAATTACCCCATGAAATAAACATGGTACACCTCATTTAAATTTTGGGATGCCTCAATTCCCCTGTCATAGAAGAAATTACCACACATATGTTATTTTCCTTATACCCTATCATGTTTAATAACTACATGTGGATTTATTTTGATTTTTTTGGATATGAAGTGATTCTTATACCCCTATCATTAGTCACATCCACCAATTCTTCATTAATAGTTCTCTAGTATAGGGTATTATGATCCACAACCATTATCCTCTTGGACCCACAAAGGGTCCTATCATGAAGAACATAAACTATTATTAAATTGTTTTAGGTTATTTGGGTGTCTCATGACCTTTCATCGCCCTCATTTCACATCAGGTTTTAACTATTTCATTTCCTGGAAACAATATAAAAAACAAATGGTGCCCCAATATAATAATCATGGATTTAAATTTATTAAAAAATTCCATTGGTTCAAACCATATGGCCTTACACTTCTTGAAACATGTTCCAGGAATTCTTTGAGTGGTGTAGAGACTTTTTATCCCATCCTCATCTAGTTTTGGACTCTTATGCACCACCCAAATATCATCAAAGAACATTCTCCTGATTTAAGATTTATGACCTTAAACTATGTTTTTCCACCCCCATATTTCACACTTTTCACACCATCCTCATGGTTTTAGATAACCAAATCCCCCACCACGCTCCAAAACTATAAGTTTCTTTATTCCAATTTTTAATAGATACGTAGTGACACCTAGACATCCAATATTTAGGCCATCCTATTATTTTCTCAAAAAATCACCAATTACGTATGAACCTATCACCCCCAAATGTACCTGTACTCCATCTTCACGTGTTATCCTACAATCTTGTTCCTTGACCCATTATTGGGCCAAGATACCCTCATTAACTGACTTGAAGTATAATAGAACATGAAAAAGAATGTGAAATCTTATCCAATTTCATCATCATAAGATATTAAATAGCATCCAAACCCCATATAAATTTTTGATTCTTCATATAAAAAATATAATATAATTCAATACCATCACTCGAGAGAATAAACCCTGCCAATTTTGGTCTTCATCCATGCCATGTTTCATAACTATGTACAAATTGATTCCCCGTATTATTGGATTCATAGTGAATCCTAGGTCTCATATATTTGTATACATCCTATAATGAATATGGGATGAAAAAAATAAACTTTCTCCACACATGATGATAAATTTCCACATTACCTCATATAAAACTAGGATTTTTTATATTACAAGTATTAAGGTATTTCATTAGATCATGATGTTAAACTATAGAATAACCCTATAAAACAGACATATGATGCTTCATATGACCAATATAAGAATATTTTATATGCTCACCAGATAGGGTGTCACCCCTTTAGTTTTGATCACCCACCACACTGCATGTGATAATAACCTCTAGTATGATTACAATTATCATAGGATACATAGTGATATTCAGATATTATTTATAGGGACTATCCCTACTATAAACTTATTTAATGGACTTTCCCCTCTGATATAGAACTGATCCTCATATATCGTCATGGTCAAACAACACATTTGAGAACATGGTAAAATCACACCTACGAATGTAAATATTCCTTCTAGGAAATTCCCCACATCCGCTACCACACCTGACCCTTTATTATATTTAGATAAAAATTATCCTCCACATTTGAATGCTCTACCTAAAAACTTTGGCGATTGTCCATACTGGATCACCTATCGTCTTATGCTCAATCCTCAAAGTATCCTTTTTAACATATGTTGGATCCAATGTTTTAATCTTGGCGAAAAATTGATTCCTCAATTGGCAAACATGTACTTGACTGGAAATATTTTAGAACATTTTTTTACCATGGTCAAAAGATGTACCCCGACCATAGGTTATTCCACTTTCATTATCCATGTCATTATTGTCACAATCTACCCTCATGGGAATTTTCATCCACTCTTGCAACTCGTTGTGTTCTCCCATACAAACAATGACAATATATTAACATTTTCTGTTTCTCACATTGAGCGTAGACCAAGAGGGTTTAGTAATTGTGTGGGAATTTTCCTTGATAATGTCTGAGACACCTAATTTACCATTTGAGGTCTGAAATATATATCTATAAACTAGGAGTACAAGTCAAATAATCATGACCTTAAACTATGTGTAGGTTGTCTGAGAGACATTCTTGTGTGGTAGGGCCCCCATATATCATCATTTATATCAGTTTAAGACACCCCTATCCACCCACATACATTTGATACATGTGATCTATATTCCAAGAATCATGACCTTAAACTATGTGCAAATCAGCCCATATCATTTTTCTTGGTGCATGGCCTCCTGGGTATACCTTTTCCACTAGTTCTGGACCTCATTAATGGCATGAGAACATTTTTGTAGAGATACACATAGGTCCAAGAATTAAACTTATATTATCTGATTCCCCATGGACCAGGATCTATGACCATAATGTAGGATTCATGGTTTGAGCATTATTAGATAGAAATATTTACAATCTTATGGTTCTTGAATTATAACAGTACATTATTTGAAACTTCTTCGTCTGAAAAGTATGACCTAAAAATGGAAAATCAAATGGGAATGAATTTATATTAGATTGAACAACTATCGAGAAAAAATATGAAGAGTCATAATCCCAATTACATATCTCACCCGTGACATAGAGAAAACAGAGGGACATGGAGAAAGATGCACAAAGCAAACATGGACCAAGTAGGGACCCTGAAAAAATCATCGTTATGCTCACTAAAGACATGAGTTCATGAAAAAGGATAGGGCCATATATTAATCTCCCATTTCATCACAATACCATATAGGGAGTACCCCCATTCTGTTACCCAATTATGTGACTCACAATTTTGTCTGGTCAGGTGTCATCCACATTGGTTCACATGCCCTAGTCAAAGGATGCTAAACTGTGTTATGAACATCTCAAACATACAATATTGAACTATAAGATACATTATCCAAGATTTATAAAGTTAATATACGTATATATATTCCTCAATATATAGTGTAAATATGTGTGTCTATTTACTTTACCAGATGATGTCAAACTACATGGTTATCACCATTTTTTCATGATGTGGAAATGAAAAGAATGTCAGAACATCACAATAGAATGTCATGTACCACTTAAATTATGGTCACCTACCTCACCAATTATCATCCTCAACCATCGATTAGTATCTGAGATGATTATCCCCTTGTTAGATGAGTATATCCTATGTTAAAACTAGCATACCTACCCATCATGATCAAATCCATGGTGTTTTAATTCAGAGTGTGTTGAAATCCATTTAAACATTACATTATTTCATCAACTTTTTTGGAATATTCATTGACATGGATACCATAAATATTTCACCTCTCAATGGCCCTCCATAATGGTAATGTTTTATTACCACATTAGTTCACCTACCATTATAGGAAGACACATTTCATGACTTATAATGGCATTTTTTGTTTAGTCCCATGTTTTAAAAATGGTCAACCATCGACCTTCATTTTTCATTCACCATCCATAGAAAATTGATAAGGGATTAATTGTTTTGAAAATAGTCATTAGTTATCCCCTATCATCACACCACACCATGTTTGTTTCAGATCTTGGGTATCTTGATTCATGATCTTCTTCAACACACCTATTTTAGGGTATACCTCGACACCCATGGAATTACCCATTTTATTAAATGGGGAATGTTTTCAAAGAAAGTCAGTTAATCAGAGAACCCTAAACTATATCCAAAACATTCTCAATCAGAACACTCATAGTTGTCCAAAATAACATTTAGACTATGAGTGCTTACCCCTTGTCATTTACACTCACTTAAAAAAGTGATCTTCTATTGGTGTATTTTTTCCCTCACCATTCATGACTCATACAGGCATAGGGATTCATTGTTGGTTGTCTTATCAATGTTATTGGGATTTAGAAAAAAATAACATCAAAAAAACATAGGAAATTAAAAATAAACCATCCAATGTATAGGAAGGTCATACATATATTGTGTACTCACCATTATTATATGATATGATACATTTACCAAGGTATTATCCATAGGGAGTAAGCGCTTAAGCTCATCCATCCTCAATCGAGAAGCCTCTATATTATACTACCATTGCACCATATTGGATGCCTCCTCCTCTATGACAGAGTGAACATCATTAGTTCTAATTATTACCCCATCCCACTCAACTTATAATTTAGCTACCAGGGATTCCAAATCCGTTTCCTTGATATAATCCACTACCAATTGATTCCTTAGTTCACTGGTGATTTGTTCTTGAGTAGTGATGTAGACCGAACACTTCTAAACTTATAATGAACGGTGATAAATTTACACTTCTTATATATGGAGTTCCTATGTTCCTATAACCTTATTTTTGTATTAGCAAACATCAAACTCCTATCACTAATAAAAACATTATTAAACAAGGAAGTCCTGAGATAATTCCTAGAGGTCGCTAAAGTCCAACCCGATTGTCCCTGGGATGACTAGACAAGGGAGAAGATATCCTACCCGATTTTTTATATTATCTAGTATAATGTAAGTAGTGAAATTACACATGATCATATATTCCTTGGGTTGGATGACACTATACTCCTAAAAAAGATTTGAGTTTGAATACATGAATTCCTAAGGCGGCATAGGCTCATACTGATGGAAGACCACGAACACATCTGTGGATAGTTCATATATATGTAGGTCCTTATAAACGAAACCCCCTGTTTCTAGGGGAAACAACTCCTCTCCAGACCCCTCATCCATATCTAGAGCCATAATATCTTCTTTTCAAACGTCCAAGGTAATATCAACCACCACAAAATCCTTGGATTCTTCCTTCAGTGGCATGATCTTGACCATCATTGTTGGGGCCTCAACTCTAAAATATGATGATGATGATTCTTCTAAGATGGCTGCAAACATCATGACAAACCTATTTACCTTTCTTTCCCACACAATTTATTCTTCTTCTGTTAATGACTGTGCCACATTCCACCTCCTATATCACATCAATGGAAGGCTTAGCTACCACAGCCACTTCCACAACCTTCATTAAAGGAAAAAGAACATCCTCCACAATTTCCCCACTATCGAGTATTAGGGAGGCTATTTGGGATCTGAACATTGTTTGAAATGTCATTTAAATCATAGGGTTATCTATGAGATACTTATGAGAGGTAAAAAATGAATCTTATAAGAGGATAAAGTGTTCCCAAGAATGATATATCTTGATGATCATCTCATAAATGATTTTGTGTAATCCCCTTATAATTAAATTGTCCTATTAGTCATTACCTCTATTGTAGGAACCAATTTTTTCAACTGCTGGATACCTATGGATACAATGATAGGGTGAGGCCCCACACATGGACCCCAAGGGTTGGGTCTCCCTCATCCTCTACCATAAGTTCATTGTGGATCTTCCTTACTCAATATTAAATGATTCCTATATAAGTTAAAATGGTGTTATTTATAAATCTTAGGGGTTGTGTATTATTTATGAAATGTAATATTAGACGATTTACCTTATCAATGAAAGGATATCACCCAAATAGAGAAACATAACAAGATTTTTATCCCCATTACTCTACAAATCGATCACCCATGTCAGCACTAGATTTCATGTGGCCCACTTGGATATACAGAGAAGAGTTCATTCCCATCAACACCTTTTTCACCTTGTCGAAGAATGTTATGTTACATGAGAGGAGATGAAGTATTCCATCATTTTCATGTGTTGAAACACCTCATGTTGAGGAAAATGGAATCAAACCCTCTTGTGAACTAACATTGTGAGGAATGTCCCCTTTTCATTGAGATACAACTGTATCTCAATAAGAATGGTGTTTTTTATGTGGATTCACCAACCCTCATAAAAATCGAGAAAGATAAAACCATTTGAAACATCTAAGTGGTGTAAATTCTTCCCTGGGTTATGGATGTGCACAACACGACATCCCCAAAGAATCACCATCCTCTTGAAGCCTCTTACCTAGGAGAATTTATCCTATTTCTACTCCCCTCTCGACAGCTTCATCATATACAGGACCAAAACACAGCAAGTTCTATAACTGAATCTCTACCCATATAACCTAATATAACTCTATGGAATTATGCTCCTACATATTTTCTTCTACCCCATGATAGTGGAACCCATTTTTCCTCATCATAATATGTATTTTTTATACATCATAATTTCCCTATGATACATAATCTCCCAAATAAGTTCCTAATCATGGGAAATCCAATAAGTAGTAATGGGAGATGGTATCTCATTGTGACCCCTACAATCTTCACACACAAAAATACACAATATCTATATGTGGACCAATGGATGTTTTTGTGGTGTAATCCCATGAAATTCATCAAGGATATCCACTAGAGGAATCCACACAACCATGAAAACTGATGTTGGGTGTATGGATCACAAATCATCGTACAGTCCACTGTCGCCACCAGTAACCCACCAAAGATGGCCAAGAGGTAAGACCATGGTTCAATGATCCTCATGATTTCTTGAGTAACCATTTCTTTAAGAAGATGGAATGGATGGAAGATGAAGTGGTCTTCCAACCCGATCCCCACCAAAACATTCATTAAGCCCAAGCCCACAAGGTGTCTCCTAATAATGTTCATGATCGACATAGAGAATCCCATGCTATGAGGGGATATTGGGTGTGGATATTCATATCCCCAACTATATAGGATATTGAATGAACCACATACATGAAGGGAAATCTTATAATGGAAGAGGATGCAAACCACTTTGTGTGACATCACCGATACAATGACCGCCATGTTGACACATTTCACCATCTCCAATATCTCCTCTATAAGAAGGTTTCCTGGCCATAGACCCATGTGTGCATTCCTAGCAAGAAAATCCATCTGCAGATCAACACAGTGATAAATCCAACTATCCTGGACCTGATTTCACTCGGATTCAAGTAGTAGCCCCATAAATTATACTATATTTCCACCAAAATCATATAATATGAGTGCTCCATTCCTCTTTTATATTCCATTGTGAACTTTTGCGGCCTCCCAGGTAGCACATCCACTAGTTCATTCAAGAATTTCCCAAATAATTGTTTTAAAGAAATGTCCATTAGACATGGATTGTTGTCTCTTGACCCGTACACCATTTTTGGTAGTTCACATTCTATGGATTGAAGGTGCTCCTGGTATACCTATATATCTTCTACTGGGAGGAATTAATCATGCTTGGCCCCTTGGATTGGTATCAATAAATCTGGTAGAGATCACACAATCTCTTACCGACATCCCCAGGGTGCATATAGATTATGTTAGAGCTTGGTGACCAACTTTTAAATAGTTCTGGCATGATTCCCTTATAGAGGTAGATGTTGAACTTTGAGGACCATGCAGCCTCCTTAAGCCTAACCCACTCTAACTCTACCAAAAATTTAAAGTAAGACTATCATACCCAGTATTCTAAGGATCATTAATCAATGGATTTCTCACCATGGTGCATGACTCATACCCCATTACAACCCTTGAGAGTTTCTATCATACCATCCATTAGAATATTCTCATACTATGGGGGAATTCCTCCACCTCTAATGAATCCCCATTGATGTTGTCCATAGGTTTTTATACAGTGTTCATAATAAGATATGCATGGACCTTTTTTATGTTTCCCCAGAACCCTTGTGCCTCTGGTTTTCCCAATGAATGCTCTTAAACTAGTTGGAGGATATTCTCAATCAGAAGTTGGGATAAAACATTATCCCTCATCTAGAAACCATATAGAATCAGCCTCTTGAATTAAAGGTATTCATATTGAGCCATCGTCAACAGTGTAGTGATTATGTCACAATCCAATGTGCTCTAAACTCTCTGTCGAAGTTGAGGTTCATGGAAATGTTCCCACAATGAGTTATAGATTAATATATACACTCATTTTCCATTTTTCATGAAAATATATGTTTTTAGAGTCTGTTTTGTGAATATGTGTTCTTAAAGGGAATTGTAATTGAAGTTGGAGACCCGCGAAGGTATGTTTGTGGAACATCAGTTCATTGAATATGTTAGTTTTCTAAGAAGTTAAGATTGAAAAAAATTTATCAGGAATGTATTGAGTTTCCTGATAAGATGACATTTTTCTATTTTTTCTAAAATTTTATCGTTTTAAAAGAACCACCACCCCTACTTATAGGTGATTTATTAAATATACTCTTTTTGAGTAGGTCATTCCGATTACCATTTCTTTTGATATTTTACCTATGATTCTAACCCTATTATCCCCCACTGGATACCATTACAAAGGTTGGGATTTATTTCAGCTAAAATTTGAATGCATCTATATATTTCAAGGATGAAACCACTAGTTTGAAGTGATCTCAGGAAAAAATAATATAAAATTACACTTAAGGAGCTATATTAAAGGAGGTATGAAAATTCATAAATGGTTTAGCTTGAAGAAGTACCCAATAATAAGACACATTTAGTGGTAACATTTATATAGTGTAACCCAAGTTCATAGAAAGTCCCAACCTGTAAGAAGAATTTTGTGGCAACCTCGATACTACATAACTTTGGTTTATGGATGCCTATAGTTGTATTTTCCATGAGGCGGTACCCCTAACATAGCATTACTTTGCTTCTTATAACCTCCCCATTTCACGAAATTCAATATCTCTTGAAAAAAACTCCATTTATAACAAAACAAATTCTATTTCTATTTAGGCCTATAAATACACAATATGTCTAAAATTTAGTTGAATCAATTTTTCATCTTCCATGAAAATATATGAATTATTGAAACTCATAATCCTCATGAGGGATGGAGAATATTTATTTCCAAAGATATCAATGCTTCACAAAACAACCTCCCTGTGGATTTTGAGAACCTCAACCCTTGGTGAAGATGCCTTTCACGAAGGTCAAAGGCCTTCACCTAAGAAGAAATCCCTCTCTGGAACATGGGGTATCACAAGATAATTATTCATAATGAATCCAACACTATATGAACAAAGGATTTACACTATTGTTGTATCACCCTATTTTAGGAAACATATTCTTTCATAAGACCCATGACCTTCTTGATACCCCTACCATTTTTGAATCCTAATAATTTCATAAACCATTTTGTTTTTTAAAACCCATATTCCATGAATCATTATAGTGACTCCATTCATACAATACCCTTATGAGAATGTTCACTAACAAGGGTCTCATACCAATATGAGACAAATTCGAGCACCCTCCAAATATCCATGAAACCAGGACCCCACTTCTTAGTGTCTTCAAAATTTTATTTTTGGGCAGCTCGGGGCACCACACTACTTTTTAGTTCTATGAATATGTAAAATAATGTTTTTTAGCCCTAAGAATAGGCACCCAAAAATTGGGCCTCATGATTTACACCCCTCCAAGGTAGTGCCTATTCCATGTCCTACCCAAAGGCACATGATCAGTGGATACATAATAACTAAAGTTTGAACCACTATAGGGAGTAAAAAACTTGTATTTGTTGGTATTACTTTTTCATATCATCCTCTCTCCATGAAATGATTCCCCTTATAATGTAAACATAATCCATGTTTCGTTTTTCCTGATATAAAAATACTTAACTCCACATCCAAGTCATATGATGTTATACTACATGATAACTAACTCAGCACATGATTTTAAATTGTGGCCTTACCCTTTGAGATGAAAAAGTGATTCCTATAGTACAAAAGGCATGGGATGACCCCAAACCTCTTTCCATGTTTGATGAATTCTGGATTCCCCATGTATGATCACCATGGGATACCTCCTCCTCACTTACTGTGGGAAAACTCTTATACCCGGTTGATTTCATGCCTAATCCCCATTCTATCCTCCCTATCTATAGGATAAACCTCCTTCACTATTGTGGGATGAAACGCATTAATAGAGAATCTTCAATGCATAATCTTTATACCATACTCCCCCAAAATTTGGTAAAAATCACACCCCATGAATCCTAAATTCACATTCCCTATACCATCCCTCATTGACGCTCCTTCTACGATTGGTGTCTCAATAACTCTTGACATTAAACCTTAAAGACCAATAATGTCACATGACCAAAAAATGTGACATTGGACTAAATGGGTTTTGATCACTTTATCTAAAACAATATTTGTATAACTTTTCGATGATGTTCAATCTCAACAACTGCATGTGTGAAATATCACCCCTGGGGGGAGATAATCGACAAAACCCATGTGTGAAATCATCACCATTGGGGGGACACACTACACCAAATCCAAGTGTAAAATTAATCCCATAGGAGGAAAAACTCCACAAAATCCATGTGATAAATCTTATGACCTGGGGGGAATCACTCCAAAAAATCCAAGTGTTAAAATATTCATCCTTAGGGGACACACTCCACGAAATCCAAATTGAATATCTACCCATTAGGGAGACACAATCCACCGAATTCATGAGTGAAATCATCACCCTTAAAAAGACACACTCAAAAAAATCCCACTGTTATATCTCACCCCCTGCAGAACAGGACAGACTCCACAAAACCCCATGTGTGAAATCTCAACCCCCTATAGGGATACACTCAAAAAACACCCAAGTGTGAAATATCCCACCTTGTGGACACACATAACCAAATCCTTAGTGTAGATTCTTCCCCATTGGAGACTCATATGACCAACCAACCATCTCTAAAAGATTGTGACTATATTTAAAATCCCAGCCCCATGCCATTAATGTGGGTTACCTTAGGTAAAAATCCTTATAATGATTAAACCTCTGGCATCGACTCCCTCATGAGCGACACAAGATAAATTTCATTTTGTGCCTATGATAACCCACACACGAGAGTACATACAAAAGTTTAATACATTACATGTTCCTAAATTACCCAATGTGAGAAATTCCCCGATGACCCCAATGTTTCTAGCTCCTTTGACCAAATGTTTTACCCTATGGAGATATATGAAATGTAATTAAACCATATCCACCTTGAAATGGTACATAGAATTATTTCGATGAAAATATCATAAATCTATTTGAGAGACACGAAATTGGAAATAAGCTATAAGAAGTTATCAATGGATGGAGGAACTAAATAACATTATCTGGTTTTAACTATGGATTTTAAATAGATTATTAACATGTTGAAAACCACCTTCGAGAAGATGGAATGTTGTCAAAGAGATCTGTGTTACTGAGACAACAGGTCCAATAGTTGGGAAATCATCAGAAATAGACTTTTTGACCACTATTTAAGTGAACTATAAATCCATCCATAAGTATTTTTGTTCTTAATTGACTATATATATTATAAATTTGATCCCAAATCAAGTCCATATACAGATGATATCATCCAAATGGTTATGTGGTATCCAATATAACAAGTCTATCATAGCTTTTACTTCTTTCCTATTTTTCTAATAAAATGCAAGATCCTTCTTAGATGCTCTAAATGAAATTTTTATCCTATTAAGTGAATAATTATTTTAAACATTTTGTGTTCATACAATCCACATAAAATTATTTAAATCCAAAATAAAAATGATCACTTTAATATATCAAAAATGGATTTTTCATCAAATTTTAAATTATTGTCTAATCTCAAATATTCCATAAATAATAATACTGAACAAAATGTGTGGAAATTATGTCATTTATTATCAAATTTTTTTTATAAAAATGTTTTTTGAAATCCCCCACACACACCCTTTAACATTATGGGGAAAATTCACTTTTCAGGTTTTCCAAAAAGTTGTCAAGATATATGAGTGTTGATATTTTCCAATCCATATTGGAAATATATGAAAAGTAATAATCTTTTCCAGTAGTTGGTATAAATAAATTTAATGGTCATTCTCTTATAAATTGTATCGAAATAAAACCAAGTGAGATTAATGTTACAAATAATAGTGAACCATGTTGTGGATATTCTATGCGATTAATTTCCTACATCATTTTGTGTCAATCATTTAATGATCATATATCCATCCATTATTCTACATATTAATGTCAAGTGAATCATTTCATATTACCTTGTCTTATTCCAAAAATCATAATCTACATTCTATTGTAATCAAATTTCAACGCCAAATCACTTAAGAATTACCAAAAAGTCAAACATTAAGCTCCCAATCTAGTATCCTCACCTGTTATACATTTAAACACCCCCCTCATCATTAAGATAATATATATATATTAGATTTATAATTATAAGATATCATTTACACATTTTTTGGTCTATTTGGTATAATAATGAAATTGATCAGAAGATAAATCAGCATATGGATTAACGATTGATGTAAGGTGAAACAAATTACCTAACACCACTTTAAAATCAACTATTTGGAAAAAAATTCACAATCCATGGTGTTGTGTAATATTATGTGGATAAATGAATGAAATAGTTTTCCATGAAAAAATATCAAAAAGAATGATTTAAATATCTGAAATGTTTCATGATGACCCAACCAGTCATATCATATATGACTTCCATTTTTATAAAATTAATCAATTAATTATGAAATCTTTCTCAATATTATTATTCCTATAATGAATTTTCCATATGATCTATGTGTAAATGATCATGTTACATTCTGTTTTTATTATTTTTTTGTTTGTTTCCTTATATTATCAAAAAAAAGACACAATACTTACACAAAACACACTAATTAAAAACTTAAAGAAGCTAAACAAAATATTTTCCCCCTTTCCCAATAATTAAAATTTTAGATTTTCCACAATTTGAACATTATGGGATGATATTTTAACATTAAATTAATAATATTAAGTAGGTAAAATAATATAAAATATATAGGTTTATAGACAACACAGTTTCCTCATGTGATGATGGGGTCATGAATTGTAATGAAATCGACAACGTGTGTGGGAAGTCTATTAATGTATTAATTCAACTGATTCACATTGAAGGTAAGCCTCCTTTATATGTCCTATTTTTTTGATCTAAACATTATCATAATTAAAATCATTAGATACAATATAAGTACATAACCATGAAGAACACAACATAAAAAGAATCAAATTCAATAACGATCTGTAAAGAAGAACTCTATCTCCTACCTGAAACACCTTTTCTAGATCGTCATATAATGTGTTAAATTTGATTGCTTTTTATGGAGAATTGAGTTAAAATATAATGATAATCATATCTTCTATATCTCTTGAAGTTTCATCTTCCATTATTCTCATCCTTTTTCTAAGTCCATGATTCATATATTTATCACCCAAAATTCATGGTTCATGACTTCCATGGGGAGATGACATGCTTCCCAAAATATATCATTAATAGAAAAATACATATAAGAGTCTTGTATTCAATCCTATAAGACCAAAAAATCATTATCTAAATAATTGATCCAATCCTTTATATTTTGATGCATGGTTTTCTCTAAAATTTGTTTCAACTCTCGACTTGAAACATTGGTTTGTCTATTTATGGGAGAGTGGTGGGGAGTAATTTTTTCTGTCTCGCCTCATAATTATAAATGAGGTAATGTAAATTCAAATTAATCAATGTTTTACCCTTGTTCACTAATGATATCTATTAGTATTATATAATGATAAAAACATTATTCCCTTTTAAAAATGACTACAACATAGGAATCATCAGTCATGGTGGCCTTGGCCTCCACTAATTTTAGAACATTAGAAAAAAAGATACACAAGGCATTTAGTAATATAGGAAATATAACTACATAGACGATACCCCAAAAAATATCAGAATAACAAGGGTTTTTGAGACATCACGTGTCTCCATAAAATGTTATTATTGAGTTGGAAATTTCATCATGATGTACAAAATATATGGAAAAAATGGGAAAAATATTCCAATATAAACTTAAGACAAAGAACATCATAATTATCTATTAGGAGAAAATTTATTATTTAAATTAATATGCATGGATGAAATATAAAATATTATCAAATCATGGTCAAGAAAAAAAGATAAAAACTTGGAAAATTTAAATGTGTCCAAGGTAGAGGTCTTCCAAAACATATTAAATAGACACACTTTTAAAATTTTCAACTTTAGTTTCATTAAATTTTTAGGAATTTTATATGTTTCAAGGTAATAAATAAATTATAATACCATGTATGTTAACCTAAGAATTCATAAAAATATCATTAGGAAATTCATCATGAAGTAGAACTAGATAAAAGGTATTATCCTCTATTGTGTCGGTGATCCTACTCGTGTGGTATTCCAATAAGCTATTTAAAATATTATTTTTTATCTCAATATCCCACTCCTGAAGAAGGATCATCGAATGGAATGTCTATTATTTGAATATATCATCCTCAATTGGTACCTCAAAGATGTATGATTACAAAAACGACCACTTTAGATACTGGTAAATAAGAAAAAAAATTGTCTAAATACAATACAATTTAAAGGATGTTGTGTATCATGGTAATGTATATTTATTTGGGATTGGCCATCACATGAAAACAACCGTCCACCCTCTATGATAAGAATACTCAAAATGTGAATTTGGAGGAATCTCATATATGCTTGAATGAAGGATCTCACACTTGGAGGATGAAGAATAAGTTGTTTGGTGTGACTTTTCATCATCTCATCAATATAATCCCTACAAGATCAATCAAACAAAAAATTAGAAACATTTTAATTACTCACAATAATGTATGACAAATTATACTAAATTCTACAATGAAATATCAATACAAACCTACATTTCATAGGAAATACCTAACATCAATAACACTTGTACAATATGGAAAGGTTGAAATAACGTGAACTATAGATATTTCATCATTTATTCTGTGTTTTGAGACTAGAAACATTTTAAAATTCCAATACCAATAATGAATTGAAATTTTCCAAATTTGAAAATCATAATTTTCACAATGTAATGATACAACATATTACACAAAATAATGAGCCACTCATCAGATGAGGAACCATACATAATAACCTCATCCATAAATACATCAACAAAATTCTCATGTAAATTATAAAATAAACTCACCATGAATCTCTGGAAGGTAGAAAGGAAAATAAAAAATCCAAATTAAATCCTTTCATAAGAAAATTTATGGAAGTAAATGGTGGATTTCAAATTCAATTAGACCGCAACTATAATGGAACCCGGACTATATCTAGATAAATCATCTAAGAAGCCATAGGGTGTCCTACCTCTAAGTCTCCCAATTATATATTGAATGGATAGAAGATTAAATTTTTTTCTAAGAGGTTTGATTAAATTGTGAAAAATATATGCATACATGCCAACTATTTTATATTCTCATTAGAACTGGGTCATCATTTTTATTTTTTTATAATAGTGAAAATTGTAATATATGGTACAACCATGATGGGACTGACTTAACTATAGTGAATGATGGGATACATTATACCTGATTCATGTAATTTTTTCACCACATTTTTTAAAACATCTAAAATTGTGGTGTTATGTCTCTTTTGTGGTTTCTTTTTTGGTTTATCCCAATACACCATCAAAATAGAATGGATAATACCTGGTATATCTACTATGTTCCACTAAATTGACTTAATTTTCTGGATTAAAATAATTACAATTCTTGTATATTTATCCACAATGAGATTATTATAATGTATTATAGGTAATTTTTATCATTCAATAGGTATGAATATTTCAAATTTTTCGTAAATAGTTTAATATCAATTTTTATAGGTATTGTACTAATATAACTATCATTAGCAGTGAGAAATGTGAACAATGTATATTTATGTATGAATTTATAACATTAATATTAGTGAATAATGCATCAAAAACATCTTCAAAATCAATATATATTTCATTATCATAATATACAATCCTTAGATCAGATTTCACATCAAAATCAATACCATAAGAGGAATTCACATGAAAAATAGTTGTGGAAACTTTGTAATACATTAAGATACCCCATTACACACAACATCTTTTTGAATTTAATGATCCTAATATAAAAAAATACTAAAATCATTATTTTTATAATCATTACAATATGGTTCAGAATGTGAGATGAAGGGAGAATAATAGTATTCTAAAGGGGACCTTGTGGATTCTAAAGTACTAAATCTTATATTATCATCTAACTCTATAGAACGTTTACCCACATAGACATTTATGATTATCATGGATGTTTTGTTTATGTTTATACGAAGAAGGATTGGATCATGAAAAACACCTAATCATCATCTATATTCATCATGTAGAAATCCACATAAATGATCATATACCTTACCCAAATTGGTACATATTCAATGACTCCCAAGGGATATATTGTAAACCTATTTTCCAATTTTACCATAACCCTTTTTGGATTCAACTCATATATATGTAAATAACAGAAAATATAGTGTGTGATTATATTTATTATTGCTAAGAAATCATATAAAGTAACATAAAAGTGAAACTATGCTATAGTTAATGGATGGGTGAATCTTTATAGGTCCTTTCACATTTTTAGCATCACAAACGATTATTTGATAAGATAAATAAATTTATATCACGGTTGGTCTTATCATTTCCATTTATCCCTCTTCAGTTTTTACATAGTTTTTTTAAAATTATTTCACACCATGTAATTATCATTATTGCTATACATAGAAGTATATTGATCTATTCATTCTTGAATATATCCAAAACCACTTTTCTCATCATTTTTAATCAATTTTCTTAGTTTGTACAAATTTGTTTTTATATTTAATGGGTTAAAAAGAATATCATCGATATGTTTCATATCTTTATCTTTCACATTTGGATTCTCACTGATTTTGGTTGTATAAGGATTATCTAGGTTAAATATGATTCCCAGTGGAGATATCAAAACATATGTATAAACTATTTTCTTCCCACTTCACTATGTGATGGAATTAAAGTTACTCTTGGGATATTGGGTAGGTTTTAATTGAATATTTTTGGAGTGTTTAATTATTAGTTTATATAGTGAAGTTACAATCCAGTTTATTTTCATTATATTATCCATCAAAACCATACCATAAATCTTCAACTATTTTTATTGAATATGAAAAATTTCCTTCAAAAGATAATCAATATTAGAATCTACCTTCATTTAGAATAACCCTTTATATTTTTAAATGATGATTCTTGCGATTTAAACATATTATATTGTTCCTGAAAACCATGTTCGTAAGGAAGATGGCATTGAAAAGTTTGTTGAAAAGGGAACCTTTTTTGTTTTACAGATCCCTGCCTCAAGTTTAAGTGAACATTCAACAATTTTTTATTTAAGGGTAATGTAATCCTAATAATTATGGGGATGTGGTTGTTTTTGTTATGATATCTCCTCCCAGGTAATATAGCTACACAATCCTCTACCTCTTGTAATTGAGGGAAACAACTGACAGTGTAGTATGGATTAGTGAAAATAGCATAAGGCCCCACCAGAGTTGGTTGAGATGTCTTTCAATAAAATTGAATATATCTAACAAAAATATTAAATTAATCAAATATAGTATCAATTAAATTATTTTCAATATAATAAGGGCTTACTTGATGTACTCCAAATATAGTCTATGTAACTTGATCTACAGATTGTTGTATGTTTTGTGAAATCATTTCAATCAAATATACTGAATCTGTGTGTGTTTTGTTGACTAATTATCATCTTGATAAAGAATTCATCATGATCCTCTTTGTAGTTTTGATCCCTTCATAGATGTATTAGATGATGAGTTCCATATTGATTTGGTGATGTGGGTTGCTTGATAAAAACTTCTTGAATCACTCCCAATACGCATACATCAACTCAACATAAGTTTTCTTGATCCCTGGTATCTATTTTCAAATGGTAGTGTAGTTATCCATAAATATAAATTAAATATTTACATAAAAATATGTTTAAATTTTTTCAAAATTGACTCATCTTTATGTTGTAAACAAATCAAACAATCATTTACAGTTCCATAAAGATATAATATGAATGGTCTTAATTTTATTTGATCCTTACAGATATTTATTGATTAAATTTTTGATTATACGACATGAATAAAACTCTCAAATGGTTTTGTCAAGTTAGTTAATATTATATGCATCCATTTTGTATGGTTTTATGTTTGTTTTATAAGTATTTATTATTTCGAAATTCCAAAAATTGATGAATTACGTAGTTGGGTAAATGTTGACACTTACCATAATGTGAGATTATATAATTCAATCTCTAAGGTGGTGTTGAATAATAGGGTTTAGATCAAAGATATCATTGGAATAGATAACATCATTATTAAATTTAAAATGAATTGAATTTTTTTTAGTGTAATTAAAAATAATAATTTTGAATTAATGGTTCAAAAATGAATTGAAAAAGTTGAAATATGGAAGAATAAAAAAGTAAAGGAATAAAATTAAACTAAACATATAAATCTAATTAGTTGAGACTATAATTGCCTTCTAGGAAGTTATTCTCATTTCAAAAGAAAATTTCCTGGGTTCTCCTAAATTATATAAAACATTTTATGGCTTAAGTAATGAAGAGTGTCCAACCAACGTCATTGTCTATGAAGGAAGTACTTAAAAAAAATATTAAATATTTTTTGAAAATAAAATAAAAGAAAATCAATACTAATAAATATTTTGGGATTTTTCAATGTTTCAACATAAAAAGATGTATATTAGAATAATAAATTATTTTTTTATTTTTTATATATTATTGATTAAAAACAATAATATAATTTTTTTAGAAATTATTTTTTATATTGTTTAATTAATCCTACTCTAAAACTTAACTTAATTTTATTTACTATTCAAATTAATATCCACTTAGTTTTGGACACATAAGTTTTTAAACCCACAATGCTAATCAAATTTAACTCAACCATAAATATCAAATGAATTAAACCCTAGGAAAGCTAAGGGACATTAAATCATAGCCCCCAAAATTGATTTTCATTAAAAAAATCTTATTATGATTAGTGATAAATTTAGAGTCATATCTATACAAAAGGTTATGTTTTAATAATATTTTTTATTGTATTTTATAATTACAGATCAATACCTTGTTTTTTTATCGATTATGATTGTGCTCTCATGGTTCACACAATAATCTAAATCGCATTCTTAATATTAATTTTTCAATTTCATGAATGGAGTATTTTACGGTAAAAGATAAATTAATGGTTCATCTTAAATTAATTATTTTAAACCAATAATTCATAGAAAATAATTAATTAATCTAGGGTCTATATTAGTTATAAAGAAAAAAATAATTGTTCATGGTTGGTGTAGCCGTCATTGAAATGACATGCATGTGTTAAGGTCTAGAAAGGGTATAAGACAATATCATTACCAATTTGGATAATGAGATAAGATAATATAGTAATATTATAATATAAACTATAATAAATAGTTCATTTATAATGGAAGTATGTAATTTATTATAAGAACAAAAAAGTTACAATAAATAAGAGGAAACGAATTTAATTTTGGAGAATATCCTTGCCTGAGAGATTCCCTCTTCCAATGATGTATTGAAATCGAAATGAATCACTTATATTCTCATAGAAATAATATAATGCATTACCAAACTCCAAAAATTAAAAAAAACAGATTTATATAGTGGGGAGGAGGCTTGAGTTCCATGCCATTAAATGTGTGAATGAGAAATTCAGCCAAATATTTTAATCTAAACTGTGACGATATTTTGATGTAAAAAATAAATATTAATTTAGAAGGTTGGTTTATTTGGGATTTACTTCCCTTCATAATATAAACATATGATCCCAATCCAATCTAGAATATAGTATATGTGGTCCAAAGAGTGAAGTGGTCTCCAATTTGACGTGTCTGTCCCAAAATTATTTCTAGGTCCCATTTACTCCATTACAATGAAACATCTAGCTCAGATGATAAAAAATAATTTTATATCCCATTAAGTGATTAATTATTCTATGATATTTTATTTTTAAATAGTCCACATAAAAATAAATATAACTAAAATACAAAAAAATCACTTCAAAGGGTCAAAACTAGAATTTTTAAAAAATTAGAAAATGAATGATATAATAAAAAAAATATAATAAATAAATATATTAGACAAAATTTGAATAAAATATGTAATTTGTTATCAACTAAATATGAAATAAAGTTTTTATCATTATATCAGCAAGAGGGTCAATCATGGCCCTAAACCTAATTTCTCTACTGAAATATATTTAAGGGAGAACTATTCAATTTAATTTTGTCGATTCACAAATGAGAAGAGTGACTGCTTATCACAAGAGACATAAAATATTCCTAAAATATTGAGATTATTTATAGACCACCTACATTAGTTAAATGGAATATAGATATATCATGATCACTAACCAAACCATATTCAAGTGATAGAAATCAAAATATATGTCCAAATCCATAAATTACTGGGTAACCAATCGAATACACTGAAATAATGAACGGAAAATGTAATAGATTTATGAGGAGTCTTTTCATTATTATAGGTGAGTTATCATGACTACAAACACTCAATATTGTGACAAAAGATAAGAGCCCTAATACATGAGAGGAATAAATGATCGGGACAATTTATGAGGGATTGTTTTTCTGCTATACTAAATGAGGATAATTTTTATATATGTTAAATATTTTATCTAATAAGTTAATTATTTAAATATTTTAACGAATACAATTCAAGGGAAAACCAGGTACTCGATCACCTACAACTGAGAACCCCCTCTAGGAACATTATCCACTTAGTGTGCCATTTACTGCTACTTCCCTAGTACCATTAAGCTAATGGATCTGGTACTTGTTCTTGATGTATTTGTTGAAAAAATTGAAATATTAGATTTATTAGATTAAGGGAGATACAAAATGAAAAATAAAGGATATATTATCTTATATATGTGTATTGTGACACAAAAAATCTTTTATGTTATGAAATGTGTTCACTAAACCAACATATCATACACCCTTGCCTAAATCTATTTCTAAATATGTAGATGATTCCACTACAAACACACCAGTGGGACTGTCTTCCTATGAACACTTTTCTCCATTTAATTCACTATAAAAATGAGTCATTCCTAGAACTAATCATTACAATAAAACCCAAAATCATGAACATTGATCACATAGGAATGATCTGTGTTGTATTTTTTTAGTTGAGCTATATTAAACGCATTATACATAGTATGCAAAAAATTCAGATTCACTATTTTGTATTCCATGGTATTTACCATCTTGAAAATTAGAAATATCTTCACATGTCTATGGTCGATCTTTACTTGCCTCTAAATAAGAAAGTGTTCAAAACATGGAACCAATTATATGAAAAAACATTCTCTATCCTCAAACTCAAGGGGATTTAATCTGTAGTATTCATATGAATGATTTCTTCCCTTATAAATAAAAATACTTCTATATAAAGTGTATATTCTCGAATATCACTTATATTTGACTTATTCAAACAATATATAATACTCCTTACCCTATCTTTCAGTATGTTTAACATTATAACCATCCATTAAATCCCAAAAAAATAACAAAATATATTTCGTTTAAATGTTTTCATAGAACTCATAAAAAAGAAATAAATCTCCCCAAAACTATATAAATATAGAAAACATAATTAAAAATTTTTATTTATAATCATAATATTTACTATTATTGCTAATTGGCATGAGGATGGTATATCAATCAAAAATAACCTTATCCAATCTTTTAAAAATGAGAGACTTTTATAATCCCCAATAAATAATAATACTTTATGTTTATAAAATAAAAATTTACACACTTATATGAACAATAAATTAATCATGTTATAGTTAAAATATGAATAGTGTAACATATTTTTTGAATTTGTTGATATAAATAAAATTAACCATATTAGAAAATCAATATAAAAATAAAAAATTTAATTAATTAGTCAAATGTTTTCTGATGAGGTAGATTTTTTGGGTTTTGGAAAGGTGGTGGATTTTTTAGTGTTTTCCCTAGACCAATTGAAATTCAACCTACAATAAATGTGCCTTGATCGAATTAATTTATCGGCAAATTTATGCTTTTGTAAATCACTACTTCATTTATACAAGATGAATCACCACCTACTACAACCACAACTACATATCAATTATTTTTCTTTGTAAAGGTTCATGATGGGATTAATATTTATAATTGAGGATGATATAAATATGTAAATATTAAAATAAAAAATATTTTATTTTAATCCTCTATCTTATCGGTAAATTTTTTTTAATGAATTAATTTATCTAAAAAAATTGTTGTAGTTAATAAAAATTCAGTGAGGAAATTTATTAAATTCATATCAAATAACTATCGAATCGTAATGAATTTTGAGTAAAATAATATATGATATATTTTTTGAAGAATTTTATTTCTATATATAATTTATTTTTTCCTAGATTAATTAGATTGAATATTAAAAAAATACTAAAACAATAAAAAATTTCAATATAAAAATAAATATATTAACACTTATTTAGGCCTTAATTGCTTAAAAATAATATTAATAACATATATTATTATAAATAGTTTTATTCCTATAAAAAAATTTCACTATATTTTTTTTATTTATATTTAAATGATGATTTCCTAAATTTTAGAATTCCAATTTGATAAAATTATATATATTATTGAATTCATCATTCCAAAAAGGATTAAATGTTTGTTAATAATTTTTAAAAAATAATTATATTTTTAATAATTAAAATTAAACATGTGAAAACATTATTTGTAATTTAAAAAATTATTTTTGATAGTTTACAACAGTAGGGATTATTTATTATTAAAAAAACAATATTTGATCATTTTTTATAATTAAGTAATTAAAATGATTAAGTTGGTTTTTTCTTTGTTTTTATGTAACATTAATATAATTTTTTTGATTATATACCAATAAATATAATTGTAATCAAACTATAGTTGACTTTGATTGTAATTTATTTTTATGATTAAAAGGATATTTTTTTCTAAAAAAATATTTTTTATTGTGTTAAGAACAATTTTATTTATTTTTTTACATACTCTATGAATAAAATAAAATAAAATTGTTTAAATATTTTAAATAAGTATATATTTATTAAATAATAATGAAAATACTATTTATTGGAAAAAACATTAGTTACCAAGGTTTAGAAAATGAGGTACTTTTGTGAAATTATATTATGGTAAAATGATATATTGATTGTAAAATACCAAAAATATTTCACAAGTTATCCCAAATTTATGTTTATGAGAGGTGTCATGATAAATTCACACCCCCAATACATTATTCTCTAGTTTTGGAGACACATTCCCTTTAATATGACATTCCTTTAATATAAATCTAGGAATATTGACAATAGTGACTCCCCTCTATCTTAAAAAGGTGTCCCATGCCAGTCCATTTCCAACCACATAAAAATAAATTTATAAAAATATAAATCTTATAACATATTTATGAAAAATGATAAGACTTTCCATATAAGTTCTTGTCTCATCAAAGGACCCCATTCATATTCTTATCCAAATATGAAGAGGATTAGTTCCCAGGAGTAAGGTAAAAATTATTAATCACTCAATTTTAGATTATATTACTTTATTTATTTTTCAACCTCTATATAATATATTTTATCCATGATAACATTATTACAACTTCTTCTAAACCATTAGAAAAATTAAATTGTCGCTCGTGAATACTTGTAGACTACTTCCATAATGAATGGTGTATTTAGTTTTTAAATACCACCTAAAATGGATGGATATAAGATTGTGTTTATGAGATAATTATTATATTTATGAAAAAAAATCTATAATTATAAATAAATATTTACCTCCCTTCACTCTCATTCATTAGATAATGAAAACATCGCTCCTGTGTATGTGTGGATTACTACAATGATGTATAAAATGTTTTATTTTTATGATCACATTTTAATGATGGTACAAATATAAATTTGATGAAAATTTATGGTATTAATTTGTAACAAATATAATTAATATGATTCTTAAAGGATAATAAAAAATTTTATCATTATTGCGAAATCTTATGATATCGGCTAATTACCCGAAACAATCCAGTGATGGATCTAGTTATTGTAATCCATATCCATAATTCTAATAAAATGAGTGCGGTTATAAAAAAAATAATTAGAGGATATGAATTTAAAACATTTTAAATTATATTAATTATGATAATTATATCAATGAAGAGGGTGTCACATCACATGTAAAAAACACATATGAAATAATCAAAATTACAAACATCTAAGGCTAAAAATAGGTGGAAAATATCTAATATATGTGAAGTTAATTATTAAAAATGAAAACAAATTAGTACATTTGAGTAATATTTTGTAATATTTTAATAGTATATTAATTGTTATTATAAATGAGTTAATTATCTTTTGAAAAATTCATAATTAAAAGGTTAGTGTTCTTCATCTAAAATTCATTTCTCTGACACTAGTTTTATATTACAACCCAATTTTCATTTATATAGAATATATACAACCCCTTTGATGTTGTGAAACATAAATTTACTTATTCATGGTAATTAATGTTATATTTCAATTTTTCTATTTATTGTTATTTTTTATCCAAATGTAATGAAACTAAAAAAGGGTTCCTTTCCAATCTCACTTGTTTTTCATCAGGAATATTTTTCCTTTCTGTTTAAATTATTCTTCATCACAATAGTCTCAAATATTATTTTGATATTAATTTATGTATTCTTTCATTTTACCTTGATAGATTTCAATAACTATTTTAACAAGAAATTTTTATGAAACTTTTGACAACATGAGTTTCAGAAAATATATTTTTAAATATGTTTCACATTCATATGATTAATATAACCCTAAATATTTTTGGAATTAACCATTATTTTATTTAAAAATTATATTTTTAGATATTTTTATTTATAAATAATGTTTTAAAAAATATTTTTCTCATCCTCTTAAAAGTGATATTTAAAAGAACCTTTTAATTCATTCACAATTAACTTTTATTATTTTATAAAATGTTGATGGAATATTCTTTTATATGTTTTGCATTATAATACATTTCCCTCTTCCATAATTTATTTTTTATGAGAATATATATCTAATATATTTAAGGGTTTCTGATATAAATCTTGATCTTATTTTGATAATAAAATATCATCTTAAAAGGGTGTCAAATACATAAATGGTATTTATTTTTCTTTCTCCATTTAATATTTTTATACTTTATTAAAGTAGATTTTCATATAATAAAATATATTTTAATTTTTATTTTGTTTCACTAAATATATTATCTTATAATGAAATCCAATTTATTTTTCTGGTTGGATTATGATCGTGTAATTGATTTTTTTCAATGGGGAATGAATGACATTCATTATGTTTGTTGTTCCAATATTGATGTTTATTATTTTATTTATAAATTTTATTATAAAATGTATTTAGATTCATTTATTTCATATAAAGAATACATTGTACATAATTATGTGTTGTGTGGGGCTCAAAATAATAGACACTATTCATGCATTGGCAGGTATCCAGAGGCAAATTAATGGAGTATTTTAGTGTATTCATTTCAATGTATTAATATTTCCTTGACACGAGGACTTGAAAGTAATAAAATGATTTCATATAAATGATGATTTGAATATAATATTATAATATCTTGGAACATTGACATGACTATAGGAACATAATCCCATATCATATAACCTTGATGGTATGATCCTGATGTATTTGTTTGAGGAATAGGCTATAGGGTTAAGATACATGACGTCATCTATTCCATCACCATAAAATTATTTCATTTTACCCATGAGATTAATTACATTTCCATGTTATCCATTGATATATTTCATTCTCATATTATTGATTATGTAGAATATTTATTGATTATTCAGTAATTAATATATTTAACTTCTTTTGTGTATATGATATCTTATGTTCTCTCCTTTTCCTTACTAGGCACCCGAGCTCACCATTAATTTTATTTAATTTTAATAGTGTACCATAAATAGATATTTTAATTAATTTAAGGATTTAAAATAATAATAACAATGGTTTTAAAATGTATGTATTAATTAGTTTTAATGATGCCAATATTATGTGGAATGCATGTTTAAACTAGTGTCCCCTGACTACCAAAAAATATAATCCTTTGTGTTGTGATCCCATGTGTCCTATAATAATGAAATAAAATAACCACAATATATATTTCTCTAGAGTTAGGGTTTTGATAATATGGACCATGGATCATGACTCGAAAGGATACTCGTCAAGAAACCTTGAACATATACTATCGTCTAGACACATAATCAAACCTGATCATCAATAGAGTGGGTCTCCATAATTGACATGAAGTGTGTAACATTGGTCAGAAATCCATAACAACTTGTACCACACCATGGCTATGATAAGACCATAATAGCCCCATTATAAAATAAATAATTACATTATCTCATCTCTAATCAGGAATATGAAATTATTCTTAAAAATCCCATATCTCTAGTTCTCAGACTTCCCTAAAAAATAGGTAGAGCATGAAAAGATAAATCTTTCTTTGATATTCATCATCTAGGGTCACCATTACAATATATATATATCATTGCATATCTTGGTTAGATATGGCAGAATACACTATCTTGATTCATATGAATCCAATCAGTATAGAAAATTAGAGAATTTGTGACGGGGGCCTGTTGTAAAAGGTCATTTGTGAAGGAACCACACCGCAATAGCATGTTGTATAAAAAGGCATCACATTAAAATTGTTTTGTGATGGACCATCGCAAAAACAAACTATTTGTGATGGGATGTGGTCCTATCATAAATGTTTTTCCTAATATTAGTAAACAAACGAATTTGCGATGGGTCGTCGCAAATAATTCATTGTGACGGGTCGTTGTGAATATTTTTCACTATATTTAAAAAAAGTATTTGTGATGGGGGGACCCATCCTAAATATCTTAATAAATTAAAAAAATTGAATAAAATAATATTATTAATAAAAATAAAAATAAAAATTGGAAAATGGTAATCATAATATTAATAATTATAATATAAATAATATTACTATAATAATAATTATTATAAAATTATATTAATATAATTAATATGAATGAAATAATAATATTAATATTAGTAAAATAGTAATATAATATTACTAATAATTTTATTAATATAATAATAATATTATTATTATTACATAAATAATAATATAAATATTAGTAAAAAATGTAAAAATAAAAACCTCAATATTATTAAAAATATAAAAAAATAAAAAATATATATAAAGTAATAAAAAATAAAAAATAAAATTAAAAATTAAAAAATTTCATAAAAAATGAAATATTCACAAGAATATAAAAATATAGTATAAAGAAATATAAATAGTTAATATTATAAAAAAATAATTTCAAATTTTTTATCATAAAAAAAATATCACTTACGGGGTCCTCTAGAGGAGTTGGAGGAGATGGTGGAGGGAACTCCATCCCCAAACAAGATGTTAGATATTTTATGTACACCCTCTTCTCTTGTTGCACTTTTTGTCATCAATGCAACTCCTCATCCTCCTGCTATTGCTGTCATCAGATCTCTTCTAACTACTGCTGCCATTGGCGCATCTCCTAATGCTTCCATTGATGCATCTCCTCCTGCTCCTTATGAATACTCTCCATTACCACACTCTGAGCTTGATGATTCTTCTTATATTGTCCATTAGATGATTACAAATCTCCTTGAGATTCTCTCAAACTAGACCCTGACATCGCAGTAGTACCATAATAACTCTAAGGCATCAATCGAGAGGTGATACAAATGAATTAGCCTTTATCGAAGGCATACATGGTCGTCTGCATCCATGTTTCCTCATCAAAACAGTGGGCACTAGTCTGAACCTCGGTATTGATATGAATCACAGTTTGTGATTGAGATACCATTAACACATATGACTCCTTCAATTAAAATTTATAATTAAAATAGTTAAATATTATTTGTAGTGATTTTTAAAACATAGAAACTAATTAAACTTACCACAATCGGATGTTGGTGGTCACCTCTAATCTCAATAGTGACCGGATTAGTATACGTCCTCCAATAAACATTGAAATATGTAGAATCATAATTTTTAATTTCCTATTTAAATATAAAATAAATACATACATTTCATGTTATATAATTTATTAAAAAATTTATCTATCATATGTTCCTCGTGTATTATGAATATACGACTAATGGTTAGATGTGTCACCGCATGTATTCCCCAGTTTTGTCAACCTACCGATGATATCATCTGTAATCATACTCCCAGCCAATGTTAATATAATCCTTCCCAATCCTAAGATGAAATGTAATCAGGTCCATCGGTGCGACATGACTCATAAAAATCTATCAATTCTTTGTTCATCATTTCATTTCTTCTCAAATTGTTAAAAAATTGATAGCAACACTCTCACACAAACCTCTCACAAGCCATCCAGATAGCTCCACACATGATATCATGGATGTGATACCATAAACCCTAAAAATAAATTATAATATCATGTTATTTGATTAATAAATTTCAAAATAAATATTATTTATTCACAGACCATCAAATGATCAAACATACACTACTGAATATCAATGAAAATCTCATCACAAATGACACATGGTTCTGAAAAATAATTGAAAAATATATTGATCCCATTTTAATAACTATATTTGAAAATATGTGAGAGAAAATAAAAAGTAATCAAACAATTAGTATGTATATAAATTAATGAAAAATAAATAAAATACACAGGTAAACGTACCTCTACATGCAAGGGTCAAAGTCAAGATGTGGATGTTGCTCTGGGATAGGGTCATGAATCTTCAATTGGGAAAGACCATGCCCCCTTAGAGTTCTCCATGACCAGCTAATAGTATGAGGGTCAGAAGATCCAACATACTACTCGTCCAAAGGTAAATTAGCCTTCTACAAGTGATTAAACCGATTAGGTCCATCTAAAACATAAAATGATTTTTATTATAAAATAGTCAAAAATAACTATTATATATAAATATATATTACATATTATGATATCTATCATTTAACAATGTCAATCTCAATCTTCATCCCCATCTTCATATCTAATGACTATAATGTCTTCATATTCATCTTCAACATCATCAATTTCCTTATAAGCTTCAGTTTCATAATCTATTGTCATTTTAAATTTATTTTTAACATCATTTACATCATAGTCACCATATAACCATATCATTGGAGTGTCATCATTGATATTCATGTATCCTTTTGAAAAAGATGGATTTCATGTAGTCTCTTGAAAAATTTATATTCCTTGTACTTCAACGAAACCATGTTCACTTTGAGTAAACTAATTTTCCTATGATTTAATTTTTATTATTGTCCACTAATCAGAAAATCCTTTTGAAGTAGCACAGTAATTAGAATAAAAAAATTTATGTTCTTAATGAGCCAATAAAAATGGTTCATTTAATTCAAGAAGACTTTTATATTTAATATGAACGATTCAATGGGTTAGAAAAACACACAATCCAATTTCAATATCCAACCACCGACACTTAAATATCATTATATAATTTTGTCCAACATACTAAAAATCAATAGTTTCATCCACCATTATATAGAAGTGAAATTAATTTTCTCTATGATGATATCCTCTCAAGAAGAAACCACTAATCATTATTATTTTTTGATTTCTCATTCACATTATGAAATCAAAAACTATTCACAACATATGCATTATAATATTTAACCTTTTTTATTGTTGTTTACTATCAATTATCAATTTTTCATCATATTGAGATTCCTAAATTTCATTAAAATAATTAACAATATAAAAAGTAATAAATTGATATTATATGTGAAACCAAAAATAAATTATGTTTCTAGTTTTTTATACAAGTAGAAAAAATTATTTTATTGATGTTCTTCTAGAGAAACTAATATAATTTGTGGAATCAATTTCTTAATATTATTATCATATAATATAAAATTAAAATAAGATTAATTTATTCTAATAAAGATTATAGAATAACTGACAAGATAAATTACGGAACAAATGGTGTCATTTCTTCATAGTTGAGTCGAACATATGTATGAACTCTATGATATTCATCATCTAAAAGACATCATTCAGAAGCTCTACCGAAGCAAAGTTAGGGATGATTAAAAACTGATAATTTATTTCTAATTTCATCATCAAAATTTATCTCACTATGAACCATGTTGTTTTATTGGGTGTGATATTTAGATTCAAAATAATGAGAGTATAAAAGAGAAATTTCTCAGGTAAATAAGTTTCTACAAACTGAGCCTTCAACAGATGCTTGGTCGGGTATTTTTTTCTTCAATTTCTACATCATCACACTAATGGGTATATCGATCAGAACTGCACTAGGTCTATAAATTTTGATTCATTTTGAAAATTTAATATAAAATTTTCCCTTTAGTCAAAGAAAGTCAGCGGTGAGATTTTTTACAGTTTACATAAAATTAAACAACACCTTCTTGTATTCTATTTAGTGAATTATAGTCTATTTTCAACGCAAAAATATCTCAATAAAAAATGATATGTATATTATCTCATCCCAATTCATAGAATTCCGAAAACCACTTAATCCAATTTGTAAAATCCTTTCCATTACCACATGAAAGTCGTGACATTCTAATCTGGTAATATAATCATTTCTAACACATCTACCCAAATTACAAGAATAACCATGAAGTATCAAAACATAAATCCATTGACCAAAAATGAGAGATTTTCCTTTGATAGTGTATGAGATACTTTTAGTATCATTAACTTCTATGATCTGACATTTTCAAACTGTTTGAGTTCAGGTCATCTATAAATTTGGGTATAATCAAATGGTGCAATTACATTATATTTGGTTGTACATGGTGTATCCAAAAATCTATAAAATAAATTATAAAAATAGTTCTTCACCATTTGCATGACATCCAACATGTGATAGACCAAAAAATCATAATAATATGAAATATCCCAAAAATAATCATTTTTATAAAATTTTCTTTTTTCCCAAAGCCATAAATTTTCTATTATTTTATTGTTTGTTAAAATGTGATGGGAGGTAATGAAGAGACAATTGATTTTACCTATTAACCTATGATAATTATTAGAGGTTCATCTCTTTCAATTTTAGCTTCTCTAATATGATATTTTTTCCTCCGAAAAAGATGATCGGTTGGAATGAAAATGATATGGATGTCAAAAAATATGGTTACCTTCCATTGACGGGCATAAATGCTTTGTTGCCTCTTATAAAGTACAAACATGATTTTAGACCACATGTACTCTAGGAAAATAATATTCTATATGCTTGGCGGTCAATAATTGTCCACATCGATGTAGCTTTTAGTAGATACTCTGTTTCGAAGCAACATCATATATACTGACACCATTACTCTATAATGAATTTAACGCATTAATCAATATTTTCAAATAAAATAAATATTCTATTTCAAATGTTTAAGAATTAAAAAGCTAAAAAAAGATGAATGTAACATTCATCAAAATACAGAGTGGTAAATTATTTTGAGTAATAAAGTTATGACAATATGAATACTAACTGCTGTAAAAACCAAATGGATAGAAATCTTCAATAGAAAGACCCATTCATAAGTTTTGGGATTATAAAGAAAAATAAGGATACACATTGTCAAAATAATTCCATGAATCACCATCAGAGGGATGATTTAGGGTATTACCAGTTGAAATATTTGTTTTGTGCCATGATATCAACGTCATTATACTCTAAGAGATACATAAATGTTAAAATCTTGGTATATGTGGAAAATATCCCAATAGTTTAATAGGAATCAATCTAAGATTTCCTAGTTGAGCTTCTTTATACCTCGACTTTCCAAGTGTGATAGGACATTCCAAATACTCATTTTCCCCATAATATAAGATTGAATCATTTGGACATACATGGATCTTCTGAAAACCAAGACCCAAATTATGAACCAACCGCTTCTCCCATAGAAAAATATAGGCAACACATTCCTTCAGGTAAATTTGTTTTAACCGAAGAGAATATGTAATCAAAACAACTATTTGACATTCCATTATCTAATTTAATAACCATATATTTTTCAACCCCTTCAAATTTTTTTATCTTACATCTAGTATATAAGGCTTCTTTAGTGGACCTCAACAACTCATAAAATTGAGGTGATTAAAACTTAGGAGTTAATCAATATCATATTGAGTTTTAGTTTTTTGAAGTGACAGACCTTCCATGTCATGTACTAAAATTTGAAACTGTTATAGATACCAAACTAAACAAATTGTATCTTCTCTCTAATAGTGTTAAACAAGTTGATACTAAAAAATATAATATGATTGAAAACCAAAATACAATTGATGGCATCAAACATTTTCAATTGTGTCAAATGTCCTCAGAGAATATTTTTTACAAGGAAATTTAGTTATCCCTTCCCAAAAAAATTATTTTTAATTCTGAAAATGGTAAAAAAGATTCAACTCCCTTAATATATACATGATTTAAACCAATAATTGTTGGATTCATGTACAGATTTATCCAAACACGATCATCTAATAATGACTATTTTTGACTTTCTAATTCCATATTTCTCTAAAAAATATAAAATAATATGTTTTTTTGAATAACATGATATTATATTAACAATAAAAAAAGTGAACAAATTTATATTAACATTTCTTACAACATAAAGTAATTTCTTTTATATATTGGATATTTATAGTATTTGTTTAGAAATATATATGAATATGTAGTATTTTACATTAATTTATAATAATTTGTACTAATTACATATTATTATCAGTAATTATAGCTAATTTATACTAATGATTGCTAATTATGAAAGGCACAATTTTTAGCATATTGGTGGATGCTCTTTTTCTCGACGACTGATCTCCTTGAAACATTCTCTGACTAAATTCTCTTTAAAAAATCTTCTCTGAAATTTTAATATCTTTTATCACATGCATGATAATTGAAAGCAGAGATGACTCACAACGCTGCACTCTATTCTTGTATCCACTGTAATGGATATTCAAATATTGTAGCAGATTTTTCAAAGTGATTTTTGTGAGAGAACGTTTCAAGAATATGAGTCATTAGAAAAAAGAGCAAGTTTTCCTTGACTTCTCATCTCCATGAAACATTTTCTCCAAAAATTCGTTATGAAAATGTGTTCTGAAGTATGCATATCAAATCTTTATGAATATAAAAATGGATATTGATACGTTCGAGTAATTCTTTCACAGTGATTTCAATGACAGAATGTTTCAAGGGGATGAGACGTCAATTAAATGGAATGCCGCCAATCCACTAGAAATTGTTCCAATTTATTTATAATTATTGATAATTATTGTGAATTATTCTTCATTAATCCTAATTAATCATATTTATATCAAATTGTTTTTAATAATTACTAATTAGTTCAAATTATTACTAATTATTCATAATTATTGCTAATTATTGAAATTTATTTCTAATTGTCGGTAATCATTTATAATAATTAAGAATTAATTCTAATAATTGGAAATTATTTCTAGTTATTTCTAATTATTTCTAATTATCTAATTATTTCTAAATATTTTTAATTACTGCCATTTAAATCTAATTAATCCATATTATTCCGAATTATTCCTAATTATTCCCAATTATTATTAATTATTAATAATTATTCCTAATCATTCCTAATCATTTGTAATTATTCCTAATCATTTCTAATTATTTATAATTATTAATAATTATTCTTGATTATTCAAATTAATTTCTATTTATTATTATTTATTCCTATTTATAACTAATTGCTACCAATTATTATCAATTACTGATAATTATAACTAATTATTACTAATTACTGCTAATAAATCCTAATTATTCCTAATTACAACTAGTTATTACTAATTATTGTTAATTAACCCTAATTTATTATTTATTCCTAATTGTTACTAATTATACCTTATTGTTCCTAATTAGTCTTAATTATTACTAATTATTACTAATTATTTCAAATTATTCTTTATTGTTACTAATTATTCTTAATTATTCCTAATGGTTTCTAATTGTTCTTAATTGTTACTAATTATTCCTAATTATTACTAATTATTACTAAATACACCTAATTATTACTCTTTATTCCCAATTAATCCTAATTATTCATATTTTTTCATATTTTTTCCTATTTATACCGATTTATTACTATTTATTAATAATTAATCCAAAAAAATCTAATTATAACTAATTAATCCTAATTATAAATAATTATCAGTAATTAATCATAATAATTAATAATTAATTCTAATTAATCATATTTATTACTAATTAATCTTAATTTCTGGTAATTAATCTTAATTAATAATAATTAATCTTAATTATTCATAATTTTTACTAATTTTTCCAAATATTTTCAAATTATTCTTAATCATTACTAACTATTCATAATTATGACTCTTAATTTCAAATTATTACTAATCATTCAAAATTATTCATAATTATTACTAATTATTCCCAATTATTCATAATTATTACTAAGTATTACTAATTGTTATTAATTATTCTTAAATATTAATAATTAATCCAAATTATTACTATTTATTAATATTTATTAATATTTAAATCTATTTATTTTTATTTATTACTGTTTATTTATAATTACTGATAATTAATCGTGATTTCTGCTAAGTAATCATAATTACTGTTAATTAATCCTGATGTCTGCTAAATAGTACTGATTAATGCCAATTAATTTTAATTACTAATAATTCGTCATAATTATTACTAATTTTAATAATTATTTCTAATTATTAATAATTATTAATAATTATTTCAAATTATTACTAATTCTTTCTAACTATTACTAATTAGTCCTAATTATTTCTAATTATTTGAATTTATTTCTAATTATTTCTAATTATGACCAATAATTACTAATTATTCATATTTATTACCAATGGTTACTAATTATTAATAAATAGTTCAAATTATAGCTAATTATAACTAATTATTACTAATTATTACTAATTATTACTATTTATTCATAATTATTACTATTTACACCAAATTATTACTATTTAATAATATTTATGAATATTTATTCCTAATTATTCTTATTTATTTGTGATTATAAATATTTATTCAAATTTATTTGTATTTATTACTATTTATTCATATTTATTACTAATTATTACTAATTATTACTAATTATTCCTTATTATTACTAATTATTCCTAATTATTACTAATTATTCCTAATTATTACTAATTATTCATAATTATTACTAATTATTCCTAGTTATTACTAATTATTCCATCTTATTACTGTTTATTCCTAATTATAACTAATTAATCCTAATTATTCCTAATTTTTTCTATTTATTCCAAATTTTTACTATTTTTCCCTAATTATTCCTAATTATTCATTGTTATTACAAATTATTCCTAATTATTCATAATTATTACTAATTATTCTTAATTTCTAATAATTAATCCTAATTATTAATAATTATTCCTAATTATTTCTCATTATTCCTAACTAATCCAAATTATTCCCTACTATTCATTTTTGTGCCAATTTATTCCAATTTATTCCAATTTATTCCCATTTATTACTATTTATAATAATTAATCCTAATTATTACTTATTATATGTAATTAATTCTAATTATTGCTAATTGTTACTTATTATTACTGATTTATATTAAATATTACTAATTAATCAGAATTCCTGCTAATTAATCCTAATAAGTGCAAATTAATCCTAATTATTCCCAATTAATCTTAATTTTTGCTAATTCTTCAAATTTTTCTAAACTTTTTACTTGTCATTCCTAATTATAATTAATTATTTCTAATTATTATTTATTATTCCTAATTATTATAAATTATTCCTAATTATTACAAATTATTAGTAATTATTACGAATTATTCCTAATTATTACTAAATATTCCTAATTATTAGTATTTATTACTTATTATTACTAATTAATACTATTTAGTACTTATTACTACTAATTAATCCTCATTAGTGCTAATTAATTCAAATTTCTTCTAATTAATCATATTTATTTCTATTTATTACTAATTATTCTTAATTATTAGTAATTATTCCTACTAATTGTTAACTATTTCTAATAATTGGTAATTATTGCCAATTATTCCTAATTATTACAAATTACCCCTAATTATTGCTAAGTTTTGCTAATTATTGAAAATTATTCCTATTTATTAATAATTATAACTATTTATTCCTAAATATTGCTATTTATTCCTAATTATTGCTATTTATTCTTAATTGTTACTGTTTATTTCTAATTATTATAATTTATTTTTAATTATTACTATTAATATCCATTTATTACTAATTATTCCCAATTAGAACTATTTATTACTAATTATTATTAATTATTAATAATTATTACTAATTATTAATAAATATTACTAATTATTGCTAATAATTACAAAATATCCTTAATTATAACTAATTATTCCTAATTATTCATAATTATTCCTAATTATTAATAATTATTCCTTTTTTTGCTACTAATTATTACTATTTATTACTAATTATTATTAATTATTAATAATTATTCCCAATTGTTCCTAATTGTTCCTAACTATAATTAAATATTCATAATTATTCCTAATTAGTCAAAGTTATTCCTAATTAGTCATATTTAATCCTAATTAATCCTAATTATTCATAATTAATCCTTACTTTTACTAATTAATCCTAATTATTACAAATAAATATTAAATATTAATAATTGAACTTTATTATTACTAATTAATCTTAATTATTACTAATTTATCATAATTAATCTAGATTATTATCAATTAATTCTAATTGTGACAAATTTATCCTTTTTATTACTCATTATTACTAATTATCACTAATTATTAGTAATTATTACCAATCATTACGAATTATTACTTATTATTCCTATTTAATTCTAATTTTTACTATTTATTATTATTTAAAATATTTATTTCAATTTACTCCCTATTAAAGCTATTTTTCTTTAATATTCGCTAATTATTACTGATTATGACTAATTATTAATTATTATTAATAATTATTCGAATTAATACTAATGATTACTAATAAATAATAATTAATAGAACTATTAATTAATAATAATTTATATTAATCACATGTATTTTTGAAAATAAAAATAAATCAAAATAAAATGATCTAAATCTATGTTAATTTAATTGAAAAAAATTAAAAATAATTATAATTAAAATCAAATAGAATGATTTAACTAAAAAATTAAAGAAATATATACAAACATTAAAACTGAATCTTTCGGAGGATTTACACCACGAGTATTTCTCCGATATATAATTGTTAACATAGCAAGTTTTTTAGAGAGAAAATATAAGTGTGGGAGGGAGGAGTAGGGAAAGGAATTGAATGAGAGAAAAATGGATGGAGGTATATATAGGTTAGATTAGATGCGACAGGATTCCCATTGCAAGTAGTGCTATTTGCGACTGACCCTATCACAAATACTAACCCACCTATTAATTATCATTAGCGGTTAAAAAGGTATTTGTAATGAGTCATATAGCAATGGTCAACATTCCGACATACTATTTGTGATGAGGGATAAATCCTGTCACAAATACTAAAAAATGATGTCTTTTTTTATGACGGGCATAAGGGCCCGTTGAAAATAACCTTACTACAGTTTGGTGGGAAATATGCGCCAAACCTTTTACAATAGGTGTCGTCTACCCATCGTGAATAACTAATTATTTATGACAGGAAGAGGGTCCTGTCGCAAATAGTCCCTCTCGATGGACTATTTGTGACGGAACCCTTCCCCATCACAAATATTCATGTTTTCTCTAGGGAATATTATCTCATCATGTACTCTTATCGGTGCTACAACTCATCTACCCACACAAGAGATTTCATCATCATATTCAGTCCTATAATTTGCTGGATCCACAAAGTATATATTGTCTATCAGAAATATGTTTTTTGATTTTGAAAATTGATTCACCTTCACCCTCCTAAGGACTAAGTTTGTTAAATCCACAAAAAACATTTTTCCATCTTCCATGAGACTCTTCAACATCAAGATGCATCTCAACGAATCGAGGTATCAACATCCACTAAATATAAGCATATGGAATACTCTATTACATATCCCCTATACTAAGTGCATCGACAACATTATTTTCCTTAGCAGGGGTTAGCTCCTTCCCAATGTCATAATATTTAAAGTACACAAATGATATTATCTACCAAATATTTAAATCATGTTTCCAAAAAAGGTATCTAAGCCTCTTGTGGTTAGCATACACTAAATAATTCCGACTCAAAATATTGTAATGGTAAAATATAAATTCATACACTATCACATATATATCATAAGGATGAGTTGGTAAATTTCACCCATATATACTTAGCTTCCAATATCTATAAGACAATATTAACCTATTATTTATCATTCCAACTCCGAGTCAATCCTAAGATGAAATATAACATAGTATATATACCATACCATTCTAAGATATGGTAACAACCAATACGGATTTCAATATACCTGTTAACATTGTAATTTTGTCTCATTGGGATCAGACTACTCGAATTTTACCACCTTCTTATTCAGTGTTGTATAAACATCCAAATAGGAGAAGTACTGAATGAATCTCTAATAAAATCCTACCAATCCCAGAAAGCGAGGAACCTAAAAATTATTTTCTTTCTCCAATGAAATCGTGGAATCAACTATCTTGGGTCCAGTAATATACCAACATCTGATATCATGTTCTTTATGAAGCCGGACAAACTGATCCAAAACTAAAGTCAAAATATTGTTATAAACTAGATACTCCCTACGTGAGCTCTGAATATCATTCAAATATAGATCATAGTTTTCTTATGAATTCATGTTTTCCATGTCATTTTAAAAAAATACCACCATGAAAGAATAATAAAATGGATGAATAAACTAATTCAGATAACCTATAAACACATTTGGTGTGTTCATCAATCTTAGTGACATAAAAAGATACTTATAAAATCTATACATTCCCTTGATAGATGTATGAGTGATATAAAATGTACTCACATAGAGATGATGAAAACATGACCTTATGTTGACCTTACAAAACCAATTATCTCTCCTTATATAGTAATACAATTCATCAATACAAGTAAGAGAATACTGGTTCTTCACAATCACGTGGTTATTGTTCTTGAAATCAATACAAAAGATTAACAAGCCATCTTCCATCATGGATATGTAGACTAGAATATTCCCCAGTGTACATGATTTTGTAAATAAATCCATTCACATAATGATCATCAATTTTATCCTTCAACTCTCTATGATCTATAGGATGCATCCTTTAGTGAATAATTAATATGAGATATATCCATATAATACTCCTGATCATAAGCTTAACCTATACCATGGGAGGAAATGACAACAATACTCATAAAAGATCCTATGGATTATGTAAATAATTAGGTTCAACAAATTCCTAACACATAAACTCACAAATTAGAATTAAATTGGAAAATTGGATGGATATAATCCCTAGAAACCAATGGTAAGGTCTCATATGACCTTATAAATACCACCTATCAAAATGGGTACAAAAATCACCATCAACTAATGTAAAATATAACCAGCCAAGATAGCAGTTTGTATCTTCTTGATTCCATGTAAACCAATTGATACATTTGAACATATTATTTTGTCACATCTCAAATATGATGAAATCCCAAAGATTCCAAAAAACAACTATTCTTGAGTGCATACACAATGCATCGGTGAATATATTCTTGTTGGTCTATTACATGGATGTTAATAGAAATCACTCTATATAGTTACACAATGATAAAACTCATACCCCTTTTATATTTTGAAGATTTAAAAAATTCTTATACAATTATATATATTAAAACCAATGTGTAGGTAAATTATACTAATATCAAATATTGAAAATTTCATATCTCATTGTTATGGTTAGTAGGTGATCTCTTGATTATATGTAGTAAGCATAACTATGAGCCTACTCTCCAGCCTCATGGCCTCTAACTTCTCTGAGGTGAACTATATATAACTTATTTTAACCCCAAAAACCTTGAACACCTCACTTCCATAAACATGTAGAGTATTTCAAACTATATCCCAAAAAAAATCACATGATCTAATAATAGATCCTTGGGCCTAGTTATGACCAAAACCACCATATGATTGAAAAGATAGCTAATAAAAGAAATGGAAATACCCCACCTGCCTACAATAATGAAACTCTATTTGAATTTGATGGCACTGAGTACATGTATATCCGAACATACCACATTGATAACATATAATGACACCCCCCTAAAACTGGGAATAAAAAGAATCCCAACCCTAACTTTCTTTCTAATTTATAATCTGTTGAGAAACAATGAAATGTCACTTCTACCTAAGTAAAGATCTATTACCAGACATGTTATAAGAATAAAAATTACAATATGATCAAGTTTTTTCAATGTATCTTTCTATAATAGGGAATTTATTAATGGGCTTATAAAAACAGCTAATCCAAAAGCTATTATCCTATGATTGAATCAAGTATCTACGTTCATCCCCAAAATCGATAACCATGGCTATCTTATTAAATTCCAGTGAGGATCAATTCTAGAGAATCTTTATAATATGGGATGCATCATCCATTCTTGTCTTTCTCCCCTAAAACTAATGCTAAAAAAATTGTACCTTATCATCTCTCATGTTTCTGTGAAATAAATTCTGGAATAATCAAGCCCCAATGACCTACCATGGTAGACCCACATGATGATATTCCATGATAAGAATATACCATTATAATATACCATGAAATAAAATAACGTAAAAAAATATTCGTCTATCTTCAAATAGGTTTCTTAAGATGGTTAGAGTTAGTAATAAAATAATCAACACAAAATAATGCATCTTGATGACTACCCTCTCTATGAAATATAGGTGGATTCTACAGTTGAAAATCTCTAGTTATATAATTAAATCTAGGATCATATATAAAAACTAAAAGTCTCTTGGATATAATAAAATCAGGTGGAGTATCTCAGATGGATTGGTCCAGAGGAGGTACATAGACAATTGGGGAATCCATCTTAACAACAGGTGGGAATTGATCATCCCTAATATCCAATAAATCAACAGGTGGTCTTTCCCAATTAATTTCATTATAATGACCAGTATATAACTCAGACTACCATTTATAGAATATATTAATATACTAAATAATCTATGAAGTAATATTCATGGTGTCTTTCTCTTCCATACAAACACAACCCACATAAAATGTATCTCAAATAACCAATAGCACTCTCTCATTCCCCAACAACCCTTTCTCTAAGGGTTAGAGACATATAGAAAATAGATGCAATTTATTTATTTAATAATGCAAGAACATTACAATGGAATGTCTAAAATGGACACCACCATCATTTTATGTTGAAAAAGGTTATTAATGTTACTTTTGATAATTTAAATAACCATACATCATATCATAATCATGGTTCTCAATCATAGGGAAACACACAATTGTCTAGTGAAGTCTATATAAAAATAATGATTCATGAATTCTAATTTTCTTTCCACCTAGATTAAAAATAAGAATCCAAAATCCAATAAATTAATGAATCATTCTTTAGAAAAACAACAAAACTATTAAAGTGAAAAAGAATGAATATCAATCCCATATAAGTTAGAATATACTCTTCCAATATAATAATATGATATTTCTAATAATATAATCAATCCCATATTTCAAGAAAACCATACATCGAGTCTAACATATCCCAAATACTATGATATCATAAAAAATGGTTCTGATACCAATTTATGGCATCCTAGATTTAGTGGTCCTCCACTTTGATTAAATTTGGTTTTAAATTCCTCAAGTGTTCCTCTAGGTATATGAGAGGTCAATAACCATTATTGAGTGAATTTTCATTAATTAGGGATTCTCTGACCAATCATGTATAGATATATATACATCAAAATAAAAAAAATTTAATAGTTTTCATGAAAAAATATAAAATAATAAAAATTGACGTAACAAAAAAATTATAGAAACCAAAATAACATCACCTATGCTATAAGAAAAGTTTTTGTTTGAAAATCATAAAACCATACATAAAAGAAAATTACTACTCATATTTTGACTACATATAACATGATATAAAATAAAATCAAGACCAGATCATACACAAAACAATCATGATTCTATGATCAGTCACATACCCCCAACTCTAATAGACCCACATATTCCAACTATCTAATGAAAATTATTTTCTATTACATATACCTATAACCATGAAGTCCACACGGGGACTATAGAACCAGATAAAGGTGTTTGTATAGCTTTTTAGGCCACCACAAATGATTTCCCAAATATATTTAGTAGATACATTATATATATATATATAGTGATTTTATAAAAATTAAATAATATAAAATGGTACTAATAAATGAATATATAATCTATATAGTGACTATATATCCACTCATGTGTAACCATACATATGTAAAATAGTTGTGTGCTTTCTATAAACTTACCACATAGGTACGGACTATGAATCCTAACATGAATCATATCAAGAGGTGAAACCATGACATTATTTCACAAAAATATTCACATAATGATTTCTTCATGATAACAATGTTCAAATAGTGGAAAAACATCCATCTAAATTCATAACTACTAATATATTAATTGTACACCATGAAAAAAAAACTAATCCTCATGAAAACTGCATCCCCAAAAAATTATATACATGTGGGAAACACAAATGGATTACATCATAAACTGATGGAATATTATGCCTTGCTATGGTCATAAACACAAATGGGTATTATGTCTTTAGTTTTTTTACAAATAAAAATAGTGGTAATCACATCCACAATAACCATTTCACATGACATCTTTCAATTTTTATAGAAGCATCACATAATTGGTAGAATATCCAAAATCCATTTGAAATAGAAATATGTTGGGAATAAAATTCCATAAAAAAACATGACTATGTTCCCATGGGAATTACTATCCATGGACTAGTGGGAATTAAATCCCATTGTAATGATAATAGAATCCTAATCATAATATTCCATATAATATAGATCTAATCCTCAACATGTACCATGTAATTAAAATGGTAATAACACCCAAAAGTATTAATTTAGGGTTAATCAATCCATGTTTGAACCAGCTAGTTTGGAAGTAAACCTCTCCCATAAACATATTTAAATTAAAAAATGATATCGGGAAACTCACTAGTTCAATAGAGTTCACGCCTTATGAAAACCCATTCTAGATACACACCTATTCTATATCCAAGTAGGATAAAGTGAGAAATCATAGTTCAATTTAAAATCATATAACTCAAGGAATCCACCAAATGGGTTTAAAGAATGACCTTAAATATGATTTGATATATGTTCATGGACATAATAATTATTTCATCATATCATATAAATCAAAGGGTCCATTGTGGTATTTCCCTATACCTTCTCCACAGGCCCATTCGACTTCACGCGGGTTGTTCAGTTAGGAATCTAGTGAGGGTTCTTCCAAGGTTTCTCTGTCCACTCTTGCCCAGAGAGGCATTGCTGGTTCATATTTACTAGGTTCCTCTTAGTGGTGATGATCCCTTGAGTTGTGGTTGGGTCTTCCAATCCTGAGATGACAATGAATTAGATTCATACTACCTACATCATCTTCCTCTCTGGTTTCCCGCGTTTTTGGATGGAGGGTGTCTTGTGGATGTGAGGGGGTCTCTGGTTATATTTCCAGTGGTAGGTTACAACCATCAGAGGATTGTTGGTTGATTTTGAATATGTTGGTTCCATGATATTAATCGAATTGGATCTGGCAGTGGAAGGTCATCAGTTGGGGTATGTTGCGTAGTTGCAAGTGATTTAAACATTTGATTGGAAATGAAGGGTTCTCTGATGGTTTTGATTTGGTCTTTTTCTTTCATGTGTTTTGTGTTGTTCTGTAGTTCTGTAGGTCCATAATTTTGAGGAATATCTTGGGTTGAGTTGGGATTTTTGGTAGTTTGTTTTCAATTATGGTATTTTGTTTTTTTCCTCAGTGGTCAAAATCACTAGGGAATTAGTAACCAATTTTCTACAAGATGTTATTCCAGATGAGGTGTAGGGAAATAATTTCTCTCTATTTCATAAAGATTCAGAATTAGATGTTTGAGGGGCTATGGATTCATCCATTGGTTCCAGGCCCATGCACTTATGTATGGGACAATTAGTAGTTCTTCTATACGATATTGGAAAGTGGATGTAATGTTTTTGTTGCTGGGTTGAGCTTCATTCGTGAAATACATGGTGTTTTTTGTTTTGAGTCTTTGGTCTGTTGGGGATATTTATATAGTCTATGTCAATGATGTCATGTTGGGTATCCCCTCAACCCTTAATAAGGGTTTTTTTTTCAACAAAATGTTAATTTTATGTCAACAAATAGAAGATGATAAAGCAACAAAAGAAACCAGAAATATATCTATGTAAAGTTATAAACATAAAAATAGAAATTCACTAGGACTCAGTACATAGTAACACATTGGGTACCCACCTTATATTCACTAACCACTTTTTTATGTACCTGGAGCCACATCCCCATGTCCATGCCCATTGAGTACTTGATTCTAGTCCCCACAGTATGCAGTGGCATTTGTCTATGTATTAATATCTCGAGCCCCCACTCTTTTCCTAGAAATGACTCTTTATGACCCTACTAACACCTCCAACACACATAATTCATAATAATACTAAACGTTTCCTGAAAATAAGATCTAAATAAACCCTCATAAGAATTTTTAGTGAATAAAATGATATATAATTTAATTATAATATAGTTTATCACCTTATAAATTAACCAAAACAATAATGATTCTTTCTAGAAAATTTCCAAGACAATTATTGATGGTGGAAAATGAAATGATAACCTATCATTTAAGGGTAGCTCTATAGGTTAATTTAATTGATAATTATAAAAAATAAATCAAAATGAGTCATCATACTCAATGTAGTTATTGTGTGAAAAACTAAATAATACATCAACCAGTTGTAATTGAACATAATAGTCTTACACATAGCCTATAAAAAATAAAACTAAAAATAGAGAGCAGCACTAGGTCTTAAGATTGATTTATATCTCTGGATAACCTATTTTATCCTCACTTGAGTCTTCAATAATATGTTTAAATGTTATAACATATCATGAAGCTCTATTTTCTAAAAGATCACATACTATGGTTCGTTTCTTTCATCTGTATCATGTAAAATAAGATCAATACATTGACTTTGTAGAATTTTTTTGGTTAAAATATAGCATAACAAGAAAAAAATCATCCTTCAACACCTGATAATCTAACAAAAAACCATTTTTATGCCTCAAAAAACTATTTTATGTAGTGAATGAAATAAACATGTATTGAAAAATTATAAAATAATACATGAATTTAAACAAAAAAATAAATATTTGTGTTAGTTTACACACATTTAATAAGAAACTAATGATCCTAAAAATCATCTTTGATCCACAGTTTTAATCCATATATATAAACCTATGCCACTAAATAATCATGAGATTAAATAACCTTGTTATATATGAATATCTGTATAAAAGATAATTTCAAATGTTTATTGAAAATAGGAAAATAATATTTTTATAACGCCACGACTCCAAAAGACTGGATCCAGTGCATTATTTTATTACATTGGCATAGATACAGGTATCAAATACCAAGGGGAGAAACATTTTAGATGTTTTCAAAATCCATATTATATACATCATTTCCATAATTCATTAAGAAAATAAAATAAAAACATGATATATAATAATGTAAAAAAATACAACCTTGAATTTTTTTTCAAATTCTTTTTCTTTGTAAACCAGGGAAAGGAAAAAAATAAGAGTGCCCTAAAATGATCGGTAATGGAAATTAAAGCATAAATATAGAAGAATTTATAATATAAAATCTACATGGAAAAGTAAATAACTCATAAAATATACCATTCAAATCAACAAGATTTGGTTTAATCAATTTGACATGGCATGAAACAAAAAACACATGACATGTAATCAATAAACTAATAATGAAATGCATACATAGATATATCGATGAAATTATTTATGGGATAATAATAATAAATTAATTCTAAATAAAGGTAACACTTAATTAAAGGATTGCATATTTCCCATGAAAATGATACCTTTTCATTAATAGATAAAATAAAATATTAGGATTTGAGAAACTGATTTGTTTCGTGATACTATAGACACATCGAGGGGATTGGATTAACTTTTCCCCAATCCATAGGGATGGAATTAAATGATCCCCCATTTATGTATTTAATGACCACTGAAATACTCATATATATAAAATAATCCATGAAATTGAAAAAAAATCATTATAAAAATGTATCCATATTGAATTGAATATATGGATTTATCAATAATTCCCCAGTAAATCAAATAACTATCAAATTGAACACCATTTTAAAATGATATACATTATAGGAAATACTATTATCCATATCATTAGAATGTAGATATTTAATAAAAATGTATGGAACCATAAAAATTATCATAAATAAGAGACAATTTTAATAGAATGTTATTCATCCCAAAATAATGTGATATTTAAAATAGAATCATTTAGAACATACTTGAAGAAGATAATAATTAAATGTTCAAAAGTTTCATATACCACATTGAAACAATTAAATCATGATCCCCATGAATTAAATGAATCCTTGAATATCAGGATAATAAAGTGGTTCATGATATAACATGTTAATATGAATAATATAAAACACGTAAAAGATAATTAGTGCATAATAATAAATAAGACTCAATGGAATTAATATTTAGATGAAATATGTTACCCTGATTCCATCTTTTCATGTGTGTCATTATATTCCTTAATAATAAACATATCTTAATCAAATTTCATCATCAGAACAATTTTCATTTTTATCATTAATTTTATTTCACTTATTGCAATGTGGTAAATAAATACATAAACAATTAAGTATAAGTTGGGTGTTTTGACCAAATTTAGTTCATGTGTTAAGACGACTTTGGAATGCCATATATGGTCAAAGGGGTCATTATAAAGAGATATTCAGGATAACAATCATGAAATAATAATCATATGTATACATAAATTATACTTTTAACACCAACCGTGAATAATGGATAAAAAATGATCCAGCGTTTCAATCATGAAGATAGTAGGTCGTACGTGTGCATGAGTAACGTTCCCATTTTTCAATGATTATTAAGGAAGGAATGTAAGTAAAATAATATCATCCCATAATGATAATTATATAAAAAAAATCTCTAATTATATAAATTTATGTATATAATTCTTTTGATGTAAAAGGAATCTCATTATGTTGAGGAGGCGATAGTCCACACGTTCACGAAAGACGTTATCACATTTCAGTGTGTTAAAAGGGTAATGAAGAAAATGATATATTATATTTCTAGAAAGGTATTTACATTATTAATACTATATATTAACTTAAATTTATTCATAACTTTTTTATAACCATACTTTATACGTTCCATGTATAGATTGAATGAATCACATTTCATTGACTGAAAAATGCATTTTTTATTTTAAATAAATTCAAACTGAAAACAAGGCCCCACCCCCAAGAGATCAGGGAAGTCTAAAGTGATGTAGTCTTAGTGAACCCCCTTCCACAAAATTCATACATACCCGGGGAAGAGAACCCACATTCCAGAATACCCTTCGAGGATCCTCCAGACCGCTCTCCCTAGAGAGAGCATCCACCGCAAAGTTAGCTTCTCTAGTGTTATGACGCATAGAGAAATCCATAGAAATCATAGAAGCACATCTACGAACAATGTACGTCAAGGCCCCTGGAACCTTCACATTCCCATGTAAGTCCCGAATCAAGATCTCAAGGTCCGATTCCACTTCTGAACTCATCAAGGATAAGCTGGTACAAAGATCCATGCCAGTGAGTAACACATGCACTTCTGCCTCTAACGAGTTTCCTGGTACATGGAAGCTGCTGAAGGCTATAATGACCGAACCATTCCCATCCTACACCAAACCAATCCCACATATCAACCCATCCATGCATGATCCTTCTACATTAAGCTTGAGTCCCATTTCTAGGGGTTTCCACCTTACCCAACAACCCTGCAACCTGGGGAATTCCATCAATCTATTCAGAAAATTAAAATGATTTGGAGAGTACTTACCTCCTTTCATCAAAGATCCTAATTCATGCACCAGCCCTTTCATCTTCCCCTTCATTAAAAAGTTCGTCCATCGGCCTTCAACACAAGCCTTATTTCTTTCTTCCCATAGCGTCCAGAAAATTGCAGTAAGCACAATGCAACGGATTTTAGACTCCATCTCTTTCTGTTCCGTGCCTGAGAACCCGCTGACAAGGAACTCCTGCATGGAAAAGAAATTTTTATTCAATTTTCACCATCAATCGAAACTGTTCCAATGAAAAACGGCCCAGTCTCTCTTCAGAAATAAGTGGAACACTGACTCCGTCCGCGGGTGAGTGCAGCAGAGGCATCTTGAAGCCGGATTAATTCCCTTCTTCTGGATGTTGTCGTCTATCTCTATAGCTTGTTTCCTTGCCCTACAAACTAGAAATGACATTTTTTGGGAATTTCTTTGCACCATAATCGGGCTCCCCACTCATCAAGGCCACCCCCTACCGGATCAGACGCCGGTATTCCTGCCTGTTGAAGCACCCCGAGATTGCTTCTGTAAAAAATATCATGTCGACTTCCTCCGAGAAAATGATCTCCCCATAACCATACAACTGGTTCGGGATAATGATAGCTTCATGAAATATGGGATGGTGGCTGGCTTCTTTGATGGAAAAATCTGGGACTGGACTGTGATGGAAGAAGAGGTTCTCCTTGGTCCAATTATCACGCCACTGGTTAATATCCCCATGACCGACAACCCATCGTGATGTCTCCTGGAGGATTTCCAAATGGTTCCTGACCGAAATTTCTAGCCTGGACAACTTCCTGACCTCCCATTCCTCATAGTTCGAACCATATTAAGTCCTTAGAGTTTTGGCCAACAATGAATGGCACTCCAAAAAATCCCACGCAAACCGAGCCTGCAAGGATTTCATTGAAACCGAAATGTCCCTGAGACCGACCCCACCTTCCTCCACTGGTAATGCTAGACGAAACCAGGAATCCCAATGAGTTCTTCCTGTATGATTTACATCCTAGAGGAATTTTTTCATCATCTTCCTCATAGCAACAATTATTCCTTTAGGCGGGGTAATGACTGACAAGACATGCATCAGTATAGAGGAGAACACACCATTGATCAAATCACCCAACCTCCAAAGGACAAGAACTTGTATTTCCAATTAACCACCCTCCCAAAAATTTTATTTAAAATGTTTTAAAAAAGTACCTTTTTTACTCTGCCATTAGATATAGGGGCCCCAAGATAGATCAAAGGTAAATGTATCCTTTGAATACCAACAATTCCTTGAATTCTCTGGGCCCTACATCTTGAAAATTTTGTGGAGATAAACACACTGATCTTACTGGCATTGACTTATTTCCCGCTGAGGCTTATGTAGTTCAACGTCAATGACATAAAATTATTCAAGGATGACCTCATTACATTAATAAAAATGAGAATATCATTATCAAACATAATATGAGAGAAGTTACCATCCGAGGATTGGGACCGATATGGCCAGATCACCCGGTCCCTCAAGAATCTAAGAAGGTTACATGAAAGGGCCTCCTGAGCAATTAGAAATAGGGAAGGAGAGAGGGGATCCCCTTGGCGTACCCCACGAACACTCTTGAGAAATCTGAAACTCTTCCCGAACAATGATATAGAAAGCCACAGGGAAGAGAAGAATCGGAAGCATAAGTCACAAAACCATTCATGGAATCCAATTCTTCTCATCACCCGGATCAAAAAACTCCATTCAAGTTTTTCATAAACCTTATCCATGTCAACTTGGATAATCAAATTTGAACCCACCACCTTCTTATTCAAATATGCCATCAATTCTTGGGTGACTCCCACTGCCCCTTGTATGCCTCTACCCCGGATAAAGCCATGATGCTCTTGGGAAATTATTTTTGGGATCAAATTATTCAGTCTCCTAGCCAGAAGACTACCCAATATCTTATAAGAAAAATTAAACAGACAGATAGGTTTGTAATGGTAAATAGAGTCTTGATCTTTAACTTTCAGAACCAACACCACCCTCGAGGCTCACGACCCACTATTGATGGGCCCCCCTTGAAAAAATCATTAATCGCCTTAGTGACCTGAGGCCTCACAAAATCCCATACCGCCACATAGAAGTATCCCTGAAAACCATCCGGCCCAGGTGCACTCTCCAGAAACATTGATCTAACCATCTCCCAGATCTCTTCCCCTGATGGTAGAGACCTTAGGAAATCATTCTACCTTGATTCAATGCTCTGGGGTATACTTCCCAAAAATATCTCTTGATCATGTTGTAAGTTTCCCCCTCCTAGAAGCTCTGGGCGATCTCCCCCAAGTAGCTGCTCGAAGTGTTCCAGAGCCGACCTACCAGCCACATTCATGTCAGAAGAAAAGGATCCATCCTCGAGAATTATATTCACATTGTATCTCTTTCACTACTTAAAGAAAGCATGGAAAATCCGCTATTTCTGTCTCCTTCATTAAGCCACATAACTCTCTATCGTTTTCTCAAGTTCGTCTCCACTTCTAGTAGCCTCTACAAGATCAAGGATTTCTTATCACATAAAAGAATGAAGGATAAATCGTCCCATCTATGCTCAAGGATCTCTTCCAGGTTGTCGATCTCCCTCTGAAGCGACTCCACTGAATCCTTCACTATTTGATTACATGCAAACCACCTGCCATTATCAAACTTAAGACATTGGAAGCATCTGAAATATGTGATCCAAGATCATCCCTCCACCTCCTGAAACCAGGAAACCTTCATCATTTGCATAAAGCCCTCGATGACATGCCAGTCCGATGAATACAATAATCCTTTATTCTCTTAACTACCCTGCTCAAGGTTGATAAAAGGGGGAAAATGATCTGAGAGGGTTTGAAAAAGATGAGTTATCGTGGACTTGGGAAAGGATCCTAGGCCTTGCAAGTTTGATACTCATCTCTCCAACCTACACCAAATGCGGTTTCTCCCATGATGATTGTTACGCGAAGGTTATTTTCTCCCCAAGAGGCCCAGGTCAAGGTGACCCTTACTTGAGATATAGCTTTTTAAATCCAGCATACCGTTATTGAAAATCGTAGAGCCTCCTCTATTCTCAGATATGTCGACAATGGCGTTGAAATCCCCACCAACAAACCAAGGTAATCCCTCCGAATCAAAGGAATCAAGGTATTCCTATAGGTTCTTCCAAATTGTTACATCCGTGCAGGTATAAATGAATGATAACAGAATCACCAAGCCTCTGAAAATGAGTTTAACCGAAATACATTGATCCATCACCCGCACCAACTCAACCTGAGTACAACTCTTGCAAAAAATCCAAACATGCTTATAAATGGGATTACCATGAATGTAGTTGCTAAACCCCAAATTCTTTCCAAAGAAGCTTATTTTTTCTGGGTCCTGTTTTAGCTCTAAGATGACCACCACAGAAGCCTGAAGTTTCCTACACTCAGATGCCAAGAAGGGACATTTTTCTTTCCCCCCAAGACCTCAAGTTATCTAGATAATCGAGGAAGACATTACAACAAGGAGGACATGACCTTTCGGCCATTGGTATCTGCTCTAGGGAAGAAAATATCCTTGCAACACTCCTCCTTATCCATGGAACGAGTCACCAGTCTCGAGGATCCCTCCACTAAATAAACCTTCTCTGGAATAAGAACCTTCTTCTTCAAGGGACTGTCAGTTTCCTCTAATAAGGACAACATGTTCCCCACCGACGTAGAGGGGACATTTATGGGTGTCTCCTCTAGAATCAGAGAGTCTAGCATCAGCCGAGGAGGAGACATGAGGCCCGAAGATAATTCCTTCATCACTCCCTCTAGAAATCCCCACTGAGAATCCTATATATATGAATCAAAAGAAAATCTAACTGAGGCCATCACCAAATGCTTCATAGCATCAGTAGATAGCAATGAAGAAACCTGAACCTCTCCAACAAGAGGTGTTAATCCTATTGAAATGCTTGAAAAAAAGAATAATAAGCCAAGGATTTCTCCTTTTCGTGCAAAAACGAAACCCACAGGTCACCCATCTCTCGAGAGAGACCATCCGCCACTCTCCGCATTGGCACGACTGGCTCCAATGGTAACAAAGGGGCCAACTCAATGTTCTTTGAAAAAATGTTATCCTTTAGTGACTTTTCAGAAAAGGTCTCCCGAATTGGGGAACCCTGTCTGACAACATTTGAATTAACAGCTTTCAGATCATTGACCTTGACCAACCCTGCCGGGGAAGATGGACCATGAATGCTCGCCGACCACTCCCCACTGACTCCGATTCTATCTCCCATCTTAGCATGCAAACCAGGCACTGGGAGAAGTGATGTAGTCAAACGATGCCTTCCCTTAAGACCTGAAACCCCCTGAATATGCACACTCATTTTCCCCCTCCTATATAATTTAACCGCATGTCCTTGGAATCCACAAGAGATGCAGAATCTAGGCAGAGAAAGAAAAACCAACCACTACTGCCAGAAAAACCCTCCCGGAGAACGAATCCGAAAAAAATAATGAACTTCACTGATAGATCCATCTCCACACAGATACATGGATTAGCAGCGTCGAAGAAGCTCTTCGTCTCCTAATAAACACACAAGAACTTCCCGAATTCATTCCCCACCACCTCTAGAATAGAGTGATTATGAAAAGGAAGGGGGAGACCTAAGAGATTAATCCACACTGTACCTATATGAGATTCTTTCCCAAAGTGACATTCCCATGCCCACCACGATAGGGTGAAGCGATGAGAACCGCATCACCAACCCTCCCATGTCCAGGCACGCATGAATTACTCTCTATCAAAGAGATAAACAAAAATGGCAAACTTCGATAATTTCGGAACCGTCACCAGATGATGAATTCCCCAGGATTGCATGAAACGCCTGAACTCCTCAACTGGCAGCTTCATCGAACCAAAACGAGCCACCAGGGTGAGACTATGCACCTTCGCCGCACTCTCCATTTCATTATCATAGATGACCACCATTGGGAAATAAAATGTTATAAAATAATGTGTTATAAAATAATTATCATATGTATATATAATAATCTACACCTATGATATATATAAATTATACTTTTAAACTAAATGGAATGTATAAAATAATGTGTTATAAAATAATTATACATGAATAAATAAATCATAAATTCAATATATCTATATATCATATATTAAACGTGTTTAAATAATAATCATCACCTATGAGATGTGGTAAAGGAAAAATGAACAACTTCTCTCCATGAGGCGTTTGTTCATCGTATACAAGAATTGTATTTTCGTTACCCTTTAAAAGGAAGTGTATCTAATAGTAGGATTATCCATTAACATAACACCATATCACTATAGTGAAAATAAATTTTCATATCAACCTAGAATAAAGATAATTTAAAGAGTTTATAAATAAATAAAACAAAATATCTTGAGTAAGGATATTCCCTCTTATTCAGGTATCTCCTTTAGGTTTACAACAAAGGTCCTCTTGCAATAAATTTAATCCAAATTGAGACTTATTGGATTATGGGAGGGATTATCTGGAGATATTTGGGTATATATTGGTCCAGTAAATATGTCTTGATATTTCTGAGGATGTGGGTGGTTTGAGTGTCTTTTTATAGTAATTGGGACTGTAACTCTTATAATTATTTGGATAAGGAATCCTAAAATTATATTACAATTTATTATGTATCCAATAATGTAAACCAGTAGATCCATGTCAAGATACGATCAAAATATGGCCAAAAAAATTATTTTGAACATGTTTTGAGGTTATTTGTCCCATAAGTTTACGGTTTAGTCCCATGTTAATCTAATTTTCCTCTTAATCATTGTATTTAATTTTTATTACACCCATTAATATTTTGTGAAAAAAATATGATGACCTTATTATACAATATAAATTATGCAGATTCAAAATATGGAATCCTATTTTCCTAATTTAAATCACATAAGTAAGAAAAGTAAATATAAATTTAATCTCGTAGATAAGACAATAGTAAGAATTTTAAAAGTAAAAACATTCAAAATCTTAACGAGTTTACATATATAGTTTCAAATTAAAATTGAATCAAATGACCTAATTTGGAATAATTTATAAAATGTAGATTTAATTAAACTTCGAAAATATTAAAATATAATTCATCATAATAAATACATTAGATGTAAAATATGTTTGTAATTAAATTTCAATATTTTCACTATTTATCAAAAAATGAACCATCACAAAAAGACAAAAAATTCACCAATGACTTGTTTTTTTGTTCTATTTCAAAAATTATTTTTATTTTGACATTTAAATTTTATAAATGTGAAAAATTTATATTTAAATTATGTTCTCCATTAAAAGGTGGTAAAATTCCCTTTATAAATATATTGGTTCTTATACATAATATTGGGTTTGTTCTTATCTTATGATTAAAAAAAATATTGAATGAATATAAAAAATATGTTATTGAATATATAATTACATTAATATCACTCACTAATTTTAATGAATTTATTTTTTGGATAAAATAGATACATGAGAATGAATGTAGTTTCTCTAAAAACATTCACTTTATATTCCATTGAATCTAATAATAATTTCAAATTAATTTGTAACAAATGAATAAAACCATATATTTTAATAATATAGTCAATCATATTCATCAAAATTAATTTAACAGTTTGGTTGAACCTTATTAGATACTGATATTTTAAATAAAATATAATTGTTTGATAAAGCACAGTCATTTGTGAAACTAAAGCTAACCTCATTGTTACACGTATAGAAACCTAAACATCCTATTGTTTGTAATCTAAATTTAACATGTTGTACTGTATAAATCAATCTAGGAACAAAATAAACATTCTAATAGGAAAATACTGTAATTTCTTGTGGTGTTACAATTATAGTGACCAATATATATATATATACCCCCATAATTAAGTAGAGGCACCTAAGAACTTATCACATATAGTACATGTTATGTTATCTGTTACCCATAATAATATATATATATATATACATATAATATTTATATTTGGTAAATATTCCCTTGGGTAGTAAATTTCCCCATTCCAGACCATTGTTTAATCACCGAAGCCCTTTGGATCCATTAAAAATATTCATAATAGTATCTAAAAAATATATTCCAATTTAAAAAATTATTCCATATATATGTATAACAAAAGGGCATCGTATAATTCCATAAGAATTATCACCTTTGATGAAATCCACCATTATATCATGTTTTTACAAAACATTCATAGAGAATAAATAAAAGAACATGTTAGGAAACCATTTCTATACCATGAAATATTAAAATAACCAATAATATAATGGTAAACTATGAGGGATATTTTATGTACAACAATCAAAGAAATACATTACTAACAATCCAATATATCACTTCTTAATTACTGGAAAACAGTTTAACAATACCAAAAGAATAGAAATATAGAGCATTATTTTTAAAACTGTAATTAATATATATTTTTTAAACAAAATTTTATTTATATTTTTTCTCACTCCACCCCATTCAATTATCAACACATGCTCTATGATAAATATTACAGGGAAAAGAGATTACCGACCAAGAAATTTTCTCAACCTGAATTCAAATCCAAAAAATGTAAAACATATTCTACAAACTTATGTATTGGATTAACACATGAAAAAATATATAAGTTATTAATTAAATTTCAATAAAAAATCATGAATCCATAATAGAAAATTATGGATTAACCTTGAATTCTCAAAGGATGCGACCCCACCACAATATTATGAATGAAAAAATGAAGGAAAAGATACACACATATATACATTTATGAATCCTTAAGAAAATATTTCTTTGGAGGTTTATTATTCTGAAACAAAGAGTGTAGAAATTTAGTAGAATAGGGATTATATTACCTCGAGTCCAATAAATAATTATCTCTTCTACACTTTGGAGATGATTCCCTAATTTACCAATTGTGATTTAAATGTTTAACGAATAGCTAAAATATGAGAGCTATTATGCGATGGAGTGAATGAAATACCATGGATTCAATATTCAATATTATATTTTTATTAAATGAAATGTATATTAAAACATAATGAATACATCTAGATTCCATGAAATATCTATTAGGTATCTACCTGACTTTTGGGGGCCACAAGGTGATAATATAACTCAAGTTGTCAGTATTGAACATTTGGTTCCTTTTTGTACACCCAAATACAGTATCCTCCCTTAATAATCATATTCAAATAATCTGTTAACTTAGTCTCCAATTCTGAATAAATAAAATTACGTCATTTAATAGTTTTTGTTATGAAAATTAGAAGAATTATTTAAAAGTATAACAAGGGTCATTAAAAAACCTCCACCATCGGGCATCTCGTCTTCAAGAAACATCTTGAGATTCTCAATGTGATGCACATCAACAATTAAAAATATTTTTTGGGTTACGTAAAATGATACCTATAGTATTGATCCCTTATCACTAGTTATGATTCTTAGATCCAGAATACCTAGTTGAGACACATTTTACAGCAGGTAATTTTTTTACATATGAGTAGTTCAAATTACCATTTTAAAATTGAAAATAGAAAATAACTCCAATGATGATTACTCTTCCAAGTATATAAAACAAGATAATTATACTATCATGAAAACCATATACAATGTAATGAAAATTCTATTGTCCTGTCATCATATCCAAAATAATAATTTTTTTAAGAAATTATGAATATTTTCTGGTAATTTATAAAACATTTAGTTTTTAGGGTTGAATGAGGATTCCTAAAAAATAACTAAACAAAGAAGAATTCATAGATTAATTTCTTTAATCAGTATAAAAATGATACAATTCAAACCATAAAACACCATTTAGATTACCTGTGAAGACATTTTATTCAATTTAGGACCCCAATTTTGAATACGCTAAATGAGAAATACCATAAGGAACTATATTATAAAGGAATAAAATACTAAAACACTCATGAGATAAAACAATAATCTTAGTATGAATATGAATTTTATTTTTAAAATTGTATTAATTTCATTGTCTGAAATATAATACATTTTCAAACTAAATCAAATATTCTTATTTAAATAAATAACCAATTATAAAAAATATTTACAATTTTTTATCATTGTGTAACAAAATAAAAAAGATAACTAATTCATTACAAAAATTAAAACAATATTAAATTTGTAGTCCAATTTACAATATTATGGCCATTCATAATATTTTTCTTCAGGTACATAATCCTCATATCCTAATAATTCTTTTTAATTAGATTACCTCATGAGATAACATAATACTTATTTTATCCTTCTATTTAAAGAAATGATATGATGAACTTAACAACTAATATTCTTAGTCCTTAATCTACCATTTTATATATATTATAAGCATATTTTTCTACCTATTGATTAAAATAGGTATATATAAAACAATATATATTACTTTTCTACCAAATACATGAACAGTAACATAAATGAAAAAATACAGTACATAATCACATTAAATTTCATAGCCTTCCATATAATTAAATGAATTTATTAATTTATTAATTTACTATTACTAAACAATATAACATGTTATTAACAGAACATGGATTTCCAAATATTTATGTAAAAACAATAACTAATTTAAAAAACTACTAAATATGTATGATGTCAAAAAGAAAATCAAATATATTTTAAATCAATGTAAATTTTTTAAATAAAAATTAAAATTGGAATCTAATAGTGTTTATAATGATAGATTTAATGAAACATACATTAAAAATATTCAAAACTCACTTGTTTAATCAAAACAAAATAATTTAATCTATTTAAAAATTAATATCAAAATAAATTTCATGTATGAAGAACCATTCAATCCCATTATATCACTTACAAAAAACAACTTATGGTTTTGTAAAACAAATTTTAAACATCCCCAAACAGTTTCATTAAATTATCTAAAAATTAATTTAAATTTCATATTAAAACTATCATGCAATTTATTTGAAACTCTATTACATTAAAAACAGTAATGGTTTGAAAATTAAAATAAATTTCTAAAATATTCAAATGTATTTATTCATAAAAAAATTAAATATTAATAAAAATTAAAATAAAAACAATAATCATTAAATGTTGTCTTAGTATATAAAAAATCTAAAATTAGATAATCTATTTTTTTAAAAACGTTAGGTTTTTTGAAATAAAGTCTTGATAATTTACACTTAAAAAAAATAGGACCAAAAAAGAACTAAAAAGTTGTATTATTTAATAAAATAATATGATTTTCATATGAAACTAAAAAATGATCTGCCATTTTTAAAAAAATCTTATACAACTTATCATATTTTTGAAATGAAAACAAACATACCAAATCTCTAAAAATTACAGTGTAAAAAATATATAAATTAAATATTATATAATATTTCACAAAATAATTAATCATATGAGATAGTAAAGAAAAAAATTTATATTAGTTTATTTTATTAGTAAAAAATAATATATAAAAGTATGCTAAAATGGCATAAAATTATTATTATGGAACTATAATTCCAAACAAAATGTCAATACAAATTGAAATATTGATAAAATAATTAATACCATAAAATAATAAAAACAAAATCTAAAATCAATACATTCTTACCAATTTTAAAAAAATCTAGAATATTTATAAAACAAAAACCAATTAAATAAAAACAACCCAGTCAAAACCATACAATGCAACAAAATTATAAATTAAATCAAAGAATATCAAATAATTAGTTTAAATTCATTTAAACCAAAATCTCAATACATTAACAAAACATTACTTAAAACATAATATTGAAAATATTTTCTCCTTAAAATGACATTTGAAATAATTTTTAAAATAAATTACCAAATAAATCTTTATTTATTATTTCACACAATTCATTCAAAGAAAAATAATATTTTTAATTATTGTGTTACTTATTTTTAAAACATAGTGACTTTAAGTTTAATCCAATTATAACTTTTAAAAATATTATAGAAATCATTTATGTAAAATGGAAATATATATTTTTTATAAAGTTATCACAAAATACATTACAATGTATTTAAAAAAACCAAAGCAATATAAACGTCTCATTCATTAAAAATTAATTTCTATTAATATTCTAATGATCCAATTATAAGTCATAAATTAAACTAATTAAAAAATAGATAACAAAAAATATTTAATGAAACAACTAAATAAACTTATTAAACTCAATAAAAATATAGAACCAAAGAAGTAAATTTACTATCTAATACACGATTTTTCTTGAAAACTCACTAAAATATCAATGGTGAAAAATAGAAACACCCATATAGTCCTTATAAGCTCAAAAAATATTTAATAGACTCAATTATAGTATATTTTGGCTAACACAACAAAATCTCTCCCTATTACTCTAATTTTCAAAATTATTATGAACATTATATGAATTTTAAATCATTTCTAATAATACCCTAAAAATAAAAATTTAATATAGGGGTCATCATATTAATTAAGGGTATATAAAAATTAAATAAATATATTCAGAATTTATATATATCTTATTAGAACTGATAAATATTTATAAAACTTCTAATCTATTAGATGCGTTTTTTTAATTAAATCAATTTTTTATTATTACAATAATTAATCAAAGCGAAAACATGAATTCAATATTATATCGTCCCTTATGTTTTTACCTATGGATTTTAACATATGTTGCATGAGCCTTCAAAGAATAGTAATACGTAAATATGTGTAAAAATCAAACCCGAACTATTCCTAGAAACTCATGATTCCAATATAATTATGTTACCCATGCATGTTTATATGTTATGTATTGATTCTCCACATTCCTGTATCATGGATACACTCAACTCCCCTTCAATAGATATGTTCATTGATAATAGTTTAAAATGACCCAACCTAGATCAGATGTTGACCTAACCAATATTTCAAAAACACCTCAAGTAAAATCTAAATCTCTTGAGGATAACACTGACCTCGAGGGATGATGTAAAATTTAACAAGAAGAAAAATTTCCCCTTCACTAATTAATATAAAATAAATTATTCCAAAATGAAATTCATCATGATCTTTTTTGATGATGTAAAAATTGAAATTAAAATCATTCAACCGATTGAACCTACATGATCGTGCAAATTTTTTATTAATATAAGAAGTAATATGTATGAATATAATTACATAATAGAGTAATAGTTAAATGATATCCATAAAGACCATCCACTATGCATAACTATAAAAAACAAATATATGAATAGAAAATGATAAAAAAACAACAAACAATACAACTCTATTTCTGTAGTGTGAGTTATCGTGTATTAAAAATCCCTGGAAACCCCATGATTTTCTCGATTTATTCCTTAATCTAAATTCCAATAGTCTATCCCAAATCAGAGAACTATATCATATGAAATCACATATTTTTTTGTAGTTACCTATTTTGTAACACATATCAGTATATCTATAGGCTTTTTGTAAGGATATATTTAGGATTTGGGTACATTACACCATATACTAGTTCATCCCACAAACCCTACAAACCTTTAATAACACTATGTTCATGAAATATATGAATAAAAAAGAATATAAAATTAATATATATATCAGTATTGGTTAAATATAATATCTAAATTTAAATAGTTACAAACATTGTGGATTGGTTTTTTGGTTTTAAAAAATATACCAATAACTGTGCCCATATATAATTCAATCATTTTGTATAATCCATTTACATTATCCAATACATATATATATGCATAATAGAAACTATCTATATTGACCCAGGAATGACTTACATGAATATTACATCTTTTTAGATGAATATTCATTACATTTTACCAATGCACACCTGAGGACCGCAACAGTTCAGTGCCTTTAAAAACATGGAATACATTCTTCAAACTTGTGAAAGATCTTCAACATATCCCAAAATATCATACAATCTTTTACTCCAAGATAAAATATTTATTTATAACCTATGTAATATAAATGTAATAAGGAGTGAGCTCAAATGATCGTTAAGGATAAACCAAAAAAACATGAAAATAAGAATGTAAAAATATGAACTCGAATTTTTAGAATAATATCATGTATAACATATATCAAAATTACAAGTCATTGAAAAAATATTTTTACTTAATAAGGTATAAATTACAATTTTACACGAGCGATGAGAAAATATAAATGGCATAAAATATTGATTTGTGTAAAACATTCCTAATCAGAGAAAATAATTCCCATATTAGCCTAGGATCATTGGCATGACAATCATAGTGGACAAAGTCCTTTACTGAACTGGGTTTATATGTCATTCCAGTCATGTATATATAATGAGATATAAATATTTACCCAATGAATTGGAAAGAGATATAGGTACCACCGATATCATAATTAAAATCATTTTTCAATGTGATATAAAACATAAATCATTCATCAAAGCATAACCTAAGGAAAAAAATGGGGTTTTGAAATATCATTCTATAATAACATAATCAATGTAAAACCAATGGATTTCATAATAAAAACTATCATATCATATTAATAATAGGGATAAAAACATAACTATATTTAAATAATTTCAACGTATATGGAAAATAGTTTTGAAATAACAAATGTAATCAATTCTTGAAGAAAAATTCCTTTTCTAATTTATAATTGTTTTATTTTCCCAAAACCCCATGATACATTGAAAGAAATTAGTTTATTTGAAAATAACCTTCAAAAATTGTATGGAAAGCATCATGGAAATAAGGCATCATGGAATCCTAAAAATCCATTCATGTCATATAAGTTAAAAAATAGTTTTCTTGTACTTATGTTAGAAATGTCAAAAAGTACCTCAAACTAATAACTTTGACTTTTTATTAAAAATTATAAATAAATACACCAAAAAGCCTCCTCAAGGGGGAGGAAATGATGAATACCCAATGCATACCCTTGAAATCCACCCTACACACTATAGGGAGGGATCTAAAGGTATCATAAATCACCAGAGTTTCATCAGGATTCCCCAAACGAGCAATCGAGTCCGCCACAAAATTACCCTCTCTAAAAATATATGGAAAGCTCCATCCAAGATTGAACTCTATGATGCATCTTCAAATCATATAAATCAACTTCCAAGGTGGTTTCCGTAATTTCTGAATAATATACACCATAATTTCAAAGTCGGAATCAATCTCCTCCACCTGGATGTCCTATGCCCTACAAATATATAGACCAGTAACTGGGGCCTGCACCTCTGTTCCTAATAAAGGCCCCATTCCATAGAATGCACTGAACCAATCTATAAATGATTCTCATTGGTCCCAGAGCACCCCTCCTCCTCTCATTAGTTTCCCTATACAAGATCCATCCACATTCAACTTCCAACCCCTTATTGGAGGTATCCACCTAATCCACCTACCCTCCTTTTTCATGAGGCTACCTGGCCGATGCAAAGGACCACACAACTAATCCATAACATGATTCCTTGGAATCAGAAATCCCAGTTCTTGTATCAGTTCCCTCAACCATACCTGTAAGACCAGGGGCGACCGCCTGTTACCACCCCTAGTGTGATTATAAGCCTCCCAAATGACCCAGCAGATTGATGAAAAAATGACTGCCCAGACCATGAAGCCTTTATCCCAGCCCACGACGCCATGAAACCAGGAATTAGTGATCCACTTCATAGATAGTTGTTCATCCGTGAGATGAGGTTGTGGAGATAAAAGAGCCCACAAATGATGCTCCCATCTACTCTAAAAACAAAATATGGACAATTGATTCCACTTGCGGCCACTCTCAGAAAAAGCACCGAGATGCCAGAGCAATACCCCTCCACTTTAAATTCTCATCTGTGGGTAGAGCTTTATTCCTAATCTACCAAATGAGAAAGTTTATTTGGGGAGGGATCTCCTGGCACCACACCTGGGTTACTTCCACCTCTTATAGACCCTCATCATTCAACATTCTCCAATATTCTTTAGTATATAACCTTCTTGAATCAAACACTATGATGCAACATTCATCTGGTTCCTCATTTAGTATGACGCCTTCATGTATCCTCCTCTGTTCATCATTATGAAACACAAGTTTCAGATTATATTGGAGGCATGCCTCCTTGTACGAAATATCCGAGTATGGACATCCAGAAAACTCTAACTTCTCCCCCACACAATTGGACTTCCAGAAGCATATATCCCCCTTAAAAACAATCCACATAGATGAACCAAAAAGAGCCTCCACATGGGATACCATGCATTGATAAATCCGTGTAAAACATGACCCGGTAACCGGTGCCTCCCATTGACCTCCATATCTTCCCCTAAAGAATGCATCCCAAAACGACTCACCTGTGATAAACTCCCAAGCCAGTCTGCCTTGCATGACATACATGGCTCCATTAACATCACATAACCAAAATCCCCCTTCTTCCACCATTCTAGACATGTGATCCCAATAGGCATTGTGAGCTCAACCGAGTTGATTTCCAGCCCACACAAAAGAGTTCAAAATGTTCTCAACCCTCTTAACAACCCCTTTGGGTGGTTTAAGTACAAAAAACACATGCATGTGAATAGATGACAACACACTATTAACCAATTCCACCCTTCCACCAAAGGAAAGGAATTTACTCTTCTAGTTCTGAATCCTTCCCAACAGTCGAGAAATGATGTCCTCAAAATGATGTCATTTAATGCAGCCAAAGGATTGAGGTACCCCCAAGTAGATAATATGTAGTTGTTTTTGCTGACAACCCTTGATATACATAATACTCTTACACCTCCACTATGAACACTTGTTGTAAATGAATGAAAAGAATTTTGAAATGTTGAAATCATGACCACTCAACCGCCCATAAGTTCCCCTAATCGTCATGAGATTCAACAAGGATCATTTTCACCCATTAGTGAATATTAAAATGTCATCGGAGAACATTAATAGAGATATTCTTACCATTCCACCATTATTGAAGAAACAATCTAGCCTTCCATCCTCCACGCCTTTACAAAGATTGTGAGAAATGAGTTCTTGGGCCAAGACATAAAAACATGGGGAAAGGGGATCCCCCTACTACACCCCATGAACTATCTTAAAAACCCGATGCTTTTCCCCATGATCGATACAAAAAGACCGGAAGACAAGAAACACCTAAAAAAATATCACAGAACCATTCATGAAATCTGCAACTCCTCAATGCCAGAATATTGAAGCTCCACTCCATTCAATCATACGATTTGTCCATGTAAACCTATATAATAACATTTGAACCCAAAGACCTCCTGTTGATATCATTCACCAATTCAATCGCAATACCAATCACCCCATGTATACTATGTCCCCTAATGAATCCATGCTACTCCCTTGATACTAGTCATGGAAGAACACTACCCATCATGTTTTCAATAAGAGAATCCGTAATTGTATAAGAAACATTGGAGAGTAAAATGGGCATGTATTGTTCAATGCGATTTGGATCCTTGACCATTGGAATAATCACAATGTGAGAAGCACAAAAATGTCTATTTAATGGACCCCCATTGAAGTAGTCTCGAACCACTTCCACCACCTGAGGGCCGACTACTTCCCAAGCCGCAACATAGAATGCCCCCAGAAACCAATCCAGGAGCAGAGAACTTTCTTGAGGCATTCTAAAGACCATCTCCTTAACTTCCTCCTCTGTTTTCAAAGCAGATAAACTCAAATTTTTTATATCGTTACGCATCAGAGATAAAAAAACACATAAAACCCTCCTTAGTGCAAGATCCCTGGTCTCCCGCACACCTCTCGGGAAGCTCTTCTTCAAATAGTATTTTAATGTGATCTAGCACCGTCAGACCAGTAACCTCCACATTTGAAGTGAAGACACCATTTCCCATATTATGATTGATTTTTTTTCACCTCCTCTCCTTCAATCATGAATGAAATAAAACACTATTCTGTTCAAATTCTTTAATACACTTAACCCGAGACTAATATTTATGATTTCTCTCCACCTATAACAACTTCTCTGCCAGAAGTACATTCTAATCACAAAGCAGGAAAAAAACCATATGAACCCATGCCTCCAGAAGACCCTCCTCCGGTCTATTGATATCATCTTGTAGACTCTCCACACCAAAAATATCCACCTTCCTATTCTCCATCAAACTCTGGATATCATCTTTTAGGGGCTTTAACCGGCATGTTAGACCACTCCATGACCTCCCAGCCCCTTCCTTGTCCCAAGAGAATTGAAGAATCTCTCTAAAGCTTTCTTCCTTGTACCAATTGATGTTATAAGGGAACGCTCGCCTATGCACCTCCTCCCAGCTGACGTCCAGCAGCAATGTAGCATGATCAGATAGCGCCTGAGGAGTGTGAGTTACCATCGTCTTTGAAAATACATCCAACCCCTGAATTTTTTCAAGGAACCTATCCAGTCGACTCCATACCCTACTATTTCGCCATTTATTTCTTCACCAAGTATACTTAAGACCCTCAAACCCCAGATCAAAAAGTCCCGCCTTAGACATGAATTCCCAAAAATCATGTATACACTCTGATCCGAAAGTCGAACCTCCCTTCTTTTCAGAAATGTCCGGTATCACGTTGAAATCACATATACAAACCATGGTAGGGCATTTGTATGTAAAGACTCCATATTCTACCATAGAATCCTTCACTCCTGTACACTGGTACTCACATACACCATACTAAGAATTATCACCAAACCATTACAATAAATCTTGAGACTCATGCACTACAATGAAATACCAACCATCTCCACTGTGAGATTATGCCTCTAGAAAACCCATATATGAGCGTTCTGTGGATGACCATGAAAAAACAAAGAGTATCTCATCTTTAACGCCTTGAAGGGATTCCTATCTGGACTTTTCTTGGGCTCAAGAATGGTGGAAAAGGAGGTCCCATGTTTGCAAATCTCGTTTTCCATGAAGGAACACTTCGCTTGTGCTTTGAGACCCTGAGAATTAAAGATGAGGAGTGATACCATAATCACATGCACCTTAGGTCATTCTGACCAGATCCATTAGGAAAAGAAATGAAGGAGATACCACGAAACTCTTTTGATCTTGAGCAGGTGATAGGAATTGTTAATCCTTCAAGAGAGAATTCCTATTTTAGAGTGAGGATAGTCTTCCTACTCAATCCATCTGACACCTCTGAAAGGAAAAAACCACAAGACCTCAGAGGCGAGTGAAAAAGACACTCATCCGACTCGCCATGCAATAACAAGACCAAGAGGATCCAAGGAGTAGAGTCACATGCCGCCTTAAGCTTCCCCACCATTACCTTCGACAGAGCTTCCCCCATCTCTTTCCAAACACCACTGGGGCTGGTTTAGAAGCCAATGTCCTCTTTAGGGATTCCAGGGAATGTTGCGATGAAATACAAAACGATGGCTGGGAAAAATTCAAGGTCCTGGGAATTCGCTGAAACAAGCTAGCAGGAAGGGAATCAGAATCTGAAGAGATCAAACTGTCCTGCACCTGGGAGACCACTAGTATCAAGGTCTGATCATCATGGAAGGATCTCATCTGAAAATGCCATAGGATTTCGGAAAAGTTGATCTTGCTCAGCACTGAGATACTCAAACCCGCAGAAACAGTCAGAGAATCCTTTGACATCACGTCCACCAGCACCATTGAGACCACATATGGCACATGGGGCCTATCAGCATAAATGAAATTTAAAATCCCCCCAATAGTAACCTCTTTCCTTGCCCCATTGTACAGAGTCAAACCCTCTGATCACGACGGATCCCTAGCATGACCAACTAGAGCAAGACTCTTCGATGCTTCCCCCCTCACCGACTTATGCCTTCAAACCTCCACTACATTCCAATGAAAACCACAGAAACCACATAATCTCACCGGTTCTTTATATAATTTTTTTTACCAATAAAATCCATCATCCGACCTGATAAGAACATGTGAGGGATGATCAACCAACAGATCTAGCTCCTCACATATTCGAGGGTTTGTTGCCGCCTGAAAACATCTGGTCTCCACATCAGAGTAGAGAAACTATCCCAATGAATCACCCACCAACATTAGAATCACGGATTCTGACAAGAAAGTGGGGGCCCCAGAAAAATCTTCCAAACCTCCTCCTAAGAGGACTCCCTACAGTAGTGACAATCCCAATACCATCGTGAATGGGAGAACCTCCATGCTCCATGCCTATGATCAACACACGCCCAAGCTTCCTCAAAATCTCCTCTTAAAAAATTATGAATGTAGAAAGACACTCTAGAAATTTCTGAGATAGGAACTGGATGCTCAAGGCCCCATGAATCCACACAGCTTTGAAACAAGCCGAGCACCGGCTTGTTGTTACCAAAGCAAGCCATAAAGGAAAATCCATGATAGGTCGCCCCATTCCAAAGCTCCTTCCTTGATAGATCCCACACTGGAGCTCACTCCTCCTTAGACAAACCTCTTTACTGCACCACCACTGGAGGTATTTCCACTAACTCTTGAACTGAAGAAAACTTCTCCCTTTCAATAGAGGGCGTTGTAATAAAGGACAGACCACAAAGAGCCTCCTTGAACGATACCCCTAGCTCTGCCCCCCAATAGCCTCACACTGCACCTATAGAGAGACCGAACCAGATCCCAATGCTAAGAAAGACGACCCTTCCAAAAGACCGCCAAACTCCTATGCTATAGAAGGGAAGCTCGTGGACACAGAACCAAGCTTCACCGCCACCATCCGAGCCGTTCTCACATACAATAGTCTGAAGAGTACCTCATACTAAAAATGAAAAACGATTCATTTAATACCATCTCATAAAAATTCCTAAATGGGTAAAATTGAATTTAAAAAATTGTATATGGTTATGGATAAATAAAAACATGGACATGGATGATAAATATACCTCAGTAAATTCTTATATATAAACAATCTCAGAGAAAAACGAGATTTCAAAATTATCCCTTACCTTAGGTCTAATTTTTTCTGTTTGCATATGAAACTCTAGTATAGTGGTTATAAACATATTATTAACATGTAACATGACCATAATTATATTTATGATATCATATATTATTATCTTATGACTTTATATTACATTTTCATTATCAATGCCATGCTAGAGCAACGTTTTTGGGTAAAATCATGATTTATATATCATAATTATATATATGATATCATACGCATTTTGAATTGTTATAATTAATCTAATTACATAGATAATGATTTACATACTTCCAGAATTTAAATCTTTATTTATATATCACATATATTCATTATATAAATATATATAATACATAGATAAATGAAATAGAATACACCATTAATGGAGATGATATACCACATGTACGCATGAACGTTGTTTCAATTTCGTAAATGAATTTAATGGAAGAATGTAAATGGAATATATATATATATAGACACACAAACACATATAATTACTGTAGAATTGTTATTTCATATAATTCATTCTTATTTATTACATATACTTTATACTAATCCATGGATGGTTAACGTGGATAATGAATCTCACCGCGCTGTGGAGACGGTAAGTCGTACTTGCGCACGAGCGATGATATCATTCCCTCAATTATTAAATGTTATGAAATTGGGATGGTATATTAATTATAATTAATAATTATAATTTCATATTTATTATATATATTTTTTATATTCATCTTTATACCCGTGTAAATAAAGTAGTGTTTAATAACAAATTACACCAGGGCGTAGAGATGGTAAGTCGTACGTACGCACAGGCGGTGATATCATTATTCATAAGATGGACATATGGTGGAATATGGATGTTTCATAATTATAATAACATCTAATTATATATTTTATAATAGAGTTATTTATTTATAATGAAACAACTCATGAAAAGGATGTAGAAGTAGAAAGATTTTTGAAAGAATCGGTAGAGGAGATCACCTCTTCTTCGACATGCTTCCTCTAAATCTCCCCTTAATGCACTATATATGGTCTTGGATGAATAAAATAACATCTAGAATGTTATTAGTGATGTTAAGAAGGTAAAATGTCAGGGTATTTCCGAGATTGAAGGCTCAAATTGAGGTAAAATGTTGAGGTAGGAGGTGTTATTTTACAATTGATGTGTGGGGCACCCTTGGAAATTATTAAAATATTAAAATAATATAAATTCATTTTAATTCCGTATACATTAAAATTGAAATATGTAGAATATTATTTGGGGAAAATCAAATTAAACACATCCAAAAAATTTTATACTTATATTGATTTTATTTTATACATTATTGTTTTTGTATATCCTTAATTATTCTCTTTTAACTTTAATTATAGTAATGAAATTTTAATTATTAAGAGGCTATATATTTTTCATATATGGGGTCAATGTCCCAAAAGTGTAAAATCAATGATCTTTTAGACCTTATCATAGTCACATTGTGACTTTAAACTATTTTTAGTGTTTTTAAATGATATTATAATTTACTATTTTTATAAAACATCAATTATGTGAATTTTTACACTGATCATTTTATTGAGTTTATGTAAAATCTTAACATATAGGTAACTTCAAACCAAAAAATTTAATCATTTATAAAATTTCTATTTCACCAATAAAAACCATGGATGACATAAATATTTTCAAATATTATTTAATTAAATATTTATAATATCATTTGATTCATTCCCTCATTAATTGAGCAATCAATGCATCATCGTTGTCTTATAATTAAACATAATTATTTAATGTCAAAAAATTATAAATAAAATAACATGATGTATGAAATATTATTACATTTCTAAATATTATTTATCATTGAATATATCACTTATATAACCCCATAATAAAATTATTTTATTATGAAGATATATTTTTATAACATAATTTTTTACATTAAATTAAAAGTCATAAGTGTCAAAATGACACCCAAGTGGAATCCAATGGAAAATTTTTCATCTCAAGGGTTTTCATGGTCAGCCATATCTCATCCAATAAGATTAAAAAATGTGTTAGGATATTTTTATAATAGTATTCTTAAACATAATTTCCTATTTTACCCTTTTACAGTTTTAATAAAAATTATCAAAGGTACTATTCATAATGACAAAAAATAAAATAAGTCTATTTAAATAATTTGGACAATATGATTCCTAATTTGGAGATCATTTTTTTAAATTAAAAACACATAAGTTTCATAAATTAATTTAAATCAATATCTTTGTCAGAATGGGGGAACGAGTTTGTAAAAGTTAGAACATTATAAAATATTGAAATGGTTTTACATCGGAATTTAATATAAAATTAATTATAATGAAATAAATTATATTGAATGACAAAAATATATTCAATTTATACTTTAAAACCATTAAATTATAAAAATTAACTATATATATTATTTTCATTAAAAAATTCAATTAAAATGTTGTGTATGTTTACTATTCATCAAAACATGAATGTTATCAGAAAAATATCAAAACATAATCCAAAGTAAATTTTAATATGATGATTCCAACTAACATGTTTCTGTTCTTAGACAAAATATTTATAAGTGTCAAAAATATTATTTGAAATGGGTGCGCCATCAAAAGGCATAAAAATGACATCTTTTTAAAAAAAATTGTTTTATCTGGAAAATTGTATGTGTTATTATATCATGTATAGAAAACATATTAGATTAATTTTAAGAATAATATTGAATATATTACATATTGATTACATTAATAAAATCCATCAAGAGTAATTCGTTATATTATTTTCATTTAAATTGTTTTATAGAAGAATGTCAATATTGTTCATAAATTCCATTATAATGAATGGGTTATAGGGAAACATAATAATATTAATTTGTTCACTGATACTTGATCTTAATAAAAATGGATTATATCAAAATAAACTAAATTATGTGTAACAAAATCCATGTTTAGTGTTGTGTATACCGAAATCTAAGTCAATGATGTGTATTGGGAATGATTATCTTGGTGTAGCGTACAACCCAATAAATAAAATAAATTAAATTAAAAAATATATACCTTATAAAAATATAGGTTTGTTAAACAGACTGTAATAAATAATTTAAATCTGGTGAGTGGGGGGTATGAATAACATAATTATAAAATCATCAAGATAAACCTTACCATGAATACGACACACATTTAGTAGGAACACCATCCTCTTTATCAAAAATTATATATAATAAAAATGAATTAAAATAGAAACATTGAATATTATTCAATGGTTCAAAAAAATTGGGAAAACCTAAATATCATACAATTGAAATTTTCTAATGCACTTCAATTTTAAGATCAATGATTTTATTTCACATTAAGGATGGATTAGATAAACCCTATAGGTTTGTAACCCCCATTAAAAAATGATGAATTAACTACTCTTCATAAAAGACAGAATTCACCATTTTACATTAATGTATCCCTTAATTTTCCATGAATAGTATGTAGAAATTATTCCATGTATGATATACCACTTAGTACTACTTCCATGAACATCCTAAGAGATGTTATTTGGGAATACATCCCTATTCATCTCCAAATATTTTATTTTATATTGTATTTTTTCTCCTATAGTTTTCAAAACAATGATCTTCAATCTTGGTCACATCCCATTAATCAGTTTTTCAAACAGAAAGACATTTTCCTTATCTATCATAAAAAGTCACCATTTTTTCTTATCCTGTGTATTCCTTTAATATATTCATAAAAATTATTTCAATATTCTTGATATATAAAACATTACATACCATAAAATGTTTTCCATCATTGAATATAAATCAATGATTTCCGTGTAATTCTAATTTATATATTCATGATCAAAAGAACACTTTATTTTTGAGATATGATGAAATAAGACATATAATAAACATTTTTTCATGTGGACATTATAGTATGAAACACTAATATGAGTTTTTCTATTAACCAATAAAATTATATTGATGATCCACACCAATCCTCTATATAAATAACAAGTTAACAAGGAAATAATCCCCTATAAATTAAGTATGGATTCATTCTATCTTTATCCATTAAATTTAATAACAATATTTTATGATTAAGAAAATGAATCACTAACTCATACTGATAATTGATATACCACTTGAAAATAACTAAGGGTTTAATCTTTAAGCTTTTATGAATTCTATGAATAGGATCATTATGAAATCAAAAGTGAACCTTATGATAAAAGTAATTACCATTGTTTTCCACCATTTTAAAAAAATTACCCATATGCTTTATAGGGTACAATGATACTTTTTGAAACTTCTCAAAGGGAATTTCCACTATGTTTTTATGATCACATTTATGATTTTACAAAATGACAATTATAGTTTTAGTGTTTTTCCATTTTTCATCAGCATATTACCTAGTGGAACGTACAATAATAAGGGTGGCCATTACAGAATCATAAAATTTTATTATTTCAATTCCATGTGACATATTGACTCTAATAGAATCCATGGAAACCCAATATATTGTTTCTGATTGAAACTGATACAGTTATTTTTACCCTTCTGAACTCACATTTTAGAAAAAATGACCCTTACAAAATTATTTTAATGTCCCTTTTGCACATTCAGATAAACCCTTAGTTTCACAAATTAATGATATTTAGGAATAATTCATGATGATAAAATATAAAAAATAACATTACCCTTATGAAATAACATATATTAGTGTTATATATCATTTTAACACATGTCAACACCATTACACTAGTTACCTATAGATTTTGGATTTTTTTAAATTTTTCAAATCATTTCAATACTATAATAATTTAGAATTTAACTCAAAAAATTTCAAAATTCCTATATCCATAATGTGATATTCTATTATTTAATAAAGAGTAAAATTATAAATCCTTTTAAAAAATCATATCAATAAAAAAACCAGAAAGGCATTCCATAATAATTTTATCTAACAATAATCCCATTTATTTTTTTTACTATTCCAAAATTGATTTAACACCTCTTCATATAGAAGCATTAGAACTAATTAAATATATCCATATCCACTTTTTGATACTATTTCCTCAATATATTCCATCAATGATTTATTTAACATAAACTCAATTCCCACATGTGTCAATAACATCATGATAAAAAAATTTGTGGTAAAATATCTCTATAGAAACACATATTTGGTTTATATTCTATTAAGTTCCTCCCAAATCATCTCCCCTTGATTATTTTTTCTTAATAATATCCTCTTGTTCCAAAAAATATAATTTGAGTTGCCCACCCTTTCTAATAATAAATAACCCTCATAGACAACATTATTTTACACATTCTTATCCAAAGAATACATATTCTCCACAAAAATACATATGGATATAATTTATCAGAACCTCAAAATATTATGAAATTGATCTTATACCGGAATATAATTTATTTTTACATAAAATAATTTCTTTACTAGCATTTGAAAATTAATAATTATTGAGATAAACATTATAAAATCTCTTGGAAATCACTATCTATATATTTTCATTCAAACCGACTTTTTCCCATATATCCATAATTTTATTCAGAGTTTAAGAGATATTTAAGATAAAATCTTCATTATGGTAATATTTTAATAATTAAATTATAAAAAATAAAATGGGTTTTTCACTAGTTCTTGGATTAATTTACCTTTTTCCAGAAAAATATAATGTTAGTTATATTTTAATTCTTGTGTTATTTTGATTTTTTATTTTTATTATTCAAAATATGAATCATTCTATGGATTAACAATTATGTTTTGTAACCCTTACTAATTTAGAGATTATAATGGTGAATATGTGGTGTTTGATGCATGAAAACATCATTATAATGATTCTTTATCCATTATGACTATATGGTTTTAATTATTTTTTATGGAGTATTATATATATTTTTTACAGTTTGTGAAATTAATTTGACCAATTTTATTCCTTACTAATATTTTATTAATTATTTCTCAAAATAAATATCATTTAAAAAAAATAGATTTATAAAATTTAAGGATTTGATGAAGGTAAACTATAATTGTTCTTTAATGGAATCATGATAATTATATATGCATCATAATTTTGAAATATGTTTTTAAGAAAGTTATGTCTGTGTACATTTTATTATTATTTTATTCATATTCAAATTCAATTCCATTATATTAATGTTGGCTGATGATATAAAGGAAATAAATATCAGGTTAGAATTTTTTTTGTTGATATGGTATATAAAGAATCATGAAATATAGTGTTATATAAGTTAAAAGTGAATAGAAATTAAGATAACACTGAAATAAGAATAAATTTGAAGGAGTATCATATATATAAAAACATACTAATTAGAAATTTATGATTTTGAAAAATGTGAAACGCTAAAATGGATATTTCATTTTATGGTGGAATTTTTCAACTCACTGTACTCGAATAATAACCAAACCGGGTTGTTCCATAGCCTCTGGTGTGGGTACTTATATCCTTTAGGATACAAAGTAGAGGTGGTGAAATAAAAAATCGTAGTGGGGAAAATTACCAAATTAAATCATGCATTGCTCATACCCAAATATATCAAAAAGATTGTATAAACCATTTTTTTATATATATAACTAACTAGTAAACACAAAATATGAATCTAAGAGGGAATCCCAAATTCTAGTTTATAAAATAAATAATTATGAATGATTCATAAATAAAAATAGATTAGTATTAAAACAAATATAAATAACGTTACTCAATAAAAATAAATGCACAGATAATCCATTGACCAATATAAGTAATTTATAAAACAAAAATAAAATTATAATGTCCCTTGATGAATAAAAAATTCAACTATTGTTGAATCATAATCCTTCATTACAATACATGTCCTAATATATTCTTTTATATCCATGTTGATATGTTTCCCTAAAATGAAAAAATACATTTCTAACAACTTTCTTCAACAAGTATTCCATACATACAGGAAGGTGATGAATCAAATGACCAAGTAGGATTTCCCAACTATGCTTTACTAATTGCGTTCTGGTATCAACCAACATTTTTATTTCTTAAAAAAGTTAAATAAATTGTTTCACATTAGATGTCAATATAGAAGATAAAAATGAAATATTTTATTGTATTATTAGATAAAAATAATAAATTATAATAAGTAATATGATTCTTCATTATGAAAATTACCAGTTTAATAATACCAAAGTTAAATAAAAATAGTATGAAATTGAAATAACCGTCGATGCGGTTTTCTTGAAATACCATGCCATCCATTATTATTATGAAAAAAGGGAGAATATAATTAATAATATTGATTTTTTTAGACTAATATAAAATATAATGATCAATGAATTTTTGATAAGTGTGTTTGTTTATATGTTGAAAAAATATGTAATATCAAAGTTAGAAATATATATAACCATTGGGAATAAATATAAAATATAGGTATTGAACCGTTTTATAAAAATGCGTAAATATTAATATTAATATACTAAATATTTACAATAAATATTTAACATAAATTAAATAAATACTAATTGATAATATGTCAAATATAATTAATGACTAATTGAATGCAGAATAAATTTTTATAATTAAATCAACACAACAACCCCAAAACACATATTAAAGGGGCCCTTAAATGGTGGATTCGTAGGGAATACATTACCATAACCTATTTATAATAATATGGTAGGATATATAATTATGATAAGTTTTTAAGGGTCATAATACCAAAACCATTCATGACTAAACCATCAATCCCCTAGTTCCCCTCATATCAAGTGTGAAGGATAATAACTTTTTATAGATCAACATCATTCATTCTAAAATAATATAGATAACATACCTATGAGGTTATGGGAGACCATTGAATAATATTAGAATAAAATATCAATCAAAATTGATTATTAATGATGGGATGTATCTACTCTTGCAAATAGTTAATCCACAATGAAATTCCCCTATTTTTTCTCTAATCTCAAATAAAATTCCCTGATAAGAAATGAGATAATTGATAACCTATTAACTAACATAATTAATAAATCCTTTCCACATATAATTACATTAAATCATATACATTTAATAATATTATTTTTTTCAAACTCTTTTCAACGGAATTTCATTTCATTCCCATGCCCCCTGCTATTATTATAATTATAATCTAAAAGAAAATAGAAATGATGATTTTGTTAAGAGGATAAAATATGGATCCTCTTTATGGGTGTGAAAATATGTAAAATCATTGAGAATAACTGTATTTGTAGATTTTTTAATCTTGGATATGTTTTATAGTTCCTGTATTCATTGTAGAATTCTCAAATGATTCAAAAACCAATAGTAAAAAAATTATCTAATTTTGAACTTTACTATTGGATGAACATATGATCTAGAACTACGAGTATATAAATATAGAAAATCTCCATGATTTTGGATGATTTCTATAAACCCATTGATAAAATACTGTATTTTTTATCATATTCCCCCTAGAAATAAGTGCTCCTCTAACTCTATTTTGGATTGAGTGAAGGAAATGCATCAGGATACTAATTGAAAAACATATTAGTATATAAAATTATCCATAGAAAACTCCTTCTGAAGTAATCTCTACACCTACATATAATTTTTAGGTGATGGTACTAATCCGTAAATATTTTCCCCATTCATAATTCTCTTTATCGATATATTTCATGTTTTATTAATCAGTCAACTATATGTGTATAAATCTATTCTTGGTGAAGAAATTTTGGCTTGGATCATCTTCTAGCAATATTTTGTTCCAAAATTCGTTCTTTTCACTATTAAAAACAAAATTGGTAAGACTTGTAAATTCCAGGTTCTCATTGATGGTGATCTTCAGAGTTGAGTAGTTTCTGAAATAAATAGTGCTCCCCAAATGATTATCTTTCCAAAACAAGACCTACCCTCCTATGGAAACCCATAGTAAATGATCATGAAATCATTCAATATGCTTTCAATGTTTTCTATAGTATATATTTTCCGCATATTTAATATGGTAGTTATTATTTTATGGTTCACCATATATATTATTGCTTTAATTCGCCCCTAATGAATCCCTCTAAACGACATCCTAATAATGTTTGTTTAATATAGAGTCACAGTGGTTACATAGACTAATACGTTCCTCCATAATATGCTTCACAAAATTCATGTGGTAAGACTAAACATATGTACCATCCTAAATTGAATACTAAAGTAATGCATTGATGAAATCATCAATACATTTTATAAAAAATAGGTAACTCTAATAACTGAAAAAAATTAAATTGGAATATAAGAAAAGACATTGGTTATGAATGTTATTCTACCCCAAAAAGAGATTATATGAATTTTAAATTTTTATGGGTGTATAATGATTTTTCAAACCATTTCTATTATTTAACAGATCATGAACCATCCTATATGAAACAATCCACTAGGATACTCTATTGAGAAACAAATATTAGAAAAACCAAACCTATCTTCAATCATCTTTCCTTTCCAACCTGATAAAATAATATAAATAAAATAATTACTTTTAGATATGAAAAAATGGATACCAATATACGTATAATATGATTTCAGTAAATATATGAAAATAATTATTAATATATTCCTTCCAATATGTAGAAATATTATATCATGAATAATAAAATAGATGAGTGACACTCAGTGAGTCGAGTAAACCATTAAAGGGGATATAAAGAATAATGGGTATCATATAAATCAGATTTCTAATAAACACATCATATACTCGAACAAATAGGGTATGTGATAATTAGCTTCTTTTTTAAAGTACATATTTAATTGATGAAAATTCAATCCCCTTCCAATCAGCATGCTATAAAACTACGGTGAAGAGAAGAAATGATAGACCAAATTACAACCCCATTTGAAGAAGTTAAATTGTCTTAGGAACTCACTAATGAAACTTCATTATAATATGTCATCAATATAATATATATTAATGATTAAAATTAAATTATATCTTATGTAAATCCAATTGTGGTCAGACAATATCTCTTTAGAAAATCCAATTGCACCTTGGATACTTCTATTCAGTTAAAATCCATGATCTTCATCTATAACCTACCTAGAAAGGGTATTTACCCAGTTTTTCACTAATAATTATGAAAAACACCATTCTTATAATCAATGTATTATTTATGGATCCAGGGATTTTTTATATTTGGTGTAAGACCAAGAGAAGTGTCATGAACTGATTGGGGTAGGGATCCTCATTTGATGTAATCATATACATCTTCATTGATCTATGATTTTTTTATATTCCATGATGTTTTTTCAGGTGATTTTTGACATACATCTTTCCCTTGTAAGGAATCCAAATTTAGAGTTCTATCTTTTACTTATATATCCACTTTTTTTGGTGAATCGATAAGCCTTGTTCTATAGTATTAACTAAATATGTGAGTATTTATGCTAAATAAATAATTTGCATCACCATTTGGATGTTCCCCTTAATATTTTTCCCTAATTCAAAAATAAATTTTTTGAAGTTAGCTATATCTATGGCCATGTACTATCCCTTATGAGTGATCCAAATCCTAGTTAAAGGTAATTTTTTCTTATAAATTCCATCTCTTTAATGAATGCAGTGAAATATTTTGTATTCCAATCATCTTCCATGATCCATATGTTCCTTGAACATTCCCAATATTTTTCATACATACACATGAATACAATATTAATTTTCTATATAATTAGGTATAAGTGTAATAATGGTTGTATCATGGTTGAAATGTTGGTGTATGTTTTCAGGTATTCTAATTTTATTCTCTATATCATTATGGATGGTTAAAACTTCTTCATGATGTTTCTCCCAATCCTGATGTAAATTTCCTAAATTTGAAATATTTTTATACAGAATATCCTAGGGAAATCACATTATAAGACATGAATATGAGATTTTATCCACTATTAATAATTATTTTGAATGAATCCATATATTAGAGATGTGAAATCGATGATATTTGGTACCTTCAACATCATGTTTAAGTAGAAGTAGAGAATTGTATAAAAAATATCTCACCAGATAAGTAATAGAGGTGTTAAAATTGAAAGTAAACAAATAATGGTCTAAAAAGAATCAATATAATTAAGTACAAATAATCAAAATTCCCTATATTATACTATACATTGTATAATTGTCACTAAATGATCCTAGATCCAATAGTTTTTTGGTAGATCAAGGTGTTTTGAAGTCACCCATGGGTTTCTTAAAATAATATTAGCCTTCATTAATCATAGTGTGGTTGAGTGTGGTGTTGAAATACAATCCAACAAACCAATGAATGAATCCATGATCCAAGGAAGAGAGATATTTCCATAGATTTTATCCTTCCACCACTTTCAATTTTACATAATACAAAGATAAAACAATGTTGGAGATTTTTGGTTTCCATAAAGGTAATATTCATTGAAGTAGACTAGAATATATATATATATATATATATATATATTCTCAAGGATGCATATCTAATCATTTCATGGACCCTCCTGAAATAAGTGATAAAGATACATCATAATTTCATACTAATGAATAATACTACAAATAGCTCTATATTCCATGATTTCCAATATACCAACAATAAATGTCACGAACCAATCTGTTCGCCACCAAAATCAGCACCAAACCCGACCTGTGATAAGGATCAAATTGTATTCCCAATCACCATGTGCTGGCACAAGTGCCCAGGTATCATAAAATCTAAATTGGGAAGGATTTACCTGAGTTTATAAACATAAAACAACAAATGAATCCAATAAAATGAATATGGATTTTTCAAACCAAACAATATTTTACAAAAAATTAGAACTAAATTATATAATTTAAAACAACTCACCAAACCTATAATAAATGTACAAAACAAAAATGAAACTGACCATGATCCTTCATGGCAAGGGGCACCTCCCTCAATCCATCTCAATAAGACTTCACCACCAAGGACCATCTAGAAACCTAAACCACTAGCACTAAAAACAGTACCCATCCAGCAATAACAAAAATAACCCTGTATACATAAACCCAATAGTTTATGTAGGGTGTGATCCAATGCCCAGTATGATACCACCACTAATAGATTCCATTTGATAAGCATTCAATGTCTAAAATCTTGCAAGTTTTCATAAACATGAAATGCTAGTTACAAATTCTAAAATATGCAACCTAATAATTAAAACAATTTTCAAGTGGGCTGTCATTAAGAATCCACACATTTAAAAATAATGTCAACACTACTGAAATTTTAATCCAACCATACCATATTCCAATTGTAACCACAATGTAAATAATGATAACAATCAATAAGAAATAACCCCTAGGCACTAGCTTGTTGTGGGTCCCCGGTACCTATTATCTCGGTGAGAGTAACCATCACAATATCTTTTCCCATGTACAAGAAACTCTTAGGGAACAAACCCATAACCTATTGGTCCCCAATCGTCATCATCATAGTTTATTTAGTGTTGTAAGCGTCAATCATGCTATGTGGAACTGCGGCCAAACCCCATGGATTCACTAGTATTCTAGTACACATCAAACCACCTAGATACCCGAGATTCCCCTTATGCTCATAAAATATCAACAAGTTAATAAATATAATTTTCACATTAAAATATAATTTCCACATCAAAATTTCACCAAACATCCCACATGTACATCACACAAGTAACAAAAATCATCTTTTTCATTCAAATTCATTGTTAAATCATACTCATACAAAACATTGCCCACAACACTTTTCACATTTCATTAAAACCTCATCAAATAATTTAAACAATTTTATAACTCCATTAAAATACATTATAACTCACTTAAAAACCCACACAAATATCATATAATACTAATTTCATCAAAAAAATTCATTTTGCACAACACCCTAATGCAAAACAGCTCATAACCATGTTTCACTGCTCTCCATCCATTTTCTAAAACATTTCATCACTTTATAAAACATTCTAAAAATTATATTTGACATATTAAATAACCAAATTATCTTTAAAACCCCATATTTGGTTAATACGACCACCAAATAGTACATATAAACCCTTTTCCCACTTTGTTTAACCACACAAAAGAGTCACAATTTTCATAAAACAATCCCAAGGGGTGTAACTAATCCTCACAAAGAAAACCCTTTGCAAATCCCACATTAATATGAATAATCATACCAATAAAAATATATAATATATTTAGAATCCCTAAAAAATTTATTAAACTTCCCCCCAAGTGTTATAAAAATACCTCAATTAACACCACAAAACACAAATATGAAAAACACAAGTTTTCATAAATCACTTTTAGGAAGTACAACATGGATTTACACCATGAACCCATTCAAAAACCCCATTTCAAATCCCACATGACACTAAGGAATTAAAAAAAATAGAATTTTCATCCCATTTAAACCCCAATAAGTCACTTTCATGTATTATAAAATACACCCAAATGTCACCCCAACAGTCACCCAAGAAAAACACTCAATTTCATGCCATAATGCAACTGTAAAATTAAATGCTTAAGAAAATACTTAAAAAATTGTATTATCACCACAAAAATCATATTATCAACATTTAAATTAGTAAATAAAGCAAGATAAATCATCAAAAATATCTTGGAGATAGAACCACCTACCATTTGAGTCAAAATATGTGAATATTATTGTGAAACCTCAACCGCACCTCCACAGCACCACAAAGAAGTGAAAATGAAGCCTACACCATAATATCTCACCATAAAGACCCCAAATCAAACCCTACATATGATCTCAAATTTTGGGACACTATAAATTTATGAAAGATGGAAGAAACACTAAGGATAATAAAGGAAATGAAGAGAGAAACAATTACCCAAATAAATCTTCAAGAAAACGACCCAAATCCCCCAATATCTGAATTTCAAAAAACCCATAAATGAAAGTGAGGTTCGAATAAGTATGAGGAGGTCATTTAGGAATTGTACTGTGAGAAAAGAGTAAAAATAGAAGGAGTTATCAAAAGGATCAATTTACCTCTTCAATTATAGAAGATTTGTGAAATCCAGAGATGTTTCACACAATTTCACAATTCAATTGAGCACAATATTGGAGGATGAGAGAATAGTGGAACACATTGGGTATGTGGTCTTGGGTGAGAGTTGGAATCACCAAAATAATAGTACAATTTAGTGAGATATTAAATATTTAAAAAAAATTAAAGAAGGAAATGTGCTTTGGGGCTATCCCAACACCTTAATAAAAAACCCAAATCAATCATTAGTATGGATTCATATGAGGTCCAAATGGATATGGTGGTTTTACTATACCAAGGTATTCCAATTGTGAAGTGGAATGAGTGTAAAATGTTAAAATATTAAGGAGTACTAGAATAATCAAAATTATTTTTGAATCTGGAAATGGGATCACAGTTTGGCCCAAATATTGAATACCAACCATTTCCACCAAAATACATGGAAACCACTCAGAACAAGGCAAGGATATAAATTTAATAAAAATTTAATTTAAAAAATTCGTCGATATGACAATTCTCACCACTGAAATCATTCCTCTCCCGGAAAGACACAAAAAGGCCAAAAACAAAAACCAAACCCAACAGATAGACTAAAAATGTACTCCTTCTCCAGGTCTGGTCTGTCTCGAAAGGCCAAAACACCTCTAGTGATAAATTAAGGAAGGAGTACTCTCACAAACCAAAACGTACATCAATTTCCTGAAATATTCAATAACATTTAGACTTATTCCGAAAATTAAACTCCTAAAACACTATATGAACTAGACTCAAGTAATCTACCTAGACAAACAACAACAACAAACAAGGTTACACTTACTTTTCATTAACTAAATCGTTGGGCACTCTCCAATCCCATCATTTACCCAAGGAAGATTTTTGTATTTAGATTGATCCAAATGAGACTACCTCTAACTAGGTTATGAACAAGGAAGAATCTGAGTTACTAGTATTGGGAGACAAAAATGGGCTCCCACCCATAAGAGACAACTAAAATTTTTCCAAGACAGATTAAGGACACTAACAGGGGGAGGCGTGGATGGACTCCCCTATTTAAGGGGTATACATGCATGTATCCCTTACAAAATAACTTCTATAATACTCATAGTGGGTCTTCCCACCTAAATAACTAACCATTTTAACCGACCATCATGGGATGGAAAAGAAAGACCCCAAATTTTAAAGTGTTGGGACGAACGCATGGTTAGATCGCATGGTTTGGGGAAACCATGCGCTAACTATGGAGATTCTTCTACCTACATGATTTTCTAGGGCATGGTCACTACTAACCATGTGCAAACTGTTCTCTCATATTTTTTAGCCAAACATAAAACCTTTCCCAAAAAACCAAGTCCAAACCCAAGGGGGAAAGTATGAACTCAGGATACATCATGGAAACGAGGTCCTCCCACCTATATAACCAAATGATAACAACCAGATCAAGATGATGACACTAGAGGTTTAAACTCTTCCTTTCATTCATAATGAGGATAAGACATTGTACAAGGGTTTTAATGACTCTGCAATTTCCCCAGACTACGTGACAACATCTCTCAAGGACCTATGGCTGGATCTCAAATTATTGAAGCATCTTTGGCCTCATAGTTTGGATTTGGAAGCCACCAAAATATAACTTCTTATTCTGGTGATACAAAAAACTACACCGCAATCCCCGAAAGGGTAAAAAGAATAAAAAATTACAAACTCACTTTACCCTATCCCAACATTTCAATAAAACAAGGTCTTAGAAGATGTACGCAAATCACACCTTATTTCTTCGGGTGAGGAAAACAGAAGGAATGGATTCATATAAACACCTTCCTCTAAAATAGATTATTTTGACATTTTTATATGGGAAACATACTCCCAACATAAAAGAGACTCTAAGGATTTCACAACTTTCACCATTATATTCAAACAAGCACATGACATCACAATGTGTCACCTGACAGGACCATTGCAACTGATAGAAACCATATAAGGAACGAGACCTTAGGCCATGTCCCTAAACAACACACAATTCAAGAAAGGGGCCACAATAGCCTGTCATGACCAAATTCCCAAAACTAGTGGTTTAACAAGAACTCCTTCCCCAAAGAAACTATGAAGAACCCATAGGCCCGCTTAGACTCCATCAAGATACTCATCCACACTAACAACCCCAACCAATTTCCACCATCGACGAATCAGGAAACTTAAGAAACTAAGGTCTCTTTCAACCTTCCACAAGCACTCTCCCGCAACAAGACGATCGAAAAATCAAAGAATGGAATGGGTGTTGACCCAATCAACAATGATCGATAAAATATTCCTTATATTGATCAACTGGAGGATTTTTCATTAGTGAAACAATCCTGGTTGCACTTCTCTTGTGCATTAACCCTTAATAGGGGTGTTCCTAATCTAATGAGAGAACCGAAGGACCCAACCATGCTGGTTCATTTGTCAAAACATTCCACAATCTAGATCAAAATACATGATGGTAATGACCATAAATGTGTCCCATAACATAGCTCAAGATATACTATTAACCGGTCCTTCTACCCAGTTTACCGACTAAACACAAACCCAACACATGGTTCTAACATGAGGTGTTCTTGGACTCAAAACATCCCCCAAATCAACCTTTTCGAAAAAACCATAGTATAATCCTTCCCGAAAAATTCATCAAGACCTCATGTTTTTCTTTAAAAACATTTCTTTGAAAACAAATAGTTCAGTGGTTAGCATATCCACCAATGGTACCCTAGGGGCCTCACACATGCATGTTTCTGCGCCACACCGGGCACCCTCCTCATATCCATTCTGACACTCATCTTGTTGTTCAACCAACCATCCTTCATCAAATATGACCCCGTTAATGTGGTCTCTCATGAAAATACCAAAGTTTAATATAAGAATTATATCCACTATTCAAAACCAAAATGGTCAACCAACACATCGATTTTCAAAAAACCGCTAACCACGAGATCAAAATCCCAATTCACATCTTAGAAAAGATTTCAGAAAGACACAACCTTTTAGATAATAACTAACTTTAATGTTATTCAAAACAATTTCAAAATGTCTCATCCCATTAAAATTACCTTTTACTCTTTAGAAAACTTTATTGGAATCACTATTTTAAAACCAACTCGAATATAGTTCCAGCCTTCAAAAGATGTGTAAGCACACCATTTTCCATTTCAAAAAAACTAGTAAAATTTAGTTCCATCATTTGATAAATCAATCCATTCTCTCTTTATATGGAAATAATTTTACAAAAACATTATGCTTTTTAAAACCAAGTCACTTTAAAAACAAAGTTTCAAGATTTCAAAACTAAAGAAGAGAAGAAAATTCAAGACGAATCTAGTTTTTGAGGGTGATATGGAAATATGGTTGGAGTCCATAAACCAATCACTTCACTATCATAGTGTGTGTCATAGGTAAATATCCTCGTCTCCACATGGATTTCATAGGACCTACGATCTAAGTGAGACCATTAACCCAACTCTCTTTTCAATTCCTCTAATCATCATAAAACCAAGAAAACCAAAGGATCTAGATAAATCCTGACATCCCCTAGAAAATTGAATCCCATCATGAGGTGTTGTGATAATGAACACTACCCAAAACTAGAATAACAAGTCCTGAAAATCCTAACTCTAGACTATCCTGACTCTTCTCAAAGTAACATGACCCAAAGAGTTAACCTAAACCTCCTCTGATAACATTATGTCACGAACCAAATCTAACCGCCACCAAAATCAGTGCCAAACCCGGCCCCTGACAAGGTCTGAAAGGTGTTCCCAATCCCCACGGGCTGGCACAAGTGCCCGGGAGTCATGAAATGAGAATTGGGAATGATTTACTCGAGTTTATAAACATAAAATAACAAATTAATCCAATTAACCGAATCAAGATTTTTCAAACCAAACAGTCATTTAAAAAAATTCCATACCGAATTACATAGTTTAAAATAACATACCAAGACTATAAAAAAGGTATAAACCCAAAACAATATAGCAAGAACCATCATGACATGGGGAACCTCCCTCAAGCCATCTCCACAATACTTCACCACTAAGGACTTGCTAGAAACCCGATACAATGGCACTACACACTGTACCCAACCTGCGACAAAAAAAATAAACAAGTCTACTTACACCCAATGGTGTAAGTATGGGGTGATACAATGCCCAGTAGGATACCACCACTAAGAGATTTCTTGTGATAAACATTTAAAGATGTAAAGCTTGCAAGTTTTCATAAACATTAAATTAGTTTCAAATTCTAAAAGATGAAACATAAAAATTAAAATAGTTTTCAACTGGGATATCATTAAGAATAGAAACTTTTAAAAATAATTTCATCAATACTAAATTTTCCATCCAACCATGCCAAATTATGATGGTAAGAACAATGTAACTAATAAGCACAAGTAATAAGAAATAACCCCCAGTCACTAGCTCGCTATGGGTCATAGGTACCTCGTATCTCGGTGACAGTAACCATCACAATATTTGTTCTAATGCATAATAAAATAGTAGGGAACATACTCATTACCTAGTGGTCCCTAATCATCACCATCATAGTATAGTTAGTATTGTAAGCGTCAATCTTTCTATGTGAAGCTATGTCCAAAATCCACAGATTTACAAGCATACTAGTACCCATCCACCCATCTAGAGACCCATTATTCTCCTTGTGATCAAACAAGTTCAACAAGTTACGAAATATAAATTTCACATGAAAATATTATTTCCACATCACAATTTCACAAAACATCCCATATGTACACCACCGAAGTCACAAAATCCACTTTTTCATTCAAATGCATTTTGAAATCATACTCACACCAAAAATATCCCACAACACTTTTCATATTTCTTTAACACATCCAAAAATCCTTAAAACAATTTTATAACACCATTAAAAGACATTATAACTCACATAAAAGCCCACTCAAATATCATATAATATATATTTTATCAAAAAAAAATTATTTTTCGCAACACCCTCATACAAAACAGCCCACAACCATGTTTCACAACTCTCTTTCCATTTGATAAACCATTTCAGCACTTTTTTAAAACATTCTAAAAAATATTTGACATATTAAATTACAAACTTTACTTTAAAAACCCATAGTAGGTGAATACACCCATAAAAATTATATATACACCATTTTCCCAATTTTTTTACCCATAAAAAGCATTCACAATTTTTATAAAGCAAACGCATGGGGTGTGACTAAACCTCACACACGAAACCCATTTCAAATACCTCATTAAATTCTAAAATAATATTGATACCAATCCATAATAAAATTGGAATCCATAACAACATTTACTAAACTACCCGAATTATTAAAAAAATACCTCAATTAGTACCACAAAAGACACACATAAAAAACACATGTTTTCATAAATCACATATAAGAAGTACAATAAGGTTCTATAACTTGAACCCATTCAAAAACCCCATTTCAAGGACCACAAGACACTAAGGAATTAACATACCAGAATTGGAATCCCCTTTAAACACCAATAAGTCACATTAATGTGTTAAAAAATACACCCAAACATTACCCTAAGAGTCACCCTAAAAAAGAACCCAATTTCAAGCCATAATGCCACTGTAAAATTAAACACTTAAGAAAATTTATCAGAAATTGGTTTTTCACCAAAAACATTATATGAGGAACATTAAAACTATTAAATCAAGAAAGATAAATCATAAAAAATTTCTTACACATGGAACAACCTACCTTTAGAGCGAAACCCCTTGATTCTTGGTGCGAAACCGCAACCGCACCTCCGCTGCGCCACAAGGAAGTGAAAACGAACCCTAAACCGTAGTGTATCACCATTAAGACCCAAAATAAAACCCTCAGTATTACCCCTGACTTATGAACACTCTATAAGTTCATTAAATAGAGAGGAAACACTATGAAGAAGGAAGGAAATGGATAGAGAAACACTTACTGAAATAAATTTTGAATAAAACAACCCAAATATACTATTATCTGAATTTAAAAACAACCACAATTGAAGCTGAGGTTCGAATAAGGTTGAGGATGTCATTTAGGAACTGGAATGGGAGAAAAAGTGAAAATATTGGGTTTAGGAAATGATAAATTTACCTCTTCAAATCTGGGCGAATTTTGAAATCTTGAAAAGTTTCTCCCAATTTAGAAATTCCATTGACCACCAAATTAGATGAGCCGAAAATGGGTCTTGACATGGGTAAGTGGGCTCGGGTGAGAGTTTAAATCACCAAATAAACATAAAAATTTAATGAGATATTAATGATTTAAAAACATATTTAATGCATGAAATGGGCTCTCGTGCTAGCCCAACACCTTAATAAAAAACCCAAATCTATCATTATGATGGATTCATATGAGGTCCAAATAGATATGGGGGATTTAATATACCAGGTTATTCTTATTGGGAAATTGAATGGTTGTAATGTTTTTAAAAATTAAGGAGTTATAAGAGAAACATAATTTATTTTTAAATCGGGAAATGGCCTCACAGTTTGGCCCAAATTTTGAACACCCACCATTTCCACCAAAAAAGTGTAGAAAACCCCTATAAAAATCATGTATGGAAATTAAATGAAAGTTTCCTTTAAATAAATTCATGGATGTGACAATAAATTTTCAATATTAAATATAGATACACTCTAATGTAATAAGTTATCTAAGTCCCCTATCCTTATATATGAAGATATAAAACCTTGTTGGTCAGAACCATGATCTTAAGTGGCCTTAATATCAATTCCCCAAGGATGTGGTACATCATCTAGGTGTGAATGTCATTTATATCATGTTTTTAGTTTATTTAATACAAATAAAACATCAAAATAATATTTTTAACTTTTTTTTATCTATGTTGTATCCTTTAAAATAAGTTCTTCCTCTATAAACTCCACTACCATAATAGATTTTGAAACAAATGACTTTCATACCCATATAGTGGTTTATTATAAAGGAGTCTGAGTATAAAAAATATTGTAATATTCCTTCTCAAATTAAATCTTTGGGGAATGAATTATTTTATTCAAGTTTAAAGAGAAACCTAAAATCATAACGATATATGTAAACTAAAATTTTTTCATTTATTACATATGATTTTTTTAATTTATAATTTTTTTATCATGTATTATGTGCATATATTTAACAGTTAGATTCACAATATTTACATTTTCAATTTGATAAAATGAATTTAATTATTTTAATTAGTGTATGGAAATTATATATTTTTTCAATATAATTTTTCTTTCAAAAAATAAGCTACAATATTAAAAAAATATTTTTATATCTATTTTTTATGTTTTTATAATCATTATCTTGTCAACATATTTTCAAAAAATGATGTAAATTTATTTTTAACATCTTTAATTAAAAATTAATTTTAAAATTAATTTTTTTTATAAAAAATTCCCTTCATTTATTTAAAAACGAGATTGGGAAATAAATTTTGGAGAAACAATATGAGAAAATAATGAAACTACCAATGTTACTTCAGAGAATCAATAATAATAATCATATTTTTGTTGGATAAAAATAGTTTACAGAGGGAAAAAAATGAAATTCCACATATATATTAAACAATAAAAAAATTTAATGAAATTGTTTTGATAAAAATAATTTTTAAATAAAATATATAATATCTTGGATTTTAAAATAATGAATGGATGTTTGGTAAATCATTACATTAAAAACCTCTTTATCCTTCTGTAAATAACTAATAGTGTTTCACTGATGAATTCCTCCCTTTTTAAATTCTATATTCATATTTAATTAAGATATATAATTTATGAATGAGAAAGGGTTGGAGAAATAACAATTTTGGAGAAAATAATAATTTTGGATAAAATAACGATTGTGAAATGCATATAAATATATTGGGAGTAAGAAAGATTGATATTGAAATCAAAAAAGAGTACATCATGTTATATTTGATGGTGAGGAGAAAAAAATATCTTATCATGATAAAAAATTATATTTACTTGTTAGAAGATATGAATTTAAAAGTGGTATAGTTGAATTTCATTGGTATAATGTGATAAAAGTGAAATTCCCACTATAGGTTTTTTTAACATGAGTTATTTATAAAAAAAAAAATAAAAACTAATCTAGAATATTTTAATCATCAACTAATATAATTAACCTATGTTAAAAGTAATTTCTCTTATAATTATAAAAAATGTGTTGTTTCTATGGTTTTAAGGTTAGTTCATAAATAACTATTATTAATAATCATAAAAAATTTAAATATAACACAAAATTTTATACATTAGTTATTAAATATGACATAAAAAATATTCTGCAAAATATTTTTAAGGTTGGTTATTTTAAAATGTTGGGTTAAAAACATTCTAGAATATTTTTTTTATTGTTTTCTTCAAATAAAAGTTGGTAAAATAGTTTCGAATATAATTTTAATGTCATTTATGACAATAACTAATGTTTAAAATACTATTTGTAGTTATTTTTTCATAGTCATTAAATATTCAAAGTAAAAATATATATTTAACATTAGTTATTAAATATTAATTGTCAAAAATGGATGTTATAAGATCATTTTCTAACTCAACTACAAGGGTGAATAGTTAATGGTTTTTGTAAATCGTAAAAATCATAAAAAATCATAAATATAGTAAATGTAATGTGTAAAACATATAGTAGTGAACAAAATGATAGTAATTGAGGGGATCAAAACCATCATCTTACCCAATTTTTACAATTTTATTTTAAAATTAATCATCTTTGTTTTTTACATTTAATGATTTTAAATATATCGAGTAATATTTTTTGAATGGGTGCTATGATATTGCATCATTCCAAGTCCAAGTGATCATTGAATTGATATTATAAAAAATTGAATAATTACTATTATAGGTGAACAATTTTTTTTGGAAAATATGAATACCTTCTAAATAGAGTCCCAAACATAAAATAAAATACCATCATTGAGTCTAGAATATGGGGTTTACCCAAGGAATGATCTACTCTGTTTCAACATCGGATGTTTGTGAAAAACAATTTGCCGAAAGAAACAATAAAAAATTAAAATTTATTTATTTCATTAAAGGAGTAAACTAATGTCATCCACTCTAAATAAACTATTATGGGTAAATATCAGGGTTATCCATATAACCCTAGAGATATATATATGATTTTTAGGAGATATGCTAGTTGAAAACAAAAGAAGAGAGGATTGGATTGGAACTACATGGATTGTCTATGCCAACGAAGTTTGTGGATCTCACCAACAATGTCCAAAAAGAACATTTCATATTTAGTGATTTATCATAACTCAATTTAAGATGCTTTAATAACTTGTTTTAATCCAATTTTATTATCCCATGTAAAATTTAGATAAATTACACTAATAAGAATAAATTCTCATATCGACGGTTGATTTTTTTACGGTTGATTGGTGAATTGTTGGTTAATTTGTTTATCCTTCTAAAGGAAACTGATCGTAGCCGAACCATATATGGATGAGGTTTTTTACACCTTGGTTTTTTATATATTTCTCCCCTATTTGAACACACATTCATCTTAGGAAATTTCTTTGGCTTGTGTTCTGACGAATACTCAACATTTGATCACTCCCCGACCATTATCTAGTGAAACAGATAAATAATATGAGTGTGGTTTGTGATTGAGAGTAAGATAGAGGTGAGACAATGAAGTAATATTGGTTTTAGAATAGCTTAGAATGGTTTTTTATAATGAAACTTTCTTGCATCTAATAGTTGATTGAATAGTATCAAATTTTGTACAATCACTAACACTGGGAACTTCATCTTTGAATACTCTCTAACATGTTTTATTTTTTTTTACCGAAAACACCAAATGCTTCTTATATCCATTATTACCTAAGGAAATACATTCCAAATGAAGGAGTTTATTATGTAACATGGACAATAACACTTAAATACAATCACTGTTTTATAGGACTGAAAAGGATCATCACACAATTTTTGGGGGAATCGTTTCCTATTCTAGAACTCTATTATTGTTTTTGGATATGTTCTTGAATCTGTTGATTATTACCATGTATTCATACATAGATCTCCCAGAGAGAGAGATCAATTACGAACACTCATGTGTTCAAAATAATTAGTATATATACGATGTTATCCATCACTGGAGGGATTTGAATGTATCAAAGGTTCAACATCAGTGTATCTCCCATTTATGAATGGATCAGATATTATTTGTTTATTTATTTGGATGTAACAAGTTTTATTCCACGTAGTGAGATGCTCTAGAGCTTTCTCTCATCGAGAGAGATGAGAAATGGTCTTCTTTCCAGGATTGAACCTATAATTTGGACTTCCTACATATCCTTTTGAGAGGAATCAGAACTCACATAGTTCAGTGCCACATTAAAGGACACATAACCTTTTAAGTTCATGTGATAAGGACCAACCTTGAAATTTTACATCATACAGTAAGGACGCATTGGTGGAAGGTTTCTAGTCAATGTCTGATGTGGGTATTATGTCATAGTAGACCATCGTACCCATAAGAGACGTGGTCTCCTAGTTGGGGGAATGATCTGACTGTTGATTTGAACCTATATGGGTAGTTATGGAAGTCACCTGAAAAGAATATTTCCCCCACTGAGGTTTGATATGTACCTATTGAGAATGTATCCTAGAGAACGTAATGGGGAATTTGGGTGTTGGGTTTGGACCTCAAAGAGGATTCCTACATATTCCAGTTAGTTTAGAATCAAACCCACATAGTTTGAATGGTCGGGGTATACACATACAGAGGAGGACCATGAGTTTGTGGCTTACGTATGATATTTACCCAATGAGGGTGTATTTCAAGATATTACTCAACAATGGATACCCATGTGAATGTATATGGTGGGTGATTACACTCATAGGATGCCCATATGGGTTGGGACCATGTGGATGTCATGATGACCACTAACATCTAATCACATAAGTGTCATTCTCAGGGTAAGAAACAAGAGTAAGTAGTAGATATAAAGATTACATGCTCCCCTCTCTATGCCTGTGGACGAGGTGAATAAGCCCAAAGGGAGAGGGAAATGACTTTGAATGTGTCTGTCTCATCTATTATTTTGGTAACTAGGACAGTAACAAGTTATAATCAATCTGGCTACATCCCATGGCTGATTCAAAGGGTATAAAGTGTCCCACCACTAGCAAAGAATTCTAGGGGCTTAATTCAGGATTGAACCATAAAATTGGTTATGGGGGATGGATCTTATTCCCTACCAAATCGAAATCCCATAACAATCCCCTCTATTCCCACTTGGAATGGGGATATTCACATGAGTACCTCAAGGTTGGAGCCCCCGTTTCTATGGGAATGTAAACATAAAAATATCCTCAGGGTATGTGTTATTAAGGAGGATAAAAATGTGGCTCCACATACCATGTGTATGTAGACCTGAAAGGATATGTTCGTGTGCTTGATGATTAGATCATACAAGTTGAGAGGATTTGTAAGGGTCCTTTTTCTAATACCATTAGACTAGTTCATAGAGGGTCCATCATGGTACCTGATGACACAACATAAGAGTGTGATGGGAGGTAGAGAGTAGAAAACCCTAGGATTTCCCATTATTCATAACATGTTCTTATCTGGGATGGGGTTCTCTCTGAGTAGCATGTTGATATGTGGGAGAGGTTACCATCCATTTAGTGTTGTGATACATGGTCTGGGGTTCCACCCATGTAGCATATTACTATGTATGGTTGAGTTCTTTCTATGTAGTTCTTTTCTTCACGAAACATTGTTATGCCCACATTGGGATTTTCAATGTCGGGTTATGTCTCCAAATGGACCATCCGATTATTCCCTAAGAATGTGATACCCACAAAGAGTTTTTAGTTTACAGATGGCTGAATGAATAATTTTTTCATCCTTAATGCATTATGATATATGTTTCCTACTAGGAATCATCATAGAGGCTCTGGTATTTGGGATGACTTGTTGATTCTCATTATACTCTCTCCAACTCTGTCCCACATTTCTTTTTTGGTCACCAACAATGTATATTTATATGTGAATTGAGGTACAGGATACTAGCATCATCAGTCGTCCATGGTGGGCCATGTTAATTTTTTTTAGCCCACACAGGGTTCCCCAGCCTGCAAAAGACTTATTAAACACTTCTTAGTTTTTTGTGGGGGAGGAAATCATCGCATGGTCCTGAAAACGAATATTTTTTTGGGGGAGAAGAGGTACCTACTCATCCAAGATACCATTTAGTTCATGGGGATAGTTTTTGATGGGGGTTGAAATCAATTCCTGGTCCCACAAATGACTATATTTTGTTTGTGAGGGTCATTGTTACCACCTCATCCATAGAACTATCTAATTCATTGGGAGGTTCATAAAACAAAGGAAGGCATTATAGAAGATTCTTATTCTTGTATGAATAAATTTCTGGACCTGACGGACACACCCATCGAAATGGATTCCTATTAGGATCAAGCAGATGCTATTACAATATAAAAAGAAGTCCACTTTTGAACTAGTTTGTGGAACACAGGTTGACCTGTAAGAGAGCACCACACCAGAAAATATAGATCCCAACTCTTTTCCCCTAATGTAATTATTGGTAAACTCAAATATCTCAAACTCTATTGATCTCATAATGCTCTCGTGGACTATCTCCTTTTCGTTCGGATCATTCATGAACTAATATTCATCACCTCCAAATTGAAAGAATCAACCGTAATTAATAATTATTGATTATCCACATAGTTTCTAGATTCTTTGTGGATGGAGAATTTTAGGGATTGTCTCTTCACTGGACAAGGATTTTTGGGCTATTGTCTTCACAAGCTAAAGATTTCATGGCATATCACATTGAGAAATAATGGATCATTAGCTTATACTAGGCATGCAATATTTTTTCCAGTTTTACAATACATTCTTTTTCATCCTATCAAATCAACCTCACATATTTTTAATGATCCATTGATGAGAAAATAATGGTTCTAGATTCCACATCTATGACTGTGATCGGGAGAAGAATGACGATGGGAGAGATTGTTGAAGACTAGTATCGATCTTGCATCACCCCGCAAGAGGGCGTTCTGAAGAACCTCATTTCACTAGAACTTTGAGATTATATTTTATCTACCTAAATAAAAATTTATAATTCCAAACATTATGATGATTCTCCCCTTCCACCAATTGACCAAAATTTCTCAATTTCATAGTTCGATATGTCCTAGGAGTGCGCCCGAGTGAACATCTCTACCATATGACAAATCATTCCAAGTATTTTATTAAAGATAATATTTTTTTAAATTGTATACTTTGACATAATGAAACCATCACAGTAAAGATATATCACTGAAAACTACCATTCATGATTATCCATCCATTTTTAGCCTTTCACAAGGAAACCCCAATAGAGGATGGAGAACAAAATGTAAATTTCATTTCGGTCGGAGTTTTTCATACAAATGTTATTGGAAATTCTAGGTGAACTAGAATTGTTGGAAATTCTCTGAATAGTTGGAGGTTGTCAACTTATATCAGGAAATGTGGGTCTCCCAATTTTTAATTTACTCACTACCAGATATATTTCCCAAACTACTCAGTCACTGGGGTTTGAGCACTAATACATTTTACTATAACATTGGGAATTAATAATCATCTAAATATATGTATACTGGTGAGATGGAATCCCCATTCTTGGTAACAAGTAAGTAAAATTAATGACAACAACCAATACTTGGTAGAACACTGAAAATTTATCTCTATTGGCATGGGACCTGATAATAGTAGCATAGAATGTTTTTGGTCTATGCCTCTACACTTGCTCACTCATCCCATTCAATGATTAAAAAATTTCTCGTGCATGTTAGTGGCCCAAGGCCAAATGTTCGACATAGTATGACTCATCTAAATCATCAAACATGAGGTATTCATGGATCATACTATGAACCCTTGAGGTGGGTCATTACACCATGTGGGGTTATAGAATTTATATAGACATATCTTCTGACTTTAGGATTGTGGGTTTATATTCCATGTTCATGAGTAGATGGAGTTTAATATTCTATGAAGCCAATACTGGTGTCAAAATATGTACGTTAATGACCGAGGCCACATTAGTAGAGGTATATACTATCGATATGGATATTCCCACCCTCATTCATATTTATGATCTATTGGGTCAAATATTGTAAGAAAGATCCCAACATCGCCTCAGTGGGCCATTTCATTTTTATATGGCTAAGTGGAGGATCACTATCAATCCTATGAGTATCATCATACCACAACTATCCTTTGATCCAACATCCAAATTACCATTCCCAACATTTATACCATATTATATGAAATCCCAAGGCATCAATGGTGTGGTTGATCTATTGAGTGATTTTTTTCAATTCTCTTTTGTGCCTTACCCAGCACCTTATGTAGCAGTGGGGGGTGATGGATGGAATGGTTTTGAGTAGAGTTATAATATAATTACACTAAGATATGGGAAATTAACTTCTCAGATAGATAGGGTAATTATTTGAAAACATTATAATCCTTGTAGGTTCACAAGGAAATTTAAATTACTGCAGAATGCTTTATTTTTACCTATTACCAAAATCAAAAGTGAATCACACCATGTCATTCTTCATTAATTGTGGATGATTATGACTTGTGAGGAAACTATAATGATAATAATTTTCCATCCCATGGGTGTCTAAACTAACTTATCATGTGATAATGCTCAAAAATGAGTGGCATACTACCCTGATGGAGTACTGGGGAGGTCAGTATAAAAGTTGCATAATCCATGGGTAGCACCTAGTCATTCACTAATTATGGAATCTTTACAAAATTATGAAGGAGGTAGTTGTCATTCATGTATTCATTGGAATTCAGAGTGATCTTCAACCATAAATAAACTTTTAGTAGTGAGTGAATTAGACCCTATACATTTGACTAATTCCATTAGAAACACCCCTAAGGCCCACCTAAGAGGGTAAACAGCAGGCATTCCAAAAATTGATGTCTACACTCTCTATTTAGCCACTAAAATTGAAACCATTATAGAAATGTAGAATTCTTGCACATGGTTGCTAAATTTAGGGATAGTCTACTTATATTAACCAAAATTACAGAATATATACCTATGGAAGTGGAGGAACAAGACTGAGGCCCCGATACTACTAGAAAACATAAAGTTGTCCAGAAATGGGCTTGGCACCAAATCATCACCATAATTACAAAGACCCCATTGGTGGAGTTTGATGATAATTTATACACCCTCTTCTAACTTTTAATTGGTTTATCCTCATTCTTCTTTTATTATAATCCCCTACACACCCTTATCCACCATATTCTCATAGTTTGTGAAGACCTAGCTTCTTGAGAAGGCTACATTACACAGTTTAACCCCTTCAATCATCAAACCGAATCCTTAGGGGATATTACCACTAAGATAGACCGCTTAGTTTCCAATGATGTATGATCTTATGATCATTTGGTTGCACTGACCGAGGAACTATAGAAATTTTTCAATAATGTATCATGTTTGAAGGTGAAGTTATATTTAACAAGTGAAAATTTTGAAGCCAACAATAGAACAGTCTACACCTCCGAACAATCATTAGAAAAATACATCCAATATTTTATGGAATAGATGATAGTATAACCACTATGTAATAGACCTTGGATTTCCACTGTTAAATGGTAGTCAATTTTCTATCAAAATTAAGTCGAGCATCATTAAATACCTTTAAATTTTTATGTTCTCTCTATCATGTTTTAGTAGCATTAGGGGTGAATTCAGGGTGTTGGTTACCCTCTATTATTGTTTAATGAATTCAAACTCTTTTCCCTACACTTCATAACTTTTTTCTTTTCCTGTAATGTCCTCTAATCAGTATATGTAATGTTTTTTGATTGAATGATCTCTCATATGACATGAATTGTTTCACCACTAGATATCAATCTCAATAACCATCTAAGAAAATAAAATAAACATGGTCATGTTATGATCTCATTTTTTATTGATCTTATAGAAATAGAAAATTTAGTGGTAAATTTTTCTTCTATTCCAAAAAAACCCCCACAAACATTGTGTTTTTTCTATTATTTCCTTAAATTTTTCCACGGCTAATTATACTACAGACATAGCGAGTAAAACTATAAGACTTATTAGGAAACCCTTTGTGAGTTTTAGATCTAACATCTTCTGTGTGTTTATGATTTTTTATTCCTATATTTTTTTCCTAAACCAAGAAAAGTGTAGGTTTAGAGAGCTCGAAATCAAGTTTCATATAGGGTTCCCATTTTGGGTTTTCAACATAGTGTGGTTTGTGTCTCTCTTTTCGGGAAATTTACAGTCTTGTGAGATAGACTAATGTCATAGATGTTTTAGGTTGAATATATTTTACCATGAATTATGTGTCGGGATCCCCAATAGATCATATTGGCTGAGAATGTACCAATATTTTTTAGATAAGAATGATTGATTTTTTATAACCCTGGATCAATAATTTATAAATCTAAGACATGATAAGGGGGATGTATGCATGGTATAATCATAACAATGGTTCCCACCATGATTTTGTTGTTTTGTATATAGGTAGGAAAAACCACTCATGGGGAATAATTTTCATTTCATTGATATAAATATTTTGTGAGTAACTTATGTAGAGAAAAGTATGGTACATTGTAAATATTAAAAGAAAGGTGTCATTAGGACACTAGTCCTCCATTTCTGATGGCTAGAAAATTTGTGAAGTTTAGATTTCTCAGGACTATAAAGTGTAGATTTTCAAATGAATGATGTATGAAAAATAAAAAGGCTAATTGTATCATCTTTGGACATAAATTAATAACTTATCCTACACATATATGTCTTATGTAAGGCATAGTAGGAGAAAAGTGAAATTTATTATAATGAAAGATAGACAAAGGACATGCAATTTATATTTTCATTGAGAGAAAATTTCAGGGAAATCGTATAAGGTCATATTGATTTGACCAGGTGATAAATTATGCAACCAATTCAGGTTAATCTATTCATGAATGTGCATTCACTTATATGCATGAAGGGGAAAAATTATATGTTGTAATCCAGGGGTGGGGATTCCGAATATGAGGAGTGATATTGGATGTAAACATCATAGGGGTGTATGGAGATTGTAAAATATTCTCTAGGGGATGAATTTTTCTTTGGTTGATTGACCATGTTTTGGGGTAATTTAGGTAATCATAACTGGGTGACATTGTTCATAGTCAAACAAAGGTGTCCCCAAGACTTTAACCCTCTATTTCTAATGTCCGAGGAGGTTTATTTGGATTTTTACCTTTCCAGATATAGAATATGGTTTATGAAAGAAGAGTGAAAGGATATAAAAGTATAACATTATGTCAAGATTCATCCGGAATGAGTGGAAATGTTTACCTTACATAGTTAAGAGAAGGTTCCCAACCTAGGTATGGCATGTGCATAGGGAGGGGACACCTTTTTTTATGCAGCTGGGTCTAAGTTTCTTGGATCATATGTAACTACATATCTAGTGATATTGAGAATCAATCCATAAGTAGTTTAGGGATAGAATCAGCATATGTGGGCCTGACCTATGCATAAGAACGGGACACATTTTTTGTTGCTAGGCCTGAGATGAAAGGATCAGATGTCACTACGTATCTAGTTATAATTAGAATCAATCCATATGCATTTCAAGACTAGAAACATCATATGCAAGTCTGGCCTTTACACAGAAAGAAAATGGGGAAGGCATTATATCCATATGGCTGAACCTGATATTGAGAAACAGAGTGTCATTATGTATCATGTGATAAGATAAATCAAGAAATATGTAGTTCTTGGTTTCTTTTGAATATGATCATACATAAATGGTGGAGAGTCCCATATTGGACACTACTATGGTGATCTAGATCATGTATAATAGATTGTGGAATTTTTTTATTGTTTTTTTATAGCCATACTAGGATATAGGATCTGAGTGTCTATATATATCCCTCCAACATGAGAGTTATGTTCCACATAGTTCTTATATAGTTCCCCGTATAGGTCAAACATATGCATATAGAAAGGGAATTTTTGACTTTTGTTCCATATGGACGAAGGATTTGATATATAGGTGTCACTATGTATCCTGTGATAGAAGGAATCAACACATTTGTAGTTCAGGTGTCTTACAGTTTAGTGTCTTGAGACTAGGAAATCATTCATTCATATTAACTTCATGTGAACTTGATGACATGGGGTTTTTTAGTTTATACAGCTAGGACCACTTATCATGGAGTCGATGAGAATCTAGAGGCAAATAAAGCCAGGATGTTCTCACATTCCCCAGATTTGGGTGTGGGAGAAAGTGTAAGCCATGATTTCAAGTACTCTCAGATTTGGAGAAATTATATGGGGATAACGTCCATTGGGGCATATAGATATAGGTAAATCATTTAATGTGGAGTAATTTTACATTGGTTTATTGAATTTTTTTGGGGAAAAAATATTTAGATAAATCTAGTGAATATTCTGCATAATTAATCAAAGATGTCCCTGGAGAACTAACCATAAATTAATGAGACCTATTATATTTTTTTAAAAAATAGAAATTTCATAAGGAAAAAACTGTGACGAATAAAAAGGATTTTCTATAAACGTGAGAAAAATTCATTCCATGATTTGTTATTGGGTGTAAAATTCCATACATAGATATGATTCATTTGTAGGGAGCATCATTTCTGTTTCCATGATGTACCCCTAAATGAGTAATCTAAACATGATATCTTCTTCATATATAATTATTTTTATATAAGTGGTTGGGAAATTTTCTTAACCCATGCTTGGGACAAGGCCACGAGGTCTACATGTCAATACATATCTCATATACTGATAATCAATACATAGGATGTTCTGGAGGTACTTGGTAGTTTAATGTTGTGTTGTATCAATTCATCATTGCATTTTAAGATCATGAGGTAATAATAATGTCATTTCAGTATAATCTCATTCCATAAGGAAAATTGGTGTGCCTTTTAAAGTATTTCCACCCAGGCCATTACAAACCTGTTGTGGATTGACACCTTCATCATGTGGTGAACCCCCTTCTAAAATTCCAATGCCCACATGAGCTATTTTTGGTGTGAGAATAGGAGGTGGTAATGTTTTACTCTTCCAAACAATGGTATTAAAATTAAGGATATATGAATTTTGAATTTGTAGTGGTTTAACCAAGATATGGAACTCATTCATCGCTATATATCTTTTGTAGATAGGAATAAATCCATTTATTGTTCTTGAAAAGGGATCCCTATACAAATTAGACTCATACAAAGGGTGTTGGAATTTAAATTTTTATCATTTTTTGTAGGTAGAAATATGATTGTAGATCCAAGATTCATTATATATCTTTTGTGAACCAGAATCAAGCCACACATTGTTCTTAATAAGAATCTCCTGGTCGGGTCTGACCCATATATAGGAGGAATTTTCCATATATTTTGCAGTAAGGCCAAGGAAACAGGGTCTAGACATCATGATGTATCTAATTGAAATTATAATAGAGCTATATGTACTTACTTATGGAATTATCTCTACACAGGTATGTCCTACACGTGTGTAGGGGATTTTATTGGGATAGCTGGACTAGGAAATGGAATCCGAGAATTGTTACGTATTGTGCGTGGATATAAATCAAGTTATATATTGTTCTGAAATATGTCATGGTAGCTGACCAATGCCAGAGGTGATTTTCTCCTGGTTTATAATATCATGATGTTTGGTATTTTGATATCACACATGGAGGAAATAACTGTCATGTAGTTTATTATCTTATTATACAAACAATGTACCATGTTTTTTTAACATTATGAAATAATTATGAAGGTCTTATGGATTTTTTAAGGATAAATTTGTATTCCTATGGGAAAAATAATCAAAATTTGAAAAAAGGACATGAGTCCAATGACTAGTAATAAAATCATCCCATAGAGGTAAGAAAATTTGTAGTTGTTCCTATCTTTATATGTCTAGATGTCACTATGTATTTTTTGATGAAAAATATCAATATACATGTAGTTATGGAGAAAGTGACTTCCTACATGGATCTGACTCTCACATGGTGGATAGTGTGATTTTTTTATTTCTCTCACATATATCCCTCTCATTTACAATGAATCATTGATAGAAATGATGATTCGTATGTTCTTTAATGTCATGCAGTGGGGATGTTAACCCCTATTTAATGTATATAGGGTTTGGATAATAAAAAATAAGGGTAATTGCTTAAAATGGAATGAGCGTGACAAGGTGGCATAAAAAAATATAACATTATAGAGGGAAAAAAGGCCTACACCCCACATATGAAATCTTGAAGAGACATTTAAGAAATTTACGCCAGGATGCTTGGATTAGAGTTTCCAGCTTAAGGCCTTGGAGTCCATAACTAGGGAAGGAGGCATCCAAAAAAGAACATTTATGGTGTGGTTGAGTGGAAATTCTATCATGAGTGAGGGACTAGGAGGACCATTTCCACAACACACCTTCCCATAAATATTTCACATAGATTAAATACATGTTTCTTGGACACATATACCTAATTTAATGTCATGAAACTACGATGATGTGAAAGTGGATTACGTGTAGAAGCTACCCATCCATTCTTCATCATGTCTAAAAATTATGACATCTTGACTGGGTGAGGGGTTAGACGGATATGATTAAGACATATACCTAAGACAAAGGTCCATATTTAAGGGACCATGAGGTGTATCTCAACTCATTGGCTTTTAAGGGTTTATTAAAATTGACGTAAATGGTCATTAAACATACATTTAAACATCATGTGCTGAGGATGAATGGTTCCATGTAGATTTGGTCACATGACTAGGACCATATTTTGTGCAATTTATCATCATGTTATGTGGATGGTATTTTTTATGTAGTTTAATTTTTTGAAACATGGACGACATTCATCATGTGGAGACACAAAATAACTTTTCCAGAACCTTGCATTAGTGAGAGATGTTTCACCTTACAATCCATTGAAATTGTGGAATAATATCTATTGGAGTAGACATAATGTATGATGTAAGGTACCTAACATTTTATCTCCAACATTGGAGTTTTCTATCTGAGTATAATTAGACTTCTGAGAACCAACACTGTCACCCCCTCAAAAAATATCACAGGAGAAACTTTTTATTCAAGGAAAATGAAATCTTGTTTTGGTGAACCTATAATGGTGAAAGGTATTAAATATTATCTTATCAAGTTGCTATAAATCATAAAATTGTTTTTGGGATGGTATATTTATAGATATAAGATCACAGATAGTGACACAAAGCAAGGGAAATTCGACTTCGATGGCCAAAACCGCCTAAATCCCATATACTAATGATTGTTATGTTGCATGTGTTTAACTATAGGTCATGGTATGGTAATACCATAAGGCATGTAAGATGTTATCTAGAATATATATTTTATCCTTATCCACCATCTTATAGAGTACATATTATAGTGTCTTATTGAAGGCCTACATATATATGTTTGTCACTACATGATAGCCGAATGAACGATTAGACATGATGTCATACACCATATATATCGTCTCCAATATATTAGAATATAAATTAGTGTTGTAGTATTTCAATATTGTAGGAGGGAAACCAAAACTGGTGATGATGTTTTGTTTCATGAAGATGAAAATTTTCCTTTCCCTAATATCTTTGATGAGTACATATTTGGAACACTTGGAGAAGAAGTCAGTTGCAGTAAAAATATACATAACCTTCTTGGAAATTGTATGTGCATATAGACCCATGAAATCTATTCCCCCTATTAAAAACAACCATGATTATTTTTCTATGTGAAATTTATCTATGGATTGGTGAATGAAGTGGGCATGAACCTGGTTGGAATGAATCCTTTTTGTGAATTTGGTATTGGAATGTGTTACAATGGGTTAGTCATACCCAGGACTCTAGATTTGATGGGAATTCTTGAATCCTAACTAGTGGGAACCATAGGATCCAATGTATACATCCTCTTCAGATTTTGTCCCTCTTGTATATGTTTGGTGACAGTTCTACCATTATAAAGAAGTTCAAAAAAGGTTCCATCTAGTTGGCGGTGGGACCATATAGTTCAGGGATGAGACTAATCTCATCGATCTCTTCCTTGTTGGCATGAATGAATGGTGAAACCATCTGATGGTGCACAATACTAATGACTGTTTATTCACACTCTAGAATTGTTAAGGTTTTTGTTTCATTATCCAGTGCATCTTATTGGACATTTTACCACTATGTGGAATTATTCAATGTTAGTTCCGAATAAAATTCATCAATTAGTCCTCAAAAGTGTCTTAAAAAGGGGATTTGATCTTCATTTTTATTGAATAATCATTGTTAAACTACATGATGACCAATTACAAATCATCTTTTTCATTTATTGGACTAATTTTACCTATGTCTTAGATAAACCCCTATAATGACAATTTTATGTTCTAATTTATTGTTCATGAATCCCATTGATAGTAAAAATGAGTGAGGTCGAAATTCCTTTTATGGAGAAATGGGTACGGCTCTGGGACCCAATTTCTTGAGCTTGTGGTCTCCCATTATCTTACCTTATGGGATTCTAGATGCACCATAAATATGAATTTCCCACATATGGGGGTCCCCATGAATAGATAAATCATATTCATTGGGTTGTTCAATGTCCAATGAAGTCATTTCGACTATGGGTTTCTCATCCAGAAAATCTCTTAATTTCTGGACTTTGATTTCTTTCTACGACATGAATTGGATGTCAAATTTCTACAGGATGACCATCCAATGGAATGGACATCCGGTCAGCATCGGATGAATGAGAATTTATATGATTGGGTTTCTATGAGGCACCAAATGTACCTCATAATGTTATTGTTAATTCCTCAATTACAGGATTACAAATATTACAGTTATACATCTCTTCTCAGTATCGATATAATTAGTCTCAACATTGATCATGGTCTGACTGAGGTAATAGAGGTTATTGTCATTTTTGGTTTCATTCATTGTTGCAATGAAGGAACTTAGTGTTAGGTTGATTGTTGTCACATGGATAAATATTGGAATTCATTCGATAGATGAAATTTTTACAAGTGGGCTAAAGAGATATTTTTGGAGACTTTCAAATGCTTCATGAATATCATCTTGCCATTGATACATAACCCCCCCTTTTCATCAACCTGGTGAAGGGAAAGAATTTTTCAATAAGTTTAGCTATGATATGTCATATGTGGGATATGTTTCTTGGAATTCCTATCAAAAATGCAAGGTATCGATGGGTGAAATTACAAGGATATTATTTCTCATCTCATGGTCTAATTTGATGAAATGGTGGCATATGAAAAATATGAGGAATTTCCCAGAGGTGTTGCAAAAATAATATTGTAGTGGTTTTATTTTTAGGCGATACTATTGTAATTTATTTAAGATTGTTTCAATGTTTAACAGGTAGTAATATGACTGACTGACAATTATTTTTTAATTAAAATATAAACACTTTTGAGGAAAAAGTGAGAAACCATACATGAATTCACCAAATCACTACTTCACCATTTCCTCACTTACTCACTTCCCCATAAAACAATAAAAGGCATCACACCAATCAAACTTCAAACACAATGGATGGACAATCCAAACAAGCATTAAAAATGACATACATTCATAGGCCATCCAGATGTCGTGCCCCACTCAGTATCCACCGCAGCGCAACCACGAACCAATCGTCACTCCTCAGACCAACAAACCACGTCAAAAGAGATTCACACAAAAAAGAAACAAAAAGGGTGAAGCTGAGAATCTAAAATCTCCCACTGCATAGCACCGCAGGAACCGAACAACCCCTTCGCATCCACGAGTCACCCTTCAAAAACATCTGTTGCAACCCAACGCGGAAGATAAACCATGGACCATGGAGATGATTCGTCATCACCCAGGAATGGAAGATCAACATCAGGTAAATGGAGCATCACCGAAGAGGGGAATCGAGCTGATCCAAGACAAAAATTCTACTCTGGGCTAGAGGTGATCAGAACGAAGCCACAGAAGTACCCTCATCGGCTTCCAAGTCGGATGAGTCACCAGATGCTCAAAGAATCAGCGAAGAAGGAGGGAGCCACTCAGGCAACGCACCACCACAACAATACCAACATCCATAGTTGAAAACATTCCGAAAAGAAACTGAACCACAAACCTCTAATCCGCAATCCACCTTTGATAACCAACAACCAGAAAATCCCCCCCCCCCTCTGAGCCACTTTGAAGAAGACACTGAGTCATGCTGCAATCTTGTTCTAATGATATTTTCAACATCAGTCCCTATTTTGGTAGCATGTGTCAGGTGTGTCCTTCTGGATGCTTCTTTATTTTCACGATGCACCTTGGGGAGGCAAAGGTGTTGAGTTTCTAGATTAAGGACAATGTCTGGAACTTTTATTTCTTTCTTAGAAAATACATCATGATGCTGCCTTAGGATTAAGGTTTATACATCTTATTATTTAGAATAAATGGATACATTAATCAAGGTGGGATGTGGATCTTCCTTTGTACCCATATTTATTTCCTTGAGTTCATCAATGCTGGTAGTGATGCCCTCCTAAAATGATGGAGGGGGATCCCTAAGATCCTCCTCATCTTCCCCTTATTCCAATTCAACATCTGCCTATTTTTATAATGGGAAAAAAGTCTTATTATGAGTTATCTAGGGTTAGGAGAGGAGTAAATATCCTACTATTTGGAAGGAGTAACTTCCTCTTCCCTGGGTGAATAAGGGGGATCTCCTTGAAACTCTAGAGGGTATGGATTAAGGAACAACAGAGAGTTTTCATTATATTTGGGTGACGAGATGACCTATTCACCCTTACTTTTTGATGCATGTATTTCCTTGATCCTAAGGGATAAATTGAAAGAATTTTACCTTTTATTTTACTGTTGATCGGGGAGTCAGAAAATTTCCCAACACTAATTGAATTATTCTCCGTGGTTGAAATCATGAGGACTGCTAAATACATTTCCAAATTTGGACTTATACACCCATCCAAATAATTGGGTAGTATGTATTCTTCACATATCTATTTGAAGGGGTTTACTAGGTTCATTTCCAAACCCTTTTTCATCGTAATCCAATCGACACCATCAACTAGGGGTTTTTTACCTTTCCCTTGATAGATTTGTGCATCAATATAGTACGAATCATAAGATTTGAATGAGAACTTATCGACGCGTGAATCCCATTTTTTCCATTAAGGCAGTATTTGATGTATCTATGGTATGAAGAGAGATTTAACACATCTTGATGCAACATAGGCCTTCCCAGCAAGATGTTAATGGTCGTCTTCCTCCGAATGAAAAAAAATTATGAGTCTTCCATGAGGTCCCTAAACTAACTCTTGTACTTTATTTTGGAAAATGGGTTTTTTCTCACTTTTTTCATAGCCATTCAGTATTATGGAATATAGAGATAGTTTATACACATTGTATCCCAATATAAAAAATTGTTTTCTTTTGAATGAGATTAACTCTAGATCCATTTTTAACAAGAACTTTATTGGCATCAACACCATTTGTCATACTAGACATATACAAGGGTATGATTTCACCATGGATAACAGTGTATTCGTCTTTATCTATAATTGATAAAACAACATGACATTCCATGGGATTGGTCTCTTTTGATAGAACTTGATAGTTTCCACTTCAACTAAAAAATCATATGTTCTTAGCAAAGCCTCCATGAGTGCTTCCCTGAGGTCTTTTGACAATATTTGGGAATCTAAGATTAATAGTTTTTTCTAGAACCATAGCAAACTATTTTCGGATTTTATATTTTAGGTTTAGAGACCTGAACATACCTGTGTGGGTATTATCTTTCATAGGAACTTTAGGGTCTTGAGTATTGGATGTAGACCGATTTTCCACCCATGATTGGGATTGGAGGTGCCCTTGTTCTATGTGGGTTGGGATTAGAAGGTATTTAATCATGTCGATGGAAGTTATATACCCATTAATCTTATGATCGATATTCCAGAATGATTAGGTTACAATGTCTTCTGGAATGTGTTGGGGGATTTCATTTTCTGTTGTTTCCATTGAGGGTCTCTCCTGTTACTTCTTGTAACATTAACCATACGATAAGGGGTGCAGATATATGGCTGGTTTCTAGCATGGATACATATACTCTAGTATCCTCAGTTCATGCCACATCTCACATCATTTCCTCAAATAAGCGAGGGTAACTCATTCTCATATCCCTACTCATCATATATGAAGTGATCCATTATGTGAGTGACATTAATGTAACTATATCAACTCCTCGTATGTTGAGCCATTTTCTTGGATGACAACTTTTGGTGTAGTTGTTTGGAGGGATGATGCCAATTCTTTTAGATATGAGGGGATAAAATATTTGAGGGTCAATGATGTATTTGGCCTTTATATATGTTATTTTTCATACAATTTATTCTTAATATTCTACTCAAACCTCTTTTTGGATGGATAAATTTTGTAGGATTGGGGGTCTTAGGATGTCATGAGTGTCACAGGAGAAGTGAGAGGTAGATGAGTTGGTGGATCTAATAGTGCATAGAAAATGTCACAATCTGAGTTATTTGTTTTTTTTGAGTTATCTATCAATATTAATATCATGATATTATACTGAAAACTTCATACCACTGACCTCCATTATAGGGGTAGTGGTCAAAATATATTCTACTTGTACTAGAAACTTTTCAAGCATTACTTTCCCACAATCTATCATTATATTCATGATTTCATTAAAGACAATGCATTGTTGAATGTTGTGTCTTAGTATCCAGTGATTGGGTCAATAATATGTATGGCCCTAAATACCAACCCGGTCGAGCCTTTTTGGATTTGTACGATTGAGTAAATCGTAGTCCATAGCATCTATAAAATAACCACAGACTTGATCATCCTAGAACAAGTAAACATTATTCCTTCGCTCCTCAAAATGATTTCATCTTGGTCCCTTCTGCTCATCCTGTTAAGACGGGGGTTTCGTTAATTCCTAGGGGGAACCAAAATACATGAGTTGTGTTTCAATTCCATATTAGATATAGAGTCATTCTTATGTGTGAATAAAAACACATTTTCCTTCCCAACACTTTTTATTGGGACTAGTGGAGTTACTAGGGACTCGAACATAGTATGTCATATAGAGCCCTCTATTTTTTTTGGAAATGGAATGGAAATTGTAAAATCCTCCTATATATATATCATTGGGATGAGTTGTGTTTATAAATATTTTTGACGTTTATCAATTCAGAGTGAAACCATATCCTCATGAGTAATTTTCAGTTCAGGGAGTAATTCATCCCTTTCCATCTGGCATTATGATATTGACTCTCTCATTTTCATCATGTTCTTAATTTAATAGTTCATTGAATTTTTACATCAACAACATTGAGTTAAAATGAATGGGTAATTTACAAAAGAGATCATCCCATCCCATTATCAACCAGACATGAAAACTGGAATGCCAAAAAAAGATGACCATTGCTTGGTTTTCAAGAAGCATATGAGTTTCACTACTAGTTGTTTCACAGGACTTCCCATCATGGAATTTCAATGAGATTCATATTGCTTCTGATGTTCTTTTTTGGTCACCTATGACATTGAATTTATAAAACATAGGACACCCAAAATTTAGCAGCGGTGGGATTTTGCCTACCAAATCAAGGTAAGTTTTCTGTTTAGGCCATACTTGTGAACGCCACTCATCCATGGCTTCCAATAGTTCTACCAATGCATTGATGGTGTAAATAATCCTATGATGAGTGTTTGGTTGAACAAATTCCTACAATGGTGAAGAAATAGATGTAATTGGATAGGATGATTATTTTATTATTTGTTGTGGATATCTGCATGTGGATGCCTTTTTAGGATTTACCTATTATTGCTCTATTTGAATCCTTAAGGGGAAAAACCATAGTACATGTCTATGATTGAGTTTAATAAGACTGATGGCCTAGGATTTATATTGGGTGGTTGTCATGGTCTTGATTCCATTATTAGTATGAACCCATGTGGTTGAGGTACAATTACAAGAATTATACGTTTACACTCATCCCGTGGAATATATTTGATAGGAATTCCACCTCGGAGAAGCACAGTGGTTATTCACCTCAAAAATTTCAATTCATCACCACAATGAGAGAATATTTCTCCATGTTTCTGGATATCTTTCACATCAAGAGGAGTATGATGTTCTTAGATGTTATTTCGTTTATTCTTCTCCCTATGAGATGTTTTCGGAGGAGGTGATGGATGATTAATTGGGGGAACAACCATATTTAGAGAAATCATCTGATTCTTAGTGAGAAACAATTTTAATCTCAGTGTTGATAGGATTATGGGTGGAACCATATTTAATTTCCTATTTTGTATTTTCATCAATTTTTTTTTCTGAGGTATTATTTTCCATGACATTCACCGATGTGTAGCACATTACGGATGTCTTGCTGGATGCTGATAGGTAGTAAAAATATTTGCGTCCTTTATTGGATATCATCCTTCTGTTATGGTATCCCCCATGGGATTTTTTGTGAATGGTAACTTGAATGTATCCCCTATGTATCATTTTCATAGGCTCCCTTATAGAGGAAATTATTCATGAGACGAAGTTGAAAGGGAGACCTCTCTAGTTAACATCTTCCCTAAATGAGAACAAGATGATTTCAATTGGGGTGCTGAGGTAAAAATGCCACAAGACCTATGGGATAATGATTCTCCCATTCACCTTTTGTGCTTCCTTCGTCTAGATTTTTTAGTCTTCTGGTGTCATTTTATAGATGATCCCATACAATGATGGTAGCTACTTTAGTCACTAGTCTATTGATTTCACGCATTCATTTTCAATCATGAACGAGATTTGATGTAAGACTTATTTGTGTGTAGTTTGTTTCTAAGGAAAATAGAAGTTATTGATGGTTGGCTTCCCTTATATGAGATGCCTCATGAATGTTATCATTTTTCTGGTTCAAGTGTTTTTTGATGGATTTTTCACATTGGGATTGAGGCTTTTGAGACATAATCTAGGTTAGTTCATGTCAAGTGTGTTAAATTTATTGAGTTGGGTTTCTTCTTACAGGACACCTTGGGATAATGTAATTAAAGGATTCCAAATACAGTGGGTTCTTCTCAATAGGGAATAGGGCGAAATTCAGAGATCTGGACTCTACCAATCTCCATATTTGAACACCATAAGAGGCCTTAATGATTAGACATCATAATATTTGTATTTTATTGAGGCTAGTCAGTCAGAGATCTTATTATCACCTATTGGATTATGGTGTCCGTATAGATGAAATCGATTCCAAGTAATTTTTATGGTGAATCTCTCTAAATATTTTATCATGGTCTTCATACCCGTTGAATGGAAATAATTTGGATTTCAGGTGGTGGATAGTTTTATACAGATAGAGATGAATGTTATGTATGCATTCTTCAAACAACTCCCTTATTATATCAAACTGTGAAGTGGATGAGGGCTAAAAGATAACTGGCAAGTCATTCATGACCAATTGTTTTATCACAATAAACATTTCCTTTTTTTCTTCAACCAGATAAACCTCTACATGATCTTCCTAAAATTGAAACTTCTTTTCTATTTTTTCACTTATAACAGGGCTGGTTGGGGTCGCGTGGTATGTGAATGGTATGGGGTTGTCCTAAATGATAAGTGTTTCCCTGGGACATATTCTTATTGATAAAGGATTCAATTCTCTTTATTTAAAGTGTATTTATGTTTTCTAGCCAAAAATAAATATGTGGCTCAAAATTGGAGGGTTTCCTCATATTTGACTCAGAAAGGGGAGGATATTCTTTCTAGCATAGAATTGGAATTCAAGGAGGAACTTCCTAGCTAGTTCCATCTTGGAGAAAACAACCATAAAAGATCAATTCTCGATTTCATGGAGGTTTTATTAATCGTATACCCTAGGTCGGACAATCAGGTTGGGAGACAGCAAAGTGAGGACCTTCTTGTTGTTTGATGTCCTTATTGGGGTGACCTTCTCGGTTATTTCCATCATGGAGTGGAATACCATCATAACTTACTTCCAAACTATAGGGAAACATTTTTCTATGCATATTCTAGAAAGGACCTTCAAGTCAGATGATAAAAAGGGGAGGACTTTCTTTCTATTTTTTGTCACTATGGGGAGGACCTTCACAGTGACCACTTCCATGGTAAGGAATAACATAAGATCATGGTGCCAGATTATAGGGAGAATTTCTATAACATATTCCATAAGGAGGACCTTTAGGATAGATGATGAAAAGTGGAGGAGCATATTCCTATTTTATATTCAAGCCATGAGGGGCCTACCATGACACTAATCAGGATATTAGCTCTCACGATTGATCGATTTATGTCCATGAAGGAAACCTCCAAGGTCTATGCTCTGGAGTGCACCTCCAGTGTTACTGGTCACAATAATGTGGGTTGGACCTTCAAATTTACTAATAATTTCATTATTTTCCATTGAATAAAAATGGAAAGGATCCATCATTGACAGATATTGTATGGAAGCAAGAAATCCTGCGTTCAACAGATATGGGTCATGAATATTTTCTTCATTTTCCAATAACCATAATCATGATTAGTTTTTGGGAACTTTGTTATGGGTGACTGGGGCCACTTATTATTGGTGATGACCTTCATATATAGGTGTTTATTTGAGCATCATCTACATTGGTTCTAGGATATTATGGAGAGAATCCTGTGTTATGTAAGGGATATATGATGGCCCTAGAGTGGACACCATCATGGACCGGTGTACCCCATTTCGAACAAGTATTTGCGCCTGATCCTATTATCCATTTATCATATACTATTAGAGATGATCATCTTGGATGGGATCAACGATGCATATGTACTACAAAGAGACCACCCTATCATGCGAATGAGTCACACAACTTAGTGAGGTGAGATTTTGGGCTTAACTTCTATTTAATATAACCATATTGATTACATCATGGGACATTTAGAGGATACAATTAGTGATTTTTTTTTACCGTACATCATTTATAAGAAAATTTGAGAGATGTATATGTCTATTATGGGAATATATTTCCATTATGATGTCAAGATAAAGAATGTATGCCAACTTCGGACCTCAATTTCTTTCCAGTGGGTCCTGACATTTCTCATGTGCATGGGTACATATATAGGTATTCCCTGAATTTATAATTTGGATACGCTCATTGTTATCTCTTTTTGTCATCATATTTGATGAGTGGAATTGATAAGGATTACCAGGAATTTGATTCTTCTTATTGATTTACATCACATTTGACTTATGGGATAGATACGAATCTAAAATGACTTTCCATATCTTTTCTTTGGATTTCATTGTTAATTGTGGGAATGATAAAGAACAACCTAATTTTGTTTCTTCCCATTGGTTGTCATCATATTTGATTGATGTTCATCATATTTATGATTCTGGACTGCATTTTTAGGTTTTCCATCATATTTGATTGTTAGTCTAGACCTGTGTTATTATGGATATGCATTTTCCTATAATTTTCCACCCTATTTACATAGAGGGATTGTTAGGAAGTAGCATGAATTTTTTCCTTCTTGTTATATTCCATCATATTTGAATAAAAATACTGATGAACATTACTAGGAATATAATTCAACTCATATTTTTCTACCTTATTTACTTGGTGGACTTCATTCCCCAAAGTAAGGACAATGGAAAGTCTAATTGTATGGTCATATCACATCATTAGCCATCACAGTGACCTGTTTCTATACGAATTCAGTTTGGGAATTCTAGGTGGTATCTTCTAAATGGTGATAATTCTATCTCACATGACATTAAAGGTGATGATTTCTGACTTGGGCCCTTGAGCAGGACACCTGTGGTGGTGGGATGAAGTCATTGGTGATAATTAGCACACAATTATTACATACAACTTGAAAATTACAATTAGACACCACTACTCAGTATCAATTTTTAAAAAAATGAAAACTCATAAAAAGAAACATGACTAGTTCTATGTTATAGACATCATGACGTTTCCTTGATCACATCCATGACCCTATTACACTTTATGTCTTGTGAAAAATATTTCCAAAACATGGGATTTGAAAAAAAAATATCTATAAGGGTTATAAAATAAAGAATGAAAACATTAGCCTGTCAATAAATAAAATTCAATGAAACCATTCCTTTCAATCATAACATAACTTGTGAAATCATAGAATTTATGAATAACACATAGAAATCATAAATCATAAAGGTAACTCACGGAATACAAAACATACTTCTATTGTAGTTATCACAGCTACTTATGTAGTTACGTTGGAATTCCCATCACTGTATATTACCTAAATCTCTTAGGAGAAATATTAACATTTACCTCTGTGATGTTACCCAATACATTGGGGAGCTATCTGGGGCCCTCCCGCCCTAAGTTTATTTCTGGACCACCCATATACATAAAAAATGACCAATAATAATAAAATATTCATAACACATAAAACAAGAATAAAGGAAAGGTAAAATTTTTACATTGCAATCACAACATGTCATTTCAATAATAGACATAATCAATGCTTTATCAAACCATTTTCCAAACCATTTAAACCATTTAATAAATGGATTTTCTAATCAAATACTACCATACCACTTTTAATATATTAAATTAATTAATAATTTAAAAAATTAATGTACATATAAATAAATTCATAAAAACATTTTTAGAACATGGAAATTATTGTGAAATATTTAGAAGAATAAATCACTAAAACCATATTTTAGTTTAAGAGTTCTTAACCAAGTGTGAGATGCATAAATACCAATAATTGAAGAATAAAATTTAATAAAAACGTTATAATATCATTAGAATCAAGTTATTCATGATATAATATGCCAATGGATTGTATATACATAATATAAAAGTGATTTTGTGCATAAAAACAATGAAGTCTCAATAGAATGTAAATTGAGATGAAATCCCTTATAAAGATTGTATACTTAGATTAATGATAAATCAAGGACATAATTATGTTCTAAAAATATAAATATACCAAATATAATTGGATATAATGTGTAAAATAATAACAGTATATTCACACATATTCATAGCATGACATAATAAATAATTAAATGTTTAACCGAAAGGATTGAAATGGGATGAAGAAGTTCCCTTACAGAAATTTGACAGCCTAACGATGTCACATTATAATTCAGATAATTATTTGATGATAGAGAAAAGGGTGTCTCATCACTTGGACAAAAAATTTAATACAATAAGGATATATAAGAACATATCCCAACATAATAAGATGTAAATTAAAAGACATAATAAAAAGAAGTCTTTTAAAAAGAGGAGGGTGAAGGGTTACCTTACCGATATCGTAACCTATGAAACATACACCCCATTAAAGAAGGATAATTAAATGAAGATGAAAATAAACATAAATTTATGTATATTACAAAAATAATACAATCATGGGTAGTACATCCCCCACACAAAAGGTAATAGTGGCACATATAGCATGAATCTCACGGGAATAAAAATTGAGATGAAAAACCCTTACCACATTGTAATCAGTCGAGTCGTTTGACAAAAAGATAATAACCTCCAAATAAATCAAAAAATAACATGAATATAAAAAGAATCATGATAATATATATCAAATGGTAGTACAAAATATACTACGTGCAACAAATAAGAGGCAAACAATGGAAATCTCACGGAATTAAAAGTGAGATAAGAAACCCCTTACCTTTAGTCCGACTTGACTCAATCATTATTTAATCTCCTAAATAATAAACTAAAGTTTACTAATAATTTCATAAGATCCTATTTAAAATTTATTATTCCTTTTACTTCACTTATTAAAATTTTATGAACATCATGCAATCATTTAAGTTAATAATGGTTTTTTGGTCGATATTTTGTACGTGAGTCGTAAATGAACTTCTTATAATTATAATTTGTTCATGTGGTCAAAATTCTATTATCTCCAGAATGATATTCCTGACTTAGATATCATATATATCATATATATCCAATATATGTATGTATTTATAATATTACAAAACATTTGGATATAATAAATGCAATGCACTGTTCCTAGAGTTTGTAATCCATACATACGCATGAACGCTACTTTCATTTCTATTTCATATTTAACGGAATGAAACCATAATGATAAAAAGGTATATTATAATTCTAGTATAATATCATATAATATATATGTTTCATAATTTCATTAACGCCAACCTTTATACATTCCATGTATGTCATGAACGAATCACATCACCTTGAGGGGGCGGTAGTCCGCACTTCCTCAAATGAATTTATTGTATTTACACATATTGGAAAGAATAAAAGTATGTCTGTAAATAAAAATTATATAAGCATAGAGAAAACATAAACATACTACATATCATATATAAATACAGTTCCATTATAATGGCCACCATGAGAGGTGGTAGAATAATATTGAACAATCATCTTTTCGTGAGGCAGTAGATTGTCATCCATAGAAACAATATGTTATTTACCCATTAAATGGAGGTGTGTGTATGTTTAGTTCCAATACATCTCATAAAAACAAAATAGTATATTTAGGATATTGGTTTTGTTATAAAATACAGAATAAAAAGTGTTTATGGAGCAGGAGAAGTAAAATAAATCAAAAGAACTTAAGAGATGATGATACCATTAAATCTAGTATCTCTCTTGGGTTTGAACCCAATAGTTTACATGAATTGCCTTCTGCCTTGGGGAAGGATTCTAGGAGGAGGATAGAGATGTAGGAAGCTTAATTGGGTAGATTTTGGACAATCCAAGTGGCTTGATAAGTGTTAGGAATGGGTTATAATTGAGGGCTTATTAATATGGGGGGAGGGGCTCTTTATGAAATCTTGAAAATATTATTTTTCTTATATAATGATTTTCGGTTTTTAAAGGTCAAAAACTCATTAAAGTTGAAGATAAGATAACTCGTTTTTGAAATAATATCTTCTTATAATAATTGGACAGGTTATGGATATTTTTTTAACCTTTATAATCTTATTTATTTAAATAATTCATTAATGAGGTAATCACTACATCGTTATTGTGTTATAAATATTTTTATTTATTTGATGTCTAAAAATTATAAAAAAAATATCATGATGTAGAAAATATTATTATATTTCCAAATAATATTCATATTCATATATATAACCTATATACCCCCATGTAATAATTTATTTACTAATATATATATATGTTTAAGTCATTTTTGCCTTTAATTTAAATTAATTAATATAAATTTTCATTATCACTCTTAAGTGGCTTCATGGGGTCCCAAAATCTACCCAAGGATGCCAATGGTTTGATATTTATTATCAAATAGGACTATGTCACATTTGAGGGTTATTTTATATTATTATAATAAAATTTTTTTACACTTATTTACCAGATTTACCCTTAAACCTTGATAAATGAAATATTTACTAAGGTAAATATTTAAAATGTATAAAAATAAAAGTTACCAATTTACACAATTTGGAATTACTGATTCCAAATATAGAATACAGTTCTCCAAATTTATAACACAGAATTGGTAGAAATTAATTTAAAATTAATTCCCGCTGTCAAAACCAAAAGCGTGTTATTAAGAAATAATAACTATCAAAATATTGTCACTTATTTATGTCAAATTTAAAAATGAAATTACTTATAATGTCCAAAATTGGATTAAATAGTAAAAAAGTAATATAATTACACATTAATCCCAATTAAAATAATAATATAACATTATAAATAAATTATATTAAAAGGTAGTTTTGAATTAAAATACTGTATTTTTTACTATTCATTAAAAAATGAATTTTATCAGAAAAATAAACATAATTAACCCAAAGTAAAATCGGATGTCCTGATTCTAAAGAAGAATTTCATTTTTTCAAAAAGAATATATAAAAGTGTCCAAAACTAGATTTAAAGAGGGTTCTCCATCAAAAGGTGGTAAATCACCTTTTTAATGAAAATTATAGTATCTATGTTTAAAATTAGATTCATTCACATTTCAAGCATCTAACTTTTATTTGATAATGGTAAAAACATTTAACAAACATATATAATCATATATTAGTTAGTTCTATTCATTCTCACCAACACAACAACTATGTGTTAACTGCCATTTAAAACAATATTATATTATTATTTTTCAGTATGACTCAGCCTTGTGTGCAACATAAAATTTCCAATAAACCCGTTATTCCATATCAGGTATGCCATCGAACATGGAATCCAATTTAAAGTAAAATTGATTTTTAATTATTTTTTTAAATAAATATGAAAATGTTATATTCATTATATACCTGGGAGGTTACAGTAATAGATTCTTTGAAATGTTTATTCCCCATTGATTATCACATCCCTGGAGAAATGGTATCATTATTTCAACAAGTATGTATTCCATCATAGTTTTCATCGATATAAGTTGGGTAGAATCTTGATGGAAAACAACATACTCTACTTCAGCCATACTAAGAGTAAATTTTTTTTCCATTCAATGAAAACAAGTACAATGTTTCCATAGAAACCAAACTCGAATATATATGGATCTTCTATCATCATCATTTATTAGCCAATAAGAATTTGAACACCCAAAACATTCAATACATTCTGAGTTATCATACATGATTTAATTTTTTTTGTTCCTTTAATATAACTATGAATTATTCTTCAAGAAATTAAATGTAATTCTTTAAGCGAACTGTGAAATCTTTCACATAATGTAACAACATATTCAATGTTAGGTGCTAATCTAGTCTTATATAACAAACTTCCAATTAGCTTCTGAAACTCTCTCTAATCAACTTCCTTTCCTTATACATATTTTGACAACATGGTTCTCCCTGAAATAGGCTTAGAAACATGTTTAAAATTTTCTAGGACAAACTTCAAAAGAAGTTCCTTAGAATCGTTATCAGGAGAGAGAAAAATGTGTTTCTTATTCTATAATATTTGTAACACAATAAATTATTTCCTTTATCCAATCATGAAAATCTCAAAAAACATTTTATTCTGTTCAAAAAATATTTCACAAATTCATCAACCATTCCCAGAAAAGATAATGTAATCTATATAAGAAACTACAATAAAGTTAATATCCCCCAATTTTTTAATGTAAATATTTCTATCAAGTGTTCCTTTAATAAAACCCATTTTCCTTAATTAAATATCTAATTTGGAATACCATGACCTTGTAGATTCATTTATTCAAAACAAGGATTTAATTATCTTACATACACAACTTTAATATTTCCCAACAATAAAGATGCCATGTTGTTCAATGAAAAAACCCCCCTAAGGATCTCCATTAACAAATGTAGACATTTAATCCATATGAAGTTTTTTTAATATTTTTGTCCAGTGATAAAAATAATGATTTTAAATGTTTATATCCTTGAACCAAGAGAAAAATTATTACCAAAATCAATAACTTCATTTTGTGAGTATCCTTTGCACACTAATCTTGCCTTTCTGTTTATAAATTCATCTTTTTCAATCATCTTGTACTGTAAAACCCATTTTGTAAAAATAACATTTTTCTTATATGGATCGGGTAAAAGATCCCATGTATCACCCTTTTCTATCTTATCAAGCACTTCATTCATAACCTGAACCCGTTCTAGATTCTCAAAAGCTTCGTTTATGTCTTCCAAATTGACTTTTGAATATAAATAAATATGTGTAACAATTGATTATGTTCTTCTTATTTGGAAACGGTTATGCTCTTGAGGCGGAGTTATGGGCGATGATAAAGGCTATAAGGTATGCTGCTCGTTATGGCTGGAGGAAGATGTGGATTGAATCGGACTCTTCTACTGCTGTGAAGGTTCTTAAAGAGCGGTCCAGGATGGTTCCATGGAGGATGCTCCCTGCTTGGATCGGCGCCCTCAAAATTGCTGAATCGTTTTCTCATGATGTTTCTCATGTTTACAGAGAAGCGAACCAAGTGGCGGATGCATTGTCAAAAAGAGCAATCCTTCAGGTGAGTTCTAGCTGGTCCTTTGTTCTCCCTGAGTTCTGCAATGATTTTGTTCACAATGATAGGATTGGTACTGTGTTTACAAGGTTGTGTAAGGCTCCCCCTTTCTGAGTGGCTTGTACTGTTTTAACTTTTATTTAATCTTATGGGAGCAGGCCTCCTGGCTCTCGGGCTTTTTGGGTAAAAAATTCATCCAATATATTTTTTGAAACGTCTATATAATTTTTCTTCCAAAACATTACCCTGAAAATTTACATCTTCACCTATCTGCTTGAATTTTACAAGGTTTACACCTCTCTTCCATATGATTCATGGACTCCAAAAACAATTATGTGTTTAAAACATAATGTTTTTTAATAAGAAATTTCATATAGATTCATATATGAAATTTTCTTGTAGGAACAATAGATTTGGATATGCACAGCTGTACTTACGGCTTGCATCTAAAATTAATGATAAAGTCCATGTTCAAGTAAAAAAGTTCTCCCTATTTCCACCAAACTCATATTATTCGTATTAGAAGGCTGATTTTTTGAGGTCATTATTGTGAACTGAACACATTCCAAATTCCATTCTTCCCATAATAACATTCAAATTCATTATTTTGGTATTAATCACAATTATCAGTTATCAAATTCTTCACTAAGTACTCAGATTAATTCTCATCTATTACCTAGAAATTATTAATCATTTTTAGAGCATTGAATCATGTTTCAATACAGAACACATGTAAAGAGAAAATAGACTAAAATCAATGTAATCACATACTTATATAGAATGTTTGATTGTTTTTTCATTGGACTGTAGATATTAGAGTGAATAAAATCAAGGGGTTTTTTTGGACATATCTAAATTTTTTTATGCACTGATTTAAGAAGTGTTCCCTCATTAAAAATAGTGTATCATCCATAAATTATTCATTACATATCAAGAATATCGGGGACACTATATTTATTTTGTTGATTTCTATTTTTTTTGACACATGTTTCCTATCCTTTTAAAGGACAACTTATACTCTTCCACCATACCAATGTATCATGATTTAGGAATTTAACCAACACAAAATAAGATTCCTTTTTTACATTTTTCCCTTGTAACTATATTTCCATATTCATCACGTAAATGAACTGATATTTTTTTAAGATAACTTTTTTACCCTTATATAAAACTTGTGAAACACTCATATAATTTTTTTTCAACCAATAAACCTATAAAAAATTCTTGGATTTCATATTTTCTTTCCCTATAATGGCTGATCTAGCACCTTCGAATCTTAGTGATTCATTATTGGAAAATGTCACTATTTCTTAATTTAAGTCTTTTATATTCATCAATAACTTCATGCCTCCTATCATATGAGAAAAACACCCACTATCAAGAATCCACGATCATTATCTTCTTATAGATATCAATGTTAGTTCAACAACAAGATCCTTTTTTCCTTTTATTTCTTCACCCCTAGATTCTGATAATTGATAATAATATTTTTTATGAAGGTAATAAAACAAGAAATCCCTTATAATGATTTCCAGGTTGTTCATATATTTCAAAAATTGTTTCTTGGGGTTGGAACCAGTTCTAAATTTTCACACCAACCTTCTCAGGATTCTTTTGAACTTTCTTCTTAGAATTACACTTTGGAGATGATTAACTCCATGTAAAACCAATGCTTCCATTATTTGTGGAATAATAGTAATGTTATTGGTTAAACCATGAAATATTTTACATACATACAAATCCATAAAAGTACAAGTGGTATCCATAAACTGATTTTTTTCCTCTAAAAAATTCAAATTGACTACTGTTCTGAGTATGTTTCTCAGTAACCTTCATAACAATACATTCTCGACCACCGACCTTTCTATTCTCAAAATACATATTATTTTTAATCGTAGTTTTATTTTTGGCCGTATCAAAACTAGAAGTAAAAAAAATACTTTTCAAGAATCTAAATTTTTATAAATATTTTCAGACTCATAGTTTTCAGAAACATTTAAATTATATAATCTCTTAATCTAGGGTATATAAATAACATTAATCGCATTCATATTATTAAAAAGAAATAAATATTTCATCTTAACATTTGATGTTATCTTTTTTGGAAACTTATCAGGTTCCTCACTGTGATCATTTTCACCATCTTCAGAGATAGAATTTTTAAGACCTATATCTCTATGTTCAACAATAATTTTTTTTTAGAAAAGTTCCAACTGTTTTTTATTTTTCCTTCATCTTTATTTCCAAATATTCATTATCATTATTTTCAATCTCAATATATTTCTTCAAATCATCAATATCTTCCAACAAATTTACTTTCCCATCATGAAAACGATCTTGAAATTTTTATGTGGATTTTTTATTTTTCATCTTCCAGAATTGTTTTTCTGGAATTCCAGTATTCCTCAGAAATTCTGTCAATTCTTATTTAAGATAAAAATAAAATTTTTGTTCTTATTTTTCAAAACTGAAACTACCAAAAATTTCATTATTGACTTCTGCAACAAAATTATTCTATCCATGTGTTTGAAAATATTTTATAAATTCAGTTTCACTATATTCTTCTTCTTCATATTTAGATAAAAATATATTTCTTTTATATTTTATGATATTTTAAAATTACCTTTGAAAATAGATTTATCCTTTTCAACATATTTTATCTATGACCTTATTGTGCTTAATTCCTCTTCATCACTATCTTATTCTTTCTTTCATTGAGTAATATTAACCACAATGTTTCCAATAGCTCCAGATTCGAAACACTTGAATGTAAGTTCCCCTATATAATTACATGTACCTGTTCTTCCATATTTAAAAATCAATTATAAAATCTTATCAAAAAATTTTCAGACCTCATTTTCAGTGTATTATTCAGCATCATCATATTTAGCAATAAAATTAATGAAATATTCTTTTTTGCTAGATTTGAAAATAATTTCTCTATCACTTTTAGTTTTTCCCTTAAAAACATTATAGATTTTCATTCAATATGTAATGAGAGTAATATGAAGATTACATTGAGATAGAGTTTCCAAATATCTATCTTACAGTAGAGAAACAATGGAATCAAACTTCTTGGGATGGTTTCCAATGATCTTTTCAAAAAACAGTAGAATCATTTAACTTTTCCCCATGTCCTATGATAGTGGTGACTATGTCATTCACTATGGTAAATTAGTCACCATCGTATTCATATTCCCCCATTGGAATATTTCCACACATTAATTTTATATTTTTTAATTTTACCTTCATTACTTTTCATTTCCTTATTATATATTTTTTCAAATAATCCCATATTCCTTTGGCAGTAGAAACACATATCACTCTTAAAAACCCACATTCATAATATTATGAGAGTAACTCTTTTTTTCCTTCCATAATTCTCAAAATTAATCTTATTTATAAGTGTACGAGGAACGTTATTATAAATTAAAGAAAATACATCTATTTTAGCTTCATGAACATCATACCCAAGAGACATATGATAAGGAATAATTAAGTATTTCCAGATGTGATAGTTTTTCATATATAAGATCATAATCCCCCTACTATTTACACAATTGAGATTCTCCATTACATATTCTCTTCAAAATTTCATCAAATAGTAAAATAAGATAACATTCTCTATGATACTAGTTAGGATTACCTATCTAGGATTCAAGTATCAATGAGTAGGGGTGAGGGCGAATCAATGATATCTTCTTTCTTTTATGTTTCCATAATTTAGAAAAAATATTCACTTTATGTTAAATATTTCATTCTCTATTGAAAAATAATCAAACCTACAGTGACAATAAAATAAAAATTTACAAGGTTCACTACTCAACAAGACTAGTGAATCCTTGGTATTCTTCGAAATAATCCAATAAAACACAATCCATACGAAAACAATCATTATGAGTGGAATAAAATGAGAAGGATATTACCATTCACTCATGCATCACTATGTTTATAACAAAATTTAAGGATCTTAAAGTAGCATGAAATGATGTAATACAAAATTTTTTGTTTCTTGATCAAATTTCACTAAAATATAATCTTTCAAAACAATTATTCACTTTCATATAGAAGAGAAGGTATTCCCTTTATAGACTTCATAATGATACTAATTCCATTTTCCATGCATGATTTCTCAATACAGAAATATATCCTGGTCAAAAAATCACTTTAAAAAATTCTAAACTTCCATATTCATCAATACATAAATTCTAATATGGTTCCCCATTATGGAAACATTTATTTTGATCTGTCCACTTCTCCTTCGTTTCTTCTGTTTGGAAAATATTTTCATGAAAAATGAAACTAGAAACATCTTCACTCTTAAAGTAAAGAGATTTTCTATCATCTTTAATAAATAATAAAAGTCATATAATAAAAAATGTATTCACATAATTTTGTAGACACTACAAATTGGTTTAAGTGTGATTCTGAAAAGGGTTCCCTACATGACTAAATTTCACAAATCATTAATCTTCCTTAAATCTTGGATCTATCTTTGTCTTCTTCCACATCATTCTTAGTCTTCATATCTCCTTGATTTTTGGATATCTCTTTGGCTTATTCAATGCTTAAAATTTTCTAATAAATCATCAATCTGAATCTAATTCCCGATTCTGTTTTCCTATTAAAATTTATTCATTACTATATATACATTTACTCACTCAAATGTGATTTCTTTTCATACAAAAAATTGAATTGAAAAAATCTCTTAATGTTCCCCTTCATCAATTAAAAAACTAATCTTCCCATTCTTATATCCTCGCAATGATAAATATATTAGTTTTTTCAATATATTCCTTTGTATGAAATGGTAGAAGGAAAACATATGTATTATAATTGATATTCTAAGAACCAACTCTCCTCACAATTTCTTCATTACAATGGGGGTAGAATATTCTTTCAAAAAAATTCAACCACTTCTACTACTCATTTTCAGAATTTGATACCAAATATATTTCATCACTTTGATTCTTTCACTTTTATGATCACAAAAAATATCAACTTATTTCACTATAGACTTAAATCTTTTATCTTTTGGTTAGACTAGAAACTATCACCTTCTTTTTCACTCATTACAATAAAGCAAACCATATCTTCCATTAAAAAATCTAAATTTGATGATCAAATACAAGAAAGATTTTAATTCAGAAACTTCCATCATCCACAAATATTTTCATGTTTTCATGAATTCTGTAAAGACTTTGGTTATGTTCAATATCATCTTTAGCAACATATGACTTATAATGGAATGTATTGAAAATTTTAATTATTATAGAAACACCTTTCATTATAATCAAACCTGAATATTATTTGAAGCACATTTTCTCACACATTCCATCCATATCCTTACATCACAAGTTATCCAAACAACATATAATATTTTAGAAATACAAATTAGAAAAGAAACATTAGATTTCCCTCAGATCCATGAAGAACCTAATTCCCCTCTTTATTATGATTTTAGGTTCACTATAGACCCCAAGTGAGTTTGATAAATCTTTTATACCTGAAAACATCTTCCCATTCCAATGGGAATTAATATGATTTGTGATTAATGTTTCGTGAATATGTTTTTTTAGTCTTATTGTCAACTTATTTAAATTGAATTGATTTATCCTATTGGAAAACAAAAGACATTACACTTGAAAAACAATATTCTAACTTTCAAAAACATTCTCTAACCAACTTGGTCCCAACAACTTGAGTTGTATTCTCCTTATGATTCTTTAATTATGATATAATAATGTTTTATTGCCCATGTGGATGATAACAGAATTTACCATTACCCCCATTATCAACTTTGTTTCTCCCAGCTACTACTATTACATTAAAATTAATATTAAAATAATTATTTGATAGTATTATAAAAATTAAAACTATTAACTTAAAAGGATCAAATAATAAATTGAATTTGTACATTAAAATATATATTTCAATGTTTGATTGTAGATCGTTAATAATATATTTCTTATTAGGATTCCAGACCACACCATAAAAATTTGATGAAATCCACTATAATGGTTTATAAATAGAATATGAAATAACCAAATCATATATTTTGGGAGTGTCAAACCATTTGTACAGTTAGTACGCTTTTCTATGTGATAATTAGAGATCATGTTGGAACTCGACCAAAAATATTTTAGTTATTATCCCTAGGTGTATCTATGCTAGAGCTTGTATGAACACGTTTTTTTCATGATACGGATTTCATTGCTATGAAAGAACAAAATATATAATTTATAAAAACTCTCAGATGATATCCTATTTATAGACATAAACATAGGTTTTAACTAAATTTATATCATCCTAATCCCATAATATAACTAAACTAAAAACAAATAATAAATAAAATCTTCTATGACACCATATGGGGTACCCTGGACCCATACTCCCGGATCTAGTGATAGAATCAAATACATTACAAATATTGTTTGACAAAAAATGATATCAATGGATAAAAACATATATATATATATTTAAAAATTTAGACATTACATCTTATAAATGAGAACACAATCTAAGAACCCATATTTAGAGATTATCTATATAAATATTTTGTTGTAAAAAATTTATCTATAATCAAATAATTTTAGATCCCTTTATATAAATCTATAATTTTATTCTAATATTCATAACTATGAGAATTGAAACATAGGAAAGGTGTAATCTAAAATTATCAGTGCGGGAAAACATATTAATGGTCCATAAAGGTTTTAGATAATAAGAATGTGAGAAAAAATGAATATTGAGGAATATCTTATTAAAAGAAAGATTGAATAATATGAGTCATCAATCCTTCATGATAAAAGAATATATGACATAAAAATGATCTACCATTGACCATGTGACAAGATTAAGAAAATAATATACAGTAATCATGAGCCATAGACCCTAACATAAGAACATGGAATATTATGAAAATGTCATATAATCATAGAATATTATATTTTAACATTATGAGTAAGGATGTTAGAAATTAAGTGCACACAAATCCTGTGAAAAATTCAAACAGTAATGATGTCATCACAAAACAATTTCTAAAATGATATCCATAATCATTTTGGCATAGAAAAAATTGTGATCAAATATATTCGTAATCACATCTGTATAAAAAACATGTGAAAAATAATATATACAATCATGTTCACTAAAAAAATATAAAATAAATCTCTTTGTAAACTAGTTCACACATCAATATAATTATAGTATGAGATATAAAACATTTACAAATGTATGTATGGGAGATATAGAACCTCACCCATCAACATCTAGAATTATGTGTTCTATATTAATTATTTATCATTCCATGATATGACATGGAAATAATATGGGGTTCAAATTATTTAAAAATATTTTCATATAACATGATATTTAAAGTATATCTATAGATCCATGAAATTACATCACTGAAAATTAGTTTTTCATAATGCCATAGATGTGGTTATTCAGAAAAATAACTCAATGGGTGATATATAATTTATAGTAAAAGAGGAAAATTGGAGTGAAACTGCATACAAGTTTTTAAAATTTTTTATCATTATCCTAGGAAAATACTTTATAAGTCATATTACAAAGTCAATTTTTGAGTAGGTGATGTAAATAATTTTGAAATTATTTATTTTTTACAATAATATTAAATATTGTATCCTTGAAAAATACACTAACAATTTTAATTGAAATATGGAGTGGAAAATAAAATTTATAATATGGAAAGGATAAACATTTTTATCATTTTAAGAAATACATTTATTGAGACGAGCGTAATAAAATGATTGTAGAATATGAAATATTAAAATTTGTAAATATAAATTTTAATAAAACCCTTAATTAAACATATTTTGATTTTAGAATAAGATAAGAGAATATTAATGGGAGGTGTGAACATGCATATTGAAGAGAAATAGCAAATTTAAATATAATAGATATTATTCCTAACATCATAAATTTTTAGGAATAAAGAAATACATCAATGTCATTCCATATAGAATAAGGAATTAATAATCTATAACATCATTATATTAAAAAATACCATCTTGTAAGAACATAGTAGAATATGAATGATTATGACTCAAGTAAATAATTTGATTCCTAAAAACCACATTCCTTTTACTTTAAAATTATATGAAAGTGCATAGACCTCATTTATGACATATATAACCATCTAATTATCCCATTTCATAACCTCATTAATTTATAATCCTTTAAATAAACTTCAATTATATTCATTTATTATACATTTCATAATTATAATTTTTTTTCATCATCAAATGTTAGATATTTTTATTACTTCATGCCTGATTTGAAATGTAGATTATGATATTTATTTTCTATACCGTGTTCCTTAGTCTTAAATTATGATAGTTGATATAATATATTATTTATTTTTATGTAGAAATTTTTTATTATATTCCATTATATTTTTATCCCTGAATCATTAAGAAGAAATCAATGATGAGTTTCTATAGGTAATCGGTTACAAACAAAAGTATGTATGTCAGTAACATGATAAATATTAATATAACCATAAAATAACCTTAATAATTTTATAAAAATCATTTTAACTCATTATATATAATTTATTATAATAATCCAAGTATGATATAACTGAAATATAACTAAGTCTTTTCATGGTTGTGGAAGTTTGCACAAACATAGGGGATCCATTTTCATCTTTCTTAGAACATGATAAAGATAGAAAATTATTTATCCTTTACAAAAATTATTATTATTTAAATAACATATATATTCATTAAATTTATTTCTAAACCCATTTATGTGAGTTATTTCTGAAAATCTAAATAGGTTTGTTTGTGGATGTGGTTGTTTTCATGTTTGCATAAATGTTGTTTTTATTCTTTTCTATAAAAGTCGGGCATGTTGTTAAGGAATATAACATTAAAAAAATGAAATTCTAGAAAATTAATTACAATTATTTATTTATATTATAATTGAAAATATGTTTCTTGGAATAATTATATAGAATTTAAAACGAATTTTATTATTACTCTTATTGATAGTTTGATCTTTCTCTTGGAGTACCTCTTGAAAATTGGTGACGTCACACCCAGATTTATAAAACACTTTTTATTTATTATTTTTTTATTTTTATTCAGTTTTTCAAATCATTTTCAAATTGAGGTCTGAGCCTAATTAAAATTTTTACATTCTACTAATAAATATATAATTTAGGTGTGGTGGCGTCTGACTCCCGATCGGTGCACAATCGAAGGTGTGCGACATTACCCAGGTCACCACATGACCTCGCCCAGTTCACCACAAGGCACACGTGATGTTAAATTAATTAAATAAAATAAAATGTATATTAAAGTGAGAATAAAAAAATTATGAAAAAAGAGTAGAATAAACTTTGATGATTTTTTTAAATAATAATACTATTTGAGAATATTAATATTATTATTAGTATTAACGTAATTTTTTTAATAATGCTTTTGGTATTATTATTATAATTATGAATGCATTTCTGTTTTATGTTTTTATTTTTCAGTTTATATTTACCATTCCTTTTTTATACACTTTTATTTCTCCCATATTCCACTCTTCCTCCCTCTCTCTCTCCCATCACCCCCTCCTCCTAGTTCGTGCCACTTCCCACGCCCTTTCCAAACCCAAGACCAGCACTCCTACTACCCTCCTAGACACTACTGACTGGCTCCATCCCTCCATCCAGTGAACCTCATGATTCAAACTCCCACCCCTCCCCCCCCCCCCCCGGCCAGCCACTGGAACACCAGCCACCCTCTCAACTGGACCTTCTCACATCGCCCACAACCCCCATGCCAGGCGCTCTCATGCCATCGGCCGACCTCCCTCTCCCCAACATTGTTATTTCAATCTACCATAAAAACCAGTATCCTCACCAAATATATCTACGCTCTGTCACAACATCTTTTATCCAGTGAAAACCCCTCTACAGAGAGCTTCCACCACCCCTTATCTCCCTTAGAAAACCTACACGCACAACCCCCTTGGCTGGTCGCCACTCCATCTGGAGACCCTTCTCTAACACCCCATTATCTTTCTGCGCACATCTCCCCCATAGGATAAGTCTCCCCCTTTCTATTTGAGTTTTGGATTTTTTTTCATATAGTAGGAGTTTTGATTTTAGGGTTTTAACTTAATGTTTTCAGGGTTAAACTTCTAATTTAGGGTTCTTGGTTGGTCCTTGGAGGTGTGAATGTGGTGCAAAGATGTTTTTACCAAATTTTCCAAGAGTTTTTCCATGATAGGTAGGTGTTTCCATGCCATAACATCATTAGATTAATTTAACATGTTTTTTGAAAATTTATTAATGTGTTATTTTATTTGATTAATTTGTTCTTTTGGTGAATTTATTTTTCTTAATTATAGTGGCATGTTATTTTATTTTTGCGCGTGGTGCCAAAAAATGATTAAAATTTCTTGGATATGTATTTGGATTTAAATTGTTTTTTTTTCATGTGAAATATAGTGTATTCATGGTGGAAAAACCATTTTTCACCGTACATGTGTTTTTTAAAATTTAATAAAGGTTTTATTAAATGATTTTAAGGGTGGAGATCATATATTTAAAGGGTTTTAGAGTGAGTGTGGTTTTGAAATATAATTTTGGTGTGAAATTTAGTTTTTGGTGCTAAAATATGTTTTGTAGGTGTTTGAAAAACATGCATGTTAAGGTGATTTTTTTAATGTTAATTAGTTTTGATTTGTGTATGCCTTGTGGGGCCTCTCGAAATTGTTTTATTCTTTCTGTGGAATGTAAGAGATAAATCATCAAAGTTATTTGAAAATGAAAATGAGTCGTCAGAATAAAAAATGTTTCATGTTGGCTTCCCTATTGTTCACTTTTAATGGGAACAAAACATCATGAGAAACACATTTTAAAACTAAATTTAATTTATGTGTGGATTTTAAATGGGTCATTGTTTTGGAAATGATTGTTTTTATAATGCACTCTTTTGTTATGTTTTCAAATGGGTGTTCTTGAATTGTGAAAATGTTGGAAAATGAATTTATATATGGTTTTGGTGTGGGTGTATTTCTTGAATACTGTTTGGGTAAGAAAGTGGTGAATTTTGTGGGTAATGTCTTTTTTGGTTTTGAATATGTAAAAGCGATATATTATGCGAATGTGGTACTTGATTGAGAACAAGGGAAAATCATCAGTATATAGTTGAGTATATTATGACTATTACACTATATAACGTGTGAGTGGTTCATCCTGGTTTCACCTGGGAGGATTGACGATACAACACTAACAAAACATTTTGGATGATTAGATACCACCAGGTTACGGATTTTTTCCCTAATTCTGGCTCATGTAATTGATCATTGATTATTATGGTTCATATGAAACATTTACACTAAGTTACGATCTCTCTAGCACACCATACATACTAGTTGCCTTATGGGATTTACCCACAGTGTTGTACTATTCATGATGTAGTGCCTTCTATCGGCATACGAAGGAATATTTGAGTATGTGCATGTTATTTATAAATTTTTCTATTCTATTTTAATGTATTATTTGTGCAATGGTTTTCTTTCATTTACCTTTTCTTTTCACTTTCATCTTTTAAATATTTTCCTTAAAATCATTTTGAATGTTCGGTTTTAAATAAGCATGTTAAATTATATTTCTAATGATATGAAATGAAACCTTTTTGTTGGGTGACTTCCAACTGGGGTCTTGGATCACACCCTATATACACCTTTGGGTGTTTTTAGAATTTTCTTTTTTTGTATTCTAGGTTAAGGCATCGTGCTCAGTGACGGTGGTTCTGGTCATTGACGGTCATCTCATGCTGGTTGGATTTTGTTTGTTGTAGATGTTTCACTAATCTTATTGCTCCGTAGAATGGATTAGAGTTTTAGTCTGTTTTGTTTTCATTTAATTTTGAATGTTGGATCAAGTTGTAAACCCTTAAAATTGATTTTTTTTGTTTTAACTGCCTTTTTGGTTGATAGTTTACAGTTTTAGTTTATTTAACTTTTTAGTGGTTTGGTGTAAACTATTTTGGGTAAATCATTCCCATGTGTAATATTTGATGCTTGGACACTTGTTACAGACTCTTGGGATCAGGAAATCCGTTTTTCGATGTAGTAGACTACGTAAAGTGCCGCGTCAGATGGTGAGTTGGCCTAGTTCATGAAAAAATGGTATCAGAGAAGGTTTTCTCTCTTGGCTCACGTTTCTTTGGGACAGATTCCCAATAGACCAATGTTAAGGGTGTTATAACTTGACATTCTAGCTATGAGAAAGGTTCCAGGCCAGTGCTCCTCGTGGAGGGACTTGAGTTACCTAGGTAAGTTGATGTTTTTTTTGAATCTTTGGTCCTTATAGTTAATCTTCTCTAGGGTTAATGAAAAATTGAGTGGGGTCAGTGGTCCTAGTGAGACTATAGGGCCTGGAAAGCCTTACTGAGTCGGGGATGCTCTCCTAGAATACTCTCCAAGTTAGTGACATTATTGGCATCTAGCCGACAACCATATTTCCCAGTCACCCACTGACGGTAGTTTCCCCTAGCATCGTTCCCCATCTCTTTTTTTTAGAATAGTGTAAATATGTTTTTTAAGTAAAAATTATTTGGTGTTATAATAATTGGTGGTTGTGTGGTGTGTACATTTATTTTATAAATATTGAATTTGAGGGGTTTTGAGTGGAGAATCCTTTTTGACTAATTTGTGTCTTGAGTCTGAATTCTTTTTTGTAAGTTGGTGTGAAAGCTTGTTGTTACTTGTTTCTTTTGAAAAGTTCTTCGAGAATACCTTGTTATGGCTCCCTCTATATGTTAGTTCTCTCTTGCGGTATTTCTACTCCATCATACTAGTTTGATTCGGTCCATGGTTTTCTTTTGAGACTTGTGTATGCCCTCAAAAAGAATTAACTTACGATTGATGTGCGGCCATAGGTAATTTTTCATTGGACGACCCTCCTGTTGAATAAAGTAAGGACTCTCTTTTTTTATAGTTCTCAGTCTATCCATTTTCCATTTTAGTTAAGCGGATCCTCTCATAGTATGATTACTGATGCGAGGGGAGTTGAATGGATTTTTGGTCTCTTTGAGTTGTCTGGGTCGCCAGGTATGATATTTGGCACCATTGGGTTTGATGGCCCCCCTAGGAGAAGTGAAAGAAATTCCAGTGGGTAAGGGTGAAGGATGTTTGGAATTATCAGTGTTGAAGGATGGCTTGAATGTCTTATGGTTCTCTCATTGGCTTAGTGTGTCATGTTTGGTGACGTCTTGTAGCATGAATCCTCTTTGAAGAGAAATGATTAATTTCGCAGAATCTATTGAGAATCCCTGTTTTCAAAGGAGTGCATCCTCCACTTAGGGAGATCTGATTTCTCTATCCAAAGGGGAGTGTTTTTCAGGAATCATTATTTCATAATATTCATTGTTAGGTTGAACAAGTGATGCATGTGCATCATCTAAACCCCTATGTTGGTAAATGTTTCATGTGGGAGGAGTTAGATGTTGTGGTGTGATGTGTTTGTTGGTGTTGTATCGGTTGAAGTATGGTTCCATGTGTCACCAAAAGTAGAAGATTGGTTTGGGAGTTTTTAGTGCCCGAATACAAAGTAGGAGGGGATTCCAACATCAATTATCCATCCATAGGCCCTATAGTGAAGCTGGATTGTGGTATGGAACCCCGAGAATTCATGGGACCACATATTTATTCCTATTATCGGTATTGAAGATGGAGCCATATTAAATTGTTTTTTTTTTGTTGTTCCTTTCTGAAAAACCCCTTTGGGTGCGTAGGGTTTCCCATGGCTATGAGTAGGCATGGTCGTCTCGTTTCCTTAATGTCTTGGGGGATGCGTCCCACTAGATGTAATCACTTTAGTGGTCCTTATGGGGTCTTTTTGAGTGAATTGGTATCAAAGTTGAATGGTGTTCATCTTGGGATGTTGGGATGTTGGTTTTTCTTCTTCTGTGGTTTTAACACCCAATGGTTGGGTCGTGCCCTACCCCACCCTTTTGGTCTGGTTGTTGGTCAGTGCCGGGAAGACTCTGAGTTCTTGAGTTTTCGTTGGTGCCCACAGCTATGAGACCCATAGGGATTCCACATTAAAACTCCCCAGAAATAAAATGATATTACCCTATTCTTATGGTGGGGAGTCTTTTTGGGCCTCCCCATGTTGTTTTTTCCATCTCAGCCCAGACGTTGATAAATTTTTTATGATGGGGATCCCCTTCGGTCATTCCCATGTTGAACTTTTAGTTCTGTTCCTATATATGACTTTGTGATTGGTGATAAGAGTGCTCCTTAGATGTGGTTGGTTTGGTTTTTTTGTTCTTGTCAAATGGTATGGCTTTTGTTTAATGGTACTTGGGGTGTTACGGTTTGTGATGTCAGTTTATGAGGGTGTGGGGGTCGCTTTTCCTGATTAATCAACTAGAGGTGTCCTGGCCTTTTGGGGCGGGTTACACATATCGAAAAAGCCTTTTAATGAATTTATGGAGGTTATCATGAAAGTCAATTTCATTGATCATGGTGTGTTTCCTCTTTTCACAAGGTTTTTGGTAGGGATCATTTTTGAACCCCATGAGAGAATCTACTGATACATTGGGGTTCTGATTTAGTTGTGGATCTCCAGGGATGGAAAGTGCTATGGTGGGGAGAATTTGCACACCCAGATTTTCTAAAACTATTTATTTATTATTTTTATTCACTTTTGAAAATATTTGTGGAGGTGAGGAGTGATCCTAATTAAAATTTTAACGTTATGCTAATAAATGAAAATTTTAAGCGTAGAGGCATCCGACGCACGAGCAGGGCACAGTCAGAGTTGCATGACTTTTCCTAGGTCGCTGCGCGACCTCACCCAGTTCACCACAAGTCTTTCCTGATGTTTAATTAAATAAATAAAAAGAAATTAATATTAAAGTGGGAAGAAAAAACTATATAAAAAAGTCAAAAATTAATTTTAAATAATTGTTTTACATAATGCTATTATTTGAGAAAAATAATATTGTTATTAGTGTTAAATAAATGTTTTTTATTATGTTTTTTGTATCATTATTATTATTATGACTGCATTTAGGTTTTATGTTTTTGTTTTTATTTTTATTTTTATCTTTACTTTTTTTCATTACTTTTATTTCTCCCATTTTCCTCTCTTCCTCCTTCTATCTCTCTCCCACCACCCCCACCCCCTTTCCCCCTGGTTTGTGCCACTTCCACCCCCACTCCAAACCCTAGACTGGCATCACTCCTACCCTATGGAGACACCGCTAACTGATTCCCTCCATCCATCCAGAGTACCCACTAGTTTGAATACCCCCCTGTCAGCCTGCCACCAGACCGCTTACCTCCCTCCTGGCCGGTCCGTCTTTTGTAAACCGAAACCCCCTCATTGAGTCACTCACATGTCATCCACCGGCCTCCCTCTCATCGGTGCTACACTCGTTATATCCCTCAGAAACCATCATCCTCGCCGGCTCTGGCTATCCTCTGACACTAACTTTTTATGGCCGACACAAACCCCTCAATGGACAGCTGCCACCACCCCTTATCTACCTCACAAAACATGCACACACAACCCCATTGGATAGTCTCCACCCTATCTGATGACCCTTCGCCGACACCCCATTCTCCTTATGCATGCACCACCCACTTCAGAAAAGTCTCCCCCCATCTATTTGACTTTTTGTTTTTTTTGAGTAGTTTGGAGTTATGATTTTAGGGTTTTAACATGATGTTTGGATTTTTCAAATTCAGACTTAGGGTGCACTCTAGGTCCCAAGTGGTGAGAATGTGGTGCAAAGAGGTTTTATAAACATTTTTCGGGAGTTTCTATAATCGATGTATATGCTTCCATTCCATAAAAGAGTTATGTTAAATTAATATGTTTCTTTAAATTTATTAAATTATTCATTGAATTGATTATTTGTTTCTTTTGGGGAATTTTTTTGATTAATTATAGTAGCATGATTTTTTTATGTGTGGTGTGAAATATCATTTCCAATTGGTTGGGTGTGTATTTGGATTAAAATTGATTTTTTCTCATGTTAAATATGGTGTATTCATGATGGAAACCCCTTTTTGCATCTTGATTTTGTTTTTTGTAAATTTTTAAAAGGTTTTATTAAATGATTTCAGCGGTTCAGCTCCTATTTTTGAAGGGTGTTAGAGTGAATATCGTTTTGAAATATAATTTAGGTGTGTAAATTAGTTGTGTGGTGCAAAAAATAAGTTTTTTAGGTGTTTGAAGTACATGCATGATAAGGTGGTTTTTTTAATGTGAATTAGTTGTGATTTTTGTATGCCTTATGGTTCCTCTCAAAAAATATTTATGCTTTATGGGGAATGTTAGAGATAAATATTCAATGGTTTTTTAAAATGAAATGATTCATATAAATAAAATTAAAAAATGTTTCACATTGGTTTTCCTTTTGATCACATTTAATGCAAATGAGAAATTTTGGGAAACACGTTTTAAAAATGAAATGAGTTTATATTCAGATTTAAAAAGTGGATTTATTGTGGAAATGATGGGACTTATAATGTGCACTTTTGTTCTGTTTTCAAATGGGTTTTTATGAATTGTGAAAATGGTGGTAAAATGTATTTTTACATGGCTTTGGTGTGCATGTGTTTTTAAAATGGTGTCTGGGTAAGTAAGTGGTGACTTTTGTGGGAAATGTATTTTTTTGTTTAGGATATATAAAATCTATATATTATGTAAATGTGGAACTTGATTGAAAATGAGGGATGAAACCAAGGTACCTAGGTTGGCAGATTAGGACTAGTACACTAGATGGAATTTTAGTGGTTTGTCCCAATTTAATCAGGTATGATAGACGTTACAACACTAACAAAACATTCATGATGATTGGAGACAACTAGGTAATCAATATGTTTCTGTACTAGTGTCTTGTACATGAGAGCGTTGATTATTATGGTTCTTAATCCACGTTTACACTGAGGTATGATGGATCTAGTGCGCCAAAAACACTGTTTTCATTAGGGGATTTACCCAAAGTGATCTTCTATTCAGGACATATTGCCTTCCTTTGGCATACATAGGAACACATGACTATGTGCGTATTCTTTATAAATTTATCCCTTCAATTTTAAATTAGTATTTGTGAAATGGTTTTCCTTCCAATGATCTTTTCTTTTCTACTTTCTGCTTTTAAATGTTTTCCATAAAAGCATTTTAAAATAATGGTTTTAATTATGCATGTTAAATTATCTTTTTGATGATGTGGTGTGGAAAATTTTATTTTGGTGACTTCCTAGTAGGCTCTACGATGGTGGTTCTAGTCATTTACGGTCTTCTCAGGCAGGTTGGTGTTTTTATATTGTGGATGTTTCACCTATCTTATTGCATGGTGGTTTGAATTAGAGTTTTAGTTTCACTTCTTATAGTATCCTTTTGGATGTTGGTTCATGTTTTAAACCATTAAAATTGATTTTATTTGTTTAATGGTCTATTTGGTTGATAGTTCGTAGTTTTTGTTTTTTATCTTTTCTGTGGTTTTGTGTTATCTATTTCTAGTAAATCATTCTCATGTGTTATTTTCAATACCCAGGAACTTGTGCCAGCCTATGGGGATCCGGAATTCCCTTCAGGCCATATCGCAGACTTGGTCGAGCACTGAGTCGGATGGCGACCCGGACTAGTTCATGATATGTGATTTAGGGATATTTGTTAGATGAAGGTGCTACAATCCATGGGTGGATACATGGGATTTGAAAATTGAAGTAGTTATAAAAGAATTATAATTTTATAGTTTATGTAGATGGGTGTTTTATGTCACCATTTATAATGTATAGAGAGTGGAATTTTTGTAATAATATAAATTGTGAAAATCCCTATTCCGAGAATATCGATCCGAAATTATATAATAATTTGTTGGAGAATTTTTTTGCCAATACTTATTTCCACAACTCATTTATATATATGAATAAATTGAATTTATACTTATATTACTTTTATACATTTAATAAAGAATTAAATTTTACCGTGGTAACTAATTTTTAAACTATATAATTAAATTTAACAACCATTATTAATGTATTCTTTATCTTCTAATTTTAAAATAATTATCTCAACAATGAAAATTATATTATCAAATATTTTTCCTTAGGGTGAGAAAATATACCTTTATAATTATCCCACATAACATGTAAAAATATTTTTTAAATTTTCTTTTTAAGAGTAAATATATGTTATAGATAAAAATATCAAGGTCTATGATTTAAATAGCATGAATTTGTTTATTAGTAAACAAAGAATTTTTTTTGGATATAATATCAACCCTAGAATTAATTTCAGCCTGAGAATTCATAATTAAAACAAAATACCAAATCAATTATTATTATAATAATTTATTAAATACCTTTTAAAATGTTAAACATTTTTTTTTTCAAATTTAACATAATATTTTATGACGTTTAATTTCAATGGTTAAATAATTTTTTGATCAATAAAAATAATTTGAAAAACTTATCTGTCTTAGTTTTATGATGATAATGTCTGTAAAGCTACAGCTTTGGTCAGAACATTATTTTTTACTATTCACCTTAAAATCAATTATTTCATAAAAATCCAAAAATTTCACTACAATAAAATTTCGACATGATTTACCTAAAAATTAATTTTATTCATAAAATATAGAAAATTAAATTTTATAAATTTTATTTTTACCTAAAAATACAATATATAATGAGAAACTTCTTTTTTTATAAAAAATTGATTAAAAATTTTAATTATTCCTAATTGATATAGTAATTGATAATATATTATTTCTTAAATTAAAATAATATACATGATCATACTCATTTTTAATTGTGATCAATTCAATTTATTAGAATGAAATACGAACACTTTAAAAATAGTTCATTAGTAAAAATGTTGATTTTTAAAAATAAATCATGTTATTTATATTTCCTATAAATAAAATTATATTTAATTGATTATATTATATTATTTTTATTTTGGATTTATTCTTCTTTTTATTTTCTTAACAATTTTTAACCAATTGGTCGCACCATTGTTTCCCCAACCAATATTCGAAAAAAATCCAAATAGGCTCCTAATTGAATCACAGAAAGAACATATGGTAATTTTCAATCCATACTATTTTGTTCAAATCTCCTAGGAATTTAACAACTTGAATTTTTATAAAAAAATATTTTCTGTATTAATTAAATTTATTTTATAGCTTACTTTATAGGCAACACTAAGTTTTAATGAATCATGACAATCTCTTAATATTATTATTAAAACACAATGTATATTACCTATTAATTTTAATTATAATAATTAATATGAATAACCACATTTTAAATATTATGTAAAACTTTTTTTTATCAAGAAATTGTATTGATATAAAAATAATTATTTTTCGGTATAATCATTATATGTTTCGAAAATACTATTTTCTTAAAACAAATTTTTTTATTTTTGATAATAATAAAAAAAATTGATTTTTGATTATTTTAAAAAATAAATTTTATAAAAAAACTTCATTTTTTAAATGTTAATGTAAAAATTATGTTAGGGGTTTTGGAATTTTTTTGAAAATATTAATTTGAGAAAGAATAATGAAAAATACTTTATTTTATTGAAAATTCCCTTTATTTTATATACATTATATGGTTATTTTTTTCTGTAAAATGGGATTAAATGTTAAATTAGTAATATTACATATCTAATAATAATATTTATTTTATTTGAACCATTTAAATTATTAATTTCGATACAAAAACTTAATATTATTTTGAATATTTTCTCTTTGGAAAACCACTTTCTTACCGCGTCTGAGGGATTGATTTTAGAATAATTTTAAGCAATTATATTAATATAAATTGGAAAACATTATTCTATATTTTAAATGGACATGATTTATAATTTAAAATTATTTCATATTAGATTGTGGTCTAATTGAATACTAAAAATATTAATAAGTAACTATTGTAGTTATATTTAAAACAAGTTTACATAGAGGTTAAACAAAAAATATATTGGAGACAAACACTAGGTAACTTTTCCAAATAACATTTTGTGCACATATTTATACCTTATCACCACTAAGATTATATAATGATATATTTTGGAGTCAATTTTATTTGAAAATATATGTACACATTATTCTTTTAAAAAATACCAAATGAGTCATCTCACCCACATACAAAGGGTCACCATGTATCCTCTCTTATTTAGACATTTAAAACCGTTTCATTCATCCAATACCAAAAAAGGTACCTTCCAAAAAAACCTAAAAAAATCATAGATCCATTTTTGATATCATAAATCAAATCTCTAATGGCATTTGGTTAATCCTAATGTGGTTTTCTGAAGAAGAGGTAACGTTTAAAGTTATGCATTTTTGTTTCACTTCATCATAAAATGACTTCAAATATTCTTAAATTATGTTGGTATAATAACAATAGTATCTTCAATATACTTATATTTTATTTTTTTAATTAAATAATCTATATCAATATTTTCTTCCATCCAATAGTATTCAAAATCATCATTTGTGTGAAAAGTGGTCTACCACCTCGCGAAGTGTTATTATTTGTTTTTCATTACCACCTCTCAAGGATGGATATAATGATTGATTTATTTTAATATATTATATTTACGATATTACTATACCTATGAAATTTTAATACCACATATTCCTTGTACATTCCAGAACATGCACTACCATATTTGGTTCTGAAAACATGCTGCGTATTCTTTTTGTACGAAAAATATTACTAAACAAAAAAAAGTATGTTAAACAAATGGGGAGATTTTTTTATTCTAGTATTTAAAAAATTCAGTAATAGGATTGAAATTTGTCATATTTTTATATTTTTTCTAATTTTATTCAGATAAACTACTTAATTATATGAAACAAACACATCTATAAGTTCTAAAAAAACATGTGAAAAATATTTTAAAATAAGGGATGACCACAAATATTACCTAGTAATAGGTTTTATGATGAGTGGAAATTATTTTTTATATTGTTATTTAAAAAAAATATAATGAATTTTATATCATATATATGTTTATATATATATATGTTTATGTATATTTAATATATAAGATAATTTTAAATAATTCACTAAAAAACATATAATCTTGAAAACCCATATAGAAAATAATCTTTTAAAATATCTTGGATTTATCCTTTAAACTAATTTGAAATAATAATTATTTGATGTATATAAATGAAACATATATTATCTCATGAAAAATATGTGGTCTTATAGAAATATCACTTATAGGATTGTGTAGTAGTTGACATCATGGGTTCACTCCCCATTTCTCATTATCTCGTTTGATATGCTGATGATGAATTTTAAGAAAAAACTTTCAAAAGATTATCCACTTTTCCCATTCCCAATCCATTATAAACCATTCCAAATTTATACATATATTATTTTCATAGAAAAAAATATTTTAATAACTTATCAACTTGGAAAAATATCAATTTTATAAAGACTCAATAGAATTAAGAGAAATACACTTTTCTGAAAGAAAAAAATACATTTAGAAGACATAAACATGAATGATTTAAAAATTAAAACATTTTCTTATATAATATTTCATGAAATGTAAATTACATTCATTTAATATGACCACATCTACAATAATGAAATTTATTGATTGATAATTCATTATACATATAAAATTTAAAAGTCTATTGATTTCAAGGAAATTATTCGCATAAAATAAAAATATTTCTCATTAAAAATATTAGCATATAATTTTTAATAAAATCAAATACCCATTAATATTTAGGTTAATTTTTTTTAAAAAGTTTGGTTATTATTTTTAATCATGGATCAAAATATATATTTTCAATATAATATTTTAAAATAATATCATAGAATTATTTTCCTTAAAATTATTTCTGTTTTATGGGTTTTCTAAAAGAATAATTTTAATATATATATATAACACCATTACACAAATATAATTCTAATGAAAAAAAAATTCAATTTTTGAATATAAAATTATTACATAATTATAAATTTTGGAAATAATTCTCATACCTTAATTATAGAATACATGTTCCTACAAGGTTCATACTCTTAGACTCTATCATTTTCATAACTTAATCTAGCTATAATTATCCTTCTCCAACTCTACCTATCTTTCTTCTTCTCAGGCATGTGGAATTATATAAAATAGTATATTATCTAGAGGTAGTGATGATTATATATCCCTTTTAAGAATAATTTATAGGAATAGATATATATTTATATGTATAAAAATATTCACAATTGATTTGGGTTAATTATAAATGGTAAAACAACCGAAAATAATGTTGAGATGTAATATTTTTATTTCGGTGAAGGAAACTGACCAGATTTGACGAACTAGAAAATAATTGCACAGATGGTTTTGTTTCATTGTCATTATTATTATTTTAATTTGATTAGGTCAAGGATTATTCCTAATGATTAATTGGTTTAATTCATATCCCCTAAAATTTGTTGACAAAATGATTATGACATAATAAAATGAACTAACCATGGATTTTATCGAATAACCAATATTGAAATTTTTTTCTTGAAGGAAGAAAAATCTATCGATGAAAGGTAATAATGAACTAAAATTCTAACACAAAAAATTTAGAATACATATAAAAATAAACCTTGAGCAAAACTGGATGATGGAAATCCTTATTGAAAAAAATAAGAAACGGTGAAAATGATGGAAGAATAAAAATGAGGAAGACAATGAACATGTACCATCCACCAAAAATAATCCTCAGAAAAAAATATATTCAAACACCTAAAATAAAATAAACAATCACCTACCTCTGATATACAATGAATTAAATATCAAGAGAAAGAAGATGACAATATCTCCATCGTGAGCAGTCCACACTTGATCTTCCCCATCTGTGATCAAACTCACTTTATCATTTAGGACCCCTATTCTTCACTCAATACACCAAGGAATTTCATCTCTAGAATTCGATCCATAATCACTCCCCTTTCTTGGTGCTTAGGTCCTCCCTGAGTAAGACCCCTTCTCATATTGACTCTCTTGAAAAAGAACTCTAATTCCCTTTTTCACATTTTTAATCCCTCTATTATCATTAATTTTTTGATAATATTTATATTTTAACATATTCATATTTTATAAAAAAAATTAATAATCAAATATTATAATCATTTATTATTGTTAATAATAATAATAATATAATTATTATTATTCAATTATTTCATTAATATTTAATTATTCTAATAATTTTCTTTATTTATTATAATTATTATAAAATATTTTTTTAAAAGATCAAATCATATTACACCTAATTTAAAATTATGTATCCTTATACAGTTATCAATGAAATGTTATATACCAAATAATCATAATTATAAAAATTTAGTTACAAATTAATTTATAATTTTCAATAATATTCTTTTCTAAAATTCACGGTTAAAATTTATTTATATTAATTTAATTATTTATAATTATTAATAATTAATTTTTAATGTTAAACTATAATTCAAATAATTTATTTATTTAAATTAAAACAAAATATTATTTCATGGAAAACAATTTTATAAATATAATTTTATTAAATTTATATGTTAACATATAACCACGAAAATAATAATTTTTAATTATTCTTTTAAACAATGTAATACCATATTCATAAAAATACATATTTATTTATAATTTTGAATATTGTTTGACAAAAATTATTTATTGAGAATCATTACTTTTATATAACATAAGATTTTAAAAATATAAATATTTATCTATAAAATAAAAGAAAAATTGATGAAATAATTTAAGATATATGTATATATTAAACATTTAATATATCTTAATTTATAAAAAGTTATTATTCTTTAGATAACATAATGAAATATTATTTTTAACATTTAACTTGTGTTATAGGAAAATTTTATTTTTATTTATTTAAATTATAAAACTATGCACTTATTAATATTCTAAAATTTATAGGAAGTTAAATCCACCCAATTTAATTATATCCCCATAATTTATTTATCATAGTTAGGAAAAGTCATAATTTCTATCTCTAGAAATCAATACATTTTAGGGAACTTAATTACATAAAATTTATAAATATAATTTTATCACCTATATTTTTTTACCAAAATAAAATGGCTATTCTCCCAAGTTTCCTAGGATGTTCCTCATATAGAAAAAATATATTTTTAACCCACAATTTTATATTCCGTATAAAAAATGATATTTATTGTTTTATGATAAGAAAAGTGAATAAAAATAGTACATTATACTTTTGGGGAACTTTTTCAGGTTTAGGGTCTGGAAATTTAGTAATTTACTTAAAATTTATTAAAGCTTTAGAATATTAACTCATTGTCTTCTCATTCACTACCCCCTCACTAGAAACTAACATCTTTTTATTTTTTAATAAATTATTGAAACATATTTTAAAACATGGGATTTGAAATAAAATTGACTAGTAAGGGGTTTTAAATCTAGGGAAAAATAATTTTATAGAATGTTTTTCTAGAATATATATAAAAAACTTATATCAAATATATATATATATATATATTATAACACTTTTCAAAAATATTTGAAAAATAATTATTATTTTTAAATTATAATTAATAAATTATCGTTGAAAATATCATGAAATTCTACAAAACAATACTTTGAAAATATTAATTATTTTATGGATCAATATAATATGTGGTATATCTCATCCTATCCATGTGGGTACATAAAATATAACTTGTAAGAAAATGTTATTTTTCAGTTCATGAGTTCACTCCCATTCATCATTAAAAAATTTTAAATGGAAGTACCGAATTATGGGAAATAATTTTTAGAAGAAGAACCCCTTTTCACATTCAAAATCAATTATAAACCAATAAAAAATATCACATATATTAATTTTATAGAAGAAATTAATGTAATAAAATATTATCATCACAAAAGATTAATTTCCTTATAAATAATTAGAATTAAGAGAAATCTAACTTTCATGATGAAAACCATACCTTTAAAATGCATAAACATGAATAAGTTAGAAATTAAAACAATTTCATATATAATAGTACATTAAATTTAAAGAACATTAAATTAATAGGGAAACAACTTCTTTAATTACATTAATTGGAAAAAAATATTGACTATTCATAAAAAATTCAAAATTCTATTGATTGTAAGGTCATTGTTGACATAAAATAATAAAATTTCTAATTAAAATAATATTAACATAGTCTTTTTTGTAATGTCAAATTACCATTCAAATTAAATTCAAAAAAATGGAAAAAAAATATTTCTTATTGTTTTACATCATAGATCAAAATATATTTTTTTATAAGAACATAAAATATATTATTAATGGTGGGAAGTTCTTCTTATAAAGATTGTTCAGATATATTATAAATATATAACTATATTTTTTAATTTATAATTATCTTCACAATTGATTTGGATATAAGATGAATGGGACAAGTACAAAAAAAATATTGACAACGAATTATATGTATTTTGATGAAGGAAAAAAGCTAGATCATATGAATAATAAAATAGTAAAACAAACGGTCACCATTCATTGTTATTATTATTTTTAGTTTAGTTTAGTCAAATATTTTTCCCGAAGTGCCATTCATAAGAGACATATCCTAAAAAATTACATGATAAAATGATTTTGACTTAATAAAATGTACCAATAATATATTTCATGAAATAAACTACATTGAATATAATATTCTTAAAGGAATAAAAACTGCTTGATAAAATGGATTACTGACGAATAAATTTGAAAAAAATGGTTTTCAGTCCATTTAAAATTCAACATCATGTTGAACGGGATAAAGAAAATCCATATTAACAACAAAAATGGAAAAAATATAATGATCACAAAAGAAAAACAAGGAATATTATTATCATTTCACTGCCATAGAAAATGATCCTCACATGTCACAAACCAACCCAGGTTGATCTCAAACCAATCACCAGAGTTGGTGTTCAACAAGGACTTTCGTGATTTCCTGATCCTCTTAGGCTGCAGAATAGTTCTAGGGAATCATAAAAGTATCTAAGGTAATTATTTATCCCAATATAAATAAACTAAACAATGGAAGTAAAAAAGGGAATCCCAAATAAATAGATATAAAATTGACATTCTGAATATCATTTATATAAATCTGTAAATACAAAAGAATGATGAAAGAAAACCTAAAATGAACATGAAAACAACAATATATCTAATAAGTATATTGCATGCATATATTTTTTGATATATTAATTTAATTATCATAGGGTTAAAATGATGAAGCTTGCCAATTTTTGGAATTTTTTTAATTGTTTTATATTTTTTCTAGGAAACTAGGAATTTTTGAAAAAATTATGAATATTGTTGAATAATGGAGCTAAAAAACACTTTGTGGTGTAAGTGAAGCATTGCGGTGAAACAACATATTTTTTATTCCAAAGAAAAGATACAAAACTGGGATCATAATAATTACATTGTGTGAGATGAAATTACACATCATGACTTCATTTGAATAAACAACATTGATAGAAAAGTTGTGACATCATTTCACATTCTGAATGACAATTACACATAGTGTATTCTCATTACATGAAGTCACTATTTTGAGATATGTTTTTATAGGAATTGTTCTAAAATTAATGGATCTTAATAATCAGTGTATTATAAGACGTGTAAACACAATACACATCATGTAAATGTTTGGGAAAATATTTAACTTTTTAGATTCACAATATCATCAATATTTTCCCAAATCTTCAACATGGGATCCACCACAGACCACGTTTGGTTCAATTCATAATGATCCTCTTCAATAATGGAGCCCATTTAGTGCTTATAAATGGAGGTATACCCTTTTTCTATTGGGGTCATTTGGATCGATATAATTTGGAGACCAATGTTTGGAGATAGATATTACACCATTCCCGAGTTCTTTCTCTCTTTTCTATATTCTTTAATTTTATATTCTCCATCCATCTAAACCAATCCTTGATTGGGTGATGGGGTAAACCTAACATGGTCTATTGTAATTTCATAAAAGGGGTAATGTGTCATTGAATTGATTTCTTTTAATTTATTTTTGTATTTTGTTTGCATCATTTATACAATTAATTTTCAATCCCTTTAATTTTTTTAGTTGTGAACCTTGCTAATTTAATTAAAATGGTCAATTAAAATTATGAAATAAATTCATAAATGAGGAATAACCTTTTTTGAATATATAATAAATCAGGTTTTGAAACAGTATATAGAAATACATGATTCCACAACACCCTAAAGTTGCAGACAAAGGAAAATAGGGTGTTACCACATATTGGAGTAGATACCATGAGCATTGGGACTTCCTCATCTCAAATACAACACAAACCATTAGTCCATAGACCTATTTTCAGGAAGCCCCTTCCACCGAATACCTAATATTATAAATCCATAAAGTGATTTCAAAATCTAACTCAAAACTAGTCAATCTATAATGGTTGTCTTTCTTCTTTCATTTTTTTTTCAACACACCAGTATGACTCATTCCCCCTTTCTTTAACCAATCAATAAAAAACCTATTATTCTCAATTATTTCATCAAAAATATAGAAAATAAATATTTTAATAACATAAATTAATTAATTTACTAACTTTGTGGGTTCGACCTGATATTTTCCAATAGTATATTATAATTAATTGATTATAATTGATTTATTTTTATAAATTTTATTTTTCAAAAACATGTAGGGAATCAACGATGCCCCAATGGGATATCGGTCTCCATGTGACCCTGAGGGTCACTCTATAATACCAAAACCAACCATGGCATAAGAAGATAGAAAAAAATCCAGAAACTAAAAAAATAAAAAAAAGAAAGAAATATAGGCATGAGTTTTAATACTAAATAGACATGCCCTAAAATTCAATTATTAATGAACTTATTTTAAATAAAAAAAACATTTACATCATCTTTTAAATACTATATAAAAAACTATGATTTTTTAAATTTCCACCTAATAAATAAAATTCATTACCCTTTTCCTTTCAAATTAATATTCCTTTTCAAGATGAAAACATTGACATTTCTTAGGGGAAAGCTTAGGTTTTCATTTAAGAAAGAGGGGAATGAGAGTATAAAACACATCCATAACTTTTTAAAAAACCATAAAAAATAAACAAAATTAATTTATCCAAAATGTACACTATAAAAGGAAGAAACAAAAATGATAACATTAAAAGGGATAGGGATATATAACAAGCATAAGTAACCAACCAGCAATGTATTTCAATCTTCCTCTAAATAAAACTATGTTAAAAAAGGTATGGCAGAACCTATCAGATCATTGGAATAATCTAGAATATACTATACATATTGACTCATCACGATGGAAGGTCTCACCCTATGAAATCAATTATCACCAACATGCTTGATCTCACACTACCTAGAATGACCAATAGGCACTATCTCATACATATAAAATAAAACTAATATCCTGATATGGCCCCCTATCTGGAGAAAAATCTTATGCTAGTGAAGAAAATGTTCCCCAAATATCCTCTACATATTCTAGGTTCCCATGTCAACCCTAAAGTTGTTGTGAGCTAACAATGCCAACCAGGAATCACATAACATAGACCTATATCACACCCAATAAATTCAAACAACATGTCACCATCAAACCACACTAAGGAACAACCTCTTTCTATTCTAACAATCGTTCACACGGGTGTGCCTTAATATGGTCCATCCAGTACAATCAATAAATATATGGAAATAGAATTATACTTGGAGAGTTTTCATGATTACCAAATTTCACAAAAGTGCTAAATGTGCCTCAAACACCCTTCACAAAACAACTAATTTCATAAAAGGCAAAATCCAGCATTCTATAAAGGTGAAAGCACACCATTTGATAGTTCAAAATAATTTAGAAAATTTGATTTAAACACTCACAACACATTTACTAACCAAAACAACATTCATCATGATACAAAATGGGAAACACACCATTGTCACATGCCAAACCATTTTATAAACCATAAATGATCCACTACCTTCAAACCCCAAACTATTTATGAAGAAAGCATTTAAGAAATCATATCCATAATTTTATATTCCATGTACCATTAATGTTCCAAAACCATGATTCGAAGATCTTGAATCAATTTCAATATCAAACCTTTATTTTTATCAATCACTTGGTATGAAACAATTAACCAAACAATAGGATATACTTCAAATGTTATGAATTGATCCAGAGTACCATCCAACACAATGCCTGACCTAGTCCATGGCATGGAATGAAGGATATTACCGATCATCATGGGCTAACAACATGTTCGAGGGTATTAATTATGAAACATGGTAATGATTTCACCCATGTAAATAATCATAACCTACCAACCATAACAAATAAACCAATTCTGAACCATCACAACCAAAAAAAGAAAAAAAATATTTCAGATTCAAGTTCACAACATTTAAAAAAACACACAGTGGTTACAAAAAATTGACCATAACATTCTCCCAAGAACCACTGTACAATAATAAGTACAATTTCCTCATGCAACCATGAAACAATTGAATTATTATCTTCAAGGCACCAACACATCACCTGCAAGGGGAAACCACTAGCAACCTGAAGCACCATCCCTAAACATCTTATAATTACCTGTGTCAACCATGAACAAGTATACATACACCCAAAGGTATAATTAGGGTGTCAAGACTATTAGGACGCCAAAATATAAAAGAAATTACATGCTATAAACATTAATGGAAATTCATATAATTTTTTTTGTAAATTAAAAACTAAAAGCATTTTTATGGAAACCATTTTAAAGGAAAACATGCATGATTTCTAAAATAAACAACCAAGTTCAAAGTATGGTGATTATATGTAAAATATCACAAAAGTATCTCTACATCATTGGAAAACATTATAGGAACTAGCTCAATGGGGTACTAGGTACATCGTATCTTGGTGAAAAGTGCTACAGAAACCATGACCAATAGTGTTCTCATTCAAGAGCCATAAGGAAGGGACACCCCATGGGACTAGTGGTCTCCAATCATCATTATAATTTCATCAATTTTGTATCATCAATCCTGATAGATGAATCTAGGAGGAGCCACATCTGAATCAAGTAGCATACTAGTCTTAATCCACCCTCCAGGATACACAAGTTTCCCTTTGTTCCAATTTTAATTTCACAATCCATGTGAAACATCACATTATAAAAAACATAATATAATCAATGTAAACATGCATGGTAAATCACTACCACCCCAACCAAAATAACTTTTAAATTCAAATACACACTGAAAACATTGTAAAACATGTTCCATACCATATGAAAAATATATTAAACATTTTTCATAATTTATAAAGATCATTCAATATTCACAACATTGGTTCACACATGAAATACACCCAATTTACATTAGAAGACCCACTTTAAATCCATACACATATGTAGATCCCTTAAAAAACATGTTTTTCACCACACACATAAATCATATAGCACATCTAAACACTCATCCAAGAATATCAAAATTATCATATAATGATTAATCGTTAAACCACCTACCTCAAATAAAGAAGCTTCTAGAATCCATTGGAAACCAACAACCACACAACAAATGAAACCTATAGAGGTATTATTGAACCTCATACATAAAGTGGAGACATAAAAAATCAAAATCTCACCCTAAATTGGACACACAACCTTCTAGAGAAAATAAACCCCCAAGAAGAAGGATAGATAACCTATAGAAGAGGAAGAAACCAATAGAAGAGGGACATGTACAACTGAGGAGAGACCACAAATTCATTGACTAAAATATAGAGGTACAAGGGTGAAAAGGGAGGAGGGAGAGGTTCCTAGGATGGAATACCCTGTGTATGGGAAGAAATGGGGTTTTATAGTAAACAATTGAGGAGAGATAAAACATATAAATTCATTTCTTAATGGCTTGTATAGGCTACATGGTTTTCCAACATATTTTTCCAAACCATACAGAAACTGTGTGCACCTTACTATCCAAGTAGAACATATCACATGGTTTTCACACAAGGTTTACAAACCTTACACTAATCCTATGATAAGTCATTGTCCCAATAATGAAAATGGTCGCATTGTTTCCCAGGAAAAGAGCATGGTTTGGAAAACCGTGTGTGAATCGTGTGCATCATGTTGTAAGGCCCAAAACCACCATTTTCCCAAACATTCCACACAAAAAAACAAGGATGAATGTAGGGTAAAATATAAATAGAATAAATACCAGAAAATAGAATCATAGATGTTATAATTCTCCCTACCATGAAAAATTTCCATCCCTAAAAATTAAACCTGGATTTTGATCAGAGAACAAAAATGGGAAAACTTTTTCAACCAATGACTTCTGCTCCCAAGTCTCATGATCATTATTCCAATGATACTAAAAGATGTGGAACAATATAAAAGGATTTACATGAATCAAAATCTCCTAGGAATCTGTAATCTACACTAGTTGTTGAAACACAGATAAATCAGGCTAAAACTCCAACTCATCCTAATTCTACACAAGAGTCATATTTGTGTTATGGATTTTCAATTAGGATACATTTAATATGTCATGAATTAATATTAATTACGAAGTAAAATTTAACCAATATTCCACATTTCCAACACACTCGGTGATATCTAAAGGTCCTATATACCTTGTCATTAGCTTTCCATGATTTCCAAAATGATGGTGACCCGTGCAAGGTGGCACTTTCACAAACACCCTACCACCCATAGAAAAATCTTGATATTAAAGTCTCTGAAAGATATATGATTTTTGATGAACCTAATCTATCAAAAACTTCTATCTTATTAACTTTACATTCTCATAAGTTTATTACACTATTCAAGGTCCCAATAGTGTGGTTTAACCCACCTCATCCCAACACAATGGAGACCGGAACGACTGATAGTAGAGGTCCTTAAAAGGATCCATTAAAATCAAGGATTGATTACAATTGTTTTATAAAATCTAAACCAATCCCAAATGGATATCATAAGATCCACTGAAATCCAACACACATACCTATAAAAAGTATTCCAAAAAAAATTTCCCACTCCCTCGGGCCATCCGTTTGATGATGGTATGCCTTACTCAACTTGACTTTTAACCTCATTGCCATATAAATTGATTCCCAAAAATATTAGGTAAAATGGGGGGTCCTTTTCAGAAACTATTACTGATGAAATACCATGAATCCTCATTATCTATATGACATACGACATGGAAAACTCATCTACCTTATACAAATATTTAGTAGGAATGATGTTTGTTGATTTGGTCAGATGATTAATCACTTCAGAAATTTAATTTCAACCCCAAGGTGTATGATGAATGATGATAATATAGTCCATGGTCATCTCGTCCCACTTCTATGAAGAAATGGGTAGCTGTTGAAGAAAATTAGAGTTTTTGGCTGATTTTTTCACCTCTTATCATGTATAGCATCGTGATATGTAGTTAGAATTTTCATGCCTCATGCCTTGCCACTAGAACTATAGACACAAATCATAATACATTTCTGTAGCACAAGGATAAAAAAACAACTAATACTGGTGGTTATCCTCTATCACCAACTTTCTCATTGGTAATAAAACTACAAAAAACCCCTTAAATCCCAAGATTCCCCCTGATACAATGACCAATCGCAAGGCGTCTCCCTACCATGATGAAATTATAGTCTCTTGGCATAGCTCATCACCAGGATGCTTCGGCTAAATCAATTCATATGTGAAGGAGTAATCTTAACACTAGAAAATAATGAACCTTCTTTTTGATCCATGGTCTCAAAGGACAAATGGTTATGGAGGCCCATAAAATTTCCCTCACCACTAAACTCATTCAATGTCATCATTTCGATTTTTTATTCAAAGAATATGCTACCATGATAACTTTTTCTGTCATATAAACTGTATCGAAGTCAAACAACTTATCTTAATCCACCAAATGGTGATACATTATGTTCAAATATTTCTGAGGGAAAATTGTGGATAAAATCCTAAGATCATAATAAATCACAAATTTATCTCCAAAATGATAATGAGACCATTTTTGAAAGGCAGGAATCACCACTGCTAACTCCTCGTCATGGGTTAGGTTATTATTTTTGTGAGGTTAAAGGTGGCAAGAATTAAACGTTACCACATGGTCATTATTCATTTTCACACAACCAATACACATACTTATTGCATCATAATAAAATAAATTCCACCTTACAGTTTCTAGAAATATCATGATAAGGAGTAGTTGTCAATCGTCACTTCATCTTGTCTAAGGACTCTTGACACTATGTGCTCCATTAAAACCTTTACCCTTTATGGGTATGTGTATTCACAGAAGAATCAAGTTGATAGAAGTCCAAGATGAACCACCAATAGTAACCTATGAGGCCTAGAATTCTTATGATTTTATACACATTCTTTATATGGCCCCATGAAATCACCACACTAATCTTGTCATGGTCAACTAAAACTCATTTATCTAAGACCACATCACCCATGAACATCACTTCATGGATCAAGAATGTGAATGTAGAAAATTTATCATAGAGGTGATGGTCCTGAAGAGTTCCTAAAATAGTTTGTATATTCCACTCATTATCCTCCATAGATCCCAAATAAACTAGGGTGTCATTAATGAATTCCACTATAAATGGGTCATGATACTAATTAAAAACGCTGTTAATAAGCACCATAAAAACTGATAGATCATTTGTCATCCAAAAAGGCATAAAAAATTACTCAAAATCATCATACCTACTTCGAATTTTTTTTGGAATAGCCTCCACTCTAACATTGAATTGGTGATAACCAGAGCACAATTCAATTTTTAAAAACCATGTTTCCCCTTGATTTGATCAAAAAAGTCATACATGCTGGGTAAGGGATACTTATTCATGATGGTCACCATATTCAGATTTTGCTAATCAGTTCATAATTGTAGTGATACATTGGCCATTTTAGTAAACGAAATTGATGTGACCTAAGGATAGATTATTTAGTGAATGAATCCTTTGGATTCCAAATCATCCAATTATACCTTTAATTCCCTCAAATAGGTGGGACCCATATGGAATGAGAATAGAGATATAATTTATTTTCTAGATACCAAATCTATAATAAACTCTGCCTCCTGCTCCAGAGGAACACCTGAAAATTATTCAGGAAATACCTTTGGGAACTTATCCACCATAAGAGGCAATCCACCCTCAAGAGCAGCACCACCATCCTCCAACATGAGCAAAAAAAATTCAAAATAATATATCAAAATTTTAGTAGTAGAGGTCCAGAACAACCTCACCAAGGATCCCATTTTCCTAGAAAAACTTTGGTTCTACAATATGGATCTAAAAGCTAACTAGACACATTCACCAATCGATGCGTGCATGTGTCATGAACCATCCCAGGTCAACATTGAGCCTGTCACCCAATCCGGTCTATGTATTATCTCAATGGGAGTTCTGATTCCCCTGAGGGTGGAAACTAGTGTTGGGCATCAAATTTGATGAGTACCGAACCATTTGGCACAAAAACATCAGACTATTCAGTAAATAGAATGAACTGAAATTAATAATCACATGCAGTGAAAAAAAGAATTAAACCGAATAGCTCAATATACCTCCATGTGAATTTATAGGACACCGCCCATCATAGTACCATGATCACTACATAAGTGAATCAAAACTTAAACAAGAAACTGTAAATATAAGACAGGCACGAGTGCGGAATTATCAATAGGAAATACAAAGATAAACCATTAAATATGATGCCCCTTTCCCAAAACAATCGATTAACACATGTTTGAAAATAAAAGTATTAAGAATGGTTTTCCCATTTTCAAAATAAGAACATGATTTTAGCTTTTGAAAATCCAACACATGCTACATATCATTTCCAAAACCATTTAACATTTTATAAGAAAAACCCACGATAAGAGATACCAAAGCTGTTTTAAAATAAAATAGGTAAATATAGAAATATGAACTAAAATTATATGATATAAAATAAATAGGAAATTTTAATAATTATGTAACCAATGTTGATCCTAAAAATCATTGGAAAACCCCTATACATGCTCAGTTCAGACCCACCTATCGGTGTATGGTGGAGGCCCAATGTCTATAACCAACTGGCATCCCTCACTATAAAAGAAACCAGCAGCACTCCCCATCTAGCCTCTATACCTACCTGTGGGTACCAACCCATCTAATCTGGGATGATAAGAAACCATCACCCAATACACTAAAATATTCATAGGATCCCATGGTGGTTATAATAAAAATATTGTGTAAGTAGGACTCCCCTCACACGGGAGACTCACCTTACCATGCCTACACCGCACATGCCTACCCCAAACATAGAATCTTCCATTGCGTTCTCCCATAAAGGGTTACCCAAGACAGGAACACCCCATATACATATTTAGTCATATAAAATTAAACAAATTTTCAACCGGGCTGTCACATCATTTCCATATCGAAAAAAAATTCTAAAAACTTTTAAAACTTGTACTAGGAACGCACAATTTAAAAACACAAGACATTCTAAAAGTTAACACAACTTCACCCATGAGTTGGAAGATCACAAAGAGCCTTTAAGTCCAAATTCTCCAAAATCATTATACGAACATCACCTTTGAATTAAAAGTGTGAAACGGACCTTTGAGCCGACATGTCTAAATATATTTACTCAAATCATCTTACCAATACAACATTAAAATTTAAAAATCCAATCGAGCCCTTAAGAAAACATTCTATATAACCCACACCAAGAGACCAACATGAATTTTTCATTGAAAACTAAATCCAAAATAATCCCATAATAGGTGTTCAGATCAAACCAATCAATTTATAATATTTTTTATAAATAGACTAAACAATTTATAATCTGTTTTATAAACAATTTTACAAATGAACCAATCAATTTATAATTAATTTTATAAATGGACCAAAACATTTAGTGGAAACCCTCAATCCCACATTGTTGAAAATTTTCATTTAAAATAAACATCTTGGGTATCTTAACTTGGTATATTCACATAATCCCCTAGAAAAACCTAATTTTGTAAATTCTAACAAAACAAAAACACTAATCATATCAAACTACAAATATAATAGAGATTAATTTAACCATTAAGAAGTAATTTAAAAAATGAACATTCTAATGAATCATTTCAGAAATGAAAGATTAGAAACACCTACCTCAAAGAGAAACATGGTCATGCCGAACACTTTGGCACATGAAGAAAAATACAGTGACCACTCATAGACAGTCCACACTCACAAGCACTGTAACACCCCGCTATTTTATTATAAGTATTATTCTTAATTTATTTGATGTATGCTACACCAAGATTATCTTGCGCTATACGCAATACCATATTAGCTAGCAGTATATGCAACACTATTCTTGGATCGTGGTACACAAAATTTCAAGTTCGTTTGATAGAATTTATTCTATGAAACATTGAGTGTTTATATATATATATATATATATTCATTGTATAAATGAAATATGGTTGGATTATATTATTCAAAAAACAATGGAATCTTGCACTACACACAGCCATGAGTTGGCTTGTTTTTCACACAATTGTGACCATCCACAATAACATGTGTTGTGCGCAATACTGAGTTTCACAAAATAAATATATGTTATTAAAATATTATATAAACTAGCTGTTATGAATAGTAATACCCACTTTTTTAAATTTTATAAAATTTATCATTCAAAATGGACTTCATTTTTGGATTCAGAATATTGAAATTATCCTCGGGTGAAATTTGGGTAATTTTCTAAAAACATTCAATTTTTGATGAATAGTGAAAACACTGAGTTATGGGTTAAAACCGTCTTTTTATTTAAATAATATTTTATTTTATTTAAATTTATTTTTGGTAAAAATAGATACATAATACTTATATAAGTTCAATTTAATTCATTGGAGTAATTTTATAATAATATAGACACATAAAAAGTTTATTGAAATTTTTACCATCTTTTACCCACCTCCTAGGAGCATTTGAAAATTTACATAAAACATAATTTTACCACTTCTGTGAGTGGAATTTCAAATATCCAAGAGACATGGTTAATATCAAGGAGTAAATTTACGTTCTATAAGAAAAAAATAATTTTTTTTTGAATAGTATCTTTTTACTTTTATTTACCACGGTTTAAAGTAAATAGGGTAATTAAGGGTAAAAATGATATTATTAATACCCTAAAACTTGTCATAATTCAATTGAATAAGTGTAATTCGAACAAAAAAAATCTCAGAAAAAAATTATTATTATTTAGGTCCCCTTGGATTACATTAGAACATATATTATTATTTTATTTAAAGAATAGTTAAAACAGTTAAAATCAAAGTTTAATAACTCAAACATTTTTAATATATGGTTATACATAAGATAAATTTGACTATAAATATTAATTAGAAATATAAATATATTTACTACATAATTGTATTTTATTTATAATTTTGAGACATTATATAATTTAATTTATTTATGACACAATGATGATGCAGTAATTACCTTATTAATGAAATATTAATATAATTGATGTTATAGATACCCAAATAAATGTAATTTGAGGCTTTTTATAAATTACACTTATTTTGTAGGTTAATATGACAAGTTATTATTTATTAAATTAAATTTTTTCGAACTAATCATGCTTATATGATTTTCACAAAAATCAATTACCAAATAGTGTGAAAATTGAGAGAAAATAGTTTTTAAAACAAATATTATATTATTAATTGTTATTATATCCCTAAAAATCTAAGTTTAGGACAAATTAATTAGATATAGATATATATATATATATATTAATAATGAACCACTTGGGCTTTGTTTGTTTTGTCATAGTGTGTTTATTAACCATATATTGTAAGAAAACAAGAAGGCACGGTAAAAGTTAAATTATTTTACTTAGAGTTATATCTAAATGATAAGGTTAAAATAGTAACCTAAAATTGTCTAAAACTTATTTTTTGAGATGATTCTAAACTGACCCCACATTAGCTTCTAAATAAATCAATTTGAAGCTATTATAAACCGAATATTACTTTATTATAAAATAATATTTTATGTTTTTTCAAAGGTTCCCCTCTCCTCCCCTATAAAAAGGGAACCCCTTCCCTCTTATCTTCACACCCTTTTGTGCCTTGAATCTCGGTAAAACCCTACCAATTCCTCTTCTCAACATATCTAGTTATATCATAGAGGTTCTGGGATTTTCTAAAGACAAACTCTAGTGCCCTAAGAAGAAGATTAAAAGAGGTGCATTGAAGAAGAGGTAATCTCTTCTACCGATTCGTTCATGTTTCTTTCTTCTTCAACTTATTCTTCTTTAGTTGTTTCATTATAAAGTAATAACATAAGTATTACTTATATAATGATATGTTATTATAAATATTAAACAAACCTATTTCACCTTCTATCCATCCTTCAATAAATGAAATCACCGCGCGTGCATACGTACGGAATACCATCTCCACGTCGTGGTGTAATCTATTTTTCCACCACCACGTTTCTTGGTTGGGAATAATGGTGTAAAGAATAACTATATATGGTTATTATAACATCATACCGATTATATGATATTATTTCATCAACTCCAATTCCATTCAATAAATATCGAAATGATATCATCGCTTGTGCATACATAAGGATTACCGTCTCCACGACGCGATGAGATTCATTTTCCATGTTAACAATTCAAGAATGATTATAAAGTATATATAATAAGTAATCAAGTGATATATGACATAATAATGCTACTGGATTTATTTATATATATATATATATATATGTATTTCATATAACTTATTCCATTCAATTCAATAAGGAAACGAAAAAAGTGTTAATGCGTACGTATGGTCTACCGTCTCCATGAATGGTGTATTTCTTTCCATTTATCAATTTATTATATATATATGTATATTCTGAATATATAGTATATATAAATCATGTTTATATTATTTAATTATTTAATCATGATCTAAGTAATCATATTAATAATTACAAGTCAAAACATGGACGATAAATGAAACGATTTTACCCAAAACGTTGCTTTAACATGGAATTCACAAAAGAACATGTAATATAAAGTTGTAAGTGAATCATATATGATATAATAAATATTATTATGGTTCTATTACAAGTTAATAATATTTTTAAACCAACTATATAAGAGTCTCACACACATAAGGAAGAAATTGGACATAAGGTAAGGGATAACTTTTCCAATCTCGTTTTTATCCGAGATTGTTTATTCGTATATATTAAATAGGGTTATATTTTCATCCATGTCCATAAAAATGTTTTTCATAAAGTGTTTAATATTCTTACATGTATTTTTAAGGTCATGTTTACCCCTCTTGGACTTTTACTCTATGCTCTGGAAGGAATATTTCTTTTGTTTACCATATAAGGTACTTTTTGACTTTTCCGGAAAAAGTACAAGAAGAATGTTTTTTCAACTTATACGGCATGAACGGATTTTTATGGTTTTCATAACACCTTATTTTCATGAATCTTAATCTACAATATTTTATCGTTATTTTAAATAGAATCCGTTTCTTTTAAAATTGCATGTGATTTTGTGAAATGAAAATGATTTTTAAGAAGAAAGGATATTTTCCTCAAGAATTCTTTTCAAGTGTTTTATAAAAACCATTTTCCATATAATATGACATTATTTCATATGTGTATGTTTCAAGTATAATATCTCTATGATTTACATGGTTTCACTTTTCTTGTGATGAAATGATATCCATTTTTTATATTGATTATGTTATGATGGGATGATGTTTATGAAACCCATTTTTATTCTATGGGTTATTATGAATGATTTATGCTTATGGTGTGGCACAAGTAAGAATGATTTCATTATGAGATGGGTGGAACCTATATCTCCCTCCAATGCATTGGGTAATGATTTATATCTCATGAGATAGACATGGATGGAATGGTAAGTTAATCTAGTTCAGTGGTACAGGACTGGAACGAGGGGGGAACTCGATTCCGTAAGGGACTTTTTCCACTAAGATGGTCTTTGCAGCAATGCCTTGGATACTATGGAAATCATATCATGTGCTTAATGTTTTTCCACAATTACTTGATTTATTCTCATGCTATTTTATTATGACTGATTTTCCATTATGATCTATGCCTTACGTACTGCCATGATTTATTTCACATCTCATGATTTTGATGTTTAAACATTATGTTCATGTTTTTAAGTTCAAATGTATATAGTTTGCTTTATTTTCTCCATGCGTACTCTTACTGAGCATTTGAGCTCACCCTTTATATGCTTTCTTTTCCCTAGGATATAAAGAACGGTTTTAGGTAAGAAAACCAAAGCGGAAGATATTTATGGGAGATGTTGAAGATCTTTAACCATGATTAGAAGATTATGTTTCGAGTTTCCAAAGACACAAAAATATTACGGTCCTTGAGTGTTTGTTTTTGTTATGTATTAAGTATTCCACAAAAGTAATGTAATGTGCATGTACATTAACCTTTGGGTCTCTAAATTTGGTATTAGAGGAAATGTTTAGTTAACCTTTGAAATCTAGGATGCGAAAAATTTAGTGAAATCCCTAGAGATATTTCTACGGTATGTCTAGGGATGTCCCAAAGGTTAAGTATAAGTTTAGGTTATAGTCCTAAAATTATGATAATGATATTATAATTAAACCTATGATGTTAGATATTGATGTTAATCCCCCTTGATTATGATTTTTTCCTCTCACACTATTCTTTTTGGGTTTTAGAAAATGGCTGGAAACATGAAGATTCATGATAATGGAGGATATGATGGACAATGGGATGATATTCTTCATGACCAACCCAATGAAATTCGATCTGGAAGTCCAAATATCGTTATTATGCCTAATCATCAATATCATAATATGATCTCAACTTTGGTAAGTTTCCTGACTCACCTAATAAGAGAAAGATGGAGTTTCATGATGATCATAGAGGAAAGAAAGTTCAATTTACCTCATGTAAATCATGTGGTAAGAGGCATCATGGAGAATGTTTCAAAGGAACTGGAAGATGATTTGGATGTGGAAAAGACGGACACAAAGCTAGTTGTTGTAAAGGAAAAGGTTCAGTTAACTCCATGGACAAGGATAATGGTATTTCTAAGACATCAACAATGGTTACGTGTTTTAAATGTGGAGTGTATGGGCATTATACAAACCAATGCCCTAAGGGAATATCTCATAAAGAGAATTAGCATGGTCATATGGGTAGTATTTATGTGAATGATGATGAAGAGACTACAAATGATATATGATATGGAAGAAATGATGAAGCTTAGTCACTGGTTTAAGAAGGTTTTGTAATGATTGTATGTTTATCATGAATAATGTATGGTACTATGGAATAAAGAAAAATCTAAGGATTGTTACATTGTTGCCTTTTCTTGAGTTTTTAAAGTATATTTTAAATGGTACCGGTAACCATGAAAGGTTATTCAGATATTTTTAGAAAACACCTAATATGCCCATAAACAAGGGATATTGAGATTATGAAATGTTTGATAGTAATAATGAGCTCATGACTAATATAAGGGAAAAAATGATATCATGGTTTGAGTATATAGAATTTTTGTGATTGTGGTATATGGAATGAGTTACCTTGTGACAACATTCATGTTTTCCCTATGGTTCAAGAGAATACATGATTAAGGTATTCACATGTTTGTAATGTGACCAAAAAGATATATCATATGATATATGGGGGATAAATGATGGTATTAACATGCTCGGTAGATGACATTTCTAGTATTTTTTTTCTTTATACTATGAGCTTGGACAGAAGTATTTTGGATAAGCCTAAAGATTGGAATGAATTAAGGTAGACATAAGATAGTATTGTTTAAGGAAAGATATTTTTTCAATATTATTGCAGGAATGTTATTATAATGTAGTTTTAGAAAAAGGGACAACCTGCAGGACGGGTGACAACCTGTCGCGTCGGACAAGGCTGTGGGAATCGAACCCATAACTGAAGTGCGGCATTCCTTTATTGCATACCACTGGCCTACAGGAAGTCCCTGGTTTGTAGAAACTAGTTTTATTTTATTATGCTCTATGATAGATGATGTATAAGTCCATTTTAGCAACCATATATGATTAATCTCAACATAGATGGACTTATCTATATTTAATAAATTGTGCTAAAATTTTTGCGATAGAAATGGATTAAATGACCTAACCTTTTATTCGCATGATCTGCTAACAGTTCACAAAAGACAAATTCAACTTCATTTCATTAAGAGATGAAGTGGAAATTTTTCAAGGCACAAACAACGGTGAGATTGTACCAAAATCAAGTAAGTATTTCTTTTAATTCAACAATTCTTCCACAGTTGGGAAATGATCTTCAGAACTAAAAACTTCATCCTAGTACCCTCATACCCAATGAATTAGATGGTACCTTAAATCATCACAAATTTATGTCTTTGTGATTGATGAACATTTCATAGCCATGTTCTCTACCACTCTTCATCAGAACATGATGGTTATATTTCTCTTCCATATACATATTTTAACCTATGTTTTCATATGTGGAAACCCAATTCTGAGTTACTTGGGGTAACCGTTATGATTCTAACATCTCAATTTAAAATGAAGTTTTAGTATTCCTTTTTATGATGTGGGTTTCTATGAAAGAAACTTTCAAGTAGTTAACCATTTATAACCCCGAGGAATTTTGAGGGTGATATTCATTTTAGGGGGGTAGAATGTTACACCCCAAGATTTTATTAGAAGTATTCTATTTAATTTATTTGATGTATGCTACACCAAGATTATCTTGTGTTATACGTAACACCGTATTAGCTTGCAGTATACGCAACACTATCCTTGGATCCTGATACACAAAATTTTAAGTTCATTTGATAGAAGTTATTCTACACAACATTGAGTGTATATATATATATATATATATTCAATGTATAAATGAAATATGGATGGATTCTATTATACAAAAAAACAAATAAATCTTGCACTACATGTAACCCTGACTTTTCTTGCTTTACAGGCAATCAGGAACTTCCACAATAGCGAGTGTTGTACGCAATACCGAGTTTCACTAAACAACGATATGTTATTAAAATATTATATAAACATGCCTTTATGAATAGTAATGCCCAATTTTTTAAATTTTATAAATTATATCATTCAAAATGGACTTCATTTTTGGATTCAAAATATCGAAATTATCCTAGGGTGAATTTTGGTATTTTTCTGAAAACATTCAATTTTTTATGAATAATGAAAACATTGAGTAATTGGTTAAAACCAACTTTTTATTTAAATAATAATTTATTTTATTTAAATTTATTTTAGGTAAAAATAGATACATGATACTTATACACGTTCAATGTAATTCATTGGAGTAATTTTATAATAATATAGATACATAGAAATTTTATTGAACTTTTTACCGTCTTTTACCCACCTCCAAGGAGCATTTGCAAATTTATATAAAACATAATTTTACCTCTTCTGTGAGTGGAATTTCTAAAATCTGAGAGACACAGTTAATATCAAGTAGTAAAATTTTGTTCAAGAAGATAATTTTTTTGGTGAATAGTAAATTTTTACTTTTATTTACCACGGTTACAAGTAAATTGGGTAATTAAGGGTAAAAATGATATTATTATTACCCTAAAACATTTCCTAATTATATTGGAAAGGTGTAATTCAACCAAAAACAACATTATTAATAAAATATTATCATTTAGGTCCACTTGGATTAGATTAGGACATTTATTATTATTTTATTTAAAGAAGAGTTAAAATAGTTAAAATCAATGTTTAATGACTAAAACATTTTTAATATAGGGTTATACATAAGATAAATTAAACTATAAATATTAATTATAAATATAAAAATATTTCCTAGATAATTGTATTTTATTTATAATTTTTAGACTTTAAAAATTTTAATTTATTTATGACACAATGGTGATGTAGTAAGTACCTTATTAATGAAATATAAACATAATTTGACGTTATAAATACCCAAATAAATATAATTTGTGGATTTTTATAGATTAAACTAATTTTTTGGTTAATATGAACTTTTATTATGATTCATTTAACTTTTTTCCAACTAATCATGCTTTTATGATTTTCACTAAAATCAATTACCATATAATGTCAAAATTGACATAAAATAGTTTTTAAAACAAATATTTTATTATTAATTATTATTATATTCTAAAAAATATATGGTTCGTAAAAATGACTTAGATAATTATATATATATATATTAATAATGAACCAATTGTGATTCATTTGTCTTTTTATAGTAAGTTTATTAACCATATATTGTATGAAAACAAGAAGACACGGTAAAAGTTAAATTATTTAACTTAGAGTTATATATAAATGATAAGGTTAAAATAGTAACCTAAACTTGTCTAAAACCTATTGGTTGAGATGATTTTGACCCATACCCAATTTAGTTTCTAAATAAATCAAATTGGAGCTATTATAAACTGAATATGACTTTATTATAAAATAATATTTCATGTTTTTCCAAAGGTGCCCCACTCCTCCCTTATAAAAAGGGCACCCCTTCCCTCTTCTCTTCACACACTTTTGAGCCTTGAATCTCGGCCACCCCCTGTAAATTTATCTTCTAAACCTCTCTAGTTATATCATAGAGGTTCTGGTATTCTCAAAAGACCAACTATAGTTCCCTAAGAAGAAGTTTAAAGGAGGTGTGTCTAAGAAGAGGTAATCTCTTCTACCGATTCATTCAAGTTTCATTCTTCCTCAACTTCTTCTTCTTTAGTTATTTCATTATAAAGTAATAACATCAATATTACATATATAAATATATGTTATTGTAAATATTAAACAACCCTATTTCACCTTCTATCCATCCTACGGAAAATGAAATCATTGCGCGTGCGTACTTACGGAATATCGTCTCCAGGCCGTGGTGTAATCTATTTTTCCACCACAACCTTACATGGATGGGTATAATGGTGTAAAGAATAAAAATACATGGTTATTATGACATCATACAGATTCTATGATATTATATCATCCAGTTCAATTACATTCAATAAATATGGGAAGGATATCATCGCTCGTGCGTACGTACGGATTACCGTCTCCACGACCTGATGAGATTCATTTTCCATGTTATCAATTAAATAATGATTATGAAGTATATCTAATAAGTAATAATGAATTATATGACATAATAATGCTATTGGATTTATGTATATATATATGTATGTCATCTACTTAATTTTATTCAATTCAATAAGGAAACGAAAACATTGTTCATGCGTACGTACGGCCTACCGTCTCCATGAACGGTGTATTTATTTCCATTTATCGATATATTATATATATATATATGTATATTATGAATATATATTATATATAAATCATGTTTTATATTCTCTAATTAACTATTCATGATCTATGTAACAATATTAATAATTACAAGTCAAAACACGGACGATAAATTAAACGATTTTACCCAAAACGCTGCTTTAACATGGAATTTACAAAAGAAAGGGTAATATAAATTCATAAGTGAATCATATATGATATCATAAATATTATTATGGTTCTATTACAAGTTAATAATTTGTTTAAACCCACTATACATGAGTCTCGGACACATACAGTAGAAATTGGACATAAGATAATGGATAACTTTTCCAATCTCGTTTTTATCCGAGATTGTTTATTCGTAAGTATTTACTGGGGTTATATTTTTCATCCATGTCCATTAATTTTTTTTTCATAAACTGTTTAATATTATTCCATGTATGTTTAAAGTCATTTTTACCCCTCTTTGAATTTTACTTTGAGTTATGGAAGAAATATTTCATTTTTTTACAATTTAAGGAACTTTTTGACTTTTCCTGAAAAAGTTCAAGAATAATGTTTATTTAACTTATACGGCATGAACAGATTTTTACAGTTTTTATAATGCCTTATTTTCATGAAATTTACTCTACAAGATTTCATGGTTATTTTCAATAAAATTCTTTTCATATAAAATTGCATGGAATTTTGTGAAATGAAAATGATTTTTAAGAAGAAAAGATATTTTCCTCAAAAATTATTTTCAAGTGATTTATCAAAACCATTTTCCATATAAGATGAAATTATTTCATATGTGTCTGTTTCAAGTATAATATCTCTATGATTTACATGGTTTTACTTTTCTTATGATGAAATGATATCAATTTTTTTATATGGATTATGTTATGATAGGATGATGTTTTTGAAATCCATTTTTATTCTTTGGGTTATGATGAATGATTTATTCTTATGTTGTGGCACAATAAAGAATGATTTAATTATGATATGGGTGGGACCTATATCTCCCACTAATGCATTGCGTAATGATTTATATCTCATGAGATAGACATGGCTGGAATGGTATGTTAATCTGGTTCAGTGGTACATGACTGGAATGAAGAGTAAACACGATTCCGTAAAGGACTTTGTCCACTAAGATGGTCTTGGTAGCAATGCCTTGCCTACTATGGAAATCATATCATGTTCTTAATGGTTTTTCAAAAATTACATGATTTATTCCCATGTCATTTTATGCTGATTGATGTTCCATTATTATCTATGCCTTACGTACTGCCATGATTTATTTCAAAACTCAAGATTTTTATGTTTAAACATTATGAACATGTTTTTATGTTAAAATGTATATGGTTTTCTTTATTTTCTCCATTCTTACCCTTACTGAGCATTTGAGCTCACCCTTTATATGTTTTCCTTTCCCAAGGATATAAAGAACGACTTTAGGTAAGAAAACAAAAGGGGAAGAACTTTATGGGAGATGTTGAAGATCTTTCACCATGATTAGAAGATTATGTTCCGAGTTTCCAAAGACACTAAAGTATTATGGTCCTTGAGTGTTGGTTTTTGTTATGTATTTAGTATTCCGAAAAAGTAATGTAATGTCCATGTATGTCAAGCATTGGGTCTCTACACCACATATATATATAAATACATATATCCACAATACAGTGCACATATTCCCAGCACGATGAGGTAATACATGCACATAGGATATATATATATATACTATACATACATTAGGTATATGCATGTGTCCCCTCTATTGATTACAAAAAATTCACTATAACAACAAAAGTTACCATAAATTATGTTGTTAAAGACCAAGACACAACCAAAATGTACTAGGTACTCATATAGAACAAAATACCCTAAATTGGATGATATGAAACAAAACACCAGGAGTATTAACCTTACCCAAACCATCAACGACATAGAGAAATGAATCCACCCACCTCTCTCTTGGTGGATGATGCTAGAATATGGACCAACAGGTCCCAATACATCAACTTCAAAACCTATAGAAGGAGGAACACCACAACCAGATATTATCCAACCCGTAGGGTTTTAGTTGAATCCAAACCAGGTACCAATAGAGAAACAAATCACAAATGTAATAAAAGATAAGGGGTATAACTACAATAACATGATGAATCATTGGAGAAACACGTAGATATTAGAAGAATGCTCTATGAATGAAGATGATCTAGGGAAGGGGGTCATGTGCCACTAAAACTCAGTCGAGGGCTCATGCGCACCTACTACATGTCACGATTAAGAGGAGGTTATAGCCCTGATAAGATCTGACCATGGAAGGCACTATAGGGAATGTTAGGTTATGGAGACTAATCGTTCCAAAGAGGGGTTATGAGGGGTGTTGTGCGACACTTTTAAAGAAGTGGAAATGGTAAGAGATGTATGTGATTGGAATTTGAGGGTGGGGAGGTGTGTGAGAGAATTTTGGAGAGAGGGGAGGTGTGTGAGGGAATTAGGGGGAGAGGTGAGGTGTAGGAGGGAATAAAAAAATGGGGGAGCATGATGGGTAATGATAAAAAAGAGAGGGATAAACACCTCTTAAAAAATAATATCAATAAAAAGTTAAATAAATAAATAAAAATGATCATAATAATAATAATAACAATAAAAATAATAATAATCATCATCATCATAATTTTATTCAATTTCTTTTAAATAATATCAATATTAATAATAACAAAATAATAATTAGATTTATTAAAATTTCAAGAATAAAAATATTAATAATAAATTTTTAATAATAAATTTTTTTATCTACATAGTAATAATATTATTATTATGATTTAATCCTTTATAAAATTTTATTTACAACAAATTTTATTTATCTTAAATGTTAGACATACGAAAGAGCACTTGAACCGACCATGTGGCTACCGCCGACAGTGTGGTGCCCGTACACCTGTCCAAAACCCACCAAAAACATTAAATGTCAAAAAATTTAGATCGGCACTCAACCCGCAACTTGGAGATGATAACCAACGCCATGAAATAAATTAAAGGTCATGCTGTGATAGTTCCCCCCATCCAAAAATATTTTCGCCCAGAAAGTCAACAAGCCAACAGTTAACACAACTCAAGTCTATGCCCAGGAAAAATGAAAAGAAGACAAGATGCTCGAGGTTACCATTACCAACACATGTTGCACCCGACCAATTAAATAAAAATCATTGCCTGAGATTGAGTGGAGAACATGGGACGGTTCTCCCAACCTCATGAATTTACTAACACGAAATCATTGAAGCCCCAACAGAACACCCCTAGGGGGGACACAAGAAATTTCCAAACCGAACTTATCCCACCTTCTCAATACTAACGGAGAATCTCTAACATGAGGATTAAAACTATTATGGGGAAAATCGGTTCACCAGGACACCAGGTTAAAGGAATTCGTTACAAAACCCAAATGCACTAAAGGAAAACCCATGGAGAGGCATCTAAACTAAGAATGGGTCCAGTAACACCGCACATTAATTCCACCAAATGAAAAATACCACTTTTGAAAATAGTAAACACCAAATAAAAATAAGAACGGGTCTATCCATTCACGGCCCCAATACCCTTTAAAAATCTGAAAAATATAGAAACTGTGCTAAGAGTAGACAAGGCATCATGGATTGTGGTAGAACAAGCTCATCACACCACCACACCAAGGATTAGATTATGATGATTTCAGGAAAATAACAAGGAATTTTTGGATATTTTCATCTGAAAGATGAAAACATGATCTGAACCGAGATTCCACACCCCCTAAGAAACTCCTGACTATGCTCGAGTTTCACCCCAATACCTAAGACTGGGGCTTTGAGGGTTGAAACATCTTATAACTCACTGTTAGGTACTATAATCCCCTTACTATGATTCTTTCATCAAATGTAAATTCTTCAAAAAACCATTCCCGATGAAAAAAATGGTCACATGATAGTACAACATCAGAGGGATGAGATAATATTGCTTGGAATACATAAAATATCCACTCTATTTATATGCAAGACGGTCGTTTGATGAACCATAAGCCCAAAATGACATATAAGATTCTTTACAAATAGGTTCTTCTAGAACACCCCACCCACCAGATGGAGAACCCTTAAGAAAAGTGACTACCCTTTGACTACACCCCATATCCTAACAACAATGAGGCACCAAACCTCTTCTAGTCCAATATTAGACCCTCCATTATACCAAAAACAATACAGACTCTAACAAAATCGAGAGTTCCCAACTACCCAAAGACATTCTCATCTCCTATCAAACCACCACTCTACTTCTAACAGACCTCAGACTCCTTGAAGTTCAATCATATGCTGAGAGGAACTGGAAACATGGAATGACTCACTGGTAAAATCAGTCACCTTTCTAGGTGACATACTCCGAACAACACGAAAAACACCATTGAAACAAACATCAATCAAAAACTCAATCAAGGATACAGCCCAAGCCAAGAGCAATCAGCCCTAAAGAAAAACATGTAAAAACAAAATAAATAATTACATTTCAAAAAACCTACATTTCTTTTAAAATTTCAATGCTCACCAATGGGACCTTATGAACCTTCACATGTGTGTTTTTCCAATCTCTCATACATCATCCATGGAAAAGTACCCCCACACACTCTCCATACAAACCTACATACATGTGACCCTCCATATAGAATTCCATGACCCAAGAATATCTTAATCTTTATCAAATCAAAACACAAAACAAACATTCTAAATCAAAACACTTCATCTGTTTAAAAACCAACTCTACCCATTTAAAACCATTTGAGGAAAGTACTCCCATTATAAACCCGTTTTCACTTTAAAAGTACACTGTCACAGCAAGTGATATAAGATGATAATGAAAAGGGGAAACAAATTTCTATTGCAGAAGTGATTGATCAAGAAGGTGCCTGGAAACATGCCAATTCGAAAAGAGGACACCATGCTTGAATTCGTGGATGAGATCATTGAATTTCGGACTGGTCTACTTTAAAATAGGTGTCATTAATTTTTGACTCAGATGACTCAGACATCGAAAGTCTTCTTCAATAAGAAAAAAATTGGATGCTCTGCATAGTAGAAGATGCAGGCATGGATGAGGTAGAGGAGGGGATCTGGGTGCTTTACGGGATGCAGAGCGAATGACTATGGACAATATTAGGAAGATACATGGCACCTCATTATGAGTCTAATGATGACTAATGTGAACTTTCTCATGCATCTTCTTTTTTCAGGACTACTTTATTTTTCAATTAATGGACTTTGCTACACATTTACTATTAAAAAACACAGTCACCTAAATTGAAATCAAAATGAAATAAAACCAGAAAAATTGGAATGAAGAAATAGTTCCAATTCCTAACCCGTCGACATGGTGGTGAGACATTCCGCAAATAAGGCATCACACAATGCTATCCTTTAACTGGGAACATGGACTCCAAAGGGGTCACTACACCATGCGAGGCCACCTCAAAACATGATTCACCTTCATTATCATCCATCAATCCAAAATAACCCAAGACAAAAGACTCAAATCCCTAACTAACCCTAGTGACTTGAGGATTAGTGCAAGCAGTAGTTCATGGAGATCTCCTAGAACCTACCTCCTGAGTCCCAACAATATTAATCTCTTTCTATTGGAAAACCTAAATAACAATGGCTATTTCTGATACCATTTTTTCATGAACAAGCCCATGTTTACCCTGAACCGGTCACCCGATCTAGTCATCGGAATGTCCTTAGGGGAGTTTCGGACCCCCCCCCCCCCAGGATGACAACAAGTTCCAGGAATCAAATTAAAATTGTAGGGAATGATTTTACCCATAAATAGAAGACAAGTAACTGAGTAAACTGAACCAAAATTAATAATTATAAGAAGGGAAAAAATAATAAAACTAAATCGCTTAAAATACCTCCATGTGACCTTCTAGGTCACCATCTAACTTTGTACCATGCTCGTTGTATATGTGATTAAAAACTAAAACCTGAAACTGAAAATATAAGAAATGCGTGAGCCCAAAATTCATTATAGTAAATCCAAATATAAACCATGTAATCCAATGGCTCCTTTCCCAAAACAATCCATTAACACAGTTTTTAAAATACAACTATAAAAATATGGTTTTCATATAACGACCCATACTTTACATACATTTTTAGTACTTCAAAATTGAAGCACACTTATTACAACATATAACAAAACCAGGAAAGGACCGTATAGGTATAGAGTCTTTTGAAACTGGGAAATATAAACAACTGGTTGATAAAGCATCTACTTTGCCTCCCATTTATTTCATCATATCTAGAGTCCCTTTTTGGAATATCCTACATAATAATCTTCTTCCTGACCTGGGGAAATAAAACATACAAAAGGGTGAGCTCAAATTCTTAGTAAGGGTAAACAAAAGAAATATCAATCACATCATATACATAAGAACATAACTTTTGGAAATCTTAACCTGCAAAAGAGATCATAATTTAATAACATGGGATAAATCGTAGTAGTGAAATGTAATCCCAATAATCATAACATAAAACATGAAAATTTGTGGTATACACACATAATCATAGAGAATCATTTCTTATTAGTCAAGACTCATTTCCAAGACTATCTTAGTGGACAAAGTCCATTTCTTAACCGAGTTCACTCCTCGTTTCAGTCCTGTTTCACTGAACCAGTTTAACATGCCATTCCAGCCATGTCTATCTCATGAGATATAGAATATTTACCCAATTCATTGGAGGGAGATAAAGGTCCCACCCATCTCATAATGATACCATTCATATGTGTGCCACAAAATCATAAATCATACATCATTGCATAACCCATGTAATAAAAATGGGATTCTTAAACAACATGACATCATAAAAAAATTCATATTAGATAAAGGAATTCATAAAAATAATTCCATCACAACATAATTAAATCAATGTAACGATAGGGATAGAAACATAACCCTATATTATCTTAGATGGAAAATAATTTTGATAAAACACTTGAACTCCATTCTTGAGGAAAATATCCTTTCTACTTCAAAAACATTTTCCTTTATTAACATGTCATACAATTTTAAACTAAAAGAAGTTGATTAAAAATAAACATGAAAACTTGTAAAGGAATCTTCTTTGAAATAAGTTTTTAAAAATACATTCATTCCGTATAAGTTAAAAAAACATTCTTCTCGTACTTTTGTCGGAAAAGTCAAAAAGTACCTCGTATGAAAAATGACAAAAGATTCCTTTCATATCTTATACTAAAAACTCACTGAAGGGTAAAATTGGATTTAAACAATTTTAGGTGGATGGAAATAATATTACATATTGAGGAAACATGAGTGTGGATGATAAAATACATCCCAGTAAATACCAAAGTATAAACAATCTCGGATAAAAAGGAGATTGTGATATTTTCCCTTACCTTAGGTCTGATTTGCTTCGTAAGTGTCCAAAACTCCTGTATAATGATTTAAATAATGTTATCGACTTATTCCAGAATCATAATTATTGTTATGATATCATATATGGTCATATTCTTAGCTTCTTATTAGTAATATTTCATCACTACTTGTTATTTGGGTGTTTATTACTTTTTTGTTCTTATGCGTGTTTTGTCGAATAAATTCTTATTCATCTCTTTAGGTTATAGATACCTCATTTCCAGAATGGTATTAGTGTAATATATATCATATTCATTCATTCAATTAATTTATATAATCATTATGCAATGAAGATCATGTAGAACAAGTCGCATCACATCGTGGAGACGGTATTCCGTACGTACGCACGAGCGATGATATCGTTCCCATGATCATGGAATTGTATTTGAGTGTATGTATACTATTTCAGAATCAATATCACATTACAATAATCATATTTAGGTATTATTTACACCATTATACCCATCCAAGTAAGGTGGTGGGGGAAAATAGATTACACCACGGCGTGGAGACGGTATTCCGTACGTACGTACGCACGGTGATTTCATTTTTCGTAGGATGGATAGATGGGGAAATAGGGTTGTTTCATACTTATAATAACATATAAGTATATGATTGATACTGATTTTATTACTTCATATTGAAATAACTAAAGAAGAAGAAGTGGAAGAAGAAATAAAGATGAATGAATCGGTAACGGACATTACCTCTTCTTTAAAGCGCTTCTTTGAAACCTCCTTTTAGGGCTCTAATATTGGTCTTTGAAGAGGACTAGGACCTCTAGGATGTCTCTAGGGAAGTGGAGAGGAAATATTGGCAGGGTTTGGCCGAGCTTGAAGGCTAAATGTGGTGTGAGGAAGAGAGGGAGGAGGTGCCCATTTATAAGGGAGGAGAGGGGCACCTTTGGAATAACCAAAACTATTATTTTATTATAAAGTAAAATTCGGTTTTTAATAGCTCCAAATTGATATATTTCAAAGCTAAGGTGGGGATAGGTCCAAATCCTCTCATCCAATTAAATTTAGACAAGTTTAGGTCATTATATTAACCTTATATTTTAGTTTTAACTCTTAGTTAATAAGATTGACCTTTACCATGTCACTTTGAATTTTTATATTATATAGTTAATAAACATACCATATACATTTAAGAGACCCCCAAGTGTTCCATTAATTATACACCTATCATGATATAAGTATCTTGGCTGAACCTTAGATTTTTAGGAATAAAATAACAATCAATAATATAATATTTGTTTTAAGAACTATTTTATATCAATTTTGACACTATTTAGTAACTGATTTTTGTGAAAACAATAACAGATTTATTAGTTCTAACGAAGTTAATTAAATCAATAATGACATGTCATATTAACCTATAAAATTATTGGAATTCATAAAAAGTCTCAAATTACATTTATTTGGGTATTTTTAACATTAATTATGTCAATATTTCATTAATAAGATAATTACTGCATCATCTTGGTGCCATAAATAAATTAAATTATTTAATGTCTAAAAATGACAAATAAAATGCCATTATGTAGTAAATCTATTTATATTTATAATGAATATTTATAGTCGAATTTATCTTATGTATAACCCTATATTAAAAATTATTTACTTATTAAACTTTGATTTTAACTATTTTAACCCTTCTTTAAATAAATTAATAATAAATGTCCTAATCTAATACAAGTGGGCCTAAATGGTCATATTTTATTCCTAAAGTTGTTTTTGGTCGAATTACACTTATCCAATAGAATTAGGACATGTGTTAGGGTAATAATAATAAAATTTTTAACCTTAATCACCCTATTTACTTTTAACTGTGGTAAAAAAAGTAAAAAGTTACTATTCACTAAAAATTATTTTCATCTCATTGAACCACATTTTACTTACTAACATCAACCGTGTCTCTTGGATTTTTGAAATTCCATCCACAGAAGCAGTAAAATTATGTTTTATGAAAAATACAATTTTTTTAACTACCACTTAGTGGTTTCACTATTCATCATAAATTGAAGGTTTTCGGAAAAACACCAAAATTTCACCCTAGGATAATTTTGTTATTCCGAATCCAAAAATGAAGTCCATTTTGAAAAATAAAATGTAAAAAATTTCAAAAAGTGGTTATTAATATTCATAACGGCTAGTTTTAATAATATTTTTATAGCATATCGTTGTTTAGTGAAACTCGGTATTGCGTACGACGCAAGCTATCGAGGAAGGCCGCAGTTGCGTGTAAAGAAAGCCAAGATAATTTTGTGTGTAGTGAAAGATTCCTTTTATTATTTATAAAAACAAAATATTTCTCATAAAATTCTCGGGTGTTACATTCTACCCCCATTAAAATGAATTTCTCCCTCGAAATTCATCACTTTGTAACAAAAAGATGAGGATACCGCTCCCTCATCATTTACTGAAGCTCCCATGTAGCTTCTTCTAATTGGTGGTCCCTCCATAAAACTTTCACCAAGCGAGTGGTCTTGTTTCGTAGGAATTTTTCGCTACGATCCATAATCTCTATTGGTTGTTCTTTATAAGAAAGATCTTGCTCCAGCGGTATAACTTCGGAGCTGAGTACATGTGATGGATCAGGTATGTACTTTCTCAGGAGAGATACATAGAACACATCGTAAACTTGGGAGAGATTCCGTGGAAACGCCAATCGGTAAGCTACCTTCCCAACACGATCCAGTATTTCTAAAGGACCGATATATCTAGGGATCAACTTCCCCTTCTTTCAAAATCTCATGACCCTTTTCCAGGGAGATATTCTAAAGAACAACTTATCACCCACTTCAAACACTAGGTCTTTTCTTCGGTTGTCGGCATAACTTTTCTGTCGACTCTGAGCTTCTCTTATGTGTTGTTGAATAGATCGGACCTTTTCTTCCATCTCATCAACAAGATCAGGTCCTAATAGCTTTCTTTCCCCATCTTCATCCCAGCAAGTTGGAGTCCTGCATTTTGTTCCATAGAGAGCTTCATAAGGAGCCATCTGAATACTGGAGTGAAAGCTATTATTATAAGAAAATTACACCAAAGGTAGGTGTTTATCCCAACCACCTTTTAAATCCATAGAGAAAGCTCTCAACATATCTTCTAGAGTTTGAATTGTTCTCTCAGACTGACCGTCTGTCTGAGGATGATAAGCAGTGCTGAAACTCAACCCTGTATCCAAAGTATGCTGAATACATCTCCAGAACATTGAGGTAAACCTCGGATCCCGATCAGATATAATAGAAAGTGGTACTCCATGAAATCTTACCACTTCCTTTACATATATCCTGGCAAGCTGATCCAGAGAGAAATCCTCTCTAATAGCAATGAAGTGTGCAGACATTGTAAGACAATCAACTATGACCCATATAGCATTATTGACTTTGGATGTTTTAGGAAGTCCTGTGACAAAGTCCATAGTGATGTTTTCCCATTTCCATTTGGGTGTGGGTAATGGTTGTAACATCCCCTTAGACTTCTGTCTCTAAGATTTAACATGCTAACAAACCAAACATCGAGAGACATATTCAGCAATAACTCATTTCATGCCATCCCAAAAGAAGTACTCTTTCAGATCCCTATTTATCCTCGTGCTTCCCGGATGAATAGAGAATGAAGAACTATGAGCCTCATCTAGCAGCTCTTTCTTTAATTCGAGGATGGGAGGAACACAAACCCTATTCCTGAACATTATTATCCCATCACAATCAAGGTTGAATTCAGGAACATTTCTCACCTTCTTTTGTAACTCTACATCTTCTTTCTGTGCCTCCTTAATCATCACATGTACAGATGGTTGAACATTCATTTGAGAAAGATACAATTTTTTCCCTTTCATTATAATTCCAAGATCTATCCTTTGTAAATCCATAAATATTGGATCTTTTGTGATCCTCATCATGGATAATCTAGCATGGTCTTGTGGACATAATGCATCTCCCACCTTGTTTGCTTTCCCAGGGTGGTAATGAATTGAGCAGTCATAATCCTTAATCAGCTCCAACCATCTTATTCGGCGCATATTTATCTCCTTTTGTGTGAAAATATACTTTAAACTTTTATGATCAGTATAAATATCACACCTTTCACCATAAAGGTAATGCCTCCAAATCTATAATTCAAAGATTACCGCAGCTAACTCCAAATCCTGATTTGGGTAATTTTCCTCATGGATTTTCAATTATCGTGAGGAATAAGCTATCACCATATCATTTTGCATGAGAACACACCCCAATCCCTTCTTGGATGCATCACTATAGATCACAAACCTTTCTCCACTACAAGTCAGTGTGAGCACAGGTGCACTGGATAACCTTCTTTTCAACTCCCTGAAATTCTCTTCACATTCCTCCATCAAAACAAACTTAACTCCTTTCCGAGTCAACCTGGTGAGTGGATTAGATAATCATGAAAAATCATTCACAAAACGTCGATAATATCCAGCCAAACCAAGAAATCTTCGGATCTCAGTTACTATTATTGGTCTCGACAATCTTTCTATAACCTCTGTTTTTGCTGGATCAACAGATATCCCCTCTTTTGAGATTATGTGACCCAAAAATGCAACTTTTTGAAGCCAAAATTCACACTTAGTAAATTTGTCATAAATATTCTCCTTTCTTAGGGTCTTCAATATAATTCTCAAGTGATCTTCATGTTCTTACTTGCTCTTTGAATATACAAGAATATTTTCTATAAAGACTACCAAAAACTGGTCAAGATAGTCTCTAAATATTCTATTCATCAGATCCATGAAGATAGCAGGGGAATTAGTAAGACCAAATGGCATCACTATAAATTCATAGTGTCCATACCTTGTACGGAAAGTCGTCTTTGGTATATCTTCCCTTTTGACCCTTAATTGATGATACCCTGAACGAAGATCAATCTTGGAAAAGTATTGAGCTCCTCATATTTGGTCAAATAAGTCATCAATGTGCGGGAGAGGATATTTGTTCTTTATAGTGATCTTGTTAAGTTCTCGATAATCAATGCAGAGTCTCATTGATCTATCTTTCTTCTTAACAAACAGAACAGGTGCTCCCCAAGGTGATGCACTAGGGCGTATGAATCCCTTATCAAGATTTTCTTGGAGTTGCTTCTTCAATTCCTGCAACTCAATTAGGGCCATTCAATAAGGTCTCTTTGAAATAGGCAAAGCACCCGGTACGAGTTCTATTGAAAATTAAACTTCACGATTTGGTGGAAGACCTGGAAATTCCTCTGGAAAGACATCATCAAACTCTCGTACAACGGGCATATTATTAATCGTGAGTTTCTCACCAACCATTTGAAATAAATAACCTTCATTTAGTGGAATCAAGACCCATAATATGGAATAAATTTCCACTGGAAGGTTATGTTCATCCTTGCATCGATAGACAATCATAGATTGATCTAGAATATGAAATGTGACTTCCCTTCTTTGGCAATTGATATAAGCTCAATATAAATAAAGGAAATCCATGCCAAGAATCACATCAAATTCCACTATAGGAAGGATCATAATATTTTCAGGAAGCACTTTCCCACAAACTTCAATCGGATATGAATTATAAACTTTTGATGCGACTGTTGTACCATTAGGGGTTGTCACAACTAACTCAACATCTAATTGTTGAGGTAATACGGTGATATCCTTAGAAAATTATTCAGAAATAAAAGAGTGGGTGGATCTAGAATCAAATAAAACATTTTCTACTTTAGAGTGGATGGTAATTGTACCTTTCACAACATCGTTATCGTACTCCACATTGTTGATAGAAATTGCATGTGACTTTCCTTTGTCTTTAGCCTTAAGAGTTTGTTGATGTCGACCATCATCATCAACCCTTGGATTTGGGAATTTATTGGCATAATACCCCATATCCTTGCACATGAAACATTGAAGTGTAGTAGGTTCATTCTATGTATCCCTTCCTTTGTTTGCATCATTAGACATCTTCTTCCCATCATTGCGGTATTCAAATTCCCAATGACCTTCCTTTCCACATTTGAAACATTTACTTGTCCCTTTAAGACAACTCCCTCCATGTTTGTTTCCACACATTGAGCATAAGGGAAAACTCATCTTCTTTTCAGTGTGATCTTTAGATTTTCATTTGAATTCCATTTTCCGCTTCTTATCAAACCCATATGACTGATGGGTTACTCCAATCTCCATATTGACATTGAGAGCACATCGAACGATTTCCTCGTAGCTATTGAAGTCCATTATGGCTAACACCCTTCGAAAACTTGGTTTTAAGCTACTAAAGAATCGATCGATCTTACTCTCAGGTTGGATAATAATCCCAGAATCATACCTTGCAAGTCTTGTAAAATTTGCTTCATAGGTGCCAATAGATTCATCATCCTTTTTCTTTACTTCAAGAAACTCCTTCTCCATCTTTGTTCGGAGAATACGAGGGAAGTACTTATTGAAAAATAAGTTCTTGAACTTGTCCCATTCCATGGACTCAATTTCATCTCTAGAACTCATATTCTTGATAAGATTCCAGCATTGATCAACATCACCTTCCAAATGATACACTACTAAGATGACTTTATCATGTTCAGAAAATTGATGAACTGAAAATATCTTTTCAGTAGTACTGATCCATTGTTCTGCAACTAATGGATTAGTAGACCCACTGAATGAAGGTGGATGCTGCCTCATGAAGGATTCAACAGAATGTTGCTCCTTCCATTGCTCGTTTGGAAGTCTAGCATGATTCATAGCTTGAGAAAGTTGTGTGAGAATGGCTACAAGATTTTGCATTCCAGCTCCCATAATGTTTGGTTGATCAGGGGGATAATCATTGCATTTCCCGTCGCATTCCGCATTAACATGGTTCATTCGGGTTCCAGCATTGATTTAAACCAAGAAGAATAGTGTGAGAAACACTAATTATAATAGGAAAACCACATAATCAAGAATCAAATTTCACACTTAAGGTCTTATCCTAGGTTATTCATGGCCATTTCTAAAACACTATGATTGTGTTCTATTCTTAGACTTATCCTTAGGGTTCTTACTAAGGGTTTTACATCCTAGTTTCCAATGGTTGACTATACCCTTCCTCTGATACCAACAATAACGACCCATAATTTACATACATTGTTTGTACTTCAAAATTGAAGCACACTTATTACAATATAATAAAAAACTAGGAAAGGACCGTATAGGTATATAGTCTTTAGAAACTGGGAAATATAAACAACTGGTTCATAAAGCATCTACTTTGACTCCCATTTATTTCATCATATCTAGAGTCTCTTTTAGGCATATCCTACTTAATAATCTTCTTCCTGAACTGGGGAAATAAAACATAAAAAAGGGTGAGATCAAATTCTCAGTAAGGGTAAACAAAAGAAATATCAATCACATCATATACATAAGAACATAACTTTTAGAAATCATAACCTGCAAAACAGATCATAATTTCATAACATGTGATAAATCATAGTAGTGAAATGTAACCCCAATAATAATAACTTAAAACATGAAACTTTGTGTCATACACACATAATCCAAGATAATCATTTCTTATTAGTCAATACTTATTTCCAAGACTATCTTAGTGGACAAAGTCCATTTCTGAACCGAGTTCACTCCTCATTTCAGTCCTGTTTCACTGAACCGGTTTAACCTGTCATTCCAGCCATGTTTATCTCATGAGATATAAAATCCTTACCCAATGCATTTGAGGGAGATATAGGTCCCACCCATCTCATAATGATACCATTCATATGTGTGCCAAAAAATCATAAATCATACATCATTGCATTACCCATGTAATAAAAATGGGATTCATAAACAACATGACATCATAAAACAATTCATATAAGATAAAGGAATTCATAAAAATAATTCCATCACAATATAATCAAATCAATGTAATAATAGGGATAGAAAAAAAACCCTATATTATCTTAGATGGAAAATAATTTTGATAAAACACTTGAACTCCATTCTTGAGGAAAATACCCTTTCTACTTCAAAAACATTTTCCTTTCTTAACATGTCATACAATTATAAAATAAAAGAAGTTGATTAAAAATAAAATTGAAAACTTTTAAAGGAAGCTTCTTAGAAATAATGTTTTAAAAATACATTCATTCCACATAAGTTAAAAAACATTCTTCCTGTACTTTTTTCGGAAAAGTCAAAAAGTACCTCGTACGAAAAATGACAAAAGATTCCTTTCATATCTTTTACTAAAAACTCAACGAAGGGTAAAATTGGATTTAAACAATTGTAGGTGGATGGAAATAATTGTAAATATTGAGGAAACATGGATGTGGATGATAAAATACACCCCAGTAAATACCAAAGTATAAACAATCTCGGATATAAATGATATTGTTATATTTTCCCTTACCTTAGGTCCGATTTGCTTCGTAAGTGTCTGAACCTCCTATATAATGATTTAAATAATGTTATTGACTTATTCCAGAATCATACTTATTGTTATGATATCATATACGGTCATATTCTTAGCTTCTTATTAGTAATATTTCATTACTACTTGTTAGTCGGGTGTTTATTACTTTTTGTTCTTATTTGTGTTTTGTCGAATAAATTCTTATTCTTCTCTTTAGGTTATAGATACCTCATTTCAAGAATGGTATTAGTGTAACATATATCATATTTATTCATTCAATTCATTTATATAATCATTATGAAATGAATATCATTTTGAACGAGTGGCATCACATCATGGAGACGGTATTCCGTATGTACGCACGAGCGATGATATCGCTCCCATGATCATGGAATTGTATTGGAGTATATTTATACTATTTCAGAATCAATATCACTTTAAAATAATCATATTTAGTTATTATTTACACCATTATACCCATCCAAGTAAGGTGGTGGGGGAAAATAGATTACACCACGGCGTGGAGAAGGTATTCCGTACGTACGCACGCGCAGGGATTTCATTTTCTGTAGGATGGATTGATGATGAAATAGGGTTGTTTCATTCTTATAATAACATATCAGTATATGAGTTATACTGATTTTATTACTTCATAATGAAACAACTAAAGAAGAAGAAGTTGCAAGAAGAAATAAAGATGAATGAATCGGTAATGGACATTACCTCTTCTTTAAAGCGCTTCTTTGAGACCTCCTTTTAGGGCAATAAAATTGGTCTTTGAAGAATACCAGGACCTCTAGGGTGTATCTAGGGAAGTGGAGAGGAGAAATTGGAAGAGTTTGGCCGAGCTTTCAGTCTCAATGTGGTTTGAGGAAGAGAGGGAGGAGGATCCATTTTATAAGGGAGGAGAGGGGAACCTTTGGAATAACTAAAACTATTATTTTATTTTAAAGTCAAATTCGGTTTTTAATAGCTCCAAATTGATATATTTAGAAGCTAAGGTGGGGATGGGTCGAAAAAATATCTTCCAAAAAAATTTAGACAAGTTTATGTCATTATATTAACTTTATATTTTAGTTTTAACTCTTAGTTAATTAGATTGACATTTACCATGTCACTTTGTATTTTTATATTATATAGTTAATAAACTTACCATATACATCCAAGCGACTGCCAAGTGGTCTATTAATGATACACCTTTCATGATATAAGTATCTAGTCCAAACCTTAGATTTTTAGGAATAAAATAACAACCAATAATATAATATTTGTTTTAAAAACTATTTTATGTCAAATTTGACACTATTTAGTAATAGATTTTTGTGAAAATCATAACAGAATTATTAGTTCGAAAAAAGTTAATCAACTCAATACTAACATGTCATATTAACCTAGAAAATTATTTTAATTCATAAAAAGTCTCAAATTGCATTTATTTGGGTATTTATAACATCAATTATGTCAATATTTCATTAATAAGTTAATTGCAGCATCATCTTTGTGTCATAAATAAATTAAATTATTTAATGTCTAAAAATGAAAAATAAAATACCATTATGTATGAAATATTTTTATCTTTCTAATTAATATTTATAGTCGAATTTATCTTATGTATAACCCTATACTAAATATTATTTACTTATTAAACATTGATTTTAACTATTTTAACCCTTCTATAAATAAATTAATAATAAATGTCCTAATCTAATCCAAGTGGGCCTAAATGGTTATATTTTATTCCTAAGGTTTTTTTAGTCGAATTACACATATCCAATAGAATTAGGACATGAGTTAGGGTAATAATAATATCATTTTTACCCTTAATCACCCTATTTACTTTTAACCGTGGTAAAAAAAATAAAAAGTTACTATTCACCAATAATTATTTTCATCTCATTGAACCAAATTTTACTTACTAACATCAACTGTGTCTCTCGGATTTTTGAAATTCCATCCACATAAGCGGTAAAATTATGTTTTATGAAAAAATCAGTTTTTTTAACTACCACTTACTGGTTTCACTATTCATCAAAAATTGACGGTTTTCGGAAAAATACCAAAATTTCACCCTAGGCTAATTTCGATATTCCGAATCCAAAAATGAAGTCCATTTTGAAAAATAAAATGTACAAAATTTCAAAAAGTGGTTATTACTATTCATAACGGCTAGTTTTAATAATATTTTAATAGCATATCGTTGTTTAGTGAAACTCGATATTGCGTACGACGCAAGCTATCGAGGAAGGCCGTGTTTGACTGTAAAGCAAGCCAAGATAATGTTGTGTGTAGTGAAAGATTACTTTTATGATTTATAAAAACAAAATATTTCTCATAAAAGTCTCGGGTGTTACATTTCATATTTTCAAAATGATCACATGCTTTTACCATTTGAAAATCCATCACAGGATACATATCATTTCCAAAACCATTTTTCATTTTATATGAAAAACCCAGGACAAGAGATAACATAGTTTTGTTAAAATTAATTTGGTAAACACAGGAAGTAGAAAATATACTAGTACAATGAAAAATAAATGTGAAATGCAAATAATTAAGTAACCATGGGTGGTCCTAAACATCTCTTGAAGACCCTGGGATATACTCGATTTAGAACCACCTAAAGGCATATGGGGAAGCTTCTAAGTTTATAACCAACTAGCCACCCTCGTGGAAAAAGAATCTAGTGGAACTCGTTGTCCGGACTCTATAACAACCGGTGGGTACCAACCCATCTAATCATGCCTAAGAAGAATCAATCACTCTATCAAATAGAAGATTACTAGGAAACCATAGTAGTTATAACAATAAAACTGTGTAAGTTAGAGTCCCCTCACATGCGAGACTCACCTTACCATTATACCACCTTATTTTCATACCCCAATATCAGATTTGTCCTATCCATTCACTCGTAATGCGTTACTCTTGACAGGAGCACCCCAAATACATATTCAGTTATTTCACATTAAAAAATGTTCCAACCGGTCTATCTCTTCATGTTCATATCAAAAAAAATCCTAAAAACATTTAAAACTACGACCATGCACACACATTTTCGAGAAAAAATATATTCTATATGTTAACACAACATCACCCCTAAATTGGAAGATCCAAACATGTTTTTAACCCCAATGTCTCCAAAATAATTACCCCAACATCACATTTGAATTGAAAGTGCCAAATGGACCTTTGAGTTGACCTGTCTAGATACATTTACCCAAAACATCTTACCAATACCACTTTTAAATGTATAAATCTAAATGAGCCCTTAAGAAAACATTCACCAAAAACTACACCACGATGAAAACATGATTTTTTCACTCCAAACATAATCCAAAATAGTCTCAAAAAAGTACATTATAATAAACCAAAAAATTTATAAGAAATTATATAAATAGAATAAACAATTTATAAAAAATTTTATAAAAAAAATTTAAACGAACCAAACAATTTATTAATAATTTTATAAATGGAAAAAAAAATACTGGAAACACCCAATACCACATTGAACAAAAAACATTTAAAATAAAGATCTTAGGTATCTTATCTTTTTCAATTTACAAAATCACCTAGAAAAACATATTTTAAGTAAATTCTAGAAAAACAAGAACTCTAATCACACAAATCCATAAATATAATAGAGGTGCAATTAACCATTAAAAAGTAATTGAAAATATGAAAGAGATAATGAATCATTTCTAAAATGATAGATTGGAAACTCCTACCTCAAAGAGGAACTGGGTCATACCGAACACTTTGGCACATGAAGAAAAATATGGAGACCACTCGTAATTGGACCAAACTCACAAAATGATACCAATATATATAAACACATATCCATATTTTAATTCATGTATACCTTGTGCCATGAGGGAATATGTACATGGAGGAGAGATATATATTATATATATAGATACATTAATTAAATGCATGTGAACCTCTTTCATTGACCAAAAATTCACTATATCAATAAAAGGTACCCAAAATTAAGGCCACAAAGTCCTACACAGGACCAAAAAGTACCAAGGACTCTAATAAACCAAAAACCCTAAATTGGATGATATGAAATAAAATAGTGGGTACATTAACCTTTCCAGAAACATCAACAACATAGAGAAACATTTCCATCCGCCTCTCCCTTGGTGGAAGATGCTCTAATATTATCCAATATTTTCCAATACATGAATTTCATACCCTATAGAAGGAATAAAACTGAAAAAGGATATTAGGAAAACCATAGGGTTTTGGCTATATCCAAACCGGGTACCGAAAGAGAAAAAAGTCACCAAATCGACGAAGGAGAAGGGGTATAAGGACCATACCTAAATGAATTGTTGGAGAAACACGAAGAAATAAAATGAAAGCTTGAAAAACGAGGGAGATCTATGGATAGAGAGTCGCGTACCACTGAGATTCAGTTGAGGGATCATACATGCTTGTTGTGGGTCACGATAAATAAGAGGTTGCAGCCTTGATAAGCTCTAACCAAAGACCGTGATGTAGGGGAGGCCTAGCTATGGAGACCCATCATGCCAAAGGGGGGTATCAAGGGGGTGGGGGGGGTGTGCGATGCTGAAAAAGAGGGAGAAATGAGGAGAGATGTGCATGATTGGAATTAAGGGGAGGGGAGGTGTGTGATAGAATTTGGGGGAGATGGGAGGTGCATGAGGAAATTTGGGGGAGAGGGGAGGTTCCTGAGGGAATTTGTGGGAGAGGGGAGGTGTGTGAGGGAAAAAGGGGGGTGATGGGTAAATATCAAAAATAAAAATAAAAAAAGGTTAAAACCCTCTAAAAAATAGTAACTATAACAAATTAAATAAATTAAATAATAATAATATTATTATTATTATAAATAATAATATTCATCATCATCATAATCATAATCCTAATTCTATTAATTTTTTTAAAAATAATATCAACTAGATAATAATTATATTTATAACAATTTCAATGATAGTAATATTATTAACATATTTTTAATAATAAAAATAATATTTTATCTACAAAATAATATTATTATTATTATGATTTAAACCATTATCTTATTTTATTTACATCAAAAATTATTTATTTTAAATTTTAGATAGCTGGACAGGAACTTGGACAGACCGCATGGCTACTGTCGACTGTTTGGTGACCTTGATCCGGTCCAAAACCCACCAAAAAAATTAAATGTCAAATATTTCAGACCAACGCTCGACCCACACCTTGGTGAGGCAAACCAAAGCCATGAAATAATTTAATGTAAGATTATTTAAAGGTTTCATGTGATTTAATGTAATTTCACCATCCAGTTGATATTGAGGATTACATGAAAGGGTCCTATTTCTTAAAGAAGAAAATTCCATTCAAGATCAAATCGTTACACGATGAGTGCACAAGATGAACTCCTAAAACCCTAATCTCAATTATTACCAAGTAGAATGACCAACTCCATTCCATATGGCATAATCTTGGTTTTTTAGTTTCAACACATCATCCATGAAGAAAGAAATAATGGATACCAAATAACGATTATCAAAGAGAGAAACAACTGAGGATGTTGTAATAAGCATGGAACCTTAAACTGTTTCAGTCCATGTATTAGATCCTACGTATGCCTATTCCACATCATAAAGATGCTACAACTTATCCTGATAAAAATAAAGAACACTAGCCTATGGCTCTACCATAAACTAAATCTGCCCATAAGTTGATCCATCCATATCCCTGTGACTACCAAACTGAGAACCCACTGACTTGGATGGATCTGATTGGGAAACCGTCCCCTATAATCCATCGATAATGCACCACTCTGATATGGTCATGTCACTATTAAAAAATTATATAGGTGTCCCATAGATCCACATTGATGATATGTTTTAGGGAGAGATGTGAATGTAGGTTGTATTGGTCATACATTTAAACACTAATGGAACACAACTGACCCATCATTTGAATCCCCGAATAAAGGCCATTAGAAATTATGCCATGAACTACAATCTTTCTTATTCCTCTACTTATCCCACTAATTATTCTTCTCTAATTAGCTACCACTACAGAAAAATAACACTAATTTAGGGAATCCATACATTCCCGTTTGATCAATCTCAACTATATAAGCATGATCAACCACCTCATTGTAGGTATTAATCTGAAATCGAAAGATCGGAGAATTAATCTCTGTCACCATCTCCATCTCGAACCTTTGTGCATTAACATGCTCATTTGACACGATCTCAGGTGCATAACATAGTAGCTCATTAAAGGAATTGTCATACCCCATCACAATCTCATCTCCCTAGGTGATACCCATGGACTACTAGGATCTGGGGTATCCCAGGACCACCATAGAATACTACTTGTTCAAAACGAACATGATTTCTTTCCAACCCATTTGCTCTTCCTTCCCAACCTAACCCACTATGTCCCACCAACTCCAACTGGGAACCTCTAGGAAGAATGAATCCCACATTACTCTTAAATCCCCCATAGTATCAAGGATCTCGAACATTCAGTCTATCTTCTCAACAAGCTACTATGCTTCTTAATGATCAACATTCCCCCAAAAAGAAGGAGTTTGGTTCTTGAGAAACTCTTGAGCTTTTATCATTACAGGACCCATTTTAGATTCTCTAACTGGGGCATGAAAAGAACCTTTCCCCCTCCCTAAAGAGTGGATAGCCCTAACCACTGCTTCCACTTATCTTTGATTAATTGATGAGGGAGAAATCTCTCCATCCTATTCCCATGGTTTTATAATAATTTTCTAGGGAAGCATTTTTCTAGTAGAATGAATAACCAGAAGAAAAATTATATGAATAATAATTCTAAATTTTTTAGAAATAACTGAAAATATTAACATTCTATAATCAAACAGAACCAAATCCATCATAATAAGAATCCCAAAAAAGAAAACCACCCTTCAACCACCCAGTGTCCACATAAAGTCTGCATCCAATATGTCTCTCATGGTGGAGAAGACAATGAAAGTCCCAAAAATCCATGGCAACTTATGATCTATAATTAGGTTTGTTGGCTAGGAATGATACTTGAAACTAGAACCTCAAGCCTTGATAACTCTAGCTCCAGTACATCTAGACTCATCCCAGATAACATGACCAATAAAGAGTGTAACCTCCCCTTATAGCATTTTTTCATGAACGGAGATGGATTTCCATCAAACCTGACACCCAAACCAGTATGTGGCATGGATCTAAGTGAATTATAAATCCCCACAGGATAGAAACAAGATGTTAGGTATCAACTATGTAAATTGGTAATTATTTCAACTGTGTATATAATAATAACTATCCACCAAAATAAACAAACCAATTATTAACAATCATAACCAAACAAGGCATTACAATTTTGAAATTCAATTTCACAACATTTAAACAAAACACAAAGAGGATATAATAGAAATGGAATAGAACACTATTCAAAAAACCACCATGAAACAAGAGGTTTGTCATCCTCAAGCCACCACACAAAAATATGAGCATCTTCCCCAAGCTACCACCACAAAAACTACATAGGAAAACCACTATCATTCCGAACCACCATCTCCAAACATCTTTCCTTTACATTTTTCAACCCTAACCATGTCTACTTAAACCTAAATGTATAAGTAGGGTGTTATCCAAAGCCCAGTAGGATTCCACCCAACAAAAGAGATTACATTCTATAATAATTAAAAGGCAATTCACATGAATGTTTTATAAAACCAAAACTGGAAACAATTATATAGAAATCATTTTAATGGAAAAAATATTCATTTTTAATATAAACAACCATGTGCATCGTATGCTGAGGGTAAGTACAAGATCACAAAATGTGCACCTCATCATAGAAAAACCCTATAAGAACTAGCTCAATGGCACACTAGGTGCATCATATCTCAGTGAATTGTGGTATAGAAACCACGACCCACAGTTTTCTCATGCACAAGCCTCTATGAGGGGAAACCTCATGGTATTAGTGAGATCCAATAATCATTATCTGTTAGTTAGTGATGTATCATCAATCCTGCTAGATGAATCCATGATGAGCCACTTTTGAGTCAATTAGCGTACTAGTCCTAGTCTTCAAACCCTAATACCTAGGTTTCACTTTGTTCTCAATTTAAATTTCACATTCCATGTGAAACATCACTTTCACATAAACATAATACAAGAAATGTAAAGATTCTTGATAAATAACTACCATCACAACCAAAACCACTTTTAAATCTAAACACACACCAAAACCTTTCAAAAATATGTCCATCCCCACTTACTCAATTTATTAAACATGTTTCGTAATTTATAAAGCATATTAAAAATTCACAATAAGGGTTGACATTGGAAAGGTACCAAATTTCCTTTATTAAAAAAACATTAATTCCATAGGGATATCAAATCCTTTCAAAAACCACTTTCTCTCCACACACTCATAAATAATATAACACATTTAAACACTAATGGAACCACCTATATCCAATGAAAAAACATCTAGAATATAGTTGAAAAAACTACACACCAAGAGAACCCTATAATGAAATTATTTAACCTTAAACATCAATATTAAACACTAAATGACATGATCTCATCCTACATCTAACACCCAACCAACTGGAGAACAACACCCCCAAATATGAAAGAAGGACACCATTGAAAAGGGGATAAAATAAAGAGAAGAGTGGATTACATGGATAACTGAGGAGAAACAACAAAAAAATAACATCAACAATGGATTTATATGGGTGACAAGGGATGAGAGAGAGGTGAATATAGAGGAGAAACCCATGTAGGGGAAGAAATGGGGTTTTAGAGTTAAAAATCCGGGAGAGTGAAATCTTAAGATCAAAATTTTAATTAACTGGATGGATCACAATATTTAACCACACGGGTTGTGAAATCATGTGGAAACTTTGGGCCACTTACATTCCAATAAGGATTTGTCATACGTTAAGCATTCACGATTTACAAATAGTGTGTTAACCATTAGATAAGACATTGTCCTAAAAAATGGAGGCATAGTTTCATAATCACTGAACATGATTTTGAAAACCATGAACCAAATGTGTGCACCGTGATGTAAGCCCCAAAACACTCAGTTTCACCAAAATACCCAATGAAAATCGTGGTTCAATGCATCATCGAATATATCCTTAATAAATTCCTAAAAAAATAATGGATGTGACATCAATAAAATTATTAAAAACACCTCATTTAATATCAAATAATTATTCTAAATACCCCCACATCATCATTTAACATATAAAGAGTGTGGGAAAAGAAAAATACCAACAATTCTTAAATTTAATGGTAAAGTGAAAATGGAAATCTACCTCAAATCACATGCACTTCATCAATACCAACCTAAAACAACGCCATCAAGGTGCCTAGATCATTTAATAACCAAGTAAAAACCCTCATAAGACAAAATGACCAACATAAACCAAGGAAAACATGAACCTTATATCCAAAAGACCATGGAAGAAGAAGAACATAAGAGAAAATAAAGGAAGACGGAAGAGGAGAGGAGAATATTACCATGGGAGGTCACTCTAAAACAATGAATAAACCCCATATCTACACCTTGGGAGAAGAGTAGAGTCATAGAGAAAGATGGAAGAGCTCCCTTAGGGCTGTACTAAGCTGGAGAATAAGTGGAGAGGCATTTTGGGGTCAAATTCCGGAGAGGGTTGAAGAGTAATTTCAAATTTTAAATGACCTAGAAAATGTGAATGGTTACACTGCACGGTTTCCCAAACCATGTACCAACCGTGCAACCCTTACTCGACTACCTGAAAAATCCCATGGTTTGGCCAAACATTTTAGTAAACCGTGTACCAAATGTGAGATATGGTATTTTAAAAAATGGAAGAACAATGTGTGTGCCTTTCTCATGGTATTCCAAACTGTAAATAGGTCATTAAACCCTAACCAGAGAAAACCAAGGACCCACATAATTTCCAAGATAATGGAGCATGATTTCCACAAAATGTTCATCAACTATGTGCCACCTTCTGACCTGACCAAAATCATCAATTTTCAATGAAAAAACACTTGAGGAAGCGAAGGAATAACTGCATGAAAAAAATAAAAAAAGTAAAAACAAAAATCATCATTGTGATTATTCTCCCCACCATAAAACAATTTCATCCGCAAAAGTGAAAACATCTCAGTTGATCAATCAAAGATAATGGATTCCTACAAATACATGATCTAACCTCTTAATCTAAGAACACATCAACCACTGCCAAACATAACATTTTCTCTAACCTAAAACGAAATAATGAACCCAAACCACTTCTCAAGAAACCTCATAAAACTCAAATAACAACATGCACAACACAGCGACAGTAAAAAAATTTGGGTGTGATTGGAATGATTGTTCACAAAAATAGCGAGGAACTCGAAATTTGATATCTTCAATGAAACCAACCATTTTCAATCCAACATCCGATACTGAACCAGATAACCAACATGAGAGGACAGAATTGACTCCCTACCATTAGAAACCAACTGATACTGACCAACCCCATAAGAAAACACAAAAGGATCCCTATTGGTCTCCCCACAATTATGGACTATTAATCATAAATCAACTAGGACAGGTTGACATAGGAAACCAATCATAATCTAACCCACGAACTCCCATACAGAACAAAACATTCCAAAAAAAAGGTCACAATAATAGAGTCCCCTATCCCAAACGGACATCAAATCCCCCATTTGTTGTCTCCATACGTTTCAACCCTCTCCAAATGAGAAAAAACAAAAACAAAACATCACTCACAAGGGATAAAAAAACAAGGACAACCAAACATAGATGTGCATCTAAAAAACCACAACCCAAAAAAATGATTGAGTGTATGACCACCAAGATTTTTTCAACAAGGAGGGTCTTACATTGAAAATAAAAACTATCACATGAATAATAAACACTTACCACACCCAAATGGTAGAGGAAAGAGCCACAATAAGGTTCCTTAAACCACCGGTGATTTCCTAACTATGTGAATAGCTTCACACCCATACCAATGACTCGAGCCTTGATTTCATGAAGAATCTACTACCCCGCTGTTTGAAATTGATAATCCATAGTTGAAAATATTTTATATGGTGTTATGAGAACCTACACAACACCTTTGTCAAAACAAAAATAACATGACATACTATGAGATTGAATTATCTCCAATAAGGAACATTCACCAAGATAGGGGTTTAGAAGATTTAAACACATCGTCAACATTCACCTGAAACCAGAAGATGTAAAAACTAATCACCCAACAGAACACACCTCCCCTCGAGATGGAAAATTCAAAAAATTTATCAACATGATGAATTCATTAAAATAGGGTTGCTATAGAGGTCTACAATAAACAATTTTATATTTTAAATAAAATTAAACCCTATAAGACACCATCAGACACAACCATTATAACAAAATGATAATTACACAGAAATTGGCCATAAACTAGTCCCAAAACAACATCGTACAGCTATAAATGTGTGGGGATATTTTTTTGAATGTGTAGATCTAGATCTACCTCGTTACATTGAAACACCCTACCGGAATCATTGTAGGTTACCGAAGAGTTCATTGGCATGGAATGTCATCAGATAATTCAGTCATGTTGACTTATTATGATATGTCTTTATGCACTGATGACACAAAATGATCCTACACTAATATGCAGATGAAAAAAGTTATATGAGAAATTTAATTCCACAACCTGCACCAACAGCTTCAGGATGACTACAAATCTTGTTATTCAGATTCCCTTTAATTCTCCCTGAGATTGGAAGAAGGTTTTTTGCCTCATTCACTCATTCTATGACAGCTTCAACATAGGTAGCTTTCATCACCACATCAATAAATGAGGATAAACAGAACTCTAACACCTTCAAATGAAGATCTAGATTTAGCCTACTGTGAAAACATCAAAACATCAAGTAATTTTCCATATATAATATGGTAATATAAGTAACTGGATCCAAAAAATTACGAAAGAAATCCAACATTCAACCCATCATATTGTTTTAGACAAAATGTATCCATAATCTTCCTCACCTTTGTTGAATTAGAGAAATACCAATGGATAAATAATGACTTGATGAACTCCTAAGTGAGAACCTCTTGAGTAATAGTTTGAGGGATTGGATTCCACCATATCTATGCTAGACCTTCAAGTGAAAATGATGAAAACATTTTTTTTAATGAGTCATAAAACTCAAGGAAATTGATGTTTCTCTCAATTTTATGTATCCATTCTTCCAATTTGAGATAATCCTTTTGATGATAATAGAGAAGAAGATTAAAATTAAATAATAAAATTATAAATTCTTTAGGATAGTCAACTGGATGATTTTCTAATGGAGAACCACCACCATATTCACATCAAACATCTATCAAAACATTGGTGGGTTGTACCACAATAAAATGGAGATCCAAGAACTTAATGAAAATAATCTCATCATTATGAACTAACATTAAAATAAAAACTCAAATAATTCATAAAAATCCCAAATAAATACACCAAAATCCCCTATTTTTTCAAAATATCACAATTTTTCTCTTGAAAATACATTTCAATGAAATCAACTTTATTGGTTGCACATTCACCAATGGTATTCTATAGATACTGACACATGCACATTCACTTGTCACCTAAGGAACCCATCAACTCATGCTAATACAATAACTCATCCACCCACGATATCATCCATCCATATTTCTACACATATCCATGAATGTTATCACTCATGGTAATACCATATTTTAAAATAGAAAATTCCAGTTTTTTGAAGATACATTAAACCAAATTTGTATATCATCAATAATGTTCCCATTTCAAAATTAAGAGAACATTTCAAAATTTCACTAAAAACCAAGTGAAAACTATTTTAAAACTCTACAAACCAATTCATTTTATCCTTGAAAAAACAAAATCCCATGAATTCCATCCAAAAATCCAATTCATCACATAAATAATATTTTCAGTCACTCAAAAAATAAAATTCCATCAAAAAAATTTATTAACAACTCATTTCTTATTATTTAAATAATATTTCAAAAACTCCCTCTAAAATAAACATCCACTAAAAATGATTTATATCTACATTAGGTTTTTATTAAATAAATTCATACTTGGTAAAAAATCCTCATTTTACCCAAAACAAATCTTATAAAAAATCCATTTTCAAAGGATTTCTTAAAAATAAATCTGAAAAATCATTTTTCATCCACTAAAAACAAAACCATTGTATATTTAAATGAGTTTTTACAATTCCAAATAATTTCTTTTAGAACAACATTCGTAATCTATTAAGATTCAAAACAACTATCAAGGGAAACTATTCTTGATGGCTAACTTAGCCATATCGTTGTCTATTATATTCTAATCATGAAAAAAATACAATGATTCTTCTAAGAACGTATCCCCAGCTCTACATGGAATTATATGCTATATGAGGTCATTGTGACCACTAGGATAACTCTATTTTCTAATCCCAAACACCAAAAAAAACAAACAAGAACTAAATAAAAAAATAAGCCCTTTTTTCAAATAGAATGTGAATGTTTTTTCTATAATTTGTTTTCTAGAAACTCCACCTGAAACACACCCCTAGTTCCGAAAGTCTTACTCTACCTACCACGACATCAAAAATAACAAAAGGTTGTTCCAATATAAAATTCATCTATACAGCCTCATCTCATACCATTTACTCATGATCCATCTGAGGGTAACCCCAAACTAGTCACTCCAGTCGGCCTACCACTTGGGCCGAGAGGCATCTTTAATCATCTTGGGATGGAAACTAGTGAGAGGGAGTCAAAAGAGTAACCAAGGGAATTATTTTTCCAAATATAAATTAATGAATCAATGAAAATAAATAGGTCATCCTAATTATATTGAAAAAAAATTCCAACCTGAATGTCATTTTTATAAAAATGAAAATACAATAGAATGATTCCACAAATCCCAAACTAAACATTAGGACCCCATTGTCTTTATATGACCCCGAGGTCCATTCTTTGAAATGAAAACTATCCATCACCCATGACTATAGAAACCAAAAAGTATTCTGCAGTAAAAGCTATAAACAAAAAAGAACTATATCCATGTGTATTAAAACTCACTAGGTGTTCCCAAAAATATATTTACAATTAAAATACATTAAATAAAAGAAACATTAATTTCCGGTGTGAAATTTAATATAAAAAACATGTTTTTTGACACATTTCCACTTTAACAAAATATGATCCATTTACCTTTTTTCATTGAAATCCATAGACTAGTCCAACATACAGACATTATCATTTTTTAGGAGAAATATGATGTTTTAATTTAATAAAAAGGGTAGAGGGACAGTAAAACATTTACTAAACAATTTCTTCTAACCTTTGAAAATATACATAAATAATTTTTCCAAAAGCTAAACTATACATGGATGGAACAACAATGACCACATAACAAGGGAAATAGAAATATAACATGCCCAACTAACCTACCGATGAAAAATCGCAATCATCCATCATAGATGAATAGGTTCCAAAAAAATTGGAGAACCTAGGAGATCAGTGGTATAATCTAGAAAATACTATACATCTTGAATCGTTCCAAAGGCATGCCTCACCTGATGAGATTAATTATCACCCACATGCTCGATCTCATCCAACATGGTTTAATCGAGGGGAACTATTCCGTTAAAAAAACAAAAAAATCCCTTGTTATGGGGCCCTATCCATAGTGAATCCTAAGATATTGTATCATACATTCCCTAAAAATCCACTAGGTATTCTAAGTTCCCATGTCAATTATAGAGTTGGGGTGATCCAACAATTCGAACAAAGTATCCAATCAAATGAATATACATCACACACATAAAATTCACTTAATAAGTAATCCATGATGCACCCCAATGAACAATAACATTATTTTTAACCAATTGATAAAAGGGATTCTCTTTGCGTAGGACTCCCACATCAATAAACATATCCATGTAAAAGGAAATATCGATGTATTTTCATGATTACCAAACATCACAAAAATTTCAAATGAGCCTCAAACCCCCTACTAGAAATCACTAATTTCAAAAGGACCAAATCCAAACAATCTAATTAGGTTAAAACACACAATTCTACATTTCAAAACCATTTAAAAAATAAAATTTGTAAACTCACACCACATTTACAAACCAAAACCTCTTCCATCATGATTGAAAACATGCTACACACCATTTGCATAGGCTAATACATTTTCCAAACCATAAACTATACACTACCTTAAAACAAAAATCCATTTAGCCAAGCCCATTTAATAAACCGAAAACATTATTTTAGAATACAAGTACCTTTTATGAGACAAAACTAGGCTTCAAAGATCACAAATAACATACAAAAGCCAACAGGGAATTTTATGAAACCCTTGGTGTGGAACACTATACCCAAAATGGAATATATTTTCTTTTTTTCAAAAAAACACAACATTTCCTGGAAGACAATTATCTTGAAGATAAAAAATCAATAATTAATATATAAGGGAGGTACGAAATTAAATATACCAGTGATTTTAAAGTCTAAATGGAATGATAAAAGGGAAAACTACCTCAAATAACATGCGCTTCAACAACACCAACCTGAGACTGCTCCATAAAGGTTCTAAGAAACAATAGTAACCAATTGAAACCCTGAAAAGAAAAAACCATCAACATTAACCAAGGGAAACAAGATCCACATATGAAAAAGAAAAATTATGAAAAATAACTCAATCGAAAATTGATGAAAAAGGAAGAAGAATAATAGAAGATAATATTACCTTAAGTGGGCACCCCAAAACCTTTAACAAAACCTTGATCCATACCACGGGAGAGGAGGAGAATCTAGGAGATGGAGGGAGGCGATCCCCAAGGTCTATATAAACCAAGAGAAGAAGAGGAGAGGCATTTTGTGGTTAAAATATAGAAAGGGTAATAGAGTATTTTGACATTTTAAATGACATGGGAACTATGCATTGTTAGGGTGCATGGTTTCAAAAAGTATTATCTATCCAAGTGCCCCTAACTAGGAAACATAGTCACTCACACATTTTGGACACATGGTTTGGTATAAAGTCAGCCAACCGCATGATGTGGTTCAGTTCAAAATGGTTGAACCATGGGCACAACGTCTGAATGGTTTTCTTAACCATGTGTGAGTCATGCACTAGTGACATGAGACAATAAAGGACCCTTATAGTTTCATGAAGAATGGAGTACATTTTCCCCTAACTGTTCCCCAACCACGTACCACTTAAAAATAAGCCCAAAATCATCAATTATCACAAAAAATCCCAAGGAACAATGGAATAACAATGAGACCATAAATAAATAAAGGAAAAACTTAAAAAAAATCATGGGTGTGACATAGAAACAAGAACATTGGGAAACCTAAAAAAATAAACAAACACCTACCCTTGATATATAGACGATATAATCTCATTAGAAGGAATAGGACATATTCTCCATCGTGAGTAGTTGATACTCAATCATTTCGATACCTGATCGAACCCCCATCAACATTCAAAACCCATTTGTTTCAATCAATCCAAGCCGGAATCTCTTATTTGGCACTTGATCCATCATCAATCTCATTTTGTAGTGCTTGGTTCTTCCTGAGGAAGACACTCTCTTGGCTCAATAATCCTAAAAACAAAACTCCAAATTCACTTCCTCTCATTTACATTTGTCGATCCCTCTATCAACATTTCATTTTTTTTATTTTAAAAAAAATTATATTTTAACATATTCATATAATATAAAATTATTCTAATAACACCCATATTTTAATAATTTATTATTTTCATTATTATCATAGTTTTTATTATTTAATAAAAACAATTTAATTTCTATTTTAAAAAATTATAATTGACATAAATTAAAATAATTAATAAAAAATATAAATTCTGTAAATTTTTTCAAATTATATTACTATTAATCTTAAATCATGTAGGCATATATATTTATCATTAAAATGGTATTTGTAAAATATCCATAATTTTAAAAATTTATTTTCAAATTAATTTATATTTTGAATAAAATTATTTTTTGAATATAGTAGTTTAAATTAATTTTTATGAATTTAAGTATTTATAATTATGAATAATTAATTTTTATGTGTAGAATTATACTTATTTTATTTTATTTGTTTACAATAAATGAAAATAGTATTGGGCGAAAAATATTTTTTTTACAAATTTTCATGTTAACTTATTATCCTGAAATAATCAATTAAAAATATTTTTTATAAATAATAATAACTTATTTGCAAAATAAAATAGTATTTTAATATTTTAGAATATTAATTTAAAATAAAATATTATTTCATGAAAATAACAACATATTTTTAATATAAGATTTCAAAACTAAATTTTTTTCATATTAATATAAAAGCATAAATGATGAAATAAGTCCACATATATGTATATTTATATATTAACTATTTATTATACCATTATTTATAAAATTATATTATTCATTAAATAAGACAAAGTAATATTATTTCAAATATTTAACTAAACATATAGTCTAATTTTGAATAGTTATTAAAATTATATAATAAATTATAGATTAATATTATAAAATTTATAAGATGTTACATTCTCTATAACCCCCCTAATAGAATTGCATCATCCCGATTCGTTCATCATGGTTTAGAGAACTATAAATTTTTATATTCTGAAACCTATAACTTCTAAGTGCACAAAATTACCTTGAATTTCCAAAGACAATTCTATGACCTATATTTTTTTAAAATGAAAACAGCTAATATAAAATGTTTTTTAGGCATTTCGTATGATATAAAATGTAAAGACTTGAAGTCTCACATCTAGAATCATTATTAAAAACATGTTATGTAGTTTTTTTAAAAAAAATAATACTGAACAATACACAATATATTATACAACTCATGAACTTTTTATAGTCTAGGTTCATGAAAAAGATGAATATCCATACAATTTCTCATAGTTCTAAAAATGAAAAATAATTTTCTTCGTGTGATCTTCAACTTTGTAAGAATAATCTCCTTTATAATTTCTAATTGACCTATGAAAAGTATTTTCTATCATGGAATGAGCCCGAAAATCTCCTGGAAAGGGATTTTAAAATGAGTGAAAAATAATTTTATAGAAAAATATTTCAAAATTATTTAAAACATTTTATACCAAATATATATGTATACGATACATAAAATAATTTTATCATTTTTCAAATAATTACCATTTTGAAAACCATTCAAATAATACTCTTTGAAAACATCTTTAATGTATCCTTAAAAATCATTTGAAAAAAAAATTCATATTTTATGGACAAAAATGATACATAGAAGAATTCATGAAACTGATGTGGCCACATAGCAATATCTCTTATAGAAAAATGTGTCAGTGGAGGTCATGAGTTCACATCCCATTTCCCATCATCTAATCGAGTATGCAAATGCCAAATTTTTAGAAAACATTGTTAGAAGAAGATTAACTTCTCTCATTTACAATCCATTATAAACCTTTTGAAAATATTACATATATTATTTTCAGAAGAGATTGTTATTTAATAACTTCTCATATTGAAAAAATATCAATTTTCATAAAACCCGATATAAATAAGATAAATCAACATTTCCTTAAGAAAAAATTCATTTAAAATACATAAACATGAATACTTCAAAAATTAAATCATTTTCTTATATAATAGTGAATTAATGGTTAAGAATATTGCTTGAATATAGAAATATTTACTTGATAGACATTTACTGATAAATAAATATAATTCGTTACATAAAATATCTTCCATTGATTTCAAGGTAATTCTTCATTTAAATTAACAACATTTATCTATAAAAAATTAACAACGACTATTTATTATGATCTTATACAATTTAAAATTAAATATAAACTATAAAAAAATAATTTTTTTGTTATTTTTTTACATCATATATCAAAATAGATTTTTTCAATATAAAATATGAAAAATATAATCATTTATTATTTTACTATCAAATTAATTCCATTCTACATGTTTTATAAAATAAGAATATTAAAATATATATATATCACACCTTTACACAATTATAATTCCAATGAAATAAAATTAAAAAATTTTAAAAATAAAACACATTTATAATTAACAATTTTGGATATACTTACCTTACCATGATTGTATAAAATATCCTCCAAAAAGGTTTGGAATCACTTATTGTCTAGCATTTTCTTAGTGGACGCTTTCAACAATTCTACCTCCCCCACAATATCCTTCTATCTTCTTATATAGGGTGAATGACTTATAATCAACTATTATTAAAGGTTAGTCTTACTTATATTTCCATTTCATGAATATTTTATATTCATAAATATATATTTATTTTTATACTTATCCTTATAATTTATTACAATGTAATATAAATTGGAAAACAATAGAAAAACATATTGATAATTAATTATATTTAATGATTCAAAAGAAACTTGATAGAGCTAATGAACTAGAACATTATTAAAATAAAAATTATGTTATATTATTTTTTTTCATTGTTTAATTAATTTTATTTAATGATTCTTCATGAACCATCATTGTTTTGAGACATATCCCACAAATATTTAAAAAAAAACATTTTCTACCAAATATAATGAACCAACCACATGTTTTATTTAGTAACTGACTTTGATTATAATATACTCCATGAAAGAAAAATCATATCAATAAAAGGGGATTCTAAGATTTTTTTTAATAATTTTTTTATTTCATTTAAAAATCCTTATCATGTCAAACAAGATGATTAAAATACATATTGACACCAAACATACTATTTCTATAATGATTGTAGAAGAATAATGAAAAAGATGATGAATGTTTCACTTCCACAATAAATGAACCTCACAAAAAGAGTATTAAAAACCAAAAATTAATTAATAAAACATATACCAAAGATTTACAAAATTTAAAATCTTAGGATAAAGAAGGGGATATGATCTCTATCATGAGAATTTTGTGCTTGATCTTCCCCATCCATGATCGAACTAACATCGGCATTTGAAACCCCACTACTTCACTCAATCAGAGATCAAATATCCCCTCTTGTAGTTAATCCATCTTCAATCCCCTTTCCACGTGAATGGTTCATCGCAAGGAAGACCCCTTTTTAGCTTGAATCTTCAGAAAACATAAGCTCTAATTCCCTTTCATTTTCATTTTTTGATCCCTCTATCATCATTTCATTTTTTATAATTTTAAATAATATTCATATGAAAATGTATTCACATTTTATAAAAAAAATTTAATAATACCCATATTTTAATAATTTTATATTATTATTACTTATTAATATATTTAATAAAATTTATTTCATGTTCAAAGAATATAATTTTCTAAATTTTATAATATTATAAAAACATATGTTGTCATCTATGTTTCTTAAATTATATTACTATTAATTACAAATTTGGTTCACATATATCATTATCATTTAAATTTTATATGTAAAATAATCATAATTATAAAAAATTTAGTTATAAATTAATTTATAATTTTGTAAAAAATTATTTTCTAAAATTTATGGTTAAAAATAATTTATAATATTTTTTTTTTGAAATTATTAATCATTTTTATTTGAAAAATAGTAAATCCTTCAGTTGATTTATTTACATTAGAAATATATTTTTTTATAGTTAATAATCAAATAAAAATATTTTTAAAAATATAAATGTTAACTTATAACCCGAAAATAATTATTTTAAAATTTTCCTTTAATCAAAATAATACCATATTAATAAAAATAAATATTTTCTTATAATATACAATATTAATTTTAAATAAATTCATATTTCCTCCAAATAATATCTTCTTTATCAAGAAAAATTTCAAAACTATAATATTTTCACCTTAGCATAAAATCATAAATGGTGAAATACGTTTATATATATATATAATAACCATTTGACATATAGTCATTTATAAAAAGATATTTTTCATTAAATAACACTATGTAATATTTTTTAGAATATATAACTAAACTTATAATGAAAATTATTTTTTATTATTTTAAATAATAAAACACATATCTTATTAATATTATAAAATTTTTGGGGTGTTATATACCTTCTTACCTCCCAACCCATTGTAAAATTATAACGACTCTTGAGTATATGGTGGTCTGCTACCTTACGAAACTACGTTATGTGTTTTCATTTGTATTTTACTTTGATGGTGATAAGGGTATATTAAATGAATATATATCATATTTTTACCATAATTATACTTTATGAATTATTATATCATATATACGTTCTTACTTTCCATATTTTGGGGATCTGAAAACATCATTTGATTGTATCGTGGACTGTAGCCTAATGAAGAAAAGTGATTGTTTTTTCACTAAATCATGGAATGGAATGTATTTAGGGTAAATTTAAGGAATTAATGTGAAATATATTACCTATAGGCGATTCTATAAGGTAATATATAATTCCCCATTCTTTCATTTCATCCATATAGAAAATGGAAACAATGTTTATGCATACAAATAGTGTACCATCTCCATGTATGGTGTATTTCATTTTCTATCATTAAATTTTATGGATTAATATAAATATAATTCTTAATATATATATGTTATTTATATATTACTTAAAATTATTGAGATTATGAAACCATGATCACTGTAATGGAAAATAAATGAAAAAATAAAACATACATTAAAAACAATTTAGTTATTTCCTGAAACATTTTTTTAAAATTGAATTGTAAGTAAAAGTGTAAAAATGGTCTTAAAATAAATATATATTATATAATATATAAAATTATTCTTCTATAATATTTTTATTATAAAATTAAATTTATGATATAGTATGTTTTAACATGTAAGGGATAATTCATGAATTAATGTAATGAATTGTTTTCTAAATTTTCCTTCTTTTAGAGATGAATTATGATATGAACATATATTATTTCATGAGGTGTACATATATCCACATTGACATGTAATATAATTAAATTAATAAATCTCATTATAGTTTATGTTTCATTAAATCATTTTTCTTAATGTGCCTTACGAATCAATGTTTCTGAAGTGGTAAGCATTTTATGGTACAATCTCAACGATTATCAGGATTTTTTTATGTTTATACTTCATATAATGAAATTATAAGAAATATATATAAAAAAAAGATAGTATGTTTCATATATTAACATTATTAAATGAGATTACATATTTTACATTCATTTTACTCTCTTTATATACACAAGATTCAAAAATATTTGTTTTAAGGAAAAACCAAATTTATTTATTTCCATGGTCGAAATCCATTTTCCTTAGATAACCATCTTTTTTAATTTCTTTTACACATTAATTTTAATGTTCCAATATGATCATTTAAATATGATTTTACCATGTTTTTTATTTTTATGAAACTTCTTAAAAAGAGTCGTCATTTAATTTTAAAAAACAATTTCCCTTTGGATTTTACAAAAAATGTTAATGGAATTTTCTTAACATCAATGTAATTAATAGAATTATCCACCATAATTTCCATAATATTAATTGAATATTCATTTATATTTTTACAATATTATATTCAATGAAAATTATTGTAAAATTATTTTAATATTATTTGATGAATTTATAAATTTAAAACGTTAATTTTCAAATATATTGTATAATATGCAACAAATGTTTTAAAAGAACATTACAACATACATAATTATTTTTCAGTGTTATTCTTAAATAAATTTATTTTGAAAATTTTATATGTATTTATAATTGTTTTTAATAGTGGAAATGAAATTTTACTCATTAAATTATCTTATTTATCTTTAGAATAATTATCCATCGAAGATGAAATCCTTTGATGTTAATTAATATTTACAAAGGATATGATCCAATAATATAATATTTAATCTTTATATAGATTATATATGTTTATATTTAAAATATTTCTATGAAACCTGTTTCTTTTCTATGGGATATTATATAAATAAATTATTTATGAATCTCATTTTTTCATGGGTTCTAATGTGATGAATTTTTTATGAAGCCCATTAATTTTCATGAATTTTTATATGATGAAGGTTTTATGATATTTTGATATATGTATTTTTCATTTTAAATATGTGATGGGTGGTACCTGTATCTTGCTCCAATGAATTCGGTAAGTATATATATCTCATGAGATAAACATGATTTGAATGGGGGAGTGAACCCAGTTTTAGTAAGTGAATCTTTTCTATATGATAGTTTTTGGAGTATATCATAAATACATTGATGGTTTGAGGTGTGCACCAATTATTCTATGATAGTTTTTGAAATGGGCCTTGAGGTTCAAAAGAAAATAATATTATATGTTCATTTTTATGTCAAAACTCTCTTTGTGATGCTAATGATATGCTCTCATGGATAATGTTCTTTAATTTTATTAGGATTTACATCTTATGAACTACTAATCTATGTTATATGACTCATGATTTTGATATTTGATATGAATGGTATGGTTTTTATATGTTATTATCAGGTTCTCATAACCTTGTTCTCATGTTATATTTATATATTTTCCTTTTTACCCTTACTGATATTATTTTATCAGCCATCTATTTTTCCACATGATATAATAACTGCTATTACATGTAATATGTCTAATAAGGGTTATATTTATGAGTAAATATGGTTGATAAAATGTATATATCATATGAAAAATTTGTATATGTTTCAATGTTTACAATGTAATTAACCATTAAGGATCTTTAGGAGCGTGTTTGTGTAATGTAATGAATATTCATCTAAAAAATATATAATACATATGTATAATAATCATGGGTCTTTACCATCAATATTAGAGGATAGGTTTTGTTATCCTTTGAAAACTAGCATGAAAAAACCTTAGTTAGATCCCTAGGGATATGTCTAATTACTTTTATAGTGATATTAATATGGTTATGTCTAAGGATAAGTTAATGTATTAGAAACACAATTGGATTTTTTTAAAGGATAGAGAGAGTGGTTCTAAGAAACCATATCTCTATTCAGATAGTATAATTGGATGTGGATATAGTATAGATGTACCTACGAGTAATAATTTCTAAAAGGATACATTGAGATAAACATAATAATCAGTTGATTCACGATAATAGGCCTTGCAACACAATGGTTTAATAATCCCATGGGATATAATTCGGGAATTAATAATCTATTTATGATCTCACATAAAGGATTTAAATATATTATTAAAATAAATGAACTCAAATAATAATATGGTTTCATAGATTAGATATAAGGTGTCATGATTTATACATCCTATAATTGATTTTACATGATTATGTGGTTCCCAACTAGGATTATTATTGCTTACACTATTTTTTTAGTAAATGAATTGAACCTGAATTAACTTTTTTAAAATGATGTCTGATGGAAAATGGAATGATTTTCTACCAGAGAACAATATATTATGGGATATGAAAATAATAATTTCATTTCTACGATCAAAAAACTTCTGTAATTCATTAATCATGATAAAATTTCAAATTGGAAAAAGAGGGAACCCCATTTTGTTGATTAATTTAGTAAGAAACATCTGACTTCATTCAGTGGACTACTAATAAAATAGTTAATGAGAAATAGATAAGTAACACTAAAAATATATTTTCCATTCTCAAGTGTTCATAACTTGAAAAGTTAATTTTGGATTTCAATAATTTAGAAGGAAAAGAATATCAATGTTGGACTATTATTTAGAATAAAAGAAAACAATATAAAATTAACCCCTGGAGTCGGATGAGTTTAGGATATTATTTTTCAATAATCACTTTCCATAAATTATTCACTCCAAAATCATTAAGTGACTACTTGAACTGAGCAAATGAATGAAAAATATATTTTTACCACAGATGAAAATTTTATAGGACATTCATGTTATGCATATAGAATTAATATCCAACCTGAAATTAATGTTGATAAGTTCTTCATTGTATTAAAATACTGTCTCTAAAGGGTCTCATCCATAAGGGACATCATTATCTATGAATAAATCATTCGATGTTCCCTCATGATGTAAATGAAGATCCATATAACCAATTAATCTCATATAATTCACAAGAAAATTTAAAAAGTGTTCAATAGAAAAACCATAAACCATGGATGGTAGAGTATTCTATTTCATTCATGCTCAATTTGTGGATGTCATAATCATGGAATCAACCTAAAGGGTATTGGTAAGATTTTTATGTATGGAAGGAATGTTAATTGGGAAATAAAATGACAAATTGATGGAAGTATGTCAACTAATGGAGTGAATAGAGGGAAATTTCAACAAAATAAACCACCCAGGCTCTATTGTATTAAATGATGGATTATGGAAATATTGCTAAACTGATACCAAATTAGGTGGTTAATAATAATGATCAACTTATACAACCTATTTTGCTGAGAGGAAAAGGGAATTATCATACAATCACTATTTCTAATTTATATTCAAGAGGATTTTTTATCTCATATGGTTGGGGAGAAACTCATCATCAATTATTTTCCTATTTTTCATGATTTTTTTATATCTAGAATATTTTCATATCCTTACACAAATGCTTGAAATCGTTTTCTCAGTATAACTCAAGTCTAGTTCCGTGCCTATTTTAAAGACTCTATATAGAATGGACTTTATTGAGTTGTGAGAATTGAATAATTAACTCTATGGTAACTTTGATAACATATTATCTAAAGACCCAGAAATTTCAAGGGAATTTTTTTCTTAAATACTTTGGAATTTTACGTGTCTGTGGCTTCTTACGACACTTTATTCTGAGGCTCGGTGTGCCTGGAATCAATTTCTGAAGTTTATCTTGGGTACATTCAGTAAACGAATGAGCGGGTTTTTCTATATTTTGAACTGGTGCTCGGAATTGAAATCTGAGGGCACCGATGTACTCGGAGCGCTGATAATTGCTTAAGGGGACCTTTACCGTAGTTTCATTTTAAGCGGGTTGAGAATTGTTTTTGGTTGTTTAATTAAAGAAGTAAATAAAATTATTTGTACAATTTTATTCTATATCTAAGGAGTTTAATTCACCCATGGGAAGTAGTTGGTGGGGCCCACACCCACCCAACTTCACATGTGTGGATAATTGAAATGTGGGGCCCACACGAGCCCACACGAGCCCCCACCTTTCACCTCCCCCTAAAATCCTTAACCCTCATTAAACTCCCATGTTTATGTTGATAACTCTCCCATTTATGAGACCTCTCACCTTATCCTATCTCATTATTTAACTTTTTCCAACACACATTATTTAATTAATGGAACATATTTATTTAATTAGTGAAGAGATTCAAATTTTGAATGGCTTGGAAAGTTTAATTAAAATAAGTTGAAACCTTATTTTAATTGGGTTGGCACTTGTTTTGCTGGGGGAAACTTCTTGAGAGAGAGATTTTGTGAAGAAAGGGGGGAATTTATCCTTTGTCGAGGAACGATGTCTCCTTCCATGAAGAACGACAACACACCTTCCATTCTCTTCTCCATGACAAGAGAGGAGATGTCGCTTCCTCCATGGGCGAACTCTGACGACGTCCTGAAATCCTCACGTCACGACTCCATCTTTCGCGACGCCAATGTTCATCATCAATTATTGAGGTACAGGTTTATTATTGAAATTGAATGTTTTCATACCCCATTCTTCATTGGGAATCATTGTTTAAATACGAACTATTGCTACCGCTTACATGGATGGCGCGAGGCGAACGAACAGGGCCTAACAACCCTCCATTTGAACTTTTTTATTATTATTAGAATTCGTAACCGAAGGCGGAGGAAGCACAACGCCATCGCGCCATTCTGGGTATGCGGTGAAGGAAACTAGCACTGTTTCACCTGCTGTGTGGGAGGAACTGGGGCCCGCAACACGGGCCCCTTCGGCGGAATAACCGGACGGCCCGTCGGCCTGCCGGGCGAAGGGAAGTTGCGCCACCATGAGGGAGTCATGCTAGAAAATAGGCCGGGCGGAGCTGGACTGCGGTGCCATGAAAGCGCCCCACTGATGAAATATGCTTCCCCCTTTGTGTTCCATGTGTTCCAAAAGGTCAGATGGCCTAGCCCGCCGGTTTGGGAAGGGCGATGCCACTTGGCGCCGCTGGTTCGGATAGCCTAGGGGGCCGCGCCCCCTCGGAACTGCTCGGCCTTCAGGCTGCGCCCCTTCGAGCGGGGCCGCACCCTTTAGTTTGAGCCTCATTTTTCCATTGGACTAGTTTGACACCCCTGCGGGGTTGGACCTGTCAAAATGGGTTAACCCGACCCGTCAGCCCACTGGGCTAAACGGCCAAGGCCCGTTATTCACTTAAACATGAATAACTTGAAGACCGCACGTCCGATCGACGCGTCGTCTGCAGCACTGGGACTCTTTCGACGAGGCGGTCCTTTTGTGATACTCTATTTGAGTTTCAGACAACTTTGGTAAATGGTCAGGTTTGGAATGATCATATTTCCAACCGGGCCCCCTGGAATGAAAAAGCCAAAATCTCTCCGACTAGGCGTCTGATTGACGCGCAGTCTATCACGTTGAGTTCCTTTTGATGAGACAGAACATCGGGATACATCAACTCTGGACATCGTGATAGTCTATGTATCGGCCCCTTTTACTCATTGAGCGGACCCTCCTGGAATCTAGTACGTTGTGTGTGGGAACCCTAGAGTTTGCTGCAATTGTGATGATGATGATGACTGTACTTTTATCATACGTGGGTTCGACAGCGAGGACGACTGTACTTGGATCCTCCGTGGGTTCGGCAGCGATGAAGACTGTACTTGGATCCTACGTGGGTTCGACAACGATGGTTACTGTACATGGATCCTATGTGGGTTTGGAAACTATGAATTCTGTACTTGGATCCTACGAGGGTTAGGCAGAGGAAATGATTCAGAGGATAGAACTAATCATCTCCACACCTCTTTGTGACTAGAACACCTGTGTGAGGCAAGTCTTGACTTCAAATCATTATCATTGGTTTGATTGGCAGTGATTGTGCTCGGAAGATGGAGTCGTAATGATATTGATGACTTAGTTATATGTATGGTCATATACCTAAGTAGAGTTGGTTGATACTTCGTGTTTGTATCTTTCCTTTGTGGTTTAACCTTTGTGAATTCTGGGAGACCTTCGGGGGTCTCGGGGTCCCTACTTAGTATCATTATACTCACCCCTGCACATTCATTTCCCGCACTGCGTTGTGTTGGTTGCAGATGACGGACAACACGGATTGGGGTCGAGGCTTGTGGAGCTGGATGGTATCTGGAGGTGGACCACCTGGCGGGACGTACATGGAGCGGACAGATGGACCTGAGGTACTGAAGAGACAATCTGTACCCACCCTTTGGGTGAGATTCCCAGAGGACGAATCAGTGGTTGCTTCTTTACATTTCAGCTGTTGTAATTTCTTTCATAGTTGTACTATACTTTCAATTGGGTTTGTATACTGACCCATTTACATTTCAGCACTTAATTTTGTAATCAGTTTGATTTGTGTTTACTCGAGATTTCATACCATGTTGTGTTTGTTTACCTATATAAAGGCAATTCCTACACTTTTATTGGGATTTATTCCTTTGATGCTAGTCGCCAGCCCTTGGCCTATGGAAGACGGGCTTGGGGTAGTGACGGAATGGGCCCCAAAGATGGGTCATGAAAAATTGGTATCAGAGGAGTCGGTTCTACCACAGAAATCAAGATTCTGATAATTTTTCTCTTTGAAGGAATAGTGTTAATAATATTGAGTGTAGTTTTCAGTCCAGGGAGTCCAGTGTTGGTGAGGCGGCTGACGTATCCATACACCATGACCCTGAATTATGATTTCCGACTCAGTGCTCGAAAACACTGATTGCATGTGTGTTTCAAAAGTTTTCATTGTGATTACTTTGTGTCAGCTCACCAGGTATATTGTACTAACCATGGTGCACCTGTTTCTTCTCATGATGGCCCCATGATGGCAGCCAGCTAGGGTTCCTAGTTACGTGCGGGATGGCAGCCCATCGAGCGACGAGGCCTCGATGCAGGGCCCCATTACATTGGAGGAACCAACAGTACCACTACCCACTGATACCTCTAGCCCCAGCAGTGGAGAGTGCACACAACTTGAGTGCGTTTCACGAGTATCAGCAACAGAGGCTGCCCAAGTTCTACGGAGAGATAGATCCTCATGCAGCCAAGGATTTGCTGGAGGCTATTGTTAGAGTCTTCAAATTAGTAGGGACCATAGAAGACCTTATGGTGATCCTTTCTGTGAGTCTCCTTCACACAACAATAGGTAGATGGTGGATCCTTATGCTCCAGGTGCACGATGAGGCATCTCTACATTGGATTGACTTCGAGAGCCTCTTCTGCTCGGAGTTTGTTACAGCCACCCTTCGTGCGGTGCGCATCCAGGAGTTACTATAGCTGTAGTAGGGCAGCATGACAGTAACCCAGTACTCATCGAGATTTACCGACCTCCCACACTACTCCACGGACATGGTACCAGATCCATTCTTCTGGTCCCGGACCATCGAGTAGGGACTAAAGCATGAGATTTGGGATTCGATGGTCTCCCTCAGCATTCCTACGCATGCAGGAGTACTGGAGCGAGCCCTTCTTGTGGAGAGATTTCTTGTTGAGCCTACGCCAGCAGCGAGGCCTACCACAGGGTGAAACGTAGCAGAGTCTTATGCAGCAGGTAGTAGACAGATGTTTCAGTGGTCCAAGCGGACCCGGACATCATGTGGGAGACCATAGGATAATATTTCGGATGTCCAGGGCACACACATCTGAGCCAGTCATACGATAGGCAGGAAATGCTATGCATGCTGCGGGTAGGGCCACGTGGCTCGTGACTGCCTGACCTGCAATGAAGAGGAGATGTAGACAGTAGAGAGACCTCCCATGCAAAGGCAGAGGTTCAACAGTGGCAGTTTGCAGGGAGCAGGCGGACGAGGAAGAGAAGATGGCTGAGCAGCAGGTGGTGGATGACTCTTTGAGACTCTGCCACCATCATCACCAAGAGGGGCACCCCGACCACAGGGAGCTGGCAGACACGGGCAGGCTCAGCTCCAGGCAGTCGAGGCCTATGACCACGGCGCACCTGAGATGATTCAAGAAACTATCTGTGTGTACTACACCCTTTCTGCAGTTCTTATAGACACAAGAGCGAGTCATTTTTTCATTGTCACATCCCTTGTTCGGATCTCGGAGATTACGATGGAACCGTTGGATCGATCCTTACAACTAAATATTCCTACGAGAGCAGACTCGACGATTACGCACTAGGGCCGGTGTGGCGAGATTACTCTAGGAGGCGAGAGCATCGACTAGGATCTCCTTATAGCAGTTTTGAGGCCTTACGAGGTCATCTTGGGCATGGATTGGTTATCTACAGTCCATGATTAGATCGACTATATTAGGCGCAATGTCCAGTGTGTCTGCACAGATGGGAGCAGGTTCACCTTCACCAGCAAGAAGGGAGCCTTTGCAGCGCAGGATGGACTTACGCAGAGGAGAGGGAATTGGATCACCCATTAGTTGGCTAGTCTCATCCTAGTACCAGTTGATGTGTGGAGTCCGAGTTTTCTTGTAGTGGTGGATCAGTATGCGGATGTTTTTCCTGACGCCATTCCAGGACTACCTCCTCATAAAGAGGTAGACTTCTACATTGACTTGTACCCTAGGACAACACTGATATCTACTCTAGCATATCAGGTGCCTCCCACCATGATTCGTGAGCTGCTGTTATAGCTTGAGGACTTATAGGGAAAGGGATTCATCTGACCCAGTTTATCACCCTGGGCTTCTCTAATTTTATTCACCAAGAAGGTGGATGGGATCTTATGACTATGTGTCGACTACAATCACCTGAACCAGGTGACCTTAAAGAAAAGTACCCACTCCCAAGGATTGACGACCTCTCTGATCAGCTCAATGGATCACGATGGTTCTCGAAGATAGACCTCAGGTCAGGCTATCATCAGCTCAGAGTTTGAGACGAGGATGTGCAGAAGATGGCCTTCAGGTGTCGGTATGGCCACTACGGGTTCTTGGTTACACCCTTCGACATAAACAAGGCACCAGCAGTGTTCATGAGTCTCATGAGCTGGATCTTCCAGCCTTACCTAGATCGTTTTGTCATAGTCTTCATCTACGACATACTGATTTACTAGACTACTGAGGAGGAGCATGCATACCAATTGATGGTTGTAATGGACACACTTCGAGAGCACCAGAGTTATGGTAAGATCTCGAAGTGCCAGTTTTGGATTCAAGAGGTTCACTTCTTGGGGCATGTCATCTCGAAGGAGGGAGTTGTTGTGGATCCTGTGAAGATCGAGGCAATACTATCTTGTGAGACACCCCGGAGCGTGACAGAGGTTTGGAGTTTCCAAGGTATGGTTGGGTACTATCCATGATTTGTGATGGACTTCTCTAGAGTTGCAGCACCACATTCAGCTTTGACGAAGAAGGGGAAACCCTTCATGTGGTTGGATAGATGTCAGCAGAGCTTTCAGGAGCTGAGGCAAGGATTGAACAGTGTTCCCATATTGAGGCTATAGGAGGAGGGCATAGGGTACGTAGTTTACTGCGATACATTAGGGACTGGACTCGGGTGTGTCCTGTTTCAGAAGCGGGCAGTGATCGCCTATGGTTCATAACAGTTGAGGCATCACAAGTAGAACTACACTATCCATGACCTGGAGTTAGAAGCAGTGGTCTTTGCCATGAATATATGGAGCCACTATCTGATGGGTGAGCACATTAGAGTCTACTCTGACCACCAGAGTCTCAGGTAAAACTTCTCACAGAAGGACCTGAACCTAAGATAGCATTGATGGCTGAAGTTCCTTCAGGACTATGACTTTGAGATAGACTATACTCCTGGGAAGGGGAATGTTGTGGCTAATGCTATCAGTAAGAGATCAGGCATTCAACTACTTGGAGAGGCGACAGAGCAGTTAGCCGCTTTGCAGATATCCTCCATGGATACAGATAGGGCAGCCTTTCTACAGTCTCTCACAATCACTCATACACTACTTCATCAGGTTAGCGAGGCACAACATGGGGAAATTGATTGTGAGTCACGACGTGCTCAGATTTCCACAGGGCAAGTGCCTGATGGATTTTATTAAGTAGGAGAGCACGTCATCCTATTCAGGGGACGTACCATGGTACCGGTTGCACTGCAGGAGGAAGTGCTGAGGGAGTTTCACACTTCCCCTATAGCAGTACATCCTGGAGTGGTGAAGATGTATCAGGACCTCAGATGATAGCACTGGTGGCCAGGTTTAAAGAAGGCTATATTATAGTTTGTTTCACGATGCCTCACTTTCCAGTAAGTGAAGGTGGAGCAACAGGAACCAATATGCTTGGTACATCCCTTAGAGGTTCTGGAGTGGAAGTGGGATGGGATATCCATGGATTTCATGACAGGGCATCCATGTACTTCTAGAGGACATGACTCCATCTTGGTTATCGTAGACCAATACACCAAGTCGGCCCACTTCCTATTGATCAGAGATCAGGGAACAATAGAGAGCTTCAGACACCTCTATGTTTAGTAGATTTTACGACATGATGGTGTTCCATCATCTATCATCTCCGATCGAGACTCTACCTTTACTTCTCGGCTTTGGAAGGGGTTACAGAAGGCATTTGGGATGCAGCTACGCCTGAGCACCGCCATTCATCCTCAGAAGGATGGCCAGATGGAGAGGACCATTCAGACACTTGAGGACATGCTCTGTGAATGTGTCCTAGAATCTGGTCGTAGCTGGGAGGATCACCAACCCTTGGTGGAGTTTTCGTACAACAACAGCTATCAGTCCACCATTGGGATGGCACCATATGAGGCACTGTACGTCCAAACGTGCAGATCACCTCTGTGCTGGACTGACCCTGGGGATTTATCACTCATAGGACCAGATATGGTTCAGACTATGACATATAATCTACAAATCATCCAGGAGTAGATGAGGACTGCACATAGCAGACATAAGTCCTATTCTGCAAGGAGTCAGAGACCACTGGAGTTTGAGGATGGAAACCAGGTTTTCTTACGGGTCTCACCTCGATGTGTATTATAGAGATTTTTGCGGGCGGAAAGTTATATCAAAACTTCATCGGACTGTTCCAAGTCCTCAGTAGGGTAGGCGAGGTGGCTTACCACGTGTCCCTTCCACCTTAGTTGCACCGGGTGCACGAAGTCTTCCATGTATCTCTATTGAGGTGATACGTGCACGACCCGACTCACATCATTGATCATGGGGAGCTAGACATCGATGATGGGGAGACATTCACGGAGGTCTCGATGGAGATCAAGGATCAATAGGAGTGGGTCCTATATGGACAGTCGATTCCTCTAGTGAGCATACATTGGCAGCACGGGAACCTATAGGAGAGCACATGGGGGTGGGAGGCTCAAATGCGTGCTTAGTACCCTCATTTGTTCCCCATGTTTATGTTGTACCTTTATGGGTACGTAAAGCCCTGAGGTGGGAGTAATTTAAATACCTGGAAATTTCAAAAAAAAATCCCTTAAATACGTTGGAATTTTACGACTCTGTGGCTTCTGACGGCACTTGATTCTGAGGCCCGGTGTGCCCGGAATCAATTTCAGATGTTTTGCTCGGGTATGTTCAACAAACGAACGAGCGGGTTTTTCTATCTTTTGAAAGGGTTATTTGAATTTAAATCCGAGGGAACAGATTAACTCCCAGCACTGGTAACTACTTAAGGGGACCTGTACCACAGTTGTGTTTTAACCGAGTTGAGAATTTTTATTTGGGGTTTAATTAAATAAGTAAATAAAATTGTTTGTACAATTTTATTCTATATCTAAGGAGGTTAATTCCTCCAATGGGAAGTTTTTGGTGGGTTCCACACCCACCAAACTTTCCATGTGTGTATAATTGAAGGTAGTTCCCACACGAGCCCCAACCTTTCACCTCCCCCTAAACTCCTTAACCCTCTTTAAACTCCCATGTTTATGTTGACAACTCTCTTATTTATGAGACCTCTCACCTTCTCCTCTCTCCCTCTTTATCTTTTTCCAACAAACCTTATTTAATTAATGGAACCTATTCAATTAATTAAGGAAGAGATTCAAATTTTGAATGGCCTGGCAAGATAAATTAAAATACGGCGAAAGCTTATTTTAATTGGGTTGGAACTTGTTTTTCTAGGATAAAATTCGTGAGAGAGAGATTTTGTGAAGAAAGATTGGAATTTATCCTTTGTCGAAGAATGACGTCTCCTTCCACGAAGAATGAAAAAGAACCTTCCATTTACTTCTTTGTGAAAAGAGAGGATACGCCGCTTCCTCCGTGGGTCCACTCCGATGACGTCAACTAATCCTCACCTCGCGACGTCGTCTTCCGTGATGCCGACCATTTTCATCAATTGTTGAGGTCGGGGTTTATTCTTGATTGTGAATGTTTTCGTACCCCGTTCTTCGTTGGGAATCATTGTTTAAATACATCCAATTTCTACCGTTTACACAGAGGGTGCGAGCCAAACGAACACTACCCAATGACCCTCCATTTGAACTTATTTATAATTCTTAGAATCAGTAACCGAAGGCGGTGGAGGCATGACGCCGCCGCGCCATGCCGGGTACACAACAAAGGAAGCTGGCATCGTCGTGTCTGCTGTGCGGGAGGAACCGTGGCCCGCAACATGGGCCGCTTCGGTGGAAGAACCGGCCGACCTGTTTTCCGTTCGGGCAAAGGGAATCTGCGGCGCCAGGATGGCGCCGTGCTGGAACGCTGGCCGGCCCATCGACCAGCTTGGCGGAGCCGGACCGCGGCACCAGGAGGGCACTATGCTGACGAAATCTGTGGCGCGCTGTGTGGGCCATGTGTGCCAGAAGGGTGGCCAGCCTAGCAGGCCAGTTTGAGAAGGCCGGTGCTGCTTGGCGCCGCCAGTTCGGACTGCCAGGGGGGCCGCACCCACTCAGAACCGCTCGGCAGCCCGACCAAGCCAGCCGGGCCACGCGCACAGAAGGGCCACGCCAGGCCAGGCCGCGCCGTGCCCCGCCGGGCTGGGCCACACCATTTGGGTCGAGCTGCATTTTTCCTTCATAACAGTCTGTCACCCCTGCCGGGTGAGACCCGTCAAACTGGTCTAACCCGACCCGTCGGCCCACTAGGCTAAACGGGTCGGGCCCGTTATTCACTTAAACGTGAATAACTTAAAGACTTCTCATCCAATCGATGCGCCGTATGCGACACTGGATCTTTTTTTATGAGGTGGTCCTTTTGCGATACTCTATGTGAGTTTTGAAAAACTTTGGTAAACGGCCGGGTTCGGAACAAGCATATTTCCAACCGGGCCCCTAGAACGAAAACGCCAATATCTCTCAGATCGGGCGTCCGATTGACACGTCGTCTATTGCATTGAGTTCCTTTTGACAAGACGGAACATCAGGATGCATAAAATCTGGAATTCATGACAGTTGATGTATCGACCCCTTTTACTCGTGGAGCGGACCCTCCTGGAATCGAGTACGCTGTGTACGGGAACCCTAGAGCTAGTTGCGACTGCGACGACGATGAAGACTGTACTTGAATCCTAATTGGGTTCGGCAGCGAGGAAGACTGTATTGAGATCCTTCGTGGTTTCGATAGCAATGACAACTGTACATGGATCTGATATGGGTTTTACAGTGATGTTTACTATATTTGGATCCTACGTGGGTTCGACAGCGACGAATTCTGTACTTGGATCCTATGTGGGTTCGGCAGAGGAGATGATTCAGAGGCTACATCTAATCATCTCCACCCCTCTTCGTGAGTACAATACATGTGTGAGATGAGTCTGGACTTTCAATCATTATCATTTTTATGATTGACTTCTTTCCTGTGTGGACTGGTTGTGCTTGGGCTTGGAAGATGGAGCCGTACTGAGATTGATGACTTAGGTATATGTATGGGAATATACCTAAGTAGAGTTGGTTGATAATTCGTGTTTGTATCTTTCCTTTGTGGTTTAACAATTGTGGATTCTGGGAGACCTTCGGGGGTCTCGGGGTCCCTACTGAGTATCGTTATAATCACCCCTGCACGGGCATTGCCCACACTATGTTGTGTTGGTTGTAAAGGATGGATAACACTGATTATGGTCGAGGCTTGTTGAGCTTGATGGTATCTGGGGGTGGTCCACCTGGCGGTACATACACGGAGCGGACGGACGGACCCGAGGTACCAACGATACTATCTGTACCCACCCTTCAGGTGGGATTCTCGGAGGATCACTTGGTGGTTGCTGCTTTACTTTTTAGCTGTTGTACATTCTTTCTCAGTTGTACTGTACTTTCAGTTGGGTTTTTATACTGGCCCATTTACATTCAAGCACTTAATTTTTTACTCAGTTTACTTTTTTTTTCTCCAGCTTGCGTACTCTGTTCTGTTTGTTTACTTATATAAATGCAATGCCTTCCCTTTTATTGGGATTTACGTCTTTGCTGCTAGTCGCCAGCCCCTGGCCTATGGAAGGCGGGTTTGGGGTAGTCACGACACCGGCCCCGAGGACGGGTCGTGACGGATTAATTCTTCCAAGTGTTTCATCATTGGGTGAACCAATTATTTGTTAAAGAGAAATGGGTGTCTATGTGTCTCTACATTGAATATTGGATATTTAACAATATCATGATCAAAAAATTTATCCTCTACCCTGAATTGGTGAACTACTTGATCAAATGTAAAGTTGTTAATAATTTTCAATGATTGAACTTCATGTTGGATTTCATAAATTAATGTTCCAGAATAGAGATATGCCTTATAAAAAATTATGTACTTGTTATGCACAATATTAATATATAGTGATGCCATTTATTCCTTCTAATTCTCTTACTTTCTTTATAGATTTAAAGAATAAATTATTTTGATATTACCATGATAATTTTTTATAGTCCATCTAGATGAAATTATTATATATTAAATGTTCACTGATGAGTATTATGATCACATTATAATTTTATTAGAGACACTGATAAAGGAGAAACTATATGAAAATTTTACAAAGTGTAAATTTTAGCTGCAAAAGGATTCATTTTCTTATCATAAAATCTAAAGAGAGGGTTTTTCAGAAGATCCATCAATGATAAATGATATTGAATATTTCCCGTACTATCCTTGGGGATGGAGAACTACATTATTAATATTTTTGTTGGATTTGTTTGATGATTAGTGGAAAATTTCACACAGATATTGAATTCACTCACTATGTTAAATCTGAAAGAATCCACGTTCCTCTTGACAGATGTATGTGGGGAATACTTAAATGAACTGAATAGAATATTAGTTAGTGCACATGAGGATTCATTTACCGATATTGGATAAGGATATTTCATATATAATGTTTTATCCAAGAGGGTATAGTGATGTGTTCTTATGCAAAATTACATAATTATAGCTTATGCCTAATTAAAATTGATGTTTAGTGATGAAAATTATTCCACTAATGATTTAGAGTTTTTTGTGGTAAATGTTTCATTAAATATATAGGGGAACTATATTTATTGAGAAAATATTTATATCTAAACCAATAAAAAATTTATTTAGTATTTATTCACATAGATGAAGTTTAAGATGTTATAAATAAGACACTTAGATCTCATTAAATATTATTATTTTTCAATACATTACCTCCATAGAAAATTTATCATGCAGCTGATGATTTGACTCTAAAATAATATGAAAGATTATCCATGACTAGGATCACAAAAGATCCATCATTTATAGATTTTCAAAGGATGTATCTAGAAATTCCAAATGAAGGGGAGATATCTTACCTTGCTCAATTGAGTTCTCAACCATAAATTTAATTGAATATTAAAGCGGTGATGAAGGAAGATGTACAAATAAAAAATATGTTTATATGTGTTATTAATTTTAACCTTGATCATGTTGGAATGATAGGGTCTAAGAATTTTTTATGTGCAATATCAATAGTAGTGTTGAAAAATAAGTTGTTAGAGGATGGTTATAGATCTTCATTCTCAATTTATCCTTGAACAATGATGACGTATAAATAATTGAAATAATATTTTTGGTGGGAATCATGAAGAGTGATATCGTATAGTTTGTATCTTTTTTCATGGTATGTAATAACATTAATTATGAGAGATACTAGTCTAAGGGGATGTTACATCCATTACCCATACCAAAATTTGAAATTGGGAAACCTCACCCACCATTTTTCATGAGACACCACAAAAAGTCTAATGGGAATAATACTATATGCATAGTAGTTGACCTCGTTACAAATTCAACACAATTATTCACTATTAGAGAGTTTTTATCTTTTGATAATCTTTCCAATATATACATTAAAAATGTGGTAATATTTCTTAGGGTACCACATTCAATTATAATTGACCTGGATCTGAGGTTTATGTTGAGTTTCTAGAAAACTATTCAACAAGCTCATGATAGGGAGTTGAGTTTCAGAACAACATATCATCCTAATACATATGTCCCGTCTGGGTGACCAATTAAAACCATAATTTAAAGGTTGGTAGCAGGTCTCTAGATTTAAATTGTAATTTGGAACAAAACATCCTATAGTTTATTTTATGTACAATAATAATAATTACTCATGTATTTATATAGATCCTTATGAAGGCCTCTATGTAAATAATTGTATAAATACAATGTACAAGAATGAAGATGGAGAAATAAAGATATTGGGACTTGAGATATTTTAGGAAATGGAATATAAGGTTAGATCCATCTGACAATGCATAATGGAAACACAATGTATACCAAAGAATTATACAGATAAGTGAAAACATGATTCAGAATTTGATGTTAGTGAATAGGATTTTATATTCAATTTTTAATGGAATAATTTAATGAGAATTCAAATGATGAAAAAAATATTACATATGTATATCAGTCCCCTTAAAATTCTTCATCACATTGAGATGGTGGAATCTCGGTTGGAGCTTCCCCAAGCCATGTATCATGTTCATGATGGGTTCCATACATCTCTCATGAGGAATTACACCTGACCCATCACATGAACTGAACGCAAAGGTCATACTATTCGATAATTATAATTATCATGAGGATAAATCTATAGATATTAATGATTGAATATATAATTTTCTATGAAACAATACTACTCACCTCGTCATTGTTTTTTGGAAAACCCACTAGTTTTAAGAATCTATATAGGAACATGAGGATATGATGGGTTAGAAGTATCCAAATCTATTTATATTAGAGATGTAAATTTGAGTTAATAATTCATTTTATGTTGGTTAGAATGTGACACCATGTGATTTAATGGAATATATTTTTTGAATAAAATTAATTTATACGATAGCCTGTATTGCCTGTAAAATCAAGTTCAAATAATCCCTAATAAAATATTAATGTTATTATTTAAAAAGGACTATTATTAATAATATGATTAACATGGTGATTTTAACTAGAATAAAAAATTTTAAATATTAATTACAATATTTTTATTGAAATAAAACTTATTGACAGAAATGTAATTAATTTTCAGTAAGATCTTTATATTCATTAAAACTAACAATTTCTCATAAAATTACATTATTATTTCAATTTGTGAATAAAAATAAAATAAAATTTTAGACATTTTTGAAGAATAAATTGAAAAATTAAACATTATATTTTATGTACGAATGTAAAAATTATCTTAGGTTGGATGTTTTTTATTTTTGTAAAAATATAAATTTTTCATTGAATAGTTAAAAATACATGTTTTTATTCAAAACTACATTTAGTTTCAAAAAACATATAAGAATTATTTTTGTTTTAATTTTTTTAAATTATATTTATTTTAGTTATATATCTATTAATCCCATTTATTTCATTTTAATCAAATTCATATTGAATTTTGATATCAAAACATTCAAAAAAATTGAATTTTCTCTTTGGAAAACAACATTCTCATCGTGCTTGCGGGGATAATTTTAAATTAAAATATTACACTTATTTGAATTCAACATTTAAAAATATATTCCATATTTTTAATTTTAATATAATTCATTATAAAACATGTTCAAGTTAATTTTTTACAAAATTAAAAATAATTATTGTAGAAAAATAATTATCGCAGTTAAAACAGGTTTACCTGAGGGTAAAACTACAAATTATGTGGTAAAATAAAAAATAAACATAAAAAAGTTCCATTTTATAGAAATATTTGGACCTTATAACATTTGAGATTTGATAAGGTTCTACTTTGTATCCTTGATGCATCAGAAAAATGTGGGTACATTTTATTCTCTTCCAAATTACCAAATCTGTCCTCTCCCATAATTATAAAATGAGACCACCTCTCCTCTTATATTTATACTTTCAAAAATGATTGATTCTGACAATACATACCCAAATATATTCCATAAATCCCTCCCCAAATTATATACTCCTTTATTTATATCATAAATCCAATCTAGGAAGGCCTTACGTTAAACCTAAAGGGTATTTCTGAAGAAGAGGGAAGGTTTTAAGTTAGTCGTTTATGTTTTACTTATTCTTCTAACTCCTTTAAATTTTATTCAAGTAATATTATATAATAAAAATAGTTTCCACCATATCCGTATAATTTATTTTGTGAATTTATATACCTATATTCATGTAGTCTTCTACTAAATCAGATTTGAAATCATTATTCATGTGTATGTCGTACTAATGCTTCACGAACTGATGCCATCGGTTTTCCATCACCACCTCTCACAGATGGCTATAATGAGGTATTGAATGTTTATATATCATATTTATGGTACTATTATACATTTATAATTAAATAAAGTTTATACAATATTACTTCCCAACTTGTTGGAAAATAGTAATGACGATCATGTGTACAACAAACAACTGCCTAATGAACCGATTTGATGTGTTTTTTGTTTTTGATTTACTTGGATGATAATAAGGATAGTGTAATGGAATATATATTATATATATGACATAATTATACATTTGAAATTATTTTATCACATAAATATTCTAAATTTTCATTCCATGGTGGATATGGTAATGTCGTTCGTGTGTCTGACAAACTACCACCTCACAAAGCGATGTGATTAGTTTTTCAAGAACGTAATGAATAGAAGGTAATTGAGGCAAATTTAATGGATATGTGTGATATATATGGAATTAAAATTATTTTATTGTTAATATATTATTTAAAAATTGTTTCATTTCCTCCATCGAGATAACAAAAACAGTGTTTAAGCGTATGTACGTCCCACCACCTCCCTAAACGGTGTATATCACTATATATCATTATGTTTTATGGATTAATCAAAACATATATACTGAATATATAATATTTTAATTTAACGGATAATGATTTTTTGATTATGGAACCATGATCAAATTTATGGGACCAAAAATAAAAAATCAAAACCTACATGAAAAACAAAGCTGTTATTGCTTGAAAAGTTATTTTAACATGGAATTTTCTATAAAATAGAAATTAAAAATCATTAGTAAATCATATATGGTTTGATATATAGAATTACTATTTTATAATAGATATATAATAAAATTAAATTTATTATATATGAGGTTCAAATAGGAATGATGGATGTTGAGACTTATGAGATGATATTTTTTCCCAATTTCTCTTTTTTGGGACATAAATTATGATATGCATCTATCTTATTTTATGAGGTATATATACTACCCCTTTGATATATAATATAATTAATTAATTTATATTCATAATATTTTGTGTTTAATTTAATTATATTCCGTCATGGGTCTTATTATTCAAAGAAACCAATGTGGTATGTGTTTTATGATACAATATCATTGATTATCAGGACTATTTATATTTATGATTATTAGGATGAAATATTATGAAATATCTCAAAATAAACTGGATAATTTTCATATCTGCTAGTTATTCCTTGTGAATACATGTTTTACTTTCATTTTACTCTTTTTACCTATATAAAATTCCAAAATAATGTTTTTAAGGAATACACAAGTTTTTTTATCTCTTTGGTCTAAAACCATATTAATTCTATATCCTTGTTTTCAAAAAACATGATTCAAAAACGGTTTTAGTATTACCCTATAATCTATTAAAATATATTTTACGCTTTTTTTAATTTTTTTAAAATCTAAACAGCTTATTAATAAAATATTAAGGCTCGTTTGGATTTTACAAAAAATGTGAAAGGAATCCTTATTTAAACATGTTCACGATGAAAAAAAATTTAAACTCTCTTGACCGTTATTTTCAATGATTATTACTTAATAATCTTAAATGTTATACTAAATTAATATTATTTGAACATTATTTCATTAATTTATTATTTTTAAAAGTTTATCATAAATGAAATAATATTTTCATGAAGTTGTTTTTTAAAATATTTTTAATGAATCCTTTATAAGTTTACAGGGTTATTTATAAAGAAAATGATTTTGAAGAAAACTATGTCTGAAAAACAATTTTCCAAAGTGGAAAGCCTATTTTCCTATAGTAATTATCCATGTGAAATTTCAAAATCATTTTATATATATGATGAAAACCCTTGATGATACATAATCATTAATGTTGATATAAAAAAATGGTCAAATCATTATTATTCCACTGAATGGTTTATGTTTATATTGAGACGATGTTTGTGAAAACCATTTCATTTCATCAAGTTATGATATAATGATATTTTTTTAAACCAATATCATTTCATGGACTCTGATATGATGTATTTTTTTATGATTTATATTTCTTTTAATTGATTCTAATATGACGTTTTTTTAATATTATTGGAAAATGTTTGTATGATTTTAATTATGTGATAGGTAGGACCAATATCTCCCTCCACTTCATTGTGTACAGATTGATATATCATGAGATAAGTAGAACGATAATGGTGTATGAACCCAATTATCTTATCCTCTTGGGTTACTATGATATTCATGGGTGTGTACCTTGACTACAATAATAGGTTTTGTGATTTATCCCATTCCACTATGATATTCTTGTAAATTAGACTTCAAATACTAAGGAAATGATTTCAATGATTGTGTTTATGCCATTATTCTATGTATCATTCAATTGTTATGCTATCATATATTATATTTATTTATTTACATAGGATTAATTACTAATAAAATTACAATTTTTATTACGTGAATCAATATTTTGATCACTATTACACATGGTATGGTTATCATATGTTATTCTCATGTTCTCATACCCTCGTACTCAAATTATGTTTACATATTTCCCTTTTTTACCAATACAGATCATCTGAGATCACCATTTCGTATGAATATTTTTTCTTGGTTATGATTATAGGTTTGTCATATGATATTTATAACAAGGGTTTTAGTTATGAGAATCTATGTGGGAGATAATATATAACTCTTACTAGGTGTTTATGTTTCCATGTTATAGAAGGCACTATACACTTACGATCATTGGGAATCTGTTTATGGAATGCAATTAATATTAATATAAAAATATTTATTTTCTATTAATGAGAATCCTGGTTCTCTATAATCTGTCAAATAAAAACTAGATGGAATTATTTTCCAATCCGGAAATAATACACATTCCATAAATACCAAAAGATAACCTGTAAATAAATATTCCATAAATGAAATGGTAAAAGTGGTCATGATTCAACCTATGGTAGAAAGTTAAAAAACACAATTAAATGTCTATAAAAACAAACAAGAATGTAAATCCTATAATTAAATTTATCCCTCCATGGAAAATCTGGGAAACATCATGCTATCTCCCCACCACCTCCACCAAAATATGGTTCTTGAATATTTCTCACTTCAGATAAAACAAGGTCTACACACCCATGAGGGAGGGTGTATTGTGAGAGATAACTAGATTCAGTATGATCCCAACCAAGTGTTATATAAAAACCCTCATTACAATAATCCAATTATTCTCATATTAAATAAAAAATGCCCTGACAAGCTGTTACATTGTTTTTTATATGAAAATAATGAAAAATAGTTCCTCTATTTCTAAATATTCTACAAATCCAGGTGATACATTTTCAAATAAAAATATCAATAATTAATTTACATTAATCATAACATGTATCAGATCATATCAAGGAGAAAAGTACATAATCCAAAGAACAGTGGTAAACACCCATGTGATAAAAATGGATGAGATAATTATCTCACTTGTAACTCAATAAAATATCAATAACTAGTGGATACACAAGTCCCTAGAGTCAATGATTCTATAATCTAGGGACATAGGAACACCCCAAATAGTGAACCCTCTATAATTTCAATCATGTTCTAAGAGACAATATTACTATGATATATGAATGGACGAAAACCCTTGAATGTAAACTCCCATTTAATTGCACTATAAAAGGGCCATTACTACACCCTCCCCTAGGTACCCAAGTCCCCCTTATGGAATACATAAAATATGTTTTAAAGGTTTTATCACATTTTAAAAAAATCAACAAAATTATTTTCATAATAAACATGATTTAAAAACCCATTCAAAATCTATTTCTCAATACCTTGAAAATTATAATTATTTTTCCAAATCAAGTGGAAAACCAAAATGTCACAATTTTTTGACATAGAAATAATAAAAAAACAAGGACCCTTCCTTGTCATTTAAAAAAATTAAAAATTAATAATATTAGTGGTTTGTAGAATGTATGCTAGATATGGAATAATATATGTCAAGTATGGATTTAACACTACCCAAAATGGGATCCACAAACCAAAAAGAGGGAGAATATAAGAATAATAAGATTAGTCTACAAAAATGATTCCCATGACATAAAATCATGTTTCTATAGGAAACAATAATAGAAATGAATGTAGATCAACACATACCACAAGAATAATAAGTGCCACACCCAGTCAAAAAGATATCCAACCTCAGTAGGAAAAATTTTGAATGAAAGATAAAGGATCGATATAGATCCAAAAACATTCAAAATATTCCAAAAATACACTACCAAACTAATTTGAAACAAATAGATCAACTAGTAACAAAATACATTCGATCAAGTATACTAATATAAAAAAAATCAATAGATCTAGGATCAAACATCCATGTGATGGATTTTGGAGGGATTTGGATCACCCAAAATATTCCTAGAGAAGATCTAGGTTTTGGGGAATGGATGAGGAAGATGAATGGTAAAGGATATAGCTAACAAAAAAATTATACATGAACACCATTCATGTAATGAATTAGGAATTCATGTCGTGAATCACTATGAATGATGAAATTACAAAAAACATGTCACATTGGCTTGATATCCCAAAATCACAGCTCATGACATGAATAATATCACATGGTGTGAACCTTTTTCACATCTTAAACCCAAAATGATGAATTTTAATGGAAAACCCCGGAATTGTTATGTAATATTTTTAAACATATGGGAATTTTATGAGTCCTCTAAAATTGACGGCACGTGATTCCGAGTTCCGGAGTGCCCAAAATTAATTTATGGGATTTTTCTTGGGTACGTTCAGTAAACGTGATAGATGGTTTTTCTATATTTTTAACTAGTGTTTGGAATTGAAATCTGAGGACACCGTCGAACTCACAGTATGGTATTAACTTAAGGATACCTTCCCCTTGACCGCAGTGGGTCGAGAGTGAATGATATACTTTGGGTTTTTCTTGAAGGATTAAAATAAAATAATATGGTGAAAATTTATATTTTTATTTTATTTTGAAACTAACAATGTGGATATTTCACAGGTGGAGACCACCTAAACTAAAACCTCCCATGAGAGGTTATGAAGGTGGGGACCATAGAGCATAACCTCCCATGAGAGGTTATGGTTGTGAGGACCACTAGAGGCTTGAAGCCTCTTGAACTCCCTATTAAGTGAGGATAAACTTCTTGATCTCCCCCAATTAATTATGCCAACTCTCCTCATTAATTTTTTATGCCAACCTATGTAATTAATTAATCCAATTTGAAATTGTTCCATAAATTAAATTGGCGAAGACATATAATTTTGGATAATATGCATTTTGGTGAATTTTTGTGGAGAGGAGAAATATTGGAAGGATTTTACTTCTCCAACTAAGAATTCCATCAAAGAACGTTCGTCTGAAATCAATGAAGAGGATGACGAGCAAGCCTGACATCGATGTGTGGCTTCAGAAGCGATGATTGTTGGCACTCTCTTTGCCTTCTTGGACTTCCTTTTCATGCCAACGTCAACTAATAATCCAAGGTAGGGGTTTATTTGTGTATGATTATTTGAGGAAAGTTGTCGGGTGGTTGTTTGAAATTATTCTCTCTTTCCGTTCTTGATAATTCAGCGTAATTAAAGAAGGAATTATATATTATTGATAATACTCAAATGTGAATAGTGCGGGCCAAATAAACATGTCCCGTCCTCTCCACAAACATTGCGATGAATTATTGATCGCGATGGTGGAACAGATACAAACCACGATGGGTCATGAGAATGGCTACCGTCACCACCAACAGCCGTGACGAAGATGACGACGCAATGGAACTACTCCAAGGCTGTCGTGCCCCACGGCCAAGACGCCACCCTCTGCGGATGAGCCGCTACCCGCGGTCTGGCTGCCGCTCACGGCTCCCCTGGCCATGCTGCCCTGCGGACACCGCCCTCCCGACAAAGACGCCCCGGGCCGGGCTACGCCACCCCATGCCCTTGTGGCACTTCCCGAATGAGCCACCCCGCAGCCTCCACCCTCTTGTCCGAGATGCCCCGCACCCATGCAGCACCCCCACCACCGAGCCACTGTCTGCGTCTGATCCGACCCGCATCCTCCGTCACCCCTCACGGCATACTGAACCACCCAGCAGGCTGGGCCGCACCATGGGCTGGGTCAACCCGAACTGGGTCGACCCTGGCCAGGTCGGGTCAGACCGGACCCAGACCTGATACAAACCTATCCTTTTCATGGGCCATAACATTGGATCAGGGAGTCTGATTGATGAACCTCCACCGATGATGGAAATCTAGGATCGATACAGCCCCATTGAGTATAACCAACTGGAGACTTTTATAATTTTGGGAATCTTTTGGGTTGGGTCAAGAATGAATCCAACGAGGCCCGCGGGACTGAAAGGATAACAACTCACAGACCGGGCATCGGATTGACGCACCGTCTATTGCATTGAGACCTCTATGTTGTAGAGAACCTTTGAGATACTTCTTCGTGCTAAATCATGGCAGTTGGAGTATCGACTAGTGGCTTGGGGAGAAGACTCTCCCAGAGAAAAGAAAGACTAGTACGTTAACCCAGTAGCTGGCTGTGATGAGAAGACTGACAAGAGATCCTCTGTGGGTCAGCTCCTAGCGATCCTCTGTGGGTCATCTTCTAGGGATCATGTGCGGGTCAGCTCTGAGTGATTTTCTATGGGTCAACTCACAACGATATTATATGGGTCATCTCCTAGCGTTCATGTGTGTGTCAGCTCCTAGAGATCCAATGTGAGTCACCTCCATGCAATCCTATGTGGGTCAGCTACTAGCGATCCTCTGTGGGTCAGCTCCTAGAGATCCTCTATGGTTCAGCTTCTAGAGATCATGTGTGGGTCAGCACCTAGCAATCTTGTGTGGATTATCTCCTAACGATCATGTGTGGGTCAGCTCCTAGCGATCCTCTGTGGTCATCTTCTAGCGATCATGTGTGGGTTAGCTCATAGCGATACTGTGTGTGTCAGCTTTTAGTGATCCTGTGTTGGTCAACTCCTAGCGATCTTGTGTGGGTCAGCTTCTAGAGTTTCTGTTCGGGTCAACAATAGATCCTCTTAACAGAGTATGATGATTTACTAGCTATAACTAATCATATATACTACCGTACCTAAGTTATACCTCGTATAATCCAAGTTCATACCTATATGGTAATTTTCTTCATGGTAATACTTTGTTTGTATTCTTCTGTGTGGAGTACCTGTGTGGTAGTTTCCTTTGTGGTTTTCATTCCTTTATTGAATAGTTGAGCTTTGGGATTTTGGGTTGGACCCTGTGTTTCCTCATAATTGAGATGAGTTTACTTGATAACTTGTGTATATGTATGGGCATATACCTTCATTTGGTTGTCACTAGTTTACATGCTTTGTGGTTTATCCTTTGATGTTTTTTGTATGACATTGAAGTTCTCGGGGTTCCTAATGAGTATCATTATATTAACCCCTTCACAGGCTATGCCCACACCTTGTTGTGTTGGATGGAGACGACGAACATCACTGATCGAGGTTGAGAGTACCAGGACTGGATGGTGCTCAGAGGTGGACCATACGGCCTGTCGGTACGCAGAGGAGACGGGTGGATGTGGAGTGCTGTGGAGGTGATCTGTACATACCCTTCAGGTAGGAATCTGAAGGATGACCAAGTAGTTTCCTTTCATTTTCTTTTGTGGTATTGTATTTCAGTTATATATTGACTAATACGGTTGGCTTGTATTCCATCCCCTTTTTTACTTTCAGCACTTTTTTCCTATAGAGTTGACGTGCATTCAGATCTTGATGTGTGCTTGGTTGCGTGTGTTTACAAGTTAAAAATACAATGCCTTCCCAGTTTTTGGGACTACACGTTTTGTGCTAGTCTCCATCCCATGGCCTATGGAAGGCGGGAATGTGGTTAGTCACGGCAGGGGCCCCAGGGGATGGGTCATGACATTTGTCAAAAATCCACCAACATCCTAAATATACATTCACTGTATGAATATCCTCTTTTAGGTAGTTCTCTATCTACTAAGTAATATCATCATCTAAACACCTATTCATGCCTCAAATATTTTATTACACCCTAAAGATACATATTTACTAGAACGAGGAATTTCTAATAATTGATAATGTTACAATTCGCCCCATCATAAAACTATATATCCATAGAATGTCACGTGGAATAATGATGTTTTGTATATTGATGAGGATATTTCTTCCCCACAAATGCTTCATGTTCCCAAGACTCACAAGGACCTGATTTGTTTCACCATAACTCATTTAGAAAAAGAATATGATTCCCACGGAAGAATTTATTCAGAAAATCCATGATCTACACTGGTTTCTCCACAACAAAAACATCTATTTCAAACTCAATTTCCTCCTAACTCAGATCATTGGTATGATCAGAATGGTAGATCTATATTTTGATATGTGAAAAGGTGAATCAATATCCAAATGTTGAAATTCAAATTAAAACCAACAAGAAACCCCTATCAATCCATTTAGTGGTCTCAAATGGTACAACACATCTCAGAGAAATCTTCCCATGATTCCCAACTCGATGGTGACCTGGCCGAGTTAGAATTTTCAAGAAGGCCCATTCACCAAAAAAACAAATCGATGGCACCGATGATCTACCTATATTTTATCTTATTATGAGCTATAAACATGAATCCATTTATATATTGAATCATCATCAATGTCTCATAAATGAGAGTTGTCCCAATAAGAGAGACCTCGCCCAACTCTAACCAATAACGAGGTGACCCTCCTAGGATATCATAAAAATTCTATAAGGGATCCATTTCAATTGATGAAATGTTATTGTTATTATAAGAAAAGTCATCCAGTACAATATGGTTATATAACAATCACCCTAAATTCAAGACTCATACAATAATAATGTACTCTAGATTCAATATAACATATTATATTTGAATATATTTCTTTTGATAATGTGATTTATAAAATTTCACATGAGTCCATAATACATGTGGGAGGCTCTTTGAGAATATTGATTTAAAAACAATGGAAGAGGGAACCCCATAAACCATCACAATCTCCTACATGTATATCAAACCTAGATCATCGACCTTGGTGTTACCCTGATCAAAATGAAATGATCTAATTTCATTAACTAATTGATCATGAGCCAGTGGAATTATTTCTACAGGGAGACTATGGTAATCCAACAATGGAGTCCATAGACACCTCATCCAATTTCCAAATTGGTATCAGAAGAGGATGGTGCAAACCATAAGGATTTAGGTTATTATCCTTTATCTATTGGCATGTGTAACATTGTGACACATAATCATTGTTGTCGCACTTCATACTTGGACACCAGAAAACCATCTCATATCAAGGTTCATCTTTATAGTTCTAGCATGAATTGTCCATGAAGAAATCTGTTAATCAGGTAATGTAAACTTTATAAGAGATAATGGGATGAAAAACTGATTCTTGAAGTGGATATTTCATTCCTAAGGATGATACTAACTTGAAATGGTATCCCCACTGATAAGGTCCCCCTAATTCCTCTGAACGAATTATTTTACTATTGGTATTCCAAAATAGACATAACGAGAGATGATCAAAATAGAACATTTAACAAAACAATTCATAAATCATCCTTCAACCCATCGAGATGGATAAAAGAAAAAATCCCAATAAGGTTATACACCTATTTCAATTATATAATATCTCGGGATGTGTACTTCCTACTTAGAGTATCTGTAATGAAGTTCCCCAACCACGAGATGTAGGAGATGTTGATGTCCAAATTCTAAAAGTATTCCACCAATCATATCTTCTTAATATTTACCATTATAATAAATTATTTAACTCAATTCATATGATAAAAAAATTACCATGAACCCCTACCCAAATAGGTATTATCACCATCACTTAAGCTAAGGAATTATAGTGGATAGCTCCAAAACATGATAGGGGTCAGTATTCTTATATTATCGAAGATGAAAAGAAAGATATCCCACACTATGATTGTCTTGAATAATAAAACACCCTATACCATAACTAGAAGCATTATAATACAACACATTCCCCATACTGGGTTCCAATAAGTTCTTAATAGTAGCATAATTTAGAAGTTGTTTCATCTTCTCAAATGAAGTTAAACATGTATAATCCTATGTTAATTTCACACATTTCGTGGTAATATTATGAAAAGGTGATCCTATATTTGTCACATAATTGATAAACCATTGATAGTTTCCATCCAGACCATGTAATATAAATATCCTCAAAGAAATATATAGTTCTTTAGATGAAAATACTGCATTTTCCTTCTCAAGATTGAATCGTAGGTAACTCATTAAATCAAATTCCTCAAGAACCTAACATCCTTGATCTAGAAATTACATTTAAAAATCATTTTATAAATTTATGGTCTCCAAACAATTTAAAAAACAAAATTCATATATTATTATTTCTCACCCTAATATATTGAATAAACTAAGATATCATTCGTGAATAAAATAGAAAAGATGTAAAAATACTAATAAAATATCTAGTTCATATAATATGTATTAACATCAATATATTTATTTAGGAGGAAATAAATTACATGATATTCAAAAAAGAAATACCAACTCCTAAAAGTGGTCTCTAGAACATCTGACTTCAGAACATCAAGGTGATGATATCCTCAATGAAGATCATTTTCTGAAAACCAATTTTACCCCTTTTAAAGTTAAAACAATTCATAAACCCAAGGGAAATGGAAATTATTCTTAAATATAATCTTATTTAACATTATATAGTACAAAATATGTGTAAATAAACTTTTAAACTTCATAGAAAAAAGAATTGGTGATACCCATGGTGAAACACTGGGATAAATAAACCCCCTTAAATTAAGATCATCTAATTAAAGAATGAGATATCTCAACTTCTCTAGAGTAATATGGTAGCATTTAATTGATATTAGTTCTTTAATTAGAACTATATAAATAAATAACTCTACCTCCTTCTATTGGGAAATAATTAAGAATTAATCATGGAATACCTTTGGGAGATCCTAAAAAACAAATGAAATATCTGTATGAGAGGATACATCTTGAGTATCAACAAAAATTGAAGAAAAAAACTCATAAGATCAAGGAAATTTGATTTTACATGACTTGAATTGAGATCCCACTCTCCCTCAAACAACTGGGAGGTCCCATTAGTTGGAATGATTGGAAAAAACTAAAGAGAAAAATCAATATCGTCTTAGTGAGAGACCATCGAATCAATACTAATGTAGTTTTTGAATAGATTTAAATCAGTTAATAGTAAGACCCAAACTTAATCTTTATCAACTATTGAAAGATAAGAATATAGAAAATGAATCTCGTACTCTTTCATCAAACCTAGAGGTATCCTCATGAACATAATTACATAAAATAGCACCATATTATGGTTTATCATATAAAAAATGATAAAATATAATTGAGTGTAAGGAACCATTATAAAATAGAGTAATTTTTAAATAATGTTAAAAAAAGCGGGACCCAATAACTGTAATTGGGAAGACATAATCTTCATCTTGAAACATGACTGTATCCTAAAGGTTATTCACTCATGAGAAAAATTGATGGATCCTTATGGAAATTGAGGCACTTTAATTCACCATAGTGGTCTTTAGTGTTGAAGATACTTATCTATAATGGGATGTATACAGTGTCTGGAAGAAACTCTATAGATATCCTTGGTGAACACAAGCATTGCAATTCTTCACAGGTGCAAGACAAGACCTTCATGTGTTCCTTACCTTGACACACTAATAGTATGTTAGGGAAATTATACTAAACGATTTTAATGGTGATGATGAGGTGATACATCAAGAACCACATCCACCACCCTTACAGTAATCATTTAACTTGATTTTCATTCCCAGTGCTCCACTAAAACTACCACTGTCTTGAAGAGAAGAACCATAAAATCAAATCATTCTCACCATATCCATTTTTATCATAATTCCCCATTCAATCATCTCATCATATGTTGTGAGATTTAGTAGGTATACATATTCATTGATTATAGGTGGAAATTTATGAAGGTAGTTCTAATCCCTTAGCTGGTCATTTATCAACACCTATAGTGAAAACCGAAACAGATCTGGAAAATTGTCACTTTACACTGGCATAGAATGCTCTCCCTTCATCAAGGAGACAAAATTCAAGGATATAACTTCCACCAGATTATTTTATAATAACTCCTTAAATATAGCTTCTTGAAGCTCTTATACACCAGTCTAACATTCCATCTTTCATAATAATGAAATCCCACCACCACATTGTAGGGAGCTCGATCTTGAACGTTTCAAAATTAACCATGAAATACACAATCATTAATATGATGTTGATGTCTAGATCGATCTTGTCCAGCCAATCCTCCACCTCTTGTGGTTCATTCATACCCTAATGGTATGGGTTGTTATCATATAGAAACAATTTTTATCAGAACCTAACCCCATTATCTCCTTGTTGGGACTCAACTTCTTACTTATGAACCATAAGATCATTTTGGTCCATGAAAATATTTTTTCATTTGATTCTTAAATGTTATTATAATCCATAGGAAGATTCTATTTTGAAGAATATACTAGTGCACCAACTAATTTGTTAGATCCAAAATTAACTCTTGATCTACCGCCACATTAAATTTTAGTTTTCCTCTTCCAAATGAAACTTATATTTGTAATTAATGGAGTAAAAAGGGTTTTAGGAGAACCTGAGGACTATTTGAAGCCCGATTCACTGGTTTTATAAGTAACATCCTTTGGAGGATAGTTAGTATTAACTACGTGGCTCAACTATGTTTCTCATTAAGAGGAGGTGCTCAATTTGTTTTTCATTGAAAATAAGTTTTTACAACTTCTCAATGAGATATATAGAAATTACCGAGGGGGTCCACTTAGCCTAAAGACGATTTGATAAACCATACACCCAACCCAAATAGGTATTTCCATTTAGTAAGTGGGGAGTCATGGTTGGACCATGGTTTGGAAAAATCATACACACATTTTGTGGGTGTAAATGATGGATTTCCCTCATTTCTTTAACCTTTACTCTACAATTTTTATTCCCATATTTCACCACACATCCCCTCTAATTTGAGATATTTTTGGTCGATGTAAGATATGATTTTTTCTTACCTCTCTATCCAACATTTTATTCCTTACCCATTAATCACCATGGATCAGTAATATAATGTTATTCAGTCCTCTTAAATCCTCTAATAGTGTATATCTCATTCTATGAATTTATTTATGTATGATCTATTATGCGATTTTTGGAAATTTTTCAATTTATATGATTTCTATTTTCTATGTAGAATTTGAGGCTAACAATGGATGGGTAATAAACTACTGACATAAGGTAGGTGGTCATGTAATTTTTCCTTAGGGTCATGTTTTTTATATAATGCATGATTATGTCGCACCCTAAATGTACACACATTACCTCAAAACCATAGATTAACAAAAATTGATTTATTAGCTCTGTTATAAATTCCCACATGAAAACTTGTTCTAATTAGAAGTTGTTCCATTCTTCTAGTTCCACCTATTTTAGGTGTGATTATTAATTTTTTCACAAGCTTATAAAAGTTTTTGTAACTAAAACACAATCAAAGTTGTCATGGGTTTACTTCAAAATGAAATGGATAAATATAGTTAAATGGAATTGAATGGAATAACATTATATTATAACACTTATATATACTATTCTTAATTACATTAATGAAAGGAAATGAATATTTTTTGGAGACCATCTATTTTCTTACCTAAAATAATGAAGGAAAATTATTTTTATAGGTTATTATGAATGAGATACCTTATTATCTATGATACCTTGGAATAGAAATTTTAATCACTCATGATTCTCGTGCATGAAATCCCTTATTACATATGATATTCAGGAATATAATCCCTCATTACTCATGATACTTGTGCATGTAATCCCTTGTAACACTATGAGACAAATGGTAGTAGTGAACTATATTTAAAATATGATAGTCTTATGATTCTGTATGGATAACCGAGTTACGCCGAGGGTCTTGTCTTGTGCTTCATAACAATATATATGTATATGTATATATATTATCCCATATATAGTACACAAATATAGTAATATATATGCATATGTATATATTTCTATATACATGGTGACACATGATCATAGTTGTCATGGATTATCCTAAATTTGGTAGAGTAGGTTTTGGGTCCTCTAAAAAGATGAAATTATATGGTAACAATTCTCATTAAATTAATTACTATTATAATTTCTCAATTTCCATTTAATTTACCCTGGATGGAAAATACTGGTTGTTATTGTTGGTGGCCTACTATGTATATCTCACACACTATTTTAGACATTGATTGGTACCTGAATAGAATTTATATATGCAGGTAAGGATAAAGGATAGAGTCCAGCTTTAGATTCTTAAGATTACATTATAGGAAATAGTATGGGAGTAGAGGACATGGATTATGATCAAGATTCTATTAGAGATTGAATTTTATCTATTTTCATTTAGATATATCATATTGTATATTCGTGGAAAACTTTTTCTCTATTTACCCATATTTATATAGAATATAGTCATAAAATCATTTTATATATGATGATGGTAACTATTTATAAATATTTATTATCTACAGATAACATATGGTCTGTAATTATATTATTATTCTATTTCCACGACATAATATTATTGTATACCATTATATGTTATGTTACACTCAGATTTTGGGGGTGTAGTATCACCATCAAACCATCATACACATTTTTTACTAGTTGGAAGCCTCTAGCTTATGGGGAGGCGTTATTAATTCCATTTGGACAACTGGGATCAGTTACTGATGAGTGAATTGGGTAAGATACATTACAATGTTGTATCCAACTTTCTGTTTTTCATTTTGACATAATATTATGGGTTTGTAGAAAGGATTATAGAAATATTTCCAAAGTTTTTAATGATCACGTGCCAATGAATAGATAATCCACAAATAGTAAAGAGAATAATTTCTTAGGAACGGAATTGTTGTTTTGGTTTTTTCCTGTAATAGTCATATTGATTTCATCATTGGGGGAAACACATGTTTTTTTCTTTTATTATTGTTATTATTATGAAAAATTTTCTTTCTACTAGGATTAGTATGGTAAATAATTATCTTTTCATGTGTCATAGTATGAACATGAGGATTTACATGACATGAACACTCCATTTCATATTTCTATTTTTTCATGATTTTCCCGCTGTAGTTTTCTAGTTCATTGAAAATTATATTCCAGAATGTTCTAAGGATTCTTGTAGGTATATAATAATTGTATTCATTAATGTTTATTCATTAAACTAAATATTATTTTCTCATATAGATGGATGGTTTCACCTTAATTAACAAACTATTATATGTTTGATCCATAGACTATGGGTCACATGGGGTAAAAAATTAGTTGATTTTGATTAAACAAAATCCAATTGTAATTTTTGAGGAGTGCTATTATAAAAATTATGAATGGAAATTCATCTAATCATATCATCTTATAGGACCAGTTACAAATTGATATCAATCATAAGGGTCTGGTTGTAGTTAAATAATCTTCTAATTCCAACTTATACAGATTCATACTTTATAACATGGGAATGGTGACTAATATAACTAGGCCATGATATGTATTTTTACCAAGGATTATGAACATGATTAATTTAATTTCTTAAATAAATTTTTTACCATTCAATGAAGTTTCCAATTGAAATGTAATTGGGTTTTCCCCTATACCATGAAATTGAATCTTTATATACATGGACCTCGATTGTCATATGTGACTTCTTGAACCCGAACCATCCTTTGTCATGGTTAATAGGGAGTGTCTCTTGTAATCCATTCTGATTTTCAATGTCACCTAGATAATGATTTATGTGTAGGAAGATGATGTGTATTCTTGTATAGGATAGATTCAAACATTTCATTTTCTTCTATTTTTAGATATGTTCATTGAACAAATTTTATTTTCGATTTTGAATTTGGAATTGTTAAAATATACCACCATGACTGCCTTTGGTTATCCACCATGAAGTTGGTGATGTCCATGACCCAGAAGTGGTGTGACTAAAAATTTTTGTAGATACACCTATAATACCTATTATTAGGTTTCCATTTTTACATGATATTGTAATTGAGGTGTAGGTTTGATAGAGATACCAATACTTTATGCAGTCTATGCAAGGAACTCTATGACCATCTCGTACTATCGAATAGTTGATACAAGATTTCTAGAAGAAGCATCCACATATGTTTTTCAGGAATGGTGGTCCCTAGTTTCTTAATTCATGGATTGGTTCCATGCCTTCCTCATTCAAGTATATAGATAATATTTTGGGTAATATAGTCAATATAAAAACCATAATAATGTGTGATTCTATAAACTAATAGAGGGAGGTTGTATGTCTAGATGATCATAACTATGGTACAGTTAGGGAATACATTAAAACCATTATCTATGAAAATATTCTCCCTATGAACCTATGAGAAAACTAATATAGAGAGGTTATTAAACTTCAGTTGGGCACTATGTCAGCCATGGAATATTACTTATGTTTATCAAAGCGTGGGTGCTTAATATCCACTCTTGTTAGTGATGAGTTGGCTATAATGAGATGATTTGAGGATGGTATTTTACTCACAATTCGATCACAAGTGAATGTATTTGGGTTGAACACCATTTCTATGATAGTGAAGTGTTCCCTCATCACTGAGAGGAACCTGATGGAAGCTGACAATGTGGGTTGGGGAAGTGCAGTACTAAGGAAAGAAAGTTGAAACTTGAGTTAAATGAAGAATCACATTGATTATGCATGTGGGATTGAATTATTAAAATGAAACTCACTAATATTTATGTGGAGTTTTACTATTGTATGAATCTATTTTTTAAGAATCCACAATGTCTCAAGGCCCCTTTTTAGTGAAAAGGATGTGGTAGTATATGAAATCATTAGTAACTTTGCAAGACCTTACCACCTATGCATAGTGGGAGGGGATTTATCCATCTTATCCTTTAGGATTGGGATTAGTATCTATTTTCAAGGAAGGTATCAATATTTCTAAAAATTAGTATGGAATATAATATAAATGAAGCTGAGGCCATAAGAAATAGTAATTATAGTGTCTGTATAATGAACATGTCTATGGTATTCATGTCATATCAGAGGTCCAGGAATCTAGCCATATCTATGAAATTGAGAATACTTATGAGGAACATAGCTTGTATACATCCCCAGTTTGAGGTATTATTTTTTTGCATGAACTTTAGTTTTTGTGTTATTTGATGTTGGATCTTCACAATCTATTATATATATGGAAATTATGACAACCCTACTTTTATTACAAACTTAAACAAGATTTATTACATAAAACTCCACTTGATACAAAAAAATAAGATCAAGAGGGTTAGTGTCTTTGGGGCTTAGGATCATTGCATAAAAACATAAAACATGAAATACAACATCTTTATTGAAAACTTCCTTTACATGAACACTACATTCCCTCATACTTATCATTGCATTGGTTAACCTGGGGACATGCATAAGAAAAGGGTGAGCTATAAATCCCAGTAAGGGAATACACATGGAATAACATGAGGAGTGCAATACATGTTAGACATTAGGAATATAAATAGAGCACAATATAATCATGAACATAAAGTCATGATAAAGCATGATAATCATAACATGGAAATGTGGCAACAACAATTAACATGGAATTAGCATGAGCCAAGGCTCATTGCACATGGAGAATGAGTAAATCCTCATTGCACATAAAGAATGAGTAAACCCTTGTTGCACTTGAATTAGCATGATTCAACACTCATTGCACATGACGTATCAGGATACTATACTTTACCCAATGCATTGGAGCGCTTTAAGGGCACACCCTTCTTAAACATTTCATTTCATGCATAAGTGTGCCACATGGATCATAGAACATTGATTCATAAAACATAATCATTTATTCCAGGATAAAAGAATGTGGAATTCATAGATGAAACTTTATAATCAATAAGTAAGTGTTCATAAAATTGAATACCCTTTAAGGACAAGTGGGCATGAAATTCACTACACAATGGAATTGGCTTAGAAAATTGGTGCAATTTTGACAGTGTAACGGCGTGACATAAGAATTCATAAAAATGGTTGATGAGAGAGAAAGGGGTGTCTCACCATATTTACATAAAATGGATAGTAAGGGGTTCATATAGATACATGTACAAACAATTTTAATGGAATTTATATTCATGAACCAAAAGTATTGCTTGAATGTAAAAGAGGAGAGAGAAGTTCCTTTCAGAATTTTGGCATAGTAACGGGTGTACATGTGAAGCTTTAATAAGAGAGAAAAGGGGTCTACCATCATTAAAACAATGATAGAGAAGTATGGGGGAGGTTAGAAACCATACTTCATCATTTATAATTGAATTTAAAAGGTCATAACAATATGAATAAAATTGGAGAAAAATGAGAAAGGAAGAAAAAACCCTTACTTGGAAGTGTGCTTCCAAAGTCTTGAGAGAGGCTTTAGAGAGGCTTCTTGGGAGCTTGGGGAACCTTGAGAGAATTATAGCGAGAGTAGGGCAGAGGTTGGAAGAACTACAAAAGCTTTTAGTGAGGAGAATGTGGGCGCTTGGGTGGGTTTATATAGGAAAGGTGAGGGAATTCTTTATTATTTAGGTTTGGGACCCCTTATATTAAATTAATCTAAACCACAAACCATCCCATGGTTTTTGCCCATGGTTTTTGCCCATGGTTTTTGGAAAATGGAAGAGAAAAACAATATTTTATAATTACAAAGTCCTAACTTTTTAAAATAATAGGGTTGCTTATGTGGAGGTGAGTCACACTACCATGGAAAACAATTTAAAAAGACAAGGTGTTTAATAAGTCTTGAGGGGTCCATTAATGCTTTGAAAAGTAAGTCAAACAAACCCAAAATCACATTATTTTAATGGTAAAATATATATTGGCCTAACATAAGGCTTATAGTATTTTATTAAATCACTATTGGGTCATTACGATGTCATAAAACACATTATATATTTAAACGGTGTTTAATTTTTACCCAAAACTTTTACTGTCTCAGAAAATTATGAAAAATTCCCCATTGGATAATTTCGACATCCTGATTCCAGAAATAACATTTATTTTATCTAAATAATTTTCAAAATTTGTTAATTTTCACTTTTAATATAAAAACCGACATTTATCGAAAATTCACGGGTTTTGACAGAAATGGATTTCAAACCATAATAAAAATTATAATTGCATTCATAAAATTATAAGATCATTTATATTTAATAAAAATTAATTTATTAATAATAATAATATTTTATTAAAATATTATTTAATTCAAAAATCCCTTAATTTTAAAAAATAGAATTCTTAATTAAATAATAACTAAAAACATTATTTGTACATTAAAAACTATTTACAATGTATCAAAAATGACAAGGAGGTATATTCATTATTATATAAAAAAATAATATACATGAACATAGTACTATAGATTTGTTACATAACCCCTTAAAACACTCGCATAAGACCTAAGGGTAAGGTGTGTGATGGTGAAAGACTCTTGTGGGGGCTCAGATAACATCACTCGAGTGGTAATTTCTATCAACTTACACTTTTCCCGTAGACGGTTTTGTTCGAGCTTGACATGATGAAGCTCAGCTCAGGATTGGTCATGAGCGAAGCCCAAAGACGCCACCTCTTTTCTGAGCTCTGACAAATGGGCTTCGTACAGGTCAATTCTACTGGACGAGTCCATCACTTCTTTTCTCTGAGTAAATTGGATTTGTTAAAGCCCTATATTTATACTAATAATGTGATCACTTTTCAATGGCTATATTAGCAACGGTCAAAATTCCTAACATAGAACCTAAGAAGATGACATTTTATATAAACATAAAGAGAAATTTAATTAGATCAAGAGGTATTTCCATTAATGAAACTTTGGGTTGTTACAATATTCCCCCCTTAAGAAATTTCGCCCTCGAAATTTTCCTTTTCCCACACTAAAACAGATGTGGGTAACTCAGCTTCATCATTTCCTCCGATTCCCAAGTCGATTCTTCAAACTTGTGGTTTCTCCATAACACCTTGATGAGGGGAATTGTCTTATTTCATAGGACTTTTTCTCTATGATCTATGATCTTCACTGGTTTCTCCTCATAAGAATGATCATCCTCCAACTGTACCACCTCAAAAGAGAGTACATGTGAAGGGTCCAGTATGTACTTCCGTAAGAGGGATACATGAAAGACATCATGTACTTTGGCCCTGGTAGGTGGAAGTGCTAGTCGATAGGCCAAATCCCCAACACTATCAAGAATCTCAAAGGGGGTGATGTACCTTGGACTTAGCTTTCCTTTCATTCCAAACCTCATGACCTTCTTCCACGAAGATATGCGTAGAAACACCATGTCTCCAACTTTAAACTCAAGGCCTCGTCGACGGTTATCTGCATAACTCTTCTATCGAATTTGGGATTCCTTGATATGCTGATGAATGGTTTTCACCTTCTCCACCATTTCTTTGACCATTTCTAGTCCAAGAAGCTTACGTTCACCGACCTCATCCCAACATGTCGGTGTTCTGCACCTTTTCCCATAAAGGGCTTCATATGGTGCCATTTGGATGCTTGAGTGGAAACTGTTATTATAAGAGAACTCAACCAGAGGAAGATGTTGATCCCATCCTTCTTTAAAGTCCATTGATCATGCTCTCAACATGTCCTCAAGTGTTTGGATAGTCCTCTTAGATTGGACATCAGTTTGAGGATGATAAGTCGTACTGAAGTTTAGTTCAGTATTCAGAGCATGTTGAAGACTCTTCGAAAACTTAAAGGTGAATCTTGGATCTCGGTCAGACACAATAGATTGTGGTACTCCATGAAACCTTACCACTTCCCTGATATATATCCGTGCCAGTTGATCCAATGAGAAATCCTCCCGAATAACAATGAAGTGTGTAGTCTTTGTAAGATGATCCACAAAAACCCAGATTGCATTGTTGCCTTTGGATGTCCTCAGAAGTCCATCGACAAAGTCCATGGTGATGTTCTCCCATTTCCATTCTGGTATGGGAAACAGTTGCATCATCCCCTTAGACTTCTGCCTCTCTGCCTTCACAATCTGGCACACCACGCACTTTGATTTATATTCAACGATCTCTTTTTTCATATTATCCCACCAAACATTTTCTTGGAGATCTCGATACATCTTTGTGATCCCTTGCTGAATAGAGAAATTTGAACTTTGTGCATCATCCAAAAGTTCATTCTTCAGCTCCGGACTCGATGGAACACATAGTATTATCCCAAATCTCACAATTCCTTATTCATTAACATTAAACTCTGAGGATTTCCATTTTTTGATAGCTTCCACTTTTTCCTAAATTCCCACATCATCCTTTTGAGCATCCTTTAACCTTTCCAAAAGAGACGGTTGAGCAATAATTTTTGAAAGGATTGATGATGTTCCCTTATTTATGATTCCCATGTCCATCTTCATCAAGTCTAAGAAGATTTTATCCTTCTCAATTCTCATCATGGATAGAATCACTGGGTCCTTTCTACTTAGGGAATTTTCCACCTTGTTCTCTTTCCCATGGTTGTAATGTATTGAACAGTCATAATCCTTGATGAGCTCTATCCATCTTCTCTGGCTCATATTAATCTCTTTGTGTGTGAATATATATTTAAGACTCTTTTGGTAAGTATATATCTCACATTTCTCTCCATAGAGATAATGCTGCTAGATTTTCAAGGAAAAGATCCCAGCCACAATTCTAGATCATGTGTTGGATAGTCTCACTCATGGATTTTCAACTGCCTTGAGGCATAGGATATCACTTTATCATTCTACATCATCACACAGCCTAATCCTTTCTTTGAAGCATCACTGAATACCACAAAAATTTCACCACTTGTGGGTAATGTGAGCACGGGCGCAGTGATTAGCCTCATTTTCAACTCCTTGAAGATTTCTTTACATTCATCACTCCAAGAAAACATTAATCCCTTTCGAGTTAGATTGGTACGAGGGTTGGACAATCGTGAGAAATTTATCACAAATCGTTAATAATATCTAGCTGACCCCAAGAAGTTACAGATATCCATTACCAATGTTGGCCTCGGCCATCCCTCAATTGCATCTGTTTTAGAGGGGTCCATAGATATCCCATTTCTTGTGATGATATGGCCCAAGAATGAGACCTCCTTCATCCAGAACTCACACTTGCTGTAATTTTCATAGAGAATCTCCTTGCGCAAAGTCTCTAGTATAGTTCTCAAATTCTCCTCATGATCCTCCTTGGTTTTGGAGTATATTAGAATGTCATCTATAAAGACTACCAAAAAAATTTCAAGGTAATCTCTAAGGACTCTACTCATCAAGTCCATTATGATTGCTGGAGAATTATAGATTCCGAAAGTCATTACTATGAATTCATAGTGCCCATATCTTGTACGAAAATCAGTCTTGGGAATATCTTCCTTATTCACCCTTACTTGATAATTTCATGACTGCAATTCCACCTTGGAGAAGTATTGTGCTCCACATTACTGATCGAACAAGTCATCAATTCATGGGAGAGGATACTTGTTCTTTATTGTGATTTTGTTGAGCTCACGATAATCAATGAAAAGGCACATAGTCCCATCCTTCTTCTTGACGAAGAGGACTGGTACACCCCATGGTGATGCACATGGGCGTATAAACCCCTTATTCAGATTCTCCTGTAGTTGTTTTTTCAACTTTTCAAGCTCTACAACAACCATTCTACATGGAGTCTTGGATATTGGTAATGCCCCATGTATAAGTTCAATTGAGAATTCAACATCTCTTCTAGGAGGAAGACAAGGCATTTCCTTGGGAATCACTTCCACGAATTCTGTCACAATAGGAATTTCTTCAAGGATGGTTTCTTCCATGGACTCAATCATCTGAGCCAGTTACGCATGCTCATAGGGCAGTAATATCCATGATTGAGATGATGGAGCTAAAGGAGATTCATCTTCTTCCTTACACTAGTAATGAATTGGGGGTCGATTCTCCATATGTAGTGTGATTTCCCACTCCCGACAATTTGTGTTGGCTATATATAAGGAAAGCCAATCCATGCCAATAATTGCATCAAATTCCACCAGACGGAGTGTGAATAAGTTCGCTGGGAAATTCAATCCACGGATTATAACAGGGGAGGACTTATATTCATGGGATGCAATGATTGCCCCATTTTTCGTACTCACCGACATATTCACTTCCATGATTTTTGGTGGTGCTGGGATTGTACTACTAAACATTATTGATATAAAAGAATGCATAGAACCTGAATCAAAAAGAACATTCGCTATTCGTGAATGAATAACTAGCGTACCTATCACCACTTCTTTGTCGGGGTTCACTTCAGCAGATGTGATGGGAAAAGCTCTTCCTTGCTACCTTGGAGGTTGTTGGTTGCCTCTATAACCCCTTGGATTAGGGAACTGATTCGAAAAATGACCAGTTCTTTGCATTTGTAGCATTAAACAACATGTTGAGGTTCGAACGGAGCATTCCTCTCCTCTGGCGTAGTCATGAGTCTTTCTTGCCAATAGTTAACAGCTAGGTGCCCTTCTCTTCCATAGTTGAATCATTTCCTCATCCCCTAAAGGAAATTTTCAGGGTTCTTCTTTCCAAACTTTTGGAAGGTGGGGTGCTGGATCTTTTTAGCACCATTGGATTTAACCATTTGACCACCAGCATTGAAGTCCACCTTACGCTTCCTGTCCCCATGATACCCCTGTGATTCCCCGATCTCCATTTAGACCTTGAGGGCACATCGGACAATTTTCTCATAGCTATCGATGACACGGATCGCTAATTCTTTCTGTAGACTAGGCTTCATCCCACCAAAGAAGCTGTCAACTTTGAATTCGGAGGTAACGACAAAGCTGGAAGCGTATCGTGCAATCCTTGTGATGTTTTCCTCATACGCTCCAACAGATTCTTCTTCATTTTTCTTGAGGAAAATAAAGTCCCTCTCCCTCTTAAGCTGGAGGGTGTGCGGAAAATATTTATCAAAAAACATCTTCTAGAAATCCTTCCATTCCAATGCGTCGATCTCCTCCTCAGGATTCATATTTTTGATCAACTTCCACCATTGATCTGCTTCGCCCTCCATACGATAAGACGCCAGGAGAACCTTCTCTTATTCAGAACATTTAAGGATGGATAAGATCTTTTAAATGGAGTTGATCCATTGGTCAATGATTGTGGGATCATATGATCCACTAAAAGTAGGAGGCCTTTGTCTCATGAAGCTCTTGATAGCGAATTTTTCCTTCTTAGGGGGGTTTGGACGTTCTTCTTGACCTGTGTTTCTATTCAAAACTTGATTTAGCTGAGAGAGAAGCATGAAAAATTTTCAATTCCCACTCCCATTGGATTGGGCATCTCATTAGTACAATCATCACACTGATCTTCACAACGGTTAATACCCCGAGTCATCCTATTACTAGCCATTTTTTGGAATATAAGGATAGTTATGGGTAACACATAAAGGGTAATACAAAGACAAAAGTTGATGACTAATAAATAAACTTGTATTTCCTTACCTCATGAGTCTATAGGTTTCAATCAAGGATTTTCATTATCTACATTCTAACATATATTCTTAGGGGAATTTTTTCCTTAAAAAGGCTTTATACTAAGCTTCTGAATTTACCAAAGCATATCCCCCAGGAGTTTCGTAACTAAGAGTGCATCAAGGCCCGTTTTCGTGCACCAGTTCCCGTTCGGGTCTATCTCAAAGCTGTGTTTTCAGGTTTTACCCCTAGGATACATCTGTGCCAGAGCAACCTCAACCTGCTCATATCCAGATAGGGATGTATTGATAAACCACTTACTCAATACTCACCAAAACATAGGGATATTTTTATTATACTTATTCTTTTCTCTAAGGCTTTACTAGGGTTTTCTAATCCTAATCCCAAAAAATAACTAAACATATTATCTGAAACTGACTATGACAACCCTGCTTTTATTAAAAAATTAAACATGATTTATTACATAAAACTCCACTATATACAACAAAGAATATTGAGAGGTTTACTGTATTTGGTGCTTAAGATCATTACATAAAAACATAAAACATGAAATACAACATCTTTATTGAAAACTTCCTTTACATGAACACTACATTCCGTCGTACTTAGCATTGAATGGGATAACCTAAGGACATGCTTAAGAAAAGGGTGACCTATAAAGCCCAATAAGGGAATACAAATGGAATAAAATGAGGAGTAAAATACACATTAGAAATTAGGCATATCAATAGAGCAGATGAGAAACATGAACATAAAGTCATGATAAATCATGATAATCATAACATGGAAATGTGGAAACAACACTTAACATGGAATTAGCATGGGCCAAGACTCATTGCACATGGAGCATGAGTAAATCCTAATTGCACATAAAGCATGAGTAAACCCCTGTTGCACATGAATTATCATGATTCAACACTCATTGCACATGACGTATCATGATACTATACTTTACGTAATGCATTGGAGTGCTATAAGGGCGCACCCTTCTTAAACATTTCATTTCATGCATAAGTGTACCACATGGATCATAAAACATTGATTCATAAAACATAATCATTTATTCCACGATAAAGGAATGTGGAATTCATAAATGAATATTTATAATCAATAATTAATTGTTAATAAAGTTTAATACCCTTTATGGAGAAATGGGCATGGTATTCACTACACAATGGCATTGGCTTAGAAAATCGGTGCTATTTCGGCAGCGTAACGGGGTGACATGAGAATTCACAAAAATGGATGATGAGAGACAAAGGGCTGTCAAAAAATATTTACATGAAATGGACATCAAGGTTTCATTTAGATATATGTCCAATCAATTTTAATGGAATTTAAATTCATGATACAAAAGTATTGCTTGAATGTAAAAGAGGAGAGAGAAGTTCCTTTCGGAATTTCGGCATTGTAACGGGTGTAAATGGGAGGCATTTAATGAGAGATAAAGGGGGCCTCCCATAATTCAAAAAATAATAGGGAAGAATGGGGGAGGTACGAAAACATACCCCATCATTTATAATTGAAATTAAAAGGACATAACAATATAATGAAAATTGGAAAAAAATGAGAAAGGAAGTAAAAAACCCTTACTTGGAAGTGTGCTTCCAAAGGCTTGAGAGAAGCTTGAGAGAGGCTTCATGGGAGATTGGGGCACATTGAGAGGATTCTAGAGAGATTAGGGAGGAGGTTGGAGGAACTCCAAAGGCTTTGAGTGAGGAGGAAGTGGGATCATGGGTGGGTTTATATAGGAAAGGTGAGGGAATTATTTATTATTTAGGTTTGGGACACCTTATATTAAATTAATCTAAACCACAAACCATCCCATTTTTTTTCCCATGATTTTTGGAAAAGTGAATAGGAAAAGAATATTTTATAAGGCCAAAGTCCAAAATTATTAAAATTATAGGGTTGCCTATGTGGAGGTGAGTCGTAGTCCCATGGAAAACAATTTAAAAAGACAAGGTGTTTAATAAGTCTTAAGGGGTCCCTTAATGCTTTGAAAAGTAAGTCAAAGAAACCCAAAATTACATTATTTTTATGGTAAAACATATATTGGCCAAAAATGAAGCTTATAGTATTTTATTATATCACTATTGGGACATTATGATGTCATAAAACACATTATATATTTAAACGGTATTTAATTTTTACCCAAAAATTTGACTCTCTCGGAAAATTATGAAAACCTCACCGATGGATAATTTCGACGTCCTGATTCCTTAAATAACATTTATTTTATCTAAATATTTTTCAATATATGTTAATTTTCACTTTTAAAATAAAAACTGACATTTATCGAAAATTCACAGGTTTTGACAGAAATGGCTTTCAAACCTTAATAAAAATTATAATTACATTCATAAAATTTTAAGATCATTTATATTTAATAAAAATTAATTTAATAATAATAATAATAATATTTTATTAAAATATTATTTAATTAAAAAATCCTTTAATTTAATAAAACTGAATTCTTAATTAAATAATAACTAAAACACTATTTGTACTTTAAAAACTATTTACAATTTATCAAAAATGACAAGGAGGTATATTAATTATTTTATAAAAAAATAATATACATGAACATAGTACTAGATATTTTGTACTTAACCCCGTAAAACAGCCGCATAAGACCTAAGGGTAAGGTGTGCGATGGTGACAGACTCTTGTGGGGGCTCAGATTACATCGCTCGAGTGGTAATTTATATCAACTTCCACTTTTCCCGTAGACGGTCCCGTTCAAGCTTGACATGATGAAGCTCAGCTTGGGCTTGGTCAAGAGCGAAGCCTAAAGGCTCCACCTCTTTTCCGATCTCTGAAAAATGGGATTCTTTTGGAGCAATTCTACTGGACGAGGAAATCGCTTCTTTTGTCTGAGTAAATTGGATTTGTTAAAGCCCTATATTTATAATAATCATGTGATCACTTTTTAATGACTATATTAGAAATGGTAAAAATTCTTAACATAAAACCAAAGAAGTTGACATTTTATATAAACATAAAGAGACATTTATTTAGATCAATAGAGATTTCCATTAATGAAACTTTGGGTCATTACAGAAATTATGGAGACTCTTATACTCAAGATTAATTACATTTGTGGTGTGATGACACATGAAACCCTGTTTGTGATCCAGATTGAAAGTGTATGATTGCTTAAGAAACTCACATTGAGGTTGGTGGCTATCATTTCTTATGGAATCGATTTATTCTCAACATCATAGGTTTTGACATCATTCTCAAAATCGAAACGTTTATTTGTTACTAATATCATGTGGATTAATATCATTGTAGGGAATCATTCATAACACTTGATTGTGGTGTCTATACTCATAATAAATAATGTAATGTCTAGGTGATTTTAAATAGACCTAAGGATCATGGGTCGGGATGAGTGATAGTATGATTTCTAGATTTATCTAAATGATCATGTAATGTGATATAAGGTGTTTCCATATAGACTGGATTGTTTCTGGGATATAATCCATGATGAATTTTCATGGATAACTATTAAGAGAGATAGGTAGAGTTTACTATTAACATAGTGCTAGGGGTGTCATTAGTATCCATTCATCCTTGTAGGATGTTTACAACTGAGTTGCATGAACTCACGAAATGGTTGCAGGATTTGGAAAAAATATATTTTATACGACCCATTACTTCTCCTTGGGGTCCACCCATGATTTTCACTAAAGATGAAAATGGGACCCTTTATCTTTGTATAAATTATCATCAGTTGAATAATCATATCATTAAGAGTCAATATTCACTACCACATATAAATTCTCTCATTGACCATTTAATAGGATAACGGATTTTATCAATGCTCAATTTGATGTTGTGATACCATCATGTTATTATTAGGCCATCATACATACCATAAAAAATATTACATTTTAGGTATGTCTTGTACAATTATATAGTATTTCCCCTTGGCCTTACTAAAGTAATGACAACTTTCATAGCTATAATGAGTTTGGTTTTTCACACACACACAGACCGATATATATATATATATATATATATATATATATTCTTTTGTGGTGCTATTTATTAATGATATCATGTTGTTTTTATCACACAGGACATAAACATTACAAAATAAATGAGATCATACTGAATACATTGATTAAGAACTATTTATACACTAATCTCACAAAATTTTACTTCAGGATAGATAAATTATGGTTCTCGGGTCTCATTATATTAGAGTTAGGATTATCAATTTTCCCATTAAAGGTTAGATATATGTAACACCCGAGAAATTTATGTGAAATTTTTTGTTTTTATGTTATATAAATCATCAAAGGAATATTTTACTACACACAACACTAGCTTGTCTTTCTTTACACACAACCGCGGCCTTCCTCGATAGCTTGCGTCGTACGCAATACCGAGTTTCACTAAACAATGATATTCTATTAAAATATTATTAAAACTAGCCGTTATGAATAGTAATAACCACTTTTTCAAATTTTATAATTTTTATTTTTCGAAATGGACTTCATTTTTGGATTCGGAATATCGAAATTAGCCTAGGGTGAAATTTTGGTATTTTTCTGAAAACTTTCTATTTTTGATGAATACTAAAACCACTAAGTGGTAGTTAAAAAAACTGAATTTTTCATAAAACATAATTTTACTGCTTCTGTGAGTGGAATTTCGAAAATCCAAAAGACACGGTTAATATCAAGGAATAAAATGTGGTTCAATGAGATGAAAATAATTTTTGGGGAATAGTAACTTTTTACTTTTATTTACCATGGTTAAAAGTAAATAGGGTAATTAAGGGTAAAAATTATATTATTATTACCCTAACACATGTACTAATTCTATTGGACAAGTGTAATTCGACCAAAAACAACCTTAGGAATAAACTATGACCATTTAGGCCCACTTGGATTAGATTAGGACATTTATTATTAATTTATTTAAAGAAGGGTTAAATAGTTAAAATCAAAGTTTAATAAGTAAATCATTTTTAATAAGGGGTTATACATAATTTAAATTCGACTATAAATATTCATTATAAAGATAAAGATATTTCCTAAATTATGGTATTTTATTTGTAATTTTTAGACATTAAATAATTTAATTTATTTATGACACAACAATGATGCAGTAATTATCTTATTAATGAAATATTGACATAATTGATGTTATAAATACCCAAATAAATGTAATTTGAGACTTTTTATGAATTAACCTAATTTTATAGGTTAATATGACATTTTATTATTGATTTAAGTAACTTGGTTCGAACTAATCATACTGTTATGATTTTCACAAAAATAAATTACTAAATAGTGTCAAAATTGACATAAAATAGTTTTTAAAACAAATATTATATTACTAATGGTTATTTTATTCCAAAAAATATAAGGATCGGACAAATGACTTAGATAAGGTTATATAATTTAATAATAAACAACTTGGGGTTCTTTTGGCTTGATATGGTATGTTTATTAAACTTATAGTGTAAGAAAACAAGAAGACACGGTAAAAGTTAAATTATCTAACTTAAAGTTAAATCTAAATGATAAGGTTAAAATTGATACCTAAACTTGTATAAATTATATTGTATGAGAGTATTTCGACCCCTAACCACCTTATCTTAGAAATATATCAATTTCCAGCTATTAAAAACCGAATTTGACTTTCTAATAAAATAATATTTTTAGTTATTCCAAAGGTGCCCCTCTCCTCCCTTATAAAAGGGCACCTCCTCCCCCTCTTCCTCACACCACATTGAGCCTTCAAGCTCGGCCAAACCCTGAAAATTAACCCTATACACTTCCCTAGAGACATCCTAGAGGTCCTGGTCTTCTTCAAAGACCAATTTTAGTGCACTAAAAGAAGGTCTCAAAGAAGCACTTCAAAGAAGAGGTAATGTCCGTTACCGATTCTTTCATCTTTATTTCTTCTTCCACTTCTTCTTCTTTAGTTGTTTCATTATGAAGTAATAACATCAGTATCACTCATATACTGATATGTTATTATAAGTATGAAACAACCCTATTTCACCATCTATCCATCCTACGGAAAAAGAAATCACTGCGCGTGCGTACGTACGGAATACCGTCTCCACACCATGGTGTAATCTATTTTCCACCACCACTATACTTGGATGGGTATAATGGTGTAAATAATGACTATATATGACTATTATAAAGTGATACTGATTATGAAATAGTATACATACACTCCAATACAATTCCACAATCATAGGAATGATATAATCACTCGTGCGTACGTACGGAATACCATCTCCACGATGTGATGCGACTCGTTCTACATGATCTTCATTTCATAATGATTATATAAATGAATTGAATGAATGAATATGATATATATTGCACTAATACCATTATGTAAATGAGGTATCTATATCCTAAAGAGAAAAATATGAATTTATTCGACAAAACACGCATAAGAACAAAAAGTTATAAACACCCGAATAATAAGTAGCAATGAAATATTACTACTAAGAAGCTAAGAATATGAATATATATGATATCATAAAAATAAGTATGATTCTGGAATAAGTCAATAACATTATTTAAATCATTATACAGGAGGTTCGGACACTTACGAAGCAAAATGGACCTAAGGTAAGGGAAATATCACAATCTCATTTTTATCCGAGATTGTTTATACTTTGGTATTTGCTGAGGTGTATTTTATCATCCCCATCCATGTTTCCTCAATATGTAATATTATTTCCATCCAGATAAAATTTTTTAAATCCATTTTTACCCTTTGGTGAGTTTATATTAAAATATATGAAATTAATCTTTTGTCGTTTTTCGTACGCGGTACTTTTTGTCTTTTCTGACAAAAGTACGAGAAGAATGTTTTTTTTACTTATACGGCATGAATGTATTTTTAAAACATTATTTCAAAGAAGCTTCCTTTACAAGTTTTCAAGTTTATTTTTAACTAACTTCTTTTAGTTTAGAATTTTATGACATGTTATGAAAGGAAAAGTATTTTTGAAGAAGAAAGCATATATTCCTCAAGAATGGAGTTCAAGTGTTTTATCAAAATTATTTTCCATCTAAGATAATAAAGGGTTCTATTTATATCCCTATTATTACATTGATTTGACTATGTTGTAATGGAATTTTTTTATGAATTTATTTTATCTTATATGAATTGTTTTATGATGTCATGATGTTTAAGATTCCCATTTTTTTTACATGGGTTATTCTATGATGTATGGTTTTTGATTTTGTGGCACACATAAGAATGGTATCATTATGAGATGGGTGGGACCTATATCTCCCTCCAATGCATTGGGTAAAGATTTTATATCTCATGAGATAGACATGGCTGGAATGGTAGGTTATACCGGTTTAGTGAAACAGGACTGAAACGAGGAGTGAACTCGGTTCAGAAATGGACTTTGTCCACTAAGATAGTCTTGGAAATGAGTCTTGACTAATAAGAAATGATTCTCTATGATTATGTGTTTATGCCACAAAGTTTCATGTTTTAAGTTATGATTATTGGGATTCCATTTCACTACTATGATTTATCCCATGTTATGAAATTATGCTCTCTTCTGCAGGTTAAGATTTCCAAAAGTTATGTTCTTATGAATATGATGTGATTGATATTTCATTTGTTTACCCTTACTGAGCATTTGAGATCACCCTTTTGTATGTTTTCTTTCCCCAGGTTAGGAAGAAGGTTATTAAGTAATATATGCCAAAAGGGACAATAGATATGATGAAATAAATGGGAGATATTGTAGACGCTTTATGAACCAGTTGTTTATGTTTCCCAGTTTCTAAAGACATTATACATATACGGTCCTTTCATGGTTTTGTTATATGATGTAATAAGTACGCTTCAATCTTGAATTATTAACAATGTATGTAAAGTGTGGGTCGTTATAGTTGGTATTAGAGGAAAGGTATAGTCAACATTTGGAAACTAGGATGTGAAAGCCTTCGTAAGAACCCTAAGGATAATTCTAAGCATAGAACACAATCTTAGTGTTTTAGAAATGGCCATGAATAACCTAGGATAAGACCTTAAGTGTGAAATTTTATTCTTGATTATGTGGTTTTCCTATTATAATTAGTGTTTCTCACACTATTCTTCTTGGTTTTAGTCAATGACTGGAACCCGAAGGAACCGTGTTAATGTGGAATGCGACGGGCAATGCAATGATTGCCCCCCTAAGCAACCAAACGTTATGGGAGCTAGAATGAAAAATCTTGTAGCCATGCTCACACAACTTTCTCAAGCTATGAATCATCCAGGACTTCCAAACGAGAAAAGGAAGGAGCAACATTTTGTTGAATCCTTCCTGAGACAGCGTCCTCCTTCATTCAGCGGTTCTACTGATCCATTAGTTGCTGAACAATGGATTAGTACTACTGAAATGATATTTTCAGTTCTTCAATGTTTTGAGCATGATAAAGTCATCATAGCAGTGTATCGTTTGGAAGGTGATGGTGATCAATGGTGGAATCTTATTAAGAATACGAGGCAAAGGGATGAAATTGAGTCCATGGAATGGGACGAGTTCAAGAACATATTTTTCAATAAGTACTTCCCTCGTATTCTCTGAACAAAGTTGGAGAAAGAGTTTTTTGAACTAAAGCAAAAGGATGATGAATCTATTGGTACCTATGAAACAAATTTTACAAGACTTTCAAGGTACGCTTCTGGTATTATTATCCAACATGAGAGTAAGATTGATCGATTCTTTAGTGTCTTAAAACCAACTCTTCGAAGGGCGTTAGCCATAAGGGACTTCAATAGCTACGAGGAAATCATTCGATGTGCTCTCAAAGTCGAGATGGAGATTGGGGTAACCCATCAGTCATATGGGTTTGATAAGAAGAGGAAAATGGAATTCAAAAGAAAATATAAAGATCACACTGAAAAGAAGATGAGACATCCCTTATGCTCAAAGTGTGGAAAGAAACATGGAGGGAGTTGTCTTAAAGGGACAAGTAAATGTTTCAAATGTGGAAAGGAAGGTCCTCGGGCATATGAATGTCGCGATGATGGGAAGAAGATGTCTAATGATGCAAACAAAGGAAGGGATACACAGAATGAACCTACTACACTTCAATGTTTCAAGTGCAAGGAGATGGGACATTATGCCAATCAATGCCCAGATCCAAGGTTTGATGATGATGGTCGACGTCAACAAACTCTTAAGGCTAAAGACAAAGGAAAGTCACATGAAATTTCTATCATCAATGTGGAGTACGATAGCGATGTGGTAAAAGGTACACTTACCATCCACTCTAAAGTAGAAAATGTTTTATTTGATTCTGGATCCACCGTCTCCTTTATTTCTGAATAATTTTCTAAGGGTATCACCATATTACCTCAACAATTAGATGTTGAGTTAGCTGTGACAACACCTAATGGAACAACAGTGGCATCAAAAGTATATAATTCTTCCCCGATTGAAGTTTGTGGGAAAGTGATTCCTGAAAATCTTTTGATCTTTTCTATAGTGGAATTTGATGTGATTCATGGCATGGATTGGATTTCTTTATATGGAGCTCATATCAATTGCCAAAGAAGGGAAGTCACATTTCATATTCCAGATCAATCTTTGATCGTCTATCGATGCAAGGATGAACATAACCTTCCAGTGGAAATTTCTTCCATCTTATGGGTCTTGATTCCACTGAATGAAGGTTATTTATCTCAAATGGTTGGTGAGAAACTCACAATTAAGAATATTCCCATTGTACGGGAGTTTGATGATGTCTTTCCGGAGGAATTACGGGGTCTTCCACCAAATCGTGAAGTTGAGTTTTCAATAGCACTCGTACCGGGTGCTTTGCCTATTTCAAAGACACCTTATAGAATGGCCCCAATTGAGTTGCAGGAATTGAAGAAGCAACTCCAAGAGAATCTTGATAAGGGATTAATACGCCCTAGTGCGTCACCTTGGAGAGCACCTGTTCTATTTGTTAAGAAGAAATATGGATCAATGAGACTCTGCATTGATTATAGAGAACTTAACAAGATCACTATCAAGAACAAATATCCTCTCCCACGCATTGATGACTTATTTGACCAACTACGCGGAGCTCAATACTTTTCCATGATTGATCTTTGTTCAGGGTATCATCAATAAAGGGTCAAAAGGGAGGATATACCAAAGACGGATTTCCGTACAAGGTATGGACACTATGAATTTATAGTGATTCCATTTGGTCTTACTAATGCCCCAGCTATCTTCATGGATCTAATGAATAGAGTCTTTAGAGACTATCTTGATCAATTTGTGGTAGTCTTTATAGACGATATTATTGTCTATTCAAAGAGCAAGGAAGAACATGAAGATCACCTGAGAATTATATTGAAGACCCTAAGAAAGGAGATGCTTTATGCCAAATTTACCAAGTGTGAATTTTGGCTTCAAAAAGTTTCATTTTTGGGTCACATAATCTCAAAAGAAGGGATATCTGTGGATCCAGCAAAAACAGAGGTTATCGAAAGATGGTCGAGACCAACAACAGTAACTAAGATCCGATGTTTTCTTGGTTTGGCTGGATATTATCGACGTTTTGTGAAAGATTTTTCACGATTATCTAATCCACTCACCAAGCTGACTCGGAAAGGAGTTAAGTTTTTCTGGACGGAGGAATGTGAAGAGAATTTCAAGGTGTTTAAAAGAAGGTTATCCAGTGCACCTGTGCTCACACTGCCTTGTAGTGCAGAAAGGTTTGTGATCTATAGTGATGCATCCAAGAAGGGATTCAGGTGTGTTCTTATGCAAAATGATATGGTGATAGCTTATGCTACATGATAGTTGAAAACCGATGAGCAAAATTACCCAACACATGATTTGGAGTTAGCTGCGGTAATCTTTGCATTAATGATTTGGAGGCATTATCTTTATGGTGAAAGGTGTGATATTTATACTGATCATAAAAGTTTAAAGTATATTTTCACACAAAAGGAGCTGAATATGCATCAAAGAAGATGGTTAGAGCTGATTAAGGATTATGACTGCTCAATCCATTATCACCATGGGAAAGCAAACAAGGTGGCAGATGCATTAAGTCGACAAGACTATGCTAGTTTATCCATGATGAGGATCACAAAAGATCCAATATTTATGGATTTACAAAGGATGGATCTTTGAATTATAATGAAAGGGGAAAAATCATATCTTTCTCAAATGAATGTTCAACCATCTATACATATGAAGATTAAATAGGCACAGAAAGAAGATGTCGAGTTACAAAAGAAGGTGAGAAATGTTCCTGAATTCAACCTTGATTGTGATGGGATAATAAAGTTCAGGAATCGGGTTTCTGTTCCTCCCATCTCGGAATTAAAGAAGGGGCTGCTGGATGAGGCTCATAGTTCTTCATTCTCTATTCATCCTGGAAGCATGAATATGTATAGGGACCTGAAAGAGTACTTCTGGTGGGATGGAATGAAAAGAGATGTTGCTGAATATGTCTCTCGATGATTGGTTTTTCAGTAAGTTAAAGCTGAGAGACAGATGTCTAAGGGGATGTTACAACCATTACCCATACACGAATGGAAATGGGAAAACATCACTGTGGACTTTGTCACAGGACTTCCTAAAACATCCAAATGCAATAATGCTATCTGGGTCACAGTTGATCGTCTTACCAAGTCTGCACACTTAATTGCTACTAGAGAGGATTTCTCTCTGGATCATCTTGCCAGGATATATGTAAAGGAAGTGGTAAGATTCCATGGAGTACCACTTTCTATTATATCTAATCGGGATCTGAGATTTACCTCGAAGTTCTGGCGAAGTTTTCAGCATACTCTGGATACAGAGTTGAGTTTTAGCACTGCTTATCATCCTCAGACAGACGGTCAGTCTGAGAGAACAATTCAAACCCTAGAAGATATGTTGAGAGATTGCTCTATGGATTTAAAAGGTGGTTGGGATCAACACCTACCTTTGGTGGAATTTTCTTATAATAATAGCTTTCACTCCAGTATTCAGATGGCTCCTTATGAGGAGAGAAATGCAGGACTCCAACTTTCTGGGATGAAGTTGGGGAAAGAAAGCTATTAGGACCTGATCTCGTTGATTAAATGGAAAAAAAGGTCAGATCTATTCAACAACACATAAGAGTAGCTCAGAGTAGATAGAAAAGTTATGCCGACAACCGAAGAAAAGTCCTAGATTCTGAAGTGGGTGATAAAGTGTTCTTACGAATATCTCCCTGGAAGAGGGTTATGAGATTTGGAAAGAAGGGGAAGTTGAGCCCTAGATATATCGGTCCTTTCGAAATACTGGATCGTGTTGGGAAAGTAGCTTACCGATTGGTGATTCCACCGAATCTCTCTCAAGTTGACGATGTGTTCCATGTATCTCTCCTGAGAAAGTACATACCTGATCCTTCACATGTACTCAGCTCAGAAGTTGTACCGCTGGAGCAAGATCTTTCTTATGAAGAACAACCGATAGAGATTCTGGATCGTAGTGAAAAATTCCTACGAAGAAAGACCACTCGATTGGTGAACGTTTTATGGAGGAACCACCAATTAGAAGAAGCTACATGGGAGCGTGAGGATATGATGAGGGAGAGGTATCCCCATCTGTTTGTTACAAAGTGACGAATTTCGAGGGTGAAATTCTTTTTAAGGGGGGTAGAATGTAACACCCGAGACTTTTATGTGAAATATTTTGTTTTTATGTTATAGAAATCATTAAAGTAATATTTTACTACACACAACACTAGCTTGTCTTGCTTTACACGCAACCGTGGCCTTCCTCGATAGCTTGCGTCGTACGCAATGCCAAGTTTCACTAAACAACGATATGCTATTAAAATATTATTAAAACTAGCCATTATGAATAGTAATAACCACTTTTTGAAATTTTATAATTTTTATTTTTCAAAATGGACTTCATTTTTGGATTCGGAATATCGAAATTAGACTAGGGTGAAATTTTTGTATTTTTCTGAAAACTTTCTATTTTTGATGAATAGTGAAACCACTAAGTGGTAGTTAAAAAAACTGAATTTTTCATAAAACTTAATTTTACCGCTTTTGTGAGTGGAATTTCGAAAATCCGAGAGACACGGTTAATATCAAGGACTAAAATGTGGTTCAATGAGATGAAAATAATTTTCGGTGAATAGAAACTTTTTACTTTTATTTACCACGGTTAAAAGTAAATAGGGTAATTAAGGGTAAAAATGATATTATTATTAACATAACACATGTCCTAATTCTATTGGACAAGTGTAATTCGACCAAAAACAACCTTCGGAATAAAATATGACAATTTAGGCCCACATGGATTAGATTATGACATTTATTATTAATTTATTTAAAGAAGGGTTAAATAGTTAAAATCAATGTTTAATAAGTAAATGATTTTTAATATGGGGTTATACATAAGATAAATTCGACTATAAATATTCATTATAAATCTAAAAATATTTCCAACATAATGGTATTTTATTTTTAATTTTTAGACATTAAATAATTTAATTTATTTATGACACAACGATGATGCAGTAATTATCTTATTAATGAAATATTGACATAATTGATGTTATAAATACCCAAATAAATTTAATTTTAGACTTTTAATGAATTACACTAATTTTATAGGTTAATATGACATGTTATTATTGATTTAAGTAACTTGGTTTGAACTAATCATTCTGTTATGATTTTCAAAAAAATCAAATACTAAATATTATTAAAATTGACATAAAATAGTTTTTTAAAAAATATTATATTACTAATTGTTATTTTATTCCTAAAAATCTAAGGTTCGTTAAAATGACTTAGATAAGGTTATATATATTAATAATAAACAGCTTGGGGTTCGTTTGGATTGATATGGTCAGTTTATTAACCTTATAGTGTAAGAAAACAAGAAGACACGGTAAAAGTGAAATTATCTAACTTAAAGTTAAATCTAAATGATAAGGTTAAAAATGATACCTAAACTTGTCTATATTATATTGGATGAGAGGATTTATACCCCTACCCACCTTATCTTAGAAATATATCAATTTGGAGCTATTAAAAAACGAATTATACTTTATAATAAAATAATATTTTTAGTTATTCCAAAGGTTCCCCTCTCCTCCCTTATAAAATGGCACCTTCTCCTCCTCTTCCTCACACCACATTGAGCCTTCAAGCTCGGCCAACCCCTTACAATTACTCCTCTCCACTTCCCTAGAGACATCCTAGAGGTCTTGGTCTTTTTCAAAGACCAATTTTAGTGCCCTAAAAGAAGGTCTCAAAGAAGCACTTCAAAGAAGAGGTAATGTCCGTTACCGATTCTTTCATCTTTATTTCTTCTTCCACTTATTCTTCTTTAGTTGTTTAATTATGAAGTAATAACATAAGTATCACTCATATACTGATATGTTATTATATGTATGAAACAACCCTATTTCACCATCTATCCATCCTACAGAAAAAGAAATCACCGCGCGTGCGTACGTACGGAATATCGTCTCCACGCCGTGGTGTAATCTATTTTCCACCACCACCTTACATGGATGGGTATAATGGTGTAAATAATGACTATATATGACTATTATAAAGTGATACTAATTCTTAAATAGTATACATACACTCCAATACAATTCCACGATCATAGGAATGATATCATCACTCGTGCGTACGTACGGAATACCGTCTCCACGATGTGATGCGACCCGTTCTACATGATCTTCATTTCATAATGATTATATAAATGAATTGATTGAATGAATATGATATATATTACACTAATACCATTCTGTAAATGAGGTATCTATATCCTAAAGAGAAGAATAAGAATTTATTCGACAAAACACGCATAAGAACAAAAAGTTATAAACACCCAAATAACAAGTAGCAATGAAATATTACTACTAAGAAGCTAAGAATATGACCATATATGATGTCATAAAAATAAGTATGATTCTGGAATAAGCCAATAACATTATCTAAATCATTATACAGGAGGTTCGGACACTTACGAAGCAAAATGGACCTAAGGTAAGGGAAATATCACAATCTCATTTTTATCCGAGATTGTTTATACTTTGGTATTTACTGGGGTGTATTTTATCATCCACATCTAGGTTTCCTCAATATGTAATATTATTTACATCCACCTACAATTGTTTAAATCCATTTTTACCCTTTGGTGAGTTTATAGTAAAAGATATGAATGTAATGTTTTGTCGTTTTTCGTACGTGGTACTTTTTGACTTTTCTGACAAAAGTACGAGAAGAATGTTTTTTTAACTTATATGGCATGAATGGATTTTTAAAACATTATTTCCAAGAATCTTCATTTACAAGTTTTAAAGTTTATTTTTATCCAACTTCTTTTAGTTTAGAATTGTATGACATGTTATGAAAGGAAAAGTGTTTTTGAAGAAGAAAGGATATTTTCCTCAAGAATGGAGTTCAAGTGTTTTATCAAAATTATTTTCCATATAATATAATAAAGGGTTCTGTTTCTATCCCTATTATTACATTTATTTGACTATGTTGTGATGGAATTATTTTTATGAATTCCTTTATCTTATATGAATTGTTTTATGATGTCATGATGTTTAAGATTCCAATTTTTTTTACATGGGTTGTGCTATGATGTATGGTTTATGATTTTGTGGCACAGATAAGAATGGTATCATTATGAGATGGGTGGGACCTATATCTCCCTCCAATGCATTGGGTAAATATTTTATATCTCATGAGATAGACATGGCTGGAATGGTAGTTTATACCGGTTCAGTGAAACAGGACTGAAACGAGGAGTGAACTCGGTTCAGAAATGGACTTTGTCCACTAAGATAGTTTTGGCAATGAGTCTCGACTAATAAGAAATGATTCTCTATGATTATGTGTGTATGCCACAAAGTTTCATGTTTTATGTTATGATTATTGGGATTCCATTTCACTACTATGATTTATCCCATGTTATGAAATTATGCTCTCTTTTGCAGGTTAAGATTTCCAAAAGTTATGTTCTTATGAATATGATGTGGTTGATATTTCTTTTGTTTACCCTTACTGAGCATTTGAGCTCACCCTTTTGTATGTTTTATTTCACCAGGTTAGGAAGAATGTTATTAAGTAAGATATGCCAAAAGGGACTATAAATATGATGAAATAAATGGGAGACTGTGTAGACAGTTTATGAACCAGTTGTTTATGTTTCCCAGTTTTCTAAAGACACTATACCTATACGGTCCTTTCATGGTTTTGTTATTTGATGTAATAGGTATGATTCAATTTTTAAGTATTAAAAATGTATGTAAAGTATGGGTCGTTATAATATATGGTTTCATGGGATAATACCAATGATTTCTCAGATATACGACGTTTCACGGGGCTATATAGATTTCACAACTATTTTATTCATGATTTATCATCCCTTGATACACCTTTCACAAGATTAACCATGAATGGCTTCAAATTTTTATGGAATAAAGAATATGAGAAGGTCATTTATGAGTTGAAAGGATAGTTTAATACAACAATAATCCCAATTATTCCAAATCCAGATAGATTTTAAACAGTTTATTGTGTTATTTGGGAATTATTTTGGGAGTTGTTCTTATATAGGGTGATCAAGTCAGAACAAATGAGTCTCAGCAGTTAAGGCCCTATGAGTATAATTACCTAAAAAAAAGAAATATAATTAGTATAAGTGGTCCATTCATTGATTTTCTTGGGTAAATACTAATTTGAATAATGGTTTGGGTTATATACACACCCCAAAATAATGAAACATATATTTAACCAATATTACATGAATCTTAGATAGTGAATATGGTTGGAATATCAATAGTTGTTTGAATTTTGAATTTATTATTGGTTATTCAAAAATATACCTTATAAGTACAAGCAGTTATTTTAATACAAGTGGTGATCAAATATATAGGTACCGAATAAGAAACATTAAGACAATAAGTTTTGTGGGAGGTTAGGCTGTGAAGTGGCAACATGGGTCAATTTCAAATGTGAAACTAAAAAATTAAATTATCAAAGAGAGTAAATATAATAAAATAACTAAATAGAAAAAATATTTTAGTGTAAAAAATTAATTAATATTAGGAAATCATAGGATTTTTATATTGCTAGATTGTATATGATTGTTTTTCTATGATTTTTTCATTCAAATGTTCAAGAGGTATCCAATCAATAAGATAAGTCCTCAATATCATTCTCGGATTAAATCATAAAAATTAAATTTCTAACAAATAGTTCACACAAAATAACACATTCATGATCACTCCATGGAATTAAATCTTACTAGCACTCCAAATGTGTCATCATTAATGTTGTTGATGATAAAGAAGAATCAAGTAAAAGAATGGATCTTTTAAACTCGGGAAAAAATTTATGATTTTAAGAACATAAAATAATATTCAATCCTCCCCCATGAAACTCTAATGGATCAACCCATAAAATTTTAGCCATCCATTTATTCTATTTTATCCATGAATTATTGAAGTTGACTTAATACAGTTTGATTGATGAAGAAAAACATCGAAATAATGATCACTCCACCATTATGTGAGAAATTACACCAAATATGATCTAAATAACCTCACTCCTTAAGGAAAAGGTATCATCATGATATAAAAAAATATAAAATAAGAGAATATGAAGAAGAACTTTTATTATGAAATAAAGGTAAATGAAGAAACAAATATGGACAAAATGACGGTGCGATTACAAAATGAAACCAGGAAATTAAAATTGATTAAAAAACATGGATTCTAATTCCCTTAACCAAAATATCCTTATATACTCATATTAGGAGCCTAGGGTGAGACCCAAAAAATAAATTATCTTTCCCAATATTTATAAGAGTCAAAAGAATGGATTGAAATCAATGTAAATTTGATGTTACAATGTTGACCATAAAATATGACCAGATTCATCTCCGTTATGAACGTGTCAATTAGCCTGAGAAGATGGAAGAATATGAGGGTTTTTATTAAATAATGATATTCTCCCATGATTCATATTCTATATTTAAAATTTTTTAGGTGAACGGAAATATCATTTTGGATGTTATACTCGAAATGGTGCGAAGAATTTATGGATGTTCAGATTTGGCCATAAATTTAATCTTCATCAATGATCGACTAAATCATAATAAAAACATCGAAATTATATCCAGAAAATGTTGAATGAAATGATACCAATAATTTTTTATTTCTATAATTAAAATTTTATCTTAATTGGGCTTGGATTATTGGACCATCTTTTTCATGATGGGTTTACGACTCGTTATGAAAAATATTTTTTTTTAAATTTCAAAATCACATTTGAGGAAAAAGTTAGAAACATTAAAAAAAAGAAGTAAACCAGATCAAGAATAATAGAAACTACCCCTCCCTAGTTACTGCATCGTTATATTAAGACTCATCCTCACATGACTACTCGAAAATCTATCACGTTCAAGGTTACTTACACCTGGTACTGATGGAAAAGTAATACCCTCTCATTCATCCAAATCTGAATAGCCATGCTCTGATGAAGCTTCTAATCTGTATCCACATCTAGAGATGATCCTTGTTGACTGATGGTTTCTATCATCATCCAAATTCAAAATAAAACTAAAAAACATCCACACAACATGCCTATTTCAGAATTCAAAAACCACTATATAGAAATTTCAAAATTTGAAATCCAAAAAGTCACTAAAACTATAAACTAATAATCTCCATCAAAATCACTGAACTGGGAACTCAAACCCACATCCCAAGGACCATGAATATGACCACATTACTCCTTAAAGAGAATGGAGAAATCTTGTAACCATAGTAGAGAACCAAGAAAACATGGACACGATGAAATGTCATTGATATTATGTCTCTGCACGATCGTGTCACGATCGTCTTTATGAAAACAACTCAAAACCATCAGAGAAGCCTAAAAAACATCACAAATGAAAATGGAGCAACCAAAACATGAATCTTAGAGGCAATTGGAGGAGCTAAAAATTGCATCATAGCGGCAACTAGAGCAACCAGAGATGCGTGTCTTAGGGGTCACCGGATCAGCGTATAAGTGCATCACAAGGTTGAGAACCAGAAACTTAGTGAAAAACCAAAATACCACCCATGGGGAGAAGAAAAAGGCTCCAGATTATCCTAAAGTGAATCACAGTAAAAACTAGAAAAACTAAAATTAACATCGCAGAGGTGACTGGAGAAACTAGAAAAGTTCATTATGGATCCCATAGAGAAACTAGAGAAACACATCACATATGCCTCTAGAGAAGCATAATAGCAGACATGGAGAGAATCTCAACCACCAAAACTACAATCACTTGGCCATCCATGCACCAGTAGTAGGAAAAAATAATTACACCAGAAAAAAACCTCTTTAGTTTCATTAGGATCATCAAAAATAATGTAGTAAAAAAGATGTAAATTCACCTAAAAACTTAAATGCACACATAGGTTTGCGACACAAACCCAACATCATATTCATCAGATCTGAATCTCAATAAAACAAAACTCTTTGAAATCATCATCAAATAATTGTGAAATTGTTTTATATGATAAAAACATGAGAACTCACCAAAAAACCTTCACACATCCCGTACTTATTTGGCTCAGATCTAGATCTCACTCACAGATCTGAAATCCTCATGAAATGAGTTCAGTATAACTTAAATCATGGGACTACCTTCATATTTTCATATAGTAGCATCTTGGGCTTGTCCAAAGATGTATCAGACTTCATCTTCATCCTTGAAAGTGTGCACAAGTAACCCTACATCCCTGAATAAGGACCATATCTGATGCTCTCAATCGCATAACCTCTCTTAGATATGACTCCACGCAAGCTGCAAGGATCTAAACGTCACATCAAGTATCTAGAATACTGAACGAAGACCATATCTAATATCACATGCATTTTAACATACAATTCTAAAGAAATACATCAATATTAAGATATAAATAACTAATTTTAGTATATTTTAGTGGATAATCAGACCCCAAACATGAGTTTTTGTTGTATTGAGTAAATATTTTCAGAAAATATAAAATTAAATTTCCTTTTTCAGAATCATTTTAACATAATATTCTGAAAAAATACATAAGAAAAAATGACCCAAAAACCTATCAAAATCAATTAAAACAATCTAGGTTCATAGGAATATCCCAAGTCAAAGCCCATTATTTACAAATTCAAAGTCACATTTCAACCAATTTCAATTAAGCATGATGATGTGTTGTGCATCACAAAAGATATGGGGCCCTTTTTCTTGTTCATGGGAAAAATGGAAGTGTTATGTGGGAATATAATTAAAGCATCAGATGAGTATCCATTTTTTTCATTTTCCATTATTTAATTATAAATGTTTTTAAAATTTTTTTGAACCAAAATAGGGATTAAAAGACCAACTCAGGGCAAGAAAACTTTGGTGTCACAATCCCCACGTGCGGAATGAAACACATTTTTCCAATTCCATGCACTATAATAGAGATGTAAAGCCAAATTTTGGGAAAGAAGACTATGGAGTCATGATCCCATAGTACCTATTACCACACATTATGAAAACACTACTCTATGCGGTGTTTTTATTATTTTATATATTTATTGAATACTTAAAATCAAACAATAGTGTCCACAAACCCTATTCAATCATGAAAGGGAATGAGAAATAAAATTTACACCCAAAAACCAATGGATGTGCATTGTGGCTGTTTGATTAAGAAGATGAAAACGTAAATGTTAAAAATGTACATTGGATAACCACACAATCCAGAAACATTACTCATGTACTTTAACATGAATTAAAATAATAATCAAGCAATTCAAAATTATTTTAATCATAGGTTTCATGATTCAAATTTCACATTATCTCATGCAATGAATTTTTTTTATTTAATAGAAATTTTATCATAAAATCCAAAAATTTGTATTTATTTTTTTAGTTCCCATATCTTCACTCCCCGTCAACATAGAATGAAAAATTCCCTCACTTTTTAATGAGAAGAGTGGATAGAGATTAGATTTTGGTAAAAAATATGGGGATATTTTATTTCAAATTAAATCTTTTCGAAAACCAACTTAGTTTTATGTTGATGAACCATCAAAATGAAATTGAACATTTTGGATTCCTATCACATGAAAACTCATTGTAGATGATTTATTGTTGGGTTTGAACTCTGAAAGACATGTATTTTATTTTTCAATACTAAAATCATTCGGCTACAAAATCTAATGAAAAATATACATTATAAGACATTGGAAACCATAATGGTTTCCATTGACAAAAAACCACAAAAAAATTGAAAAAAATCTAGAAGCTGGGTTGCCTTCCAGAAAGCGCTTAATTTAATGCCACTAGATTAACTTGGACTCCCAAATTATCCAATTCCAAATGTCATCATTTTATGGACCCCATTATTCTCAATATATACATTTTTGAGATTAATTCATTGTTTTTAATTTTTTGTAATTTACACACCTTTGTTCTACAATGAATGGGAATGTTCAAGGAATATCACAAATTTTTGATCCGGTCCCATATGTAGTCTTTCTAAACATTTCTAGGGTCCTTCCTATTTTCTGAGATTTTGGTGGAAAATTGATGATAAGATCTTGGTTCTGAAATATGGAGGGATTATTGAGTGGATAAGGAAGGATCATAACTATTATTTAAGTTTCATTGAATTTCATCAAAGAAGATTTTCAATTTTTATCAAAATTAGTTTCTTCTACATGAAATTAAGAAAGAATTGGTTTGCTATGAAAATATGATTAATCTACCCAATTGGAAAGTTGAATTTAGGGAATGGGTATGGAATCATTGTTTATGAACACACCTAGTGGTTCAGTGATTGGTAGTTCTAAAAAATCATCCATGGTGCCATATTCAATGTATTCAATCCAATAAGATGAAATTTCCTCTTTTAAGTCCAAAAAATAAATTTCCTCTTGATTTAATGACCCTTATAAAATTCTTGACCATATTTAGTTATCATAAATTAAATATTTTGTTATTCAAAAAAATTATGAGATGATTTTGGAACACTAGAAATATCATTTATGGTTATAGAAGGGTCGGTTAGTGTAGGGATGAGTTCCTCACATGTTTTATTGCTTTGTAGTTCTAAAAAAAAGTTAAAACTTCCAAATTAATTTTATCCATTAATTGATAAAAAATTTCAATATTTTTTTTGGGATTAGGATGGATATGAGATTATAAATTAAGTACATAGTGAAGTTTGATCTCTTCAACCACCCTTGAGGGGGTGGAAAATTTATCTTTAAAATACTCATCATCCCAATGATTGTCCATGTCACTAGGTGTGTAGTAATCTTTCAATCTTTGATAAATGGAATTTTTTATGTTAGGTGATTCCCATTATTGTTCTTAAATTTGATTATAACATTGGTTTATGGTGGGTTAATAATATTGACACTCTATTAGAGATGAATGATATTATGATTCAGAGTGAAGAATATGGAAAATATAAGAGAAACAGGGGTGAGAAAAGATAATTTTTGGTAAGAAAAGAAAGTTATTTTCTATGATTCCTACACAGGTCCACGGAAAATAAACCAAATGTTGGTTTCACAAAAATTTACCAAAAAGGTATATTCTATTTTTTTAGTATATTTGGGGATCAAATCAACATGGATTGAAGGAGAAACCATGATATATTAAGATTTGTTCTATGTTGGGATGTAAAGTGGCCAACATGGGTCGATTTAAATTATGAAAGAAACACTAAATTATCAAATATAGTTAATTTAATTAAATAATAAAATACCAATATATTTTATTGGAAAAAATTAATTAATATTAGTTGATCATAAGTTGTTTTAGGGTTAGATTGGATGTGTTTGTTTTATATCAATTTTATGCTCAATTTTTGAAGAGGTATCAAATCAATTAGATAATTCCTCAATATAATTATCTAATATAATCATTAAACAATTAAGATAAAAATATGAAATGAACTTAGAGTATTACATTCATGATCACTCCATGGAATTGGATTGTACTATCAAAAAACTTGTATTGTCGTTAATGCCGATGAAGACAAAGAATAAAAAAATTAAATGAATGGTACTCTCAAACTATAGAGCTAATTTATGATTTTAATAACATAAAATATCATTAAATACACCCCATTAAACTCCATAGGATTAATCTACAAAATTTTATTCCTTATTTGATAATATTTTATCAATTGATGATGGAATTCAACTTAATGAAATGGGATTAACGAAGAAAAACATTGAAATAATGATCAATCAACCATTTTGTGAGGAATTTCAAAAAATATGATGTGAATACCCTCACTCAAAAAATAAATAGTATCAATGTGTTATAATAAATAATTAAATATGAGAATAAGATGAAATTTTTTTATTATTAAATGAACATGAATGAAAAAACATTTATTGAAAAAATGAATGTGCGATTACAAAATGATACATGAAATTACAATTGAATGAAAAACATGGATTCTACTTAATTTCTCCACCAGCTCATTATGTACTAAGAATATGACCCTAGTGTATATCACCTTACAATAAATTACCTTTTGCATTAATTAGGTGCTTCAAAATGATAGAGGAAAATCCAAGGAAATTTTTTGTTACAAAATTCACCAAAAAATAGAAACAGATTCATACCCTCTTTGAACATGAAAATTAAATATTGAGTGTTTCCTAATTTGGAGGGTTTATAAAATATAAATATATTCATAATTTTTTCCTAAAATATTTTTAAAACATTCAGGCCAATTAATTTATCCATTTTAATGTTATGCTCTAAATTGTGGGATGACTTTATGGGTGGTCATATCTGGCCATAAATTTAATCTTCATCTTTGACCACATGGATCATCAATAAATCATTAGAATTAGATCTATCCATATATTAATGAAATGGTCCTATTTTTTATTTCGATGTATAAAATTTGAGATTAATTGGGATTGAATTTTGGTCCCCACATATTCTTGATGGGCCTAAGTCTCATTATGCTTTGTCCACAAATTTCTGCATGTATGCCAAAAAATGTCAATCATCCTTACAGATTATTCAATCGATCAAAAAAGACAAAATATTCCCAAATAAGTTATTAATAAAATTAAAATAATTAAAATTAATATAAATAATACAATGTATTCCACTAGTAGAAGATAAATTGGGCCCAAATTGACACTGTGAACATGAATTGCACAATGATGTGAAGTGGAGTTCGAATAATAAAATAGACGAAAGATACTGTTTATGGAACTTGAATTGAAATAATATTAATATATACACAATTAATATTATAATATTTTAGTTTCTAATAAATTATACACTAGAGAAAGATATTATCATTGATAATCCTATGAGATGGAAATCTCAGAAAATTGATTTTTAGAAATCATGTAGTAAGTGGATGTCCATGGCCCCATTTTTTAGATTAATTTATTTGTATAAGAGTATCAAAAATAGCCCTTTATTATTTAATTATCTGTAACTGATTCACATATGGATATAGTGATTACGAGGCAACATTATTAGCATGAGGACGTTGTCCTACATGAGAGCATTTCATGTGAGAACCCACCACCAGGTGGGGTTGTTGATGAGGATGAGATCATATGAATTCATGGATTCACCTAGGATCCCACCAATGATTGAGATATTTTGATGTGAGAATATAATGCCTCATATTAGGTAGTACATACCAATATTATCTTGATGTAATAAGATATATTCCAACCACACTGTTGGGTAATAATGAAAAGGGATATAGGAGGTTCTGTCAAATAGTGTCTTATCTAGCAGCAAATGATGGAAGAGAACAAATTGGAAAATTCAAATTTAAAGATGTATAATATTTCTAAGAGTAAATGGGATAACATAATGATAGTTTTTAGGATTTTTTTACCAAGATCCTATCGAGGAAGTATTGGAGTATGGGTTATCGTTGACTGGCTAATGAAGGTCTCCCACTACATACCAATCATAGATACATTTTTTGGGGTAGATCTAGGGAAGCCATATTATTTATAGATCGTAAAACGTTATATATTCCCATGTTTAATTATATCATATAGTTATTCTAATATTTCATAATTTTTTTGGAAAGGGTTAGATAAATCTCTTGGAACTCTGGGGCTTCTAAGCACAACCTATCACCCACAAAATGATAAGACATCTGACCATAGTGTACAGGTATTACAGGTCATGATTAATGAATGGATATTAAATTTTGGTGGTTATTAGGATAAAGACATTACTCTGGATGTGTTTTATATAATAAAAGCTTCTAATTAACTATAGATATTCCTTCTTATGAGGACCTATATGGTAGGTTTGTTCGGTTCAACCATGTACTGGTTAGAGGTAGTAGGGGCTCTTCTACTGGTACCTCATGTTATTCATGAGATGTAATAATAGGTGTATCTTATTAGGTAATGTATTGATACATCAAAATCTAGGTAAAATTATTTTGAAAATCGATGTGGAAGACATGTGGGGTTAGGAAATTGGGGTTGATCCTTCTTATGTGTTTCTCTTTTGTTGGGACATCGATGAATTAGAAGATAGGGTATTATATCACATTGTTTCGTAAATCTTATTAATATTCTAGAGAGGGTTGAACATGGGGATTATTGGAAAAAAATACCTAGGGATATATATCTATTCATGAAATATTTCATGTTTCTCAGTTTTGTCATTGTCAATAATACCCATCCCATATTCTTCATCCTAACGAGGTTGAGTTAGATGTTTATTATTATTTTTAGTAGTATGACATATCTTAATGGAAGGTTTGTTCTTATGGTATATGTTTTATGGTAGCATGAACATGTACAATATGAGACTTGGGAGTGACAGGTTGACATACATTCTCAGTGGATTAATTTATTCTCACAATCTGATCAAACCACCCTAAAAAGTGAAACTAATATATCAGTTATTTTAAAAGGGGGAGACTGTAACATTATTTAATTTCTCTTGAGGCCTGAACCCTTTATATTTCATTTTTATTCTTAAATTTTATCCTTATATTAGTTTTTAATTGATTGAACAAGGTTTTGGGTTTTTTCAGGTCTTATTCGGGGCCCAAAGCTATATTTTGTTTTCAAAAATATCTTATGGTGAATGGTTGGAACATAGTTAGTATCAACTGTGTGGATAAAAAAATAATCCAAGAAATAGGATGTTATTTTTTTTAACCATTCATAAGAAGATAAAAAACCATGAATGTTGCAGTAGAAAAAATGACGAGAAGATGTTCAGGGGATGTGCATTGGTAGTTCCACATAAGAAGGGGATCAGTATGGTAAGCCCAAAATTTGGATAAAACATGTGCCCAAATCGTAAGCCTCTTTGAATATGAGGAAATGATGGGATTTTCCCTCAGTTCATTAACCTTTACTATCTATTTATATTTCATATTTTTTACAACACAAACTCCATTTTGTTTAGATATTCAGTGGTCATTCAAGATAGGCATTGAGATAGCCTATCCCTTAGAAATCTGATTCATTCATTGTTTTTTGCATTATATAGATAATGGTATGCTCTTAAATACTCCTCATTCCTTTCCCATATTATCATTACATATTCAACATTGTTTCCATGTGATATTATATTCCCTAGTTTTAGGTAATTTTCCTATTTCATTTATTTATTCCTTTCTATCATTGATTTGATGCCAATATAGGATGAGGAATCATCTACCTCCATAAGATAGTTGGTCTAGTACATTTTTATTATGGCCTTTTTATTTTTATATCATGAATCGTGATTCCACACTCATGATATAACATATGTTTCATCAAAACATGGATTACCCTAAATTGATTTGATAACTATGTCAGAAATTCACCCATACATCCTTGTTCTCATTAGGGGTTTCCACATTGACTAGTTCCACCTCTTGATGCGAAATTATGAAATTCCACATATCCTTTTAAATGATTATGTGACAAATCCACCTTCATAGTGGTATTTGATTGACTCAAAAAAGTAATGGCTAAATATAATTAAATGTAAGTGAATGGAATGACCATTTCATGTGACCCTTATATACGTTATGGGTAGTGGCCATGATAAAATGAAATATAAAATGGTTAGAAACCAGCTCAAGTATTATGTAAAGGCATAGGTAAAAATCATTCTCTTATAAATTATTGGGCATTGTATAACTTATTACTTATGATATTAAGCCATGGAGTCCCTCATCACCCATGATAATCTACCATTGAGTCACTTACAATTTATAATACTTGGGAATGGAATCAATTATCACTCATAATACTCAGAAATTGAGTACCTTATTACTCTATGAGACAAATGGTCCTGGAGACCCTAATTTAAAATTCGAGACTCTTATGATTATACAAGGATTCATGAGTTTCACCTCAGGCTTGGGATAATAGTTTGTATATATATATATATTATCACCCATATAGAAGAAATATATATATATATATATATATTTATACCAATATAAATGGTGAAACATGTTCAAAGATATCATGGGATATAACAAAATAGGTAGAGTTGGTAGGGTGTCCTTTAAGAACCTGAGATGACATATTTATTATTTATATTTTTGATTATTATTTCTATACATTCAAACTACTAATTTTATATACACTATATAGAATATACAAGAAGTAATTGATAGTTCCTTACTGATTATATCTCACACCATATTCGAACCACTAATTATTACCAGAACAGACTTCATTGATGTTGGTTGGGACTAGGGAAAGGGTCCAACTTTAGATGTTTGAGATTCTATTCAAGGAAATAGTACAGGAGAAAGAAACTGACCCAATTATCGTGATTCAATTGAAGATATATTTTATTATTTTTTATATTATTATATAATATTTTATATGCATACTACTCAGCGTTCATGTATCCCTATTCTTGTTTAGATTTAATTTATGATATCATTTTGCATATAATATTGGTTACTATTCCAAAATGTTTATTATATCTAGATGAATTATGTTATGAATTTATTTTATTATAATATATTCACTTATTAATAAGATTATATAATATTATAAACTGTTTTAGACACTTATCATGAGGGTATATTCTCCCACCATACCATCATAGACCCTCACTGTTATTATCCAGCCATTGGCATACAAAGAGGCACACTCGATTTCATGTGACCAATCATGTCCTATTACATATGAGTGATTAAGATCTAGGATGTTACACATAATAACCTATTGAATTTTTCTTGTAGAAATGTCTCTACACACTAAAAATATTAAAGAGTCAATCTAGAAATCAATGAATATTAGTTTAAACCAGAAGTACCAATATAGAAACTGTGATCAATGTCAATCCGAATATAAAAGACAAACATACATTTATCCCAAGTTAAATTAAGAAAAATCATGGAAATATGACAAGGAATTCACTACAACGTACTCCTCAAGTTAGAATAGTCCTTACTCCTATCTACCAACATCCCAATGCTAATTATAACATGGATATGATAGTAAAATTTCACATCTTCTCACTGATAACACATCCAAATAGTCCATGAATAATACCATGAAAAGACCAGAAGGGATTTAAAAATCCCCATGGGCTAGAGACTAGAAAAATGGAATCCAATAAGAACATGAAGTTTTGACATTCCCAACTGTAAATAAGACACTTTTTTTATTTAATAAGGATATCGTGAAAATAAATATTTCATAATTGAAATTGCACCAATGGTAATGACACAACCCAATGAAGAAAGATAAAAATACATGTACATGTCTAAAAAATAACTAATACAAATGGAAAGGACAAGATTAAAATTTCCACTCCATGTGACATGTGGGAAACATCCCACCACCACACCAGTGGATACCCATACCAAGATTACATAATACTCATTGCCTCACAATGCCACCTTTTCCTTTCTATAATTAGTTAAAACAACGTCATCACAACACTAATGGAGTGTGAAGGGTGTGAAATAAGAATACGTTGTAAGATACCACCACTCTATTCCTTAACACACCTATATAAAATAATCATAATATTGTTAGTTTATATAAAATGGAATGATAAGTAATTACATAGTCTTTTTTTATGAAAAGAATGTTATATAATTACCCATTTTCCAAATCTTCAAAAAATTAAGGAGATATAGTTTCAAAAAATAATTTTCATAAATAATGATAAATTATTAATTTTTTATATTCTATGAATTCTAAAAGTGTACAAAATCCAAATCGTAATGGAAAACACCCCTTGGATAACAGAGGTTAGGATTGCGTGGTCACTCAAACCTTAGAAACTAATCATAGAATATAGCACACCCATATAACTAGTTTCAATGAATAAATAAAGTACATAAGAACACTTAGAATAGTAACCAACCTATAGTTAAAATCATGTTCCTAGAGATAATATGACTATTATCTAGGAACATGAGAACACCCCATATTGTAAACTCCCTTACAATTTCAATGGAGAAGGCCCAATACTAAACCCTCTACATAGGCACACATGGCTCATTTAACACCCTAATATTTTATAGTATTGGTCTCTATAAAAAATTTATTTCTTTTATAGCTTTCTTTACCCAAAACACCTCATTTAAATAAACCGCGATATACTATTAAAATATTAATAAAGTGAAAATTTGTGCCTTCCGTTGGATTAAAACTTATAAATTGGAAAATAGTTTATGAATCAAGTATGATTTTTACTTTTATAAAATGAATAAATTTGTTATAAATTATTTATAAATGAAAATAAATATCATTTTGATGTAAATAATATTTTTCCCAAAAATATTTAATTAATATATATGAAATGTGTTTTTATATAAATTAATTCAATTGATTGAAATTGGTTAACGAATTAAATGAAATTAAAATATTTTATATTCAATGAAATGTCTTAAAATTATAGAATAATTTTTTTCTAGTAATGATATAAGAATATATATCCTGTTTTATGGGTAAAAATATAATATTCAAAAAATACCTTTTTCATTGTGATTTTAACACTTATTTTTAAATGAATATGTATCACTTATAAAAATTTAATATTCAAAAATGTATTACATATTTGGAATGATCAGGATAAAATTTGGATAATAATTGTCTTTTATTTTTCGTCAATATGGATTATAAACATTGTAAAGTTCTGTCACTATGGTAAGTGTAAAACAGTTTTAAATCACTGATATATGGCTTTAAAATTAATCTACCACAGGAATCTATCATATTGGATGAATTTATTTTTTGATTTTTCCATCGATGTCTCGAATATATTTCCACTATGTTCCCTATTTATTGGAATATGAATTTTATATTAATTTATGTAATGAATAAATACAAAATTTTACTATCTAGACTTTAATATATCAAATTTTTACATAACGATAAAAATAGAATAAGTTATGTCATAAATGTTTATTAGAAAGGTAAAACAACTTTTTATTGTAATAATTTATTTAGTATTTTTATTAATTCAATAATTACCATAAATGCTTATACACCACTGACACAATATTTATTCAATTAATATAGAAAAATAAAATAGTTTAGAAAATAAATAATGTCATAAAATTTTGGAGAAAAATTGTGTTCCATGATTTTTATATATTTATATAACATATTAAATATGTTTAAAATTTTTATAATAAATTTCCTTTTCTTTCTAGTTTTATTTAAAATAAAATTAAATGAATAGTGTTAAAAATGACATTAAAGATATTTTATGTCAAATAATATTTTATTATATTATTTAATCATCATAAAAATCTTTAATGTAGACAATTAGGATTAATGACTTCTAAAAAATATTTCCCACACTATTTATGAGATAGTTGTTCTCATATAATTAAAATTATAGTACATTAATATTAAAATAGTTATTACTACTGTTATAGTTAAAAATGGTTAACATGTGGTTAATAAAAACGATAATGATTAAAATTACAAAGAAACATATCTAGGTTTCATTTGATTTTGATATTTGGACCATAGAATCCTCAAAAAGAATATTTTTTCACTTTTTATCATATTTATTTAGAATTTCTTCATTTATTTTAATCTTTTTAGAATTTTAATGTTTGTCATTTCCCTCTCTTATACAAGGATACCCCTTCTCTATTTTTGTTACACAACTATGAATGACATAGATCAAACAAAACCTAAAAATTTAACATCAAAAAATAACTATCCATGTTATAGATGTTATTTTCTCCCAAAAATACTCTCACTAGTCCCCCTTAAGGGGAGATCCAAAAATGTCTACCAAAGAAGAGGCGATCATCTATTACGACTCTTTAAAAATAATTTCTTATTATAATTCCTATAAATATATTTTTCTAACAAAAAAATAATAAATATATTATCATAAATATACTATGTTTTTATTATTATTATTTGATATCAATTTTATACCACATTTCCATTCTACAAAAAATTAAAACATCACTTTTGAGTATAGATTGCTTACCATCATCACTTCGTAGTGTAATTTGTTTTTCATCACCATTTCATATTGACAGTTATTATGGTTTATTTATATATTATATATGATATTTATAATATGTTTATTATTTTATAATTATAATATCACATCTATCTCATTACCTTCCAATCCATTAGAGAATGATAATGTCAGTCATGCATACATGCGGACCACAACCTCCACAGAGCTATATGATTTGTTTTTCATTTCTAATTTACTTAGATGGTAATGTGGATAAGACTAATGAATATATACGATATATATTTGTGTGTGTGTGTGTGTTTGTGTGGGTATGATATAGAAATGAATCAATAAAGATAATTTATTAATTAAAATTTATTTTTCCTTTGTAGAATAGTGAAAAGAACGTTTATATGTACGTACGACCTACCGTCTCCATGAACAGTGTAATTATCTTTTTTATACAAATATATATATGTGTGTGTGTGTGTGGATGAATCTAAATTTTTATATAAAGATTATATATTAGGTTTATATAGAAAATAAAATTTTATATATGATTGAATCATCATCAAATTTTAAGGATTAAAATTATTGTAAAGAAATACTCATGAAAAATGATATTGCTAACACCTGATAAGTGTGATTTTAATAAATAATTATTAACAAAAGTGTGTTTAAAAGTTATAAGTTGAAAATATGTGATATTATGGGCATGTAAATGAATATCATATAGAATGATAATAAATTTAAATTTATCTCAATTGAGTTTAATTTTAATTTAATGTAAGTAGAACTTGAGGTATGGGATTTATGTTACAATCTCAATGACCATCAGATTATTTATGATAAAGTTAATAATGTAAAAAAATTAAAATAAATCACTCCATAATATCCGGAATTTTCTTCTAATTTTTTTATTTATTTAGATTATATTGTTCAATTTGTTTTCCTATATTTATGAACTCAAGAAGACTGAAATAATGATTTAAAGGAAAACAAATCGTATTTATCTCTTCGATCAGAAAAAATATAATTTCATTTGTATGATTTATAGAAAAAAAATTTAGATTTTTTTCTATTATAATATGATTATTTCATTCAATTTTCACCTATGGTTGTGTTTTTAAAAAAAATTGAATAGAATATTCTTGTTATTTTTTGAAAGAGGTACTTTTGACTTTTTATCAGTTGTTTGAAATGAATATTTTCATTAACATACATGACATGGATTTCATTTCGCACCATCAACCTAACTCATCTAATTGAATATTCTATGAAATGCTTCCATTTTTATTTTTAAATAATTTTTTCCCTTTATATTCAAGAAAAATTTAAATTTTAATATGTGATTTAATAAAAAAATATAATTTTCATCAATATATATTACTATGATATTTTAACGGAAATTTTCTTCAATTATAACATACTTTGACGTTACTTATTCTTTACTAGGGATTTTATCCAAGGATACTATCCTTACTCATTCTCTATACGATTTATTGTTATGATGATGACTTTTTCATATACCAATTTTCATTTCCATAGTTAAAGTTATGATGAATGTTTCTATGATATTATGACCTGTATAATAATGAAATTATGATTGTTTAATTTTTGGAAATTAAATTATATATAAAAATAATTCATTGGGTAAGGATTAATGTTCTATTACCTCAAAGGGTACATGGTAGGTTATCCCATTCCCGAAACAAGACGGTACATGGGAGGTTATCCTACTCCAAACACAAGAGGGTCTGAAATTGGTTATCCTATTCTTGAAACATGTACATAGGTGGTTATCACAATCATTTCATGTCATTAATGTCATGGTGGGTAGCCTTTATATTTGATATATATGATTATGATTATCCCACATATTGTGATACTCTTCAAAGAAATGATTTTTCAATGTTGTATTTTCAAAGATCGTATTCTTTTAATAATTTTTGACTCATAACTTATGAACTACCACGATTTATACCAGGACTCAAGAATATGATCTATGATTTGCATAATATGGTTTTTAGATATTCTGATAACGTTATCACACCCTTTTATATATGTTTTTTTACCATTTATATCTCCCTTATTAACACTTAATGAGCATCCAATACCAGCCTTTTTTAGTTTTTATTTCCATAAGTTATAAAGAAGTATTTAATGTAGGTTATATTTAAGACGGTTAATAAAGGAGATGATATTTATGGGAGATATTTATGATTTTTAATGAAATAAGTAGATGGTTTATTTAATATATGAAGTCACCAAAAATATATATTTTTAGTGTGGATAGTAATGTTATGTAGTAGATATTTATCTAATAAGATGTAACATTTATGTATAAAGACTATGGGTCAATATAGTTGTTATAAGATCAGGGTTTAGTCATAATTTGAAGATTATTATTAGATAGATTCGGCCAAAATCATGTGAAAAGTTTATTCTTAGGATAAAATTATATTATTTTGATATGGATGATATTATGCAGTATTTATAAAAATACAAACCTTAGGGATAGTAATCTGGATGTGTTTTTTTAAAAGATAAATCTACGGTTAATAACATTGAAAATACATTTTCATGTATATCAAATCCAAAATTTGGGTTCATTGTGAGGGTTCCCATACTATTAACCATGTTTAAACAAATCATAATTCAATAAATCATGAATAAATAATTTATTCTATTACATAACTAGATTTAAATGAATATCATATGACATCCTTATGTTTATCCATTTTTTAAAATAATATTTTATGGATTCTTACATATACTTAGTATTATCTTTATAATTGTCACTATGTTTTTCTAATCAAAATTACCAAATTAACTAATTTGTGCTCTAATACAACATATAGAGACCCTGCATTTTTTGCACATAACTATTACATATTTTTTTTAATAAATGGAATAGTATAGATAAAAATAAAAGATAAAATGTTTTACTATCATTAGAAAATTAATCTCATTCACAAATTTTACATTATAATATAATGATTTGTTTAAATCATTCTTCTTCATCCTTTAAAAACCACACATTCTTAAATGTACATGTAGCCACTTGGGGATGTGCATCATATAAATGGGTGAGCTAAAATCCTAGTTAGAGGATTAATAACAAACATGAATCAATATATCAAGGGTGAGCATAATCATCATCCTCATATCATATGAATGGGATCAAAATCGATATCATTAAAGGAAAACCCAGTAAAGTATTGGAATGTGGAAATAAAAAAATGAAAAATCACATCATAGAAGTCAAATACCACACAAAGTTGTGAATAAAGATAACGTCATGTTTGGGTATAACATATGTGCATATTAATAACATCATCATTATGAGAAAAATAATGAATAATCCAACGGCCCATAGGCCTTAAAATTTTTATTGAATGAAAAAACCCCCCTTTTAAGGGTAGAAGGGAGAAACCCTAAAGACATCCCGATTTAAAAAAATTAATGATCTGAAGGTGAGTGAGACATACCAATCGTGAAACATGATACAACCCCTCCCCATTAATTAAAAGTGAAAAAACATGTCCACCTATAATTGGATGAATGGAGAGCAAGTGTATTGTGTTAACCCACATGCTCGATATGATGGAAAAAGCTATACCCTCTTAAACAACCAAATCCATAAAACTCTGTATTGATGAAAACCCACTCTAAAACCTCCACAGGGGACCGATCAATGAGGGAATGTCTGGGTGCACCCCCAAACCAACAGACCTCACAAACCCTTTCAGTATTCCGAGAGATCAGAACCAAAATGCATCAACCATTAGTCATCCTGGACCAAACCGACGACCTTTGCAGTGCCTGCCACTATAGCCACAGAAGCCCAGAAGACAATACAAGGACTCAAGATCAAGAAAACATCACCTAGGATGGAATAAATCATCCCCGCGCCAAGGGACAGCCACCTGTGGGGGAACCTAGGTCTTCTTGAAACAAAAAATCTGCTCTCGACAAGGATCTGCACCAATCAGAATAGCAGAAACATCCTCACCTGGATCCGACCAAGCCTCATAGTGACAAGAACTAGAAGTAACACCACATTGAACCAGAACAATGAAACCAAATTCGGGTAATTGAACAAAAACATAACATCTCTAAATTAAATGCCTCTAATGACCACAAAAGCTGAATTTTGAAAAACCTCCCCCTTCGAGCTCTGCAGACCTAGCCCTGAACCACACCAAAAATAACTGAAAGAAGGACATCTCACCAGATGATCCCAAACCCAGACCGATATATCGGGCCACCCCTACTACATCACTGATAGATGATGAAAATCATGTTATGCCAATTGCTAAAGACCTGCAGAGCCGACCTCTAAGCCCATAGAGCTAGCCTCTGAGCTGTATTGTGCCAAACGCCGAAGACCCGTCATGCCGACCTCAAGTCATCCTTTGAAAAAACCTCCGAATGCATTGAGTAGACCTCCAAGCTCATCTGAGATGTGACACCACCGCATAAACAACAACTGATTCAAACTTGACCCAAGCCGGAAAAGCAATGCCAAACAACATGCCACACAATCCTCAATACCCACACCGAGACAGATCTGTCGCCGCCATAGGGATATCCCGACCAATGGTGGAGGAGGAAGGAGCTTATAGAAACCCTAGTCTATACTAGGGAGAGAAACTATGTAGCTCTGAGGCTCCTCTCATCAAATTCATCAAAAATATAATAAAAAAATCATTGTTCCCAAATTAGAAGGGAATACCAAATATATATATATATATATATACATCACATTACCTAATGAATTAGAGGGAAATATATTTCTAGGCCAACCTATCACATACTATTATTTATATAATCATGTATTACACATAAAATATATTATAATTATATTTATGAAATAACCCATGAAAATGAATGGGTTTGAATTTTTTTTATAAATCATGATTTCTTGATTAAAATTACTTATTCAAATTTTAAAAGGGAAAAAATATTTTCTATATGTATTGTCATTATTGAGAAAATAAGAAACAAATAATGATAAGAAAAATATGTGTCATGGAAGAAAGATATCTTACATAAAATATATTTATTTTTCATAAAATCGAGCTGAAAATTGTAAATCCACAAAAAGAAAAGGGAATAATATGAAAATGACTTTTAAAGAAAATTATTTGAATATTACTAATAAATATGTCATGATATAGAGATAACTCAAATAAAATGAATTGTTTTTGAGAATCCCCTTACCTATATTCAAGATTTATTTTGTCAGTTCTGCGCCTCCTAGTTAAAAATGTAAATTTATTAAATCCCAGAACCAAAAGTGAATCGTTTTTAACTTTTTCCATAATTTATCTATTATAGTAATTTTATTATATTTTTTAATTTCCAATGTTATTGGGTAGTAATTTTTATATCAGTATTTACATAAAAACATCTTATTTTTCTATGATTTATCTACTTTGGTCAATGTAAATTATACATTAGTGTAATTACATCCTGAATATTATAATGGATATAATTAAATTTTTATATATAATATATATTTTATAATATCTCTCCATTATTATGGTTATATGCGTTTACATGGAAATTTATTTTTTGGTGGGTAACCGACCTTTGAAGGGTAACTATTCAGAGAGCGTGAAAGGGAATATTGAAATTTTTATATATAGTAAATATGATACTTACTGTCAGTTAACACCATTAATATAATGTTATCTTACTTCATAATTAATATTATATTGTTTAGTTTAGAAATAGGGTGGGGAAAAACATAATAAATAATAAATTAAAATAGGGAGTTTATCGAAACTTACATAATCATCGGAGTAGCTTCTGCTGTATGATAATAGAAATCCCTTGATGTTTGTAGATTTATTACTCTATAAATATCCTAATTAATATGTGGGGTTTGATTGGGATTTTTTTGGAATATGATTGTATTTTTTAAGAGTGGTATGAGTAATTTTCCAAGGGGAGGTAGAGGTGTAATTTCTATTTGAGGATAGGGGTATTTTTAGAATAAAATATTAAATAAAATATTAATAAAAAAGGTAAAATATGTAATAGTTGATTATTGTAAATATAAATCATATATATATATAATATAATTTTCTTAATTATTTAAATACTCTTTATAATTTTAATTCATTATTTTATTAAAAGGTAATGTAGAAAAAAATAGAAATCAGTATTTTAAGGAATCACTTTTGACTTTAGGTTTTGGAAACTGATTTTTTTAGGATTTGAAATTTAGTTTGTTATATTTTAATGACTCATTCTATAAATCAAATATATCATTTCCAAACATCATTTTATAGATATGAGTATTTCATTTTTACGTCATGAATGATGTAATTTATGAAACACCGGTTTTGTGAAACATTGTATTTCTATAATTCACACGAAAATGTATGTACATAAAAAAATTACCAATAAAATAACACTTGTAAAGTATTCAAATGATTATTTAGAATAATATATTAATTTAATAAAAAAATTTCTCAATTATGTAATTTTAATTTTAAATATAATATATTATTTTTCATGACAAACTTTAAAATAATTTTTTTTAAATATGCTTATATTTTTTTGAGGTGTTATATCATGGGATTTATTTTTTTGTCTTATAATATTCATATTTAATTAAATTAATCATGATAAATGATATTTACATTAAAATTTATTATTTTGATGTAAAATTACAATTCTAACCGTCAGGTTACTACACCCAATGACAACTTTTTTATTAAAATGACCACATTACTACAACAATGATCACAAAACCTCTTATGGAAATCACATCATTATAGGAGCCAATATCCATCATAATTCAACTCATGGTTCTATATTTATATTTTCTAATATTTATATTGGGATAGTAATATTTAATTTCTTATCTCTTGTGTTGGTAGTGGGATAAATGTTTCTAATAGATTAGGGGATCCATATTTTCACATTATAGATTTTTTATTTTATATATTATTTCAGGTTATACTGTTTGAAATTTTAATTGGATTAATTGTTGATTAATGTGGCAATATTTTTTAATGGAAATTTTTAAATGGTTTAAATATATTTTTATGTGTATAAAATTATATAATATAATATTACAGAAATTATTTCATAAACAAATATTACTAATAAAACTCTTTTGTTACACTCTCCCCCCTTTAAAAATTTCATCCGTCAAATTTAAAAAATTATTATCAGTGGAGAATAGGTGAGGGAATTTTTATTTCATTTATTCATATGGTTCCAATGTCACCTATATATATTTATGGATCCTCCACAACACATTTACAATATGAGTTGTCTTGTTATAAAGAACTTTTTCCCTATAGTCAATGATTTTCATCATATTCCTTTCATATGAGAATATACATTCTCTCGTAGTACCACCTCATGATTCAGTACATATGAGGGATTTATTATGTACATTCACAAGAGTTTTTTGTGGAACCATTCATGAACATGAGACATACTTGGTGAAAGTGAATGTTGATATTTCACTTCTCCTATGAAATCAGGGATGTCAATGGGAAAATATAGCTTGGTCTGGGATTACCATTATTTCTAATATACATGAATCAATTCCATGTAAATATTATAAGAAAAATATTTTCTCCATTATTGAAATCCATGTCCATTTTACTTTCATTAGATTACCACTTTTTATGCCTTTTAAGATATTATAGACGTTGTCAGATGGCTTGATCCTTCTTTGTTATCTCTTGAACAAGATTCATCCTAAGTAGCTTCCATTACCAAACATTCTCCCATTAAGTTGGAGTTCTAAATCGCTTCCTATATAAAGATTCATATGGATCCATTTGTGTACTTTAGTGGAAGCTGTTTTTATATGAGAACTCAACCAATGGGATATATTAATCCCATCCACCATTGAATTCCATTTGGAAGGATCCTAGCATGTCCTCGAGCATCGATATAGTCCTTTAAAATTTTCATTCAGTTTACAAGTGATAGGAGATGATTAAATTTAATTTGTCACCCATATAATATATAATAATTATATATAATTATTTTGTAAACTTTATATCACAATGAAAGATGATCGAAATTGGCACCCCATGCAGCCTCACAACTTCCTTTAAATATTTCATGGAATGTTTTTCAAGAAACAAATCTTCCTAAATATAGATAAATTGGATAACCTTGGTTACTCAATCCCCAACAAACCATATCACATTGTATCAATTGTATATATTTAAGAGGACAATTATAATTTCCATGGAGATATTATCTCATTTCTATGTGATTTTTGGTAATGGTTTCATTATCCCTATAGAATTATGTCTCTATACATTTACTTGTTTTCATTCGAAAGACTGTGAGATACACTCCCCAATCTCCATCTTCATTTTTTCCCACTATAAATGTTCCTGAAGATCATGACACATCATATTAAATTTAGTATGGATAGATAATGGTAAGTTATCTTCATCATCTAATAGCTCTTTCCTAATTGGAGTTTATGAAGGAACCAAAATACTTGTTCGAAACAAAATCACACTATTTTCAACAATAAAGAACACATGTATATTTCCATAATTTGATGAATTCACCTCCTTATGTAGATCTATATAATACCATTAATCCTCCTAGATCTTCTCTTGGAAATATAGGTGTGAAATCATTTGTTCAGGGTAGTATGTATTTCCTACTGTTTTTATTTCCGAATCCATCCTTTAATTATCCATGAATATAGGGTCTCTCTCAATCGAGATCATGGATACAGTAGGATGATATTTCCTCATAAGATCATTAGAAACCTTATTTTACTTTCTTAGTTGGTAGTGAATAGAGAATGTATACTAATTGATTATCTCTATCCATCTTCATTGATGCTTGTTGAGATACTTTAATGTGAATATATACTATATACTCTTATGATTGCTATATTTGTCTCACTTCTCACCATAGAGATATTGAATCCAATTATTTAGAGTAATGATCATAACTGCTAACTCAAAAATCATGTGACAGGTAGTTTTACTTCTTTATCTTTATCTTCCAGGATGTGTAGGCTATCACTTTTTCATAATTAATGAGTATACAACCAAATAAATTCTATAAAGTTTCACTTTATATCATAAAACTATCTAAACTTTTTGGTTATGTGAATACTGGTGTAGTGTTAGCCTTATATTGAACTCCATGATGAATTCCTCACATTATTCCTTCCTTATATTCATTACCATTTTTTCATGTTAATAATGTTAATGGGATAGTTAATCATGAGAAATTCCTCAAAAAAGGATAGTAATACCTAGAAAATACATGGAAACTATATATTCATATGACCCTATTGTGTCTTTTTTCAATCATCAATTTCCTTTCTTCTGGATGGCTCCACAAGAATTCTCCCACTTATGACCACATTCGCCAATAATTGGACATTCAATATCCCAAAGACACACTTAATAAGATTAGCATACATTTTCTCTATCCTTAATGTTTCCAAAACAATTATATTCTCATCATGTTCCTCCTTGATCTTTGAGTAAATTGGAATATAAACAATAAAAACAATAAACAATTTTTCGAGGTTGTTTATATAGTCTACATTCATCAAATCCATGAGTATTTCAGAGGAGTTAGTAAGTCTTACGGTCATGAATATGAGATAATAGTACCCATACCTTGTATAGAATACAGTCTTTTGAAAATCAAACTTCTTCCACTTCCATTGATGACATCAATAATTAATATTCTCCTTAGAGAAGTATTTTTCACCTCATAGTTTATCCAAAAAGGAATATATCATTGGAAAATAATACTTTTTATTTATGGTGATATTCATGATCAATTGATAATAAATAATTAGCACCATTGATCCTTTCTTCTTCTTGACCAACTCTACAGTTGTACCCTACGTTGATACACTATGGAATATAACCCCTTCATACAAATGATCTTATAAATTTTTCTTTACCTCTTATTGTTTTATTGGGGAAATCCTATAGGGGAATTTTGATATTGGAGTGCATCTAGGTATGAGCTCTATTTTTAAATCTACCTCAATATTTTTGGGAGTTCAGGATAACTCTTCAAAAGAACACATCAACGTATTACCTAAAAATGGGAATTTAAACCAAGTTGAAACCACCCTTTGACTCATCCCTTTGGGAATAGAATTTTCTTTATAGCGTATCAACTTCGAGATAGTTGAGGGATTTTCGAAAAAAGATTCTGGATATTCATTTCATTTTTCTAAGAGCATTGGATGGTTTGTAGTGTGTAATGGGATATCCATTTCCCCATAGTTGATGTGCGATCTATATAATGAGAGTCAATCTATGCCTAATATAGCATAGAATCCAACAATGGGAATTATTATGATATTATTTGTGAGAATCATACAAAAAATTGTTATAGGAGAAGTGTCTAAAGGTTTGGTTTACATTATTTCACCAATAGGAATTTTAAAAAATATCTCCACATAAAGTCATCGAGGATTCAATTCAACATTTCTAGAAAACCAGAAAGATATAATATACTGTGTACATATATAATCAAATAAAAACTCTTCCATTCATGATTGAATAAGAATTTTACCTTGTATGAATTCATTTTAAAGGTTTACTTTAGCAGTAATAGTGGCATGATCTTTTCCTTTCTTCATTGGCTTTGGTTTTTGCTGACACTAAACTCCCTAAAGGACCCATAGTTTAGTACACTACATTTCATAGTAACCTTTTCCCCTAAAGTTAATGCATTGAACTACTGGTGGTGCATTTTGTTGTTCTTTAATTTCCTCCATAATGTTTGTCGACTTCTTTATCTCTCTCCAATATTCATGATCTTTGTTTTCTTCTCTCCTAAAATTGAAGTATTTATCCATTACCTTTTTTAATTCACATGATGTTCTTTCTGATATTTTTGACATGGGGTTATTAGGATCCCCTTTCCTCCTTTTCCATTTGAACCACTAGCTTGAAACATCATTATTCTATTTTTATCCCCATAACCAAGGGACCAATCTCTAAAGTCTATCTCTACTTTGACATCACATCGAACCTCTTCTTCAAAAATCCCAAAGTATCGGATAACTAAATCCTTTTGAAGGTGTTTTCTTAAAACACTAAAGAATCTGTATGTTTTTTTATCATTGCTGATAATAAAACCCCAGTAATATCTTTTATGACTTGTGATGTTTTCCTCATAATCTCTGATAGATTCACCTTCCTTTTTTCTGGAGATCTATTTGTTCTATCTCGATAATTATTTGAGTAGTTCGCGGGAAATACTTTGAAACAAATATTTTTTTAATGTATTAAAACTATATCTTATCTATGTAATAGTTCATCTTGGTGTTATCTATCAACACCCACCATTGATAAACTTATCAATGTTAACGGTTAACATACAGATTCCCCTTCTGCCTCACAGAATAATGGATCACGAAAATGATCTTCCACATTGATTTATACCAAAGTTCAGTGGATGTTTGAATAAAAGTAATTCATAATTTCTATATAAAGGAATAAATGGATAGATGATCATTATTGGGTTAAGTCTAGAAATTAACATGATTTAGGTTATTACTCATAGTCTGAGAGAACTGGGTAATGATTTCAAGGATGTTTTGATCTCCACCCATAGAATAGGTGATATTGTTTGAAAAATAGTTGTATTTTCCCTCACAAAGATTGTTTCCATGTTTTTCCTTGTTAATCACAATTTATAAGATATAAAAGTTCTAAAAATTGTAAGTCAATAGATCCTGAATATTTTTTTTACCAATTAACATTAATAGAACATCTTATGGGATCCATATGGTTATCATTTTTATAAAAAATGTTTATTGGAAGTATTTATATACATAATTTAATCCTAAGGGGTTTCAATAATGTTTTCTAATAATAAATCCTAAATTAACAAAATCATTCTCTGATACCCACTATACTGACCATTATTTTTCTTTCATAACTATTACATCCATTTTAAGATAAATAACATAATAAAGACACAAATAAAGGATCAGAATGATTTGTATCTATGGATAATTAGGTTCACACATACCTTTTACATAATAAAATAGAAATTTATTTGAATCCATTTTCATAATCCTTCTAAAACCTCATTTTCTCCTTTGTACATATAATCTCATTAGAATATACATCAAATAAAGGGGAGATCTAGGAAACATGTAAGAGGATGAATAAGGGACATAAATCAACATAACATGAGTTATCGTATTCATTATAATAATATCATAAGCATAGAAAATTCATCAACATCATTTGTGAAAAGTTTTATAGATGCATTGAAATTTTCAATGCATAATAATAAAACATCATGTCTTAGTTGTCACATATCACATATACTTGTGAACAATGTTAGAATCATGTTCACATTGTCATATGTTAATAATCAAAATATTTTAAATGTGTACAAATATTGAATCATTTACATGCACAATAAATGTTATATCCCATGACCAGTCAGATTAACTAGTGCATTAGAGGGCTATATAATTTTGGGACCACTCGTCAAATCAAAATATTTATATATTCATGCATAACACAGGCAATGTACTACAATCACAGTCATGTATTAACCCAAGGAAAGAAATGGAGTTCGTAAGGATTTCATTAACCATGATTACATGAACAAATCTGGGCAAAGTAAAATGAATAATATAGAAGAATTAAAAAAATGAAAATGAAAAGGGGTTCATATAAACTTACTTCATCCTCAATGTACATTTTCTTATACACCACTACGAATTCATTGACGTTTTGAATTGGTTTACTTCAGAACATACCTATGTATTTTATGGGTATTAATATGGGAGAGTTTCGCAAAATATTGGATTTTTTAATGGTGGTATGAGTTATTTATTATGGGAATGGGGAGGGTCATTTATTCTTGAGGAAATTGGTACTTTTTGAATAAAATATTGACTAAAATATTATATCCAACTTAAATCATATAATTGTGACTTTTTTCAATAAAATTAATATATAAAGATAATATAATGGATTTAACACTTTAAACCCCCTTAATTAGTCTAATTCAATCGTTTATAAAAAAGGAATGTGGAAAATGTGAAATTTTTATGTTAAGGAATCACTTTTGAATTTAGGTTTTTGGAAGTTCTTTTTAGGTTTGGAAATTAAATTTGACATATTTGAATCACTAATTGATGAAATTATTCATATAATGGACCAACCATAAGTTATAAAAATTATTATTTCATTATTAAATCATGAATTATGTAATTTAAGATATGCCACTCATGTGAAAACTGTATTTTTACAATTCACACGAAAATTGAATTATTTTTGAAAATTACCAAAAACCACTTTTGGAAAATGTTCATGTGATGAGTTAAAATATTATATTAATTTAATAAAAAAATTAAATTGTGGGTTATAATAAATTTTAATATGAAAGATTATTATTTTTAAAAAATGCATTAAAAATAGATTATTAAATATGTTCGTTTATTTTCAATGGTTTTTCTAATCATTACTTTTATTTTTTGGTCATATAATATTTATTTTTAACTAAATTATTCATTATCATGATTTTTTATATCATAATTAATTATTTTGAGTTAAAATTAATATTATTAAAGTAAGGATACTATTCTAAATTTGTATGTTACAATTCAAGTGGTCATATTACAATTACAACGAAAACATTACCTATAATAAATACCACATCATTATTTCAATCAATATTCAAATAAATTCCTCTAAAGGTTATATATTTATATTCTCTAAGTTGCTGATTTGTATATTATTATTTTTCTTTTCTATAGTTTTTTATGTGGGGGTAATGATTATAATAGAATGGAGTGATACATATTTTCTCATTTTAGATTATCTATTTTAATATTTTTTCAAGGGGTAATTTTTTTAATTTTAATTTGATTAAATAATTATTGATTTTCCAATATTTAATAATTAAATATATTTTTTTGTTTCTCTGTATTTTTATTTGTATAATATTTTATTATATAGTACAAGACACATTTATTTGGGAAACAAATATTATAAATAAACATAGGGTTTTTACAAATCAACACACTATGCATGAGGTGTACTCAATCATAATAAGAACCATTTTTGGATATCACATGAAATATAATAGTAAAACATATTATAATGGATCTCAAAAAAGTAAATAAAAATTCTCTCTATAAATCAATTATCATAAAATTCAAAGATAATTGTTTTTTGGATCAATAAGTTTATGACTTACAATAATTACAACCATAACTGAAAGATCATGCTGTAACATATAGAAACCAAAATCATTAATAAAATAAAAAAATAGTATACTCTTCAACAATTATTCTAACAAAAATCATTATAATGATTTTTTAAATGATGAATTATAAGGAAGGATAGTCATACTATATATAAAATGAATGACTGATACATACTATTTTATATTTCTGAACATAGAATAACATAAAGATATAACTTTTATTATAGTTTGTTATATTAATTACATTATTAAAATTACCAATATTAATTATACTTTGTTGTGACTAATTTTTTATTATGATTTCACTCATAAAAGAAAGGTTATAAATCCACAAAAAGTATATAGAAATCACATCTTAAACCTAATTCAAATGAAGTGTTTGTGGTTATAAAAATAAACTAAATGGATTATTATAATTATTTTTGACTTCACATTTGAATTTTATGTGTTATATAGTAAATATTCACACATATAAAGTAGTTAATAAATGTGTGAAGAGTGTACTAGAATCATATTGATTTCAACCATGATAAATATTTGTGTCTGTTAATTTTTTATTTCATTCACTAAAATTTTAAGTTTTTCACCTTATATTGACTACCATATTCTATATCCTACTATTTTTATATAGACGAGGATATAATAAATTCATAAATAAATCAACATGGTGGATATTATCAAAAATAAAAAACCAAAACAGAGATATAACCCCAAAAAAATGTCACATAATATTTTACAGACACAATAATTATTTGGGAATGACGATGTCAACAGATGTGGTAATATTATCAACTCTATGAATAATTTTCTATACAACCAGTAGATAAAAATATTTTTAAAATTAAATTTTTAGTTGTTTTATGGAATAATTACACCAATGTAAAATCTATATGTATGATATATTTAAAATATATCTTTATAAGAAATAAATTATATTAGTAAAATTGATGTAATTTTTTAAAAAAAATTAATGAATATTATTAAATTTATGTACAAATAATGTGGACAGAAATGATGACATCATGGTTAAATACATCATTTAAATACTCCGACATTCTTATAGGCATGTTCAAAATGAAGAAAAAAATAATATATTTTTCATAAAAATTTCGTAAAATTTAACTATATAAAATTGGGATATTCGAAGTTGTAGAAGTAAAATTAAATTTATAATAAAAATTTTAAGGTGATTTTCAGGGAGAGATTTAGATCAGAAAACTTTCCTATATAGATAAATTAGTCCCCACATCACCATACAAAGGGGATATACCAATTCATGATGATAACTTGAGTTGACTAATTTATGGTAAGTTGAGAACTTCAAGATAAAAAATAGTCATTAATAGAAAAATGGCGAAACAAATAATCCTATTGATACCATTTTTTCAATGATATTTTATTTAATTATTCATGATGATCTGGTTGTTTGATTTTGGGAAATATTTTGTTATTATTTTTCTTATTTTAATGCTATAAATTTAAAATAGTACTAAAATATTAGAATCGTATTCATTTAATGAAATAATGTTTCTTCCAATAATTTTAAACATATTTCATGCAAAATAATATTGGAAATATGGATTTGGAAGAATATGGGAATAAAAAATTTGATATTTAAATATTTAAAGGAAATATTGACCCTACATTTGGAATAAAACATAGTTTTCATTTTACCATGGAAAATAATCAATCATGTAATATAGCGTATTGGATATAACTCAATTAGGGTTTTAGAAGCCACCAAAAAAATTATTATCACATTAGATTACTTAAATTCCATAACGTTTGTTGGCATAACTCCCTGGGAATAATCCAAATAGCTAATGGAGAGTGGAAATGTGGTATGGGAATTTTTTGATGTGCCAACATAACTTCCTCGATTGGATCATTAAAATGTATGTGCCAATGTTTGAGTAGAAATAGAACACAATTATTTATTCTTGCCAATATATCTTAAGGAGAAATTTTTTTATTCTCACGGTAATGTAAGGAATGTTCTGATACTCTATATTTTTAGAAATCAGAACACCAATAGTGTCATTGCCTAATAGAGATCCAATATTTCAAAACGCCAACTTTAATCATTACACATGAAATAATAGAGTATCATTTACTAACACATAATTGTTTCCCATGATAATTCTACATCACACCAAACCTCACATTCCATCAGCACCCTAACAAAGTATCCAAAATGTTATGAAGAATGTTTCACTCCTGAAGGCAGTCAATATTGACCAAAAACATGATTTTCCCCTTTGGGTACCCATGATAATCCTCCAAACACCATATTCATCATTGTATATATGGGAGATCTTAGAAGGGTAGAGAACATCATTCAATGGATATTAAGATCATCTCCATCCCAAGTGGACCAAATTTAAATCTAGATTATAAGGAAACACTCACTCATACCAAACTTCTTAACGTAAGTGATGAAGTCTCAATGACCAATGAATATTGAATTAGATCTAGGAGAGGTGAGGAATAATGAGATCATGGTATTAGAAAGTAAATTGAATGATTATTATGGTTGGAATCATTATTAACACATGGATTTGATCCATGCTTCCATTCCCACGTATATAGGTTACAAAATTTATCATCAGATTGAAATTCCTGAAAAAGTATAATAGATCTTGAATGAAATACTGGAATGGTTCAATCATAGACAAGGAAGAATAAACAAGATAATTTTTTTCAGAGATAACAAAAGTAGGAGATAGATATAGGAAAGATGTTTTCAGAGGAGTAAAAGTGATAAAGAGAGGGGCCCAATAAATATTATCTTACTATTAATCCATTATATTCCCTTATTTTTATTTCAAACTTTTTAACATTATATGTCCCAAGATGGGTAAAATTCAAATAGATGGTATTTTTTCTATTAATATTATATTGATAAATAATTACTATGTATATGATTATTTACTCAATGGTAAATTATATAATCACATAGCTAATTGGTTGATAAATAGATGGTAATCAAATGATGTAATAAAGTTGGAATATTATGCTCAAAACCATAGTCTAGAAAATGGAATAAGGGGAAGATAATTATAAGATGGTGACATTATGAAAAATAGTGATTTGTGACCACCCATGCTTTAAGTGAAAAACCCTAATAAAAAAGAAAACCTCTAGAGAAGTTTTTAGCACACACAACATCATGATTGAGCACTCAATGCTGCAGATTGAATATCAATAATAAATCACATGTGAACATGTACTTTCATTAGGATGGTCTGTGAATTTACTCATGTGTGTTAGTTCTAAGAGCACAAGGATGGTTTCATTATGTATTTTCATTTGGAGTATGTTTATTAGGGTTAATCTGTTAGATTCACTAACCCATGAAGTAATAAATACATTATCAGAAGTCAACTCTCTATTTATTGATTCATATGTAATATGTCACTTCATTTTCATATATCCATCTCACACATTCCCACACTGATCATGTCAGTATTATTATTCAACAACATAGAATTGATTTCATTTTTTAATCCACACTTATCATTGTAGGTATTAATTAGTATTCATAGGATGCAGTACATTGATGATTATATTGTCTTTCATTGGAATTTTTAGCTTATTACTACATATTTACATTCTGTGTACTTTGGAATCATTTCTAAGGACATTATGTTTATTTTTTTGTTTTTTTGGGAAAAAATAAAAAAAAATTACAACGCAGGAAACAATAAATATTAAAAAATTAATGAAAATTGAAAATATTATAATTTTCATTACATTCTTATTTGAATTATCTATCATGTAATATTGATTTAAATTGAGTTATATCATTTCAAGAAACAAGTTTCATCAATTCAATTGGTGAAATTTCATATTGTTACAGATACTATTTTTATATTTAAATATTTTTAGTTGTAGTGTTCAACATGATAATATTTGTAACATTTTTGAAATCATTGGACATCTATTTATCGAATATAATGGAAAAAATAAAATTAATTTAATAGAAAAGAATGTTTAAACTTAATAATAGAAAGTATAAGCGATATTAAAAGTGTAAAAATGTTTTCAACATCAATGTGAACCAATAGAGACCATCACTATAAAGAACCAATATGATATAACTTGAAAAGTTACACAAGAAGTTCCTCCATAAGGTGAGCCCAATAAATAACATTTGAACATGTGTCATGTATAACTAGAATATTGAAAACAAAAAATGATTACAGTGAATAAAATAGTACATATCCAGGAAACATACAAAGTCAATTCCAAATGGATAAACTAGAAAGTGAATATATGACAAACCAAAATATGGAAATGAAAAGTGACTCTCCTTCACAACTAAACTAAACCCTATTAAAGAATCAACAACCAAGAGAATCATGAAAATATATCATTCCATTCCCATTACCTATGTCCTTCAAAACCCCATATACAAATTCATAAAGGAAATATTAGAGTGTTGGAATGAAACCTAGTATGATTTTATTTCAGATTATATACATAGTTTAATATCAAGAAAACATTAGTTATAGCTTTAAATAATAAAAAGCTTAAAAATCATTTAAAAAAGATAAAAAGAATTGTTAAAAAAATCATCGTATGTTTTTTTTATAAAATTATTACATATACAAACAGTAAGTAATATGAAAAGGATATATAATAAATCTTGGTAACATAAGAAAAATAAATTAGGGATACACTAGAAGATTAAAAAATGATCCATCCAACCACAAAATAAACTAACATATGAATAACCAAGCATAAATGAAAAATAAAAATATTTGGATCTAACCATTTTTAATACATGATAAGTATTAAAATTATTTAAAAAAATGATTAATGTGGATCCAACTAATATTGAGTCCCATAAAATTATGTTAATATTTAAATACCTTATGTGGAATTGTACACACTAAAGTGACATGTCGATGTCCATAAGAACCAAAGGTCCCCAATGTTTAATTCCTTCAAAACAAAAATTAAATCCTTCATAAAAATTTATAAATAAATTTTCAAAGATATGAATCTCCACTGTGAGACATGAAAACTCATTTATAGTAAAAACTAACATTAACAAATTTAATTCACACATTGTGTGTCAAAGCCCATTTTGATGAAAATACTGGTAAAATAGAGATATCCTAAAGAAAATCATCAATGATATCAAATAAAACATTTTCTTAACTCAAACAAAGGAATTGAATGAGAAGATAATGTTATATCACAATCTGAATCTTTGTAAAGAGAAACCTTCTTGAATAATAGTGAAATAAACTATGGATTTGTCTCATGAATCCCCAAGTTGAATCCCATAAATAAGGGATCCAAAAGATATCATATAGAAAAATAGTTTTATTACATTTTGAGGAAGAAGATTGTATGAATAGACAGTTTAGAGGGGTGTATTTTTATTTATACCCATAGTAAAAAATACAAGACCATGGTGAATCCTCTAAGACCATGCTACGGTCATTTGGGTCAACATTTTGTCTGAGTTACACAAATTTAGATACAATTTTCCTTGGGAGGCACAATGTTATAGCCATATACATCACACTGAAATGGTGCCAATTTTTGAAAAAACAACTAAAACTCCCTATATGAAACCATGCCAAAACCTCTTCTTTCACATTTTATGATCACCAAAGTAGAGGTACTACACCGCAGCCCTATTTCCAAGGCATAGTTCTGCCATAAATTGTAATATTCCCACAAATATTTCTTCTGGACTCCATGTTATATACCTAACGACCAACACATAACGAACATTTCTTATGCTATAACATCCCTCTCCACAACCTATTCCCATATGTACAAAACTATAATCTTCCAAAAAATCTATAAGTTACCATGAAATCACATATACAAATGATTAAAAAAGTTATGGTTTAGAATAATTATTTTTTGGTGATGTGATGTCACAATATCCCCACCCTAAAATATTTCTTTCCCCAAAGAGTAATCATGTTCCTAAACTCTCAAGAATATAGGGTCACTACATCCTCATAAATAATTCATAATCCGATGATTCATGGATATACAATCCACTCAGTCATAGTACATAAGCTAGAGGAATTATATTTTTGTGTATAACCTAATCATTGTGATTGATAATATGAACATGTTTCTCAACTATTGTGGTTTCGGGATCATGATTAACATCCTCCCATTAAATCACATTCTTAGGATTTATTTGATACCTCATAATATGTCAAAAATGTAACATGTTATGAATAAATGAAAAATGGGATTATATTTACTACTAATATCAAAAATCCCAATTCATTTAGTAATCTCGTAGGGGAAAAAACCTCTATGTCAACATACACTTTTTCACCCATGTGATGGTTCCCCACACAAGGTGAAACATAATTAAGAACATAATAATCAATATAAAACTCTTGATGACTAAAGATGATGGTCTATAATGTATATACAATTATTCTATTCCATGAAAAGTCTCTTACAGATCCATTTTACCCTTTTCATCGTCTCCTAAACAATGATTGATCCTACCATGGACTATTACTCCATCATAGCCTATCATAAGGATAATCTATATGGCCACCCATAAAACACATCAATGTGAAATGTTTCAATCAAATTCTAGTAACCATTGATTTTGGAATAATAAATCATAGGAAAATTATTTTCCCAATAATAACCAAAATCGATCATAAAAGCCTCACACAAATCCTTAAGAACCTAAATATCTCACTATATCTTCAAATGTATATTTGGATGACATGTCATTCATAATTTAAACTATGAACTCATATCCTCATTTAAAACCATCCAAATCATGATTGTGAACTATTGGTCCCACTCAGAAAAAATTATAGGGGAACCCCATTGTGTATCAAAACCTCTCCACCATATAAGATCCTGAGTTTCTCCACCTTTTTTCATCTTTTTGATTGGGTTTAAAAGATTCTATTTCATAATCCAATAAATGATCACCCAAATAACATCCTTACCAATAGAATTCTATGGTAAACCAAAATTTAATTTCATAGAAATATCACCCCACATTTATATTGGATTTGGAAAAGGATTCAATAAGCCAACATGTGTCTAGCATTCCTCTTTAATTTATTGAAATGTTTTTCACCATGAAACAGAACTTGTAATCTACCACGTCATACTTGGAATCCAATACCAATGTATCAGATCAATATAAATCTTATTATCCCCATGGAGTATGGACCAACTAGACTTGTGTATACTATAAATCAATTCTTACCCTATGAAAATAATAAAAAATAGTACTCCATGGAAATACAAAATATAATTGGGAGTCTTAGACCATTCACCGAATGTATCCCAAATATTTATCACTTTAAAAAGGAATTGAAATATGTTGTATGGAATTAGATTTATCCAAAAAGAAATATCAAATTATGATTCAACCTTCACAAAATATATGAACACATGTTCACATGCCACTTCCCCTATTAATTTCATCATAGTTAACAAAATCATGAGAGACCACTCCACCGCTGATTTCTTCAAGTATTATTTTTCTAATTTCCACCTCAATGTATTGGCTACCGCATTCCTATTTATAAGAGTATAATAAATATAAAAATCAAATGTTAGGAGATATTAAACCCAATGTCTTTATTTAATGTTCAAGATCCTTTAAGTGAAAATATAAATCAGACTCTTATTAACCAAATATATTGTAAACCACTCCCTAATGAGATATTAATGCCTTTTTAGTGCATAGATAACCATTTCCATCTCTAAATCTAGGGTGGGGCAGTGCTTCTCATGAGGGTGAAACTTTTCAGATTAATAGTTCATTAATTTCATTCCCTACATTAAGACAGACTTTGAATACATTCCATAAGGATAAAAAAACATATACACCTAAAATTTGTTCTAGAATAATCCAAGATGCCTATGATTCCAAAATTAACAGATATCCCTCAAAATCTCTCTGAAATTTATTAATACACTGTATTATTACACCCTTAAGGGTTAAATCATTCATTGGTGTAGCATGATTGTAAATGTCTCGAATAAGCCACCCGTAATAACCGGCCACATCCAAGAGACTTTGAATATAAAACAAAATTTTGGGATTCTCCCAATACATTACTATTATGATGTAAATTTTTATATATAAAATTCCCCTTATGATTTAATTAAATGACTAATTTTGTAATATGGTTATAGAAAACATAGTCAATTCTTTTGTTCTATTATATCCTTTCATATTTCAATTATATTTAACTAGCATTACCATTGATAATACATCTACTGATCATTGATCAAATGATTATTATAAATATAGGATTTTAAATAAATCAAATTGACACAAAAAAAGGAAGTGATGGACTAATCTAGTAGAATAATACCCTATGAATCCCATTTATTGGATATTCTGAGAAAGATGACACCACTGGGATTTTACATAGACCAAAAAAATATGACATCCAACAACTTAAGCATGAACGAAACCATTTATGGGAGATGTTCAGGCTCATCATGTTCACGACCCAAACTATGTTTGTTGTACCAACTAATAAATGTATCACTATTTCACACCATTAAATTTTATAATTTTCTACTGTATTAAAGGGATATATATCAAGACCATAATAATATGAATATGAATATCTTATTTTTAGTATAATAATGTAAAAATTTTGTTCTTCTCATTACTTTATAAACGCTTTTTATTTTTATACAACCGAACACAAATTTAATTTTCAAATAGCGTTCAATTCCAATTAAAGTGTTTATTTTGATGAATCATTTTATTTTTTATATAAATAATATTTTAATAAAATATTTTTATTACATTTTTTAACTAAATAGATATTATCATAAACCTTTTAGGAAGTAAAAAATTAGTTTTTATAAGGTTCTAAAATCTGTTATTGTAACAAAACACCGAATATATAAAAAAATGTATATTATTATTTTAATAGTGAATTATACCATATTTAGAATATGGTTTAGATAAAATGAATATTTTTTTTGAATTATAACTTCAAAGTAATATAATAGTTAAATTTTCAAAATATACGGAGAAAGTTGATTATTGGGTTATACAATTAAATACCATATAAATATATAGTGTGTATTATAACATCATAATGACCCAAAAGTGATGTAATAAAATCTATAAAAGGTATCTATGAAGAAATATATGTTTTTCCTTTAAAATAATTAGATTTTATTTTTATTTGATTAATTTTCATAAGGCATTATGAATCTTTAAAAACAATTAATATATTTTACATTTCAAAAATCATCACATTATGAGTATGACACACTTCTACATAAGAAAGGTTATTATTTTAGTAATTTAGATCCTTATCCTTATAAAATAATGAAAAATACCCCCATTCTTTAGAAACCAAGGGCAAAAACCATTGTAATATTTGTGGTTATAGTTATTTTATTAATAGATTCCAAAACCCATGTTTGAATAATAATATTTAAATTCCAAGTCATTTATTATATAAAACCACCCAATATCACAATCCCCTTCACTAAAAATGATTATAGAATGTAATTAATCTTCCCTTCCCTATATAGAGTCCCACTAGGGTTCCCTGAAGCCCTAATGAATCTCCTCCTAAGCATTTAGAGTCACACAATATAGAAAGCTATCCTTTTGTTCTCTTCTTTATTCAAGTTTCATTATTATCATATTTCTTATATTATCATTTCTTAATTTTTGTATATGTATATACATGTGCCTATTACTATCAATTTTAATTGAGAATGATAAAGGATCCCATTTTCTCTCATCTACCCTTTTAATAAATTTTTATGTGACATTGTTACACTGCTCAAATTTCATCATGATTTTCCAAGCCCAAACAATTTTATAGTGAATATTGTACTAATTTAATGTAAAGTGTGTAAAGATTTACATTAATAATTAGGTGAAATGGTAAATATAAATATTTATTCATAACTCCTTTTTCATGGAACAAAACAAGAGGATTAATGAATCCATTTTTTATGATCTTTTTGACACACTTAAGAATGAGAATGAAATGAAAGTGATGGACGGGGATGGGATTATAAGGAGCTCTAATGCATTGGATAGTGTTTATTCTCATGATTTTTAATGTTGGGATAGAGAGTGATCTCGATTCCTTTATGGGACTTTATCCATCATGATGTCTTTGTGGTCATCCTTGACCTATGATTATGATGGAATGTTCTATATTTTTTTCTCATTTCTCGTGTTTCATTTATGATTATCATGCAATATCATGGATATTTGATCTTGTTTATGAATCTCACACCTTTTCGTCCACATTGAAATGTTGATTGTCTAAAATGTATTATCTTCTTCATTTTATGCAAGTTTTATTCCCTTACTGGGATTTATATCTCACCCCTTACTTATGTATGTCCCCAGGTTCTCCCATGAAATTTAATGTCTGATGGAACAATATGATTATCAAAATGATGTTTTCATTAAAAATGATATATTTTCTTGTTTTATGTATCTGTATAGTGTACCTAATTCCCAAATACAATATAATTTTCTATATTTTGGGTTTTATTTTGTGTAATATTAATTAATTAATCATGAATTAATGTGTATTAAATACAATGTTTTTCATTGTTGGTATAAAATAATATTTTAATTTATTTTACGGTTCAGTATTATAAAACTATAGGAAAAGAATTAGGGATAAGACTATTTTTACTAAAACATCCATAAATTTTTGTAAAATTATAGTATGTGGTTTATCAAGAAATACATCCCTATTAGAACAGTATAAGTGGTGGTGGCTCTGGAACAAATGTATATATGGTTAAATAATAAAAAACTGCATTGGGATAGAATCAACCATAAATGAGTGCAAGAAAATAGTCGATGAATCACATCTAGTTTGAAATTCCTACGTTATATGATTTGGTTAATTCATAATCTCATTAAAAACTATTATTAAGGGAATAATAATTTCCCATAAGAGTATATTTTATGAAATAGATCATTGATAACATATATTGAAGTGTAAAAATTAATAAATAAAGAAATAAATTTATTATATAAATTATCCAATTAATGTCATTGGATTCCACCTTTATGTGTTTAATATTATAAAAAAACTCATCCCTATTTTCCTTTATCTTATTTCTAATGGACGGAAGTAGGAATAATCAGGTAATAATCCAATGTGACGGGAAATGTGAAGACTGGCCGAACGAGATGCCTAACCCAATGGGAGAGAGAATTGTGAACTTTATCATTCTAATATCTAAGCTAAATTAGGTTCTAAATATAAACATGGAACCAGAGAAGATTCCAAATCACAATAAGAGAGAAAAATATTTGATTGAGACCTTTATGTGACAAAGTCCTCTGTCATTCAATTAATCATCTGATCCCAGATTCTCCAAACAATGGATCAAATCCATTGATAAGATCATATCTATCCGTCAATGTCCTGAGACAGAGAAAGATCTACTAGTTTTTTATAATATATATGGAGATGGTGATCAGTTGGAGACAATGATGAAAAATTCAATTCTTGTTGAAGAGATAATCCTAATGGGGAGGAAGGAATTCTGGAAAATGTTTTCTGATAAATATTTTCTCACACACTCTAACTTAAAATGGAAAGGTGTTTACTTTCCCTCTAGAAAAGATATGAAGAATATATCAATGAGCATAAGTAAAACATAAAAATTCATTCTTTATATTACTATGCTTTTTTATTTAACATTTTTATATCTTGAAAACTTCATTGGTGGGATAAAAAGTAGTCTACACAAATCCATGGTGATCAGAGACTATGAAATATATAAAGACATTTCCGGATGTGACCTCAAAGTCAAAATAGAGATCCGAGAATCTAAGGTGTATCATAGTTATAACAAGTAGAAATTCAGTTAAATTATGGTGTCCCAATGAAGAGATATTATAGTTCCTTGAAATTTTAGCATCCAACTTTCAAAGGTGGAGAAAGAAGAACCCCACAAACTTCCAAAGGGGGTTGATGAGATTCTTTAGTTATGAGAAATGAGGATGAATAACTACAAATTATAGAATGGAGAAATCCCCCATGATATTGAGTAAATTAATGATCTATTCAACCCTTAGCTCATTGTTCATTATTTCAACTATTGGGAACCATGTCACCATGAAAACCAAATCATTAATATATGGTTTTTCAGAGTAAACCAAGAACCTCTAATGGGGAAAGGGAGAGAATTTCCATCACAACCACTGAGGTGGATAATGGAAACAAATTGGTTATTTTTATGCAATTTATTCATTCAATAAAAAAGAACTGAATTTTAAGTAATGGTTCACATATTACTTCATATCACAAACGAATATCAGAACTATTCAAACACCACTACAAAACAATGAAGTAGATGTTTTGTTGGAAATTAAAAATGTGGAAATTATTTCATCCTGAGTATACAACTCCTCACATATAATATTTTTTGAGTTGGAATTCCCAGAAAACCTTGTGATAATCCCTTTTTTGGAATTTTATGCAAGTATGGTCAAGGATTGGCTTCTTCTATATAGAGCCAACATAAATTTTCATAATGGGGAAATCACTCTTTTTTTCACAAATTGACCACTGATTCCATTAAAGACAGATGATGGGGATGAATATTCTTTAGCACCAACATATCTAGCATGGGCATTATTTCCGTACATGAATGTTAATCTGGCACAAATGATTGAGTTTATGGAAGGATTAATCATTTAATACATTCCAATTGTGAGAGGATATGTGGATGTGTTTCTTGAGAAATTTCATACTCTTCCTGTTATAAATGAGCTTGAATTTTTAATCATGATTATACGTATGATGTTACCATTATCTAAGTCTCCATATAGAATGGATGTTGAGGAACATGAGGATCTAAAGAAATAAATAGAGCATAATCCAGATATAGGGTTCATAATCCCAAGTGCTTCTCCTTGGGGTGTATCAGTCCTCTTCATCTAGAAGAAGGATGGGCAATGCACATTTTCATAGATTATCATGAGACCGAAAATATCACAATAAATAACATGTAGACTCTATTATGGATTGTTAACTTATTTGATCAGATATGTGTGGACCACCAATTCTCTAAGGTGGATTCTTGGTAGGAATACTAACAGGTTAGGGTGAAGAATGAGGGTTTCCCCAAGATTGATGTATGGAAACTAAGAGATTATAGTAATTGCATTTGGACTCACTAATTATCTAGTTATCCTCATCAACATGATGAATTGAGTCGTTAGAGACCACATCATGATATTTTTTGAATTATTTTATAATGAAAGTCTAATATAAACCAATAGTAAGGAGGATTATCAGGAGAGTCTAAGAAATGTTTCCTAAAACCTTATGAATGGAGAAGCTTTACCCCAAATACAAAAAATGTGAGTACTGTTTGAAGGAAAAATCATTCATTGGGAATATATTAACATGAAATGGGATATATGTGGACCCTTAAATGGTAGAATTATTATAAGGATAACCTAGAATAACATATATTCTGAATATCCGTTGTTTCCATTGATTATTTGGGCATTATAATGTATTATTTATAATTTTCTAGTGATTTTAAATCCCTCTTACCAAGATAACTCAAACACAATTCATGTTTTTTTGGAATAATGATTGTTATGTGAGCTTCATTGAGATAAAAAAGAGTCTTATCACTACATTTGTTCTCATCATACCCACAGGTGGATAAATTTTCAATGTATTCAGTGATTCTTTCAAGAATGGACTAAGTTGTGAGTTAATAAAAATGACAAATTGATATATTTTTCTTTAAGGAAGTTTAATGTTCATGAACAAAACTATAAATTGTATGAAATAGAGATAGAAACAATGATCTTAACTTTGAAAATATCATGTCATTATCTATTTTGGGAGATGTTTGAAATATATTTGTATCACAAAAGCCTCAAGTATATATTCCCAGAGAAAGGGATTAATATGCACCAACAAATATAGTTATATATTATCAAGGACTATTAAATCTAAATACACTTCCATCATGGAAAACAGAATAAATTGTAGGACTATAAAATTAGAAAGGATACAACAAATTTAACATTGATGATAATTCAGAGGGATCTTATATTCTTATATTCGAAGAGGATGAACATTGAAATCCAAAAATAAGGCACAACATCGATCCTTTCAAAAAAATTTCCACAACCAACCCTTGTGGGGATGATAATGTATGATCAAAGTAATGATGTGGGAAATATGAAGAAAGTAGAAATTATAGGAAATGTAAAATCCATTAAGTTTAATGTAAATGAAGAATGAGTTGTGATATTTGTGTCAAGTCCAAGTACAACAACAAATCCTGAGTTAAAGAAGAATATGTGGGATGATTGACATATATTAACCTTATCCATCCATCCAGGAAGCATAATGATTTATTGAGATCTTTGAGAGCATGATTTTTAGGGAAATACTAAGATTGATACCATGTAATATACATCAAAATGTCTTATATGTTAGAAAGTGAAAGAGGAAAGGAAAAAAATCAAGGGGTTGATGTTGCCATTACCCATACCTATATAGAAAAGTGAAAAAATACTCATGGACATTGCCACTGTTATTCCTAATACATCAGGATGGAATGATTCTATATTGGATTTATTGGATTTAATTACAAATATTGAACACATAATTATGATTCTAGATGATTTATCACCCGACAAAATAGAAAGGATATACATGAGAGAACCGGTAAGTCTTTATGGAACACCACTATATATTGAATCTGTATGATATCCCTGATTAAACTCTAATATGTGAATGAGTCTCCAAAAAAATTTAATTACTGAGTTTAAAATCAAAATAGTTTATCACCCCCAAACATATGGACAATCTAAACGGACTATCCATACATTTGAGGACATGCAAAGAGCATGCTCAATTGACATCAAAGGAGGATGAGACCAACATAATCCTCTAGTCAAGTTATCAGAAAATAATAGTTTCCACTCAAGAATCCAAATAGATCCTTGTGGTTCTATTTATAGGAACATGTCCTTAATGCCTAGATGTTAGGATGAATTTGGGGTACACAAACTTCCAGATCTTGAAATGGTCTAGGAAATGATCGAAAAAGTTAAGACCAATTACTAGTACATCAAGGTTTCATAGAGTCGACAGAATAGCTATGATGAAAATAATCGATGAAACCTAGAGTTTTATATTAGATACATGATATTCTTATAAATATATATATTTATAAAGTGATGAGTTTTTGGATGAAGTGAAAGACTAGTAAAACATATACTGGTCCCTTTGAGATCCTTGATCGCATCGAAGTGGTGGCCAATCGACTAGAACTCGACCCAACCTATCTCAAGTACATGATGCCTTCCATGTGTACATATCAAAGAAGTACATACCATACCACTCACATGTAATAAATACATTGGTGGTTCCATTAAAGAATGATCTTTCCAATCAAGATAATCATGTGACAATCATATGTCATAAAGATAATGTTCTACGAAATTAGAAAATTCACCTTATAAAAGTGGTATGGGGAAACCACATGTTTAAAAAAGTGACATGGTTACTAGAGTATGTGATGAAAGAGTTACCCTCATCTGTTTTAGTGTGGGAAAATAAAATTTTGAGGGTAAAATTTTTGAAGGGGGTGAATTTTAATTACTCGAACTATTACGAATTAATTTCCACTTATTATTTAATTGAATGTCTTATTATGTAATTTGGTTACAAAAAATTGCTGAACTTCCATTGTTTTCTTATACTCAAATATATTTAAATCAAGATTAATAATAATTAATTTTGATAATATAGTATTAGATTAGTGATTACATAATTTTTATAAATATAATGGTTTTAATAAGTCCAATTGAGATAGAAAATGGAAGTGATGGCATGAACCTGTAAGATAGTACTATATGAAGCCAATTTATTTTAACTTTTGGGGGATATGACATCACCAATATTTTCCCTTGTCTAATTCAATTATGAGATCGAACAACTTAAGCATGAGCTAAAATGTTTTGTGATGAAGTTTATGCTCATCAAGATCATGACTCATACAATATATGTCAAACCACCCAGGAAAGTCTCACTACCGCACACCTTAAACTAAGATAATTTTATTGTTTATTAAATGGATATGTATAATGACAATATTAATGGGATTATGTAAATAATATTTTTAATATAACAATGTCCATATATTCTTTTTTTCATTATTTATATGTTCTTTTAATTTTTAAACGATAAAAATATCTATTTTTAATTTTTATTCCATTTTAATTAAGATTTTTATTTTGTAGATTCAATGTTTTATTTAAATAAGTCACATTTCAATAAAATAATGTTATAAAATAAAATTTATCATATATCTTTTAATAAGATAAATTTATTTTTTATAAGGGTTCGAAAACAATTATTATAAAAAACTAATCATTTCATAATATAGGCCAATTATTATTTTAGAACTAAAAAATTAAAACATTTATAAAAATATATATAAAATGAATATTTTTTTGGAATCATCCATTAAAATTATCTAATGGTATATTTGTAATAATTTCTTGAGATAGTAGAATTTCTGTGTAAAACTATTGTAACCATATAAACATATAGTGTTTAATATGACATCATAATGCCCCATAAGTGATGTAATAAATACAATAAATCACACCCATGACCAAATATATGTTCTAAATTTAAAATAATTTAAATTTATGTTTGTTTTATTAATATTATTAGTCTTTTGTGAATCCTCATAATATTAATATATTTTATGGTTTTGAAATCATTTATTTAAGAGTATGAGTCATTACCACATATGAAAGGGTATTTTTTTTAATATCAACCCTTGGAATTATTAGATAATGAAAAATAATTTCATTTTGTAGAAACAATGGGAAACCCCATAGGAAGGTATGTGGTTTAGGTTATTATATAATATAGAGTAAAAAATTGTGTTTGAGAAATAACAATGAAATCCCCAATCATTTACTATATAAACCCTGCCAAGATCCCAGTCCACTTCTGTATAAAAAAATCTAGATCATTTCCTTAATATTCCCTAACATCACTAGATTCCTCCCAAGTCACCCATAAGATCTCAAGAATCCCCTACCATGTATTTGGAGTCACGCAATTCAGTAAGGGGTCCTCACCTTCTCTTTATTATTAATGTTTATTTATTGTATTATACCTTATATTTAAAATCCATAATGTTGGGATAGGTATTTTAAAGTCCCTATTACTTCCCATTTTATTTCCAAATGATAAGATACTATTTTTTCACTCATCAAGATATTTTATGAGTTTTTAAGTGATGTCGTTATGCTGTCGAAATTTCACCATGATTTTTCATGCGAAAACAGTTGAGTAGTGAATATAATATATGTTTACTATCATGGGTGTTAACCATTATACTCTTATACTTATTTAAATTGGTATATACATGTATTTATTCTACAATACTTGATTATGGAATAAAATATTATGATGAATGAATCCATGTTGTTAGATCTATGTGGAACACTTAATCAGGGGAATAAAGTGAATGTGACAGGTGTGACCATTATTATATAGGGCTCCAATGGATTGGGTAATTTTTACTCTCATGAGAGATCATTTCAGGATAGGGACTGAACCCAATTCCTTTATAAGACGTTTTTAATTGATATCTCTTGATAGATAGACTTTACCTCTATTTGTGAGGCAATGTTTTCTGTTTTTTTCAAATTTCGGATGTTTCCTTTTTGAATATCATGCTATATCATGCCTCGTTTTTCATGTTTATTGTTCTCAACCATTTTATGCCCCAATGATATAATTATTGTCTAACATGTATAATACTGTTTAGGTTATTCTATGTTTATTCCCATAATTGTCTTTATAGCTCACCCATTTCTTATGTATATCCCCATGTTATCCTATGAATTTTTAAATTCGATGGAATATTATGATCATGTTAACCATGTTTTAAATAAAGATAATGTATTTTACTATTTTAAGTTGTTTAGTAATGTACCTAACTCTCAAATACACAATAATTAACAGTAATTCAGGTAGTATTATGTGTTATATTATTTAATAAATAATACATTAATGTTTAATAAATATAATGGTTATCATAAATACTACATGATTATTTTCAGGATCCATGAGGATTCTCCACTCATATATAAGATTCCCCATAAATTTATTTTCATTGAACCAAAACTAAATCATAAATATTCTACCACATATATTATTTTATCTCAAAGTTCTAATGATGATATCCCAATTATCACGGTGATATCACATTTTACTAAAGAGAAACAAAATATCAGCAATAAAGATGGCAATAAAATAGTAAAAAAACCAACAAAAAATATTTTTCATCAATATCATAAATTCCACATGACTGTTAGTGGGAATGAATGGAATAACTAGAAGATAAAATTTACCATATCTTCTATAAAGTATTTTCTCATGTATATCCTATTCTCATACTATTAACTGGTGGTTCCATGACCAGAGGTTGAGAATTAAAATCCATGACCCACAATGAGATGATCAAAGAGATAAAAAATACATTGGAGGGATACTTATTCTAAACATACAACTAATTTAACAATTCTCAGTCCATAAAAATTATATGGCTATTATATTACTTCTTAGAAAATAGTATAGGAGAAACATATGTAGACATGATTCTATAAATATATCACTTATCCTTATGATCATCCAATTGAAATTTATGCTCCATTAAATTAGAATGTTCCATGTGTTATGATGGAATATAAATGGGAACCATACCATATATATTGTCAATAGTGAAATCAATAAATATTTGTAGTTGTAACCCTTAAATTACCTTTGTAAATTCCTCAAGATATACCCTCACCATTATTGGAATTGGACTAGTCAGATTATGATCCAGTAAATCATGAAACACATTTGACGGCTAGTATGATATCACCCCATTAAAATGTAAAATGTGTTCCTCTCTCCCCATCCTTGAATCCCACTCACTCAAGAAGTCATGCAAGACTCCATTTGAAGATAGAAACTAAACATGATGTTGATAATAATTAATTAGGCCAAAACATTGATAAAACAATCCATACTAAAGATCATCTCAAATATATCAACATCAAGAAACATAGAATCCCTCACCACATCAATGTCGGTTATTATCACACATCACTAGGTACATTTGAATCCTTATTTAGATCTCTTTCCTCAAGGTATATAACGATATAAAAAATGGTAAAATCCAAAAATGTAAACCCAACACATCAAAAAATATTTTTGATATAATAGAATGAGCAAAACCTATATAAAACAAAGATAAAAACTTAGAGGATAAAAATAGAATAACTATAATAGTATTTGACCCTACCACATATTCCTCTATAATATACTCCACTACCTAAGGACATAACGTCTTAGATCCTCTCTACGATTTAATCATGGTAAGAAAATTACACATGTAATACAGATAAGACCCACCACATTCATAAGCATAAACACAAACCTGTAAAACATTGGTAAGAGTGGATCTATCCTCTATGACTTGGGACATCCTCCCATTATTTTTTTTGAGATGACCGCATTGTACATAATGATGATAAGTATAGAGATTCCTTGTATAGTTAGGATTGTTATGTCCATACTCTCCATAGATATTTAATAAAACCTACTATAGTTGGATCGATGCCTTTGAAACATGACTTGAAGAAAACCAGACACACTCGAATTTACTTTTCTGGCCAAGGGATGCACCCTGGAGAAGAACTATAACAACTGAAGCCCCACCCATTCTTATTTCACTATTATTTTATCCTTATCCACAATGTATATTTTACCACATATACTATTTTTTACAGGATAAGAGAATTAGTATCGTTTTAATGCCATTCCTTATCAAAATATAAATCCTCCAAGCATTAAGGTAGGCATTTTTAACAAGCTATATTTTTATTAAGATTACATTAATGAAATGGGTAGAAAACTGAAACACTATATGCACCCATTTCTCTAAGGTTAGAAATTATTTTTTCATCGCCATAAATAATGGTTCTAGATAAAACCAACAATGGACTGTTTTATTTAACTAATCCTTGATAAGTTCTCAAATAACGTAGCTTTCACAATATAAACCATTATCTCATACCTGTTCCCTCAATCATGTACATTGTGAAACCCACTGTAGATTCATCACGGGTTTTCCTTAAATATATGACCTTTTTAATCCACTCAATCTCTTCCTTGGATTCTTGTAGGACTTTGTCACCATAGAATGTGGGAGTATTTTTCTGAGTAAATTCAATTCCATGATACACTATTTTTCCATGGTGTCTAAAATCCTTTTAACTATGAGTCTGGATGGTGTAGATTACATCGTCCATTAAATATGGGTCCACCCAAGGATATTCCTAGGAAAATTTATTCATAGATTCTTATCTCATATTAGTAGGTCATATACATTGAATCGTTATATAATAAACACAATATAATAACCAATCAACCGATGAGGAACTCCCAAATAATGATGACAATTTAGTAATATAAATCAAAACCTTTCAATTAATAAACTTTTAACCCAATCATGGATTCTATGAATAAAATTCAGTAAATTGAGAAGTAAAATTTTCATTTAAATAAAAAATTAATTTTTTTTATTCAAATTACACCAAAGAACAAGTGTCAAGCAAGTAAAAATATCACATACCATCTATGGTAACTCACCTTAAGGAATAAAAGTGAGTTGGGTGTTTGATTTTTTGTGCTAGAACCATATCCATTATTATTTGGAATAAATTTATACTAAATTATTTGAATATTAATAAAAGTTATTGTTATATATTTTACATTTTTCTATACAAATTTAAACTAGTAATTTCCTAGTGTATCTATCAATTTGATAAGGGCATAGATGTTCCCCGCTATGATGAGAACCATGAAGTGTAAAGATGTTCTAAGGTGAAATTCATTAATATAGTTATATTATATGATAAAATTATTTTATAGGAAACATTGTACGTATAATTTAATGTGTGAGTTTTCATAATAATATGAGGATTATTCTCAATAATCTCTCACATGTTATTCTCCGAGATGAGAGGTTATAAAAATACACCCACCATCCGAAATACCACATTTTTGGTGTCATTATATATTCATTTATGTGAAAATTTATTATTGTCCATAGAATATATATTTATCATTAATCCATGTCATAACCTATGGAATTATACTTACTTAAAAAATTTGATTTCATATGTACGTATTTAGTGGGGTGAATTATGTGCATCATGAATGCAATTATATTAATGAATATGTAGAGGAAGGATTTGTCTCATCCATCTTTATGGGAATTGATATGTTGAACATTTTATTGGAATAGAAATATGTTATTAAATTTCATGTCCATGATGTAACAATGTGTTTATTTCATGGAGTCAAATAATGGCATAACAATAATATAGGATTATGAAATGAACGTGAATCCTTCTTTATGAGAAATTGTGAAAAAGAGATTATAGTATATTGTGAGTATTTTTATGTGGTTGTAAATGTGGTTACATTATGTTATTTATATTGGGTTACTTTTTCTCTTGTAAGCCAACATTATTAAAATATAGGCACAACCGCGTATTATAATAAGAAATAACCCTATAGGGTCACACACTAAATGTTTAAATTGATCTAGATTATATTATATTTGAATTTAAATAAATCAAAAATATTATTCTCACAAGTGAGGAATAATTTTAGTCATGTTTTAGTGATCAATAATTTCACCTAGTAAAAATAATTATTTATTCATTAAAAAACAATTTAGTTCATTATGTGAATATCTAATAAATATGTATTCATTGGAATGTGAATAAAATATTTATATTATTTATTGATGAATTGTATATTTAATTAAATAGTTGTTTTGGTATTGAATAAATGATGAGGATTTGGAGTGGACCATGTTCATGTCTACTGAATAATATTTATTTCCTAGTTAATAAATAATATTTATAATTTTGTGAGTTTTTGTGCGACATAAATTCAAATTAATAATAATATTATAATAATTATTATTATATTTCATGGGGTTTCATAATGATTATTTTATTACATAAGGGTCATAACACAGTAAAATAATATGTTAACCTAAAAAAAAATATGAAAATAGATGGTAATGTCTATTATTTATCTCTAATCAAGATTTGAGAATCATTACACACAATGATATTTTCTCTCAATTCATACTCATATATTCCTCTCAAGAATGAGTCATTATAGATATATTATTTCATGATGTAAGGATCTAAATGTGATCAAAATGAATAATGGATGAAAATGTTTATCAATATGAGTACCTGGAAATAATATTACATAATTTGGAGATCAATTGAGAATGTGTATATCGGATCTAGAATGATTTTCCACTTGGATTCTCCTAATAAAATAAAGGTAATCTGAGAAGGATTTATTTATAATCAACATCATATTAAAAAAACATTCATCAATTAGGTAACCATTTCATTTGATCAAAAATCAATTAATTAAAAATATAACATTTAAATATCCTCTTCATGTTCGGTATTTTCGATATGTCAATATTCGGTTGAAAAATTTTATTTGGTTAGCTCATTCACATAATGTATAGTATTGTGAATGATCCACCAAATAAAAAATAATTTATAAGTTTTATGCATATTGAAGAACAAACGTTGTTCCTAGAACCTTTAATTTTTATTTTATCATTCAAGTTTCAAATTTATATATATTTGTTTTATTGATGATCTAAATAAATAGTAGTGGTTATAATTTCATTTCAATAATTATTTATTTTTTAATCATAGATTAATTAACATGTTTTCAACAAATTTATCATTAATGTTTAGTGTATCTTATTCATAATGGTTTAATAATAGATGAAAAATGATCAAAGATTACATCGAGATGTGTCAAGGTTTCTTGGTGGATAACATGGGATTACATGGAATGTAATCAGAGTACAAAACTTGTTCCCAAGTTTACTTTACTTGGTTGTTTCATGAGATACATGACGTGATGAGAAGTGACTACATGTGGTATATTAATTTTACATTTTGTGTAGATTATGAAAACAGATCATACAGGTTGTTAGGTTACATGGTGTGTAGATAGCATGCACTTCTTGTTTTCTACATGGATTAGTGGTGAAATTTGTGCAACCATGTCGTCAAATAAATAGTCAAATAACATGAAATTGAAAAAATGTGACAACCATGACATGCCCAACGTATAGTCAATGTAATTTTCATGTAGTGTAATATTATTTTCTGTTTAAAGTACACACTATTCCATTGAGTGAAAAAATTGGAAACAAGACATTCATGACACACGGTGTGTAGTTGAATTGTACTTTTTTTTAGTTAGTGGGAAATAAAAATAGTGCAACCCTATTGGTATAGGCTAGATAACTTTTGTTATAAGCTATACCAATGGTTATCCAATATATTGGCTATGCTATTGAATATATAGGAATTTTAAAATGATTTTCAATCAATTAATGGTATGTGAATTATATATTTTCAAGTTACCAATGGTTCTGATAGAACCACTTGTATATGTATTTAATAGTGGATTAAAAACAGTTTGTATTTGCCTATACCAAATGTTTAAAAACTGTTATAATATAATTCAATGTCTGAATATATACAAATAGGTTCATGAATCTATTGGTATATCTCGATCCAATTGATTTTGAAACCAATGGTATATACAAAAAATAAATTTCTAGATAGTAATACACCCACCCTACCCAAACATCATGTAAAAATCATTGCTGGACCCCCATGTTGTTCAATTGCCTTCAAAAATCACTAAATATTTTCTAAGACATCACCAAACTTTATAAAAACAATGATAAAAAAATTAACTAATTAATACATTCAATTAGTGATAACACATTCAAAATATCACATATATTCGTTCAAAACAATTCGAAAAACATTAAATATCATAAATATTAAAAAAAAATTAAATGATCAAAATATCCCTCATAACCATTACCCTCACTATCATCACTTTCATCATAACCATCATCCTCACCCTCATCCAATCCATCATCCAAGACATCATCCTCACTATCATTATTGTTTTCATCCTCACTATCAACCCCATTATCATCTGCACCATCACAATCACTGGGAATGTCATCATCTCGACCACCACTTGGACCATCTCTCTGTGAACTATATAACATATGCATCATCAACTTATATGTATCACTAGTTATTTTGGTATATGGTGGAATTAATGGACATAAGACGGTCATAAATATCATAAATTCATTGTTGGCCTTTTGACTTCATTCATAATCTTGTATGACTGATTTATGGACTCTTATAACATGGAATATACCTGTCCTAATTGTGCACAAGATGGTTCCAACATAGTTCTACGAAAACTAAAACCTAAAGGGGACTATGTTCTGGTCTGTATAATATTCTTAGCTAGTCAACAATTTACTTTTCCATGTTTTTCATCATCCAAATCCTCAAGTAAATGATCTTTTATCCCAATGTTGTTATCTTCCTTCCCTTGAATGGAATTGAAAGGACATTGCTCCAAATATAAATGGGGTATTTTTTTGCAAAATAGATAACAAATCTAAAATCAACAAAGTAAATATTAAAATATGGTGTTGGGCCAGTTTATTTATCGTGTTTCTATCTTTCTTCATTATTCTCAAGAAAAAATTATTCCTTAAGGAAAACGTCCTTAATCATTGAAAACATCCATCTTCATTGACATTGAATTTAGGAAAAAATATTCCCAAATAGGTTATTAATATTGAATTTAATAAATAAAATAAAAGGAATATATTAGATGATGAAATATTATTTTCTGTAATAATTGATTACTTTAACCAGTATGATATGAATTAGTTAACAAATGTAATGTGATATAATTAATTGGGGGAATTGATAATATAAATAAATAATTATTTGATAACTTAATTTAAAGGCGGATTTAAGGAGTCTTGTTTTAATATATAATTTCAATGAATATAAGGGTATTGTAATTAGATAATAATGGAAACAAAATTTATTTATTGAGAAAAACTAATCAAGATTAAATACATGTATAATATTGTAAAATGGAATGGTTAAATTTATTCTATATTTGTTCTTATTTAGTTCTTATTTTTTCTATAATTTAATTTAATATGGGTTAAATTATGGTAAGGAAGGTAAAATAATTATTGATGGATATTGATGAAAGTATATAGAAAATATTGGTGTTTTTTATTAAAAATACACAACAATGATTTTGATTTTTTATTTATTTGGTTAATTATTGTTTATGTTTAGTAAGCATGAGGGAATGTAAAATTAAAATTTCATGTTCTCAAAAGATTAACAATCTATTTTTTTTTGTTCAAATGGTGTATATATTGTTTTCTATATGGTTTAGGAAAAGGGAAAAGAGGGTTTGATTATATTATATTGTAATTCTATATTTTCCTTTAGTTCTTAATTTATTCTTAATATTTTGTAATTATAAAAGGAATTATTATTCTAATCCTTATTATTAATGGTAACATAAATTGAGGTAAGGGGTTTTGAACTTCATTGTTCTTATAATTCACCACTCTATTGTATAATGGTTAATCTGAAAATTCAATTTTATATGTATTTTGATTTTTAATAGGAAATTATATAAAAGTTAATTGAGGGATGTTCTAACATGATTATTTATTGATTAATAATGATAACGCATGTGAAATTGTGTTATGTTTAGCAAAGAATATTGAAAAACGTTTTTGTATTCTATGGAATAAAACGGTTTGTATGATTTTACGGAGACCCAAAGTGTAAGAAAATGTTTTTTGATGTATTATATTACATAATTTTGGTTGTATGAATTTTAATATATTGTATTTAATAGTCATTACATGTCATGACCCGTCCTCGGGACACGTGCCGTGACCACCCAAAGCTCGCCTTCCATAGGCTAGGGGCTGGCGACTAGCACCAAGGTGTAAATCCCAATAAAAGGGAAGACATTGCCTTTATAAAGTAAACAAATAGCAGAGTAAGAAAGCTGAAGTAAACACAAATAAACTAGGTACAAATGTAAGTGTTGGAAATTAAATGGGCCAGAATACAAACCGAAATGAAGTAAAGTACAACTGAAAGAAAGTACAGCAACTGAAAGTAAAGCATCAACACTGAGCCGTCCACAGAAAGTCCCACCTGAAGGGTGGGTACAAATAGCCTCCTTATCTCCTCGGGTCCAGCCGTGCGCTCCATGTACGTCCCGCCCAGTGGTCCACCTCCAGGTACCGACTTGCTCTATAAGCCTCAACCACAATCAGCGATGTCTGTCGTCTGCATCCAACACAACATAGTGCGGGCATAGCCAATGCAGGGGTGAGTATACGCTACTCAGTAGGTACCCTGAGACCCCCGAAGGTCTCCCAGAATCCACAAAGGATAAAGGAAAGATACAATCACGAAGTAACATCCAACACTACTTAGGTATATGCCCATACATATACCTAAGTCATCAACTCCAGTTCGGCTCCAACATCTGAGTCCATGTTTGATCATGTCCACACAGGATAGTACAACCCTATTCACATAGGAAAGTAAGTCAATCATATCGAAGATAATGATTGAAAGTCAATACTCAGCTCACACAGGTATACATCATTTGTACTGAAAAAGGAGATGATCAAATATAGTTACTGATTAATCTAGTTGGGACCCACGTATGATTCAAGTACTGTAGTCGTCACCGCCGAACCCACTTAGAATTTCAGTACAGTTGTCATCGTCATCGAACCCACGGAGGATTACAGTACGATAGTCTTCACCGTCGAACCCACGGATTATTCCAATATGAAAGTATTCACCGTCGAACCCATAACTGCTAGGGAAATCCTCCTCTATCGAGTACAGTGGGCCGGCCGCTACAACCAAGTGCTTCTCACTAACCTTGGACTGCTGTAGTACTCCACTTGTGGAGTACTGTAGGCCTGCGATACAACCAAGAGCTTCCCACCATGGGTCTACTGCTACAACCAAGCGCTCCCCCCTCATAGCCTATAGAGGTACTCCTTCTGTTGAGTACCGCGGGTCTGCCGCTACAACCAAGCGCTCCTCCGCCTTGGGGCTGCCGCTCCAACCAAGCACTCCTCACTGGGCTATCGAAACACTCTGACTCGATCGATTAGCATTTGTCATGTCTCAGCCAGTACTAGGGTTTCCGCACACAGCCTGCTCATTCCGGGAGGGTCTACTCCACGAGCCAAGAGGCTGATACATCAATTGTTACGTGGACCTGAGTTGATGTATCGCAATGTTCTGTCACGTCAAAATGAACACAATGCGATAGACGGCGCGTCAATTGGACATCTGGTCTAAGAGATAGTGGCTTTTTAGTTCGAGGGGCCCGGTTAGTTTTTAATTCAAAACCAACCCTACCACACTCCAACTACATCCAAACCTCAAGCGGAGTAATAAAAAAGAACCGTATCACTAAGAGTAAATCAACAAAGTTGACGACACGTCAATCGGACATCCAGAGCACAAGTTATAAGCATTTATGTTCTGATTGCCCGTTTGGTTTCGTGTTCGAACCAACCCTGCCATACACAAAGTTCTCCTAAACCTTGATTTTAATATATCAATATGACATTCACGATCCAAGGATCCCAATGCAACAGACGGTGCATCGATCGGAGGTATGAAGCCCAAGATATGGGCAAATGACTGAAAAGAGTCTGAAATGGGGGGTATGGGCCCGGCCCGGCCTGGTCCGTACGACACGCCACAACCCAGCCGGGGGGGGGGGTTGCGTCGTCTCGGCCAGCAGTCGATCAGGGGGGACACGTTTCCCCCCTTTGGTGACCCACGGACACGGCAAGAACATCGTCCTCCTCCTCCGGATTCCGCGAGGCCACGGGATCCGGCCGCCTACCTCCGTGGCTGTTCCTCCTGGCGGTGCGCCGGGCACCGCCGCCTCCTGGCGGTCGGCCGGTGTCGGCCGCCACCTCCAACCGCCGGCACTGGCAGCTTCTTCCGTGGACCACAGGACGCGCTCCGATGGTCCGATTTGCCCGTCGTCTGCGCCTACGGCTCCCCCATGACACTTACTTTACTGCGAACACAGCCAATCGCCATTCCGGTCCCGTTCCGTCATTGCAAAAAACTCCACGCATGAAGAACAAAAAAATGGTTGGTTTGGACTTTTTTTTTGATCCGCACCCACCATGTTAGTGGTTTGAAACAACTCCAAACAATTCTCGGCAAATGATAAATCCCAACCCACAATAATAATCCGCAGATGAACTTGTTAATTAGTTGGTCCGCGTTCATATTTTGGAGGAAAACAAACATGGGAGTATTATCATTTTCAAAACAACCCCTACCTCGATGGAGTCATTGATCGAGGTTCGTCGTGGGAAAAAGATGTCGCCGAAGACGGCATCGTGGGACGAGGTTCCATAAGTGTCGTAGGTGTTTTCCCGATGATGAATGCGGCATCTCACTTCCTTAGACGGGGAGAGAATATGCAAAGATGAGATGGTGTTCTTCGTCGAAGCTTCGATGTTCTTCGCGTTCTTCATGATGGAAGAAGAAAATCGTCAAGAGTTCTCTCCTCCACATAGCGTATCCACCACGATAAAATAAGACGTTGTCTTATTTTATTTACACACACACGGACGCCATCAATAAAAGAAATTCAAAGATATCATCCAATGAATCATATTAATTGAAGAGATATTTAACAGTCCATTTAATTTGGGAGAGTTGACATGTCATTGATAGGGGGTTCAAGTGTGTTACACAAGAAGTGGGGGTTTGCAAACATAATGGGAGGTTTTAGGAATTTGAAAATTTGGGGCTCCTGTGGGCCCCACCCCAACTTCCTTGCATCTTCCTATTCCACAACGCTTAACCATCGGTTAAATGAAAAAAAATAAATTTTAAAGCAATTTTATTTTTTATTCCTCATATTTTTAACATCACCTCCCAAGAAAACGCAACTCCAGGAAAAGTCTTCCTAAGCAATTACCGGCGCTACGGTTCCATCGGTGCACTTGGATTTCGATTCCAAGCACCGATTCAAAAGTTAGGAAAACCTGCTCGTTCGTTCACTGAACGTACCCGAGCTAAACATTGGAAATTGATTTCGGCCACACCGGGATTCAGAATCAGTTTCCGTCAATAACTTCGCACTCATAAAATTTCAATGAAAATTAAGAAAACATTTCCCCTGAAATTTACGGGTCATTACATTACTCCCACCTCAGGGCTTTACATCCTCGTAATGCTATAACACAAACTAGGGAAACAAAATAAACTGAGCACGCATCTGAGCCTCCCACTCCCCAGTGCTCCCCTGGAGGTTCTCGTGCTGCCACATGATACGCACTAGAGGAATCGACCGCCCACGTAGGACCCGCTCCTATCGATCCTTGATCTCCCCTTGGACCTCCGCAAAAGTCGACCTGTTGTCAAAGATATGAGCCGGGTCATGCACGTATCTCCTCATCTAAGATACATGGAAGTCTTCATGCACCTGGTGCAACTATGGTGGATGGGTCAAGCGGTAAACCACCTCGCCTACCCTTTTGAGGACCAAGAAGAGTCCGATGAATCCTGGAGATAACTTGTCGCCCTGGCCAAAACTCTGTAATCCATGTTGAGGTGAGCTCCGTGGGAAAACGTGGTCACTATCTTTGAACTCTAGTGGTCTTTTCCTCCTGTCAGCACAAGACTTTTGTTACCTATGAGCTGTGCTCATCCTCTTTTGGATGACCTGGACCTTCTCTGGTCCTACAAGAGCTACTAAGATTTCATCTTTGCTGATAAGAGAAATAAGGTCTCATCCCCAGGATGAACCATGTTCTTTGCCTAATACAGTCAATCCTGACATGGATGATACTAATCCATACCAAGGATGACATCGTAAGGCCTCAACGCTACTACCAAGAGATCCAACCGTTACTCTCGCCTCCAAGGGTTGAGTCACACTATCGGCTTCAGTGTGTGGTCACTGGGTCTCCTCCAGTAGGTATCTCAGAAGTGAGGGTCAAGTCAATGGTTTTTATTAAATGGAAACTCTTAGTAACAACATAAAGAGAGGACATAAAAGTAAATTCCACAAAGAAAGGAGTCTTTTATTAATGCAACATAATGTAAAAAGACACATACAACCCCAACATCAACAAAAAGAGAGATAGAAGCACCAACAACAATGCCTCCATGCCTGGAACTAGTTTACCTCCTGTCTTCCAGCTTCCGGAGATCCATAGTCAAATGCCTTAGCTGCCTGAAGCTGAGCTCTCCCATGTCCACCTGTTCCCTGCGGTCTGGATGGACCTCCTGGTGGTGGTGGTGCAACACCTCGAAGTGTCTTCCACCTCCAGCTGCACGGCTAGCTCCCCTTCCTCGGTCTCCTGCTCCTTGCGATCCACTCCAATCAAACCTCTGCCTCTGCATGGGAGGTCCTTCGTTTATCCGATGTTCGTCTGTATGGTGGGTCGGACAGTCACATGCCATGTGACCAACCCCGCCACAAGAGTATCATTGTCCACTCCTGTTAAGTCGTTCTCTACCCCAGGTGCCTCGCACACACGATCATGTGTCATGCGGTCGATCACCTGTAGGTCTGGTCCTCATGGACCTCTGCGTCATCTGTCTACTACCCGCTGGAGAAGACTCTGCCGCATGCCGGCTAGTGGGGGGTCCTTCTGCTGGAGACTTCTCAGTAAGGAAACTCTCTACTAAGAGGGCTCTCTCTAACACCCCTGTCTGCGTCGGGATGCTGTGAGAACCAACTGTAGCTATAATCTCTCACCTAAGCCCCTCCTCGAAGGTTCGAGCCCTGAATAACGGGTCACGTATCATATCTGTAGAGTAACGCGAGAGGTCGGTGAACCTTGATGAATACTTCGCTACTGTCATGCTACCCTGCCACAGCTATAGTAGCTCTTGTATACACACCACTCGATGGGTGGCTGGTACAAACTCTGCCCGGAATAGGCTCTTGAAGTCTGCCCACAGAAGGGATGCCTCGTCGTGCACCTGGAGCATCAAGCTCCACCATCTTTCTGCTGACACGTGCAGGAGGCTCACTGCAAGGATCATCATGAGTTCAGCTGGTGTCCCCACTAACCTGAAATATCGAACAACAACCTCTAGCCAATTCACGACTGCCTAAGGGTCCGTCTCCCCGCGGAACCTAGGCGGTCTCTGAGGCTGAAACTCATGCAGTGCACTAAGGCGAAGTGAACTCTCCGCGGCTGGGGCTGGTGGCATCGGTGGCTTGGTGGGTAGTGGTACAACCAGTGCCTCTGCTATAAAAGGGCCCTACACCAAGGCCTCCTCGCTCGGTGGGCTGTCGTCTCGCACTAAGATCTAAACCATAGCTGGCTTCTGTCGTGGGGCCATCCTGAAAAGAAACTGGTGTGCCATGGTCAAATAGTATACCTGGTGAGCTGACACAAAGTAATCACAATGAAAACATTTGAAACACACATGCAATCAATGTTTTCGTGCATTGAGTCGGAAATCAAAAGTCAGGGTCCTGGTGTACAGATACATTGGCCGCCACACCAACACTGGACTCCCTGGACGAATAACCACACTCAATACCCTTAACACCATTGCTTCACATAGAAGAAAAGTCAGAGTCCTCAGTTCTACGGTAGAACCGAAGTCCTCTGATACCAATTTGTCACGACCCGTCCTCAGGACCCGTGCCATGACTACCCCAAGCCCGCCTTCCACAGGTCAGGGGATGACGACTAGGAACAAGGAAAAAATCCCAATAAAAGGGAAGGAATTTCCTTTATAAAGTAAACAAACACCAGAGTAAGAAAGATGAAGTAAACACTAAGTAAACTGGGTACAACTGTAAGTGCTGGAAAGTAAATGGGCCAGAATACAAACCTAACTGAAGTAAAGTACAACTAAATGAAAGTACAGCAACTAAAAGTAAAGCTGCAATGTCGAGCCATCCATTGGAAGTCCCACCTGAAGGGTGGGTACAGATAGCCTCCTTAGCTCCTCGGGTCCAGTCGTCCGCTCCATGTACATCCCGCCAAGTGGTCCACCTCCAGGTACCGACTTGGTCCACAAGCCTCAGCCACGATCAGCGTTGTCCGTCGTCTGCATCCAACAGAATGTAGTGCGTGCATAACCCATGCAGGGGTGAGTATACGCTACTCAGTAGGGACCCCGAGACCCCCAAAGGTCTCCCAGAATCCACAAAGGATAAAGGAAAGATACAATCATGAAGTTACATCCAACACTACTTAAGAATATTCCCATACATATTCCTAAGTCATCAATTCCAGTTCGGCTCCAACATCTGAGCCCAAGTTCGATCACGTCCACACAGGATAGTACAACCCAATTCACATAGGAAAGTAAGTCAATCATATCGAAGATAATGATTGAAAGCCAAGACTCATCTCACATAGGTATACATCATTTTTAATGAAAAAGGAGATGATCAAATATAGATATTAATTCATCTATCTGGAACCCACATAGGATTCAAGTACTGTAGTCGTCACCGCCGAACCCACGGAGGATTCCAGTACAGTTTTCGTCGTTGTCGAACCGACGGAGGATTCCATTACGATAGTCTTCACCGTCTAACCCACGGAGGATTGCAATACAAAAGTATTCACCGTCAAACACATAGCTGTTGGGGAACTCCTCCTTTATTGAGTACAGTGGGCCTGCTGCTACAACCAAGCGCTTCCCACTAACCTTGGACTGCAGTAGTACTCCACCTGTGGAGTACTGTGGGCCAGCTGCTACAACCAATTGCTTCCCACCATGGGTCTGCTGATACAACCAAGCTCTCCCCCTCATAGAAAATAGAGGTACTCCTTCTGTTGAGTACTGTGGGTCTGCCGCTTCCACCAAGTGCTCCTCCGCTGTGGATCTTCCGCTACAACAAATTGCTCCCTACTGGGCTATCGAAACACTCCGAGTCGATCAATCAACAGTCGTAAAGTCTCAGCCAACTCTAGGGTTTCCGCACACAGAACGCTCGTTCTAGGAGGGTCTGCTCCATGATCCAAGAGGTCGATACATAAACTGTCACATAGACCTGAGTTGATGTATCGCAAAGTTCCGTCACGTCAAAAGAAACACAACGCGACAGACGGCGCGTCAATTGGACGTCCGGTCTAAGAGTTAGTGGCTTTTTCGTTCTAGGGGCCCAGTTGGTTTTTAAGTCAAAACATACCGGACCACACTCCAACTGTATCCAAAACTTGAGCGGAGTAATCCAAAAGAACCTTCTCACTAAGAGGAAATCAACAAAGTCGACGGCATGTCAATCGGACGTCCGGAGCTCATGTTATAAGCGTTTCCGCTCCGAGGGCCCAGTTGGTTTTGTGTTCGAACCAACCCAACCATACCAAAAGTTCTCTGAAACCTTGAGTCTAATAAACCAAAATGACCACCTCGATTCAAGGATCCCAAGATAGCTGACAGTGCGTCGATCAGAGGTCTGAAGCCCAAGATATTGGCAAATTACTGAAAACAATCCGAAATGGGGGGTCTGGGCCCTGCCCGACCCGACCCACCCCCCCCCCCCCCCCACCACCTCGGGTCGGTCCGAACCGGGTCAGCCCATTCCGATTTCGGGTCCAGCCCGGCCCGGTCGGGCGGGGTGCGCTGGTTCGTCCAGCGGCCGAGAAGGGGGGACGCGTTTCCCCCCTTTGGCGACCAATGGATGCAGCAAGCGCCACTTCCTCCTCCTCCGGATCCCGCACAGCCGCGGGATCCGGCCACCCGCCGCCGCGGCTGAAGCGGCGGCGGTTCCTCCTAGCGGCGCGTCGGGCGCCGCCGCCTTCTGAAGGCCGGCTGGTGCGGGCAGCGCCTTCCGCGGACCACCGGACGTGCTCCGGTGGTTCGATTTGCTCGTCGTCTGCACCTACAGCTCCCCAGGGACCCATACATTACTGCAAAGTCCTCAAATCTCCATTTTGACCCCGTTCCATCATTTCAAAAAACTCCACGCATGAAGAATAGAAAAACGGTGGGTTCATGCTTGTTTCTTGATCCGCACCCACCGCGTTTATGGTTTGAGACAACTCCAAACAATTCCTGGCAAATGATAAATCCCAACCTACAATAATAATCTGCGGATCAACTTGTTAATTAGTTGGTCCTCATTCATGTTTTGGATAAAAACAAACATGGGAGTATTATCATATTCAAAGCAACCCCTACCACGACGGTGTCATCGAACTAGGTTCATCGCGGGAAAAAGACGTCGCGGAAGACGGCATCACGAGACGAGGTTTTGTAAGCATCGTCGGTGTTCGCTCATTGAAGAATGCGGCGTCTCGCTTCCTTCGACGTGGAGAGAATATGAAATGATGAGACGTCGTTCTTCGTCGAAGCTTATGTGTCCTTCGTATTCTTCAAGAAGGAAGAAGAATATCTCCAAGAGTTCTCTCCTCCACACAGTGAATCCCCCACGATAAAATAAGACATTGACTTATTTTATTTACACAGACACACACACACGCGCGTCATCAATAATAGAAATTTAAAGATCTCATCCAATTAATCATATTAATTAAACAGATATCTAACAGTCCATTTAATTTGGGAGAGTTGACCTGTCATTAATAGGGGGTGCAGGTGTGTTAAAAAAATGTGGGGGTTTGCAAACTTATTGGGAGGTTTGAGTAATTTGAAAAGGTGGGGCTCGTGTGGGCTCCACCCCAACTTCCTTGCATCTTTCTATTCCACAACGCCTAACCATCGGTTAAAGAAATAAAAATAAATTTTAAAACAATTTTAGTTTTTATTCCTCACATTTTTTACATCACCTCCCGAGCAAACACAACTCCAAGAAAAGTCTTCCTATGCAATTACTAGCGCAGCAGTTCGATTGGTGCCCTCAGATATCGATTCCGAGCACAAGTTCAAAAGTTAGGAAAAACCCGCTCGTTCGTTCACTGAACATACCCGAGTTAACCATTGGAAATTGATTCCAGGCACAACGGGCCTCAGAATCAGGTGCCGTTAGAAACTGTGCACTCATAAAATTTCAAAGAAAATTATGAAAAAATTTCCCTTTATATTTACGGGTCTTTACGTTACTCCCAACTAAGGGATTTACGTCCTCGTAAAGCATTAACACAAACTAGGGAAACAAAAGAAACTGAGCACGCATCTGAGCCTCCCGCTCCCCAGTGCTCCCCCGGAGGTTCCCGTGCTACCACCTGATGCACACTAGAGGAATCGACCGCCCACGTAGGACCCACTCCTGTCGATCATCGATATCCACTGGGACCACCGCAAAAGTCCCCCCATCATCAAATATATGAGCTGGGTCACGCACGTATCTCCTCAGCTGAGATACGTGAAGTCGTCGTGCACCGGTTGCAACTGAGGTGGATGGGTCAAGCGGTAAACCACCTCGCCTACTCCGTTGAGGACCAAGAAGGGTCCGATGTAGCGTGGAGATTACTTTCCGCCCCGACCAAAACACCGTAATCCATGTCGAGGTGAGACCCGTAGGAAAACGTGGTCGCCATCCTCGAACTCTAGTGGTCTCCGCCTCCTTTCAGCACAAGACTTTTGTCGGCTCTGAGCTGTCCTGAACTGCTATTGGATGACCTGGACCTTCTCTGGTCCTACAAGAGCTACTAAGATTTCAACTTTGTCGATAAGAGAAATCTGGTATCATCCCCATGATGAACCACGTTCTTTTCCTAATACAGTCAACCCTGACATGGATGATACTAATCCATACCAAGGATGACGTCGTAAGGCCTCGACACTACTACCAAGAGATCCAACCGTTAATCTCACCTCTAAGGGTTGAGTCACACTATCGGCTTTAGTGTGTGGTCACTGGGTCTCCTCCAGTAGGTATCTCAGAAGTGAGGGTCAAGTCAATGGTTTTTTTTAAACCGGAACCTCTTAGTAACAACATAAAGAGAGGAAGAAAAAGTAAACACCACAAAGAAAGGTGTCTTTTATTACTGCAGCTCAATGTACAAATACACATACAACCACAACATCAACAAAAAGAGAGCTAGAAGCACCAAAAATAAGGCCTCCATGCCTGGAACTAGTTTCACTCATGTCCGCCAGCTTCTAGAGCTCCAGAGTCAAATGCCTCAGCTGCCTGAAGCTGAGCTCTTCATGTCCACCTATTTCTTGCGGTCGGGGTGGACCTCCTGGTGGTTGTGGTGCCAACACCTTGAAGCGTCATCCACCTCCAACTGCATGACCAGCTCCCCTACCTCGGTCTCCTTCTCCTTGTGATCCCCCCTGATCGAACCTCTGCCTCTTCCTGGGAGGTCCTTCGTTTATCTGATGGTCATCTGTTTGGCGGGTCGGACAGTCACGTGCCATGTGACCAACCCCGCCGCAGGAGTAACACTGTCCTCTCTTGGTAAGTCATTCCCCCTGGGTGCCTCGCACACACGATCCTATGCCATGTGGTCGATCACCTGTAGGTCTAGTTCTCTTGGACCTCTGCGTCATCTGTCTACTATCCGCTGTAGAAGACTCTACCGCATGCCGGCTAGTGGTGGGTCCTTCTACTGGAAACTATTTAGAAAGGAAACTCTCCACTAAGAGGCCTCTCTCCAACACCCCTGTCTACGTTGGGATGCTATGGGAATCAACTAAAGATCTAATCTCTCGCCTGAGACCCTGATCGAAGGTTCGTGCCCTAAAGAACGGGTCTCGTACCATATCGGTAGAGTAACGCGAGAGATCGGTGAACCTCGCTGAATACTGTGCTAGTGTCATGCTTCCCTGCTGCAGCTGTAGTAGCTCATGTATACGCACCGCTCGATGGGTGGCCGGTACAAACTCTTCCCAGAACAGGCTATCGAAGTCTGACCACAGAAGGGATGCCTCATCGTTCACTTGGAGCATCAAGATCCACCATCTACCAGCAGCCACATGCAGGAGGCTCGCTGCAGGGATCACCATGAGGTCAGCTGGTGTCCCCACTAACCTCAAAACTCAAACAACAGTCTCCAGCCATTCCTCGGCTGCCTAAGGGTCCGTCTCCCCACGGAACCTGGGAGGCCTCTAATGCTTAAACTCGTGTAGTGAACTAAGGCAACGTGCACTCTCAGTGGCTAGGGCCGACAGCATCGGTGGCTCGGTGGGTAGAGGTACCACCGGTGCCTCTACTGTAAAAGGGACCTGCACCGAGGCCTTGTCTATAGGTGGGATATTGTCTCTCACAAAGCTCTGAACCCTAGCTGGCTACCATCGTGGGGCCATCCTGAAAAGAAACAGGTGCGCCATGGTCAAATAGTATACTTGGTGAGCTGACACAAAGAGATCACAAAGAAAAATATTGAAACACACATACAATCAATGATTTCATGAATTGAGTCAGAAATCAGAAGTCAGTGTCCTGGTGTATGGATATGTCGGCCGCCGCACCAGCACTGGACTCCCTATACTTATAACCACACTCAACACCCTTAACACCATTGCTTCACATAGAAGAAAGATCGGAGTCCTGAGTTCTGCGGTAGAAGCGAACTCCTATGATACCAATTTGTCACGACCCATCCTCGGGACCCGTACCATGACTACCCCAAGCCCACCTTCCATAGGCCAGGGGCTGGCGACTAGCACCAAGTCGTAAATCTCGATAAAAGGGAATGTATTGCCTTTATAAAATAAACAAACACCAGAGTAAGCAAGATGAAGTAAACACTAAGTAAACTTGGTACAACTGTAAGTGCTGGAAAGTAAATGGGCCAGAATACAAACCCAACTATTGTAAAGTAGAACTGAAAGAATGTACATCAACTGAAAGTAAGACATCAAAGTCGAGATATCCACTGGAATTCTCACCTAAAGGGTGGATACAAATAGCCTCCTTAGCTCCACGGGTCCAGCCATCCGCTCCGTGTACATCCCGCCCAGTGGTCCACCTCCAGTTACCGACTTGCTCTACAAGCCTCAACCACGATCAGCGTTGTCCTTCATCTGCATCCAACACAACGTAGTGCGGGAATAGCCCGTGCAGGGGTGAGTATATTCTACTCAGTAGGGATCCCGAGACCCCCGAAGGTCTCCCAAAATACACAATGGATAATGGAAAGATACAATCACGAAATAACATCCAAAACTACTTAGGTATATTCCCATACATATACCTAAGTCATCAATTCCAGTTCGGCTCCAACATCCGAGCCCAAGTTCGATCACATCCACATAGGATAATACATCCCAATTAACATAGTCAAGTAAGTCAATCATATCGAATATAATGATTGAAAATCAATACTCATCTCACATAGGTATAAATCATTTATAATGAAAAAGGAGATGATCAAATATCGTTACTGATTCATCTAGTTGGGACCCACGTAGGATTCAAGTACTGTAGTCTTCACCGCCGAACCCACAGAGGATTCTAGTACGGTTGTCGTCATCATCGAACCCACGGAGGATTCCTGTATGATAGTCTTCACCGTCGAACCCACGGAGGATTCCAATACGAATGTCTTCACTGTTGAACCCATAGCTACTGGGGAAATCCTCCTCTATCGAGTACAGTGGTCCTGTCGCTACAACCAAGCGCTTCCCACTAACCATGGACTGTTTTAGAACTCCACATGTGGAGTACTATGGGCCTGGTGCTACAACCAAGCGCTTCCCATCATGGGTCTGCCGCTACAACCATGTGCTCCCCCTCATAGCCTACAGAGGTACTCCTTCTGTTGAGTACCGTGGGTCTTCCGCTACAAAAAAACTCTCCTCCGCCGTGGGTCTGCCGCTACAACCATGTGCTCCCCACTGGGCTATCAAAACACTCTGAGTCGATCGATGAGCAATCGTCAAGTCTCAGCCAGCTCTAGGGTTTCTGCAAACAGCACGCTCGTTCCGCGAGGGTCCTCTCCACGAGCCAAGAGGTCGATACATCAACTGTCACGTAGACCTGAGTTGATGTATCGCAAAGTTTTGTCTCGTAAAAAGGAACACAACGCGACAGACGGTGCATCAATTGGATGTCTGGTCTGAGAGTTATTGACTTTTTCGTTCCAGGGGCCTGGTTGATTTTTAAGAAAAAACCAACCCGAATGAACTCCAACTACATCCAAACTTCAATCGGAGTAAGCCAATAGAACCTTCTCACTAAGAGGAAATCAAAAAAGTCGACGGCACGTCAGTCGGACGTTCGGAGCTCAAGTTATAAGTGTTTTCGCTCCGAGGGCCCGGTTGGTTTCGTGTTCGAACCAACCCGACCGTATCCAAAGTTCTATGAAACCTTGACTGTAATATATCGAAACGACCGTCTCGATCCAAGGATCACAAATCAACTGACGGTGCATCGATCGGAGGTCCGAAGCCCATGATATGGGAAAATGACTGAAAATAGTCCGAAATGGGTGGTCTGTGCCCGGCTCGGCCCGACCCAACCCCACCTGGGTCGGCTCGAACCGGGTTCGCCCGACCCGGATCCGGGTCTGGCCCGACTGGGCGCATCCCGGCCCGGTCCGTGCGACCCGCCCCGTCCCGGCCGGGGGGGGGGGGGGGTACGCCGGCTCGGTCAACAGCCGAGCAGGGGGGACGCGTTTCTCCCCTTTGGTGACCCACGGACGCGGCAAGCGTCACGTCCTCCTCCTCCGGATCCCGCGCGGCCGTGGGATCCGGCCGCCTTCCGCCGCGGCTTCAGCCGTGGCGGTTCCTCCGGGCGGCGGGGCGTGCCGGCAGCGTCTTCCGAGGACCACCGGACGCGCTCCGGTACTCCGATTTTCCCGCCGTCTACACATGTGGCTACCCTGGGACCCGTACATTACTGCAAAGCCCTCCAATCTCCATTCTGGTCTCGTTCCGTCATTGCCAAATAATCCGCGCATGAAGAACAGAAAAACGGTGGGTTCAGACTTGTTCATAGATCCGCACCCACCGAGTTAGTTGTTTGAAAAAACTCCAAAAAATTGCCAGAAAATGATAAATCCCAACCTGCAATAATAATCCGCGGATCAACTAGTTAATTAGTTGGTCCGCATTCATGTTTCGGATGAAACCAAACATGGGAGTATTATGATTTTCAAGACAACCCCTACCTCGATGTAGTCATCGATCGAGGTTCATCGTGGGAAAAGACGTCGCGGAAGACGGCGTCGTGGGATGAGGTTCCGTAAGCATCGTCGGTATTCACCTGATGAAGAATGTGGTGTCTCGCTTCCTTCAACGTGGAGAGAAGATGCAATGATGTGATGGTGTTCTTCATCTAAGCTTTAGTGTTCTTTACGTTTCTTCAAGAAGGAAGAAGAAAATCTTTAATAGTTCTCTCCTCCACACATCGAATCCCCCATGATGAAATAAGACATTGTCTTATTTTATTTACACACACACACACACCATCAATAAAAGAAATTCAAAGATCTCATCCAATTAATCATATTAATTGAAGAGAAATTTAACAGTCCATTTAATTTGGGAGAGTTGACCTGTCATTAATAGGAGCTGCGGGTGTGTTACATAAAAAGTGGGAGTTTGCAAACTTAATGGGAGGTTTGAGGAATATAAAAAGGTGGGGATCGTGTGGGCCCCAAGCCAACTTCCTTGAATCTTCCTATTCCACAACTCTTAACCTTCGATTAAAGAAATAAAACTAAATTGTAAAACAATTTTGTTTTTTATTCCTTCCATTTTTAACATCACCTCCCGAGCAAACACAACTCTAGGAAAAGTCTTCCTAAGAAATTACCAGCGATGCGGTTCCAACAGTGCCCTCATATTTCGATTCTGAGCACCGGTTCAAATGTTAGGAAAACCCTCTCATTCATTCACTGAACGTACCTGAGCTAAACTTCGGAAATTGATTCTGGGCACACCGGGCCTCGGAATCAAGTGCTGTCAGAAACTGCACACTCGTAAAATTTCAAAGACAATTAAGAACATATTTCCTTTGAAATTTACAGGTCTTTACATTACATATGATTTAAAGGGTTAAATTGATGGAATGATGTTTAATGGTGATAAAGGTCTCAATTTTTGAATTAATAACACAAAATCATATTGATGTGTTGGATATTTTCATTTTAATATTGTTGTTTGTCTGTTTAGTGATCATAAATGGGTTATAATTATTTTATTAAATCATCAGGTGACATGTTGACATATAAAAGGTATTCTTCAAGTATTAATTTCCTGTTTATGTTGAATGACATGTTGACATGGTTTAATTTATGTCATGCATGATGAAAACTAACTTATGATTTTTCATAATGTCATTTTTTTACTTTGAGTGTCATAAAATTTCTCTTTCTATCATAAGATTTATGTATTAAATTCAATTCTATTTCAAATTAAATTTGAAATATTTTGTTAACATTAGTTCTTCCATAGAGATAGAATCAATAAACCTATGATTTTCTACGAATATGATGAGATTTGGTACCATTGAAATTATAATCCTCTTTCATCTGATTCTGTAAAATTGGATTATTGATTCTTCATGTTCTTATAGGATCTACAACCACCATCACTATACATATTTTTTTATTGATCGAGGTAGGTAACATCTATAATTTATTTTGTGTTTTACTTGTGTTTATCGAATATATTTTCAGTATTTAATGATTAAAAAATTTCATGTGTGTTTTTTATAGATAATATAGTTCTTGTGTTAAATATTGGTATTCTATTTTTTGAAATTCACATTCTAATTTTTTTTCTCATTGATGAAATTTAGTATAACAATGTTTAATGTGGTGAATTAATGAGATAAATGGTAAAATGAAATGTATAAATGATCTAATAATTTATGAAATGATTAATGTAATTAAATGTGGACTATAATTGTTGCTTTAATGTAGAATTAGGCATGTAATGATTTAATTATTATCATAAAATTTAATTTTATATTTTTATGTATTTTAGATTATTATTGGGATGAATTTTTTATGATAATAGTGTTTTAAAAATATTATTTCATCTATAATTAGTATATTATTATATGAAAATAATGGTTTAATTGTAAAAACCATTAATTCACTAGAGTATTTAATGAAGTTTTTGTGTGAAGTGTGTTGTGATTTTGGTGTGACTTTATGTGATGAGTGTTTGTTTAGAATATTTGATTAAATAGGGAAAGGTGAAGATAATAATGGGAAATTGATGAATAATATTTAATATAATAGAAAGTGTGATAATGATATAAAAAGTGGATTTAATTTGAGAATTCTTGTAGAGATTGTGTGTTAAATACCAAAAAATGTAATTAGGAGATATTAAATTTTCTTGTATTTTTTAAATTGTATTCAATATTAAAGTGGAATTAATTAGGTTGAGTTTTGTAATTTATTCTAAAAATTAAATTACTGTTTCTATGGATTCCTCTAACTTTTTGTTATTATGGAAATTTACTTGAAGTAGATCACTTTAATTCTTGTTTGAGATTTGTGGGGATGTTAGATATTAACATGAGAATTATGTGCTTAGCCTAGTTGAGAGTTAGACCCATGAAATATGTGATTTTACAAGTTTGGTTTGACTTTATAAGGTTTTTTTGTTATTTTACTATAAAATATGGTAAATTGAATATAAAAATGGGAAATGGATTTCATATATTAAATATATGGAAAATTGGGATAAATATTCTAAAAAATGTAATTTTGGTGTAAAAACACTTTCTTAGTATGTATGTTTGATACTAAAAATATAATTTTTCATTTCCCACATTTAATGTATTTAAATAAATCTTTATTAACTTAGAATAAATTTATCTGAATTCGATATGTTTTTGTTGATATTAAATTCATGTTTGAATGATTTTTATTAACTCATTGGGATGGTTGATAGTCTCTGAATATTTATCATTTGAATCATTCCTTTTGTTAGACCGAGATAAGAGGAATTCAAGTGAGATCAATTTATTTGGATTATTATTGATTAAGTCACATTAAATATGTGATTATATTTATTTTTTAGATGAGATTTTGTGATTCTATATGTTTCAAAAAATTAATGATGAAGAGAAATGTGTTTTTATACATTTTTTTAGAGTTATAAACATTGTATAATGTTGGTATGAGTTTACTAGAGTGTAATTGTTCATAATTAAATACTTATATTTTATTATTAAAGTAATATTATTAATTCATTCTATAATTTACATTGATTATATATGATCACATTTAACTATGTTGTATAATACGAATTTTAGAGGTTTCAACTAAGGATTCCCTTCTCACTCACTATACATACACAACTTGTGTACTTATAAATTACATTCATGATGTTTCAAGAAATTTTTAGAGGAATCTTTATTTGGGATACGATTTCAATAGAAAATTTCAAAATAATATCACGTACATTTAGAGTCATTGAGAATGTGTTTTACATAATATTTTTTTTTAATTTCACATGTCTTATTCATATAATGATTTTTGGGATTTACATTTGAATCATGTTTGGAAATATAATACTATTGAAAATAAATAAATTCCTTTATAAGATATTTCAATATTTCATAGTTAGTGGATTACCTTATAAAGTATGAATATATTGGTTACATTTAACATATCATATAAAATCATATATGACAATGATTAACAGATAGAACATGTGTTTTATTATTATTCATCATGTTTATTTTCTATTATCCAAAAAAATATATATTTATAATTGGTTTTATGTTTATAAAAGGTTTAGACATGTTTGATATTATTAAAATCTAAAATAATTATTCCCACCAACCACTTTCCAATTACCACAAAAGAGGCACCCCACTCGCTTTTCAAATAGTATCCTAATTAAAACCTTTAACAATCACACATAATTAATAGGATGTATAGGATTCCAAAAGAAAATATTCTATGTTAAACCCCATTTTAGAGGTCCCAATAATAAAAATATCATTAAAATATTACAAAAATTATAATTATTTAATATATTTTTTTTTCAAAAAAAGAAGAAATATAATTTTAAATTTAAGAAATTTTATTCCCATGATTTTTTTACATATAAAATTGTAAAAAAGTGTTGTAACTTATTCCTCTCATGATCTTGCATCGTATTCTTCCCCAATGTGTGGAGGTATTTTGTATTGTACTTATTTATTTCTTTTTGACAGTTACTAAAAATGTGTTTTCACTAATTAAAAATCAATGTATTAAGGAAAATCATGTAAATTTCCATTAAAACCCCTCAAATTTGTTTAATACTTTAAACTCATACTCTTAAAATAAGTAATCATTTATTGATAATGTGTTATGGTACACTGATTCATGATAGGCGTGACCTCTAAATCCATACCAAATCATGCATTACGCCCACTATAAAACTAATGTTTATATTATATATACATTTCACCCAATTCTGTTGGTCGTATTTTTATTATAGCCTCACTATCTAAAAAATTATAATGATGTTGTCGGAAAAATATTATTTCATATAAATAAAATAATACTATAACATCAAATAAAATGAAATTTCATACGCATAATTTTTCCCAAGAATTATCCTTTAATTATTTTTGAAGGTGTCTTTAGTAGAGTGTCCTAAAAAGAATGATGTCAGAGTGTTCGATAATAATATCCATAAACTGCCTATATTCTCGACCTATTTTTTTCAATCATTTGATTTTACTCATTATACTCGACCATCAGATATGTGTGGTGGTTCCACACAACATGAATGCCTATATTTCCATGCTTCCTAGTGTAAGATTCACTAGTGAATCAAAAGAAACAAATATTATATCAATAAATGTATTCATGAAAATAAATTAATGTAAAAAAATTAATAGGGTTCAATAAATATACTTAAGGAAGTCTAGTCAGTGGGTGCTGATGGATCGCTAGTCCATAAGCGATCTTCAAACTATAGAGAAGGAGTGAGACCCAATATCTAATTTAAAGGATTAGAATGTGTCATAGTATAAGTCGATTGATAATTAACATATATTCTCAAGGATAAAGAAGTATATGGAAATAATGATGGAATTAACATCTATGGAACTGTATAATATGGATGGGGATTGGAATCCATCATTAGATATGGGAAAAAAGTGAGGAGGATCAGATGAAATTGGTTTCTAAAAAATAGTAGGGCTAAATATCCCATGTTCCTCTAATGAAACAATGGGATATGATGGTTTTCTTGATGGTTTTTAAAAGGAATTGATAGGGTGTTATCAATTATGCTAAGTGGTTCGTGTGGCTCAAGTACAACCCCCCCCCCCCCCCCACCCCCAACATCGTCTAGATGATCAATAATACCATTAGGGTTAGTATATAATAATTATCTCGTAGGGGTGGATCTTGATTATAATTTTAAAAGATTAATCAAATTTTAATTATATGTTGTTTAAATATATATATATAAAATAAAATAATCCCAACATGAACCAATGGGGGGAGGCCCATATCTCTCATATAGATATTATTTTTGGTCATCCTTTTCAACAGTATCTCTTCAATTTTTTTCATTATTTCATTAGAAAAAATGGATTTAATTTAAAATTCAAAAATAATGTATAAAAAAAGAATATAGGACATTAATTAATTATGGAATAAAAATTGTCAAATCAATTATAAGATATTCACTTATATAAAAAAATTATTTTTTTTGGGAAGAGTATCAAAACAAAAAAAGGCGCATCATGGAAAAATCAATATGGCAAACATACCATGTTTTGTTTGTGTATGAAATAGTTTTTATAATTTTCAATTTGATCTAATTCAAAAATTTTAGGTCATTTTTTTCATTTTGGTCATTTTTAAGGTAATTTTTCAATTTTTTGGGTTAGTTCATTTGGTTTATTTTTTGTGTTATGTCATTTTACATTTTTTGTTTGTTTATTCATTTAAATGTTTTTTAAATTTCATCATAATTAGTTTAATTTGTTTCAATTCAATTTATGGTTTTTTTTTTCTAATTTTACTGTATCAGTTTTTTCAGTTTGGTAGGCTCCAACACAGTTCAATCCAATATTAGACAATGAATCTCAATTAAATATGAAACCAGTATATATTTAAAATTCACATGAAGGTCAAGTTGAATGTAAAATATTTTTACTCAATAGTAAATAAATTTTAAAAGTACCAACCTTACCAACCCAAGTAGAGAAAAACCAAAATAAGTGAGAACAAAATTACATTATTATATATATTTCCCACCACAACATTAGGTCCAAAATCAACGATAAAAATAGAACTATTAGATTCATCATAAGTAATATATTTATAAGGGCCAATGGAACTAGGGATGGTTTCAATTTTTTCATCACCAACACAAAGAATATATCATGGGATTACTTCAATATTGACACAAAATTCGAGTTGGAGATGATATTTAATATAAATTAACATATTTTACCATTGATACCAATATATACATCTCATTATTAGAAAGTGTTAGATTCCAGTCAATAAATTGAAATATGTAATCATTAAGAAATGGTACATGTCTCATCATTGAATCAAACCTCATTAATTTCATCGTTTGGATTCCATCATGATAGTGGAAATCAAATATTAATATTTTATTAATGACCCCATAATATTATACAATAAAAACTCAATTTCTAATATCCAATGCACATACATTACAATCAATTGTGAAAGGTTCCATAACACCATCATGTTGTGTTCTCATGTTTATTTCTTTTTGAGTGATAATAAAATTGTACCCATTGATCCTAATATATTTTCATTCATAAAAAAAGTAATTAGGACCAAAAGAAATATTATACTTTTATAGAGACAGATTAATTATTCAAAATCAATACGTAAAATATAAATTAATTTTACAATTTTATACATATTAATTTTAATATTTTATTATAGTAATACTTATACCTTTTATCTCAACCAAGATAAAAATTATTTTCTTTGGAAATCATCTCTTATTATCAATGATAATGAACTATTATTTCTATTTATATTTTTTCCCCTATAGAAAAAAATAGAAATTGTCTAATAGGTATGTAAAATTACAATAGATGAGATAGCATATACATGCTCAATTAACATACACGATGTAGAAAGAAAAACAATCATATCTAAATGAAAATTTGTGATGTTACACCTCCCACTCATAAATAATTATTAATATCAATGTATATGATCATGGAATTCCCCCAATTTGGGGAAGCGATAGAAAACTAGGCCAAATTATCACATATTTTTCTTCTTCTTTTCTCATTAGTTTTTTCTATCTCGCAGGCACATCCATCAAATAAAATGAACACAAATATATACAATATTGATCCTAGTAACCATTCATGATATAAACATTAAGATGATTCTTTATTTGGACATATATCATCAATGAGTATATATTTCATTCATTTTGATATTCCAATGAAAATAAAATATCCCTTTATGAAGTCTTTTTGTTAGAAGATATATATTTAGATGGATAATTCATGTGAAAGCTGATGGAAGCAATATTTTCTCTAGATATGAATATTTAAGGGGTCCTCCAACAATTTTTTTTATGAAATACATGAAAAAAATCAATGTATAATGATATTTAAAAAAATAGTACAAATGAATAACTTCCACCCTTGAATTAATAGATATTTGAAATTGAATTAATATTATAGTCAAATCATAGAGAAGGATGTAATTTCCCTAAGTCTTCAATTATTTTAAATTCATCTCTCTTTATTTTACCCATTTTTATATATTCCATGAATTTACATCAGGAACATTAATATTCAATAATACTTCAAAAATTTATTTTTTTCTATAGGGGTCATCATATAAGAATCATAGATAACTTTTGATTTATTTTTCAGTAATCCAATGATGATGTAATTCATGTTTGGTACACAATTCCACCATATGATACAGAGATTGTAAATCGTGTTTTTTTATTCCCATTCCATTTATATGAATTGAAATAAACTTTTAATATAATTTTTTTCTAGTATTAATTTAGATTAAGAAGTTACATAACAATTTGGTTGGAAAACAATGGAACTCAATGAAGATACTTTTCTTCATCTAATTTAATTTGTTTTGTAGGAATTTTTTTTCATTTCTAGATTTCATTAGACCATTACCAAAAGATAAAAAATGAAATCATGTTATTCACTAAGAACATAAATTGTAGATATATATTAAAGTGTATTACAAATCACAATGGTAACTTCAAAATATTGAAAATTATTCCTATATGGATGATCCGTAGAAAAAAAATCACTGATATCCCATAACATTGAAACTAAAATTATATTTAAATATTAGATATCAAATATTCATCATAAAAACATGACTAGAATGTATTTCCTTCCATTCCATCAAAACATCATTTCCTAAGAAAGAAAATAATTTTCATCCACATAAGCACAATACTCATTAGAAATATATCTTTCAAAAATGAATCATATGTTTAGACACTCTTTTATAAAATGTTTCATGTATACATCTACAATATTTATAGGATCATATGGTCAGTATATGATTATACTACTAAAAGTGAATGGTTTTTTCATACACATCCATGCAGGATGGTTATAAATGTGTATAAAACCATCCATCTGCTATGTGAGGAAATCATATTCCCAAAATGTTTAAAATCATCACATGATAGACACATACTCACATTACACACAACAACTAAAAAATCAAGATATCAAGAATCAAATGTCTTCCCTGAAAATACATATACACGGTGAACCAACTCATTATTATCCTTCTTTATCTCATTATCACACATTCTCATATTTATTAATATTTCATCAGACATGAATAGATTATGGAGTCTAGGAATCATTGGAAAGTACCAAATTACATTATGTGGAACATGGTATGGTTTTCCATGAATATTTGGATTCAATTGGTATGGGACACATTTTATAAAATAATTTCATTTTCTAGTTTCCTACTAGAATCAGGTGTAATCCTTCAAGAAAGAACGAATTTTGGATTCAGAAAATCTATTTTAATGAAATAAAATTCATGCCATATATTGGTTTGAAATAATATCTTTATCATCTAGAAGAATTCCATTAAAGAGTATATCAATATAATAAATATAAGTATTTGAAATCCCATTCATGTTTCTCCTTTGAAATAGTTGTATTAAAAATTTCATCCTTTTCATTTTGCCACCTTGTCGATATAATAGATTTATAGAAACATCAACCAATTTTTTCACTGTATCAACATCATCATTTTCATTACAAGAATCATGTGTTAACGTATCAAATTATTATTGGTTAAGTATCCATTATTTCTCATAATGATGACAAAATAGAAACCATCCATATAATAAATATTCCAATCCATTCCTCTGATTTAGATAATCAACAATTTGATATTGTATTTTCCCTCCATTATATTACTGGAAATAGTATTTCATTTTAAAACCATATTTCTTTATATAGTAGATAACTTATTCATGACATAACTAAGGTCTTCCAACACAATTATAACTTGGTAAGTATATGTGACCACTATACGAATCATTATTAAATGAAAATTATAAAAATATCCCTAATTTATTTTGAAAATTTCTTGAGATCTAATTAGTTTCGTAATACTACATCTAACAATATTATAAAAAAGTGTTATATGTCACGTTTTGAAAGAAATAAAATAATATTGAAGTTAAAATGAAAATATATTTAATATAATGAGAATTGTTCACTTTATATAAAACCATAATTGATATAATAGTCTATTTAAGAATAATAATATAAAAGATAACAAAATATTATATATACGAAAAAATTAATTAAATATAAAATCATGTTATAATGCTAAAATTCATCAATGAGTAATAACTATACATAATACTAAACATAACTAAGTTTTTAGTGACTATTTTTTCTCTTATTATTTTCAATTTTTAACTTATTTTATTATTAATTTATAAATTCAAGTATATAATATTACTATTTTTAGGTAAGAATATTCTATATCACACATAGATTATGATAATATTTTGGATAAATCAATAGTTATTGGATTCTATTATTGGGGGATGTTAAAGTGAATCCTTCTTCGTCTTGATATCAATGAATAAATGGTTCTTCTATTGTATGTGTTTCGAATGTCATCATGGTAAGGATGAAATAATTGATGGGTCTAGTGTGATGGAACGATCTATCAAAGAGATAATACTGATCAATTATTGATAAGACATTGGGCTTAGCTTATCAATAGTGACACATGTGGGATGATCAACAGATTTGATTTTTAACTAAAGGAGTAGTATTAGAAGAAAAATATGGTGGGGATTATATAATTTTTTATTTGATGGCGTAACACTAATTAAGAGTACTTTTGAATTTTGCAAGGATTTGTTTCCAATGACTTAGGGATTGGTAATGGGTTGATGTTATTAGTTTACACTTAACAATGAGAGGAGTGATCATCTGACTACTATGAAGGGAGTCGCTTCTAAGGGTGAGAGAATTAATGTTTTTGTGGGTGTTAGTGAACCTACCCTAGAGATTATAAATAATTTCATGTTCAGTCAGAAATGTGGATTTTGAGAAATTTTATGATTCCTCCAAAAGTTATGGTATAATCATGGAGTTATTTACTTTTGAGTCAGTGGAAGACACCAGCTGTTTTGATGAATATAAGAAGGGATGGGCATAACTAGATAGTTTATGTGTAATGGTATGTGTTCAACTAAAAAAATACTTTGGGAACCTGGTATTTATTTTTATAGTTTTTTCAATAATGTGATTTAGAATATTGTTGAATATTTAGTTGGTGTTTTTGGAAGCCATTTTGGGAAGCAGTAACTTTTCCAAGTCAGTCTTGAATTGATAAGAAGAAAGATACTAACATTTAACCATTGTTTGTTCAGGGAGTTGGATGTGGTGAGAAGTTAATTGTACGAAGAATATCTTTGTACAACTAGAAATGAATTTAAATAGAAAATTACAACGGAATGGAGTGTTATGGATAAGAGTTATCTCGTGTGTGTAGGGATTTCCATGAGCTTGGGAAATAGATGATTTATTCAAGACCCTAGAGTATAGTGGATTCATACCACTTCAATATGTATTTCATGTGACTTGTGTAGAGTATTTCCTTATATGGTATTTAAAATCAATCACAATCTATTTCGTGGATGGTATATTGTGTGTTGGTTTTTTCATTTGGTTTTACATTAAATTGAAGTAACTTTACTATGTTTTGTGTTTGGGGGATATGAATTTTTCATGGGATAGTTCAAAGTGTATTTTATAGACTATTTATAGGTGGTTAGTCACAATTTCTATATAGTACATAACTTGGTGACATAATCAGTTTTATGGAAATTAAAAATAATTTTTTTAGTTATTTTAAATTTTCTAATTAGATTTTTAGAACTCTTGCAATGAGATAGGGACCCATGTGTGAGTTAAATAACCATCACACATTGTGAGGCCTACAACCTGATGATGAGGTGGGTCTTGAAGAGTTAATTACTTTTCTTATAAGATACGTTGTCCTTTAAACCTACCCCGTAATATTGTTCATGTTTTGATATCGATTGTGGTATGTGTGGTCTCTCCACATTGTGTAATTATCCATTTTTAAATTAATGAATTATATATATCATAATGACATAAATGGAGATGATTCAAATGGTAGTTATTTAAATTATCTTTAATTTAGTAAATAAATTAATGAGGGATAAAATAATATTGATAGGTGTCTTAGTGACTCTCAACCACGATAAGGGACATTGAAAGAAAAGATTCCAAATTATGTTATTTTTCATTATTTTCCCCTACGATAGTAACGAAATGCGGAAGTAACACAACAATAATTAAAGACCAAAATAGAAAATTGGTATAAAACATAACATGAGGCTTACCACTCCACCAAGGTATAAAATCTAAACAGAAAAAGAACACAAAAATAGAGGATTTCAAGTCCGCAAAACATATATATATATATCCATAATATTTTCACTAGGAAACTAATCCATTGAAAAAATAAAATTATTCATATCATTTATAAAACAAAAAAAATATTGAATGAACAACCAGAAAATTATCAAATTTCCCTTCAATATAAGTATCAACAAACATTGTTTCAATAGCCACAAATAGATTTAAATATATAAAAATAAATCAAATATGAAAAAAAATCTACCAGGGTGTTTTAGACCTTTAATAAAAATGAAATTGATGCTTGACATAATAAATTAATGATTTATAAGTCAATTATATAATTTTGAAGAAGAATTAAATTTATTCAAGAATATATGAGAGACATCCACATGCTGGGAAGAAAGTAGAACTCTAAATAATGCAACTAGGGTTATGGATTGGATTTTTATGGGAGGGGGGACCACCAGAGGTGTGTATTTGTGAATGCCCATAAAAATGGTTTTTTAAAACCATTGGCATAACCATCCCAATGGCATAGGTTTTAAAAAAACTATTGGAATTTAGTTTGTTATCCAAATGTGTTTTTAATTTTTTTTGATAGGATTGATACAACCTATCTATCATAATGGTGATTATGAACTATTGTTATTGGATCACCTATACCAATGGTGTTTTCAAAACATTGGAATTTTCTTGTGGGTATATACAACCTTTCGAGTAGTGGATCCCTCGAATGATGAACATGCCAATTACTTTGGTATGTTTCAAGGTATCATTGAATTCGGACCACAAAACATGTATCTGATGTGTACATACCATTTAATACACTAATATACATGGTCAAGACCCATTCATATACCCCTATGAACATTTCAAGTCAAACACAACATATATAAATGGTTAGTACAAGATGTGTAGTATAGCCATGGTACACACTAACACCCTATGCATGCATCCCATATACATTTAAATTGGGATACATAGAATGTATCTCATGGGAACACATCATGATATATCCCAATAATTGCTATAATAAAATTACAATAAATTGATATTTTTAGTTCTATAAATTTATTATATTGATTGGAAACTACCATTTTGGACAATTTAATAACCATTTGAATAAAATTATTAAATAATCAATTAATTTGTTATAATTATTTGTAACTATTTTTTTCTTCCAATTATTTCCCTTCAATGTATTTATGACAGATATCTCCATCCAAATTTTGATGGTTATTATTATACATTTGAATTAATTAATTAATTGTTACAATATTTTTTATCTTAATAATAAATAACAGTGAGAAATAAATGTTAACTAATATACATTTACATTATAGATGCATTTGTATGACCAATCATGAGATTGACCAAGACCCTTGTAAATGTCATATTTATTTAATACAATTTACAACATGTTTTTAAATTATTTAATTATTAAATTACATTTGAATACCTTCATGTAAACCCTCCCACTAATATTATGTAATATATGCATGTCGAATTTTATTTATATAAATTCTATATCAAATCCTTTTGTTCCCATCACCTATATGTGAGTTATAAATACATGTAATAAATGGAGTATCTAAAGGGTCATTGATATTGTTAGAGATAGATCCAAGATGATTCCAACCTTGGTGATATATAGGTGGACATGTGGAATGAAGTATCTTATGTTAAGAATAGTATATGGAGTTTTTTTCAAAGTCATTAGTTGATTTATTTTCTCCTCAATAAATACAATTTTAGATAATATCATGGCTAGGTCATTTAATTATTTAATTATATCTACATTTGACATTATTAATTTTTTTTATACAATATTGTGATCAATTAACAAATGAATTGATGTATAATATTTAAAATAAATAAATGAATTGTGTTTAAATGTGTTTTCTAGCATGGTTAATTAATTAATTAATTAATTATAAATTAACAAGACAATTAAAATATAAAACAAGTTATAATATATATATAATAAATTAAAATACCTAAATTATATATTAAGTTAGAATTGGTCTCCCATTACTTGGTTAGGAATCAAATCCATATAACTATGTTTTTTCGCAACCCTCATTTGGAATCTTACATTTTTTATGGAGTTATTATAATGGTTAAGAGTAGTAGTAATGATATCACATAGTGAGAAGTATCCATCTCTAGACATGATGTGTCATGGATACAATTGTTGAATAAATATATGTTAGGATTTCATGATTAGGGATTCTAGTCAATATATCAAGGAGATCTAAGCTCATAGATGGCCAAGAGCTACCTTCCAAAATACCTTTATATAGCTTGACCAATCCTCATTGGGGATATGAAAATGTCAGTATGAATCCTTTCCAATAGAATGTCCAAGCATGTTGAAATTCTGTTTCGAATGCTGAGGGCTGTTATGAATTTATAAAATAAATTGAGAATTAATAAAATTAAATATTAGTTCTTACAAATTTTTTAATCAAAAAAATAAAAAAATTATTATTATTTTTAACTGTAGGAAAATGAAAATTTTATAATCGACACTCTCCCTGATATCTGTATTTGATAAATACCATCTCCTCATTATCAAAACATCCATGAGTTGTTTGGATTTATTTTTGTTCTGTTGCACCATAAATAGAAGTCATTTGTTTTATAATGAAAATAACCCAATCCACCTATAAATAATGAAAGTGGTGGAGAGTTTCATATAATAAATCAAATTTGAATGATGTGGTTTATGTTCATTGTTTTATTATACCATCTATGTCTAGCGAGATCATGAAGTAACATGATATCAAATATTTTTATAGTATGCTTGAGAATATATGTGCTCATTACCTGGATAGAGAAATACAGGTTTCGATTGATATTTTCAAGGCTCATTTTCAGATAAATCTTGGTAAAGTACACTTGATGTTCCTCAAATAGTCATGATAATTGGAATGATTATTCACCTAGGGGTTATAAGGTTTAAACATTATAATGATGTAACACCTCGTGATTTTGTGAATTATTTTTTTGAATTAATTTATCCTTTTGATATTATTTATTTCATGTGACATTAGAAGTAGTTCTATATATATATATTAAAAATATAAGTCAAAAAATACTGAATTGTTTTATGATACACATAATACTGACATGTCTTGTGCTATAGGTATTACCGACTTCTCTTATGCTACCCACCACACTAACTTGGTGTACGTTGCACGCAACACTTATTTTTTACACAGAATTGTTTTATTATAATATTTTAAATGATATAATTATAAAGAAGATGTTAAAAACATTAATTTTAATATTAATAAATACTTTTAAAATATTTTTTTAATAATTTTATATTAATAAATCATATTTACAATGAATGATATAATTTTTGGTAAAGTATTTATATGTCTAAAAATACTATGAAGTACACTTCTTTTCCTTCCACAAAAACAATAAAATTAATTTTTGGAACATATAGAAATTTAATTTGGTAAAATAAAATTTTAATTGTATTATAGAAATCCTAAATTATATTACGGATAATTTTTGGTATTTTTCTAAGAAACATCATTTTTTTGAATAGTGAAAAATATGGCTTTTTAGTTAAAAACTATGTTTTCATTTAAATAATTATTAATGTTAAATTATTTTTTAAATTTGTTTTAAGGAAAAATTATAATAATTATAAATATATTAATACATTTTATGTTATTACAACCAATATAACTTTAAAAATGAACATAAAATCATAATAAAATCTTGATCTTCTTTCTCCCTTAAAACCCATTATTTCGTCCCATCTAAAGGATGAGCATTAATCATATTTTATCAATTTTTTGAATTTAATTTTGAAAAACTAACATACACTATTGTAATAAATATAATAAATATATTTTAATAAGATCAACCTAATTTTTGACCTATAATATTAGTAAAATTCATTAAAATTAATCACAACAATTAAGGTCAAATTAATCATAATTATGGACATAACCATAATCTTAGGGGCCAATATGAGATATCAACTTTTAAAAAACATATTTTCTGGAAAAATTTAAGACATAATCATTCAATTATTAATTTATGTTGTTTTTTGATGGCTTTGGTTAGGAAATAACATGTGTACACCTAACTTGTTTTCAGAAATTCCAAGTGATTCCTTTTCCATCCTATAAAAGGCCACCACTTCTCCCTCATCTTCACATATCTCAAACCTATTATGTCAGGCCAAGATCTTCCCAATATACATACCAAAATAAATACATTTGTATTAGAAGCCTCCCCATTGTATTAAAATAATCCATGGTATCCTTTTGGCACAAACCAAAATGAGTTACCCGATTAAGAGTTAACATCTACTATCAAGATTATTTCTTATATTTTCTTTCTCCACCCCTCCAAATTATTTTTTCCATAATTTTATAAACAACCAGTATCATAAATATAATATAATGTAAAAATTATATTTTCTATAACTACACTTCCGTACACCTCCATTGAATTGGTAAGGAACATACTGTTTATGTGTGAGACGAACTTCCCCCTCACAAATCGATGATTGTCCAATTTTCTGTACCGCCTACCATGGTAGAAAATATAACGGAAACACTATTTATATATATTTTATATTATATTTAATATTTAATTAATCATATTTATTACTTTTACAACACATAAATTTTTAATTTCCATTTGGGTTAAATATGATAATTTCATTAGAGGAAGTGTGGACTATCGCCCCCTCAAAGCGATGTGATTCATTCACACACTACATAGAATGTATTAACGAAGGGTTTTGGGTACTTAAATTATATATATAACATTATAATGTGTCTATAATTATATATATTATATATATATATATAATTATTTTTCTATATTACATTCAACATGACAATAAGAATAAAAACAACGATCATGCATACATACGACTTACCGTCTCCATGAATGGTGTATTCTATTTAATTATTATATATTATAAAGATTATTATAAAAAATATAATGCATATAAATTATATTTATATCGTTATTTACATTTTGGAATCATTATATAAGTATAAGTTCCAATGATATATCAAATTAATACACATGCGGAGAACAAAGCAGATATTATTCGATGTGAAACCTTAATATAGGTAGGTTAACAAGAGGGTAATATTAGTTCATAATAAAACCATATATGTTATTATATGTAATAATATGATACTATAAATGATATATAAAAATACTATATTTATTATACATGTGTTTCTGAAATATATGATGAGAGTCTAGACACCAGGTGAGGGGATTTCATCTCACTTTTCTATTTTCGTGACATATATGCTATGTTTACCACTTTCTACTTTTGTGCGGTGTTTGTACTCCCCATGATTGTTTTCTATTTATATTATAATTAAATAAATTTTTATTAAAATATAAATTCTATGATAATTATTTCATGGGAATTATGTTTCATAAGTTACCAAATCTATAAAATAGTTTGGTCTCAATTTTCATTCTTTGGGAATAATGTTTTTTATGCACTTAAATTATCCTTTGAGGTGTATATAATTAAATTTTACATGTTATATCACGAGTTTTACACCATTTAATGATATTTAATGGTTAATTTTGTATCCTTTTATTAAATGGATATTATGATACAATTTAACCAAGTGGAAGCAGTTTATTGAAACAATATCATCCATTTTTGTGATTATTAATGATTATGCTTCTTTTATGAAATATTATGATCCATAAATCAACAAAATTCATGAATTTACATCTCCTATGGTTATTCAAAAATATTATCATTTTTTCTTCCATTTTTCTACTATTTCATAGTTATGATATTTAATAATGTGTTTTTATGAACGCCTGACTTAACACCCTCATTAGTTAGAAAAAAATGCTCCTTCAATACAATTTTTTCAAGAAAGCATTTCATGGTATATTTTACCATTATTCTAAAATCATTAAAATAAATTTTTACCCTTTATTTCTTTTACAAGTTTCTTAAAAGGTATATTCCTTTCACATTTCGAATAAGGCATTTTTATATCCATTTTACGATAAAAAATAATTTTTATTTTTAACTCGTATGAAATTTATAGATTTACCCCCCCATTTTTTCATTTAAGCTTCCTTGTCATATTTAAATGGTCAGTTTTAAAGAAAATTATTAAAAATGTTCATTTCAATGAAAATTGATTTCAACATGTTTTCAAACTTATATTAAATGTTTCAAGGAAAATAGTTTTATAAATGCATTCAATCCTTATTTATATGTTTTCAATGTATTTTTAAGGAATTAGTTTTAAAAGAATTTTTAATCTACATTAAAATCTTTTCAAGTAAAAAGTTTTCCAAATCATTTTCAAGATTCCTTTATATGTTTTCAATGTGTTTTCAAATAATTTTTAATATATTTTGAATCTTATCATATAAATTTTTGAGGAAAAGTGTTTTGAAAATTATTACAGGTATTCTTTATAAGATTTTAATGTATTTTTGAAGAAAATTATATTAAAATTATTTAAGGTATTAAAAATTATTTTCAAAGGATGAGAAGTTATTATACTTAATATCCTTTTTTGAATGATATTTTAAAATTATTTTCTATCTAATATAGAATTTTTTGATATTACTCATGCCCTTCTAAGAAATGATCTAATGCTTCTACTGATATTATTTTCTAAATGGCTTATGATTAATTTCATGGTATTTATTAATCTCATTTATCATCCATGTGTTATATGTTTATGAAGTCTTATTATGATTCATGGGTTATTCTTGTGATGAAATTATTATGAAACATATATTTTTATATAAGTTGGGATATGATTAAATTATTATAATAAATATTTATTTTAATGGGTTATGATATGATTATTTATAACCTTGTGGTATATGAATATATGATTTCATTATGAGATGGGTGGGACCTATATCTGCCTCTAATGCATTGTGTAAAGATTTATATCTCATCGGACAAACATGCATAGAATGAGAACTGAACTCAGTTCATTATTACAGTGATAGAATGGGAAATGAACTCGGTATAGTAATATAGGGCGTGAGTGAGGGGTAAACTCGATTTAGTAATAAAAGGCTGGAATGGGTTGTGAACCTGGTATAGTAAAGTACTTTACCAAATATGATGTACTTGGAAAAAATGCCTTGACTTCTACTAAAATCATTATATATGCTTATGTGTCTAGTATAATTCAATGTTTTGTTCCTATGTTATAATTTCATGCATTATTTTCTTTATTTCCTCATGTTTAATATCTTTTGAACAATTAGTCACTATTATGATCTATGATATTCAGGGTACGATCTTCAAATTTTATGCTCAAGTTCCATACCATTTTGTTCATGTTATGATTTGACATTTCCTTTATTTACCCATAATGAGTATCTAAGCTCACCACTTTTTTATGTTTCTATTCCCCATGTTTTGAATAAAGGTTTTAGGTATAAGATCTAAAGGTGGAGATATTTATGGGAATTATTGGAAATATTCCACCAGGATAGAATATTTTGATTCCATGTTTCCAAAGACAATATACTATTATCGTTCTCGGGCAAGTATTTTTGTATTATACTGAATATTCATATGAAATGATTTAATATCAATGTATTTCAAGCATGGGTCTCTATATATGGTATCAAAGGAAATATTTATTCATGCTTTACAAACATGTATAATAAAAAATTATTGATATACATAGGATTATTTATAAGGATATGTCTAGGGATATCTCAATCGATAAGCAAATAGATGTGTTAACATTTAGAGAAATTTACAAAGATTTTACTAATGGATTCAGTGAGTGGTTTCCACAAAATAAATCTCAATCTAGATAATAAAAGAGGATGTGGCTATAGCACATATGTATCTAGGGGTAGCAACTCTAACGCATTGTTCTAAGAAAACTCGGGGTAATGTGGTACACGACAACATGCCCTGCTATACACCTCGTTTGACACTCTCGGGGGTTATTCTTTAGAAATTCATAAAATCATCATGAACCGTCAGTAGGGATTTAAATATAAGTTGGATATGAATAATCGAGGATGAAAATAGGGTGAAGTTCATTAAAGAAGGTGTCATGATTTTAACATCCTGTAAGTAAATATTTTCATGACTATGTTGTTTTCTGCTATGGTAACTAATGATCACTCTATGTTTTTGGTTTTAGTCAAAAGTGTGAACTAGAAGGAACAACATTAATGTTGAATGTGATAGAATATTTTTTGATGTTTAGTAAAGTGATATTATCACTAGAGTGAAAGACGTTGTGATCATCCCTAATCAATATTCATGAAACACGATTAATAATGTATATGTTAACTAACTCTTGGACTCACTAAGGTGGAGAAAGAATGAGTTTTTTGATATTTTAGGTAATGGACTCCGTGGAGTAATGAAGATTCAGTTTTTTTGGGGTTAATAATGTGGAAAGAATCACCTAAGTGATTATATTTGAGGAACAAGAAGATTTTTTTACTGTAGAAAACAAGGACACAGAGACATTGACTGCAAGGGAAAATTGAAGACTTCAGTTAACAAAATAGATTATAACGTTGGACAATCTAAGACATCATCATAGTCTATGTTTTTTAATTGTGGAGTAAATAGTCATTAGGAATCTCAATGTCCAAGATTAAAGCTCCAAATAGGAACTAACAATGTAGTGTTAGTAATGGTTACAATACTGATCATGAGGAAACTATAGATGAATTATGAAGGGAAATAGGTATTGTGTAATAGGATGAGGTAGTATTATTAAAATAATGAGGATGATGTGGAATAATCAAATGTTTTTGTGTTTACAATAAAAAATATGTTATATGAATGATGAATTATATTAGGATTTTTCTACTTCTGTTTTTCATCCAGCATTTACCTGTTTATGTTGAATGTTCCCAACGGATTGGGGAAGCTATTTAATGACATTTTTATATTTTGACATACAGAAGGTAACCAATAATATGTTTTTATGTTATGATAATGTTGTTATGAATATATAAATTGTTTGGTACTGAATACCATGGAACTAAGTAAGGAATTCTTGATAGGTGTGTTATCCTATCATTGATGAAGTTTAAAACATTTTTTTAGGATTTATAGAATGGATCCAATATACATTGGAATAATGAATAATTAACATCATCCAAAATTATTTATGGAAATTAAGGTTATTACCATGTTTTAATGAAATATACAATAAGGGTATTCATATGTTTGGAAGATGAAAAACTAGTGGTACCTTTTCATACATGGGGGATCAATGTTAAGCTAATTCTATGACCCTTTTTATATTGTTATTTTTTTCATATTTAATAAGGGTTATTAGTTTATCCATGCATGAAAAGAATATGTTAAACATCAGAGGAAGTATTTATGTATTTAGATTGTTTTGAAAACCGTGGATGAATGTCTATTTATATATTAAACTTGTTTCAAGGATGTCCATATTATTTATTTCTGAAATTATATTGGTGTAGTTTTAGAAAAAGAAATCAGGTATGTCGGGTGACAAAAAATCATGTTGGATAAGTCCATGAGTCCTGAACCCATGACAGAAGTATGATAAGGTTTTCACTCCTACCACTGGCTTACACGATTTCCATGTTTTTATATTATTATATTTGATGAATAATTATTTATGATGAAATGGTAGTGTTAATTTTTTTTAGATTAATAAAATTACAGTATTGATTTTTAATAATACTTATAGATAAATAGTTATACATTTCATTCTTGTATAAGAAATATGATCTGTTAAATCATTATTTTAGCACATCATTTCTAAAAGTTAATTTCTATAAAGTCATTATAAAAAGTATTGGATGAATTGTAAATTGATAAAATCACAACTAAATAATGATATTTGGTTTATAGAAATATATCAAGTAAGTATATTTCCTTATATTCTTGGTCAATAAAATAATTACTCTAGGTTAGGATAAATATCATAAGAAAATGTTTTGTCAATAATACCTTAATTTTGTCAAACCAATTTCCTTTTAAATCATCCAAGATTTATGATTTTAAGTCCCTCAAATTTTATTTGATCATTTACTTGTTTATGATTGATGTGAAAAATCACTCCCTATAATTATTTAATTGTTTTATCCATGATAAATATTCACTTACAAACTAGGTTCTCTTATGTGGAAACCTAGTAATATGTTACTTTGGTTTACCATTATGGTTCCAAATTTCATTTTTGTGGAATGTTTTAGTATTCATTTTTACAGTATGGGCTTATATGAAAGAAACATTCATTTATTAAAACAATTATAAACAAGATGAATTTTCTGGGTAAAATTTATTTTAAGGGGGTAGAATGAAACTCCCTGATATTTTGTGATTTTTTTTGAATTTATTTGCCTTTTGGATATTTTTCTTTTCATGTGTCTATTGAAATAGTATATTATATATATATATACATATATTAAAAAACTGTGTCAAACATCCCTTTCATAAAAAATACCGACTTATCTAGTGCTACATTTAATAATGACTTGGCTTGAGTTGCACATAATATCGACTTGACTTGTGCTACAAGCAACATCGATTTGTTGTATGTTAAACATAACACCATGTTTCTGCACATAATCATTTTATTATAATTTTTATATGATATAATTATAACATATCCATTAAACATAGTGTTATTAATATTAATAAATACATTTCAAATGTTATTTATAATGTTTTTATAGAAATAAAACATATTGATAATGAAATATATTTTTTTGTAAAGTCCATATATTTTTAATAATACTATGAACAACACTTCATGTCCTTCTATTAAAAATAATATAATGAATTTTACACACCTATATAAATTTAATTTGATAAAAAATCATAATTTTTAAATTTATAATTCATAAATTACTTACGGAGAGTTTAAGAGATTTTTTGACAAACTTCTTTTTTTGCTGAATAGTGAAAAATACTAATTTTTAGTTTAAAACTGCCATTTCCATTAGATAATTGTTAATGATAAATTATATTTTATATTTGTTTGAAGGAAAAATTTGTTTAATTATATATCTATTGATTTATTTTAGGTTAATATAATTTATTTCACTTTTATATTGAATATATAAAAATAATAATGTTTTTAAATTCTTTATACCTTAAAAACAAGTAATTTCATATCACCTGCTAGATTAACAATACTCGTAATGTTTCCTCTTCTATTAATTGAATTTAAAATATCTTACACACACCATTGTAATCAGTATAATAATTAGTTTCCAATAATATTAACTTAATATTTGACCAAAAATATTAGTAAAATCGATTAAAATTAATCACTGCAATGAAGGTCAAATTAAGATTAATTATAACCTAAACCTTAATATAAAGGTCCCAAATGACATGGAAACTTATACAAACGGAATTTCATGTCCATATTTCGGCCATATATCACTAGGTATTGATTCAGGATGGTTTTTAATGACTAATTATGTAATAACATGTGTACACCTAGCTTTATTGAAAAAAATTTGAGTGATCACTTTTCCTTCCTTATAAAAGGCCACTGACTCTCCCTCTTCTTCACACCTCTAAAACCTCTAATGTTCAGAAAAAATATACCCAATAAAATTCAAAACATCCATTCATTTCTGATACAATACTCCACTTTGATTTAATGAAATATATTGAACCCTTTTGGCATAAACCAAAAAGAGTTACCAGATTAAGAAGGTACATAATCTATCAAGATCCTTTTATTTATTTATTTTTTCTCTACCCCATCCACATAATATTTTCTATAATTTTAAAACAAAAATATTTTATTAAATATAAGATGATTTTTTTTATTTTATTGTTTTGAACTAAACTTACAAACATCTCCATATAATGGGTAACAAATGTACTTTGTATGTGTACGGTGAACTTCTTCCTAAAAAAACAAGGATTTTTCAATTTTAAATAACGTCTATCATAGTGGAAAGAATGATTTAAACTCTATTTATATATAGTATATAATAAAATTATTATCTTTTAATGATTATTTATATGTTTTAAAATAAATATCTTATTAATTTTCATTTGGTGTAAATATGATAATTTCGTTTATTGTAGTGTGGACTGCCTCCACCTCAAAGCAATGTGATTCATTCACACACAATATCAAATGTATTAAATATGGGTTTAGTGAAATCATAAGATATATATAACATTATAATTTTAATTTAATGAAATTATATACATATATTCATATATGACATTTTCATTATTTCTTTCAAAACTACAATAAAAACATATACATTGTTCATGCATATATATGGCTTATCTTCTCCATGAATGGTGTATTCCATTTAATAATTATATTTTATATAGATTATTATTATAAAAATTAATTTTATATACATGATATTTCTATCATGGTTTAAATTCTAGAATCATGATACGTGTATAAGGACAAACAATATAATGAATAAAGACACATGAAAATAACAAAGCCAATATTATCTAAAATGAAACCTAAACATAGAATGGTTAAAAAATGTGTAATATAAGGTCATAATAAAACCATATCTGGCTGTATATATAAGAATATAGTTCTGTAAATGATTTATAATAAATTTATATTTATTATACATTTGTTTTGAATGACTATGATTACAGTCAAGACACAAGGTAAGGGGAGTTCATCTAACTTTTTTATTTCAGTGTGATACATGTTATGTTCACCACACTTTAATTATACATAGCCTATGTACTACCCATTATTGTATTATATTTATCTTATAAATAAATTTAGTGATATTTATATATCCATTCAATGATATTTCTCACATGGGTCTTAATTTTCAAAGGATACAAAATTTGTAAAATAGTTTTGTCACGTATTTACTTGTTGAGACTCGTGTTTTTTTATAAACCAAAATTATTCATTGTGGTGTGTATACTTCCATTTTATATGTAATATCATGAATTTCCTTCATTTAATGATATCTTATGTTTCATGTAATTTTCCTTTCTTACATGGATAGTATTATACTAAGTAACCAAGTAGTAGGACTTTTTTGAAATAATCTCATTATTTTCTGAGATGATAAATTGTTATGATTAATTGATGAATTAGTATGATCTATATCCCAATAACAGTCAATAATTTTCTTATCCTTATGTTTTTTAATATAGATTCATGAATTGGTAAACTATTGTTACGATTTGTTAATTAATATAGATATGAATGTGTTGTTAATAAAGCTCAACTTTACCCTCTCTTAGGTCAAAAATCAATGTTCCTTCAAAACCATGTTTTCTAAAAAGGGTTTCAAAGAATATTATACCATTATCATATAGTCATTATAAGAAATTTTACCCTTTTTTCATTTACCAATCACTTCAAAGTAATCTTCGTTTCAAATTCCAACCAAGTAATTTTTATAACCTTTTTATTGTACAAAAGGAATGTTCTTTTTACCACATAAGACTTCTATATATTTACCCGCCATCATTTCATTAAACACTACATTGAATTTTTAAGTGGTTAAATTTTATGAAAATTATTTGAAAAGTTATTTTCAAGGAAATTTTTTTTCATAATGTTTTCATCATTATTTTAAATGATTAGATGAGAAAAAAATTTCAAAAAAATTAAAGAATTATTTATATGTTTTCAATTTATTCTCAAAGAAATGGTTTTCAAAATATTATCAAGACATATTCACATGATTTAAATTATAATGGTTTTCAAAACCATTAAAGCTTAAATTTTTTGTTTTCAAATAATTTTCAATGAAAAATGTTTTAAATTTTTTTGGAAGGTTATCTAGTATGTTTTCAAGGAAAAATGTATTTAAAAATGATTTAATATATTCTTTATATTATTTAAAGGAAATTTCTAAGAAAATTAATTTCAAATGGTTTTATGTTTTAAAAATATTTTTTAAATTAATGAATGATATTTTTCTCAAGAAAATTTTTAGAAATATATTTAAAAAAAATTTCCATCTAAGATGACGTCCATTGATGTTACTCCTGACCTTATATGAAATTATCTAAAGGTTTCATTCATGTTATTTCTATGAATAGGTTATATATATGTCATGGTATTTATGAAAATCCTTTCTCTTTCATGGGTTATATGTTTATAAAATCTGAATCTCTTTCATGGAATATGATTTTTATGAAATGATTATGAAACTTATCTTTTTTCACAGGTTATGATATTTTTATGTGTTTATAATTTCCATTTCATTTTGTGGGTTATGATGTGATAATTTATAATCTTATGGAACATGTATATATTATTTTACTAAGAGATGGACGGGACATTAATATCCCACCAATTTATTGGTAATGATTTATATCTCATGAGATAGAAATTAATTGAAGGAGAAATGAACTTGGTTCAGTATTATAGGGTTGGAAAAAGATATGAAATTGGTCCAATAATTTTGGGGTGGAATGATGTGTGAAAGTTATTCTATAATGTAGGACTGGAATAGGTTGTGAACTGGGTTTAGTAAAGGACTTTGTAGACTATGAGGGTCTTGCTATAAATGACTTGAATACTATGAAAATCATTATATATGCTTATCTTCCTACAACAATTCCATGTTATAATCCTATATTATTATTTCGTGGATTATATTATTTATTTATTTTTTTGATTCATGTCTTATGAACATCCAATCTTTATTATGAACTAAAATATAGGGTATTACCATCAAATGTTATTCTAATGTTCTATACCCTTTTTCATGGTATGATTATGAATTTCCTATATTTACTTATAATAAGAATCTGAGGTCACCCCTTTCATATGTTTTATTTCCCTAGGATATTATGAAATAATTTAATTTGATGTAATAAATGTGGATATCTTTATGGAATTTGTAGAAAGTATTTCACGAGCATAGAATATATTGTTTCCATGTTTCTAAAGACACGAAACTATTGTGGTCCTCGAGCATGTATTTTTTGTAATGTATTGACAATTCTTCTAAAATGATGTTATATAATTGTATGTCAATCATGGGTCCCTATAGATGACTTGTTCACTGATATCATTATTGAATCACTCCATCAGACACTCTCCTATATTGTTGATAATTTTAAAATGAAAATTATTGAAATGAGCCTCCCAGCTCATCAAACTATTTTTCTACTTGAATAAAAAGAAATGAAGCATAAAAATATCTCTATACATATAGTTAAAAAATGAAAAGACAAATTGAGGTGATATATTCCAAAACATTTTTCATAATTATCTTCCATGAAGAGAAATATCATGGGGAATGTAGTGGATGGAACATGAAATTTTCCATGTTACATGTGGAATGATGTGAAACTATAAGATAAACTCTACTTATCCAATGAAATAGGGGAAATTTTTGGTGAATTTTTTATCGATTAAAATATATATATTTCTAAATATTGGGTATTAGGTATAGGTTTTAGTACTAAAATATGTATTCAAATACAAGAACTATGTAGATTCAGAATGATTTTCTATGTAAAGGTAGATATACAAGTAGATAATGGTGTTGAACTTGTTTTTGTGTCTATCTAGGACTACTTCCCCACATTGATAACAAGAATGATCTAGGTTTTGACATATTTTTTTTCTTTTCCATCTAGTACAGAAAACATTATTTTTATATCCAGACATCATACAAAGGGGTTTAATTTCATGTTTGGGTATAAATTTATCATCTTTTAGAAATATAACATTTATTTTGGTAATGAATATATAAATAATAGTATTTATGTGTTATATAAAAAATACTGACTAATGGAAATCAATAAAGACACTTAATAACATATCTCATAACACACCCAACATTTTCATCACTAGGTAGGCCATGCAATCTAATTGAATTAAACAAAATTACATAAATATGGATATTTTTATTACTTTAAACTAAAACCAATTGACATATGTATCACATTTTTACAATGTAAAATGTACAAGGAAATATTTATTTCAAAATGATAAATCCACTAATAATATCTTGATTTAGTACATATTGATGTTTTAGAAAATTTCTAGTTGAATCTTGCGGTGTGTAGTTATACTTAAAAAAATGAAATGATGATTTTAGTATATATATATATATATAAACATGATGAGGAATAAATCCTATTCCTTTGATTGACTCAATATATACATGAATGAATTTCATAACTAACTTGTCAAGAAGACTATGAAACATCTCTCAGAATTTGATGGCGTATATCTTAATCTAGACTTAATTGATTACTTATAGGATTATGGGATCATATACTATCACAAACTACATACAAACCTTCCTAAAATGGTTTATTTGAAAGATGAAAAAAACCATGATAGACATTGTGAGATCTATGATGATTCATGTGAGTCTTATATTATCAATTTGGGGATACACATTATAGAAAGATGAAAAAAATAATAAACTAAGTACCAACCAATGTGGAAGATTGTATATGATTCTAATTATTGAATTGAAAAAAAACATGTGTTGTTATACATAAATATTTGTGGTTTTGAATAATTTTTAAGGCCTCCTCAGGTATCTAACATGCACTCTTAGCCAGAAAGAGTAACTTTATTGGATTCACAAAGGTAATAATGGGATATTTTCTATAAGGTCCCTCTAACAAAATGATAATAGTGGAATGGCATGCAATATTCCTTGATCAGGATCACATATCACAATGTTATAGTGGGAGCGATATAGAATCAAATGATTTTTAGGCTCAAGGTACACAATATTTGTAATGAGAAAAAATTCCACAAAATCCCTATTGATGAATATATTTTAGAAACACAAGTACTACACATGGGTACATAGAGGTTAAATAGAAATAATAATATGTTCTTCTTGTCACCTTGGATGGTGACTCATTATTATATGATAATAATGATCCACAAACCTATAATAAATATTTAATTGGAATATATGATGTTATGTATAATGAAGATATATGTTTTAAAATGGATTCATTATAGAAAAAACATGTATGTATTTTGGTAGATCCTACATTAGAATTTGATACTATAGTTCTTAAATGGGTATTAAAAAAGAAACATGAAAATTTTGGGAAAATCAATACCTATAAAGCTTGAATGGTTGAAGCAGTCTTAAATAGTGTCGAGAAGTTGATTATGATGAATCTTTGTCACTAGTTTCCTTGTAAAAATCCTTCAAATTTATACTTAACTTTGCATCTTTCCATGACTATGACATTTGGAATATGGATGTCCAAACTACCTTCTTAATATGAACCATATATAAAATTTATATATGAAACATCCCTAATTTTTTTAACTCAAAATAATGTAATAAGGATTTTAAAATTTCAAATATCCATTTATGGATTACATGAACCATATTGGCCTTGGAACATTCACTTTTATAGGTCCAAAAAATAATTTATTCAGATAAATATAAAATTTTATCCTTGTGACTGTAAAAAAAATAGTTGGAGTGCGGCTATTTTTTTAAAGGTATATCTCTATAACATAATATTTATTGGAAATGAAATACCAGACTTTTTGTCTGAATTCCAGGTTGAATAAATTCATCACCATGAGGGACATAAGAATGGTAACATATATTATTGGTATCATATATCAAACTACTACTTATCATAATTCAAGGTACAAATATAGTCAAGATAATAGAATGATTTAGTATGGAACCATCATGTTGGAGCCAAAATATGTGTAGAGGAAAAGAATGAAATTGGAAGACCCATTCAAAAGAGGCTTCCTCATAAAGCCCACTTGTGGAGCCCATAAACACCACACAATTCACGGAGCCCCGAATCAGTACGGACAATTTGAAGCTGAAGCCCCCTCTGTGGTTTCTGTGGAGTAAAGAGGCGGGAGGCTCTGTGGTTATGATGCAATTGACTGGGATTTTCACGCGGTGGAGGGAGATTAATCGACCTCTATGAGCCTTTTGAACATGACAAAATCCATTGTGAGCTGTGCATAGAGAACTCGAGAAATATCCATGTTAGGGAGGGGATGACGGTTAACTCCACAGTTATGAAGAACATGATGCAATATGGGGCTAATAGTAGATCTCCACGTCGCTTCACACCGAGATTTCCCTACTTCACGCCGCCCCTTGACTATAAATACTGAGATCCCCTCGATCCAATGGATGGATACTCTGATCATTAACCTTCTCTGCTCTCAAATCATGATGCACCGTCTACTTTGTGAATACTCGAGAAAACTATGGTCTTCCAGAAACATGATCATTGCAATGTAACCTTACCTTAGCTCAAATAAAACCCCTCTTCAAGCCAGGATTCCCTTCGCAGAGCCCACATGCCACCACAAAGGAATAAGATACTCAAAGGGAATCGGGTCCCCGAAAAGCACTCATGATTCATGAAGTACCTTCCATACTTATTTAAACCATATGATAAGGCAGAGTCCCTATGCATCACAATGCACATTATTTTGCAGTGCTATGCTTTGTAGGGTACCCTTTCGTCATGATGTCCCACTCCGTGAAATCCATTCTACTATGCGGGACACCATACATATGTATCTATACCCTATGACTAGTCTAGGCCACTCCACTTTGTGAAGCATACCCCTTAGTGAATCCCCTCCACTACATGGAGCACCAGAGCTTCACAATTTCCATTCATGTGAACCAATTTTATTCAAAAATTATTCTCCCGTATGGCCCTCTAGGTTTTTTCGAAGTGATTTCAAGGTCCCTTAATAGGTGCTTCATATTGTATTTCTTACACTTATGCTTCTTTTCATAAGCATGCTAACAGCTATTTATTCTTTTCACATCCACACTTATGTTGTCCCCTCAGTGGATCACTCCACAACAGCCCCCTTTCCACGACATTTTTGATATCTTCCCTTCCCCAAGGGGAAGTTGGTATCAGTTATTTAATTCATATGGGTGTGGGGTGTACCCCCTTCATCTAAGATGCATGATGTTAAACTACCATGTACCATCATCCCCAGAACATGACGTTAAACAATGGCCTCTCCCAATGCATCATACATGGGGTGCCTGGTCTCAGACATTCTCCATGCCCACTGGTCCCCATGGGAGTGAAATATTCCCCACATGGAATGAGATCCTCTTTGTTGGGGAAACGTTTGTCCGTGGGGAAGGGAAACCATCTATGTTTAATCCCCTAGCCTTTTTTGTGGAAGGTATCATTCCTAATCCTCGTCTCTTATTCAGTGTCATGGACTAGAGGAGAGATGGGAATTAGGACCTTCGTTACCCAATCCCTCTCCCTCGGGGCTTTGTGTCCATAGAGCCACTATCCTGGATTAACTGCCATTCTTCATCTCCCTAGGATGTTAACCATGAATTAGCCCATGTTTGCTCTTTGGGATGCTAACCATGTGTAAGTCCCACTCCACTTTTTTTGAATGTATCATTCACAAGGTGATCGTAAGGTCTTTGCTACCACTTTTTTCTCACACACAACATGACTCACATGGGCTTTGTGTAATCATCGATCATGGAATCAATCCTGGGCCGACTTAGGGTGTGAGCCCCAAACCATTCTGAACTATGTAAACTTTGATCCTTGTCTCCTAGGAATGGTATGCAAGAAGCCTCCCGGAGGTTCATGTCCAACACCTACTTGTCCTAACCCCTTCACGTCGGTTCAAATTTTCCTCACATGATGTTAAATTGTATCCCTCATCCCGAACTACATTAACTTTGATTGTTATCTTCTATGCAAGGTATGTAGGAAACCTCCCTGAGATTCATGCCCAACACCTATTAGTCCCAACCCCTTTATGTCGGTTCACCTTCATCCTGAATGATGTTAAGCTGTATTATTTCGAACTATGTGGACATCGATCCTTGTCTCCTAGAAAAGGTACGTAGGAAGCCTCCATGAGGTTGAAGCCCAATACTCATCAGTCCTGACCACTTCACATCGGTCCACCCTCATCCTACATGATGTTAAACTGTATGCCCCTTTTTGACCAACAAGATGATAAACTACATGCATTCAACCTATGTGTGCTTTGATCCCAATCTCTTAGATAGGGTACATAGGAAGCCTCAATGAGGTTCAACCCCATCTAGTTGTAAGCCGTTGTGATCCATCTAGTGGTAAGGCATTGTGATCCTTATCCAGTGATAATTCATTGTGATCCTAATCTAGCAGTAAGCGCATGTGATTCCCATCCATAGGTAATAAATTTCCCCCCAATCACCGTTATTCTATTGTAACCCATTCAGGGATAAGCCATTTTAACCCCAGATAGTGGTAAGACATTATATCACACAATTTCATACGTTCAACCTAGTGTTGATCCATGTCTCTTTGGCTGGGAACGTAGGAAGCCTCCCTAAGGTTTAACCCCAAATAGTGGTAAACTTTGGTGTCCCACCTAGTGGCATCCACATATCTAGTCTTGCACTTGATCATTATACCATCCTAATCTGCAAACCATGCATAGGCCCCTGCATGTTGATAGGTTGTGGTCCATTGTGTACTCCCCTATTCTATACCCCAATCACTCATGTCCAATCATGGTATCTCTCCCTCGAGAATATGTGTTTCAGGAATGTCATTCCCTACTCTTGAGGCTCTAATTCCCCTAGAACCCTTCTTCGAGTCCATTCATATGGGTCTCCTCCTCCGGTTCTTGATCACCCCACAGAACGATGTGGACTTTGATTCCCTGCCCCCGGGATACATAAAAAGTCTCACTAAGGCTCAAGCCCAACATCATCATCTTCCTCAGGATGGTTCAATTTCATTATCCATCAACTTCATTTAACCATCTATTTCCCTCCAGATTATTACCTGGGCCTCCATATCCTACGGAGAACATGTCACCTACATTCACACTGCTTATAGAATCAATTATGTAACTAACCACCTGTTTTCCCCAACATCGATGTTCCCTCCTGGTATTTCACCAATTTGATCCTCTCTTATCAGTGTTCTGATCAGTCCAATCCATCTCCTCCAAATGTGGTTCTCATGGAATAACCTGTGTTAAACAAGGAAATATGAGGAAAACCTTATAGACTTTCCTATCGCATATAATTCCCCGCACATGATGTGGGATGCCTTGTTCTTCCTCCACCTCATGAAGCCCTATCATTAGGGGAAGAAACCTATATGTACCAGTGTTTTGGTGTCCAGACACACCATCAATGTCCAACATGACTACTCCTCTGATCGAAGGTTGCTTCCCTGACTGGAGCCCAAGGAAGGTCCTGAAAAAAGCAGCGTAATTAAACAGCATCCATGAAAAAAGGCACTGGGAAGAGTTTCACGAACAATTTCTTAGTTATATAAGGGAGACCCGAACTAGGATAAGAGTTCCAAGGAGGAATCCATAGAAGGAGGAACCGACTTCCCATCATCCCATGTCGATCAAGTAGAAAACAACCATGAATAAGAGATATATTCCACCTAGCTTTGGAAAGCAGAAAGGCATGGCAATAATCAGTGTATCCTCCTCAGCAGACGGATGTGTGGCCCGATGAAAGCATCAGAAATATAAATGGTGAACCCGATGTGAATCTCGTATCCTCAATGTAGAGATTAGTCTCACTTGAGATGTTAGTGGACTGGCATGTCACCAGAACCAGGTATCTAACACTAGTTCCCTCCATGAAAATAGTGGGCCTGGAATGAAACTCACCGAATGTTGGGACAATAGCAATTTCGACATCCCGGTATACGACATTGCCAGCGTGGATCCTTCATACCATTCATGGGAGATAGAATGTCACTGGGGCGTTGGATGTCACTTATCTTATTTCATCACTAATTGTTAAATCACCTTGCATTCAAGGACAAAAGTTGTCATGAGATGAAACCAATCACCATGAACCCACAAATGAATGGATAGAGGCAACGTCAATCCGGAAATCCCATGTGGCCTTATCTCCCCCATGGATGCCTCCATATCCACGGCCACTTGGCATCCACGCCCCATCTTCCCATCATAATTCATTCAGAGATTGGTAATTAATGACCTCTTTCAACAATATGAGGAGGGGATTATCCCAACATAGGATCTGACCCGACAAGACATTGAGGATTATGTGCCATGTCCTCATCGCTTCCACTAAGGGACGCGTAGGGAGCCACTACTCTCCACACCGAGGTATAATCGTTTTGGGAGCCTCTCACCAGAATGCTTTGACGACTCCCTCCCATGTTCCAATGAGGTGAGGGATGTATGGGCCAACACAACCAGAATCCCACTCCAGGGGATCCCGACGAGGAATCTGACTAGGCCCTGTCAATGCCACCACTGGGATGCACATTCTAAGGAGCAGGTGAGCTACACGCATGTACCACTAGCCCTAGTCTGGTTAACCCGATGCCAGTGTCAGACATTGGCTGAGGAGGACTCCCGCTAAGGGGAATCAAAGTTAAATAATATTTTGGCCCGTGCCACCGCTGACGCATACCATCTATCCCAGGATTATACTGAGTAGAGGAATAATTATGCCCAGCCCGGATCGAGGCACCAACCACCCCATGGGTAGGCTCGGTCGACTCTCTTGGTCACCGACAAAGGTGGGTTCTGTTGCGGGCGGACCCGCAGGGTTGAAATTCTGTATGGATGTCACCATGTACCATCACCAATGAGATCACATGTCTATCCCATTCCCAAGAATGGCTTGGAAGCCCTCCCCATGCCACCGTCAATCTGAGCGAAGGTCCTCCTCGCAGCATTGAAACCCAGTACAGAAGCATCTCCCACACCCATAACCCCGGGTATGGATCCATTCCTCCAATCATAGCTTTCCAATGTAAATATGCTACACATATAGTCAACTTTCCACATGGGGGTCTTCCCCATGTCCCTAAAAAAGAAGACAAAGGTCCACCTCGTCCTAAAAATCAGAGAAGAAGAGTTTTTCCTTACTTCATAGGAACCCAACATAGAGGTCCTACTTGTGTTCTGCTTGACCAGTATGAGGGCCCTCCACGTATGGACGCTGCTAATGGAAATAATCATGGAGGCCCTAAGAATGTTCCCATCAGCTCCAGAAGAGGTCCTAACCGCTCCAACACATCCCGTAGAGATTCCCTCCATGCATCACCAAATGTAGATATAGGTCCTCCCCATGTTCCCTTTTAAATTTTTCTAGGTGATCTTCATACCACTACTCATCCATGCGGAAGTCCTCTCCGCCCCATCCTAAATTTGGCCAAATTTTCCTCTTGAGGAAAAAATCTACCTTGTCTCGAAGGGCCATCCGGGGGCAGGAGGGGAGTTTTTAGATTCCATAAAAATAACACCGATAATATTTATACTGTAATTAAAACCATCTTCTTCTTAGATTCCGAGGTGGAATGTGGCTCAGAAATTGAACCCTCACCTTGATCCTCTATGTCAATGGATAGGGAGGGAACAAGGCATATCATCATCATCCTTTTGGAATGTTAGGTCCATCAGATTCCCACCTCCCTCCAAAGATACATCTAGGAAGAAGAAGATTTTTCCCATTCCCATGGCCTGGCCATGAAATACTCCCTATCGTCCATAGGTTTATTCTATACACTGACCAGAGATCATGGAGAGATGAAATGGGGACTATTAGAGGAATAATAAAAACATTACCCACCACTAGTAATCACAACCCCTACACTAGAATCTTTGTTCACTAGTTCTTCTTACCAGGAGGTGGTGGTTCAGTTGTTGCATTCATTACCAGACAAACCAAGACGCGGCAGCTTGTCCGCCCATTCGTCATATTCTCCATCGACTGGAAAACCCTCTCAATAGTCTTCTTCAGTACCAATTCTAGTCCCACAACCACCCCAGTAGATGAGTGGGGAAACCAAAGGCCATACCATATGTCTAATCCAACGATCTTGTGAGACATCCTTGTGGAGGACCATTTCCCGGAGTTTTTTTAGCCAGTTGCAACAGCGAAGTTCAGAAAGCTGAAATCACTCAACAATGAAAAATTTCGTTGTTTTCGACATAACCTCTTGGAGACGCACTTACATCTTTTTTATTAGCCAGTGAATTATCCCAAATGTCAGGGAAAATTTGAAGACATTGTCCAACAGTGTTATATGGTTGACATGGCTGCGCTCCATGTGGGCCAGCGCACTGAGTCACCCGGTCACCATCAGACTCTCCAACAATGATGCATCGAGAGTATTAAAGTGCTCTGTAGGATTATAAAATATGATACCCCCTACATTCAGGTCGTTTATTGGGGGTAGTATGCTTCCCTTAATTTCGTTTCTATACAACGCTAGCATAACTTTTCAAGAAACATTGAGGATATGACTTCAGGAAGAGTCGTGGTTGACATGGATGATCTATCAGAAGAAGATAAAGAAATATCAGTACTAAGAGAGAACATATCCCCTGGGGGAGTACCACCCCAATTGGATCCAATTTTATGGGTTACTCGCTAGTAGAAAAATCTACTAGGTTTTCCCATGACCACCGAGGATTGAGGTATTATCCGGAATCCAAATAATGGAAAGGAGAATCTTACGGCCGTCAAACCCTCTGACCTATCAGGCTCAGTGCCGAAGATGGAGGGTGATCGTGAAAAGGCCGCATTGCCTCATCAAGTCTTGGAGCACAAAAATATTGTCGAATTACTTCTTTCTTAATGCGTTGTGGAGTTGTGACCAGACTACAGTTATCCACAGCTGTGGTAGAAAGGGAAAGTACAACTTTCCCTAGTTGATTTTCTTCTAGGTAACCCAGATCATCCTAACCATATAGATAGGATGGAATCCAAATCTTATTGAAATATGGCATGGTATGTGTCACCAAATCCACACGAGCAGTGTGATAATCCTCAGGACACACCACATGTGCCCCCAGCCGCTCCGTAGGTCGTCCCACAAGCCTCTCCATGAGCTGCTGGGCCTGTTTTTCAATTTAAAGAACCTTCCAACACACTGGTATCCAGGCACCCTCATCAAGACAGCAATCCTTGCCCATATGATCTAATGGTGGTGCTCATTTCTTGACTCAAGGCGTCGAGAACTCTATAAGTGGAAATCAGGCATCATGGTAAACCATATCTAGCATGGGTGGATGATATGCCAACACCCCTGGGTTTTGAAACTCTTAATTCACCCCCTATAATGGTATGGGTAACCCACTATAGCATTTGGACCACTTCATCTCAAGGTGTGGACCCATGATGGGAACTCAAGAATAGTAAGAGGCTGCCAAACTCTGATTATTTGTACATACATTGGAAGGTCCTACGTTTGTCTTATACAACCATCTACCAATTGTCTCGGTCGCCAGTGGGGAATATCTCCGTAGGCAGTTTATTTACTAGTTCAGCACTATCCCCCATAGAAAGAGTATTTCATACAACTTATAGTGTTAGAAGAGGCCTGAAGATCTTGTTGCAGACTTCATCACCTAGACGAAAGGCCTCACCTACTCCTTGGATACGCATCTCACTTAGGAACAACAACTAAAAATGTTTGTGGGGAATGTCAAAAATGAACAATTACCCTCCATAATTTCATAGAATTAACCTTGGGGTTATCGTGATTTCTATGATATGGCCTAGCTTCTAGAGGAATCCTTGCAGCTGGCTAAGAAGGCACGTATGTTGCCTCCCTCAATTCTCATGAGAAGAACTGCTAAGTTTGCGCTTACCATGGTGTCCCAAATAGTGGTCCCCAGGGAATTGGAGTTGTTTTTAGTGGATCCACCTCCACATCCTTGCAGGTTCCCACCAGCTCAGGTACAACCTCCAGCCCAGCAGCACCCACCACAAAAACGGCAAGCGCCCCCGTGTAACGCGCCACCACCACATAGGCGAGATAACTAGGTTCCACCTCCTCGATAGGCTCCTCCAACTCTTCATTAGGGCCAACCTCCCATATCCCCCTTACTAAACATGATAAAATAGACATAATCATTCAATGAGGCTCGATTCCCCAGTTATTTCCGTAGCCCCTTAGAATAGGGAATTTTATGGTTTTCTGAATGCAAGAGGCCCAAAGAGGTGGATCTCACTGATTTCCCCAATTATGTTCCCCATCACATGCTCTGGGGGAACACTCTGAAATAATTCTATGTGTTTAAATACTGGATTTAAAACCCATTTGATAACAAAATAGTCAGGTTAGGCCCAGCTCTAGCACATGTGTCATGTGTATTCGTGAATCCATATAGTGCTAGGGACAACAAAGGTGGGTGGCATCATGTTCCAAACCACAGGTCTCAGAAGTATGATGATTGAATGTCTCTTAAGGCAGTCACTTGTGACCATTGTATTATATGTGCACATATGAATCGACTTGATCATTTAGAATTCTCCGCATAACTCGTAACCAGTACTTCTACGTAAATGGATTAGCCTTGCTCTTCGTAGATGTTTAGGCTTTGGCTATGCAAGGGAAAAGAAATCCCCACACTAATGTTGTTGTCATCTTATACTCTCGGCGACTTCATGCCCCTAGAGATGGAGATTACCCCTAGAATCCATCTAGTGGTGGAGTATTTTTCAAGTGATGATCTAGGGTATGCTTCGGTTAACACCATGGAGCTGGTAAAACACTACATTATTCCTAACGAAGAGGAACATCGGGCAGATCCTCTCAATGTCCTTAGTAGTCTCCATCACTAACAGAGCTATGGCTATATGTGTCATCAGACTTCTACAGTCATTACATCCAACTAGGATGTGCAGGCCACTAAAACCCCACCACAGGACCAACACAGATCTCAGCATGCGCAACCCTATCATCGGGTATCATCATGTCCACCTTTTCCACCATTTGTGTTTCTTGATCATGTAGAGCTGCCCCAACCACACTGTAATCAGGAATTCTATATTATGGAATGGCCTCCGTCATCTAGAAGATATCCAGTAGTCGCTCAATGAGCATTGAATTGTGAGCATCAGGACATTCCCAGCACCAACCAGCCATCAGTTCAGTAGGAAGGCGTCGTCATATGCTCTATCATAGAACGACGTCCTCAAAGAAGAAGATCACACTTGTAACAGAAGTAGGACATTTTTAAGCATCTTTCCAGCATTCAAATGAGGCTCTCTATCCATGATTCCCTTCGCCTATTACTGGATATGCGTGAAAAAATCACCAAAGATTTAAAAAAACCTCTCCATTTTGATACAGAGGTAACATCTAAAGAAAACTTCAATGCTAAGGTACTCGAGAATTTTGAATGTCAGGACATTATATCATTCTCTGTAGAAGATGAAGGCTCTCCCATTCAAGGGAACATTCACCCACTTTACATCATCATCCAATTCAATGGAATGGAGATTTGTCATTGTCTTGTCGACACAGACTTTGGGATAAACCTAATCCTAACCCAAACACTTCAAAAAATGGGGTCATCTGAGGATAATCTGAGTCCCTATGACCTGAAAATACACGTTTATGATATGAAAGAACACACACCAGTTGGAAAGATCTTCCTAAAGTCTTAATTTGGTTTCATAGTAGCTAGTAGTGATTTCATGGTTGTCTCCCAAGACATCGCCAACACATAATTGATGAGTCTGCTCTGGCTTCACCTGCATGAATCATCCCCTTCATCATATCACAAGTGCCTTAAGTACTAACTCATCGGTCGAGTAGGCATACTCCAAGGTGAAATTTCTCCCTTTGCCTCTTGGGAATCCATCTGTTTGGATTCTGTCCATCATAAGTGTATATACAAGTAGATTCTAGATGATGAGGTTGAACATGCAATGGCTGCGACCAACCCATGGACAGATCCGGATGATGCCTACAATTTTCCGATCCACCAATTTGAGGCTATGAACTCGGATTTGGGTATTGATTTTTGTTTCTAGAATTATGTGAAAGAACATTACAAAGTCAATGGGATTCCAGAAGATCACCTCGTATTATTACACAAACCAGGATCGGGTGAACCCGGATCCCCTACCCCCATAACCAATTGGGATGTCCACCCCTTGGCAACAACAATACATAATTCTTTCTTGTTTTTTTGGTTTGGAATAAACCATATCAAGCCGACGCTCAACTATTTCTTTGGTATCATCAATCATGGCACCTTGGGCCAATGACCAGATGGGATCTGGTTGACAGCTTTCATTGCAATGGTTTCGGAAGTATAGGAGTCCCTTGATGCAGTGTTCACCACCGCTCAGGCTGGAACCAACTTCCCATTAGGGTTTGTTGACTAGGAGGAATCTCCTCCTACCGAGGATCCCTCCTCCATAATCAAATAAGTGGATTTAATGGATGATCCTCCTACATTCAAAGAGGGTGTCTCCGCCCCTATTAATGAATTGGTACAAGTGAACATTGGAAATGAGAAGGATCTAAAATCCACATTGATCAGTGCCTCTATGCCTCTCAATGAGAGTCAACAGTATATGGACTTCTTGAAGCAACAATGTGATGTGTTTTTTTGGAGTTATGATGAGATTCTAGGACTAGATCCTCATGTCTCCATCCACCGCCTCGGTCTCCCAGCAAATCATTGTGGGTTCAAGCAACCTCCCTGAAAGATGCATCCATCTCATGGTTCCGTATTCATGGTTGAAATTGATAAACTCATCAAAGCCAATTTCATAATGGAGGTGCAGTACCCCATATGGTTAGCCAACATTGTGACCATAAAAAAAAGAATAGATAGGTCATAGTCTACATCAACTTCTTGGATCTCAACCATCATTGTCTGAAGGATGTTTTCCCCCTTCCTGTGATAGATCTATTGATTGACACCACCGCTGGGTTCAAGGATATCTCCTTCATGGATAGGTATTTTAGGTATAATGTGATTAGAATTTCCCCCTTGGATCATATGTATACAACCATAAGGGCACCACAAGGTACTTTCTACTACTAGATAATTCCAATCGGTCTAAAGAATGCACGTACCACCTATCAGTGTTCCATGAATCACATATTTAAGCCAATCCTTAGGACATTGGTGGAATTCTACATGGACGATCTGGTGGGGAAATCTCACTAGTGTCATGACAATATCTAAGACCTTTAGAAAGTTTTCGGCTTCCTCCGTTCTTTCCATCGGAAGACGAACTCATTGAAGTGTGCCTTCAGGGTCACCTCCAGAAATTTTTTCGGCTTCATTTTTAGATATAGAGGAATTAAGATCATTCTTGATAAGATTATGACCATCAGTCAAATCTGTTATCCGAGAAACATTCGGGTGATTTGAGGTATCCATGGACGGTTGGCCTTCATATGTCGATTTATCTTGTATATGGCCAAAAAGTGTAATCCCTCTTCTCGACTCATGAAGAAAGGAATCCTCTATCTCTGGGATGGGGAATTTTAGACTTCTTTCGAGTAAATCAAGCAATACCTATTTCAGCATCTTGTCCTGCTGCATTCTATTTCTAGAAATATTTTGGTCCTTTATGTGGCCTCCGTAGAAAGATATATCGGTTCCCTTATCTCCCAGGAGAACAAAAAGGGTATGGGAACATTCTATACAATATTAGTTTCATGCTCCTCGAATCAGATACTAGATACTCTCTTATCAATAATAGCTGCATCGCACTAGTATTCGTAGTGCGAAAATTGTGACATTACTTGTATCAAAAAGGGATACAGCTATTGTCCCGAGCGGATCCAGTAAGGTACATCCAAAACAACCCTATGATAAAAACTGTTCTTCCTTAGTGGGCATTAATCCTTCAACAGTTCGACATTAGGATCATCCCCCAGAAGACTATTAAAGGGAAAGCATTTAAATACTTCCTTACCACCCATCCATCTCTCGCGAACCAGTCCTCGGACCTTGATTTCCCCAATGAGGAAATCCTCTTGGTAGACAACGCCATTTTTTGTAAGCTAATTTACTTTGATGGTGCTTCTCGATGTCCAGCCAGGAGAAGACCTAATGAACCCAGAATGAACAGAGCATGCCTTGGTAGCATCTTCATCACTCCAGGACAAGCTGTTCTTCCATATTCATTCCTTTTGTTAGAAGGTTGTACCAAAAATGAGGCAAAGTATCAGGGCCTCATTACTGGACTCGAGTGGGCCCTGATGACTGAAATTCTCCACATTCATGTGAAAGGGGACTCTGAAATAGTCAAGAAGCATGTCAACGATGAATATGTTGTCATGAAGGAAGATCATGTACTGATGTGTGGACGTACCCACCAATTAATGGACCAGTTCCCATCTCTGCAAGATATTACTCAGGTCTCTCAATCCTATAATCGTCTAGAGTATGCCTTTGGACTACCTGGATGCATCTCTTATGGAGCTTGATCAAGATGATTTGATTATCCAAGTGCCACTCTTGAGAGTCATCTCCCTCGTCACTCTAGATGATGGTGATATCCCAAAGGTAATCCACCTAAGTGCCGGTACCTCTACGTCTGGACACTCAGGTCCCCTAGGCATAATGATGGAAGTGAATCCCGACTGGAGGACCCCCTTTATCATGTACCTCCATCATGGTAGTCTCCCAACAGATCGAGTAGAGCGCGAGAAAATCCGATGTCGCGCGTTGTAGTTTACCCACTAGATTTGTCCCAGTCATGAGAAAATCGACTACAATATAATGTTGATTATTGTTGGGTAGGACTTCCTACTCCCTTTGGGTATATCAGATGATGACTCACAATTCCACCCAGGTGACCCTATACTCCCTATTGTACAGAACAGAGGTTGTCATGCCCAACATGATTCAATTTCCTTCATTACGCACAACTGTCTACAATTAGGAATCACCAGATAATGTAGATGAAATATGAATGTCGAAAATAGATGTGCGCGACGAGAATGGGCTTCTTGCCTTGAACAATCAATAAAGTCATCAGAACAAGATTGTTGGAGATTTCAACAAGAAAGTTCTTTTCTCCTCTTTCTTTCAAGGGGACATGGTGTTGGTCCTAAGAACACCAATGATACCTAGTATGAAACAACATAAACTGGAGCTCAAAGATAAATGACCTTACATAATATATTAGGTTTACCCCCAATGACACATATTCCCTGGTTACCAAGGATGGGAGTTTATAACTCCTCCCTCCAATTCAAAATTCCTAAAGAAATACTATGCCATATTAAGATATATTCCTAAATGACCTTAAAATGTTACATCCATCTTGACATTAAACTACTCGGTCATCCCACATGATGATAAAAAGAAAAATAGTATGAGATCTATGACCATAAAATAAGATCTATAATGTCTTGCATGATCATAAACATCTCTATCTTCTCCACGTGGCATTTAAATGAATGATTTGTCCGAACTGGAAGACGTAAAACTACTTATCATTCATCATGCATGACATTAAACTATGAGTAGAAGATATATCATTATGGTCTGAGATCTACGACCTTAAACTAAGATCACTCTGTATGAACGTCCACTCTATACGAAGTTAAACTATATGGAACCTTCAAGAACTTCGTATGGATTGATTCCCATTCTCATGGGATATGTTGGATTTCTCAGACGCATCATCAAAGAGTCTATCCCCCAAACTCATCTCATTTACTACCCTGGGTGTAGTTCTCTTGGAAGATCCCACAAGTTGTAGTGTAGGATTCTTTGTCCCTCAATCCTGTTGGGATTACGATGATCGCACCATGTGCCCCTCCACATTCTCTATCCTCCCACATCCTCATCGCACAACGTTAAACAACATGGAACTTTTCAGTACTACGTATGGCTTGATTCCGATCCTCAAGATACATATAGGAATTCTAGGAAATATCATCTTTAGTCCTAGACACCATCTTCAAGATCTCACCATGGGTCGAAATTGAAGGTGTCGTATGGGTTTTGTCCCCATTCATGTCATGTTCATCATGACCTCACCATGTATCCCTCTCCCTGGATATCTCCATCTATTTCATCATCCTCCAGGACATTATAATACACTAGCATGTTCATGCTTCACAAAATCCCACTTATCCAGGTCTTCAACATCTTTCCCATCCAAAAGGACCCCCTGAATGGAATAGATGCAAGGACCTAGGGCTCCCCATACATTTTGGGCCCACATTATCGAGGATCTCAGACAAAAAATTGATATATGTCCTCCATTGTGAATATGGTCAGCGATTGATACTCATTTTTTCATCCCATTTCAGGTCACATGATATGAATGTTGTGTTTTCAATGATGTCAATAGTTATTCCCATCATTTTCACCACCCCTATATGCCACAAATATTAGGTGAAATGATCCATTTTTTCCTGTTATCCCTTCAATCATCAGTCTGCCTCGAGCAAGAGTGTTTGTCTGGTTGGGATCGACCCTTCTTAATATCCTTCCCTCATGTTGCACCATTATATAACGGGGAGAGAATGACATTATTCCTTGTTTCCCACACCAAGCATTTCTTACATCTGCATAGGAGTTTTGGTACGTTATTTCCGACATAAGGGGTCATGTCTCTATGGCTTGAGCCCTATGACCTTAAATTAAGATCCCTCAGTGTCCTCACCGCATGATGTTAAAATGAGAACTTGCTAGGACATCCCATTTTAGATCCCTTAACATTTTCATCCCCTGGACCAAGTTCTAATTTAGGATTGTATGGTGTGGTGTGTCAATATGTCCTCATTCACGTTGGGTTACAGTCCATGACATAGAATTCCCCATTGAGATACCTTTCCTCTATCTGTGTCCTTGATGCATGACGTAGAACTACACAACATCTTTCAGAACTACGTGTGGTTTGATTCCCTTATTTAGGGGATACATAGGACCCCACTAAAATTTATCATTTGGGTCGAGCCCCATTTCTTAGAAACCTCCTTATCTTCCTGGGCCCTTGGCCTGAGTTCTTCCAGGATAGGGGCATGTGGTGTGGTGTATTCTTATGTCCTCATTCACGTCAGGTTTGTAACAACCACAACTCATACCTCTTTCTACTGAGATGTCTTCATCCCCTATTCCACACTCATGTATTTTATTCATCTAGTATTGAAATGGGTCCCATGTCCCTTTTTGGTAGTTCACCAATGTTCCCATGAGCACTCTAGATTACACCTAGAGTCATGGATTTTATATAGACCCGTTATCACCCATTTTCATTCTTCATATCCCCTTCATTCTGACATGCATCATCATTCACATCAAAAAGGACCCCCCCAAATGGCATGGATGCTAGGAACCATGCATCTCCTACCATTTTGGGCCAACACCCTCGAGGATCATGAATGAAAAATTGATACAAGTCCTACGTAGCGAATAATGTCAGCGGTTGATGCCCATTTTTTTGTTCCCGTTGTAGGTAACACGATATGAATATTGTTTTTTGGACATGGCCAATAGTAATACTTCATCATCACACTGTCCCATCAATCCCTAAAAGTCGGTTTCATGATTCACATCCTCTTTTACTCTATCATATCCAAGTGGAATTTCGACACTCTTCGTACTATCCCTCAATGTGCATTAGCACGTTAGGAGGATAAAGCCACGATAAGGGGTCATTGGTGGATTTGAACTTATTTACCTTTAGCTTGTATTCCATGTGTTTTATAGATCATATCCTCCCTTTTTTCCCACAAAAATCATATCTCACATGGTCTTTGGGAATTGGCTGGGGTTACGCCCATTTGGAAGAGTCTCAATTATCTATGGACCGAGCTCTAAGACCGTAAAAATGAGATCTCCACATGTCCTTTCCGAAATACATAAAACTACACGACAATCCAAGAACTATGTACAGCTTGATACCCATCCTCATGGGATATATAGGAATGCCCAGACATCTTGTCTTCGAGTCTATCTCAGGTTCCACTAATTAGCTCTTCTATTCGGAATTTGGCCCTGAAATTCATAGGATTGCGTTGTGTGGTGTGGAATGGGCTTACATACTCATTCATGTGGGGTTTTCAATAGCTGCACCATGTACTCAACTTCTAGAAGCTGGTCTCTCTTTCCCATTTTCATGAATGACATTATACTACACCCTTATAACTACGTATGGAATGATTCCCATCCTCATGGGATATATGGGAACACCTAGACATTTCATCCATGGACCAAGCCACATTTTCTCTAACCTATTATGGCCCGTTAGCCTGAGGTTTCTTCCCTGGAATTGTAGGTGGTGTGGTGTGGACCTCATCCTCATTCACGCCTTGTATTATCTATTACGCCATGTGAATTCCCCCCTAAAACATCATTTCTTCTATATGTGTCTGAGCCATATGACTTTAAAACATGCTACATAGTCCCACCCCACTTTAAACTATTGTGTCTTAAATGAAAGACATTAAAATTTAGGAGTTGGTCCAATCATACGAACATAAACTATGACATTATCATCCTGGACACACAACGAAAAATGAAACTGCATTATGAAATGCTCACTCTAGGGGACATTGTGTTTGGTATCAATTATCCACCATACCATTTTTTAAGGCCTACCTGTGTATTGATTCATATAGTGACACCTGGATTCTTCCTCATGGTTTTTTCACTTCACAATAATACACACATCCATCCTAAAGAACAAACAGTATCAATCAAATGAAGCTTCTTTAGGATCATGGTTCAGACTTTGGAGACATTATTGTCCCTAGCATCAGTACCCTACCATGACACTTCTAGTTCTACATACATCATGATCCCCATCCCCAAGGGGTACATAGGAATGCCTGAGCAGTTTTACCCGGGACCAGGACAACATTCATTTTCGATCCCTAGACATAAAACCTCTTCAGGGATAACATGGTCTGATAAGGACTCCTTCCATCCTAATTCACATCTGGTTTTTCAATTACTGAACCATGTGTCTCCCTCCATCCTCTCTATCTATGGTCTGAGCACTTATACCATTAAACTATGATCTGACTGTACTTGTTGCAAGACACTAAACTGCACAACATTTTCCATAACTACATGTGTCTTGATTCAAATCATCATGGGATACGTATGAATGCCCAGACATTACACCTGCAGGTCTAGCCCCAAGAATCTAAAATCCTACCCCTTATTTGGCAGCTTGTCCTGAATTCCTTTGGAATCATGTAGTTTGGAGAGCACCTCATGGTTTATCATTCGTGTCAAGTTCTGTGAAAACCGTATCATGTTTCTTCCTCATCTCTTCCCTGTATGGTCAATGTTATATGACCCTAAACTAAGATATCCCTATAGGAAATACCCATTGGGTTTGACTACTTCTCCATCTTACGATCATTTAACTAAATCTGGTTCCTATGTAATGGTCCACTCTATGACATTAAGCTTGGAGCATGCAACCCCAGGACCCTTATCAATGTAATTGGATTCAACTCCCTATATCTAATACATCATATTATCGTCCTCAAATGCATCATGACAGATAGCCCAAAGTGTGGAATTTTCAATGGACATTCTCTCGTTTCATGTCTAGGATTCATGATCCCTCAATTTGGATCATTATCCTCTTCCATTCCTGAGGGTAAACCCCTTACAGCATTGTCTCTTGAATCATTGGCCCACCTAGTGTCTTAAGACAATGACCCTGAAGACCATAGACAACATTTATGACAAGTCCAACGTCTTGAACATGGTCACCAATCGACCCTAATTTGTTTGTCGTTGTACTGGGCTAACGTGTAATAGATGATGTATTCTGAACATGTTCAATATCTATAATGTATTTACCATGCCACCATCATTGTGATATAGATCATGGGTTCCACGATTCACATCTTTCCACTCCATTATGTTAAAGTGGAATTCCAACACCCTTAGTTCAACGCCTCTGCGCATATATGGATGTTAAAAAGGAGGTTAAATAGTTTTGGGATGTCATTCATGTATCATTACATTTCCCCAAGTGAGTGCCTCCCTATACTAGGGAACCCTATCACCACCCCTTGTTTCCCACATCAAGCTTTACCACGTGGGATTAGTAGTTTTGGTGGGGTGTGTACTGGTGCAGTTATACTACACATGCCATTCAACCCGCATGATGTTACCTTATAATCCAAGAACTACATATGGCTTGATTCCCATACTGATGGGATATATAGGATCACCCGACCACTTTACCTTAGGCTCGACCTAACTTTCACCTTTGGTCCCTCAACCTAAAACACTTTCCCTAGGGATACGTGGCGTGTATGGACTTATGTCCTCATTCACATCAGGATTATACCTACCACAACACAAACACCTTTTGGGATATTCTCTTTAACTCTCCTACCTACCATATGACATTAAACAACACGAGTCCACATGTCCTTGAAGCATGAAATTAAACTGTAGTTCTACCCAGAACTAGTTCACGATTCCCCATGTAAACTATGCGTTGCGTCATCTTCCTCGCCAAAAAGGACCCCCCTACCAGCGTAGGTCTCTGACCATTATGTGTTAAATAACTAAGTTTTTTATGATTATCATCCTTATGGGATATGTAGTTTTGCCCAGGCATTTTTCCTTGGGCCATGGCCTAGGGTCATTAACCATTCTGGCCTCTCGGCCCTGATCACGGTTTGGTCATCACGACCTTAAAACTATGTGGACCATCCTCACTGTATGAAATTAAACTACGTGTCTATCTTCCTTATTGGTATGGCGTAAAACTACACGTCACTCATGGTCCCCACCATAGAGGTCTATTCTAGAAGTAGGTATGATCCCTAATCAGACTGATGCACCCACCTAACAGTTTTTCATCATGGTGGAATAATTTCAAGAGTGTAATACTCTATTGAATAAACCCATCACTCCACCCTTTATGCAGCATGTACCATTTATTTAGACATTCATCCTATTTCATATCTAATGAATCCCCCTAATAGTACTAATGCTTTATTTATCAGGGATTCATCCTGGTGTTGCACCAATTTTATGAACTCTTATCATTGTTCATATCGGTCTAATCCATCTCTTCATGAAGTTAAACTCGTGGCGTACCCTATGTTAAACATGATAAGCTAAGAGAAAACTCAAAGACATGCCTGTGGAATATAATTCCCCGCACTCAATGTGGGATGACTCGATCTTCCACGCCATTGAGAATCCCTATCATAAGGGAAAGATACCCAGACACACGATTGTTCTAGTGTCCAACCACTCCGTTGATTTCCAACGTGACTACTCACTCAATCGAAGGCAGTTTCCATGACTGGACCGCTTTGAATTTCTAAACAAAATCATCGTAATTAACCGGCGTCCATGAAGAAGTGGAACTGGGAAGAGTTTCATGAACAACATCTTCTGCCAATAAGGGAGTCTCGGACAAGGAGAATATTTCCCAGGAGGAATCCACATAGGGAGGAACCGATATCTGATCATCCCATTTCGATCAAGAAGAAAACATCCCTGAATATGTGATAGTTATCACAAACGTTTGGAAAGAGTAAATGTAGTGAAATAATCAGTGCATCCTCCTCAGTAGATCGATGTGTTCCTCGATGAAAGCATCAGAAATAGAAATGGTGAACCTGACGTGAATCTATTCTCCTCTATGTGGAGATTAATATCGCATGAGACATCAGTAGATTGGAAGGTCATCAGATCTAGTTATAATTCACTAGGTCCCATGAAGAATATAGTTGGTCTAGCATGAAACTCACCGGATGTTGGTAATGTTGAAAGTTGGACATCCCGCTCTGTGACATGGTCATCGAGGATCTTTCTTACCAACCATGGAAGACAGAATGATGTAGGGGAATTGGACGTCACATTTTTTATTTCAGTGCTAATGGTTAAATATCCCTACATTATAAGACTTAAGATGTTATGACTGGAAAACAATCGCTGGGAAACCACTGATGAAGGGGCAGAGGAAACGACAATGTAGAAATCCCACACGACCATATCTCCCACATGGCTGCCTCCACACCCATGGCTATTGGGCACCCATTACCCATCTCTCTATAAGAATTTATTCAAAGAATGTAATTAATGACTGCGTTAAACAATATGAGGAGGGGATTTTCCCAACCTGGGATATGGTCAACAAGACATAGAGGTTTCTGCGCCCCATCACCACTACTGCCCCCAAGGGACACGTAGAGAGTAAAAAATCCCCACTTCGACATATAATCATTTCGAGAGCCTCTCCCTAGAACGGTTTGATGAATCCCTCCCCTACGACAATGAGGTGAGAGAATTTAGGGAAAGCCCAAAAAAAATCGTACTCCAGGGGCCCCTAAGTGGGACTCCCACCGGGCCTCGTCAGGGATACCACTTTACCACATGAGTTGAGGAGAAGGATAGCTACACACCTGTACCACCGGTCCCTGTCCGGTTAACCCAACACCAGTGTTAGATGTAAGCAGAAGAGGAAGCTCACCGAGGGGAATCAATGTTAAGGACTATCGTGGACAATGCCACCACTAACTCATACCCTCAATCCCCTATTTATGTCTAGAAAAGGCATTCCTTCTCCCGGCCTAGATCTAGGCCCCATCCACCCTGCGGGTAGGCTGGGTCAACTCTTCTAGTTTCTTAAAATGGTATAATTCTTTTCTCGATGACCCACAATGTTGAAATTCATTACGGAGGTCCTCCCCATAATATAAACAAGGAAATCGCAGGTCCACCCCCTCCCAAGTGTGGTGTGGAGGTCCTCCCCATGTCACCATTAATATTATTGAAGGTTTTCCTCACTACTTTGACACCAAGTAGGAAAACCTCTCCCACACCCATGACCCCATTATAGAGTCGTTCCTCTTTTCACAGGTTACTAGTGTGAAGATGCTACACATAATGTCAACCATCAACATGGGGGTCTTCCACATGTCTTTAAAGTAGCCTAAAAAGGCCCCCCTCATCCCAAAAATTAGATAATCGGAGGTTTACCTCGTTTCATAGGCACCTAATATAGAGGTCATGCCTGTGTTTAACTCGACCAGTTTGAGGACCCTCCCCGTACCGACACTTCCAAAGGAAATAATCATGGGGGACCTACCCATTCTCCCACCAGCTCTAGTAGTGGTCCTTCCTACTCCAGCATTTCCTGCAAAGAATCCCTCAATGCTTCACTCATTGGACACAATGGTCCTCTTTGTGTTCCCTTATATATTTTTATAGGTTCTCCTTATACCCCATCTCACCCAGGAAGAAGTCATATCCACCCCATAATAAATTTCTCCGAATCGTTATCCTCAATCCATAAATCTACATTATCCTAAAGATCCATCCCAGTGTTGGTGGGTGAGTCACATATTCCATAAAAAGAATAGAGAAGATTCAAGCTGAAATTAAACTCATCAGCTTCTCAGATTCTGAGGTAGAATGCGACTCGGTAATGGAACCCTCACCTCAATCCTATGTGTCAAGGGCTAGGGAAATAACAAGGAATATCAACCTCTTACTTCTAGAATGTGAGGTCCACCGGATTACCACCTCCCTCCGAATATATATCCAGGAAGAGGAAGATATTTCCCCTTACGACGGCCTAGCTGTGAAATCCTCCCTATCATCTATAGGATCATTCTCTACTTCGACCTGAAATCATGGAGAGTTTTTCTAGGGACTGTTATAGGATTAACAAAAACATGAAACACCACTAGGAACCACATTTCCGGAACCATAATTTGTGGTCTCTGGTTCATCTTACAGATATGTGATGGATATGTCGTTTCATTCATCCTCAGACAGCCCAAAACGCATCGGCTTGTCAGCTCGTTTGATGTATTCTCCACCATCTAGCCTATCCTCTATGAATTATGATTTAGTACCATTTCTAGTCCTACAACCAACCCCAATAGATGAGTGGGGAAACCAAGGTCCAGACCCTGAGTCTGAGCCAATGAGCATGTGGGACATTCTTGCAGCAAACCATTTCTTAGAGTTGTTTTGTCCATTTGCAACAACGAACTTCACCCATGTCCATTTTATTAGCTATACACATATGAAATGAAATTATCCTTTAGAATATGCCACATCACCCATAGCAAATAATTCTGTGTGAACATCTCACCCATGCTCTTCGCAGGAGAGTAGGAATCGACGAAGCAAAGGAAAACAAAGTCCCCCACCGAGGTTGTTGTCATCCCATACTCTTGGTGACATTATTACCCTAGATGTGGGGATTACCCTTAGAATATATCCATTAGTGGAGGATTATTGAAGTGAAAATCAAGGGTATGCTTCGGCTAACACCTTGGAGCTGCTAAACCCTCATATGATTCATAATAACGAGGAGCTCCGGACGGATCCTCCCAAAGTCTTCAGTCATCACCATCACTGACGAAGCTATTTCTATATGGGTTGTTAGAGTGAATCAGTCTATACATCTAGCTAGGTTGTTTCTGCCACTGAAACTAGAAAATATACCCATCATAGAGCTTAGCATACACAACCTTCTCATCTGGTGTCATCAGGCCTACCTTGGTCGCCATTTGTGTTTCATGATCAGGCAGAGCTACCTCGATTGTGTCGTGATCTTCCATTCTCTATTACGAAATGGCCTCAGTCATCTAGTCGATATTTATTAGTCGCTCCACAAGCATCGACTAACATGTAGTGGGAAATTCCCAATAGCAACTAGCCACTGGTTCAGCCATAAGGGGTCGTCATTCCCCATGACGCAGAACGACCTCCTGTAAGTAAATGCTCATTCTTGGCATGCAAGTATGATATCGTTAAAAATATTTCCAAAAATACCAGGAGGTTCTTTATCCATGAAGACATTCTACTGTTAGTGGATATGCATGAAGTCCTCACCAAAATTTTACAAATACCCCTCTAGTTAGAGACGGAGCTAGTAGTTGCATAACCCTTCAATGATGAGGTAGTCGAGCATGCTGAATGACAGACCATTATCTATTTCTATTGATAACAGGAAGGATCTCCCATACAAGGTCACATTTTCCCACGTTACATAACATGAAACTTTAATGAAATGTTAGTTTTTCATTTCCTTGTCAACATATGGTATGAGATAAACTTAATCTCGAACAGAAAACATCAAAACAATGGTGTCATCCGAGGATTATTTGAGTCCCTCTAACCTGAAAATCTAATGTTATGATAGGACAGAACAAACAACAGTTGAAAATATCAGCCTGAAGAACCAATTTTGTGTCCTAGTAGCCAGCACAGAGTTCATGGTTGTCTCCCAAGACACTGCCTACAACACATTGATGGGTCAGCCATGGCTTCACCTACACATAACAATCTCTTCATCATATCACCAATGCCTTATGTACTCCCTTAACGGTCGAGTAGGCATAATAAAAGGTAAAGTGTCTCCCTTTTCAACTTGTGAATACCTCTATCTTCATGTCACCCATTACAAGAGTAAGGACAAGATGATTTTGGCTAATGATGTTGAACACACTTTGGCTACGATCGACCAGTGGACAGATCTGGATGATGCCTAAATTTTTCTGATCCACAAACTGGAGGCTACAACCTCGGATATGGGGAAAGGATTTTTTGTTTTTTGAATGACGTGGAAGCACATTTACAACTCTATGAGACACCATAAGATCAGTCTGTATTCCTATACAAATCATGATCGGGTAATCCCAGATCCCCTACACCCAAAAAGTATCAGGATGTCCACCCCAATGCGACGACAATACTTCGTACTTTCTTGATTATTTAGGCTAGAATAAACCAACTGATGTCAATGCACCACTACTGATTTGACGTCATCAAGCGTGGACCCTTTGGCCAAAGACCAGATGGGATCAGGTCATCAGATTTCATTGATTTGGTTTCAACATCATAGGAGTCCCCCGATGTAGTGTCCCCCGCTGCTCAGGCTGGAACTAACTTCACATCATGGTTCGTTGACTAAGAGAAAACTCCTCCTAATGAGGATCCCTCTTCCATAAGTGAATAATAGGATTTAGTGGATGCTTATCCTACTCCCAAAGAGGGTTTCTCGGACATGGTTAATGAATGGGTACATGGGAACCTTGGTAACAAGATAGATCGGAAACCCACATTGATCAGTGCTTCTATGCCTATTGAAGAGAAACAATAGTACGTGGAAATCTTGAAGAAAAACCAAGATTTTTTTACTGGATTTATAAAAAGATTCTAAGACATGATTCTCAGGTTTCCATCCACTACCTTGGTCTCCCAATGAATACTCATGGGTTCAAGAAGCCTCCCAGAAAGATGCATCATTTTCACTGTTCTATAGTCGAGGCCGAAGTTGATATTTCCATCAAAAGAAATTTCATCAAGGAGGTCCAGTTCCACATATAGTTAGCCAGCATTGTGACCATCAGAAAGAAAATAAAATATTAGAGTCTGCATTGAATTCTTGGATCTCAACATTCACTGTTTGAAGGATGATTTTCCCCATCCTATGATGTAACTATTGATTGAAACAACTGCTGGGATCCAAACTCTCTCTTTCATGGATGGGTAATTTGGGTATAACCATATTCAAATGGCCACTGAGGATAATGAGTATACCACATTAAAGGGACGACAAGGAACATTATGCTACCATATAATTCCATTCGGTATAAAGAATGTTGGTTCCTCCAATCAGCGAGCCATGCATCTCATATTAATGAAATCCTCTGGAAATTGGTGGAATGCTAAGTGGACGATATGGTGGTGACATTTTCTATTTTCAGTACCATCCAAAATAACTTGAGAATGTTTTTGGCTTCCTCCGTTCTTGAAATTTGAATATGAACCCATTAAATCATGCCTACAGGGTCACCTCCTGAATGTCTCTTGGATTTGTTGTCACATATGGAGGGATTGAGATCAATCTGGAGAAGATTATGGACATCAGTAAAATGTCTCCCCTGAGAAACATTTGGGATATTCGAGTCATCCAAGTCCACTTGGCATATATACAATGATTCATCGTGAATTTGGACAGCAAGTATAATCTATTTTCTTGACTCATGAACAAAGGCCGCCACTATCAGTGGGATGAGGAATTTTATACTGCTTTCAATGAAATGATGTATTACCTGTTGCAGCCTCTATTCTCGATGCCTCATATTTCTTAAAACTCAGTGGTCCTTCATATGAATTCCCTGGAATGATCTCTTGGTACCCTTCTTTCCTAGAACAACAACAATAGAACTGATAAAAATAAATAAAATATCTGCAACATGCTCCTCGATACGAAGACCAGATACTCCAATGTCGATAAGAGCTACCTTGCGCTGGTATTCGAAGTGAATAAATAGAGAAATTACATTAAACACCATTAGATACAGCTAGTCTCCTATGTGGATCCACTGAAGTACATCATGAACCTCAATATTTTGAAATGTTTTATAGCACGGTGAGAAGTAATCCTCCAGCTATTCAACAAAAATTTCAGACCCCAGAAGTCTATTAAGTGGAAATTATTTATATACTTCCTTTCCACCCATCCAGCTCTCACAGACAAGTCCGTGGACCTTGATTTTCCCGATGAGGAAATCCTCTCGGTAATCAAGCCATTCTGTGCTAGCAAATACACTTTGATGGGGCTTCCCGAAGTCATTCTGGGAAAAGACATAATAAACCCTGACTCAATAGAGTAGGCTTCGGTATCATCATCATCACTCCATCACAAACAGTTCTTCCATATTCATTCATGGCTTCATAAGGTTTTACCAACAATAAGGCGAAGTATTAGGACCTCATTACTGGCCTTGAGCTAGCCTCCAAGATTGAAATTCCCTTGCATTTGAAAGGGGACTCTGAACTACTCATCAAGAATATCAACAATGTTGCTGTTGATAGGTAACCAGAGCTCATATTACCGTTGGAACGTTCTTACCTATTGATCGCCTAGTTCCGATCACATCCATAGGTTACTCATGTCCCTCAATCCTAGAATGGCCACGATGATTCCTTGGCTAGCCTAAATGTATCTCTTGCAGAGCCAGATCAAGATAATTTGATTATCGACATAGAACACTATAGATTCATCTCCCACATAACTCCATACAATGGTGATAGCCAGCAGGTAAGCCACCTTACCACTGGTACGTCTATGTTAGGACCCTTAGGTCCCCAATTCATAGTGATGGAGGTGATTCCTGACTAGAGGACCCAATTAATTATGTACCTCTAGAATGGTAGTCTCACGGTAGATCGAGTGGAGCGTGAACAAATCTGACACTGCACATTGCTTTTTACCCTCCAGAGCAGTATCGTTCTTGAGAAGATCCTCTACAATGGATTTTTAGATGGGGTTATCCTATGTTGCATTCAAGGAGGTGAGATTTCTCCGGTCACACAGGAGGATCATGCTGGTTCTTATGGGGCTCATCAGATAGGGTTGAAACTGTCCCACCAGATCAAGAGATTGGTAAAAAAATTTCCCGTCATGATCCATGACTGTATTGAATTTTCCAAGAGGTTTCATTCATTGAAAATTCATGCTAACATTGTTCATCGGCTGCCAAATCCTCTCCACACTACCAAATAGTCTTAGCCTTTTGTGGTCTGAGGACTCAATGTTGGCGGACCATACCCACCAGTGACAGCTTGCCAGTGCAGGTTCATCCTGACCACTACAGATTTATTTTCCAAGTGGGTAGAGGTAGTTCCTCTCAAAGCGGTCAAAGCCTGTTCTATTTTTGAATTTGTGAGCTCCAACATCATCTACCGATTTGGAGTCCCTCATGCTATCCTCACTGATAATGAAACCCTATTATAATCTTCCTAGTTGAAGAAATTTTAGGCCAAGTACAACATCCCTTAAAACCATACCTCCTGCTATCTTGTGTTAGAAAATGGGCATATCGAAGTATTCAAAAAAACACTCTCTAATATCTTACAGAAGATGGTTCGTCAGAACAAGAAACTTTGGCGAGAAAAACTCCCCAATTCCCATTGGGTTTATCATAGGACGACTCGCAATTCCACCTAGGTATCCCCATACTCCATCGTGTACGAAACAGTGACTGTCCTGCCCATCGAGAATCAATTTCCTTCATTACGCACTATTGTATACGATCAAGAAGCACCAGATAATGTAGCTGAAATCTATCTGGAGCATTGGAAGCACTCATCGAGAACAGGCTCATTGCCCTACATAATCTGAAAAGGCATTAGAAAAAGATTTCTTTATCTTTGAATAAGAAAGGTTACCTCCGCTCTTGTTTGCAAGGCGACATTGTGTTGGCCTTGATAACACCAATGATACCTAGTAGGAAACCACCCAAACTGGAGCACAAATAGGAAGGACCATAAATAATTCACAAGGTCCACCCCAATGGAGCATATTCATGTGTTACCTTGGATGGTGAGCTTATAACTCCTCCCACCAAATCCAACTTCCATAAGAAATACATTTCCTGACTAAGCTACAGTCCCACATGACCTTAAACTATTACATCCTTCATGCCATTAAACTAATTGGTCATCCCACATGATGATAAAATGAAAAATGGTTTGAGCTCCATGACCATAAACTAAGATCTATATAGTACCAAATGACATTAAACTATTCTGTCTTCTCCACGTGGCGTTAAAACATGTGATTCGTCTAAACAGAAAGACGTAAAACTACCCAGCATTCATCCTGCATGATGTTAAACTATGAACGGTAGATATAACATTATGTTCCATGCTCTATGACCCTAAACAAAGATGTATCCATATCAAAATCCTCACTGCACAACATTAAACTGGTTGACACCTTCATGAACTGTGTATGGCTTGATTCCCATCCACATGGGATACGTAGGAATGCTCAAAGGCCTCGTCTTAGAGTCCAACCCCTAAACTCTTCTCTTTGAATACGCCTGCGTGTAGTTCTCTTGGAGTATCCTACGAGGTGTAGTGTAGGATAATTTTTCCCCCACTCATGTCGGGATTACAATGATTGCACCATGTTTCCCTCCTCGTTCTACTATCCTCCCACGTCCTTACCACATGACGTGAAACAACATGGCTCTTTACAGAGCTACGTATGGCTTATTTCTATCCTCATGGGATATGTAAGACCTCCCATACATTTTGTAAGTAGTATTATCCACCAATATTAAGATCTCTCCATGGGTCAAAACAAAATCTGTGGTACAGACTTATTTCCTCATTCACGTCATCTTTATCATGACCGTACCATGTATCCCTCTCCCTGGAGATCTCCACCTCTTTTTTCATACACCATGACATTAAACTACACATGCATGTTCCACTCATCACACATCCCCTTTATTCAGGTCTTCTTCATCTTCCACATCCAAAAGGACCCCTAAATGGCATGTATGCTAGGCCCTAGGGTTATCCTACCATTTTGGGGATACGTCCTCAATGATCTCAAACAACAAATTGATACAAGTTCCACGTTGTGAATATGGTCCATGGTCAATACACATTTTTTATTCTCATTTTAGGTCACACGATGTGAATGTTGTGTTTCAAAAGTGGTCAAAAGCTATCACTCATCATTGTTACCACCCCTATATGTCCCAAATATTGGTTGCAGTGATTCATTTTGTCATGCTATCCCTTTAAACATCATTCTACCTCGTGCAAGAGTGTTAGTCTAGTCGGGGCCGACCCTACCTGATCACCTTCTCTTATGTTGTAACCTTATATGCTGGGGAGAGCTTAATACAACTTGTTGCATCCCAATCCATGAATTTTTCATGTGGGATTAAGAGATTTGGTAAGCTAGTACCTGTATAAGGGGTCTTGTCTATATGGTCTGAGCCCTATGACCTTAAACTAAGATCTCTCTGCATCCCCACCACAAGAAATTAAACTGAAAACTGGCTGGGTCTTTCCGTCTATGATCCCTATACCTTTTCATCCCCTATACCATGTTCTTATTTAGGATTGTATGGTGTGGTTTCTCTTCTGTCCTCATTCATGTTGGGTTAGTCACAATTCCATAAACATTCCTCATTAAGATACCTTTCCCATATCTGCATCCTTTCAATATGATGTAAAACTGCACAACATCCTCTATAACTACATGTGGTTTGATTCATATTCATATGGGATACACATGACCTCTAAAACATTTGGCCTATTGTCCAAACCCATTTCTTATGTACCTTATTATTTTTCTTGGTCCCCTGACATGAGTTCATCCAGGACAGGGGTATGTAGTGTGGTATGAGATTATGTCCTCATTCACGTCAGATTTGTAATGACCACCCATCATACCTCTTTCTCTTGAGATCTTTTCTTCCCCCTATTTTTCACTCATGTTTTGGAGTCAGTTTATCTTGAAATGGTCCCCTCATCCTTTTTCAGTAGTTCAAAAATGTTCCCATGAGCACTCGGGTTCAACTCCTAGATTGTTGGATGATATAGAGACATGTTATTGTCCATTTTCATGCATCGTGTCCTCTTTTATTCAGACTTTCATCATCATTCACATCCAAAAGGACCCATGAATGGAATGGATGCTAGGGAACAGGAATATCATACCATTTTGAGCCAACGTCCTCGAAGATATTGAACGAAAAATTGATAAAAGTCCCGCATTGCGAAAAAGGTCAGTGGTCGACACTCATTTTTTCCCATTTCAGGTCACATGATATGGATATTGTGTTTTGAACATGGTCATCCAATATACTCCATCGTCACGCAACCCAGTCAAGCCATAAATTTCAGTTGCATGATTCACATCCTCTTTCACAATATCATGTCCATGTGGAATTTCGACACTCTTTGTATAATCCCTCAGTGCGCATTGGCACGTAAGGAGGACAAAGCGACAGTGACACATCATTCAGGGATTTTCAATGACTTACCCTTTGTGTGTATTAAATGTGTTGCAAAGACATTTCCTATCCTTGATTCCCACATTGTGCGTAGCTCACGTGGGATTAGGGATTTGGCCAGGGGTTGCACCCATTTGGGAGAGTCTGGATTATCTATGGTCAGATCATTAAGACCTTAAAACTAATATCTCCTCACGTCTATTCTGCAAGATGTAAAACTACACAATACTCTCAGGACTGCGTATAACATTATTTCCATACTCATGTGATATGTTGGAATGCCTGTACATCTTGTCTTCGAGTCCATCTCAAGTTACACTAATTAGCTCTTCTTTTTGGAATTTGGCCCCGGATTTCATATGAGTGCAGGTTGCGGTGTGATATGGGATTACATCCTCATTCATGTTGGGTGTTCAATAGCCACACCACTTACTCCCTTCCTAGGAATTTGTCTCTCATGCTCATTTTCTTTTATGACATTAAAATACACCCTCATAACTACGTATGGATTGATTCCCATCATCATCGGATATGTAGAAACACCTAGAAATTTCATCCATGGGTCCAGCCCCGTATTCTCTTACCGTTTCTGGCCCCTTGTCCTGAGGATTCTTCCCTAGAATTTCATTTGGTGTGGTGTGGACCTCATCCTCATTAATATCGGGTATACTCTATCATGGCATGCACATTCCCCCCTAAAATATCATTTATTCAATACATGCCTGAGCCATATGACTTTTATCATTGTTTCTTAGTCCCACCTGACATTAAATTGTTTCATATTTAATGGAAGATGTTAAGATTCAGGGGTTGTTCCTATCATACGACCCTAAACTATGACATTATCTTCCTGGTCGCATGACGAAAAGTGGCACCTTCTTGTAGTGTCATCTCTCAAGGGGACATAATGTTTGGTATCATTCATCCACTATACCATTTTTAAGGCCTACATGTTTCTTGAATCCTATAGAAACACCTTTATTATTAATCTTAGGTTTGTAACTTGACAAAAAAAACATCACTCATAATGAACAAACATGATCAATCAAATGCCACATACTTTGGCATGTGGGTCATACTCATGAGACATTATTTCCCATGGCATTGGTATCCTACAATGACACTTCTAGAAATATGTATGGATGGATCCCCATCCTCATGGGGTAGGTAGGAATGCCCGACCACTTTTCCTCAGGCCCAAGTCAAATTTTATATTCTGTCCCTCGACCTAAAACCTCCCTAGATAGCACATGGGGTGATATGGACTCCTACCTTCCTTATTCACGTAGGGGTTTTCAATTACGGAACCATGTGTCTCCCTCCCTATTTTCTATCCATGGTCTGAGAACTAAGACCTTTAATCCAAGATCCCACTGTCCTTGTCACAGGACACTAAAAAATAGACATTTTCGAGAACTACATGTGGCTTGATTCCCATCCTCATGGGATACGTATGAACACCCATACATTCCATCTGCAGGTCTAGCCCCAGGAATCTTAAATCCTTCCCCTTTTTCGGCCCCTTGGCCTGAACTCGATTGGAAACATGTGGATTAAAGAGCACCTATTAGTTTCTTATTCGTGTCAGGTCTTGAGACAACCACGCCATGTTCTTCCTTGTCTCTTCCCAGCATGGTCCGAGTTCTATGAAATTGAATTAAGATCTCCCAATGGGAACTGCACATAGGGTTTGAATACTTCCAAATCCTGTGATCATTTCATTAAATCAGGTCCCCTCTTAATGGTCCACTCTATGAACTTATTCTTAGAGCATGTGGCCCCATAACCCTTTTCCTTGGAATTGGATTTGACTCCCTTTATCTCATACATCTTATTATCATACTCAAATGCATCAAGACAAGGAGCCCAAAGTGTGGAATTTTTACATGGACATTCTCTCGTTTCATTTCCAGGCTTCATGAGAAATTTATTTGGATCCTCATACTCTTCCATTTCTGAAGGGACCCCCTTATGGCCCGGTCTCTCACAAAATTACCTATCCTACCATCTTAGGCTGATGCCCCTGAAGACCTCAAACATAATTTGTGATAAGTCCCATTTCTCGAACATGGTCATTGGTTGACCCTCGTTTGTCTGCCTCGATACTCGGCTAACACAAAAAGGAAACTATATTTCAAACACAGTCAAGAAATATTACATATTCACCACACCACCATCTTTGTGATCCAGATATTGGGTGCCATGATTCACATATTTCAACTCCCATATGATCAAGTGGAATTCCAGCACACTCAGTCCAACACCTCTGCGCATCTATGTGTTTAAACATGCGGGTCAATAATTTTGAGATTTCATTCTTCTAGAATTCTATTTCCACTATTGTGTGCCTATCTACACCAGGGAAACCCCATTGCCACTACTTTTTCCCAACATTGATCACGTCTCTCACAGGATTAGTATTTTTGGTGGGGTGTGTACCGGTACAGCTATACCACACATGCCTTTCATCCCGCATGATGTTAAACTGTATTCCTTGAACTACGTACCACTTGATTCCCATCCTGATGGGATACATAGAAGTGCCCAACCACTTTTCCTCATGCCCGACCTAACATTCACCTTTGGTCCCTTGTCCTAAAACACTTTCCTCAGTGACACGTGGTGTGTGTGGACTTATGTCCTCATTCACTTTATTTTTATAGAAACCACATCACATACTAACTTTTGGGATCATTCCTTTTACTCTTTGTCCTACCATATGACATTAAACTACATGATTCCACATGTCCTCAATGCTTGACATTAATCTACGGTTCTACCCCGAACTAGTTCAGGATGCCCCATGATAACTATGGGATGCATCTACTTCCTCGCCAAACAGGATTCCCCCAACTAGCATTGGTCTCTAACCACACAGTTTTCAATAACTTCATTTGTCTTGATTATCAAAATTATGGGATATATAGCGATTCTTAGGCATTTTTTCTTGGTCCCAGCCCTAGGGTCATTAACCCTTCTGGCCCCTCAGCCCCAATCATGGTCCATGAAGTACAACCTTAAAACAATGTGATCTATATACATCATTAAACTACATGTCTATCATATTTATTGGAATGTAGTAAAACTACATATCACTCTTGGTCCCTACCAGAGTGGTCATTTATGGATGTATGTATGATCCGTGATCATACAGATGCCACCACCTAACGTTATTTCATCATAGTGGCATAAGTTCAATAGTGCTGGACTCTATTCGAGTAACCCATCACTCCACCATTCACACTTTGAATACCCTTTATTTGGACCCTCATTCTCTTTCACATCAAACAAAACCCTCTAATAGTATGGATGCTCCACCTATGGCTCGCCTACTATCCCGGGATAACATTCAAGAAGACTAAAAATTGATATTTTGAGTTAGGCCCAATGTTTTGAACATGGTCACTGGTCGGCCCTCATTTGTTATCCCCGATCGTACATCATAGCACATTGGGAAATTGACAATTTTACTGTTTTGATAACTTTATACTTCAGTCAGGCATCCCTCTTTCTTTGCGAAAATCCTTATTGGTTAATCAAGCCATGAAGGACTAAAACATGGTTGACACTTTCATATTCGTATGGAATAACCATGAATTCATCCCTTTTGTCACATCAGTCATGAACCACGTGAGCTTAGGGATTAATCACTGGATATTTCATGAATGTTATGGAAATGTAGTAAACCAAAATGGATAATGGAACTCATGAACACATCCTCAATAAATGATCAAAGCATGAATGTACATTTAACCAGTTTACACAAATTACTGCACCCAAGGATCACCACCTCCCATGTATGGGTTATCCCCATCGATAGAGTGTTAATCTCCACCACCCTCTGGCATATGGAATCCAAGATCCATTATCTTCTGTTTAGATCATGCTCCACCTCGATGGTGATAGGGTGTAGTTCATCAGCCACAACTTGAGCCCACTTCTCGTCATCTCGAATAGTGTCCATATCCTTGAAGGCCTTCTTTATTTCTCCATCTTCATCTTCCAGATAGACATTAATCCATGATATAAGCCATGATTTCATGTTGATAAAGGAGTAATACTCATCGGCCTGTGTTTACAGCCATTGGATCTAATTTTCAATCTCATGGAGCCTCTTGATGTTTTCTTATTTCCTTCATTTACAACTTACACCAAGGCCACGATCGTGCCCCCAAATCTTCTCTACCATGAAATATCAGATGATCATATGAAGATGCTAGGAAACCAATCCTCTAATGCATACTTCACACAAATGGTAACAAAGACTCCCTATCTAGCATATACATTATGCTTGAGGAGTCTCTCTAATTAAGCACTGGATTAGCTTCCATGACCGGTGATAGACGATTTTGTAATCATCTTCATCAGATGCTGTCTCGTCTTGGTCCATAGGGTCAATGGGTTCATATGTATGGAATGCCTCCAAGAACTCGTTAGCAGGGTCTGCATCCAATGTTTGGATCTGTAGGCCAGAACCCATGTCTTCTGGTTGATCTTTGTTCTCAGACTCCAGCTCAATGATTTCTGGATTGGTCCTACTGACGGTACCACCTGTGATCGGGAGCACTTTAGTTTGTTTATCTCAGTCGCTCGATTCCATGACCACTGGAATGTTCCTAGTAAATGTAGTCCCATGAGATCCATACAACAACAAAAGGGTGGCTCATGAAATTTGAAGAACTATACATACAAAAAAGTGCGCAGACATCAATTAACTCGATGAATGGATTATAGTTATGAATTTTGTGAAGAATACTTATAGAGTTAAAAAAGATGGTCCCTCTCTTGATTTGTTTCCATTGGGACCCTGAGGTATGGCCCCCTGTATATGGTGGGGAAATCCAATGGTTTTGGGAGGACCACCCTGGGTGTCGTGGCCCTAATGGGAATGACAATCGTTGTAGCTGCAGGCGCAAATCCCAAAGTTTCTACAGCTACATCTACTATTGGTCCGGAGTGGGATTTTTATATGAGTCCCTCATGTATAGGTGATATGTTAGTTGGGAAGTCCTAAGAAACCTGGGTGAAGTCCATGAGAAAATTGAATGGTATTTTCACCTCAAGGGCCTCAACAAACTCTTCTAACTCCGAGTCTTAGTTACCAACTTCACCCTCCTCTAAAGGGCTCCCTCCACCATCCTCCTCCCCCTAGGAAGACTCTTTTTATTCTTCCAGTAGAGGGAATCAGTATCTGAATTCCGCATCCGAAAAATATATAGGGGCTATTTGATTGAGCCGCACCTTCACTCAATCTGTAATTGGGTACAGAGCACCTCCAGAGTTCCCAATGTCATCTATCTCACCAAGGCACTACTCCCTCCTTTCGTGGGATACCATAAAGCTATCCCTAATATGACTTATCCATGGAAAATACATCATAAGATGAGTCATATGTTTCCACATCTTGGACAGGTTGATGAATTATCTATTGACATCATAGATGTCCCATGCCTCTGGGAATACAATGTTCTAAGGCAGGTCTAGGTGGCACAACCGCTTCTCTAGAACCTAAGTGTGTATCCTACGAAATCTCATGGGTGGCCGGCCTACCAGAGGACTTTTCTCCTCTAGGACTACCAGGTCCACCACTGCCGCCTGCCTCTTTATTGGTGCGGGTCTTATTGCCACTGCATCCCCACCACCGATGGATGTCCATGTCGCCTTCTATACCCGACATCGAGGGTGGGGAGGCACCCTGTCACTAGCACAGATGGTCTTCTCCTTCAGCATCACCCTAGGGAAGGCCACCTCCCCCATCTTGGGGGATTCCTTCACCAGCCCGTAGACAGTTGTGGGTGGAGGCAGATCATTCCACATCTTCCCACCCTCCCATGTGAACATGAGAAAAATCTACCTCATCACACATGGTTGATCCTTGTGGTGAACACCATGGTAAACCCTTGGGGTCAAACTATTAATGCACCAAAAATTCTTCATGAAGAAATGTGGGGCATATAGTTTGCTGAGAGGCTCGAGGTCGACCTGCTCCACCAAGACTCCACCTCGAAAAATCCAGGAGGTAAGATTGATGATCCTCCATTCCATAGCCATCTTTAGTGAACATGCCCATCATAATTGGGAATGGGTGGAAGTTGAACTAGACCACCTTCAAGATACATTTCAGCACCAATTGTAGACTCAACATGGTTGGAAAACTCCCCACCACGTTCATAATGCCTGGTTGGAAGTCCGACCCTAGAGGGGAAATATGGTTTAGATATTCATACAAGCCCCTAATATGAACATATATCAACCCATACAGAAGATAGAATGGACCACATATCCATTGTGGAATCATCCCTTTGATGGTGTGCCACATCACCTTATATAGCTTGCCGATCATCGATATTCCCAGGTTGACCAGCTCCCCCATCACCAATGCGAACACCATGATTAATGTGATCAGTCCCTTTCCCATGTTTGTGTCCCTCACTAGTAGAATCCAGCCATAGATAATCGCTGAAATGAATTCATCCAACCTTACTGCCAGTTTCTACTCAGTAATGGCACTAAATCCACATCCCCTCCAATAGCAATCCTCCATCAGTCACCAATATGAGTGCTCCTTCCTGTGTTGAACCCCCTTCTGGAAAGTTCGAGGCCTCAGAGGAAACTATCCATATTTAGGGGAATTCCAGAACTTTTTGAACCACCGCTTAATGTGGACATCTCTTAGTGACATTTTTCCTCCTCCGGTACAAGGTCCATCAATGGATTTTCCAGCGGTGGCATCTACTTCGGGTCTTCCCATGTGTCCCTGAAAGGAAGGAACTCGTCATACATTTCCCATAATATCGGGACCCCCGAGGTTTGGTGAAAGTCCTAGAGGTTGATACTAACCTCCCTACGATGAAGATGAAAGGTATTGGTCATCAATTACCACCTAATAAGCAACTATGAATCCGACTAATTTGGATGGTAGATGTGATATTAGGAATCCCAAGCAGCCTCACACAAGCCCACTCGCCTCAGCTCTACCCCAAACTCCTCGCACAACGTTCCTAACCAGTCGGAACATGTGTAGTCATCCATGAAATTTCCCCCTGGGGTGAATTCCACTCATCAGCCCACCCCTTCTCTGAGTTCCCCATGGCCGCATTCAGAATAGAGTTGTACAGTGGGGGAGATGTCTCTGGCTACAATGTCTACCCATCTATGTTGTTCACGTGATTATACATGAAATCAGAATTGATGGGTGTGAAATCCTTTAAAGAATGGTTTTTAGCCTCCATGATCCCTTGGTGATGTCACAACATACTCCTAAACCAGTTGGCTAACTCATCCCTACATGCCTCAGGAATAAAGACATCTTTCGTTAGATCGAAGCCATACAAAGGCAGCCGTTTTCACAATGGATAGTTCTTGTAACCCTAGGATAATTTCTCCACTGGTGACTCATGGTCCGAATGGATCCATATATTTTCCATGATAACCCAGTTATTCTACATTTCTTCTCTCCATAAAGCATCTGCCTGGTCCCCATGGAAGCTTCCTAAGGATCCACTCAGTCTTCATGTTTTTTAAATTTTGTTCTGGATCACAGAGCTCAATCGGGAAGCACAATCGCAAACTTCAATTACAAAGATTGATTGTGAATCATGATCACATAGATTAGTCCCCAAGCCCTTCCAAAGTCCTCATAGATTCCTTCCATAGAGCGTACACTCGCGGATTCAAAAGACTCGATGTATGCCATGAAGTAGAAAGGCCCAATTGACAATGAGTATTTGTGGAGCGTGTGTGGGATTTGCAAATCAAGAGCTCCGACACGAAAACATGAATATGAGAAATGAAAGAAGAGAGGTCAACATCCCTTATTTATTGGTTACAACCCTCTATGCTTCACAACAAATCTAGCCATGGAATGATTTAGGGTGTTCTCAACCCGCGTGACACATTTCTGCATCGCGACCCTCCTTCGCAATATGTCATTGCGAGTGGCCTAAAAATCGTGGCGATTCACCCTCAGACATAGACCATCATTTTCTCATTAGCTCCAAGTCTGAGGGGGCATTTTTTGGCACCAAAATATGTGCACAAGAAAATGATTCAAAGAGAAAACCCATTCCAAAGAGGTGGCCTCGTAAATCCCATTCACAGATACCCTTAGAACAACCTCATTCGAGGATCCCCACAACAACACATCTAGCATGAATCCAAAGCCCCCTCTGCAGTCATCGCAGAGTAAATAGGCAGGAGGCTCTGTGGTTACAATGCAATTGACCAGGAGATTCATGCTATAGAGGGAGCCAAATAGTCCTCCGTGAGCCCATAGAACAAGATTGAATTCTTCGCGAGTACTGTCGAGAGCACCCAGAAGAGCTCTACGCTGAGGAAGGGATGTTTTTTGACTTCGCGGTTATGAAAAACATGACACAACATTTAACTGATTTTGGATCACCTTGTGGATTTGCACCGAGTTGTCCCTACTTCACGTCACCCCTTGCTAATAAATATTAGGATCCTATAGAGCCCCATGGAAAGATACTAAATCCTTTATCCTTCTATGCTATCAAATTGTGAATTCCCATCTGCTCTGTGAAACCTTGAAAAAAATGATCTCTTCTAGGTACATGAACATTGTGAAGTAACCTTCCCTTAGCTCAAATACAACCCCTCTTAAATTATGGTTGACCATCATTGATCCCATAGTCCACCGTGAAGAAAGGATATCCTCAAGGGGAATAGGGTCTTCGTAAAGCATGAGTGCTTATCGAAGTACCTTCTATACACATGTGAACCATATGCTAAGGTAGGGTCACTGTGCTTCATGAAACACATTGTTTCATAGTGCTATTATTTCCAGGTACCCTTGCTTCAGGATGTCCAACTCAGTGAAAGCCTTTCCACTTCACAAAGCACCCTCCATAGGCACCGATACTCTATTCCTAGTCTAGGCTAATCCAATTCCGGAAGCATACCCCTTCTCAAAGACCCTCCACTACATGGAGCACCAGAGCATTACAACGTTGTTTCTTGTGAACCCATTTACTTCGCAAACCATTCTCCTGTATGAACCTCTAGGTTTGTATGATCTGATTTCATGGTCCCTTGGGTAGTGCTTCATGTTGCGTTACTTAGCCTTATACTTCTTCTCATAGGCACGCTAACGGATATTTCTACTTCGTATGGACATGATAACGTGGACCCCTTAGTGGATCACTCAACAATAATCCCTCACCATGACATTGTTGATGCCTTCCCTTCCCCAAGGGTATGTTGGTATCAGTTATTTAATTCCTAGGGGTGCGGTGTGAACCCACATCGTCCGAGCTGCTGGATGTTAAACTACCAATCTCCATCATCCTCATCACATGAAGTTAAACTGTGGCCTCTCCCCGTGCATCATACAAAGGGTTCCCTATCTCAAACATTCTCCCATCCCCCTAGACTCTAAGGGAGTGTGAGCTTCCTCACATGTAATGAGATCCTATTTTTTTGGAGCAACATATATACGCGGGGGAGGGAAACTATTTTTGTGTAAGCCCATATCCTTTCTTGTGGGAGGTAGCCTTCATGATCCTGATGAATTCTTCGGTGCCAAGGACAAGAGGAGAGATAGACATTGGGACCTTCATTACCCAGTCCCTCTCCCTTTGGGGTTTGTCCTAATCTGGCCTCCATCCTTGATTAAGTCCTAATCTCTATCGCCCTAGGACACTAACCACACATAATCCCATGTTCCCTCTTTTGCTTGCTATCCACGTGTAATCCCTACTCTACTTTCCGTAGATGCACCTTTCACGATGTGATCATTAGGTCTTTGTTGTCTCGTGTTTCTCACAACAGGAATGAATCTTGTGGGCATAGAGTAATCATTAAACATGGAATCCTTCTAGGGAATCCTTATCATGTAATCCCAAAACCTATTTGAACTACGTGGACTCTGATCCTTGTCTCATAGGCAAGGCACAAATGATGCATGCCTGAGGTTCAACCCCAACACTTACTTGTCCCAACCCCTTCACGTCGGTTCACCATCATCCCACATGATGTTAAATTGTATCCCTCATCCCATAAATTATGGAATTTTATCATTGTCTCCTTGGAAAGGTATGTAGGAAGCCTCCCTGAGGTTCACACCCATCACCTATTGGTTCATACCCCTTTACGTCAGTTCACCTTCAACCGACATGACGTTAAACTGTATTATCCCAAACTATGTGTACTTTTATCCTCGTCTCCTAGAAAATGTATGTAGGAATCCTCTCTGAGGTTTAAGACCAACACCTTTTGGTCCCAACCACCTCACGTCGGTCCACCCTTATCCTGCATGTCGTTAAACTACACACCCCTTTTGTCCTGCAAGATGTTAAACTACACCTATTTGAACAATGTTGTATTTGATTACTATCTCCTAGATAGGGTACATAGGAAGCCTCAATGAGGATAAACTCCTTCCAGTGGTATGTAGTTGGGATCCATCTAGTGGTAATCCCATGTAATCCTTATCCAGCAGTAAGATGTTGTGATCCCCATCAAGCGGTAAGCTATTATATCCCAATTAGCGGTAAGCCATTATACCCCATCCAGAGACAATCCATTGTAAACCCCGCCTGCATTAATCCATAGTAGCAACCAATTTCATATGAACTATGTGGGTTTGACCCCTGTCTCTTAGGCAACGTACGTATGAATACTCCCTAAGGATCAACCCCAATAACTAGTAAACTATGGTTCCCCCCTAGAGGGATCCATATATCTTGTCTTCCACTTGAGAGGAAGACCAACTCAAGTTTCTAACCATACGTAATCCCCAACATTTTGTTGGGACTTTGTTCTTTTTGTACAACTTGATTCAATTACCCATGAAATCATGTCCAACAGTGGCCTCTCTCCATCAAGCTTATGTGTTTCGGGAAGGTCATGCCCCAACCCAGAGGTTCTACATCCCCTGGATCCCATCCACATATCCATTCTCATGGGACACTTCTTCTAGTGACTCATCGCACCACCAACCTACGTGGACTTCGATTCCCAACCATGAGGATACATAGGAATTCTCTATGAGGCTCAATCCCAACATCACTGTCATCCTCAGAACGGTTCCATTTCATTCTCCATCCACTTCTATCAACCATCCATATCCATCCTAATTTATACTCGGGCTGCCATATCCCCATGAGATCATGTCACCCACTTTCTCACTGCTCCAAGTAGCAATTGGGTAACTAACGACATGTTTTCCCTAACATCAATGTTCCCTATGAGGGTTGAACCTACCTAATTCACTCTTATCAATGTTGTGATCTATCCAATCTATCTCTTCTAGTCATTAAACTAGTGGAATATCCTATGCTAAACATGGGAAATTGAGTAAAACCTCAAATACAGGCCTATGGTTTATAATTCCCCGCACTCGTTGTGGTATCCCTCGGGATTTCGTGCCCTCGAGAAGCCCTATCATAAGGGGAAGAGAACCTAGACACACCGGTGTTCCAGTGTCCAGACACACCAGCGATGTCCAACATGACTACTCCCCTGATCGAAGGTTTCTTCCCTAACTGGACCACTTGGACTGTCTTAACAGAAGCATCATAATTAACTGGAATCCATTATGATATGGCACTAGGAAGAGTTTCATGAATAACATCTTAAATCTATGTGGGATACCCATACTAGGAAATGAGTTCCAAGGGGGAATCCACAGAAAGAGTAACTAACATCCCATCATCCCATTTAAATCATGGAGAAAATGTCTCTAAATAAGCAACAGGTGTCGCCCGCCATTGGAAAGATGTAATACTGGGCAACAATCAGTGTCTCTTCCACAGTAGATTGATGTGCACCCCGAAAAAAGTATCAGAAACACATCAAATAGTGTATTGTTTCTAATATAACATGGCATTTGTCTTTCTTGGAAAATATGTTCTTATACAAATTTGGAACAATAAATGGGAAGGATTATATATGCATTATCTATTGGGTCAAGGATATATGTTGTGATACATAATAGGATAAAATTTTACTATGCCTTGATTTTGATAGGTGGATATCACGCTAACCTAGGATACTTTCATTGGATGGTATTAAAGAATATCCATTAGTATTTAAGGTGTAATAAAGATAATTTTCTTGGTCTATATTGGAGATAATGAACTATTCATCAGAGGATATGAATATTTGAGTATTTAAAATATCAAGACAATCTAAAAACACAAATGGGATTCATCTTCACATGGAATGTAGGAGTAGTGATCTATAGGATCTCAATGAATGTTATAGTTTAATATTGTAAAACAAATTTAGAGTATATTGTGGCTTAGAAGGTATCTAAATATGTTTTATATATACATAACTTTATCCAAGATCATTATGTGGCACCAAGAAGAAAAGATCATATCGTACTCTATTATGGTATACTATAGTGGTGGATATTGCTAAAGACCCAATGTCACATTAGTGGAAATAGAACATAATTTATATGCATCATATCATGAGGTATTATTCATGGAGAGGATAAGTTTACTTAAGAATAATTTCTAAATAAGAAAATATGTAACACCCATTGAATAATTCATCAACTTATTAGATACATGATAACCATGTGAGGTCTATCGGACAAAAATCCATTGGTAAATGGATCTATTCTTAGTGGGAATTTGTTGGAGTTTGTGTTCGAGGGAAAAATATTTATACTTTATATTAAATTTATATTTTATTATTTGAATATAAATAAAGAAAAATATTACATATTTTTTGTTTTCTACTTTTAATTAATGTCATCATGTCCTAGGGTATCCATAGATATGATGTGGTAGTTTAAATCCCCCAATATGATGATAGCCTTGAACATAAATTTTAATATTCGTAAATCTATTACTATGATTGGATAACATATTGGGAAGGACACATAGTATGTATACTATCATGCGTGAGTACTCATAAGAAGACGAGGCTTCATCTCATGATGCTCTCACTTGGTAATCTCTATAGTGGGAGTTAATGGTAACATAAACAAAAACATATATTCCACATGATTTGGTGTCATTGGATATTATTATATGTTTCCATGTATAATGGTTTATAGAAATTAATTTTATCAATTATTCAAGTCATGATATATGCATTATGATTTACCAAACATGATTGTGATTCCAAATGTTCATGGGATGTAGGGCACTATAACTGTGTCATGAATGGAATTTTATTAATGGATATTTCATGGAAGGATTTTTCCATTACATATTTATAAGACGTAATATACTGACCCTTTGATTTTAATAGAACCATATCATTAAATTCCATGTTCATGCGGTAATGACATGATAATTTTAAAGAGTCAAATAAACAAATATAAAGAATATAGGTTAATGACATAAATGTGAACCCTAATTGATGAGATGTTTTTTAAATGTGACTATATGAAACATTGAGTGTTCATATGTGGTTGTTAATTTTGAAAAATTTAAGTTTATTCTCTTGGTTTCATTGACCCACTGTTAGAATGTTCTATTATAATTTATGAAATCCAACGCATTGACAATGAGAAGGAATCATAGGGGGTCTCACACTTAGTGTTTCCATTTATCTTGATTAAATTATATTTAAATTAAAATTTTGGATGAAATAATATTCTAATGGACATAGAATAAATTTATTTAGGTTATATTTGTATCTAATATTCACAAGGTAATGAAAAATTATTTATTCAAATATAAATAATTTCATTGATTACCTTAATATTTAATATTTCTTTATTAATTATATAGTGAATAAAATACTTATTTTATATATTGATGAAGGAAATATTTAATTAAATATTTATTTGGTTATTTAATAAATTCTATGGAGTTGGAGAGGAACATGATAATGTCTCTTTATGAATATCAGTTTTCATGCTGGTAAATAATATTTAGCATTTAGTGAGAAAGTGGTTACCATAAAATAATTATAAAAATATTATGATTATTGATATATTGGCTAGGATAATGATTATTATATTATTTATTAACAAGTATGAAATTAGATAAATTTTTAACCAAAACCATAATTCTATAAATAGATTGTCATGTGTATTATCTAGGATGAATACAAAATTGACTATCAAGGAGCATGGAAGAATTCCATCTCCATTCATCCTTATCTCTTCCTCTCAAGAACTATATGCATTATAGATATTCCTTCTATCTCGAAGGAAATAGAAGAGATCAACATGATCAAATCAAAAAACTTATTTTCCAGGTCTCATTCGGATATTGAAGTTTACATGAGGTCTACTGGTAGATGGATTCCCATCTTTGATCCTCTAAAAACAAAAATGTTAATAAGATAATGGTTTTAATATGATCAAAATCACCATCAAATATGGATCCTTAATCAGGTAACTATTTATTTCGGTCATAAATAAATAAATTATATTCTTGATAAGAAAATAACCTCTCTTGGTTTTGAGTTATCTTAATGTCAATATTCAGTGGTAAAATTCATTAGTCATGGTGTTCATTTCATGTACAATATTTTGAATGATCCATCGAGTAGAAAATATTGTATTTGTTATATTACCACGAAGGCTATTCCAATAGACTCATAACCGGCACCATATAGGCACCCTCCCATACTAACTACATTAATTCTGATTATCCTAACTCTTTTCAACAAAATTCCCTAAACCAAACCAAGGTAGTGTCACCGAACTTTAAGGTGTTTATACCATTTATACCATTTTTTAGTGAACATAATGGGATAAATAGACAATTCAAAATAGAAGGAATTCCATATGGTGAGCATAAAAAATAATACATGTTTTATGTGAAACGAGAACAAGGTTGACCAACAAAGAACCAAGTGGAATCAAGAGAAAATAACCATGAAACAAAAAAAAAATCAAGCCCATAGGGCTAATCTAGGAAGACAAAATGGGGTATTCCAAAAGCTAAAAACACCATTTGACCATCCATCACTACGAAACTAACCCATATCAAATGCATCAATGATCAAGAGATATCAATATACTACATGATTCCCATCCATTTATCTGAGTATAACAAACCTAATATCTATAGAAATATGAATGAAAAAGTATTTTTGGAGAAAAAACTAGTAGTATTTCACTAAAGAGTATATAAAAAGTGTAAAACCAAGACACTATTAGTTCTATCTTTACAAAAAACAAGTTTTTTAATCATTTATTTATGATTATAAAACTTTAAAACAATATTTTGTTGTTCATAAAATACATTCAAATTATAAAAATAAATAATATAAAAAGTTTATATAAGAAATTACGTGAGCATAAAAAACAGCAATGGATAAACCATAAGTCAAATCTGAGAGCAATCCAACCGTGAAATAACCTAAAATGTGTGAAAATAAGGATACTTAACATAAAAATAGACTATGTTCTACCTTATGGTATTATGTGATACACATTAAAATAATCATAATACAGATATAATATGAATCTAACAAATATTTAGTCCCATAAAAGTTTATCAATAACCCAAAACAATCTAGTTTATGTTGATAAAATAAAGTTACATGTCCATTTACTAACGCCCCCAAAGTCCCCAATTGACCATCCTTGAAAACACCATTTGAAAACTCTTCTCAAAATTTAAAAATAATTTCTTATAATTAATCCTCCCCCCACCACAAAAGATATCCTATTTTTAATAAAAACATCTATTAAATAATCAAATCCACATCATGTTTATTATAAACTATAATTAATGAAAATCCCTTCTTGAAACATAGATTTCATGAAGAAAATCCACTATGATATAAAATCCATAATATTCATAATTGAATCCAAGGAATTGAATAATATCATCATGTTATTCAAGAAGTAGAACATTTTAATAATGAAACCTACCTCAAGAATGAGTGAAAACACCAAGTATTGGTCTCAAAAATCACAAGGTTTTATCCGATAAATAGTGACATTGATGACCTTAAAATATGTCTATTGGGTGATAAAATTATAAGAAATAATGATGGATGAAGAGACAGTTTATTGGGATTATTGTGTATTTATACATGGTCTGTAAAATAGAATAGCACAACATAACCTCTCATACCATGAAACAACCCATCTTTTCAACAATTTGAATGACTTCCATGGATACATATCCTATTTTCCTATAGAGGTACCATCGTATAACCAAATAAACCACCTCACTAGGGTTACAATTTTGACATAATTAACTAAAAGAACCAAACAAGACTCCACATAATAGGGATCACATGAACATAAGGAGAATCTCATTGCCCCTTCTTCACAATGAAGTTGTGAAAAAATTGGTAGTATCCCCAAAAATCAATATCTTGGTCTCCACGTCATAGCTCTCTAAACAAATCTATAGAGATCATTTCTTATGTCATATCATGACATTACAAAGAACATCTTATAAAATATAAAAATAAAATCATCCATGAACATGATAAATTAAAAAAATATAAAAAATGAACAATTAACAAAACCAAGGATTTTAAATACTTGTGAGATGAAGATGTGATTTCATAATCCCCAATAAACTACCAATATCTCTCTAAATAATTAAAATTAGATACATTATAGAGGGAGTGAGGTATATTTTAAAAAATAATATGTGTTAGGATCTCTGAGGGGAATTTATAAATATTCCAATGAAGCTTTATGAAATTTATGACATATCATACCATGTTTTTATAATCTTACGGAGTAGAATTGGAGTGTCTAACATCTAGGGGTTATAAATGAAGAATTTACAACTACTAATCAATGTAGGGTAGTATCTATTTGATCAAAGGTGAATGATTAAAAATCTAAGTATTCTATCAGAGGAAATGCAACACATAAAAAAAATTATTATTTTAAATATGGTGGTCATTTAAATTTCAATAATTAAGATTTAAATGTACTAAGACTTCTTTGACTTTTTAGGATGGATGAAGGTGAAGGAACATACAAAACATGGATAAAAAAACCTGACATGGGAAAGAGGAACATCCTATTAGAGTATTCTACTATCTATTAATGATAATTTTAATTTCATTTATTACCATTCAAAATATTTCAGATATTTTTTTGTTATTATTTATATTTAATGAAAATAGTTTGGGGGTGTAGTGTGTTAATATGTGTTTGTTTAGTAATTATAATTGTATTATTAAATTAATTATGCCTTTGGATCAAAACATTCAAAGGTACGTAGAATGAAATTGAAAATAGATGAGAAATGAAATTCAAAATGATAAAATTTAGGTGAATAAAAATTTAATCATGTTATCATATGTTTTTTTACATACTAAATAATGATTGGACTGATGTGAGAAAGTAACACCTCATGGATCTATCGGAGAAAAAAATTATATACGTATTATAAAATAATAGGAAATGAATTTTTGGAATTATAAAATATGTTTTAGGTATATAATGGTACATTGTGTGTGAGAAAAAATTAAATTCTATCAAGTAATAGTTAAATGAACACCTAAACTTTATCTTTCATTAACCTACATTGATTCTGTGACTATTATAATTGGTATCAAAGGAAAAAAAATTATGTGACATTTTAGTTTCATGTTGTTTAAAATTATTTAATTAGTGAAAATTCACATTTCATGGATTAAACTAACACAATCATTGTGAATGTTGATATAATTTGAGTTTAGTAGTAATGGGAATGTTAGAATCATTCTAAAAAGGGGATTGTAATGTATTATATTGTTGTATAAGTTTAATCAATGATGTATGAAATATATCATTGGATAAGGAATATGTGATAAATGTGTATTTAAAGGTGTTTTTGTTAATGTAATGATTCATCTAATATATTTTCATCTAAATTTCATTCAACATTTAATCAATTTCAGTTGATCTAAATAAGGTACAATTTTTTAAGAGTATCTTGCTGTGGGAAAGTAATTTATAATGTGTGGGGGAATGTTATTAAAATATATTTTACATAATATTCATTACATTATAGAATTTATATTAATTTATAGTCTTTTTATATCATTTTTTTGGTATTTTTTGGATTTTTCAAAATTTTTGAGAAAAAATATTGAATATTGACTAATGTAGATAATTCCACAAAAAATTTAATATTGATTGAACAACTAATTATTCACATAAATTTAGATTATTTTTTAGTTTTTAATAATTTGGGGAAGTTGTATTGGGAAGAAATCAAGAAGAAATAATTTGGATATTATAAAATTCAATGGAAATAAAAAAAATATGTTTTTGAGAAAATAGTAGTTTTCATTGTACCCTATGAAATAATCCTCCAAACAAGGTATATTCCCAGAATCAAATTTTGATGGTGGTGATAAGACAATGAAAGCTACATTATATACATAGATTCCACCAACACCATAATATAACCAACTATATGCCCTAGAAAATATGACAAGGAGATAATAGAGTGTGGAAGATAAGTGTCAGAAATAAATATTCCATTAATGAAACCTATTGGATGGGCTCAGAACTATACACACACCAACACATTAGTGTAAATACAACACATTATCCCCAAAATTTCCAATGTATCCTTTGATAAAATAGATATGTTTTTCTTGAGGTAATGTATATTATTTTTTTATGTCCAGTATTTGGAAAATATAGAATTTCTATATTTATGTTGTAATCTATCCATACATCAAATCCTTTTATAACAATTTTTCTAATACAGTAAATGTAATGTTTGGGAACTATGTTTATTTTATAAGAGGATTTGATTCCCCTTTTCTCCTAATTATTTATTTATTGAGGAGTTTATTTAATAATGTATTTTTCTCTTTGACAAGACTATAGATACTTAAAATGTTTCTGTTGTTACTCTTTCATGATTAAATGGAAACACCATCATAATGTCAATGTGGTGGCAGTCCCTTGTAAACCCCCTCTATAAAATGAACTAATGGAAATGGAACAGTCAATTATTGTGCAAGCTACAATTTTTGGTTAAAGGACATGACCTTCCATTGTTTTGGCATCCACACCACCATGAGGTAGAGGTTGAAGTGAAAGTAAAACATCTTATAATTTAGAAACACGGCGTAGTGGTCATAACATTTTTCATGAACTTATGTACACCATGACCTTGACCATGTCATTTTGAAAGATCCTTTAGATTCGTATTCATAGTCACCATGACCATTCCTAGTCAATTGTGTTGTGTGTGGGGTAATGGTTCATTTCAGATTAAAACCACAAAAAACATCATCAAAATTATATTTTTTTTAATTAGTAAATTGGGTAATGTGTGTAGGTTAAATTTGGGGTCTTATATATGATCATTAATCTAATATAAACCCTATTAATCATATTATCTACCTTTTCCATTATGAAACCTTCAATCCAAAATAATTCTAGATGCATATGGATGATTTTAGGGAAGGTATTCTGAAAACCCAAAGAAATATCCATGGATGATCTGATTCATCCTTGAAACTCCCTATTTGATCTAATTGGAGGGAAAACCTTGAAGATTGATATTTTTTATTATGAATTCATAGACACCTTGGTATTATCCTTTGATTACTATCCTAGTGTGAGGATATATTATTCCATAAAACCAAACATAAAGATTAACATTGATGGAAACTGATTATTAGATAACTATAGATTCTTCCCTTGACATGTCATTCTTATACGATTTACTCAAGAACCTCATTCTTTTTAATACATGAACTGAGTCTAGGAGTTCTTGGGGAGTGATATTATTTTTTCTAGTGTGTGAATTGTTTTTATATGAATACAACCATGATAAAACGTGATGTTGATATCACCTACCTTACGGTGGGATGTTACATACCATTTTGAGGACATGAATATGTTTGTTATCATTAAATAACATGGTGACATTTATTTCATTAGTCTATTATTTTTTATGATCGCATCTATGTGTTTTATTTTGTATCATGATTTTAGTGTTATGCCTATGGATATAGGCTGTTGATATTTCGACATTGTTCTTTTGTATTATTTTTTGTATCATCATTATTGTGTTGTACTCAGAATGCTACAAATGTAAAATGTTGATCCATTGTGGCTCGATAACCACAGAGGGGTGCATGTTTAGGCATTTCCTATTACAAGATGACATGACATAAATAGAAGATGAAGAATTATGTCCATAAATATCATGAACATGGGGATTTATGATCATATGTGATAAGACCCGGGAGGCGATCATGGGTCATAATGGTCATAAATGATTTGACATGGGAGGAAACTGATGGAATGATGGTCTATTTGACCTGACTCAAGAGATTACAATAGGGTATGATGGCCTAGCGGTTCCTGACATTATATAATAGGAACTATATAGATATTGAGAATCTTTGAGGTTGTCTCCATTATTTTTGATGTTTCCACAAAAACTCTGATGAACTTCTATCATGGAGTTGAAGAAGGTATTCATGGGGGTTTTAGAAGATTATTTATCACAAAGGTACACAAAATGGATAATTATTGGATTTTCCTTTTATTTCATATCACATTATACACACTTATACATTTTCACTCATGTTAATTATTTATTGGTGGTGTCTTATTAGGTTTATTTCAAATAATTTGTATGGGTGTCTTGTTGCTCATTTTAAAATCATGTATAAGGGTACAATAAAATTCATGGGTTCTATGGAATTTCATTGATCCATGGATAATTGATATGGAAGTGGTATCGAGTTACACTCTTCATGAAAACCATAGTTTTATTTATTTACCTTCTTTCACATTTACATTGGTTTGGATCACCACTCAGGGTGACTATTTTTTTATTGAATGACATGGGTAACATTTGATACAATTTTCGTCAACCTTACTTCTCTAGTTTGTTATATTTTTATTATATTATTATTATATGTTTATGATGATGAGGTTATTGTATCTCTACTAATGACATTCATACCCTCTCTATTATTTGGTAGCCCCTTGCCTACAGGGAGGCGCACATGCTGTCTTGTTTCTCTTCAGCTTAAAGCAAGTAGTTTGTATAAGGGTGTAACAAAATGGTATAACATGAGGTGTTATTTTTATGGACTAACCTCGTATATGGTAGAATTGATACAAATTATATGGGACTCGGGTAGGGTGTTTCAATGGGCCTCACTAGATCATTTGTTACATAACTCTGAGTTAACATTGATAGGGTTGTTATTAATATTTTATAGGATTTAATTGGATTTATGAATAATTATTAGTCATGTAGGATCACATGAAAAAAGTTATATATATATATACATATTTATTACTACCAATTTATTATAAATTTAATTTCTTAATTGTACAATCTATTAATGATATAATCACATTATTTTATTGAGTGATATATAATTTTACCTCATTGATGTGATATATCTCTTAGAATTAATTATTTAAACCTAGGATTGATGAATCTTCTTTTAAAAATGTTACTTTCAGTCGCATTTGGGGATCAAGAGTTCATTTTGTTCATGGAGGTGTATGTCATGGGTCATGGGTTGAAACCTATGAGAACCTTTCTGTGATCCCATATACCAATTAAAAACTACCATAATGACTTTGGATTTACTATAATTTTCCATCATATTTCAATAAATTATTCAATAAAGATTATTGTGCTGGTTTCAGGATGGAGTAGGCTAGGATTCCCCCACAATGGAGGAAAGTTCAATCCTACAACCAGTTTTGTAGGAGAATTACACTCCACCCTCCCTAGTGGTTTTGGATGAAGGATAACATAAATCAGGATTAATCCCCTTAGAACCTATAAATTGTGGGAGACTGAAAAATAGTATTTTATACTATGATAACACTTTCAACTCAAATATAAGCTTTATTTCTAGAATACTAGAGGCATTGGGATGCTGAGAACTAGATGTGGAACATTGATAGGATTTTCTAATTATTGAAACCTCAGAGGTTCTGAAGGTTAATCTTGGAAATTTTATGATTAAAGGACCTTATAGGAGATGGTTGGAAATTATTGATTATTAGAGTTTATTTTAGGGTCTCATGTAGGAGACATTAACAAACCTTATCTTCCAGGAGTTCTTTCTAGGTATGTTGATAATAGAACAAGTGGAAGAGTTTATAGAGCCTCATCAAGGGAAGACGATGGTGTCTTCTTACTCAGAAAGTCCCATGGCGTCATTAAGATATTATATTCTCTTGTATGAGGTTGAAGTGTATAAATACAAGAATTTGGATATTAGGATTTTATTAGAGTTATTATACATTATCTGGAACATCATCCTGAAAACATGTATTATGGTTCTTTATATAGACCTAAAAATCCTGAAGGTTCTAGGGGATGATATACTCATAGGTATTATTCCAACCATTATGGGACTTCCTATTGAAATTTTAATTAGTAAAAATATGAAGGTATATGGTTAAAATTAGAGAGGTTTTAAAAACTAGATCGAAATAAAGGGTCATTAAAACTATCTTTGTGTGAAGGAGTTCCTCAATTCTCTAACTATGGATAGTGCGGTAAATAACATAGTCTATGCCCAAGACCTCAGATCAAGTGTCATTACTATAATAATAAAGGTAATATAAAACTTTTATTCTAGAAATAATCACATAATTGGTTACATGGGGGTTCAAGATAGACACTATAAATGATCCATGAGATAGGCTAGATTCTTCATCAGTATATTAAGACCCCTAATATGGTGACGAATCAGTTGAGATAGGAATATTGGGGTCAGGGATATGAAGTTTTAGTGGGATCAGTGTATTTATAGGACCATACTCTAAAATAGGTGATTTGGTGCCATATACTATTAAATATAAGGTTTTTATAACAAATATATTATATGCATATTTTTATTGATAATAGTTCTTCTCATTCCTTTGTATTCTCACAATTTATTACTAGACCTGACTAAATAATAAAATGGTATTCTATGTATCATTCCCATGCTACACCATCATGGATCAACGTGGACCATCTTTTGTGATGCCCAAAGTTTCCTATATTCATTTATTCTTAAGGGAAACTATAGGACTTCATTATTATGTATAATACATGCTTTGGTGTGATTATTAGTATAGACTTGCTGATAAACATCTGAGATCATATTAATTGTTTTCAATGAAGATTATAGTTTACATCCCCCAAGGAATGGATGTTCCTAATAAGTTGATAATGGGAATTAACATAATTTGTAGTTTTGCCAAACTCAAGACATCATGTTGTGATCACAACATATATTGAGGCATTGTCTCTTTTAGAAAGATCATTATCAACCACCCCTTTTTTCCTATAGTTGGGGATCTATATCCAAACATTTTTCTAGAAAACATCATTGGACATCCAGAATATATAGATGTTGACATTTATTTAAATATTTTTCATGGTTCATATCCCATTTTGATACCATATTTTAATAAATCACCATCCAAATTTATGTAATTCAAGAGAAAACCTTATGAATTGGAGTAGAAGGGTTTTATCAATATTAGTTCTTAACTATGGTGTAAACCTATATTTTTTCCTAGAATGTAGATGATATAATTAATATTTTCATAAATTACTATAAGCTAAATCAAATTACAGTGAGGTTTAAAAATCCTTTTTTGATGATTGAAAATCTCTTCGATTAGTTAAAGTGAGTGTGGTAGTCCTCTAATATGGATCTATAATTATGATATCACCATTTGTTGTCAAGATAGGAGGATGTCCCAATGATTGTAATTCAGAGAATGTAAGGGTTATAAGAGTACTGATGTTTCTGTTTAGACTATAGAAGAACCAAAACAATTCATGGATCTTATTACGAAGATATTCCACCACCATCGTGACTCATTCATTACTATTATCATTGAGGAAATCATAATATACTCACTAAACATAGAGGAGAATGCAAAAAATATAGATATAGTCATGATTACAGTTTAAGCACATTGAATTTATGTCAAACTATAAATGTGTGAGTTTTGTAATACGGAGCTAATGTTCATGGGGAATGTGTTGTCTATGAATTTTGTAACCATAGTCTAAGTGAGATTCAAGGAATTAATATCCTATAATGGTCCTTGAAACATGATTGAGTTCCAGAGATTTCTAGGTTTGGTAGGATTTAACTAATGCGTTTTCAAGGAAATGTTTGGTTTATCTACAATAATGATTGCATTGATGAATAATGGAGTGATATTATAGAGTCTAGACTATTGTGAAGTTGTTTTTCAGGACATGAAGAGAAGGTTGACTACAACTCTATTATTAATACATTTCCATCCATGGATTGGTCATGTTGTATACTGTGATTCCTTATGTGTTGGTTTGGGTTCTCTATAGATGCAGAGGGACCATGTAGTATCTTATGGGTTACATCAGTTATGATCCCATGAGAAGAACTATACTACCCTAGACATGGATTTATCATATATGGTCCACATTTTGAGTTTTGGTTTGCAGTATCTCTTTGTTAAGAGGTTTGTTTCCTATATGAACCACAACAGACTTCACTATATATTTATAGAGTAGAACCTCAACATGAGGTTGAGGAACTAGGTAGTGAATCTAAAAATATTTTATTTTGAGTTGAACTATGTAGTAAGTAAAGTTAACATTATTTTAGATAATATTACACATAATATTAAATTAGCTAAGAAGCATGGGGAATGACCTATGGGGGAACAATAACGCATGATGAGATTGTTGGCTGGTTGGAGGATATACACATCTTTGGAAAAGATATTGTTGATGTGTACTTCATTATTAGTCACCTATTAAATAGTAAGTAAGCTAATGTCTAGACATAATTCTAACCTTGAGAGGGTAACACCTCAATATGTTTCAATATATAGTTTTTCTTTCGTTAAAAAAATTGTAAGTGTTTGATAACATTCTATAAACACAATATTGAGTCTATATGAACCGTGATATATTACCCATTATAAGCTAGTCGTTAAATTAGAATGTATGAATTTTATTAAAAAATTATAAAAATTATGTATGTTGGTTTTAAACAATACAATTTTATGCATAATAAAAAATTAAATGTTTTTAATAAAATCATTTTATTCTTTAGAATTTCTTTCCCCAAAAATTGTTTTAATTTTATTATATTATTAAAAAAATTGTAATTAATTTCGAAATATTTTAAAATCATTTAAAAATAATAATATAATTTTTAATATCATTATGTAAATATTGTAATATACTGATATTATTTATTTTTCTAAAAATATTTATTTTTCATTCAACAGGAAAAAATATAGTTTATTTGAAAACTATCATTTATTTTCAATTAACAACCTCATTATGTATGAAATTGAATCATAATGTAAAATAATTATCATTTAATTATAAATAATATAATTAATTACATATGAATTATCATTATACATTTTTTCTATAAGTTAATTTTTTGGCTCAAAACACATTTTTTTAAAAACCGTTTTTATGTCACCAACATTTTTTAATACTAATATATTAATATAATATATACTATTTAATGTTTTTAATTAAATTTGTTGATTAATTATTCAATAATAAATTGAAAAAATCATTTTATGGTTATTATAATGAATTAAATGGAATGAATTTAGTTTTACGCAAAAAAATTGTTTCTCTAAAATAAGTTTTTGTTCTGATTTGTGTATATCACTAAATATCAATTATTCCTCTTAAAGAGATAATTCCTAAAAAATTGATTAAATATTCTAAATCATACTAATTAATATAATTTAATAGTTTCAACTTAATTTATGGTCAGAGTGAACAATAAAAATGGTAAAACAAGTTACCCTTGTTAAAGATTAAATGAGTTTACTAGGGTGTCAACCTAATAGATAAGGGTATGATTCCCACCTAAAAATATATAATTTAAATTTTTTGAAAATATTTCAACATTATATTACCATATATTATAATATATTTCCATTATGATTCATTTTATCATCAAATTGGCCATATATCAAAAAACGATTCTTTGAAATTCCATGTGTTCCTCAAAACATATAAAATCAAAACTCTTATCCTCTTTTATTAAAACCATTTGAAAATTATATATAAGTAAATAAAAGCTCAAAAATATTCATATATTTCTTTCCTAATGAATAGATCTTTTTTTCTCTTAAGAAAAATCAGTCATGGATTAAGTAGTAAGCCAAAGGAGGTCTCTCAAAGAAGAAGTATAAATCTTAACCATGAACCTTCAATTTTAATTATTATTGTACATCCTATATACATGTTGTATCTAATAACACATTTTGAATACAGTTTCATAAATATAATTAGATGTTTTTATAGTGTTGTTACAATCATTTTCTGATAGTTTCCCTTCAAATTAGAATCCAACATATCGCTCATGCGTACCTGTGGGCTATCACATCCACATAGAGATACGATTCATATTCCTTCACCATATTACATGGGCCGTAATAATTATGGATTTGATTTATACATATTAAATTTATATCATAATAATTCTACTTTAATTATATTATTGTACCCACCTTCTTACTGTTTTATCATTGGTAAATGATAATGCAGCTCGTGTGTAAGTGTGAACTACCACCTTAACAAAGTGATACCATTTTTTTATAATTTATTAATTTATTGGATATAAAAAAGGATATATTTAATGAAAATATATGATACTTATATATATTAGTGCATATATAAAAGTAAAATTTTATTTAAATGTCGTTCATTCTATCCATTGAAAAGAGAAAGCAACACTCATGTGGACGTTTGGATTACCGTATCCATGAGGTTTTGTAATTAATTTCTTATAATAACTTAATATGAATAATTATAAATAATATTATAATTACTATAGTGAATATTAATATAATTATTAAAATTATTGATACTGATTAACCGTTATCACTATTCATGGACCATATTGTCGAACAAAAACATGCTTGAAAAATAAAGCAATTAACACATAAAAACATTACATTAATAGAAAATTCCCACTATGTGGGGGTTTAATAGACCTATGTGGATCATATATGATTTAATTTTTATTAAATTAGTTCTTTTATATAATTAAAATAAATTTAAATTGATTATACAGTAGGTTATAGTGCTTACAATTCATATTGGGTATAATTTAATAATTTCTTATCGATTTCACATCATTGATACTAGTTTTAATGTATACCCCTATTTATTATTTTTATTTTATATATAAATCACAATAATTAATTTTATAATAATTCATTATTTAATTAAATTTATTTATAGAAAAACATGAATTTCAAATCATTGAATGAATTTCGATTATAAATTTACTATATTCATCGGGGTTCATCATCTTAATTTTGTTTTATTAAGAAATGTATAATGTAAGGAACATATATTTGATTATGAGGTTTATATAATGAAAATTTTTCATGTTATAACATGTATCCTGATTAATTCATGGTATAAAAATTTATAATTTAAATTCATTTGATGAGGTTTAAATCAAAAGTTACCAAAGTGGTACGCATTTATTGCCCTAAATTATCTTATGTAAAACATATGTCATGTTATACACCTATATTTGTTTATGAGGCGTATCAACTACCCATTTTATATAGATTAAAATCAATATAATTATATAAATTATGATCAGAATTACATTATATGTTATTTATTTTATAAGATTTATGAATTATTAGTTACTAAAATCATTAGGGTTTAATGTTATAGTACCATTTGTTAAATGGATCTTTTATACAAAACATTCAAATGATTAAATTATATGAAAAGTTCCATAAAAATATAATATAATCTATTCAAATATTTTTTTTATGATTATATTTCTTCCTTTCATTTTACACTCTTTATGTACCTAATATACTGATGGAATGTTTATTTCGAAAACCAACCTTGTTTTTATCTTCAATTAGGAATCTGTAAAGACCCGTAAATTTTAAGGGAAATTTTTTTCTTAATTTTCATTGTGATTTTACGTGTGCGCAGTTTCTGACAGCACCTGATTCCGAGGCCTGGTGTGCCCGAAATCAATTTCCAATGATTAGCTCAAGTACATTCAGTGAACGAATGAGTGGGTTTTCCAAACGTTTGAATTGGCGCTCGGAATCGAAATCCGAGGGAATCGATGAAACTACAGCCCCAGAAATTGCATAGGAACACCTTTACTGGAGTTGCGTTTGCTCGGGTGTTGTTATTAAAAAAATGGGTTAACTAATGAATAAAATAAAACATGTGCAACAAATTTTATTCTAAGTAGTTTAAACCTACGTATGGAAGTTGAGGTGGGACCCACTAAATCCTAACCCCTCTTGATAGGATATTAGTGAGGTGGGCCCCACATGAGCCCCACCTATTCAATTTCTTCAAACCTCCCATTAAGTTGGAAAACCCCCATTAATTTTGTGTAACACACCCACACCCCCTTATTAAATTCCAAGTCAACTCTCGTGTTTAATTGTATTATTAAATGCCTCAGTAATTGGTCAACGCACATTAATTAAATTGTGATTTAATTTTGAATTTCAAAAAGGGATGGCCTGAGTAATAAAATAAGGAAAAGCCTTATTTTATTATTGTTGATGTGTTGTGCGAGCGGATTTGGGGTGAAGTTACTCTAGTCTTGAAGATTGTTCTTCCTCATTGAAGAATGCGAAGAACGACGAAGAATGTCGGCCTCTGAAGAAAGTCGACGAAGAACGCAAGTTCCTCGGAGATCGACGACATGATGCCATGTACCGCAACGCCCACAATCCACTTCTACGACGTCGTCTTCTGCGACGTATTTTTCCGCGACAATCCTCATTCGACAACTTCTTCAAGGTATGGGATTTTTTTTAATTTAATGTATTTGGTTTATATCCTCGACATGTGTTTTAATTGTTGGAAGTCATTTGAACCACTAACGCGGTGGGTGCGGACCAACGAATAAGTCTGAACCCACCGATTCTCTATTCTTGATGCGCGGAACGTTGTGTGACAATGAAACAAGACTGTTGACCGATTGGAGGTCGTCGCAGTAATCTACGGGTCCCAAGACAACCCCAGGCGCAGGCGGGAGCAAGAACAGACAACCGGAGCGGCTCCGGTGGCCCGCAGACTTCACCAGCAGCGCGGGTCACCGACGCAGCGGCTGGAGGCGGCAGCGGCATCCCAGCGCCCCGCCAGGAGGAACTGTCGCGGCAGCAGGAGACCGGTAGGGATGGGGTGGGTTGCGCAGACCGGACCAAGCCGCGCCCACCAGTCTGGCCCGCACCCTAATGTGCCGGACCCGGACCGAGTTCGGGCCGACCTAGGGGGGTTGGGCTGGGTCGGACCGGGCCCAAACCCCCATCTTTCGGACCACTTTCGGTCCTCCGATCGACGCAACATCAATTGCGTTACGATCCTTGGAACGGGATGCTCGTTTCAGTATATTACATTCAAGGTTTCGGAGAACTTTGGGTACGACCGGGTTGGTTCGAACATGAAACCAACCAGGCCCTCAGAGCGGAAATGCTTATAACCTGAGATCCGGACGTCCGATTGACGTTCCGTCAACTTTGTTGGATTCCTCTTAGCGTGACCGACCTTTTAGATTGCTTCACTCGAAGTTTTGATGCAGTTGGATTGTGGTCAGGTTGGTTATGACTTAAAACCAACCGGGCCCCTGAACGAAAAAGCCAATAACTCTCAGACCGGGCGTCCGATTGACGCGTCGTCTGCCACGTTGAGTTCATTTTGTGGAGACAGAACTTTGGGATACATCAAAGATGTACTACGTGTCAGTTGATGTATCGAACCCCTTGTCTCAGGGATCAGACCCTCCCAGAATCGAGCATGCTGTGTGCGGGAACCTTAGAGCTGGCTGCGACTCCGACGACAATGAAGACTGCACTGAAATCCTCCGTGGGTTCGGCAGCGATGAAAACTGCACTAAAATCCTCCATGGGATTGGTAGTGATGAAAACCGTACTGAAATCTTCCATGGGTTTGACGGTGATGACTACTGTTCTTGTATCCTACGTGGGTCTGGCAGTACTACTGTTCTTTTATCCTACATGGGTCCGGCAGTATTTGACCTCTGTTGTAGTATCCTATATGGGTCTGACAAAGTAGCTGGTCTTGTATCCTACGTGGGTCCAACAGCTTAGCTGGTCTAGTGTCCTACGTGGGTCCCAGCATAGATGAATCAGTGGCTACTTCTGATCTTCTCTATCACATTAAGAAAAAGTATACCTATGTGAGCTGAGTCTTGACTTTCAATCATTATCTTCGATATGATTGACTTGCTTTCCTATGTGGATTGGGTTGTGTTATCCTGTGTGGATTTTTTTGTACTATACTATGTGGATGTGATCGAACTTGGGCTCAGATGTTGGAGCTAAACTATAATTGAGGAGTTAGTAATATGTATGGGAATATACCTAAGTATTGTTGGATGTTACTTTATGATTGTATCCTTCCTTTTTGGATTATCCTTTGCGGATTCTGGGAGTCCTTTGGGGGTCTCAGGGTCCCTATTGAGTAGCGTATACTCACCCATGCACAAGATATTCACGCACTACGTTGTGTTGGATGCAGACGACGGACAACGCTGATCGTGGTTGAGGCTTGTGGAGCAAGTCGGCACCTGGAGGTGGACCACTGGGTGGGACGTACGTGGAGTGGACGGCTGGACCCAAGGAGCTGAGGAGGCTATCTGTACCCACCCTTCAGGTGGGACTTCCAGTGGATGGATCGACGTTTCTTCTTTACTTTCATTTGTTGTACATTATTTCCTGTTGTACTTTACTTTCAGTTTGGGTTTGTATTCTGGCCCACTCAATTTTCTGCACTTACTATTGTACCCAGATTTACTTAGTGTTTACTTCTGCTTGCTTACTCTGTGGTGATTGTTTACCTTATAAAAGCAATTCCTTACCCATTTAGTTGGGATTTACTCCTTGGTGCTAGTCGACATCCCCTGGCCTATGGGAGGCGGGCTTGGGGTAGTTACGGCACGGGTCCTTAGACGGGTCGTGAAAAATTGGTATCAGAGGAGTTCGGTTCTACCGCAGAACTTAGGACTCTGATCTTTCTTCTATGTGAAGAAATAGTGTTAAGGTTATTGAGTGTGGTCATCAGTCCAGGGAGTCCAGTGTTGGTGTGGCGGCTGACGTATTCGTACACTAGGACCCTGACCTATGATTTCTGACTCAATGCATGAAAACATTGATTGTATGTGTGTTTCAAAAGTTTTATTTGTGATTACTTTGTGTCAGCTCACCCGGTATACTGTTTTGACCATGGCGCACCTCTTTCTTTTCAGGATGGCCCCACGATGGCAGCCTTCTAGGGTTCCGAGCTTTGTACGAGGCAACATCCAACCGAGCGATGAGGCCTCGGTGCAGGGCCCTTTTTCAGCAGACGCATCGGCGATACCTCTACCCACCGAGCCACCGATGCTACCAGCCCCATCCGCTGAGAGTGCACGTCGCCTTAGTAAACTGCTTGAGTTTCAGTGTCAGAGACCACCCAGGTTCCACGGGGAGACGGACCCTCAGGTAGCTGAGGATTGGATAGAGGTTGTGGTTCGAGTTTTTTGGTTAGTGGGGACACAAGCTGACCTCATGGTGATCCTTACAGCGATCCTCCTGCACGCGGTAGTAGGCAGATGGTGGAGCTTGCTACTCCAGGTGCATGATGAGGCATCACTTCTCTAGACGGACTTTGAGAGCCTCTTCCGCTCGGAGTTCATCCCATCCACCCTCTGTGTGATGCACATCCAGGAGCTACTATAGCTGCGATAGGGAATCATGACGGTCGCCCAGTACTCGGTGAGATTTACCGATCTCTCACGCTATTCGACGGACATGGTACGAGACCCATTATTCCAGGCCCAAAATTTTGAGCAGGGACTGAGGCATGAGATCAGGGCATCGATGATCTCCCCCAGCATTCCGACACAGGCAGGAGTACTGGAGCGAGCTCTTCTCATAGAGGGCTTTCTTGCTGAGCCTACTGGAGCAGCGAGACCAACCGCATGGTGGCACGTAGGAGAGTCTTCTACAGTTGGCAGTCGACGGATGTCACAGTGGTCCAGGAGGACCGGACCATCAGGCGGACGACCTCAGTACACTGTCTCAGAAGTGCGGGGCACACGGCGTAGATCCAGCCTTTCGAGGAGCAGACAGTGCTACGCATGCGGCTGGCAGGGCCACATGGCTCATGACTACCCGACCCGCCCTGCAGAGAAGCAGAAGACGGTTGAGGGGCCTCCCAGGAAGAGGTAGAGGGTTGACCATGGTAGTCCGCAGAGAGCAGGCAGATGAGGAAGGGGAGATGGCTGACCAGCTGGTGGTGGGCGAAGCTTTGAGGCTTTACCACCACCACCACCACCAGGAGGTCCACCTCGACCATAGGGAGCTGGAGGACAGAGGCAGGATCAGCTTCAGGCAGCGGAGGCTTACGACCATGTCACGCCAGAGATGATTCGAGGTACTATCTATGTCTACTCCACCCTTGCTGCAGTTCTTATAGACACAGGAGTGAGTCATTCTTTTAGTGCCACTGCCCTTGTTTTGAGCTCGGAGATTTTGACGGAGCCGTTGACTCGATCCTTACGGCTAGAGACTCCTACGGGAGAAGACTCGATGATTACACACTAGTTACAGCTGTGTAAGCTTACTCTAGGAGGCAATATTTTCGGTTGGGATATTCTTGTAGTGGCGTCGATTCCTTACAATGTCATCTTGGGCATGGATTGGTTATCTACAGTCCATGTTCAGATCCACTATATTTGGCGCAAGGTGCGGTGTGTTCGCACCGATGGGAGCAGGTTCACCATCACCGGGGAGAAGGGAGCCTTTGCAGTGCATGATGGACTCACACAGAAGAGAGGACATCCCATCAGTCATCAGTTGGCTAGCCTCATCCTAGGAGCAGTTGACGTGCAGAGTCTGAGTTTTCCTGTAGTGGTGGATCAGTATGATGACATTTTTCCTGACGATGTTCCAGGTCTACCTCCTCGCAGAGAGGTATACTTTTATATTGACTTGTACCCCGAAATAGCCCCGATATCCACTCCAGCATATCGTATGGCTACCGCTGAGCTTCGAGAGCTACAGGTACAGCTGGAGGAATTGCAGGGCAAGGGATTCATCCGACCCAGTGTTTCACCATGGGCATCCCCAATTTTGTTTGCCAAGAAGTCGGATGGGATCTTGCGACTATGTGTCGACTATCGTCGCCTAAACTAGTTGACCACGAGGAACAAGTATCCACTACCGAGGATAGACAACCTCTTCAATCAGCTCAAGGGATCACGGTGGTTCTCGAAGATAGACCTTAGATCAGGCTATCATCAGCTCATAGTTCGGGACAAGGACGTGCAGAAGATGGCCTTTAGATGTCGGTATAGCCACCATGAGTTCTTGGTTATGCCATTCGGCGTAACCAATGATCCAGTGGTGTTCATGAGTCTTGTGAATAGTATCATTCATCCATACCTCGATCGATTTATCGTGGTCTTTATCGAAGACATATTGATATACTCGACCACTGAGGAGGAGAACGCCTACCACTTGAGGGTTGTACTAGACACACTTCGATAGAACCATCGTTATGGTAATCTCTAGAAGTGTCAGTTCTGGTTACATGAGGTCCACTTCTTGGGACACATCATCTCTGGGGTGGGAGTTACGGTGGATCCTACGAAGATCGAGGTAGTGCTAGCTTGGGAGCCACCCAGGAGCGTGATCGAGGTGCAGATTTTCTTTGGACTAGCTGGGTACAACCCGAGATTTTTTCCAGACATTTCCAGAGTTGAAGCACCAATCTCAGGTTTGACGAAGAAGGGGAAACCCTTCATGTGGTCAGACAGATGACAGTAGAGCTTCTAGGAGCTGAGATAGAGGTTGACCAGCACACCTATCTTGAGGCTACTGGAGGAGGGAGTAGGGTACGTAGTCTACTAAGATGCATCAGGGACCGGACTTGGATGTTTCCTGATGCAGGAGCGGGCAGTGATCCCATATGGATCATGACAGTCGTGGTAGCATGAGCAGAACTATGCTACCCATGACCTGGAGTTATTAGCAGTGGTCTTTGCTCTGAAGATGTGGTGACATTATCTGATGGGCGAGCACTTTATAGTCTACTCTAACCACCACAGTCTTAGGTACATCCTCTCACAGAAGGACCTGAATCTGAGATAGCGGTGATGGCTCGATTTCCTCCAGGACTATGACAATGAGATATTCTATACTTCTGTGAAGGGGAACATAGTAGCTGATGCTCTCAGCAGGAGGACATGCATTCAGCTACTCGGGGAGGCGACAGAGCAGCTAGCCGCTTTTCAGATATCCTTCATGGATATAGATAAAGCATCCTTTCTTCAGTCACTCATAGTCACTCATCCACTTCTTCAGTGGGTCATAGAGACACAGCATGGGGATGTTGACTATGAGACGCAGCATGCACAGATGTCCTTAGGACAGGCACCTGATGGATTCTCTATGGGAGGAGAGAAAGTCGTCCTTTTTAGAGGACGTACCATGATACCAGCTGCTTTACAGGAGGAGGTGCTAAAAGAGTTTCACACTTCCACTTTAGCGGTACATCCAGGAGTGGTGAAGACGTACCAGGATCTCAGACGACAACACTGGTGGTCGGGTATGAAGAATGCTATTGCTGAGTTCGTTTCTCGATGCCTCACCTTTTAGCAGGTGAAGGCGGGGAATCAGGTACCAACAGGCTTGGTGAAGCCCTTGGAGATCCCATAGTGGAAGTGGGAAGTGATATCTATGGATTTCGTGACAGGACTTCCATGCACTTCCAGAGGTCACGACTCCATTTGGGTGATTGTCGACTGACTCACCATGCCGGACCAATTTTTACCCACCAGAGAGTAGAGCTCAGTGGACAGCATGGGATGCCTCTATGTTCAAAAGATTGTACGACTTCATGGTGTGCCATCATCTATCGTCTCCGATCATGATGCTTGCTTTAATTCCTGGCTTTGGAAGGGGTTGCAGGAGGCATTCGGGAGACGGCTACGTCTGAGCACCACCTTTCACCCTCAGACGGATGGTCAAACGTAGAGGACCATTCAGACTCTCGAGGACATGATCCGTGCATGTTTCCTCGACGTTGGTCGCAGCTGGGAGGACCACCTACTCTTATTGGAGTTCGCGTACAACAACAACTACCACTTCACCATCGGGATGGCACCATACGAGGCATTGTACAACCGAACTTGCAGATCACCTCTGTGCTGGACAGACCCTAGGGAGTCAGCACTTATGGGACTAGAGATGGTCCCGGCCACGACAGAGAAGGTCCAGGTCATCTAGGAGCAGATGAGGATAGCTCAGAGCTAGCAGAAGTCTTATGATGACAGGAGGTGGAGGCCACTAGAGTTCAAGGATGGCGACCACATCTTCTTGCGGATCTCACCTCGACGTGGATTATGGAGATTTGGCCGGGGCGGCAAGTTATCGCCGCACTTCATTAGACCATTCCAGGTTCTCAGCAGGATAGGCGAGGTGGCTTACCGCCTAGCTTTACCACCTCAGTTGCATCGGGTGCACGACGTCTTCCACGTATCTCAGTTGTGGAGATACGTGCACGACTCGACGCATAACATCGACTATGGGGAGCTGGACCTTGATGATGGGGTGACTTTTGCGGATGTCCTGGTGGAGATTGAGGATCGACAGGAGCGGGTCCTTCATGGGTGGTCGATTCCTCTAGTACGCATTAGATGGCAGCATGGGAACCTCCAGGAGAGCACTTGGGATCGGGAGGCTCAGATGCGTACCTAGTACCCTCATTTGTTTCCCTAGTTTGTGATGTATCTTTACGGGGATGTAAAGCCCTATGGTGGGAGGAATGTAAAGACCCATAAATTTCATGGGAATTTTTTTCTTAATTTTCTTTGGGATTTTAGGAGTGCGCAGTTTCTGAAGGCACCTGATTCCGAGCCCCGGTGTGCCCGGAATCAATTTCTGAAGTTTAGCTCAGGTACGTTCAGTGAACGAACAAGCGAGTTTTCCTAACTTTTGAACTGGTGCTCAGAATCGAAATCCGAGGACACCGATGAAACTGCAGTGCCGGTAATTTCATAGGAACACCTTTACTGGAGTTGTGTTTTCTCGGGTGTTGTTATTAAAAAATGGGTTGACTAATGAATAAAATAAAACTTCTGCAAAAACATTTATTCTAAGTAGTTTAAACCTACGTATGTAATTTTAGGTGGGACCCACTAAATCTTAACCCCTCTTGATAGTATATTATTGTGGTGGGCCCCACATGTGCCCCTCCTATTCAACTTCCTCTAACCTCCCATTATGTTGGAAAACCCCCATTAATTTTGTGTAACATGCCCACACCCCCTTATTAAATGCCAAGTCAACTCTCGCGTTTAATTGGATTATTAAACGCCTCATTAATTGGTCAACTCACGTTAATTAAATCGTGATTTAATTTTGAATTTCAAAAAGGGATGGCATGAGTAATTAAATAAGGAAAAGCCTTATTTTATTATTATTGATGTGTTGTACGAGAGGATTTGGGGAGAAGATACTGTATTCTTGAAGAAAGTTATTCCACATTGTAGAATGAGAAGAACGACGAAGAACTCCAGCCTCCAATGAAAGATGACGAAGAACTCAAGTTCCTCGGAGATCGACAATGCACCGCCATGTACCGCGATGCCCAAGATCCTCCTCCGCGATGCCATCATCCGCGACGTCCTTTTCCACGACTATCCTCATTCGACAACTTCTTCAATGTATGGGGGTTTTGGAGTAATTTAATTTATGTGGTTTATATCCTCGATATGTGTTTTAATTGTTGGAAGTCGTTTGAACCACTAACGCGGTGGGTGCATACCAATGACCAAGTCCGAACCAACCGATTCCCTATTCTTGATGTGCGGAATGTTGGGTGACGATGAAATGAGATCGTTGAGAAAATGGAGGACATCGCAGTAATCTACGGGTCCCGAGACGACCCCAGGCACAGATGGGAGCAAGAAGGGACCACCGGAGTGGCTTCGATGGCCCGCGGACTTCACCGGCGGCGCTGGCGGCCGGAGGCGGCGGCGGCATCCCGGCGCGCCGCCAAGAGGAACCGCCATGGCTGATTCCGAGGTAGCAGGCGACCGGGATCCCTCGGCCGCGTGGGATCCGGAGGAGGATGCGACACCTGCCGTGTCCGCGGAGCGTGAAGGAAGGGGGACCGCGTACCCCCATGCTCGTCCGCTGGCCGAGCCAGCGTCCCACCCGGCTGGGTCGGTCCAGGTTGCGCGGACGCGGCCGAGCTACACCCTAATGTTCCAGACCAAGACCCAGGTCAGGTCGAACCTGTTCGGGCCGACCCAGGGGGGTTGGGCTGGGTCGGACCGGGCCCATACCCCCAACTTTCAGACCACTTTCGGTCTTTTTCCCATAACGTGGGCTACGGACCTCCGATCGACGCACCGTTAGTTGCGTAGTGATCCTTGAACTGAGATGCTCGTTTCAGTATATTACACTCAAGGTTTTGGAAAACTTTGGGTACGTCCGGGTTGGTTAGAACATGAAACCAACTGGGCCCTCAGAGCGGAAACACATATAACTTGTGCTCCGGACGTCAGATTGATGTGCTATCAACTTTGGTGTATTCCTCTTAGTGAGACCGACCTTTTGGCTTACTCCGCTCGATGTTTGGACGCAGTTGGAGTGCAGTTGGGTTGGTTTTGACTTAAAATCCAACCGGGCCCCTGGAACGAAAAAGATAATAACTCTCAAACTGGGCGTTCGATTGACGCACCATCTGTCACGTTGAGTTCCTTTTGTCGAGTTGGATCTTTGGGATACATCAACTCTGGACTACCTGTCAGTTGATTTATCGAACCCCCATGGCTCGTGGAGCGTACCCTCCCTGAATCGAGCATGCGGTGTGCAGGAACCTTAGAGCTGGATGTGACTGCGATGACGATGAAGACTCCACTGAAATCCTCCGTGGGTTCAGCATCGATGAAGACTGAATTGAAATCCTCAGTGGGATCAGCAGCGATGATGACCGTACTAAAATCCTCTGTGGGTTTGACGATGATGACTAATGTTCTTGTATCCTACGTGGGTCTGGTAGTACTAATGTTCTTGTATCCTACGTGGGTCTGACAGTATTTGACCTCTATTGTAGTATCCTACGTGGGTCCGACAGAGTAGCTGGTCTTGTATCCAACGTGGGTCTGACAGCTTAGCCGGTCTAGTATCCTACGTGGGTCCTAGTTTAGATGAATTAGTGGCTACTTCTGATCTTCTCTATCACATTAGGAATAAGTATACCTGTGTGAGCTGAGTCTTGACTTTCAATCATTATCTTCGATATGATTTACTTTCTTTCCTATGTGGATTGGGTTGTGTTATACTGTGTGTATTGGGTTGTACTATCCTATGTGGACGTGATCTAAATTGGGCTCGGATGTTGGAGCTGAACTGGAATTGATGACTTAATTATATGTATGGGCATATACCTAAGAAGTGTTTGATGTTAATTCATGATTGCATCTTTCCTTTTTGTATTATCCTTTGTGGATTCTGGAAGACCTTCGGGGGGCTCGGCGTCCCTACTGAGTAGCGTATACGCACCCCTGCATGGGCTATGCCCGCACTACGTTGTGTTGGATGCAGACGACGGATAGCACTGATCGTGGTTGAGGCTTGTGGAGCCGGTCAGTACCTAGAGGTGGACGACTGGGTAGGACATACATGGAGCGGACGGCTGGACCCAAGGATCTGAGGAGGCTATCTGTACCCACCATTCAGGTGGGACTTCTAGTGGACGGCTCGACGTTGCTGCTTTAATTTCGGTTGTTGTTCTTTCTTTTCGGTTGTACTTTACTTTCAGTTTGGGTTTGTATTCTGCCCCACATATTTTTCTGCACTTACTATTGTACCCAGATTTACTTAGTGTTTACTTCTTCTTGCTTACTCTGTGGTGATTGTTTACTTTTTAAAAGTAATAACTTCCCCTTTTATTCGGGATTTACGGCTTGGTGCTAGTCGCTATCCCCTGGCCTATGGGAGGCGGGCTTGGGGTAGTCACGACACGGGTCCCGAGGACGCGTCGTGACAGAATAATTTCTTTAATTTCCTCATTTTCGTTAAAATTTTACCAATAATGATTTTAAAATTATTTAAATATTTCATCGAGTAATTTTGAACTATATTTTAGAATCTTTAATATTTTTTTACTAAATGAATCAACTTATTATATTACAAACATGGTACTTTTTATTTTTTTCCAAAAATATTAAATTTTTTTTTGTTTTATTGAACACATAATTAATTATTTTCCAAGGAAACATGAATAATGTTTTACTTTAATATTAATTTATAAATTTCCTTTGTTTTTTTTCAAAACTATTCCCTTAATTTTTTTTGAAACTTTTATATTTTCAATATGTGATTTCATTATATAGAGGGTATTTCTATTAATAAATGATCCAATAATATATTAAATGGATTTTACATCTAAAAAACATCCTATAATGTTTATTATGATTTAATGGGGATATGATCAATATTTATGATCATTATCATTTCCATGGATGGTTTATTTTTATGATAAAGAGATGATTGAATTTTTTTAATTCCAAGAGTTGATATTTGATGTAATGATAAATGTTTTCTTGAACATATTGAAATCAATGAATAGTTTATGATTATATGATGGGTGTAACTATTATAAAACAAGGATCATAGGTTTCTTTGTATACCAATGATGGGTTGGTCCACTATAGCCCAACAAATAATTGTTTAATGATGATTCAGTTTATATATCCATATAGGAGAGGGAGGTAAAATACTCTTAAGTGAATTTGAAGTTAAATGAATGAAATTTACTCCTATGATAATGTTGGAAATGACATGGTATGAATTCTTTATATTTTACTATTTCAATAATTATATTATTGTGACTAAACCATGATTACAGAATCAATTTTCTATACATATGTGAATTATAAAAATGTATGTCTTATTATTATGATATATTGTATTGTCATGTGATTTATTATTGATGAGTATACTCTCTTGTGTCTTATATATTTTAATTAACAAAACCTTATTCAATCATTCATGATTACAGTTTGTTAATGGTTTGGGTATGACTATTGTAGGGTTTTTGGACATTCCCATACCAATATGTGTATCTTATGATTAGTTATGATCAATTATTCATATATCTTATGTTTAAACTTATTGATAATATATTCTCTCCCAATCCTATGTTTCCATTTCCATGTTATAATTTTTTTTGTTATATATGATATGTTTAACATGATGTGTGTAGTGAATAATTTTATGGTAAATGATGTCGATGTCTTATAAACTAGTTGTTTTTGTATTTGGATTTCCAAAAACAATAAATATTTTATGTGTTTATATAGATAATGATTTTATTTCATTAATATTCATATACCATGAAGTAATATTTATTTGTTAATGTTTTGGGTCTTCATAGCTGGTATGAGAGAGAAATTAAGTAAATTTAGGAAACTAAGATGTCAAAAAATAGAGAAAATTATTAGGGTTATCCTAAGTATTAGAGAGAAACATATATTTTAGTAAACAACAGAGTGTGGTTTTCCAAGAAAATTCATCCATATCATGTTACTAGAAAGAGGATATAGATGTGAAACTAACTTAATAGTTACAACTATGAATGGAGTAAAATTTGTAAATATTAAATATTTATTGGTTTATAAGGAGTTCTCCAAAGTCTCCAACCCTATCACAACACTCTTCGTGGATATTCAATGTTTAATAAAAATTTCTTTTAGATACATTACCAAGGATTAAATTTTTTAATGACAATAAATTATTGTGTTTAAAAATAATGATTAATAGATTGAAAATATGTTGTCAGGATTTATACAGCGTTGAAATTATTTTTTTGATTATATGATCACCAACTATGATTATTGTTTCTCATACTAAAATTTCAAGTTTCAAAGATTCCATGAAACCAAAATTAGCTATGTTAATGAAAAAAATGAAGAACAATTGAGAAACTATTCTAATAGGAAACAAAATGAAAAAAATAGTTGTAATAAAAAACATTATGATTATACCTAAAATTCTATATCATCATATTATTAACAATCATTACATGGGCGAGTTTCCTAAAAAACTAAATAAGAGAAAATTGGAGTTTCATGAATACTATATGGGGAAGAAGATACATCTTTCTACTTGTTGAGAATATTATAAGAGGAATATAGTTAAATATATCCACAGAGCATTACAATATTTTATCAATGGAAAATATAAATTATATCATGTAATTTTTAGTGAAAATTAAAAGTTCAATGGTGGAAAATAAAGTACATCCTAAAGTAAAATTACTTTGTCAATTAATTATGTGTGTGGAACATGGGCTCTATCGAAGAAAATACTATAATCGAAGGGATAAATCCTTCAATAACGAAGGATCTATGCTATAACAATATTTGATTTGGAATGACTGAATTGTTTATGTTTTTTATTTGATAATTACATTATAAAATTGTTTTGCAACTAATATCCTCTTTATAAGAATCATTAAACATATAAGTATCATTCCATAATAGTTTTTATTTAGGGGTTTGAAGGGATATATGTTTATATTGAGGTTTTATAGTTATTCATGTTATTATAATGTTTTAATAGTATATATTATCAATGTATTAAAAAAGTTTTTATGTGGAATTAAGTGCTACCGTATGTTTTTAAAGACTAAATTTACGTTGATTTGGAAATTTTGTGACCTTTTTCATAGATATTTGATTTTTAACATGTTATGAAATATTCATGACTATTTGGGATCACTAGTTTGATGATTTGGTTAAATTGTATGAGTTAACCCAAAGGAAACTATCCAAGGTTAATCCAAAAATTAATTTTTTCTAACAAATGAATTGTATGTTAACAAGGATGATAGACATTAGTATTCTCTTTGATGAATAATTAAATGTAAATCCTATGACACTCCTACTTATAGGATTGGGTCATGATAATGAGAGGAATAAGGTATATATATCCTCTATACAAGTTTTGTGGATTTATCATTGAATTTATAATCTAGAAACACTTTTATATCAACTTAGTTTTTAATTATTATTAAATCCCTACACTAATTATTTTATTGTTGAATTAAATTCTTGTAATAATATTATTGTATTCAATGTTGAAGTCTAGTGAAATACAAATCCGATTTTCTACCATTAAATAGAATTCTTAAGTTTTTGGAAATGGATTTACTATTTAAATACAAACTCATTATTTACCAAATCATATTCAATTTTCCCTAACATTCTCCATTATTGAAAATTTTATAATGGAGGAGGCCACAACTAGAAGCCTCTACTTAGATAATATTATTTGGTGACAATAGTAAAAGACAAACACAATTTATCATCATCATCATTCATAAATTGATCTTACACCATATATAATCATTGATGTATCCATGTAAGTTAAAGGAAAGGGTTTTTTGGTTGATGTAGAATACAACCCCTAGTAACCACCACTAATACAACAAGACATGATAGATGGATGGAAAAGGGGGAGGTCTCCCTTTGTCTATGAGGGTTGGAGTATTTCTAGAATCAGGTTCGATGTCTCATTGCATGTGATCCCACATAACATTTGATCCTAATTACAAGTATATGTGAAAAATAAATTAAAATTGATGGATTAGTATATTTTAATATTCTATACCCAAATGGATGGTATTTTGAAAAGGGTTTAGGCTATTATAGTAGAGGATGATGCTCTAAAAAGGTCCAAAAGGGGTCTAAATATGGATCCCAATAAGAAATATTAGAAGGGGTATCATTATTCATCGAATTATTCATTTGATCCCAATTTTCAACTAGTTCCACTAAGGTGAATAATAATGGGGAATGTGAGAGAGATTTGTGTGGTATGTATACACATTTATATAAATACTAATTACCAAAATTGGAAATCATATCTCATACCAAATTTTTTTATTTACCTCTAAAATTCATGCTACAATTTAATGGAAAAATAAAATATCAATTGAAACCTATATATTAGATGAATTTTTATATAATTGAGGTAAATAAACCCAATATATATATTCTTATATGTGAGATTCATAAAATTTCATATAATAGTATTATTGATATGTTAATATTTTTCTACATTATGGATACCATTATAATTTTTTTTGGTGAAACGAAAAATTTTCAAGTTGAAATTAATATTTATGGAATGAATGTATCAAGATTGTATTTTGGAATATTTACTTTTTTCATTCATTAAATAAATTCTACATTTGCAATTCCTTTCATTACTGACAACTGTGAATCTATATGAACTATGATATATAAAATATTTATAATCTGGTCATTAAATTTACTTTTGTTATGATTAATAAATCAATTATAAAAAATGTGTATAATGGTTTAAAATAATTAAAAAATTATTTTAGAGTGTTTTAGTATTTTTTTAAGTACAATTATTTTATAGTGAATTGTCAAAAATAAAAAAAATTTAAAATGTCATTTATTTTCATGTAAATTACATATTTTTTAGATTTATATTTATATAAATTAATTATAATATATTTATGAATAATATATTTAATTTCATAGGTATCATCATTATACTTTATTTTGAGAAATGTTCATTTATTTCCTTAAATTTTTTAAGAAAACAATTTTTATCCATGAAATGTAATTTTGTCTAAATAAATTAGAAAATATATATTAATTTATTTTTTTAAAGATATTTATACAATATATATTCCAGAAAAAAATTTAGCATTACTTTCATGGTTTTTATAAGGAAAATAATGGAAGTACTTTTTTATACAATGAAATATATTTCACTAAAATGGGTATCCATAGCAATTTGAATAATTATTTAAAATTTTATTAGGCTTTGTAGAGAAATAAAATATTTTCAAAAGTAATTCTTTATTATGAATAATTTAGATTAATATAACTGAATTTTCTCAATGTAATTTTCATTCATAGTTAATTGTAAATGAAATAAATTTTTTCCATAATTAAGGTCAAAACTGTTTTACCATGGGTGTTAAACCAAGAGATAAAGGTATTATTTCCAAAAAATCCAATATAATTCATATTATTTGAAGATATATCAACAATATATTATCCTGAATTTCAATAGTGGTAAATTTGGTGCCACATTCCCTTGAAAGTGACTATATAAAATTGAATTACTTAATGAATTTCCATGTGTGTCCCACCCATGACCTTTAAATGGGATCCTCTTATCCAACCTTATTCACACCATTTGAGCCTTTTATAATAGAGAATACTATATTAACAATTTTCCCATATTCCATCCCATAATTCAATTTTTTCTAGTCTTTTCCTAATAACAATCCTTCAATAATTAAGGAGTAATCCAAAGGAGTTCTCTTAACGAAGTGGTGTTAATTTCAACTACTCTATCAATATTATTTATTTTTCAACATAGTATATACTTATTATATACATAAAAATGATTAATTCTGTATCAATAACATAATGGTATGTTATTATTAATATATAATAGCCATTTCCACCCATTCTCCATTAAATGGGACATAAATGTATTATTATTATGTACACGTAGACAACTGCCTCCATGTTGTGATATGATTCATTTTAAAATGCCATAATTCATTGTTTGTTATAATGATTTATTTAATGTTTATAAATTATACTGAAAAAAATTATTTATACTTATATAAGTACAATATATTATCTACCTTATTAAGTTCTGAGTCTTTGGTAAATGATAACGTTGCTCGTGTGTATATGTAGACTACAACCTTAAGGAAGTTATGTGATTTGTTTATTATTTCCCCTATTACATGGATGGTAACAAGTATGGATTTATAAAAAATATTATATTTATGTATAAATTAGAATTTCTTAATGGTTAATTATCATTTACCTTTTCTGTGTTCCACCCATAAAAAAGTGGAAAGATAAATCTTATATACGTATGATTACTCTATTCACGAAGTAATGTATTTAATTTTTAATCATGATTTAATATAAACATTTAAAAATATTCATATAGTGAATATATATTTTATTTATATCATTATTAACGATTTTCAGATAGAGGAACTAGTATCAATTGTCTTGTTGAATAACTTTCGAATTGAAGCATATTTTAAAATTGATGCAATTAACACAATAAATAACACCTTTAGTAGATAATTGATTGTAAATGAGTGTTGGTATGATTTAAGTGGATAATATATAATATTATGTGTAATATGTTTTTTATGTTATTGAATAATAATAAATATAAATTTATTATACTGACTTTTAGATTTCGTAAGAATCATGTCAGATATACTTAATTGTTTTTCTTAGTTTCCCTTTAGTGAAACATGTTTTATTATTATCCTCCAATTTATTGTTTATAGGGCTTATATTATTCTCAAAAATTTATTTTTTAATTAAAAATGAATTATTAAAAAAATATATAAAAAATTTATTTTCAAATATCTTAATCACTTTTTATTCTAAAAATACTAATTTCTTAATGGTTCTTATTCTCAATTTTTTTCACGGATATATATTTTATTTTTCTCACCAATTAATGTTTATAACGTTTATATAATGATCCCATAACATGTTATACAATTTATTCATATTCATTTTTGGTGTATAATGTTAAAATTCAAATTATTTCAACATAGTGGTTTTGATTTGAATGATACCAATTTGGAAAGGGTTTATAGTCTAAAATTGTCTTCATCGGAAAATATGATATGTTATCAAACCATATTATTTTATGAAGTGTATATAATAACTCTTGGATATGATTTATCATGAATATCCTAATGTTAATGGTGTGTATAATTTCATTTGATGTTATTTCTATCATGTTGGTCATGTCTAAAGGGTAACCAAAGTAGTAAGGGTTTTTTTTGTTACAATCTCTTTTTTAAAAGGATTCTTTAGGATAATATTTCCAATGAAGAAATTATATGGTCCATCATTCCCAAATTTTATGTTATTTAATATCATTACTTTATTAACTAATATTATATTTTATCCTTTAATTTTGTTATATTTATGAACCCAATATTCTGAAATAACATATTTAAGGATGACTAAACATGTCTTTCTCTTTAGTCAAAAATATTTTGTTCCATGTACATTTTTTTTTAAACTATTTTGATTCATGTTTCCACTATTCCCAAAATATTATTTATCAAAGTTTTGATATATATATATTACATTATTACTATGGTGTAAAATTGAATGTTCTAATATTTTTCCATGTGTTTCACATTTAATTTTTTATAGAAAAAATGATATGATTTTTTTGTTATAACAAATACCAAGCCAATATATATCCTCTCTCCAATTAAAATTTATTTATTTGAAATTTATTATATAGGTTTATTTGTTATTTTAAAATAAAACATTGTCTTTAATATTTGGTAAACATTTATTTTTTTAACTATATGATTTCAAAATTAAAAATTTATTTTCCTCAATTAATATTTAAGTGATATTTTAAAATTATTTTTCACAAAAAATGGTCTTTGACATTTCATAATATTTACTATAGGTATGATCAAATGTTACCATAATTATTTTTTCTCTTTATAGTTGATTTTTAGGATGATGATATTTTTGGAAAACCCATATTTCATTCCATATTTTAAGCTTCGATGTGTTGATAAATGTTTTTATATACTCATGGAAAACAAATGAATGAATCAAAATTTTGGAATGGGTGGTTCCACTATAAACCATAGACTATTGACTATGTAGTAAACCATGTATGGAAAATATAGTTATATCCCTCTAATGCAATGTGTAATTATGATAGAGGTGAGAAACTCTTAAGAAATGATAGATATAATAAAATCATAAGGGAAATAGAGGTAATTGGATAGATGTTACTCAGAAGAGAACGTTGGAAGTGGCCTAATAAGAATTTCTATTATGGACATTGGGAACAATTATATTCTTGGATGTTAAACCTAATTATGTAATTGATTTTCTATGCTTATTTTAATAGCACAACATTATTTCTTACTCTTATGACATGTTATCATGGTTATTGATTGATTATTGATGATTCTATACTCTTATGTATTATATATTTTGACTGAAAACCCATATAACATTATTCATAATTAACGATCATTGACTGATTGTGAGTGATTTTTGTTAGTATTGATCATGTTCTCATAAACCTATTCTTATATTATGAGTACTCAAGATAATTGGATGATATCTCTTATGCTCACCATTATTGATCATATAATATTACCCTTTGTTATGTTTATATTACCCATGTTATGAATAATTTTTTTATGTGTGATATTCATAATATGGGTGATTTTTGTGATGAAATTAATTGGAAATTATTTATAACATATATGTAAATATTATTTAGGAGTACACATTTCCAAATGCATTAAAATATTTTTATTTTGGCATGGATAATAATGTTTTGTAATAAATATTGATAAATTAAGATGTAATAATTATTTATGAATGTATTTGGTAACTATAGACTATACTGTGATATGGGAGAAATGAGTAGTTGGTGATGAGATAATTAGGTGGATATTCAATAATAATAATTTTATCCTTGTAAATGGTAGGGTTATGATCCATAATTCTATTAGGGAAGATATTATTAGATATTTAAATATATATATGTGGGTGGTACATCCTGTACTTAAAAATATTTACCATGAAAATAAGAATTAGTTCTAGTGGATAAAGTTGAATATGGACATTTTTGGATTCGTTTCTCGATTCCTTAATTTTCAGATGGTAAAGGGAATTCACAAATTTTTTTGATTATTACTCCAGTTAATTTAAATTCAAATGTGGAAGTTGGATAATGTCATAATGTAATTTTATTATGATTACATAAGAAATTGATGTACTGGGATTCTATATGTATGATTGTTGACCAGTTAACAAATATATATTATTTCTTACTCATCTATGACATTATATCTCAAGATGATCTAAGAAGTCTTCAATAAATAATATAATTTTCATTCATTGATTAACCTTGAGAATTGTATCTAAAAGAGGATTATGGAAACCCTGCTTTTATTAAAAACATAAACATAATTTATTACATAAACCATTCACTTGATACAACAGGGATGATAGAGAGGTATAGTGTTGTTGGGGATTAGGATCATTATATAACAACATAAAACATGAAGTACAACATCGTTATTGAAAACTTCCTTTACATGACCACTACATTCCCTCGTACTTAGCATAGAATAGTATAACCTGAGGACATGCATAAGAATAGGGGTAAGCTATAAATCCTAGTAAGGAAATAAACATGTAATACAGGACGAGTACAAAACATGTTATACAATAGGCATATAAATAGAGAACAATAGAAACATGAACATAAATTCATGATAAATCATGATAATCATAACATGGAAATGTGGCAACAACACTTAACATGGAATTAGCATGAGCCAAGGCTCATTGCACATAGAGAAAGACTAAATTCCCATTGCACATGAAGCACGAGTAAACCCTCATTGCACTAGAATTAGCAAGAGTCAATACTCATTTCACATGATGTGTCATGATACTATACTTTACCCAATACATTGGAGCGCTATAAGGGTGGACCCTTCTTAAACATTTCATTTCATGCATAAGTGTCCCACATGGATCATAAAACATGGATTCGTAATGCATAATAATTTATTCCACGATAAAGGAATGTGGAATTCATACATGAAACTTTATAATAAATAAGTAAACATGCATAAAGGTGAATACCCTTGATGGAGAAATGGGCATGATATTCACTATACGATGGCATTGGCTTAGAAAATCGTTGCGATTTCGGCAGCTTAACGACGTGACATAAAAATTCATAAAAATTGTTGATGAGAGAGAAATGGGTTCCTCATAATATTTACATGTAATGGAAAGTAATTAGGTCATATAGATACATTTCCCAAAAATGTTAATTGAATTTATATTCATGATACAAAAGTATTACTTGAATGTAAATGGGGAGAGAGAAGTTTCCTTTAGAATTTCAGCATAGTAACGAGTGTACTTGGGAGGCATTTAATGAGAGGGAAAGGGGTATCTCATCATTCAAAAATAAATAGGGCAGTATGTGGGAGGTGTGAAACCATACCCCATCATTCATTATTTAAATTAAAGGGGAAAAACAACTTAAAGAAAATTGGACAAAAATGAGAAAGGAAGAAAAAACCCTTACTTGGAAGTGTGCTTACAAAGGCTTGAGAGAGGCTTGAGAGAGGCTTCATGAGAGTTTGGGGCATCTTGGGAGGATTCTAGAGAGAGTAGGGCAGAATTTGGATGGACTACAAAGGCTTTGATTTAGGAGGAATTTGGAGCTTGGGTGGGTTTATATAGGAAAGGTTTGTGAATTCTTTATTATTTAGGTTTGGGAACCCATACATTAAACTTATCCAAACCACAAATCATATAATGATTTTTGATAATGGTTTTTGGAAAAGGGAAGAGGAAAACAATTTTTTATAAGGCCAAAGTCCAAACTTCTTAAAATTATAGGGTTTCTTATGTGGAGGTGAGTCACACTCCCATGGAAAACAATTTAAAAAGACAAGGTGTTTAATAAGTCGTGAAGGGTCCATTAATTCTTTGAAAAGTAAGTCAAACAAACCAAAAATCAAATTATTTTAATTTTAAAACATATATTGGACGAACATGAAGCTTATAGTATTTTATTGCATCACTATTGGGTCATTATGATGTCATAAAAAACATTATATATTTAAACAGTATTTAATTTTACCCAAAAAATTGACTGTCTCAGAAAATTATGAAAAATTCACCGTTGGATAATTTCAACGTCCTGATTCCAGAAATAACATTTATTTAATCTAAATGATATTATAGATATGTTAATTTTCACTTTTAAAATAAAAACCGACATTTATCGAAAATTAACGGGTTTTGACAAAAATGGATTTCAAACCTTAATAAAAAATACAATTGCATTCATAAAATTATATGATCATTTATATATAATAAAATTAATTTAATAATAATAATAATATTTTATTAAAATATTATTTAATTCAAAAATCTGTTAATTTTATAAAATATAATTCTTAATTAAACAATAACTAAAAAACACTATTTGCACTTGAAAAACTATTTACAATGTATCAATAATAACAAGAAGGTATATTCATTATTATATACAAAAAACAATGTACATGAACATAGTACTAGGGATTTGTTACATAACCCCTTAAAACAGCCGCATAAGACCTAAGGGTATAGTGTGCGATAGTGAAAGACTCTTGGTGTGGCTCAGATAACATCGCTCTAGTGGTAATCTATATCAACTTAAATTTTTCCTATAGACAATCCCATTCGAGCTTGACATGATGAATCTTGGTTTGTTCATGGTCATGAGAGAAGCCTAAGAACACCACCTCTTTTCCGAGCTCCGACAATTGGGCTTCGTACGAAGCAATTCTTCTGGATGAGGCCATCGTTTCTTTTTTCTGAGTGAATTGGATTTGTTAAAGCCCTATATTTATACTAGTCATGTGGTCACTGTTCAACGACTATAAGTACAACGGTCACAATTCTTAACATAAAATCAAAGAATTTTACATTTTATATAAACGTTTTACATAAAGTGACATTTAATTAGATCAAGAGGGATTTCCGTTAATTAATCTTGGGGTCATTACAATATTCCCCCATAATAAATTTCTCCATCGAAATTTCTTTATCCCAAACTAAAACAGATGTGGGTATGTCAGCTTCATCATTTCCTCCGATTCCCAAGTCGCTTATTCAAACTTGTGGTTTCGCCACAACACCTTGATGAGCGGCATTGTCTTATTTCATAGAACTTTTTCTCTACGATCTAAGATCTTTACTGGTTGCTCCTCATAAGAAAGATCATCCTCCAACTGTACCACCTCAGAAGAGAGTACTTGAGAAGGGTCTGATATGTACTTCCTTAATAAGGATACATTAAATACATCACGTACTTTGACCATGGTAGGTGGAAGTGCTTGTCGATAGGCCACAGTCCCGACACGATCAAGAATCTTGAAGGGGCCGATATACCTTGGAATTTACTTCCCTTTATTTCCAAACCTCGTGACCTTCTTCCACGGAGATATGCATAGAAAAACCATGTATCGAACTTTAAACTCATGGTCTTGTCGACAATTATCTGTATAACTCTTCTATTGACTCTGGGCTGCCTTGATATACTGCTGAATGGTTTTCACCTTCTCCACCATTTCCTCGACCATTTCTGGTCCAAGAAACTTACGTTCACCGACCTCATCCAAACATGTCGGTGTTCTGCACCTTTTCCCATATAGGGATTCATATGGTACCATTTGGATGCTCGAGTGGAAACTGCTATTATAAGAGAACTCAACTAGATGAATATGTTGATCCTATCCTCCTTTAAAGTCCATTGAGAATGCTCTCAACATATCCTCAAGTGTTTGGACAGTCCACTCAGATTGGCTATCAGTTTGAGGATGATAGGCCGTACGAAAGTTCAGTTTAGTATTCAGAGATTTTTGAAGACTCTTCCAAAACATAGAGGTGAATCTTGGATCTCGGTCAGACACAATATATCGTGGTACTCCATGAAATCTTACCACTTATCTGATATATATCTGTACCAGTTTATTCAATGAGAAATCCTCCCGAATAGCAATGAAATGTCCAGTCTTTGTAAGATGATCCACAACAACCCAGATTGCATTGTTTCCTTTCGATGTCCTTGGATGTCCGGTGACAAAGTCCATGGTTATGTTCTCCCATTTCCGTTCTGGTATGGGAAATGGTTGAATCATCCCCTTAGACTTCTGCCTCTATTCCTTCATTTGCTAACACACCAGGCACATTGATGTATATTCATAATTCTCCTTCTACATATTATCCCACCAAAAGTTTTCTCGGAGATCTCGATACATCATTGTGCTCCCTTGGTGAATAGAGAAATTTGAACTATGTGCATCATCCAAAATTTCCTTCTTCAGCTCGGAACATGATGGAACACATAGTCTTTCCCCAAACCGCACAATTCCTTCTTCATTGACATTAAACTCCTAAGATTTCCCTTTTTTGATAGCTTCCACTTTTTCTTGAATTCCCACATCATTCTTTTGAGCATCCTTTATTCTTTCCAAAAGAGACGGTTGAGAAATCATTCGTGAAAGGATTGATGATGTTCCCTTCTTTAATATTCCCATGTCCATATTCATCAAGTCTAAGAAGATTGGATCCCTGTCAATTCTCATCATTGATAGAATCACTGGGTCCTTTCTACGTAGGGAATCTTCCACCTTGTTCGCTTTCCCAGTGTGGTAATGTATTGAACAGTCATAATCCTTGATGACCTCTATCCATCTTCTCTGGTGCATATTAAGCTCTTTCTGTGTGAATATATATTTAAAACTCTTGTGGTCAGTATATATCTTTTTTTAAAGGTTGGGGATGAAGCCTCAATTTATTATTTAAAGAAAAGACCTCATGGACAGGGTAGAGGGAGACCCATTACATAGCCCGAAGGCCCAAGGCCAAGTGGCCTGAATACAATGCTTGAAAGCCCATTTTTTGGCCCAAAGGACCCCTCGGTGAACTGTATTGCTACAATATTTGTGCTACTACAGTACCTGCTACAGTTTTGTTGCTGCTATAGTATGTGGAAATTTTCCCCTGCCCGATTTTGATCTGGGGTCTTGTGGATGCCAAGCAGGAGCCTGTACCACTAGGGTACAGGCTCGTAGGCAATGGTCAGTATATATTTCACATTTCTCCCCATAGAGATAATGCCGTCAGATTTTCAAGGCAAATATCTCCACCGCCAACTCCAGATCATGTGTTGGATTGTTTCTCTCATGGATTTCCAACTGCCTTGAGGCATAGGATATCACTTTATCATTTTGCATCAGCACACAGCCTAAGCCCTTCTTTGAAGCATCACTAAATACCACGAAAAATTTCCCCACTTGTGGGTAATGTGAGCATGGGCGTAATGAGAAGACTATTTTTCAATTCCTTAAGGATTTCATCGCATTCATCACTACATGAAAACTTTACTCCCTTTCAAGTTAGCTTGGTAAGAGGGTTGGAGAATCATGAGAAATTTCTCACATATCTTCAATAATATCCAGCTAACCCCAAGAAGCTACGGATATCCATTACCATTGTTGGACTCAGCCATCCCTCAATTGCATCTGTTTTGGAGGGATCCAAAGATATCTCATTTCTTGTGATGATATGGCCCAAGAATGAGACTTCATTCAAACAAAACACACACTTTCTGTACTTTTCATAGAGCATCTCCTTATGCTAAATTCTCCATTACAGTTCTTAAATGCTCCTCATGATCCTCCTTGGTTTTGGAGTATATTAGAATATCATTATAAAGACTACCACAAATTTGTCTAGGTAATCTCTAAAGACTTTATTCATCAATTCCATGAATATTTCTGGATCATTGGTGAGTCCGAAAGACATTACTATGAATTCATAGTGCCCGTATCTTGTACGAAAAGCAGTCTTGGGGACATCTTCCTTTTTCACCCTTACATGATAATATCCCAACCAAAAATCTAACTTGGAGAAGTATTGTGCTCCACACAACTGATAAAACAAGTCATCGATCCATGGTAGAGGATACAAGTTCTTTATCATGATTTTGCTAAGTTCATTATAATTTATGCAAAGCCGTATTGACCCATCCTTCTTCTTGACGAAGAGGACTAGTGCACCCCATGGTGAAGCACTTGGGCGTATAAACCCTTTATCCAGATTATCTTGTAGTTGTTTCTTAAACTCTTCATGTTCCATGAAAACCATTCTATATGGAGTCTTGGATATTGGTAGCGCCCCTGGTATAAGTTCAATTGAGAATTCAACATCTCTTCTAGGAGGAAGACCAGACAGTTCATCAGGAAACACTTCAGCAAATTCCCTCACAATAGACATTTCTTCAAGGATGGATTCATCCTTGGACTCAATCATCTGAGCCAGATACGTGTGCTCATAGAGTAGTAATATCCATGCTTGAGATGATGGAGCTAAAGGAGATTCATCTTCCTCCTTACACTTGTAAGGAATCGGGGGTCAATTCTCCATATAGAGTGTGATTTCCCTCTATCGAAAACCTATGTTTGATCTATATAAGGAAAGACAATCCATGCCAAAAGATGCATCAAATTCTACCAGAGGGAGTATGATGAGGTTCTCCAGGAAATTAAATCCATAGATTATAACAGGGAAGGACTTATATTCATGGGATGAAATGATTGCCCCATTTTCCGTACTCACCGGCATCTTCACTTCCATGATTTGTGGTGGTTCTGGGATTGTTCTACTAAACATTCGAGATATAAAATAATGTGTAGAACCTGAATCAAAAAGTACATTCGCTATTCTTGAATGAATAACTAGTGTACCTGTCACCACTTCGTTGTCGGAGTTCACTTCGGCAGAAGTTATGGCAAAACCTCTTCCTTGCTGCCTGGGATGTTGTTGGTTGCCTCTGAAAACCCTTGTATTAGGGCACTAATTTGCAATATGCCCCGGTTCTTTGCATTTGTAGCAATGAACCACACGTTGAGGTTCGAACGAAGCGTTCCTCTCCTCCGCCGCAGCCGCGGGACTTTCCGGCCAACAGTTAACATCTAGGTACCCTTCTCTTCCAAACCTAAAGCATTTCCTCGTCCCTTTGAGGCAATATCCAGGGTGATTCTTTCCTCACTGTTGGAAAGTGGGGTGCTAGATCTTCTTAGAACTGTTGGATTTATCCATCAGACCGCCAATATTGAAGTCCAACTTACGCTTCTTGTCCCCATGATACCCAAGTGATTCCATGATCTCTATTTCGACCTTGAGGGCACATCAAACAATTTACTCATAGCTGTCGAAGTCACGGATCACTAATTCTTTCTTCAGGCTAGGCTTCAGCCCACCAAAGAAGTTGTCAACCTTGCATTCGGGGGTAACGACAATGCTGGAAGCGTATCATGCTAGCCTTGTAAAGTTTTCCTCGTACGCTCCAACAGATTCTTCTTATTTTTTTCTTGAGGGAAAGGAAGTCCCTTTCCATATTAAGCCGGAGGGTGCACAGAAAATATTTATCGAAAAACATCTTTCGGAAATCCTTTTATTCCAATGCCTTGATCTCATCCTTAGGTTTCATATTTTTGATCAACGTCCACCATTGATCAGCTTCACCCTCCCTACAATAATCCGCCAGGAGAACCTTCTCTTGTTCATAACATTAAAAGATGGAGAAGATATTTTCAATGGAGTTGATCCATTTTTCAGCGATCATGGGATGGGATGATCCACTGAAAGTAGGAGGCCTTTGTCTCATGAAGCTCTCGATAGCGACTTGTTCTTTCTTAGGGGGGTTTGGATGTTCCTCTTTGTAACACCCGAGATTTTTATGAGAAATATTTTGTTTTTATTATATATACAACATCAAAAGAATCTTTCAATACACACAACACTATCTTGGCTTGCTTTACACACAATCTCAACCTTCCTCGATAGCTTGCGTTGTACACAATACTGAGTTTCACTAAACAATGATATGATATTAAAATATTATTAAAACTACTCGTTATGAATATTAATACACACTTTTTGAAATTTTATAAATTTTAACTTTCAAAATGGACTTAATTTTTGAATTGAGAATATCTAAATTAGCCTAGGGTGAATTTTTGGTATTTTTATGAAAACATTCAATTTTTGATGAATAGTGAAAACACGAGGTTACTATTTAAAAACCAAATTTTTATTTAAATAATTATTTATTTTATTTAAATTTATTTTAGGTCAAAATTGACACTTAATACCTATATATGTTCAATGTAATTCAATGGAGTCATTTTATAATAATTTTAGATATATAAAAATTTTATTGAACATTTCACCATCTTTTACCTACCTACTAGGAGATTTTTGAAAATTTACATAAAAAATATTACCATTTCTATGAATGGAATTTTGAAAATCTGAGAGACATGGTTACTATAAAGGAGTAAAATGTGGTTCAAAAAGATAAAAATAATTTTTGGTAAATAGTAACTTTTTACTTTTATTTACCATGGTTAAAAGTAAATAATGTAATTAGGAGTAAAAATGGTATTATTATTACCCTAACACATGCCCTAATTCTATTGGATAAGTATAATTCGACTATAAAAACCTTATGAATAAAATATTACCCTTTAGTTCTACATGGATTAGATTAGGACACTTATTATTATTTTATTTAAAGAAGTGTTAAAATAGTTATAATCAAAGTTTAATAAATAAAAACATTTTTAATATAGGGTTGTACATAAGAAAAATTCGACTATAAATATTCATTATAAAGATAAAAATATTTCCTACCTAATGGTATTTTATTTATAATTTTTAGACATTAAATAATTTAATTTATTTTTGACACAATGATGATGTAGTAATTACCTTATTAATGAAATATTAACATAATTGATGTTATAAATACCCAAATAAATGTAATTTGAAACTTTTAATAAATTAAACTCATTTTATAGGTTAATATTACATATTAGTATTGATTTAATTAAAATTTTTCTAACTAATAATGCTATTATGATTTTCACAAAAATCAATTACCAAATAGTGTCAAAATTGACATAAAATAGTTTTTTAAACAAATATTATATTATTATTCCTAAAAATATAAGTTTCGGCCGAATGAATTAGATATGGTTATATATATTAATAATGAACAACTTGGGGTTCTTTTGGCTTGTTATAGTATGTTTAATAACCATATAGTGTAAGAAAACAAGAAGGCACGGTAAAAGTAAAATTATTTAACTTAAAACTACATCTAAATGATAAGTTTAAAATAGTAGCCTAAACTTGTCTAAAATCTATTGGTTGAGAGGATTTAGACCCATCCCCACCTTAACTTCTAAAAAAATTAATTTTTATCTATTAAAAACAGAATATGATATTACAATAAAATAATATTTTGCGTTTTTCCTAAGGTGCCCCTCTCCTCCCTTATAAAAGGGCACCTCCTCCCTCTCCTCCTCACACAACATTGAGCCTCAAGCTCGGAAAACCCCTGAAAATTTCTCTTATCCACTTCCCTAGTAATATTCTAGATGTCCTGGTCTTCTTCAAAGACCAATTTTAGTGCCCTAAGAGGTGGTTTCAAAGAGGCGTGTCGAAGAAGAGGTAATATCCGATACCGATTCTTTCAAATTTATTTCATCTTCTAATTAATCTTATTTAGTTGATTAATTATTAAGTAATAACATATGTATCACTCATATACTGATATGTTATTATAAATATTAAACAACCCTATTTTACCTTATATCCAACCTACGGAATATGAAATCACCGTGCGTGCGTACGTATGGAATACAGTCTCCATGCCGTGGTGTAATCCGTTTTCCACCACCACCTTAATTGGATGGGTATAATGGTGTAAATAATAACTATATATGACTATTGTAAAGTGATATTGATTCTGAAATAGTATACATACACTCCAATACAATTCCACGATCATGGGAACGATATCATCGCTCGTGCGTACGTACAACCTACCGTCTCCATGATGTGATGCGACTCGTTCTACATGATCATCGTTGCATAATGATTATATAAATGAATTGAATGAATAAACATGATATATATTACACTAATAACATTATAGAAATTAGGTATCTATAACCTAAAAATAAGAATAATAATTTATTCAACAAAACACACATAAGAACAAACATCAATAAACACCCGAATAACAAGTAGAAATGAAATAATACTAATAATAAGCTCAGAATATGACCATATATGATATAATAACAATGAGTATAATTCTGGAATAAGTCAATGACATTAGTTAAATCATTATACAGGAGGTTCGGACATGTACGATGCAAATCGGACGTAAGGTAAGGGAAAATCTCACAATCTCATTTTTATCCGAGATTGTTTATACTTCAGAATTTACTGGGGAATATTTATCATCCACATCCATGTTTCCTCAATATGTAATATTATTTATATCCTAATACAATTTTTATATCCAATTTTACTCATTGGTGAATGTTTAGTAAATGATATTAAAGGAATCATTTGTCATTTTTTGTACGAGATAATTTTTTGACTTTTCTAGCCAAAGTTTGAGGAGAATGTATTTCTTTAAGTTATACAGCATGAATAGATTTTGAGAACATTATTTCCATGAATATTACTTTACAAGTTTTCATGTTTATTTTTAATCAAATTCTTTTAGTTTAAAATTGTATGACATGTTAAGAATGGAAAAATGTTTTTTAAGTAGAAATGATATTTTCATTAAGAATGAAGTTCAAGTGTTTTATCAAAATTATTTTCCATCTAAGATAATACATAGTTCTGTTTATATACCTATTTTTACATTTATTTGATTATGTTATGGTTGAATTATTATTATGATGTCCTTTTATCTTATATGGATTATGTTATGATGGCATTATGTTTAAGAATCCCATTTTTATTACATGGGTTATGCTATGATGTATGATTTATGATCTTGTGGAGCACATAAGAATGGTTTCATTATGAGATTGGTGGGACCTATATCTCCCTCCAATTCATTGGGTAAGTATTTATATGTCATGAAATAGACATTGCTGGAATAGAAGGTTAATCCCGTTCAGTGATACAGGACTGAAACGAGGAGTGAACTCAGTTCAGAATTGCATTTTGTCCGCTAAGATAGTCTTGGAAATGAGTCTTGACTACTAATAAATGATTCTCTATTATTTTGGGTGTATGAAAAAAAGTTTCATGTTTTATATTATGATTATTGGAATTACATTTCTCTACTATGATCTATCCCATGTTATGATATTATGATCTCTTTTGCGGGTTAAGAATTTCGAAATTCTATGTTCTTATGAATATGATATTTTATTTTGATTACCCTTATAGAGAATTTGAGCTCACCCTTTTGTATTTTTTCTTTCCCCGTGTCATGAAGAAGGGTATTAAGTAGAATATTCCAAAAGGGACTCTAGATATGATGAAATAAATGGGAGTCAATGTAGATTCTTTATGAATCAGTAGTTTATGTTTCCCAGTTTCTAAAGACAATATACCTATATAGTCCTACCATGGTTTTTTATATGTTGTAATAAGTATAATTCAATTATAAAGTAATAACAATGTATCTAAAGTATGTATCATTATAGTTGGTATCAGAGGAAAGGTATAGTCAACCTTTGGAAACTATGATGTGAAAGCCTTAGTAAGAACACTAAGGATAAGTCTAAGCATAGAACACAATCATAGTGTTTTAGAAATGGACATGAAGAACCAATTATAAGACCTTATGTGTGAAATTTTATTCTTGATTATGTGGTTTTACTTTTATAAGTATGTTTTCTCACACCATTCTTTTTGTTTTAGTAAATGGCTGGAACCCGAAGGAACCGTGTTAATGCGAAATGCGATGGGCAATGCAATGATTGTCTCCCTGAGCAACCAAACATTATGGGAGATGGAATATAAAATCTTGTAGCCATGATCACACAACTTTACCAAGCTGTGAATCATGCAGGACTTCCAAACGAGAAAAGGAAGGAGCAACATTCTGTTAAATCCTTCACGAGGCAGTGTCCACCCTCATTCAGTGGGTCTACTGATCCATTAGTTGCTGGAAAATGGATCAGTACTACTAAAAAGATATTTTCAGTTCTTTAATGTTCTGAACATGATAAATTCATCTTAGTAGAATATCGTTTGGAAGGTGAATCTGATCAATGGTGGAATCTTAACAAGAATATGAGGCAAAGGGATGAAATTGAGTCTATGGAATGGGACGAGTTCAAGAACTTATTTTTCAATATGTACATCCCTCATATTTTTCGAACAATGATGGAGAAGGAGTTTCATCAACTGAAGCAAAATGATGAAGAATCAGTTGGTAGCTATGAAGAAAATTTTACAAGGCTTTCATGGTACGCATCCGGAATTATTATCCAACCTGAGAGTAAGATCGATCGATTATTTAGTGGCTTAAAACCAAGTCTTCGAAGGGCATTAGACATAAGAGACTTCAATAGCTATGAGGAAATCGTTCGATGTGCTCTCAAGGTTGAGATGGAGATTGGAGTAACCCATCAGTCATATGCGTTTGATAAGAAGAGGAAAATGGAATTCAAATGAAAATCTAAAGAGCACACTGAAAAGTAGATGAGTTTTCCCTTATGCTAAAAGTGTGGAAAGAATCATGGAGGGAGTTGTCTAAAAGGGACAAGTAAATGTTTCAAATGTGGAAAAGAAGGTTATCGGTCATTTGAATGCCGCAGTGATGTGAAGAAGATGTCTAGTGATGCGAACAATGAAAAGGCTACACAGAGTGCACCTATTACACTTCAATGTTACAAGTGCAAGGAAGTGGGGAATTATGCTAATAAATTCCCTAATACAAGGGTTTTTGATGATGATCGATGTCAACAAAATTTTAAGGCTAAAGAAAAAGGAAATTCACATGCAATTTTTATCAGCGATGTGGAGTTCGATAATGAATCGGAGAAAGGTACACATACAATCCACTCAAAAGTAGCAAATGTTTTATTTGATTCTAGATCCACCCACTCTTTTATTTCTGATGAATTTTATAAGGTTATCATGATATTACCTCAACAATTTGATGTTGAGTTAGCTGTGACAACACCAAATGGAACAACATTCACATTAAAAGTTTATAATTCTTCTCCGATTGAAGTTTGTGGGAAAGTGCTTCCTGCAAATCTTGTGATCCATACTATAGTGTAATTTGATGTGATTCTTAGCATGGATTTTATTTCTTTAGATGGATCTCATATCAATTTACAAAGAAGGGAAGTCACATTTCATATTCCAGATAAATATATGATTTTCTATCGATGCAAGGATGAACATAACCTTCTAGTGGAAATTTCATCCATCTTATGGGTCTTGATTCAACTAAATGAAGGTCATTTATCTCAAATGGTTGTCAAAAAACTCATGATAAGGAATATGCCCATTTTACAGGTGTTTGATGATGTATTTCTGGAGGAATTTCCAGGTCTTCCACCAAATTGTGAAGTTGAGTTTTCAATAGAACTCGTACCGGGTGTTTTTCCTATTTCAAATACACCTTATAGAATGGCCCCAATTCAGTTGCAGGAATTGAAGAAGCAACTCAAAGAGAATATTGATAAGTGATTCATACACCCTAGTACATCATGTTGTGGAGAACCTATTCTGTTTGTCAGGAAGAAAGACGGATCATTGAGACTCTGCATTGATTATCGAGATCTTAACAATATCACTATCAAGAACTAATATCCTCTCTCATGCATTGATTACTTATTTGACCAACTACGTGGAGCTCAATACTTTTCCAAGATTGATCTTCATTATGGGTATCATCAATTAAGAGTCAAAAGGGAGGATTTACCAAAGATGGATTTTCGTACAAGGTATGGAAACTATAAATTTATAGTGATGCCATTTGGTCTTACTAATTCCCCTGCTATCTTCATGAATCTAATGAATAGATTTTTTAGAGACTATCTTAATCTGTTTGTTATAGTCTTTATAGACGATATTCTTGTCTCTTCAAAGATAAATTAAGAACATGAAGATCACTTGAGAATTGTATTAATGACCCAGAGGAAGGAGAAGATTTATTCCAAATTTTCCAAGTGTGAATTTTGGCTTCAAAAAGTTTCATTTTTGGGTCACATAATCTCAAAATGGGGGATATCTGTGGATCTAGAAAAAACAGAGGTTATTGAAAGATGGTTTAGACCAAAAAAGTAACTAAGATCCACAGTTTTCTTGGTTTTGTTGGATATTATCGACGTTTTGTGAAAGATTTTTCATGATTATCTAATCCACTCACCAGGTTGACTTGAAAAGGAGTTAAGTTCATTTGGATAGAGGAGTGTGAAGATAATTTCAAGGAGTTAAAAATAAGGTTATCCAGTGCACCTGTGATCCCACTACCTTATAGTGGAGAAAGGTTTGTGATTTATAGTGATGCATCCAAGTAGGGACTGGGGTGTGTTCTCATGCAAAATGATATGGTGATAGCTTATGCCTCATGACAGTTGAAAATCCATGATCAAAATTACCCAACTCAAGATTTGGAGTTAGCTGCGGTAATCTTTGCATGATATATTTGGAGGCATTATCTTTATGGTGAAAGGTGTGACATTTATACTGATCATAAATGTTTAAAGTATATTTTCACACAAAAGGAGCTGAATATGCGCCAAAAGAGATGGTTGGAGTTTATTAAGGACTACGACTTCTCAATTCATTATCACCATGGGAATGAAAACAAGGTGCCAGACACATTAAGTCGATAAGACCATGCCAACTTATCCATGATGAGGATTACAAAAGATCCAATATTTATGGATTTACAAAGGATGGATCTTAGAATTATATTGGATGGGGGAAAGTATTATCTTTCTAAAATTAATGTTCGACCATCTATACATTTGATTATTAAAGAGGCACAAAAATAAGATGTATAGTTGCAAAAGATAGTGAGAAATGTTCCTGAATTCAACCTTGATTGTGATGGGATAATAAGGTTCAGGAATCGGGTTTGTGTTCCTCCCATCCTAGAATTAAAGGAGATACTGGATGAGGCTCATAGTTCTACATTCTCAATTCATCCTAGAAGCACGAAGATGTATAGGGACCTGAAAGAGTACTTATGGTGGGATTACATGAAAAGAGATGTTGCTGAATATGTCTCTCGATGCTAGGTTTGTTAGTAAGTTAAATATGAGAGACATAAGTCTAAGGGGATGTTACAACCATTAGCCATTTCGGAATGGAAATGGGAAAGCATCACTATGGACTTTGTCATCAGACTTCCTAAAACATCCAAAGGCAATAATGATATCTCGGTCATAGTTGATCGTCATATGAAGTCAGCACGCTTCATTGCTATTAATGAATATTTCCCTCTGGATCAGCTTTCCAGGATATATTTAATGTAAGTGGTAAGATTGCATGGAGTACCACTTTCCATTATATCTAATCGGGATCGAAGGTTTACCGCAATGTTTTGGCAAAGTCTTTAGCATACTCTGGATACAGATTTGAGTTTCAGCACTGCTTATCATCCTCAGACAGACGGTCAGTCATAGAGAACAATTCAAACTCTTGAAGATATGTTAAGAGCTTGCTATATAGATTTCAAAGGTTGGTGGGATCAACGCCTACCATTGGTGTAATTTTATTATAATAATATCTTTTACTCCAGTATTCAGATGGATCCTTTTGAAGCTCTCTCTGGAAATAAATGCAAGACTCCAACATGCTTGGATGAAGTTGGGTAAAGATTGTTATTAAGACACGATCTTGTTGATGAGATGGAAGAAATGGTCAGATCTATTCAACAACACATAAGAGCAGCTTAGATTCGACAAAAAAGTTATGCTGATAACCGAAAAAAAGACCTAGAGTTTGAAGTGGGTGATAAAGTGTTCCTAAAAATATCTCCTTGGAAGAGAGTAATGAGATTTAGAAAGAAGGGAAAGCTGAGCCCTAGGTATATTGGTCCTTTGGAAATACTGGATCGTGTTGGGAAGGTAGATTACCGATTGGCGCTTCCATCGAATCTCTCTCAAGTTCATGATTTGTTCCATGTATCTCTCCCAAGAAAGTACATACCCGATCCTTCACATGTACTCTGCTCAGAAGTTGTACCGCTAGAGCAAGATCTTTCTTATGAAGAACAACCGATAGAGATTCTGGATCATAATGAAAAAGTCCTACGGAACAAGACCACTTGCTTGGTTAAAGTTTTATGGAGGAACCACAAATTAGATGAAGCTACAGAGGAACTTGAGGATATTATGAGGGAGAGTCATCCCCATCTGTTTGTTACAATGTGACGAATTTTGAGGGCGAAGTTCATTTTAAGGTGGTAGAATGTAACACCCGAGATTTTTATGAGAAATATTTTGTTTTTATGTTATATACATCATCAAAGGAATCTTTAACTACACACAACATTAGTTTGGATTTCTTTACATGAAATCACAACCTTCCTCGATAGCTTTCATTGTATGAAATACCGAGTTTCACTAAACAACGATATGCTATTAAAATTTTATTCAAACTGGCCGTTATGAATAGTAATACCCAATTTTTGAAATTTTATAAATTTTAACATTCAAAATGGACTTCATTTTTGGATTCAGAATATCAAAATTAGCGTAGGGTGAATTTTTGGTATTTTTTTGAAAACATTCAATTTTTGATGAATAGTGAAAACACTGGGTTACTATTTAAAAACCAACATTTTATTTAAATAATTATTTATTTTTTTAAATTTATTTTAGGTCAAAATTGATACTTAAAACATATATAATTTCAATTTAATTCATTGGAATCATTTTATAATAATTTTAGATATATATAAACGTTTTTGATCTTTTCACCGTCTTTTACCTACCTCCTAGGAGCTTTTTGCATATTTTCATAAAACATAATTTTACCACTTATGTGAGTGGAATTTAGAAAATATGAGAGACACTGTTAGTATCAAGGAGTAAAATGTGGTTCAATAAGATAAACATATTTTTTGTTGAATAGTATTTTGTTTACTTTTATTTACCACAATTAAAAGTAAATAGGGTAATTAAGGGTAAAAATGGTATTATTATTACCATAACACAAGTCATAATTCTGTTGGATATGTATAATTCAACCAAAAAACCTTAGGAATAAAATATTATCCTTTAGATCCACTTGGATTAGATTAGTACACTTATTATTATTTTATTTAAAGAAGTGTTAAAATAGTCAAAATCAATGTTTAATAAATAAAAACATTTTTAATGTAGGGTTATACATAAGATAAATTAGACAATAAATATTCATTAAAAATATAAAAATATTTCATACCTAATGGTATTTTATTTATAATTTTTACACATTAAATAATTTAATTTATTTTTGACATAATGATGATGTAGTAATTACCTTATTAATGAAATATTAACATAATTGATGTTATAAATACAAAATTAAATTTAATTTGAGACTTTTTATGAATTAAAAAAATTTTATAGGTTAATATGACAAATTATTATTGATTTAATTATCTTTTTTCGAACTAATAATGTTGTCATGATTTTCACAAAAATCAATTACCAAATAGTGTCAAAATTGTCATAAAATAGTTTTTAAAACAAATATTATATTATTAATTGTTATTTTATTCCTATAAATCTAAGGTTTGGCCAAATGACTTAGATAATGTTATATATATTAATAATGAACAATATGGGGTTCTTTTGTCTTGTTATAGTAAGTTTAATAACTATATAGTGTAAGAAAACAAGAAGACGTGGTAAAAGTTAAATTATTTAACTTAAATTTAAATCTAAATGACAAGGTTAAAATAGTAACCAAAACTTGTCTAAAATATATTGGTTGAGAGTATTTATACCCATCCCCACATCAGATTCGAAATAAAACAATTTGGATCTATTAAAAACTGAATATAACTTTATAATAATATAATATTTTAAGTATTTCCTAAGGTGCCCCTCCCCTCCCTTATAAAAGGGCACCTACTCCCTCTCATCCTCACACCACATTGAGCCTCCAGCTTGGCCGACCCCTGCCAAGTTCTCTTATCCACTTCCCTAGTAATATTCTAGAGGTCCTTGTCTTCTTCAAAGACCAATTTTAGTGCCCTAATAGGAGGTTTCAAAGAGGCGTGTCGAAGAAGAGGTAATATCCGTTATCGATTCTTTCAAATTTATTTCTTCTTCTAATTCCACTTCTTTAGATGTTTCATTATGAGGTAATAACATAAGTATCACTAATATATTGATATGTTATTATAAATATGAAACAACCCTATTTAACCTTCTATCAATAATATGGAAAATGAAATCACTGCGCGTGCATACGTACGGAATATCGTCTCCACACTGTGGTGTAAACTGTTTTCCACCACCACCTTACTTGGATGGGTATAATGGTGTAAAGAATAACTATATATTATTATTTTAAAGTGATATTTATTCTGAAATAGTATACATACACTCCAATACAATTCCAAGATCATGGGAAGGATATCATTGCTCGTGCGTACGTACGGCCTATCGTCTCCACGATGTGATGTGACTCGTTATCCATGATTTTCATTGCATAATGATTATATAAATGAATTTAATGAATAAATGCAATATATATTACACTAATAACATTCTGGAAATGAGGTATCTATAACCTAAAAATAAGAATATGAATTTATTCGACAAAACACGCATAAGAACAAAAAGTAATAAACACCCGAATAACAATTAGCAATGAAATATTACTAATATGAAGCTAAGAAAATGACCATATATGGTATCATAACAATGAGTATGATTTTTTAAAAGGGTAATTACATTATTTAAATAATTATACAGGAGGTTCGGACACATACGAAGTAAATCATACCTATGGTAAGGGAAAATCTTGCAATCTCATTTTTATCCGAGTTTGTTTATACTTCAGAATTTACTAGGGAATATTTATCATCCACATCCATGTTTCCTCGATATGTAATATTATTTCTATCCTCCTAAAACTGTTTAAATCCAATTTTACTCATTGGTGATTTTTTAGTAAAAGATATGAATGGAATCTTTTTCTGTTTTTTGTACGAGGTACTTTTTTGACTTTTCCAGCCAAATTACGAGGAGAATGTTTTTCTTTAACTTATTTGGAATGAATGGATTTTTAGAAAATTATTTCCATGAATATTCCTTTACATGTTTTCAAGTTTATTTTTAATCAAATTCTTTTAGTTTAAAATTGTATTTCATGTTAATAAAGGAAAAATGTTTTTGAAGTCGAAATGATATTTTCCTCAAGAATGAAGTTCAAGTGTTTTATCAAAATTATTTTCCACATAAGATAATATAGGGTTCTATTTCTATTCCTATTTTTACACTTATTTTATTATGTTATGATGGAGTTATTTTTATGATTTCCTTTTATATTATATGGATTATGTTATGACGAAATGATGTTTAAAAATCCGATTTTTATTACAAGGGTTATGCTATGATATATGATTTATGATCTTGTGGAACAAATAAAAATGGTTTCATTATGATATGGGTGGGACCTATATCTCCATCCAATGCATTAGGTAAAGATTTATATCTCATGAGATAGACATGGCTGGAACGACAGGTTAATCCAGTTTAGTGATACAAGACTGAAACAAGGAGTGAACTCGATTCAAAAATGGACTTTGTCCACGAAGATAGTCTTGGCAATGAGTATTGACTACTAAGAAATGATTATATATGATTATGTGTGTATGCCAAAAAGTTTCATATTTTATGTTATGATTATTGGAATTATATTTCTCTACCATGATTTATCCCATGTTATGATATTATGATCTCTTTTGCAGGTTAAGATTTTCAAAATGACATGTTCTTATGAATATGATATTTCCGTTGATTACCATTACTGAGCATTTGAGCTCAACCTTTTGTATTTTTTATTTCCCCAGGTCAGGAAGAAGGATATTATGTTGGATATGCCAAAAGGGACTCTAGATATGATGAAATAAATGGGAGACAATGTAGATTCTTTATGAACCAGTTGTTTATGTTTCCCAGTTTCTAAAGACACTATACCTATACGGTCCTACCATTGTTTTGTTATATGTTGTAATAATTATACGTCAATTCTGATTTAATAAAAATGTATTTAATTTATGGTTCATTATAATCTTGACCCGTGTTTCTATATAAAGCTTGATTTAGCTGAGAGAGAAGCGTGACAAAGTCGGCGATTCCCACTTCCATTGGATTGGGCATCTCATTAGTACAGTCATCACACTGATCTTCACATCAGTTGTTAGACCGAGTCCTCCTATTACCAGCCATTGGCTGGAATAAAAGGAAAGTTAAGGGGTAACACATAATGGTTAATCCAAAGAAAAAAGTTGATGACTTATGAATACATTTTATTTCCTTAACTCATGAGTCTATAGGCTTCAATCTAGGCTTTTCATGATATACTTTCTAAAATATACTCTTAGGGGCATTTTTTAATTCCCTTAATAAGGGTTCATACTAAGCTTATGATTTAATCAAAAAATATCCCTCAGGAGTGTCTTAACCAAGAGTGCAGTAAGGCTCGTTGTCGTGCACTAGTTCCCGTTCGAGTCTAGCTCAAAGGGGTGTTTTCAGGTTTTACCCCTAGGATACTTCTGTGCTAGAGCCGCCTCTACCTACTCGTATCCAGAAAGGGATGTATTTGTTTGATAAACCACATACTCAGTATATACCAATACTTAGGGATGTTTTTATTAAACTTAGTCTTGTCTCTAAGGCTTTACTATGGTTTTCTAATCGTAATCCCAAAAAAAAACTAAACCTATCCGTTGATACCAACTATGGCAACCCTGCTTTTATTACAAACTTAAACATGATTTATTACATAAACCATTCACTTGATACAACAAGGATGATCAAGAGGTATAGTGTCTTTGGGGATTAGGATCATTACATAACAACTTAAAACATTAAGTACAACATCTTTATTGAGAACTTCTTTTTCATGACCATTACATTCCCTCGTGCTTATCATTGCATGGGATAAACTGAGGACATGCAAAAGAAAAGGGGTGAGATATAAAGCCCTGTACGGGAATAAACATGGAATACATGAGGAGTACAATACATGTTAGAAAATAGGCATATCAATAGAGAACAATAGAAACATGAATATAAAGGCATCATAAAGTATGATAATCATAACATGGAAATGTGGCAACAAGACTTAACATGGAATTAGCATGAGCCAAGGCTCATTGCACACAGAGCATGAGTAAATTCTCATTGAAGATGAAGCACGAGTAAACCCTCTTTTCACTTGAATTATCACAAGTCAATACTCGTTTCACATGACGTATCATGATACTATACATTACCCAATTCATTGGAGCGCTATAAGGGTTCACCCTTCTTAAACATTTCATTTCATGCATAAGTGTTCCACATGGATCATAAAACATGGATTTGTAAAACATAATAATTTATTCCACGATAAAGGAATGTGGAATTCATACATGAAACTTTATAAAAAATAAGTAAATGTGAATAAAGATGAATACCCTTGATGGAGAAATGGGCATGGTATTCACTACACAATGGCATTGGCGTAGAAAATTGGTGCGATTTCGGCAGCGTAACGACATGACATAAAAATTCAAAAAGACGGTTTATGAGAGAGAAAGGGGTTACTCATCATATTTACAAGTAATGAAAAGTAATGAGGTCATATAGATACATGTCCCAACAATTGTAATGGAATTTATATTCATGATACAAAAGTATTTATTCAATGTAAATGAGGAGAGAGAAGTTCCTTTCGGAATTTTGGAATATTAACGGGTGTACATGTGAGGAATTTAATGAGAGATAAAGGGGTATCCCATCATTAAAAAATTAAGATTGCAGTATGAGGGAGATGAGAAACCATACCCAAACATTCATAATTGAAATTAAAATGGAAAAACAACTTAAAGAAAATTGGACAAAAATGACAAAGGAAGAAAAAACCCTTACTTGGAAGTGTGTTTACAAAGGCTTGAGAGAGGCTTGAGAGTGGATTCTTGGGAGCTTGGGGCACCTTCGGAGGATTCTAGAGAGAGTAGGGTAGAGGATGGATGAACTCCAAAGGATTTGAGTAAGGAGTAAGTGGGAGCTTGGGTGGGTTTATATAGGAAAGGTGAGTTGCTCGAAAAGGGAATTCCATTGAAATACTCTTACATCAAACATCTAAAAATATCTAGAATGCCTCTCTCTTCGTCGAAGCCTATTTTTTTGATTTTCAACTAGTTCATCTTTAAGGGAAAAATTGAAACCCAAAAATAGATCTATTTATCAAAACAAAACTTGAAGCATAGAGAGATACAAAAACAAACCCAACATTTCAAATTCAAATTTCAAATTGTAGAATAAAATATCCAGCATCGAGCCCAGCACCCACTGTCAACTCTATGGGTTTTGTGAAATCTCAAGTAGACCAACCCATCACCTCAGCACCATACTCACATCATCGTCACCTCTAACACAGTCACAGGAATAAAATTCGAATGAAACCATAAACACCGACGTCAATGAACCTTGAAGCAAGACAGATCCAACAACAGCCGCACAAAATCATCAAAAGGGACAAGAACCCAGAAAAAACATCACTGAACACCATGACCAACACATTCCAAACCATTGGAACACCGTCGTTGTCACCATGCATCAAGCCATTACTGCCGCTCAAAACCCGCTCTACGGACGACGATCCGCCACGATCCGCCAGACACATTGATTCCTTCAACAAATCACTGTCCTTATCGTCACATCACTGACGCCGCAATGATGTAAAAATAGAAAGCCAACAAAAACGAGTGACAAGAGCAGAGAAAAAGAAAATAGAGATTGTAACGAGAAGCCTCAAATGAAACAATATTTTATCAGTCCAGTGTCCTAACTTCATAAAATAATAGGATTGCTTATGTGGAGGTGAGTCACACTCCCATGGAAAACAATTTAAAAAGACAAGGTGTTTAATAAGTCATGAAGGGTCCATTAATCCTTTCAATAGTAATTCAAACAAACCCAAAATCATAGTATTTTAATGATAAAACATATATTGGCCGAACATAAAGCTTATAGTATTTTATTTCATCACTATTGGGTCATTATTATGTCATAAAACACATTATATGTTTAAACAGTATTTAATTTTACCCAAACAATTGACTATCTCAGAAAATTATGAAAAATTCACCATTGGATAATTTCGATGTCTTGATTCAAAAAATAACATTTATTATATCTAAATAATTTTCTAATTATGTTAATTTTCACTTTTAAAATAAAAACCCACATTTATCAAAAATTCACGGGTTTGGACAAAAATGGATTTCAAACCTTAATAAAAATTACAATTGCATGCATAAAATTATATGATCATTTATATATAATAAAATTAATTTAAAAATAATAATAATATTTTATTAAAATTTTATTTAATTCAAAAATCCCTTTATTTAATAAAATATAATTCTTAATTAAATAATAACTAAAAAACACTATTTGCACTTAAAAAACTATTTACAATGTATCAATAATGACAAGAAGGTATATTCATTATTATATACAAAAAAAATAATGTACATGAACATAGTACTAGAAGTTTGTTACATAACCCCTTAAAATAGCCACATAAGACCTAAGGGTAAGATGTGCAATGGTGAAAGACTCTTGGGGTGACTCAGATAAAATCGCTCAAGTGGCAATCTCTTTCAAATTCCACTTTTACCATATACGGTCCCATTCGAGCTTGACATGATGAATCTCATCATGGGCTTGGTCAAGAGAGAATCCCAATGATGCCACCACTTTTCTGAGCTCCGACAAATGGGCTTCGTATGGAGAAATTTTACTACATGAGGCCATCACTTCTTTTGTCTGAAAAAATTGGATTTGTTAAAGACCTATATTTATACTAATCATGTGATCACAGTTCAACAACTACAAAAGCAACGGTCACAATTATTAAAATTAAATCAAAGAAGTTGACTTTTTATATAAACAATTTACATAAAATGACATTTAATTAGATCAAGAGGGATTTCCATTAATGAAACATTGGGTCGTTACAAGGATTGTGTATTATTTCACAGTTTTTGAATGGATTAAAAAAGTCAATAGGGGATTATCTAAAATTGAGCACGTTGTATGTTCCCCAGATAGACATATAAACAATGCCGATGATTCATATATTCGAGAATATACTATAATATTTTGTTCTAGACATCAGGTGATATTTAGATAATTACTAAGAGTAGTTTGGGATGAATTAAAAAAATAGTTTAAAGGATTATATTCCAATTCCATTTTTTAAGATTCATAATATATGTATGTTCCACTCAACAATATGTTTGGATGAGTTGGATAAAGCGATAGTCTTTGGATTATGCAAGGGGAAAGATTCCACAAAGATGGTGTATTTGATCAAGAAGCCATTTGTCACCACTAAAAGAAGAAAAATCATATTACTGGGATTCTCAATGACTATACCAAAATATGAAAATGCATGTTTTGTGACTTTTCCAGAAAAAAGGGCAAAAACACGATGTAATGTATATTGTCGTGGTTCTTGGTTTAAAACTAATATAAATAAAAATAAGAGAAAAGGTGTGTATGCGTTGTTTAAAATAAATGATGTTTAGTGAAAGGTCATATAAACCATGGTTTGGGTAGACTCACCACAATGTAATGTATGATGGCGTGAGTGTAAAATGAAATAGAATTAAGCTAAAAGTACTAGTGGGAAATCAATTTTTCATGAACTCATGATCTCTATGACCATTAATATGTTATGTTGAATGATGATTTTTCTATGAAATCAAAGACACCACGACTAACCCCACTATGTGGTGTCGGTAATAGAGATAGCTATGTTTTGGTATGAAATGCCTGAAAGCATCAACCTTCCGCTAGGATCTTAAATGATATAAAGTGGAAACCAATATGGGATTAATTACGGGTCCTTAATGTGGATGTTAATCAATTTTAAACCCTGTTAAATTTATATTCTCCATTCTTACTAATTATTACATAAATCCTGAATAATTATCTCTAATTTATAGGATATTTTAGGGAAAGGATACTAAATAACTTATTTAGAGAAGCTAAAACCATGGATTGTTTGACTACTGCTTGACTCTATTCGGTTTATAATTTTAGGTGATCATACACTGATGGTAACGGATCTTCATATCTTTACCATTTCATAGAAACTAAACTCTACTCCTCCTTTCATTTTCCAAGAGAAATAGTTTCTTATCCCTCCATACACATCATGTATATTATCATCAACAATATTGGAAAAAATGGTAAACATTTATTCTACTATTCTTCTACACTGAAATCATGAAACCTTGTATTTTTTTATTTTAATTATTTTTATGTTTTATTTAAATGTGATCTTGTTTTATTTGGTGTGATAAAGTGGTTTGGTTTAAAAAAACATGTTAAACTTTGACATTGATGTCAACAACCATTAGGCAGAAAGTTAAATTCCATTTAAATAATATATTTGATCATTAGCCTAAAATTATGTCTTCTTCTTCTATGATTAAGGCCATGCTTGAGTTTTATTATATGTGAGATTTCTTATTCTATATCATTATTGTTGAGTTATCACCATATATATGTATATACATATATATATATATTTGATATGTGGACACTATTACCATGTGATTTTTTTTAGATAGGTTTTATTATATTTTTTATGTATGGTTCCAAAGTAATAGGTGGACACATCCTAAATTGATAAAACTAGAGGTGTGTTTAGTCACTGTATGTGAGATAATATGACAGATATAGATGATGGGGAATGAGGGAGATGAATGGAGTGACTAAGGGGGATTATGATCTTATCTGATAGGACCCAATATGATATAGTTGGGAATGATGGTCATATCTGATCTGACCTATGTGGAAATAGGTAGAATGGTGGTTTACTTGGCCTAAAACAAGATATAGTGCCTGGGTATGATGGATTAGCATAGCTAGGCCTAGAAGAGTAAGGCTTATATAACTGTTGAGTGACTTCCAGGATAAACCTTAGTTTTTTATGCTTCCATTGAAACATTGGTGTTTTCTTGAATACAATCAAAGAATTTCCAATCAGGGTTCAAGGAAACTTTGTTAGCATACAAATATACAGCATGGATTTTTTATAGTGTGTTATTTTTTTATTATCAACTTACACACTATAATGATTTTTAACTCAAGTTATGGATTCATTTGTGGTGTCCTATAATTTTCATTATTCACACCCCACATGAGAATCTCAATGCTTGTGAATTCATCATTTATAGATATCTAAAAAAATGGAAAAAGCCTCATGGTATATGGTTGAATTATATATCATGGATTTGGGATTTGTACAGGGATGTAAAATGAAGGATACTATAGTGTTATTTATTTATCATCATGCATATTTACTCTAGTTTAGCTCGACACTCAGGGAACCCATTTAATTTATTATATGAAATGTGTTTAATTTGATATTATTTATATCCACAATATTTCATAATGTAATATTATTTATTTATATAATGTGTGAAAGGATGTGATATTGTTGTTATAGTCTCCCCAATATTGTAATTCGGACCCTCATTGTTCGTCGAAAGCCTCTTGTGGGGAGGGGGACACATGAGCTCTTGTGGCTCGCTGGATTATACCCATGGGTTTGGGTTGCGGCATTATAGTCTCATACCCTAACGTAGTCTCCATTATCACCATAATTTTTCCTCATGTCACAACCCCATATTCTATTTGTTCCCCAATGTTGTGTCATCATAGTTATAAGAATTAGTTTCCAACAAATATATTTTTCATTGATTTGTAATATGATTTAGAAGTTTATTCACCCCTGAGAATGATACTAACATTATTTTTTAACATATATCAATGGAGATCAAGGATGGGATGAGAAGATCATTTAATGAACTTAAAGATGAAATCCATATAAAATATCTCATCTGGTATCCTAAAGGACCCTAAAATATCCATCTATACCAAATATCATAATATAATTATGAAATTACTCAATAAACAATCCATGTGAATGATAATCTAGGTGAGGGGGATATTATTGAGATCAAGGGATCATCTTCTAATGTAATGTTTTCTCAAGGAAGGAATCATTATTACCACATAGAAGTGATCCTTAGATCCACTCCCACAAGTATCAATAATAAAATAATTCATGTGAACGAAATTACGAAAATGTATAAGATGTGAGAAAGAAAAAAGTTAAATGGAATGATCCTATACTAGGAAGAGATCATATGAGGAAGGTTAGTGATGATCAACAAAGTACAATATTATAGAGGGGATGTTAAAGATGTTGGATTGAATATTTGATTTAGAGTGGTTGAACCAATATAATATTTAAACCATTCCATTCACTTCCCTATTTTTTATTTCAAATATTTGATTTTTTTTATTGTTTCGTTACATAAATTCAAATAGATTGAGATATTTTTAATTGGTGTATTCAAGTTTTATTTTAAATTAGTGATTATTTATGTGATTCTTTACTTCATGATTAATTATTCAATCACACAACCAATGGTTATGTGATGATATTGGGATCAAGTGAAGTAATGATAATAGAGGATCACATTTTTACCTAGGGTAGGGACACTCGACCTATTAAAAGTGGTGTATAAGATGGTGGTACCCAAATCTCATGGAGATTAAAACAACATGTACTTGACATAAAAACCGCAATAAAATACTCATCCTCTAGGGATATTGGCATCAAATACATAATAGAGTGTCGGGACTCAATGATATTTATTGATAATTGACAGGAAATCCCATTGGATTTACATTTTCAACTATAAATAATATGAATTAACTAATGTGTGGTATTTTTAGGAACCCATTGTTTTCTATATGTATTTTCCTATTAAAAATATATATTTTTGTCATTTATTTTGATTAAATACCCCAGTAAGTGAGAAGCATTTCTGTATAACAAGTCAATTTGGGAATAAAATCTTATAAAAATCGTTCATTTCATTATATTTAATTTACATTACAGATTCTCCCACTAAAAAATATAATAAATTTTTTATAAAAAACAAATTATCATTGTGAAAAAAGTCCCATATTTATGTGGATGAACTAATACTCACAATTATCTATAATATGTTCACTAGTAATCATGCATGGGAATGTGTTAATAAACAAAATACACTTTCATTAAGAAAACTATATGGGTGATTCATATATAAACCTACAATCTACATAATACAATGGTGTAGTAATCTATTATACTGAAAATAACTTATTTTTTCCATATTGTTTCTCTACATCTACATATAAATTTATATGTACAATCTTATCCCATTTTATGTGTGGTATTTTAATTTGAATATTTTTATTATGTATCTAATGTAACAAGGAACTTATTGTGGAAGTATAAAATAATATGTCCTTAGGGAATCCCATTGTAAAATTCAACTACAAAAACAGTTTATGATACAATTACTCAAATATTTAATAAGAATATATATCTATCCCCCTTTGGAAGTGAGATGTATCACCCCAATCCCAGTTACCAATAGTCTATGCAATATTACATAACATTAGCATGATACAAGGAATCATTTCCCAAAATACTGATTAGTTTAGTAGCCTTGGATGTAATAGATACATACATAAGTATTACATTAAATAATTAAATAAAAAACCAACATTGTGTCCCCTTTGAATAATATTATATTACTTAGCCTGTTCCTATAGGATAATCATAATATACTTCTTTTCATCCTGGGAAAATATAACATAAGAAAGGGGTGAGCTCAGATGCTGTGTACAGATTACAATATAGCGGAAACCGTAATAAATAAAAACAAACATTTAATGCAATGTATAAGAGTAGAACATAAGCCATTTAAACATAAACTTCAGCATAATACGGAAATGATAAATCAAATAGTTCCATTTACTTATTCACATGGATGTTCTACTAGTAAAATAATCACATTTAATATCAATAGAAAATTTCATAATGATGGAATGCATAATGCCAGACTTTATAAACACATAGTCAAGGCCATGTTCCAGGACTACAAATACGATTTTTGTTATGGCCATGTGATAAGACACTAGTTTTCTTCATGAGACATTCTGATGCATCGAGGAGCTATAGCAGGCTCCACCCGTCACTTACTAAGCCCAATACATTCTTCATATGAAAAGTTTTAAACATAACATAAGCATTCGTATTAAACTAGCATACGAAATGTCAATACATTATCCATAAACCGTGAATGGTATAAAAATAACTCATCCATAGTCAAAAATATCACAAAACCAATAATACTGTATGGAAGATTTGTATCATAATAAATCTCCCTTGATTAAGAATAATATCCCGTAAAGGATGTTGACAATGTTGAAAATGATCTGTAGACATTTTGGGGAGAAATATCCCCTCTTCATGAAAGCATTTAAAAGTATCACTATTTATCAAGAATCCATTTAAAATAGATTTTTGAATCTAAGTGTTCCATACCTCTTTGAAACTTTTAAAAGGAATTTAAATTTTAAAACATTAATGTCCATATATATAAATAAAAACTTAAAACCATTTTTAAATCATGGCAATTAATTAAAAACGATTTAGAAGTATAAAATTTTAAAACATTTAAAATGATATTTTAGTTAGAGTTCCAAACCAAATGAGAGACACATTAATACAAATAATTGAAGTAATAAAAACATTATAATATCATGATAATAAAGGGATTCACGATATACTACGTCAATATATAGTATATGCACCAAATAAAAGTGAATTGGTACATAACAACAAAGAAGTTTCAATAGAATATACGTTGAGATGAATTCCATTAAAGAGACCATATCCTTAGGTTAAGGATAAATCAATGAAATAATTATGTGTGAAAAATATAAATACACTCAATATTATTGGATATTATGTGTAAATAAATTAGAGTACATTCATACATATTCTTCTAAAAACAACACCAATGACTTGGATGTTTATCTCAATGAATAAAAATTGAGTTAAAATGACTTTTATAAAGTTTATATCAATGGATTAAGAATTTAAAAATGGAGTTATTATGTGTATAAAAAGTATATCCACCCAAATGGGAGTGGAAATTACTACATAAGTAAATAAATAGTGATTTCACACTTAATCTTCGAGTAAAGTAATCAATGAAGTTTGCATAAAACTGAATGGGGGGAAATTGAAATTTTAAATTCCCTTACCGATTTGGTAACTAACGAAACATACAAACCATGAAAGAAGGACCATCCAATGATGATTTAAATACCAATAAATTAAATTATATTACAAAATCAGTAAAATCATGGGCCGTACATACACCACACAAGAGATAATATTGGAAAATATAGCATGAATCTCACGGGAATAAAAGTTAAATGAAAACACCTTACCATGTTGTAATCAATCAATTCATATGACCAAAAGTTAATAAGAAGCAATTGAATCACTAAATAACTTGAATATAAATATAATTATGATAATATATATAAAATGTTAGTAAAAAATACACCACATGAATGAAATATGTGGCGAACACGGGAAATCTCAGTGAATTTAATGTGAGATAAAAAACCCCTTACCTTGTAAATTTCCATAGTCTAGGGTACATTAACCTCCTGTATAATATTTATGTAATTGTTATTAAATTATACAATAAAAACATACATAAATATGATATCATATATGATCTTCAAATATTTCTTTGTTAATAATATTTTAGTAGTATCATTGTTTCGGGTGTAAACTAATTCGTTTTCCTTTATATGTTTTGTTAAATAAGTCATTTTTGTTATGGATAGGATGTATATGATACATATCCTGATTTATATAAAATATTTAAAATTTATTTTTAATAATACAATGAAAATTTGTCTTGAATGGTTACGATGGGGAATGACATCTTAATGGGTTGTGGAGTCAGTAAACTGTACGTATGCACGAGCGATAATATCATTATATTGATAGTGAAATAGTATGTAATTGGATGTTATATCATATATAGAAAATCATTAAAATTTTATATTTATTATTTATGTCATTTATAATCATTATTATACCCATCCAAAAAATGAAGTGTTTGAATAACAAACTAGAGCACGACGTGGAGACGGTAAACCGTACGTATGCACGTATAGAGACATTGTAATCTATAGGATAGATAGAATAATGAATATTGTTATTGATAAGACACTATTTTATTTAATATATTAATGATAATAAATGATATAATTTTCTCACATTGTGTTAAATATGTTCAATTAAAAAGTATTTGGGATTAGATCATTCATTTGAATATTTGATGAAAATTCCAGTTTTACCCTTTCAAAATCATAGTAGTATTTCAATCATAGATATTTTTATTTGAATAATTTGAACATAATATTTTGTAACTATAATACTTACTTCATTGGACAAAACTTTTATTCAGGACACATGATAAAAAGAATTCATATGGATGGAGTAATTGGTCCATAAAGTCAAAGGTGGGCTGGACACGCCAAAATGGGGAAGCTTCTGTATTTTGGCCATAACACCTTCATATGGGCTTGGATTGAGCCCGTAATTTTAGAGGAGAGAGAGAACCCATATCCTCACATATGATCCTCCTAAAAATCTGGCCAACTAACGCGTTTTGGTGGTCAAATGAGTCGTTCGATTTGGAATAAAATATTTGGCCGAGATTCCCCATTCACACTTGAAACCACGTTGAACCTAGCCTCCCCACCACTCTATAAATTGGTGTTTTTCTACTTTGTTGGGGTTGGGACGTGAATTGGGAAGTTGAGGAGAGAGGAGGAGTCGATACACTCTAATTCTCCAACCATTTCAATAAGGGTAGCTATTGAAGCAAGGATCCCTTCGACGAAGCATTTTTCTTCTCCATCCTGTTGTAATGATATTGTTTGTGTAATAAATTTATTTGTAATTATTTTATTTCTTCTACTTTCTTCTGTTTTGTTTAAATTTATTCTTCTCTTAAGCTTTTTAATTGGGCTGTAATCAAGAGTAGAAACATGATTGGGTTCTACACTTTCTAAACCTTTGCACATGCAAAACGTTTCGACCACGTGTGATTTTGTATTAATTGTTCAATTTCATGAATAGTTTCATGTAATTTAAAAACACAATTCATGGATCATATTATGTAAATAACAGTATCTCATTTATTAAAAATAAATTAATGAAGAAGGATAGAGGTCGATTGATTACTAAAAAGAACTACTCTTCCATGGGCAGTGTAGTCATCGTAGAAACGTTTTGCATGTGAAACGGTTTAGAAAGGGTAGAACCCAATCACATTTATACTATTGATTCCAGACCAGTTAATAAGATTAATAGAAGAATAAATTTAAACCAAAAAAAAGAAAAGAGAAGAAATAAAATAAGTACAATGTAATTTATTACACAAACAAAATCATTGCAACACGAAGGAGAAGAAGAAGGCTTCGTCGAAGGGATCCTTTCTTCAAGTGATCCCCTTATTTAGATGGTTGGATAATTGAAGTGGATCCACTTCTCCTATTCCATCACCTTCCCAATGCACGTCCCAACCCCACCAAATTAAAAAAACATGAATTTATAGAGTGGTGGGGAGGCTAGGTTCAAAGTGGTTTCAAGTATGAATGGGGAATCTCGGCCAAATATTTTATGCCCACTTGAACTTCCCATTTGACCACAAAACACGAGAATTGGCCACCCTTCTAGAAGGATCATATGTGTGGATATGGGTCCTATATCTCCTATAACAATTTTTTCTCAATACAAGCCTAGATGAAAGAGTTGTGGTCGCAATACAGAACCTTCTTCATTCTAGCGTGTCCAGCCCACCTTTGAATTTATGGCCCAATTACTCCATCCAGATGCATTCTTTTTATCACTTTTCCTGAATAAAAGTTGTATCTAATTAAGTAAGGAACACAGTTACAAAATATTATGTTCCAATAATTCAATTAAAAAAATTATTATTGAAATACTACAGTGATTTTGAAAGGGTAAAACTGTAATTTTCATCAAATATTCAAATTAATGATCCAATCCCAAATACTTTCCAATTGAACATATTTAATACAATGTGAGGAAGTTATATCCTTTAATATCAATAAAATATTCAATAAAAAGTGTTTTATCAGTTATACCATAATTATAATAATATAACAGTATATATAAGGTACTGGATTTATTATTTTGGTATGAAAACAAAAAAATAGAGGAAGTGGAAGTAGAAAAGAACAAGAAAGAATGTGGTGAAATTATTACCTATTCTTCATGTGTCTCTATTTTAGTTGTTTTAACAAAGGATGAATATGTTCTATTGTAGAGAACATGCTGCATGCACCATGCAGATTGCAAACTTTTTTGACCATTGCGGCCTCCGGCAGCCAGGCCTCACCGCCTCTCTCTGCTCCGTCTTCCTCCGCCCCTGGCTGCTACCCTCTCCTTTCTCCGTCGGCCCCCTCCTCTGTCTGCCTTGGCCCCCGAGGTTCACGGCCTTCTTCTTCATTCCCCCTACTGGCGACGTCTGCCCCCTGGTTGGCCTTCATCCTGCTCTTGCCCATGCCTCTTCTCAGATCCCGCATGTCTCCTTCAGGGAGGCCCTTTGCGGCACACCCTCCTCCCTTCCGCCCTGCTTCCCAGTGATTTCATTAGATTGACTTCAGTCATCGCACGATGGAAAGAGGATCTACCTGGATGTGCCTTAGAGGTATTTTTAGGAGGATTCAGTGTGTTTGAAAAGGACTCTTATGGCGCGTTTTGGGGACGCAAATCCACCAATCTCCTCCTTTCAGCATTTCGTGGGTTCCTGGGGCCTCTGTGGTATGGTGCAGATTTCCCCGATTCATATTCTCTCCTTCTACATCGTTTTTTCATCTATGGAGGATTTCATTCTGGCATGGTGCTTAGCTCTGCGGTCTATGGGAAGATAGAGGTTCAGTCTTTCCAGGTGGTCCTTGGACGTTCACAAGGGGAAAGAAAGCTCAGCTGTTGCGGTCTGGATCGACCTTCCCAGGCTCCCGCTTCCTTTCTAGAACGAAGGTTTTATCGGGATGATCGGGGATTCCCTCAGTTTGTTTCATTGCTCTGATGCAAGGACCAAGAGCTATACAGACACCTCGGTGGCACGCATAGTTGAGCTGGACCTCTCGCTGCCTGTACTGGAAAAGCATACTCTTAGGGTGCATGAGTCGGTCTGCTGGGACCAGGACATCGCTTACCCGTGTTCCTGAGGCACTGCTCTCATTTTCTCCTATAGGGTCATACCTTGCAGGTGTGTCGACGTCACCACCAGGATGGGCAATGTGTTCGTGTCCAACCAGCTATTGCGGGTACTTCCCAGACAATGTCTAGAGAGGGGAATCACCCCGTTATGGAGATAGTGAAGGTGCAGGATGTGGATTTTACCCCCTCTCCACCTACCTCCATCCCAGTTCCAGCGTCGTTTTCTGGTTCGGTTCAGAATGGTTCTAAGGGTTCAGATCGGGCAATGGTCTCATGTATTGCACTTTGGTTGCCCGAGTTCCAGGTTGGGGACGTCCACCTCTCTCTTCTTAAACTCTTCTATTTCTCGAGTATTCTTCGCATGGACTTCGGCCTTTGCTTCTCCCCTCGACCCCCCTCCGGGTTTTTGGAACTTCCTCATGTGGTCTCCGTTTCACCCTGAGGTGTAGGCGGGGGTGGAGCAGGCCCTCTTGCGGTGGCTCAATCTACTAATAGTTCTCCTCCGAGGGAGAACCAATTCTTTCATCCCCTAGTAGCTCAGGGTTTTACGGATGTCGTACGCTCTTCTAGGAATTTAGATGAATCAAATAGGGTATCCAAATCCTCTATAGTCATACGAGGGAGGCGGACCATTAAGAATTTAGAGGTAGGTGTGTCCACCAGTGAGCTTTTGTCCAAGGCTTCTGAAGTCTGTACTAGGTCCCAGTCTCGGGAACTAAAGGCGAGAGTTATCTCCCACTTTTCTAAGGCTATGTGTTCTGGAGCTATCCCCAGAACTCTCTTCTATCAATGATTCCAGTGCTTACACGGAATGCCCGAGGCTTGGGCACTTGGGTCAAAATGGAATTCATGGCATCAGAGGTTTCCTCTCACAAGTTTTCTCTGGCGGGTATTCTCGAGCACAAACAGGACCCGACTAGGATTTTCAATTTTTTCAAGAAAATTAGAATGCATGGTTCCTTGCATGATTCTCCCACCAATTGGCACATGTGGATCTTCTTTAAAAAGAGTCTCAGAGTTGAGCAGGTTCAAGCGAGGGACCAGTGCATCACTGTTTAGTAATCTTGTGACACCCATTCCTTTTTTGTTTCCTTTGTTTACGGATGTTGCAACCCTCTTTAGAGAGAATCGTTATGGGATAATCTCAACAACTTCGATCCTAGAAATCTCCCGTGGATAGTCGGGGGCAATTTAAATGTGGTTACAGATCTGAATGAGAGGAAAGGTAAAAGCCATTCTCCCGGAGGGCTAGTTTGGAGTTTGCATAGTTTATGGCTGTGAAGGGCCTCATGGACCTCAGGTACTTAGGTGATAGGTTTACGTGGTGAAAAAACCAGTGGGGGTCTCACCGATCTCAGAGACATCTAGATAGTGGTTTGGCTACGGTGCAGGCAATTTCCACATATGGCTGTTATAAGGCCCCAACCATAAACCTTACTTAATCCTGAGTTATTACAAGATTACACATTGAGGATCTTTTCAGGTTTATAGTTTTAGAGAATTAGATCATGAAACTTGCATTACATTCCACATTTAAACAAAGTGGTTACATAAAAGAGAGTATTCATTCTTTCCATCAACAGAAACATATTGAAAATAAAACATGGATTCTATCTTGACACATCCTTGACACTATCATCACATCATGTACCTTTCCTTTGACCTGTGAAAAACATTTCAAAAACATGGGATGAGCATAAAAAGCTCAGTAAGGGTTATAAAAATATGGAAAGGAAACATGAGTTCATATATACATAAGAATCAAATCATACATTACCCATAAAACATAGGCACTTTAACATACCTCATCAAACCATGAAAAGATCATAGAAATCATAAGAAATAAAGGTAAATTGAGGCATTCATAACATTCTTATGTAGGGAGTAACCCTCTTGGTTACGTTTGGAATACCCATCATAGTATATTCCCTAAATATCTTCGGAGAAACCTTAACATTTCACTCCTTCGCGTTACCCAATGCATTGGAGAGCTATATCGGGCTCACCCGCCCTTAGTTTATCATGGAACCACCCGTCTTCATAATAATGCCCAAGAACCTCAACATAATCGTATCTCATAAAACATGCATAAAGGAAACATAACATTTCCACCTTTCAATCAAAAGATATCAATACAACACATTGATATAAAAACATTATGAAAACCCTTTTGAATACCAAAATAAAAGAAAATTAAAACATGGTATTTATTTTACTTTTAAAAAAAATGTATGGCTTGTAGAGGAAGCTGAAACTCAAATAATGGTCATGGCAGCGGAGAAGTCGTTGTCTCCGCATACGTACGACAAAAACATTTCCTTTTGTCGTTTAGTAAAACGCTTCGTATAAAAAAGATTCCTTTTGGATAAATGTAAAAGTCAAAGGGGTTTATACACCGTATAAAAGAAGGTTGTTTATAAAACAAAATATGCCTCAATGAAAGGAGATTGAGACGAAGTCCCATACAAAGATGGTATCCTTGGATTAAGGATAAATCAATTGCATAATTTTGTGTGACAAACTAATACACAAATATAAGTGGATATTAAGTGTAAAACAATCAGAGGATATTCACACATATTCATAGAACGACATATTCAAGGAGTACATGCTTATCCCAAAGAATCGAAATTGGGTTAAGAAGTTCCCTTGCAATAATTAGACAGCCTAACGGCCTCACTTCAAAATTCAGAAAAAGAGTTGATGAGAGATAAAAAGGGTATCTCATCACTTGGACATAAAATTTACATCAATAAGGATATAGAAGAAAATATCACAAAATAATATTATGTGAATTAAAAGACATAACAAAATAATTCTTTTAAAAAGATGAGGGTGAAAGGTTCCCTTACCGACATGGGTATCTTTCGAAACATACGCCCCGTGAAAGAAGGACAATACATCATTGATGTAAATACTCATAAATGAAAGAATATTACACAATGAGTAAAATAACGGTCTGTACATACACCACTCAAAGGAAATTGTGGCAAATGTAGCCTAAATCTCAAGGGAATAAGAGTGAGATGAAAAATCCCTTACGTAAACACGGCAGCCTAACGGCGCCACTTAAAACATCAAAAAATGGATTGATGAGATCAAATAGGGTATCTCATCGCATTAAAATAAAATGTACAACAAGAGGAATATAAAATAATATCCCCCATCATAACAAAGAGGATCTTAAAAGAAGTGACATAAAGGGGGGTACTTAAAGAGAAAGAGAGAGGTTAGATCTCTTACGAAAATTCGGCAGCCTAACGGTGCCACCCAAAACATCCAAAATGGATTGATGAGAGAGAATAGGGTCTCTCATCATATGAACAATAAAAATTATAGTAAGTGTAATATAAAAGAACATCCCAATAACAAGCAATATGATCTTCAAAAGGAATGACATAAAAGAGCGTACTTAAAAAGAAAGAGATGAGTAGGATCCCTTACCTCAAGTCCAACTTATCTTGTTAGTTTCTTTATATTCCTGAATAATAATCTTTGGTCAATTAATAATTGCCTAAGTACCTTCTATAGAGATTATTATTCAGTTCATACCACATATTATAATGTTATAATAATTGTTTAATAATGTTAGTTCAGATCAGACATTTTTGCCGATGTTTGGTACATGAGTCAAAAATGAACTTGTTTGAAAAATGATTGCCCATGTAGTTATAAGTAAATAATTTACAGAATAGTATTAATGATTAAAATATCATATATATACAGTAAATATTCATTTCATACTATTCCATATCATTTGGAGATAAAAACAAAAAGCACCGTTCATGGAGACAGTAGGTCGTACGTACGCATGAATGTTACTTTCATTTTTTGTCATATTAATGGAATTAAAACAAAATGAGATATATATATATGTTATAATTCCAGAATGATATCCATAATTTTTATGTAATATATTACATATATATCCATTATATATATGTACTTATAATATTACATAACATTTTGAGATAAGAAATGAAATGTACCGTTCATGGAGACGGTATGTCGTACGTACGCATGAACGCTACTTCCATTTCTATTTCATATTTAATGGAATTAAAACATAATGATACATAATAGTATTTAAATTCCATTATGGTATCATATATAATATCATTAAATATATCCTTTATACGTACCACATATGGTATTAACGAATCAAATCACTTTGAGGGGGCGGTAGTCCGCACTTCCTTAAATGATGATATCGCGTTTACCCATAATTGAAACCATAAAGGTACGCCATAAATGAAAAATAAAGAAGCTTAAGTAAAACATAAACATATTATATATCATATATAAATATAGTGTCATATTAATGGCCACCTTTGAAGGTGTTAAAAGAATGTTAAACAATCATAGTTTCGGGAGGCCTAAATTCTCCATCCACGGAAACAGTATGTTCTTTAACCATTAGATGTAGGTGTGTGAAAGTGTAGCTAGAATCCTTCTTATAAAAACATCCTAGTATATTTATGATACTGTATTTGTTACAAAAGAAATTAATAAAAAGATTTTAGGGGGTTGGAGAAGCAAAATAAAACAAAAGGACCCAAGTGAAGACATTACCTTAAAATCGGGTAACTCCCATTGGTTTGAGCTCAAAGGCTTCCTTGGGAAGACTTATTACCAATGTGAGGCTTCAAGTAGTAATAGAGGGAAGTGGATAGACAAAATGGGTAGAGGTTTGCCGAGCCAAAGGCTTTGGGATTGTGGTTAAGGAGGTAGAGGTGGGGGACTTTTATAAGAGGAGATGAGGGGCAGTCATGTAAAGTTACAAAATGTTACTTTATTTTCAAAAGAGTTTCGGATTTTAAAGGTCCCACATTGATGTATTTCTAGGATAAGGTGATAAGGGTTCTAAATCCACTCATACAATAGGTTTTGGACATGATTAGGTCTTAGATATTACATTATCTTTTCATTTTATTTAAATCGTTAAATAATGAGGTCATCGCTGCATCATCATGATGTCATAAATAATTTAATTTATTTAATGTCTAAAAATTATAAAAAAATACTATGATGTAGGAAATATTTTTATCATTCTAATGACTATTTATAGTCAAAAATATGACTTGTATAACCCCATGTAAAAATTGTTTTAGTAAAAACATCTCATGTTTGTGTCATTTTTACTTTAACATTAAATAAAAAGATATTTATGTCATTTCCCAACCAAAGTGGCTCCATGGGGTCCCCAAGTTGACCCATTGATTTTATTGGTCTCCCATGACACATCCAATGAGGGTAGGACATGTTTCTAGGTCTTTTCATTTTATTAAAACATTATTCTTACCATAAACTACACTAATTACCACTAATCACGATTTAAAACTTAATAAGTTACTATTCACCAAAAAATTATTTTTATCCCATTGAACCACATTTTACTTCTTAATGACAACCATGTATGTCGGATTTTTGAAATTCAAAACACAAAGATGGAAAAATTTCATTTAAACGGAAAAAATCAGTTTTTATAAGTACCACTTAGTGGTTTCACTATTCATCAAAAATTGAAGTTTTTCAGATAAATCCCAAAAATTCACCCTAAGCTATATTTGATATTCTGAATTCAAAAATGAAGTCTATTTTATAAAATTCAAAACATATAAGTCACATTAATTAATTTAATAATTAATTCCCGATGTCAGAGCAAATAGCGTGTTTTTATGAAATAATAAGTATCAAAAGATTGACACTGGTTTAAGTCTGATTTCAAAGTGAAATTAATTCCAACGACCACTATTGGATTTAATGGTAAAAATATATTCTAATTTCACTTTAAAACCAATTAAAAAGATAATCTAATCATATAAATAAATTAGATTAAAAAAAGGTTTTGAATTAAAATACAACATTTTGCACTATTCATTAAAAAATGAACTTTATCAGAAAGATACCAAAAATTTACACAAAGTAAATTTTGATGTCCCAATTCTTAAGAAGAGTTTTATTTGGTCCAAAAGGATGTATAAGAGTGAACAAAACTATATTTAATGACGGTTCTCCATCAAAAGGCGATAAGTGAACCTTTAGTGAAAACTAGGGCATATATGCCTAAAATTGAATTATTTCCATATTTTATGCCTTTATCTTTTATTAGATAAATGTAAAAACATTTAAAAAGATATATAATCATATTTTAGTTATTTCTATCCATTCCCGCCAATACAACGGCTACATGTTAACTACCATTTAAAGTAATATTATTTTATTATTAGAGTGCAACGTAAGATTCCCAAGAAACTCGTTGTTGCGTGTTGGGTACGCCATCAAGCATAGCATCCCCATTAAAGTCATATTAATATTTTATTCACAAATATGGATAAATATGAAAATGCCATATTCTTTATTTACTTGGGGTGTTACATCCTTCCCCCTTTTTGGGAATTGCGTCCTCGCAATTTTTAAAATTGAGCATGGAAACATCCATGAAAGTCCCACATCGGAACAAGAGTCGGTAAAACAATCACTTTAAAATAAAGGAAGATAAGTACAGAGGTCACCCAAGTTAACCCATATATAGAAAAACATGGACATGGAAGAAAAGGCAAAGGTTCATGTTCTTGAGGGAGAGTGATAGTAAACATGTCTAGGAGAAAGTTATCCATAAGAAAATCACAAACTTGTGATGGGTTAAACGGTATTCGATTCCCCAGTAGGAAAAGTTAATAGACAACATTTTTGTTTTAAGTTACTTTTTATTGAGGAATTTATTCATAAGGAAACATAATCACTTATCATGTTGACTTTCACCTTTTACTAGATTCCTTAATCAAACTCACATTTTCTTCAAAAAGAATAGTATTTAGGGAGACTTGTTTGCATTAAGAGTACTATAATCAACTTCTAGAGAATCACCTAATCCACCAAAGATAACTATATACTTCCCATTTATTTATGCTTTAACCAAAACCAAAACCAAAAGGTTAGAACACGGTCAGATAATCCAGAAAAGGATAACCCTTTAAAAAGAAAATCTATGCTTAATCTCCAAAATTTTTCCAACAAAACCCAAAGTTCAACGAGGACCATCCGATAAACAATTTTTCCATAAAATTCTTCAATGTAAACCAATCTAAGATTGAAACCCAAATATTTGAAGGATTTAGTCACATAGTCTTCCAAGTTAAATCCAAACAACATCAGTTGCTCCTAAAGTCTCGTATTGAAAAGTAAATAACCTAATCACATATCCTCCATGATAAGTTAATAATTTTCATAAATAACCCAAAATCAATTTACTCTTAATTAATAAAATCATATAACTAAAAAGAATCAGTCAAACTAACCAGGTACTTCACATAGTCCAGTGGTAGGCGATAAATACCAGTCGCACATTGGTTGTGGGTTCGATTCCCGCAGCTCTGTCCGACGTGACGGGTAGTCACACGGTCTGCGTGTTGTCCTTTTTCCAAAACTATATAATTCTCAAATCATTCCCCAAAAATGGATAAAATCATCAAAAATAACCATAACATAATTTAACCTCAATTTTATCTCATGCCTTTCACTTCAATCATAACATATAGTAACCCATAATTACCTCAAAAGTAAGGATCATATAAACCCAAATGGTTCTTTATAACTATGTCCAAAAAAGAAAAGATAACTATTCCTTGAATAAAATTTTCCTATATTAAACATCAGGGTTACACATAATATAAAAAGTCTTATAATGTAACCCCATCATCAAAAGAGACTTAATACTCTTAAGAATTTCACCATAACTCTTGAAGCCCTTATATGTTGACATCTTACTCATTCAACATTCTTCATGATCCATTAACCATTCCATTCCAACTTATTCCGAAATACCTCTTTCCTACAAACAAAATCATGAATCATATCTTAAAATTCCAAAATAGGACAACAATAGTCATGAAATAATACATACCTTTGATTGGTCATTGTCAGTTTCTTCATCCTCAATTGGAATGGCATTTGGTATTGGTAAAAGAACATTTGTACGCTCCTGGTGATCCCATTTACGAAACTTCTTCATTGGACATGTGTTTTCGTAATGACCATGCACACCACATTTAAAACATTCAATTGATCCCTCAGAAAGAACTTCTTTCCCTTTCATCGAGTCAACTGGATGCTTCCTTTTTCTATGGAAGGTTCTTGCTTTATGACCTTGATTTCCACATCTATTGCATATTTCTGTCCCTTTGAATCATTTTACTAGGTGTTTCTTTCCACATCTTTGACACATTGGTTTTTGAACACGCATACCTTTATGATTATTACCTATACTTCCGTAGGGATTTTTCTCTCTCATATATGATGCCTTAGAGAAATCACCAAGGTTTAGGTGGTCAATCATGACTCCAGATAGTTGGTTGAGGATAATCACAAGAGTTATCATTGCAGCTCCCATATCATTCAGTTGCTTGCTCAAAAAACTGTCACAGTTTCATTCACATCCACTATTACTTTGGTACCTGCTAGATCTAGCCATTTACTAAAACCAAAAAGGTCAGTGTGAGTATATCAAAATAACCATCATGTACTAATGAGGAAGATAAACACTAAGATATACTTACTCATTCACTTTATCTAAAACTAGGACTCTTTCTGAAATCCTAACCATTATGGTAATGCCACTTATACTTAAATAATACCCTAACCTCTAAAGTTATCTAAACCGACCTCTGATACCAACTATAAGGCCACATCCTTAAACCTTACTTAATCTTGAGTTATTACAAGATTACACATTGAGGATCTTTTCAGGTTTAGAGTCTTAGAGAATTAGATCATGAAACTTGCATTACATTCCACATTTAAACAAAGTCGTTACATAAAAGACATTATTCATTCTTCCCATCAACGGAAACATATTGAAAATAAAACATGGATTCTTTCTTGACACATCCTTGACACTATCATCACATCATGTACCTTTCCCTTGACCTGTGAAAAACATTTCAAAAACTTGGGATGTGCATAAAAATCTCAGTAAGGTTTATAAAAATATGGAAAGGAAACATGATTTCATATATACATAAGAATGAAATCATACTTTACCCATAGAACATAGGCACTTTAACATACCTCATCAAACCATGAATAAATAATAGAAATCATAAGACATAAAGGTAACTTGAGGCATTCATTACATTCTTACGTAGTGAGTAACCCTCTTGGTTATGTTTGGAATACCCATCACAGTATATTCCCTAAATCTCTTCGGAGAAACCTTAACGTTTCAATCCTTCGCATTACCCAATGCATTAGAGAGCTATATCGGGCCCACCCGCCCTTAGTTTATCACAGAACCACCCGTCTTCATAATAATGCCCAAGAACCTCAACATAATCGTATCACATAAAACATGCATAAAGGAAACATAACATTTCCACCTTCCAATCACAAGATATCAATACAACACATTGATATAAAAACATTATGAAAACCATTTTCAATACCAAAATAAAATAAAAGTAAAACATTGTATTTATTTTTCTTTTAAAAAAAAGGTATGGCTTTTAGGGGAAGCCGATACTCAAATAATTGTCACGGTGGCGGAGAAGTTGTTGTCACCGCATACGTACAACAAAAACATTCCCTTTTGTCATTTAGTAAAACTCTTCGTATAAAAAAGATTCCTTTTGGATAAACGTAAAAGTCAAAGGGGTTTATACACCGTATAAAAGAAGGTTGTGTATAAAACAAAATATGCCTCAATGAAAGGAGATTGAGACGAAGTCCCATACAAAGATGGTATCCTTGGATTAAGGATAAATCAATTACATAATCATGTGTGACAAACTAATACACCAAATATAAGTGGATATTAAGCGTAAAACAATCAGAGTTTATTCACATATATTAATAGAACGGCATATTCAAGGAGTACAATCTTATCCCAAAGAATAGAAATTGGGTTAAGAAGTTCACTTGCAATAATTAGACAGCCTAACGGCGTCACTTCAAAATTCAGAAAAAGAGTTGATGAGACATAAAAAGGGTATCTCATCACTTGGAAATAAAATTTACATCAATAAGGATATAGAAGAACATATCCCAAAATAATATTATGTGAATTAAAAGACATAACAAAATAAGTCTTAAAAAGAGGAGGGTGAAAGGATCCCTTACCGACATGGGTATCTTTCGAAACATACGCTCCGTGAAAGAAGGACAATACATCATTGATGTAAATACTCATAAATGAAAGAATATTACACAATGAGTAAAATAATTGTCAGTACATACACCACTCAATGAAAATTGTGGAAAATGTAGCATAAATCTCAAGGGAATAAGAGTGAGATGAAAAATCCCTTATGAAAACTCGGCAGCCTAACGGCGCCACTTAAAACATCAAAAAATGGATTGATGAGATAAAATAGGGTATCTCATCACATTAAAATAAAATTTACATTACGAGGAATATAAAAAAACACCCCCCATCATAACAAAGAGGAGTTTAAAAGAAGTGACATAAAGGGGAGTACTTAAAGAGAAAGAGAGAGGTTAGATCTCTTATGAAAATTCGGCAGCCTAACAGCGCCACCCAAAACATCCAAAATGGTTTGATGAGAGAGAATAGTATCTCTAATCATATGAACAATAAAAATTAAAGTAAGAGTAATATAAATGAACATCCCAATAACAAGCAAGATGAGCTTCAAAATGAATGACATAAAAGAGCGTACTTAAAAAGAAAGAGAGGAGTATGATCCCTTACCTCAAGTCCAACTTGTCTTGTTCGTTTCATTATATTCCCGAATAATAAACTTTGGTCAATTAATAATTTCCTAATTAACTCCTTTAGAGATTATTATTCAGTTCATATCACATATTATAATGTTATAATAATTGTTTAATAATGTTAGTTCATATCAGACGTTTTTGCCGATGTTTGGTACATGAGTCAAAAATGAACTTGTTTGAAAAAAGATTTCCCATGTAGTTATAAGTAAATAATTTCCAAAATAGTATTAATGATTAAAATATCATATATATCCAGTAAATATTCATTTCATACTATTCCATATCATTTGGAGATAAAAACGAAAAGCATCGTTCATGGAGATGGTAGGCCATACGTACGCATGAACGCTACTTTCATTTTTTGTCATATTAATGGAATTAAAACAAAATGAGAGAGATATATATATGTTATAATTCCAGAATGATATCCATAATTTTGATGTAATATATTACATATATATCCATTATATATATGTACTTATAATATTACATAACATTTTGAGATAAGAAATGAAATGTACCGTTCATGGAGATGGTCTGCAGTACGTACACATGAACACTACTTCCATTTCTATTTCATATTTAATTGAATTAAAACATAATGATACATAATAGTATTTTAATTCCAGTATGGTATCATATATAATATCATTAAATATATCCTTTATACGTACCACATATGGTATTAACGAATCAAATCACTTTGAGGGGGCGGTAGTCCGCACTTCCTTAAATGAAGATATCGCGTTTACCCATAATGGAAACCATAAAGGTACGCCATAAATAAAAAATACAGAATCTTAAGTAAAAAATAATCATATTATATATCATATATAAATATAGTGTCATCTTAATGTCCACCTTTAATGGTGTTAAAATAATGTTGAACAATCATCGTTCCGGGAGGCCGAAATTCGCCATCCACGGAAATAGTATGTTCTTTAACCATTAGATGTAGGTTTGTGAAAGTGTAGCTCGAATAATTCTTATAACAAAATCCTAGTATATTTATGATACTGGATTTGTTACAAAAGAAATGAATAAAAATAGTTTAGGGCGTTGGAGAAGAAAAATAAAACAAAAGGACTCAAGTGAAGACATTACCTTAAAATCGGGTAACTCCCTTTGGTTTGAGCTCAAAGGCGTCCTTGGGAAGACTTCTGCCCAAAGTGAGGCTTCAAGGAGTAATATAGGGAAGTGGAGAGACAAAATTGTCAGATTTTGGCCGAGCCAAAGGCTTTGGGAGTGTGGGTAAGGAGGTTGAGGTGGGGGCCTTTTATAAGAGGAGAGGGGGGCACTCTTGTATTGTTACAAAATGTTACTTTATTTTCAAACGAGTTTCGGATTTTAAAGGTCCCAAATTGATTTATTTCAGGATAAGGTGATAAGGGTTCGAAATACACTCATACAATAGGTTTTGAACATGTGTAGGTCTTAGATATTTCATTATCATTCCATTTTATTTAAATCGTTAAATAATGAGGTCATCATTGCATCATCATGATGTCATAAATAATTTAATTTATTTAATGTCTAAAAATTATAAACAAAATACTATGATGTAGGAAATATTTTTAGATTTATAATGACTATTTATAGTCAAAAATATGACTTTTATAACCCCATGTATAAATTGTTTTAGTAAAACATCTCATGTTTGTGTCATTTTTACTTTACCATTAAATAAAAAGATATTTATGTCATTTCCCAACCAAAGTGGCTCCATGGGGTCCCCAAGTTGACCCATGTATTGTCTTGGTTGGCCATGACACATCCAATGAGGGTAGGACATATGTATATATCGTTTCATTTTATTAAAACATTATTCTTACCGTAAACTACACTAATTACCTCTAATCGCGATTAAAAACATAATAAGTTACTATTCACCGAAAAATTATTTTTATCCCATTGAACCACATTTTACTACTTAATGACAACCATGTATGTCGGATTTTCGAAATTCAGAACACAAATATGGAAAAAATTTATTTAAACAGAAAAAATCAGTTTTTATAAGTACCACTTAGTGGTTTCACTATTCATCAAAAATTGATGTTTTTCAGAAAAATCCCAAAAATTCACCCTAAGCTATATTTGATATTCTGAATTCAAAAATGAAGTCTATTTTACAAAATTCAAAACATATAAGTCACATTAATTAATTTAATAATTAATTCCCGCTATCAGAGCAAATAGCGTGTTTTTATGAAACAATAAATATCAAAAGATTGACACTAGTTTAAGTCTGATTTCAAAGTGAAATTAATTCCAACGACCACTATTGGATTTAATGGTAAAAATATATTCTAATTTCACTTTAAAACTAATTAAAAATATAATCTAATAATATAAATAAATTATATTAAAAAGAGGTTTTGAATTAAAATACAACATTTTACATTATTCATTAAAAAATGAACTTTATCAGAAAGATACCAAAAATTTACACAAAGTAAATTTTGATGTACCAATTATTAAGAAGAGTTTTATTTGGTCCAAAAGGATGTATAAGAGTGAACAAAACTATATTTAATGACGGTTCTCCATCAAAAGGCGATAAGTGAACCTTTAGTGAAAACTAGGGCATATACGCCTAAAACTGAATTATTTCTGTATTTTATGCCTTTATCTTTTATTGGATAAATGTAAAAACATTTAAAAACATATATAATAATATTTTAGTTATTTCTATCCATTCCCGCCAATACAACGACTACATGTTAACTACCATTTAAAATAATATTATTTTATTATTAGAGTGCAACGTAAGATTCCCATGAAACTCGTTGTTGCGTGTTGGGTACGCCATCGAGCATAGCATCCCCTTTAAAGTCATATTAATATTTTATTCACAAATATGGATAAATATGAAAATGTCATATTCTTTATTTACCTGGGGTGTTACAGCTGTATCAAAGTGTCCCACCTGGTGCGTGGCATTTCAGATCATTCTACCCTTTTGATCACATGATCTTCCACACATGTTCACAACGATCGCTTCAAATTATACCAACATTGGGCCAGAGAGCCATGTTTCCTAAACCTCTTTCGGGATACCTGGTATGATCCTCCCTAGGGGATCACATACAATGCTCTTCATCATAAGCTAAGGAGGCTCAAGGGAAGGCTTCAGGTGTGGTCATGGGATCTCCCCTACTAGGCAAGGGCCTAGTGTTCGGTTCTCCGGAAGTCGACCGTCTCGAGCGATGTTTAGAGGTAGTTTGGAGCGAGTAGGTTTTCATGGAGCTAATCTGTAAGAAGGAGATCCTATAGGACATGCTTCTGAAACAAGAGCGGATTTCTAGGTATAATGCGTGAATCAAGTGGCTGAATGAGGTGGAAAACAACACATCCTACTTCCATGCATGCATTAAAGAGTGGAAGGGGTTTGATCATCCGAACATCCTGTTAGAGGATGGCCCTTTCACCAACGATTGGGATGTGGTGGGGGAGATGGCCAATTCTATCTTAAGAGATCTACTCATTGGCCCCAAACTGGTGGCCCAGTGGGTACCCGACTATGGACACAGTTTTATTTGATTCCATTCCGCGCCTTGTTTCTGTCCAGGATAATGAAGCCCTTGGGGCCCTCCCCTATGAGAAGGAGATTCAGGACGCAATGATGAACCTCAACCCTGATTGCACGGCTGGACCAGATGGATTTCAAGGCTCTTTCTACAGGGTATCATGGGAGGTGGTAAAGGATGATATGATTTCTGCTATCCATGACTTCTTCAGGGGAGGGCAGTTGCCTCACGTGGCTTCTGCTACCATAGTCGTGTTCATTCCTGAGTCTAAGAACCCTTCCTCTATCCATAATTTTTGTTCGATAAGTATGTGCAATTTACCTTATAAAATCCTTTCCAACATCATCAATTCTTGGATTACATCACATCTTCCATGGTGGGTCTCCTTGGAACAGCATGCGATTGTAAAGGGGAGATCCATACAGGGGTGATCACTCTGGTGCCGGAAATGATCAGAGACATAAACCATAAGTTCGGAGTGTTCAATACAGTTATCAAACTTGATATTTGAAAAGCTTATGACCGGGTGGAATATAGTTTCATCAAGAATGTTGTGACAGGTATGGGATTCTCCGCATGGAATGTTGACATCATTTTTTGTTGTTTTAGAACCTCTTGGCGGGCGGTGTCCTTTATGGTGAAGACCTATGGGTTCTCCAAGGCTACTCAAGGCCTTCAGCAAGGGGACCCTATATCACTAAGCATTTTCATGATTTTTCAAAATGTGTTTAGCCTCAATATTCACAGCTGCCTTGGAAACAGAGACATCCTACCTTTCTGTCGCAGATCGAACTCCCCATCAGTGTCCCAGGTCAAGTATGCTGATGATACCATTTTCTTCATGAATTCCTCGAGTATCTCTTTGGAAGGCTTAAACAGGCTGTTGGATGAGTACTTCCTTTAGAGAGGTCAGAGTATTAACAGAAGCAAGAGAAATTTTTTCTTATCCCCCAACATTACCCCTAACCGCATTTCCACTATCAATCTTCTTTTGGACATGCAATGAGGGACCTTTCCCATGTATTATCTGGGGGATCCCATATCAATAGGGAGAGTCTGAATATGTGAATCTGACCCCCTCATCAATAGATTCAAGGATTGGGTTCTTAATTGGAAGAATATCTTTCTATCCTTTGGAGGGAGAATTACTCTGGTCAACAACGTGCTACTCAACACCCCCAGTCCATGCACTCTCGGCAATAAGAGTCCTGAAGGGTGTGATTAAAAACATCGAGAGGATCCTGGCCGACTTCATTTGGGACCCCAGGTCTGAGGTGAAAAGTCACTAGGATTCATGGGGCAGGATGGAGAGGCCCACTGTGGATGGGGGAATCAACATTTGTAGCCTTGAAGAAACCCTTCGCGACATTCATGAAAAATTTGCATGGGAGGTCCTAGAACACCGCACCCATTAGGGTCTCACCATGCACGGTGACTCTCTGTGGGACCAGGTTTCAATGGGTCAGCACATCTCTCCGCCCACGGCATAAATTGGATCAATGGTGAGTGATCTTCGGCCTCACGCCCGCTGGATCATCGGGAGGGGCGATGTTCTATTTTAGAACCACAATTGGTGTTGGATGACTCTTGGGTATTCGAGATTCCCTACCACTGATATTTCATTTCTGGAGGCTAGGAAGTACCATGTTTTCACCTCGGATATCCTAAATAAGGACCAGTAGCACCTGTTTAACCTCATTGAGTTGTCCGCTGACCCTGATCGGAGTGTTTTCACACCATCAGCCTCTAGAGCCTTTACTATAAAGGATTTCCGCAGATCTTCCATCTTGCATGACCCGACCAATATAAGGAAAGAGGTACTCTGTATCAAAATCATAACCACAAAATACAAGTTCCTCATATAGAGGATTAGGAATAGGGCACTCCCAACGGATGATAAAAACAAACGGTGCGGTGTCACCCTGGCTTCCCACTGCGTCTGTTGCAGGAGGCATGCAGAGGAGATCTCACACCACTTGTTCTTTGGCAGTGACTGGGCATGTGAGGTGTGGAGGTTCTTTGGAGAGGTTATGGATGCCCGTAATTCTTCCACATCTGTCCTGCCTTTATTGGAGTGATGGTACTCAATTGTGGAAGTGACAACTTAGAAAGGATGGCTCACACCGTGATTCTCCTTGCAGGTTTCCGGTGCCTGTGGCAGGCGAGGAACTAGTGGATTCATGAGGGGATACCCTTGTTAGGTCATGAGATCATTAGCAGAACAAAATATCTACTTATTGACTTGAGCAGGGTGTTATGCAATGGGAGGGAGGCTCTGTCGTTGCGATGTTTCATCACAGCTCCCCTTCCTTCTTCTCCGGGTGGAGTTCTCTTGTCTGGCAATTGGGGTTGTTGGCACCCTCCTTCAAGGGGGTTGAAACTAAAATCTAACAATTCTAGTATCTCAGGGGTGATTAATTGGGGTGGGGTTTTTCATGATTGCAGCGGGTTGGTTCTCTTGGATTTCTCCACACGGTTGGGACAAGGAACAACCCTCCAAGCTGAATCTCTCACCATGAAAACTAGATTTTACATTTATAGGGAGAGGGGATTACACATCACAGAGGCAGAAACAGACTCAATTATTATGCACAATACGCTTCAGGGACTCAGGAGGATTCCTTGTTCAGTTTCTTATGTCATTAGAAGCTGTCATGGCATCCTTAGCGACGACGTCGAGGTGACCCATACATGGCGGGAGGGAAACAATGTTGCGGACTACATGGCCTCATTCATCCCCCCTGGCCATGATGGTATCATTTTTCATAACTTGTATAGTTTCAAAATGAAGGGGGTGAACATTATCAGAGGGGATTCCCTTAGCCTCCATTTCTTCAGACCCCCGTAACCCCTGTTTTTCTTTGACCCGATTTGAATAAAAATTTATATGATGTTATCTTATCCCCTTTTGAGTTGATCAAAAGGGCTCCTTATGTTGGATTTCTGATAAAATTAAGTAATCTATGTTTATGTGTGGGTAGTTGGGAAGATAGTTTGGTAGGGTTTGGCTGAGCCAAATGGCTTTGGATGAGTTAAATTAAGAGAAGGGGATGTACCCTTTTATAAGAGAGGTGAGGGCCACTTTAGAAAAAACATGAAATATTATTTTATAATAAAATAATTTTTGGTTTCTAATGGATCCAAACTGATTTACATCAAAGATATGGTGAGTATGGGTTGAAAAACATTCAACTAATATGTTTTAAACAAGGTGAAGTTACCATTTTAACCTTACCATTTAGATTTAACTCTTAGATAAATAGTCTAACTTTTACCCTCTCTTCTTGTATTCATACAGTATATGGTTAATAGTCATACTATAAACATCAAATAGAACCTCAAGTGGTTCATTAATGGCATATATAATATTATTTAAGCCCTTTTGAGGAACCATAGATTTTTAAAAATATTATATCAACCAATAATATAGTATTTGTTTTGAAAACTAAAGTATGTCAATTTTGACAATATTTAGTTTTTGGTTTTTCTGAAAGTCATAAAAACCTGATTAATTCTAAAAAAATAAATTTCATTTATAATAACATCTCATATTCAGCTATAAAATTCTTTGATGGCATCAAAACTATCAAATTATATATATTTTAATATTTGTAATATCATTTATTGGATTCTTTCATTAATAAGGAAAATACTACATCATTATTGTGTCATATATAAATATATTTAATTTATGTATAAAAGTTATAAATAATGAATCAAGATATAAGAAATATTTTTATATTTCTAATGAATATTTATAGTTGAATAGATCAATTATATATCCCCATATAAAAATTATTTTACTAAATGGTATATGTTTTTCTTATTTCTGTCTTTACTTAAGATTATTTAATATAAAATGTCATTATCACTCTCAAGTGGATCCATGGGGTCCCAGAATAGTCACAAGGATTCCCATGGCCGGACATGTATCAGAAAAACGGAATAGGAAACAGGTTAGGGTAATTTATTACTATTTTCATAATATTTGTTAACCATAATTTACCAGATTTACCTTTTAATCGTGGTAAATAAAATATTTACTGAAGTAAATATTCTTAATTACTAAAAATAAAAGATATCTATTTACACAATTTGGACCTAATGATTAAAAAAATGGAATCCATTATTCCATATTAAAAACACAAAAGTGACAGAAATTAATTTAAAATTAATTCCCATTGTCAAAATAAAAAATGTGTTTTTAGGAAATAATAACAATCAAAAGATTCACAGTTTTTTATGTCCCATTTAAATGTGAAATTACATCCAATGACCTAAATTATACTAAATTATAAAAATATAATCTAATTATACCTTAAAACCCCTCAAATGAAGAATTTAACACTATAAATTATTTCAATTAAAAAGTTTTTGTTAATTAAAATTTAGTATTTTTCACTATTCATCAAAATATTAATGTTATCAGAAAATTCTAAAACATTATCCAAAATAAATTTTTATGTCCCTATTCTAATGAATAATTTAATTTCATTAAATTGAATATATATAAGTTTTAAATATTTGGGTTAAAAAAGGTTCTCCATTAAACGACGGTAAAATTGCATTTTTTGAAAAATATCTGAAAAAATGAATTTGTTCTTATATTATGTCTAAGAAAAACATTATATGGATTGAAAAATTAAATTAAGTGTATAAAATAAAAAATTCAGTTAATACTATTCATAACCTCTTTTGAACGTCTAGTTTGGTAAGTCATGGTGTGCTCAAATTCATTATTTTGTGTAGCACAAGCTATTGAATTACTTTAAAAAAAACATACTATGAAATATTGGGGTGTTACATGAGATGATAAGCCATAATTTTCCCCTATTCTATGTTTGAAAAATATCCACTTCAGGATAAATCTTGTTTCGACCTGACGTGATGATGTAAGTTATACACCAATGGATGAGATAGACTATACCAGTAAATTAGACCATAAATGATAATTATAATTCAATTTTAATGAGAATAAAATTTTTTAGGATACAAATAGAAAAATTATTTAATAAAATGATATATTTATCTAAAATACATATACCCTTACCATATAAAACTTAGTAAGAAAAATTGAATGGGCCAATATTTTCATGCAGAATAATTCCTTTATGCATTATGCTTTACGTACAGGATCCATATTTATTTAGCTTGAGACCCGGACTACGAGGATTACGACCCAACAAGTTATATTATCCCACTATAAGTGCTTCTTAAAATGTAAGGAGTGTATTGGGAATATTATTCTAAATGGGGAAAGGGAAAATGGTTTTCATGCACAAATAACTCAGGTCTACTAAAAAGGAATGAATTCTTGATTTAGGGAGGTCTTCAGAAATATTCATGTAATGATTAATCAATCACATAATATTTTATTAGTAGTTGGATATTGGATGAAATTATAGATATATTCTATAGATAGATTTTTAATATCATTATTTTCTACATTCTATAAAAAATGAATTGAATAGACCCCAACTTTCTACCATTTCTAAAAAACCAAAAAATAATCCAATACTCTTATCATTCCACATATAGATTTTCAATTATAGTAAACAAAATTTAAATTAAGAAACTAATGTTCTATGAATTTTGAAAAATGTTTATACATTCTCAGAGATAAAAAATTTCTTAAATTGGGACAATACTTTTATTGAGATTATATGATATAGTGGACTAAATTATTTCCTCATATTTCAATAGTGTGAATCATTATATTGAATTTATGATAAAAATTAATTGTTATTTAACCCATTAAAAATAAAACATATGTTTTAAGAGGATATTGTTTATGATGAATATATCTATGATGATATATGAATAATTGTGAAAATATTTATGGATCAGTTATTGATTGAGTTTTTAAGGGGAAAAATAAAATATTACATGATGTGGGTGATGTTTAATAGGGTAACAAATACTAGAAAATATGTTATATATATGAATTTTTTTTTTCATTTTTGAAAAAATGAATCTAATTTAAGAAGAGTTACAAAATAAATGGTAAAATGTTATTTTAACTAGAACAGTATGTGTTCAAGTAGTTATCTAAGGATATTTTATAAATTTGAAAATATATCAAGGTTTGAGATAAATATTAATTAAAAATATAATTGAGAAGAAAAATATGTCCATAAGAATTTATAACAACCCTTCCTCATTTTAATAACATTAAATGAATACCCTAATAATAATTTCTAAATCAAATATTAATATAAATGGAATAAATTATTATAATCTTTTAAAAAATACCCCTTCTACCAAGTATTATCTTGATTAATGAATATATTATGTTTCAAAATTAATATTAATATTTCCCATTAATCATTGTGTATTTCTCACTAACAGATAGATAATATTAAAGAAAGTGATGTAGTTGACTTAGAGATGAATATAAATAGTGTTTGAAACAAATAAAAAATAAAGAAAAATTGTAATAAACTGGGTTATATTCATGATCCCATGAATAATATATAGGTCATAAAATGGTTTTAATGTATGTTATTTCATAATATATATACTCTTATGTTTCTTGGATTTCATCATCCCTTACTGTTTACATCTATGTATGGTTTAGTTCTTCATCGAAGATTATGAATATATCAAATTGCGATGTTATTATAAAATTTATAATGGTATCTACTTTTTTAAATTGTTTATTTTTTATTTTATTTCATTTTTTCATAAGAAAATTTTGTTTTTCAAACCGTTTAAATATTATATTGTAATTTGAAATCTTTTTAAAAAAAATTCCTTTTTTTATTTTCATTCATTTTTTATAAGAATAGTTTTGGGTGAAAAATAAATTAATTATTCCCTTGTTATGAGGAGATGTTATTTTAGATAATGTATTTCTGACTAAATTGGGGTGAAAATGGATTTTAAAATGATGATTGTATATTAGGGATCTATGAAATACACATGATTACATACATATAATACATAATTCTATTTTTATGTACTGCATGTTATTTGGAGGGTCGGTGACCTAAATATGAAATTTTCTAAAGCTATATTTAATTAACATGGGTTGGGTAGTTTTTTGTTAAATTTTTTTGAATTATTATTATATATATATTGAATTTATATTATCTATTTTAATTTTTAGACTATATTTAATTGAGTAAAAATAATTATTAATAGCTAATAAACATAAAAAATCCTTCCCTTCAGACTAGATTCATTCAACGGTTTTTTAATATATTAGGTTTTAGATCATATATCATGTCTATACTATGTGAGAGGATTTTTTTGGGGACCTATAATATAATATACAGTAATATCTTGATGGAACTTTATATCTCCTTTATTAATAATCTACATTATATTATGAAATTGATGAAATATATATATAGATTTATTTTGATAATGGATCTCAATTTCATGTGAAAAAAGTGAAATATTTATATAATATATTTTAATATGATCATATAAATTAGTGAAAACCTCTTGTTTGGTTATAACATATTTATAATATAAATTATATTGATACCCAATATACTTTAATATACTTTATTTTTTAATGAAATAATCAATCTTCTAAAACATGTATCATTTTGATATTAATTCTTTGAAATATTAGAAAAAAACTTTACCCATGAAAAAAAATAAACCTTATTAACTTAAAAAGTAGAATATATATGACTAATTAAAATAATATCATATTAGTCACGAACGACTAAGAATATATCCTTAGTTAATTTTATGTAATTAAGGATAGTATTCATTGATACCCTAGGACGATTTCCAAGATTTGATTGGTTTATTCTCATCATAATAAATTCATAAATAAAATTAAGTCGATTAGAAAACCTAATATACATGATGGATCCAATAAAATAAACCTGGAGAATAATTATAACTTTTTATTTCTATTTAAATATTTAAAGGATCGATAATTTGAATTAATTATTCTATAAAACACTGGTAGAGGGAACATTTCGGGATTTTTCATGATAATCCACATTGACATATTACTAGTTGATCTATTTTAATAATGACTACGAATTCATTTGGACAATTTTATATTTATAGCTAACACTATTTTATATATTTGGTTACTAATATTCTTCAATGGGAAGTCACTTCCAAAATATATCTTCACTTATTTCATGGATTTTAATAATTTAATGGTGATAAGAATGCCACTACTGTTAAATATAAATAAGTAAACAATGATCCCATCGACCTGACTGTATAGATGAAGTTTAGTCAACATTTATATAACATTAATATTATTTTATAACTATAAATAAGTGATTACTACAACACCAAGAAAACTATTTCAAACTATAAATAAATCATTACATCTTATATATATAATAAATATTACATGGATTTTAAAAACATTTTTTTAAATACACAATCCCGAATAAATTATAGGAATGAATTTTTGTTTTAAATTAAATTGTTATATCTCATTATTATGATATATTACTATCACTAAAATAATTTTAAAATATTTTTTTTTACTATTGTAGAAATGGATTCTTCATTATAAATATCATTAACTACTTAAAAATACTAATAACCTTGAAAAACTTATCGGTTGAAACATTACTATTGACAACCTTCTTATGAATGGAACACATTAATATGATGGGATTAACCATTGTATAGGGGTTGAAGAGATTATAATTTTGGTTAGTGTACATGGATATTTTTTATTCTAATTATTTTTAGGATTCACAAAATATTGTTCCTTGATGGATGAATTTTGGTTCAAATTATATTAATATTATACTAAATTTATCATATATAAAAATTACATATCTATTAGGCTCCACAAAATATCTACAAGTAATAATATTCTAATTGAATATAGAGCTATCTTAGTTTAAATAAATATTTGATTATTCAAATAAACCATTTTATTCATCAAATCATTTTATTGGTCTCAAACATTATCAATTTCATGATTTTTCAATATTTTACTTTTTCAAATATTTTACATTTCAAAAAAGAATTTTTTTTTATCCATATAAGATTATTTTTATGATGAACTATAAACACATTCCCCTACTGGTTCATTGATAGAAACCGAAAATAGATATATATTTGATTTCGATTTAGATTAATTTGAGTTCATAAAAATTAAATATGTCTCAAAACAGTCAATATTCACAAAAAAAATTCAATCATCTTAATCAATATTTAATATAGTAAATTTTGAATAAAATTTGATGTAGAAAAATTTATTATGTATAAAAAATTTAGAAAATTAATTTATACTAAAATATGATGTTCTAAATGAGTCATCATATATTGATCGAATTATATAAATGTTCATATTCTATTTTTAAATATGATATTATTGTACAATTATATGTGAACATATGAATTTAATTTCAATGTCATAAAAATATTTGAGGTTTTATTTAAAAAATAGGCTGGATTATGATGAAATATTGAAAATTTTAAAAAAGTAAGTGTAATAATTAGACGTGTCATAACATAATCTCACTAAAATAATGTTGGAGTACCATTATATATTATTCCATCTTAGATAAGAAAATTCAAAAATTGAGGTCACTATATGGTCCTAGTCAAATTCCATACTCAACAGATTCAAGATACATTTGTGATATGATTTTACCACCTCAATAACTGAACATATCATATTTCATTCATCTAATAATTATTTATGATATATATTCCAATGGATATCAATTAAAACTAACTTCATAAAATTTTATTCTTGCTATTTTCATGGATAAAATCAACATTATATCTAATGAAAATGAAAAAAATTGTAGAAAAAAATAACTAATACAAAAGAGACATAATGTTCCCAAAAAATTAAAATATTTTAAATTCAAGGGCGATACTATCATAGAATTATCATAAAGGCGCAACTGGACCTAATAAAATACTTAAAAAATTAAATCTAATGTAAATAAATAAATTTAGATGAAAAAATAGGCATTAAGTACAATTTAAATATTTTACAAGTAATTTAAATACACTTTAATTTAAATAAATCAAAGAAATAATCTAACCAATCATGTATGATGATAAAATAAAAATATAAAAATTATAACAAACTGGGTGGATGTCTACACATCACATATTCAAAATTAAGCCCCATGATAACTATAAATCTTCTAACCTAAATCAGACATTCAGAATATAATAACAACAAACTTTACAATATATAAATGTTCCAAAAAGATTATATATTGTGGATGTGTATACATATTTTTATAATATCCTTATAGACTAAAATTTCCAACCATTAATCCGCAAATATGTATTCACATGTCATTATTTATGATATATACTTGAAGTCAACCTAATTATAATCTATGGAAATAAATAAGAGTATAATCGTTGAAAAAATAAACCTTTACATCAATTAATAAATCAAATAAATATTATGTGATTTTTTATTGAAAATTAAGACACATTTAATTAAATATGTGTAACACCAAGAGATTTCATTAGAAATTAACTTTTTAATGAAATTTAAATATTATATTGCATGAAATGTCGACTTGGCATGTGTTACACATAAGATTGAGTTTTTATGAATACACACTTTAGTATTATAATTATTTAAATGATATATTTATAACTTATCCATTAAATATATAAACAATATTTTTTAATAAATAATATTTAATTGTAATTTATAATGTTTTCACATAAATAGAACTTATTTATATAGAACTGTATATGTTTCAAAAAAATGATACATGTTTAGAAATACTGTTTTCATAAATGAAATACATTTTTAATGTATATATGAAGAACAATAAATTAATTTATACACTAATATAAATTGATGTTGGTAAAATAATCATTATTTCCGAATTTAGAATATCAAAATTATCTTACGGTGTATTTTTTGTATTTTTCTGATGTATCCAATTTTTGAGGAATATTGAAATTACTGCATTTCTGTTTTAAAAACAACCTTTTCATTTATATAAAAATTATATTTTAAATTTATCTTAACATCCCTATAGATAAATAATAAACACATTTACCCAATATAGGTCATTGTAACCACATTTATAGTAGAATTAAATATAAAAATTTATTGATCTTTTGAACATCTCTTTCAACTACCTTTTGGCCACATTTACAAGATTAACATTAGATATATTTTTACCACTTATATGAATTTATTATCAAAAAAAAACATACATCGTTGTAATCGGTAAAAAAAATTGGTTTAACAGGATAAAAATATTTTTTTTGTGAATAGTAAATTCTGAATTTTATTTACCATAATTAGTGATAAATATAGTAATTAAATGTTAAAATAATATTATAATAATAAATACTTTACCCAATCACTTTTCCTAATTTCATTGGATAAGTGTTTTTTAACCAAAATAAAACATAGGTAAAAAATATGATCCTTTTTAAGCCACATTTATTAGATAAGTAAATTTATTATATTTTATTTTAAGAAGATTTAAAAATTTCATATTCAAATTATAATAAGTTATTTACTTTCTTCTATTAAAAACAATAAGAAAATAGTAATAGCATTCATGCTTACATATGACCTACCATCTCCATGAACAGTGTATTCCATTTCATATACCTATTTTTAAATATATATTTATATACTAAATATATATGATATATAAATCATTTTATACATTTTGGAATTAATTAAATCATGATCTATTTAATATGATTATGAATAACAAGTCAAAACATGTATGATAAACAAAGTGACTATGAACTGAAACATTGATTTAAATAGGAATTGTTAATAAACTAGTAATATTACTCCATAAACAAATAATATATTTTATCATTAATATTATTATGATTCTGGTATACATTAATAATAGGTTTAAAAATTTATAAAGGAATTTTGGAAACATATGGTGATTATCGGATCTAAGGTAAGCTAATTCCATCTCACTTTTAAAATTTCCTAATATATAATCCATGTTCACCACTTATTTCTTGTTTTTGTGGTGTATGTACTTCCCTTATTATATTTGAAAACATTATATCATTTATCTTCAGGGAATTTAATTATTCATTTGATGATATTTGTCTTATTATTTAAATGTTCAAAGTGGTATGGGATTCATTGAATGTTTAAATAATTAAATATTTCTCCATTACACTATTCTTGATATTATCATAAATATTTATTTATATGTACATAAAGGATTAAGACGAATATTTTATGAATATTTATAATTTCATTCAACTTTTTGTAGAAGTAATATTTTTTAGGTTTTATTTAAGAGTTAATATTAAAATCTCATTATTATCCAAGGTTTTTTATACATAAGTATCTAGTTGTACATTTTATTTCATTCAAGCCCATGTTTCATAAAAAATTAGTCCAAAATATTTTTATTATTCTTAGTCATTTTTTTGAATTCTTTTATACCAATGTTTTAATTTTTATAAAAAGGTTTGAAAATTATCTTTCATTTATTTTCAAAATGTGGTACATTATCTACATTCCAAAAAATTAAGGAAAGAAGGTTTTTTAACTTACACGGCATGGGTGGCTATTTTTTGAAGTTATGATGCCTTAAAATTTTGAATCTTACCTTATAAGATAAAAATGATATTTTTAAAAAAATGTTTTATATTATTATTTCATGACTTTTAAATTATTTCAATGTAAAGAATATATATTTATATCAAAGATTTCTAATGATTTTATTAGATTATTTTCATCAATTTCGATATGATTTATTGGATATTATGCTTATTGAGGCTGATTTATTATGATACAATATTCTATATTTTATTGATCGTTTTAGGATATATATGACTGTGGATGTGTTATTTCAATACCATTCATGATTTATGGTTAATATATTGAAATTTCATATGCTACATTAAATAATAATGTTTATGATATGTTTGGCCCTTTTCATATGAGGAATGAATTGGACTTTGTAAGTGATGGGAAAGGCCCTCAATATCCCTTTGATGCATTGGTACGTTTCAAAAAACACAATAGGTGTGGTTTTGATTAAGACCATTCTCATTTATTAGATTCTTGGCATGAATCATTGAATTCATTAGATTTTTGGCTTATCTCCTTAATAATATTATATTTTTTTACATCAATCCTTGATGTTAATTTTCAAAAGTCCATCCTTATGAATTCCCCCATCATGAGATTAGTTATTGAAATTACATGAGATTGTAAGGCTTGAATAATATTCATGTGACTATTTATATGGAATTATTGTTATTAACATTTTCATATTATGTTAAATATTATGTTCAAAATGATTGTATTTTAGTTTCATTCTTGCCTTAATATTTATGGTTATTTATGAATGTTTCAACTATATTGTTTAACCATACTAAGCATCCGGGCACATCCCTTGCTTATGTTTTATTTTTCCCAAGATTCCAAGAAATTTATTATGACTCATATGTAGGGATAATCTAAGAAAATAATTGAGTTCTCATTGGATTATGAATATTTTATTTTATATTTATAATTATAATGTAATATTTTGGAATGTAATATATTTTCTAGGTCTATTAAACCAGTCGGCCTTTCAGGATTTGATTCCTTTTAGTCATTCCAAAGAGTTAAAATAATTCACTGAATTCGGGCATCTAGGGTCTGAATGTTATAGTTGGTATCAACAGATGTTTAGAAACAACCATAGAAATAGATTTAGAAAACAGAAATTATGAATCATATACCTATGATAAACAATGAGGATAATCATAGAAGAACATACCAAAATTTTTGTAAGGTTGATATTATGTGAGTATTCCATGAAAATAAATCCATGTGTGGATACTACAAGTAGACATGGTTCTGTAACAGATATAACGAGAAGTATTAGCTTTGATATGGTGTAATGGTCTATACATTGGGTAACCTGATACATGACAACGAGCCTTAGTGCACACATAGTTTGACTCTCCTAGGGAATATTCTTAGGATAACATTCATTTTATTTACAAACCATTATAAAGTATTTATGAATAAATATATACCCAAAGATACAATTTTTATTCTTATAGATTATATATTCATAAATTTTTCAATTTATTTGATGTATTTTAATAGTTTAAAATTACGTATTATGATTCATATCATAATCTAGTCCATGTCATTATTTAGAAATAATGCTTAATAGATGGAATGGAAACTATATCAAACCAGATAATCCATATAAGGAATTAAATTTGATAAAATATAATGATAGTTGAGTTGCTAATAGAACTGGTGTTGAATATCTTATAACCATACTCAGACATTTGACTCGGTTTATAAACAATACCCTTACCTATATTGGGTAACCTGATCAACAACGTGGAGGAAAAATGATAGAACACTTCATAAGACAACAACCTCCAAGATTCAATTGTACTAAATAACATTTATATAAATGAAATGAAAAAAGTTCCTTGGATAAAATATTTTTCACTTTGGGGAGTAATAAAGGGGAAAAGTTTTCATGTCAGTTTATCATCTTTCAAAATATGTGGATAAATGGTGGTCACTAATTCAAAAAAACAAGAGGTGAATGAAATAAAATTATGGAATTTAAGGATTTTATGGAAATTTTATGGTCAATGTATTTACCTCTTGAACATAGAGCGAATATAGAGAGACGATTCTTGAATCTGAGGAAAAGAGCGGATGAAAATGTTTATAAATATGAAGCGAACATCACAACATTAGGAAGACATGATGAAAACTAAATATGTATCCCACAGAGTAATATTGACCATATATTTGATGTGTTAAATCCATTTCTCAAAATGAATTGTTTTCCTAAACACTCTTATCACACAATGATATAGTCTCATATGATATCAAGATAGAGAAAGAATTTCCTAAGTCTTATAAATTTCAGGTAAGTCCATAGAATAAGAGAAAAATGGATAAAGGGAAAGAAAATGAGAAGAAAGGAATGAATCATTTCCCACAAGTTTCAATTATGGATGAAATCACCCAAGAGACTAATTAAATAGAAAATGAGTTTGTTTCATATGTGGTGGAAAATTCCAGTATTCTCATGATTGTATGGAAAAGAAACAATTTACCTATGTGCAATGTTTTCCTTATAAAGATATGAGGTAGTATGAAGATGAATTCCCCAAGAATCAAGGAAGTACATTTTAGACAAATAAAATGGATGAAGGATAATACTATGATATTACTATAGTGAAGTAATATAATTAAGGTATTTGTGTTTTTGGATTCAATATTTATGCTATGAAATTTTGGTTATGAGAATAATGAGATATATATAGATTGTGCTGTGGTAAATATTTTTTAATGATTTGGAAGAATGAATGTTTCAATAAAGGTTTTTATATATCCATGTTAATTTTTTATAGACTTTTTTGGACTGTTACTTTTGATAGAAGTATTTTGGATATGAAATAATGTTAGAATGGATTAAGTTGAAATTTTATATTATTATTTATGGTTAAAAAATTTCTTTAGATCATTTTTGGAATTTTATAAAAATATATTTTTAATAAAAGGAAAATCCACTGGTCGGGCGACAACCCGTCATGTTTGGCAAGGGTGTGATACTTGAATCTACAACCGAAGGGCGACAATGTTGCATCACCTTCCACAGGACTATGATATGTCCTGGTTTGTATAATATAGATTCTTATTTAAATAATATGATAAAAGAAGAATATGATCATTTTTGGAACCCTGTATAATTATGATAAATAGAATAATTTTTTATTTTATTTTTTAGGAGATAGATGAGTTTGAGGTAGAAATTAGTTAAAGGATAGAACTCTGCTTTTCAATTAATTATGATTCATTGTGTTCATATTTTATGAAGTAAATTAATTCTTGAACTATAATGATAGGATACTCAAACCAAATACTTTTTCCTAGTACTTTCTTTTTAGATGAATCCAATGGTCCCTTAGATCTTCAACGACTTCTAGCTTTATGATTTGTACCCTTTTCCTAACTAAGTTATCTATCACACTCCATTAATACATGATGGCTATATTTATCTTCCATGTACATGTTTTCCTATACGGAACCCTAGAATTTTATATATATAGTTAACTTCATATATACATATTTTTATTTTAAAATGGAGGTCTCATTAATCCATTTTTTATGCGGGTTTTCCACCAAGTTATTTTCTAGTATCAACCGTTTATTTATGAAGTCCAATTTTAAATTATAATGATGAAATTTATTGAATAAGGGAAGAATGTAACACCCAAATATTTCATCGAAAAATATATTTTAAAAAAACAAATTGATTATATTTCCTGAAACGCTAATTTTTCATTCATTACATGCACAATTGAGTTTGTACCAAACAACACTTCAGTATTATAAATATTTAATGATATATTTATAGAATTATCTATTAAATATATTAATATAAATAGTAATAATTAATTTTTATAATTCATTTATTGTTTTTTAAAAAAATAAAACATATTTATAATGAAATGTATTTGTTTAAGTAATATAGTTAAATGCTTTGAAATAATATTTTCTTAACAAAATAACTGTTTATAGCCTTTTGTGAATTATAATAAAATTAATTATAGACACTAATAGAAAATGAAGTTGGTAAAATAAGAATCATTGTTAAATTCATAATATTAAAATTTTATTAGGATTTATTTATGGAATTTTTGTGAAATGATTTGATTTTTGATGAATAGTGAAATTACTGTATTTTAGTTTAAAAATCGCCATAAAGTCTCATGGCACTGGATTTATCAAATATGAGATTCTGGAGGGAGACCAATCTAGGTAAAACTATTCGACATGTTTAGACGAAGGTGAACATCGGGGTCGATGCACATGAACGGTGGGGGAGAGCCAAAGACGATCATATGATTTATGATACTTTGGGTTCTTTACTGTTGGAATGTTGGTCCATTATTCAAGTGGATCGCCAAAACATGCACCACATTCACCCCCCTTGAGGGATTTTGTCACACATATCCCATATCTAATAAAAATCAATTTTTCAGTCAGTCAGTCAGCCCCAAATGATAAATAATAAACATATTAACCTAATATAGTTCATTAGAACAATATTTATAATTGAAATATATATATATATATTTGAATGTCTCTTTTACCATCCTTCAAGCCACATTTGCAAGATTATCATTAAAAATAATTTTATCCCTTCTAGGAATTTAATTTTTAAAATTTAGGAATACATGTTAGTAATCAGTATAAAAAATGTGGTTTAACAGGATCAAAATAATTTTTTAGTGAATAGTAACTTTTGAATTTTATTTACCACAGATTACAGTAAATAGGATAATGAAAGGTAAAAATAATATTATAATAATATAAAATTTCCCTAAAACATTTCTTAATTTTATTAGAAAACTGTTTCTAGACCCAAATAATCCATAAGTCAAATATATGATACTTTTTAAGCCACATTTGTTAGATTTAGATATTTATTATATTTTATTTAAATAACAGTTAAAAATTTCATATTCATATTTTCTTAACTATATAATTTTTAATACGAGGTTATATAATATATATGGTCAACAATAAATATTTTTTAAAATTATAAAATGGTTATAGACACAAAACTAATTGTTTTATAATTTTAAGAAATACATAAATAAATTAAACACTGTCACAATTATGATACATGACTTGATTTATTAAAGAAGGAATCAATGTAATGATATCAATAATATTAAAATAAATATAATTTTTCATAAATAATTACCTAAACTAATTTTATAAATAATAGAAATAGGTTAGTGGAAATATTAAATTATTTTCTTGTTATCATGTTATATTGATATTTTTGAAAATGCAAATATTGAATAGGATCAAAATTGACCTAAATTATACATTTAAATAAATAATATTTTATTTAATGTTATAAAATCCATAAAAATATGACGGTTTTATAAATTAAATTTATAGGGTTACATATATCATAAATTATCCAATTGGATTTTTTGGCATTTTATAGTAACTATATTAACCAAATAGTGTAAGAAAGGAATGTAGACATGGTAGGATTTAAAATCCTTAACTAAGAGTTAAATAAAAAATATATTATTAATGTTGTGACCTAAAATTGTATACAGATAATCAATTGAGTGGATTTCTACCGATAATCATATTATCCTCCAAATAACTCACTTTTCATATATTTGAAATCAGAATGAATTTTATAATAAATTAATAGTTTTAGAATTTCCAAAATTACCTATCAAATATCTTATAAAAGGGATCATATCCTTTTCTTTTAGTCGTATCTCTAAAGCCCTTTTTCTTGGCCAAAACCTAACCATTTATCCTCCCAACCGCCCTCAAAAAATTCTAGAGGCCATACTATGAGAGGAATGCAATATTATGGAGTCCTATTGTGGAAATAAAAAGTAGACACTCATAGAACATGTCATTTTTATTATTATATAACAACCATATTTCTCCTCTTACCGATCTTATGAAAAAATATCACCATGGGTGCGTATGTACAGCTTACCATCTCCACACCGTGGTATAAAGATTTTTCTTCAATAATTTTTTTGATTCATATGAAGATGAAATAATTGATGTAAATAATAAATATGAAATTATATTGTTTCATTATAATTCATATTTGATACAATATTTACCCTTCACCATTATGGAATGATAAAATCGCTCATTTGTAAGTATGATTTACCGTCTTAAAGAAGATATGTAATTTATCTCCAATGTTAAAAATTAAAGAATGTTTATAAATATATATATATAATAATTTTGTTTGAAATATATGATATAATAATTCTTATTCAACTATATATATATACATATAATTTATTTACATGATTCCATTCAATAAGATAGGAGAATGAAAACAACGTTCATGCATACATACGACCTATCGTCTCAATGAACGATGTATTCCATTTATTATATTTATCTTTTAAATATATATTTATATATTGAATATATATGAAATATAAATCTGGTGATACATTTTTTAATTAATTAAATCCTGATCTATGTAACATGATAAAAAATAATGAGTTAATACACGTATGATAAACAAAGCGATTATTACCTGAAACGTTACATTAACTAGAAATTATTATTAAATGAGTAATGTTGAGCTATAAAAAATATATGATATAATAAATCTTATAATGATTCATTTATAAGTTAAAAATATGTTTATTAACATTATACAGGTGTTTCGGTCATGTAAATAGAATATCAGACCTAAAGAAATGGAATTCCATCTCAGTTTTAATTTCTGTGAGATATAAGGCATGTTCACTAAATATTTCATATGTTTGTTGTCTTTACTACCCATATTATATTTCATATCATGTTTTCATTTATCTTCATGGAATTTAGCGATTCATTTTATGATGTTTGGATTGTTATTTAAATGTTCAATGAGGTATGAGAGGCTTTGAATATTTAAAAAATAATCCTTTCTCCATTCCAAAATTCTTGATATCACCATACATATTTATTTATATGAATATAAATGATTCTAAATAAAATTTTATCTATATTTTTAATTAATTAAAATCGTTTCAAAATTAAAATTTTATGGTTTTATGTAAGGAATAATTTCAAAATCTCATTATTATCAAGGGTTGTTTATATGCCAGTATCTACTGGGATATCATTATCATCCATATCCTTGTTTCTCAAAAATGTATTTCAAAATATTAAAATAGTTTTAAAAATTGTTTAATTTCTTCTATACCCATGATTTAATTTTATAAAACGTTTATAAAGTTTTCACTCATTCATTTTCCAAATGAGTTACTTCATATCTGTTTCAAAAAATTACAAAAAAATGTTTTTTTACATATATGACGCGAGATGCTATTTTTGGCTGTTATAATGACTTAACATTTTGGATATTACCTTAGAAGAATAAAATTATATTTTTAATGAATTTTATTACTTTATAATTGTGAATCTTTAAAATGAATTCTATGTAAAAAGGGATATTCCTCTCAATAATATTTAATGATTTTATTAGATTATTTTCATCTATGTCAACATCCTTTTTTTCATTTTATGTTCGATTGAGGTTGATTTATTATTATACCATATTTCATATTGTATTGGAGGTTTATTGATATATTTTACTATGGATGAGTTATTTTATAACCATCCATGGTTTATGTTAAAATTATTAACATTTTGTATGTTTCTTTTAATAGGAATGTTAATTTTAGGTTTCACCCTTTTCATGTGAGGAATGAATTGGACTTACAATATGACGGGTGGGGATTGGTATACCCCTCGATTTATCTGTATGTTTCATGAAACAAAACAGATATGTTTTTCAATAAGTCCTTACCCATTTAATATATTGTTCTCAAGAATCATTGATTGTATTCGATTAATGGAATGAAGCTTATAAAATTTTAGATTATTGGCATGAATCCTCTACTGTAAGTTTCAGTTGACCAGCATTATGCATTCCCTCATTATGAGATTAGTCATTGATATTATAGCTAATTATTCAACTTTAAGAATATTCATGTTAATGTCTAAATAGAATTATATGATTAATTATTTATATATTATTATGAAGATTATTTTTAAACGGATTCTGTTTTAGTTTTATAAATACCTTAATTTTTATAGTAATTTATGAAATATTTTGTTTTATAGTTTACCCTTACTGAGCATCTGAGCTCACCACTTTCTTATGTTTTATTTTATCCAAGATTATAATAAGATTATTATGACTTATATATCATGTTAATGTAGTATAATAATGGTGTTCTTAAAGAATTATCTATTTTAAATGTTATATTTTGAATTTTAGTGTAATTGTAATGTCTGTAAATATTTAATAATATTTCTAAACTGATCGGTCCTTCCAGATTTGATTCATTGTAATCAAGAAAATGTATTGAAAAATGTGCCGGCTATTGGAATCTGGGTTCGGGCATTATAATATTAAACTCAAGGAATATATAAAATAATTAATCGATGATATATCAAACATCCCAATAATTATGTATGAGTAAAGAAAAACAAGAAAATCAATCAAACCCCCACTATATTGAGACACTAATATAGACCCATTACCATGATTGACCTTTGATTATTTAAAAAATTCATGCCATAGAGAAGCAGGTAATGATAGAAAAGTTACCTCTAATGAAATATAATTTCAATGGTTGAAAACCAAATTTTATTGATTCCAGAAAACTAAAATTAATAAATTATACAACATTTTAAATTTTGGTGGAAAATATTATTTCACAATCTCACAAGCATTGAATCATAACATACACAATTCTTGATAAATTAAAACAAATATCCATGGACTTGGAATAACTATAATATATCTTCCTATCTCGATTCATGGAGGATTTTAATCTCCAATAATAACCCTATTTGAAGTAATTCTCAGTCTCTCTTTCTAGAGTAGACCTTGAAGAGGCTAATGTTTTCATGCTTTCTTGTTTTATTAAGGATCAGTGCAACGTTATTAGAAATTTTTTTCCAATGCATCTTTTATATATTAGGATTATCATATAATATATACAATGTGTAAATCCAATAAAATATTATTAAAATACAATATTTTGTGTAGAATGGATGATTAATATCATATGGATAACATTTTTGATGAATTTTAAATACAATGATTAATGAATTTTTTGATGAAAATATAACAATTGAGATTTTTTTGACCCATCTAATATAATGGATGAAAGATATATCATTGAAATCATGTAAATTACTAACATTAGTGACTATATTGGTATAGTTAATAAAATGAATTTTAATTTTAATGAGAACCCGGAAATCCCCCAACCACTAAAAATTGAATAATGAATCATTATTTACTTCATAATACCCATAGGTAAGATAGATCGTGAAAATAACCTTACAAAAATGAAAATCAGAATCCATATAAATTATATAAGTATTATTTATATTTTTCTCTTCTATATAGGTATTATATTTAACAAGATTAACAATATTAAATAGATATGATAATAATAAATATCTGATATGATGGACTCCTTAATGGAATTACCCAAATAGAATGATGGTATTGTAGAAAGGTCACATTGGTTATGGTCCTCATGTAGAATCAAAAGTGCACACAAAACATGAATCAACTACTAGTATAAAAATATATTAACTACTTTAACAGACATGGAATGATTAAAATATATGGTGTCTTGAGATAGTTAGTTGATCCCTTTCATACTCTTAGTATTTAGAGAAAATGGTAAACTAATAACCATCAGTGGTATATCTATGCATATATTACGTATTTGATCAAAATAATAATAATTTTAAAAAAATAAACATTATTTAATGTAATATAACTTTTAAAAAATATTAAAAAATTTATATATTTTCATTTTTTATCATACAGTACATTTTCATTAAGAATCTTTTGTAATTGTTTTATAAAATTAAAACTCAAATTAAATCATAGAGAATATTTTTTTTAATTAATATAACTTTTTTATCATAGTCTTCAAAAAATATATAATTTTTTTAATTGTTAAATTAATAATTGGGTGAAGAAAAATACATAAATGGTTATAAATTTTAAAAAAATCATTTCAAAATCATTTATTAGGCTTTCCAAATAGTAATTCCAAATGAATGAATAATCATTTATAATTTAAAATTTAAAATAGAAAATAATTAAAAATAATTATTTTTAATTTATAATTAAAAATATTAGTTAAAACTATTTTTTGATTAAATAAATAATCATCCAATACATGGTTATACACTAACTTGTAATGAAAACATGAATGTTTTCATAGTTTTTAGCTCAACAATATAAATTTTCAAAATATAAAGAATTTTCTAATAATATTTAATGAAATATATGAATATCTAAAATAAAAAATGATTTAACAAAAACTATATTCATTTTTTGAATGAAATATAATGTATTCATTTAATAATATTTATTTTCTCTAGAAAACTTTGAATTAGTGGATTATATAGCTTTATTATTCAGAAAAGATACACTAACTCCTCTCCTCTATATAGTGTTGTAATAAATTTTTTCATAAATATGTGAAGAATATTATGGAGGTTTAGTCTCTCTCAAGGAAAAAATTTAATATTTGAAACTGAACTAGCTATTCTCTCCACTGATGTATGGATTCCATGGGAATATATGAGATCATGATGTGGCCATCATGGATAAAATATGTGAAGAATATGATTCAAACAATGATGGATAAAAATCTTCAACCAATATGGTTTTGTAGGAATAACAACATATTTTAATTTCCTATTATTTAACATATTAAAATTATGGGGAGTATTCTTTCTACTATCATGGTAGATGCCATCAGGAATATTGTCTTGACTGGGAATTGTTTTCAAGAGTTATCTGTCTATGACAGTTTGGGTCTCAGAGGGAAATATAAATCATAATATTTATATATACATATTATTTGGATACATTACATTATATTTTAGATCAAGATCAACACAGATGGATATATAAATGGTAATACAGTTCATTCAATATGTGGTGTAATCATTAGGGAATCTAAAGTAGGATAACATTAATTTTTTTTCTAAAGTCTATATAATGGATATCACATTTGGAACTGAAATGGATAGAGTGACTCTGGAATGTCATATTGTGAGATTCAAAAACTATATAAATCTATTTCTTGAGATATAATCCAATTTTATTTTATTTTCATAAAGTTAAATATATCATCACCCATCCAATGACTTGTAGTTTATTAGGAAGACTGTGTAAACTATTGTAGACAAATTTTCATTGTTGTATCTCTTATCAATTGAGAGGTAAATAACATCAGTGATTCTTTAGAAACATTGGTAGTTGGTTTAATGGGATGTAACATGTATTTGTTAATTTCAAAGATGGATTAAGATATTTTGTTATGGGAAAACAAAAAACCACACTCTTTCCATGTTTTATTATATTTTCTAGCCCAATGAGTTTTTCTCTAAGGAGTCCTATTTATATTATTTATTCAAATTATTTATTAATGAAAAGTTAATACGTATAAAATAATTACAGTAAAAAATTAAACCTTTAATAAGTATGCTAAAAATTTTCCCTTGACTCTTATGAATGAAAAATATTTTATTGATAATTGTAATAACTACTGAATATAAAAAATTACCACTTTTTAAATTTTAGTAATTACCAATGTAGCAGCAGGTAACCTAATTAATGAAAATATAATTTTAAGAATATTGTAACTCTCTTGATAAATACTGAATATTCATAGATTGAATCCTATAGTCTATAAAAAATATTAAGAATTATATATCCTCTTGAAATCATTGAAAAACTAGAGGCACACTATATTAATGAATCTAAAATCACCAGAAAAAATCCTTAATAAGGGTAAAATAAAAATTGACAAACTATTGAGGACATAAATTACATTCTAAGCCCATGAATATGACTAAATAATCTTTAAACACTATTTCAAAGTCCTAGTGATTCTATATAACTACATTCTATTGATCCATAACTTTAATAAACATGCAAACAGAATATATTTCAAAAATTGAAGAAAATTAGCATCATATACATTATTCACTTACATTGAAATAATATTTATCATTCTTACTTGTTAAAATATTGATATGAAATTATAGTAAATTAAAAAAATTAAGTTTAATAGTTTGAAGGATTAAAATATGTATTGAATCAGAAATTTGGACCATATATTCATATAAAATTATTCAACCTTCAATAGAGATGCATTCAACTCACATCTATATCCTCAGAATATAGTATCAAAATCATATTCATTATCATGGTTTATGAAAATATTTATTAAAAAAATTATTATATATTAAAGAATTCAAAATATTTTCACTATAAATTGAAAATTATAAGGTAAAATCCATTTAAGGCAAGAGAATTATTTGGGGAGGCTTCAATTGAGGGAAGATGTAAGTATAAGTAGCTGTATAGGGAGAAGGAAAATTGAGACTTTGATGATCCTTAGATTACGTGAGTGGGATGGGAAAATAATGATGTAAAGGTGCATAAGGGATAAGACTATATTTCAGTGTTATTTAATTTTACTAAAATAATAATGGTAATAATAAAAACACACTATAATAATAGTTATAGTGACCATGAAAATGATAATAATAACAATAGTTTTTAGTTTACATCTTACAATGAAGGTAAATATTAATTTTTTAAATTCAACCATATTAGTATAAATAAATTTATATTTTTGAAAAACATAAATTAGACCATAAAAATGAAATAAAAACTGATCAAAAATATCAAAAATAAAATTAAAAAAATACACATTTAACATCTTCAATAATTATTTTCGATAACAAATCTAATATTAAACATTTTCTACATAATAGATATTTATAATTATCCCCATAATAGTGGACTTTTTCCAAAAAAATAAATTGATATTTTAATTTCCTTTTCACTCTCATTAGAATATCTATTTTCAAACTATTATTGGAACAACACACAATTTCACCAAATTTATAGGACTATGTAGTTTATGCCGAGCATAAATTAATTTTCTAATTACCTTTATCATCTGACTCATCATTTGAAAGAAATCATATTATATTTAAATTGGAGTACAAGGAAACATACTAGTTTTTTTGAAATTGAGAATAAAAAATAAGAACTCCCCTTTATCTATTTATAACTACATTGTTATTATAAAATCAAGAAACATTAAGATACATTTATTCCTATTATGAATAATTCAATGATTATTTATTTTATTTTTTTCAATAATTAATGGAATATTAGTCAATAGAAATAGTAGGTTAATGAAAATAAATAATATATTTTATATTATACTAAAGGGGAATTTTCAATTATCAAAGAACATTTAAATATCTTGCATTATTTTTTCATGCTTTCACATTCATCAGTCTTGATGAAATCACGTTTTTCTTCTCATTCTTGATAGGGTTGTGGGAGATGGGGGAGTTAACAGAGAATTCATTGTGTGAAAATAAAATTCGTATCATTTTTTTGGATCCTCTATATAATAGATAGATCCATCTATTTACATCATTAGGATTTAAGTTAAAATAGAATTTATTTAATACAAACCATTATATGATATTTATTACATTTAATAATCACCATTCAACATAATAACAATTATATTATTATTATTATTTTGTGCACATCCACTTGTGAAATAAAAAATGTTATGTAACTTCCTTCTTAATTAATAATTTTAAATTCACTTGATCATGGTCGATTCAGGCTCCTCTATCATTTATTGAATATCCAATTAAATATATTATTCATAAATAAATACATTATTAACAATATAGATAATAAATATTTATAAAATTATTTAATAAATAAAACAAATGGTTTATTCATAAGGTGGATAATAAATAATTTTTTAATTTATGCAACCAACATATCCCAAATTAAATTATTCCAAAAATTTGAGAATAAAATTTTCAACATTAATTAAATTCAAATATTTCTTAATTGGGATCAACAGACACAGTTAGTGTGTGACCCTCTAGGATTCATTCTCTTTGGCATTAGGCAGGCTTTCCTAAAGTATACGATTAATTTCAATCAATGGGTCACGACACCCAAGATAAAGAACATAATATCGCAATGTCAACAAGCATATATGAATGATCATTATGTAATATAGACTCATTTTATCAATATCGCACCAATAATTTTTCCCATCTATGTCACCAACATATATTCTTAATATGTCATCCATTGACTATATGAAATGAAAACGGCATTACACCTAAGTCGTGGAACATAATGTAACGGTTCTATTGTAATCAAAATTATGAGATATCAGGTTCCATAAAAGAAGTAAGGGATAAATATATCGTCGAATTATTCATTAGTGACATGTTACCCATGACACACCAAACATATCTATCATCTACAGGAACTATTATCATCATGGTTTAAAAACTTCATCTATGTATGTGAGTTGTAAAATTCATTTATTATAATATTTAAGTCTAAGGACCATCACACATACTCATATATGGGATTATCTGGGGAAATGAAAACATGTGGAATTTCTAATGGAGAGACTATTTTCATAGTCTTTAGTCTTGTAGATTACTAATTGAAAACATCATGAAAAGAAACTTCATCTTCTTATGAGTAATCGCTCTTGAATGTAATTTTACTATGTGTCCCATCATATAATATTATCCCATAGAAGAAAAGTAATTGAGAATATCTCCAAAGAACATGAAGGTTCTCATCATAAAAAGAAACTTTTATGACCTTATCAATGTTCCATATACTCTTGGATATTATTATATTAGATTCAACCATAACAATAAATATATAATAAGATTTTTTTATTAATATTCAATACATCGAATATATATGTAATCAAAGTACAATCAGTTGATCCAAGGACACCATCTTTAAAATAATATGACATGGAATAGAGACATCTATGTATAAAATTAAATATACTAGACCTCACATTATAATTGTGTTTCTGTTCAGTTAAGGTTTTATTCAAGGCATCCACCATGTTGACATCCATGGGAATTCTTCCCACTGAAACTTCACCTCTCTAATTAATCCCTCAATATATGATACTTCTGAAGTATGTGATCCATCTGTTGATATAACCTTGTATATTTTGCAAGATCCACCACTATAGTATTATCATAATAGAGTGTGATTTGATATTTATAGATAGAAAAAAATAAACACTTAGACAGATATGTGCATCCATACTTCTTTATTAGCTACCTTATAAGAATCTATATAGTTGGACTCTTTTATATAATCTGCAACCATAGCCTACATTGATATCTCGCAGCTCACAACACCTCTATTCATTATGAATATGTATTTCATTTGTGACTTCATGCAATCTTGACTTGGTTTTAAACTAGAATATGCATTTCCTCCTATGAATAGTTCTTAATATACTCCATAATGTTGGAACATATCCTTAGTATTCCTCAGATAATTAAGTATAGTCCTAACAACCATCCAATGGTGATCACCTGTATTATTTTGATATCTTCCCTCTAAAGATAATGTGTAGGAAACATCTATACTTGTATATAACATAACGTACATGATATACACAATTGTTGATGTGTAGAGAATCCTTTTCATTCTATTTATATCATCATGTATCAGGGGAAACATTTTTCAAGAAAGGTGAATTTCATCTTACAAATCAAAAAATCCCATATTAGATTGCTCCATATTTAATCTATTGAATATATTATAAATGTATGTAAATTGGCTTTGGATGAGAAACCTCTTGGATCTATCATTATGTATCTTGATCCAAAAAATATATGGTGCCTCTCCCATGTCCTTCAGAGAGACGAATTTATTTCACCACACTATAACTAATTGTAAAACATGTATTGTTTTATAATGAGTAATATGTCATAAACATATACTATTAAGAAATTGGCTGCACTATCACAAAAATGTTAATATATACACAACTAACATTATCTCTTGATGAAACAAAACACCATTATAGCCTTATCAAAATGAGTGTTCCATGTCATAGATGCATTTTTTTAATCTATAAATGGTTCTTCACAACTTTCATTCATTGTTTCCATCCTTTGGAGTCGCAAACCATTTTAGATTTTTCATGTCTACATATTCACGAGGTTTCCTATTATGGAAGGCTATTTTAACATCCGTTTTCCAAATACCTCAATCATAGAAATCTGTAATATCATGTATAATTCTAATGTATTTCAGCATTAGAACTAGTGAAAAGGTTTCATTGTAGTGAAGGACATGATGTACTTTAAACTATGTTGCAACCAATCACACCTTATAGCTAATAACATGACCTTAAAGGTGATTTTTCTTCATTAATACCCATTTTATACCAACGATATCTACATATACTAGAGGTTTTAATAAAATCAAGACATGGTTTTGGTACATGGAGTCTATTTTATAATTTATGGATTCCTACCACAAGAAAAAATAAATGCCACTTAATACTACCTTATGTGTTAGTGGATCAATATAATCACCAAATAATGTGTCCCCATAATCAGTGTCTTGAAAACAGTACTTGGTTCTCTAACCTTTCTAGTTTTCCAATGTAGTAATTGTTTCTGTAGAAAATTTTCTTCTTCCATGGGGCTCTGTGGAATTTGTATTTATGCAAAATATTCTGGATCATGAACCTCAACTTCATAAAATTCTATTTTTCTCACACTATCTCTTTTAAGGATAATATCCTCTTTAAGAAATTTTGGATGTATTCCATACACAAACATTTTTTCAAAAAGTTTCTATAGGTATAATCTTTTTATTATTTTGGATTTACTATAAATATAAAATGTTTGCCTCATAGTGAAATATAATTACAAGAAGAGGCCTTAAAAATTTCATCACAACATCAAATTTGTAAGTAAGTCAATAGGGGATTCATTCTCATCAATTTTTATAACATCAATTTCATTAGTTGGAATTCATTGTAATATGTAATATAATGTTAGTATTGTGAATCCCAAAAAGGATAATGAATGAATCTCTTGACTCATCATTGATCTCAACATGTACAATCCTGTGTGGTTCCTCCTTTTTCTTACACTATTCCAATTAGGTGTATAAGAAAGAGTGATTTCAGATAAAATCAAAAACTCTTATAAAAAATGAATTATATCATGATTAAGATATAATCTACCATGTAATGGGAGATGTTTCCTAAACCTCTTACCAAGCTATTCCATATATTTATTCTTGTATTCCTTGAATTTATAAAAATAATATTACTTATTCCTCATTAACTATAAATACCCATATATAATAAAATAATTTGTAAAAGTTATGAAGTATGAGTACCCACCCCTTTCTTAAATAGGAAATGGTCCGCACGCATCAGTATTAACTTATTCAATAATCACCTTTTCACTTTCACCATTCCCTCTAAATAAGGCTTTCATCATTTTTCCTTATAATCATGTGGGGAATACATTAAGTGGTTTTTCTTCAAATTAATCTAAATATCCATGTACATTTAATTTAGTAATATTTTTTTCATAAGCATAACCAATCTAGTGATTCCCCAGTTGAGTGTGGTATGATTAAAGTGAAAAAACGTCATTATCGATTTTCATTTTTTGTTCATGTAATCCAAAAAAAGACATTTGAATGTTCCTTACCATAACAGATTCTGTCATTATAAATGAAGAGACATTTATTCCCCTATTTAAATACCGAACTATCTATTTCAAGAATAGATAATAAATAATTTTTTTGGTAACTAAAGACGCATAATAAAAACATGTAAATCAATGATCATTCTGGTTACCAACATAAGGTGGTATTCCACGATAGCTAATGCAACAGGTTTAGCTCCATTGGATGCTCGAAGATATACCTCTCCTCGATCAATCATTTGGAATATACATGGTTCCTATATTAGAATACATATGTGAAAACCATAAGCTATATATAAAACCCAATTTGTATAAATATATAAATTGTACTCGATAACAAACACCCCTTAAGATTCCCCTTGATTCTTTGGCATGGTGAAAATTTTCTTCCAGTGACAGTACTTTCAACATGTGAAACTAAAAGACTGCATTTTTTCATTCTTTCCCCTTGATCTTCCTCTTGTAGGAAGGGAATGAAGAATATTTGGGCTTATATCACAATGCTTTCACTTTGTTTTTGTTCACTATAGGATTGATGGGTTTTCACGTTTCATATTCATATATACTTAGTGGATAAAAGTATGGAGAACATTGAATGACATTTCATTGTTATTTATATTAAAATACCCAAAAATATGGAGAAGTTATGAGTAATTGATTATATAATTATTTCTATTCCATGTTCTTCATGGAGTATAACCCCTAGAACCTCTAAGTTCTCAATATATCCAATGATCTCAACTTCTTGAAGCCTAACTAGGGAAATATCTCTAACCATGCTATGACAGAGTACTCTATAAACCTGAAACCCTACCAATATTGCAATTTCCTAGTAAATACCACAAAGGTGATCAGGAATGTTATACACATCTATGTTTTCTTGAAACATCCTGAGTTCAGTATATATTGATGAAAGAATTGAACATGGAACCCTAACTACATCACTCAGATGTTTTAAATAGAAATGTAACTATTCATCACTTATCTCATTATTAAGAATATTAGGAATTGAGGATTCTAGCATGTAATATTTCCATTCATAGAGTGGCACAACCCGAATGTGTCTAAACCACTCCTATAATTTTATTCCAATTAATTTTTTATCTCTAATCAATACTGATTGTAGGGATAGTTTTGATGATGAAAATGTAATTTTATTTTACAATTAAAAAAATCAGATTACTAGTACTTTTCATGAGTAAAAAATAACTTAGTTACAATAAATTAAATGTTTTCTGATTTATCTGTTAAATCACCAACTATTCTATCAAGTCTCAATATCCTTGACCATTGAACTCTGAATACGTAGTTATTTTAACATTTTAGTGGAAATGATCCCCATTATTTATCTTAATGATCCAAACAGAGGCCATGAAAACCATAATAAAGAAATTATGATGGTTGTCTTTCCAATAATGGACTTTCTTCTCATTGATCCATTGTGTGGATTCCCTTATCTTGAAATCCTGATATAAATTCCCCAACACTTGCATCTGAATATTTATTAAACATGCATTGGAGATCAAAATCGCAACAATTTTGGTTATGTCAACCTAAAACTCTCATTAGAACTCCCTTATAAAAGTATATGTCTAGAATTTGGCCTCGTACTACACTTAGTTCTATGGTTTCATTCCTAATCCATTAATAGATGGCTTAGTCTTACATAATATTTAATTTATGGGTTTTAAAGTTTTATGCATAAATTTTATCTTATTTAATTATTTATGGATATTTTTGTTATTAATTAGATGTTACTTAATTAATTGACCATATTGGATAAAACATTTACACATAATTCATTTATTTAATTTCATTTTTTCATAATAATTCATTTATTTAGGTTTTTTCTCCCTTTAATCCATAAAACAAATAATTATATAAAAATAAATAAAAATTAATTTAAATGACTTGTTCAAGAGTTTTATCTAATGGTTGATTTAATGAGTGGGTATTGAATGAACCTTTTACATAAGAGAGATAAATCATGTAGCTAGTTTTGGAATGTGATCCAGCATTCCACCTGTCAACCTATGTATCTTCTGGGATGGCATCATTGTGGTTATATTATTAACCACCTCCATGATCCATGTTTTGCTCAATTAATTGCAAATATTTTTACTCACATAAAGGTAATGGAATCTAAATGATTTGGTAAAGAGGAATACATATATATCATTTGAAATGTTGGTTCAACCTAATAATGGAGGGAGGTATGACTCATAGGCTATCGTTTAATTTAACATTTAATAATTGAAAACACATGAAATAAATTAAATTAAAACTACAAGCACGTACACAGGTTTTGGTGAATCTCATTAATGGTCATACCTGCAATGAAAAAACAAATATAAATGGATAAAATTAATTTGTTTATTATTTCTTTTTTTATTTAATATAAATGGTCTTGAATTAATTTTTTAATTATTCAATTTTACCCATTTCATCTTAATGATCATCAGATCTTATTTAGAGGTACCCATCATTGATGTTATTTAGAGAAAATAAATGGCATAGCCAATAATGTTATATTAATTAAAATAAATTAATTGATAATTTTAAATTCATTAAAATATTTACTAAATTTTCAAAAACACAATAGTGTGCATGTAAATAAAATAAAATTTTAATGATTAAAATTTCAAATTTAATGTAATTTTATTTTTTTCATTAATGGAAGACTATAAGATCTGTAAATCTAACTGCACTCCATGAACCATATTTTCCATATGTAAGAACCCCAACCCCATTAGCATAGATTCAGTGGTCGTTTTATTTCAATGGAATAGATATAAAATTTATCACCACCAAGAATTTATCGGTTTAGTGGTTTTGAAGAACTAGAAATATACATGGTACCATTACTACCATTCTAATTAAACATAAAATATAAAAAATGAAAAAAATCCTCTTACATGAAACCTATTCAAAAAAATTATCTTTAAAACCTAGGAAAGGAAAAAAAATAAATGGGTGAGCTTAAATTATTAGTAATGGTTACATGAATCAGTATAAAGTGAAATGATTACCATAATGAGTAATCTTTATGAAAATTTAAATAACTAAGTAACACATGCCATCAATAAACTGAGAATTAATATACAACCATATATTTTTTCATTATCAAAATCAAATGGAAAGTAATAATTGACTAATGAGTGAAGATAAGTCTAAATTATTGGACATCATGTATATAGAACATAAACCATTTTAACATCAAGATGGTTTGTGCCTTTGGTTATAATCCAATCTAATTTATCTTGGAATCAATCATAAAGGCATTATAGCCAACTGTTCTGTCTCATGACACATGGAAATGCATCAAGGGACTATCTATAACCGGATCCCACCCATCACTAAAATTCCAAAGAATTATTAAAAAATATATTTAATTAATTTTAATGATGTCTTAGAAATAATTTCATCATTTATTATAAAATAATGATATATTAATATTTCCCTATTTAAAAAAAAATCCATGGAAACAATGTATGAAAAAATGGTATACAACCTATAGAATAATCATATCCATAATAAAAGAAATATATATATTTAATTAAATATTCAGTGAATGATTATAATAATTAAAATTTAATTCTACATACAATAAACACAAGGAATAATTGGTGAATAAGTCATATCTCAAATAAATAAAAGTGAGGTGAGAAAATCCTACCTTATGTCTGAATGTGATCTGTACATTTGATTAGTGTGTTAGATAATAATATTAGATTAATTAACTAATTAAGAACCTTTTATACACGTATTTTATTTATTATAATTTTATTGAATTCATGTATTTCCTTTAGTTTGAGTTATAATATTCTATTACGTCGTTCTATGAGTGTTCGTTTTGTTATTTTATGGTCGGTTACCTTTAGTTTTATTATGGTACTACATGTAAAATAGGAATAAAATCTCTATACGTGAAATTATTAAGTATTATATAAATTAAATAATAATAATTGACTTTTATTTCATTTGGTTATATGGTATAAGAATGATTATTTAGATAAAATGTTAATGAAAATGATTTAATTTAGTTTCACAGTTTTTATGACAATCAGGAAAGAATGTAATTGAATTTAATATCTTGTTTGTATATTGGTTAAAGAATATTATATAACTTATAATATGTATAATATAATATTAGTTAACAAATATATTTGTTTTATGACTATCCTTGATGGTAGTAATGGAAAATTATATTGCATCATCCATGATGGCAGTAAATCGACACATCACAGACTATGATTTTATTTTTGAATAAAAGGTAGATGAGTTGGGATTTTATGATGGATATAACATTAAAATTATAAAATTATCTAATATATAAGATAATATATTTACCAATAATATTTTGATAGAAGGGTTACAGATATGATATGAAAATAAATAAAGGTAAAAGAAATTAAAAAACAAAAAAAGAGGATTTTACAACTTGTAAAGCATCTCCTTGAGAACCACTTTAAGTGACATTGTATTTGAATTTTGGTGATACTATAAAGACAAAGTCATGAGGAAGAGGTTTAGGAGTTAAATTGGGAATAATATAAAAAAAGGCTTTGATTTTGTGAGGAGAATGGGTGGTGATGGGTGGTATTTAAAGTGGAAGAGAGGGTGTTTTTTATTATTTTATTCATTTGTTTATTATTCTGACTCTTGAATATAAATAGCGATGATCATTCTGACCATGTAATTCAACTAGTGAAAGTGAGTAATGAATAATGGTTCTTTCATCATCCATATATCATCCATGAATTTATATTCAATGTATTTAGTTAATATAGTAAATTATAGTATTTCACTATTCACCAAGAATTCCATTATTTTAGAAAAATACAAATTTTTTACCCTACCAATTTTTCTATGTTTATTAATAAAAGAACTCAATTTTATGAAAATAAATTACAAAATATGAGAAATTTCATTTTTTTATTAAAATAATCATTTTTCAAGAAATATATATTTAAATATTATAACTAGTTTTATTACACATTTAAAATTAATTAAGGTATCATAAAATTAAATTATAAAAATACGATAAGATAATATTATTTTATGAATCTATTTTATGGAAATAAAATTTATTTTAAATCATTATATGAATTATAAGATTATAAATAAACATTTACATTTCACGAAAATACCAACAATTAATTTATCATTTTTAAAATATTTATTTACTTATTATATGATATGAATATATTCCCTTTTAATTTATGTGAGACCAAAATTTTATTTATAAATTAATAGGTGTGATTATTATTCTAATTTTCACCTTAATATTCTCCAATGGTAATGTTAATATTTAATAGAATATATCAGTTTTTTAAGATCAATGTTGCATTAAATATATGATTTCGAGTAAATTGAACATATTTAAGAAGATACATATAATAAATCGTGTGGTGTTATATTCATTCCTCATTTGAAAATTTCTTCCTCAAAATTATTCATGAATACTTCATTCTAAACAAATGAGTGTTGTTCTTCTTGATAACATCATTAGGTTCCCATGTTTCCTCTTCTACTTTGTTGGTCCTCTATATAATTTTTACTAGTCGATTCATTTGATTCCTCAATACATACTCTATAATGTAAAATAACTCAGTAGGATCTATATAGTAAGGTAAATGAGTTTCCAGTTCTATTTATTCATAGATGAGTACATGTGTGGGACCAGGCATGTACTTCTTTAATAATGATATGTTGAAAACAAGCAAAACATTAGAGAGGATTTGTGGAATTGTTAATAAGTAATCTACATCTCAAATTATTTCATGAATTTAAAAGGGCCTAATATACTTGGGGATCATCTTCCCTTTATTAAAGAACCTTATGAAATCATTCCGTGGATATTCTTTTAGAATGACATGATCTCCCACTAGAAATTCCAAATTGATTCTCTGTTTGTAAGTATAAATATTTTTCCTACATTTTGATACATTAATATGAGCATGAATATTCTTTAACATCACCATTTTCTCATCAATATGTTCTAGGACTATAATTTTCATCTCACCAACATCATCCCAACAAGTAGAAGTATGAAATATCTTCCCATATAATGCACCATATTGCGCCATTAGAAAACATTAATGGAAACAATTATTATAGGAAAATTGTACCAAAGTTAAATATTGATCCCAAATACATTGAAAGTTAAGTTATCATGATGTCAACATGTTTTTAAATGTTTGAATGGTAATTTTAGAGTGTTTTTCTATTTCAAGGTGATAAAAAGTACTAAAATGAATCTCATTATCCAAAGCCTTCTAAAAACACTTCGAGAACATTATGGTAAAATAGGGTTCTCGATCAAAAATAATTGATATTGGTGCCCCGTGATGTTTTAAAACATCATTAATATAGTTCATATCTAGGATCTTAAGAGGTAGATATTCTCTTATAGAAAACAATTGTGCTAATTTTGTAAAACGATCAACGATAACCCTTATCATATCACTATTTCCTATTGTACTCTACTAAGATATATTCCCTTGAAAAAATGACATTGATTTGAATATTTACCTATTTGATTACTTTTATTTATTTGGATATCATTGATTTTGTATTCCCTTTTCATTCATTAGCTTGATGGACCATTTCTTCCAAATTATTTGAACTCTAATTTTTTATGTAATTTTGACGTTGCTTCTTTCAACATATTAAATCATAATGGGAATTTCATTATTTCCCTATTCTTCATTGATGACTCAACTTTTTTTGTGGTTATCAAAAGACCGATTCTTCTATTTATTTTCCTTGAACATATAGGATCTATAATATTATTTATTTATTTTTGAAGGAACATTATACTATATCACTTTATGATGAAAATGATTTAGAAGTGAGTAACCTTAAGACACTTGGCTTAAGAAGATAAATTAAATGATCAATATTTTTTCTAAATCACATATGTAATCTGTAACATACCTAGATATTCTTGTTATGGTATATTCAGAGTCTAAAATACTCTCTTCTTTCAATTTCTTGTTGTTAATGAATTTTATATTTGTTTAATTCACTGATCATAATGGTAATATGTATCAATTTTTTATTTAATAGAATTAGACTCAATGTGTTCTATGTAATATTCCACCATTGTATCTTGGCTCAAATGATACCAATGATCAAAATATCCTTTAAGAAAATATACTATAAGTGCTAAATTTTCATTATAATTTAATCCCAATTCCAAAAATATCATTTCAATTGACATAATCTGCTTATAATCTATAAATATATTAGATACCCAGTTAAAATATTGGGGCTTCTACTGCATGAAATGATCCAACAGAGTTGAAGTTTGGTTATTAATTATAACATGAGTAAACCACCCTAAAATGGTCAAGATCTCCTTAGCTCCAACGTCATCTATGCTGAATTTCTCAGGGGGGGAACTCCCTAAATTTATTGTGTGTATTAACTCCATTCATACTATTAAGCACCATCACTATATATTGTCATACACTATTTTAGATGATATTCATCATGAGTACTGAATTAAAAATTCACTATAAGTAATGATTAAATTTATCATGCTTACATAACATTATGTTTCCATGGTTTGTACTAATCTTTTTCAAATACCAAATGTTACAACCGCAACCCCAATATAGGAGAGGGGTGTTTTTTGATTTTTTTCTTTTGTTTATTATATTAGATAAATACTATTAATAGTGATTGTTATAATGAAACATTTATGAATCTATTGAATGTATGATTAAAATAATGAGAAATATATTATCCATACATCATTCATGAATTAAAAATCATTGTACTTAGTCAATACTGTAAATTACTGTATTTAACAATTCACTAATAATTCAACTATAGTAGATAAATCCCATAAATTAACCCTATACATTTTTTGAAGTTTATAATTAAAAATTGAAATATATTTTATGAAAAGTATATTCCAAATATGGGAAATTTAATCTTTAATTAAAATCATAATTAATTCAAAAAATATAAATTTTAATATTATAAATTATTTTATTGTGAAATTGAAAAATTATTTAAGGTCTAGTAAAATTATATAATAATTATATGAAATTAAAATATAAATTTATGAAATTATTTTTTGAAAATAACTTTTCTTTTAAATCGTTATATTAATTATAAAATTTTAAATAAACAATTTACATTTCAAAAAAAATATTAGAACATAATTTATCATTTTAAAACACATATTTACTTATTATATGATATTAATATATCATATATAAATTTATTATATAGATAAAATTTATTTATAATTTAATATGTTATATAATGATTATAATGGTCATATTACTATTCATAATGGTCATATAACAATTTCAATGGTCATATTAATATTTTATAGTATATCTTTATTTTTTTAATCTCAGTGTTTCCTGAATAATATTCTATCGAGTTAATTGAATTTATTTAAAAAGATACATACCATCAATATCATGATGTTATTTTTTATATCAATGTGACATTCCTCAGGGTTCAGCGTGTTAACTCAGTTAGACTTCATTGCGTGCACCTACTTGATACACACCATGTATCTACTTTCTTTGTGCCATGTTGGCTTAGTAAGAACGTGGTGTTCATTAAATTCCCCACATGTAATTAATTTCTTTGTGCATCTAGATAAAATTAACATGGGTGTTAGACGTGTGCTCTGGCCACACGGTGTATTACTCGATTTTACCAGCCAATGAATTAGAAATTCCATATGGTATCTCTATTCATCCTTCATTTTTATTAAGCCTTTCAGAAATGGAAACACTGAATTAACATGATTATTATGAAAATAACATTCTAATTAATATCGAATGAAAGAATGAGTGACATCAAAAGATAATATAACTGTAGTTTCACATATATTAAATGTAAATAAATAATTTATATTATATGAGTGACCACTCTAATAAAAATTGATAGTTCTACATGAAACATAAGTTTGTGGAGGTGGGTGATATATTAAAATTTCTTTTAATAATCATTTCATGAATCCAAGAGTGAGGATCTTGAATCAAAATGTCATAAGTAATTTATTTAATATTTAATGAAATTAATACCTAGGTTTAGGTACTTTTTTCATTGGTTGTTCATAATCCTAAAAGGACATTTTTTATTACCTTCATTGTTCTATGATTTTCCATGTATATAATCCCTATAGAGGTGATCCATACTTGTTCATATGATCTCTGAGAAACCCCACCTGATCTCTGAGTGCTAGTCCAGAGAGTGGAATGTATTGAATTGTTCATTCTAGATTACCCATTCAACAGTCTTGATGTAATCCATCATCCATCTCTCACTCTTGAGATATGGAGAGAAGAAGGATTTGAGTGGGAATTCGTCATGCACAACATTGCTAATTTTCAGTTTCTGGAATCTCTACAAAATAGGAAAACTGTATATTTATAGAGTTACAAATTAGGTTAAAATATTATTTAATTACATATTAGACCTTAAATAATATTTATTAGCTTTAATGAACCCCATTCAACAAAATAATAACTATATTATTATTATTTTTTGGTACGCACGATGTTTCACAATTACAATTTTTTGTAGCGGTCTTATTAATTAATATTTTTCACCAAACACGGTCTTAGTCCATTAGAACCCCTCTATCATTTTTTGAACAACCAAATAAATATATTTTCCCTAAATAAAATTTTTATTCACTATGTAGTGAATAATTTTTTGTTAATTTTTTTAATAATATAAATATTTTATTCACAACCCGGTGTATAATTATTTATTTAATTTATGCGATAAACATAACATGAAAAAAATTATTCCACAAGCATGAGAATAATATTTATTCCATTTATTAAACTAATATATAATTTAATTGTGATCACTAAATATTTTATGTGTGACACTCTAGGATTCATTTTCATTAGAATTTGAAGGGTTTACATAGAGTGAGAAAATATTATCTAGTAATGGGTTATGGAACCAAATACAATGAACATAATGTCACATTGTTGAAAACCACATTCGAAAATTCACTATATAATATAATCCCTTTTCAAAAATATCTCTAAAATAAGGGAAAACATCAGTGTAACAAATATATATGCTCAACATGACATTATTGGACTATCTGAATCTAATAGAACATTACACCATTGTACTTGGAATTTAATGCAGTGGTACTACTCCATTCAATGGGAAAAGATAACTTCTTATAGAAATATTTAAGGTATAAATACTTCTCAACTTATTCATTTATGACATGTCACTCATGAAACACCCAATATATATAAACACTCCAGGAACTGTAATCATCACATATTACGAAATACATCTAATTACAAGAGTTATAGCATGAATTAATAATAACCATAAAGTCTAAGGTCCATCACACACACTCATATATATGAATATTTTATGATAATAAAAATTTAGAGTTATTACTAGTGGGTTGGTTCTCCAAAGCTACCATTGTGAAGATTAACAGGGGAACACATCATGAGAAGAAGCCAGAACTACTTATGAGTACTTTCACAGGACAGTCTATGTACAATGTGTCCCATCAAAGTATGTTATCCAACTAAATAACATTGTTTGAGAATATAACTATATCACATAATGGTATTCATCATAGAGGGTAACTTCAATGGCCTTATAAATGTGACTTATACTATAAGACATTATTAAATTAGATTCATACAGAACAAAAAACAATATGTAATAATTAGTTTCATTGATATTAAATATATCAAATATATATTTAGTAAAAATAGAAATAGTTTGTCCTAGGAAACTATCTATGACATAATCTACCCACCCATTCCTTACAGTTTATCCTATAATATATATTATAAACATGGAACCCACTTTTACTAATTTACCTCTAACACATATATTTCAATAAAATTATATGATTGGGTGTTTAATAAATTAACATTGTCTTCATCATGAAACCCACAACTACAAAATAGAATAGAAATAATTATATATAATTTGTTATCATGATTCATATAAACTGAATATTCATTTATTAATATTTATAAATTTTATAATAACTTATTAATAATCTACATTTAATTGCCTTAATTACTATAGATTTGGAGAAAACCCTTTATTAGTTAAATACTATTTTAAATATTTTATCATGGTTAAAATAAGAGGTGAATAATAATCATATATATATATATATATATATATATATTAGAGGGTGAAAAATACTAATGAAGCCATATTTATCCATTAAATTAATAGTAGAAAAATAACATGTTGTAGTAAAAGGCATAAGTGTACATTAAAAATTTATTAACCAGTGATAAATTATAAATTTAAACTCCATGATATTTTATATAATATTTTAAACATAATAATATAAATAAATCACCCCGGAAACACCCTTGGGAATTACAAATGATGCTAAAATACCACTTAAAATTACTGATTCTTTCTAAAAAACATTATTATTATATTTATATTCAATAATATGATAAAATATTGAACACCTATCATTATAAACTTTTATAAAAGATTATATTCATTATTCTAGTGGATAATCATATCCAAAATACTATCAGAAAGAAAAAACCCCAATTTCATTAATTAAAAAACTTATGATTAAAGCATATATTTATATTAAATATATGTAAACACGTAAAATATTTGGATGATGCATAAAAAAATTAAACGAGATGAATTCAATTCATAAAAATATACCATGAAACTTTACCTCAGAAAACCATTCAGTTTCAAAGGTGTCTCTATTCTTTGATTATTGTAAAAAATCCTAAATACCTTGGAATCAAAATTTCCTCATTAAAAATGGAGTGGAATAATAATAAGTTGTAGAGGAATGATATATAGGACCATTATCTAGGATAAATATTTTGATAGAGAATAATATGTGGGGTTTTTAGAGACGAAGAAGAGGAATAAGAGGAGATATATCTTAATTCCCGTGAGTGGAAAAGGTGAGATGTTGATGAGGGGTTTGTGAGTGATTAGTTTTTATATTAATATTATTTAATAATAGAAATAATAAAAAATAAAAGAAAAAACAAAAATAATAAAAAATAATAGTGGTGGTGGTGGTGTTAAGGATTATATTTTTATAATGTATTAATTTAATTAATAAAATAAAATTCATTCAAATACAATCATTTTAATTTAAATATTATTATCTGTTCAATAAATATTATTTTTACCTTGAATAAAAATTAAAATATGACCTAAAAACATTTAAGTTAAAACACTAAATAATATGAAATGTTTCTATTTAAAATAAAACAAAATTATTTTTTAAATTAAATTTAATAAAAATATTAATATAAAATTACTAAACAACTAATATTTATTCACTATGAATCTAATAGACATAAAAAATTCATTAAGTTTCCACTATGTCCTTATTGGTGGCCTCCAACTTATTATTTTATACAATAATTCTATATCATGAAATGTAGTCAATATATATTGTTATATATAATGTTAGGGTACGAATTTGATATAAGAATATATTTTAGAGAGATATACTATGTTATATAGATATATATACAAATTAAATATAGTAATGAAACATACAATATAAATATATATTTTAGAGTGATATAATAGTTTGGTTTCTATCACTGTTAAAAATATAGGAAAATACCTTGGTGATATTTAATTTATATATTAGATATCTATAAGGACTCTTTTTTCCCATGAATAACATTTGAAAATATTAATGAATATTTTCAGAGTCAGGAATAGAGTTGGTGTTGGATTATGGGGCCTAAGGGAACTCTATGTTGATATAATAAAAATATTAAATATATTATATGACACGCGTAGTTTTTTCCAGAAATAATGGAATATATACCAAATGATATTTTAGATAAGAAATATAATACTACAATTATATTTGGAATGTATTTCTTATCCTTGGAACGACATACCCTTTTTTGGTGTCGGGTGTTAGGTTTAAGATTTGTCGTCGTAGGATTAGTAAATGATTAATTTAATTAATTAATATATTAATTGTTAAATGGATATGACCTAATTTCTCATTTATTTAAACCCAGTTTTCGAAAAATCATGGCATTATCCATATATCCCTAATGATTTTATAGGTCCATGGATGAGGGATTTGACCAATGAAAACTAGATCACTGATTAATTATCACTCTGCGAATAAGTTCTTATTCAACAATAGATTTCATGGTTCTCTCCAATGATAATGATATGGAATTATTATTCATCAATGATAAATCCAATATCGATTTATGAAATTTAATTTATGGGAAAAATCCGTATATAATATTAATTTAAAAAATGTGAATTAATTTCTTCAGATAAATAAATCATAGATCGATTGTGGATTTACAGTTCATGATTTTTTCTCTATAATTATAAATTCATAAATGATTTACATATCCTTATTAATTATTATACATTATCTATTTTCTCTAAATTGATTTTGGCCAACCCAATCAATAGTAGACAACAATTTCCTTGTATTTATATAGTGTACATTCCTACCCTCCTTCAAATGATCAGCATAGTAATTTTTTTAGAAGAGGGTTCAACAATTCCAATAAATAAATTATTGCGAATTACATATTTGGTGAAATAGATCACTTACATGGGATTGTATTTGGTATCAATGTCATCATGGAGGTCAAATAATTACTATCAATGAATTGGGATCAGATCATAAGTTTCTTATTCATTTTTTTATTGTGATGATGTGATGCCATAGAAGAATCCTCGAGGGAACGGGTGGCCAGAATCTTAACACTAGTGACAACATAGGCATAATCAACCCTAGATCCATTTTATTCAATATATTTTATTGAATAATTGGTGGTGGAATTGGAATAATCGTACATGTGTGAGATCTCTTGAATTCATTGATAAACTAATTTAAATGAGGTGTTGTTTAGATTAACACGTCTTGTGTAGAGAGATATTTTAGTGGATATGGTTTACATGAAGAATAAAATATAACATATATTTTTACTATTAACATGTCATTTTAAACTTATTCAAACACACTATAAAGACACAATATTATCATTCATAAATATAAATATTAAATAGAAAAATATTATGTGGCTTCGGATCAGGATAATGGTGACCATGAATGGGAAGAGATCTCTATGGAGGGTCATGTTTTACCCAGGGATGATTCAAGAGATGATGTTTATAGTCTTGTTTCCGATTACATTGTGAAAATATACCATAGTAAAGGGATTTATATCCCAATGATTAAAAATGGAGGAAGGGTTCAAAATATTTAGGAAGTTGTATCCTCTCTAAGGAGTATATTGTTAAATGGAGGAAAGATTACTCCTACCTTCCTAAACCAATTTATACAAGATTAGCCTGAAAATTTGATTTCTGAGTTGATGATCTGTCATAATTCTTACATTTAGTATGAAATTTAAGGTGGGTATTCAAATGGGAAATAAAAGACATGTGAGAAAATGGAAATCATTAACCAGACGGAATGCGGGTTTGTGTTAGAGAATTCTGAAAATATTGATTCCCCCATTAGTCAGGGTGGTACCTTGATAGTAGAGATGATATGGGGTTTTTTTAAAATATAATTTATCAAAAGATATGGATTTTGTGTTTGTTGGTACTGGCCACCTAGATGATAATCCTGGTGTTGTAGATCATAATAACAGAGAGGCATGTATGATGATGTTATTCCTAATAAGGGTGTCTATTCATGTCAACAGTGGGAGATAGGTGTGGATGAATCTATAAATAGGAAAACACTAGATCTAATAATTCATTTGAAGGATTATATGGTTTAAGAGTATATTTTCATCCATGGAAGACAAGAGGTGGTTGAAGGGATGATGGAAAGGCTGATACACATTGATACAAATGATGGTTAGAGTGCATGCACCAAGTAGAAATATATTATACTATTAAAAGGGTTCAATGAAGGGAATATCAACAAATAATAGTACATAAAACTTGGTACAATATCAAATATCACCTTTACGAACATAAAAAATATTCTCTAGAAACATAGGTATCCACTCTCTTTTAGAAATTATTTAGGGAAAATTCTTCTAATAGGCTTATATTTATCTTCAATGAGTTCGAGATAACTTATGTTATTTTTATACATAGGTGAAACATTGTGGTTTCTCACTTTTTTCTATAAAAGTGTTTTGATAATTAAAATGAATATTTTATGAAAAATAAAAAAATATTCATTATTAATTATAATAACTCACATCGTAATCATTTAGGTTTAATTAATTTGGAATCTTGGACACAAAAAGAACGAGTACATATGATACCTACGTCATCTCCACTATGTTTTTCATAACTATTACCCTTCTTACATATATCATGCATAATTCCATTCATCATAACCAAGAGAAATTATACATAAGAAAGGGTGATCTCAAATGCTCATTAAGGGTAAAATTGGGGATATCGTCATATCATGAGCTTAAGGGTAATAGATCATTAGAATAGAATTTTAAAAACACGCCCTAGATTTCATTGATCATAAACATGAGTCATGGAATAAATAATAGAATCTCGTAATACATGAATCATAATTTTATCCATGAAAATGAATATGAGAACATAATATTGGAATAATTAATTGATTAGAGGAATACACATAAGAGTATAAAATCATTTTGTTATTTGTTCTCGGCACATTTACAATAATGTCATAGTGGAATGGGTTCACACTCCAAACCATCATAGAAGTCATTGTTAACTCTCAATACTATCATAGTGAATATAATCCCTTGAAGATCCGGGTTTACACCATATTTGAGTCCTATTTACCATATGAGATATAAATATTTATCCAATTCATTATAAGTAGATATAGGTATCACTCGTAAAATATTGAAAAACATAGATACACGTGCTATAAGATGATAATAAATTCCCATTATCTGAACCCATGAAATAAAATGGGTTATAAAAAAAATTCATCATAAAACAAATAGTTTAAAATAAATAGCTTTCATAATCATTTCATTACTCATAAAATCATAACCTATGGAAAATTAATTCAGTTCCATAATCATTTTATCATGCTATGACCAGTAGAAGAGAAAAAGATTTCATAAAAATTTTATCATCATAAACATAAAACATATAGAGAAAGAATAATAATGGTATCCCTTTATTTTGTCATAATTATAGTAAAATTATCATTAAATAATATCATCATAGATAGAAAATAAGTTCTAAATAAAATCACTTGGAACATTTATTGAAAAAAAATATCTGTTAAAAAAATAGACTGTTCAAATTTAATAATTAAGAAATTATTTGGTAAATATATTTAATTTTAGATAAACATTAAATCTTATGAAGGAATATTTAAATAAAATAATGGTCATGTAGAGGGAAAATTACAATCCAGTTGGACACATTACAACAAATACATATTTCATATTTTTGGAATGGAAATTGTTTGGTAAATGAAATTAAAATTCCTCTGAAAATAGTTTGTAAAAATTTCTAACATGCATTAACATTTATTTAATAAATCTGTTAGTTAATTATAAAACATTTTGAAACCATTTTTAGAAAACATTGACATGGAGAAAAATGATTTTTTAACCGATTAGAGAAATAGATATGATTTTTCTTAAAAATATTATTTTTCACTATCTAGTAAATAAATAAGGGAAAATTAAAGGGGAAATTTTTTCACTATAAACTACTAGAGGAGAAGAAAATAAAATATATTATTGAGATATAGATCGTAATATTTCGTCATAGGGATTATAATAATGAACCATCCTGATAAATGATGAGATTATAAACTAAAATCATTTACAATTCATTAACATTGAATCATAAAACCCTTGAAATAATAAAATAAAATTAATCATATAATATCTTGAAAATAAATATATTCATGTTGTTACATGTCAAAGGTGATGAATATTTCCCTCATAAAGGAAGATAGGTCCATAACATAACATATGTCACAAACATGAAAAATTCGGATAAAAATACCTTACCTTAAGTGTCAAATTAATCTGTACACATTAATACCTCATGTATAAGAAATATATTATTACTATTATTCTATTATATAAAAATTCATGTATATATCATAACATATTAGATTTACATATGAATTTTAATTATAATTTTACTAACAACTCGATGTTAGTATCATGTCTCGAGAAATAACTCATTTATATTTCATGTATATTTTGATTTGTTATGTTGGGTACTCTTACGTTCAACATGGTTCAATAATATTCTCAATTTTAACAATTAGATAAATATTATATATATTTATATTTTCATTCATTAATGTTAGATATAGAAGAATAAATGTGCTATTTAGGTACACAATGGGTTGGGCGTATGCATGAACATTATTTCCATTTTCTCCGAAAACTGAAATAAATAAAGATAAATAATATATTGACATTAAATAGTAATAATTATTCCTTACATGTCACATATATATATTAAACTCACATTTATTTACTTCCTCATAAAGACTGAACAAATCTAATTGCTTTGTGAGGTGGTAGTCCACTATAAGCACAAGCTACATTATCATATTACAATATAATGGAATAAAGTAATGTGTATGTGATATAATAATTCTATAAATATAATAATATCACATATATCATATACAAAAATGTGAACCATCATTATATGATAGTGAATGTTGGTGATAGAAAACTAATAACAATGGTTCAGGGGGCGGTACTCAATCATACACACAAATAATAACTTTTTTTCCCATTTGATAAAATAGGACAAGGATATAGTTTATTACATTAATATTATTACATTTAAAGGTATGTGATAATTTTTTATTATAGATGAAAAAATAAATATTATATTTTGAATTTAGAAGATGAGGTAAAACAAAAATTCATTGTTAAATGATTTAACTCATCTTCGGATAACCACAATATATTTAACATAATTCTTATCTATATTGGATTTATGATCTATAAAAATCCTCTAGAATGTGTTTTGGGACTTAATGAGGATATTTTGATAGTTATTCTAAAGAAAAATTGGGTTTGGAAGTGATAAGTGGTGAGTAAAATTGTTGTCCTTTTTTAAATGGAGGAGAGGGCACTCATGGTATTTTTGGAAAAGTTAATACGACACACATTTGTTTCCTTATAAAAGGATAAAAAAAATATAACATTGTCATATGGTTGGGTAGAAACTCAAAATTAAGGATATAAATATTTTAAATGTGTTTTTATGTATTTTTTGAAGAAATTATGGGCCTTCAACAGAATCATGAAGTTGAGTTTTTAATATAACTAATACCCACCTCTATGCATATTTCAAATAGACATTGTAGAATTTCCCCATTTGAGTTGAAGTAATTGAAGAAGAGACTCCAGGGGAATCTTGAAAAGGGATATATTCATCCAAGCATGTCACCTTGGGGGAAACCTATTCTATTTGTTAAGAATAAAGATAGAATAATGTGACTTTTCATTTATTATCATGAAATTAATAAGATCACCATAAATAAAAATTATCCCCCCCTTATGTTGATTACTAATTTTTTCAACTATGTGGACCTAAATACTTTTCCATGATTGATATTTGTACCTTATATCATCAATTGAGGGTCATGAGGCATGTTAAAACCAATGCTTCCATCCATAAAATGTATATACAATGGGGAATAAAAAAGATTCATTTTGGTCTTAGTAATTCCACCTCAATCATCATATATTTAAGCAATAGAATCTTTATGTATTACCATGATCTGTTTGGGGTTGTATTTATAGATGATATTCAGGTTTATTAAAAAATAAATAAATAGAATGATGATCACTTGAAGATTATGATTATTACCCTGAGGAAAGGAAATATTTAGGAAAAGAATCCACTTTAAAATTTTGGCATCAGTCTGTCAGATTTTTGGGTCATATAATCTCAATGGACGGTATATTAATAGATCCTTCAAATAATGATTTTTTTTGGGAAATGGACAATAATAATCACAGTAATGGAAATCCACAGTTTTCTAAGGTATGAATGATATTATTGATGTTTTGTTAAATATTTATCAAATTTTTCGAATTCACTCACTAGGTTAACTCAGAATAGAGATAATATAATATAAGCAGTAGAAGGTGACAAGAATTTCAATGAGCTGAATGGATGTGTGGTTAGTGCATATTTACTCAAACCACCATATAGTGGAGAATGGTTAGTGCTCTATAGTGATGCATCCAATAAGAGACAGGGATATATTCTCGTGAAAAATAACTTTTTGATAGCTTATGACTTCTTCCAATTAATTGACCATGAGAAAAATTAACCAATACCTAATTTGGAGTTAGATAAATAAATTTCATTAAATTTTTGGAGCCATTATCTCGATGGAGAAGGGTGTGACATATATGCTGATAAGAAAATTAAATTAAATATTCACTCAAAAAGAACATAACATGTTCAAAATAAGATGGTTTGAGTGGATTATATATTATGAGAGCTCAATAAATTACCACACTGGGAATGAAAGAAGTTGGAAGATACTTTGATTCGAAAGGATCTAGATAGCTTTCATATGATGAGGATTAAAAAATATACAAAATTTATGGTTTTAGAAAGTATATATTTGAAAATATTAAAATAAGTGGAGAAATTTTATCTATATCAAATAAATGTTTAATCATATACACAAGTGAGAATTAAAGACAGCCCAAAGAAATATGTATAGCTACAAAAGAATGAAAAAAAAATCATAAGATAAACAAAGATTGTGATAGAATAATAAAGTTCTGGAACCATGTGTTTGTTTTTCCCATAACATATTTGAAGAAGGATTATTTTTAGGGGGACCATATATTATAATTTTATTTTAATATTATAATAAAAATGATGTATAGATACCTGTAAGAGTACTTATGGTGGTATTTCATGAAAATAGATATTATAGAGCATGTTTTCCAATGCATGGTTTGTCGTAAATTAAAGACTAAGAGATATAAGTCTAAGGAGATGTTACAACCATTAGATATAGTTAAATGTAAATGGGAAAACATCACCATGGATTTTGTCATTGGAGTCCCCAAAACTTCTAATTTCCATTATGCTATATAGGTTATAATTGTTCACCTTATAAAGATGGCATACTTTTTTTATATTAGGAAATATATGTCTCTTAATCAACTATCCAGAATATATATTATGGATTTGTTATGGTTGCATGAAATACCACATTCCATTATATTTGATCCGAATCAGACGTTTACATCAACGTTCTAGTAATGCGTTCAGCAGGATTTAGATACAGAGTTATTTTTAACCACTACAATTCATCATCAAGTAATGGCCAGTACAATAAGACTATTAAATCCATAGAAGTCATGTTTAGAGAATACTGTATATAATTCAAAGGTGGTTTGGATCGACACCATCCTTTGGGGGAATTTTTATAAAAAAATATCTTTTAATCGAGCATTCAGATGACTCCCTATAAATCCCTCTATGATATAAAGTGTAGAACTCCACCATACTATAAAAAATTCATTGAAAGATAACTATTGAGATCTTATCAAGTTGAGTAAATGGAAATGAAAGTTATATCTATACCACTTCACATAAGGATTATTTCGATACGACAATAAATGTTATGTTAACAATCATTAGAAAGATATAGACTTTAATGTTTGCGACAAAGTATTCATATGACTATCAAGTAAGAAGGGATTGATGATATTTGATGGAATAAAGAGTTAATCCATAGTTATATTGGTTCTTTTGAAATTATTTATCATATCATAATCATATCTTAACTATTGGAACATTCTCGAAATCAATCTAAAGTTCATTATGTGTTTCATGTTTCTATCCTATAAGATTACATACTTAATCCTTCACATCTACTAAAATCAAAGGTCATACTATTCGATAATGATAATTATTATGATGAAAAAATGTAATATATTATTTATCATAGAGATAATGTTATCTGAAATAGTACTACTGTAATACTCATTGTTTAGTGGGGAAACCACCAATTTGATGATGCTATGTGGGAACATGAGGATGTGTTGTGGTAGAAGTATCCTCATCTATTAGTATAAAAGTGATGAATTTGGATTGATAAATTCATTTTAAGGGGTGGGGAAACATGGTAACACACCTATATTTTTATGAAATGTTTCTTTTACAATAATTTTATTTTTTCAATTTATTATGTTACATGAAACAATCATTTTAGATAAACCATGAAACAATATTAAAATATTATGTGTACATTATCAGCTAATTATTTTATTTAAGGGAATGAAAATTAAAAACTAAATATGGAAATATATATATTATACACATTTATTATAATAATTCATTACTTATTAATTTATTATTGTTAAAAAAATATTTTCAAATAAGAGTGATGCCTTTTCTAAAAAAATCATTTTTATTCCTTAAATCTGTTTTATATTTATAATAAATTACAATTTATTGTTAAATAATTTTAATTAATATTATATATATTTAACAATGAAAAATGTTTTAAACATTCAATTTTTTTTTCTAAGCATAAGTTATGAATAAATCCAGTTTTATGCTGAAAGTTTATAACTTTAAAAAATTATGTTTTTTCAAATTTTGTGCACTTAAAATAACTTAATTTATCCCATTTCAGTTTTTTCTATTATATAATATTAATTAAATATTCATAATAAAAAAATATCATATTTTTAACTAAAAATCCATTATTTTTTGGAAAATAGTAATAGTAATTGTGGAAAAAATTATCACCTAAGTAAATGGTAAATTCAGTTAACATGTATTAAAAATGAGTGAAAGTGAAATTATTTTTTACCCTAATTATTATTTTTATTAAATTAATTCTATTATTTATGAAAATATTTTTAAATTGAGTTTTATAAAGTTCACTTGCCTAGGAAAATTAATTATATATTTTTAAAACAAATTAATGTAAAAAAAATGTCACTCTCTTTGTTTTTAATAACTATAATTTGTCCAGATAGAGAAAAAATGAATATATATATAAAGATAACTATATATTTGTATTTCAAAAAAAAACTCTTGATATTAATTTAATTTTAGTTTTTATTAATTATATAATGTCATTAATTTCTTAAGCAACACTGATTCAATATTTTTAATGTTTTTAAAATTATATAATATCTGATTTTAAAAGTGATATAATTTAATAGATTAAATATGAAAAATTACTTTTATAGATATATATATAACATATAGGTTAGGTTTTATATAATTATATTCTAAGACATCTAATTTAATTATATAACTAATGTTAAATTAAATTAATAGTGTAAAAATTTCCGACATTGATATTTTATCAAAATAATATTTATTAAATTAATTAAAATCATTAAAATCATTAATTAATTAAAATATTTTATTATATTGTATAAAATGTAATAAATATTACATTTATGATTCAATGTTTACCATATAAATAAAAATTATTACATGATATTATTGAAATTTGTTTACTGAAGTTAAAATTAAAATAGGATAACTGAGGGTTTTTCAAAAGGATAAGGTTGTATATAACACAAAAAAATTTAAATTATATTGGATGATGAGATTACAATCCTATATGTCATTATCTTCATATCCATTTCCATTTTGATGGATTTTTATTGATAATGAATTTATTATTATTTAATATTGTGATAAATTCCCAAAGTGTCACTCGCCTCGATTATAAAAGGACACATCCTCCCCTCCACCATTAGAAAACTTTTAATCTTACTAATAAAACATATCCAACCAAATAATATTATAAATTTACCTAACCACATTATATAGGATCTTTTCTTCCTTAAATTGAAACCCTAGATCCTTTTAGTGAATATATAAAGGAGTTGTTTCGAAGAAGAGGAATTTACATTAATTTATCACTTTCTTTAAATAATCTTCATTAACACCAAAAAATCTATGGTAATTATAATAAAATAATAAATAATTTATCATAAATTTTGTTAATTTATATTATATTTGTTAAAAAACTATTATATTTTTAATTTCGCATCAAATAAGAAGTGAAAGTATTATTTATGAATAAGTACGCATTTCTGCCTTCACGTAGAGATACCATTCAATTTTCATCACAATATATTATGGATGGTTATTATGATGGATTTATTCTGTTTATATTATATTTATGAAATATTAATACTTTTTAATGATAAAATAATCTTTACCTACTTACCATATAATCTCTTGGGAAACGATGATGTTGCTCATGCGTTTCTATGACCTACCATGTCAACAATGTGATGCTATTCATTTTTCATTAATGTTTCACATGGATGGTAGGTGAATATATGATATATATATATATATAATATAATAATTATTCTATAAATTTTAATTTTAATTTAATTTTTTTTCATTTCATCCGTCAAAAAATGAAAACATTGTACATTTATACAGATGGCCTCCGTCTCCATGAATGGTGTAATTCATTTTTCTATATCTAATAATTATGAATGATTATATATATGTATACAATTAATATATATGATTTTTATAAAACTATGAAAATTATTTAAGTGTTGTTTCCATGATCAATTTGAAAGAACAATACTGTTGAACTGAGACATGTTTAGAAAATAAAGCAGTTATCAACCAAAATAATGATTTTAATAATAATTTTTTAATATGTTAGTGATAAGATGTTATAAATTATTAATATTTGGAATTACAGGTATGAATATAGTTATGAAATAAATTTTTAAAAAATATATATTTATTATAAAAGATCATTGAATATGTATAAGGGAAGGTGAGAATTGTGTTAAGGGTTTCATTCAAAATCTTATCATTATTAATGATTTTTATTAAGACTATACAAGGGAATATTTATCTTCTATGTCCATGATATTAAAAAATGATAAAAAATAGTTTTCTATTCTCCTAAAGTAATTTGAAATCATTTTAAACATGTTTTAATTTTTACAAAACGTTTTGGAAGGAATATTTTTCTGACATTCCAGACGAGGTACTTTGTGATTTTTCCCACAAAAATACTAATGGTGTGTTTTTTTATGTTATAAGAAATGAGTGGATTTGTAATGAACCAAAATTATATAAATTAATGTTTTATTATTTTAATTATTTCATGTAGTATAAATTTCATTAAATCACTTAGGTATCACAATAAAATTTTATAAATGAACAATCATTGAAATAAGATGAATTTACATAAATTAAGGAAACTAAACAAATAGAATAGTGACATGAACTTTGGAATAGTAATGTAACCATCATGAATAGTAAAAAATTCAACATAATAATAACCTATACAATGAAATTATTTAAAAAATTTCTTATATATTTTACAAAATATATTATATATTTATATACTAGAATTGGTAAATAAATGATTTCAATGTAAAATTGTAAGTATTGATATTTCTATGAAAAATAAAATTCTATTTACTATTTTTAATTAATATTATGTTTTAAAATAAAATTTATCTTAAAAATTAGATTCATAATCTAATATTAACCTATATTTTGAATATAAGATTATTTTTTGTGACCTTATTAATTCTTCAAAGTATTATAAAATCGGTTATAATTTTATAATTCAGTATTTGTTTAATAAATGATGTTTTAAATTAAAAATTAAATTTATCATATATAGAAAATTATTTTCATAAAAATCCGTCCATTTTTTAATTTTACACATTGAAAAATGAATAGGGTGATTTTTTGCGAATTTTCTAAAATAATGGAATTTTTTTTCGAAATAGTGAAATGTGTTAATTTATGGTATAAGTTAAATACCATTTATTATTGAATCATGGATGACGTTTGTATTACTTGAGAACCATTTTTCAAAACTAAAATTCACCATTAACTTTACTTAGTCAAAATAATTGACATTATTCACAGTCTTTATCCAAAATAATAAACAAATGGATTAAAAACCGCTCTCATCCACTGTAATACAACATGTCATCACCTCTTCTTCTCACACCACAAAATCCATGAATATTGTAAAACATCTACCCAATAATCCTCCATAATATCTCAACCACTTATTTCATCATATTAAATCATTAAAAGTCCCAAATCAAGTGTCTCAGATAGGTTCTCAAGGATAATGAATTAAAGAGGTCAAATCCTGTTCCATTTTTTTGTTCTCTATTCATTTTATTTTCAATTCCTCTCCTCATATCAACATATTCAAGTAACATGATAAATCCTTTAATTTTATAGAATTTTTTTTTATTTTTTAAATGGAACAAACTATCATAACTTCTCTTCCCATCCTATTTTGCCTAAAAATTAAAACATCATCCATGATGTATTGATTAATCACATTCAAGGATGCTGATTTTTCAATTTCTATTATCTCTTTCAAGGATGTTCATAAAACTATTTTCATTGAAAAAAATTATAATAATTGTATTTCATATTATTTTATTTTCTATAAAAAGTATATATACATAATATTAATTAGTAAAACAAAAATAGTACTTAATGATAAAAAACACCAAAATAATCTAAACAGCTATCATTAAGATTTTATCTATTTAATCATCCCCATGACTAGTAAAAAATGATATATAAAAACATTTAATATTATTTATGTTAATTAATGATATACTATATCAATTATAGATAACTATTTCCAATTATACATGATATTTCATACATGTATTCAAGTGAACCAATCATGAAAACTAGGGAAACAAAAACATTAAAAAGATGAAATTAAATTTTATAACTCATAAAAAATTCCATAAATAAACTTAGTAAAATTATAATAAATCAAATAAATGTTTAAGAGGTTATCAATAAAATTATTAATTAATATAATTTCTTTATCCTAGATAATTTCAAGTGCGTAACACATTCAAACATAAGGTAAGGGATTCTCTATGAACAATCATTTATTTCATCAAATTAGGATTTCTCTCCATTTACCATATTTAATTCATCATTATTCTTATGTACTCCTAATAAATTTTTTATGATCCAAAAGTATTTACCAAGCTCAATTTTTCTTTCTTTAATGGCTAAATACATATTTTATAATGTTCCCTTCTCAATTATTCCTGATAAAAAACACAATCAATTGGGACTTCTTGGTTTATGAACTATTTTCAAGTACACTTCATAATCTATATTAAGAAATCATTATATTCCTAAAATCACACATTTTATCATGGAAAACTATCATGGTTCATTTCTAGTATTATACAAACAATTGTTCTATATCTATATTATTGAATCATTAAATGGTTTAATTAAATCGCACTAAAGAACATCATTTCTAAAGTTTCTTAAACAGTTTTCTATCATTATATATGCATATTTTACATTAATAATGTCTATTTATGTTTTAAATCCATTATTTCATGGAAATAATTATGATAAACATGTTTTTTATTCCATATGACATGATTATGATACCCATATTTTTCTATGGGTAACCCTTATGTCAATGTTTGACTCTTCATATGGCACACATATAAATGAACATAATATTTTTTTGTTCCTATATATAAATCCAATGAATTGTATAATTTTTATTCTCATTATAAGTCATTTTGGAACAAGGAGTGATCCTAAATCCAATATGGGACTTTATTCTCCATGTGCAGTGATCATAAAAGTTATCCTTGACTCATGTTACTCCAAATGGAAGGTTTTAAAAGTTAGACTTGAACTATTCTTATTTAATGTGGTATATTTCTTCCCCATTACTATCATTCCATGATTACATGATCCATGTTATACATTTCATGATCCCTAGTGTTTATCTGTTCATTCTATGTAATCGTGTAATGTTTTCTAAGCAATGGTACATTCTTTATTCCAATAATTATTTTCCCAAACCTGGATTCTTCTCTCATAACCATGTTCCTCTATTAACTATGTTATCCAATATAGATAAAGTGCTAAATAGATGTTTGTATCTCAATACTGAGATTAAATAAAAGAATATTTTTACTTCTATTTCATGATATCTAATTATGTAACTATTCATCCAAATAAAATTGTCATCAAAATCATTAGTATGTATTTGAGGGTTAATTATTACCAAAAGACTGTATTAATATGTGTAAAAGGATATGGCCTTTATTGTTTGTATCAGAGCACATTCTAGATATTTTTTGAGAATATGACTAGAACACTTTACTAAGAACCCTATACAAAATTCTATCATCATGAATTGCCATGAAAAAACCAAGGGAATCAAAAGATTGAATATAATTTTCATTTATAATTATATCCATCAATGTTCAATGTAACCTTCTTATATTCTTATTTTATATGTATTCGGACCCCCAAATTTTAATTTCATTTCATAGTTAATTTATGGAAATAGAATAACCCATGCCAATAGTCAATGTGATAGGAAAATGTGACGATTGAGAAAATGAAATACCAAATATGATGCGAATGGTAGCTCAAAAATCAATGTTCGTACTTTCTCACCTAGATCAATTCATTATTAATAACATGATTTTTGTGTAACATCATAATTTTCCTAATAAAGTTCAGGTTTTTGTTGAATCCTTCTTACATAAAATGACTCTCATTGTTAGTGGATCTTCTGATCCCATCATTTCGAAATATTGGATTAATTACATTGATAAGATATTATTTTTCCTCTAGTGCTCAAATGAAGAGAAAATTTGTGTCGTAGGTTTATTTCATTATGATTAAAATGATCAATAGTGGACACTAATTACAAACAAGAAGCTCAAATGGGAAATAAATTCCATTGAATATGAATATTTAAAGAAAATATTTTTGAGTAAATATTTTCCCCACACTCTCTTCCTTTTGATGGAGAGATATTTAATCAGAATAGAGAAAAAGAAAGAATATTCTATCTGGGTGTATGAGGAAATCATTGAATGGGTTCTATGAAACACCTTTAGATTTTTCATGATAATATAATGAAATGTGGTTCTCTTATTTATTGGACTAAAGACGAGTCTATGAAAATTGTTGGAGATTCAAGACATCTATAGTTACAATGAGATTTTCCATTATTCCCTTAAGGATAAAATGAAGATTGGAGTCTTTTAATGGTCTTGTGGGTCTAGATATGAGAACCATAAAATAGAGTTTTATATGGGAGGATCAACAGATAAATTTCATGATGTAGAGAAAACCCAACATCCCGCATATAGAAATTGGGGAAGAAGCCTCAGGGAAACTATCTAAAGGGAAATAGGAAATCTTTCAAATGTATAATAATGGGGAATCATGTTGATAATTGCTGAAGGGATATAAAGAATCCAAATAATATTAAAGAAGAGAGGAAGGATCATATCAATACACAACCCATAAGGTATTGTTTCAACAGCAAGGAAAATGGTCATTTTTAGACGCATTTCACTAGGACAAGGATTTTCGGAGGCAATCATCTACAATAAAATCCAAGGTAGTAATAAAGGGAATATGGTATCACTACTACTGAGGTAGATCCAAATAATTTTGCGGTGATAATTATACATTTCCTTTATTCGGGAATATAGAATCTACTATTTGGTTTTGGTTCTACACATTCTTTCATATCATGACAGTTTTGTTGAACTACTCATAAACTACCTCAGAATATGGAGGTTGAGTTATCGGGGAGAACATAAAATTGCGAAAATATTAAATACAAAGTATATAAAAATATCCAAGTTAATATTTATGGACAGAACCACCTAGAAAATATGGTCTTATATTATTTTTGTATTTTGATGATTTAAGGCATGGATTGGTTATCTTTTTTTAAAATCCAATGTCAGCTATCATGATATGGATATTAATCTTCATATACTGAGCAATACTCTAATTCTTCTCATGTTTAAGGATGAAAATGAATCTTTTTTAGAATCATCATCTCATTTTTGGATATTATTTCCTTATGAGTAAACATGTATAGCTCAAATGATTGAGACGAATGATAGAATCCTTCTTGAAGACATGCACATTATGAGGCAGTATACAAATGTGTGCCCTAAATAATTTTGTGTTCTTACTCCTAACCAAGTGGTTATTTATAAATTATACTAAAACTCATATCTCTTCCTATTTTAATGAAACCATATTTAATGGCCTCCATTGAGTTTGAAGTACTGAAGAAGATGTTATAGGATAATATGGATAATGATTTTACATGCCTCAGTACTTCACCGTGAAATGCACTAATCTTCATTGTCAATAAGGATACATCATTACACCTCTACATTGATTATCTTGATCTAAATAAAATCATGATAAAGAACAAGTATTCTCTACCATGTATAGATGTGTTGTTTAATCCATTACATTGGGAAATTATTTCTCAATGGCGGACCTTTGGTTGGGATATCACCATTTAAATGTGAGGAAGGATGATATTCATATTACTTTTCATCAAATTACGTACAGAAATAGTGAGATCATAGTGATGCCCTCCTGGCTCACTAATTATCCATCAGTTCTCATGGATTAATGAATAATGTCTTTATATATTACATTAAAAAATATTTGGTATACTTTTTTGATGATATTTTGATATACTCCAAGAGTAAGGAGGAACCCAAGGGAAATTGGAACACTATTCTAAAGGCCTTTCAAAGGGAGAAACTATATGTAATGTATAATGAATTTTAGTTCTAGATAGAGTAAGTGTCTTTCATGGGGAATTTTATCACTAGAAATGTAATATCTATGAAAACATCCAAGAAAAATGAACTTTGGAAGTGGCCTAGGCAAATATCTAAAACTGAGATACATTGTTTTCTTGGTCTTTTTGGGTATAAATGATTATTTTTAATAACATTTAATGATTTTCAAACCCACTGTCCATTCTGACATAGAAGGGTGTATTGTTTTCTTGGACCAGTTAATGTGACATATGCTTCAATTATTTCTAAAATAGGCTTTTCACTATGCCAATACAAACACTTACAATATGTGGGGTATATCATTGATTCAAAGAAGTGATTAGGATGTAACTGATGTGAAATGATAAATTGATATACTATGACAAAGGTTAATTGAAAATTTATGATAAATACTATCCCACACATGTCCAGTAGTGAGAGACTATGATCTTCTCATATAAAATCTAATAGCATTATCACTATATGGGGAAGTGTGAGATATAAATTTCTCATAAGAGCTTCAAATATATATTCACATGGAAGGAGAATAATATGAGAAAATGAATATGGTTATAGGTCATCAAGGATTATGAATTATCAATCCACTACCGTCCTGGTACATATAATAAGGTGGAAAATTCTATATGTAGAAAGGATATTGTATCTTTATCAATAAAGTGAATTAATAAGGATCCAATCACTATAAACCTACAATGGATGGGCATGCAAAACGTTAAGGAATAAACATCATAAATCCTTCCTCAAATTACTACTCAACTAACCCTTATAGAGAAAATAAAGGATACTCAAAGAAAAGATGATGAAATTCAGAAAAATGAGGAAGCTATCAGAAATTGGAAAACCTCAGAGTTCAAAATTGATGAGGAATGAACTCTATGATTTGGGTCACAACTATATATACCAACCAATCGAGAGATAATTAAATAGATTTTGATTTATCCAAAAAGATCAAACGTATCTATTTATCTAGGGAGCACAAACATGAATAGAAGTATAATTGTGAACTATTAGTGGGACAATATAAAGAAATAGATCATAGAATATACATCAATGTGCTTGGTATTTCACCAAGTGATGGACAAAAGGAAAAGTTATAAGGAGATCACACAACCATTACCCATACCGACATGGAAATGGGAAAACATAACCATCGAATTTCCACTAGACTTCAAAATACATACATAGGAAGTTATACTATATGGGTCATTATGGATCATCATACAAAGACAACTCAACATTTCATTATTCAAGAGGTATTTTCCACTGGATAAACTTACATGGAGTACCGCTATCAATTGTACCTAATCGATATTCAAATTTTTCCTCCATGATTAAAAAAGTCTCCAAATGCTCAAAAGACTGAGACGTGATTCAATATTTCCTATAATTCTCAAACTGATGGACGATCTCCACAGAAAATTCAGACACTATAAGACATATCGAGAGCATGCTTTATAGACATCAATGGAGGATGAGACCAACATCTACCTCAGGTCGAGTTCCCTTACTATAATATTTTCCACATAAGCATCGAGATGCCTTCATATGAAGGCCTTTATAAGAGAATACAAGCATGATGGGATGATGTGGGTGAACAAAAGAGGATATGACATTAAATAATAAATGAAATGGTGGAAAAGGTGAAAACCATTTTGCATCACATCAAGGTAGCCCAAAGTCAAAAGAATATATATATATATATATAATCAATGACCTGACATCTTGTTTAAGGATGGAGACATGGTATTCTACCACATATACCCATGGATGATGATCATAATATATTTGAAGAAAAAAATCTATATACCAGGTACATCTTCACCTTCATGAGTATTGATCATGTTAGAGCTATGGACTGTCGATTATATCTTCTAAAAAAAAATGTATCAAGTACCTGATGTGTTCCACAAAGCACTTTTGAGGATGTACATACCATATCCCTCATATGTACATAATTTATAGGTGGTAATGTTAGAAAAGTATCTCTCTTATTGTAATAACATGGGTTTTTGGGACGGATCAAAATCCCAACCGAGCTTGAAATTTTAACTTGTTTCGAAGAGAATTGGGTCAAATCATGGAATTTCATGAAATTTCAATATTACATGACCTGTACTCCAAAGTACACATCATGTGTTGGTGAGGTATGTTCTATCCATGTACTGACCAAGTATATTTCGGGTGGTGACCATGTAAGAATATAATACTGCATAGTGTGTAGTGTTACTTGACACTACGTGTATCTTCCATCCGCTTACTGAATGAATCTTAGTTGTATGTTAACCCGTGTGGTGTGTCCAAGCCATTTGGATACCTCCACTTAAAGTGGAGTACATACAAGTATACTATATAGCGTGTAGTACTTCATACATGGAATGCACATTTATTTTTATTTGTTTATACGAGAGGGTGTTGCATCTAATATAAAAAAATGTCTTATTCTTCCATTATTTTGGAATAGCTCCATTCTGAAAACTATGAAAACACACCTTACTATAGATTCATCATCTGACATCCGATATTCAATCCGTTGGTGGATGCAGGATCACATTAGGAATGATAAACCTATGCACCCTCTTTCATTCTCGTTTCTTTTCCTCACACACCAGAGTTTCCATCTAGGTAGAATTGATAGAATTTGACTGAAATGTAGATCTACGAAGACATTAATTGAATTGGAGCATGATATCAGATGTTCCTGTGTCTACGAGCCTTAGGTAGGTGGTTCATACCTTATTTCGTGTTGTTGTGGTCATTTGTGAGTTACTGCTTTCTAGCATGACATTAGGTATTGAGCGAGACCCTTGTTTAATAATATTGGAACGACAATATGAATTGTGGGATGTCATTGGGTATTTGATTATCCTATTACAATTGAGTGAGGCTTAGTTAAAGGCTGCTGCTCATTTGGTGAATTTCGTATGGGGGTTCCAAAATGGTTATAATTGAATTGCTATGAAGTAAAATATTGAGGTTGAAATGTTAAGCATGATTAATTTTGTTAGAGGATTTCCAGACAGTGGTATTGGTATGTGATAGTACATTTCTTATTCAATTCAACACTTTAATTATTTCTCTAGTTTATAGTGTTTATGTTGCTTATATTTATGTGATGTGTGATATTGAATATACTGGAACCTTTGGATTGTGTTGGACATAACCTAGGTATTGTTGACTGATTTTGACCACAGGTTGGGATTGGATCGAATTACATTGGTTGGTTCTAACCACAGGATTGGGCGTCATGGTTGTCGGCTTGAGGTACTGTGACCATCAGGTTGGACATGGCTCAGGTTACATGGATGGTGTGTCCATCGGACGTGAGCAACATGGTCGTAGGGACATGAGGTGTCATCGGGGTTATGGATTGGGAACTTATTTTTGTGATTACCACTCACATGGAACTTTGATTAGTGTGAACATAGGTATAATCCATGATGATGTGGTTTTGACTACTCGTTTGGTAGAGGCCCCCGATAGATGTGGTTAGGTATAATAGGATTTGGGATTCTTTCCATGGGAAGCCTTGTGATAGTTGAGGAGACTTCAAGGGATATCGTTGAGTCTATCAGGTTGGGGGGAAAGGATCAATGTGATTTAAGGGAAGACATTATTGTCCCTCTAGTTGCTGATTTGAGGGAAGATATCATTGCCCCATTGATTACTGATTTGAGAGAAGATATCATTTTCTCGATAGTTCCAATTTGAGAATAGGCATCACTGCTCCTCCATTTGTTGCACCATGGGCATGTGTTGGATTTCGAGATGGGTTACTATTGTTTGGGTGTTCATTCATGATGCCAGTAATTGAGACACAAGGTGTCAAGAGGCACATGGTTCTAGGTTACATGATAGAGATTCCGGCATTGGATGAAGTAGGTGACACTACATGGGGGCTGCTGAGCACTAGTGGAGTTTACGTTTATTTGTGCATTTTACTATTTACCATTTCCATATAAACAGACACCTGCTTAAACAATTATGTTAGTTATTCACCATTGGGTGTTGTCCTTCTGAGAATCATCTCAGACCCTACATGGTCCCATGGGGATGCATGTAGACTTTATGGATTTACGTGCATGAAAGAGACCAGCTTCAGGGGATGGATTGTATTCGCTATTGCATGAAGATGGCATAGACCTTGAGGTAATTCATAGATGTATTTTACTTGTTTAGTTTTCATTTTCATGTATCTTCATGCTTAATTTAATATTTATCAACTAATGGCAGGACATTAGTTACATTTATATATATATTGACATGTATGACCTGTTATGGAAGCATGTTTGTTCTCAGTATTTATTGCAATTAATTACTGGAATGTTGTTTGTTTACTTTCTACTGCTATTGTTAATATTTTTTATCAGTTGTTTATCTACTATTGATTGGGCTTCCACTCTATTGGTCTGGTTCGAGTCTATTGATTCATTTATCTCTGCTTCATGTTATATATTATTACTCGGACTATTAACATTATTATCCTCTGAGAGGGTATGGCCTTCCCACTATACCTGTTACACCCTCACTTCATGTCGGAAACTTTTTAAATTCAGGGAGAGGAACCTATGGTAGTAACAGCTGACCCGTTTAGCATTGTTCGAGTGTTTGTTCGGGTCTAGGATGTTACAAAGTTGTATCAGATGCATGATGTTTCTTGACAAAGATTTAGTAGTATCTTCTTATAGACTACTAATGATATCAAGACTGCATTTTTATTTCTACTGGTTTTACTATTTGGGATTGGGTACACTATAGATAGGTTCTCATTGTAACTGGGATTCTAGCTTTTTCTTGGGTGACTAGAGCCCCAGGTATGAATGATGGACCATGTTTCCCTGGGTGGGAATTTCTGTTTTGATTTTTCTTAGATTACATTTTATATGATTTCCACCTCAGTGGCTCACTTGGTATGTGATGTTATTGATTGTGATATGTGACCCTTGACCCAGTGCAGTAAGGGAAAAATTGGACCGTGGAATGGTAGGATAAGGCGTTAATGTTAGGATTTTGGTGTGCATATTTTTAGGGAATTTCAATTTCATAACAACACATATTCTTTTTGATGTGATAATACCATGTGAATAATATCAAATGCCATGATTTGAATGCTTTTAAAATATGATCGATAAAATTCTAGATAAAATTTCTAGTTTATGGAAATGTGTTATTCAATGATCTATAAATTAGTATAATGGCATGTGGTGGTCAATTTAGGCCTGGATCTGGTAAGAGAATACATGTACTATGTCTGAGGTGATGATTTATCACCATGATTGGGAATCCTGAATGTTGGTTTGAGGTAGATTGACTGTTACGATTTGGCGAGTCAGTCCTCAGTTTGGGTCAACATTATTTTTCAAGATGGGCATGTCCCGAGGTACTTTTGATACTTGTCTCCATTGAGAGTGGGTAAAGTGCCTATGAGGTCGGTATGCAACAGGTTAGGGTTATGATAAGGGAGAGTAAGGGTAGTGGTTATATGCTTCCTTTTTAATGCTTTTCTTATCTGAGTTGAATATATTGTGCATATATATATATGTGGGTTGTCTGACCATATATGGTATTCAGCAGGATCCTTCAATGCATCCCTATAGAGTGTCTAGTGGGAGACGGTACAGTGGCACAGGTATAGGATCAGGTTCAGGATCCGGTGCAGGAAGAGAATGAGCCATATGTCAAGGCTTAGGGGTAGTATCAGATTTAGGATCCAATGAAGGCATGGCAGTTGGGTTTGGCAGCGTTCATGTTGTGGTATTACAAGCAGCACTGAACTAGCCTGGTACGTGTCTTGCCGGGGATCAATAGATGTTCCCATAGTAAAAATCCCTATATGGCATATTTTATGTGGGAGTTCTTGTTTTAGAACCCACATATTTTTTTGGGTGAGTTTGTTCCACAGGTGGGTGAGAACTGGACAGAGAGCATGCAGAAGATCTCTGAGCAGTAAGAGACACCTCCAGGGCTGATGGTCAAACTGGCGATGTACATGTTGACAGAACTGTTGAAGCGTTGGTGGGATGTGTAGGTTCAGGCTCACAGACCCGAAGGACTATCATGGAAGGACATCGAGGACATGTTCTTCAAGAATATTCACCCAGATACACTTAGGGGAGAGAGAGCTCTGGAGTTCTTGAGCCTGCAGTAGGGAGACATTTCTTTCATGGACTATGTAGAAAATTTCACTGAGATATCTCGCTTTGCACCTGGTATGGTAAGTGATGAGTCGGAAGGGGTGAGATGCTTCGAGGATGGTTAATGGGATGGCATTCGGATCCTGGTAAATATATTTAGGGTGAGTTCATACTCAGAGGATGTGAATCAAGCTCTCAGAGGGGAGGGAAATGAGAATGGGGGTATCACTTAGGACGGATGAAGGCTTTAGGTGATGGTCCAAATTGTAGGAAACGAGTTCAGGATGAGTTCTAATAGGGAAGTCAGGCCTTGGACATTGCTATACAACAAGGTAGCAGTTCATCGGTGATTTTCTCTCAGTGTGGAAAATCAGGGCATGTCCGTACTCAGTGCGATAGGCCTCAAAAGGATTGTTGGGCATGTGGACAGGTTGGGAATCTTGAGAGGTTTTACAGGAATCATTCTCAAATTACCAGCAGGTAGGGAATCTGATAGATTGTTGTGTCTAGGTTCGGATTAGGATTGGTACTAGGTGATAGTAACCTAGGTTCAACTGCCAGTAGAGGATGTGGAAGAGATAGTGGGACCCAGGTGAGAGGTTATTGGCCAGTGACTGGAGAAGAACCACAGGGAGGTCAAGCATCAGGCAATCATACTCTTGGTCAGGTGAACACAATGGATCTTCCATAGGATAAGAAATATGGTGATCTAACGACAATTAGAGGTACGCCGTGGTGAGGCTATGATTTTCATGTTTTCTTTTGGCGTGGCCTATTAAGGCATGTCTGTCTCTAGTGTACGAGGTGAAATGTATTTAGTTGGACTGAATAGATGTTCATCAGTGGGTTTGATATGATATTGGGTGTGTGATATATTTTTATATATATGAGATATGTAGTATTAGGATAATCGAGGATGCAGGTTACATGGGGTGTCGTAGGCATCAGGGAATTGAGGATGCGAGTTACATGAGTTTCAGGGCACTAGGTTTTACTTTGAGAAACCATGGGATTCAGGACCTCATAGACGTGGAAAACAATGTAGTCTGGGATATGATTAGGTTTTTTAAATGATATATTATCTCTAAGGAGTTCCATGGGTGATGATGTGTCATTGGAGGAACATTGGTCCAGAAAATAGGTCATTTGACCTTTTCTTGATTTGAATATTTATTGGTTTGAGACTGAGTTTGGAAATTTCTATTATGGGGAGCCCCTTATATATCTCTATGTTTGGTACATATATGTGTTTTGTTTGATAGTTCAAGGATGAAGTGCCCAGATCAGTGTGAATCACTGAGAGGGGGAGGGGGTGAATCAGTGATCCCTTAAAAACTTTTTACTAATTGATTCTTTGTCAATTAAACCTCTATGGCTGGTTAAAGCCTCGATCCACTCTTCTTGTATCTCTCAACCTTTCCCGGATAATGCAGTAATGAAAAGGCATAGGACACAAGGATTTACAAGGTTCAGCACCAAAGGCCTACATCCTTGCCATGCTCTCCAAGGATGGATTCTCCCATTATAACTTGTTAGAATTACAATGGTCGATACAGCTTCCCACCGTATCTCTCCTGAGTCCCACAGGAGGGTCTTTATACTGCGTCCCACAGTGTTACCAGAGTCCCACTGGCCTGCTCCAGAATCCCACTGAAGACTTCTTCTCCCTGAGTCCCACAGGGTCTTCTCCTGGCTCCTCGAGTCACACGAGTAGCTCTTCTTCTTGTTCAGCTCTTCAAGTATCTTCAGCAGCCTGGGATAAAGGCTGCTGGCCTTGCTCGGTACCTCTGATCACTTGTGATGATCAGGTCTTCTCGTCTTGCTCGGGCTTTATCACCTTCTTCTAAGGATGCCCCGGCTTCTCTCCAATTACTGAATGCTCAGACAAATAATATCTTTATCTTCGATCTGGTCCAGTCTCAGTTCACTTCAACATCATGCACTGAGTGCATGGCAACTCTTCAAGATCTTCAAGTCTTGGACTCCTCAGATGCACACCACTGATTTAGCACTGTTCACGTGTGCACGTACATGCATGCATGCATGCACTCTCCTTTTCTTTCTTCTAGGTGCAGTAGACCCTCAAAGGGTGTAGTCACTTTAAGCACACACCTTCTCACTAAGCTTCACACACTTTATTCAATTTGCTTACACACATAAATGTGTGTTATACCCTAGTGTGAGAGTCTCCTTCTTCTTCTCCTTCTTAGTGTGTACACACCACTTAGGCACACACTAAGGTTCGGCCTCTTCTTGTCTAGCACACACAACTTGTTCTTTCTTCCTCTTGCACACACACACAAAATGTGTTCTTCTTTGTTGTGGTCTTCAAAGTGTGCACTTCACTTATGCACACACTTGGTTCTCCATTTTGTACACACAAGGGCTACGGCCTATTTGTTTTCTTTTTGCACACATGTAGGCTTAGGTGTTTATCTTCACTTGGTGCACACACAAGATGTGGCCTCGGGTTCTCCTTGCACACACAATACCCTAGGATCTTCACTTTGCACACAAGGCATGCAAGTCTCGGCCTTCACTCCTTCACTTCACACACACAAGAGGTGTGGAATCCTCTTCACTTGAGCTCCTTCCAATATGGAGGCACACAAGGTGCAATCAGGGGGCGCGCAGGTGCAAGGGCTCAAGGGCCGCGCAAGGCCTTGGGTATTTCTCTTCTCCAATTACCACACACCCGAGGCAAGGCCTCGGTCAACTTTGGCACACACACAATCTGTGTAAAACACAACCCTAACTCCAACTAGGCGCGCAAGGAGGTGTGGCCCTCTTCTTGTTTTCAAGTGCTGCGCAGGCTTAAGTGTGCAAGAGTGCAACACTGCCGCGGCAGGATCTTGAGCCACGGGTCGCGCAAACCTCGACCAACCTCGGGCATAAGGAGGGCGCTGCCCAACCCTCTCTTCTTGTCGCGCAAAGTGGCTGCGCGCAAGGAACTTCACGAAGCCAAAAATGGCTTCGGGCTGCTGCCGCGCAAGTGGTGCGCGCAGGGCAGGTCTTCGCGAGGCAGAGCTCTCACGGATCTTCTGATTTTCAAGAAAACTTCAGCAAGCAATCCAAGTGCTCGGGCTCTCTTTTTATAGGCGAGGAATACCCCATATCTTCCGCGTGATTTAACTTCAAGATCCCGAAGTTTTCGGTTCTTTAAAATCTTCCAAATATTTATATTTATCCTCTGTTTCACGCGGGATCTTTCTTCTTCGGTTTCCTCCACATGCATGCGATTTATAACGCATGCATGGCCTTCGTTAAACCTTATCCATGCAAAGGCACGAACACCGAATGGCCTCGCACCTCCGGTTGCTTCGGCCTTGCTCGAAATCCTCCACTAGTTGCATGCATGCCTTTTTTATTGCATGAATGTGATCAGTAGGCTCAGACGATCCTCAAGGAGCTTTCGTCTTCGAAAATGGTGGCCGGGAGCTCGAAAACTGTCTTCGGGAGGCTCCTGGTTCGAGCGGAGCTCGCGGGAAGGCGCGGGGAGACCTCTGCCGAGCTCGGGGAAGAGGACGAGGCGGGAGCCGTCGGATCGGCCATTTGAGATATATCGGACGGCCGCGATCTGGAGATCTCGCGCGGGATTAGATGAACGGCGGAGATCTGGCGCGCGACGAATCGAGCGGCCGAGATTTGCTCCCGGTGAAAATCCCGCGTCCCACATCGAATCCTTCCGCGGATTTTCCGCGCTTTATCACCCTGGCGCTCCCATGAGCGGCCAGTTGAAACTTCTCCCCTCCCGGTGCCGCCCCGCACCGGGTTCTCTCTGCGGGCGCGCTCTGCGCCCACTCTTGCTCCCGCGGGCGCGCTCTAGCGCCCACCATGCACACACACGGGCGCGCTGCGCCCACTATGCGCTCCTCCGGGCGTGCCCCAGCGCCTCTGTGGTGTCTGCGGGTGCGCCCTGCCGCCCTGAGCTCGCCCCATGGGGTTCCCCCGGGCGTGGTTCCCCTAGTGCCCATGCCTTGGGGTTGAACCCCCCAAGGTGCTCACGGGCTGGCCATATTTTTTGCTAAGTCTTCAAATAAGACTTTGTAAAAACAAAGTCCTCCTCTATGTAAAACATGCCAAGTGCCACTTGCCCTTCAAGGCTTTCTTTTCCTTCATCTTCTTCTTGAGAATTCAAACATTAATATTCTTGATTAAAAACAACTCCTCAATTTATAATTCTTCTTCACCATCTCATTTTCAACTTAGGAGAGAATTCTCAAGGATCTTCATCAACCGAGCTACTTGATCAATTATTTCTTCTTCATTAGAATTCCTCCATTCTTCTTCAACATTTATTCATTACTTTGTAATGGAATTCACGAAGGGTCTTCATCTTCAACTGAGCTCCTAAATCACTTAAACTCTTCAATGTGCTTCATTGATCTAATCAGAGATCAATTGGATCATATTCTGATTCACATGCACTAAGTGATAGTGCATGGACTTCTTTAGCTCACTTCATCCACTTAGAAGTTGTGGATGGCTCTCTTCAACTCCTCATGCATTGTGAAGACAATGCATGGTCTTCAATCAATGTTGTGACATTGTATCATCAGGATACAAGTTCTTTGAACTTAAAGATCAGTTCAGCAATCGTCAGATTTTCTAGAGAATGTTTCAACCACATCTCCTATGCCACTTAGTGAATCTCCTAAGTGACATGCATCTTAGTACCATGGCCATTCTCCTTCATCACCATCACCATCACATCCTTTGACATTCACATCTTGACTCCTTGACATCCATTCATTCTTAGGACAACTTCATGTCTCATTGACAACAAATGCAACACAATGCACTTCAATCTCCCCCTTTGTATTTGTTGTCAATACACTCCTTTAGCACATATGAATGGGTCAATATGTGTTCCAATATTTTCTCCCCCTTATTGGCAATCAAATGCAAAGGTGTGGTGTGGTTCTCTTCCAGAAATATCTTCCTCCCATTGAAAAGTATCTTCTTGAAAAACACTGGGAGAGAGATGATGTCACATGTTCTCTTTAGCAAAGAACCTTTAGTAAATCAGCTCTAAGTCTACTTGGGCTAACCCGGTGTAGAAAACAAGAGTGATGTAACCAAGGTACTCAATGCTGTCTAACATTCACTATACATGTGAGATCATGCTTCAGGGGTTTGAAAATTTTTCAGATATTACAACGAATTGCTAAATCCTGCACATACTTCACAAAACTCATTAGAAAGTTCAGTGCAATGATAAAGCTCCCCCTTTCATCAATTTTTCTTCAATCCATACTCCCCCTTAATTGACAAGATAGCCTCAATTAAGAAACAAGGGATGAAAGTATGATTGGAATACCTTCACTCTTCTCAAGATGATATTAATCTCAGAACATCATCTTCTCCAGATTGGCTCCCCCTCAAGGGGTGCACTCCATTCTGTCCAAACCATCCTCTAGATGAGAATGATCATCATCTTCAATTCCCTGCAATGTTAGCACATGTATATACCAAGAATATAAGGGAATAAGATGGAACCTCCTTGGTTCATCAATGTGAACAACAAGGTTGAGAAGATTCTCTCAACTGAGATGTCCCATTTTCACCAGTCTTCACACTTGCACATTTGATCTTCATTGATGATTGTGCTGGTGTGGTTCTCAAAACATCTTCATGTGAAATCTTTTTCTTCCCTTTTGCTTTAGCAAATGCCAGAGCTTCATCTTCAGCTCTTTGTAGTTCTCTGGCAAGTTGCAACTGATGTGGCCATATGACAAGTATATCATTTGGAAGTGTGGCCTCAGTTTTGGAAATTCCACATGGTTCTTTTGATGCTGTCAAGCTACCTCTCTTAGGCAACTTGTTTTCAATCAATCCCTTCTGCTTCTTCTGGATTGATTGTCTGTTTGAGTTCAGTTGGCTTCTATTGATTTTCATGGCTTCTTTACAAAGATCCATGATATGTCCTTTCTTCCCACAGTAGAAGCATGTCTTCTTGGTGGCTCTTCTTGATGCATCACCCTTCTTGGTTTTAGAATCCAAGGACTTCTCTTCCTTTTTCAAACTCTTCTTGGGAGCATCTTCCACTTTCTTCTGCTTGCTTCCCAAGGATTCCTTTTTAGCCAGGTTCAGTGATCTTCTCTTCTTTTGAGCTCTGGATACAGTTGGAGATTGACATGTATCTATTTGACCACTTTTGCAATCATCCCAGATGTTGTCAAGTAATCCAAATCTGTTAGCAGTAAACAGATGTCTCTGGACCTGTGGATGTTGCTTCTTTCCTTCTGGCTTGCTCCCCCTAGGCATGGGCTTCCTCTATGCTTTGACATTCATTGGATTGTACCAACAATCCTTTGCACAATGCCCATACTTATTACAACACCAGCATTGACCCACAAATCTTGACCTCTTGAGTCCTTCTGATTGTTGGATACTTTTCTTGACCTGTTGTGCTGTTTCAGGAGAGCTCTGCTTCTTTACTGTCTTCATCCATATTTGTTTGGAATTATTCTTCCATCCTGCACTTTTTGTGGAAACACAATTAGAAGCATCAGTACAAGATGGTATGGATGGTACCTTCTTCTTAGAAGATGTTGCACTTTTACTAGAGGATGTCCTTCTCTTAGAATCATCCTTCTCAAAGCATACTTGAGTAGCAACATTTCTCCTTTCAGTTGACTGGGAGGCTTTGGCTTTGGGTGATTGCTGATTGTTCAATATCACCTCTAATTCTAAACACTTCATGTTGAGGGAGTTCTTCTCATCCTCAACTGTTCTTAGCCTTCCTTCCCATTTCTCTTCCAGCTGTTTTATCTGGTCTTCATGCATCTGCTTCATTTCAAGCAATGAGTTGTCAAGCTCCTTCACCCTTTTGACTTTGTCTTCTAGTTGAGCATCCCTGACAACCATTGACACATTGTGCCTCTTTTCCAGTGCATGGACAACATCTTTGACTATTATCATAAAGATGTCTTTCTCAGAAAGGCTCCTTTGCAATTCTTCAGCAGTATCTTCATATCTTTCATTGCAAAGGGACACTGTTTCATCTTTGGCATTTACCAGCTTTCTGAGAGTGTTGGTTATGCCAACCCTTTTTGCCAATTGGACTTCCAGAGAATTGGCTTCATCTTCTAGCTGTAATTTTTCTTCTTGAAGATCAAGGAGGCCTGTAGCTATACACATTGCAATTTCCTTGGGGACTCTCTTCTGAAGATATTTGATTGCATTTAGAAGATCATTGTTCCTTCCATCTTCATCACAGCTAGAGCAGGCTTCATCAGAAGAATGATAAAAGGAATTGTCATCTGATGTGACTTTCAAATTTCTTTCCATAGAAGGAGTTTCTCTGATTGCAGCAACCTTCTTCCTCATCTTCTTTGCCTGTTTCTTCATTCTGTTTTTCAGAGTCTTGGCAGATATCTCCATTTGAGGCTGTTCTTTTATTTCCTCAAATCTGCACTCCATATAGACTCTCTTGGATCTTTTAGAGGGAACCTGGCTCTGATACCAATTGAAGTGCCCAGATCAGTGTGAATCACTGAGAGGGGGAGGGGGTGAATCAGTGATCCCTTAAAACTTTTTACTAATTGATTCTTTGTCAATTAAACCTCTATGGCTGGTTAAAGCCTCGATCCACTCTTCTTGTATCTCTCAACCTTTCCCGGATAATGCAGTAATGAAAAGTCACAGGACACAAGGATTTACAAGGTTCGGCACCAAAGGCCTACATCCTTGCCATGCTCTCCAAGCATGGATTCTCCCATTATAACTTGTTAGAATTACAATGGTCGATACAGCTTCCCACCGTATCTCTCCTGAGTCCCACAGGAGGGTCTTTATACTGCGTCCCACAGTGTTACCAGAGTCCCACTGGCCTGCTCCAGAATCCCACTGAAGACTTCTTCTCCCTGAGTCCCACAGGGTCTTCTCCTGGCTCCTCGAGTCACACGAGTAGCTCTTCTTCTTGTTCAGCTCTTCAAGTATCTTCAGCAGCCTGGGATAAAGGCTGCTGGCCTTGCTCGGTACCTCTGATCACTTGTGATGATCAGGTCTTCTCGTCTTGCTCGGGCTTTATCACCTTCTTCTAAGGATGCCCCGGCTTCTCTCCAATTACTGAATGCTCAGACAAATAATATCATTATCTTCGATCTGGTCCAGTCTCAGTTCACTTCAACATCATGCACTGAGTGCATGGCAACTCTTCAAGATCTTCAAGTCTTGGACTCCTCAGATGCACACCACTGATTTAGCACTGTTCACGTGTGCACGTACATGCATGCATGCATGCACTCTCCTTTTCTTTCTTCTAGGTGCAGTAGACCCTCAAAGGGTGTAGTCACTTTAAGCACACACCTTCTCACTAAGCTTCACACACTTTATTCAATTTGCTTACACACATAAATGTGTGTTATACCCTAGTGTGAGAGTCTCCTTCTTCTTCTCCTTCTTAGTGTGTACACACCACTTAGGCACACACTAAGGTTCGGCCTCTTCTTGTCTAGCACACACAACTTGTTCTTTCTTCCTCTTGCACACACACACAAAATGTGTTCTTCTTTGTTGTGGTCTTCAAAGTGTGCACTTCACTTATGCACACACTTGGTTCTCCATTTTGTACACACAAGGGCTACGGCCTATTTGTTTTCTTTTTGCACACATGTAGGCTTAGGTGTTTATCTTCACTTGGTGCACACACAAGATGTGGCCTCGGGTTCTCCTTGCACACACAATACCCTAGGATCTTCACTTTGCACACAAGGCATGCAAGTCTCGGCCTTCACTCCTTCACTTCACACACACAAGAGGTGTGGAATCCTCTTCACTTGAGCTCCTTCCAATATGGAGGCACACAAGGTGCAATCAGGGGGCGCGCAGGTGCAAGGGCTCAAGGGCCGCGCAAGGCCTTGGGTATTTCTCTTCTCCAATTACCACACACCCGAGGCAAGGCCTCGGTCAACTTTGGCACACACACAATCTGTGTAAAACACAACCCGAACTCCAACTAGGCGCGCAAGGAGGTGTGGCCCTCTTCTTGTTTTCAAGTGCTGCGCAGGCTTAAGTGTGCAAGAGTGCAACACTGCCGCGGCAGGATCTTGAGCCACGGGTCGCGCAAACCTCGACCAACCTCGGGCATAAGGAGGGCGCTGCCCAACCCTCTCTTCTTGTCGCGCAAAGTGGCTGCGCGCAAGGAACTTCACGAAGCCAAAAATGGCTTCGGGCTGCTGCCGCGCAAGTGGTGCGCGCAGGGCAGGTCTTCGCGAGGCAGAGCTCTCACGGATCTTCTGATTTTCAAGAAAACTTCAGCAAGCAATCCAAGTGCTCGGGCTCTCTTTTTATAGGCGAGGAATACCCCATATCTTCCGCGTGATTTAACTTCAAGATCCCGAAGTTTTCGGTTCTTTAAAATCTTCCAAATATTTATATTTATCCTCTGTTTCACGCGGGATCTTTCTTCTTCGGTTTCCTCCACATGCATGCGATTTATAACGCATGCATGGCCTTCGCTAAACCTTATCCATGCAAAGGCACGAACACCGAATGGCCTCGCACCTCCGGTTGCTTCGGCCTTGCTCGAAATCCTCCACTAGTTGCATGCATGCCTTTTTTATTGCATGAATGTGATCAGTAGGCTCAGACGATCCTCAAGGAGCTTTCGTCTTCGAAAATGGTGGCCGGGAGCTCGAAAACTGTCTTCGGGAGGCTCCTGGTTCGAGCGGAGCTCGCGGGAAGGCGCGGGGAGACCTCTGCCGAGCTCGGGGAAGAGGACGAGGCGGGAGCCGTCGGATCGGCCATTTGAGATATATCGGACGGCCGCGATCTGGAGATCTCGCGCGGGATTAGATGAACGGTGGAGATCTGGCGCGCGACGAATCGAGCGGCCGAGATTTGCTCCCGGTGAAAATCCCGCGTCCCACATCGAATCCTTCCGCGGATTTTCCGCGCTTTATCACCCTGGCGCTCCCATGAGCGGCCAGTTGAAACTTCTCCCCTCCCGGTGCCGCCCCGCACCGGGTTCTCTCTGCGGGCGCGCTCTGCGCCCACTCTTGCTCCCGCGGGCGCGCTCTAGCGCCCACCATGCACACACACGGGCGCGTTGCGCCCACTATGCGCTCCTCCGGGCGTGCCCCAGCGCCTCTGTGGTGTCTGCGGGTGCGCCCTGCCGCCCTGAGCTCGCCCCACGGGGTTCCCCCGGGCGTGGTGCCCCTAGTGCCCATGCCTTGGGGTTGAACCCCCCAAGGTGCTCACGGGCTGGCCATATTTTTGGCTAAGTCTTCAAATAAGACTTTGTAAAAACAAAGTCCTCCTCTATGTAAAACATGCCAAGTGCCACTTGCCCTTCAAGGCTTTCTTTTCCTTCATCTTCTTCTTGAGAATTCAAACATTAATATTCTTGATTAAAAACAACTCCTCAATTTATAATTCTTCTTCACCATCTCATTTTCAACTTAGGAGAGAATTCTCAAGGATCTTCATCAACCGAGCTACTTGATCAATTATTTCTTCTTCATTAGAATTCCTCCATTCTTCTTCAACATTTATTCATCACTTTGTAATGGAATTCACGAAGGGTCTTCATCTTCAACTGAGCTCCTAAATCACTTAAACTCTTCAATGTGCTTCATTGATCTAATCAGAGATCAATTGGATCATATTCTGATTCACATGCACTAAGTGATAGTGCATGTACTTCTTTAGCTCACTTCATCCACTTAGAAGTTGTGGATGGCTCTCTTCAACTCCTCATGCATTGTGAAGACAATGCATGGTCTTCAATCAATGTTGTGACATTGTATCATCAGGATACAAGTTCTTTGAACTTAAAGATCAGTTCAGCAATCGTCAGATTTTCTAGAGAATGTTTCAACCACATCTCCTATGCCACTTAGTGAATCTCCTAAGTGACATGCATCTTAGTACCATGGCCATTCTCCTTCATCACCATCACCATCACATCCTTTGACATTCACATCTTGACTCCTTGACATCCATTCATTCTTAGGACAACTTCATGTCTCATTGACAACAAATGCAACACAATGCACTTCAAAGGATGATCTATGTTGTTGTGGGAAGATTGTATGAACCTTGGTTTTTTGAATAGGTCAAAATCCCGATCTGGTTTGAATTTTTGACTAGTTTTGGAGAGAACCACGGAAAATCATGGATGTTTTGGAAACTTCTATATTACACACTATGTGATCCAAATTACATGATGTGTGTTGTTTAGGTGGGTACTAACCATGTGCTGAAAAATTACATGGCATCTGGTGATTGTGTAATAATTTCATACTACACGGCGTGTAGTGTCACTTGACACGCCGTGTATCTTCCTTTCATGTATCGGCTGATTATCAGCTGTGTGTTGACCCATGTGGTGCATAACGCCATGTGTCTAACTCTAATTATGTCAGAGTATAGAAAAGGAGACGACATAGCATGTAGTACTTCATAAATGACATGTACTTTTATTTTTATTCATTTATATAAGAGGGTGTCGTGTCTAATTTCAGGAAATGTCTTCCTCTTCCCCAATTTTAGAACAGATCCATTTTGAAATCCTAAAAAACATTCCTTACCCTATAATCATTATCTGACGTCTGTTCTTTAATCCTTCATTGGTTATGGGATCACATCGGGAACGGAAAACTCGTATGCCCTATTTTTTCTAGTTTCTTTGCCTCACACACCGTATTTTCCATCTAGGCATAACAACCAGGATTTGATAGAAATATAGATCAGAGAATCCCAACATTGAATCAGAGCACTGTATTAGATTTTCCCACATATATGAGTCTAATGTAGGTGGTGCATACCTTCTCTCATGTTTTAGAGGTCATTTGGGGGTTGAAACTTTTTAGAACGACCTCTGGTATTGAGCGAGACCCTTGTTTAATTATATTGTAATGATCATATGCATTGTGGTATGTCGTCTGGAATTCCATTATTCTTTTATTAATGAGAGAGGCTGGGTTATAGGTTGTTTCACATTAAGGTAATTTTGGTTGTGGGTTCTAAAATTGTTATATTTGAATTGATTTGAATTAAACTGTTCAGGTTTTATTGTTAAGAATGATTAAATGTTTTGAGGCTTTCAAGACCTTGGTGCTGCTATGGACCAACACATTACTAGTGAAATTCAACTATTTAATTTTTTTTCCAATTTACTGTGTTTATTTTTCTTATATATATGTGATGTGTGATATTGCATATGTTGAATCCTTTTGGTTGTGTTGGGAATGGTTTGGGTATTGTTCAGTGATGTTGATCACAAGTTGGGATTGGCCCAGATTACAATGGGTGGTTTTGACCATGGGATTAGGAGTCATTGACATCGGCCTGATGTAGTGTAATTTTCAGGTTGGGCATGGACCATGTTATGTGGATGGATAGGCTCTCTGACTTGAGTTACATGGTCACAGGGACATGATGTGTCAGAGGTGATGTGTCTTGGGAACTAATTTTGATGATTCCAATTCAACTATAATGTTGTGTAGTGTGCACACATGTAGAGTCCATGACGAAGTGGATTTGAAAATTCATTAGGTAGAGGCCCCGATAGATGCGGTTTGGTATAATTGGTGTGGAGGAGCATTATATAGTAGGCCACGTGGAAGGTGAGGGGCCTTTAGGGGATAGCGTTGAGGCTATTGGGTTCGGGGAAGAGGAACACTATGTTTTGAGGGCTGACCTAACCTACCATCCAGTTGATGATTAGAGGGAAATCATCATTGTCCCCCTGTTACTGATATGAGGGTAGACATAGATGTTTCTCTGGTTCCTATTTCAGGATAGGCGTCAATACTTCTCTGGTTTTTGTGCCATGGGCGGGCATTGGATTTCGAGCAAGGTTAAGATTATTTGGATGTGCATTTAGGAAATCAGTACTTAAGACTCATGGTTTAGGGATCCACGTGGTGCTAGGTTACATGACAGAGATTTCGGCGTTGAACGAAGTAAGTGAAAATTCATGGTGGCTACTGAGTACCAGTAGAGTTTACACATATTTTTATTGCATAATATTTACTACATTCCATATAAATTCATGTCTTCTTAAACACTTATACTAGGTATGCACGGTTGAGTGGTGTCTTTTTGAGATTTGGCACACACCCTACACAGGCCCTTTAGGACGCATGGGGTCTTTATGGATTTAGGTGTGAGAAAGAGACTAGCTTCAAGTGCGGGATTATATTAGTTGTTTCATGGAGATGGTATGGACTGTGAGGTCATGTATAGATTGAGTTTACCTGTTTAATTTTAGTTTTCTTGTATCAGCATGCTCAATTTATTATGTAGCAACTGTTGGTTAGCAATTGGAAACATTTTTATATATATTGACATGTATGACCTGTTATGGATGCATTATTGTTTCTAGTAGTTGTTGTAATTGATTTTTGGTATGCAGTCTCTCTAAGTTCCACAACTATTGTCTCTATTTTTCATCCATTTTTTATCTGCTATTGATTGTTGTTTCTCTCTATGAGTCTAGTTCGAGTCTACTAAGTCGTTTATTTCTAGATCATTTTATATATTATTAAACGGAATAGTACCATTATTATCCTCCAAGAGGGTATAACCTCCCCAATATACCTATTACACCCTCACTGGTAGTTAAAAACCATTGTCATTCTAGGAGGTGTTCCAAAGGATGTAACAGTCGACCCATTTAGAACTATTCGGTTGGTTGTTCGCGTACGGGACGTTACACATATATAGAGATTTCAATGATGATATTTGACTATAGATATAGTGTTTTACATAGTAAGACTACTAAATTTGGCAAAGTACAATAGAAAACCCATAACAACAAAGATGTAACATTGGAACCGGAGAATGTGTTGATGGAAAAGTACCCCAACCCATTTTCACCTTAGTATGTAAAATAAAATTTCATGGGAGAAATGTCATAACGGGGAAAGAATGTATTGACCCAGAATTAAACAATGAAATTTTACTTATAATAATTTCATATAGAATAAATAACATAAAATCACTTAGAAAATAGATTAAAAACATTATAAATGAAGAATTAATGAAAAACTAATCATTTAAGGAAATTAAGGAACCCAAACAAATGGAATACTAACCTGATTTTTGGAATAGTTATAAGACCATTAAGAATAGTTACTCATGAAATAAAATAGTAACCTCAACGATGAATTTACAAATAAAATTTTGCTATGTTTGAAATGAAAATATGTTATATTGACATCATGGACTAAGTAAATAAATGTTTTAAAAATGATAATTTATGTATTGATATATTTATGAAAAAAATGTTTATTTAAAATTCAATGAATAAAATAATTATTTAAAATAAATTTTATTTTTAGAAAGTATATACATAAACAAATATTTTTTTCTTATGATTATAAGATAATTTTATGATACTTTAATTAATTTTTTCAACGTGTAATGAAATTAGTTATAATTTTAAAATTTTTATTTTTTCAATAAAATATAATTTTAATTAAACATTGTAATTATCATATTTAGAAAATTATTTAAATAAAACAAAACATGTTTTTCAAATTTACAAATTGAAAAGTTATTATAGTGATTTTTTTTGGATTTTTCTAAAATAGTTGAAATTTTGGTGAATAGTGAAATACGATAATTTACAGTATAAGACAAATACAAGTCATGGATGACGTATAGATGACGTAAGAACCATTGGTTATGACTCACATGCACTATATACTATAAATAGACATAATAATAATCCTTATTCATAAGATTAAGTCAAAATAATAAACAAATTAATAATATATAAAAAAACTCCCCTCCCCTCCACTATAAATACCACATGTTTCCCCGATCCTTATAAGACATCAGAATCCTTGAGGTATTTCCAAATTCTACCCAATACTATTATAAATTCTCTTACCCACATCCATGAGTATTTTTTTAATAAAAGAACAAACTAATGTGCGTCATGATAGTTGTCAAGGTGGAGGAATTCAAGAGGCAAACTCCCATTTTTTCATTTTTTTCATTTTAATTTTTTATTATTTTCCTCTCCTAAACCAACCTTATCCATGTGGAATGATAACTCCTATATCTATTATATATTTTAATTATATTATACCAAAGTAAAAACCCATAATTTTTCCCTCCCCTACCCTTCTGTTCAAAAAAATTAAATCATCATTCATGATGTGTTGATTTATTACATTCATGGATTAAGAGTTTTCAATTTCCATTACTGCCCTCCTAGATGGGCATAAAACCATTTTATGGTTAAAAAATATTATAATATGTGTATACAAGTGAACTAATCATTTATAACAAAAATTTTCAATTTTTTATAACTATTTCCATTTTACCTGATCACTCATACATGTATACAAGTGAACTAATCATGAAAACCAAGGAAATAAACACTCTGGAGTGAAGAAATTTAATCTTACGACTCATCAAAAATGCCATAAATGAATTTAAGAAAATTATAATAAATAAAATAAATATTAAATAGGTTGTTAATTAAATTATTAAAAAATCCAATTTCCTTATCTGTGACATTTAGTAATAGTGAAGAATAGTTTCAAACAAAATTTAAGGGATTTTAATCAAACTGTCATTTTTCCTCCTCGTTGTGATTTATAACTCTTTACCATAATATAATTATTAATTATTCTTATTAAATAATACTAAATTATGTGTGTATGTCCCAAACATATTTACTAATCTCATTCATTCATTGATTTATGTGGAAATACATTTTTATATGGTTCCCTTATTAATTTTTCTAGATATGCAATCCCAATAAAAAGGAACTTCCTGATTTATTACCCATATTCAAGTGTAATACATAATCCATTTAAGACACACTATTTAAAAAAATAATTATTTTATCCTGAAAACAATATTAGTTAATTTCTGGTTTTATGTAAAACGTATGCCTTTTCCATTTTAATGATTCCTTAATATTTTTCATAAAACTTTACTGAAGAGGTTCATTTCAATGTTTTCTTAAACATTTTTTAACATATTATCATTTCAGTTAAACTAAATTGTTCATGATAGATTCTAATTTCACCATATTAAAATCTATTCAGTTATTAAATCCATTCGTTGATGGAGATCATTAAGTTATGATGACTATTTTATCATAATGATATGGTTATGATACACATTTCTTTCCTTGGGAAACCCTTCTTCTTATATTCTACTCTTCATGTGGCACACATATTCCGAAACTTGTTATGATGCGTGTTACCATATATCCCACCAATTAATTGGCTAATTTTTAGTCTCATCATATGTCCTTCTAGAATAGGGAGTAAAGTTGAATCCTTTATGGGACCTTTTCCTCCTTCTGAAATAGTCTTAGAAATTATCCTTGACTCGTGATCCTCCATTTGAAATGTTCTTAGAAGTTACCCTTAAACCATGATTATTACATTTTATATGTTTTGTACACATTCCTATGATTATATTATAACATGGTACCATTTTATACATGTAACTCTTCCTTATATTTATTCAACCCTTTTTATGTCATTATGTTATTCCTTTTAACACATGTGTTATCATTTAATCATATGTTTCTTTTCCATTACTTGTATTTTTAGCTCATCAATTTTTTCATTTATTCAACAGGTTATACTTTAGGTATTTTATATTTCAATTGAAATTAAGATCTCATTATGAATATTAATTAGTTTTTTTTTATTTTGGTTTGATTATTTTTAATTTGGATCCTAATCTGACAAAAACAACAAACTTAACGATCCTTTATTTTTGATTTTATGGTTAATTATGCTTAAAATCTTGTAATAATATGTGTAATGGGAAATTTCAATTTTATGTTTTTTACAATTTCATGAATCCTCAATTCAATGAATCGTCATTTATAGTTTTACATGATAATTTTTAAATACAAATTTTCATTTATAAGTACACTTTTTTAAAAAGAGAAGGCAATTTAAAATAGAAAATTAATTTTCAGTAATAAATATTGTGAGAGATCTTTCAAAACCATTTTCAATATAAGATGAAATCCTTTAGTATTAAATATAATTTACTGGTAATATTATCCAAGTATATTATCCATATTATTAATCTAATTATATTATATTTATGATGAAAAAATGAATTTATTGTGAAAATTATTTCAATTCATGTTTTCAAATAAGATGAATTTTTTTATGATCTTGTGGCACACATTTGTACTATTTTTATTATGTGATGGGTGGAACCTATATTTCCCTGAAATTAATTAGGTAATGTATTATATCTCATGATATACTTGTGGGAAATAATTCAAAGTTTCTAATCATTTACGAGAATGAAGTCAATGTACTTTATATGTTATGGGAAACAAATAAACTCGATTAATCTACTTCAAGAAATCATTGTTGATGCTTGATCATATGGTCTTGGTATTTATCCTTGACATATGAAATGGGTTCTAAACTTATCAAGGTTCCAAATACACGAACATATGGATCACGATTGGGTTAGGATGAATTCTATTTCTTAATATTCATGTCTTCTAAAATTTAAATGTTTTTCCATAATTCATGTTTATGATCATTGTAAGATTGGGCACAAGACCTATAAGTTGTGGTCATAATTCATGACCTTATTATTATATAAGGCATTCATATGATTATAAATTGACATCAATCATTTTTACCCTTGCGGAGAATCTGATATCACATTTTTCATACGTTTCATTTCCCCATGTTATAAAGATTTTTTAGTAGGGTATTCCTATAGAGACTACTATGTAAGAATATATTTCCAAAAATATAAATATTATATATATAATATATAAAATCATTAAATCATTATCATTCTAGCATAGATTAAATTTTTATTTATTTAATATTCTTATAAATAGATGTAATTGTTTTGTAAAATAAATCATGGTCCATTTTACATCAGATATAAAGGAATGAGAATATTAAGAGTCAAATAAGTCATTAGTAATTCTATAATGGTTGTTAAGAATAGAACACACCTTAGAATTATTGTAACCCTTATAAAAAATGGTTATAAAATGATGTTTTCCACTTTCTATCAACTTAAGAGTTTGCCGATTTCTATCATTATCCTTAACATTCAGATTCGAGCACTATGAAGCTTAACTTCCGTACTCTATGAAATTGAAAAACAATATTGTTGGTGGAACATTATATGAAGGAAGTACATATCAAAAAATAATTTCATAAACTCATTCTACTATATGGATGAAATTACATCATTTTATTCAGTATTGTTTATGATAAAACATCATAGACCCTGATCTCATTCCAATGGATAGATATCAAAATTGATATTTTTTACATTCTCAACATTTGGGAATGGAAAATATGTTTTCATTGGTATTGATTCACTTCTTATCAACTAGGGGATCAAAAAAACCTCTATATAAAGCAGTACAAGGCCTCATAAAGGACTCAACACGAAATTTTCCCCACCTTTTCTTGTTTGTACATTCAGAAAATTCATGTATTGATAACATTTTTTGAGAATAACAATGATCTTTTTCATTAATAATCACATAATGTTTTTTTTATACATAGGAAAATCATTTAATTTTCTACAGTGTAATTAATAATAATAGTAATGGAAAACCACATAATTATAAAAAGTCACTTAATCATAAAAAATCACTTATAGGATGTCTAAATCATGAAACAATATTTTTAATCTATAATACATCAGGTTTATCATAGTTCATTCATATCCATCATCTATTTAAATAATTCATGAGGGTTAATAATGAGTTTTTTTAATTTCAATGGATATCCACCCGGAGAGTCAAACCAAGAATGCAGTCAGGCTTATTTTTATACACTAAGTGATGATTGATTCCATCTAAAAACAAATTGTTCAAATATATTTACCCAAATTACCCATGTTATAGACCCACGTACACATGTAATTATTATACTATGGTATAATTTCATGTAAACCACTCGCTCAATCCATTAAAAAAATTCCTATAAATTTTCCAATACTATGACTCATCCTTTTACTTATACATAGACATATTCTTAGGGATATCACTAATGTTTTATCATTCTAGTTTCCGTAGGATAGCTACATATTTCTGTTAAATCAAATATAAATACCCAAACATAGCATACATAAATAATACAATATAATATATAAATATTCACTACATTAGATAACTATCTATTCCACAATAAATTATATCTAGTTCCTTTAAAATTTTTGACATATAAAAATCTGGTCTATTATTGCACTGAATCATCTCACACTATGTTGTTGACAAATAACACCATTCTTATACATATCAATCACAATAATTTTCACCATAACCTAGATATGGAAACAACATAAACATTAATCTCATATTCTAAGGAAGATAAAATAAGGGAGATATCAATATATCATGATCATAAGGGAATAATAACATTATAATAAAATTTAAAAACCATACACTTAATATCATAAATCAAAAAACATGAGTAATGAAAATAATCATGTAACATAATAAGATAAGAATCAAAATAGAGTAAAATAATATAACCTATGTTAACCTAACTTTGGAATAATTTATTGACTTTTGGCATACACATAAGCATATATAATCATTTCATTAGATGTTCAAGGATCATTTCCAAGACTATCATAGTTGGATGGGTTCACTCCCCAAATCAAAATATTAGTAAAACGTTACTCCAAAGAGAATTATAGTAGAGGTAGTCCCTTACTAAACTTGTTTTAATTTCTATTACATACCTATTTCGCTCCAAAGGTATCCAACATTAACCAATGCATTGAACCGAGATAAAGGTCTCATATTTCACATAATGAAAATCATACATAATTATTCCACAATAACATCAAACAATTGTCACATAAAAACCATTGAAATGTAATAGGTTTCATAATAATTTCATCATAACCTATATTTTGAAAAAAATAGGTTTCATAATCATTTAAACATATCATAAAAACATGACTCTTGGAAAAAGAAGTGGGTTTCAAAATTATTTTATCATTGTATAACCCATAGAAGAAAAATGGGTTTCATATACATTTTATCATCATAAATATAAACCATACAATGAAATAATAATAATGGTATCCTTGGATTGTATCCATAGTAACTCATATGTTATGAAATTATTTCATCAGAAAAATGATTTTGAAATAAAAATCACTTGGAACGTTTCTTGAGGGAAATATTGTTTCATTGAAAATAACAACTTTTAAATTATGAATTCCTAAAATATTTCTAAAATAAATTTCTTTGAATATAACCTTGAATAAGAATAAATAATATTGTATGAAAATAGTGTTAATTATGATTGGAAATTATGTACATGTTGTTCTTGTTAAAAAAGATACATTTCACATTTGAAAAAAAATCCAAGTGGCCATTGCTTTGAATATGACACTAATATTCCATTTAAAACACCGTTGAAATATTAATAAATGGGTGAAATTTTATTTAATAAAAACTTTTAGTAATTTGAAAACATTTTTTATAACATTTTTTGAAAACATGGATACCAATAAAACATTTTTATAACAAAAGAGAGAAACAAAAAAATCACATAAAATTAATTTTAAACTATTGAGTTTAGAAAGAGAGGTAAATTAATGGAAAATATTTCTTCCCTAGAAATAAAAATATTTGAATAAAATAAATTATTTTTCTTGATACATATATCAAAATATTTAATCTCTAGAATCATATTCATGAAAAATACCTATAAATAATGAGATTGCTACGTAAAACAATTACCACATTGGTGACATTGTAATGTAAGCACTCTGATGGAATAAAATTAAATGAAACATAAAATACAATGTGAATAACTAAATTATTTATATTACATGCCAAAGGGGCTTTTTATATACAACTCTTAAAAGAAGATAGGTGAATAATTTAACACTTGTTCAAATAATGAAAATTGAGACAAAAATATCTTCACATAAGTCTCGAATTCCTTCATATATGTTCTATCATCCTTTGTAATAAATATACTTTTATGATATATATATATATATTGCATAAAAATTATGATATATAAATTTAAAATAATTAATTTTCTAATGACCACTTATTTCTAATTAATTAATAATTCCATCGGAAAGTCATGTTTCAAGAAAACACTACTTTGTTTTTCTTGTATGTTTTGAATTTTTATTTTTGGACCTCTTAAATTGATCATTATTCCATCATATAATGAATTTTCATAAATATATAAATTATATATATTTTAACTATATATTTATATAGACAAATCTATAATATTTTGAGATAGAAAATGAAATACGGTGTTCATGGAGATGGTTGGTTGTATTTATGCATGAAAAATGTATCCATATTCTCAATGAATTAAAAAAAATAAAATTTTATATTTACCTCTGGTTTGGACAACCTATTTAGGTTTACCCAAATATGTCATAGAATATATTTATAATACAAAAAAGGACTATAAGATAAATGGAGGTATTTAATTAATATATTTGTTAATTACATCGCTAAAACATAAGGTTTTGAAAGTGTTAATAGGATCGGGGAATGAGTGACCTTTTATAAGTGGGGAAGATGATAGACTGAGTATTTTTTAAAGAAAATGTGTACCCACATTTTTCATATACCAAAACGATAAAAAATGGATCATTGTCAAAACAAAAAGGTTATAATTTTGAAATATTCCAATTATATGGGTTTTTATAAGTTTATATGTCATTTTACACCTTATTTTGTTTCGTTTAACCCCTCAGTATAACTGTTTTATCATAGTTGTGATAATTAATTTCTACATTTTTTACTTTTAATTTTAAAGAAAAAATTATTTTCAACACATTCTATAATTTAATTAATGATTATTAAAAACATGTAATAATGTTTTTCAAATAATATTAATATAATATAAATATATAATTTTAAAATTAAACTAGTGGACACGATGAAAAAGTTATTTTCCAAGGAGAAAGTTTTCAAAATATTAAAAAGTTTTTATATCAAAATTATATATAAAAATATAAAAATAAAATAAATAAATTAAATAATATATAATTAAAATAATTTTTTAATTTCATTTTATAACAAAAATAAAAACTATAATTTTTTAATCAAATCCGCAATTTTCAATAAAAACCAATTTTTTTAACTATTCATCAAAAAACATATTTTCTGACAAATACCAAAAATTCAACCTATGAAAACTTTTTCATGATTAATTAAAAAGTTATTAATATTCTAGAAATTAAATTTTCTAATAGTTTCAATAATTACTTTCATTTATTCAAAAAAAAAACCATTTTTTAAAAAATTTAATTTTTGAAACATATAATGACTTTATTGAAAATTAAGTACTTATTTATCAATATGATATCAATATATGAAACCCTTATGACCAATATTTTAAATGTGTTTAATCCTATTATTTCTAAAAAGTTTAATGATTGGGAAATAGAGGTGTTGTTAACATAAGAATGTTAATAGTTTTTCATGGTTTTGTTAATACTAGGTGTTTTGTGTAATAAAAGCTACTGAAGAAATTAATTTTATTGAAAAAAAATTATTTCAAAATTTATTGGGGTGTAATAGACCTAGTATTTGACCAATTGGTACATGGGCATGGACACATCCATTTGGAATGGAGTTGGATAGTGTACATGGACACATCAAATGTGCCCATGAACAACTATCATACATGGTCATAGATATTGTACATTGACATGACCAATGTACACGGGCGTCGCCATAGTATAGGGGAATGGGTTGGTGGACATTATAATTGACACAAACTTGGTTAATTTTTTATTATCTAGGACAAGTCATGTATTCCCTATACACTTTGCCTACTTCTCCTAACTCATGTTGGATCCCTCATCCTCTTCAGTATAGTTGAGTATCATAATGCCATATCTCCATGTACCATCCATACGAGGGTATATTTAGGTATACCCTAATGATAATAGGATGAGTGACCCCCACTAATGGTTATCTGTAGATAGATTCAACTATCCGTTTTGTGTATCAGGGTGTGATGATCGATCATTATTTCTTGTGTTGGCTTAGGTTTCCAGATACCGAATTCATGGGCATGTGATCCCCATAATTATGAAATACTTTCAATCAGCTTAGGTATCCCCCATTGACCCTAGTTGTGATCCCCTTTGTACGTATAGACATATTATATATTATAGTATATACTTATTCATGTAAATGCCTTATTGGAATGACCCCTCAGATGATCTATTTTAGTAATAGTTGGACAGAGGGGGAGAGTTATCCTAGACTAGCATTTCTGTGATACCTCTAGATGAATCCTAGGTGGGTAGGGTAGTTGTGACCTTAATTTGGGACTTAATGTCGATATTGAGGAAATTCTGATTGTTTGTATCCCTCCATAAAATATAATAATATCTTTTCCTTTATTTGTGGTGATTTATGGGCTTTCTAATATGTATGGTATACGCACCCATACATGGGATCTTCCCACACCTATCATGTATTATTCAAACAATGGGAATTTTTTTGGTGTCCTAGTAGGAGAAAGAGTAGTTGGAGTATAGTTTTCCAAGATAGACCCCCATTGGTTCTTGGTAGTTCTTATTGGTAGAAGTCCCTTTCTCAGTATCATGTTGGAATAATTTATAATATCATGTGGTCATATTTTTGGATGTTTTTCTTCCCCATATTTGCTTCATAATCTATCATGGGATTATTTTTATGGATTCACTTTTGGGAATTGTTTTATCTTTATTTATATATTAAAATGGTATATGGCGATGTGTGTGTGTGTGTGTTCATGTACCTTTGGCTAAGGCCTCTATTGTGTGAGAAATTCCTACATGTCACAAGAATCTATCCTTAGGCATATTGGATACAGTTATGGGGTATCCCACCCATCTTTCCACTAACCAGTTATACTCATGTATGATTGGTCTCAATTGAGTGAAATCAGAGTGTGGTTCTTATTAGGTCTATAGTATGGGGATGGTCAAGCTAGGAAGTTTTGTTTGTGAACTAGGGAAACATTGTTTTATTGTTCCATGTTCACCTATGAGGCCATAGAACATTGTTATGGTATGGTAGACAATGTATATATTCACCATGGATTTGATAAAATTCTTTTTGGCTTAGTAAATATAGGAATTGGTATTAGAGAAAATGTCATTACATGTATTATATAGGAATTGGTTATGGTTTCCATGCCCTTATTATTCTAGAAAAAAACATATTCTCCTTGACTGGGTTATGAATTTACTTTTTTCAAGATTCCTCCATGATGATAGATAACTATGATTGTTTAACATGGTTGTGATGATGATCCACATTGTAACACCCCGAGCTTCCACGATACGCTTCTCATTCAATAATACAATAGCTTGCATTGTACGCAACTTCGAGTTCTAAAACATCGCGACAAATCAAAGTAGCCGTTATGAATATTAATAACCACTTTTTAAAATTATAGAAATTTTATATTTCAAAATGGACTTCATTTTTGTATTCCTAATATTGAAATTAGCCTATGTTGAATTTTTTGTAATTTTCTGAGAACTTCAAAATTTTTATGAATAGTGAAAAATACTTAAAACAACCTTTTTAATCAAAATAATTCATAGTGATAAAGTATAATATTGAGTGGTTTTAGAGTATAATTAGAATATATTTTTACCATTTTATCCAATGGCGGTCATTAGAATTAATTTAACATTGAAATTGGACATAAACAATTGCCAATCTTTTGATATAAATTGTTTCTTAAAAACACGCTATTTGTTGTGACAGCGGGAATTAATTATAAAATTAATTAATGCAACTAATATGTTTGGAATTTTGTAAAATAGACATCATTTTTGAATTCGTAATATCAATTATAGCTTAGGGTGAAATTTTGGCCTTATTCTGAAAAACTTCAATTTTTGATGAATAGTGAAACCACTAAGTGGTAGTTAAATAACTGATTTTTCGTTTAAATGAAATATTACCACTTCTGTGATTTGATTTTCAAAAATCCGACATACATGGTTGTCATTAAGAAGTAAAATGTGGTTCAATGAGATCAAAATAATTTTTGGTGAATAGTAACTTTTAAGTTCTTAATCGCGATTAGTGGTAATTAGTGTAGTTTAAGGTATAAATAATACTTTAATAATATGAAATGACCTAGACACATGTCCCAACCTCATTGGTTGAGTCATGGCCGACCAAGACAAGCCATGGCCTAACTTGGGGACCCCATGGATCCACTTTTGTTGGGAAATAACATAAATTACTTTTTATTTAATGTTAAAGTGAAAATGACACTAACATAAATTGTTTTACTAAAACAATTTTTAAGTGGGGTTACACAAGTCCATATTTTGATTATAAATATTCATTAGAAAGATAAAAAGATTTCCTACATCATAGTATTTTTTTTTATAATTTTTATACATTAAATAAATTAAATTATTTATGACATCATGATGATGTAGTGATGACCTCATTATTTAACGATTTAAATAAAATGGGAAGATAATGAAAAATCCAAGGCTTACACTTGTCCAAAGCCAATTGGATGAGGAGATTTCGAACCCTTATCAACTTAGGCTCGAATCATATAAGTGTGGGACCTTTAGAATCCGAAAAAGCATTGTGAAATAATGTAACATTTCAATCTTTCCAAAAGTGCCCCTCCTCTCCACTTATAAAAGGCCCCCACCTCTCCCACCTCATTTACACTTTCAAGCCATTTGGCTCGGCCAACCTCTGCCCAAATACTCTCCCAACATTCCTCCCTTACTCCTAGAAGCCTCACTTTGGGCAGAACTCTTCCCAAGGAAGCCTTTGGCTCAAATCAAAAAGAGTTACCCGATTTGGAGGTAATGTCTTTTCTAATGTTGTTTTGTTTTATTTTTCTTCTCCAACCCCCTAAACTCTTTTTATTCATTTATTTTGTAACAACACCAGTATCCTCAATATACTAGGATGTTGTTATAAGAAGGATTCGATCTACACTTACACACACCTACATCTAATGGTTAAAGAACATACGGTTTCTGTGGATGGCGAATTTCTGCCTCACGAAACGATGATTGTTCAACACTCATATAACACCTTCAAAGGTGGCCATTAAGATGTCACTATTTTTATATATGATTTATAATTTGTTTATGTTTTACTTATGCTTCTGTATTTCTCATTTATGTCATACTTTATGATTTCCATTATGGGTAAAACGCGATAATTTCATTTTAGGAAGTGCGGACTACCGCCCCCTCAAAGTGATTTGAATCGTTAATGCCATATGTGGGATGTATAAAGGATGGAGTAAATGGTATTATACACTATATTATACTGGAATTATATTATACATTTATATCATTATGATTTAGTTCCATTAAATATGAAATTGAAATGAAAGTAGCGTTCATGCGTACGTACGGCTTACCGTCTCCATGAACGGTGCATTTCATTTCTTACCTCTAAATGTTACGTAATATTATAAATAAATGTATATACTGGATATATAAGATATATATGACATCTAAATCATGAATATAATTCTGGATATAATGGATATTTCACCACATAAACAACTTGTAATTATAAGAAGCTTATTGTTGACTCAAGTACCAAAGATCGACAAAACGACCGTTATTAACTTAAATAATTACATAATGTTCATATCATTGTAATAAGTGATATAATAAGGATAATGAAATTGAAAATGGTTCTTAATAAGGTATATATTAACTCTAGTTTATTATTCAGGAGGTTAAAGAACGGTTGAGTCAAGTCGGACACAAGGTAAGGGAACTTCTTAACCCAATTTCTATTCTTTGGGTTAATCTCCTACTTTCAAATTATGTCATGATATTGTTATGTCATATCTTGTATTTGTACTTTCTTTATGTGTAATTATAGTGAATACACATAATAGATATATTTTATTTAAATGATATTTGTAAGGGAACTTCTTAACCCAATTTCTATTATTTGGGTTAATCTCCTACTTTCAAATTATGTCATGATATTGTTATGTCATATCTTGTATTTGTACTTTCTTTATGTGTAATTATAGTGAATACACATAATAGATATATTTTATTTAAATGATATTTGTAAGGGAACTTCTTAACCCAATTTCCATTCTTTGGGTTAATCTCCTACTTTCAAATTATGTCATGATGTTATTATGTCCTATTTTGTATTTTTACTTTCTTTATGTGTACCTATAGTGAATACACATAATATATCTATTTTATTTTAAAAATGATCTTTTTAAGGACTTCGTCTCAATCTCCTTTCATTGAGGCATATTTTGTTTTATACACAAATTTCTTTTATACGGTGTATAAACCCCTTTGACTTTTACGTTTATTCAAAAGGAATCTTTTTATACGAAGCATTTTGCTAAACGACAAAAGGGAATGTTTTTCTTTCCGTACTTATGCGGCGACAACGACTTCTCCGCCGCCATGACCATTATTTGAGTTTCGGCTTCCTCTACAAGCCATCATTTTTTTTAATGAAAAATAAATACAAAGTTTTAACTTTCTTTTATTTTGGTATTGAAAATGGTTTTGAAAGCGTTTTTATCATATCAAAGTGTTGTATTGATATCTTGTGATTGAAATGTGGAAATGTTATGTTTCCTTTATGCATGTTTTATGTGATACGATTATGTTATGGTTTATGATATGTTTAAACCTATTCATATGAGGAATGTATTGGACTTAATAAGTGACGGGTGGAGCCCGCTATAGCTCCTCGATGCATCGGTAGGTCTCATGAGACAACTAGACGTGGAATTGGCTGAGGCCCTTTCCCAATTTGATTTATGGTTTTGGCCGAGGCCTTAATCATTTTAGACGTCTTGGCCGAGGCCTTGACAAAGTGTTTCAGAGAGTCTGGCATTATACATTCCCTCATTATGAAAGTGGTTATTGTTATTGCATGTGATTATTCGACCAGTAGAATATCCATGTGAAGAAGTGAATGGCATTATCTCAGTTTACTTTTGCCATATTATGATGAAGTTCATGTTTAAAAGGCTTTTGTTTTATTTATACATTGCCTTAATTGTTTATGTTTATTTACGAAAGCTTCCGCAATATAGTTATCCTTACTGAGAATCTGAGCTCACCCCTTTCAATGTTTTAATATTTTCCAGGATGGGAAGAAGTATTTTATGAATGACCTGCAGGGATAGTCAGAAGAGGATATGAGTGTGGACTATGGAGACTTTGTTATTGTAGTTTTTCACTTTATGATGTAATGTAACGTTTATGAATGTATCTAGTGTTTCCAAGGCTACTAAACTAATCGGTCTTTCGAGACTTGATCTTTTGTGATCATGCCAATGTTACGAAGTAATGCACCGACTCTGGGTAGCTGGGGTCGGGGCGTTACAGTTGGTATCAGAGGCAGTTTAGTACTAACCTTGGAAGCTAGATTTAGATAAACTCTGATTAGAGCACATAGCCCAAAGATAGACTTTGAGGATTAGTATAGAAGAACTTCCTATAATTTTGGTATTATAGAGATGTTATGAGTTTTCCGAGCAATACATCCCTGTCTGGATACGAGCAGGTAGAGGCGGCTCTGGCACAGATGTACCTAGGGGTAAAACCCGAAAACACTGCTTTGAGCTAGACTCGAACGGGAACAGGTGCACGACAACGGGCCTTGCTGCACTCTTGGTTACGACACTCCCGGGGGATATGCTTAGGATAATTCTCACAAACCACTATGAAGGGTTATGAGTATATACTTCCTCAAAGAAAACATTTCTTTTTATGATTATGGATTATATCCATAAATAGTTCAATTTATGTAAAGTGTTTTACAAATATGGAATTATGTATTTTGATTCATAAACTAACCTAGTTTATGCCGTTGTATAGAAATGGCGCCCAGTAGAAGGAATGTGAACTCCAGCAGTACGTATGATCCAAAGAGTAAGAAGGATAGTATCTTTCACGGTATTAAGCCAACATTTCGAAGGGAAATAGTCTCCCATGTGTTCTCAACATATGAAGAAATAGTATCATGTGTTAATAGGATAAGTAAAGAATTCTCTGAGTCCTATGGCTTTGAAGCGAAGCAAGAGACAAAAGGGATGGAAGAGAGAATGATGGATAAAGGGATGAGGGGAATGAAGAATTTTCCAATATGTGGTAATTGTGGGAAGAAACATCATGGAACTTGCCTAAAGGGAATGGGAGTTTGTTATAAGTGTAGAGAAAAAGGACACAAAGTGCGTGACTGCAAGGGTAAGAAAATGGTTTCAAATGTACAATGCTTCTTCTGCAAGGATTGGGGACACTACGCAAACCAATGTCCAAATCATCAGAGCATGCCCCAAATGATGTTATTGGATAATAATCAAGTTATGATACTACCACAGATGAGGAGTAATGATTAGATTTCTTATGTTGTTATTAAAGATTTTTTTTAATTTGAGTGTTGTATCAATGATGTACTGGTTATAATAATTATGGAGTATATAAGGATTGTACTGCAGTACTATTTCATCAAGGACTTGAGATTGTGTGGAACCAAGAAAAGTGACTCCACAGTAGGTTAAATTTTTGGAAAATATATGGTTGAGAGAAAAATAAACCATAATATGGTTTTGATACTGAGATTGTGATTTTGGAATAAGACGTGATTGATTTGGATAAATTATATTGGATATACTTAACTTCCTTGAAACTGATTGATGTTTTGTATACATTTTTGGATAGAAGGAGTATATCTAGTATTATATAAGGAATAAGGGATCATGGTAATTCAGTATGTTTAAAAAGAATACATGATGAAGGTGTTCACATGTTGTTACGTGGGATAAAGGATCTTCATTATGTTTACCTTCCTTGTAAAATTTGGACTGTGAGTTGGATAGAAGTATTTTGGATAACTATTAAGGTTGGAATGGATTAAGTTGAACCGTGGATAGTATTGTTTAAGGTTAAAAATTTTATGAAGATTATTTTTGAAATATTATGATACTATAGTTTTAGGAAAAGGACAACCTGCAGGGTGGGGCATAACCCGTCGCGTCGGACAAAGCTGCAGGAATCGAACCCACAACCATAGTGCGACAAGCCTTTATCTCCTACCACTAGCCTACAGGAAGTCCCTGGTTATTACAAAATAATTTTACTAATCTAAATAGTATGTGTTAACATTTGGAACCTTATACAATTAGGATAAGTATAATATTTTTGAGTTCTATTATCTTTTTGAGTGAAAGATGAGTTGATGGTTGAAACTCTAATTGTCAAGCATAAATATATATATACTTATCTCTTATTCAATGAATAAATTAATTCTTAAACTTTAGTAAAGGGATATTAAAACAAAAAATGTGTTATCCTAATACCTTATGTCTTGTTGAACTGATGATATTTTAAATCAACATAGATTGAAGGCTTTGAGGCCCTCAATTTGACAGTTGATTGTGATTGATGACCTCAATCACTCCCTACAAATATTTACGTTTTTCCTCTAATTATATGTCTCTAATTGCCACCAATGTTCTCCTAATCGAGATCATAATTGGGTGGTGACTTGTTCATTTCCCTTTCCCTCTTATTAAGGCTAAATTTTATTAACCTTATTTCCGATGTGGGTTTTCCTCAAAGGTATTTTCTATTTTCAACCTTTTATTTTTAAAGAAAAATATCAAATTGCGAGGACGCAATTTATTGAAGGAGGGGAGAATGTAACACCCCGAGCTTCCACGATACGCTTCTCATTCAATAATACAATAGCTTGCATTGTACGCAACTTCGAGTTCTAAAACATCGCGACAAATCAAAGTAGCCGTTATGAATAGTAATAACCACTTTTTAAAATTATAGAAATTTTATATTTCAAAATGGGCTTCATTTTTGTATTCCTAATATTGAAATTATCCTATGTTGAATTTTTTGTAATTTTCTGAGAACTTCAAAATTTTTATGAATAGTGAAAAATACTTAAAACAACCTTTTTAATCAAAATAATTCATAGTGATAAAGTATAATATTGAGTGGTTTTAGAGTATAATTAGAATATATTTTTACCATTTTATCCAATGGCGGTCATTAGAATTAATTTAACATTGAAATTGGACATAAACAATTGCCAATCTTTTGATATAAATTGTTTCTTAAAAACACGCTATTTGTTGTGACAGCGGGAATTAATTATAAAATTAATTAATGCAACTAATATGTTTGGAATTTTGTAAAATAGACATCATTTTTGAATTCGTAATATCAATTATAGCTTAGGGTGAAATTTTGGCCTTATTCTGAAAAACTTCAATTTTTGATGAATAGTGAAACCACTAAGTGGTAGTTAAATAACTGATTTTTCGTTTAAATGAAATATTACCACTTCTGTGATTTGATTTTCAAAAATCCGACATACATGGTTGTCATTAAGAAGTAAAATGTGGTTCAATGAGATCAAAATAATTTTTGGTGAATAGTAACTTTTAAGTTCTTAATCGCGATTAGTGGTAATTAGTGTAGTTTAAGGTATAAATAATACTTTAATAATATGAAATGACCTAGACACATGTCCCAACCTCATTGGTTGAGTCATGGCCGACCAAGACAAGCCATGGCCTAACTTGGGGACCCCATGGATCCACTTTTGTTGGGAAATAACATAAATTACTTTTTATTTAATGTTAAAGTGAAAATGACACTAACATAAATTGTTTTACTAAAACAATTTTTAAGTGGGGTTACACAAGTCCATATTTTGATTATAAATATTCATTAGAAAGATATAAAGATTTCCTACATCATAGTATTTTTTTTTATAATTTTTATACATTAAATAAATTAAATTATTTATGACATCATGATGATGTAGTGATGACCTCATTATTTAACGATTTAAATAAAATGGGAAGATAATGAAAAATCCAAGGCATACACTTGTCCAAAGCCAATTGGATGAGGAGATTTCGAACCCTTATCAACTTAGGCTCGAATCATATAAGTGTGGGACCTTTAGAATCCGAAAAAGCATTGTGAAATAATGTAACATTTCAATCTTTCCAAAAGTGCCCCTCCTCTCCACTTATAAAAGGCCCCCACCTCTCCCACCTCATTTACACTTTCAAGCCATTTGGCTCGGCCAACCTCTGCCCAAATACTCTCCCAACATTCCTCCCTTACTCCTAGAAGCCTCACTTTGGGCAGAACTCTTCCCAAGGAAGCCTTTGGCTCAAATCAAAAAGAGTTACCCGATTTGGAGGTAATGTCTTTTCTAATGTTGTTTTGTTTTATTTTTCTTCTCCAACCCCCTAAACTCTTTTTATTCATTTCTTTTGTAACAACACCAGTATCCTCAATATACTAGGATGTTGTTATATGAAGGATTCGATCTACACTTACACACACCTACATCTAATGGTTAAAGAACATACGGTTTCTGTGGATGGCGAATTTCTGCCTCACGAAACGATGATTGTTCAACACTCATATAACACCTTCAAAGGTGGCCATTAAGATGTCACTATTTTTATATATGATTTATAATTTGTTTATGTTTTACTTATGCTTCTGTATTTCTCATTTATGTCATACTTTATGATTTCCATTATGGGTAAAACGCGATAATTTCATTTTAGGAAGTGCGGACTACCGCCCCCTCAAAGTGATTTGAATCGTTAATGCCATATGTGGGATGTATAAAGGATGGAGTAAATGGTATTATACACTATATTATACTGGAATTATATTATACATTTATATCATTATGATTTAGTTCCATTAAATATGAAATTGAAATGAAAGTAGCGTTCATGCGTACGTACGGCTTACCGTCTCCATGAACGGTGCATTTCATTTCTTACCTCTAAATGTTACGTAATATTATAAATAAATGTATATACTGGATATATAAGATATATATGACATCTAAATCATGAATATAATTCTGGATATAATGGATATTTCACCACATAAACAACTTGTAATTATAAGAAGCTTATTGTTGACTCAAGTACCAAAGATCGACAAAACGACCGTTATTAACTTAAATAATTACATAATGTTCATATCATTGTAATAAGTGATATAATAAGGATAATGAAATTGAAAATGGTTCTTAATAAGGTATATATTAACTCTAGTTTATTATTCAGGAGGTTAAAGAACGGTTGAGTCAAGTCGGACACAAGGTAAGGGAACTTCTTAACCCAATTTCTATTCTTTGGGTTAATCTCCTACTTTCAAATTATGTCATGATATTGTTATGTCATATCTTGTATTTGTACTTTCTTTATGTGTAATTATAGTGAATACACATAATAGATATATTTTATTTAAATGATATTTGTAAGGGAAATTCTTAACCCAATTTCTATTCTTTGGGTTAATCTCCTACTTTCAAATTATGTCATGATATTGTTATGTCATATCTTGTATTTGTACTTTCTTTATGTGTAATTATAGTGAATACACATAATAGATATATTTTATTTAAATGATATTTGTAAGGGAACTTCTTAACCCAATTTCCATTCTTTGGGTTAATCTCCTACTTTCAAATTATGTCATGATGTTATTATGTCCTATTTTGTATTTTTACTTTCTTTATGTGTACCTATAGTGAATACACATAATATATCTATTTTATTTTAAAAATGATCTTTTTAAGGACTTCGTCTCAATCTCCTTTCATTGAGGCATATTTTGTTTTATACACAAATTTCTTTTATACGGTGTATAAACCCCTTTGACTTTTACGTTTATTCAAAAGGAATCTTTTTATACGAAGCATTTTGCTAAACGACAAAAGGGAATGTTTTTCTTTCCGTACTTATGCGGCGACAACGACTTCTCCGCCGCCATGACCATTATTTGAGTTTCGGCTTCCTCTACAAGCCATCATTTTTTTTAATGAAAAATAAATACAAAGTTTTAACTTTCTTTTATTTTGGTATTGAAAATGGTTTTGAAAGCGTTTTTATCATATCAAAGTGTTGTATTGATATCTTGTGATTGAAATGTGGAAATGTTATGTTTCCTTTATGCATGTTTTATGTGATACGATTATGTTATGGTTTATGATATGTTTAAACCTATTCATATGAGGAATGTATTGGACTTAATAAGTGACGGGTGGAGCCCGCTATAGCTCCTCGATGCATCGGTAGGTCTCATGAGACAACTAGACGTGGAATTGGCCGAGGCCCTTTCCCAATTTGATTTATGGTTTTGGCCGAGGCCTTAATCATTTTAGACGTCTTGGCCGAGGCCTTGACAAAGTGTTTCAGAGAGTCTGGCATTATACATTCCCTCATTATGAAAGTGGTTATTGTTATTGCATGTGATTATTCGACCAGTAGAATATCCATGTGAAGAAGTGAATGGCATTATCTCAGTTTACTTTTGCCATATTATGATGAAGTTCATGTTTAAAAGGCTTTTGTTTTATTTATACATTGCCTTAATTGTTTATGTTTATTTACGAAAGCTTCCGCAATATAGTTATCCTTACTGAGCATCTGAGCTCACCCCTTTCAATGTTTTAATATTTTCCAGGATGGGAAGAAGTATTTTATGAATGACCTGTAGGGATAGTCAGAAGAGGATATGAGTGTGGACTATGGAGACTTTGTTATTGTAGTTTTTCACTTTATGATGTAATGTAACGTTTATGAATGTATCTAGTGTTTCCAAGGCTTCTAAACTAATCGGTCTTTCGAGACTTGATCTTTTGTGATCATGCCAATGTTACGAAGTAATGCACCGACTCTGGGTAGCTGGGGTCGGGGCGTTACACACATAGTGGTGAGCATTCAGTTTCAGGTGCTATGTCGGAGGTGGTACATTTAGGTGGTTTTCTATTCTTATCCCCAAATATTATATAGCTAGAAGTCGCTGAAGTACTAGAATATGGTGTATGTTCTATGAGAATAATTCATGGTTTATATTGGTAGATAACCCTATGGATATTTGGGTGATATATGTCCCTAGGAATCATAGGACTTGATCGTGTTTGGTGGGGGAGTTTTATTTCTTGTTAGGGCCCCTCGCGATCTGATAGTGGTCATATATGTTTTCCTATTGATGTTTCCATATTCATATGTTAGATCATAGTGACATAAACTCATTATTAAGAATATCTCAAATTTATGGAGTTCGAGTGTCTCTTCCTAGAAGAGTTTTACTTTGTGATGTTATGGCCTGCACAAATTTAGGTGATACTATTGCTGTTATGGGGTAGTATGTTAGTAGTGGAGTATGCATCTAGGTTTAATAACCTATACAGGACTTCCAGGGGAATGTTTTTTCATATTTACATTCTATAATAGATCATTGAGTATTTAAATCATTGAGATATATGGGACAATGTAGTAGATACTTCCTCAAGGGTGTATATCTTTTTGGTGAAGTAGTTGTTGATATTCGGTACTGTTAGTGGGAAAACTGGTGTTATGACTTTATAATCTATTAGAAAATGAAATAATTAGGGATCCATGTGTGGGAGGAGTTTCTAGAAATAGTTTAGGGATATAGGGTCTCTAGTTCAATTATCTTATTATGGTTATAGTTAAAAGGTGATAGTAAATTCCTCTCCTTCAATGGGTGATGAAAAATTCAAAGGGAATGCATGACCCATCGTTCGATTGATAGAGAGAAGGTAAATGGGGTATATAGATTTAGATAATATCTAGATTAGAGAGTCCCACATAATTTCATACTTGGAATAGGGGTAGGGAGAGTAGATGGAGCTGTCCAATTAATTTAGTTTCTTCAACCACCACCCCTAGTTTTTATGCACCAGGCTAAAGGAGAATGCGATCAAGGACAATGAAAATTTTATGTAGTGCTAGATTATAACCCAGAGGCTCTATTTATGATTAATGTTATGATATTTTTATTCTATAATTTAGATAATGTACTGATATAAATTATCATTTGACACTCCTTTATTTCTACATCACTTATTCGGGATCTTTAGATTCATGTAGAGCATTCACCCTGACGCTTTCATGACTCCCACCAAGGAAGTTTCATAAATCACATACATATTCTGATCGGATGTTACTCCACAACTCATGCATATATTGAATAATTTATGTATAGAATGTGGTTTATCCATATTTTTGGGATAGAGTTTTCAATTATTGGGGAGAAGGTAGTTTATAGAGGATACGGTGGGATCATACTGAACATGATGTAGTTGACTAATAATCAATTAGATTGTATTTCCCTTGGATTAGTGTAAATTATTATATTTCATTTTACTATAGTAGTAGATGAGAATTAGTACATATATCATTATGGTATTTTAATAATACCTCCCCACCAAGGGTTATAATTCTATATAGAACTACCATAGGTAACCTCCATGATATCTGTGACAACATATAGTATAGAGGCCAAGGATCTTGGGAGTTATAGATGTAGTTTATTGAGTTTCAGATGAAGAAGGGGTTAGCACCATCAGTTTAAGTGTGGATTACCACCACCTAAATCATGTGACCATCAAGAATAAGAATAAACTTCCATGAATTTATGACCCCTTCCACCAGGTAAAATGTGACAGGTGGTTCCTAAGGATTCAATTCACGTCAGGATATCTTGAGAAACATGTTAGAGAGGAGGATATAACAAATTCAACATTATGATGTTTTGATTGACAATATAATTATTCACTGATTCCATTCACCATGAGGAATAACCATGATATTTTCAAGAATCTTATTAAATATATCTTCATTTCATTCTATAATTGATTTATATTATTCTTTACCTATGAAGTCATTATGTACTAAGTGTTAGATGAGAAGAACTCATGTTTCTGTACCATGGTTCAAGAAATTCTCCAAGAGAATTAGCTTTATAGAAATCTATTAATGTGTTATTTATATAATCTACTTGTCCACTTCCTAGGATATGTCATCTTAGATGAGTTTGTAGAAATATACCCTAAAAAGGATGAGATAGCTCTAGCATAGGATCTACCCAAGAGTGTTATAGAGGTGTCGAGCTTCCTTGGGTTGGAAAACTAGGTCTAGAAATTCATGCTTGATTAATCTTATATTAGGAAACATTAAATAATTTGAACTACAACGGTATTACATTCATTTCATCTGAGATGTTTCATTAGGATTATATTATTCTCATCATATGGTGTAGAAAACCCCATCATATGACTACCAGATGTGGGTGTTGAGTATGTGGTGTTATGTGATTCCTCAAGAAGTAGGATTGAATTCAATATTATGTAGAAGTAGACCATGATTACCTATTTCTCCCAATAGATGAGTCCCCATGTGAAGAACTATGGAAACCAAAATCTAGAGCAGGCAATAGTGGTATTTGCACTGAAGATGTGGAGACAGAACCTTATGGGAGAGCGATTTACAATCTATTATGAACACAAGAGTAACAATTATATCTTATAATTGAAGGATTTTATCCTCAATTATTATTGAAGGAAATATTTATAGAATGATTTTAGAATATTGTAATTCTATATTGTAGGATAGTTGAACATGATGGCTGATTCCCTTAGTAGGAGATCCTATTAGTAGTCATTAAGCGAGGTGTTAGAGTTGTTTTACCCATTATAGTTGTCCTTATTGGATGAGGATAGTGCAGATAATCTCTAGTTAGTGATTACAATCCCTCCAATTCATCAATTAATTTGGGTGGTTCATTAGGGACATATATATTATGAGGCCTTCTGTGGAAACATATCCACTAGATGTTCTCCTGATGGATTTTATGATGTTGGGGACTATGTCAGCATTTTGTGAGGGATGATGATGGTTCTAATGACACAATGAGAGGATATTTTGAGGTATTTTAATAATTCCACCTTGACAGTTCACATAGGGGTCGATAAGATGTATAAGGACATACATTTTCAACTCATTTTCCATGTAATAATGATATTTATAGTGGAGTTTCATTCCAAATGCCTCTCTTTTTGTAAATGAAGACTATGTAGTATGTTATTCTTAGTGAATATAATCTTTTTAAGGTGATTAAGTGGATGAGGGATGGTATCTCTATTTAATTCATAAAATAAATTCCTTGATCAGAAAACAATCTGGGTGATCATAGACTGACTCACAAAGTCGTCCCACATCCAATCCATCAGAGCGAAGTGTGTAATGGAATTATTGGGATGCCTTTATTAATAGGAGATAGTCTGGATTCATGGGGTTCCCTATATGATCATTTTATAACATGATTTACTCTTAACATAATGATTTTGGAGAGGATTATAAGACACCCTATGAAATCAGTGTTGATTGAGAATGAAATTCTACCACCGGAAAGATGACCAGATAGAGCAGACCATTCGGGTTCTAGAGGATGTTCTTTAGTAATTCATGTTGGAATTTGACTTTAGTTGGAAGGATAAAATACCCTTTATAGGGTTTTTATATAATAATAGTTACCAATCAATCATTGGTATGGTTCCATTCGATGACTTATATTAGATATCCTATAAGCCACATATCTATTGTGCTGATCTTGGGGAGTCTGTTCTCATGGGACTGGGGTTCGCGTGATTGACCACATAGAAGGTCAAGATCATCTAAGAGTGGAAGTGGACCAAAAAATCTATTATATGTCTTGTACAATCTGATTTTGGAGTCCATTAATGTTTGATGAGGGATACCATGTATTAAAGAAGGTATCACCTTGATGGATATCATAGAAATTTGGTCTGGGTGGAATGTTTTCTCTATGATTCATTGAAGGTTTCTAAACATTTTGTATAATTGGTGAGGTTGTGTACCACATAGTCCTACTAGATAGTTATTTTGTGTACACAACATCTTCCACATGTCACAGCTGAGGAATTTGGTACAAGGCTAATCACATGTTATCAACTAGTGAAAGCAAGATAATAATGACTAGTATTATATTGTACATTATTTATTAGAGACCAAGATTTTGTAGGAAAAAATATGTCATGGTTTAGTGATTCCCTTACTGTGTATCTAATGGAAGGATGATAATTATTATGATAAAACATGGGAAAGTGGAAAATATGTTTTATCTCAATACGCTGATATTTTTTTGTTATATTTTTTTTCTTTTAGGGATGAAAATACATGAGGTATTGAGAATATAAATAATATGTTTTTCCATGTAAAGTAGTGGAATATTTTTATTAATAACCCAAATGTCAGGCATGAGATTCTAGGGCTACAGGATCCTTGGTGTTGATATAATAAAAATATTAAATACATTATATCACAAGTTTGCATTTTTTTTCAAAATTAATTGAATGTTATTGGAATTGTGTTTCAGATAGAAAATAAAATAATTCCATAAAATCAGAGATATGGAATATACCTTGGGAATGAAAATACCTCTGTGTTTTTCAGCTATTTGGATTCTATGCCATCAAGGTAGAATAAATAAATTAAAAAATTAATTTATTCATTTATTCATTGATAAATAGATGATACCTTATTCCTCGTCTATTTAAAAAAGTGATTTCCAATTATATGGTTTATCTGCATAACCCGAATGATTTTAGAGGTCCGTTGAGGAGGTATTTGACCAATAATAATGAAATTACAGATCTATTATTAGTTTTTCAGTAAATTCACCATAAAACAAGTTATTTGATCTCTCCAATGAAAAGAAATATGGAATCATTCTTCACCGGTTTTTGATCCAATCTAACGTTATGACATTAGATTATTTGTATTAATCCCCATTTATGATTCATTTATCAAATGCTAATTAATTCATTAAGAAAATTAAATCATAGATCTATTTTGTATTTATAGTTTAAGATTGGAATCCTAGAAGTAAGAATTGATAAATGGATTATTTATCATTATTTATTATTTAGTATTGATCATTTCTCATGAAAATGGATTGAGGAAATTCAAAAAAATGGTTGATTTCCATTTCCTCACTTCTAAGATGTATACTCTTCACTACTACTTTTAACAATCATCATTGATACTTAATTTTGTCAGCAGTTTGAAAATTTAAAAAAAATAGACCTTTGGATTAACTAATCATTTCTATGGTTTTATATATTTGATCAAATGATTAATGGTGGTGTGTAGATGAAAATGGAATATTGGGAACTGAATTAGGAGTTGACCCTTTGTGGTTTGTTGTTGCAGTGATGGGATGTGGTCACCATTCCTGAGTGGATCAGTGGATAGAATTCATCCACCGATGATGACTCCAGTGCAGTCAACCCCTTATTTGACATTTATAAAAGATTCCATAGTATAATTGGGGGAGGAGGTGGGGGAAATTTCATGTGGGGGTTTGGTATTTTTTTTGAAAAAATGAGTTAAAATGTATTTAGTTTATATTAACAAATTTCATGAGAATCCCTCCACAAGATATTATGTTTTTGAATAGAATAAAACAAATAATAATGTTTTTGTATTCACAAGTCACATGACCTTTGGTTGGTGGCCCAATATGTACCCCAATTGTTAATTAGAATTGGAATTTATAGTGTACATGGACAAGGATAGTTTATAAAGGCACAAAAAGAAGACATCGGCAAGGCGAGTTTACACAAGCATGACTCGATTATATATTCATAATCCAAATAAAAAGGGAATATGCATTAGCTTAAATATTTTGGAACTATACAAGACACACAATGTATTCTATATAAACATCATTTTATGCTCCCAGTAAAATCTGGATCCCCCTTCTTGGTCATTATAATTGATTATTAGTATGGTATGATCCCCCAATCTATAAAAATGATGGTACAATGAGGTATCCTATATGGAGAATAAAATTAGTGATTCCTTCTCTAGTTTATTTCTAGATAGATCCATATATCCTTATTTGTTGTCCAGAGCATGATCCTCTATCATTATTCAATCGGTTGGGTCATGTGTCCCATTACCAAAGTCCAAAGAATGTTTATCCCATTCTAGTGAAATACTTCAAGTATGATGAGATAACCCCTATATTCCCTCGGGTTGATCTATATTCAGTGTGTCAATATCTTCTGAGATCTATATTGTACTACTTCAATGAAATCCGAATGAGAAAAAACTTTTAGATGAGTTACAATAGTTTTATTAGGACCCAATGTGTGAGTTCTCTCAAATGATCATTACATTGAATCCTTGATAAGAATCCTAGGATAGTTGTGGGGATTTGACTTTACTTTGAGACTTGGTCATTATCTTGTGTATATCAAGTTTTTTGGTATCCCCCTTTGTGAGGTGAATCTCATTGATACATTATGTTTGGTGATTTCAAGGGTTCTTAATGGGTATGTTATACTAACTACTACATGGGATCTTCACAAACATGTCATGACTTATGTATATGTAATTAATTTGAAGGATTTCTAGGATGAAAAAGATTTGATGGAGTATAATTTTTCTAGATGGATTGTGGATGGATCAATGAGTTTCATTTTGGTAGTAGTCACCTTATCACTTGTAGGTTGGACTCTTTTATAGTTTCTAGTGGGTTTTTATATGGCCATTTTTTATTCCCAAAATTAGGTCATATTTTGATATGAGATTATTTCAATGGATTCATTTTGGTATAAGTTGTATCATTCCTTCCAAGGTATATTGGTATTTATATATGTGTGTCTATGTAAAGTTACATTAGACTAAGACCTATCATGTTTGATATATTCCTACTCAATTCTAGTTAGGAACACCTAAACTATTAGAGGTGGGATTGGGATATCACTCTTAGTTTACCTCCGTCTAGGCAGGACTTGATGGTTTGATTCATTGGAATATCACAAACTCTAACATTGTTTCCTCCAAAAAAATTAATTTATACTTATCTTAATAGCATCCTATTATGTAAATGTGATTTGAAATTCTGCAAATTTAATATTTAAATATAATTTATTTATATATTGGATTATAATAATCAATGACATTATTTCTCACAAATAGCAATAATATATGATGAATATAAGAAATTGTTGTCTAATTTACTCATTAGAGTATCCAAGGTAGCCCGTATATATGGGATCAAAGTTGAAGGAAATATACTCAACCACTATTTTAATATTGGTTTCATCTGTACTCTTGAGGCCAAAACAACCTAATTATTCTTCTTTAATTTCCTGTAAAAAGGATCTATCCCACCATCAGATAATATATATCCTAAAAAAATATTTGGTGATTTATAATAGTAGGGTATAATATTTTAAAAAACATTATTTGGTTCATATTTATTAAGTAAAATTTATATATAAGGTATGGTATTTATTTACTATATTATTTATTCTAAAACTCTCATGTAGTAGAACTTATGACATCATGTTTTGTTAATGCATTCAGTTATTATAGAATTGCATATGTCCTTAAAAACTATATAGTTGTATTAGGTAAACTTATTTGATGTTTACAAGCTACATTTGAATATTTTGAAAAATGAAAAAAAAATTAAGAATTATATTAACGTAAATATCTATATAATGATATCAATTTCATAAATAATAAATTTGTAAAAGTGAAAAATATATTATTAATTAATCATTTATTCATAAAAATTAACGTTCACCAAACTCACCCCATCATACCATAAGTATACATATTTTACCATAAATGGATTTATATGCATCCATTTGGATTATTGAGTGGAAACTATTGTTGTATGAGAATCTGACCAATGGAATATGTTGGTCACATCATCCTTTGACGTTTACAGAACATTCTCCCAACCTTTCTTCTAGTGAGTGAGTAGTCCACTCAGATTGGATATCATTTTGAGGATAACATGCCATACTGAAGATCAAATCAGTGGATAGAGAATGTTGGATAATTTTCTAGAACATGGAGGTAAATCTTGTATCTTGATCAGATTCAATCAAGAGGGGTTATCCATGCATCCTTACCGCTTATTTTATGTATATCGTTGAAAGTCGATCTAATAATAATTACTCTTGAATTATAATAAAGTCAGTTATCTTTTTATGATGATCCACAACAACCCATATATCATTTTTTCCATTGGATAAATTTAGACATATAGTGAAAGATTGCATGGTAATATTATCCTACATCCATGTCAGTATGAGTAGTGGGTAAATCATCCCCTTATACTTTTTTATTTTACTCATTATTTTCTAAAATACTAACAAATGTTATGTATATTCAGTGATCTCCTTCTTCATATTGTCCCACTAATAGTTTTTAAGAGATCTCAATGCTTTTTTGTGCTCCCTATCTGAATATATAAGTTTGAGGTATTTGAATCATTCAAAAGATCATTCTTTGTATCTCGATCATATGGTACACATAGTTATGAACTAAATTTTAAAATTCCTTCCTTGTCAATTTTCAACTCTTAGGATTACCCCATTCTCATAGCTTCCACCTCCTCCTAGATTTCCACATCATTCCTTAAAGAATTATTTATTTTCTTCATAAGTGATTGTTGAGAAATTATTTGAGAAATGATTGATGATGGTCTATCCATAATTATTCCCAAGTCAATATTTTGCATGTCTATGGATATTGGTTCCTTCATAATTCTCATCATTGGTAAAAATGCCTGAAACATTCTACTCAGTGCATCTTCCTCAACATCTTCCTTACTAAGACGGTAGTGTATTGAGAAGTCATAATCCTTGATGATATCTAACCATATTCACTGGTACATACCAATATCCTTCTATGTGAAAATATATTTGAGTCTCTTTTGATCAGTTTATATTTCACACTTCTCCTCATAAAGGTAATGCCACTAGTTTTTCAATGCCAAGATCATAGATGCCAACTGTAGATCATGCATGGGATAGTTTTTCTCATTAATTTCAAAATACCTTGAATAATAGGCTATAAATTTATTAATTTTTATTAGTACGCAACCTAATACATTCTTTGAAGCAAAATTTTATATAAAAAGTGTTCCCCACTTATCGGTAGTATGAGAACTGCTGTAGTGATAAGCTTGTTTTTCGACTCCTTGAAGTAGTCTTCACATTCACTCATCCATACAAAAGTCAATCCCTTTTGAGTTAGCATTGTATCTGGGATGGAAAATAATGATACGTTTCTCCAAAATACTTGGTAATACCCTGGGAGGCTAAGGAAATGGTGGATCTGTTGTACAAATATTAGTCGTGGCCACTCATAGATTTCCATTATCTTGGAAGGGTGCACATATATTCCTTTGATGGTCATAAAATGACCCATGAATGATATTTCCTTCATCCATAACTCACATTTATTTTACCTTTTATAATTTTTCTCCATTTGAAAATTCTTTAGCATAATATTCAAATTCCCTCTGTGATCCTCCTTACACTTGGAGTATTTTATAAAATCGTCAATAAAGACTAATATTTTTGAGGTGATATCTAAAGACTATATTAAATAAATCTATGATTAATTATAGAGCATTAATGTGTCTTAAGATAATCACAATTAACTCACTGTTTTCATACCTCGTGCAAAAGTAAATCTTGGGAATTTCTTCCTTTCACACCTTTAATTGGTGATTCCCCAACCAAAGGACCACCCTCGAGAAATAATTTTACACATGTAGCAGATGAAAAAATTCTTCTATTTGTGTCAGAGAAAAACATGTTCATTATCATGATTTTATTAATCTCATAAAAATTAATACATAGGAGAATTGATACATCCTTCTTCATGAAAAAGAGGACTAGTTCATCCCATGGTGAAGCAGTCAGGTGTATAAAACTCTTATAAAAAAATCATCTATAACTACTACTTTGATTATTCCAACTAAAAAGGCCAATCTATAAGGTGTATTTGATATAGGAATAGATCTAGGAATAAGATCAAATGAGAACTCAAACTCCTGATCAGAAGGAAGACCATGAAACTCTTTGAGGAACACATCAGTGTATTCCCTCACAATGGGCATGTCTTCAATCATTATTCTCTTATTTTTCCTAGTCATTTTTTATAGATATTATATCTTATATTGTAGTAATATCCACAATTTATAAAATTATTATGAAGGTGATTTTTCTTCCTCCATACACATTTAGAATTAGAGGATGCTACCAGATGTGAATTGTAATCCCCCTTTCTTGAAAGTTGATCGTGGTTGTATATAAATATAGCCAATCCATACCCAATATAGAATCACACACCACCAAAGGGTGTATGAAAATATTTCATAGGAGTTCTAGTCCACAAACATTAACCATTGTTGAGTTAGAATATTTTTATGCATTAATTTCCAAATTTTCTGTTCTTATAGATAACTAAACCTTACAGTTTTGAGGTGGTGTTTGAATAGTTCTACAAATCAAAAAATTTATAAAAGAATATTTATAAGAATAATAAAATAGTACATTCTTTATTCTTGAAGGAATAATCAGCATACCTTTCCACACATCATTATCGGGCTCCAAATCATCAGTAGTGATAGACTATGCCATTCCATGGTTCCATAGAGGGTTTTATTGTTGATTGCCTCCAAAAACCCATGAATTAGGGAAATGATTCGTATAATGACCTAGTTTTATGTATTTGTAACAGTACAATACATGTTATATGTTGATATAAACCTCCCGCTCTTTGTCCAAATTAGAGGGAATTTCATATATTTACTGTAGTTTTTAGACATGTGCCCCATTACTCTTTATTTTAAGCATTTGCTGGTTCCCTTTATACTGATCCCATGATGATTCTTCCCACAATTATGACACATAGGATATTGGGTTTTCCTTCCATCATGGGATTTATGTACGCATTTAGCCATGAGAGACATCATTTTCCTATTTTCATCACTGGGCCTAAGAGACTAATGAGAGTATATGATCTCCATTTCAATGTTTGGGGAACAACGGTCAAATTATTCATAGTTATCAAAGTGTCAAATCTCCAATTCTTTTTATTCTCCTAGATTTAGTTCTCTATAAAAGTGATCCCTAATAATTATGGTGTCCATGACAAATTTAGAAGTATATCTTGAAAGATTTGTGAAGTATACCATATACACCCTGATAGAATCATTTTCCTTTTGTTTCAGTCCAAGGAATTCCCTTTCCACCATTATACAGAGGGTCTGGGGAAAATATTTTCTGAAAAATATTTTCTTGAAATCATACCATTCAGTGGAATAAATTTACTCCTTGGAATTTGTGTTCTTGATTAGTGTCCACCACTGATCCACATCCCTTTCTAAGTGATAGACTACCATCCCATCATTCTCTTTCTTGAGCACAGAAAGACATATAATATAGTTTCAATAGTGTTAATTTAATATTCCATAAGGAGGGGATCATAGGATCTACTAAACAGTTGATGTCCTTTCCATAGGAAGGACTGGATGCAAATTTTATCTCCCTAAGGAGATGGAGGATGTTCCACGTGATTCACATTTTTATTCATAACTTTATCTAGTAGATCAATTATTGGCATGAGTTTTTGAGAACCTATTCCCATCATATTTGAAATATCATTAGGGAAATATTCACATTTCTAATAACATTGATTTTTGGAATGAGTTATTCTATTCCCAACCAGTAATTGTGAAAAATAATGCATAATTAGTGGGATATTATACATAAATAACAAGTATAATTTTAGGAAACCTTGAAAATTAAAGGATAAACTTATAATGGAAAAGTATATCCTAACCTGTAATTCCCTAGGTTATAATCTAGGTTATACATAATATGTTTCCTAAAATATATTCTTATGGGAATTTTAGGTTCCCTTAATAATGGTTCATAATTAGCTTATAAATTTACCAAATAATATCATTTTGGAGTGTCAAAATAGGTTTGTAGTAAGGCCCCATGGGGTGTACTAGGTTACCCTAAGTCAAGCCCAGAACACCATTCCAATTTTTTTACTCCCAGGTGCATCTGTTTCAATTCAACGTCCACTTGTATTATCCATACATAGATTTAGTTTATCAATAAACCACATAATATAGAATAACCAAATTATACGAATTTTTTATTATACATAGTCTTATAGTATGGGTCCTTGCTAAATTACCCTATTCTTATTCTCCAAAAATATAGAAATTGTTATGATACCAACTATAACAACCCTAGCCTTTTACGCATATCATTACATAATTTTAAGCATAAATAAACATAAAATTACAATCCAATGAACATAAAGTCTAGTATATTGGAATTTAGTTACATAATCACGAATCATGATCCCAAAATAAGAAAATATTTTATTTAATACTCATAAACACCTATAATATTTTTTGATCCCATTCATCTTCATAGGATACAATAGAGAATAAAATAACAAATGGGTAACCAAAAAAATCCTAGAATGGAAATAAACATTAAAATTCATCCTATAACGTGAGTTAAAAAGCATAACATAATGAGATAAAAAGGAATTGAATGGTATTAAACATATTTATATTAACATATAAAACATGGTATCATATACTCATGGAATTTTACTAATCTCGTAGAAACATAAAACATGACTTTAGAATGAATTAAGGCTCATTACACATGGAGAAGCACAGGTCAAGGCCAACCACCAAGACCATTACATTAGAATGCAATATATACATATAATTTTGAAGAATTTGATAAAAATAATGAATATTTATATTGGTGAAATAGAGAGAAAATATAATCCAAAGGAAAATATGGAGGATCACAAGGGATCTCTTTCCTTATGTCTAAAATAGTTATGAAATTGATCATAACGTCATACAGATTCAAATTAGATTAATTAATTAATAATTATAGAAACTTTTATACATTTAATTGATTTATTATAAATTTCATAATTTCAATTATGACCTTTTTGATGCGTTATATTGATCAATTCCATCGTTCATGAGTGTTTGTTTTCATATTTTTCATGGTCGGTTCACTTATATATGAGTTTGTAAGTTCACAGGTGTAACTATCAAGAATTGAAATTAAATATTATTAATGAAGAAAAACATGTTTAATTGTTGTTATATATTATTTTGTTTCATGATATTAGTAATAATCATTATATAACGTGTAAATTATATTCATTTAGATTGATTTTAGCGTTTTTCAATCACAACGAACTTGTTTTTTATACACTATTATATCTATATGTAAGTTTCATAACATAAAAAATAGTTAAAAATTACGTTTTAGAATATTATTAAACAATTTTAATGTTTTTAAGACCATATTTTTTGTCGATAAAGAAAAATAAAAAAATATTGTCGGTGAAGGTGATAAATCAACACCTCACGGATGACGGTTTCATTTTTAGAATTAGATGGAGTGGAGTTGGGGATTAATGATGGGTTATTATATTTACATAAAAAAATTATAGTATATCTATATTAATGGTGTTATAATTCAATTTATATGAGGGGATTTTAGTATATATTAATATAATAATGATATTGAAATGATGTTAAAAGAAAATAAAGCGGAAAAATTGTCTAGAATTTCTCCTCCTTGAGAACATCCATAAGATAAAGGATTATGTTATTTTGATGAGATCCAAAGATCCTAGAAAAGGAGGAGGGGTATGGTAATATTATTGGGAAGAATTTTTATGATGATAAAATCTGGGAATGTGAGATGATAAGAGGTGGTGTCTCATGGTATTTATATTGGAGGAGTGGGGAGTTTTCTCATTATTTTATTTAATAGTTTGCTATTTATTCTCAAGATTGTAAATAGTTTGATAATTATCACTAAATATATTAAAATAATGAAGTTTATTTCTATATTATGATTCTTACATCAATAATTACTCAAGTAATAGTGTATTTAACTTATAATATATATATATATATACACAAAAAATTGTTGTATTTTATTATTCACCAAAAAATTCATGTATTTCAGAAAAATTTTCAAATCCACCCAAACTATTTTATGACATATAAACTAAAAAATAAACATCATTTTATAAAATAAAATTCCTGAATAAGGTATATTTACTTTTTATTTAAAATCATCATTTACTCAAAAAATAAATATTTCAAAATTATATATAATTTATAAAACATTGAAAAATTAAATAAAGTCTCATTAAGTTATATTTAAATTATAAGACAACAAAATATTAATTTTTGGATACATTTATGAAAATAAATTTTCAATTAAATTATAAAATTAATTATAACATTGTATTTAAATAATTATGACATATAAAATACAAACACTTAAATAATAATTTTTACAACATTTATTTACATTAAATATGTTACAATTACATAATATTTTCATTCATCAAATAAAAAAATCTTAATTATAATTTGATAGAAAATTTTACTATTCTATTGGCTGATTTATTATTAATAATGGCCACATTACTATTCATAAGGTGACATTACTATTTCATCAGTATATATAACTTATCTAATAGAAATAAATATTATTTCATTCATTATTCATTTATATCATTTTTATTGCTTTATTAATATGATTTTATGTGATTTATACACTATAAAATAATTATAAAAATGGGATTTCCATTGATAAAATTTTGGTTTATTGCAACCTTCCTACCTCAAGTTTGGATTAATCACTACAAAATATGGGTGACACATCGATGTTAGTTTTGATATATACAAACATGGTTAGCCTATATGATCCTAGATCTACTGAATTAGTGAACCATGATCCTTTATTTCAACAAAGAATTCATCCTTTTATTCTAAAAAAATATCAACTAGTATGTATCAAACCACAAGATTTTCCTATAACCAGTTTAAAATAGGATGGATCTGGGTCATTGCTCAGAAATAAATAAATGAATGAAAATTAACTAATCTACCAATGAATTGGTGTTTACCACACACTAGACACTAAAAAGGAAATGTCAATATTGGTATAAAAACTATATTATATTTTTAATGGTGGCGTCAAATTTCTGATCTAAGAATATATTTTGTATTAATTCCATTATTTTAGAAAAAAACTTATCTTGCATATTATTATATATTTATTATCTTTTTAATATTAATACAGAGCCACATAAGAACTCTAATTCTCATTATAACTCATTTACTATCTCCAATAATATTCCCTAAATAATTTTAAAATCATAAAAGTTAAAAATATAGTAATTAATATATTTTGAAATAGATGAATTTTTTTAAAAATTTAGATGATCTGTAATTTTGTATTTTAGAGAGGTATTAACATTGTGATGAACTATACTGCTTTTAGTGGATTTTACAAAGAACAATACTCTATTAAAGTAACAAATTGATACATTAAATAAGTGATCGTGGAATCTTAAATACTCATAATGATCAAAGTATAGAACCTAAAATTATTTAATAAGATGTATAAATATCAGAATTAAAAAAATTTATTGATTTAATACACTACACCATTAAAATAATTATAAAGCAAAATATATTCACATATAATTGTTAATATACATTGTTGAAGGTTCAACATGATGATAGAATAAAATATTAGTGTTGGTGAAGAATAAATAATTATTTTAATTTCTTTTAGTTCGTGTCAAATTTTATAATGATTTTTATTTCAATATCTTTCTCATAGAAAATATATAAGAATATATGAAATTTAGAAATTATAAAAGGAAATTGTTGAACATGACGTATGATTTAAATACATATATTTGTTTATATTAAAGTTTATAAAAAAATGAGTCCATGATGGATACTTATTTTTAGGACCCAAAGGCATAGATTTATTCTTATTATTTGGGGTTTCTAAATTGCAATCATCGATTTACTAAAAGAAAAAAAATTAGTAATTACATCATGGTGGTAGGGACCACAGTAACTAGACTGGGAACTTGTCTCCCTTAACAACTCAATGTAGAAATCTATCTATGTATTATTGTTTTAAAAATATAGCACATGAAAATAATTAATAATAGTTTAATCCCATAAGATGCAATTGTATGAAAATTATAAAACAATTGAATATTTTTTTCAAGAACACACTAAAATAGGATGTAAATCGAGAAACAACTCAAACAAAATCATTGATGCAAGATAAAATTTCTTCATTGTTATTTAATGTTACTATTTTCAAAACAACCTTCTCTATTATAGAAATTTTCAATAACATGTCTCCTGATTTCTTTATTTTATATAATTATTATTTTAGAAAATAAAATTATATATTGGATTTTTTAACCTTTGTTTTCTTATATAAATAATTAGAATTATGGTGGAAATAGAGAAGAATTATGATTGAGTTATTCAAGTTGTTGGAAAAAATAATTTTTAAATGTGTTTTTTAAAGAGTTCATGGAATAGATATAGGAAAGTTTCAAGAGAAAATAAGAAATTTGTTAATTAAAGAAGACAATAATATTATATATTGTAAGTAATAAGTTACGAATGAAGATCAATATGGAAAGTTACAATTAAATCAGAATAAATATTTAGAAACTGATATTAGATACCTAGATTTAGTATAAGGAAAGATATTTTAGATATATTTTAAGAGATAAATATATTAGTTCAGTAGGTTATGAATAAAAAATGCATGGATGAAACTATTTTAATGTATTCTACAGAATAGTTGATATTATACATGAATTATTTAACGTAAAATTTTCTAACCAACCCCAAGGGCATGTGTAAAAATCAAATAAGTTTCATATTAGGTGATTTCATTCATTATTTTCTATAGTAGTTCCAATGTGTTTCTAAGGATCATTAGAACATTATTTATTGTGTTCCACAAGCATATAGCTATAGTTTATATTTTATATTACTTTTTCCATATTTAAATTTTGAAGACTTACGTAAACACATCTTTGATTTTTTCAGAATAATTTTATTCTGTTTCATGGTTAAAGGGAAACACGGTTAAGTGTCTTTTAGAAAATTCTTTTACATAAATTATTATAGTGAATGGTTTGTATCAAATTTCATTACATTTTTTGTCCCAAATAGTTATAGTTTGTGTGTAATAAATGTAAAACTTTATTTCTTTTAGTGATAGTGAATGAATTTAACATGATTAGGAGAAACCATGAAGGTGACTTTATGTAAGTATTCTAGTTTCAAATAAAGAAGATTTCCTTTTTTAGAGAATGTTTTTCAAAATCATTCTTGTATTTTATTGATAATACAATGTTATCAATATGGTTTGTTCATGGTTTAACATGTTATTTGGTCTAACTATATACACTTACCTGTTTTAGTAAAACATTATATTCCCGGTTTACCCTCCATGGTTTAAATTATTTTGGCCCATTTTCCTCTTCCTCTAATTTGATCAAATCTAGGGAGTGTGACGAGAGATCCTCCAATAATGTCTTCTCATTATTTTTTCCTTCCTACCTCGATTCCATGTTTTTACATAATGGTAAGGCATCCTCCTCTCTTGTCTCATTTCATTTTTCCGAATTATCCTTGGGTTTTTATTCCGGATGAACATTATAGACCATAGTGGATAATATTATGGGTTGGGTGGATTATAATTGGATGTTTTTTTATTAAGGCCTATATAGACTGAATCCTTGTTTGTTTGGGTGTTCACCATCAAATGTGAAAAATTCTATCTTGATATCTCCTTGATTATGGTAGGTTCTTTCTTGATATTTCTTTTATTTGGATCATTATGAGATTTCTATGCATTGTAAAGTCGATTTTTAACTAAACTAACATCTATAGTATAACATATATGGGTTTTATAAATGATTTAAATTAATTTTACAAAAGTCAAAAAGGGAATTTCATGTTATTTTAATGTTTTTATTTCTAAATCCCTAATTTATGTATATCAGATGTCTTTATAAATTCTTTTCATTCTCCTAGTATAAGAATGTGAATGTGAATGGGGTGGTTCACATTATTTTGAATTCTAAAGATGCAAATAATGATTTTAAAAAGTGTCTCCATGTGATTTAAGTTTATTCGTGTTTAAATGGGTTGACGAATAAAATTAAATATTTTTAAAACAATGTATGTGTACTATAATAAGTGGTTTTCAAATAATGGGTTTATATTTTCATTATTAACCTACTTTTAATGAAAGTAAAATTATGAATTTTAATGTTTTTTTATAAAATTGTTTGGGAGATCCTTAATTAAGACCCATAATTTTTTCCCCATTATAGATAGTGAACAACCATCCTAGGAATGATTTTTCATTTTTATGTCCTTATTGATTTTTATTAATTGTCACAAAAAGTGTTTATTTATTTATAGGGTATAATATTTGAGAAAAATCCTTTTTCAAATACATTTATATTATATATTTTTTGGATACCATGCTATTTTTAATTAATTCCCTTTATTTTTTCCCAGTGAAAAATATAAGTTATTATATGATCTAGAAGAGTGCACCCTATCACTTTTAGTGATATTCATCCATGGATATCATGGATTGTGAATTTTAATGTCTCTTGAGTAGATAGTAAACCATGGATGTTAAGAAATCACATAAAGAATTGTATACCTTTTCTAATTTAGTAATACTGAAACTATATTGATGGATTCTTTATTTTCTCCTTGTTCATTAATACAAGAATTTGGATCTATATTATAATGTGATTTTGGTGATTCCCATGATAATTATTTCTTCTTGATGACTATTTTGTGGATTAATTTATATAAATTTTTATATTCCCTAATATTTTATTTTATATCATGAAAACACTATTTTGTTTGTTTATTTTCTTATGTTATATTCATTCCTTAGTTTTCATGTATGATTAAATTCCATTACAATTATAATTTATGATTAATTTTAGAAATTGATTAAATAAATTGATTTGGAAAGTGTGTTTAAAAAAGGTAAACTCTATGTATTTCAATTAAAGTAGTTTGATATTTTTTTAGAAAAAGGAAATTGTGTTTTTCGTGATTTTATGTACATAGTAATGAATTCAGATTCCATTATTGATTTTTTAAGGAATGTTTGGTTTCAAAATTGCATACTAAAGTTAGGTTGAAGTTTTATTATAAGTGATTTATAGAATGCTACTTGGATTTGTTAAATTGAAAAGTGAGAAACACATTTTATTTCTAGTCTAAAATATCATTAATGAGTATCGTTTTGAAATAAAATTTCAATAAACCTATAGTGAATTATCTAGAATCTAGCCCTAAAATCCACATAGTGGTGCTCCAAGATGGTGGTCTCAATACCTCATGTGTGCCTCCCCAAATATTAGAGTATTCCAACTAGTATCTTGGTCCTATGGTGTGTATTTTGTAATTATATACCCCAATATATTAGATTAGAGTACATCATTATATAATAAATAAGAAATATGGAAATCTGTAATAACAAAATAACTTGTAACCTGCTATATTGAATGAAATAATATAATATGGATAGTAGTTGAATAATAATTATAGAATATTCAAGATAAAAAACAATAGTTGGATGGTAAAAAATAAATAGTTACAAAAGATGATGGTCACGATATTATGAAACTAAAAAAATTAATACAGGTGGAATATAGTATACAGTCATATACCATATGCTATCAATATATAAAAATATTCAAAAAAGAGGCTACTACTAGAATCACTACATTTGGCTAGGTCCTCCTCTTCTATTATGCATCATAGAACTATCCTTCACACATCAAAAGTTGGATACTTCTATTTATCTATACCTTCAATCTTGAATTCTTCTTTGGTAATAAATTCATTGCAAGTAGGGTGTGAGATATACTCATTTGTAAACCATTAATGATTTCTTGATCAATACATTTTTCGTAATATAAAATCTAATAGTGTTCTAGTAATAGTAAATACAAGGAAATAACAAAATAAAACATGATGGTTTGAGTTACTCCCTAATACCCAACTAGAAATACCAACATTAGCGTAAACGGGATGTCTCTAAACTGAGAAAACATGTAGAATAGTGATAAGGTGTGTAAATGGGTCATCATAAATAAGGCATGATGTATGTACTGAATCCAGGAAACTGAATGGGCTTGGCGGATGGGTACCATTAACATCAATCATGAAATTTCATAATTTAGTAACAAGGAATCAAAAGTAAACTAGATAAAGGAATCCATCAAATACCATGTAGAATCCTAGGCCCATCTGATGTGATCTATATGTAATATCAAGGGTCACTGTAGGATCTCCCAAAATACCCAACACTGTATATCTCATCTAAGGTGACCCATTGATGGCATCTGTTTTATCACTCTTAGAAAGGTGTAAGCATGAAACACTAATCCCATCCCTGGTATCTCACAAACGCGACTGAGTATCACTCAGGTCATGGTATTACCATCTTTCCAATGAGCCCATCCATGATTCCTCCCCTAGGGAACTAGTGTAAGTCAGGGGTATAAATAATCTTCATAGAGATCCAATACAGGGAGAGTTGTGCATCACTCCCAACACATCTAATAGTACCAATACCAATCATGTCATGAATTTCCATGTAATCCTTAAGTCAAGACCCATGTTCTCCCTCGTTCCATAAGTAGATAAGGTATAGATCCAATAATAAAATGTCATCAACATAGAAAGGAAATATTATATGATAAATAAGATATCCAAATAATTTTATCCCAGCCAAATAGCTAATGTATAAGTAATTAATAATAAGGTTCAATGAAAGAAAAATAGAGTTTATAGAACATGGCATTGGGAATAAACATAATAAAAATGTTGTGAGGCATAAGGAATAATGTATGAGAAATGATAAAATACATAAATCAATATTCATAAACAATATTCAAGAAGCATACGACATAAACAAAGGGTCTTAATGCATGGTTTTTTATTTCATAGTCATATTGACATAATTTTTTCAAGGAATTTAAGAAATATAATCACATCTCAAGTGGTGTTCTAACTAATTAAAGCATTGGAAAAAATTCTAACAAGGAATTTCACAACCATTTGGGTGGCCTACCTCAATGTGAATAACCATTAATTCAATTCTCCATAAGATATGGTCACAATAGACATGGTAACCTTTTTAGATTAAAATATTTTTCATTTTAGAGGTGTCTCTATAATGATTTAGTGCATGGAATAATGATGAACTATATAAAAAAACTTGAGGGAAAGAACCTAGGACACATTACTTAGGTGTGTAGAAGACCACTCATCCATTTTATCCCCTTGATCCAAGATTGAATAGAACATATTGAAAAAAACACCAAATGAAATAGAAATATGGAAAAGATGTCATGAAAAAATAGTATGACATAGAAGAAGATCAATAACGAATGGATATAAGGGAAGGGTAGAGATTACCTAAATATTTACAACACATACGGTGTTGAATTATTTGTAGTTCATTTGAGTTAAGAATCAAAATCCATAAGAAGAGGAGAGGAGAGGTCATCATGTGTGGGACTCCAGATAAGAATGAAAAATGATGAGGGATTTGGTGTATTAAAACATTTCAATGGAAAAAGGGTAAGTTTCCCATAATTTACTAGGATGCATGGTTTGGCCACATGGTTTTCAAACTATATGCCAATAGTGCACCAAACTCTAAATAATGTGGATCCTCACATGGGTGAGGCTCATAGTTTGGATTACCATGTGTATATAGTGTGGGAGACACTATATAAGAGGACATGAAATTATCAATGTGTGTGATCCCTATTCCATAGATTTGTAGAGAGAATTTGTGGCCCCCAGATTCCTCTTTCCACACTCCCACACAGTAATGCAAACCATGTGGGATTGGTGGAACAATTTCTCCTAACCATGCAGCCCAATATGTTTCTCCAAACATCAAGTATCTAGGATTTGAACAAGCCCCAGACACATCAGATACCTCCATGACTCCATTAGGTGACATTATAAGTTCCAAACCAAGGAATCAAATAAAAAAAATAGTTTTTACCTTTGATAAAATATATGATGTTACATTCTCCCCTCCAAAATAAAACTCATCCCCAAGAATCCATTTGAATGGGAGAAAAAAATCATTTGATAAATTCCCTAGCTACATCCCATGTACATTGACATCCCACTAATAGTTCTTGTCTCGAACATAGCTCTGATGCCATAGAACCTGGAGTAGTGGAACTGACCTTCCTCGAAGATCATTTTCTCTATTTTTCAAAATACATGTTGGATGATCCATGAAAGATGAATCCTCTAGTAGTTTAATATCCATCCAGTCAAACAATTGAGACAAAAATACATGATAATGACAAAACTACTAAATGTGTAATATTTCATGCATGACACAGTAACTCTGAGGTAAATACCACCGATAGGATACCAAAATAACTCTCACAACTATCATGAAAGGATCAACATATCTATGTGATAATTTTCCTTGTCTTCAAATTCCTCTATGACCCGATCTAGAAGATTTCCATATATATACCTAATGTCCCAGATCAAATAGTAGAGTTCTATAGTGACGATCAGTATAAGAATTCTGTTTGGACAGAGCTATAGACATATGATTGTTGATTAACTATACATTCATTTGTGTATCCTATAAAATACGAGGACCTAATAGTGATTCCTCATCTTCCAAAAAAAATAGTATAAAGGTGAATGACATGACTTACCATAAGTGTCCTCATATGGAGCCATCTGAATAATTGTGTGAAAGCATTTATTATAGGAAAACTCAATGATAGGTTTATGTTTCTCCCATTATCCTCTTAACATCTAGTATGCATTCCTAGAGAAAGTATTCTAACACTTGTATGGTCTTCATGGATTTTCCATTGGTCTAAGTTTGTATGATGTACTCAAAAAGTGCATGTAAACCCACTCCCTTTTCCAACCTCTTCCAAAATTGTGTTATAAAGAGGGAGTCTTAGTTCGATATGATATAATGGGTAACACCATAAAGGTGAACTATCTCTAAGATATAAATCCTCTGATACTCATCAAGTGATAAGCTATCTCAAATTTGTAGGAAGTGTTTGAGCTTTCTCAACCTATCAATTATCACCCATAACACATCACTGATTTGAGAGGATCTCAGATATCCCATCATGAAATCTATGGTAACTCATATCATTTCCACTCAGTAATGGAGATAGGTTATAAAAGTCCAGAAGGTCATTGCATCTTTACCTTCACCTGATGATAAGAGGAACACCTCATGATAAAACCTTTTTATCTTCCTCTTCATACCAAACCACCAATACCGTTGGCGTACATCTCAGTACATCTTGGTATGCCAGGTGTGAACATCCCAACACAAAGTGTGAATCCCACATAAACACTTCTTAAAAATAAAATGTCAACAAAATAATACCATAGAAGACAGTGAACTCATTGCCATCAACAAAACAACCTACAAGTGGGTTATCACTTGAGATTCCTACCCTTATGACCAAGACATCAGCATCAGAAAAGTTATCTCAACCGAACCCACTCCAGAAGAGAGGATGTCACTTCTAGATATTCTAATACAGGGTTGTCATTCTATTCTTAAAAAACTAGGTGTATCTAAAAAATAGACTCATCAACTTCCACTCACTACTAGTATCCCAGATGGAATATGTATAAATCTTCTTGCTCATGGCAGCAGCCATGACATTACCCTTCCGGTTTGTGTAGGTAAGATCATAGTTGAACGAGTTAAGGTATTCTCCCCCCACCCCATGATACCTGAGATTCTAATATCACTTTCTAGAGATGTGCTTGATATTTTTTTGACCTATGTAAACAAAGAACCACCCACCTAGTAAGTAATTTCTTCATCAATGTAGAGAATGAACCACATAAACTAACACATGGTCATTCATAGTGTAATTCCATTCATGTGGTCTTAGTTTGTTGGACTTGTACACCACAACCCGATCAACCTATATCAGAATTGATCACATCCCAATCCCTGAAGCATCATAGTATATAGTATAACTCCTACTCAACTCTACAAGAATCAGGATTGGCACTGATATAAGACTTCTCTTCAACTCTTGAAATGCATTCTCAAAAGATTCCGAACATAATAATTTCTAATTATTTTTAGTCAATCCCATAAGATGTGTTGTATGTGGGACAAATACTAAATTAATCTTTTAAAATATAAATCCATCCATAAGAAATTTAATCATTTATAAACATTATTTGGAATCTCTAAGGAAACTAATACGTTCTCCTTCAATGGGTCAACAAATACACCTTCCTCTGGAATGACATTTCTTAATAAGTAAAACATAATGACCCAAAAATGGTATTTTGTTTCTTATAATACAACAAATTATCTCTTATTGTATTCAAAATTATCCCTAGATAGATGGAATTGTCATGTTTTATGTGTTAATACTCTATGATGTCATCAACAAAGACCACCAAAAAATTATCCAGGCATGGGTGGAAATCCTAATTCATCATAGCCATAAAAACTACTAGAACATTAGTAAGGATGAACTACATAAACAAATACTCATAAAATCCAGACCTTCTCTAGAACACTATATGTGGTATGTCAAATTGCCACACCCAAACCTAATGGTATACTGACATCAAAACGAATTTGGAGAAAATAATCACTCCTCAGAGCTATTCAAAGAGGTCCTTTATACATGGTATTAGATAATGTTTCATCACCATAAGATGGTACAACCAGTTATAATACATTTATATTTTATGGGTACCATCCATGTTCTTGGTGAAAATGACTAGTGAACCTCATTGAGATGTGATGGGTCAGATAACAACCTTATCCTCTAGGACCTCAAACTACCTTTTGAGTCACTAAGGTTCTATAGGTGTCATCTTATAAGGATGAATGGAAACTGGTTCCACACACAAAACTAACTCTATTGTGAACTCCATCTCTCTCTCGATAGGTAATCCATATAAATATTCAGGGATTACATCCATTAAATGATCAAAAATATGATATAGTTCCATAATCGTTTTCCATGATCGCTCATAAAGAGACATTCCGTATGGGATATCACCTTACCTAGACCAGTGTGCTCGGCTCTATCTAGACTATCCTAGATATCACTTTCAACCTTATGAACATACTTTATTCCCTTGGATGAAGTGAACAACAATCACCGATGATCACAGTCATCCCTTAATGGTGTATAAAAGTCACCATGCCACTAGGACACTCAATTTTTAGGCACATACATTCCATTACTATTGTAGTTTGAAAACAGTGAGATTATCTGCTATCAAAATGGGAAGAAACCGAAGTAGAGGATACATGAATAATACCTCATAATATTGAAGTCCCTATAATATACTTATTAGTAATATGTTTCACTATATAAAATTAGCCTATATCACTGCCCTGAGTTGATGCAAGACAAGCCTTAATAGGCTCTCTACACTAACTCTAAATATCTAAGGTATGAATAGATCAGCCATACCCAACACCTCAAATGAATCGGTTGGTATAAGATCATCATAAATCCTAATGGGGAGTCTCTAATCATATACTGGAAAGTGGTGTTGGAATGGGTACCCTCTCACTTTGTGTCAGCGGAAAACATCGATAGAAGCACTGAAGATGAATCGTCCTACCATAGTATCGACATTTGATCAGGTATCTTGTGCACTCGATATTTTTATGGTTTATATTTCCACACTTTTGAAACACCACATAGTTGTTAGTACCTATCACCTGGTAAGTACTACCCCCTCATGCAATCTCAAAATGATGCTTCCTAATCCCAGATGAACCATCTCCCTACCTCGGAACTCAACATCCATGGTCCACATTTCAATCTTCCATTGTGGGTTTTTCTATAATAAGGGTCTAATTAACTATCTCGATAAGGATATTCAACCAGAATACCATCACCTACTATCAGACACTCTACAGAAGGCCATCCTCAAAATGTATACCATTCTTTAACTCATCACTAGTTTGAGTAAGAGCAAGAAATTTAAGCTTGGTGACGTGAGAATAATATTGTAACACAATCATATATCCCTATATAAGATTTATAATATCCCTAGAGTAGGTCTCTCTCAGTGTTTGTTGAAATAAGTGATCATTAAAAGTTGTCTAGAAGTCCTCCTATATTGTACCTTGATAATGATCATACTAAGAGATTGTATCCCAACAATGCTAGGATGGGTCACATAGCATGTAGGTAGTGAGAATGACCCTATTCTTTGGAGGTGTCTCATGATGCTCTAAGATAGATAACATGGCCTCTAGCCATGAATCAACTACATGATGTCTTCTATCCCCTGATAAGGTAGAGGATTCTACTACTAAAACTCATGAGTTATCTCTTCAATAGAAGGTTTAGGTTGGGAAGATCCCTATGTAGAAAAATAAAGAAAAATATGTAATACCAATACTAATAATTGATTCCCAATGTAATATCAATAGAAGGTTCCTTAGGTGGTACTATAGGAGGTATATCTGGTGCCTCAGGTACCACCACCTCCAGAGCATGCTCGTTACCAATTTTTTAATGTATGAAATTAAGATGTTGTGGGGGAATAACTATAAAACATCCATGTACACTCATTGGGTAAGATTTATAAAAGATACAAAAATAGATAACATGAATAGATAGGTGAGAATACATACTACAATAAATTCACACCTCTCTTCAAGATCCAAAATCTTGGTCTAGGTGATATAAAATGTCACATAATTCTAAAGAGTCCCAACCTACTATCCACTATTATTGTTCAGTCAGACATAAGGCCTTGTATCATGAAACATGGGTTCTAGAATATAGTGTTTCATATGAAATGTATATAGTAAAACACCCTTTACTTTTTATTTTAAATTTTTATCCAGTCATTACCTATGAAATTTAAAACATTGATTTATTGAAAAATATTATTTCATATTTCTAAATTAATATCTCAATCCAATTAATTGCATCACCAATTAAAAATTTATACAAGACCATACACATTAAAAACATAAATAGACACATCATATATTTTTTAATTTTTCTTGTACATATGCTATCAAGTTATAATAGGTTATGCATAATGATTTCATTGAAGTAACTCCCATTCCCAATTCTTTTTATTATATCTCTCTATCAATAAAACCAACTAATATTATCCACCTAAAAAGAATGGTTATAGGCTAAAATATGGAATTATTTGTTAATTAATGTTTTGTCATCAATCTATGTAGGAAAACACCATTTAGATAGATTTCAGATCATTCAATAAGCCAATTATGTCATCCCTGAAATAAATAATAGCACACTGCATATAATAAGTTATTCACCCCAAAAAACACTTCTAATAAAGGAACTGAACATAGAAAGTATATATGGAACGCCAAAATGCATGGAATTTTTGAACAATGGTGTATAATATGATGCATGAATTTTATATTCACTCATATCATGAGGCCTAGTCTATGAAACCCATCATCATAATATCAATGTTAATAGCATCACAAAACAAGTGTTTCACCCAATTGTAAAATTTCAAAAACTATAAAAGCATAACAAATCACAACATTTACACATCCAATGTAATTTGGGTTTCCCACGTATAAGGGTTAGCTACTCCCATGTATAGGTTCATTACAAAATTTAAATATTGCAAGTCTCATATATAATACCCAAATAGTATGAAAAAAGGAAAATATACCTATGATACCACTTTATACCATCCTTCCCAGAAATTAACATCTTGATTCCCCAAGACAGTGTCTATAAGACCTCTGGCGCACCTCCCTGTATGACAGTGGTTGCCGAATTGCATCGAGGGACTGGGGTGTGTCCATGATGAGACTATTCCCTCAAAGATCAGAGTGGATCAATGTGGTATATAATTAATATTAAATATAATAAGTAGTAATAAAATATAGAATGGGTTACATATCATAAAGAATCAATAATATGAAACAAACAGTAGCTGAATAACAATAATAGATAGTACAAGATAAATAAACAACTGGTGCATGCTGAAAAATAAATATATACTAAAGACAATTTCCATGATTTCATGAATCTATATAAAATGAGATTATAGTGAATAGGGGATACATGAATAAACCACATGCTATCAAAATATAAAACGGGCCAAATAATGCTATCTGTATTATAAGAATTGGCTTATTACTTTTCTTCCTTACTTCATCCAAGAACAATTAATCATGCATATGAATCTAGCTGTTTACCATTATTTATACTTGTAAAATTTAAGTCCTCTTGGGAATTAAAGGAATTAAAATTAGGTTGTCAGATATATAGAGTAGGCCATCACCAATGTGTCTAGATCAATCCAATTTCTGTAAATAAAAAATAGATAGTGGAAAATAATAGTAATGTCAGAGAAATAAATATACAATTTATGACAGTTAGGTTTCCACCTAGATACCTGATCACCACTACCTACATCATCATCTTGTAGATGTGTCTAACCCATGGAAACATGTACAATAGTGATAAGGTGAATATATGGGTAATAATAAATAAGGTATCATGTATGGACCGACACCAAGATTTTGATTGGTATTAGAGGATGTGTCCCATTAACATCAATCATGAAATTTTATAATTTACTAAGAAGGAACCACATGTAAAACAGGATAAAGTATTCATTAATTCTAGTGTTCCATCTTATGACCATCCAATGTGATCCATAATGAATTCCATGGGTCACTATAGGAGCTCTTGAATACTTGATACCACAGAGCCCATCCTAAGAGACCCATTGAAGGTTTCCCTCATATCCCACTTGACATGGTTTAAGAAATAACCTCTAGGCCCTTACAAGGTATCTCACATGGCGAACCAAGTATCATTCAAGGCATGGTGTAACAATATTTCTAAGGAAACTATCTATGGTTCATCCCCAAGGGAACCATTTGTAATCTTGTGTATAATTAATCCACTCGGAGAGAACGTATAATGCAAGAAAAGTGTAGCTCATGATAAGTCCAATATGAATAATACTAATCACAATGAGTCCATCCAAGAAGACAACAATTTTGGAGCCATTGTTTTTCTAATCCTATAATAATACCACACATATATCCCACAATCATATGTCATCAACATGGCATTGAAATATAACATCCTAAACGAGCTGGAAAAATAATTTTTCCAACACAATGAACTAATTGATAAGGAAAGAAGAAAAATGAACCAGGAATCATGCATTGAGTATATAGAACATTACACAAAGAATAATAATTAATCATAAGTATTGATTCATAATGAGAATTCATAAAAAAAATGGAATAAAGAATATATCATGATACATAAAAAATATTTATAAATAATAGGACATAGCCGAAGGTGCGTACATCATATCACTTTAATTAATATTCCAATTCAACTCATTCAGTCAAATAATTTATGAAATTGTATCAAACCTCAAGAGGTGTTGTACCCAATTAATAAATTGGTAAGACATGATAACCAGGAATGGAACTCCCATTGTGCTGGTCATCCTCAAGTAGAATCACCATTAATGTTTTTCTCTATAATCTAAGGACATAATAGATATATGAAACCATTTATATTTTTTTATTAATCTTTTTAGAGCCATCATCTAAAAGTTTGGGTGAACGGTACAATAAAGCATTGCGTAAACATAGAAAATAATGAGGTAATGAATCCACACCATATATATTAGGTGAAATGAAAACCGGTCATCCAAATTTGTCCCTCGAATATAGCATGAACAATACATATCAATAAAATATAAAAGTTACTTATAAATCAGGAAAAATGATATTAAGCTAAAAAAGCATAATAGACACTAATATAATGAAATAAGATAAGTAAAATTAGGGAATATATTACCTACTGCTATCAAATTATTCTAAAGAAGTTGTTTTTAGATTTTAGTAAATGGGGGAATCAAAATCCCTAAGTGGATGAGAGGAGTGGGATTCTTGTGTTAGCTACTAAAGAAGAAAAATTGGGGAATAGAGATTTGAGTAATTAAAACATTTTTACAGAAATGGGTATTTTCCCCTCATTTCTTGCGCCGCATGATTTGGCCACATTGTTGGCCTAATTATGCGCCAACCAGGTTCCCATATCTACTTAAGGTGGGACCCTTCACAGTTTAGGAGCACAATTTGGCTAACCATACACAGGGTGTGTAGGAGAAATTGTCCAATAGGACCTTCAATTCCATATGGGTATGTTATTTGTTCCAAACTGTTGTAGATAGACTATTTTGAATCCTTCTCGATTCATCCACACTCCTATATGATTAGGGAAACAGTATGAGAATGGTGGCATGGTTTTTAAAAACAATTCAAACCAGTATTTTTCTAAAAATTTCATGGATTTTTGCTCCAAACATTCCCTAAATTCCTCAAGACCTCTATGAATCCATTTGGTAAAATTATACGGGTAAACCAATGAATCAAATTTGAATAAAAAATGGAACATACCTTTGAGAAAGATTAGGACATTAAACAATCAAACTATGCATGTCTGGATAACACTAAGAATACACTACTTGGTATAAACAACAATCATGTTTCCTATAAGGTTCTAAAGTTCTAGTATCTTATAGATTCATATTTTATTATTCGATGATAGAAAGAATATAATGTGGTGGGTAACTGAGGGTCACATGGAGTTGGTTTATGATAGTTTTTGTGTTTTTATAATTTTACGAAAATCATATATCATAAAATTCAATTGGATGATTCCATTTTCCTTTAAAACTTTTTACATATAATTTTTGAGAAATTTCATTCAATCATTATGAACTTTTTATGTTATTATTATTTTTCCCATTATTCTTATTATTATTATTATTATAACTATAACTATTATTATTTTTTATTATTATTGTGTGGTACTCAGGTAGGTTATTTCTTTTAGTTTAAACTATATATTTTATGTGTGGACATCTGAAAAAATGAGAGTTCATTCTGAATTCCCATGATGGGCATCTAATTTTGTAATTTTGGATTTTTAGGATTAAATCATTCCCAAATAATATGTTCATAATACCCAGGAAATAGTTTCCCACACATAGGGATCAAGAAAAACCTTTAAGACCAATGTAAAATCTAGTCGGGTGACATGTTGGGTCATCCTAGGATAGTTCTTTATAAAAGGTCGTAGAGCCTAGGTTATTAAGAAGGCCTATTCCCTCTACACACTCTCTTTCTATTTAAAAATTCTAGTAGTATTGATATTGGATATTGAAACTCAATAGGATGGTTCATGGAAAGTATTTCTAGCTATTTCTCACTATAAGAGACATGTTTCTATTATAGGTTGGGTTTGGTATCCAATTTTTTTTATCCAATTAATTTTGGATTTAATATGGTGACATTGTTATCCTTAAAGGAATTAAATGAGATTCTATGTTAAATGTGATTAGAATTGTGGGATATAATATTAAATAATTAGAGGTTTTAGGTTGGATTATATGGCTTGAAAAACAATTAAATATCCAACCATGTTCATTTGGAAACATTTCAAGAACTCTTACTCAATTGGTAAATGATTAGTAAAACCACTTGTTAATTTAAAGCCTTGGTTTTCATCCAATTTTGTTGTTTCATTTTGAAATTTCTATTATTGGATTTCAATATCTCATTTGGAAATGGGAACGGGATCAGAGATGGACTCGGAATATTTTGGTGATATTTTATTTTAATTTTTTTTATGTTTCTCATGTTCCATTACGTCTTTAATTGACATAAAATAGATTCATATATGGAAATTGGGGTTTATGAACAAAATCTATTTTTGAAATAAGGCATTTCGGGTTTTTTGAAAGAATTATTTTATTTTATTGATATGTTTCTAGAATGCATAATTTTTATGATGAATTTTAGGAAGTGTTTTGGATTTAAACTTGTCAGTAATTTACATGTAAATAGTTTGGATCCTCTATGACTTTGTTTTAAAGAGTGATAAGTTTAGAAAATGAAATCTGGATATAATTAATCATTTTTCTAAAGAATATTTATTTTGGAATTAAAATATGAAATTAAAAATATGTGAGGGTTTAATATTTTTAATTTATCAAGTGGTTTCCAAAATTAATCTTTGTAATTATTTGGGGTCCCTGCCCTTGTTGCGCATTTAAAAGCAGAATAAATTTACATTTTGTTAATAATAAATGAATAATGAGACAAATAATGAAATTATGTGAATATTTATAATTGGTAATGATGATATTTTATATCATAATTTTCATTCATTAAGATATTTTCTTTGGTTTTCCATATTAATGTTGATAGTTTTTGGTTTTCCTAAATTTATTCATGTTGTTCAAATGTCATAATTTTCGTAAAAAGAGGATTATTTGAATGTGATTTTTCCAGTTTATATGAATTTTCTTTTAGAATTTATCTACTCATGATTGTGAATTTTATATGCGGTTCATGAAAAATGACTAGATTATGTTGATGTCTCTTTTTATTTAAATTTTGACTCCCAGAAAGGTCTTATGTTAATATTGTATTCTTGTATTTAGGGGTATTAAATTCCTTATTTTTGAAATATTTTCAATGTCAAATATAATGTAAGGTGTTGTTTTGTAGTCATGGTGGCATATTATAGACACCTCAAACTATCTAGGAAATTTTTTTAGATTGTTTGTTTCTATGTATGTTGGGTTTATTATACTATGCTAGTTTCCTTGGATAAAAAATTAAATTTTAATGTATTAGTTGATTTAGAGTATATAATTCTATCTAAATATGGGTGTCTCAATGGTACGAATTTTTTTAGTGATGAAGTGTCTTGGATCTATTTCTTGAAAAGATTTTTGTGATGGTGTTTTTAAGGAGTAATATTTTCTGTGATATTTGAGTAATCTTATAGTGACTAATTAATGAAATGTTATTTTTTTGATCATTCTTAGCTCATTGATTTTTTTGGATTTATCTATTTTGCTTGAGTGGATTTCATTTTTCTAGAAGTCATGCCTTGATATTTGGTTTGATGTTTTGAACGAGGGTTACCATGGGCCTATGCATCAGTAAATAAAGTGAGTAGTTTGTTCATATTGGGTCATTGGTGACTACTGGTTAAGTTTCACTCTGGGTATCACCATTTGATGATGTTATATAGGTTTATTCCTCATTATCCCCTCGACCAACCTTACAGTTGCTCGAATCACGATTATAACAATGTTTATTCTTTTTAGGCATATTTGTTTTGATTTTTTATCTAATTTCTTTTGAATGTGATGGATTTGGTGAACCAACATCAGTGTCTTTTTTATTGTTATATGGTAAATTTTATGGCCTTTCAAATGTGATGGTCTTAGTGAACCAACATCATAGTCTTTTGTAGTTTTTTTGGAGACATCATTATGGATTTGAGTCAATCCATTAGTGGTTGGATATGGTTGATGGGATATATGTGGTTCCTTTTTATGGTTTGTGGGATCTTTTTAATTTCGATGACACTCTCTTTATCAGAGAGGTTGTACATTGTTTAAATATATTCAATATATTATTATTCATAGGTTTTCATTTGATACATTTATGATTTCTTCATGATATATGTTTTTTGGTTGTGTTATAAATTATTAAAGAGTTTGTTGATGTTATTTGAGTCTTCATGTTATTATTTTGAGAAATCCTTATCGAGGAGTTGTTATTGGAATATGTTATAGTTTTTATTATAGTAAATTTCATTATATTTTATTATACATTGATCTAAGACATTCTAGTTATATAATTTCTCTTAGTGGGGATAATTATTTCCCCATAATATAACAGTTGTTTATAGTTTCTTTTAATTTGAGGTTATTTATATTGTCTACAGTTTCAGGTTTGAAACAAAATATGGTAAAATTTTCTCATATTGAGTCATTTAAATGAAGCATTATCTTAAAACCACACAAGGTGTATTTTCCCTTAGTTTTTAAATTTAGTTTGTTCAATACATGATTTTTATGCATAGGTAGAATATGATGTGGCTAAAAAATGTGAATTCCAATGTAAATTATTTCATACATTTTATGTTTGAATAGTTTTATCATGACTTTCACACACATAGAATAAACTTTGTAGGTGATCATGTGATAGTGTTGTATTTTTTAAGAGAGACATATCTTATTGTTGGTGAATTTATTGGTAGTTCATGAGGTTAACTGTGAGGGTGTTTTGTTCTTCATATTTTCCAGTCACACAATTGGTGCAAGGTTTAACAAACCATGCAGTGTAACCTTACAATATTCTTAGTTTTAGGAAAAGGATCATTTACCCCATTCCCCATAATTATTATGGGTTTTTTCACATTTACACTTCACTTATTTTAGCTAAATTTATGGAAAAGGAATGAAACTCCTCTCTTCCTCTCTTCACGTTATTGTTGTCTCTCCACCCTTGATTCAAAGTGGTTCTTTCAAGGTAATTCCTCCTCCTATCATGCCTCTTCCCTCCCCTCCAATTCCCAAATGGGATTTATTTCCATGAAAACACAAGGGGATTGGGTATCTAGGATAAGGATTCATGGTTTTTATAATATGATGTTTTGTTAATTAATCCATAAAGGTGTCGTCAACCGGCACATCTGCGTGTTCTCCATTTTTAGCGAAAACATGTTCCATTATCATCTTCTGATTAAAAAAGGTGATTTTTTTTATATTATTTGGTATTTTATGATACTAATCTTCTTTATAACATCATTTTTTATATAGATATAAGACTATTTAAGAACCTTAATTCTTTTATTAATGGGTTTTAATTATTTCTACACTTTTCATAAAAGGAATTTCATGGGGTTTTTTGTTTTTGTTTCTAAATCCCTAATTTATATATTTTATTTGTTTGTATAAATTAATTTTATACTCCTTATAATTTAATTTTAAATTGAATGTTTTGTATTTTACCATTTTCAATTCCACATAATATAATCATGATATAAAGGAGTAATTCGTAGTGAAAGGTTTTTATTGGGTTTTAAATGGTTTTACGAATGTAAATACATATTTTTAAAATAATGTAAGAATATAGTTACTATTTAAGTTGTTTTAAAATGATTTTAATGGATTGGGATTATGGGAGATTTTAAGGAAATTATTGTTTTTAAAATTGAGTTGTTTTTATAAAAGCGTGTTTAAGACCATCAATTGACCCCATGAAATTATCATTCCCATTGTTAGTAATGAAACAACATTGGGGAATTATTTTCCATATTGTATTCTTATTGATCATTAATATTGATTTTGAAAAGAAGGATTTATTTTTAAGAGTATTGAAGGTGAGATAATGTTAATTTAAAATTCATTAATATTTTCTTATGTGGTGATTTATTTCTCTATTTGTTTCTCACCTACCATTAATTTTTTAATTTGAAACCTATGAGTTAGTAAATAAACATGATGGGTTCACCCCCTTAGTTTTGAATTTGTTCAAGATAGTGATTAATAAATCATGGTAACTATGAATCCCCTAATAGATCTTAAACCATAAATTTTAGGCTCTCTCATAATATATTTTATAGCTGAATTAGTTTTAAAAGACTATCCGGACAACGAAATGTTCATTAGTTCCTTTGTAGGGTTACAATCAGCAGTTTATGTCTATATAACTATGATCCTTATGTGTTTCATGTGATAAATAGTTTCACTTTTGGATTAATTATAGGATTCCAAAATATGATTTATTATATTCCATTTTTTCAGTTTGGTATTATGGAACCACTGATTCATTCTTTTATTTTTCTATGTTACATTGATTTCATAGTGCCTTTGTATGTAGAATTATATTCCATTTGTGATTTATGATTAATTTTATAAATATATTTAATAAATTTTTTGAAATGTATGTTTTAAAGAGTTAAATGTTGTGATTGAATAAAAAATAATTGAGAAATGTTTTCATAAAAAGAAAAAAGATTTGGATATTTTTATGGTCTTAATAATGTATTTATTTTCCATAATTGGAGATTTTTTATTAAAATTATTGGTTCCTCACATACATACTCTATGAAGGGGGATGTTTGGTTATATGTAATTTATGGGATGTAGCTTGGTTCTATTAAACACTTAGGTGAAGAACCTATTATCTATTTACTATAAATATTAGAATTAAATACGTTTATGTTGAAGTAAAATTTTAAAAATCCTTCATGGAAATCCTACTCACTAGTTTTGGCTCACATAATCCATACACAATTCGGTATATACATATCTCTTTATTCCTTTCATATTATTAGGATATAATCTCTTCTAGGTTGTATTTAGATTTCTCTATTATGGATGGTATGGGACGTGTGGGCTGATTTAGGGTCACATGGAGTTGTTTAGTGGTAGTTTTCTATAATAACGTGATCATTTTAATAAAAAAATTCTCTTTCTGATAAAACTAAAATCCATATTATGTATTTTGGTTATAGAAACAATGAACTTATTTGTTAATTTTGTACTATTATAAATTATATAATTTCATATTTAAAAGACAGTCAATCATCATAACCATAAATAATATAGATAATAAAATATGATCATATGATTAGTATATATATGTGGATAAAGACCAATTAATAAGGAACGAATGAAATTGTTCACATGAGTTGTTCAAACTCATAGATACGATGACCCATGTCATGTCTTCCAAACCACCCCAGAAAATATCAAAATCACACACCTTATGCTTAGGGTGTTTTCTTGTTTAATAAATAATTTGTATCAAGAAAGAAATGGTATAATTCGTTATATATTTTCTACAAAATAATTATTATAATTATAATTTATGAATATTGTTACTTTTAAATGATTCGATAATGTCCTAATAAAAAAATAAATGAAACACAATGTTTTTTTGGGAATTGTGCAGTTTCGATAAAGACAACCAATTTAAATAAATTCAACATTTTTTTCAAAAGAATGATATTTTAATAAGATATTTTTATTATTTTAAATTTAATAAATTGAAATCATAATGTAATTTGATGAAGTTTAAATGAGTTTTTATAAGAGTTAGAAAAATTATATTAGAAAAATTATTATTCAATAAATATTTATTTTGATTTAAAAGTGAATATAATATATTATAGAGTTTTTTAGTAAAATATATAATAATTTTGAAATCATCACATTAAAATTTTCAAAAAGATGGGTTTTTTATAATTTTCAAAGGTAGTTGAATTTTGTGGTCCAAATTAAATATTGTATATATATAAATTGTGTATTATAAAAGTAAAATAACCCAAAAGTGATGTAATATATTACATAAATCGAATCCATAGCCACATATATATTTACCATTTAAAATAATATTTTTTCAGGATTTTTTATTAATTGTATAATCTCTTTAAGAATCCTCAAAAACCTATATTATATCTTATGGTTTTAAAATCATTTCTATATAAACATGACTCACATACACATATCCAATGTTAATATTTTAATGGGATTGTTTATTAAATTGGTAAAATAATTAAATCCACTCCACTTTTCTAGAAACCATTGAAGTGTTACTTTTTTTGTTTACATTATTGTTTAAGGACGAAAACCTACGAGTGGGAAATAGTAAAAAACTCTCCTCTCTTTCTGATGATAAACCCACAAAAGATCAAATTCATCGTCACTAAATACCCAGGGATCATTACTATAAAATTCACTTACCTCTCTATATCCATCCCAAGGATACTTAAGAACTCAATTAGCTCCTTTAAAACTTTTTCATATCCCCTCTCAACGTAAGGGATTCTCTCTTTATCATCTATATCATAGAACCTTATTTTAATTTTCCTTTCTATTACCTATTTTCATGTAAAATATTATTAGTAAATATCAACAATAAATAAATTTTTATTTTAGTGTAATTATAGTACTCTTTTCTATATCACTATTACCTCTCTTGAATCTTTGAGAACCCTCACTTTTTGGCCAAATTTATAACATGATTTCCCAAGACAAACATTGGTTTTCTAAATAATCATCCCAATTTATACTTAATGGTATTAACCAATATTTTTCTATCCTTAATTATTTGGGAAATACATGTATGTATCTTAGACTACACAATCATGGTATTAAATTTGATGAAGTGTGATCCTATTTTGAATGATCTATGTGGTACACTTATTCATGTACATGACAAAAATGTAATGATTATGATTAGAATTATATATCCCTCTAATGCATAGTGTAATACATTAATATCATTATATGAAATTTATGGTGCATGTGAGATTATACAAATCAAAATATTTTTGGTTTTATTATCACGTATCCTTGGTATATGCTTATGTATCCGTGTTTTATGTTGTCCCCACATTCCAATGTTTCGTTTATGTTATCATCATATATCATGATTTGATATTAATGGATTTTATTTTCATACATTATATGTACCATTTAAATTCATATTGACTAAAATATTTTAATTCTTTCTTTTGTATTAATTTTTTATTTCCTTTATTGGCTTTATATAACACCCCTTTCTTTTGTATTTCCATAGATTCTCCAGTGAGTTTTTAAAAGAAAAATGGAATTTCAATAAATATTAATGATGTTTTGAATATTGTTTTTATATCCATGTATTAATATTATATGATATGTACACAATATCAAAAACAAACTAGGAATCATAATATTTTGGTATTTTTTACCTGTACATTAATTAAATAAATCTAAAATAATGTCAATTAAAATAGGGGTCTCGTTTATTGGGATTAGGGAATTGTCTAGTAATATTTTTGGATAGTATTGTAAAACTAGATAGAAACCCATAGGGATAATACTAAAAATAACAATGAAATATCACTAAATATTTGTAAAGATTAGAGTATGTTTTTTCTAGGAAAATACATCCATGTTTGTATACTAAAACAGGGTGTGTCTCTAGCACAAAATACAAAGGGGTAATAACCAAGAAAATTAGTGTATTGTGTTATACATTGTTGTTAAACAGTTCACGAAAATGATTCTTACTTCAAAAATATATTAAAAATCCAAGGGAATATTATTTAGTAAATTCTCAATCACATTATGAACCATTATTATGAAAAAACATTAGGAATTTTTTTATGATATAGATCAATGACAACATATATAAGAGCATATAAATTCATAGGTTAAGGAATATATGTCATTTATGAGTTTTCCCATTAATGTTAATGTGTTCTCATTTTAATGTTTAATAGTTTAAAATTAATCATCAATAATGTTCCCATTAAACTAGTATATATATTGAAATAAGAGGAGTCAATTGAACAACCATTATTCGGGAAAAAATGATGATTTCCCAAAAGATATTTCTAGCATGATGGGAGAAGGAATTAGAAAATTGATTCTTATACCATCGCAATTGAATCATGTGTTGAATCAAACAAAAACCAAGAGGATCTCCCATATTAACATAATAATGAAAAAGTTTCTATTTAGATCTTTATACGATAAAGGGGTCCTACTTATACTCGATCTTTAGATACCTTAATTAAGGAACAATTTATAGGATCCACTAATAATATCTTATATGTCCCTAAATGCTCTAAGGATGAGAGATTCACATTATTTATTTGTCATATTGAGGGATAAGTTTATAAATGGGTAATATTGGACCAAAATATTAATCCTTAAGATGATATTTCAGTAATGGAGTGGAAGGAATTTTGGAAAAATAATTAATAAATATTTTCCTCACACACTATGAATTAAATTGGAGAAGGATTTATTTTACATTATGAAAATGGATGATGAATATATAACGGTGTCTGATGAAAAAACATAATTGCACAATGTGTCTCTATCTTTTTCATTACCACTAAATTCAATGTTGTCATCTTAATTAGGAAGAGAATTGTCATTCTACATAAATCCTTAGAAATTATAGACATTGGTATCATTGAGGAATTTTTCCCTTTTCCACTAAATATGAAAATGGAGTTCACTTTATATCATGTGTTTTATATGGATAATAAAGTGAAACATTAGTTTAATTTTTCTAGTGTAGTGGATAAATCTATAGTGGTATTAAATCTCTGCATTACACAAGTCAATGGTGTGGGATGAATCAGATTGAAAATTGTATGATGGAGAAAAATAAATTCGTTAGGTGTGACAGGGAATAGAACATGGCTAGTTGCTTTTGGTGGGAGAAACCCACTAATGTGTGGGAAGAACAGATTTCTCCATTAAACCCTAATCCCATTGTGAAATGTTTCATCTATTATAAACAATTACACTATGATAATAAATTCACCATGCTAAGGGTTTTCGACGAAAACCGATGGTAGCGACATCCCAGGACTAAAGTCCTAGATAGAGCATAGCCCATCACCACTATGGAGGTAGAAAACCACAATAATGTGTTGGCTGGTAATATAGATATTCCATTGATAATAATGAGTTTAAATTTTGACTATACATCTATGAAATATTTCATATATCATATGATTAGTAGAACTCTTCAAACATCATGACAAGGCATTAAAGTTTAGTTATCAATGAAAATGGAAAAAAAGGGAAATTATTTCATCCCAATTGTATAACTACATAAAAAACATAATTTGTGGGAAAAAATCCCATAAAAACTTATGGTAATCCATTTTTTGTAATTAAATTCAATTGTTAGCATGAATTGGATTTCCTTATATAGATCATAATTAAATTTTTTAGAGAAGTAGATTATCCACCGTATTATGAATTGGATTTCATATCTCATTGATGTATGTTGTTCATATCATTAATTTAATAACATATTAGTAATTTTTTTATATTTTTCTAAGTATTTTATCATATTTTAATAATGTTTTAAAATGTTTGAAAAATATGAAAAATGCATGTTATTTATTTTCCTCGTCTATTGAGAATGACTATATGTTTATATGAAAATAATTCATAATAGTGTTTCCTAAAAAAAACTAAGGACCCTATGATATGGGGATATCATTGAAAGAGATATTTGGGATAGTATTGGCTGAACCAAGGTGTTTTTAGGTGTGAAGAGAAAATGAGACCAGGAGGCCTTTTATAAGTGGGGATGACTACACACATGGAATGTTTGAAATGATTAAAATGTGCCCATTATTTTCACTTGAAAATGGATCCCAAATAAGACAGTAGAAAAAATTATAGTTTATAAGTTTGAAATATGTCCATCAAATTGTTTTGGAAAAAAATTTAAAGTTATTTTACCCCTTAACATTTTTCATTAAACCCCAGGTAAACTCATTTCAACCTCAACTATGGTAATTATGTTTTTATACTATTACTATTGGATATCATCAAACATTATGTTGATATTTATAGATAATATTAATTATTATTATTCCAAATATGGAATCCATTTTCAAAATTCAATTCATATAAGTGGAAAACTATAATTTAAAATTATACTCGAAGACATGCCGAAAAAGATGCTTTCTGAAGAGAAACATTTCTGATGTTTAATTTTTTTTTATAAAAATTCAAAATTATGTGTATTATAATGAGATAAAATGTGATTAAAATAATATAATTGGGGTAATTTTTATTTTAGAACCATTTTCAAAAAAATCAAACCTCATAAAGTCATTAAATGAAAATTTAGTTTTCAATGAAACTATGAATTTTCCATTATTAATATAAAAAAATAAACTTTTCCAAAAAAATTATGAAAAATTCACTAACAGATTATTTTGAAATGTATATTTTCAAAATTAATTTTATTTTTTTAAGATTATTTATAATATTTTTTAAATTAGTTTTATTTTTTTTCCACAAAGTAAAATATGTTCTTGAGAAAATATTATTTTTGATACTTGTAATAAATTTAATAAAAATTAAGTAGTTTTTCGTTAATATGTTATAATTTTATGAAAAAATTATAAAACATATTTTACTATTTATTAATATTATTCATACTAATAAGTTTTAAGGATATTCTATAATTATCTTATTTAAATAATAATATTAATAATATATATTGGTTCGTTAAAAACATGATGTTCCATGTAATGAAAGATATCAAAGAAATTAAATTTCATATACAAAAAAATTAATAATATATGTGGATGGTAAATTTTACCCCACATAAAATGAATTTCACCCACAAAACTACATCACTTTGGAACAAAAACTAAGGATACTTCTACCTCATTACATCCTTAGGTTCCCATGTACCTCCACAAACTGGTGATTTATCCCTGAAACATTAAATACGCGAGAGGTATTTTTTCATATAACATTATTAGTTTGATCCACAATATCCCTGGGGTTTTCCTCATAATAAATTTTATGCTCAAGATGTATTCGGTCTATGTTATGTATATGATACGGATCAGGTATGTACATCCTTAGGAAAGATACATGGAACTCAGCATGGGCTTGAGAGTGGTGTGATGGAAGAATCAATTAATAAGATACCATACTAATATGATAAATAATTTTATGGGGACTAATATATATGGGAATCATATTCCCATTCATCTAAAATTACATAAAATTACTCTATGGATAAATTATTAATATCACATTATCACCAACTTCAAATTCCAAATCACATATGTGGTTCTCAGTATAAATTTTCTAGGGACTTTTTTTGTCCTTATGTTTTACAGAATGGATATGACCTTCTCAATAATTTAATAAGCTATCTCATGAAACAATATATATACTTATCCAAATTCATCCCAATATGTAGGATTTATACACTTATTTCCATTAATGGCTTCATTATGAGCCATCTGAATGCTTGAGTGAAAGAAATTTTTGTAAGAAAACTCAACAATGTGAAGTTGTTGATCAAAAACTCCTTTAAAATAAATAGAATTTGATATTTTAATGTAATATTGGGTTTTAGTGTTTATATTAGACTGAACATATTTCTAAGGCGGATACGTAGTGAGGAAACAAAACTCTATATGATGAGCTTGTTGAAGACTTCACCATGAATTCAAGGTAAAACTCAGATCCCAATCCGAATCAATTAAATGTGGTACAATATAAAATACTAAATCTATATTAGAGTAAATACTAGAAGTATAATCTATAGAAAAATATTCACTAATAGTGATAAGGTGTGCTAAAATTGAATGGATATCATGTTCAAATAACTTAGCATTATTTCTTTTATATGTATTGGGCAATCCAACAGTAATATCCATGGTGATTTTGTCCGATTTTGAATTTTATAAGGGTTATTTTTGCAAAATACCCTTAATATTATATCAGTAAAACATAAATTTATTAAATACTAATTACTACGATACAAAATCTACAATATATCACTTCATGTTCTCCGACATTAAATACTCTTTAAAACCTCTATAATTCTTTTTTTACTTCCAAGATGAATAGATAATGCCAAACTATAAGCTTAATCTAACATCTCTTTATTCTAATATAGTATATATGGAATATGTAAAAAGTTATTGGACCTTATCATTCCATCATTTTCATGTTTAAACTAATGTACTTTTATTACCTACCTTTATAGCTTCAAATCAGCCTTTTATGCCTCTTTTATCCTCTCATGGATAGAAGGTTGAACACGTATTTGAGAAAGATAATATTTCTCCTCTTCATTTAAGATTTCAATATCCATCCTTTGAAAATCCATTAATATAATTAGATATCCTCATCATAGATAAAATATTATGATACTTTAGTCACAAATCATTGGCTACCTTCATCACTTTCCCATGGTGGAAATGTTTTGAGTATATGTAAACAATAATGAACTATAAATTTATTCTCTATAATATATTCAACTCGGGTGTTAATATATAATTTAACAATATGTGGCATGTATATATATCACAATATCTTCCATATAGAAAATTCCTCCATATATATTATGAAAAATTTACAAAATCTAACTATAAATTGTTATTTGTGTAAATTTTCTCAATAATCATCAATTTTTCGAAGGCATTAGATATAAACCGATCATTTTACAAGATAAGGAATCCTAATACATTCTTTTATACCTAATTATAGATTATAAACCCTTATCTACTATAGAGTTATGTTAGGTCCACAAGGCTGAATACCCTGAGAGGGGGGGTGAATCAGGGTATAAATAAATTAAAATTAAAGCCCGTTCTGATCTTGTTTCGCTGTTAAGAAAAACACTCTTCTATCTTTTCTTGTTGCATAAAATAAACAGAAGGTAAAACAAGCACAGGACACAACAATTTTACTAGGTTCACCGCTAAGGGCTACGTCCAAGGAGCATACGCCGACAAGTTTCCAGTCGTACCAAATTCCACTATACTTCACTAGATGTGGATACAATGGTTCGGGCTAGATCACTTCTATGCCCAGGCTCACTACCCTTACAAGGTTTAGGGTCAGCTCACTGCTTTCCCAAGGGTCACTCCCTGTTTCTCTCTCTCTGGCTCACTGTCGGTGGAGAGAATCACCTTCTTCCTCTTCCTAAGTTCACTGCTCTAGAAGGGAATCCAATCACAGTTTATAGACATGTAGGTCTCTTCATTTGCATGAAATAATGCATCTTGAACTGTTGATAGTTGCTATGTTGAAGTCCAACTTTCATCCACTGATGAATAGCACTTTGCCTCTGACCACTGGGCAACTACCTTTGGAAAGTACCTTCGCAAAGCACCCTACTTCGCGAAGCTCCCAATTTCGCGAAGCTCAAACAAGCATTCGTGAAGGTAATGCCTATTCGCAAAGCTCTCTCACGAAGCACTCTCACGAAGCACTCTCTCAATGCTCAAGTCGTCGCAAAGCAACGGCCCTCGCGAAGCTTAGTAAGCCAACGCGGAGCTCGCAGGTTTCACGGAGCTACAATAGCCGGTGCGAAGCACCTCTTTCGCGAAGCACAATGGCTCTGCGAACCACCTTCGCAAATCGAGAGCGAATGATCTTCTCTGGAAATTCTGTCTCTCATTCTCTCGAGGGGGTCGGCCTTTATTTATAGGCGATTTCACCGACCCTCGAACTTTCCGCGCAAAGTCAACGCCACGTCATCTCAAATCGTGAAGCTCCAAAGTTTCTGCCAGAATTCCGTCCAAATCGCGAAGCAACACAGAAATGTTCCGTTCGTGGAGCTTGACGTAGTCGCGAAGAATCACCATCAACATTCATTTGCGCCTTCACCGTGAAGCTCCCTCATAAATCCCTACACCGTCGCGATGCACTTCAACTCTGCCGTTCGCGAAGCTTTTGACGTAATCGCGAAAACTCACCGACTCCATTCTTCTGGTCTTCGCGATTTCCAAACCATTCATCCTATCTTCACAAAATTCATGCATTTGCCATATTAAATTATGCTCTTCATGGAAATCCACTTTTTGCGATGCTCGTCAAATTCCAAATCATCCTTTCCTTTGTCACCTTGTACTGCTCTTTTGTACTACCTCCAGATCGTCCTTTCCTTTGTCATCGTTCTTTGTCAACAAGGATTGTCAACAAATTCTTGGGAACTCGACAATTCTCCATGGAAACCTGCTTTGTCAACAAACACAATCAACCCAAAAATACTACAATGTTACCCGGAGGGATTTTTTCCCAACAATCTCCCCCTTTGGGTTTGTTGACAACTCTTCACAACTCTGCTCAGAATGATTTTATGCACTTTGATACCTCATTGAGTCTTCTTCCAGCCGCTACCTCCATTCACCTCTTGCGATTCTGATAGTGTTCAAGGATTCACTTAACACGTACTCTAAGTCCACATGAGCAATGCTCGGCGTGAGAAACAAGGGTAGTATGAAATGTTCATCAATGAATCACTTCATGTCAAACACCAATTGTCGATTCCAACATGATACCAATTCATAAATTGATACCAATTGTTGACCCACACTGATCCCAATTGGTGATAGCTGGACATCTTCTCTCACCATTCCAACACCACTGTTCTGCTTTTATCACGATCCTCAGCTTTCGTGATATCTATGCTTTGATCGATCACTTCTAGCATCGTCAGATTTAAAAATCTCCCCCTTTCTCATTTCTCCCCCTATCTGGCTGCTCCACTGGTCAGATTCTCCCCATATATGTCATGATTTCTCAAATAGCCACATTGTCTCCCCCTTGAACAAACACTATTTTCTCCCTCTTTGTCAACGAACCCAAATGACAGTCCTTTTTAGTCTGTAACATAGTAGAGAACACATATCAACACATTAGGGAAAAACACATCATACCTCGGGGAGAGGGGGGTCCCATATCCACACTATTTCAATTGCGGGGAATCGACTAAACTCACAGATCCAGTTGATGCCTCTCAAAAGATTCCTTGGGTAAGGCCTTTGTCAGAATGTCTGCAAGCTGTAGCTCTGTAGGCATGTACTCCAACTTCACGATTCCCTGCTCAACCTTCTCTTTGATAAAATGATACTTAATCTCAATGTGCTTTGTCCTTGAATGATTGACGGGATTTTTGCTAAGATTTATAGCACTTGAGTTGCCGCACCTGATTCTGATCAGAGACTTCACTTCAACTCCCATATCGTCAAGCTGCTGCTTCATCCACAATAACTGTGTGCATGCTTGAGTGGCCGCAAAATACTCAGCTTCGGCGGTGCTCAATGAAATGAAATCATTCTTCTTTCTTAGACAATAAATACACAATCCACAAAGATAGAATGCACCACCTGATGTTGATTTTCTATCATCTGCTGAACTGGCCCAGTCTGCATCAGTATATCCCAATAACTCTGTCTGAGATTTGTCAGTATATGTCAAGCTGAAATCCACTGTGCCCTGGATATAACGGATTATTCTTTTCACAGCAATAATTTGTCTTTCCTTGGGATTGCTCTGATATCTCACTACTTGGCACGTGGAAAAAACAATATCAGGCCTTATTGCAGTCAAGTACAACAAACGTCCAATAATTTGCCTGTATTCTGTGATATTAACCGCCTTGCCATCTTCATCTTTCGATAGTTTCATCCGGGTGGCAACCGGAGTCTTCATCTCCTTGAAATTTTCCATTCCAAACCTTCTTAGGACCTCCTTGGTATATTTAGATTTAGAAATGAATGTTCCATTCCTTCATTGTGTCACTTTTAGACCAAGGAAAAACGTTAGCTCTCCAATCATTGACATTTCAAACTCATTTTTCATGAATTCGGAAAACTGTCTGCACTGAGCTTCATCTGATCCGCCAAATATTATGTCATCGAAATAAACCAACACCATCATCCTTTGATTACTGTCATTACTGAAATAGAGATTGTAATCAACTCCTCCACGCTGAAAACCATGCTTCTTCAAGTACTGATCAAGCCTTGAGTACCATGCCCTTGGTGCTTGTTTCATCCCATATAATGCCTTCTTCAGCCTGTAAACTTTGTTCTCATCCTCATGAATGAGAAAACAATCTGGCTGCTCAATATACACCTCATCTTCCAGAAACCCATTCAAGAATGCGGATTTGACATCCATCTGGAACACTTTGAATTTTCGTTGCACTACTATGGCCAGAAATAATCCGATTGTCTCTAGCCTTGCAACCGGTGAAAATGTCTCATCAACATCTATTCCCTCGATCTGGGAGTACCCCTTGCACACTAGTCATGCTTTTTTCCGAATCACTGTGCCATATTCATTCATCTTGTTGCGATAGACCCATTTAGTCCCGATGACATTCTTGTCTGTTGGCCTCGAAACAATCTCCCATGTCTGGTTCTTCTCAATCTGATCAAACTCTTCGTTCATATTTTGAACCCAGTTTTCATCTTCAGCTGCATCGGAAAAACATTTCGGCTCCACTTGAGATAAAAACGATGTTTTCTGTGATGATTTAATTCTTCAAGTTTGAACTGGAGCTGTTTGATCACCAATGATATTCTGCCTATCAATTTCAGCTCGACTCTTTGGCTTCCTCATAGACACAGACTTGACACTTTCTTCATCATCATCAGTATCTTCTTCTGAATCAGCTTCTACCACTTCTACTCCCCCTGGGTTGCTTACCTCATTATCACTTTCATCCAGGAACTGTTCACTGGATCGTTGAGTATTCGGTTCATTTTCAACTATAGTGACATCATTGCTCTCAACAATTTTTCCCAGCCTCTTGTTGAAGCATTTATACGCTTTTCTTTTCCCTGAGTAGCCAAGGAATATCCCCCCATCTCCTCATGCCTCAAACTTCCTATGATTTTCTTTGTTGATAATGAAACACTTACTTCCAAAGATCGAAAAGTATTTCAACGTTGGCTTCTTTCCGTACCACAGTTCATACAGAGTCTTCCCTTGCTTCGGACACAACAGAGACCTGTTTGAAACATAGACCGATGTCAACATTTCTTCCTTCCAAAATTTCTCTGGTAGGTCATTGTCAATAAGCATTGTTCTAACCATGTTGTTGATTATCTGATTTATCTTTTCAACCACTCCATTCTGTTGGGGAGTTCTTACCATTGAAACATGATGCCTTATCCCATGTTTCTCGAGATAGTTTTCAACTTGACTATTTGTGAATTCTGTACCGTTATCAGTACGAAACGTCAGAATTTTCTGCCCAAGCATCTTTTCTGATTCCCTCCTATACTGCTTTATGCAACTGAACACCTCTGTCTTATGGGTAATGATGAATACTCATGCCATTCTACTATAGTCATCAATGAAAAGGACATAGTACCTTTTCCCATTTATATCTTGTGGTAAAATAGGTCCACATACATCAGCATGAACCAGTTCGAGCACTCTAGTTGATTTCTGTTCCTTTGGCCTGTATGTCTTTCTGATGATCTTCCCTTGTTGGCAAGCATCACACATATGAGTGCGATCACATGATAGCTTGGGAAGGTCTCTAGCAGCATCACACTTTATGAGATCCTCCATAGATAGTTGGCATAGATGACCAAGTCGCTTATGCCACAGCTGGTTTTCTTCTTCTCTGGATAAAAGACATGTATCTTATTCCCCACCTACAAGGTAGAGATTTCCCTTTGACCTTTTTCCATATAAAATAGCTGCTCCATCTTTTCCTTTCACAACACACATCTTCTTGGTAAATCGGATAGAGTGCCCAGAGTCACATAGTTGGCTGACACTGAGTAAGTTATGACTGAGACCCTCTACTACCAAGACATTAGCATGTATCATATCTTTGCCCCCAAACGTGGCTTTCCCTAATCCAACAGTCTTCAGGCCTTCATCATTTCAAAATTTGACAACTCCTTGTTTTTCATATTTGATGCCTGTAACAAGATCCTTATTACCCGTCATGTGGGATGTGCAACCACTATCAAGGATCCAAACACCAGATCGATCTGATTCCTTAAGGGCAATCTCCACCACCACAGCCTTCTCATTTTTCTTCTTTTTGGTCCATACTATTTATTTTACACTCGGCATGGATTGAGATGTCTGTTCTTTCTCAGAGTATGATGGACCAACCTCATCTTGCAAAGCCGCAAATCTTTTCTGCGTTTTTAACTCACCTGTCGGTTTATTGACCTGCTGCTTGCGAACGTTTTGATTCTGCTTTGGCACATTTCTCTGAATGATCGAAGTACAATACCTAGCCATGTGCCCAAATCCTCCGCACCAAAAACAGTGTCCTTCAAAATATGTTCTGGAAAACCGTTCCCTATTTGGCTGTCATCTCTGTTCTTGTTCCCTTCTATATCTCTTGGCTATGGAACACACATACTGTGAATGTCCCATTTTCCCATAGCAATAACACCTGATATAGGATACATTCTTTCGTGATACCTCATCACTATGATTTTCCCTTTGGGATCTATGAATATTCTGATTCTGTTTTGTTCCCAAATCAACCTTCAAATTCGGGACGGGTGCTTGCGGTCTGACATTAACTTCCACCGATTTTTGTTTCTTATCAAGCCCTGAATCAACCTTATCATTTGAGATTTCTTGCTGCTTCACTCCTGCTGAACTATGAGCCTCCTCTTTCATTTTCTCTGTCTTCTGAATGGCCTGCTTTTCTGATATCACATTGTGGGTCAAGAGTTTTTCATGATCCTTCATTTTTCGTCGCAGACTAACCACTTCTTCTTCAAGCTCTTTGATACGTCTGACCAGCTCTTTTCTTGTGTTAGTCAAACAATCAATTTCCTTCTTTTGTTCCTCAATTCTAAGCGTATGCTCAACAATATTTTTTGAGCTCTCTGGTGTTGAGGATTTTAGTCTATAAATTTCATCTAACAGTTCTGACTTTTCTTCATCCTATTATTGCATATAGAGTTTGGCATCATGAACAACTTTATTGGCTTTCTTCGTTTTGGCTCTCCAAACATCTATCTCTTCAAGAGCTACTTCCTATTCGGCTTCCATATCAACTCTTCCTTCAACTTCTTCTTCCTCTTCTCTGACGTCAGTTTCTTCCTTTTCCTGATAACTACCGACGAACGCTACCATAGCATTTTGTCTATGATCTTTACAATTTTAAAACTCCTCAACCTCTTCATCCTCAGACTCATCTGAACTGTCTATTTCTTATGAAAGAAGATTCTTCCTCTTGAAAAATTTCTCTCAAACTGCTTCTTCCATTTCATATTAGCTGAGGATTTCTTCGTGGGAATTTCAACTTCATCCTCATCATCATCGTTATCTTGAAATTTCTTGGGGCATCTTACTGCAATATGACCAAACTTTCCACATCTAAATCATGCTAGTGGAAGTTTACTTTTAAACGTTCCTCTTCTTCTTTTCAGATTTGAAGAAAGGAATGACATCACCTCATCATTCTCTTCTTCTTCATTAGAATCTTCATTGGTGAGTTTCTTCATGACCTTGAATGCCACCTCTTTGGATTTCCCCTTTTCCACAGTCTCGTTATCATCGTTTCTCATTTCATATGCAACAAGAGTGCTGTGCAGGTTATCCAATGTCAGATCTTTTGGGTCTTTATCTTCCAAAATAGAAACTTTCAGATTGAACTGAGGTGGAAGTTTTCTCAATATGCGCTTCACAATTTTTATATCTTCGATAATTTCTCCAAGTCCCCGCATGTCTTCTACCACAACATTTACCCTGTCAAAGAATGAATCAACAGACTCATTCGGGTTCATTCTCAGATCTTCATACTTGTTCCACAACACTTGCAGCTTTGCCTCTCTGACTTTTGTATCCCCTTCATAAATATTCAAAAGCTTTTCCCACATGGCATGTGAAGTATTTCATGACATCACTTTTGTATATATGGGATTGGAAAGGGCTCCCCCTAAGGCATTGATTGTTTTGGAATCCGCATCCAACTCTTTATGCTCTACTTCTGATAATGAACCACTATTAATATCAGCAGTGATTCCATGCATAGCTGCTGAAAACACATCCATTCCCAAAGATCGGAAATAGTGTTGAATTCGATTCTTCCATATCTGAAAATTACATCTGTCGAATATCGGAATCCCTCTATGATTAGTAACCTCCATTTCAGAGAAGAACAACTGTCAACCCTTTGCTCTCATACCAATTGTTAGGTCCACAAGGCTGAATACCCTGAGAGGGGGGTGAATCAGGGTATGACTAATTTAAAATTAAAGCCCGTTCTGATCTTGTTTCACTGTTAAGAAAAACAATCTTCTCTCTTTTCCTATTGCATAAAATAAACAGAAGGTAAAGCAAGCACAGGACACAACAATTTTACTTGGTTCACCGCTAAGGGCTATGTCCAAGGAGCATATGCCGACAGGTTGTCGGTCGTACCAAATTCCACTATACTTCACTAGCTGTGGATACAATGGTTCGGGATAGATAACTTCTATGCACATGCTCACTGCCCTTATAAGGTTTAGGGTCATCTCACTGCTTTCCCAAGGGTCACTCCCTGTTTCTCTCTCTCTGGCTCACTGCCGGTGGAGAGGATCACCTTCTTCCTCTTCCTAAGCTCACTACTCTAGAAGGGAATCCAATCACAGTTTATAGACATGTAGGTCTCTTCATTTGCATGAAATAATGCATATTCAACTGTTGATAGATGCTCTGTTGAAGCCAAAATTTCATCCACTGATGAATAGCACTTTGCCTTTGACCACTGGGCAACTACCTTTGGAGAGTACCTTCGCAAAGCACCCTACTTCGCGAAGCTCCCAATTTTGCGAAGCTCAAACAAGCCTTCACGGAGCTCCTGCCTATTCGCGAAGCTCTCTCGCAAATCACTCTCACGAAGCACTCTCGCGATGCTCAAGCCGTCGCAAAGCAACGACCCTCGCGGAGCTTAGTAAGCCAACGCGGAGCTCGCATGTTTCGCGGAGCTACAATATCCGCCACAAAGCACCTCTTTCGCAAAGCACACTGGCTCCGCAAACCACCTTCGGAAATCGAGAGCGAATGATCTTCTCTGTAAATTCTCTCTCTTATTATCTCGAGGGGGTCGGCCTCTATTTATAGGAGATTCCACCGACCCTCGAACTTTCCGCGCAAAGTCAACGCCACGTCATCTCAAATCACGAAGCTCCAAATTTTCTGCCGGAATTCTGTCCAAATCGCGAAGCACCACAGAAATGTTCTGTTCGCGGAGCTTGACGTAGTCGCGAAGAATCACCATCAACATTCCTTCGTGCCTTCTCCATGAAACTCCCTCGCAAAGCCCTACACCGTCACGATGCGCTTCAACTCTGCCATTCGTGAAGCTTTTGACGTAATCGTGAAGACTCACCACCTCCATTTTTCTGGTCTTCGTGATTTCCAAACCATGCATCCTATCTTCGCGAAATTCATGCCTTTGCCATATTAAATTATGCTCTTAATGGAAATCCACTTTTTGCGATGCTCACCAAATTCCAAATTTTGAACCCAAAAATTTGGCAAACACTGGGAAACAACACCACCTTGTACTGCTCTTTTGTACCGCCTCCAGATCGTCCTATCCTTTGTCATTGTTCTTTGTCAACAAGGATTTTCAACAAATTCTCGGGAACTCGACAATTCTCCATGGAAACTTTCTTTGTCAAAAAACACAATCAACCCAAAAATACTGCAATTTTACCTTGAGGGATTTTTGCCTAACAAGTTATTTAAGAACAAGTGAACTAACTAAAATTCTCTTTATTTCCTTTAAATTTCCCACCCATCCACCGATCGAGGGGTACATGGATCTGTTTCATGTTAACATAGTGATTGGATTATATAGTTACAATAAATTATCAAAACCCCATCAATTATATCTAGTTAAACCATGAAAACTACATATCACATTCACCATTACTGGACTATGAAAATGTTTAATAGAATTTTTTCTATAGATCAACCAATATACCTTTTTTAGAGATTTTATAACCAAAAAATGAAATATTTTTTATCCAAAATTGACACATTGTAAATTTTTCAAAAAAATCTCATTTAATAGGGTATTTAAGGAAATTCCCAAGTTATATTTATACTCACACTTACTCTTTGAATAAATGAGAATATAATCTATATATAATACAAAAAATGTATGAAGGTAATCTCTACTGACATAATTAATTAAATTTATGAAGATAAATGGAGGATTTGGAAAGATAAAATGGAATAACTATATACTCATAGTGTCCATACATTGTATTGAACACTATCATTGGAATATGCACCGTCTTAGACATTAATTAATAATATATATAATGAATTTAAATCTAGTTAATGTATTGATATTTGCACAATTGATAAAAATGTTCATTAAAATGGGGTATAAGATAATTTTTATTAATCATGATTTTGTTTAGATCCCAATAATCAAGGAAGAGCCACATTGAACCATCTTTATTTCTAATAAAAAGAACAGGGGAACCCCATGGTCACACACATGGAAAATAAATACCTTGTCACGATTCTACTAGATTTTCTTCTTCAATCCCATAAACTAAATTGGGCCATTTATATTGGGAGTATATTAAATAGGTGTGGAACTATGTATGAGTTCTAATGAGAACCCAAAATTATACATCAATAAATGATTAAGAAACTTTTCCATAAAAACATCATCAAACACCCATACAATAGAAATATAATCAATGTTTATTTCCTCCCTAACTTTATGAGATAAATAACACTTCTGAGTAGGAATAAAAACACATACAATGTATTTCATTATCATCATAGGTTCATATTTATCATTACACTAATATAATTTCATAGGATAGTCAGGAATATCAAATTTGACTACCCTTCCTCAACAACTAATCTAGATATTACATAGATAAATCCAATTTGTATGTAAAATATTATCAAAGTAAACCAGTTGTATAATAACATGGTTTCCTATAAAAAAATTCCCATTAAATTTAACATGAGAATATTAATAGACTTTACATCAGACCATCATACCATTAAGGTTTTTCTAGGGTAATTAATCATATAATCATTAGGGTTATGAATTATAATTTGTTTATATTTTCACTATATATATATATGATATTTTATATAACTAAGTTCAAATATGATTCTTAAATATTTGAGAATATGTTTCAACACCCCATCACCATTTTCCTATCTTTAATTTCTTTCTAAAAACAAAATGGTTAGAAAAACTACTAAGCATCATTAATCAATATGATTCTTCTATAAAAATCCTATAAAAGATGTCATAATCCTGAAACATAATTTTTAATCAATGAAAAATTAGAGTTTACCTAGGTCATTCAAGATGGTTAATATATTTAATTATGATGTTTCATAAAGATAATTCGAATTACCCAAATCATATCCCTTGGGTGTTTCAAACCAGGTGAATAGTAAGGGCACTCTCCCCATGAACATGAATTATTTTTGAGTTATAATCAAAAAAATACCTTTTGGGTTACTTACCCTAGAAGTATATTCAATAAAACCACATCCATATATATAATCCAGATAGATATGTATTTCCAGAAAAACTACATAACATCTTCCTTACCAAAATTTTCTCTTTTATCTAACACATAGAATCATTCTATTGGTTCTTCAATATTTTTTTTCATCCTAGTTTCCAATGGTTAACTAAATAAATTATTTAACACAACCTTTAGAAATCCACATTTTTCTTAAATAATTATTCCATCCTAATAAATTAATATTCATTGCATTGCATAATGATCCATTCCAAGATCGTTTAGGTCAATTTCCATTAGAAACATGGATAGAAAAAAACTTTATACTTAGGTGAAATATATAATCTTCAACTATGTTATTCATAACTACCCCCTTCTTAGTCATGTTATATATAACACCTTCCATGACCCATCCAAGTGGGGCCCAAGCTAAAACTCCCTAAGACTGCCTCCAATAGTCCAGGGGTTGGTTACTAGCACCGAGTTGGAATGTTACTAACATGGGAGACATTTCCTATAATCCTGTACACACACACACACATCTCTATGACCTCAAAGATGAAATGTAAAAAAACTACTGAATATGGAAAATCATGCATACACTAAAATACCAACCAATAGAGTACGACGGGAAAGTAATGAATAGTAGTGTAAAACCCTTGGCCAAAAGTACAAGCCCACCAAAAGAGAGTTTTTCACAAAGTTCAACCTGTAAATAATGTTAGTGGGACTGCAATCTGTAGTCTTAGGAACAAACATCGGCCCTTTCTGATCTCACTGAGCAACGTCTGGTCCTAGTCCACCTAGAATCCTGTCAAAGGATCAGTCATCTGCATAAGACACGACATGTGCAGGAAAATCCCACGTAGGGGTGAGTATAAAAATACCTAGTAGGACACCCCGAAACCACAAATGAATACAAAAAGGGAAAAATAACACAAATGAAAGATACAGTCAACTCTACAAAGTATATTTTTACAGAATATATAATAAGAATATCCAGATATACTCATACAGAATCTACTACCGTGAAACCACCACTAAGATCCATCTCGAAGATTCCACGAAGTATGTAACAAGGGGAAGACACTCCATGGTATAAAGGGAGAGATACGAAGTACTCATTCTGGGAGAACACACTCCATAAGTGATTGAGAAATATGATGCTCAGATAAGGATCACAACCAATATCCGTGGGGTGATTCCAACAACTCAGTCTGAACTAATCTGCTATGTAGAGGATCGAAGCCCAGGTAAAGTTGTTCATGCGATACCAAGAACTCTACCTAGGGTGCCAGGAATCAATAGAGTATTCGGCTCTAAGTCTCACAGAGGGGATTCCAAAAACTCTATTCAAGAAGTCTGATGATGGATTCAGACTCCTGTACGTATAAAATGATACCAGAAACCTTCAGGGGAAAAACCAAGTGTACGAACCCTAAGGAAGCTAGTCTATGTCACAAAATATAAATGGATCAAGACATGTAAAACATGTTACATGTTATGTAGTATGGTTACACACCCTGTTCCTTGACCCTGGGTACTACCCGTGTAAACGGCCCGTGTCATCTGTCCATGCTGTGTAAAACTCAACTACACGACATGTAGTAGGATCACACACTATATCCCTTGACTCTGGGTACTGACCATGTAAATGGACCGTGTCTCTAGGATTATCGTGTAAAAAGTCACTACAGGGCATGTAGTAAGATTACACGCCGTGTCCGAGAACCTGGGGTTCACTCCATGTACACTGGCCATGTGCCTGTACATGAGCTTTGTCCGTGTCGCCTACCCGTGTACCCGTACACGGGGTATCCCGTGTATCTGGCCGGTTCTGGCTGGGGAACGGTATACACGTCATGTCCTTGGCTGTGTACCCAACCCATGTCTGTGTACTCCTCGAGTACACGCCATGTGACCCACTGTTGAACACATGTCGTGTAGCCAATAATACATGCCGTGTAGTCGGGATTTCTAGAACTGTTAACTTCCTCCTCGCTCCTCGACCAGATCTCCGGATCTCGAATTTGTCATTCGTTTGCCTCGAAACTCAAGATGGTGGTTCGTTTCATCATCCAAACACTGAATCCAGGTGTTTCAGACCTTTAATCAGCTAGGAAAACAAGCGTTGATTCATCCGAAAGAAAACACCCAAAAACCCATATATATCGATCCACTCTGAATTTTTTGTCACTACCACAGTTGTTCCTTCGTAGCATCATCCTGGGGTTGTATGTACAATCTCGGATCATTGTGCCAACAAACGAACGTGCAACGATCGATTTCCGCCAAGAACATCAAGCACGAGGAAGAACGAGGAGTCTCCATGAAGAACGGGGGGATTCAATCGCAAAACGAACAAGTGGGACAAAACTCAATCATTGTTCATGACGATCTGGGTTTGTCGCCAATAGATCAAAACAAAAATGATCAACAGATTGAATCTCAAGAATGAAGTTCTTCCCAAAATACCCATAAAATCCCATCCCGCAAATACGATCGATCCACGGGCTAATCTGTTTGTGGATTAGTCTACGTTGATTAAAGGAATAGAGAATGGCAAAGATATCACAATGAGATCAAACACCCTAGCTAGATTCGCAACGTTAGTTGCCGAAGATCCGGTCGCCCCGTCATCGTCGCAGGTGAAATTCGTCAAGAATGTCGTCACCACGTTGGAGGTTTCCTCCAATGATTTCGCAGAGCCTCCAAAGGTTTTAGAGATATTAGGTTTGTAACCCTAGAACCCTGCACAAATCTCTATTTAAAAAGATAAAAGATATTTGCTGTAACATGATTTAATAAAATATTTTAATTAAATATATTAGTATGGTTACGTCCAAAAACTGGATTTCACTACCAACATGTCCCAGCCAATGTTAGGTCTCTCCTAGGGTAAACCTGCTGCCCTGGACACAATGGTGCCCTCATATTTCCGATCTGAACAACTGTTCAGGTGTTATTACACTTTTTCTGGAAAACCACATGCACGCGTAATTTAATTATTTAATTAAATTCAAACATTTGTTCCAGGCTCACTGGGCCTCAGAACTGCACGCCGTCTCAAAGAATGTTCTAGAAATAATTCCCATATAATATTAAAATAATACATGAAAAATATGGGTCATTACAATACCCCCACCTTAGGGATTTACGCCCCCGAATAGCCAAAACAAATGCTACTCAGAAAGATGTGGGTACTGCACACGAATTTGAGCCTCCCGCTCACACGTGCTCTCCTGGAGATTTCAGTGCTGCCACCGGACATGCACCAAGGGAATAGATCACCCTCGAAGGATCACCTCTTTCCGATCCTCGATCTCTATTGGGTACTCAACAATGGTCTCTCAATCATCAATGTCCAGCTCGCCTCAGTCGATAACGTGCGATGGATCATGCACGTACCTCCACAACTGCGATACATGAAAGACGTTGTGTACGCAATCCATCTAAGGAGGTAGATCCAAGAGGTACGCCACCTTGCCAACTATACTCTGAATCTGAAAAGGGACGACGAACCTTGGAGATATCTTGCCACCTCGGACAATTCTCCCTAATCCCTGTCAAGGTGAGACTCGCAGGAACACATGGTCTGCCTCCTCGAACCCGAAGGTCCTCCATCTCCTGTTGGTATAAGACTTTTTCTGACTCTGTGCTGTCTTTATCTGCTCCTAGATGACCTGCACCTTCTCTATAGTAGCTCGCACCATCTCTGGGCTGATGAGTGCTGACACTCCTGGTTCAGTCTAGCAAAGTGGGGACCTGCAAGGTCGCCCATACAATTCCTCGAATGGTGCCATACTAATAGTGGAATGATAACTGTTGTTATAAGAAAATTCCACTAGTGGTAGGTGTTCCTACCAGCTACAACCAAAGTCAAATATGCAAGCTCATAGCATATCCTCCAGAACCTGGATGGTGAGCTCCGACTGACCATCAGTCTTAGGATGGAACACTATGCTCAAGCATAACTGAGTCCCAAAAGATTCATGCAATCCCTTCCACAAACGGGATGTGAAACTAGCATCACGATATGAGATGATCATGGATGGTAATCCATGAAGCCGAACTATTTCTTGCAAGTAGATGTGTCCCAAGATCTCTAATGATCTCTGCTCCCATATGGCTTGGAAGTGGGCCGACTTGGTGAGTCGGTCAATGATCACCCATATGGCATCGTGTATCCAGGACTTACATGGTAAACCCATGAAGAAACCTATGGATATCCCATCCCACTTCCACTCTGCAACCTCAAGGGGCTAAGTCAAACCTGCTGAAACCTGGTACTAATCCTTTACTTGCTGATAATTATGGCACCGAGAAACAAACTCTGTGACACCCTTCTTCATTCCTAGCCACCAGAACTGACATCGGAGGTCCTGGTACATCTTTTCCACAGCTGGATGCACCGAAAAAAGAGATGTATGGAACTCCCTCAAAACCTCCTCCCACAACGTCACTAGTATTACTGTGCACCCTCTGAAAAGAACAACATGCTCCCCACCTTTTGAATATCCATCAACAGCATCGCCTGCAGATATCTGAGAACGTAATGTCTCATAGCTTGCATCCTTGAGTTGTGCTTCCCTGACTTGCTGTAAGTGTGGAGGGGTAACAACCATTGACTGATGGTATGATACCTCATCTATATACACGAAGGATAACTGTAAAGAGGCCAACTACCTCGTCGCCTCATCCAGCAACTGTGAACTGGATTTCCTACTGAGAGCATCTGCCACAATGTTCCCCTTATCAAGAGTAAAAAAGATCTCAAAGTCGTATTCTGGGAGGAACTCAAGCCACCACCACTGTCTCAAATTCAGATCCTTCAGATAAATGATATATTTGAGACTCTTGTGATTAGAGTAGACGATAAACCGCTCCCCCATCAGGTAGTGCTGCCACATCTTCAATGAAAAGACTACCGATGCCATCTCAAGATCATGGGTCACATAGTTTTGCTCGTGTGGCCTCAACTGATGTGAGCCATAGGCAATCATCGCTTGCCTCTACATCAGGACACAACCAAGCCCAGTTCCTGATGCGTCGCAGAACACTACGTACTCGACACCCTCCCCCAGTAATCTCAAGATCAGGGCACTTGTCAGACTCTATCTCAACTGCAGAAAAGCCTGCTGGCATATCTCGGTCCACACGAAAGGCTTCCCCTTTCGGTTCAATGCTCTCATGGGTGCCAAAATCCTGGGAAAATCATGAATTAATATCCAATAGTAGCCTGCCAACCCACGGAAACTCTGCACCTCCATCACGCTCCGGGGTGTCTCCCATGCTAACACCACCTCTACCTTGACTTGGTCCACTACAACACCATCTGCTGAGATAACATGTCCCAGAAAGTGGACCTCCTGTATTTAGAATTGACACTTCGACAGTTTCCCGTACAACTGGTTCTCTTAGAGTGTGTCTAGAACAATCCTCAGGTTCCTCGCGTGCTCCTCCTCGGATGGAGAGTACACCAATATATAATTGATGAAGACCAATACGAACCGGTCTACATAGGGCTAAAAGTTCCAGTTCATGAGTCCCATAAACACTGTCGGGGAGTTCGTCACACCGAAGGGAATCACCAAGTACTCATAGTGATCGTAACAACATCTGAAAGTCGTCTTCAGTATATCCTCATCCTATACTCGCAACTGGTGATATCCTGATAGTAGATCAACCGTTGAGAACCACCATTCCCCCTTAACTAGAAGAAGAGATCATCAATCCTCGGTAGTGGATACCAGTTATTTAGGGTCACCTGATTCAAGCACCATTAATCCACAAACAGCCTCAAGCTCCCGTCTACCTTCTTGGCTAACAAAATTGGGGACACCTAGGGTGAAACACTGGGCCTCATGAAGCCCTTCCTCTACAAGTCTTCCAACTGCACTCTTAGCTCACGAAGCTCTGCAGGAGCCATCCGATATGCTGATGCTAAAATCGGTGTCATCCCGGGTTAAAACTCAATGCTGAAATCTATCTCCTGACGGGGAGGTACTCCAGGGACATCCTCCAGAATGACGTCCTCATACTTAGCCACTACTATTGGAAACTGGAATCTCGTGATATCTATTGCGCCAAGGGCTAGGCTAGCCATCTGATGTGAAATAGGTAGTACCTTCCTACACACAAGTCCATCATGTGCTGTCTGGGTCACCTTTTCACTGACGAACGAGAAACTCGTTCCCTCACGGCGGACACACCATACCCTTTTCCAAAAATAGTCAATCTGGGCAAGAACTGTGGATAGCCAAGACATACCAAGAATGACATCGTAAGGCCTTAACACTTCCACCAAGAGGTTCCAACTGAAACTCTCGCCACCAAGGGTCAGGTCACACTGTCTGGAAAGGTGTGGGATCTCTGAATCTTCTCTAGTTGGTGTTTCTATGTGTAATGGTCAAGCCAACAACTCAACTAGAATCTCAAGGTCTCGAACAAGATAAGAATCCAGAAAAGAATGACTAGTAACTTTATCTATCAGTACGGTATCCATAGTATAAAATATACTGATTGTACCTCTAATCATTCACGGAGTACCTAATTCATAAGCCTCTGCTGCCTGCAGCTATCCCTACCTCTGTCCACCAGCTCCCTAAGCCTGGGCTGGACCTCTTGGGGGTGGTGGTGGTAAAAGGTCAAATCGCCGACCACCTTCAGCTGCTCTCCCAGCTAATCTACCACGTCTACCACGTCATGGATCTGTCTGCTCCACACGTTGCCTCTACCTCGGTGGTCCATACACCGCTCCCATGTCAGTAGTACAACAGGTTTGATAATCTCGATCAAGAAGTCCCCTACCATCAATAGAGTAGCATCGCCTCTATAGAGGCTGGATGGGTGCGCCCTGCGAACCCTGTACGTCAGATCCTCTGTCCTGGGATCTCCTCAGAAAATGTCTCCCACGCCTGGGTCCCTGACGTCGGCTCTCTGCTGCTGAGGTCTCTACTCTAGCTCACTTAGTACTGACAATTGACGGCTGTCTCTGCTCTTCCAAGAAGCTCTCGACCACCAAAGCCCACTCGAGCACCCCAACATAAGTAGGAATGCTCATAGTGATGATGCTAGCACGAATGTCTCTACGCAGGCCCCACTCAAAAGTCTGAGCGCTGATGTTCTGATCCCTGACCATATCCATCGAGTACTGTGTGAGGTTGGTAAACCTTGATGAATAGTCAGCCACCATCATGGTTCCCTGCTGGAGCTGAAAAATCTCTTGTATGCGTACTGATATCAGGGTAACTGGTGAAAACATTTCTCTTAAGAGACACTCAATCTCTAACCATGCAAGAGTCGCCTCGTCATGGGTCTGGATAACCAAACTCCACCATTTCCCAGGCGAGTCCTACAAAAGGCCCGCTGCCAGGATCAACATCTGTTCTGCTGGTGTCCTGACCAAACAGAAGACACTGGTCACTGCCTCAAGCTAGTCCTCTGCTGCTTGAGGATCAGGCTCGCCTTGAATCATGAGGGGTCTCTGTCTCTGAAACTCGTGGAGTGTGCTCGGCCGATGCTCCTCTTCTACGGGTGCATCAGGAACTAAACACTGCTCCACAGGTGGTGGAACAACTAGCACACCATTTGAAGGTAAATCTGTGGGATCTGGTCCATGTATCAAAGATTCATCATTGAGGGGGTTATCCTCATGATCGAGATGTTGGATCCTAGTGGGTGCCCGTCCCGGAGGCATCCTGTAACGAAAAAAGATGTATCACAGTCAATGAGTATATCTGGAGAGCTGACTCAAGAAGGACATGGAAACCACAACCCATTTATATATGATGCATGTACCATTATTTTCCACTGAAACTAGTGTTCCCATGTTCTGAGTCGAAGAGAATGTTATTAGAGTCCTGGTGTATGGATACATCAACCGCCCGCACCAACACTGGGGTCCCTATCCTGAAAGCCGAACTCAAAACACTTAACACTGTTTCCCCAAACCAACTCATAGACTCTCAGTCCTAAGGTAGAACCGACCACCTCTGATACCACTCTGTCACGACCCGTCCCAGTGGGGCCCAAGCCGCAACTCCCCAATCCTGCCTCCAATAGGTCAGGGGCTAGTGACTTGCACCGAGTAGGAATGTTACTAACATGGGAAGAATTTCCTGTAAACTTGTACACACACACACACACATCCCCGAGACCACAAAACTGAAATGTAAAAAACTACTGAAGATGGAAAATCATGCATACACTAAACTTCCAACCAACAGAGTACGATAGGAAAGTATAATACAGTAGTGTAAACCCCTAGGCCAAAAGTACAAAACCACCAAAAGAGAGTCTGTCACAAAGTCAAACCTATAAATAAAGGTACCGGGACTGCAATCCATAGCCATAGGAACACACCTCATCCCTGTCTGATCTCAATGAGCACAGTCTGGTCCTGGTCACCTAGAATCCTGTCAAAGGCTCGCTCGTCTTCACAAGACACGACACGTGCGGGTAAAGCCCTTGCAGGGGTGAGTATACCAATACCCAGTAGGAAACTCCGAAGCCACAAAGGAAAGATACAATCAACTCTACACAGTATAAGTTTACATAACATATAACAAGAATATTCAGATATACTCATACAAAATCAACTCCCGCCAAACCACCACTAAGATCCAGCTTGAAGATTCCACTAAGCACGTAAGAAGGAGAACACACACCATGGTCTGAAGAGATAGATATGATGTACTTATTCCGAGAGAACACATTTCAGAAGTACTTGAGAAATATGATTCTCAGATGAGGATCACAATCAATACCCATGGGGTGATTCCAACAAATCAGTCTGAACTAATCCGCATAGCAAAGGATCGGCGCCGGGTAAAGTTGGACACGTCGATACCAAGAACTCCACCTACTATTCTAGGAATGAATAGTGGATTCGACTCTATGTCTCATAGAAGGTATTCCAACAAATCTATTCAGGAAGTCTGCTGAAGGGATCATACTTATGTACATAGGAAATAATACCAAAAACCTTCAGGGGAAAGACCAAGGGTATGAACCCTAAAGAAGCTAGTCCAAGTAACAGAAGAAAAATGGATCGTTCCATGTAAAACAGGTTACATGGCGTGTAGTATGGTTACACGATGTGTTCCTTGACCCTGGGTACAGCCCCTGTAAAAAGCCCCTGTCATCCGTCCAAGAAGTGCAAAACTCAACTACATGGCGTGTAGTAGGATCACACGCCGTGTTCCTCGACTCCGGGTACTTCTTATGTAAACAACCTATGTCTCTAGGATTATCGTGTAAAAATTCACTACACAGCATGTTGTAAGATAACACTCCATGAATGTGATCCTGGGGTTCGCTCCGTGTATGCTGGCCATGTGCCCGTACATGGGCTCTATCCATGTCACCTGCCCGTGTACCAGTACACGGGGTATCCCGTGTATTTGGCCGGGTCTGGCTGGGGAAAGGTATACACACCCTATTTGTGGCCACGTACCCAACCCGTGATCGTGTACTCCCGGAGTACACGCCATGTGGCCCGCCGAAGAACACACATCGTGTATCCCATACTACACACTGTGTAGTCAGGATTTACTGAACTGTTGTTTTCCTCCTCGCGCCTCGGCCGGATCTCTGGATCCTAATTTTTTTGTCAGTTTTCCATGAAACTGAAGAAGCTGGTTCGTTTCATCATCCTAACACCGAATCTGGGTGTTTCGGACCTTCAATTAGCTCACGAAACAAGCATTGATTCATCCGAACGAAAACCCCTAAAAGCCCATATCTCTCGATCCACTTCAAATCGTTCACCACCACCACAGTCGCAACTCCATAGCATCGTTCTAGGGTTGGATCTACAATCTCAGATCATTGCGCCATCAAAAGAACGTGCAATGATCGATTTCCTCCAAGAATGTCAAGCATGGGGAGGAACGAGGAGTCTCCATGAAGAACAGGTGATTCAATCACAAAATAAACAAGATGGACGAACCTCGATCATTGTTTGTGATGATCTGAGTTCGTCTCCATTAGATCAAAACCAAAATGATCAACAAATTGAATCGAAAGAATGAAGTGAATCCCAAAATCCCCGTAAAATCCCATCCCGCAAATCTTTATTTACAAAGATAAAATATATTTGCTGCAACAAGATTTAATAAAATATTTTAATTAAATATTTCATTATGGTTATGTCCAAAAATTGGATTTCACCACCGACCTGTGCCAGCCAATGTTAGGTCTATCCTAGGGTAAACTCGCTGCTCTGGATGCAATGGTGCCCTCGGATTTATGATCCAAGAAGCCATTCAGGAGTTTTTCCACTTTTTCAGCAAAACCATATGTGGGTGTAATTTAATTATTTAATTAAATTCAAACATTTATTCCAGGCTCACTGGGCCTCGGAACTGCATGTCGTCTTAAACCCTGGTCTCGAAATAATTCCCATTTAATATTAAAGTAATACATAGAAAAATTCGGGACATTACAAAACCTTTCAAGATAACCTCATAAATGTAAAAATATGAAAGGGTGACCTCAGATGATCAATAAGGGTAAAAAAGTGGTATATCGACATAATAAGTGAATAAACGTATGGGAACATCAAAATAAAATTTTAAAACCTTACCATAAATGTCTTTATCATAAATAATATTCATTTCATAAATCACGGAGGTTAATAAGACATGAATCATAAAGGAATCAAAAAAAATGATCCATGATAACATAACATTGGCATAAATGATTGATTTTTTTCATACACATAGTCATATAAATCATTTTCTTAGTAGTAAATAGTCATTTACAATACTATCATAGTGTATTGGGTTTACTACCAAAACTATCCTAATCGTCAAGGTTAACTCCCAAAATTATCATTGTGTATTTCCTTCACTCTCAAACCCATTTTTTTATTAATGGTTCACAACCTTGATAATCATCGTAGAATAATTCTCTTGTTGAACTGGGTTCACTCCATATTGATGTTTTTTTTATCTCATGAGATCAAAATATGTACCCAATGAATCCGTGATAGATATATTTCCCACCCATAACGAGACCACCATCGGTGGTTATAATGTGACCACCATCCTTGGTTATAATGTAACCACTCTAATTAGTTATAACATTACAAACATCACATAATGAAAACCATACATATGTTTAAAAATATATAATAAAAATTAATCATAATAGAACCCAAAAAATAAATGTGTTTTTTATTGAATTATTCATATCATAACCAATAAAAGTAAATGGGATTCAAAAATTTTCATCATAGTGTAACATGCATAAAAGTAGTGGGTTTTATGAACATTTCCTCACTGCATCATTGAAATCCCAATCAAAATGGAATATGTTTCATGGAAACAATACCATTATAAATAAAAATCACCCAGAGAAATAATAAGGATGGTGTTATTTGATCATATCCATATAAATGCTTATATAAAATTCTGGGATGTCATTTTATAGAGAAAATGATATTTGAAGGACCACATGCTGAATTTTTTGGTGAAAATAACATTTTAACAATGAAATCAACCCTTTCAAAAATAATTGGGCACACAAAATTGTTAAAATCATTTTAATTTAAAGTAAATGTTGAGTTTTATAATGGTATATCTAAAATATTTAGTTTTAATGACAGCAAAAATTCTTGTTCTTATCATACAAACTAAAACAAATAGTCTTTTCACATTTTCCTAAAAGACATATCTGTATTATTTAGAAAATCACACTAAGATTCATATAAAAAAATTAAAATTTGTTCGAATATGGTTAAAAATTACATTAAAAATATTTATTAGCATCAAAAGATTACTGAAATCATTTTTAGAAAACATTTATATTGAGGATAAGGGGGATCTTATGAAATTGAGAAATAATTTTGATTTTATTTGAAAAAAAATTCATTTTTAATATTGATTACCTTGAAAGAGAAGAATGATGAGAGAAAATGTATTTGGGAGAAATAAACAGTTTTAACTAAAATTCAATATTTCCATGATAAATATATCATAATATTTTATCATTTAAAGCATAATCATAAAAAATATTGATAAACATTGACATTTTAAGATAAAATCTTAACCACTTGGTAATTTTTTATCATAATCACCATGAAAGATAAAACCTTATATGGATATGTAAATCTAATAATTTTTATGAGAATAATCATAAAATACATTCATGGGTAGTATATCTTCCACCCAAAAGAAACAATTGGTGAATGTGAAAAATGTCTCCAAGAAATTAATGAGAGATAAGAATTCTATAACCATAAGACATGACATAATTTGTACACAATAAGATCACATGTATAATAAATATCGGTTAATTATACATATATTACAAAACCATAATTTTATGCATCATACGATATATGATTTAAGTAGGTCATTTTTACCAGTTTGTTAAAAATACATTATTAAAATCACATTTTAGGTAATAACTACATTCATTTTTCATGTATGTTTGGGTTCAGAATATTAGTTAATTTAATTTATATCACGGAACCCTAACAACAATAATGTTAAATAGGATATAAATAATATGTATATTAATTTCATAAGTATATCCATCCAACATTTCATACATGATTATTACATCATTTTAAATATATAAACATAAAATAATTACAAAACAATGTCCCAAGTATTGCTATTATTGAAAACATTTTCCCATACATAAACATTAAATAATAAAACATAAATATTATTTTCATTTCATTTTATCTATCTTCAAAATGGACTTCATGTTCTCCTTGGTACAAGTAATGACATGAGGATATACATCAATGAAATGGGTGCCTAAAAAGTCCAGTAAAAGGATATATAATAACATGGATCAATATAATATGGGGTGATCATAATTATCATTATCGTAACATAATAATCGGATCATAATCATGATAAGAATAATTACATAATCGCATGGATTGTGGAAATTTATACAGTGAAACATCATTTCATAGTGGTAAACCACCTCACAATGTTGTAAAAATAATTAGCATCATGTTCAAACATATGATATGTGAATCATCCTAACATCATCATCGTTAAATAATATTGAATAATTTAATAGAATAATTCAATTATCTAGGGAGATAAATCACATTACCCAATGCATTGGAGTGCTATATAATTTTTTGTTAACCCACCAAATCATAACATTTATTTAATCATGGAGACCACGTTTATTGTGTATCAATAATGAATATAAAATTACCCATGGAAATGAATGTGTTTAATTTAATAAATTATAATATCATGAATACACATTGTTGTTACGAAAATAAATAGGAAATAAAATTCTTGGAATTTTTTATAGTAGACAAGAAACAATATCAAGAGAAGTATATGATGTGTTATTATAAAGAATATTTATTTTTGGAGAATCTATGAATTTTTAAAAAAACAATATTAGAATCATTTATATGAAATAAAATAAAAGGGAACGATAAAAAGAAATGATTTTAATGGAACATTATAATAACATCCAAACTTAAAATGGTGTGAAAGATGGGAACCCAAATAAATAGAGTTGGGTCCAAGAACTATCATTACCTTATGTCTAAGGGATTTATTATATTTAATATCATGTATATTCAAATTTAAGTCATTAATTAAAAAATGTATAATCTCATATTCATGTAATTGATTCATTTTAATTTTAATAAGATTTTCTTTGGAAATTTTGATGATTTATAGTGTTCAATTTCATTATTCGGGGGTGTTCATTTTCTAGGTTTTCATGGTCGGTTCGATATTATACATGTGTGGATGATAATAAAAAATTAAGATAGTTCTCAAAAATTGAGATTATATGTTACTAATGGACATCTATAAGATTAAATTATATTATATTTAATTTGGTTATATATTCTAATGATGAATCATTACATAAAATATTAATGATGATCATTTAGATTAATTTCATGGTTTTTGATCATCAATATCTAATTTTGTTTTATTACATAGTAATTTGAATATATGTTCGTTCCATAATAGTAAAAAGATTATAACATAAAAATTGAAATGTATTTCAACCAATATAATGGATTTATAACTATCTTGAATTAGGTTAATGAAAATAAAAACATTCCATCCACGAAGGAGATAAATTAACTCCTCACAGACAATGTTATCATTTTTTGAATAAAAGGGAGAGAAGATGATGATTAATGATAGATTATTACATGAACATAATAACATTCCATTTGTACCACCATTGAGTTCATTACAAGAGAGTGACCATGTATGTGATTCTTCAGGAGAGATATATTGAACACATCATGAATTTGAGATATACTTGGTAAAACTGCAATCTAATAGGCCACTGCTCCAATGTGATCAAGAATCTAAAATGTGACAATGTACCATGGGATAAACCTCCCTTTTGTTCCAACCTATAAGACTCCCTTACATTGTAATATTCTTAGGAAGACAATATCTAAAACATAATCCTCCATGTCCCTTCGATGGTTATCAACAAAGCTCTTTTTACGACTCTGAAAATATTTTCTATATTGATGGATGGATTAAAACTTTTATAAAATTTAATGCACAATATCATGTCAGAGTATCTATTTTTCACAAACATCATCCCAAAAGGTTGTATTTCTACAATTCCTTCCATAATAAGAATTATATAGATCCCTTTGTATACTCGAGATGATGATATTACTATATGAGAACTCAACCAATTGAAGACGTTGATCACATCCACCTTTGAATTCCATTGAACAGACACTTATCAAGAATTCAAGAATTTGAATAGTTATTTCAAATTTTCCATCACTTTGTGGGTGATATGTCATGATGAAATTTAATTCAGTACCCAAATAATAATGATTAATTTTTTCAGAATTTAGATGTGATCCTTTGATCTTGATCAGATATGGTCAAAACTGGATCCAAATTCAGACTCACCACATAATTAACATATTACAAGGAATGTTTTCGAAGTGGTAGATCTTCTAGAGTAACAATAAATTGGCCAGTCTTGGTGATTCTATCCACCATAACCCATATCACATTGTTTCCTTTGAATGTCTCTGAGAGACCATTGATGAATTCCATGGTTACATTATCCCACATCCACATGGGTATCATAAATGGTTTCATCATCCTATTGGAATTATGCACCTCAGATTTAACAATCATAAATATAATGACCCTTGAGATATACTCCAAAATATATTACTATATGTTTTCCCTCTATAAATGTTATAGAATATCATTAGTACATCTCGGTACTTCATATATGGATAGAGAAATTTCAGATATGTGCATTATCAAATATCTCCTTATTTTTTTAATGTTATAAAGGCACACATAGACTCATTAGAAACTGAATCACACCATCATAATTGATTTGTAACTATTAAAGCATCCCTTCCTATACTGAGTTCAACCTATTTCAATGCTTTAGATCACCCATTTGGGCCTCCTTAATCGTCTCTTGGAGAGATTGTTGGTAAATAATTTGTGAAAGGTAGGATGTATTCCCTATCGTTATGATATAAAAAACCATCATTTTAATATCCATGATGATAGGTTCTTTCTCAATTTGAATCGTGGATATAATCACAAGTTTATTTCTACTAATATCATTAGGAACCATTTTTTTCTTTGTGAAGATGATAGTGAATAAGAAATCATTGACTCTGGTTATCTTTAATCATCTCCTTTTTCTCATGTTGAGCTCCTTTTGTGTGAATGTATACTTTAGGATCTTTTGGTTAGTATATATGTCACACTTATCATCATAGAGGTAGTCCCACATGATTTTTAGGGAAACAATCATATTTTATTTCTTAAGATCAGGTGTCAGGTAGTTCTTCTCATGGATCTTCATCTACTGTGATTTTTAGGCTATCACTTTATCATTTTTAATGAGTACATAACCCAAGCCCTTATTTAAATATCAGTATATATCAGAAATTTTTCCCCAAGTTATTAATCTTAGTACAAGTCATGTGATCAACCTATTCATTATCTCCTCGAAGCTTTCCTCACATTGTTTTATCCAAACATTCCTAACCCCTTTCCTCGTGAACATAATAATAGGGATAGAAAATCGTTATAAATTTCTCACATAACATCGGTAGTACCCTACTAATCCATTAAAAGATCTTATTTATATGAAACTACAAGGTTTAGGGCATTCCTCAATTGAATTTTTCTTTCAAGAGATTAGAGAAATTACCTACCTTCTTACCACATGTCCCAGGAATGAATCTTTTTGCATCAAAGAATTATAGTGGTTGAATTTGGAATATAATTTCAGCCTCAGTTATGTCTCCAACAAAATACTTATATATTCACCATAATCCCTTTTTCTCATGGAGTATATGAAAATATTTTTAACAAACACTCCCAACAATTCTTCAGTATAATCTTGGAATAATCAATTCATCAAATTCATGAAGATTTTTGGGGAATTTGTAAGTCCAAAAGGAAACACTAGAAACACATAGTTCCTGTACTTTTTTGGATGGTAGTTTTCTGAATATCTTCTTCCTTCATCTTTAGCTGATGATATCCATAATAAAGATCCAAATTGGATAAGTATTGAGCTCTTTTAGTTGACAAACAAGTCATAAATTCTTGGAAGAGGATAGTTTTTTTATTATGATATTTTTGAGATCCTAGTAGTCAATACACAGCTGCATTGATCCATCATTTACATCACAGTGAGTAGTATTGCACTCTAAGGTGATGCTTTAGGGTGTGTGAACCCTTTTTCTAAATTCAGTTGCAGCTACTTCATTAACTCATTTAGTTCGATCAAGGCCATTATATAGGGACATTTTGATATAGGATTAGCTCTGGGTATGCGTTCTATTGCCAAGTCTACCTCACATCCTAGTGGAAGTCAAGGAAACTCTTCAAAAAATATAGAACATTATTCCCCCGCAATGGGAATTTCCCCTCAGTTGATACGTTTCTTTGAATCAGCCATTTGAGTATGGTATGCTTCTTCATATGGAATCAACAACCACACCATTGAGAGATACTTTGAAGGGGATTTATGGTATTCCTTACATTTTTAGAGGATAATGGGATGGTTTGTAATATGATGAGATACAATCTATCCCTATTATAATGTCAAATTATACCAAAAAAATAATAATGATGTTCACTGGAAGAATATTCTTACATACACCAATAGGAGAAGACTGGAATACTTGGGTTTCAACGATCACACCACTAGGTGTATTTACAGATATCCCTTCTTCAAGGTATTAGGGCTTTCATTAAATTCTTCTAGAAAAATTGAATGATATAAAGGAATGAGTAGAACTAGAATCAAATAATACACTTTCCATTATTGAGTGAATAAGAAGTGTCCCTTTTATGGATTAGATTTCCTGCTCCAACTTAGTTGTAATGATTTCATAAGACTTCCCTTTATCCTTATAATTTTGTGGGTGCTGGATTTGATTATCCTTGAGGAATCGAGTTTTAGTGAACCCGATTGCATAGTTCCCTTTCTCCCTATAATTGAAGTATTGAACCATTTATGGTGTTATCCATTCCTATATCATATCTTTCAGCATAATTATTTCCCATCATCATTCATGAGTATGGTGGCCTTCTCTCCCACACTTATAGAATTTACATATCCTTTTTACATAGTTCCTAGGATTCTTCTTCCATGTTTTTAACATGTGAGTGTTTTATCTTTCTTTCCACATTTTTCATTAGATCCACCATCTTTAAACTCTATATTTCGGTTTATATCACCATAACCATGGGCCACTACCAAAACACCATCTCCACATTGAGAGCACATTAAATATATTCTTCATGACTCCCCAAGTATTTAATTTATAGTACCTTTAAAAGGGACAGTTTTAAACAACAAAATAATCTATCTATTTTTATATCATTGTTGATAACAAAACCTTAGGTGTACCATGAAAGGGTTGTGAAATTTTCTTTCTAGGATGTAACATATTCACCTTTCTTTTTCTTCATCCCTATGAATTCTCTATACATATTTTTCTAAAGAGTTAAAGGGAAATACTTATTGTTATTTAGTTTCTTAAAAACTTCCCACCCCATCCATTAAATTTCATCCTTCTTCTTGGGGTTTGTAATCAATTCCAACCCTTGATTGGCTTCTCCATCTAAACAGAAAATGGTCAAATCACCAACTCTTTATAAGAAGACTAAAGAAGATAAAATATCATCTATTTTTAATTGACCCCCTATTCAATAACTAGTAGATCGAAAGATCCTCTAACCATCAGTGGTCATTGTAGAATAATAGAATCAATATCATGGTACCCCTCTTAGATGGAGGTATGATTTCAACATTTTTTAAGATACTATTCATATCCTGAGACAGCTGGGTATGCATCCCCGTGAAATTTTTAACTCCTTCTTCCAATGATTTGGGGATGTTATGTGGGAAATCACTACATTGTCCCTTGGATAGTTTTTGGCCTTTTTTCTCCCGGTTCCCACTATATACTAACATAGGAATGGTTCAAACAAAACAAAAGTCAAAAATCAAGATTGAATAATTTATTATATTGTGTAATTAAATCTAAATCCATTTATTTTGTGGATCCTTATGTTTATCTTTTTTTTTCTAAAGAAATATTCTTGGGTGGTTATATATAATTAGTATCATTCTAAGGGTTTCCACTACCTTTTTCATATTCAAATGCCCATATTAAATAAATCATGCTCTATTATGAACTATAGTGACCCTAATTTTATTCCATGTTCATTACCTTATTTTAATTATTAAAAACAAAAAATATTTAAAAAACAAGAATCTAAGGGATTAGTGTATTGGAAAAATTAGGGCTATACATAAATGTTATAGAATAAAACATATACATTAATATAAATCCTTATTCTCTTGATTCATGGTGTCCCTAATGTTCTCCTTAGTAAATGTAATCAGCTAAGGATGTACATCAAAGAGAGGGGTGATCTAAAAGCCCACTAAGAGGATAGATAATAACATTGATAAATATAACATGGTGTAAGAATAATCATAATTATCATAACATAATAATTAGTCCATAATCCTGAGAAAGAGTGCCACACCCAGACATCAAAAACAATTAATATTTCATATTTTTTTTGTTTTTTTGTAAATCATTGTCAAATTACAGGCCAAGCCAAATTGAAATTTTACATTATGATGATAAATGAATATTTTGGGTTTGGGTGTATCGATACATGGGCAAGGTACAGTCGAAGCCGCACAACTTTTCTAAATTTCTACACGGCCAGGAGGTGCATGGTTAAATAATTAATTAAAAATTAGAAGATAGAGTGAAAACAAATAAAAATAGAATGATAACTTGAATTAATTGATTTTTTAATGATAATAAAAATAATAATAAATTAGTATTTAATAATATTGTTATTATCAATATAGAAAACATTTTATTAAGATTATTATTATTATTATTATTATTTGTGTTAGGATATTAATATAGTTATTAATATAATTAATCTCATTTTTATTATTAAGAACATAAACATTTTTATGCCTGTAATTATTATTAAAATTAGTACTAATATATTTAAGTTGATTCTTTTTATTTTTTTCTGTCTCTTTCATTTATTTCATTATAACTTTCTTTCCTTTTCTCTTTTCTCCTATTTTCCTTTTGGTTTTTTTCTTCCCCCTTGTTCTCTTTCACTATAGAAAATCATACCTATCTTCCCCTATCCCCTCACACTATTTCACTGAACTCCCTACCCCGAAACCCTACCTTGAACCGCCCATATGGCCTCCCGCTCCAGTCCGCTGCCGAACCCCTTATTCTAAACCGGTTGTTCCTCATCGCACCCCGCCCCCCTCGGCCAGACCCCATCACGGTCGACTCCCCTCGGTCGGCCCCATCATAGCATGAAATTTCGGCTAGTCAACCCCATTATCCAACCTCCTTCCATTCGTTACAAACCATGTCTGATGCCCCCCCTTCCCAGTCGGTGCCTCCACTGCCAGCATCCTTAACTGTTCCTTCCTCCCTATCCTGATCTGCTTCCGACACCTCCCCTGTTGATCGAAACCAAGACCAGTCCTCCTCCTCTTTGTGGTCGCAACCCCTCTGGATCAACCTCTCCCTTATTTTATTTTTTTATTATTGAGTTTTTTTATACAATTATTGATAAAATTTTGAGGTTTAATCATTTATTTTTGGGTTCGATCCCATTGGTTATGAATCCTCATTAATCATTCATGGTGCAAATGTGGTTCTAGTTTGTTTTGTGATTGTTTCCATGGGAATCATCATGTGAGGTGGGTGGTTCTTCACTTAACCATTATTTGACGAATTAATTTTCTTTTTAAATTAATTTAGCATATTTATTCCTTAGTTGTTTTAATGTGAATCAAAATATTAATATAAGTTGATATGTATACATGATACATTGTGTTTTCTATGAAAAACCATGATAAATATTTTATTAGCATTTACAAACTATGCAGATTATGTTTTGGTTTAGCGTCAATATTCATTGAGTCATAGAGGGGTGTTTTATTGAATTTTTAGTACTTTGAGTCATGCGGCATATTCTGAAAATTGTTTCATAAATTTTCTGGCGAACTAGTTTGTTAATAAAAATAATTTAGCACAATATTTAAGTAGTTTATATGTTGGGAAAGTGATTTTGACTGAGATTTTTTGTTTATTTGTTTTGTTAGTAGTGTGTTAATGTGTTTTGTTGTGAAAACCTACATCGATCGATTTATCAGTGTTATCAAGATTGTGAATTTAGTTTGTTTGAATGTGAAAGAGCTGTAGTTTGTGTTTTTGGTGTTGCATCAAAGTGTGTTTTTTCATAAAATGGATTTTATGTGTGTTTCGGTGTTTAACATCCTACGAAATATTTTTTGATGTAGTCTAATAAATTTTCATGGGGTTTGTCCATGTGTTGAACTATTTTCATTAAAATTAAAAGTGGTTTAATTTATGGTGTAAGCAATGATGATTAGGTTTTATAAAAATTTTGGGTGTGCACATAATTCAAAATGGGGATTTTGAGTGTGTCTTCTGGTGTAAAGCCCGGTGATACTCTTTTATAATTGTTTTATGAAAATTTTAAAGGGTTTATAAATTTATATAAATGGTTAAAAACGTTTTTGGATAAGGTTGTAGTGTGAATAATATTTCAAAATTGCATTTGGGTGTGAAAATGATAGTTCAGTGTGTGTAAGTACTCTATTTGTCTTTTATGCATAAATGTGACATGTAACATGATCTTGAATATTAAAAGTGGAATTGATGGTGTAAATGGTATCTTGTAATGTGTGGTGTTTTTCTTGGATTTTTTTGTGATGTGAAACTATTATGATCTTGAATTTTTTTGAGCACAAAACTGGAAGCCTGGATAGCTAGGAGGGTGGAGTAGACTAGTGGGAATGTGATATAAGGGTGGATTCGGCCCTGTTTTAGTTACCAGGAGTGACAACTGAAAAACTAACTGACCATATGAATTACTGAGGGTCATAGTTTCTAATCAAAGTTTCACTGAGACACGATGATCTAGGTGCTTATGGTAGCGAACACCCATGAGTCCTCCCCCATTTTCTGGTGCTCATTGTTTAAATTATTATTACATGCATGAAACATTGAATATCATAAAATTAAGTGTGCTTGAGTGCTTTAATTTAAGTTTTTATCTTTAAATTTTATTCATTTAATGAACCTTCCATTAAAAATCATTGTCCTTAAATACTGTTCAAGAATTTATTTCCCTTTTATCTATTTGACTGGAAAATGTATTTGTCATTTTAATGGTAGTGCATCGAATCTTATCCTGCTTTAATCCTACAGGGCTCTTGAATCACACACTAAAAATACATTTGGGTGTATATAAATGATTTTATTTGTGTTTCATAGGTTGAATCATCATGCTTAGTGACAGTGGTTCAGGTTGTCGATGGTCTTCCCATACAGTTCTAACGATGGTGAGTTGAGGAGGTGGATCTTGATGTTGCATGAAGGTTAGAATAAATGTTCCAGTTTTTTTCATTGCATTATTCTTAATGTTTTGGGATGAATTACAAACATTATGTTTTGTGCAATGTTTTTGCTTCATTTGGTTTTGTTTTGTAGCGTTTATTTATTTTCCTTGTTAGTTATTTTTATATCTCTTATTTCGATAAATTGTACCCACATTTTAATATGAATAATTTGGAACTTGTGCTAGCCTATAGGGATCGGGAACACCATTCATGCCATGCCATGGACTAGGACAGGCACCGAGTTGGATGTAAACCTAGCCTGGTTCATGACAGGAAGCTTTTATATAAAGGCATGGGATGTGGAAATGAATAAAAATGAAACATCTTGTCTTAGTAGTCAACAAACTCACATAGTTTTGAACAAATATGATATCATGTTCATACATAACATATGGGAATAATCATAGAATAATTCTTGGGAAATAATATAACACTTTTTTCATACATATTTCACATTATCTCATGAATATCAACACATTAAACAAAGTATTATAGCGCTATTAATTTTAAGTGAACTATCACATAAAAACATTTGTATAATCATTATTCCCACATAAATATTATATAATTATTGAACATAAAATATCCCATGTAAAATAAATGGTTATAATTTAATAATGAATAATGTATATATTTCACAAAATAATTATCGAATAAAATGCTTAGTATCAATCTGTATCGAAGAATAAACAATCTCAATATAATTAAAAAAAGTGTTTTAAGGTTGAAGAGTTGATTTGAATTTTTTTTTAATTTTTCATAAAACCATGTTGGAAACATGAATATCCTAGAAAATAAAGGGGAAGGAAAAAATGAAATTATTTTAGAGGAAAATTATTGTAACATCTATTCTAAAAATGTAGTGAATGAGGCAAACCCCAAAGAAAGAGAGTTCGGTTGAAGAATTCGCCATAACTTATGTTTGAGTGAATTATTCTCATTAATATAGTAGATAATCAAATCAAATACATTAATTATAAAATAATAAACCTACTATACAATAATTCTATTCATTATAATTTTATTAGGACCATTAATTGATATTTTTATTATTTATAATGTTCCATTTCATTATTCGAGAGTGTTCATTTTCTTTGTTTTCATGAACTGTTCAATTGTATACATGTATGGAAGTTCATGTAAAATGTGTATAATTATATAGAATTTAGATTATATATTTTAAATGAAAATTAAGAAGATTAAAATATATTATATGTCATTTGGTTATATAGTATGAGGATGAATCATTGATAAAATATTAATGATAATCATTTGGATAAATTTTGCTGTTTTTCGATCATCGTGGAAAAAAATTTGTATTATTACTTAATAATATGTATATATGATTGTTCAAAACAATAAAAGGATTAAAAAATTAAAATTAAAATATGTTTCAACAATTCTATTTGTTTTATGAAAATCTATGTAGGTGGTAAAAAAATGAAAACTTTTCTACCTCAAAGGAGATAAATTAACACGTCATGGATGATGTTTTAATTTTTTGAAAAAAATGGAGAGGTGAAGAGGATTAACGATATAATATTCCACGTAAAAAAATATACATTATATAAGTGTTATTTTAGTTATAATTCCACTTTGATAGGAGGTATTGGAGATAATATGAAATAAAAATAAATTTTATGGAATGTAAAAGAAAACTAAAGAGGACATTACCTATTGAATTGTCCTCATTGAGAACATCCTTAATGAAATTGGTTTTGGTGTTTTATTGAGACCAAAGGCACATATATTTGGGGTGAGGTTTTGGAAGATAATTGGGGAGAATAAGGACAAGATTAAAGCATTTGGATGTGTGAGGAGAATTGCTGTTGAGAGGTGGTTTTTATAGGGGAGGAGGGGTGTTTTCTCATTATTGTATTCATTAATTTATTATTTTTCCACAAGAATATGAATAGTTTTAAAATTATATCTTATTATACTAAAATAATTATGGATATTTTTATATTTTTGAATATGTCTACCACACATAATCTATGACTCAATAATTCCTGTATTTATCTTATATATTAAATTATTTTATTTCACTATTCACTAAAACATTATGTATTTTAGAAAAAGCCCAAAAATTTACCCTAATAATTTTTTATCATATAGAACTAAAAAATTAACTCTATTTAATAAAAATAATTTTCTATATATGATAAATTTAATATTTAATTACAATAATCATTTATTAAAAAAATATTGATTTTTATTTTATAACAGATTTAATGACACATTGAAAAATTAATTAAGGTCCTACAAAATTGTCATAGAATCATAAGAAAAAAATTACTTTATGAGTATATTTTCTGAAAATAAATTTTATTTTAAATAATTATATGAATTATAAAATTGTAAATAAAAAAATTAAAAAAAATAAAACATAATTTACCATTTTTAAAACATTTAATTACTTAGACAATTATATATTATATAATATTTTCACTTAGAATATTCCTTATTATTAATTTTAATTTCATATGAGAAGATAATATTTTATTAGCTGTATTTCTATTTACAATGGTCATGTAAATATTCTATAGGTCCTGTTAATATTCCTTCATTTTAGGTTCCTTAATTTCTTCAAATATCACTTTTTTAATTCTTCCTTTTCTATGTAATTGTCTTATCCAATATAACATAATTATAAGAAGGGTAAAATTATATTTATAATTTTTTTTTTTCGTTACAATATGTATCAATATTAATCCATCAATGTTGGAGAGAGATACTGAATTACCCGATTCATAGTGATGGTAGGCCATAACACACAAGAAATTTGTTTTCATTTTATTGATGGATGAAAAGAAAGAAAGGTAATAAAATATTTCCATTCTAGAAACCTTTTTATTTAATATATATTATATATAATCATTAAATTTACCGTTTTAGATTCTATTTAAAATGTAATTGAATAATTAACTACATCACATTGTGATGCAGTGGTCTTCCATACAAACGGGCGATGTTATTGTATTCCAATTGATTGGAAAACAAGAATGTATATGTGATATTATTATTCCAGAAATATAATAATTTCACAAATAAAATATAAAAAACATTAAAATCTCATTATATTTGTTTATGAGTTGTGGTGACTGAAAATGAATATCATTGGTTCAGGAGGCTGTTGTCCACTAAACAAACAATCGACATTTTCATTTCCAATTTGATGCAAAAGGAGATAAATGTATCACATGCTATTAACAATATAAAATCATATTATTTGGGAGATATATATATTATTATATTATCATAATGGAATAATATTTGAATTATTTTAAAGAATACACCACTAGAAAATATTTATATGGCCACAGTTTGGAACTGTGGCCTTAAGAAAAAAAACGGTGGTCAAGGCCTATTATCAATGTTTTCCAAAAATATAGTGGATATATCTATTGAAATAGGTCTTACCTATTTTCATGGATTAATCCATGGACATAGGGAACCAATATACATGATTAAAACCATGGATATAGATGACCAAAAGCCACAATTTAACAGTAGAAATTGGAGGATACTTCCATTGGTAAAACAATGTAAGTATGTCCTCTATTGGCATGGTTTTATCCATGTCTATTTCTTGATACATGCACGATTTAACCATGGAAATTAGAGGATACTTCCATAGTTAAAAATGTGTATATATCACTTATATGGAATAGAAAAACTAATTATATTTACTTATAAATGCTTGAATCCACACACAGACACACACAAAGAAAATTCACGATTCCAAATACTATAGGGCCATTAATTTTTTATGTTAAAAAATACAAAAACACAAATCATAAATAAAAATTTATCACTCATATTTTACCTAATAAACCCACCGGTATGTTGCACTCTCTACTTCCTTGGATATTTATCATCCCTACAATGATAAAAGCTGGGTACAAGTAGGGTTTGAATCCTATTTGATCCATATGCAGATCACTTTCTTGGAAACAAGAACTCTACAAAATCACCATAATTTTGAGTCTAGTTTCTTATGGATATTATCAACTGATCTTCGAAACTGGATCCATGCACACTTTCCAAATCCAGAAGCTAGATCAGAAATCTCTCAACCATGTTTGATTAACAACTTTGGTAAAAAAATATCAACCTTTTTTTTGGGGAGTTTCATTTTACTTCATAACATCATTTTTTCATGATAAATTAAACAAGGGGGAGTGGAAGTTGAATCATTTAACACCATATACTAACATAATTCACTATTATAGAAAATATATGAAACATAATGTGTTTTTATGCATAATATGGAGAACACAATCCACATTTAAATATACATATTTTTGGTACGGATATATCAAGAAAGTTTTCATAATACAAATAAAATAATACATTGTTATATAATTATAACATGGTTCCATAATGCATAATAGGTTTCCATATAATTATAATGTTGTTAATATATATCATATTTGAAAAAACATAAGGTTTTGAAATTGGATGGAAATGACTTTTTTCCATAGGTATAACCATTGTTCATGTTTCATAATATTCCATGAAATAATGCATCTAAGAGTGTTTCTATTATATTATTTCATTCATTATATCGCAAGAAAAATCAAGCAGAGATAGTTTCTTAGAGGATTATCTATAGGATAAAGTCCCCAATAGCCCTCACATGAGTCATTTCCTTGTCTATTAGAAACATCTTCTTAAATAAATAATTTACCATGAGTTTTTTTGAAATGTTATACAGGAAGAGGTGTTTTTAAAATCTTAACATGATGAATTTTCTCCATTTTGATCCATATATGGAGGAGGACTACTTATATTCTGGTTTCAGTGTGTTCAAACATTTTAAGGATATATAAAACTATAATTACAATCTGTTTTGGAACATCATTAATTTTTTGATGACTAGTTTTGACTAATAATAAATGTGGAAAAACATAATTCATCATGTATTATAATAAGTTTTCACATAATATTTAAATAATAATAGGTATTTATTATAAAAAACTAGATGTCTTATGAAAAAAATATAATAAAAACATGTTTTCATATAAAAAATAGGATTCAATATGAAAAAACTAGTTTAAATGTGTAAAATCAAACATGATGAACTATTATATTAAAATGAAAACACTACATGAAAAAATTTTATGCATATAAAAATACAAGCATCAAAGCCTTCTATTCATATGAAAAAAAACTTGATAATTCATAATTATCATCAGGAAAATATATAATAGTATCAAAAAAGTAATTTTCATTGGAAAATATTCTCATAAATAAGTTTAGTAATAATTTATCATTATGGTAATGGGGAAAAAATATAATACAATATAAATACATACCTTACTCTGATTGGATTTTTGGTTTTCAAATATTTCTTCCAGTGACATGAAAATTACTATTTTCAAAAACAAATTATGTTATCAAAAGAAACAATATCCACAAAAAGGAAACAATTTTTTGGAATAATATTTAATTCAACTGAAGAAATTTATTTATGTGTTTAAGGAGAAACACCACATTTATGCACCTATATAGATGAAAAACTATTTTTCCATGAATTCAAAGCCACTTGTTCTGCATCTTGAATCCATAGGTTAATTAAACATAAACATAAATGATGAAAATACTGAAAAATGAAATAAATAATTATAACGTTATAATAATTCAATAAATTCTTCATGTTTTTTCATAAAATATATAAATCATTACATAATGATTTTAATTCTAGGGTAAAAGTTAAACAAAAAATGTTACAAGATGTTTCACAATAATAAAATGGTCATCATTCATGTTCAATTTTGATGGAAACCATTTGCGGAAAATAAAACTAATTAAAAAGTAACTAACATAAAAATATTTCAACCCTGGTAACCCAGAAGTTCCATAATAGGGGATATAATAACATTAATAATTCATCAAATCCAATAATGCATTAAAAAATTTGAATCATTTTTAATCTAATATGGACAAATCTATCATTTAATACCATTATTTTCAAATAAAATTAAATTATGGGATCATTTTTTAGGCCAATTAAAAATTAAAAAATCATTTAGTTTTTTGATTAATGGTGGATGGTCTCAATAGGAAAAATTATACAAATATAATTTTAAAAAATAACAATTCATATGTTAACTGTATGTGATCATATAAAAAAATAATACAACTAATTTAAAACAAAAATAAATATTATCACCTTAGTATCATTCATTTTTTCACATAATATTAATTTAAATGATAATGGATAATGATGTTTAATTATCCAAATCAAAATCATAACCTCTCTTGACTTTAAATATGTAGTGTTTATAATTGGGATCAAAATATAGTTGTTAAAAAATAGAATGGACTATGACATAAATATAAACAAATTGATCCTCAAAATTGGGGATATTAGGGTATTCTATCGTCATAAATTGCAGATACTTTGGTATGGGGTATTTGAGGATGGTCTAGAGTTCCTTCACCATAATACCCTTTCTGGTATAGAAGTATGGCATATAATGCATGCTCAATGCTAATAATGCATCCATACACATCCTCTAAACCCATACAACAATTAATTATATATTATTTCACATTTGTAAACACCATAAGGGTAGTGGGGAGGGATATAGGGAAACCATTATGATTCCTTTCATAGGATATTCACTCTTATGATTGGGAACCATGTATTTCATAACATTATGTTTGATCAATATTTGAGTATCATATGCAATGTTTGACAACAATGTAAGTGGAAATATAAATCTATATTAAAAAACATTCATAAAAAGAAGGTACAACTTACTAATTATTATATGGATAATAAATATGGTTCATTCAATGGTATAGACAATATTGTAAAACACATATGTACATGAAGAAAAAGAAAATCATCCATACCAAAATCCTATTTTAAAAAAGTATGAAGGTTATTTCATGTGAAAAAAAACAACCCGTGATATGTGAAACAATATATGGATTTGGCTCATGATATAAACAAGTTTACACCAATAGACCAAAAATAACGATGAAACAAAAATGATTAGTGTTTATTGATTGTGTTGTGAAAAACATGAGAAGAAAATATAATTGCTGGTAAAAAATGGATGTCCCATAGTATTGACATGAATCATGAGGGAAAAATTATAGAAAAAGAAGAAATTGAATAGTGAGATGAAAATTAAAAAATGTCAAAATACAAAATCACATTTAAGAGAGGTTTCAAAAACGATATCTATTTAGGAAAAAATATATTTTGAAGAAGAAATTAATGAATGTTGTCACCACTTGGGTCATTTATTTTAAAAATACTAGAAAATTACATAAATATTTAAAAATTTAATGTAATGAAATAAAATATAAATAGATACATGAAAATTAATCTAGACATTCATTGAAAATAAATTATATTCAAAAAGAAAATAATTTGAAAGTCAAAAATTTGCTCATTCTTAAGGTGGTTTGGAAGACTCCCAAGAATGAACCAATGTAAGCTTCAGTATCAATATTACATTTACATTTTTATACTATTTGAATGTTTGTGTGTGGTTTTCATGAAATCATATGTGTGAATTGTGACATGATGGAGTCTATATAGGTGAAGTCAATGTCCTAATTCATGTGCAATAAGTTTTGAGATACTCATATTTTTTGAATTTAATAGTGAAAGATTAATCGTGTATCAATGGAATGTATTGAATCATATTGCAACATTTGATCCTAGAAGAAGATAGAGCATTTCACTATATTTTAATTGTTTAAAAACAATTAATGAAAGTGAAAAAATATGGAGAGAGTGCACTACATTAAAATATTACAGTCAAGATGAAGGAGAAAGAGGGGTAGCCTACGAATTTTCATGATATTGTTTAATGGAGAAAAATAATAAATACTTGATGGATTTTCAATTATCACATTAAAAAGGTTTTTAAAACATAAGAATTGAAGTAGGAAACAACACTGCTTTACTGCTAGTAAAGTAGCTTCACATGAAAGGGAGAAAGGATGTTCAATGGATAATTCTAATTTTATGATTTATTTTTATCTGAGAGAACTATAGATGGGGTTCGGGGAAGGAAAAAACACATTAGTTTTACCTGAAAATGCCTAAGTCCACACACACACACAATAATAATTCATGAATACACAGAGAGAAAAACTAATAAAATAAAAAATAATCAAATATATGATAATGAATATAGTGATTCTTATCAGATAACTTATAATAAAACAAAAAATGAGGAAGTCAATAATGTTCCCAAGCTTATGGTAGGAAGAAATATTTGTAAGAATTAACCGATAATTAATAGGATTGTTATATGAAATGAAAAAAATCTAGGAACATTACAATGGATTTCATGGTAGTGAAATATATATACGATTTGTCAAAAATGATTTATATTTTCAATATAATTGGGATTATTCCTAAATTTGGTGGAATTTTTCTTTGTATGGATGTTAAAAAATGATTTCGACTCTATAAATTAGAACTTCATGTTTTAAATTATTCAAATTTTCATGTTCGGATACTATTTTTTGGCTAGTAGAAAATTATCACCGACTCTATCGGGTTATCCATCATAGTCTCTGACTCCCAAAAAGGATACTTCCCATTATCATGTAGGGGTAGGCATGGTGAGCCTCTTTATAATTTTCTATTATGAATTAATAAAGGAAATCTATGTAAATCCATTTTGAAAGGGTTGAGTAGAGACTGATCAAACTGATCCAATAAAAAATATTGATTATGATAATAAAGAACACTAAAATATTGTTTATATTTTTAATTAGGTGTTGATTGGTTTAATAAAATTAATATATAATCTATATAGATATTGTGTTATAGAATTATTAAAAAATATAATGCATATATAATAAACCAATTTAATAAAATTGACATATAAAATCATATTTTAGTAATAAAATTTAAAATAGAATAAATAAAACCTCAATAACATAACAGAAATTCAAAATGAAAGGAATCTCATTCAATAAGTTTTAATATTTAAGTTAATGATACATCAAATAAATTTTTATATACCATTTTGTACAACAATGATATTTATATTATAACTTAGTATTTTTTATGATCTTGCATCAGAAGAATCACCATGTAATGAAATAAATAGCAATGTCAGATTGAATGAATTCTCATATTCTGCATACAAGCGGCTAGAATCAACTAATAATCATCACTCAATGAAGAAGATCTTCATTATCATTCTTGTAAGTAGAACAGATTCAATCTCAATCTTAAAAAAAATAAAGAAAATATGTATATAAAATATAATAGTGGGACTATTTTATATGAATTAACACTAAAGCATTAGAATTCCATTTAAATACGTAGGAAATTTTCAAATACTAAAACATAATCCTTGTATTTTAATTCATTCATAAAAATAAATATTCAATGTATTTTAAAGAGATAATGAAATAATGTGTGTACTAAAAACACTTTAATAATCTATAAGATAGTTGATTAATCTTAAAAATATCACTAGAAAATATGAATCAGTTGTAAAGGAAGAATTCAATTTCCTAAATCATAATGCATTCAATTTTTACACAAAAAATGTTATATGTATAGTGGGAGAAAATATATTACATTTTATATATCAAAACAACCACTATTAATTTATGGAATTATTATGTGACCATATACATAATCGTGTAACTCCAAAATGGGCTATTTACCATTAAATAAAATTATTACATGCCATGAAATTTCATAAATAAACTAACCATAATCCACCTATAAGTGACTATGACCATATCTCAAACATAAGACAACACTCATAGTAATAAACATCTCATACATCACAAAAACACATCATATTACATCATTTACATCACATGATAACTCATATTGTCATTTTATTCCCACTACATAACAAGTTAAAACAACTTGGGAATAAACATCCCTATTCTATGCTAAAGATCATAATTTTTTCAACCCATTATACATAAAGAACCTATAACAAGGACTAAATATGCCATATATCAAGTCCATGTTAATTTTCGAACCATTACCAAATTATCCCCCCTACATAACCATTTAATGATTACTTTCCAGCTTTATTACATCTAAATTCATCATATAACTCACACCATAACAATCCTAATTGAAAAACATCATAAAAAAAAATTAATTCACTAATGTAAGTTTCAAATGCTTATCCCTATTAAACATAAATTTCTACATGTGTAAATGACCATTTTAGCAGTAACTATACCCCTTGAAACCAATAAGGTATGATTAAGTTATCACTGAGACATAATGAAACATAAAATTCTACCATGACAAAGTGATAGGTAATCTAACTCAAATTGAACAAGTAAGACTCTTATGGTAATGACACATAGTTTCTCTCAGAAAATAAGGATTCCATAATCTGATAAACTAAAATATATAGAAATATTATTAAAAATATTCAATTTTCAAGACCCCCATAATTTAAAAATAAGTTGGAACAACGAAGTTAAAAGAAAATTAATCAAATGAATATTTTAAAATTTGTGGAAGCTAGTAATCAATGATTGAATTTTTGTTTCCACCAAATGGTCATGTTATATAATTACCCATGAATAAATTTTCAAACATGTTGGAACAACATAAGGATGAAAACAATACAATTCATTTTGGAATGATTTCAATGTGGATTTCATGATTACATAATTTCATATAATTAACAAACTATGATACATAAAAGGAAAAATTATTAGCATCAAAATAATTACAAAACATATGTCATTACAAATAATTTTCTGAATTTATAATAATAAAATAATTTATGGAACCAAAATTCAAGAAAACCAAATGTTCTGAGAACAAATCTGTTTTATAAAGTAACCATCAAGACACTAATAATATTTACCACCATAGAAAATATTACTATATGAATATTTTAATATAAAAAAATAAATTATTCTATTTTATGATTATGAATAGATTAATCATACTACAAAAAAATAAATAAGACAAATTGATCGATTGAGTTACTTTTTATATGAAATGGAAATTGAAATCAATTAATTTTTAATAAACAATAAATATGGAGATTCTATATATAAATTTTTTCATCAGTTCATCAAATAAAACATTATCAACACAATACATTATAAAGATTATTGTATCACATTTATCTATGTCTATGTAAATGGAAAATATAAAATAAATGTTTTTTTATTAATGCATGTTTATATTAGAAAATAATTGAACAAAAAAATTGATCTGGAATACAATGACATAAATTGATCATTATCTTGTAGATAAAAATACATTAGAACCTTCTTTATGGAGGTGTGATTTAAATCATTAATTTATTAATTATAAAATCTATGAAATAAAACTAATCATCAATTTTAGTTAAAGTATAACATAATAATAAACATCTATTAGTTTATAAGATGTTATCTATATTTAGTAAACCATACAATTGTTGTTGATGTTATTTTGTTGTCAAATTTGGAAAAAAAATCTCAATAATTTATATGATAATTAATTTTTGATATATAATAGTAGCGATTTATAGTTAAATACAAATATAGTGGAATTTATTTTTTATCTAATGGAATTTTTATTTTTAATCATTTAACAGTACATTTGGAGGCATATTATTAAAAATACGGAGTGAAATAGGGGTAGATTGAATTCATAAAAACAAATTGCTATATGATCTATATACCACAAATAAACCTCTTAAACAATGCAGATATTTCAGGTTACAGAAACACCACGAATCGAGTATTCCAAGATAAAAACAGATCCACTAATCATGATTATAGGCATTACAAATGTGGGAAACAACATGTCTCACACACAAAAAAAATAAATTCAACTAAAAATTGAGACCACGTCGAAAGGTTCCAAATAAATTACGTGGTTCTTACAACCAACATATAATAATAAGAGAAAAATATTACCATAAATATATATTAGATAATTATGATGTTAAATCAATAATATATTTTGATAATTGAATTCAGATACACATTTAAAATTTGGTTTTAACATGCTATCAAACCATTCATCGATAATTTATCTGATATGTAATTATAATGGTTAACATGATGTTGTTTCTAATTTAATGAATATCCAATAACATCCATAGATCATGGTGGAGGGTCTAAAGTCACCACATTAGCAAGAGATTAAAGGGAGGATGGAAAAAATCAATTTGGAGAAATAAAATGAAAATATAAATTATTGAATTTAGAATGTGAATAAAAAATATTCATACACATTATGTATAAAATAATCTATGTTGGATCAGGATAAACTAAAATCTATAATTTGTGTAAAAATTCAAACAAATTTAGAAAGTGAAAACTAGATAATGAAATATTGAAATAAATACACTCATTTAATTTATAGTAGTTTCAAACATATTAGAGACTGAATAAAAGAGTTCATAAAAATGATTCTTCCTCCTATAATTATTTTAATGAGTTTGGGTGAAATTAGTCATTCATAACCATTCCAAACATAGATGTCTTAAACCAATATATTTTATTTAATATCATTCAATGTCAAAATACAACATCTATTATTGTCATTGGTAATTATATTGACATGGTCTAGGTAATAAGGCCTTCAATAAAGTGATAAAGTTAATGTTTCCCACATATGTTATCAATTCTAGTCTAAAAATAAATAATAAAAAATTACAAGGCACATATAATTTCATAGAGATTCATTATAAGATAATTTTGAACAATATAATTTATCTTTTATGAAAAATTAAACACACACAAAAATTGTTGTGCAGCAGCCATAAATGGAAGAAATTGCAAAGAGAATATGGAAACCTTAAGAAATTTTTACATGCCATTTTTCATTGGTCAAATAATTATAATAATATGAAATAGTGCATCATATATGAGTTGTAAAGATTCATTGAGAGAAAATAATTTCACAGAGTCCACTCTTCCTTTAACATAATATAGTCATCCTATATGAAGTAGAATTTTCCTACAGTTAACATACTATTCCTGTTGTTTGAAATCATATACATTGATTAGATAATCAATCCCAATAAAAATGAAACAAAATAAATAGAATTCATACCTAATGAAATAAGCCCAATGAACTAAACCACATGCACGAGAAATCTTATAATTAATAAGAAAGTAAATTTCAAAAATAAATCTTACCCAACGCAAATTATAGTTTATAAAGACCAGAAATCGAAGTAACCCTTCTTGATGGTCTAAATCAGAGTTCATGTGAGGAAGTAGAACCATACTTGTTTATATTTTTTTAGCATATAGATTATTAAGTGGCTATGTATTGGATAAAATCAAATTTAAGAAACCCCAATAGTATAAATCAAATCGATATTTCAGGAAATAGAATAATTATAACTCAAACATACACTAACTCATGCCAATTAGAAGTTATATATGATGGTGAGCCTACGAGTGAGATGTGGAGAATCCCCTAGAATGTGGGAATACTAAAGATTCAATTTGATTCAATGAGGAAAGAATCTCGATGGTGGATGAGGACTCAAATGTGGAGGCAAAGGTGGAGATTGAGGTACAGACACATATGAGCCATGTCAGAGCCACATCAGAGCCACGTTCGAGGAGGAGGATTTTGGGGAGGAGGAATGACCGCGTTAGAGGGACACCAAAGAGGATTTTGGGAAGTCTCCTTGGAGTTGTGTCGGTGGTTGATCAAATTGGATTAGCAGGAATTTTGGGAGATTAGGTAGTCTAATCACTGGATGAAGATCAAGAGAGGTTAAGAGCATTGATGGAGGGGGTTGTGGAGAAGAGGGTCCCTTTGAGGGGAGATCATAAGTAGAAATAGGGTAGGGGAATACTACCACATATCTTTTATGAGAGTTTGAAATCTGTTAGGAAACATCCACATTTTTATAACATATGTCTATATAATTATGGTTATAATCTTAATTTCTTTTAGTGATAATAAGAAACAAAAGGATGATAATATTACCTCTTTATACAATAACCTCTTTAGGTTTATAAATAATTATTCCATTGGAAGGTATTTTAATAAAACTAAAGACTCTTTGATTATGGTAGGTAATTAAGGATGTTTTTTGGTATTTCTTTGATGACCCAAATGGTTTTAGATTTTTGAAGGGAATACGACAGGGGGATGACATTTTTAAGTGCAGGAGAGGAAAAAATTGTATTTTTGAAAAGAATAAAGTGCACCTATGTATTTCATTTTCCAATACTATAAAAATTGTCCATTGTAGAGCCTTATGAGGGATATGGTCTAATATTGGAAAAAATGGGTGTGTAAATGTTTATATTTCATTATAGTGTTTATCATTTTAGTTTAAACCCTGTTAAATCAATTTAACCTTAACAATAAAAATTAATTTTTAATGTATTTACTATTTATTATGGTAAAAATTTAAGTTAAAATGTATATATAATGTTAATTATTATGATACCAAATATGAAATGAATTTTTCAAAATTCAATACATATATGTGGAAGAATTATGTTTGAAATCAAACTGGAAGAGGTGACTAATAAGCGGTTTTCAAAAGATAAAATTTTGAAAACATGAAAATGGTTTTGAAAAAAAAATCAAAATGAAATTGATTCAAAGAAGAATTTTTTTTATTATAATATAATTACTATAATTTATTTTTTAAAACAATTTTAAAATAAAATGGAACACTTTCAATTTATTACACAAAATGGATTATTTTAATAAAAACCAACATCTTTCGCTATTCATTGATAAATTATTAATTTAGAAGATTTCACAAAAATTCACTCAATGATGTTTTTAACCTGAATATTTTAAAAATTAAGTATATTGTTTCATAAAATATTTTTAAATTTATAAAAAGTCAATTATATTAAATTTTCTTCAAATTCAATAAAAATATTTTTTCAAAAAAACTATTTTCAAGAAATATAAATAATTTACTATAAAATAAGTACATTTTTATGATGTTTCATTATAAAAAACCCTTGTAATTAATATTTAAAAATATTTTACTACTATTCATACATCTATGTATAATGGGGAGGATATAATGGTCTTGTTTAAAAACTAATATCAATAATATTTCATGGATCATTAATGACTCAGTGTTTTGTGTAACACATGCTATTGATGAAATTAAATTTATTAAGAAAATTGTTTCATAAAATCTTGGTGTGTTTCATTTTATTGGTTTTTGTATATTTCAGTGGGTTTGTTTTTGTTTTTTTTATGTTTTGGGGGAATTTGGGAGCATCAGGTAATTGTTGAATGGGATGTAAAATCTGTTATATACAGTGTATTTTTATCAATTTTCATTATATTAAAATTTTATAATACTATTAAAAAACATACAACATTTCTATTATGTATATTATACAGGTGAAAACCCCTCTCTATCCTCATTATCCCATCTCCCTCTCTATATTCACTTCCTCTTTGAGTTTTGTCTCATGTTTGATCGAGGCAACATATGAAGTAAGAATCATTCCCCATGAAGGATAGGTATTTCTTAGGGTTTCTCTCTAAGTTTTCATCATATAATTATTGTTAAACCATATATAATTTTTAGTTATTATTTAATTTATTTCCTAGTTTTAGGGAAATTATGTTTAAATAAGTCATCATACTATATGATTTAAATCATATGATATCTAGGTCTGTGGTCCCATTAATATTTAATAATATGTTTTTTTATCTGTTTTATATGTTCCTAAGAATTGGGTTTTAGGTTCATGAATTCTATATAAGGACTAGGTGACTTATAATTAGTTTAGTGGTCTGTAGTAAAGGAAACAATGAAAGAAGTATATATTTTTTACATCCATTCATATTTTTTTATATTTTCGATGGTTATACTATTAATTTAGAAAAAATTATAGTTACACATAATTTACCCAACAATTTTATTTGGTTCATGTAATAAATAATTTAATGATTTTTTTGGAAACGTACTATTTCTATTAAATGAATTTTTAGTAGTGGATTTCATGGGAAGAGGTTCCTTGTTAGTGAAAAACCATTGAAATGTTTTTGTAAAGGACATGGGTGTTGATTATGTACCTTTAAATCCCCATAATTTGATTCGATTGATAGTGATGTGGATTTAATTACTTAATGATCTCACCATAGAGAGATAATTATGTATCCTATGTTATGGGATTTATTGGGTATGCTGAATATTTTTCCTAGAATATGATGTGTATTACTGTGAGGATACAAGTGTGTTGGATGGATATTGGTTTTTTTTCAATATTAAGATTTGTGGAATATTGTAGAATAATTTTATATATTACATTTTATTATGGTACATATTAGTATTTTGTAACATAATTTATATTGGGTTTCATATATATGCAACAGAAATGGGGTAGATTTTATTAACTTGTCTAGATCATTGTGTGTCATATAAATTGCTAGATCAAAGGAGGAATATCATGTCTTCAAATACACTCATAATGTAAGGGAATTATTCAGGGATATTATTAAATAAAATTAGATAACCATATGGTTATTTGTGTGTATTAGTAATAAGAGAGTATTTTGTGGTGATTTAATTGGGTCTTCATGAGAGAGGTTAACCAATTTTATGGATAGGTAAATTTATTCATCTTAAAAATAATAAAACAGTAAGGTAAATACTATGGTCATGGTCTAAGGTTATTAGTACTATACAAGGTTATAGTTTTTATATGTGAGTTTTCATGGGATGATCAGCTATATTAATATTGTTACAAATGAATAATAAATAATATTTCTTATGTTATAAACTCTAGTATGGTGGTAGTTATGGATTGGTTTCTAGATAAGATCTATGAAATGGTCAATGTTTTCATTTAATAGTTTATTTTTTTCATCGTGTTGACGTAGACATAGGGGAGGATATGTCAAGGATATCTAGGTATAAGTATGTTGTGTTACATGATCCATTTACCTATTTCTTTAATGTGTTGGGGAGATCTTGGATGAGGTATCAGATCCCAAATATATGGGTACATGGATATGGATATGATAATCATTTCCATAACTTATTTTATTCATGAGGATTGAAAAGATTATGATTTAATCAAATACGTTTGATATTAATAGTTTTATTTGAGTTACAAACATTCACTAATTCATTCTTTGAAAGACCATAGAGGATCTTTATAGATTCACAAAACCCAAAAAGATTTTCTATTATAGGATAGAAATGAAACACTATTCCAATATGTTTTTATATAATATCATGTCTGATATACTTCGCCTTCTTGAGATATATTTGATATAATATATGATGATGATAGAAATAATTAATTGAAAAAGATGTAGATGGTGGGGTGAGGTATTATGGTTACTATGTAACAACATAAAAATCAAAATGAATACTTATTTCTTATATGAAACTGTTTAATTTTCCTTTACATACATACACAATATATTTTGGAATATAAAATATACATCATTGGTCATTCATCCCTATGATTTATTCCAAATCATTTATGTATAACTTAGTGGATGTAAAACCCTCTAAGTCCAATATTGGTGTAGAATGTTATATAAGAGATCAGTCTAGAGTATCTTAGTAGTGTCTTGGAAATGGAACTAAGAAGATACTAGTGATTTTTTAATTTTTATCCACCTATAATTTATCCTTTATTTTTTTATAGTTGATATTCTCTATGGGATGTCCTTTTTTTATCCCAATGTATGTTTATTATGGTATCTTTTCATTATAGCATGATAATTTTTATGTGTTATTGATACTTATATCATATTTTAAAAAAATTACATACACTTATTTTATATATATTTTGGTTATATTATCTTTATTTTATATTATGATATCAAGAGTATAGACTCCCCAATGTTTGTTATAGACACTCCCCAGTAGTCATCATCCTCTGTTTTCTAGGGAGGTGATCCTAATATCCAATAGCATCACTGACTCAAATATTTGATTGATTAGAATTGGATTAGGTATTAGAAAGTATTTTCAAAGAATAATTTTTCTTGTTTTATTTTTTCATGTTGTATATAGTGTGTGGACTGGTCATGTCACACCTAGATTTTCAATTCCATGCTTTGGTTCAAATCCTCATTCAATTCTTAGCTTTCTCTTCATTTCTAGGTGTTTCGGGTTTGAAATACTGATCTGTCTTTTGTTATTTGATATATAAACATGTTCTTGGGGGTACTGTATGATACTTGGCCTCCTGTTTTGTAAAACTTTTGGTATTAGGTTTTGGTGATTTGGAGTTGGTTTTGTGACACCCTTAGTGGAACCACTTGTCGGGTATGTTGTTGAGGTGGTTTGTACCCATGATTTGGATGAGTCTTGGGGTGAAAAGGTGGTTTTATTTTCAGTATTATTTCCCCCTATTCTTGTACTATATTTCACCCTTTGTTTCCCTCATGGAACCTCTAGATATTGGAGGATAATGGATGGTTTCTAGATTTCTAGAATAAGCTACACAGTTAGGCTGAACGGTTTCCTATACTATGCGTGAAAACCGTTCAAGGGTGTCCTTGTCATTAACATCATTTTGAATTTACAATTTATCCCTCCCATAAATAAGTCTAATACACTTCATTCTTCACCCATTTTACCCCATCATCCATGGGAGGCCTCAAGGATCCCTAAACCTCTCATTGATCCCATCTTTGGTGGGAATTTTGGTGGGGAAAACTCCAAGATTTATTCATGTAAGTGTTACTTTCATTTCTTTCTTTCTTTTACTTAGGGTTTCATCCCTCTTTCATGATGTTATAAAATTTCCACATGTTAGGTTTTGAAACTAGGGTTTGATTCAATTTATTTTTTTGTAATATTGAGGATTTAGGTTTCTCTTCACTTTCTTGTGGTGCGGCAGTGTTGCGGTCGAAAATTCACTCCATGTTTTATTGGTTTCGACAAAAAATGATGGTGATTTCAAATGAAGACATTGATTGATGAGTTATCATGCTTGATTTACTTATTTTTCATGTTCCTATTATACTACGTCGGGTGAGAAAATTTGTTTTGATGGATTTGGTTAAGTATTTAATTTTATAGTTTCATTGTAGCTTGAAATTAGATACTTATCATGTGTGAATCTTAGGTTAATATTGGGGTGCATTTAATAACATATGAAAGTGATTTATTAGTTTCTAAAGGGGATTAAAATTCTAGTTTCTTAATTAATTTCTTCCACGTGCGCCTCAAAAGGGGGATTTTGTATGTGTGTTTTGTGTAAAACCTTGTTTCACTCTTTGAATGTATTTATGAAAATGTGTGTTTTTCATGTGCATATTTTGTCGAATTATTTGGGTTAATTTTTTGGAACTTGATAGTGGTATATTAAATGTTTAAAGGTCTTACAATGTTTCTGCGGTAGGGTATTGGTGTGATTTTGGCCTTAAAATAGGGTTTTGAAATGGATTTTTGTGAAAAACATAGTTAAACCCCTTGGGGTTGTTTTGTGATGATTGTAAAGGATTTATTTAGTTAATAAAATTTGGAAAATGGTGTATATGTACTATTTAGGTGAGTCTATTCCCCCAATTTGGGTTTTTAAAAGGTAATGTGGTGATTTGATAAGTCAAAAAAATTTAGAATATTTTTTAAATTACTGAAATGTTTTACTAAATTGTGATGTGGGTGCAAAACATGTTTGTGGACCGTTTTCATGTGAGTGTGATGATAATTTTAATTATGAATGTGAGAAGGGTTTTATGTGATATGTGTGTTAGATGTTATGTGAGTTGGAATAACTTTTAAATTTTTTATAATTTTTTTAAAGGATTTTTGGAAGTGTTAATGGAATGTGAAAGGAGTTGTGGGGGATTTTGGTGTGAGTTTGATTTCAAAATCAATTTGAATGAAAAAGGTGATGATGTGACATCTGTGATGTAAATGTGGTATTTTTGTTGAATTTGTGATGTGAAAGTGTTATTTTTATCTGAAAAGTATATTTAATAGCTTGTTAAACTTGTTAGAGCACAAGAGGGAAGTCAAGGTATCTAGGTGGGTGGAAGGGTACTAGTATGTTAGTGATCTTCTTGGGTTTGATCTTAGTTTTAAATAGAAAGTTTGATACTTACAACAATAACTAAACTATGATTATGATGATATTGATGATTGGGGACAACTAGGTTATAGTTATTCTCCCTACTAGTGGCTTGTTTGCACGAGAATAGATGATGTGATGGTTGTTCTCACCGAGATACGAGGTACCTGGGACCCACAGTGAGATAGTGCCTAGGGGTTATTATCCCATTTCTTGTTCTCATTAGTAACATTGTGCTTACCATTGGCATAAGTTGTGGTTTGATGGAATATTAAGTTAAATTGACATTATTTTTAAAAGTGTTGATTCATTAAAATATCCCACTTGAAAACTATTTTATTTAAAGTTGCATATTTAGAAATTGTAACTAGAATTTATTGATGACAAAACAAGCATGATTTTCATATTTGAATGTTTATCACATAAAATCTATTAGTGGAGGTATCCTGTTGGGATTTGGATCACACCCTACATAAATATTTGGGTGTATGTAGACTTTGTTTTTTCTATCGCAGGTTCAGGTACAATTGTTTTTGCAATGGTTCAGGTTTAGTAGTCCTTCATGATTTAATTTTGTGGATATGGCTTGAGGGTAGTGCCTCTTTCCATTTGGAGGTTCTTAGGCTATCATTTATTGGTTTTATACCTCTTAATGGTATTTAAACATTTTTTTTAAAATTTTTAATTCAGTTCTCAATTTTAGTAAAAGATATTTTGGATTGAAATATCCGTATTTGGGTTTCCTGGTTTCCTTTTATTTTTTATGTTTATAAATTCAGGTAAATTATTTCCAAAATTTATTTTTATGATACCCGGGGACCACTTCCATCCCTTGGGGATCAGGAACGCCATTCCAAAAATGTCAGGGGCTGGGTTTAGTGCCAGTTATGATGGTGACCAGATCTGGTTCGTGACAAAATTGTATCAAAGGAGGTTCATGTTAACTCTTTGGGTCATGTTATATAGGGAACAATCAGTGTAGTGTGGTGTTAGGATAATCATTACATGGAAATCTGGTTATGGTTAGTTTTCCTAATCACCACACCTCATGATGGGGATCGAGTTGCGAGGGGTAGTCGGTATTTATCTAAGTTCATTGGTTTTCTTGATTTGATAAAGATTAGGGGAAATGAAAAGAGAGTTGGGTTAATGGTATCAGTGAGTTGGTAGGGCCAAGAATGCCATATAGAGTCGACGATATTTCCCATGAAAATTATTTGTGATTATTAAGTTATTGACATATGTCCGCCAATGATATGTCCATGTCACCAACCTAAATTACATCCCTCTTGCATTGTCTTGTGTCTTTAGATTTTAAATCTTGGAAGTTCACTTTTAATGAAAAAATGACATGGCTTTAAGAATCGTAATTTTTTTGTTAAATTATTTTCCTATAAAGATGAAATGTTTATATTTTTGAAATGTTATAACTGAATTTTCAGAATGGTTTGGGAATGGAAAATGGAGTGTTTCCACCTGTTTTGAAATCAGGAAATTATTTTAATGTTTTTTTGGAAGATCTGTTCCCAATAGAGTTTTCTAAACTTCTGAATGGTGTTTTAATGGGATTCGTTGTTTTGAAACCATTTTGAATAAAATGAAATGATATTCTTATTTGAATGGTTGTGCCTTTATGAAAGATTTTCTAACATGTAAACTGGTATTTTGATATCGTGGATAGGGGCCTTGATAAAAAGGATGTATTAGTTGACTATATTGGTTTTGAAAAGTGGAAATAATTACTATTTTAACATTATATATTCAAATTAGGACCACATTCATGTGTATTATATGGGATGATGGATGGTTAGTGTCGTGAATGGATGATTGTTGGGATGGATATGAGGAGGGTGCCTGGTGTGGCATGGAAACTTTCATGTGTTAGGCCCATGGAGTATTATTGGTGGATAAGCTAATCATTGAACCATTAGTTTTCAAAGAATTTTTTTTAAAGGAAAACATGATGTATTGATGACTGGTTTGGGAGGGTTTGTATTATGTGTTTTTGAAAAATGTTGATTTAATGGGATGTTTTGAGTCTAAGAACCCCTCGTGTTTGAAAAGTGTTTTGGGTTTGTGTTCTACTGGTAAGCTAGGTTGAAGGACTAGTTAGTGGTATATTCTACGAAATGTTTGGGAGGACTTTTTCGAGGTTACCCTCATCTGTTCAGTTCTTGTTTGTGGCATGTTTTGACCAATGGACCATCTTGGTTGGATCTGTGGGTTCTCTCGTTTGGTAAGGTACGCCCCCAATATGGGTTGGTGCACAACCGAAGTGCAACCAAGATTGGTTTTTAGTTGAAAAAGATCCTCCAGATGATCAATGTAAGGAAAATATTCTCGTGATTTGTAGAATGAGTCTACACCCTTTCCATTTTGGTTTTTCATATCCTCTTGTAGCGAGAGAGTTGTTGTAGACGGTTGAAAGAGGCCTTTGTTTCTTAAGTTACCTAATTCACCGAAGGTGGATGTAGTATGGGGTTGTTTGTGTGGATGAGTATCTGGATGGTGTCTAAGAGGGACTCTGGATCGTTTATAGTATCGACAATGTAGGGGTTTACTTTAAACCATCATTGTGGGAAATCTGGTCATGAGAGGCTATTATGGCCACTTTTTGGAATTTTGTGATTTATGGGGACATTGCCTAAGGTCCCCCTCAACGTATCATTTCTATCAGTCACAATGGCCATGGTCGGTGACTCCTTGTGATGTCATGTGCTCGTTTAACTATAAAGGTGAAGCTATAAAATCTATTGTGGGACATTGTTTTGTCAGATATGTGTCTCCTTTCAGAAAAACTTGACATCATTTTTTTAGAGGAAGGTGTTTTTATATATCCTTTCCTTTTATATTATTCATTCGAAGAAACATGGCATGATCTATGTGCATCTCCTAAGCCCTTTTGTTTAGTGAATTTATGGGTTAAGAGAGAATGAGTTTGGGATGTGTTATGTCTTGTTAAAAAAATGTAGGATTACTATGTAGTTGTTTGTGGCACCGAAAAAAGAGGTTTCATATAAGGGATTCCAAAGTGAAACTGTGAGCCCATAAATGGTTCAATATTTTGTGATCCAACCCTAGGACCTAGAGTAATGAGGGTGTATAGTCACGGGAAATCTTAAGGACATTTAGTCCTTTTTACAAATTCCTAACCTCAGTACGAAATATAATAAGAGTTTAAACCTATGGCATTGTCATATTGCTTCTGTTGTTCCTGTTCGGTGGAAAGAGGTGGAGGGCGTTGTACCCTTGTGATCGCCCAATGTCATTACCTACCCCATTGGTTTTTATTGTGTTTTTTGAGAAAGTATTGAAAATTGTCTATATTGGTGGAATACATGTTTTGTGCATGGTTTGTAGTAACCATACCCCAAAAAACCATGAAAGTAGAAGGACATGTAGGGTTAGCGCACAGCTTCCCAAACTATCTAGATTAACTTTGCGATTGTCCCATCTCTTTTAATTTGGGTTCTTCCAGTGTCGGTCAATAATGTCCAGTTAAGATGGTTGGATCTTATAGTGGGGAGAACCGCTATGATTCTCATTTGTGTTCCTTGGTAAATTTCTAATGGATGTCTTCCCCTTGTACTAAGGAGTCCATTTGGGCCTCCCCCTATTAGTGTCATGACCCCGTGAAGGATTAAAATTTGAGTTATCTCTTATGGTGGGGATCTCATTTGTGTCTCACCATACTAGTAACTCAGATTGGTCCTTAGCCTTGTCTTGGTGGTAGGGAGTCATGTTCATATCTGTCTAACTACCTACATCGTACTTGAGTAAATGATGGGATTGGAGAATGATCAATGGTCTAGTTAAAGGAAGGTAAGTGTAACCTTGTTTGTTCTTGTTTTTCGTTTGGGTAAACTATTGGAAACATGTTTAGTTAGTGTTTGATGAGTTTTATTTTGGGATAAAATCTTAATTTTCTTGGTCATATCAGGAAAGTTATGTTTTTTTTGTTTGTGGGAGTATCCCTTCCTTAATTGATCACTAGAGGTGTTTTGGACATTGGGGTGAAACTTGGAAAGGAAGTGCAACATGGTTTATCGGTTGGGTTCAGTTTTTGATTTTGGATTTGATGTGGATTACCAGGGGAAGAAAGCATTATGGTGGGGAGAATTTTTACTGCTGAATTTTCAATTCCATGCATTGGTTCAAATCCTCTTTTGGTTCTTAGATTTCTCTTTGTTTCTGGGTGTTCCGGGTTTGAAATTTAGGTGTCTCTTGTGTTGTTAATATATGAATTTTGACTGGGGGGTATTGTATGATTCTTGGGATGTTATTTTATCAAATTTTTGGTATTTGGTTGTGGTTATTTGGAGTTGTTTTGTGACACTGCTAGCAGCACAACTTTTGGGGTAAGTTGTTGAGGTTGTGTGTACGCATGAGTTGGAAGAGTCTTAGGGCCGAAAAGGTGGTTCTATTCTATGTATAAGTTCCTCCTATTCTTGGATTTTCATTGCCCCTTGGTTTTCCACTAGATCCTCTTGAAATTGGAGGACAATGATTTGTTTTTGGGTTTCCAAAATAGGTTTCACAGTTAGGCCCCATAGTTTTATAAACCATGCAGGAAAACCATGCAAGGGTGTCTAGGCCATTAAAATTATTTTGAATTTCCACTTTTTCCATCTTGGAAATAACTCTAATCCTCTATGTTATTCCCCATTCAACCCCAGTAGCCAGGTTAGGCCTTTAATCTCCATCAGTCTCTCATGTAACCCTTCTCAAATGAGGTTTTTGGAGGGGAAACTCTAATATTTTTTCAAGTAAGTGTTCATTTCCTTGATTTCATTCCTTTACATAGGGTTTATTACCCATCTAATGAGGTTGTTAAATGTCCAAAATATAAGGTTCCAACCTAGGGTTTGATTTAATGTCATTGTGGTGTAATCATGAGGTTTTAGTTTTCTCTTCACTTCCTTGTGGTGCGGCGGTGGTGTGGTCGAAGATTCAAACAATGTTTTGTGGGTTTCGACCCAAAAGGTAGGTGATTCCATATATAGACATTCCATGATGAACTAGCAGGATTTATATACATATTATTCATGTTCCACATATATTGTGTGTGGTGTGAAAACAATTTTTGATGGATTATGTTAAGTGTTTAATTTTTTAGTTGAATTATAACTTAAAATTGGGTTCTTTTCATGTGTGACTCTTGGGGTAATATTTGGGTGTATTTTTTAACAAACTAATGTGAATTATTAGTGTTTAAAGGGGTTGAAAATTCTGTTTTATTGAAGCTTTGGTGTCATGTGGGCCTCAAAAATGGCAGTTTTAAATGGGTATTATGTGTAAAACCTTGTTTTACTCCTTGAAAGTGTTTATAAAAATGGGTTTTTTCATGTGCATATTTTGTGGAATTATTTGAGGAAATTTTATGTAACATGGGAGTGGTTTAATAAATTATAAATGGGATTAAAATTAGTATTTGGTAGGGTATTAGTGTTTTTTGGACATAAAATAGGGTTTCGAAATGGGTTTTGTGTGCCAAAAATAGTTATACACCTTGGGGTTGTTTTGTGAAAATTATAAAGGTTTAATTTTGTACAAATAAGTTGGAAAGGGATGTATATGAACTCATTGGGTGAATGTGTTCACCTAATATGGGAGTTGGAAAGGTAAAGTGGTGATTTGAGATGTCAATATTTTTTAGAATGTTTCATATATTGCTGAAATTTTTTACTAAATTGTGATGTGGGAGGGAAATATGTTTGTGGACTGTTTCATGTTAGTTTGATGATAAAATGACTTTTGAAGGAGAAAATGGTATAATGTGATTTGTGTGTGAGATTTTATTTGGGTTTTAATATTATTTAATGGTTTTATAATATGGTTTAATGGATTTTTGGAAGTGTTAAAGAAATGTGAAAAGTGTTGTGGGCTATTTTGGTGTGTGTTTGATTTCAAAATCAATTTGAATAAAAAGGGGGATTATGTGACTTGTGTGATGTACATGTGGGATGTTTGGGGATTTTTTGATGTGAAAGTGTTAATTTCATGGGAAAATTATATTTCTTGGCTTGTTTAACTCGTTTGAGAACAAGAGGGATGCCCAAGTATATACGTGGGAGGATATGTACTAGTATGCCAGTGATAACTTAGAGTTTAGCCACTGTTTCCCGTAGCAAGTTTTACACTTACCACACTAACTAAACTATGTTGTTGATGATGATGTGGGACCACTAGGTAATGGTTATTCTCCCTACTAGTGTCTCGTATGAACGAGAAAGGATATTGTGATTGTTACTCTCACAGAGATATGAGGTACCTGGGACCCACAACAAGTTAATTCCTAGGGGTTATATTCTCATTGCTTGTGATCATTAGTTAATTTGTGCTTACCATCGGCATAAGGTATGGTTGGATGGGAAATTCAGTTGTGTTGACATTATTTTTAAAAGTGTTGATTATTTAAAATATCCCATTCGTAAATAGTTTTATTTAAAGATACATATTTTGAAATTGTAACTAGCATTTCTTATACACAAACCATGCATGATTTTTATGATTTAATGTTTATCACATGGAATATTTTAGTGGTGTTATCCTACTAGAGTTTGGATCTCTCCCTATTTACACATTTTGGTGTAAGTAGAATTGGTTATTTCTGTTTCAGATTCCGGTATAACCGTTGTGCCAATGGTCCGGGTTTAGCAGTTCTTCGTGATGTTGTGTAGTGGATATGGCTTGAGGGAAGTTCATATTGCCATGTGGAGGTTCTTGGGATACCTTTTCATGGTGATATACCCTTTTAATTGTCTTTATGCATTTTTTAAAATTTTTTAATTCAGTTCTTAATTTTGGTAAAATATTTTTTTGTCTGAAAAATCCTGATTTGGTTTATTGGTTTCATTTGTTGTTTTATGTTTACAAATTTCGGTAAATCATTCCCAAATTTCTTTTTATGAAACCTGGACACTTTTTTCATCCCATGGGGATTGGGAATACCCTTCAGGACTTGTCACTAGCTAGGATTGGTTCTAGTTTTGAGGGTGACCAGATCTGGTTCATGACAAAATGGTATCAATGGTGGTTTAAGTTAACTATTTGGGTCATGTTATCCAGGGAATTGTCAGAATAGACTAGAGTTTGTATTTTCAGGACAAGTAATTCTTGTTATGGGTAGTCTGACTTATCACCAAACCTTATGAATGTATTTTAGTTTCTAGGTGATGTTAGTATATATCTAAGTCCCTTGGTTTTCAAGGATTGATAATGATTAGGGGAAATGAAAAGAGTGTTGGGCTAGTGGTCTCATTGAGCTCATCAGGCCTGGAAAGCCATGTGGAGCTAGGGATATTTCCCTATAACACAATCTGTGATGATGAAGTGATTGGTGTATGACTGCCAACCATATGTCCATGTCACCCACATAAACTAGTTTTGTCTCACAATGTATTGTGTCCTTGGGTTTTGAAATATTTGATGTTCAATGTTAATGAAAAAATTACATGGTTTTAAGATTCATAATGTTTTTTTGAAATGATTTTCTAATAATTAGGGAACAATTGGATTTTTCAAATGTTATAACTGATTTTGTACAATGGTTTTGAAATGAAAATTTTTGTTTTTTCACCTTTTTTGAATGTAGAAATTTATGTTAAAGTTGGTTTTGAAAACGTTTTTTCCAGTTGAGTTCTCTAAACTATTGAAATGTGTTTTAATGGGATGAGTTATTTTAAAATTTATGTGAATAACTTGAAATTTAATTCTTATCTAAATGGTAGTACCTTTATGAAATGTTTTGTAAGCTGTAAACTGGTATTTTGATCATGTGGTTAGTGGTCTTTAGAAAAAGGATGTATTAGTTGACTATTTTGTTTTTGAAAGGTGGAAATATTTTTTTAACCATATTTATTCTTGTGAGTAACCTTATGTGTGGGGATCATATAGGATGATGGATGGTTAGGGGAATTTCTGGATGAGTGCCAGGATGGATATGAGGAAAGTGCTAAGTGTGGCATGAAAACATGCATGTGTGAGGCCAATGGAGTACCATTGGTGGATATACTAACCACTGAAACGATTGTTCTCAAAGAAAAGTTTTTAAAATAAAACATGATGTCTTGATGAGTTCTTTGGAAGGGTGTGTATTAAGGTTTTTTTTAAAATGATGATGTTGGGGGATGTTTTGAGCCCCAGAATCCCTCCTATTTGAACGGTGTTTTGGGATTGTGTGCGGTCGGTAATTTAAGTAGAAGGGCTAGTTAGTGGTCTCTTCTGAGAAATTTTTGGGAAGACTTTATGGTTTTTCCCGACATCTGTTTGGTTCTAGTTTGTGGAATTGTTTGATGAATGGAAGAGCATTGTTGGGTCTTTGGGTTCTCTTGTTGGGTATGTTGTGCCCTCATTATGGGATTGTGCATGACTGAATTGCAACAAATATTATTTCTTTGTTGAAAAAATTCGCGAGTTGATCAATGTAATGAATATTTTCTTGTGATTTGTATAATGAGTCTACACCATTTCCTTTTTGGTTTTTTGGATCCTCTTGTAGTGAGAGAGTGCTCGTGGAAGGTTGGAAGGGACCATAGTTTCTTAAGTTACCTTATTCGTCGAAGGAGGAAGTAGTATGGGGTTGATCATGTGGATGAGTATATGGGTGTTGTAAAAGAGGGCATCTATGTTTTTCATAGTCTCTTCAAAGCAGGGGTTTATGTTAAAACTCCACTGTGGAAAATCTGGTCATGAGAGGCTATTATAGACACTTTCTAGAATTGTGTGATGTTTGGAGACGTTGCATAAGGGTCCCCCTCAACGTATTTTTTATATCAGTCAAAATGGCCATGTTCGGTGATTTATTGTGATATCATGTACCCGTTTGACTATAAAGGTGAAGTTGTAAAATATTTTGTGGGTATTTGTTTTTTCATATGTGTTTTTCCTTTTAGAAAAACTCAATAATCTTTATTTATAGGAAGGTGTTTCTACATATCCTTTCCTCTTTCTGTTTCTCATTCGAAGAAATAGGGGTGATGTGTGTACCTCTCCTAAGACCTTGTTTCAGTGAAATTTTGTGTTAAGGAATAAAGATTTTGTGATGTGTTATGTCTTATTAAACTTTTCTTGGATTATGGTGTAGTTTTTTGTTGCATTGAAAGAAGAAGTTCCATATAGGGGTTTCCAAAGCCTAATTGTGAGGCCGAAAATGATTCAATATTTTGGGATTATACATAGCCCCTGGATTGAAGCTGGTGCATACTCATGAGAAATCCCTATGTCATTTAAACCCTTATACAAAGTCCTACCATCGGTATAAAATATATTAAGATTCTAAACCACAGGTTTCATCATCTTTCTTCTGTTGTTCTTGTTCGGTGGAAAGAGGTGGTGGGCCTTGTACCCATGTCATCGCCCAATGTCATTCCCTCCCCCTTTGGATTCCATTGAGTTTTTTGAGAAAGGATTGAAATTTGGCTAGATAGGATCAGTGTATGGTTTTTTCATGGTTAGTAGTATCCTTGCCCCAGAAAACCATTCAAGTAGAAGGATCTGCATGGTTAGCGCATGATTTCAAAATATGTATGGATTAACCGTGCGGTCATCCCAACTCTTAAAAGTTGTGTTCTTCCTATGCCATATAATGATGGTTGGTTCAGATGGTTGGTTCTTATAATGGGGAAACCCAGTATGATTCTCATGTATTTTCCATTTAAATATATAAGGGATATATACTCCTTTTACTGGGGAGTCTATTCGGTCCTCCCCCTGTCAGTGTCCTGATCTAGTCTCGGGAAATAAAATTGTGTTGTCTCTTATAGTTGGGAGCCCATTTGTCTCTCTCCATACTAATAATTCAGATTGGTCCTTGGAATTGTCTGAGTGGTAGATAGTCTTATTCCTAGCTATCTGACTACCTATATCTTCCATGGGAAAAATGATAGGATTGATGAAAACCTAACGATCTGGTTAAAGAAAGGTAAGTGTAACCTTGTTCGTTGTTGTTGTTCGTTTGGAAAAATTGATGGAATCTTGTTTAGATAGTGTTTGATGTGTTTTATTTTGGGATTAAATCTTAATGTTCTTTTTCTTTTGAGTAAAGTAATGTATGTTTTGTTTTGTTAGAGTATTCCATCCTTAACTGATCACTAGAGCTGTTTTGGCCTTTTGGGGTGAAACTTTACAAGGATGTGAATCATGGTTTATTGGTTGGGTTTGGTTTTTGATTTCAACATTATTTTGGCTTTCTAGAGGTATAAAGCATTATGGTGGGGATAATTCTCAAAACGAGATTTTCAATTCCATGATTCGGTTTAAATATTTTTTCGGTTCATAGCTTTCTCTTGGTTTCCGGGTGTTCCGGGTTTGATATTTTTGTATCTCATGTGTTGTTGATCTATGAACATGGTCATGGGGTATAGTATGATACATGCCCTATTGTTTTATAAAATGTTTTGTATTAGGTTGTGGGTATTTGGAGTTGGTTTTTTGACACTCCCAATGGCACCATTTGTTGGGTAAGTTGTTGAGGTGGTTTATACCCATGAGTTGGATGATTCTTGGGATGAAAAGGTGGTTTTATTTAGGGTATTATTTTACCCTATTCTTTGTCTCTTTTTCTCACTTAGTTTCCCCCCCTAGAAGCTTCTGAAATTGGAGGAGAATATCTGGTTTTTGGGTGGCCAGAACAGGCTACACGGTTAGGACGCACGGTGAACAAAACCATGCAAGAAAATCATTCAAGTGTGTCCAAGTCATTAAAATCCTTTTGAATTTCCAATATTTACATCCCATAAATAATACTAAACCCCTCCTTTCATCCCCGATTCGACCCTAGCAGCCATGGGGGCCTCCAAGAACCCTCAATCTCTCATGGAACCCATCTTTGAAGGGGTTTTGGTGGGGAAGCTCCAATATTTCTTAATGTAAGTGTTAAATTCCTTGATTTCTTCCCTTTACTTAGGGTTTCTTCACTCTTTCATGATGTTATAAAATGTATAGAAGTTAGGGATCAAACCTAGGGTTTTATTTGGTGTCTTTTTGGCATAATATTGAGGTTTTATGTTTCTCTTCACTTCTGTATGGTGCGTCGATGGTGCAGTTGAAGTTGCACACCATATTTTGGGGGTTTTGACACAAAATGTAGGTGCTTCCATATGTGGAAATTCCTTGATGAGTTATCAATCATGATTTACTTATTTTTCAGGTTCCTCGTATATTTTTTGGGGTGTTAAAATAGTTTTTGATGGATTCGGTTAAGCGTTTTATTTTATAGATTCATTTTAGCTTGAAATTGGGTGCTTTTCATGTGTGACTCTTGGGGTAATATTTGGGTGTATTTATATTACATATAAAGGTGATTTATTTGTGTTGAACAATGATGGAAATTATAGATTTTTAATGCTTTTGTGCCTTTTGGGCTTCAAAAGTGTATTTTTGTATGTGTGTTATTGGTAAAATCTTATTTTACTCATTAAAAATGTTTATGAAAATGTTTTTTTTGTGAAACTTTTGTATCCCTATTTGAGGAAATTTTATGGAACTTTTGAGTGGTTTAATAAATATTGAAAGGGATTACGATTTTTCTTTGGTAGGGCCTTGGTGTGATTTTGGCCTTAAAATATGTTTTTGAAATGGGATTTTTTAACATAGATATACCCCTTTGAGTTGTAATGTGAAAATTTTGTAGGTTTTATTAGGTTAAAAGAAGTTGGAAAAAGGGGTATATGTACAATTTGGTTAGTGTGTTCACATAATATAGGTTTCTGAAAGGTATAGTGGTGATTTTAGATGTCAAAAATATTTATAATGTTTTTTAAATTTATTAAAAGTTTTAATAAATTGTGATGTGGGTGCGAAACATGTTTGTGGACTGTTTCACGTGAGTTTGATGATAAATTGAATTTTGAATGTGAGAAGAGTATTATGTGATATGTGTGTGGGATTATATGTGAATAATAATAACTTGGAAAGGTTTTATAAAATTTTTAATATAATTTTTGGATGTTTTAAAGAAATGTAAAAAGTATTGTGGTCTATTTTTATATGAGTTTGATTTCAAAAAAAAATTAAATAAAACGGGGGATGGCATGACTTGTGTGTTGTAAATGTGAGATTTTTGTTGAACGTGTTATTTGAAAGTGGAATTTTCATGTGAAAATCATATTTCTTGGCTTGTTGAACTTGTTTGAGCACAATAGGGAAGATTAGGTATCTATGTGGGTGGATGTGTACTAGTATTATAGTGATCCCGTGGGGTTATGCCTCAGTTTCACTTAACAATGTTGATTCTTACAACACTAACTAAACTATGATGATGATGATGACGATAATGATGGGGGACCACATGGTTATGGGTATTCTACATACTACTGGATCGTGTGGGCGATAAATGATATTGTGATGGTTACTCTCGCCGAGATTCGAGGTACCTGGGACCCATAATGAGAAAGCTCCTAGGGGTAATTTTCCCATTACTTGTTCTCATTAGTTAAATTGTGATTACTATAAGCATATGGTATGGTTGTTTAGAATATTTTGTAGCATTAACATTATTTTTAAAAGTGTTGATTATTTAAAATAGCACACTAGAATACATGTTTATTTAAAGTTGTATCATTATAAATTGCAAATAGCATTTCTTGAAAAAAACTAACATTCTTTTTGTCCTTGAATGTTTATCACATTGAATCTCTTAGTGATTGTATACTATTGGGATTTGGATCATACCCTACTTATAGATTTAGTTGTAAGTAGACTTTATTATTTTTGTCGCAGGTTTGGGTATAACATTAGTGCCAATGGTTCAGGTTTAGCGGTCCTTTGTGATGTCGTGTAATGGATATGGATTGAGGGCGGTTCCTCTTTACATGTGTAGGTTCTTGGGGTATTTTCCCCAGTTTTATACCATTGTAATGGCCTTTAAACATTGTTTAAAATTGTTTAATTCAGTTATGAATTTTAGTAAAAGATGTTTTGGTTTGAAAAATTTATATTTGGTTTCTCGTGTTCATATTTGGTTTTTTGTTTATAAATTCAGGTTAATTGTTCAAAAATTTCATTTTATGATACCCAAAAACTTGGGTCAGCCTCTGAGGATTGGTAATGCCTTTCGTTCCATTTCATGGGCCAGGTTTGATGCAAGTTTTTATGGTAACCAGATCTGGTTGGTGACAAGTCAAAAATGAGATGTACACCATACTTTTTTTTTCATGAATTGTGTTTTTGAAACCTCCCATGATACTAGGTGTATGACATCATTAATATTATTATTCATTATTACTATTGAGTTTTTCATATAGTTATGATGTTTTTTGGTACATTTTTTTATTAATGTTTTATTATTTTTCATAGTAAAAAAAATGCACGGGTTTATGCTTCATAGTAGGTATATATGTGAATTTTACATCTGAATGATGGATTATGAGTGAGAATTTTTTTTCAATAATTAAAAATATTATCAATATATATAATTTTGTGTAAAAAATATTGGGAAATAGTTATTGGTTAATTTATCAAGTAATAAAAAGTTATTTGGTTTTTTCTTATATAATATATTGGTGGAATATTAAATAATTGAAACCACTATGGTGATTTTAATATGTTTCAATTCTAAATAGTTGGTTTACATAGTCATTTTCATATATCTTATGATAACCTAATAGTTTTTTGTACGGGGAATTTATTACTATTTCTCAGGGATATGAAATGTGTTATCAAGTTTATAAATATACTAGTTTGGGATGTTTATTTAGTTATAGAACCACATGTTGGTAGAGGTAGCTTCTAATATTCATTGGGATAGAGACATAAGACTATATATATATATATTTAAATGAGTTATTAGTAAACTTAGTGGAAATTTCTGTTTGGAATTTTATTTTAAAATGTGTAGTAGATGGGTTATATGGATCTTGGTTTCCATGAGTAATGTGGGTATGTGTTGGTTTTTATTATATTTTCGAAGGATTGAACTCCATAACCTATTTTTTTAAGGCTCTATATTTGTGTAGTTTCATTGTAAATGAAATTATATTATTTATAAATAATACATGTAAATTGTATGATAATGTGTTGATTTTTCATGAAATGTCCTACTTTGGTTTGACTGCAAAATGAAGGAGAAACATAACACAACTTTATCATTACTCAGAGATAACCATTGGAAGGATTTATTGAAAAATATTTTTTTGATATAAAAAGTGTTTATCAAATTTAAATATAGGGTATATTGTATTTTGAAAAATATAAAAGAAAAAAACATAATATTTTTACACCAATATGAAGTATTTAAAATTAATAATGAATACAATCTATAGAATTGAAAGCAAAACAATAGGATAATAAATATTGTAATGAAAATACAAGAACGTGATGTTCTATATTGTTATTGTCCCCTAAAATTATCATAACGGAAAAAAATCTAAAATTAATGAAATATATTTTAAACATGATTATAATTCTTGAAAATAATATAAATAAAATTGATATAATGTTTTTGGATTGAATAATAATGGATATTAGAAGTATTTATAAAATGTGATGTGATTGTGACATTGTTGGAATGTTATATAACCATTGAAAATGATAATTATACCAAATGATAACTATATAGATTAAAATGGTTAAATTTAAATAATATATAATTTATAGCTGGTATAAATATGTAAAATTAAATATTTTAATTCTATAAAATTGATTCTTAAATTATATAAGATAAATAAAAAATAAATATAAATTTTTACAATGTTTCTTTTAACATATTTAGAAACACATTAGTTATTATAAAAAAATATAATTTTCTATTTCATAAACTGTTTATTCAAAATATAAGTAATAATTATTTATAAATCATTTAGTAATATAGAAATATTTACAAATAAAAATATTGTATCTCATAGAATAAAATATACAATTTATTTGAAATAGAGTCGTTTTATCTTATATAGTAAGATTTTGTTTAAAAATTATATTCATAATATTTTTTATTAGTATTTTATAAAATGTACTTCGGTTTTTGCGATTAATAAATTGAAATTACATATAATTTGTTTATTTCTCTAAAAATAGTGTTTTTTGGGAATAGTAATGTAACATCCCAGGTAAATAGAGAATATGGAATTTTCATATTATTTAATATTTGTGAATAAAATATTAATTTTACTTTAAAGTCGATTCTATGTTCGAAAGCATACACAACATGAAACAATGGATTTCTATGAAACCTTACATTGTACACAACTTAGTGTTATAACGAAAAATAATATAATATTATTATTATTTTAAATGGCAGTTAACGCCTAACCATTGTATTAGCAGGAATGAACATAACTCTTTACAATATTATTACAAATTTTTTTAAATGTTTTTACTTTTATCCAATAAGTATTATGGGATTAAATTAATAATAATTCTTATTTTAAGAATGAAATACTCTAATATTATTTAAAAGCATGATTTACCACCTTTTGATAGAGAACCCATTTAAAAAATAGCTTTTTTAACTTTTATATGATCCATTTGAAAAAATAAACATCTTCATTTGAAATGGGACAAAAAAATTTACTTTGGGTAAATTTTTCGTATTTTTCTAATAAAGTTCATTTTTAATGAATTATGAAAAATACAGCATTTCAAGTCAAAACTGTCTTTTCATCTGATTTATTTATATGGTTATGTTTACTTTTAAATTGGTTTTAATGTGTAAGTATATTATTTATTTACCATTTAATCCACTTATTTACCTTGGTGGTAATTTCACTTTTTAATTAGATATCAAAAAATGGCAATGTTTCGATTGTTATTATTTCATAAAATCACGTTTCTTGGTTTTGACAACGGGAATTAATTTTAAATTAATTTCAGATACTTTTGTATTTTGAATTTTGAAAAAAGGATTACATATTTTTAATTAGGAGGTCAAAATTTTTTAAATAGGTAACTTTTATTTTTATACATTATGAATAGCAACTTCAGTAAATATTTTATTTACAATGGTTATTGGCTAAATATGGAAAATAAGGGTAAAAAATGATATTATAATAATATTAAATTAACCTGAAACGTGTACTAACCCTATAAGATGATACATTCGGAACATGGACATGCATTGGTTGATTTTGGGACCCCATGGAGCAACTTGTATGTGAAAATGACATTTTATAAAAATTAATTTAATGTTATGGAAAAAGTAACATAAACATATATCTTTTAACAAAACCATTTTTATATGGGGTTATAAGAGTTATCGTATTGACTATAAATTCTAATTATAAAAATAAAAATATTTCCTATATCGTGATATTTTTATTTATAATTTTTAAACCACAAATAAATATATTTATTTATGACACAATGGTTATGTAGTGAATACCTTATTAATGAAGGATAAAAATATATGATATTATAAATGATAAAATAAATGTAATTTGGTTTTATTATTTCAAAAATTAATTTTATGGATGATAGTTACATGTTATATTTTTATTAATGACATTATTTCTAATCATAAATGTTGTTTTGGATTTTTAAAAAAGTCATGATATGAATAGTGTCAAAATTGATATAATTCATATTTTAAAATGTAAAATATTTTATTAAATATTATAAAATTGCTAAAAAATCTAAGATTAAAAAAATAGTTATCATAACTATATAATTTTATTATTGACTATTAAATTGGATATTTTTTTTTGTTTTTGGGACTATTTTGATTCAAAAAGTGTTAAATTCTTGATAAAATGGTCAGAGTATAAAGGGTTAAATAAATGAGATGTGAATTAAAAAATATCCAAAACCTACCCAATTATTATTGTATGATTTTATTTCGACATATATTCATATTATATTTGAATTTAATTATTTTTGGTGCTTTTGAAACAAAAAATAATTTTTTAATAAAATAATACTTTCAAATATTCATAAAGAGCCCCTCTTCCCCCTTATAAATGGCCATCACCTCAAACCCATTACTCACAACTCCCAAGATTCTTGGTATTTTCAAACTACTCTCCAACAATCTATAAACATACCTTTCTTAATTCTAGATACATTCCCCAAGGAATAAGGAAATTCAAGAATGATTTTTGGTTCACACCAAAGGGAGTTACCTGGTTTAAAGGTAACGTCTTCTATCAAGTTCTTTGCTTTTATTTTCCTTATCCACTCCATATGCTCTGGTTATAATTTAAATATAGAAAAACCAAAGTATTCTCAATATAAAAGGTTATTTTTATTATAATTATTCAAACTACACTAACACACGCCTCCATCTAATGGGTATATAATAAACTATTTCTGTGAACGTCAAACTATTGCCCCACGAAATGATGATTGTTCAATTTTCTCCTACCACCTCTCATGGCGGCCATTATGATGGAATGAAAATTATATACGATATTTATGTTATTTATGTTATCTCTATACCTCTATAATTATGATTTATAATATACCTTTATTTTTTTTCATATTTTATAAATATGATAATTTCATTTGAGGATAGGCAGACTCCGCCCCCTAAATGTGAGATGAGTCGTTCATGCCATACATGGAATGTATAATGGATGATTTTAATGAACTTATGTAATAAATATATCATATTATATAATATTTTAATTATATTATACCTATGTATCATTTATTTTTCTTCTATTAAAAATGAAAAATAAAGAAATGAATGAAGCGTTCATGACTACGTATAGTTACCGTCTCCATGAATGATGCATTTCATTTATTATCTCCGAATGTTATGAACTATTATAAATATATATATATGTGGTATATATATGATATATATAATATTTTAATCATGAATATCATTATGGAGATAATGAAATTTTGACGTCATGGAAAGTTTGTAATTATAACAAGTTTATGTTTGACTCAAGTACGAAATATTGACAAAACAACCGATATTAACTTAAATAATTATGAAATTTTTATAATGTGTAAATAAGTGATATACAAGTAACAATAAACTTGAAAAATGGTTTTGAGAAAATATTTTTAACTTATTTTTATTATTCTTGGATATAAATAATGAACAAGACAAGTTAGACACAGTGTAAGGGAACCTTTCCCCTCCACTTTTAGTCAAAGACTTATTTTATGTTATGAATTTTAATTTACATTTTATATATTTAGGGTATATGTTTTTATATCCTTATTTCTATCAATTTTATGTAAAAATTATGAGAGACCCATTTCCCTCTCATTAACCTGTTTTCTAAATTTTACGTGACGCTGTTATGCTACCGAATTTTCATAATGGAATTTCTAAACTCAATTTCCTCTCTTTGGGTTTTACTGATAATTCATAGATTATATTGTGCCATGATTATGTGTGGAATATATTTTATTTATTTATATTTTCATTTATACTTCCATTTATGTGAATATACTATTTTGACACATAATCACCCCATTCAAAAAAGTTACGTCATTTATAAGATCATTATAAGGGACTTCATCTAAAAATCATTTTATTAAGGAATATTTTGATTTATACATGCCTTTCTTTTTTACAGTGTATAATTATACACTTTTTATTTTAATTTCATTCAAGGGTTTTCATATGGAATCTTTTATTTTATAAGGCTTTTTTCTAAATGACAAAGGTAATGCTACTTTTTAACGTACAATGTGAAAATGACCATTCTGCCGCCGCGAGTATTATTTGATATTAGGATTCCATAACAAGATGTACTTTTTTTAAAAGAAAAATAAATACCATATAGCCTTTTTACATGTTTTGGTATTGATAATGCTTTTATTAAAGAATTTATTATCTCAACATCTTTAAATGAAATATTGTTATTGCAATGTGGAATTGTTATCTTTCCTTTATGCTTGTTTTATGTGTTAATGTTATGGTTAATGGGAATTATTTACATATACGGGTTGTTCTATGATAAAACTAGGGCGGGTGATCCTGAGATATCTATCCAATGCATTGGGTAATAAGATAGAGGAAACAATTAATGTTTCTCTTAAGAGATTCAGGGGATATAGTGTGACAGGTATTCCAAATGTAACTCCCTATGTAGCTATGAAAGCTACAATGTTTGTATGATAATGATTCTAGAAGTTTTCATTTATGATTTATGATGAATATGTATTCTTCATAAATCTTATGATTTTGTGAGGAATGTTAATGAAATTAGATTTTATGGTTGAAACTTATGTTTTTATTGATTTTAATATATTGATGAACTAATATTTTCTTTCCTTATTTTCTAACCCTTACACAGATTTTTATACTTGTCCCAAATTTTTGGGATGTTTTTCACAGGTTATAAGTAAAGGTAAGAGAAATAAATATTTCCTGAAGATTTATATCAAGAAAATATTTCTTGTTTTATTAAGGAGTTTTATTGTTTTCAAAAAAATTAGATAGAATAAAAGATTATACTTTATAATATTTGAGATGTAATGTAATAGTTATGGACTAATTCTCAAAAACTGTAAACCTGAAAATATTCCCAATGTGAATTATTAACATAATACAAGTTAATTTAATGTTTCAGTATAGGGCCTTATAAGTAATGTAACCAAATTTTTACAAATACTATAAGATTTATTAAATCATAATGATATAGATGTTAATGTAAATTTGTAAAACCTACGTGAGATAATAAATGTATTTATGGAGAATATAATTTATATTAAAATAATATGTTGGATTTATAAATCTATATGTGAAATTTTAAAGCCTAAACTTTATTTTTTTATATTGAAACTAATTTTTTATTATTTTCGTTATTTATGTCTTTCCAATATTAAATTTTTCATTGACTATGATTTAATATCACTAAAACATACATATTTATTCATAAACAATTTTAAAAATACACACTATTCTAGTCTTTGGCCAAATTAATAATGTAATCTATAATTTACTCTAAAATAAATCTCCCCATTAGCTATAGAAACACACAGAAACCACCCTTTCTCCTCACATAAAATGTTTATGTAATTGGAAAATAAATAAAACTCCCTATCTACACTCATATATCCATTTATCTAATCCATTGGAGAGACGAAAACTATCTCCTTTAAATGAATCAAGCTCAGTCAAATGGGAGCAACTCAAGGTGCGGGGTAAGGTTTTCAAAACCCATGTTTCAATTTTAATTCTAATCTTACTCATTTTGTGACAATATTTTTTAAATGAATTTAACATTATAATAATGTCTATAGTATAATTTCATATTTTTATAAAACGATAAGATACATATTTTTATGACTTCATTTTAAACCCTTCCTCAAAACAACATTTCACCCTTTATAGATTACACTGTTAAAGTTGATGATGATATTTAATTGTTTAAATTATTCCCTTTTTAGATATTAATAAATAAGATTTAAGGATTATAAATAAAACTATAATAAAATATTATGATTTTTAGGATTTTTATTTATAAACTATCTATAGATATAAAAACATTATGTGTATAAAATTGTATACATTTTTATCCATAAAAAAGTCTTACTAAGGAACATCATTCAAATTGTAACTATATACTAATATGTTAATCCCCCATCAATGATAGTATTAAAGGACACATATTACATGAATATTTTGAAGCTTAAAGAGACATTGTATAATTCCAACAAATCATTAACTCTATATAAATGTATCATTAGAACTATTTACAAATTATCATTTAAATGGTCAATATAGATAATATAACTTTTACAAATAAATAAAACATACTACATATTAATCACAAGAGATAAAATAGACTTGTTATAGTTATTCACTAATATATATATTTAATAAATATATACATACCAGGATGTTTGTGGATTGTTGATTCAAATGTTTCTTTATGAATTAGACATTCCATTTTCATTGGAAATAAAAAATTCGTTCTTAAATAACTTGAATACATTATTTTTTATGTCTAAAGTATTTTTTAAAATATTTTTGATAAAAAGATAAACTATTACTATACATGGAAATTGTTTAAACAAATACAAATACTTAAACGAATTATATTCATTATGATTATCTTATTATGTATACAACTGATAATAATTGGACACACTGTTATCAAATCATATTGAATAAATTTTATAATATATTCATAACAGAAAAAGTCTTTATAATTGGACATGATATTAGAGCTAAAAAAAATTGGATTCAAACCTATATAATTTATCACAAAGACATTATATATGATAATCCATTAGATTGACTAATCTTTAAATTTTGAATATGAAAAAATATTTTCAATATTATTGGAATACATATTACATATAAAATGGTTTCAAAAAAATGAAATCAAAATTTTAGTTATGATATAAACAATTGCAGTGCCATATTTCCAAGTCATTGCAACAAAATCCAAGAAACATGATCATTGGGAAAAAAATTAACCATTGGGGATTTACCCCTTCAAAGGTGGATTATCAAAAATCAATAAAAAATGAAGGCATTTGAGCCATTGGAAGAGATTTACCTCTTAATAACTTGTCATTGAAATAGTTTGTAGCTAATAAGTTTTATTTGATTTTTTTGAAAGATATGAAGATTTTGATTGTGAGAAAATTATTCTTAGTTGAATTAAATGTTTATAATATTTTTCTTATTAATACTTTAATCTGATTGTGGGAATACGATAGAGGGATTTTGAGGATATGATGATAGAGATATGATCTACTTCATTGAGGGATTATGGTTATAGGAATACAGAATCTGATCCATGAGATTTAGAGCTACTGATGATAGGTCGATATAGATGATGATCATTATATTGAGAGCTTTCAGAGATAGTGAGACATGCTAATCTTCATATCATGGTATTTCCCAAGTGAGGGAGAGATAGACTTTCTTGTAAGTATAAAATAAGGGGTATTTATCTTAGGATATTTGATACCTTACACTTTGGGATAAATAATTTTAGTTATCTGTATTAAATTTTTTATTATAAGTAGATTATTTCCACTTCATATATAATCTAAAGATATAGATTTATATTCATCTTTCTATTTGAATCGTTTTTATTGTAATGGATTTTATTATATACAATTTTTGTCTCTGGTTATGATTTTATATACTATTATGGTAGAATCATCTTCTCATTATAACCTATAAATTACATATTTTAATTAAGTGAATTATCATACATTGATTATCATACCCAATCCCTAAGATTGATTAATAATTAAATACCTAATATATATTTTTAATACAATTTGTTTAAGCTTATTAAATTATGTTTTAGTTAAGGTTAAAAATGAATTTTTTTAAACCTACAATTCACCCCATGTATTAATCAATCATTATATACCTTATTATCAAACAATTTGTTTCAAAGTAGGTCTCCATTGCTAAAGTACTAGATATACTTTCAATCATCTCTTTTATATTACAATTTAGTTAAAAAAAATTATTTTTTTTATAAATTATTTTTAATCTAATGTGTATTTTGGAATAGATTTTTTCTATTTCATTTATGTATAGCAGTACTCAATTTCATTTTAATAGATAAACTCAATCCAAATTGACCCCTATTTTTGATGGAGCTGATTATATTTATTGGAGGGATAAAATGAATACACTAGTTATAATTACTAGTGTTTATAATTTCATCATGTTAACTAAATATTAAAAGATCCCTAACAAAGAAGATACTTCTTCTAAAAATCAGGAAAACCTAGAGAATCAATTGAATTAATGACTTGGAAAAAAATTATTTTGTTTAATGAAAAGAGACATTTACTGACATATTTCATCTTTTGAATATTCAAATAACATATAGAAGACGTTTGATATTACTTATTTCCAAATATAAATGGTTGTTGAAACTGGAAGAGAAATTTTTAGATTTGGCCATCATGAATTTGTATAATATTTTGGTTACCCTATCCCAAGGATACAAATGGTTTATGAAAATAGTCAATATTCATCAATTTATGGGATAGAATGGGTTATAATATTAAATAATTATTTAAAATATAATCTATATCATGCCCAATTAGTGGGAATCTAATAGAATAGTTAATGATGACTCAAGGAAGATAAAAAATTTCACTCTTGATGATATATTTGGAACCATTATATAGTACGAGGGAAGGATAAAAATAGATGGTGAGAAAGAAGAGAAGAGTAGTGGTGGAGTATCTTTTACTACTGATTCAAATATGATAAAATCTTAGACTCCTGATAAGGTTGTTAAGTCGACATTGAAAAAAAGTTATTTTTCTATATGATTTCTGTGATTATGAAAATTGTGAGAATGAATTAGTTAATGTATCTCAAAGAATGAAAAAAATATTTGGAAAGATATACTTTTAGTACCATTATAAACAAATTAAAAAGAACACGAATTGTAATAATGATTATAAAGTTACATGTTAATATTTTAACAAATATAGGCATATAAGACCAAATTTTCTAAAGTTGAATTGAATAAATATAATGGAAATTGATTTTAAAAGGAGTCATTGAATGTTTTGTAATTCAAATATCAATAATTTTGTTAAATAAAATGATTCTAAGAGTGGTACTGGTAAAGACTCTTCAGATGACTCTTCTGATTATGAAATTATTGAAAAGAGGAACACATGTTCTCTTTCTATAATACCTATTAATAATATCTCTCTCATGTAAATGGGACATACAACTGGTTCCTTAACTAATATGTATTTAAATGTAAATTAACCTAATTATATGAATGTTATATCATCGAATGATTAATCCATCCAATCTAGTTATGGTAATACTTTAATTTATTTTGATGAATTTTCTCCCTTTTTAAAACTTATAGAAAAAGAAAATTGTATTGTTTCTTAAGGAAATTGATAAGGATAAAGAAAAATTTTCAAAAGATAATTCAACAATTGATATTTAAACTAATGAAACAATGAATTTCTCAATATAACATGATAAATACAATTCTAAAATCAAAGTATTTATAATTATGTAAAAAAGGAAATTTCTATAAATAATAGTTTGAAAAGTAGTTTTGAGAAACTCAATTAAAAAATTAGTAGATATGTGGATAAGAATTTAGTTAGAAAACATTGTTATGAAATTTATTCGTTGAATAGAATTTTAGAAAAATTTACTACTAGAAACGATGGTTTTCATAAAATGTATAAACATATCTATCCAAATGGTACTATTTGAAGAATGGAATATACTTATAGAAAAAATATTTTTAATAACAACTTATTGGATCCTAAAACTACCCCTTTTGAAGTAAATGTCAATGGTCAGGTATTTGGGAAAATATTTTCTCATTAAATAATGTTCCATCCAAAGGATTCCAAAAATCCAACTTTTCAAAACAAATGTGGGTACCTAAAATTTTGTTTTCTAACCTATCAAGACAAAATAAGTTATGGGTTCCGAAAGTATAATTGTTTTCTATTATGTAAAACAAAGAAACTATCATCGATAAGAATACATGGATATTGGGTGTTCTATAAATATTACATGACACCAATATTTCATGGAAAATATTATCATGTTGAATGGAGGAAAAGTTACATTCATAGATAATGTTCAAGAAGAAATTGTCGATATAGTTAATATTATACCCCTCGGAATACATTAATTTCACTTTTTTTTCTGCAAAATCTCACTAGAATAAACTTATATGAATAATTCAATTATTTTGGGATGTTTACCTTGTGAATTTTGGATATTATAATTGTGTTGTAAAAAATTCTAGGAATAAATCCATTCATTCTTCCCATCGACATGAGAATGTATATACACTAAACATAGATGACCTTAAGAGCCAATACATACCCTTAATTAGTGTAATGGAAGATCAATATTGGTTTTTTCATATATGTTTAGAACATTGTAACCTTATAAACATATATAAGATGAAAAAGAAAATACTTGTTACAAATTTACTGTAGCTTATATTTGATTCTTCAAAATCATGTGACCCTTGTCGATATAGTAAGAAACATAATTCATTTCTTAAATATAATAGTGAAGTCTCAACATATATTTTGTTAATTTTTATAATCATTGACTTATTTGGAACTATAAAAACAGAGAGTATTATGGGGAATTGCCATGTATTTTTTTTAGTTGACGATTACATTAGAGAAACATGGTTTTATTTTCTCGTAAATTTATTTGATGCTGTTCTCATTTCAAATTTTTTTTCAAAAGTTAAAAATGAGAAAACCCTACCCTTGATAATTATTCGTAGTTATCATAGGGGAGAATATGTAAATTCATATTTGGAAACATTTTTTAGTATAAAATTCATTACACACAACCTTTCAGTTTCCATAATTCTTCATAAAAATGGTTTTGTTGACATAATAAATCATAATCATCAAGAAATAATAAGAAGTATGTTCATTGAATACTGAATTGCTAATAATTTTGTGCTGAAGAAGATCGTACATAATTATATACTATATATCTAGTTTTGATTTGACATTTTCTTTAGAAAACACTATATGAGTTATGGAATGGCTGAAAACCAATAGTTTCATAGTTCAGAGTATTTAGTTACAATGTATTCATCTTTAACAAGAATGATAAATTACAAAAATTCAATCCCATATCCAATAAAGGTACATTTTTAGGTTATTCCACTAATTCTAAGGAGTATAGTGTTTTTTATAAAAATTATTTCACAATCGAGGCAACATTGCATTTTAAATTTGTTGAAATCAATAATTATATTTTAAAACTGACCCAACCAACATCTTCATATGTGTTTTCCAAAAATGATTTTCAAAATTTGTTAGAATGGTCTTTATATAAAGATAATAATCACGAAATTGTTTCTAAAGATAATACTAGATAATAATTTCTATCTTATGTTGATTAATATTTTTTAGAAAACCCATCTTAGTTGGATATTAGAAATCATCTGAGTGATAGTATCATTGGTGATGTGAATCAAGCAGTTATAACTTGACGTTATTTAAGGAATGATATAAAACATATTTCAATTCTTTCATAGTTTAAAAATAACAATATAGATGAGGTATTAGGTGATGAATATTGGATTAAGTGTATGAAAGATTAACTAAATGAATTTAAAAGGGAAAAATTCTGGACCCCAGTTGAATTCCCTGAAGAATCTTCTACAATTAGTGTAAAATGGATTTTCATAAATAAATGTGGTTAAAATGAAAAACTCATTATAAATAACGAAATATTATTTCCTAAATGTTAAAATTAACAATAGGGAATAGACTATGATGAAAAATATGCTCCAATAGATCTAATTTAATCTATTTTTATTCCACCATAATTTTCCACATTCTTCAATTTCATACTTTTTCAAATGGATATTACATGTGATTTCTTTAACAGTTATGTAAAATTGGATGTTATTGTGGAATAATATCCATGTTTAGAAAATACAAAAGATCCTGAATATGTTTATAAACTTACCAAAGCTTTATATAGAAAAAACAATACCCTAGAGTCTATTAGGATAGGTTAATGTGATTTTTTGTCGAAACTATTATGTTAAGTGGATAGTAAATCCTACAGTTTTTATACTGAAAGTTAACTAAAAAATTATGATTTGTTCAAATATATGATTATAACATTATATTTGGATCAACTAAAAAAATCTAGAAGATTCCTTTGTGAATATTATGAAATCAATGTTTGAAATGAGTATAATGGTTGAGTTAAAAAAAATTCATGGATTTCAAATTTCTTAAAAACGTCAAGGTAATTATATATATCAAATTAAGTATATTAATTATCTTCTGAAAAATATTGGATATGGTAATACTAAAATAATTAATTCTCTCATCGGTACCCCAAATACACTTGATTTTGATGATGTAGGACAACCAATCGATCAATTACATTTCATATATGACAGGAATATTATGATACATAATAAATAGTTAGACATAATAAATGTATTATTTATTATAAAGTAAAATATATTAAGATAATCTAAAATGAAGCACATCTGAAAGCTTTATAACGAATTTTTTATTATCTAAAGTGAAATATGGATTTAGTAGTTTTTAATTCTTATGGAAATGATTTTGAATTAAAATGATTTTTGGATAATGGAATTGGTAGTTGTAGAATGGATAATAAAATTAAATAAGGAACTATTAATTTCATATGAGATTATATATTTTATTAGTCATGTAGGAAAAAAAACCTGGTAGCACTTTCCACTATGGGAGCCAGATATATAGCAGCTGTAATGTTTTGTGCTCATGTGTTTGTCATAAAACAAAATCTCTCTAATTATGGAATGATTTTCACAAACAAAAAAAATAATATGTGATAACACAAGTTCCATATCCTTAAGTAACAATTATACACTCACTCTCATTATAAACACATATATATTAGGAATAATTTTCTTATGGATCACACACTTAAAGGAGATATCATTTTACAATTCATCAGAATGGAATAACAACTTGATTAAATTTCAACAAACCCGTTACCTTCCAAGAGATTTGAATACATAAAAAAGTATAAGAATGGCAACTATAAAGTAATAATTCATCTCCAATTCTTGTTTAAACTGTCTCATTACATTATGTTAATGATTTTTATAGGGGAAATACATATGACTAATGATATTTAGAAAACATTTAGTTTTTCAAAATTTTATTTTTCCTAATTTTTTGATTGTAATGTGGTTTCTAGACTCATAGATCCACATAATGTTTTTCCGAACCTATTTCCTAAAATAATCTTCCAGAACCGCTTTTATCAGACTCAAGAAATGTATATAATTTTCAAAACATGATTTTGTTTCAAATTAGATATAAATATTTTCTATACTTGAGTATTTATTTTAAAAAAATTGGTATTCAATTTTCATTAAAATTTTATATTAATTATAAAACTAACATAATTTATTATTACATAAAACCAAGGGGAACACATTATAACACTAATAATTCCACTCTGAATGGTATTCTTCTTTCTTTTATACCATAAAACTATTCCGTCATAATAATTTTTATCCTTGTTTGTTGTTATTAAAATTTTTTTGAATCATATTCTTCAAATATGCTAAACACATTTTAGAGACCCTCGATAGTTAAAATTATTTAAAAATATTTCTTTAGATAACTTATTCAACATGAAATAAGATGGATCAGATCATATCCATCAAATCATTTTATGAGATCAATTGTTTCCTCAAACGCCATTATTAAGAGATATTCCCCCCATGTCCCACATCACTTATCTCAAGTCTATTTCATCAATGTGTAGTATCATTTATGTTCCCCGGTCTAATTTGTTCATCACGTCTAATTTTTTTGTATCATATCCCAACACGATGGAACTCTAATGGAATATAACTAATGTTAGGTTCTTTGTGAAATGTTAGTAGTGAATTCATTTTATTAACACTATGATTTGTCACTAATAATGTTAATTGAGTTCCAATATTGGAAATCATTATGTGTTCAATAACCAAAACTAGATTATGATTTTTTTTACTTGTATATGGTTATAGATTTGAATTCTTCTATATTGTTTTTTTTGCGGAAAATGTAAAAGGATTGTTATCATTATAAATCTATGATATGAGTTAAAAATAACATATAGGGTACTTTAAGGCTTCCTATTTATTTTAGCATAAGTATTTTTATTTTTACATTATATAAACTGCCTAATTCTATTGTTTTGGATAACTAAGAAAGAGCTGAAAAGTCATTTTTTTTAAATGAATCATTTGATGATCCATTAATGTTTTCCCGTCTCATTTGTAATTATAGAGTTATATCCCTTAACATGTACGGTTTTTAATTATAATAAAGGGATATAGAGTTTCCCTAAATGTTTCTGATATATTTATTTTGGATTAACCTATTTAACATAATAAAGATCAATTTAGATGGTTTTTCTATTTTGAAAATTAAGAATATCAAATTTCATTCTACCATGTCTCAGATTATATTGTTTTTGGATTTGATAATCAGGATAATTAAAGAATGTATAATTCATTTTAACATATAAAAAATTAGAGGCTTTTAGATAAATTATTATGTTCATATTTGGTGACTCAATGAAAAATATAAATTTTTCCATTGACACAGAATCAAATATATTTTTTAAATGAATTTATAAAAATTTGCATCAGAAGAATAGTCATATTTAAAATAAAATAAATCCATGAATATTGATAAAAAAATTAATGAAAAATTATATTCCTTCAAATGAAAAGAAAAAATAGAATGTATCTGATGAAGTAGTCACAGAATTAGAATGATAAAAGTGGAAAAGAAAAATGTAGATCCTCATTTCAGACTAAAAAATGTGGAAGTAATAACTATAATTATAAATGACGTTGAATCAAAAGAAAATTAATAAAGAGAATAAAAAAAATAAGAAACATAAAATTGCATCTTTAGTTGATTCCTTGATGAAAGAAGTTGATATTTAATCTGTAAATGTTGTTTTATTAAATCCAGATGTTAGATCATCTTTTATAATAAAATATCATGATGATGACGATGATCTATATATTGTAGAAAAATTAAAAGAATGTATGGTTGATAAATAATCAGTTCCAGTTGGGAAAGGTGATTTTAGATCAACAGAACAACTCTATGATGTGTTTTGAAAAGAAATGGTGGAAGGCTCTATAGAAATTTATATTCTATAAAAAATAATGTGATGTTGTGGAAGAATAAAGTCTATATAGAGAAATAAAATAGTACAAAAAAATAATTAGAAAATGTAGTAGATAAAGAAAAATTTTTGATAAAGAAGATCTCCCTTAGATTAAACTTTCATTAATTACTTCAAAAGATTCTTCAAAATAATTGTATTACTTGGGTGATCAAAAAAAATTTGTAAGTATAGTGAAACAAAATTCCACATTGGTTCAAGAATCTAAAATCATTATCCAATAAAGATGAATAATATCATAACAGAAGATAATATGGTAGTAAAGGTATTAATGTTTTTTATATTGATATTTTTAATATAAATCATGTGTAATGAAAAATTCATATCTCAGTATCAATGAAAGATAAAGGGATAAAAATATAAGAAGATATCAGAACCACCCACATCATTCTTTCTAAGGATCAAGAAGAAAATCAGTTGGATTTATATAGAAAAAACTCTTCCAAAATATTTTATTTTATTGTTCATACATTGAAATTGATTGAATGAAAAATCCCATATATTCTAAATATAGTGTTTCGGTGTCATATACATCAGGATTTTCTTAAAAAATTTTGATTCACCAATCATGATAATAGATAAAGTGATTAAATAAGATATTGAGTTCAAATCCCATCAATATTTTTATCAGATTAATATAAAATCATGTTGCTAAATGACTAAGTGATATAGACAAGTAAAATTTTATATCAAGAATTTTGATGAGAATTTTAAAGATATAAGTAATGACTTGAAATAATTTGAATCAATTTCTTCTATTTAACAAAGGATATGATAGAAAGAGTAATGGTTGTTCAGTACTTCAAAGCTCAAACTGAAATTCATACTAATATTGTTAATGAGATGAGTGGAAAGATGAGGTATTCAAAGGATCCGTTAAGGATACAAAATTTCATAATGAAGATTTTAGTGCCCAGAACAATGATTTCTTCCAAAAAAAAACCAATCCAATAAGAATATTTCAAATGAATGAATAAATTTTTATAGCTCAAGATAAAATTTGACTTGATCAAAAAAAAGGAAAATTGGCCTCAAGAAGAACTTATTACAGAACTAGAAGAAGAAAGAATGTATTTCACAAAATTGAATACAATTATGATATCCATGTAAAAGAAACATGAAAATATTTTTTAATTTGAAATCTTTTTTTATTTCTATAAATCTATTTAAATGAATGAATTTTTCAGCCTGATAGGATAGATTAAATGTTATTATAATTTATATCAGTTAAATTATTCTCTCATGTTTTTTGGATGTTTAGGTTCTTTAGTATATTTGTTTTTCTAACATTTTTTTTATTAAAAGACTCTTCCCATTCCTTTTTGAAAATCACAAAGGGGGAGAATATTTTTAGAAAAGGCAGATATAGGATATGTTTATTTAAGGGTGGTAAATTTCTTTAAATAAGAAAATATGGTCCACATGGGATTTATTATACTAAGGGGGAGTAAGTCATTATCATCATTTTATTAAAACCAGTCATAAAGTATTTGGAAATAAGTATTACTACATTAAATTTTTAATACGATATACCCAAAAGATAATGGATTTAATATTCAAAATGTTAATTTTTTAATGATTATGGTTTGTGCTTTCCAAAAAGGGGGGAAACTGTTCAGTCAAAAGTTTCTTTTTGAATTTTCCATTCTTCTCTTATGGAAATGAAAATTTCTATATTAAATAATTTTATTATAGATTCAATATATCCAAAATAAAATTTATAATGTTTTTGAATAAAACATAAACATTTACCATACCTTGAAATTATTCTAAAGTCTTTGATGACTAAAACTAATTTTATTCATTATGATTATGAGATTGTGTATGAACCCAATAACAATCAGATCCATAATTATCAAATTTGATTAAAGAATTTTTATTATTAATTTATAATGAAAATTGTCTTCTTAATCTGAATTAATATCAGAACTGATAAAAATTTGATTCATAATAATATAATTTATCAAAATGAAATTCTATCATAAAATCTATTAGATTGACTAATGTTTAAATTCCAAATAAGAAACACTATTTTATATCGTATTGCAATACATTATTCAATGAAAAATTGGTATAACAAAACAACATCTATGTTTTAGTAATGATATAGCCATTATAGTGACAGATCTCTAAGTCGTTGCAACATACTTTGGGAAATATGCATATAGGAAAAAAACGTGATTGTTGGACATCTACCTATAAATACATATCCATTTGAATAGTTTTTATCTAGTTGATTTCATTTTCAAATTTTCTCTTTCATAGGAGCTTTACATATCATAGGCATGATTATCTTTTTCTTAGTTGTTGTAATTGTTTATAGTCTTTTTCAATGTAATCGTTGCATCTAATTGTGTATATATGATCAAGGGCTTTCGAGGATAGGAATAAAGAAATTTTATCTACTTGATTGAGGGATTATTGGGATAGAAAAAAAGAATCTGATCCATCTGTTCGAGGTATGCAAAGGATAGGAAGATAGAGAATCCAATAATCATATTGAGGGCTTAGAGGGATAGTGAGACAAGCTGATCTTCAAATTGAGGGATTTTTCTGGTAAGTGAAATATGGATTTCTTGTATGTATAACATAATACTCCTTTATCCTATGTTATTTTATACCATTTTATTTGGTATAAAAGAAGTGTATTCATTTTTTTTCTTGTTTTATTATAAGTCACTTATTTCCACTATTAATATAATTGAAAGTAATACTTTTATATTAATATTTCAATTTGTATCTTGTTTATCACAATAACTTTTGATACGATAATAAAATTAATATAATTATGATTCTATACACTGTTATGGAAGAAACATTGTTTCATTAAAAATTATCAATTATATATCTAAATCAACTGGATTATGATACTTTTATTATCTGATCAAAGGGACATGTTCGATTACAATTTAAATACTTAAGAGATTTTGTAAATATGGATTGTTTAACCCAATTAAACTATGATTTATTTATTATTAAAATGAATATTTTTATACATATCATTCACTCCCACCTATTTTATGTATCCATATTTATATACATTACTATCCAACATGGATGATCCGAAAAAAGAGTACCCAATGTAAGTGTTATTTCCCTCTATTTCTAGTTCTTGATGACATATTCTCACTCACCTTCTATATCTCTTTTATTAAAATAACTGCCTTTATAATGTGATTACTTTTATTCCTTTATCATTTAAATTTCTTCTATATAATTTTGATATTCATGCAAATTTTGTACCATTTTTATTTAATATTTCTGTCAAACTCTATAGAACCTATTGAATAGTTTTTTATAATTTCCCTTTCTTTTACATAAATGGTCATATGTTTTTTAACTCATATAATGATTATTTTCTATCAATGATTTCCAAAAACCGTACTTATTTTAGCATTAAATATTTTGGTCTATGCCTAGGTTTATGACAACTATATTCTCTTTGTCCTTTTAAATATAGTTTTTTCTATTTCATAAATGTCCAATAATAGAGTCTTACTTAATGATTTATTATTCATATATTCTTATAGGTTTTTCCTTCAAATAGATATATATATTTCTGATTAGTGATCATTCATTTGGAATTGAATTTCCATGATTTATTATGAACTTATTATAATATGATAATTCATAATACTTAAATGGTTATAGGCTTATAGATCTATTATATTTCCTATTTATTTCTCATTGGTTTATTTTTATTCATTATCTATGTTTCTTTTCTATATTAAAATCATTTTCTTCAATTATTATTATAAAATGTGTGGACCTAGGTATATATATATATACCCCCAATAAATTGGGTAATTAATTGTATGTATGTCATGACCCCCTCCCACCAAAGATGCCCCTCCTGAGTTGGAAATGGTGAAAGGGAGATAATGACCCCCAAGTCCCGCCTCCATTAGGCCCCGGGGTGGCGACTAGCACCAAGGGTATATGTTTTCACAAATATGGGAGGCATTACCCTTTTTATTTTTAAAGATTGGGAAATAGGACAAGTCAACCACCAAAAAGGAAAAGAACCAGTGTATATAAATAAATCCAAACCAAGCCCACATGCATGTTTAAACAGTTTATAACAAGGTACAAGTACAAAAAAGCTCAAAGTACAATTCCAAAAGAAAACAAAGGTACAACAACAGCAACAACTCCAACTGTCCGACTAGTAGGGCCCCGCACGACCCTGGTAGTCCTTCTAGAAACCTGAAAGTAAACTTAGTGTGATCATACAAATATACTCAGTAGGGAAACCTAATGCTCACGTGCACAAGTGGGGAGACATCCTAATGTCCTGTGAGAACAATAGAAGAAACCTAGCAAGGAATTCTATCCACCCAACCTCACCAGCCACACTCACAAAAACACAAGCACAATAGGTAGTAGTATATAATAAACAAGAGTATTGGGTACCCCGCAACATTTCCCTTTAGTTAGCAGCTCTTCCTAACGACAAACGTCCTGACGCTGCCACACTCTCCCCGCCCGCACACACCTGGGCCTCACAACCACGTATCCTTCCCGCACACACCTGGGCCTCAAAACCACGTATCCCACCCGCACACACCTGGGACTCACAACCACGTATCCCGTCCATACACACCTGGGACTCACAACCACGTATCCCGCCCGCACACACCTGGGCCTCACAACCACGTATCCCGTCCGCACACACCTGGGCCTCATCCCGAAGATTCTTGGGAAACAGTAGAACCTTCCCGAAGAGTCTTGGGCTAAAACCACCCCAATCAAAACCTACCCGAAGAATCTTTGGTGTAAGGACGCCTCAAGCCATCACAGCCTAGGGGTGGAGGAGCAGGAAAGATCTAGTAACTAAGGGAAAAACACCCTCTCCCATAAAATGGGAGTGTTCGGCACTAAGTGCTCAACATGGGTGGGGTGCGATAAAATAAAAACGATACAGATATATATATATACCAACCACACAGCCCAACCTATGGCTTCTAAACAGAGAAACTGAGCACGTGCCTCGGCATTGCTACTATGAAGCATGCATACAAAAAACAAACCCAACCCCCTTTAGGTTTTCACATTTCAGTAGAAATAGTAATTTAGTTCCTTAACTACTGGGAAACTATCCAAAACTAACCACACCAATCATTCATAAAACATAACCCTGCCATCCACAAAACAAGTTAGGAAAAACATAAGCAGCACAAAAAGTCCCTCTTATCAACCAACCAACCCCATTGATTATTATTTCCATTTCATTACCACACCCCCCATTCATTAACTCTTCCACATTTTATTTATTAATCACAACCCATAACCCGTTCACATTTAAACCCAGCCATGCAGCCCCGCTGCCAACCACCATAACCACAACCGCACTGAAACCCGTACATCATCACCTCTTTAATGCCATTTATTGCAGCCCCGCTGCCCATCACCATCATAACATTCACACCGACCCACAACCAATTCAACCGCAGCCCCGCTGCTCACCCAAACCACAAAAACCCACAAACCACCCCATAACATGCCACGTATCCAAGCCAACACCCACATGTTCATTATTCCATTTTTTTTAACCGGGGTGATCACACATGGGTTCCAGATTTTATACAGCCAACTTTACGTGATTAACCAATTTCCACATTCCACAGAGGTTTCCATCCACTAGAAAATCCATAGGGAGAGGGAATCATTTAATTGCATAAGCAAAGGCCCCCAACGACCATGATTTTCTGTAGATAGAAGCTCATTCAAGTCACAACATAATATCACAGGATATAAAGTAACAACAATCACAACTTCACATCCCCGTTATATATGCCAGTTATTATCTTTATTAAAACAGATTCAAAATTGTTTCATGTAAACAAGAAGACACCCACCCCGCATGATGCAAAAATTAGAGAGACGAAGGTAAGATCCCTACCTCAACAGTTTCCGATCGCAACGCTCCCCCGGATCAACCTTAGAAGATGTCTGTCGGCGTCCTTCAAAACCTCCTCGGGTGGATGTCGGAATGAAAGGGTCGAAGGAAAGACAACGGATCCAAGCTTGGAAGCTTCGCCTCATCATTACGATCCCGTTGCAGCTGAAGGATCGTAAATCGGAGCTCGGACGAAGAAGTTATGGAAGAAAGAGCCTTCGAGTCTCTTGGGAGAGCTCTGCTCAGAGGAGAGGGGAGGAGAGGTGTGAGTTGAAAGGAGGAGGGTACCCCTCCTTTTATAGGCGTGAAAACCAAAAGTACACGACGTGTAATTTATGGTACACGGCGTGTACTCAGTTCTTTCACATGGTCTCCACATGGCTTCGAACACGGCTTCGTGGCCATTGACTAGTCAACACACGGTTTGAGGGTAACGCATACGCGGGGAAGCACTACACGGCGTATAGTTTACACACATGGCATGTACTCATTTATTTCACACGGCAAGGACACGGCTCCAACATGGTACAAGGTCGTTGACTGGTAACGCGTACGCGGGGAGGGACTACACTACATGTAGAACTAGTCACACGGCGTGCACCCATTATTCCACATAGCAAGGACACGGCTTGCAACACAGGGTATACCCGGAAAGGGAGTACATGGCGTGTACTCAAACTACACGGCGTATAGTTTCAAAATTCTGGAAAGTGTGGGAAAAGTCCATTTTACCCTCCAGAACACTTCTTGACCTTCTTTTTGACAAAGGAATGGGCCAGAGAGGTCCGGGCCATTACATCAGATACCTCTTATAAGATTCTAGTCCCCGAGAATTCAAAAACCAACCCAGAGGAACCCAACAAGATACCTCTTTGGGTTCACGTAATAACAAGAACCCAACCAACAACCCTAATCATATGTGTTAGGAATTCCTTCTCCTATGTCGAGATATTATCCTCTTTAGGCGGCACTGACTCGCCTGCACGGGTTTAATCGCATCCTCATTAATGCGTCTCGATTAAGAATTGGGTCTTCCCACTTTCATACATTAGGATTTCTCTACTCGAACTAACCCCAACACCACACAACCAACACACTACCTGAACACGTGGGTTTGGGAAATTCCTTTACCTATGTCGAGATATTATCCACTTTAGGCGGCCCTGACTCGCCCGCACGGGTTCAATCGCATCTGCATTAATGCGTCTCGATTAAGGGTCAGGTTTTTCCCTTTCCCACACATCCGGATGTGTTACACATTACCAGGGAACAAAGAACAAAAGGTCTCACAACTGACAGGCCATGAATTCCATATAACAAGGTTACAGAGTACAACATCAACACAAGCTCAAAAGAAAAAGGGAAAAACACAAGTCAAAACAACACCGGGTACTGAGCGTGCATCTGGGTCTCCCGCTCCCAAGTGCTCTCCTTGAGGTCGCCATGCCTCCACAACACACGAACCAAGGGAATGGTTTGTCCATGGAGCACCTTCTCTTTACGATCATCGATTCTAACTGGTCATTCCTCAAAGGTTGTGTCACCTCCCATATCTAACTCTCCCCAGTCAATAACGTGGGAGTCAATGTGTAAGTACCGACAATGTTGGGAGACGTGGAAGACGTCATGAACCTTCTCCAACTGAGGTGGCAGGGCTAGCTGATAATCCACCTTGACAACTCTCCTCAACACCTCAAAAGGTCCGATGAACCTAGGTGAGAGCTTTATCCCCTTCCCAAACCTCTGCTGCCCCCGTTGAGGGGAAACCTTCAAGAACACATGATCCCCCACCTCAAACTCTAAGGGCCTCCTCCGACGATCAGCATAAGACTTCTGTCGGTCCTGAGCCGCTTTCGTCCTCTCACGTACAGGATGGACTTTCTCTGTGGTGCTCTGCACTACCTCTGGACCAAGAGCACCTGTCTCACCAACCTCTGCCCAGAAAATGGGTGAATGACATGGGCTTCCATACAAAGCCTCAAACTGTGTCATGCCAATAGTAGAGTGGAATCTGTTGTTGTAGGCAAACTATAATAAAGGAAAGTGTCGTACCCATGATCTTCCGAAATCCAGAACGCATGGTCGCAGCATGTCCTCCAACGTCTGGATAGTCCACTCCGTCTGCCCATCGGTTCAGGGGTGGAAAATAGTGCTAAGGTGTAGTTGGGTGCCAAAATCATGTTGTAGCCCCCCTCAAAAATGGGAGGTAAACCGAGTATCCCGATCTGAGATGATATGTAACGGCCCGAAATTTTGAATAAATATTGTTTCCTAATTTCATGTGTTATTTTATTTTATTTTTTATACTCAACAAAAATGTTTTATTTGATAAATATGATTATAATTAAAAGGAGACCATTGGCTTCTGACTGTTATATGACCATCGGTCAATATGACCGCTATGAACAAAATGTTTTGATTATTGTCTCTAAATATAAGTAATCTTGGTTAATTATTATAGAAAGAATATTTGATGGCCTCACCTAGTAGTCTTGGACCGATCGAAGCCCATCTAACAGAACATGGGAAGGAGGTAGCACCATTGGTCTTTGTTCTGGACCAATCCCGAGCCGAACTTCATCATGTGAAGCTAGAACGGAATCGCCTTCGCGAGAAGTTCAAACTGATTGAAATTACTACTCGGGAAATGTTGGCCGAGCCTCCCTCGGACTCTCTCACCTTAGCACACCTTACACTTAGGTCCTATGATGGTGTGATAAGAGGCTATGTAAGGAGACCGTAACTACCTTGTGTAATCCTTTGTTTTAAATAAAAATTGGGATTTCTTCTTATGATGAAGTTATGAATTTTCAAATGACCGGATAAATATAGTATGCATCTTTTGATGAATTTTAGAAAAAGGATATTTTAAAAAATGTTTATGTAAACCTTAAATAAATAAAAATGTGTAATGATTTTCAAAAAATGGTCTTCTACACTTATGTTCAGTACAAAATTTGGAGTCTAATAAGATCAACTTGATTTTTGATGAATAGTAAATTATGAATAGTGATTTTATGATTAGGATTAGTAATATGACCAAATGTATTAGTAATCTCACTTAAAGAAAGTTTTAAAATAATCAAGGCACCTTGATTAAGTAATGTGATTCAATAAAATGGTTAAATAACGGTTTCATAAATTATTATTCAAGTATTAGTTTTTTCGGGTGAATAGTGTTTTTTAATTAAAAATTAAATTAAAAATATTTAGAAAATTATTTTTATAAAATGGATTTCATTTTTGAACTCAGAGCACCGATATTATATTATGGTAATTTTTGTGGTTTTTTCTGAAAAAATGAATTTTCGGTGAATAGTGTATTTATTTAAAAAAATAAATTAAAAATATTTAGAAAATTATTTTTATAAAATGGAGTTCATTTTTGAAATCAGAGCATTGATATTTGATTAAGGTGAAATTTTGGGATCTTTCTGAAAAAGTTGAATTTTCAGTGAATAGTGCAAATACAGTTTTAGGGTTTCGGTATGTTTAATGACATCATAACTGTGTCATTATGATGTCATGGGATCATTTGAGGGTTGGCCGGCCAAGGGTGATGCATTATTGTTTTGGGGGCCCCATGTGGCCTAACTCCATGATAAATTCCAAGGGAGAGCACATGGGTTTGAGAAAAGCACATGTGAGGTGTCCCTTGGCCATTAATGCCTTGTCCCCTCACTTTCCCTATAAATACCAAGACCTCCTCTCATCCATTCGACTCCCCACTCTTCCCCAACGAAGTTCTGGTCTCATTACCTCCCAAGGAGTCATCCCAAGGTTCCCCCAAGCCCTCAAGGTCCCATCCTTTGAGGTTTAAGAGTTTCATTTTAAGGTAAGGGATCCGACCTCTCTCTTTCTTTTCATGTAATCTATTTTATGTCATTCCTTTTAGGCTACATTTTCTTATGTGAGAGGATGTTCTTTTATATTCATCTTACTTCCCTTTTCATGTTTATATGATTAGAGATCCACTCTTACTCTCATCATTTCGTTTTATGAAAGTTTAAGTGACACCGTTAGGCTGCCGAATTTTTAAGGGATCCTTTCACCCTTCTCATTTTTCAAGTTCGATTTTCATATCAAGTCTTTCAAGTTCCTTTTTTATTATGTTGGGGTATGATCTCTATATCTATAATACTGATCTATTATTATCATATGATGAGAGACCCTATTTGATCTTGTCAATTCATTATTATTGAAGTTTAAGTGACGCTGTTAGGGTGCCGAATTTTCATAAGAGAAATCTAATTTTTGTCTTCCTTCCATGTTTTTCATTTCAAATGGTATGTACTCCAAATTACATTACCATGTCCATATATCCTTCTTATTCCATTACCCTACAGTTTTATGGATCATTTATGAGTGGGTGACCCATGTCCCCTCTCTTTTCAATGTTTTCTAAAACCCCGAAACATAGCCGTTATGCTGCAGAATTTTTGGTCTCAAAATGCCTCTCTCTTTTCTCAAAATTATTTTATGTTATAAAGTGAATACTCAAAGCTCTTATTTTTAAAAGGGTATTCACATATATATCAAAATGTTATATTTTAAATTCTGGGATTTACATACATGAGACCTTCTTTCCCTTTCCGTGGGTTTAAAGTGACGTAAGGATCATGTCTTTAAAGCAGTTTTTTAAACGTTATGTTTATGAAATGAAACCCATTTATTTTATGCTATATGGGTTATTTATGAAATGTTTGATGATGATATATGTGGCTCACATGATAATAAAGGCAAATTTAAGGGTGCGCCCTGATAGCGCTCCAATGCATTGGGTAATGATGTAACCACTAGATATTACAATTTTCACAATACCTTGGTGAATAACCTTGGTAATTTTCAAATGACACCTTGGGGATGGACCTTGGTGATATGTTCATGATTGTATATGTTAAATGATGTAGCCACATCTTCAAGTTATGAAAAAGTTTTATTTTTATTATGATATGCCTCATGATTTCATTTTCATGCCTTAAAGTTCTTTTCATGACTTTATTGATGTATCTCAAGTTCATATGTAAAATGTTTCACTTGTTTCCCTTGCTGGGCCTTCTGCTCATCCTTTATTTTGATGAATGTCCCCAGGTTATGAGATGCAGTAATGAGCCTAGGGTGAACATGAGGAGAAGCCTTTCAAGTGTTTAAGAAGAATGTTTTTTTGTTTCATGTTTTTTGTTCCTTGTTTCCAAGACACTAAACCTTAAAGATCCTCAGTTCCGTGTAATGGAATGAAAGTTATGTTATAAAAAGGTGGGATGCTATAGTTGGTATCAAAGGATGGTTTAGTTATTTGTGGAAATTAGGATATGAAAACTTTAGGAAGAAGCCTATAGAAAAGTTAAAATATAGGAAATCTTCCTGGTATTTTGGTGAGTATTGAGTAAGGGGTTGCCAAGCAAATACATACCTGTCTGGATACGAGCAGGTAGAGGCGGCTCTGGCACAGATGTACATAAGGGTAAAACCTGAAAACACCGCTTTGAGATAGACTCGAACGGGAACTGGTACACGACAACGGGCCTTGCTGCACTCTTGGTTACGACACTCCCGGGGGATATGCTTTGGTAAATTCATAAGCTTAGTATGAACCATTGTTAAAGGAACAAAGATAAAATAAAATGAAGATTCACATAAGAATATATGATCATTGATAAACTAGATGGGGACCTAGGGGATCACAAGTTAGGGTATGCTTTTCAACTACATGTTATGCTTATATGCTTTAAGTTTCTTTTCATGATTATTGGCTAAGTATTTAAGCCCCTAATTATAGTTTCTTTTCTTAGTTAATGGCCGGAAATGGAAGAACATGTCTCAACAACCAATGTGATAGGAAATGCTACGATTTACGTATTAATATGACAGAGATGATTAGGGGATTAAAATATGATTTTTTATTTTGGAAGACGTTCACTATTTTGGGGACCCTATATGATCGAGGTAAATAGATTACAACGGTATTTTCATTGAGGAGTAAGGTTGACTTATATTTGAAGAATCGATGAATTTAAGGTGAATTTATAGTAATTTAGGTTACTTATGGGAATGATTAACCTATCTTGGGTTAAATATGTTTAGATTAGATACTTTTTTTATAAGATGTTAGGAGTGGTTGATGTTCTTTGGAGATGAACAATGAAGTTTATTTTGGAAGACAATGTTATCAAATCCTTCTTGTATTTGGGTTTCAATCTTAGTTTGGTTTATTTTGAGAAATTTTAAGGACCGTTATTTATGGAATGGACTATGATGAACTTTGGGTAGTACCATGGAACCTTGAAGATTTAAAAGTAGTTTCCATTCCTATGGGATTCTTTCTTTTTGAAGAGTTGTTTCACCTTACCCTTTCGGTTTTTGGGATAATGTTTAATGATAAAAGAAATAGATAGTTAATCTTTTGTGGATTATGTGATTCTATAGAAGATGATTCTTGTGTTTTGATGAGACCAAGTAGTTTTGAATGCTCATAGTTTAGAGAAAAGATTAGTTTTGGGTAGAAACTTATTAAAGGATGGAACTCTACATGAAGGTAGATATATTTCCTAATGTTTTTGTTCTATTTCGTAAATGAATTCCTCAAAGTTATGAAAAAGAAACGTAAAACAAAAACGTTGTTGGTTTACGTTTCCTATTAAGTAATCAAAGACTGCTTGCACACATCATAATTTTGTGATTTTCAGGTGGTTAACTTCCTCCAAATCATGTTTTCTATCACTCTCCTTTAGGATGTGACCCTTTGTTTTCTCCTCCATGTCCATGTTTCCTACATGGAATCCTAGTATGAGTAAACTCGGGTGGCCTTTGTACTTTTTTTTTCTTTCTTTTAAATTAATGGTGTCACGAACTCTTTTTCCGATGTGGGACTTTCAATGAAATTTCAAAACCCAATTTTTTTAAAAAATTGCGAGGACGCAATTTCTTAAGGGGGGAAGATTGTAACGGCCCGAAATTTTGAATAAATCGTGTTTGCTAATTTCATGTGTTATTTTATTTTATTTTTTATACTCAAAAAAAATGTTTTATTTGATAAACATGATTATAATTAAAATGAGACCATTGTCTTCTGACTGTTATATGACCATCAGTCAATATGACCGCTGTGAACAAAATGTTTTGATTATTGTCTCTAAATATAAGTAATCTTGGTTAATTATTATAGAAAGAAGATTTGATGGCCTCACCTAGTAGTCTTGGACCGATCGAAGCCCATCTAACAGACCTTGGGAAGGAGGTAGCACCATTGGGCTTTTCTCTGGACCAAACCCAAGCCGAACTTCATCATGTGAAGCTAGAACAGAATCGCCTTCGCGAGAAGTTCAAACTGATTGAAATTACTACTCGGGCAATGTTGGCCGAGCCTCCCTCGGACTCTCTCACCTTAGCACACCTTACACTTAGGTCCTATGCTGGTGTGATAAGAGGCTATGTAAGGAGACCGTAACTACCTTGTGTAATCCTTTGTTTTAAATAAAAATTGGGATTTTTTCTTATGATGAAGTTATGAATTTTCAAATGACCGGATAAATATAGTATGCATATTTTTGATGAATTTTAGAAAAAGGTTATTTTAAAAAATGTTTATGTAAACCTTAAATAATTAAAAATGTGTACTGATTTTCAAAAAATGGTCTTCTACAATTATGTTCAGTACAAAATTTGGAGTCTAATAAGATCAACTTGATTTTTGATGAATAGTAAATTATGAATAGTGATTTTATGATTAGGATTAGTAATATGACCAAATGTATTAGTAATCTCACTTAAAGAAAGTTTTAAAATAATCTAGGCACCTTGATTAAGTAATGTGATTCAATAAAATGGTTAAATAACGGTTTCATAAATTATTATTCAAGTATTAGTTTTTTCGGGTGAATAGTGTTTGTTAATTAAAAATTAAATTAAAAATATTTATAAAATTATTTTTATAAAATGGATTTCATTTTTGAACTCAGAGCACCGATATTATGTTATGGTAATTTTTGTGGTTTTTTCTGAAAAAATGAATTTTCGGTGAATAGTGTATTTATTTAAAAAAATAAATTAAAAATTTTTAGAAAATTATTTTTATAAAATGGAGTTCATTTTTGAAATCAGAGCATTGATATTTGATTAAGGTAAAATTTTGGGATCTTTTTGAGAAAGATGAATTTTCAGTGAATAGTGAAAATACAGTTTTAGGGTTTCGGTATGTTTAATGACATCATAACTGTGTCATGATGATGTCATGGGATCCTTTGAGGGTTGGCCAGCCAAGGGTGATGAATTATTGTTTTGGGGGCACCATGTGGCCTAACTCCATGATAAATGCCAAGGGAGAGAACATGGGTTTGAGAAAAGCACATGTGAGGTGTCACTTGGCCAGTAATGCCTTGTCCCCTCACTTTCCCTATAAATACCAAGCCCTCCTCTCATCCATTCGACTCCCCCCTCTTCCCCAACGATGTTCTGGTCTCATTACCTCCCAAGGAGTCCCCCCAAGGTGCCCCCAAGCCCTCAAGGTCCCATCCTTTGAGGTTTAAGAGTTACATTTTAAGGTAAGGGATCCGACCTCTCTCTTTCTTTTCATGTAATCTCTTTTATGTCATTCCTTTTAGGCTACATGTTCTTATGTGAGAGGATGTTCTTTTATATTCCTCTTACTTCCCTTTTCATGTTTATATGATGAGAGATCCACTCTTACTCTCATCATTTCATTTTATGAAAGTTTAAGTGACACCGTTAGGCTGCCGAATTTTTAAGGGATCCTTTCACCCTTCTCATTTTTCAAGTTCGATTTTCATATCAAGTCTTTCAAGTTCCTTTTTTATTATTTTGGGGTATGATATCTATATCTATCATACTGGTCTCTTATGATAATATGATGAGAGACCCTATTTTATCTTGTCAATTCATATTTATTGAAGTTTAAGTGACGCCGTTAGGCTGCCGAATTTTCATAAGAGAAATCTAATTTTTGTCTTCCTTCCATGTTTTTCATTTCAAATGGTATGTCCTCCAAATTTCATTACCATGTCCATATATCCTTCTTATTCCGTTCCCCTACTTTTTTATGGATCATTTATGAGTGGGTGACCCATGTCCCCTCTCTTTTCAATGTTTCCTAAAACCCCGAAACATAGCCGTTATGCTGCAGAATTTTGGGTCTCAAAATGCCTCTCTCTTTTCTCAAAATTATTTTATGTTATAAAGTGAATACTCAAAGATCTTATTTATAAAAGGGTATTCACATATATATCAAAATGTTCTATTTTAAATTCTGGGATTTACATACATGAGACCCGCTTTCCCTTTCCGTGGGTTTAAAGTGACGTAATGATCATGTCTTTAAAGAAGTTTTTTAAACATTATGATTATGAAATGAAACCCATTTATTTTATGCTATATGGGTTATTTATGAAATTTTTAATGATGATATATGTGGCTCACAAGATAATAAAGGAAAATTTATGGGTGCTCCCTGATAGCGCTCCAATGCATTGGGTAATGATGTAACCATTAGAGATTACAATTTTCACGATACCTTGGTGAATAACCTTGGTAATTTTCAAATGACACCTTGGGGATGGACCTTGGTGATATGTTCATGATTGTCTATGTTAAATGATGTAGCCACATCTTCATGTTATGAAAAAGTTTTATTTTTATTATGATATGCCTCATGATTTCATTTTCATGCCTTAAAGTTCTTTTCATTACTTTATTGATGTATCTCAAGTTCATATGTAAAATGTTTCACTTGTTCCCCTTGCTGGGCCTTCTGCTCATCCTTTCTTTTGATGTATGTCCCCAGGTTATGAGATGCAGTAATGAGCCTAGGGTGAACATTAGGAGAAGCCTTTCAAGTGTTTATGAAGAATGTTTTTTTTTGTTTCATGTTTTTTGTTCCTTGTTTCCAAGACACTAAACCTTAAAGATCCTCAGTTCATGTAATGGAATGAATGTTATGTTATAAAAAGGCGGGATTATATAGTTGGTATCAAAGGATGGTTTAGTTATTTGTCGAAATTAGGATATGAAAACTTTAGGAAGAAGCCTATAGAAAAGTTAAAATATAGGAAATCTTCCTGGTATTTTGGTGAGTATTGAGTAAGGGGTTGCCAAGCAAATACATCCCTGTCTGGATACGAGCAGGTAGAGGTGGCTCTGGCACAGATGTACATAGGGGTAAAACCCGAAAACACCGCTTTGAGATAGACTCGAACGGGAACTGGTACACGACAACGGGCCTTGCTGCACTCTTGGTTACGACACTCCCGGGGGATATGCTTTGGTAAATTCATAAGCTTAGTATGAACCATTGTTAAAGGAACAAAGATAAAATAAAATGAAGATTCACATAAGAATATATGATCATTGATAAACTAGATGGGGACCTAGGGGATCACAAGTTAGGGTATACTTTTCAACTACATGTTATGCTTATATGCTTTAAGTTTCTTTTCATGATTATTGGCTAAGTATTTAAGCCCCTAATTATAGTTTCTTTTCTTAGTTAATGGCCGGAAATGGAAGAACATGTCTCAACAACCAATGTGATAGGAAATGCTACGATTGCCGTATTAATATGACAGAGATGATTAGGGGATTAAAATATGATTTTTTATTTTGGAAGACGTTCACTATTTTGGGGACCCTATATGATCGAGGTAAATAGATTACAACGGTATTTTCATTGAGGAGTAAGGTTGACTTATATTTGAAGAAGCGATGAATTTAAGGTGGATTTATAGTAATTTAGGTTACTTATGGGAATGATTAACCTATCTTGGGTTAAATATGTTTAGATTAGATACTTTTTTTATAAGATGTTAGGAGTGGTTGATGTTCTTTGGAGATGAACAATGAAGTTTATTTTGGAAGACAATGTTATCAAATCCTTCTTGTATTTGGGTTTCAATCTTAGTTTGGTTTATTTTGAGAAATTTTAAGGACCGTTATTTATGGAATGGACTATGATGAACTTTGGGTAGTACCATGGAACCTTGAAGATTTAAAAGTAGTTTCCATTCCTATGGGATTCTTTCTTTTTGAAGAGTTGTTTCACCTTACCCTTTCAGTTTTTGGGATAATGTTTAATGATAAAAGAAATAGATAGTTAATCTTTTGTGGATTATGTGATTCTCTAGAAGATGATTCTTGTGTTTTGATGAGACCAAGTAGTTTTGAATGCTCATAGTTTAGAGAAAAGATTAGTTTTGGGTAGAAACTTATTAAAGGATGGAACTCTACATGAAGGTAGATATATTTCCTTATGTTTTTGTTCTATGTTGTAAATGAATTCCTCAAAGTTATGAAAAAGAAACGTAAAACAAAAACATTGTTGGTTTACGTTTCCTACTAAGTAATCAAAGACCGCTTGCACACATCATAATTTTGGGATTTTCTGGTGGTTAACTTCCTCCTAATCATGTTTTCTATCACTCTCCTTTAGGACGTGACCCTTTGTTTTCTCCTCCATGTCCATGTTTCCAACATGGAATCCTAGTATGAGTAAACTCGGGTGGCCTTTTGACTTCCTTTTCTTTCTTTTAAAGTAATGGTGTCATGGACTCTTTTTCCGATGTGGGACTTTCAATGAAATTTCAAAACCCAATTTTTTTTTAAAAATTGCGAGGACGCAATTTCTTAAGGGGGGAAGATTGTAACGGCCCGAAATTTTGAATAAATCTTGTTTCCTAATTTCATGTGTTATTTTATTTTATTTTTTATACTCAACAAAAATGTTTTATTTGATAAACATGATTATAATTAAAATGAGACCATTGGCTTCTGACTTTTATATGACCCTCGGTCAATATGACCACTGTGAACAAAATGTTTTGATTATTGTCTCTAAATATAAGTAATCTTGGTTAATTATTATAGAAAGAAGATTTGATGGCCTCACCTAGTAGTCTTGGACCGATCGAAGCCCATCTAACAGACCTTGGGAAGGAGGTAGCACCATTGGGCTTTTCTCTGGACCAAACCCAAGCCGAACTTCATCATGTGAAGCTAGAACGGAATCGCCTTCGCGAGAAGTTCAAACTGATTGAAATTACTACTCGGGCAATGTTGGCCGAGCCTCCCTCAGACTCTCTCACCTTAGCACACCTTACACCTAGGTCCTATGCTGGTGTGATAAGAGGATATGTAAGGAGACTGTAACTACCTTGTGTAATCCTTTGTTTTAAATAAAAATTGGGATTTCTTCTTATAATGATGTTATGAATTTTCAAATGACCGGTTAAATATAGTATGCAGATTTTTGATGAATTTTAGAAAAAGGTTATTTTAAAAAATGTTTATGTAAACCTTAAATAATTAAAAATGTGTAATGATTTTCCAAAAATGGTCTTCTACAATTATGTTCAGTACAAAATTTGGAGTCTAATAAGATCAACTTGATTTTTGATGAATAGTAAATTATGAATAGTGATTTTATGATTAGGATTAGTAATATGACCAAATGTATTAGTAATCTCACTTAAAGAAAGTTTTAAAATAATCTAGGCACCTTGATTAAGTATTGTGATTCAATAAAATTGTTAAATAACGGTTTCATAAATTATTATTCAAGTATTAGTTTTTTCGGGTGAATAGTGTTTTTTAATTAAAAATTAAATTAAAAATATTTAGAAAATTATTTTTATAAAATGGATTTCATTTTTGAACTCAGAGCACCGATATTATGTTATGGTAATTTTTGTGGTTTTTTCTGAAAAAATGAATTTTCGGTGAATAATGTATTTATTTAAAAAAATAATTTAAAATTATTTAGAAAATTATTTTTATAAAATGGGGTTCATTTTTGAAATCAGAGCATTGATATTTGATTAAGGTAAAATTTTGGGATCTTTCTGAGAATGTTGAATTTTCAGTGAATAGTGAAAATACAGTTTTAGGGTTTTGGTATGTTTAATGACATCATAACTGTGTCATGATGATTTCATGGGATCTTTTGAGGGTTGTCCGGCCAAGGGTGATGAATTATTGTTTTGGGGGCCCCATGTGGCCTAACTCCATGATAAATGCCAAGGGAGAGCACATGGGTTTGAGAAAAGCACATGTGAGGTGTCTCTTGGCCATTAATGCCTTGTCCCCTCACTTTCCCTATAAATACCAAGCCCTCCTCTCATCCATTCGACTCCCCACTCTTCCCCAACGAAGTTTTGGTCTCATTACCTCCCAGGGAGTCCTCCCAAGTTGCCCCCAAGCCCTCAAGGTCCCATCCTTTGGGGTTTAAGAGCTACATTTTAAGGTAAGGGATCCGACCTCTCTCTTTCTTTTCATGTAATCTCTTTTATGTCATTCCTTTTAGGATACATGTTCTTATGTGAGAGGATGTTCTTTTATATTCCTCTTACTGCCCTTTTCATGTTTATATGATGAGAGATCCACTCTTACTCTCATCATTTCATTTTATGAAAGTTTAAGTGACGCCGTTAGGCTGCCGAATTTTTAAGGGATCCTTTCACCTTTCTCATTTTTCAAGTTCGATTTTCATATCAAGTCTTTCAAGTTACTTTTCTATTATGTTGGGGTATGATCTATATATCTATCATACTGATCTCTTATGATCATATTATGAGAGACCCTATTTGATCTTGTAAATTCATTTTTTTTGAAGTTTATGTGACGCCGTTAGGCTGCCGAATTTTCATAAGAGAAATCTAATTTTTTTCTTCCTTCCATGTTTTTCATTTCAAATGGTATGTCCTCCAAATTTCATTACCATGTCCATATATCCTTCTTATTCCGTTCCCCTACTGTTTTATGGATTATTTATGAGTGGGTGACCCATGTCCCCTCTCTTTTCAATGTTTTCTAAAACCCCGAAACATAGCCGTTATGCTGCAGAATTTTTGGTCTCAAAATGCCTCTCTCTTTTCTCAAAATTATTTTATGTTATAAAGTGAATACTCAAAGATCTTATTTATACAAGGGTATTCACATATATATCAAAATGTTCTATTTTATATTCTGGTATTTACATACATGAGACCCGCTTTCCCTTTCTGTGGGTTTAAAGTGACGTAAGGATCATGTCTTTAAAGCAGTTTTTTAAACATTAGGATTATGAAATGAAACCCATTTTTTTATGCTATATGGGTTATTTATGAAATTTTTGATGATGATATATGTGGATCACATGATAATAATGGAAAATTTAAGGGTGCGCCCTGATAGCGCTCCAATGCATTGGGTAATGATGTAACCACTAGAGATTACAATTTTCACGATACCTTGGTGAATAACCATGGTAATTTTCAAATGACACCTTGGGGATGTACCTTGGTGATATGTTCATGATTGTCTATGTTAAATGATGTAGCCACATCTTCAAGTTATGAAAAAGTTTTATTTTTATTATGATATGCCTCATGATTTCATTTTCATGCTTTAAAGTTCTTTTCATGACTTTATTGATGTATCTCAAGTTCATATGTAAAATGTTTCACTTGTTTCCCTTGCTGGGCCTTCTGCTCATAATTTCTTTTGATGTATGTCCCCAGGTTATGAGATACAGTAATGAGCCTAGGGTTAACATGAGGAGAATCCTTTCAAGTGTTTAAGAAGAATGTTTTTTTTGTTTCATGTTTTATGTTCCTTGTTTCCAAGACACTAAACCTTAAAGATCCTCAGTTCTGTGTAATGGAATGAAAGTTATGTTATAAAAAGGCGGGATGCTATATAATAGTCTTTGAGACTCCATGAAATCGCACAACCTCGTCTATGTACCTCTGTTCTAAGGTACTCACCGGGCCCGACTACTTAATTGCTATGAAGTGAGCTTATTACTTCAGACGATCCACCACTACCCAGATAGAATCATAACCACCCTGAGCTCTAGGTAGTCATGTGATGAAGTTGATTGATATGTCATCCCACTTCCACTTGGGGACATCTAAAGGATGCAACAAACCACTGGGAACACGGTGTTAAGCCTTCACTTGCTGACACACATAGAATTTAGCCACAAACTCCGCCACTGCCCATTTCACCACGGGCCACCAAAACTGATCCCTCAGGCCTCGGTACATTTTTGAAACTCCTGGATGTACCGCCAAGGCTAAGCTATGGAACTCATGTAGAACTCCCTCATGCATTGCCTCCAGAACAAAAGACCTTCCATGGAAAAGCATCTGATGTCGGCTGTCCTCTGACCATCCTTCTGGAGAGTTCCCCTGATCGACACGATCCCGCATCACTTCTGCCTCGGAGTCCCCCCACTGGGACTCTTCCACCTGCTGCAACAAGGAGGACTACACCGTCCTCTGAAACAAACAAACTCTAACACATTCGACCCTGTCATCCAAGTGCAAGGGAGCCAACTCTCCCATCGCCTTCCAAGCATCAACAGATTCTCGAACCACTTCCTGATGCGACTTCCAGCTCAAGGCATCAGCCACAACGCTACCCTTACCATTAGTGTAAGAGATCTCAAAGTCATAGTCTTGGATAAACTCGACCCATCTCCGCTGCCATAAGTTCAGCTTACTCTGAGAGAAGATATAACGCAGGCTATTGTGATCTGAGAAGACCACAAAGCGCTACCCAAAGAGGTAATGTCGCCACAACTTCAGTGCGAACACTACTGGTGCAAGATCCAGGTCATGGGTGGCATAGTTACGCTCATCATGGCCCAACTTCCTAGACCCATAACAAATCAGTCCCTTCTTATGCATCAGCACGCACCCCAGACCAAGGCCAAAAGCATCACAAAACACCTCATAAAACAACCCTTCCTCTGGAAACCTGAGTACGGGAGCACTGACCAGCTTCTCCTTCATGTAGTCAAAAGATTTCTGGCACTGCTCGCTCCAAAGGAAGACCTGGTTCTTCCTTGTCAAAGATGTCAAAGGAGAAGCAACTCGAGAGAAGTCCGAAATAAACCTTTGCTAGTAACCTGCTAACCCCAGGAAGCTTCGAACTTCTGTCAAGCTCTTGGGTGCTGCCCAAGAAACAACTGCCTCCACCTTCGATGGGTCCACTGACACTCCATGCTGAGACACCACGTGCCCATGGAAGTGTACTTATTGTGTCAAGAACTTACACTTCGACAATTTCCCGTAAAGCTGGTGGTGTCGAAGGACTTCCAAGACTTCCATGAGATGCTCAACGTGCTCCTCCTATGACCTTGAGTAGATCAGAATTTCATCGATAAACACAACGACGAACTGGTCCAGAAACTCTCTGAGGAAAAGGTTAATAAGTCCCATGAACACTGCTGGTGCATTAGTAACTCCAAACGGCATCACCACAAACTCAAGGTGCCCATACCTGCACCTGAAAGCCATCTTCAAGATGTAACTATCCTTTACCCTCAGCTGATGATATCCAGATCGTAGATCAATCTTGGAAAACCAACCTTCTTCCCTCAGTTGGTCGAAGAGATCATCTATCCTTGGAAGGGGGTAACGGTTCTTGACCGTTACCTAGTTCAACCTTAGGTAGTCTATGCATAGCCTGAGACCACCATCTTCCTTCTTTACGAACAAAACTAGAGCACCCCATGGCGACATGCTGGGTCAAACAAAACCCTTCTCCATCAGATCATCAATCTGAATCTGCAACTCCCGCAACTCCAAAGGTGAAATCCGATAAGGGGCCATTGAAATTGGACGGGCACCAGATTGTAAGTCTATCCTGAACTCAAAGTCACGTCAAGGGGGGGGGGGGGGGGGGTAGATTCACCACCTCCTTAAGAAAAACATCGAGGAACTCCCCAACAACTTCCGGGACATCCATCTTCTCTGTATCAGTTGGAACCACTGATAACCCACCTAATAAGGAAAGGAGAGGCTCCACACGCCAGCTTCTCGCCTGATAGCTCCTCTCGCCAACAAAAGATACGCGCTGCCCATCCACGTCGGAGAACACGACTCTTCTCTAGAAGCAGTCAATAATGGCACTAACAGAAAACAACTAGTCGATGTCGAGGATGACATCGTATGGCTGCATCTGTAACAGAAGAAGGTCCCCACTAGATCGATGTGGTCCCAACGTCAGCCCACATCCTCGGAAAACACAAGACACACTGGTCTGGCCCCCAACTGGTGTACTCAGTACCAGTGGTACAGAAAGTCTCTCTACGTCTAGTCCCAAATCAGGGGGTATACTAGGTGAAACAAAAGAGTGTGAGGCTCCCGAGTCGAACAAAGAAGAAACAAGAGTGCTGAACAAACAAATCGTACCTCACACCACCTCTGGTCCTGCTGGAGCTGTCAAATATGCTGCGTGCAACTGTCCACGCCCAGATCCTCTACCTCTCTGATGTCGTCCACCTCCCCGACCATGCCCTCGTCTAGCTTCCTGAGGAGCATCCTGAGGTCGGCCTCCTCCCGCAAAGTCTGCCCTCAGAGGAGCATGGTCCTGCTGCTGCTGGAAGGGCCTCGCTGGCAACTGGTGCTGATGAGGTGGGCGCTGAACCTTCCCACCTCCACCGTACTGAGCTCGGGTCGGGCACTGACTCTGAACGTGCCCGAAACCTCCACAAGAAAAACACCTCGGTCCTGGGCTCGTGAAAAAGGGACGAGGACCCGAAGATCTGAACTGCTGGGGCCTGCTCCCCACTGGCCTGAACCTGGAAGGTCCCGTTGCAGGAGACCTGCTGCTGACTGCCTTCCCCTTCGATGAACCTGGTTGGATCCCCTCTCAGGGTGCACCTCCTTCTGAGTGCATCCTCTCTACAAACTCTTCCTTCTTTTGTAATGCCAAGTACGTTGGAAGGGCGAAGGGGGTGACAGCATACTGGAGCGAAGGACGGAGCACCTCCTCCAAACGGCTCGCCCGAGACTCCTCATCCAGAAGGAGATCCATAGCAAAGTGCAGGAGATCGTTGAACTTGATCCCCATCTCTCATACTATCATACTCCCCTGCTGAAGGGAGAGTAAATCCTGCCTCTTCTCCACCTTGATCATGGAAGAAAGGAATTCCTCTTGGAATTCTTTCTCAAAGTCATCCCATGGAACCTCTACTCTATCCTCTCTCCGAGGTAGAGCATCCACCACTGTCGCGCTACACCTATCAGCTGATTGATTTCTAGGGGAACCCAGTACTCCCTCGGAGCACAGATCAAGGTAAAAGCGATCCCTAGCTCCTCAAGACACCCCTTCGTCTCCGTATCTGAAGTACTACCGTCGTACTTCTTGAGGGTCTTCCGCTGGAAAGAACGGAGATTCTTCTGCCACTGGATATCTTACTCCTCTCGGTAAATCCTCAGCTGATCGACCGCCTGAATCTGCTGGGCCTCGGTCGTCTGAGCCACCCGGGGACGACTTCCAGGTGTCATAGCTGTACGATAAACAAGGATTGCCTAATCCCAAGTAGTAAGGAAAAACTCAATGTTTCATTTTATCATTTTATTTTAATTTCTTTCCCAGAACACCCAAATCAAGTAAAACACAATCCTGATGATGTATGTACCTTCCCTATGGTCTCTACCCTACAATAAATGTAGTCTCACTTGGTCGTTCAGTAGGCTCAGAGTCCTTGCATCAGATCACAGTGGGCCCTAAAATCTCGTGTCGTAGCCGGTCTTCCCTGGCCTATGACACGCACCAAGATTGACTAACAATGTTGCCCTACCATCCCATGCAATCCTCACTGTGCCTAACTCTAGACTCCATCCGATCTCTCAACCATCACCTCTGATACCATTCTGTCACGACCCCCTCCCACCAAAGATGTCCCTCCTAAGCTGGCAATGGTGAAAGGGAGATAATAACCCCCGAGTCCCGGCTCCAGAAGGCCCCGGGGTGGCGACTTGCACCAAGGGTATATGTCTTCACAAATATGGGAGGCATTACCCTTTTTATTTTTAAATATATAGAAATAGGACAAGTCAACCACCAAAAAGGAAAAGAACCAGTGTATATAAATAAACCCAAACCAAGCCCACATGCATGTTTAAACAGTTTATAACAAGGTACAAGTACAAGAAATCCCAATGTACAATACCAAAAGAAAACAAAGGTACAACAACAGAAACAACTCCAACTGTCTGACTAGTAGGGTCCCGAACGGCCCTGGTAGTCCTCCTGGAAACCTGAAAGTAAACATAGGGTGAGCATACAAGTATACTCAGTAGGGAAACCTAAAGCTCTCGTGCACTAGTGGGGAGACATCCTAATGTCCTGTGAGAACAATAGAAGAAACATAGCAAGGAATTCTATCTACCCAACCTCACCAGCCACACTAACCAAAACACAAGCACAACAGGTAGTAGTATATAAGAAACAAGAGTATTGGGTACCCCGCACCATATCCCTTTAGTTAGATGCTCTTCCTAACGACGAACGTCAGGACGCTGCCACACTCTCCCTGCCCGCACACACCTAGGCCTCACAACCACGTATCCCGCCCGCACACAACTGGGACTCACAACCACGTATCCCGCCCGCACAAACCTGGGCCTCACAACCACGTATCCTACCTGCACACACCTGGGCCTCATCCCGAAGATTCTTGGGAAACAATAGAAGCTTCCCAATGAGTCTTGTGCTAAAACCACCCCAATCGAAACCTACCTGAACAATCTTAGGTGTAAGTTCACCTCAAGCCATCACAGCCTAGGGAAGAAGGAGCAGGAAGGAGCTAGTAACTAAGGGAAAAACACCCTCTCCCATAAAATGGGAGTGTTTGGCACTAAGTGCTCAACATGGGTGGGGTGCGATAAAACACAAAAGATACAGATATATATATACCAACCACACAGCCCAACCTATGGCTTCTAAAAAGAGAAACTGAGCACGTGCCTCGGCACGGCTACTACGAAGCATGCATACAACAGACAAACCCAACCCCCTTTAGGGTATCACATTTCAGTAGAAATAGTAATTTAGTTCCTTAACTACTGGGCAACTATCCAGACCTAACCACACTAATCGTTCGTAAAACATAACCCTGCCATCCCCAAAACAAGTTAGAAAAAACATAAGCAGCACAACAAGTCCCTCTTATCAACCAACCAACCCCATTGTTTATTATTTCGGTTTCATTACCACGCCCCACCATTCATTAACTCTTCCAAATTTTATTTATTAATCACAACCCATAACCCGTTCGCATTTAAACCAAGCCCTACTGCCAACCACCATAACCACAACCGCACCGAAACTCGTACATTAACACCTCTTTAATGCCATTTATTGCAGCCCCACTACCCATCACCAACATAACATTCACACCAACCCCCAACCAAGTCAACCGCAGACCCGCTACTCACCCAAACCACAACAACCCACAAAACACCCCCATCACATGCCACGTATCCAAGCCAACACCCACATGTTTATTATTCCATTTTGTTTAACCAGGGTGATCACACAAGGGTTCCAGATTTTAAACAGTCAAAATTACGTGATTAACCAATTTCCACATTCCACAAATGTTTCCATCCATAAGAAAATCCAGAAGGAGAGGGAAACATTTAATTGCTTAAGAAAAGGCCCCCAACAACTATGATTTTCAGTAGGTAGAAGCTCATTCAATTCACAACATAATATCACAGGATATAAAGTAACATCAATCACAACTTCCCATCCCCATTATATAAGCCAGTTATTATCTTTATTAAAACAGATTCAAAAGTGTTTCACGTAAACAAGAATACACCCAACCCGCATGATGCACAAATTAGAGTGACGAAGGTAAGATCCCTACCTCAACAGGTTCCAATCGCAACGCTCCCCCGGATCAACCTTAGAAGACGTCCGTCGGCATCCGTCAAAACCTCCTCAGGTGGAAGTCAGAAATAAAGGGCTGAAGGAAAGACAATGTATCCAATCTTGGAAGCTCCACCTCGTCGTTACGATCCCGTGGCCGCTGACGGATCGTAAATCGAAGCTTGGACGAAGAAGTTATGGAAGAAAGAGCCTTCGAGTCTCTTGGGAGAGCTCTACTCAGAGGAGAGGGGAGGAGAGGTGTGAGTTGAAAGGAGGAGGGGACTCCTCCTTTTATACGTGTGAAAAGAAAAAGTACACGGTGTGTACTTTATGGTACACGGTGTGTACTCGGTTATTTCACAGGGTCTCCACGCGGCTTCCAACATGGCTCCACAGCCATTGACTGGTCAACACACGGTTTGAGGGTAACGCATACGCGGGGAAGGACTACACGGCGTGTAGTTTAGACACACGACGTGTACTCATTTATTTCACACAGCAGGGACACGGCTCCAACATGGTACACGGTCGTTGACTGGTAACATGTATGCGGGGAGGGACTAAATGGCGTGTAGAACATGTACCACATCGTGCACCCATTATTCCACATAGCAAGGACACGGCTTGCAACACGGGGTGTACCCGGAAAGGGAGTACATGACGTGTACTCAAACTACACGGCGTGTAGTTTCAAAATTCTGGAAGGTGTGGGAAAAGTCCATTTTACCCTCTAGAACACTTCTTGACCTTCTTTTTGACAAAGGAATGGGTCGGAGAGGTCTGAGCCATTACAATGTAACACCTCCAAATTTTAATTGGTAATTCTACTTTTATTAAAACCTATTTTTAAAATATTTTTTCATTTGGATCACTAAATTAAAATGAACCACAACATATTATATTACAAAGTAAGAAGAAAATTTTGATAAAAATTATTGCTAAATTTCAAAAAAATAATTAATACAATAATAAATAAAAATATATTAATCAATTAAAAATGCATACACTCAGTGTATAAAAAATTCATATAATTTAATGTTACAAATTATTTCATTTCACCATACTACTTTCAGTTTATCAAAATATTTATCCAAAAGTAGATTTTCATTATATTATTTATTTGAATATAATAGTTAAATTTAGGAATTTTAGAATTTTAATATGTTAAAATGAAGTTTTATATTTAATTAATTGTTTGAAAACTCTCTTAAGTTGGATTTTTTTATAAATCACTGATTTTTGTGTGAATAGTGAAAAATAATATTTTTTCAAATACTATCACTTTTATGAAATAATTATAATCTAGAAAATATAAAATATTTTCCCACATTTTTTTTCTAGAAACATTATATGATTATGTATTGAAATTAAAAATTCAATAATATTAATTTTAATTTAGAAACCTATGTTGGACATTTCACAAACTAAGTGATGATTTTTTCTATTGAAAGAATTATTTTCTATCCATTTATAAAATTTAATATTTAAAAAAAGTTAAATTCAGTTTTGTATGAATTTTAATGTCACATAACTGTAATATTTTAATCATAACCCAATAAATTTCATAGGTAACAATTCTATAGATGATATTTGTGTAAGATCATTTTTATGCTTTGAAATGCATTTTTCTAAAAGTTGTTTTTCATTGAGTGGCATGTACTTATATTAAAATTAATTTTTACCAGTACTATAAATTGAATATATAAATATGAATCCCATATTTTTTATCATCACATTAACATAATGAAATATGGTTCATTCCATTTTTAGTTATAAAATTATGTAACCCCAGTAAATGTTATTCCCCATGGTTAGGGTTAAATATGATAAAATATTAAAAACAACCAATCTATAGTTTGGTTTGATATGTATATTTAGACCTATAAATTTTATAATTGAATTTTCCTTTCCTTTTTACATCATATACTATTGAAATAATTTTATATTATTTTAATGTTATGATTATTTACCAGGGTGTCACTCCTCACACTTAAAGAAGGACCCCCACTCCTCCTCACATCTACAACAACAATGAGCACCATGGATTAACCAAAATTCGATGAAATAACTTTTCAAATTCCATAAAAATTACATATAAGTTTTATTATCACAAAAATATCATCATAATAGAGATTTGGGGAGATTTAAAGGTGGATATCTATGGAAAAGATAATCCTTATGACAATTTTCATTCATGTTTCTTTCATCTTCCACATCCTCCGAATCTTTATTAACCAATATATTATAATTAAATAATAATAATTAGTATACTAAATTTTTAAAATATATATGTAATAAGGATTATCTACATTAATTACATCTATTGAAAAATTAAAATGTCTTTTATGAATATGTAAGCATTACCACATTCATCATTATATACTTGATTTTAGTCACTACCTCATATGGATGGTTATGAAGATGTATTTATAAAATAAATATTATATATATTAAATAATAAATATTTCAAATAGTTAAATAATTATATACCTTCTTTCCATCCCATCTATTAAAAATTAAAATGTTGCCGTTGTGTATTTGCAGACTATCACTACCATGGAAGACATAATTCATTATTCATCAAATCTGTACATGAATCATTATAAACAAAGATTTAATAAAAAAATTAAATTTTCTTAATGATTAATATTATGTAAATTTTATATTACCATTATATAATAACATATTATTCTTCATTCAAATTTTATAACGTGTTCATGTTTTCCTCAGTTTTACCACTTACATGAACATTTTTATAATTTTTATGCTATAAATGATTAAAAATGTTATTTAATAATGAAAAATTTATTATTTTTTAAAAAAAATTTATTTTATTATTTATGAATATTTATATTTTTTATATAAATTTATATATGATATTAATCATTTTATCAAATGGATTTTTTAAACATTCAGTGAGAATCGTGACGATAAGTTAAAAGAATTATACAAAGAAATAAAAAAATCATATATATATATATATATATTAATAATCATTATGGACGTTTTATACATTATATAACCATTACCAAGGTGAAAGTGATGAAACCTATTAATCGAAACATGCATGGGAAATGGGACAACTTACACATAAACGCTGATTTTTATAAATGAATTATTAATAAATCGATAATATGGGTTTATAATTGAATGTTACCTAATAAGAAAAATATAATTATAGTTCTGATATAGGATTATAATATATATAAAAAGTTTATATACTTTTATGAATTTTTTTTTCTAATTTGATGTTCGGGAAAATAGATTTTTTTTTAACCTTATTTTAAGAATTTTATTTTTTTTTATATAACATTTTTTCTTCTATATCCACACCCTTTAATTTTATTCAATAATGTACATATTTATTACTAAAATATTATCTAAATTATTTTTTATAAACTTTTTAATGTTCCTTACAGTTATTTAAAATGTAATAAATTTAATTTTTATCATACAAATTATTTTATAATCCTAAAAATTAGGAAAATAATGTATTTTTTAAAATTTACCACTTGATCTATTTTTAGAAAGACAGTGTATGTTATTTTTTATTTTTATTCATATAAATTATTTAATAGTTTTAAAAATAATATAATTTTTCCATTTTCCAATGAATTTTTTATTTCCAAATGATTCTATTAGAAAAATATATCTCTCTTAATATTTATTTCAAAACTAAAAGTGCCTTTGATTATGGGTTCAAATGAATATTTTTTTGAGCCTTATGATGGAAATTAAATATAATATGAGTTTTATTATTGTTATAGGTCATTTAAATTAAAAATAATAATTTTTTTAAATAACCCTATAATTTATTGAGTAATTATTTATTCTCTAAGAGATATGATGTTAGGATTATGTACGTATGTTATTCCATTATGGCTTTAAGATGTTTGAATTATCTATTTATGTAATTCAATTACAAGATTATAATTTTGAAAGAAACTCTTTACATTATTCTATTATGTGTTTCTTTTGAAATGTCTAGATTTTTTATTCCATTATGGGTTTTATGAATATGATGTTAAAAGAACCATCCTGGTTTAGGATTTTATAAAATAATACATTGAGAAATATTTTGTCAACTGAATGTGATTTTCTTATTTTAATTTTTGTTTACAATCTTTCACGATCACAAATATCGTTTTTACATAATTTTCATTTATAAGGGTTATTGATTATTTCATAGGCCAATCTAGTTTTTTTTCTTTTATAAACATTGCTAGTCCTTCTTTCCAAATCCCGTATTCCGAAATTCTTTCACAAGAGTTAAAGATGCATAGGAATGATTATTAGTGTAGGTTCCAGGTGCAGTGGATGCACGTTGGTGGATTTTCCCAACTTTAATTTTAATGTTAAGCAACATTCAATCCGAGATTCGTCACGATATAAAATGCCAAATCATCGGAATAGAATGAAGAACTAAAAGAAAAGAACAGTCCCGGAACCCTTGAGTAGGATCATCATATGTTGATTATAATTAATTTAATTAATTCATAATAATTACCTCGATGGAATTCTTTATTCATTGATGCCTCTGTTCATGATCTTATGATCCGTCATTGTGTCGTAGAATCCATGTTCATGATTCTTTTAGCGGTGATCCACACGTGCTCCACATATCTCCAGATTTCACCAAAAGGAACTCCGAGTTCTAGCATGGAAGAACCATCGCTTGTGATGTCCGTCTTCGATCACCTTGATCTGGTGGAAGATCTCTATTTCGTAACTTGAAAGCATTCTTAGTGGAAAGGGAATTCTCTCTTGTCTTGAGAGTGTTTCCAAATCTGTTGTGCACAACCAAAAAATATGGCTAACCCTCTTTATAATAATTTAATTTGGATTTATAATACTTAGAATAAAAAAATGAATTAATTTCTCATAAGCATTTAATCATTTCATTTAATTATTATTAATACCCCATGTCTTATTAATGAAATTTGACCATCATTATTACTTGACATTCATCAAACGTATTACATTTAATATCATTTAATTAAATAAACAACATTTTCTCACGAATCCGGAAAAACAAACTACACATCGTGTATATATAAATATACACGGTGTGTACTTTTATTTTTTTAGTTTTATTTATTTACTCCACCGAATTTATTAGACCTTGAGTAGTGACTATTTATTTCTTAAATAAATAAAACTGCATTACTCGCTAATAAATATATATATTATTTCACCCACAATATATTCTCTCGAACAAATAGTGTCGAAATAAATGCGACCAGACAGCCTTGAATAATTATTAAACCACAATCGGGAATAATATTTATTCAACTTGTTAAATTAATATTTAACTGAGATACATGGACACACTTAGTGTGTGATCCTCTAGGCCTCTTTCTCAGTGGCATTAGGTGGATCTTTCCTGAAGTCCAAGGTTAGCGTCTAGCAACACGCCAAGGCACCCATAGAGATAGAAGTTAATGCCTCAATGACGTGTCACCTCCTACGAACGCTTACCATGTAATATAATCCATTTGTATCGATATCTATAATCAAGCGGGTTGCATGCCAGTGCCATCAACCCATGTGCTCGATTATTCTTTCTTTGAATTCCCGGAATTGAACTCGCCCATACCTTACCATGGCCATGGATTTATGTAGGCTATATCAATTCCATCAAAGGGCCTAAGATATATACTTCCATTATAGAATAGATGGGACAAATCATTTCTCGCATTATTTATTAATACCGTATTACTCGTTATGCACCCAACGTATCCTACCTCGTTGCGAATAGTGTGTCTTCACAGTTTTCGTCAATACATCTAAGTGAGTGAGTTTTAATACCCATTAATAATAATCTTAAAGTCTAAGGACCAATACACATGTCCGCAGATAGGAACATCAAATGACACTATGAAATGTGGATTTCCTACTGGTAGGTCTCGTTCTCATAATATCCTCCTGGATATTACCAAGGGCGCACACCATGAGATGGTGTCTCAATGTTTTATGAGTCCTCACCCCTGATGACCTGTATTATTTTTGTCCCTCAAATAATATCATCTAGCCATAGAACATATATTCAAGAACAATGTTTTGGCACTTCTGGGTTCTCATCATAGCACAGATCCGCTATGAACCATTAATGCAACATTTGTCCTTAGGACATTATCACATGCATTTTTAGCAAAAGAATAATCAAGATGTGATAAGACTTTTAATAATGAATAAATTACAAAGTAGTTGGTTCTAGACCACCAACTCCAATATACTCCCACATAGACTAGAGCCAACTGCTAACAACCTTTAACCCGCTATCTCTAACATGATATTCATGCTTCTGCTAAGATAGGCCTTTAGTCATTGGGTCCTCCACATTCTCTTCCATGGACACTCTACTCACTGCAAATTCACCCCTTTGATAGAAATCCCTCATGAGTGATACTTCCGGAGTATGTGCTTTGTCCGATGATGTGACCTTGGTTCTTTTGCAAGAGCCACCGCTGTAATATTATCACAATACAATGTAATGGGATATTTAACGCTAGGCACCACATGAAGCTCCTGGACAAAGTTCCGAATCCAAACGGCTTCAATGGATGAATCATAAGCCGCTATATACTCGTACTCTGCTGTAGAATCGGTGACAACTGGCTGCTTTGAACTCTTCCAGCTGACAGCTCCTCCATTGAGACAAAAATCATATCCAGATTACGACTTCAGATCATTCTGATCTGTCTGAAAACCAGCATCAGCAAACCCTCTGATGACAAGCTCCTCATCTCCTCCATACACCAGGAACATATCCTTAGTTCTTAATAGATACTTTAGGATAGTCTTAACATCAGTCCAATTCTCTTCTCCTGGATCTGCTTGATATCTGGCTACCATGATCAGTGAATAGGCAACATCAAGCCTGGTATATAACATGGCATACATGATGGATCCTATAGCCGAAGTGTATGTGATCTTACTCATTCTAGCTTTCTCTTGTTGTGTCTGAGGACACATTTTCTAAGAAAGATGTAGTCCATGTGACACTGGAACCAATCCCCTCTTGGATTGTTCCATAATAAATCTCTTTAGTATCTAGTCAAAGTATGTACCTTGACTTATTCCACACAGCCTGTTGGATCTATCACGACGATCTTGATCTCTAGAATGTAGGGCACTTCACCTAAGTCTTTCATGGAGAATCACTTGTTCAACCATTCCTTAACTGACTGTAAGGCCGGTATGTCGTTTCCAATAAGGAATATGTCATCAACATATACTACTAGGATAACAACTGTATTCCCATTAAACCTCTTATAAACACATGGCTCACATTCGTTCTTAATGAAACCAAATTCCTTTATGGCTTCATCAAATCAAATGTTCCAAGACCTGGATGCTTGCTTCAATCCATAAATGAATTTCTGCAACTTACAAACCCGTTTGGCTTCACCTGGTGTCACAAACCCTTCTGGTTGTGTAATATAGACATCTTCCTGAAGGTTCCCGTTAAGGAAAGCCGTTTTGACATCCATCTGCCAAATATCGTAGTCATGGTAAGCTTCTATGGTAAGTATGATTCTTATGGATTTAAACATGAAAATTGGCAAAAAGGATTCATTATAGTCAATTCCTTGACATTTTCTGAATCCATTAGCCACTATCCTTGCTTTGTAGGTGCTAACCTGACCTTCCATGTCCAGTTTTCTATTGAATACCCATTTGCATCCAACAGGCTTTACATCAACTGGCTCATCGATCAGAACCCAAAATTGGTTCAGATACATGGAATCTATCTCAATTTTCATAGCCTCTAGCCATCTTGTTGCTTCTAAGCTTTCTAATTCTTCCTTGTAGGAGAGAGGTTCATCACCGTCCAACAATAATGATTCACCATCCTTGGTGACTAGGAAACCAAATCTCTCTGGTTCCCTTAACTCTCATGAGCTCCTACACAGTACTTGTGTTTCTGGAACCTCTTCCATGGGGACCTGTGGAACTTGTTCCTGTACCAACTCCTGTGTATCTTGAGCATCAACTTCGTCGAATTCAATCTTTCTCCCACTATCCTTTTTGAGGATGTTCTCCCTCTCAAGAAAGACGGCTTGTCTGGCGACATTCACTTTCTTGTCTGGGGGGTTATATAGGTAATATCCTTTCGTTTCCATAGGCTATCCTATAAAGATACACCTCATGCCCTAATGTGTTAATTTGTTTCCTGATAAAGCCTTAACAAATTCCTCGCATCCCCATACACGTGTATGAGACAAAATGGGTTTCCTTCCATTCCATAACTCGGAGGGAATTCCATTTCCCCTTAGTTGGTACTAGGTTTAATGAGTATGCTGTGGTTTGTAATGAATATTCCCAAAAGGATAATGGAAAATCTATATACTCATCATCGACCTCACCATGTCCAACAAGGTGGGGTTCCTCCTTTCACTAACATTGTTCCGCTGTGGTGTATAAGGGGGATTGATCTGAGATAGAATCCCAGACTCCCATAGAAGATCAATGAACTCTTGGATCAGATATTCTCCACCTCAATCCGATCGAAGATTCTTTATATTCTTTTATCAAGCTGATTCTCTACTTCATTCTTGAATTCCTTAATTTTCTCTAAGGCTTCAGACTTATACCTCATTAAGTATACAAATCCGTATCTACATAAATCAATAATAAAAGTAATAAAGTAAGAATATCCACCTCTAGCTTCTACTGGAAATGGTCCACATACATCCGTGTGTACCAATCCTAGAAGCAATGAGGCCCTTTCACCCATTCCACCGAAAGGCATCTTGGTAATTTTACCTTGTAAACAAGCGTGACAACTATCAAGTGGTTTTAGCTCAGTGGAGTCTAAATAGCCCTCTTGATAGAACATTGTCAAACACTTATCGTTTACATGACCAAGGTGGTGATGCCACAACTGGGTGTTGTATGAGTCAAGTGAGTTTGTTTCATTATCGATTGCCAACACTTGGTTTTAGTAATTTAATACATAAAAACCATTATTTAAATGTTCCATACCATAACATACTTTGTTATTATAATAGAGGAAACCCTTATTTCCAAACATGAAAACAAATCCATCCATATCCAAACACGATACATAAATTATGTTCTTGGTAACACTAGGCACAAAATAAAAGTTTTGTAAAACCAAAATCATGCCAGTTGGCAATGAGAGGTGGTAGTCACCAATAGCCAACGCAACCAGCCTTGTGCCATTGGCAGCTCGAAGGTCCACCTCTCCTCTGGTGATCTTTCTAAATCTACTTGTTTCCTGCATTTGAATACATATGTGATCCCCAGAAGCTGTATCAAACTCCAAATGTGTAGAAATAGAAAGATTGCGCTCAATAACAAACTCACCTTTAGTGTCCCCACGCTTCTAGGTGTAGTTTCTCTTCCAGTGGCCCTGCTTTCCACATTCAAAACAAACCGCCTCCCATTCCTTGCCCTGCCTCTGGATCCTCCCCTTCTTGGAGGGACGGTGCTCGGGGGCTTCAGACCATTTATAAGTCTTTGGCCCCTTTGCATTATTCTTACTTTTCTTGTTCACCATAAGGACTGCAGGATTGTCACTCCCCATGTCCTTGTCCACATGGAGAATCATGGTCAGAAGCTCAGATAGACTCTTCTCATTTCCGCTCATGTTATACTTGACAATGAATCTAGAGAAGGTCTTGGACAGTGATGACAGGATGAGATCTATACGCAACTCATCCGGGAATTTAATCCCTAAGATGTCCAGGCATTCAATGTACCCAATAAGCTTGACTACATGAGGCCCAGCTGGCGCAGAATCTCCATGCTCATGGTGAACAAAGCATTGGAGATCTCATATCTCTCCTGTCTCACCTTCTCTTGGTTGAGATCCTTAAGGTGAGACATCATGGTATACGCGTCTATGTTTTCTTGTTGCTTCAAGAGCTCATTAGACATGGCCGATAGAATGAAACATTGTACATCTTTGGCATCATCCATTTCTATCATATAGAGATACAATTCCTCATCACTGACCTCTTTCTCAGGCGCAACTAGAATTGGCTCTTCCAGAACATTCAATTTCCTTTCGTGGCGAAGGACGACGCGTAAACGCCTCTCCCGCTCTTGGAAATTGGTGCCATTGAGAAGTTTTTCTTTCTCTAGATTGGTGCACAATGATATTTCTGAAGTCATTTTCTTTCCATTTCTACAAATTAAGATGAGAAAAGGTTTAGTACTTTATTACAAAAATTGAGACAAATAAATAAATTAAAACTTATTAGTCTCCTGCTATTTTATCGAAATCGAATACCCTCACCATTGACTTCAGTATATTATGTTGCATGAATATTCCAGTGGAAAGGATCCATATTGTCCTTCACGTTACCCCAACTAGGGTTGGTCAAGAAACATTAAGTGTTTTATGTAGGCATTCCAAATGTCAACTGCATTAACTAACAGCTCCTTGATCCGCTGAGTGGACTCCCCAATCCTGAAATCCATTTATTTTGGATTTCCTCAACCTTTTCCTCTTGGTCACACCAAGTCCTACTGTGGAAGTCAACCTTTGATGAGAACCTAGTCAAGTCAACCCAAAACCTTGAATTAGAATTCCCCGATAATTGAAAGCACCCCAACTAGGGTTGGTCAAGAACTTTGAACTATGGTTCGATTCTAACAATGATTATGGAAGGCTATACCGAATTAATATTTCTTTTGAGGGATTTTATCCTTATACGTAAATTTCCATTATATTATCTTTGATTACATGATTGTTAATATAAAGTGAGATATACTTAAATGATTAACCATGTCTAAGATAATATTTACGTATAAACCGGTTTTTTTATTTTAGTTCCATCGTTCGTGCTTGTTATATTCATTAATTGTGTGATCGTGACAACACACCCACAATAAATAAACCATGAAACTGACAGAAATAAAATAAATGGTATGATCAAGATCTTGTTCTATTGGTTATTTTATCTGGCGGTTGATAAACTAACCCAATACCGAGGGGAGAAACACCTTGAACCTTGCGGGTTTATGTTTACAGCTTTCCACATGTCCACCTTCATATCTCCTTGGATTGGTTTCACCTCGGATCCTGACTTGAGCTGCCTCCACTAGCTTGGGAGCTCCATCCATTACATATGCATTTATCTCACATGCAGGTGAGGGGTAACAAGGGGTTTTTACATAAAATAATCCTTCGGCACGCAGGCCCTACATATTAATGAGGAGATGGCTCGCAGGCCAACAAATTTAATTTAAATAAATAAATTAAAAGAAACCACTCACATACAAAGGTCTCGGTCTAGCTCATGATCATCCACACATTCAACGATATTTACGGATAAATAAAACTAGAACTCAATTCTTTAATCGTTCTTGTTTAAGATAAAACACGCTCGAATTAATTAATTATCTTTAATTAATCAATCATTTTATCTTAAACCCTTTTTTGAATTTCCTTGAGATTCTCATCCATCATAATTTTAAACAAATAAATTCATTTAAAATTATCATTGTACATACCTTGTACCTTAGAGGCAACTCGGTGAATTCCCATTCATTACAGATCTGTTAAATTAAACACATATATATAAAACACCTATCACGTGTTGTGCCTCTGCTTTATGCCTGCACTATGGTACACGTCTCAAGGGTTTATATAATATAATAATTAAATTTTAATAAATCTGTGTAATTTGGGTGAGTACACGTCATGTAGTTTTGATTACACGGCGTGTATTTTTCTTCACCGTCCATCCGAAGTACTCGCCCGGGGACATGGCGTGTTAATGTACTTCGGAAATTTTTGAAGTACAGAGCGTGTTCAGTGGACACACGCTGTGTAGTTACCACGTTATACGGTTTCCAGCCGGGAAATCCATGTATGGGGTACACGACCCAATCCGAAACCAAAGGTAATACATGTCGTGTTCAATTGGACCACATGGCATGTAATCCAAAAACCGTGTGCCACCTGTTTCCGGTCAACACATGGTGTCATAAATGACCTCAATACACTGCCTGATTTGGCGGATCAGTCAATGCATTGAACCGAGACTACCCAGCCTGTACTTCCGAATACACGCATTTATTCTGGTGTTGTACGGCCCGAAACGTTTGGCTCCTCTAGATGAGTTCCTCTGTTTTATTTTAATCAAAATTAAAAGAAAAATTCGTTTTTGTGAGGTGAATGAGAAACGAGGGAGGAGGAACGAATCTCGATATTCAGATTTCCAGAATGATTATACTTTAATTGAAACAACTAAATTATTAAATGCGTAAAAATCAATGAAAAACAAAATAATTATAATCAATGATATGACCCCCTCTGATACCACATGTAGGTTCCGAGAAAAATGGATTCGTGTTGGTGGATTTTCCCAACTTTAATTTTAAGGTTAAACAATGTTCATTCCGAGATTCGTCACGATATAAGACGCTGAATCTTTGGAATAGAATGAATAACGAAAAGAAAAGAATAGTCCTGGAACCCTTGAGGTATGATCATCATATTTTTATTATAATTAATTTAATTAATTCATAAGAATTACCTCGATGGAATTCGTTCTTCGTTGATGCCTTCGGTCACGATCATGTGATGCGTCATTGTGTCATAGAATCCAAGTGTAGGATTCCTCTAGCGGTGATCCACACGTGCTCCACGTATCTCCAGACATCGCCAAATGGAACACCAGGTGCTTGCATGGAAGAACCTTCGCCTGCGATGTCCGTCTTCGATCGCCTTGATCCGGTGGAAGATCTCTCTTTCGTAACTTGAAAGTGTTCTTGGTGGAAAGGGAATTCTCTCTTCGCTTGAGAGTGTTTCCAAATCCATTGTGCACAACCAAAAAAATGTCTAACCCTCTTGAGAATAATGTAATTGTGATTTATAATAATTAGAATAATAAAATGAATTAATTGCTCATAAGCATTTAATCATTTCATTTAATTCTTAGAAATACCCCATGTCTTAATAATGACAATTGACTATCATTATTACTTGACATGCGTCCAACATATTACATTTAATATCATATAATTAAATAAACGATATTTTCTCACGAATCTTGGAAAACAAACTACACGGTGTGTATATATAAATATACACGGTGTGCAATTTTATTTTTTCAGTTTTATTTGTTTCATCCACCACATTTATTAGACCTTGATTAATGACACATTATTTCTTCAATAAATGTAACTGCATTACTCGCTAATAAATAAGTATATATAATTTTTCCCACAATATATTCTCTTGAACAACTATTGTCGAAATAAATGCAATCATACATCCTTGAATAATTATTAAACCACAATCGGGAATAATCTTTATTCAACTTTTTAAATTAATATTTAACTGAGATACATGGACACACTTAGTGTGTGACCCTCTAGGCCTCTTTCCCAGTGGAATTAGTTGGAGCCTGCCTAATGTCCAAGGTTAGCATCTTGAAACATGACAAGGAACCCATAGAGAAAGAATTTAATGCCTCAATGATGTGTCACCTTCTACGAACGCTTGCCGTGTAATATAATCCATTTGTCTCGATATCTATAATCAAGCGGGTTGCATGCCAGTGCCATCAACCCATGTGCTCGATTATTCTTTCTTTGACTTCCTGGAATTGAACTATCCCATACCTTACCATAGCCATGGATTTATGTAGGCTATATCAATTCCATCAAAGGGCCTAAGATATCTACTTCTGTTATGGAATAGAAGGGACAAATCCTTTCTCTCAATATCTATTAATGCAGTATTACTCGTGACGCACCCAACGTATCCTACCTCGCTGCGAACCGTGTGTCGTCACAGTTTCCGTCAATACATCTTAGTGCGTGAGTTTTATTACCCATTAATAACAATCTTAAAGTCTAAGGACCAATACACACGTCCGCAGATAGGAACATCCAATGACACTATGAAATATTGATTTCCTACTGATGGGTCTCGTTCTCATAATATCCTCCTAGATATTAACAAGGGCACACACCATGAGAAGGTGCCTCAATGTTTTATGAGTCCTCACCCCTAATGACTTGTATTATTTGTGTCCCTAAAATAATATCATCCGGCCATAGAACATATATTCATGAATAGTGTTATGGCACTTCTGAGTTCTCATCATAGCAGGGATCCTCTATGACCCATTAATGAAACAGTTGTCCTTAGGACATCATCACATGAATTGTCACACAGAATAACAATAAATATGTGATAAGAATTTTAATAATGAATAAATAACAAATTTGGTGGCTCTAGACCACTAACTCCAACAATTAAGTGTATATTTTGACCTTGAATGATGTAATGTACAATTAGGGAATATTTTTGTGGTAAAATTTTACATTGAGTGGACTGTGGTTTTTAATAAATATGAATTTTAATAATTTTATAAAACTACAATCCTTGAAGTTCATGTTTATAGAAGTGTATTAATAGTTTTTATGATAAAATTATTGATGATTAAAATTGAGTCACATCTATTGGTATCAATTCTAGTGTGTAAGGAATTTGATCTAATAAATAGACCTAAGTGTGTTGATATAGGGACTCATTGCTGCTATCTGAACAGGGTTTAGGTAAAATTAGTTTTTATAATATCATCATTTGTATATAATTTTAATGATTTTGAAAATATTAGTGGTTAATATTTGTTTTCGAGATCAGAAGTAAGAATTATTAGATACCCCTAAAGGTTTGTATGATATATTATAGAGACACAACCCTAGTAAGCCTAGATTTAGTTTCCCCTACCATTAAATTTCCATGATTACATGTTTTGAACTTTTAAGGAATCATATATTTTCATAATCATTATAAACCAAATGGATACATGAGTCTTGTGAATTACCGAATAACTTTCTCCCTTTTGAGTGTAAAAACATTATTACATCTATGATATCCATTATTATATTTCATATAATTCTATTTAGATTTATATGAAAAGGGAAAAAATAAGGGTGAGATTAATTTATAAATAAGGGAAATATATTGTGGAAGAAATAATCAATCAATGAGAATGATAATTATTGAATAGTATATAAGTAAACACACATACCATGTAATCAGAAAACTGAAAAGGGAGTTCATAAAAAATATGGCAGGTTTATGAATTGAAACACATTACATTAATATAAAAAGATAATGTAAAATAAATATGGAAATGTAAGAAACTAAAACACATTCCATTTAATCAATAAACTCATAATGAAATAAATACATCGATATGTCCATGAAAAATTTCATGGATGAATAATATCTAAATCAAAATGAGGGAAATTATTAATTATTAGGCATTATCTATCTAGAACATGAACAACTACCATCATGAAATTTCACAATATTGTTTATGTCTATAGGTGAAAACAAGTCCATTCTTTTTTGGAAACAAACTCGGAGGGTTTTTCTCTAACTAATTTCATCACCTGAGACTATCAATACATCTTGAGGCCTTCAATAACTAGTCGTCAAACTGTAGGTCTTTCCTTGAATAGACCACATCCCATGTATTTCATGTCCCAATCATTCTTCATATCAAATATACAATATTCCTTATCAAATATTGTTATCGAATAAAGGATATAAATTTATAAATATTTCTCTAAATGATATATTAACCTTCAATGTAAAAACTATATGAAAAATGTTATACAGTTTAGGAAATTAACATATCCTAGATAATAGTATGGATAATTGAGGAAAATTAAATGTTCATTTATCTTATGAAATATATTATTTCCATATGACTAATAATTGAATCAAGGATTTCAATTTCAATAATATCCTTTTCCAAATAAATCATAATTCCTAAAGATGATGAATAAGGATGGTATTAATAAATTTCACATACATGACTTATTTTAATGTTATTTTTATATTTAATTTCCATTATTGTATTGTTTTGGGGGTTTCCCATACATTTTGGTGGAAATGCGGGTTTTCAACATTTTGGGGCAAACAGTGAGCCCATTTCCAGATTTGAAAATAAATTATGTTTCTTTTATAACTCTTTTATTTTTCAAACATTGTCATCCATTAAACATCCAACGTGGCTTCCCTAACCTATTAACACCTCCATATCAATTTTTACTATTTAAGAATCAATATTAATAGAAGACTTGGGTTTTTGTATAAGGAATTATGCAATATTGGAAGCCCATTTCTAGTTTTAACAAAAAAAATATTTAATATCATATTCTATTTTTATACTATTTTGAATATTTCACCTCCCACTCGAAGAAAACAGAGCTAGGCGCGCCACCATATTTGTGTCTTCCTCTTTGGAGCTCATTTTCTTCATAGATTAGGTGGAAACTTCTCAAATATTCTCAAACTGGCCAGATTTAAAAAAGGTAAGTTGTTTCCATCATAACACCCTAACTTCTTACTCCATTCCACCCATTTTAGTTCTCAGTTGACCATCTATGCATTATTCTATCCTCAATTTCATTTTTGTCTATTCTCAAAATTATCCACTTGTGTATTTGGGGTGATTTCTTCACGATCCCTCATATAAATGGGTCACCTTCATTCTTCTTTCAAATTTTCTTAGGATTTCATTTAATGTTCATATGGTTTCTTCCACTTCTTCACGAATTTATTTGTGTCCAAAGGGTAGGTATTCAACCCTAGGGATTTATCCTTGGTTTCATGGTGAACTGTTTTGGTTTTAGGATTGATCTAAGTCCCTTATGGTGTGGCGATGCTATAGTTGGAATTTTGCACAAATTTTCATGGGCTTTAACACTTATGGTAGGTTATTAAATGGATAATCAATGATATATGTGTTCTATTTGATAAATTTATAATTTTATAACACTTAATATTCACTATCCTTGCTGGGATATCTGTTTTTTGGTGACATTTGATAAGAAAATGATTTTTAGTACCAATTTTTATGCTAAATTGGGTGTTTTACATGTCTATTTTATGTTATTCTAATTGGGTATGTTTTATAACACATGTAATGGGGTTATAGAAATATTTCGGGGGATGAAAATTCTATTTTGGTTAATATGGTTATGCACATGGTGTTTAATGTGGGGTTTTAAGGGGTTTTGTGAGTGAAATATTGATAAATTTTGTGAAATGATTTTATTAAAATTCTATTGGTTTTATTGAGTGGTTCAAGTGGTTAAAAATATATGTATATACTGTTTTGAGTTTTCAATGATCATAAATGATGTTTTTATGTGATAATGGATTTTGGTTTCATGATATAATGGTTTGAGAACAATGGTGGGTATCTAGGATGGCAGATATGTACCAGTACGCTTGTGATCCAAATGGGTTTGGTCCCTGTTTCACTAAGAAAAATGGATAAAGGAAATACTAACCGAACAATATTTATGATTATTGGGGATCTATAGGTTATGGGTATGTTCTCTTCTAGTGTATCGTGCATGAGACCAGATTTTTCTATGGTTACTTTACACCTAGGTACGAGGTACATAGGGCCCCAGATTAACTAGTGCCGAGGGGTGTTCCTGAGATTGGTTCTCATTGAATCTTGTGTATTTATCATTGGCATATAGTAGTTTTTCTTGAAAATATTTTAGCTTATATTCTTTATTGAAATGTTCTCATTAATATTTTTTTTGAAATCCGTTTACATTTAAAAGTTACATTCTTTAGAAATTATTTCCATTACCTCTAGTTTATCAAAATTATCATGCTTTTTATCTTGTATTGTTTACTCTATGAAATCTATTGTTGGTTTCTTATTGGTCATAGGATCACACCCTAAATAAAACCTTTCGGTGTAAGTTTTCTTTTTTATGTTTGACACGGGTAAAGGAAAGGATTGGGGTGATGGGGGTTCTTGTTGTTAGTCCCCTTCCTTGGGGCGACGTTGTGGAGACGACATGTGGGTGACGACCTCTTGTCATTTGGAGTACATTAGGATATTTTTTTGTTATTTTTATGAGTCTTTGGACCTCTTATTCAATGTTTAAACATATGTATTCAGTTCTGGATTTGTATAAACAACATTTTGTACGAATTTTTCAGATTCAGTTTATCAATTGGTTTTGATGTTTAATGCTTCCATATTCGGGTAAAACATTCCCAAGACAAAACTATATGTTACCGAGGAACTTGTGCCAGCCTGTGGGGATAGGGAAATCCCTTCGGGAATTATTGTGGGTTGGGTTTGGCATCGGTTTTGGTGGCGACCAGATTTAGTTCGTGACAAGGATATATTTCTCCTATATTTATGTGTCTTTCTTCATCTTATTATATGATTAAACATATGTATTTGGTTCTGGATTTTATATACAAATTATTTTGTACAAATTTTTTAGATCCAGTTTATCGATTGGTTTTAATTTTTAATGCTTCTGTATTTGGGTTAATAATTACGAAACCAAAATATATAATACTCGGGCACTTGTGCCAGCCTGTGGGGATAGGGAACTACCTTCAGACCTTGTTGCAGGATGGGTTTGGTGCAGGTTATAGTGGAGACCAGATTCAGTTCATGAAAAAATGGTATCAAATGAGGTTTATGTTTTTTGGGTTATATTATTATTTTTGGATGAGTTGGGCTAGACAAGAGATAGGACTATCAGGGCTCAGAGTTTAGGTCCTGGGTAGGGTGGTTGGCCCGCACCTCTCATATAATACCTCGAGTTACCATGGGACATTTGGATTGTCTGTTTGACTTCACTTCCAAGTGAGACTTGTGGGCTGCATACTACACATGGACATTGGGTGGGGCAGGGTAGTTGTTTCTTTTACCATTTTAATGTATTGGGATTACTTAAATTTAATGTTATTGATGAAATTTTCAGAGCTGTTGTATTGATTTTTTTCTCTTATGACTGTTGTGTTTTCTAGTAACATGCCTCCCCAGAAAGCTCCCATGCATCCATGGGTGGAATCCGGAGAGGGTTCTCCAACACTAATTTATCGGAGCTTAGTAGAGGTTGTGGTTCAGGCTGTGAATGCTCTAGGACATGGATAGGCTTCTGTTCTATCTCATGTTAGAGAAGATGAGACTTGAAATGTGAAGGAAAAGGCCCCTGTGTTTCTAAAAAATAAGCCTCCTACTTGTTGAGGTATCATAGAACCCTAAAAAGGAGAGGAATGGCTCAAAAACATTGAGTGCATGTTCTATTTCCTGGACACACATGAGGAGCTCAGGGTGATATGTGCCTCGTTTCTTTTGGAGGGTCCTAGCCGCCGGTGGTGGGAATTGGTACTTTAAACTAGGATGAATGAGCTGATGCATAGGGGAGTTTTCGGGGATGTATTTAATGAAAAATACTTCCCTGAAGTCCTAGAATATTATATAACCCAAATGTTCAAGGATCTTGTTTAGGGGGGACTTTCTATGATGGAGTACGCCAATCGTTTAACAGAGCTAGTTCGTTATGCTCCTGAAATTATCTCTAATGATCAAGCGAGGGCCTATAGAATTGAGAAAGTCTTACAAATAGATAAATACTCCTAGGTTTGCTTGTTTAAGCTTCCGACCTATGCAGAGGTGGTTGATAGAGAATGAATGGTTGAGATTGACCAGAAAGGGAGGGATGGTTTCTCTAAGATAGTATCTATAGTTGTTAGTGGAAGATCTTTAGAGAAGAAAAGGAGGCGGTAGTATTGGGTGAAGAAGGGAGGTTGTAGTTCATGCCACTCTTCCAATCATTTTTCATCTATGGAATCTAATGCAAGATCAGTTGTGTGCCACCGGTGTGGGAGGTCAGGTCACATCTGACAAGCATGACCACTTCCTCTGATTCCATGTTATCAATGAAGATGTATGGGTCACTTTCAGTTCTTTTTCGGGGTGGCACGTCCACTTGAGAGTGGGGTATGGTCAGTAGATTCAAGAAAAATGTCATCTCAGTCAAAGGTGTTGAGGATGGGGGGATCTCTATTTGGTGGATGTCGTGGTAGGGATGGGTCATAATCCACACCGATCCAGTTTTGGGCACAGCCACAGACTAGAGGTCGTCTTCAGAAAGAGACCAAACATCTCCATGTGATTGATCAGGCACCAGTAGGATTAAAGGAGAAATCTTCGATAGTTCGAGGTACCATTTTGAGTGAATTTTCTATAGCTACTTTCCTTTTCGATACTTGGGCCTTTGTTTGATTCAGTTCTTCCTAGTTTGTGGACATATTGTATTTTCCAACCGATTTTTTGTCTTTTACGATGGAGTTGGTCACTCCACTTGGGTGGAAGAATTAGAAGGGTCTTAGGTTCTTGTTGTATGTGCTTTCCATGTTAGGGGTTGAGATGGTGTGAGGCCTATTGGCCTCAGATATAGATCTATTTTACATAATACTTTCCATGGATTTCCAAGTACACTTTCATGCACACATAGATTTTTATAAGTGATGGGTGAGTTTTGTAGCACCTGATGGGAGTCATCGGGTTTTTTTGTGGGTAATGGGATCCTCAGTTGAATGGTGCGGGACCTCCACTCCATGAGTTCGGAGTTTTTTTTTCAGTTATCATTTATTTTGATCGAGGATGATGTTCATGCTTCTGATGGTGGACTACCTAATGCAGTTGAATAGTTTACGGAAGTATATCTAGATGATCTTTCATGTTTTCCCCTGTAGCGGGATGTGGAGTTCTTGATTGATCTGAGGCTGGAAAAACAACCAATATATCTTCCCTCATATCGCATGGAACCCACCGAGATGAGGGAATTAAAGATATAGTAGGATGACTTAGAATACAAAGGATTCATTCACCCATTCATCTCTCCATGGACCGCTCTTATGTTGTTCGTGAAAAGGGATAACAGATCCCTCCAGTTGTGCATTGACTACTAGAAGCTGCATAAGGTAACAATCGAGAACAAATACATTTTCCCCAAATAGATGACTTTTTCGACCAGTTAAATGAGGAAATGTATCTTTTTAAAATCGATTTACGTTCATACTATCTTCCACTAAGGGTGAAAGAGGAGAATATCCCAATGGTAGCCTTTCAAAGCATGTACGAACTCATTAATTACTTGGTCATTCCATTCGAATTGACCAATGCTCCAAATATATTTGTGGAACTCATGAACAAGATGTTACAATGGTATCACAATTATTTTTTCATGGTATTTGTGGATGACAGCCTAGTTTATTCAGGATTTCAGGAGGAACATGAGAATCACTTGCAGATCACTCTGGGCACCTTCTGATAGCATCCCTTTTATGAAAAGTTATCAAAATGAACCATCTGGATCAGGGTGCTAAAATTGTTGGGGCACGTGATCTTATAGTAGAGTGTTTTAGTGGACCTCGAGAAGATTAGTGCGGTTATGTCATGGGATCAGTCGAATAACATGTTCGAGATTAAGAGTTTCCTTAGCATGGCTGGTTATTATATGCAGTTCCTTCAGGATTTCTCTATGCATGCTTCTCGATGACTGCACTGACCCAAAAAGAGGTGATGTTTGTTTGGGGCCGAAAATTTCAGGCATCCTTCGAGGAGATGAATTTTCGGTTTACTAGTGACCCCGTTCTAATTTTTCCAAAGGCTGGAAAGGGGTTTGTGGTGTATTGTGATGCTTTGGGTATGGATATTGGGTGCATTCTTATGTAGGACGATCACATTGTGGTGTATGGGTCTCGCCAACTCCCACCACACGAAAATAATTACCCAACACAAGACATGGATTTAGAAGCTATGATGCATGCTTTGAAGACTTGGCACTATAACCTCTTTTGGGAGACTTTTGTGGTCAACTTTGATAAAAAAGGATTGGCCTATATTTTCTAGCAGAATGAATTCCACATGAGGTAGCGTCGTTATATCAAGTACATATAGGGATTCAACTTTGACATTGTCTATACCCCTAGAAAATGTAACACGGTGGCCGACGACATGACTAGAATAGAACGAGTGCAGGCTTTGAGGAAGTCCTGTGATGAGTGGACTCTGAGGGAACACTATTCGTAGATGCTTGTGGAGATAAAGAAGTATACTGGAGGTGAATTCTTGACAATAATTCATTTGAATCTTCTCCCATGGAGCTGGTTTAGTGGGAAAAACTTAGTGATCAGCTTTTTTAGTAGTCAAAGTAGTTTATTCATGGTGGGGAGACATCCTCTGCATGGTTATCATCTCTTGGGGGCATCTTGTGTTTCAAGGGCAATTCAATAGTGTCGTTATCTCTACAGAAGGTGGTGATGTGGGATAGCCACTAGTCTTAGTGGGTTGCCCATCTGGGTGCCACCAAGATGTATTAAGATGTCCATCAGCAGTTCTGGTGGCCTCGTATGAGACAAGACATCATAGACTTCATGTGGAGATGCTACACATGCCAGTAGATGAAAGATGAGCATCAAAGGCCATCCGGTTTGCTCCAGGTTTTACCAACTCTAACATGGATGTGGGAAGATGTCGCTATGGGATTCATTGTTTTCTTGTTTTATACACCTCATGGTTATAATTCCATATGGTTGTTGACTGACTGTCTCTCCAAATTTACCCATTTCATTCTGATCAGAGAGAAAACTAAATTGGATGAGTTGGGCCATTTGTATCTACAGGAGGTGGTAAGGGTCTATGGTGTGTCTTCAGTAGTTGTCTCATATTGAGACGCCTATTTCACTTCTCAATTTTGGAAGTTCCTTTAGAAGTACTTGGGGTCTTAGATTAAGATGAACACGACATACCATCCTGAAATGAATGGTTAGAAAGACTAGGAAAATTAGATCTTGGAGGTCATGATCCATGCATGTGTTCTGGAAATTGGAGGTTCCTAGGATATCCATTTGGGATTGGTTGAGTTTTCTTATAATAACAATTACTAATCCAAGATTCAAATGGTTCCTTTTAAGGTGCTCTATGGTCGGCCTTGTTGTCCCCCCTGTGTTGGATTGAGGTAGGTGAGACATCACTACATGGGACAAGTATGGTGTAGTAGATGTCTAAGAAGGTCAATATGATCAGGAACCGCTTACTGAAAACTCTATGTCATCATAAATAATATGGTTACCATAGGTTTCAAGAATTAGTGTTTTTTGTGGGTGATAGGGTATTCTTGAATGTGGCCCCTCGTCTGTTCCACCGTCGATTGAAAAAGAAAGGGAAGATGACGTCATGGTATGTCAGAACATTTGAGATCACTGATCATATAGGAAAGGTGGCATATAGGTCTCCCTTTACTTCTTATATGACATCAATCCATGACGTCTTCAATGTCTCCCGGTTGAATAAGTATATCCCAGATCCATCCCATGTACTGAATAGGGAGGAGTTGGATATAGGGCCTGATTTGTCTATTTTTGAGCGACCAGTGCGAAAAGTTGATTCTCAAGAGAAGGTGCTTCATGGATAGTATATTCTACTAGTCCAGGTTCTTTGGTAGCATGGTAATGATACACATGAGATGTGGGAGCAGAAGTCATGGTTTTTGGATGAGTACTCGTTCATATTTTCTGATCAAGCTTGAGGTTGACTTTTCGGAAGAGAAATATTTCTTGTTGGGGAGAAATTTCATATACATGAATTATTTTAAAAGTATATTTCATTTAATTTCCATTATTTTTTTGTTTTGAGGGTTTCCCATGCATTTTTGTGGAAATGGTGGGTTTTCAAAATTTGGGCCAAACCGTGATACCATTTCATGATTTAAAATCAATTTTTTTCCTTTATAACTCATTAATTTTTCAAATAATTTCACCCATTATACTTATAATGTTTCCTCCCTTTACCTATTAACACCACCATATAAATTTTCACCCTTTATAAATCCATAATAATGGTGTATTTTGGTTTTTTATGTGGAATTGGTCCATCCCGAAAGCCCATTTCCAGATAAACCAATTGTTTATTTAATATCTTATTTAATTTTTAGGATTATTTCAATGACTCCACCTCCCCCTCAAATCCAATAGCCCTTGGCGCACCCCAATATTCATGTATTCTTCTTCGGATATCATTTTAATCGCATATTGGGTCAAAAAATCTCAACATTTCTCAATTCATACATATTTAAAATGGTAAATTGTTTGCTTCATAACTCCCTCAATTTTTACTTTATTCTCCCCATTTCAGATCTCAATTTTCCTTCTATGCCTTATTAGATCATTATATATATTTTTAGTTGTTTTCAAATTTATCTATTGGAGTATTTTGGGAGTTATCTTAACGATCACTCTAGTAAGTGGGTCTCCTTCATTATTCTTTCAATTTTCTCTGGGTTTCATTCAATTTTCATGGGGTTTCATCCATTCCTTCTTGAAGTTACGTGTTTTTATAATATAGGGTTTCGAACATAGGGTTTTAGACTTGGTTTCTTGGTCTATTATTTTGGTTTTATTCTTTTTCTAAGTCCCTTGTGGAGCGGCGGTGGTGCAGTTGGATTTTCACACAATCATTGAACGAGTTTAACACTTGTGGTAGGTGATTCTATGGGAAATCAATGCTAGATGAGTTATAATTTCTGAATTTCTATTTTTATCACACTTATAATTCATTATCATTACTAAAAATATCTGTTTTTGGTGATCTTTGTAATTAAAATTATTTTTAGGTACCAATTTTGTGCTAAATTAGGTGTTTTACAAGTCTATTTTATGTTATACCCATTGGGTTTGTTTTATAACTCATTTATTGGGTTTAATAGAAATTTATTGGGTGCTTAAAATTATTTTTTGGTTAATATTTTTAAGAACATGGTGTTAAAAGTGGTGTTTTAAATAGATTTTATGAGAAAAACATTGTTAAATTTTGTGAAGTGATTTTATTGATATTCTAATGGTTTTATTGAGTGGTGAAAGTGATCGAAAACATGCATAGCTACTGTTTTGAGTTGATTATGATCAGAACTGATGTTTTTATGTGATAATGTATTTTTTTGTCTTGATATAATGGTTTTAGCACAAAGGGGGAAGCCCGAGTATCTAGGAGGGTAGATATGTAATAGTACACTAGTGATTTGGATGGGTTTTGTACCAATTTCACTGAGTAAAATTGATAACAACAACACTAACCAAAACTATATTGATGATGAATTGGGACCACTATGTTATGGGTATGTTCCAAACTAGTGGCTCATGCATTGAAAGAATTTTTCTATAGTTACTTTATACAGAGGTACGAGGTACATGGGGCCCGAGACTAACTAGTTCCTAGGGGTGTTCCCGAGATAGGGGCTCATTGACTCTAGTGTATTTATCATTGGGAAATGGTGATTTGTTTAAGAAAATATAGTATATTAAATTTTTTATTTAAATATTTTCTTTTATGGAAAATTTATTTTGAAACCAGTTTACATTTAAAAGTGACATTCATTAGAAATTATTTCCATTACCACTAGTTTATGAAAAATAGCATGCTTCTTATCTTGTATTGTTTACTCTATGTAATATCTTGGTGATATTATATTGGGATTAGGATAACACCCTACGTAAACCCCTTGTGTGTAAATAGACTTGGCCCTATTTGACACAGGTAATGGAAAGGCTTTGGGAGATGGTGGTTCAGTTTTTAGTCCTAATCCTTGGTATGGCGTTCTGGAGATGGCTTGTGGGTGATGACTACTTATCATGTAGAGTCCTTGGGGATATTTTATGCTATTTTAATTACTCTTTCCACATATTATTCGATGTTGAAAAATATGTATTTAGTTCTGGATTTTGTATAAACCTCATTTTTTATAAACTTTTTGAATTTATTTTATCGGTAGGTTTTGATGTTTACTGCTTACATATTCGGGTAATCATTTCCAAACCAAGATATATGATATCTGAGAACCTATGTCGGCCCATCGGGATAGGAAATCCCCATTGGGATTGTTTTGGACTGGGTTTGGCACCAATATTGGTGGTGACCAGATTCGGTTCGTGATAATACAACATGTCCCATGCAAAGTAAAATAAATTTTTGTTTTTATAGATGTATCAAAATTATATAAAATTAACTTTATAAAACATTCTATTATATAATATAATTTTAATTTTAGAAATCAATTTTGAATACAATTTCCATTAAAAATCACTTCAAAATTTATTTTCTAAAAAAATAAAACATTTAATCTTACAAAGTAAGCTTAAAATAAATGATGGTGGGTAAATCCATACTTGTGGTATGATGTAAAAAAATTCCTTTTTTAAGCTAAACGGATCAAAAAGTACCTTGTTTGAAAAGAGACAACAAGATTCCTTTGAAAACATTAGTAAAATACAAAAAAGTTCCAAAATGTATTTGAAAAAAAAATTTTGAGTGGTTAAATAGATTTTTGAAAACATTTATATAAAATAATGTTTTTATAAGAAAAAATTTCCTATGACTTAATACAGAAATGTTTTTAATTTTTCTAAAAAAAAAATTAATACATTTTATGTACATAAGTGTGGTAAAATGGTAATATTGCCTGAAAAAGGTCATGAATAACTGTAAGATAAACAAATCAAAGTGTTTAATTAAATATTATCCTATAATATAATTTAAAATGATATTAAAGTTTAAAAATTTATAAAAATAGATATTATAATGTAAAACCTTGAAAAATTTATAACGCTGAAGTGAGAATCAATCAATGATTATATTGTGTTTGTCAACTAGAAACCCATAGCAAGAAGTTGAAATAAATCAATATATAGTCAGTTAAATTATACAAATAATCTTATACTTTTAAGGAAAAAAATGTTTTAGTATAAACCAATAGAAATAAATTGAGTCATTAAGTTCTTTTCTACATCATAACAATTAACTCAAATCCCCTTAGATGAAATAATTGAAATAGAAACCAAAAATATTTTGATGAATGAATAAATCATGATATATTATAACGAAGTGGAAATATTTACAGAATATATAATAAATTGGGTTCACAAAAATAAATTGACTCTTCCAATAGATATTTAATTGTAACATAAGGAATTTAGATTTTAAATATAATCCTTAAAAATGTTCTTGAGGAGAATAATCTTTAAACATTCCAAATGTCCCATACTAGTTTTAGAAATTTGAATAATAATCTCCATTAAGTAATAAAATTAAATGAAACATATAATATCATGATATTTAATATATTCATGATATAAAATGTCAAAGTTTAGTATATACACATCAAAAAAACAAGTTTCATAACAAGAAATAATTCACAATTGAATGTAAATTTAGATGAAATCACTAACCTTGGGTTTCCATTTTGAATGAAAATATTTTAACTTATTGTATTATGTTTTTAATCATGTAACTAACTAATACCATAATAATACTATTATTTACAATATAATATATCATTTTTTATAATTTCTTATTACATGTTTGTTAATAATCATTCATTATTTTCACTATTTTTTGTATTAATTGCCAAGTTTGTCGAGTATGTTTTAACTTGTTTCTTATGGTTATTATTAATTATATAATCATTTCATTATATCCATAATGTAAAAAATTATTTAAATATCATATATTTTCATTATATATATATTTATAATAATTCTTTAAATTTTTAGATATTAAATGAAATGCACCGTTCATGGAGACGGTAGGTCCTATGAATGCATGAATGCTACATTCATTTCTTTTTCGTATTTTAAAATAAAGAAAAGAAAATGATATATATAAAACTATATTTAATTGAATATTATAATTTAATTATAATTTCTATTTCATATATGTTACATATTTTAATTAAAACAATCCTTTATAAATTCCATGAATGACATGAACGAATCACATTGCTTTGACGGGCTATAGTCCATACATCCACAAAATATGTTATCGTATTCCCAAAAAATGTAGTGCATAAAGGTATTTTTTATAAAAGAATTAAACATGTACAAATAAGTTATAAATATCAAATATAACATATATAAATAGAGTTTACAACATTATTCTTAACCTTGAGAGGTGGTAAAGGAAAAACAAAGAACATTATTTCATGAGGCGGTAGTTATTCGTACATATAGAAAGTAAGTTCATTACACATATTATGTAATTATGTGTAAGTGTTGGTAAAAACATAACATAAAAATATCTCAATATATTGAGGATAATATTTTTTAAGTAATAATTTAAAATATAAAACATTAGGAGTTGAAAAAGAAAAAGAACTAAAGAGCTTGAGGAAGGATGTTACCTCATATTTAAGTAACTCCTTTTAGTTTGAACCAAAGCAGAACCATGTATTTATTTATACCCAAATGGATGATTTTACTATGATATTATGAGTTTTTATGATCTATTTTTCTTATTGTGTGGTCGATCCAATGAGGCTTGAGAGATGTAATAAGTGGGAGGGTTGATTGCCTTTTATGGTGGACGAGGAGTGTCGCTCTTGTAAATTCTAGGAAAAGGAATTCCTCACACATGTATTCCATATATAGTGTGTCTAATAATGGTATAAATTTCTTGAAATATATTTAAGGGTCAATATATGGCTATTAAATGTATTTTTTTTTACAAATATTTAGGTTATTTTTTCCATCATGGTTAAGATTTCGTCCATTGTTAAGAAAATTTATCTCTTAATCATTGTAATTAATTTTAATTAAATTCAAGAATATTTTTTGGTAAAAAAATATGATCCTCTTAATAGAATTTATAAATTATTATTATTAAAAATATTTAATCCATTTTTCCGAATTACAATCATAGAAGTGGTAGAAAATATTTTAAATTTAATCCCGCCGACCGGATGACAATTCAGTGTTTTAAGGTTAAAATGATCAATAGATTGCTAACATTTTATATAAAATTTCAAATATAAAGTTGATAAAATGACAAAATTATGTTAAATAATATAAAAATTATATAATTAATATTTGAAAAAGTAGAAAATATAATTTTACATTATAAATACATTCGATGAAAAAGTAGTTTTGAGTTAAAATTCAGTATTTTCCACTATTCGTCACAAAATGAAACATTACAAAAAATAAAAAAAATTCACCCAATGATAATTTTTATGTTCCAAATTTAATTATTATGTATATTTTGTCATATAATTTTTATAAAAGTGAAAAATATTTGTTGAAAAATGTTTCTCCCTTAAAAAGTGGTAAAATTGAAATTATAAAAACATTGATTTTTATGAAAAATATGGGGTTTGTTTTTATCTTACGCCTTTAAAATATATTAAATGAAACTAAAAAAAAATATTCAATATATATATCAAATTAATATCATTTAAAATTTGTGATTAATTAAATTTATTACGAAAAATTCCTTTTTTGGCATATAAACGTTTTCAATAAAACCATTCCCTTAATATTCAATTGGTTATTTTATTCAAATATAATCAATTAGTAACCAATTAATTAATTTAATATAATATTAATCCATATATTTTTATACGTTAGTTATTCTTATTCATAACCTCTATTATAATGAATAGGTTTTAATATAATATATTAAATAATAATGTTTTAATAATATGTTTTCGTTCAATAAAAATTAGACTTGCGTGTAATGAAAACTACTAAATAATGTCACTCTTGTGTGTAAAATACTTGTTTCTTCATTCATTTCATGTAATATTATAGATTATTTATATTTAATATATTAATTATATTTAAAATACTAGGGATATTATATTACCTTACATGCTTGGGGTCACATGCCATGCACGCTATCAAATATTTTGTTCTTACTTCAGAATTTTGGGTTGTTACAATATCCCAACTTTAATTAAATTATATCCTCATAATTTAAACACTATATCTATAATCATGGGATTGATATTTGAAAATCTTATTGGTGAAAAACACATATCGTGAATAGGGTTATTAACACACATTCTTAATAGTATATAAATGGAAGAATAATGTTGAAAATAAATAACATATAACTATGTATCTATATATGATATCATTAATGGAAAGTAGATAAACATGTGTGGAAGAAAATCATAAATATTTATAGGGTATGACTGAGGGAATCATGAAAAAAAAAATTGAATGAAAATTTTAAATTTGAGGTCCTTAGAGCAATAAATTTGAAATGATTTATATGAAAATAGTTTCAACTAAACATATGGTATTATGAAAACATTTTTTAAATATCATTTTCATCATGATGTCAAATTCCATTACTGAATAAGAATATAAATAAATTTACATACACGATAGGTTTTAATTTCATATTTATAAATCCATCATTTTTTATGATTCAATTCAAAAATAATTCATCCCTTGCTTCAGGAAATGGATATCCAAAAATTAACATTTATTACTAAGGCACTAAAATTAACATTTAACATGTCATAAGGCCCATAAATGAGTGAAAACGCTTCATATTTTTCTCTAACTATTCTCCAATTATAAAATGGTTGAGAGACTAATCTCTAAAACCAAAAATATAAACTAAATTTTCATCATTAAGATATATTAATCTAAATTATCTACAAAAAACAATTACATATTAATCATGACATTACATAGGTCAATGGATGTAATTAAACACTTTTTCCCCTTGGTCTGGGGTTCAAGTCTCATTTCCATTCTGAATTTGTTGGTTGTCACTTGGAATAAAGGTTGTACTTTTCTAAAACCTTATTAATATAGTTTCCAAAATAAATTTGATGGAAATCTTTTAAGTAAGGTTAATCAATAAGTATCCTTTTATCTAAGGTATTGAATAAAAAATCAATACATAAATACTTCATCCATTTATGTCAAGATTGATCTTACATTAGTCTAAGCTTTATACTAGTTCATTTATTATCATTTTATTTTAAAATCCATCATAATGGTCTGTAATAAAAATGTGAATTATCCTAATGATATCCCCTGTGAGTGTGAAACAAGGTTTCCAGTATGGCCAATTTTCAGGAACTAGGTTACACTGAGTCTGGTGTGATGCACCATTTTAGAGTTTATATTTCTAGATACATTTGTGCTTGAACCACATACATTTGTAGTTTACATATGAGGGTGTAATATTATAAACACCCACATAATATCTACCTTACTGAAATTCTAGGATGTTCTTCTATACTTATCCTTAAATTCTATCATAGGGATGTGACCTCTAATATAAATTTTCCTCAATATAGTTCTCATGTTTCTACAAAACATCCTCTAATACAAACTCTAGTGACCCAAACCAACAATATCAGAGCCACTGTCCACTAACATTACATAGTTATGATTACTTGTGTCAAATACCAAAGGATTGAAGATATTATTATTATTGTTAAACCAGATATATATATATATATATATGAGTCTTTTAATACAAATAAATACACTAATAACAATATAATTGTTTCCCTTTCAAGGATAATAACATTATTCCATCTATGATATCCTTGTATATATTTCATATTCTGGTTCATAGAATCCTGGGGAAAGGAAACAAATTATGTTTGAGATCAAATTATTAGTAAGGATAATGTATAACTAAGAAAATAATGAATCAACGGGAATAATTATTATGAAATGGTAAATAACATAAATAATATACATTTTAATCCCCAAACTAAGAAGAAAGTTCAAAAAGAATATGTCAAGACAACAACAAAAAATCCATGCTGGTCAAATAACAAGATAATAAAAAATCAATTTTTAAAAGTAATAAATTGAAACACATTCAATTTTATCAATAAACTATGAATGAAATGCATCCTTATATATGTCGACACAAAATATCATAGACAAATAATAAATATATCTGAATGAGGGAAATGCTTAATTATTGGATGTAACACCCCAAAATTTTATGATAAAGATTCATTTTAATTTTATTTATTTCGTCTGTTGTATGCTACACAAAGATTAACTAGCACTATACACAACACTGTATTAGCTTGCAGCATAAACAACACTATTATTGTCTTGTTTTACGCACAATTTCATGTTGTTTTAATAGAATTAAAACTGAATATAGATTTTTTTCAATGAAATAATATTATATTATGTTATATGAAACACTAAAGGAATCTTTCACACAACACTGACTTGGCTTGTGTTACACGCAAAAGCAACATTCCTCGATGGATTGCGTTGTACGCAAAACCATGTTTCACTAAACAACAATATATAATTATAATATTGTTATGAACTAGCCGTTATGAATATTATTAAAAAAAAATTTAATTTTATAAAATTATCATTCATCTTACATATTTTCTAGAACAACATATAGGAACAAAATCAATTTTTCATATAAAGGATTTATTTTTCAAAAAATCCTATTTTTTCAACTTTTGATGGCGCACTCATTCTAATTATAATTTTAGATAATTTTATAAGATCAATTTGACAAAATATACTAATTATTTTGAATCAGGATATAAAAATTTATTTTGGATAAATTTTTCATATTTTAATGATAACATTCATATTTTGACTAATAGTACAAATACATTAAATTTTAATTAAAACAAACTTTTTTCATCGAGATAATTTATATTGTTAAATTTTAATATTGAATGGTTTTAATCTATGAAAATAATATATTTTTATCATTTAATAGTATTTATTTCATTATCATTAATTTTTCCTTTAATTTTTATGTAAAAACATTTCAATATTTTTGAATGTTTTAAATTTTAAAACCCATTTTCTAAATAGTAGGATTAATTTTAAATTAATTACTGAAACAACTGTGTTTTGAATTTGGAAATATGGATTCCGTATTTGGAATTAGTAGGTTCAAATTTTGTTAATATGCTATTTTTATTTTTGGCAATTATAAATAGTAACTATGGTAAATTTTATTTACCATATTTAAAGTTAAATCGGGTAATTAAGGGTTAAAATAATATTCTAAAATTACCCTAACATTTTTCATAATATAATTAGATGATTATATTTCATCCTAAAATAGACCTGGGTTGAATATTTTCTTTTGTAAGCCACTTGAATGAGATTAAGACCTTTAATTTATTTTATTTAAACGAATGTGAAATATGTCTCACTCAAAATTTAATAATTTAATTATTTTTAATATAAGGTTAACCTAAAATAAACTCGATTATAAATAATCATTTGAAATCTAAATTCTTTTCTTTATAATGGTAATTTATTTTTAATTTTAAAGAAATATATAATTACCTTAATAGATTATACATTAATGATGTAGAAATTATTTATTTAGTGAAAAATGTATAATATAGATTTTATTAAAATAATAATACCCATCAAAAGGCCCTAACACTTGACCAAAACTTATTGGTCGAGTATATATACACCCTAATCATCCATGTGTATACGTGTGGAATATTTGGAGCCTTATATGATAGATTATGACATTTATATTATATAATTTTAAATGATGTCAAAGTTGTCACCTTCATAATTTAATAAACATAACATTTTAAAAGTTGGGTGTTTTGGAAGATAAATTCTACTAAAATTATTCTTATGAAATAAATTAGATTTATATTAATCATAGTATTTTATTTTTAATTCTTATGCAAGAAATAAGTATATTATATAATTATACAAAAATTATGTAGTAATTATTTTATTAAAGGGAAATATCAAATGAATGGTTTTAAAAATATTAAAATAAATATTATAGGAAATATTTACTGTGGTCCTAGAATTTACTTGATTAATATTACATGTTAGGAATATATTAAATATTTTGGATCGGCTCTATCATCTGTTTGGATTTTATTTATATTCAAATAAATGAATAGTGTCAAAAGTTGAACTATTGTTATTTTATAAAAATAAAATATTATTAAATTGTTTAAAAATAACCAAAATATTTAAAAATTATAAATTTGAATTTATTTGGTAAAAAATGTCATAATGTATCCAATTATGGAAAATTAACAACACATAATTAAGTATTTATAACCATTTAAAATTTAGAATATTATTACAACAAATAAAATTAAATAGATTAGATAAGGATAAATCAAAATGATAAGGTTTAAAATAAAATCAAAACATGTCTAAATTTAATTGGTTGATTCTTTTACAACCCTATATTATATCATATTCTATGTTTAGTATCTTTGGAAGTTTTTAAGTGGGGTTTGAGTATATAATATATTAACATTTTGGAGGTTTCTAAAAGTGACCATCTACTCTCTTACAAAAGGGCCCCTCCTTCATCTTCTCTTCAGTCCATTTTGAGATTTCAAACTCGGCCAAAATCTTCCCATTTACCTCCTCAACATACCTATAAACATAATAGAGGTCCTGGTATTCTTTAATGTTCCACATTAGTTCCCTAACAGAATGTTTAGATGCGGCGCTTCGAAGAAGAGGTAATATCCTTTTCCGATTCATTCAAAATTATTTTTTCTTATACTTCCTATATATGTTTTGTTTCATTATTAAGTAATAACCCTAGTATCACTTGTATACTAATATGTTATTAGTAATATGAAACTACCACATTCCATCTTTTATCCATCCTATGAAAAATAAAATCACTACGTGTGTGTACGTACGACTTACCGTCTCCATGTCGTGGTGTAATCTGTGTTTCATCACCAACACACTTGGATGTGTATAATGATGAAATAAATAACTATATGTTATTATTGTAAAATTATATTTATTCTGAAAATATTATACACCATACACTTCAATACAATCCCACAATCATGGGAATCATATCGTTGCTCGTGCATTTGTACGGTCTAACGTCTCTACGATGTGATGTTATTATTTCTACATGATATTCATTGAATAATGATTTCATAAAAGAATTGAATGAATTAATATTATATATATTAAAATAATACAATTCCTTAAATGATATAACTATGAACCTAAAAATAGGAATATTTATTTATTCAAAAAACATGCATAATCACAGAAAGTAGTCAACACCTGAATAAAAAGTATCAATGAAATGTTACTAATAAACTGATAATAATATGACCATATATGATATAATAAAAATGAATATAATTCTTGAATAAGTAAATGAAATTATTTAAATCATTAAACATGTGGTTCAGATATGTAAAAAGCAATCAGACCTAAGTTAAGGGATAATTATTCCAATCTCGTTCTTCTCTGAGATTGTCAATTCATATGTATTTAATGTGGTTATATTTATCATTCATGTCCATGTTTATTAAAAATGTATTAATAAAGTATTTAATATTCTTTAATTTATTTTTACTGTCATTTTTACCTCTTTTTTTCTTTTACTATGTGGTATGAAAGGATCCCACCTTTTGTTTACAAAACGAGGTACGTTTTTAATTTTTTGGTAAAAGTGGGAGGAGAATTTTTTTTATACATATGCGGCATGAATGGATTTTTTTATCATTTCATAGAGAATTATTTCCATTAATATTCCTTTACATGTTTTTATGTTTAATATAAAATAACTTCTTTTTAAAAAAAAATTGCATGATATATTTAGAAAAGAAAATGTTTTTGAAGATTAAATGATATTTTCCTCATAAACTAAGTCCAAGTGATTTATCAAAAGTATTTTCCATCTAATATGATATAGGGTTATGTTTATATACCTATTATTAATTTGAATTGATTATTTTATGATGGAATTATTTTTATGAAGTCCTTTTATCCTGTATGGATTATGTTATGATGGCATGATGTTTAAGAATCACATTTTATTACATTGTTATCGCTATAATGTATGATTTATGATTTTGTGGAACAAATAAGAATTGTTTAATTATGAGATGGGTGGGACCTGTATCTCCCTATAATTCATTGGGTATTGATTTATATCTGATGATATAGACATATCTAGAAGAAAATTTAAAATCAGTTTAGTAATATAGGGATAGAACGACAAGTAAACCCGATTCAATAATGGACTTTGTCCACTATAATAGTCTTGGAATAAATGCCTTGGCTACTATGGAAATAATATCATGTGATAACTGGTTTTCCAAAATAACATGTTTTATTCCAATTCTATTTTATCATGATTAATGTCCCTTTGTAATATATGCCTTACATACTGCCATGATTTACATCATAAATCAAGATTTTGATGTTTAAAATTCATGTTCATGTTTTTAAGTTCAAATGAATATGATTTTTATTTTCTCCATGCTTACCATTACTGAGAATTTGAGCTCACCCTTTATATGTTTTCTTTTCCCTACTATTTAAAAGAAATGTTTTAAGAAAGAAAACAAAAGGTGAAGATTTTTATGGGAGATGTTGAAGATCTTTAACCATGATAAGAAGATTATTTTTTGAGTTTTCTAAGACAATAAACTAATACGGTCTTTGGGAATTTGATTTTTTTATGTAATAATTATTTCAAAAATGTAATGAAATGTCCATGTAAATCAATCTTGGGTCTTTACCGTTGTTATCAGAGTGAAGGATTAGTTACCCTTTGGAAACTAGGATGTGAAATCTTTAGTGAGATCCGTAGAGATATTTCTAAGGTATGTCTAGGGATGTCCCTAAGGATATATATACGTATAGGTTACAATTCTAGAATTATAATAACTATCAGGAATAACCTATGATTAAATATAAGATGTTAGTGATTGAAAGTACTCTACCTTGATTATGTTGTTTTACTAGTATGATTTTTTCCTCTCAAACAATTTTTTTGGGGTTTAGAAAATGGCTGAAAATAGGAAGATACATGTAAGTGGAGAATATGATGGAAAATGGAATGATATTCTTCATGACCATCCAAATGAAATGGGATTTGGAAGGTAAAGCATTGTTATTATGCCTAATAAGAAATATTATAATATGATCAATAATCTAAACTTTGGTAAGTTTTCTGACTCATCTAATAAGAGCTAGATAGAGTTTCATGATGATCGTAGAGTAAAGAAAGTTCAATTTCCTTCATGTAAATAATGTGGGAAGAGGTATCAGGGAAAATGATTAAAAGGAACTATAAGATGATTTGGGTGCGGAAAATAAGGACATAAATCCATTAATTGCAAAGGAAAAGTTTTAGTTAAAACAATGGAAAAGGATAATGGTATTTGTTAAGACATCAACAAGGGTTAAATGTCTTAAATGTGGATTTTACGAGCATTATGCAAACCGATTACCTAAGGTAAAATCTCATGAAGAGAGTCAGCATGGTCGTATGGGTAGTATTTATGTTAATGATGATGAAGAGACAACAAATGATACATGATATGAAAGAAGTGTTGAGGAATAAAATGATGAAGCTCAGTCAAGGATTTTAGAATATAGTGGAATGATTGCATGTTTATCAAGAGTAATGTTGTATATGTAATTTCATTGTACTATGGAATAAATAAACATCTATGTATTTATATATTATTAGATTTCCATAAATTTTTTAACGTATTTGTAGAATGGTACTGGTAACCAAGAAAGGTTATTCATATATTTTGTGAAATCATGTAATATGCGCATAATGAAGGGATAAGGAGATAAAGAAATGTTTTATAGTATTAATGATATCATGACTAATATAAAGACAAAGTGATATCATGGTTTGAGTATATAGAAAATTTTCAATTTTGGTATGTGTAAGGAGTTAACTTTTGACACCATTCATGTTTTCGCTAGGATTATATGGTAATTCATGTTTATAGAGAATAAATGATTAAGTAATTCACATGTTTGGTATGTGACCAACAAGATATATCTTATGATATGCGAGGGATAAATGATGGTATTCAATGTTTGGTAGATGATCTTTAGAGTAATCATTTTATTTATACTATGAGATTGGACATAAGTATTTTGGATAAGCCTCGATATTGGAATGGATTATGTTGGACATTAGATAGTATTGTTTTAGGATACAATTTTTTTCGATATTATATTTGAAATTTTATAATTGTGTAGTTTTAGAAAAAAGACAACATGCAGGACTGGCGACAACCCATCGCGTTGAACAGGGATACTGGAATCGAACCCACAACCAAAGTACGATGGGTCTTTATTGCCTACCACTATTCTACAAGAAGTCCCTGGTTAGTAAATATTATTTTCATTTTTTTAAGCGTTATGATAGATGAAGTATAAGTCCATTTTTGGAACCATATACGATTAATATCCCCACAGATGGACTTATTCATTTTTTATTAGCAGTGCTAACTTTTTTTTGAGATAGATGGAATGACATATCATTCAATCACATGATCTTCTAACACTTCAATATTGATAAATTCAACATCATTTCTGTAACTAAAAGATGGAGTGAGAATTGTTCAAGGTATGAACAACATTGATCTTGTACTAAAATCAAGTAAGTATTTATTCTCGTGAAATATTCTTTAACTATAGGGAACAGATCATGAGAAAAAAATGTTATCCTAGTACATTATTATCCGATGAATGATATGATACCTTATATCATCACCAATTTATGTCTTTGTGATTGTTTTATTTTTCATAGACATTTCTCTATCACTCTCTAGCATGACATGATGGTTAGATTTATATTCTATATCAATGTTTTCACTAATGTTCATCTATGTGGAAACCTAGTGATGAGTTAATTTGGGTAACCATTATATTTCTTACTTTACTTTTTAAAATTACATTTTAGAATTTCTTTTTATGATGTGGGTTTCTGTGAAAGAATCTTTCATGTATTAAACCTTATAACCCCGTTGAATTTCGAGGGGAAAATTCATTTTAAGGGGGGTTGAATATAACACCCCAAAATTTTATGAGAAAGATTATTTTTAATTTCATTGATATCTTTTGTTGTACGCTGCACCAAGATTAGATTTCACTATACACAACACCGTATTAGCATGCAGTATATGCAAAAATATTATTGGCCTATTTTACACACAATTTCATGTTCTTTTGATAGAATTAACACTGAATATAGATTTCTATCAATGAAATAATATTAGATTGTGTTATATACAACACCAAATTAACGTTTCATGCAACACTAACATGGTTTGCGTTACACACAAAAGTGGCCTTCCTCGATGGCTTTTGTTTTACGCAATACCGAGTTTCACTAAACAAAAATATATTTTTAAAATATTGTTATGAACTAGCCGTTATGAATTTTATTAACCAAATTTTGAATTTTATAACGTTATAATTCATCTTACATATTATATAGAACATGTTATGACAACAGAATCAATTTTTCGTATGAATGAAGTGTTTTTTTTAAAATGCATATTTTCTCCCATTTGACAATGTACCCATTTTAAATCTAATTTTTGACTGTTTTATAAGTTAAATTTGACAAAATAAACAAATTATTTTGAATGAGGATATAAAATTTTACTTTGGATAAATTTTTCATATTTTTATGATAACTTTCATATTTTGATGAATAGTAAAAATAGGCTAAATTTTACTTTAAAAAATAATTCATCGAGATAATTTATATAATTAAATTATAATATTGAATGGTTTTAAAGTGTAAATAGGATTAATTTTTAACATTTAATTTAATTTATGTCATTATCATTAATTTTAAATATAATTCATTTGTAAAAACATTTCAATCTTTTTCAATGTTTTATATTTTAAATCATGTTTTGTCAACAATAGGATTAATTTTAAATTAATTACTGGAAATTATTTGTTTTGATTTTGGAAAAATGGATTCAATATTTGGAGTCAGTATGTCCAAATTCTGTTGATATATAAATTTTATTTTTGCACGTTATGAATAGTAACTACTGTAAATTTTATTTACCATAGTTTACGGTAAATCGGGTAATGAAGGGAAAAATAATATTATTAAATTTCCATAAAACTTGTCTTAATATAATTGGATGATTATATTTCGTCCTAAAATATACTTGGGATGAAATCTTATCTATTGGAACCCACCTGGATGAGATTATGACCATTAATTTATTTTATTTAAAGGAATGTGAAATATATCTCACTCAATCCTTAATAAATAAATTATTTTTAATATAAGGTAAAACGAATAAAAATTAAATTATAATTAATCATTTCAAATATAATTTTTTTTCTTTATCATGGTAATTTATATGTAATTTTTAATAAATATATAATTATCTTAATAGCTTATATATTAATGATGCAGAAATGTTTTATCTAGTGAAAAATCAATAATATTGTTTTTATTAAAATAATAATACCCATAACAAGGGAAAAAACTTGACCAAAACTTATTGGTCGAGTATGAATACACCATAAACATCCAAGTGTATACTTTTGGACCTTTTGTAGCCTTATAAAACAGATAATGACATTTATATTATTTTATTTTAAATGATGTCAAAGTTGTCACCTTCATAATTTAATTAACATAAAATTATAAAAATGGTGTTTTTATAAGATAAATTCGACTAAAAGTATTCTTATGAAATATAATAGATATAACTTAATCATAGTATTTTATTTTTAATGTTTATACATCAAATAAGTATATTAAATAATTATACAAAAATGTTGTAGTAATTATTTTATTAAGAGAAATATCAAATAAATGGTTTTAAAAATGATAAAATAATTATTATATTAACTAATTAATGTGGTCCACTAATTTTATAGATAAATGTAAAATTTTAGGAATCTATTAAATATTTATGTTTCACTTTATCATTTGTTTGGATTTAATTTAAATTCAAATAAATGAATACTGTCCAAATTGACAGTATTGATATTTTATAAAACTAACATATTATTAAATTATTCAAAAATCACAAAAATATTTAAAAATTAAAAATTGAACATTATATGGTAAAATATTTTATAAGGTATACAATTATGGATAATTCACAACACATAAGTAAGTATTTTTAATCATTTAAAATTTACAATATTATTACCACAAATAAAATAAAATTGATTAAATAAGGATAAATCATAATGATAAAGTTTAAAATTATATCAAAACATGTATAAATATTATTGGTTGATAATATTACAACACTATATTATATCATATACTAATTTGAGTCACTTTTTATGTTTTTATGTGGGGTTTGAGTTTATTATAAATTAATATTTTTTAGGTTTCCTAAAGTGCCCCTCTACTCTCTTATAAAAGGGAAACTCCTCCTTCTTCTCTTCACTCCATTTTCTGCTTTCAAACTAGGAAAAACCCTACCCATTTACTTTAAAAATTTACCTAGAAATATAATATAGGTCCTGGTATTCTTTAAAAACCATATTTCGTTCCCTAAGTGGAATTTTAGAAGTGGCACGTCGAAGAAGAGGTAATATCCTTTACCGATTCATTCAAACTTATTTCATCTTCTACTTCCTCTATATGAGTTGTTTCATTATTTTGTAATAACTCCAATATAAAATGTATATTGACATGTTATTATGAATATTAAAGTACCATATTCCATCTTTTATCCATCCTATGAAAAATAAAATCAGCACGCGTGTGTACGTACGACTTACCACCTCCACGTCGTGGTGTAATCTATTTTTCGTCACTAACATACTTGGATGTGTATAATGATAGAAGAAATAACTATATGTGATTATTGTAAAATTATACTTATTTTTAAAATATTATACACCATACACTTCAATACAATTATAAAATCATGGGACGGATATAGTCTCTCGTGCATACGCACGGTCTACCATCTCCATGATGTGATGTAATTTGTTATACATGTTATTAATTGAATAAAGATTATATAAATAAATTGAATGAATTCATATGATATATATTATACTAATTAAATTATCTAAATTATATAACTATATCCTAAAAATAGGAATAAGAATTTATTCGTCAAAACATGGATAATAACATAAAGTAGTCAACACCTGAATAATGAGTAACAATGAAATGTTACTAATAAACCGATAAGAATATTACCATATATTATATCATAAAAATGAATATGATTCTGGAATAAGTCAATGAAATTAATTAAATCATTATACATGAGTTTCAGATACTTACAAAGCAAACAGACCTAAGGTAATGGATAATTATTCCAGTCTCATTTTTATCGGAGATCGTATATTCGTAAGTATTTATTGGGGTTATATTTATCATCCATGTCCATGATTTATAAATAGGATTTCATAAAGTATATTATATTCTTACATGTATGTTTACTGTCATGTTTACCTCTTTTTGGATTTTACTATATGGTATGGATGGAATCATTTTTTGTTTTCAAAATGATGTAATTTTTTACTTTTCTGGTAAAAGTGCGAGGAGAGCATTTTTTAACTTATACGGCCTGAATAGAGTTTTTTATCATTTCATAGAGAATTATTTCCATGAATATTCCTTTATAAGTTTTCATGTTTAATTTAAATTAACTTATTTTATTTCAAAATTTCAAGATGTATTGAGAAAAGGAAATGTTTTTGAAGAAGAGAGGATATTTTCCTCAAAAAGTATGTTCAAGAGTTTTATCATATTTATTTTCCTTCTAAGATGATATAGGCTTATGTTTGTATCCATATTATTACTTTCATTTGATTATGTTTTGATGGAATTATTCTTATTAAGTCCTTTTATATTATATGGATTATGTTATGACGATATGATATTTAAGAATCCCATTTTATTACATGGGTTATGCTATGATGTATGATTTATGATTTTGTGGAAGAAATAAGAATGGTTTAATTATGATATGGGTGGGACCTATATATCCCTATAATTTATTGGGTAATTATTTATATCTCATGAGATAGACATGGCCAGAACAACAAGTAAATATGGTTCAGTAATATAGGGCTGGAACTACAAGTAAACCCGATTCAGTAATGGACTTTTTCCACTATGATGGTATTGGAATCAATGCCTTGCCTACTATGGAAATCATAACACGTGTGTAATGGTTTCCCATAATTACATGTTTTATTCCCAAGCTATTTTATCATCATTAATGTTCCTTTGTGATCTATGCCTTACATATTTCCATGATTTATTTTACAGCTCAAGATTTTGTTGTTTAAACATTATGTTCATGATTCTTAGTTCAAATTAATATGTTTTTTTATTTTCTCCATGCATACCCTTAAGGATAATTTGAGCTCACCCTTTATGTGTTTTCTTTTCCCCCGGATTTAATCAAAGGTTTTTGTAAGAAAAAAAGGGTAATATCTTTATGGGAGATGTTGAAGATCATTAACTATTATAAGATTATTTTTCGAGTTTCCAAATACACTAAACTAATACGGTATTTGGGCGCGTGTTTTTGTTTTGTATTAATTATTTTTTAAAATTAATGTAATGTCCATGTGCGTCATGACTGGGTCTGTTATATTGGATGTCAAGTATCTGGCACATGAACCACTTTCATCCTTACTTTTATCATTTTGGGTTCATTCTATGGGTAAAAACCCATCTATTATTCTTGGAAACATAGTCACATGGATTTTCCCAATTAATTTGATCTCATAAGACTATAGATGCATCTTGGGTCTTTAATTAATTGGTCCACAACCCATAATGCATGCCTTTAATGGTCCCCAACCAATGTCTTTAATGTCCCAATAAATCCTCTTATCGAATAAACAATATTCCTTATGAAATATCCTTATTGATTAAAGTATACAAATTAAAAAGAATTCCACCAAATAAGTAAATACATTTCAATATAAACACCATATGAAAAATGGTATGTGATTTTGTAAATGAAAATATCCATGATAAATACTATGGATAAACTTGGGAAATTCCATGTTCAATAATCATCGAGAATTGAATTCTTTCAAGAGAAATTATAAAAGAATCATGGAATTTAATTTCAATACTATACTTGGTGAAATTATTCATAAACCATACTGAGGAATAATTAATATGGTATAATTAAAAAATGTCCCATGCGGAGTAAAGTAAAATATTTTTATCATTGTAGAATATCAATATATAAAAATATCTTTTAAAAACATTCTTGAAGAGAATAAAATTTTTATTTTGGAAAACATTTTTGAAAATATTTTTCATTTAAATTTACTTTTGACAACATATTCATTAAAAATAATCAATCTAGACATTAAAATAAAGCATCAATGAATTGGTGGTGGTTAAATCCAAACATGCCATATGAGGTTAAAAGAGCCATCATTTTGTATGTTAAAAGGTTTGAAAAGATATTTGTTCAGAAAGCGAATAGAAAATTTCATTGATAACATTGGTAAAATAAAAAATAGTTAATATTTATTTAAGAAATCAGTTTTTAATGGTTAAAAACGTTTTCGAAAACATTTTTGTAAAACAGGGTTCTTAGAATAAAATAGGTTCTCCGACTAAAGATAGAAATGAAGTCATATTTATTAAAAACACATTATTAAAAATTGTAACTACCAAAGGGTATAAAAATAATACTCTTACATGAAAATACTCATTAATTAGCATATTAGAATAAAATGGAATGTTTTTCTTAAGAATGATACAATAATTTCCTCTAATTGAAATTCAAGTTTAAATAATCTTGAAAAAATGGGACTATAAAGTAAACCCTTAGTATGATTATAACGTTAAATTTGTAATCAATCAATGAGTAGATAATATGTATAAAATATAAATCCATATAAATTTGTGGAAATACATCAACCGATGGTCATATTCATTATGTATATAATCAAATAATATTATTGACAGTGAGGTAGTAGTCAAGCCCAATGAAAATAAATTAGGTTATGAAGTTATTTTCCACATGGAAATTTTTTATCAAATCCCCTTAAATGAAATAATTCAAATTTAGACATAAAATATCACGAAGAATGAATGAATCGTGATATTATATGACAATGTGAAAGTAAAGAAACCGTATATATGAAATTATGTAACGCCCCGACCCCAGCTACCCAGAGTCGGTGCATTACTTCGTAACATTGGCATGATCACAAAAGATCAAGTCTCGAAAGACCGATTAGTTTAGTAGCCTTGGAAACACTAGATATATTCATAAACGTTACATTACATCATAAAGTGAAAAACTACAATAACAAAGTCTCCATAGTCCACACTCATATCCTCTTCTGACTATCCCTGCAGGTCATTCATAAAATACTTCTTCCCATCCTGGAAAATATTAAAACATTGAAAGGGGTGAGCTCAGATGCTCAGTAAGGATAACTATATTGCGGAAGCTTTCGTAAATAAACATAAACAATTAAGGCAATGTATAAATAAAACAAAAGCCTTTTAAACATGAACTTCATCATAATATGGCAAAAGTAAACTGAGATAATGCCATTCACTTCTTCACATGGATATTCTACTGGTCGAATAATCACATGCAATAACAATAACCACTTTCATAATGAGGAAATGTATAATGCCAGACTCTCTGAAACACTTTGTCAAGGCCTCGGCCAAGACGTCTAAAATGATTAAGGCCTCGGCCAAAACCATAAATCAAATTGGGAAAGGGCCTCGGCCAATTCCACGTCTAGTTGTCTCATGAGACCTACCGATGCATCGAGGAGCTATAGCGGGCTCCACCCGTCACTTATTAAGTCCAATACATTCCTCATATGAATAGGTTTAAACATATCATAAACCATAACATAATCGTATCACATAAAACATGCATAAAGGAAACATAAAATTTCCACATTTCAATCACAAGATATCAATACAACACTTTGATATGATAAAAACGCTTTCAAAACCATTTTCAATACCAAAATAAAAGAAAGTTAAAACTTTGTATTTATTTTTCATTAAAAAAAATGATGGCTTGTAGAGGAAGCCGAAACTCAAATAATGGTCATGGCGGCGGAGAAGTCGTTGTCGCCGCATAAGTACGGAAAGAAAAACATTCCCTTTTGTCGTTTAGCAAAATGCTTCGTATAAAAAGATTCCTTTTGAATAAACGTAAAAGTCAAAGGGGTTTATACACCGTATAAAAGAAATTTGTGTATAAAACAAAATATGCCTCAATGAAAGGAGATTGAGACGAAGTCCTTAAAAAGATCATTTTTAAAATAAAATAGATATATTATGTGTATTCACTATAGGTACACATAAAGAAAGTAAAAATACAAAATAGGACATAATAACATCATGACATAATTTGAAAGTAGGAGATTAACCCAAAGAATGGAAATTGGGTTAAGAAGTTCCCTTACAAATATCATTTAAATAAAATATATCTATTATGTGTATTCACTATAATTACACATAAAGAAAGTACAAATACAAGATATGACATAACAATATCATGACATAATTTGAAAGTAGGAGATTAACCCAAAGAATAGAAATTGGGTTAAGAAGTTCCCTTACCTTGTGTCCGACATGACTCAACCGTTCTTTAACCTCCTGAATAATAAACTAGAGTTAATATATACCTTATTAAGAACCATTTTCAATTTCATTATCCTTATTATATCACTTATTACAATGATATTAACATTATGTAATTATTTAAGTTAATAACGGTCGTTTTGTCGATCTTTGGTACTTGAGTCAACAATAAGCTTCTTATAATTACAAGTTGTTTATGTGGTGAAATATCCATTATATCCAGAATTATATTCATGATTTAGATGTCATATATATCTTATATATCCAGTATATACATTTATTTATAATATTACGTAACATTTAGAGGTAAGAAATGAAATGCACCGTTCATGGAGACGGTAAGCCGTACGTACGCATGAACGCTACTTTCATTTCAATTTCATATTTAATGGAACTAAATCATAATGATATAAATGTATAATATAATTCCAGTATAATATAGTGTATAATACCATTTACTCCATCCTTTATACATCCCACATATGGCATTAACGATTCAAATCACTTTGAGGGGGCGGTAGTCCGCACTTCCTAAAATGAAATTATCGCGTTTTACCCATAATGGAAATCATAAAGTATGACATAAATGAGAAATACAGAAGCATAAGTAAAACATAAACAAATTATAAATCATATATAAAAATAGTGACATCTTAATGGCCACCTTTGAAGGTGTTATATGAGTGTTGAACAATCATCGTTTCGTGAGGCAGAAATTCGCCATCCACAGAAACCGTATGTTCTTTAACCATTAGATGTAGGTGTGTGTAAGTGTAGATCTAATCCTTCTTATAACAACATCCTAGTATATTGAGGATACTGGTGTTGTTACAAAAGAAATGAATAAAAAGAGTTTAGGGGGTTGGAGAAGAAAAATAAAACAAAACAACATTAGAAAAGACATTACCTCCAAATCGGGTAACTCTTTTTGATTTGAGCCAAAGGCTTCCTTGGGAAGAGTTCTGCCCAAAGTGAGGCTTCTAGGAGTAAGGGAGGAATGTTGGGAGAGTATTTGGGAAGAGGTTGGCCGAGCCAAATGGCTTGAAAGTGTAAATGAGGTGGGAGAGGTGGGGGCCTTTTATAAGTGGAGAGGAGGGGCACTTTTGGAAAGATTGAAATGTTACATTATTTCACAATGCTTTTTCGGATTCTAAAGGTCCCACACTTATATGATTCGAGCCTAAGTTGATAAGGGTTCGAAATCTCCTCATCCAATTGGCTTTGGACAAGTGTAAGCCTTGGATTTTTCATTATCTTCCCATTTTATTTAAATCGTTAAATAATGAGGTCATCACTACATCATCATGATGTCATAAATAATTTAATTTATTTAATGTATAAAAATTATAAAAAAAATACTATGATGTAGGAAATCTTTTTATCTTTCTAATGAATATTTATAATCAAAATATGGACTTGTGTAACCCCACTTAAAAATTGTTTTAGTAAAACAATTTATGTTAGTGTCATTTTCACTTTAACATTAAATAAAAAGTAATTTATGTTATTTCCCAAAAAAAGTGGATCCATGGGGTCCCCAAGTTAGTCCATGGCTTGTCTTGGTCGGCCATGACTCAAACAATGAGGTTGGGACATGTGTCTAGGTCATTTCATATTATTAAAGTATTATTTATACCTTAAACTACACTAATTACCACTAATCGCGATTAAGAACTTAAAAGTTACTATTCACCAAAAATTATTTTGATCTCATTGAACCACATTTTACTTCTTAATGACAACCATGTATGTCGGATTTTTGAAAATCAAATCACAGAAGTGGTAATATTTCATTTAAACGAAAAATCAGTTATTTAACTACCACTTAGTGGTTTCACTATTCATCAAAAATTGAAGTTTTTCAGAATAAGGCCAAAATTTCACCCTAAGCTATAACTGATATTACGAATTCAAAAATGATGTCTATTTTACAAAATTCCAAACATATTAGTTGCATTAATTAATTTTATAATTAATTCCCGCTGTCACAACAAATAGCGTGTTTTTAAGAAACAATTTATATCAAAAGATTGGCAATTGTTTATGTCCAATTTCAATGTTAAATTAATTCTAATGACCGCCATTGGATAAAATGGTAAAAATATATTCTAATTATACTCTAAAACCACTCAATATTATACTTTATCACTATGAATTATTTTGATTAAAAAGGTTGTTTTAAGTATTTTTCACTATTCATAAAAATTTTGAAGTTCTCAGAAAATTACAAAAAATTCAACATAGGCTAATTTCAATATTAGGAATACAAAAATGAAGTCCATTTTGAAATATAAAATTTCTATAATTTTAAAAAGTGGTTATTACTATTCATAACGGCTACTTTGATTTGTCGCGATGTTTTAGAACTCGAAGTTGCGTACAATGCAAGCTATTGTATTATTGAATGAGAAGCGTATCGTGGAAGCTCGGGGTGTTACATTCTCCCCTCCTTCAATAAATTGCGTCCTCGCAATTTGAAATTTTTCTTGGAAAATACAAGGTTGAAAAGAGAAAATACCTTTGAGGAAAACCCACATCGAAAATAAGGTTAATAAATATATAACATTAAAAGAAAGCAGGATAAGTACAAAGGTCACCCGATATAGCCCATTATAGGATTCTATGAAAATATGGATATGGAGGAGAAACAAACCATCAAGGTCTGGTGGGGAGTTATAGAAAACAGGATTAGGAGAAAGTTTAACCACAAGAAAATCACAAACTTGTGATTGGTTAAACGGTCATTGAATCCCTAGTTGGAAAAGTTAACCGACAACATTTTTGTTTTAAGTTACCTTTTATAATGTTGAGGATTTTATTTAGGAGATTTACTAAGAACGTAAGGGAATATACATACTTGTTATGTATACTTTCATTCATTAATGAATTTTTACCACAAACCCATCTTTTACTCCAAATGGTAACAGAACTCAAAAATATTCTATTTATCCTAATTGTATAAGGTACCAAAGGTTAACACATACCATTTAGATTAGTAAAATTATTTTGTAATAACCAGGGACTTCCTGTAGGCTAGTGGTAGGAAATAAAGGCCTGTCGCACTTTGATTGTGGGTTCGATTCCTACAGCTTTGTCTGACGCGACGGTTTATGCCCCACCCTGCAGGTTGTCCTTTTCCTAAAACTATAGTATTATAATACTCCAAAAATAATCTTCATAAATTTTTTTAACCTTAAACCATACTATCCAAAAATCAACTTAATCCACTCCAACCTTTATAGTTATCCAAAATACCTCTGTCCAGACTTTCTCTAAAAGGTCTCTTAATTCCAAAATCAATTTATCAGATTCCCCAAACAAAGAAATGTTTCTCTTATTGTCACATACCAAAAATATGATTACCTTAATCATATTAAAACCTTACTGAAATCAAAAAGTAATGCAGTACAATCCATATATATATATTACATTATTCTTATAACCAGAATATAATCCTTGAGTCCAAAAGCACCAATATATTAGTTATTCTGCTTCAACTGTAGTAATAGCATAAGATTGTCCTTGATCCCTTGTCCTTTTCTGAGGTAAGTTTCCTTGACGCTTAGGACATTCATTTGCATAATGACCCATTTCTCTACAATTGTAGCATTCAACTTTGACAGCCTCTTTCTTTCCCTTGCAATCACGTGCCTGGTGACCTTTTTCTCCACATTTATAACAGACTCCCATTCCTTTTAGGCAAGTACCAGGGTGATTCTTCCCACAATTATCACATAATGGAAAATCCTTCTTTCCCTTTTTCCCTTTATCTGTCTCTTGTTCCACCGTTCTCTTCTTCTCTTGCTTTACTTTGTTGTCATAAGACTTAGAGAATTCCTTTTCTGTCTTGATAGCACATGAGACTATATCTTCGTATGTTGAGAAAGATTGTGACACTAGAGCTCGACGGAGAAATGGTTTTAACCCATCAAAGAAACGATCAATCTTACTTCTTGGGTTACGTATATAATCTGCAGCATGCCTCGCTAACCTTGTAAAGTTAGCCTCATACTTTGCGACATTCTCATCCTCCTTCTGCCTCAAACTCAGAAATTGCCTTTCCATATCTGCTCGATGGTCACGAGGAAAGTATTTTTCTATGAAAAGATCTTTGAACTCCCTCCATTCCATATTCGATACGTCATCATCTTCCTTTGTGTTTTGAATCAGCGACCACCACTGATCGGCATCTCCAGTGAGGCGGTAAACTGCCATGACAACCTTCTCCCTTTCACTACTCCCCAAGGCATGGAATATTTTCTCTAAAGAATTTATCCATTGCTCAGCTAATATAGGATTTGTACTCCCATTGAAGGTTGGTGGTTGTTGCCTCATGAAACGGTCTAGCATTGATCCTCCACGTTGCGGATCAGGGTGCTCCATACGAGTAAGGTTGTTATTCATAACCTGCGTGAGTTGTCCCAGTATGGTAATAAGTTGATCAGCACCAGTTGTATCTTCAGGTCCACAATAATTATCTTGAGCAGGAGGGCAATCCCTACACGGAGTTCGTGCATTGATACAGTTTCCATTCCTTCTACTAGGCGCCATTTCTAAACAATGGCATAAACTAGATTAGTTTATGAATCAAAATACATAATTCCATACTTGTAAAATACTTAACATAAATTGAACTATTTATGGATATAATCCATAATCATAAAAAGGTTTTATTTGAGGAAGTATATACTCATAACCGTTCATAGTGGTTTGTAAAGAAAATGAGAATTATCCTAAGCGTATCCCCCGGGAGTGTCGTAACCAAGAGTGCAGCAAGGCCCGTTGTCGTGCACCAGTTCCCGTTCGAGTCTAGCTCAAAGCGGTGTTTTCGGGTTTTACCCCTAGGTACATCTGTGCCAGAGCCGCCTCTACCTGCTCGTATCCAGACAGGGATGTATTGCTCGGAAAACTCATATCATCTCTATAATACCAAAATTCTAGGAAGTTCTTCTATACTAATCCTCGAATCCTATCTTTGGGCTATGCGTTCTAATCAGAGTTTATCTACATCTAGCTTCCAAGGTTAGTACTAAACTGCCTCTGATACCAACTGTAACGCCCCGACCCCAGCTACCCAGAGTCGGTGCATTACTTCGTAACATTGGCATGATCACAAAAGATCAAGTCTCGAAAGACCGATTAGTTTAGTAGCCTTGGAAACACTAGATATATTCATAAACGTTACATTACATCATAAAGTGAAAAACTACAATAACAAAGTCTCCATAGTCCACACTCATATCCTCTTCTGACTATCCCTGCAGGTCATTCATAAAATACTTCTTCCCATCCTGGAAAATATTAAAACATTGAAAGGGGTGAGCTCAGATGCTCAGTAAGGATAACTATATTGCGGAAGCTTTCGTAAATAAACATAAACAATTAAGGCAATGTATAAATAAAACAAAAGCCTTTTAAACATGAACTTCATCATAATATGGCAAAAGTAAACTGAGATAATGCCATTCACTTCTTCACATGGATATTCTACTGGTCGAATAATCACATGCAATAACAATAACCACTTTCATAATGAGGAAATGTATAATGCCAGACTCTCTGAAACACTTTGTCAAGGCCTCGGCCAAGACGTCTAAAATGATTAAGGCCTCGGCCAAAACCATAAATCAAATTGGGAAAGGGCCTCGGCCAATTCCACGTCTAGTTGTCTCATGAGACCTACCGATGCATCGAGGAGCTATAGCGGGCTCCACCCGTCACTTATTAAGTCCAATACATTCCTCATATGAATAGGTTTAAACATATCATAAACCATAACATAATCGTATCACATAAAACATGCATAAAGGAAACATAACATTTCCACATTTCAATCACAAGATATCAATACAACACTTTGATATGATAAAAACGCTTTCAAAACCATTTTCAATACCAAAATAAAAGAAAGTTAAAACTTTGTATTTATTTTTCATTAAAAAAAATGATGGCTTGTAGAGGAAGCCGAAACTCAAATAATGGTCATGGCGGCGGAGAAGTCGTTGTCGCCGCATAAGTACGGAAAGAAAAACATTCCCTTTTGTCGTTTAGCAAAATGCTTCGTATAAAAAGATTCCTTTTGAATAAACGTAAAAGTCAAAGGGGTTTATACACCGTATAAAAGAAATTTGTGTATAAAACAAAATATGCCTCAATGAAAGGAGATTGAGACGAAGTCCTTAAAAAGATCATTTTTAAAATAAAATAGATATATTATGTGTATTCACTATAGGTACACATAAAGAAAGTAAAAATACAAAATAGGACATAATAACATCATGACATAATTTGAAAGTAGGAGATTAACCCAAAGAATGGAAATTGGGTTAAGAAGTTCCCTTACAAATATCATTTAAATAAAATATATCTATTATGTGTATTCACTATAATTACACATAAAGAAAGTACAAATACAAGATATGACATAACAATATCATGACATAATTTGAAAGTAGGAGATTAACCCAAAGAATAGAAATTGGGTTAAGAAGTTCCCTTACCTTGTGTCCGACTTGACTCAACCGTTCTTTAACCTCCTGAATAATAAACTAGAGTTAATATATACCTTATTAAGAACCATTTTCAATTTCATTATCCTTATTATATCACTTATTACAATGATATGAACATTATGTAATTATTTAAGTTAATAACGGTCGTTTTGTCGATCTTTGGTACTTGAGTCAACAATAAGCTTCTTATAATTACAAGTTGTTTATGTGGTGAAATATCCATTATATCCAGAATTATATTCATGATTTAGATGTCATATATATCTTATATATCCAGTATATACATTTATTTATAATATTACGTAACATTTAGAGGTAAGAAATGAAATGCACCGTTCATGGAGACGGTAAGCCGTACGTACGCATGAATGCTACTTTCATTTCAATTTCATATTTAATGGAACTAAATCATAATGATATAAATGTATAATATAATTCCAGTATAATATAGTGTATAATACCATTTACTCCATCCTTTATACATCCCACATATGGCATTAACGATTCAAATCACTTTGAGGGGGCGGTAGTCCGCACTTCCTAAAATGAAATTATCGCGTTTTACCCATAATGGAAATCATAAAGTATGACATAAATGAGAAATACAGAAGCATAAGTAAAACATAAACAAATTATAAATCATATATAAAAATAGTGACATCTTAATGGCCACCTTTGAAGGTGTTATATGAGTGTTGAACAATCATCGTTTCGTGAGGCAGAAATTCGCCATCCACAGAAACCGTATGTTCTTTAACCATTAGATGTAGGTGTGTGTAAGTGTAGATCGAATCCTTCTTATAACAACATCCTAGTATATTGAGGATACTGGTGTTGTTACAAAAGAAATGAATAAAAAGAGTTTAGGGGGTTGGAGAAGAAAAATAAAACAAAACAACATTAGAAAAGACATTACCTCCAAATCGGGTAACTCTTTTTGATTTGAGCCAAAGGCTTCCTTGGGAAGAGTTCTGCCCAAAGTGAAGCTTCTAGGAGTAAGGGAGGAATGTTGGGAGAGTATTTGGGCAGAGGTTGGCCGAGCCAAATTGCTTGAAAGTGTAAATGAGGTGGGAGAGGTGGGGGCCTTTTATAAGTGGAGAGGAGGGGCACTTTTGGAAAGATTGAAATGTTACATTATTTCACAATGCTTTTTCGGATTCTAAAGGTCCCACACTTATATGATTCGAGCCTAAGTTGATAAGGGTTCGAAATCTCCTCATCCAATTGGCTTTGGACAAGTGTAAGCCTTGGATTTTTCATTATCTTCCCATTTTATTTAAATCGTTAAATAATGAGGTCATCACTACATCATCATGATGTCATAAATAATTTAATTTATTTAATGTATAAAAATTATAAAAAAAATACTATGATGTAGGAAATCTTTTTATCTTTCTAATGAATATTTATAATCAAAATATGGACTTGTGTAACCCCACTTAAAAATTGTTTTAGTAAAACAATTTATGTTAGTGTCATTTTCACTTTAACATTAAATAAAAAGTAATTTATGTTATTTCCCAACAAAAGTGGATCCATGGGGTCCCCAAGTTAGGCCATGGCTTGTCTTGGTCGGCCATGACTCAACCAATGAGGTTGGGACATGTGTCTAGGTCATTTCATATTATTAAAGTATTATTTATACCTTAAACTACACTAATTACCACTAATCGCGATTAAGAACTTAAAAGTTACTATTCACCAAAAATTATTTTGATCTCATTGAACCACATTTTACTTCTTAATGACAACCATGTATGTCGGATTTTTGAAAATCAAATCACAGAAGTGGTAATATTTCATTTAAACGAAAAATCAGTTATTTAACTACCACTTAGTGGTTTCACTATTCATCAAAAATTGAAGTTTTTCAGAATAAGGCCAAAATTTCACCCTAAGCTATAACTGATATTACGAATTCAAAAATGATGTCTATTTTACAAAATTCCAAACATATTAGTTGCATTAATTAATTTTATAATTAATTCCCGCTGTCACAACAAATAGCGTGTTTTTAAGAAACAATTTATATCAAAAGATTGGCAATTGTTTATGTCCAATTTCAATGTTAAATTAATTCTAATGACCGCCATTGGATAAAATGGTAAAAATATATTCTAATTATACTCTAAAACCACTCAATATTATACTTTATCACTATGAATTATTTTGATTAAAAAGGTTGTTTTAAGTATTTTTCACTATTCATAAAAATTTTGAAGTTCTCAGAAAATTACAAAAAATTCAACATAGGCTAATTTCAATATTAGGAATACAAAAATGAAGTCCATTTTGAAATATAAAATTTCTATAATTTTAAAAAGTGGTTATTACTATTCATAACGGCTACTTTGATTTGTCGCGATGTTTTAGAACTCGAAGTTGCGTACAATGCAAGCTATTGTATTATTGAATGAGAAGCGTATCGTGGAAGCTCGGGGTGTTACAAATTAGGTGCTCAAAAATAAATTTATTTTTTTCTACAGGAAATTTTACATAATAAAAGTAATTGAGAATGAAAATAAAATCATTAAAAATGTTCTCAAGGAGAATAATATTTAAACATTACAACGTGTAATATACCACATTGAAACATTTTAATCAAAATCTCTAAGATGTAATAAAATTAAATGAAATATAAAATATCATGAGAATAAATATACTCATGATATAAAATGAAAAATGGTGGTATATACAATTATTAAGGAAACTAAGTGCATAGAAATAAATAAGTCAAAATAGAATGTAACATGAGACGAAATATATTACCTTGCATTTAATTTTTTGGTGAAAATCATTTAATTTATTGTGTGATGGTTTTAAACATTTCACTACCTAATTTTAAAACCATGATCATTTTTATAATATCATATATCATCTTTTTGTAATATCTTATTACCCGTTTGATAACAATTTTTCATTATTTTCATAATTTTATGTGTTAATTTCCATGTTATTCAAGTATGATTTAACTTGTTACTTGTTGTTATTATTAAATATATCATGGATTAGTCATCATAATAATGTAAAAAATTGATTTTAATATCATATATATTCATTATATATGTATTTATAATAATTTACAAATTTTGGAGATAGTAAATGAAATGCACCGTTTTTGGAGACCGGTGGTTGTACATATGCCTGATCACGACCATCATTTCATTGTTATATTTTAAAATAATAAAAAGTGAAGGATATTTATATATATGTATATTTATATTATAATTAAAGTATAATATATATTTTATATATGTAAATAAGATTATTAAAACCAGTTTGTGTAATTCCATGTACAACTTGAACAAATCACATCGCTTTGAGGTGTCGAGAGTCCACACTTCCACAAATAATGTTATCGTATTCCCAAAAAAATTTAGTATAAAAAAGAATGTTTTATAAAATAATTAAAGATGAATAAATACATTATAAATAAAATATAAAATATATATTATTATATTTCCCTTTATAATTACTATGAATGAGAGGTGGAAAAGTAAAAATTAACAACTTCATTTCATGAGGTGGTATTTCCTCGTACATATAAACGGTTTGTTCGTTACCCATTAGATGGAAATGTGTGAAAGTGTATTTAAAAAAAAACATAAAAAATATCATTATATTGAGGATACTGGTGTGTTTATTTAATCATGTAATAAAGATAATTGAAGGAGTGAAAAAATAAATAAAATAAAAGAGCTTGAGGAAGGATGTGACCTCTTATTCAGGTAACTCCTTCCAGTTTGAACCAAAGAGATTCTTTGATTTTATTTCATCCCAAAGGGTGGATTCTAGGATTATGGGATGTATTTTTTGGACCTATTTGGAATGATATTGTTCAATCCATAGTTTCTTAAGAGGTATGAGGAAGTGACAGGGTTGAGTGTCTTTTTATAGTGGAGGAGGAGTGACACTCTTGTAAATTTTCGAAAAAGGAATTACACCCCCATTTTCCTATGTTCTATGGCTCAAATAATGTTCCAGACTATATAAAATGGATTATAGGGTCGAAATATAGCCATAAAATGTATTTTTTACCAGTTTATATGTTGTGTTTTCCTTACGTTTACGGTATAGTCCTTTTTTAAGATAATTTTTCCCTTAATCATTGTAATTAATTTAAATTACCTTCCCTAATATTTTTGGTACAAAAACTAATTTGACCATATAATAAATTATGAATTATTATTATCTATTATTTTAAATACATGTATCAATACTCCAATCACATTTGTGGTAGAAATTAATTTAAATTTAATACCGTAGACGAGATGATAATGAGGGTGTTATGTAAAAATGATCAATAATTTTTTATTTTTTTTATATAAAATTAATATAATTTATCTTTAAAACAAATTAAAATCAAAATTTATCTTTAGAAATAAATTAGATAAAAAGGAAGTTTTGAGTTAAAATTCAATTTTTATACTATTAATGAAAAAATTAAACTTCAGAGAAAAATAAAAAAATTATCCCTATCTTAATTTTTATGATTTATTTTTAAATATTATTTTTATTTTGAAAAACATATTTATAATAGCTCCATGAATTTTATATAAAATAGGTTCTACATTAAAAGTTGGTAAAACAACAATTATAAAAATATTGATTTTTATACAAAAAATGGGGTTTGTTCTCATGTTATGCTTATCAAATCTATTATATGAATATCAAAAATAATTTATTCAATATAATAATAATATATATATATATATAATCTTAATATCAATCACTAATTTTATTTAATTTAATTTTTTATGATTAAACAGATTTTTGGGCATAAAAATAGTTTTCTATAAAAAATTTCACTTTATATACAATTGTTTCTTTTATTAATTTATAATTAATTATTAATAATTTAATTAATTTAACATTTGTGTAAATCATATTGTTTCATAAATTATTCAACACTATTAATATTTTTTAATTTATCTTCTAGTTTATATCCAATTATGATAAATAAAAATGTTTTAATAATATACTATCGATTGGTAAAACTCGGTCTTCTATGTAACGGGAACTACTCAACAAAGTCTCTCTTACATGTATTGCAAGATAAATGGTTGTTTCGTACCATTCAATCTATACCGTAGATTGAATTTATTTAATATAATAATTACATTGTAATTTCTCATGATATTATATTCCCTTCAGTTCTTAGTGTTTCTTTTTATACTTGCTACTTAATATAATATTATTAATTTAAAATTCTAGGGTGTTAAAATTATAGTTTTGGGATTATATTTAGAAAGATATGGATAAAAATTTTATTAGTTTTAATTAGAATAATTTCATAGAAATTATATTTTTTTATGAATAATGGTATTTAATTTATTATGATGGATTACTATGATTTTATTTATTATACTTAGAGAGAAAATTTTCTTTTTAATAAATAGGATGAATCAAGATGAAAAAAATAACAAAAATGGGTGTGAAGGAAAAATTAGTGGTTTTTAAAATGATAAATCAATGAAGATAGGAGTTGGATTAAAAAATTATTATGGTTATTCCAAACTAGATTACTTAAATTATGATTTACAACTTAAACCAACATGAGTTTTATAACGTAATAAAAAAAAGAAAAATTGAGTTTCACATAAGTATAAGTTATATAAAACATGGAAAAGAGAAGATAGAACATCATACATGTTAATAACTTGGAAAAAATCACCCATTTAAATGTATCTAAGGAACAATAAGATATTTTTTGAGTAGAAAATAAGGCTATAGAGCAAAAAATATTGAATAAAAATGAATAGTTCGATTAAAAAATAAAAGGGAATAAAGATCTTCATAAGGTAACACTAAAAATTAAGTGTTTTAAACATTGGGAGTATGGGAATTATGATAATCCTTGTTCAAGAATGAATTCTCAATAAAGTAATAATCCTGATCTTATGAAAATTATTTTGGTATAGTTATATTCTATTTAAGATAAATCAGAAGAAACAATTATAATCATATAAAAGGTATGAATTTTTTTATACGTTTTATTATGTTTAATGTTTGAAACATTATTATTTTGATATTGATGAATCTTAAGACATCATATATAATTTTTATTATAGGAAGGAAGTATTAAGGAAGAATATAAAAAATCGTGGTTAATGGTTTATATAGGAGGTTGAATGATCGAGGTGTCTATTTATTGGATCTCGAGAGTTATGATGTGTTATTTTTTATTTATGAGAGTAAAAAAATTTGAGGATTAACTTTCTATAATATTGGGAGAATGAAACACCATAATATTTCAAAATGACTTTCTCCTCTCAAAAAATACTTCATTGAATATCTTGTTTCATTCAAAACTCTAAAATGAAAAGTATTTCATTTCAATAAAAGATAAAAATTATGTGAAACATCAATAATAAAATTATAGGAAGAATAAAATCCCTAGTAAATAAAATATAGTAATCAATTAAAAATGTGTTGATTTCAATGATAAATAATTAATAATATTTATTTTTAAATGGTATTGTTTCTCAAAAAACATTTTTATAGTATAGTTTATTTTTTCTCAATATATTTAATTTATAACATTTCAAACATTTTTATTATCTTATATAATGTAATAAGTTTAATAAAATTATTATAATTCAATTAATTATATATTAATATTAAATAATTTTAAGAACACATAATTTTCAAAAACATCATGTTCCTATAAAATGAAATTTTCTTTAAATATTTTTTTTATTTAAGAGATAAATTTTATATTTTTTATATTTTAATTTTTTAAAATAAGAAACAGCTTATATTTATAATTTCAAACTAATTTTATGTTTATATTATTAAAATTTTTAATAGATTGTATATTTTTTGGTCAATAGTGAAAAACATAGTTTTTAAAAATACTGTCAATTTTAGGTCAGGGCCCTGTTATAAAAATGAAATAAAATTTTATAATAATTTTTGGTAGAAAAAATATATATTATTAGATTTAAATAAAACATTTAGATATATAATTTTTAATTTAGAAATCAATGTTTTGTATTTTAAAAATTATGTAATATTTTATACTAGAATAAATATTATTATCATTTTCCAAACATTAGTATCAACGTTGTTACACTAGATTTATTATTAGTTTTAAATTAAAATAACTCCACTATGATTATTCATAAAACAATAATGTTTTTATGGTATAGTTTATGGACGCTTTTGGTGTAAATTTATTTTTTTCCTTAGAAATTTATTTCTTAAAAACTAGTTTTCGTAGTGTTAAATGTACTTATATTGTCATATATTTTTAAAAATCATAGAAATGTAATCTAGAAAAATTGATTATATGTTTTGAGTTGTCATATTAATTGTTTTTAATAATTTCATTTAATTTTTAGTCATAAAACATTGTTACCATAGTAAAAGATCATCACCACGAAAAGTGTTAAATGTGTTAAAAGCGATAAAATTATTCTATAAGGATAAAAAATCAAATGAAATATCTAATTTGATTATATGAGTTTAATTGGACTTATAATATATTATATTATAATTTAGTATCTTTTTCCCACATGACCCTGTGAAATAAATTTATATATTTTTTTTGTTATGTGTATTTTCAGGGGTGAAACCCCTATAACCTATGAAAGTATCCCCTCACCCCTCCATTATCCACAAAATATGAGAACCATTTCTTAAAAAAATATTTAATAAAATCACTTCCAACACAATTGTATATGATCTTGTGGTTCTGTTCTCACTAAAATACCAACCTTATAAGTCTTAAAGAGTGATCCAAATTAGTGTACCCATGTAACAGTAATGAATCATAATGAATCATGATGTTCCCCAAGATGATAATTATAAAGATATTGGTGTCAATATTTTTTCTAGATACCACTTTTACAATTCCCACGGAGAGAATAATGTGAACCACCTCCTCCTCTTTGAGGGAGAATGTGCTCTGGAAATGTGAAATTTCGTTGGAGATTTAATCACCCTATCCTACCAAGATCTTATTAGCACCACTTTCTTAGAGAAATGGTTTCATGGTATAATTGTAATGGGTTTGGAAAAACTACAATGATCTATTATTTCAAATGCGATCTATTCGGGAATATGGAAGGTTAGAAATAAGGCCAGGTATGAGGAAATTATTTCCACTAGAATATCCATCATATTGATAACAAGGTCCCTCTTCATTAACATGTTTAGTGGAATCAACAACTAGCATGATGCGCCCTCCTTGAGATGTGAATTAGTAATGGCATCTTTGGGACATCCTATCAATGCTGGGGCACGGGGTTAGTAGGTGCGGTGGAAACTGTCGATTTCTGGTTTCAAATTCAATGTAAATGGCATGTGCATTGTGGGAGTCATGTGAGGTGGATGAGTTGTTCATGAATACTGGGTAGTGTCTTACTATCTTTTTTTACCTACTCTTGATAAGGTATTTCAATCTATGAGGAATCCAAAGCATTTTTTATAAGGCTACACCAGTGGGACAAGGTGAATATAGCTCTTAGGTTGAAACCAATTCCATGATCATTCATGACTTTATTCATGGAAAGGGATCTACTTTTGAATCAATTTCCTCCATCATCAAAAAATGCAGATCCATCCTTATAAACAACATTCTAGTATTCCATATGTGGGGAGAGTTAAATAAGGTAGTGGATCATCTCGCTTTCATGGAAATAGCAGATCAGGACCCAAGAGTAACATGCTTCCCCAATACCATTTTCATGATACCATACAGGGGTAATATGATTAGAGGGGATTAATTTGGCATCAATTAGTTTAGGCATCCCTAGGCCTTCTTTCTATTTGGTCCTTTATTATTCCCTATTTTTAGGTACAACCCTCTTGCTTAATAAATATTTATGATGAATGAAAATGTAATTTTTATTATTACAATGAAAATCATCACCATATGTTCCATAAATGATCTATATAACTCTAGAGTGATATTAATTACATATATAACATCGCAATAAAAAAATTGGAGTTTATTAAACCATTACCAATGTGTGAGGGAAAATAACTAAAATCGAATCATGTAATGGAAATGTGACAGTTAAATTATAAATATTGATTTTTAATAGAGACTTATTAATAAATGATTAATAATATATTTTAAGAGAATGTTTTATGGAAAAAATATCATAGTGATTATTATATTGATTTTTAATAAATATTATTTTTTTCTATCGATGATTGATCATGTAAAACTATATAGATGTTTGAGGTGTGATATTTTTCATTAAAACCTATTTAAAATATTTTATTCAATCCATTTTTTATATATAGATATTCATTAAATTTTTTACACAATATCCTTCTTTATATTTAAAATATTTATTTATAAACATGTTTATCTCTTTTTAAATTCTTTATAAATATTTAAAATGTTATCATTTTATTATTTTTCTTACATAAAATATTTTATTATCAGTACAATGATCAAGAAAATAATTTTTTTAAATTCAATGGATGATCGATTTTTCAAAAACAAAATACTTAAGTTATTTGGTATTACCACAAAATTCAATATTACCATAATCATTTAAAAAAATATGTCATTCTAGTTATTTTGTGATTTTTAAAAAAATTTAAAGAATGGGACATTTAGACTTTTGTTCCTTATGGCATAGAATGAATATTTTTATGATCTTTTTGATAAATTGAATAACTTTTTTCATGTTATATTTCTTGTTACTTTTATATGATAATGGGTGGATCTGACATAGTATTTGTAATGCCCCGACCCTAGTTACCCTGAGTCAGTGCATTATTACATAACATTGGAATGATCACAATAGATCAAGTCTCAAAAGACCAATTAGTTTAGTAGCCTTGGAAATATTCGATACATTAATCAGTTTTACATTAAATCATGAAATGAAAAAATACAACAACATAGTCTCCATATTCCACACTCATATCCCTAAGACTATCCCTATATGCCAGTCATAATATACTTCCTCACATCCTTGGAAAAATAAAACATAAAAAGGGGTGAGCTCAGATGCTCAATAAGGATAACAATATATCAGAAACTTTCATAAATAAGCATAATCATTTAAGAAAGGGTAAGACAAGAACAAAAATCCTTTTAAACTTGAAATCCAGAATAATATGGAAAATATGAAATCAAATAATTTTATTTTACTTATTCTCATAGATATTGTACTAGTCGAATAATCACATGAAATATCAATAGACACTTTCATAATTATGGAATGAATAATTCTAGACTTCATAAACACATAGTCAAGGCCTTGTACCAAGACTTCAAATAAAATTTTGTCAAGGCCTTGTGCCAAGAGACTAGTTTGTCTTATGATACATACTGATGAATCGAGGAGAAATAGTATGCTCCATCCATTACTTAATAAGTCTAATGCATTTCTTCATATGAAATGGTTCAAACATAACAGAAACATTCATATTAAAACGAGCATAAGAAATTTCTATATATTTTCAATAAACCGTGAATGGTGTGAAAATAACACATCCATGGTCAAACATGTCACAAAAAATTCAATACAATATGGAAGTTTTGTATAATAAATCAACTACAATTAAGCTTAAAATCCATCAAAGGATGTTGACAGAGATGAAATCAACATTTCTTTTAGAGAAAAACGTCTCTTTCTGTTTTGAAATCATTTAAAAGTTATATAATTATAGAAGAAAAAATTTATTTTGAAGATATTCTTATTTTCATCTAAGGGAATCTTCAACAAAGTTATAATGGCAGAAAATAGTTGCATCGACCATATAAGTTAGAAAACATTCTTACATTAATTTTGTTGAAAAGTTCATAAGGTACCTTGTTTGGAAAATGATGGAATGATTTCTATCAAATTTTTTTATAAAAAGTCAAAAAAGGGTATAAATGGCTTTAAAAAATAGTCTAGTAAATTGTAAAAAATTTTGGGAATACATTATGATGTAACATAGATGTGGATGATAAAGAGGTTCTAGTAGATACATTACAAAAAAAAATCTCGGATAAAAAAGAGATTGTGAAATTAATTTTTACCTTGTAATTTTCCTTGGTCAAGGGTATGTTAACCTCCTGTATAATATTTAAATAATTTTTATTAAATTATATATGAAATATATACATAATTATGATATCATAAATGATCTTTTAATATTGCTTTGTTAATGATATTTTAGTAGTATCATCGTTTCGGGTGTCAACTGATTCGTTTTCCTTTTTATGCTTTGTTACGTAAGTAATGTATGTTATGGATAAGATATATATTATTCGTATTCAGAATGATATTAAGTTTTTAAACATTATTTTTAATCATTAAATGATAATTATTCTTGGATGGATATAATGGGGAATGAATCCCATCACGTTCGTGGAGATGGTAATCCGTACGTATGCACGAGAGACAATATCATTATTTTGATATTAAAATAATATATAATTGGATAGTATATGATATATAAAGAATAATTATCAGATTATATTTATTATTTATATCATTTATACTCTTTACTATACCCATCCAGATGATGAAGTGTTTGAATACCAAACTACAGCATGACATGGAGACGATAATCTGTACGTACGCACGTATGGTGAAATTGTCATTTATAGGATGGGTATAATAATGAATATAGTTTTATCATTTTTATAATAATATCACATTATATATAATATATTGGATTTATTATTTTATAATGGAAACAATAAAGAAATAGGAAGTGGAAGAAGAAAAGAACTTGAAAGAGGTGATGAAATATTTACCTCTTCTTCGGGATCTTCCTATTGGTTTATCAAAACAGCCACATAGATGAAGTTTATGACAAAAGGAATGACACTAGGATGAAGGGAGGAAAGTGTGGAGAATATTTTGGTAGGTTTTGTCCGAGACAAATGGATTTGAAGATGTCAATTCAAGAGAAGGGGATGTTCACTTTTATTAGAAGGATGAGGGGCACCTTAGGAAAAGATTGAAATATTATTTTATAATAAAATAATTTTCGGTTAATAATGGCTCAAAAAAGAATTATTTAAAGGATAAGGTGGGGATGGGTCAAAAACCACTCAACCAATAGGTTTAATATAGTTTTGGGACACGATATTAACCTTATCTTTTAAATTTAACTCTTAGTTAATTAGTTTGACATTTGACATGTCTCTTTGTATTTTTATATTATATATTTAATAAACATACTATAAACATACGAGATAACCTAAAGTGGTTCATTAGTGACATATATATTATTATTTAAGACCTTTGGCCAAACCATAGATATTTTGGAATAGAATATCAATTAATAATATAATATTTGTTTTAAAAACACTTTTATGTCAATTTTGAAACTATTTGTATTTTGTTTTTGTTAAATTCATAATAGTATTATTACTTTAAAAAAAATCATTTAATCTACCGTAAAATATCATATTAACCTATAAAATTAGTGGAATTAAAAAAATGTCTGAAATTATATTTATTTGGATATCTGTAATATCACTTATTTTAATATTTTATTAATAAGGTAATTACAACATCATTATTGCGTCATAAATATATTATATTATTTAACATCTAAAAATTATAAATAAAATACCATTATGTATGAAATATTTTTATATTTCCAATGAATATTTATATTTGAATTTATCTTATGTGTAACCCTTTATTAAAAATGGTTTAGTTATTAAACCTTGAATTTAACACTTTTAACTCTTTTTTGAAATAAATAATAATAAATGTTCTAATCTAATCCAAGTGGACCTAAAGGGTCATATTATATTCCTAAGGTTGTTTTTTGTAGAATTGAACATATATAATAGAATTAATACATGTGTTAGGGTAATAATAATAATATCATTTTTACCCATAATTACCCTATTTACTTTTAACTAGGGTAAATAAAAGTCAAAAGATACTATTCACCAAATATTATTTTTATCTTTTTGATCCAAATTTTACTTATGTATATCAACCATGTCTCTTTAATTTTTGAAATTCAATTCAAAGAAGTGGTAAAATTATGTTATATTCAAATTTGTAAATGCTCATACGAGGAGGGTAAAAGGCGATAAAAAGTTCGATAAAATTAATTTATATCTAAAATTATTGTAAAATAACTGCAATGAATTAAATTAAAATTATATTGGTATTATGTATCTAATTTGACCTAAAATAAATTTATATAAAATAATTAATTAATTATTTAAAATTTGGATTTAATCAATAACTCGGTGTTTTTCACTATTCATAAAAAATTCAATGTTTTCAGAAAAAATAACAAAAATTCATCCTAAGTTAATTTCGATATTACGAATCCAAAAATGAAGTCCATTTTGAAAGATAAAATTTATAAAATTTAAAAAAGTCAGTATAACTTTTCATAACGGCTAGTTTGATTGGTTGTGGTGTGTTTGAACTCAAAGTTGTGTAGAACACAAGCTACTATATTATTCTAAGGGAAATGTACTGTAGAATCTTGGGGTGTTTTATTATCCCCTCCTATAAATAATTTCATCCTCAAAATTTCTAGAATGTTACTGCATAAAAATATTAGGGTGGTTCTTCATCATAATTTTCTCAGGTTCCCATTTTCCCATTCCGTCTAATGGTTTATCCATAGAACATTTACCAGACGAGTCGTCTAGTTTCTCAACACTTGTTCTCGTGTATCATGAATCTTGAAAGTCTCTTTGCAATAATACATATTGGGTTCTTGTTCAAATTCCTCATAGGTGAGTACATTCATCTGGTCTAGAATGTATTTTCTCAATAGTGATATGTGGAACACATCATGAACTTCAGAGAGACTTGGGGGGTTTCCAATGAGTAAGATGCAACCCCAATTCATTCAAGAATTTTGAAATGTTTGATGTACTTGGATATCAATTTACAATTCTTAACGAATTTTATAATTCCCTTCCATGGATATACCTTCAAGAAAACATGATCTCCTACCTGAAATTTCAATTCCATCCTTCGGTTATGAGCATAGCTCTTCTGCCTACTTTGATCTGCATTGATGTGGGTTTGTATTACCTTCACCATTTACATAGTTTCCTCAACAAGATCTGGGCCTACAAGTTTTCTTTCACCAACATCATCCCAACAGGTTAGTGTGTGACATCTCTTTCCATATAACGCTTAATATAGTTCCATCTGAATACATGAATGGAAGCTATTGTTATAGGAAAATTATACCATAGAAAAATATTGAACCCACATACTTTGAAAGTCAAGAGAGGATGGTCTCAAAATTACATCCAAGGTTTTAATAGTCAGTTGTGATTGTCCATCAGTTTAAGGGTGGTGGGCAGTGCTCAAACAAAATTCTGTATCCAGGGCTTTCTGAAGACTTTTCCAGAATTATGATGTAAAATGGGGATCACGATCGGAAACAATCGATATTGTTACTCCGTGAAGTCTTAAAACATCATTAATATATAGTCTTTATAGATGTTCAAGTGATAAATCTTCTCTTATAGAAAAAAATGTGCTGACATGGTATGATGATCAATAATGACTCATATTGCATTGTTCCTTATAAGAGTCTTTGGTTGTCTCACGATAAATTCCATTGTAATATTTTCCCATTTCCACTCAGGTATGAGAATAGGTTTCATGAATTCTCTAGGCTATTGCCTTACAGCTTTCACTTGTTGACATTCCATGCATCATGTCACAAAATCAGCAATCTCCCTCTTCACGTTGTCCCACCATAAATGTTCCTTCAAATCTCAATACATCTTAGTGCTACCAGGTTGTATAGATAAATTGGAGCTATGAACATCATCTAACTATTCCATTATTAGATCAGGTATATCGGGAACACAAAGTCTCTTCCCAAAATTTCAAAATCCCACCATCATATATGAAGTCACTAAATCTCTTGTAATTCACAGATTTAGTCTTCTTTTTAAACTCCTCGTCATCGGTCTGAGAGATCTTTATCCTTTCTAGTAAATATGGTTTGGAACCCATTTGAAAAAGCATTGATGTTTCACCTTCAATTGTTATTACCATGGCCATCTTTGCTATATCCATTTATATAGGATCCTTTTCAACTCTCATCTTCTTAAAAACTTTGTGATCATTTATACTCAAAGCATCTTCCGCCTTATTTGACTTCCCCGAGTGGTAGTGTATAGTGAAATCATAATCCTTGAGTAGTTCAAGCCATCACCATTACCTCATGTTGAGTTCTTTTTGTGGGAAAATATACTTCAAACTCTTATGATGAGTATAAATCTCACATTTTTTACCATATTGATATTGTCTCCATATTTTCATACAAATATTACACCTGCTAACTCTAGATAAAACATACGATAGTTTTGTTCATGAGTTTTTATCTTTCATGATGCAAAATAAGTAACTCTATCATTCTGTATAAGAACATAACCAAGTCCTTTCATTGAGGCATCATTATAAATAAAAAACCGATCATTCCCCGATGGTAGAGTAAATATAGGAGCATTGACTAATATTCTCTTCAGTTCTTCAAAACATTCTTCACACACTTTTTTCCAAACAAATTTAACACCTTTACATGTGTGCTTTGTTAATCGGTTTTCCAATTGGGAAACATTCAGGACAAAACATTGATAATAACCTTCTAAACCAATAAAACTGCATACCTCAGTTGTACTCATCAGTGTTTCCCATTCATGGATTGCCTTGGACTTTGAAGGATCAAAAAAGATTCCATCCTTAGAGACAATATGGCTAAGAAAATATATCTCTCGAAGCCATATTTCACACTTTCTAAACTTCCCGTATAATTCATTTCTTCTTAGGGTTTTTAAAATAGTGCGCAATTGGTTTTCATGATCTTCATCGCTTTTTTATTATACAAGGATATCATAAATAAATACCACTACAAAATCATCAATATATTCCTTAAAAACATTTTCCATTAGATCCATGAAAATAGAGGGTGCATTAGTCAGCCCAAAAGACATTACTGTAAACTCGTAAGGCCGGTACCTTCTTTGAAATGCTGTTTTCAGAATGTCTTCCTTCTTCACAAAAAAATAATGATATCCAGATAAAATTTCAATCTTTGAAAAATATTGAGCTCCATGAAGATGGTCGAATAAATCATCAATGAGAGATAAGGGATACATGTTCATTATTGTTATAGCATTGATCTCCCTGTAATCAATGATCAACCTCATAGATCCATATTTATTATTAACAAAAAGAAAAAGGGCTCTCCCTGGAGAAATAGTAGGGAGAATAAATCCCTTATTACTCAATTCCTCTAGTTGTTTCATTAGTTCCACTAATTCCATAGTGTCCATTCTATAGGGGGTCTTCAATATGGGCCTTGAACCAGAAATTAAATCAATGGAAACCTCAATTTCTTGTTCAAGAGGATGTCCAGGTAAATATTTTAGAAACATGTCAACATATTCTTTCACAATAGGTGCATGATCTATTTGAACATTCCATTCCTCACGCACAGATATTTCATTCTCTTCCCCTCTAGTAATAAAATTTAGTTGAGTTACTGGGGGTGGATCTAGATAAAAATCCGATGGTGACGATTTTTCTTTGAAGATATGGTGTTATTTATCATCATCGAGAATTGTAACCTCCTTTTTCATACAATAGATTTTCGCATCATGGTCTAAAATACAAACCATACCATTGAGTATATCAAATTCAATCATGGGTATGGCAATGAGATCAGTAGATAAAGAAAATTTATATGCCCTAATGGGAACAGATTCACAAAAAAAATTCAATGATAATTCCCTTGGGTATTTTGACTAAAAACTACCTTATTATGTAAAATTCAAAATATCTATTTTTCCTAAAAAACTGGGAAGATATGAAACAATGCAATGACCCATAATCAAATAAAGAATTTTCAAAACATTAGGAAACCATTAAATTACCTGCCACCGTGTCCTTCAGATCATCAACCTTAGCAGTAGTGATAGCATAAGATTGGACTAGATCCCTTGGTCTTTTCTAAGGTAAGTTTCTTTGTCTCTTAGGAAATTCATTTACATAATTCCCCCTTTCTCTACAATCGTGGCATTCAAAATTGATGGCCTCTTTCTTCCCCTTGCAATCACGAGCTTGGTGGCCTTTTTCAACACAATAGTAATAGACTCTCATTCCCTTCAGGCCAGTACCGGGGTGTTTCTTACCACATTTACTATAGGATGGATATTTAACTTTTCCCTTCTTCTCCTTATTTCAATTTCCAAAGTGTTAAGTAGATATTTTCTTCTCTTTCTTTTCTTTAAAGTTGTAAGACTTAAACAATTATTTTTCTGTCTTGATAGCACATGAGACAATATCATCGTATGATAAGAAGGATTGTGAGACTATTACTCACTGGATAAATGGTTCTTACCCATCAACGAATCGATAAATATTACTCTTTGGGTTATGTATATAATCCCCTGCATGCCTTGTTGTCCTTGTAATGTTTTCCACATACGTTGTGACATTCTCATCCTCCTTTTGTGTCAAACTCAGAAATTGTCTTTCCATATCTGCTCGATGGTCATGAGGAAATTATTTTTCTATGAAAATCTATATAAACTACCTACATTAAATATTTCATACTTCATCATCTTTCTTTGTGTTTTGAATTAATGATCACCATTGATCTGCATCTCCCGTGAGGTGATAAACATCAATGGCAACTTTTTCCCTTTCGCTACTCCCAAAAGTGTGAAATATTTTCTCTAAAGAATTTATCCATTTCTCAGTTACTAATATATTTGTACATACATTGAATATTAGTTTTTTTTGCCTCATGAAGCGTTCTAACATTGATCCTCTACATTTTTTGATTAGGGTGTTTCATACGTGTAAGCTTATTATTCATAACCTGAGTGATTTGTCCCAGTATGGTGATAAGACGATCAGCAACCATTTCTTTACTAGCTCCACTATAATTATCTTGAGTAGGAGGGAAATATATATGTGGATTACGTGCATTGATACGGTTTCTATTCCATCCACTAGGAAACATTTCTAAACAATGTCATACACTAGATTAGTTTATGAATCGCAATACATAATTCCAAACATGTAAAACAGTTAACATAAATTGAATAGTTTATGGATATAATCCATAATCATACAAATGTTTTTTTTGAGGAAGTATATACTCATAAACCGTTCATAATGGTTTGAAAAGAAAATGAGAACTTCCCTAAGCATATCCCCTAGGATTTTCATAACCAAGAGTGAAGTAAGGTCCGTTATTGTGCATCGGTTCCCATTCGATTCAGGTTCAAAGTGGTGTTTTTAGGTTTTACCTCCAGGTATATCTGTGCCAGAGAAGCCTCTACATGAACGTATCTAGAGAGGGATATATTCCTTGGAAAACTCACAAAATCTCTACAATACCAAAATTCTAGGTCGTTATTTTATACTAATCCTCCAAGTCTATCTTAGGATAATGTTCTCTAATCAGAGTTTTTCTAAATCTTTCTTCCAAGGATTCTACTGAACTTCCTCTGATACCAACTATAACACCCCAATACTAGTTACCCAGATTCGGTGCATTATTACATAACATTGGCATGATCACAAAAGATCAAGTCTCGAAAGACAGATTAGTTTATTTTCCTTCTAAATAATAGATACATTCATCAGTTTTACATTACATCACTGAAGGAAAAAAAATACAACATCATAGTATCCATAGGCCAGACTCATATCCCTTAGACTATCCCTACAGGTCCGTCATAATATATTTCTTCTCATCCTTGGAAAATAAAACATAGAAAGGGGTGAGCTCAGATGCTCAGTAAGGATGACAATATAGCAGAAACTTTCATAAGTATGCATCAACATTTTTGGCAATGTAAGACTAGAAAAAAAGACATTTAAAATTGAACTTATGAATAATATGGCAAAGATAAAATCAAATAATTCTATTTACTTATTATCATGGATATTCTATTAGTTGAATAATGACATGCAATATCAATAGCCACTTCAATAATGATTGAATTCATATTTCCAGACATCATAACCACATAGTCAAGACCTTGTGAGAAGAATACAAGTAAGATGTTTTCAAGGCCTTGTTCCAAGACACTAGTTTGTCTCATTAGACCTACTGATGCATCAAGGAGCTATAGCAGTCTTCATCCATCACTTACTAATTCCAATGCATTATTCATATGAAAATGATTATACGTAACATAAACATTCACATTAAAACTAGAATATGTAATGTCAATAATTTCTCCATAAACCATGAATGGTGTGAAAATAACACATCCATAGTCAAAAATATCACAAAATCTTCAATATAATAAGAATGTTTTGTATAATAAATCAACTTCAATTAAGCTAAAAATCCATTAAACGATGTTTACATAGATGAAATAAAAACATTTTTAAAGAAGTATCTCTTTCTATTTTGAAATCATTTAAAAGTTATATAATTATAAAAAGAAACAATTATTTTGAAAATATTATTATAATCTTATAAGGGAAACATTGACATTGTTATAAAAGAAGAAAATAGCCGCACCCGCCGTAAATGTTAGAAAAACATTCTTACCTTAATTTTTTCCAAAAGGTCCTAAGGTACCTTGTTTGGAAAACGACGAAAAGATTCATTTCCAGCCATTTTACAAAAATTAAAACAATGGTATAAATTAATTTAACTCCTATTATAGTAAATAGGGAAAATTGTTTGGAATACATTTTTATGAAACATGAATGTTGATGATAAAGAGGTCCCAGTAGATACTTTACGTAAAAACAATCTCAGATAATAAATAGATTGTGAAATTTACCCTTAACTTGTACTTTTCCTACGTCGAGGGTATGTTAACCTCCAGTATAATAGTTAAATCATTGTTATAATATTTTACATGAACTATATACATAAATATGATATCATATATGATCTTCTAATATTTCTTTGTTAAATATATTTCAGTAGTATCATCATTTCAGGTGTTAACTTATTCATTTTCCTTCATATGATTTGTAACATAAGTAATGTTTTTTATGGATAGGATGGATCTTATTAGTATTTATAATGATATTAAGTATTTAGACATTATTTTTATTCATCAAATGAAAATTATTATTGAATGGATATGATGGGGAATAAATCTCAGCGCATTTGTGGAGACGGTAATCCGTACGTATGCAAGAGTGAAAATATCATTATTTTGATATTAAAATCATATATAATTGGATGTTATATGATATATACATAATCATTATCATATTATATTTTTTATTTAAATAATTCATACTCATTATTATACCCATCCAAAAGATGATGTGTTTGAATAAAAAACTACACCACAACGTGGAGACGGTAAACCGTAGGTATGCACGTATGGTGGCGGTCATTTATAGGATGGATAGAATAATGAATATGGATGTACCACTATTATAATAAAATCAATGTATATAGAAGATAATGGAGTTATTATTTTATAATGGAAACAGCAAAGAAAGAGGAAGTGGAAGAAGAAAAGAACTAGAAAGAGGTGATAAAATATTAACCACTTCTTCGGGATATTCCTTTTGATTTGATCAAAACGGATCCATATGATGCCTTTCTGACTAAAGGAAGGCCTTTAGGATGAACATAGTAAAGTTTTAAGGTTATTTGGGACGGGGTTGGCTGATCCAAAGGGCTTTTATAGTTTTAATTTGAGATAATGAGAAGTGCCCTTTTATAAGAGCAGTGAGGGGAACCTTTGGAAATGATTGAAATATTATTTTATAATAAAATAGTTTTCGGTTTATAATGGCACAAAAATAAATTATTTAAAGGATAAGGTGGGTATAGGTCAAAATTAGCTCAACCAATAGGTTTTATACAGTTTTGGGTCACTATATTAACCTTATCATTTAGATTTAACACTTAGTTAATTAGTTTTATATTTATCATGTCTCTTTGTATTTTTATATTATATGGTTAATAAACCTAATATAAACTTTCAAGAAAACCTCAAGTGGTTAATTAATTACATATATATTATTATTTAAGTCTATTTTCTGAAACATAGATTTTTGGAATAGAATATAAATTAATAATATAATATTTGTTTTAAAAAAACTTTTATGTCAATTTTGACACAATTTTCTATTTTGTTTTTGTTAAATTCATTAAAACAATAATACATTGAAAAAAATTCTTTAATCATCCCTAAAATATCATATTAACCTATAAAATTAGTTTTATTCATAAAGAATCTCAAATTACATTTATTTGGATATTTATAATATCAATTATTTTAATATTTCATTAATAAGGTAATTACAACATCAACATTGTGTCATAAATAAATTAACACATTTAATGTACAAAAATTGTAAATAAAATTCCATTATGTTGGAAATATTTTTATCTTTTTAATTAATATTTATAGTTAAATTTATCTTATGTGTAACCCTATATTAATAATGGTTTAGTTATTATACATTTAATGTAACACTTTTAACTCTTCTTTGAATTAAATAATAATAAATGTCATAATCTAATCCAAAAGGACCTAAAGGATCATTTTTATTTCTAAGGTTGTTTTTGGTTGAATTACAATTATCCAATAGAATTAGGATATGTGTTATGGTAATAATAAAAATATCATTTTTACCCTTAATTACCCTAGTTTCTTTTAACCATGATAAATAAAAGTCAAAAGTTACTATTCACCAACAATTATTTTTATCTTATTGAACCAAATTTTCTTTACTAATATCAAACATGTCTCTCAAATTTTTTTAATTTCAATTTATAGAAGAGTTAAAATTGTGTTTTATACATATTTTCATATGCTCCTAGGAGGTAGATAAAGATGATAAAAAGTCTGATAAAATTTATATATATCTAAAATTATTATAAACTGGGTCTAATGAATTACATTGGACTTATATAGGTATTATGTATCTATTTTGATCTAAAATTAATATAAATAATAAAATAATTATTTGAATAAAAAGTCAGTTTTAAATACTAACTCAGTGTTTTTAACTATTCATCAAAAATTGAATGTTTTCAGAAAAATTCAAACAATTCACCCTAAGCTAAATTCAATATTCCAAATCTGAAAATGATGTCCATTTTTATTGATATAATTTTTTAAATTTTAAAAAGTGTGTATTTCTATTCATAACGGTTAGTTTGATTGGTTGTGGCGGGTTTAACTCGAAGTTGCATACAACACAAGCTATAGTATTATTCAAAGGGAAACATATCATGGAAGCTTGGGGTGTTACAATATTCCAAACCATTGAGTAATTATTTATGCTCTAGGAGATATAGTTTTGGAATTAACTAGTAATGATATTAAATTATGGTATAATGATATGAAAACCCAAGTAATTTAGTAAAAAATAAATTTCATCTCTTATTAATGTTCATAAAAATATTTTTCGATTCATTTATAATATGATAATATTTTTATGTTTTTTAATTTAATAAAATAGATTCAATCCTATGTGAAATTTATTTAATGAGATATACGGTTTTATTTAAAAATTAAAATACTAAAATTTAGGCTTTTATATTGATCACATTAATTTTATGATTTTTTTTAAAATCAAAATATTCTTAGGGAGGATTTTTTTGATTTTGATAAAAGTAATTTTTAGTAAAGAGTGGAAAATAATTTTTTTAATGAACTAGAATTTATTTTTATGTAAAGTAAAATTATGTTATACAGTGGTTTCAAACTTTCATTTTTCCCCCAAGATTAAACATAATCCAATTAATTTTATATAAATAAAAATTATGCTTTATCTTTTTAGAAATAATATAATGACCCTTATTTTCCCATTTAATTATTTAAAATTTAAAAAGGATTATTTTCGAAGCTACGTGCTTAGATGGTAGGATATTATGATGCATTGTGTCTCCGAAATTAATTTTTGAAATAAATTTAATATCAAATGTGTTTATTTTTCCAGAAAAGTGAAATAATTCTTAAATGGGGCTCATATCAATGATCTAGGGGAACCATTGAATTAATATTTAGGGTTTTAACGTTGGTGAGACTTAACCATGGAGACCATTAGACGTTCAAATTGAGTGTTGTTATAAAAGAATTAATAAAATAAATAGATTCCACTATTTAATTTATTATGTGACACATAGACCTATTTTATTTATATAAATATATGTATTTGACTAAATATGAAGATTAATAATATAACAATAGATCTGTTAGAGAGAGAGATGGAGGATCATTCATAGATGAACTAACAATAGATCATAGATTATTAATCAGTGCGACGTGAAAATTTTAGATACTTCCAATGACTAAATGACTTTATCATTCCTCTGCAGCAATTGATCCACATTGATATTATATTTCTTTTTATATGGATTTATTCTTGTTTTTTATCTTATGATGAATGTAATTCAATTGAAAAATGGATTGACACATAGTTCGATCATATTGTGGGTGTGGGCTTATTCTGTGGAGATTATTGGGAGGAATTGATTTTTAATTGATATTTGTTCACTATTCTAATGTCAACACATTGTTTCCAACCCAAATATAGTCTAGGTTAATTCCAATTTTTCATTTTACTAGGTTATATCACACCATTCTTTGTGTCTTCATCACCAGTTTTCCATTTGACTTGAAGTTCATCCAAAATGATAAGAAATCAATCATTTTTCAAATGATTCATTGAAAAAAATATTGAAATTGATGATTTATTCTTGTTATGACCTCGAGATCATGTAAATATGGTAGAGAAAACATATCTATTTAAATTTTGGTTCACTATTTCATTTTATTTGTGCAATTATAAGGGGGTGATTGTTTCCCTCGGAATCCAGGGATGACCACCTTGATGGGAGGTTCAAACATTCTGATCGGTTTCTAACGGGTTTGTTCGTAGAACCGGAAACATCCAATGATTCCACATCCATTTGGACCTACTTTCCAAAGGTATGTGCTCATTAGTTTGTGGGCTGATGAGGGTTGGGAATTTCCATTGGTTGAGAGGATGGGAGGTCGGACTCATCACACCTTTTTGAGGGGAATTATTGTCTACTTCGGGACTCTTTTTATAGATATAAGTTATGTTCGTGAATCCTTATTACATTACCAAGTATAAAATGATCTTTCCTTCAGATCTGAAAATCAATGATTAAATATGTAGGAAATTTAGAGAATCTTTTGTACATATTCGAGGTTCTTCAACGATAGAGAATCATCTATATTTGTTAGAGATTCTTGGTCAATGGTACCCTTCGACACATTTATACAGAAGTCTCTTGGTCATTATGATGACCATGCTGGTTTTAAAGCCACTCAGTGGGGAACTTGATGTTTATTGTCATTCAGAAAGACATGGATTATTTTAGAGTTTGGATCGAACCCGTAGACGGGCTACCTACGTATCCTTTGTTTAGAAAAGGAATCAGAACCCATGTAGTTTGAGTAAGGGAGTATGATGTTTATGATTGATGGATCAAAGAAGGATGTCATAATTACTTTTACACTCTAAGCTCACATGAATCATTCTCGGTGTGAGAAACAAGAGGTATTGGTAAAAAATAGACAATTGTTCCATGAAAGATGAAATCATAAGAAATAATGTGGGGCTTATGTATGTATGACTGCACAGATAAATGAAGGTTAGGATCTATTTTAGGGAAGAAATCCAGGAACAGGGTCTATAAAGGTATATGTACTTCATGGAGATTTTTAATACTCTAACTTGGGGATTACTCTTGAAAAGGAGGCCCAAATTAAGAGAAATCTTATGATTTGGTTTTACTCCTAAAAAGGAAGCCCAGATCAAAGGTAAATTGGGACGGGTTAAGAGAAATTAAGACTGGGGATTACCCCTGAAAAGGAGGCACAGGTCAAGGATTAAGGTTTGGGGCTTACTCCTGAGGAGGATTCCCAAATTATGAGACTGGGGCTTACTCCTAAGGAGGATGCCCAGATTTGGGAATTTTATGAATTGGGGCTTACTCCTAAGGAAGATGCCCAAGCTTGAGACTGGGGATTACTCCTGAAAAGGAAGCCCAGGTTAGGGGATCTGGGGCTTACTCCTAAGAGGATGCCCAAAAATTAAGTGACTTGGGGATTACTCTTAAAGAAGATGCCCATATTAGAGGACTTATGACTGGGGATTATTCCTGAAAAGGACACACACATTAAGGATTCTATCATCTTAAAGGATGAGATTGAATGAATGAAATCTCAATCTTTAGTGACATAAAGATGTGTAAATCACTAGGTTTTGGGAGATATTCCAAAAAATTCATTTCAGATAAGGAATTCAAATCAAGAAATCATTCCATAAATGGCTTTGAAGAGTGCCTTGAAGACTAAATCTTGAATAGGAGAGGTGGAATGGATTAAGAGGGGTAAAATGGGCAAGAAGGGTACCCAAAAAGGCAGGGGCGCGCAAGTCCTGGAAGGCACGCAGGTACTGCGTGGACGCGCATGTTTTTGTCGCGCAGGTATACGCCTGCACGACACATGATGTACTTGCACGACGGTTAACGAGCAGGGTAATACTTGATCGAATCCTCATTAAATCCTTTAGAATCCTCTTGAGGTTCTTCCAGAAGAGGGGCGCGCAAGATCTATTCAAGGAGTAAGGCGGTGCCCAAGTGTGGCCCTTTTCCCTTAAGGGCTGGCCACTCAGGGGTGAAAGTGTTGATGAGTTTCAACACTTAGTCCTTCCTCCACCACTTTAGATCTTCTGTTCTAGGTAAGAAATTACCTTAAAAGTGTTTCAGAAGCTTTGAGAAGAGACTAGGGCACTGGGAGCTCAAATCTGAGTTTCTGGAAAAAATCTTCCACAAATGGGGGGCCCACAGGGTCTATATATAGGCAGGAGAAGACCCCGGGTGGTTATCACTTAGGTCGCGCAAGTTACTTGCGCGATCATAAGGCGTCGCTCAAGTGGACTTGCGCGACAGTGGTAGAACTTGCGCCGAACAGGTGCTTTTGATCCCTTGTTCATGCCTTTGTTGATTTTTGATATTTTCTTCAAAGACTGAATCACTTTGAGCTCAGATATTCCCCTTTTCCGATTTTTAGATTCTGTGATGAAAGGAGCGTCAACAAAAGTCCCCCCTCAGAGTTGGATCTGATAGAAATGAGGATTTGACTCTTAGGAAATCGAAGACATCCAAAGGAAAGGGGGCGTGCAAGTCTTGATGGCATAGAGGGCGGTGCACAAGTGCACATCGTGGAGGGCCTGGGCGCACTGGGTACAACCCTTGATCACGTAGGGTAAAACGCGCAGGGTCACAGCCGCGTCTATAAATAGAGAGCCTCACTTCCGTACAAGCATCCTGATTTTCAGACTTCATACCTTCGAGCTCTTGCCACGCAGGTCACCTTAGCCACACAGGTTGCTCTGTTTTCTGGTGTTTTCCTTGATTCTGCGCTACTGTCAAGGTATCTGGGCATACGCGTTGATACTTCCGCAGCTAATACTTGCGTGGCACATCCATACATGCGCTCCTTAATGCCTTTGCCATTTTTTCGAACTCTTTCACAACTTTTATGAAAAATAAAGCCATTTAAGAGTTTAATTTATTCAACTTTTGTGCAGATTCAATGGCTCCCAAGGGAATTAAAATGGTTTATGAACTAGCTAGAAATTAGATTGATGACATGATGAACATCATTGGCCATGATTACTATGATATATGTGACAGCACTCTCCCAGATTTGGCTAAGTACATGAAGAAATGTCATCTTAATTTCCCACAGAGCATCTACCTGCCTCTATATGGTCATGGTCATCTACAACAAGTCAATGTTCCAGATGCAAAGAACTATACACCTGAAATGCAGTTGTGCTACTACTCCATCATTTCGGTTATGTTGTGCATTAAGAGAAACAACAATGGTGTGAACTTTTAAATTCTTCCTCCATGTCATTTCCTTGCAGATATGAAAATGGAAAACCCATGGGCTGAAATTTTTTCCACTGCCGGTTGGTGGAGAGAATACAAACATGGTATTAGAGCAATATCTGAAAAATATTACTCTCTCCAAATGGCTCTTTACTTCCAATGCTCTATTCTCAAATCCATGTATCCATCTTCCTAGTCTCTTGGACAGAAACAGAGTCACTGTTTGATCACCAGAAAATTTTCTCAAACCTCACTCAAGAACATCCTTTTACAATTATTCCAAGAAGAGCTAGTATCACTGCATCTCTTATTGTATCCAGTTGAATGAATGAATTAAAGGTGGTTGCTGATGAAGCTTGGGATGCCGTAAATCAAATGAAGTGTTATGTTGAAAGCCTCTTGTAATTATTGAAAAAGAGAAGAGACTCCAGTCTGTGGATGTCCTTCTAACTCTTATGTATCAATGAAAAACACTTTCACCTTCACTCATTTGTACCTGAATTCACTTTTACTACATGCTTTATATTTTACCTAAGCCAATGGTCCTAGTAAGCATAGTTTTATTTTTACTAGGATTAATGTAAATAACCCTACAAACTTCAAAACATTTAATTGCTCAATGTTACCTAAATCATACAAAAATGTATGTTTAGTGAGCTGGGAACTTGACTTTTATTCAGAGTTCCCCTGTCTTTTGTGGGAAGTTTAATGTCATGCACTTCGGACATACAAAGGCTAATGTTTATGGTCGAAATGGCTTTGACCGAAATAGATTAGAATTGACTCAATTCCTTGGAAATTCATCTAAAAACATATTACCGTACTCAAGTATGAGGGAAAATATGTAATCTATGATTTAAGAATATTTGAATCTGAGGAATGATATGAAAATGAGCTAAAAGGCATTAGAAAAGTAGTTTCCAAGAATGAAGTTACCATTATTTAACAAACCCGTTAGGGGGTTGAATTATGCAGGGCCACCTAAGGGCATTGGCTGCATAGTTAAATAAAATAGTATCATTTGGCTAACAAGTCTGTTATGTAGACTGTTTATACAAGGCCACCTATGGGCACGTGCTGCATAGTCAGGCAAAAGAACTCTTGAAATTTACTTTCCTAGTGCTAAAATCCAGTGAATGTTTATAGAGATTCAAATCTTCCAAAGTATAGAGTTTGCTGTATGGAAAGTGGTACTTGAATATGGAGAAGATATTTTCAAACATGATTATCGAAGAACTGGATTAACATCACTCCTACGAAGTTCTGACCCAAATTTAGGGAAGGAGAATATAAACCATATAATTGAATACTTTCAGATCATGAAAAAGGATATGGGACAAATTTGTTAAGGTTGACTATTTTTTTGGATCCCTACATACTGTTATTTAAGACAAATAAGGACAAAAGATGCATTCTTCCCAAGAATGAAGTTACCACTATCCGAAAAACCCGTTAGGGGGTTGAATTATGCAGGGACACCTAAGGGAATTGGCTGCATAGTCAAATAATAGTATCTTTTGGCTAACAAGTCTGTTATGTAGATTGTTTATGCAAGACTGCCTATGGGCACGTGCTGTATAGTCAGACAAACGAACTCTCAAAATTTTGACATTTTTGTGACTAGAAGTCATGAAAAGGGTTATGAGGATCTGAAAATATTTAAGGTTAGGATTATAACACATAAAGATGGGTATTTTTCAATGTATACAGAGATACATAGATCAATGTTAACCATAATCATGTTGTGGCTCGATCCTGAATTGAAATGTTGGACTTCACTGCGTATCCCATAAGGATGAGAATCAAGCCATACGTAGTTCTTAAACTACAGTTTAACGTTGTGTGGGAAAAAGGATTAGAGATCTTAGTTTAGGGTCATAGATCTTGGACCATTGTAAGAAATACACAGTGTGTGTTTTCATGGGGACTTTTCAGCCAAGGGACTGAAAGTGGAATTTGGGGTTAGGCCCAAAGACATGGGACTCGATTCGAGGGACACTCAAACGTTCCTACGTATCCCATAAGGATGGGAATCAAGCCCACGTAGTTCTAGAACTACCCTTTCTACAAATTTGGTTCGTACATGTGAAGGGTGAAAGGGGACTTTAGTGCAATGATGGTTTAACCCAAGATAAAAGGTTTGGGCGTTTCCATGTATGCATGTAGTCTTTGAGATGAAACATGATTGAAAAATCAATGTAAATAATGGTTCCCTCTCAGGTGAGGGTATCAATTAAATTTTTAGTTTATTGTTATACTGGACAAAAGCGTTGTATAGTTTAACGTCGTATAACAAGGACGAAAGTGAACCAATGAAAAGATATTGATTCTATGTGATGTTTCAATAATTATCATCGTATGAGATAGAGATGAACCGATGTGAAGAGATTGGTTTTGGGCTTGAACCATGAGAGGTTTCCTATATACCCAGCCTAGAAGGCAAGGATCAAAGTCCGTGTAGTTCAATTAAAGAATGAATTAATTATCAAGTTTTTTATAAGCACAATGACCTAAAAAATGATGTTAGGACTTACACATGGTTACCGGCCCAGAGAGAGTGTTATGGTTGAGGTTTTCTCTAAGCTCACGTGAGTCATACTCGGTGTGAGAAACAAGAGGTAACAACAACCTTAACAATGCATAGTTTAATGTCATATAGGACATATAAATGGACTATGTGGTTTAAAGTCTTGCAGTTAGGACTATTGGTGCTGCATAGTTTAGTGTCATGTAGTAGAGACAAAATACAGTTTAATGTCATGTAAGACATATCACGAACTTTCTGTACAGTTTAGCGTTATGTAGTTAGGACGATGGGGACAATAGTGTTTAACGTCATGTTGGATGAAGGGGGGGGGGGCTATGCAGTTTAATGTCATGTAGTGAGGAAAAAAGAGTGACCCATTTTAACGTCATGTTGGACGCATTGTGAATTTTTTCCACAGTTTAACATCATGTTGGACGAAAAAGGGACGATACAGTTTAGCGTCATGTTGGACGAAAGTGTGAATAGTTTAAGGTCATATGCATAGACCGTGGATGGTGCAGTTTAATGTCATGTTGGACGGTGGTTTTGTTTAAGGTCATACAGGACCTTTGATGGTTATGTAGTTTAACGTATTTCCAAACGCAAGGGACTTTTATACAGTTTAGCGTCATGTAGTTAGGATCTCACAGTTTAACGTCTTGCTGGACGTAAGGGACTTTTATACAGTTTAGCGTCATGTAGTTAGGACGTCACAGATTAACATCTTGCTGGACGTAAGGGACTTGCAAATAGTTTAGGGTCATATGCATGGACCGTTGATGATGTAGTTTAAGGTCATACAGGACCTAGTTGAAGTTTAAGGTCATACTGGACCATTTAAAGAACTTTTTCATAGTTTAACGTCATGTGGGACGAAAGTACAAATAGTTTAAGGTCATATGTATGGACCGTTGCTGTATAGTTTAACGTTATATAGCAAGGACGAACCGGTGCCACACAATTTAGTGTCATGTTGCAGGGAAAAAATAAGGACTTTGTAGTTTATACAAAATACTTCTTCAAAAACCTGGCATTGGTTGGAGTAATGATGAGTTCCCCATCCATTGAGATTAATGAATAAGCTCCATTGGAGTAGACCCTATGTATTGAATAAATTCCTTCCCATTTTGTCTCAAGCTTGGGAGGTTTCTTTCCTGGTATCATTGGAGTTCTGAGAAGTAATACCAACTCTCCCAAAGTGAATGAACGAAGACGAACATTTTTGTTAAAAGCTCATGCTATTCGATTCTGATATACTTCCATGTGGTGCAATGTGCACAATCTTTTCTCATCTAACCATTCCAATTCATTCAATCACTTTTGAGGTTGTTCATATGAAGATGATTGATCACAAATGGCAACTCTAAGCCAGGGTAGTTTAACTTCAATGGGAAAGACGGCTTCCATTCCATATACCAATGAATATGGAGTTGACCGAGTTGCAGTGCGGGTGGTAGGCTGATAAGCCCATAAAGCATGAAAGAGTTTACCAGGCCATGACCTCTTATCCTTATCCACCATATTTTGCAGTATATTTGAAAGAGTCTTGTTAAAGGCTTCTATTTGGCCATTGGCCGCTGCATGATACCGAGATGAATGGTTGGATTTGATGTTGTATTCTTGATACAACTTCTTCATCTCAGATGAACAGAAATTGGTGCCATTGTCCGTCAGTATGGTATGAGGGACACCATATCTAGTAATTATGTTAGAATTGATGAAGCTAACAATGCATTTAGATCTGACTTCCTTGAGTGGTATTGCCTCTGCCCATTTGGAAAAGAAGTCAGTAGTAGTAAGAACATACTTAAACTGCTTAGCCGTAGCCGAAGGGTGAGGTCCCACCACATCCATTCCACATGTGGAAAATGGCCATGAGTATTTAGGTGTACGAAGAAACTCTAGAGGCTGATGAATGAAGTTGGCATGTACTTGGCATGAATGACACTTATTTGTGAAATCAACACAATCTCGTATCATTGAAGGCCAAAAGTATCCAAGCCTCCGAACCTGATCAGACAGTCTATGTCCAGAATGGTGGGCACCACAGACTCCTGCATGCACTTATTTTATGATATCCATATTCTCTTCACAATCAATGCATCTGAAGGGAACTCCATCAAAACGACGTTTGTAGAGAATTTTCACTAGGTGACCTGGGCTATCATAAAGAGTAAAATTATCCACACGTCGCCGGATTAGTTCTTTCACAGCTCTATCAGGTGGAAGTGTTCCATTTTGAAGGGATTCCCTGATAGGTGAAATCCATCCTATAGTATGACCATACGGTTCAGGAATGGGACAAATTTCATTAAATTCCTCTATCCTGATTCGAACATAAGGTGAAATTGCACGACGGTGGGCAATACTGATGGTTGTCTCATCCCGATTTGGATCTGCCAGAGTTGTGGATATATTAGCCGATGCATCAGCTTGAGCATTTTGTGATCTTGGGACATAAGAAAATGTCAGTTCCAAAGGGAATTCCACCATTAACTCTCTGACATAATCATACAAAGGGATTAGTTCTTCTTTTCTGATGGCATAATCCCCATTGACTTGTTAGATTACCAGGTCTGAGCCACCTTTCCTCCCTGTTGGACTTCTGGAAGCACCATCAAAATACATTTCCCATGCCTGAGGAATTTCTTGAATAGAGAAGACTTCCTCATCAGGGAGTTCAATATCTGAAGATGTGTCTTCCACTGAAGGGTGTTCAGCTAGGAAATCAGCCAGATCTTGGCCCTTTATCGCCTTTTGAGACACATACTGAATGTCGAATTGCTGCAAAATAACATCCCACCTTGCCAGACGTCCTATAAGTATTAGACGACTTTGGATAAATTTGACTGGGTTATTGCGAGATACCAATTGGACCTCATGATGTTGCAGGTAGTGTCTCAACTTCTGAACTACAAAGATTAATGCCAGGCAGCACTCCTCAATACTTGAATACCGGGTTTCTGCTTTAAGCATGGTTTGACTGAGATAGTAGAGGCATTTTTCATTCCCAACATCATTCTTTTGAGCAAGAAAGGCACCAAATGATCACTCTAGAGCTGTCAAATAGAGGATAAGTGGTCTTCCTTCAACATGTGGCATGAGTACCGGTGGACTCAAGAGGTATTTCTTTAGAATATCAAATGCTTCTTGACATTATTTAGTCCACTGGTAAGTGACTCCCTTCTTCATAAATTTGGTAAAGGTTAAACATTTTCCTGCCAAATTGGCAATCAAACGCCGAATATAGGCAAAGTGTCCTTGAATTCCACTTAATTCTTTCAAATTTTGAGGAGGTGACATACCATGGGTTGACTTGGCCTTCTCAGAATTGACTTCAATACCACGATGGCGTACAACAAAGCCGATAAATTTTCCTGAGGTTACTCCAAAAGCACATTTTAAGGGGTTAATCTTCAAATTATTTTGTCAAAGCTTGCAGAATATGACTTCCAAATAATCCAAGTGATTAGAATGTTGTTTGGATTTAACCACCAAATCGTCTACATAGTATTCAACAAACTTCCCTAAGAAGGGTTTGATGATACGATGCATGGCGTGCTGATATGTTGCTCCTGCATTCTTTAAGCCAAAGGGCATTTCCCGATAACAAAACACACCCTGAGGGGCTCTGAAGGCTATAGATTCCATGACTTATGGGGCCATTCAGATCTTCTTATATCAAAAATATCCATCCATGATGAAAAGTGCTTCATAGCCAGCTGTTGCATCAATTAGAAGTTCTGTAATCGGAACTGGGAAATCAACCTTAGGACAATGCCAATTAAGATCTCTGAAATCGATGCAAACTCTAATTTGTCCATTCTTCTTCTTTACAGGGACAATATTATCCAACCTCTTGGGATACTGAACTTCTCTGACAAAGTTATCTTTGATAAGCTTATCCACTTCAGCTTCAATTTTAGAAGCATAAGTTGGGTGTATTCTTCTCGAGGCTTGCTGAAATCCTCGATGTTCTTCTGGTAAACCTAAATGATGAGTAGCAACATCAGGATCAAGCCTGGGCCTTTCTGTATAGTTCCAGGAAAATATATCTTTATTTTTCTTTTGAAAAGAAATATACATCTCTTTCTCTTCAAGTGTCATGGCCGCACAGATTAAAGTGGGGCGTGGATCTCCTTTTGTACCCATATTTATTTCTCTGAGTTCATCCACAGTGGTAGAGATACCCTCTTCAAATGCTGGAGGAGCATCTCTAAGATGTTCTTCTTCATCATCATCAAGTGTTATTTATTCCTTTTCAACTTGCATAGTAGATGATAAAGTATAATTCTCATGATCTGAAGAGATGTCAAAATTTTCATATTTTGAAGAAGAATCTTCCATTTCCAACCCGATTGATGATGAAGGGTCTTCTTTGGGTAATAAAGAGGAGATGATGGATTGAGAATCGACATCATTGTTCACCTCCGATGTTTCTATAACTTCTTCTGGCCTAATTAGCGATGCATAGACTTGTTGGATTTCAGCAGATGAAATGAAGATGTCACCATTTGTGCTTTCATCACTGCTTGGTAGATTACCAATTTCTCCCATGTTGTCTGGTTCGATTGCTATAATTGACATTATGGGTATTTCCATAAGAGTATTTTTATTTGGGTATATCTTATCAATTTGACTGATAGGCAATACATAATCTGTACTCACAAGTGTAAATGGATTTACTGGAATTTTTTCCAAACCATATGGAGCATTAACATTGGTAATCTCCTTTGTTAAGGATTTCTCCCTTTGCTTCATGTGATAGAATTCTGCCTCAATGAATTGAGACTCACATGTCTTGAACGTGTCCTTATCACCATACAACCTCCCAACTTGACCATCGAAACAATATTTTAGACATTGATTGTATGAAGAAGGGATAACCGCATGTTGATGTAACCAGGGTCATCCAAGAAAAATGTTGAAGGCTGAGTCTTGATCAACAACCAAGAAATCTGAATTGGATACAAGATCTCCAAACTGAGTTCTGAGTGTAACTTCACCCAGTGGTTCTTATTCATTTTTATCATATCCCTATAGCATCATGGTGGAGGGAGATAAATAAGATTTCTTGAGGCCCAATCGATGAAGTGTACGAATGGGCATGAGCTTGACTCCTAAACCATTGTCAATGAAAACTCTTCGAACATCCATGCCATTGACTTTTCCAGACAAGTACAATGGTCTAATATGTCCATGCACAACATCATCTTAATCTTCATTAGTGAAGGATATTATTGCATGGAATTCTGCAGGATTATTCTCTATGTGATAGACTTCAGCTGCAGCAATTTCAGTTTCAAACTCTTGAAGACTTGACAAAGCCTCAATGAGTGCTTCCCGAAGATCTTTTGACATATTCAAAGCATCCATAATTGATAACTTGGCTGGTACTTGGGCCAAGTGTTTCAATATATCATACTTTTGATCCAGAGGTCTGCGTTTCCAAATAGGAATATGTGGTTTAGCAGGTACCTTGGAAGCAGATGCTTTGTAATTTGATGCATCTTGTATAGGAGTTGGCAATATTCCTGGTTTTGGAAGATTAGACTGATTAGATCCATTTACTTGCTGAGAGGAAGAAGATGGATCCTTCAACCGATCTTCCAAAGTAACTGTGCCAGGACTGAATTTTCTATTGGTATAAGAACTTTCTTGTTCTTGCTGACCTCGCTGAAGGGCTCTACCACAAGTTTCTGCTGCGTACACAGTTCTAGCAAGGGTAGAATTAGAATAGTGGATTCTGAAAGATCCACGTCTGCCCCTGTATCCTGAGCCCCTGGAACATCCTCTGATTTCTCTGTTTGATACAGGGAATTCAGACTCATCAAAATTGAAACTGCGACTGGCATATGGATCTGTTAATTGAATCATTTTAACAGAACCGAAGATTAACTCTTCGTCTGATTGAGACTCTGCCTGATTAGCCTGTTTAGGTTGTGCCGTTTGGTGGGGCGGTGCCCGTGGATTTGAAGTAGATGGCATGAAGTCCTCCAAAGTCAGAGACAACTTAGGATTTGACACATACTGATATTCTTCTGATTCTTTTTCTTTCTTTGAATCATGCCATTTCTTTGAGGACCTTCCCTCTGATGAAGAGGGTTTTGCCGCAACATTCATGGAAGAAGAAACAATTGGTTTCCTTAATTGTGTTCACAAAATAGCATGAGTTTGATTGATTGTCCTTCTGACCATCCAATCATCATACTTTTGTGCATTTTTTCTTTTGACATCCTGCCATTCATCTTCCTCCTATGGAACTGTACCAGTGACACATGCTACCTGGGCTGAGGAGCCTTTCAATGTGACTTGTCCTGAGTCGGCCATCATTTGCAGGAGGTCTTTGAATACAAAACACTCTTGGATGGGATGCCCCAATATTTGATAAAAAGGGCAATAATTAGGATGGTCTTCATCTCCTTTTTTGTTTGGCCTCTTGGGTATTGGAAATTGAACCAAATTGTTTTCCAGATGCAAAATGAAATAACCAGGAACTTGTTCATTTCGGAAAGAATATGTTTTGCTCCTCAGATCCTCAAATTGTTTTCATCTTTGATCTTTCTGATCATCTGAAAGAAAAGGCCTTTGTTGTTGGTGCTCAGAAGGTGGAGCCCTTCGAGAAGATGAAGGTTTTGAGGTAGAAATAGGTACAGGTGCTTGTTTAAGCATAACTATAGAAGTTTCTACTTTACCCATTCTCTTTCCTGGAGATGATGGAATTACACGAGATTTAGCCTTAGCCTGTATAATGGAATCTTCAATCTGCTGAGCGGTTGAAGTAAGGTCTCGAAACCTTCTTGTGTATTTCACAGGGATTAACGGCGTGCGTAATTCGTCACGCATATTTTCCATACAGATTTCAAACAATTCTTCTTAAGGGAGTGCTAAACTCAAGGAATATGTTAATCCCTTCCATCGAGCAATGAAATTAGATACCCTTTCATTCTCCCTTTGCTTACAGTTTGTAAGGTCGAAAACTGTTGTCTTTGGAAAAGTTTACCTGAACTGAAGGAGGAATTTTTGGCGAAGATCTTTCCATCTGGTAATTGACCGGGATTTCAAGCTTGTATACCAAAAAAAATCTGGTCCTTTCAAGGTTCGCATGAAGCATCTAAGTTTAACTGCTTCTTGCCACTCCGGAGTTCCCATCGTAGGATCACAACAAGACACGTAATGCGTCAAATGTTGTTCAGGATCACCTGATCCATTGAAAATAGGGAATACAGGGTTCCCAAAACTGGATGGAGGAGAAATTGAATCTACCCATTCAGGTTATACTTTCTTTTCTGGTTAAACATGCGCACGCTTCCCTTCCATAGTTTTTTAACTGAGCTGTTAATGACTCAATAGTAGTTATTAACTTTTGAGATACATCCGGTTGAACTTGGACTTGGGTAGGTGCAATGAATGGAGCTTGGACAGATGTGGAGATTGGTGCTGCAACTGATGGTAGCACTGCCAACTATTGTTTCACATGACCCATAAGATTAGACCTATGAGGGTGTTCTGATAGAGGAGGATATTCTTGATCCATCTCAGTAGCTGCAACAGATTGCTTTGGCTGACTGACTCCAGCATGCTTTAGAAAAAGACTACTCTGAAGTAGTTCTGCATTCGACCTTCTTAATTCTTTCATTTCTTCCTCCTGTTGTGAAAACCTCTTCTCTAGTGAGAGCGATTGACCTTCTCCAGAGGAAGGATATGTAACCTGGTTCTTTACCTCCCTTTTGCTAGATCATTTTCGGAGAGGGGGAAGTGGGTTACTCGAAGGACTACCTAAGTTCTAAGTAATCCTTTGAGTTCATGTACCCACACCTTCTTCATTTGTGTCCATGCGTACATCTTCTTGAGCAGGAACCTCTTCATCTGAGTCCCCTGAGTGAGCCTCATCCGGTGGATCAGCAACAACGGCATTGATGACATTAATCGATGCATAACTCATCACATCCCTTCTATCAGAATTTCTATGTTATTGTCTTCTTCGATGTCTTGGATGAGACATTGCCTTTTGTTGATTCAATCCCTCAGGAACTTATTGATGAACCGTAATTTGGAGGGAATCTCCTGATAATTTGGCCCCTCATTCCTCTTGAGGTTTCTTCCCCAATTGAGAAAAGACCGACTTTCTCTGAGTAGGGGATTCCTGATTTGACAAAGTCCCCAGTCCAGTGGACTGGGGTTGTTCCTACTGTTCTTGCTCAACTCCCCGAATCCTTTTTTTTGATTCCGAGGGTTGGTTTAAAAGAGTCCCCAATCTGGCGAGCTGGGGTGGTTCTTGACATGCTATGTCTGAGAATTTCTTGAATGTCCTCCTGATCTTGCGAACCTTAGTCCGGAAATTAGCTGGATTCATTAATCTATATGCACTTTTATCACCCGGTTCAAAAGACCGTTGGATGATTTCCGAAACTTCTGTCATTTGGTGACGTGCTTTCTCCAAATGAGAGGCCTGTTCGAATATTCTTGTTTTCTTGATGCAAGAGTAATTCAAAAACTTGTTCTCTGTATTCTTGATTTTGAGAGGAACTAGTTGAAGCCTGTTCTTGGGCAGGCTTTTGATTACAAACAAATCCCATTGACTGTGGCCGACCATGGGGAATAACATTGCATGAGACCATTTTCGGTGGGCTTTGCTGATTGGAGAGCACCGTGAAATGCAGTGCTCCATGAACACCACATCCTAAGACTCGAATACCATATGGGGCATTGGAAATTAACTGACGCAATCTTCTTAGTGCACCAAAGCATGAACGTTGAAGGGCTCTGTGTTTCTTTTCAGCCTTCGGATATCGAGAGACTGATAGATACGCCAAATCAATCTGATGTTGTAACCCTTCTATTATCTTAAGATGATTTTCATATTCATCATAAGATAATACTTTCTTTTTCAACTGGCAAAGAGGTTTCCATATGTTGAGGTGAATATCATGAATTTCATCTTTCTTCAACATTTCTGGAATATTATACTGTGAGTCAGCCAAGGGCAAAAACATGACTGGCACTTCACCTTTTGCCATTTGTTTTCTCATATTCAGCATTTCCTCTTTATCATTTGATGAAGATTATTCTACCTGAATTGACCAGAGTTGGTGTTTCCTTGTTGCATCATTGGATTCAACAGGATTGGTAGAGAAATCATTGATCAGACTAGAAGATGCATGACTTAGGGGTGGTTCGAAGAATGACCTACACCCTGGGTTATCTTCTGATCGAGAAAGTATTTCACCTGCTAGCGAGAAAGCTTCAGACATGACTGGTTTCGCATTTGCAAGTTCCTCAAGATAAGAGGTGTTTCTTGGCACTACATTGTCCACTGTAGCATTTTCTGGGCAATGTGCATCACTAATTTGGAGAGGACTTTCGCAGAGAAATTCCTCATCATGGGGAGGACCACCATAATGGGTTACAGCAAAAGATGAGATCTCTTTCTCCTTGGTCTTCTGACCACACAGAGAGTTCCTATGGATCTCATCTGAAAATGAAACTTCGAGATCGACCGAATTGTCATGAAACAAGCCTTCATGAGGATGTGTCTGTTGAAGACCTTCAGAATTAATGTTCCCATTATTGGGAACTGAGGGAGTAAAATCTTGAATTCCAACAGATAATTGTCTGAGAGCTTCAAGAACTCCAGCATCGAGCAAGGCCTTGTTACAGATTGGCTCTTGATCTCCTGACTATGTTGGGCGGGTCTTTTTCTAAGATGCCTTCTTACTCGCCTTGGAAACCACTTGTTGATGAAAGTGGCTGCTTTGAGCAGCTGTATGTGCCTGATCATGAAATATGGTCAGTATAGGCTAACGATCTCCTCTCAAATCTGGTGTATGTGCCTGACTTGGTCGTCCGTATGTTATGGGGGAGTATGCCCCATAACCCTCTTGGATTGGAACAAATGTGTATGTCTATTCTTGAGTAAATTGTTGATGTATCAATCCACTGGTATGGATAGATTTATGTGTCTTTCCCTGAGATTCCACTAAAGTTGTTATTATATCCTGGAAGGCATCGTGAATATGAGCGGGGATTTGCTTCTGCTCTTTCACCATTGATAGAATATGCTTGGTGACTTCAGTTTCCAGAACAGGAATATACGTCCATTCTGGGTTTGGAGTGGGTGTATGTGCCTGCTCCTGTCCTCCTTTTCCTGTCAGTGAATCCTGACAGTACTCAAGTGTGGGGGCAAAGAGTTGAGTCTGCCTCCTATTTGTTGTCGAGGCTTTCCGACTAACTTCTCCGAATGCTACCAAGCAAGACTGTTGGTAGGCTCGATTAATACTAGAAGGTGTATGTGCCTGCTGATTGCACTTCACTAAATTTGGTTGACGAGATCCATCATATGTAGTCAGACGAACCTGCTAACTAGCTGATTATGTATAAACAGGTGTATGTTCCTACCTATAGTACTCCGCTGGAATTGCCTGGCGGGATTGGCGTGATGCTGCCAGATAAGTCAGCTGGACAGTGGAATTAAAACGAGCAGGTGTATGTTCCTGCTCATTTCATGCCACCAAGTTAGGTTGGTGGAATTCTCCAGATATGTCAGAGAAGAGAACCTACTCACTGTTGACCGAATTCCGCCTTTGGTGGTTCGCCTTGTTTTCTCGGGTTCGAGGAACCTGAGCCGAACGCCTGGAGTCGGTACCCTTATCATGTTGAGGGCACACTGTCGCACGAGTCTAGCGGCGATTGTTGGTGGGAGCCCTCAGGAAGGACTCCTATCTGTTTGAATTAAGGTCCTGAGGGACCTGCTCATTCACCTCCCTAGAATAAGGGAGCGAATGGTGATTGCGTTCTGGGGATAACGACCCGAAACGGTTGGAGACTGTAGTCATCACCGTCTCCTTCTTGATCACTGGTCGTCGTTTTCCGGACGACCGATGTGAGTTATTTACTTGGAGGTCTTGTCGGGCAGCCTCCAGAGTTGGGATGGTACTGTGTTGACGGTACTCCTTAACCAGTGCGTTCGATACCCAGCATTGAAGACACTGAGTAGATGATATCTTCCTAAGAGAGGACGACGATCCAGTAGGAGTAGCAGCAGTGGCATTTACAGCAGTGGTATTCACAAGTGTGAACTTGAGAGCATCCATTCTAGAAATGCAGAATATCACGGAAAAGAGTGCCTGTTTGATATAACAGACATAATCAAGATAAATTCAACCACTACATCTTTTGGATGAGCACATATGACAATGATTGTTTTTGTTGTCCCTCTCATTGAGTTTTAAATAGGGTCCTAACATATAGGTAAAACATTATTTTAACCTTGTTAAGGATTCACGTCGGGTTCACCATTTTTTGTTTCCCTCAGAATCCGGGGGATGACAGCCTTGATGGGAGGTTCAAACATTCCGATCAGTTTCTAATGGGTTTGTTCGTAGAACCGGAAACATCCAATGATTCCACATCTATTCGGACCTACTTTACAAAGGTAGGTGCTCATTAGCTTTTGGACTGATGAGGCTTAGGAATTTTCATTGGTCGAGAGGATGGAAGGTCGGACTCATCACACCTTTTTGAGGGGAATTATTGTCTACTCCGGGACTCTCTTTATAGATTTAAGTTATGTTCGTGAATCCTTATTACACTACCATGTATAAAATAAGCTTTCCTTCAGATCTGACAATCAATGATTAAATATGTAGGAAATTTAGAGAATATTTTGTATGTATTCGAGGTTCTTCATCGATAGAGAGTCATCTATATTTGTTAGAGATTCTTGGTCAATGGTACCCTTTGACACATTTATACAGAATTCTCTTGGTCATTATGATGACCATGCTAGTTTTAAAGCCACTTAGTGGGGCACTTGAAGTTTATTGTCATTCAGAAAGACATGGATTATTTTAGAGTTGGGATCGAACCTGTAGACGAGCTACCTACGTATACTTTGTTTAGAAAAGGAATCAGAATCCATGTAGTTCAAGTAAGGGAGTATGATGTTTATGATTGATGGATCAAAGAAGGATGTCACAATTACTTTTACACTCTAAGCTCACGTTATTCATGCTCGGTGTGAGAAACAAGAGGTATTGGTAAAAAATAGAAAATTGTGCCATGAATGATGCAATCATAAGAAATAATGTGGGGCTTATGTATGTATGACTGCCCAGATAAATGAAGGTTAGGATTTATTTTAGGGAAGAAATCCAGGAACAGGGTCTATAATGGTATATGCGCTTCATGGAGATTTTGAATACTCTAACTTGGGGCTTACTCCTAAAAAGGAGGCCCAAATTAGGAGAAGACTTATGATTGGGTTTTACTCTAAAAAATGAATCCCATATCAAAGGTAAATTAGTAATGGTTAAGAGAAATTAAGACTGGGGATTACCCCTGAAAAGGAGGCCCAGGTCAGGGATTAAGGATTGGGGCTTACTCCTGAGGAGGATGCCCAAATTAGGAGACTGGGGCTTACTCCTAAAGAGGATGCCCAGATTTGGGAATTTTTAGAATTGGGGCTTACTCCTGTGGAAGATTCCCAAGCTTGAGACTGGGGCTTACTCTTGAAAAGGAAGCCCACGTTAGGGGATCTGGGGCTTACTCCTAAGAGGATGCCCAAAAATTAAGGGACTTGGGGCTTACTCCTAAAGAAGATGCCCATATTAGAGGACTTATGACTGGGGATTATTCCTGAAAAGGAGACCCGGGTTAAGGATTCTCTCATCTTAAAGGATGAGGTTGAATGAATGAAATCTCAATCTTTAGTGACATAATGATGTGCAAATCACTAGGTTTTGAGAGATATTCCACAAAATTCCTTTCAGATAAGGAAGTCAAATCAAGAAATCAAGCCATAAATGGATTTGAAGAGTTCCTTGAAGACTAAATCTTGAATAGGAGAGGTGGAATGGATTAAGAGGGGAAAAATGGGCAAGAAGGGAACCCAAAAAGGAAGGGGTGCGCAAGTCCTGGAAGGCGCGGAGGTACTGCGTGGGCACTCAAGTTTTGGTCGCACAGGTATACGCCTGCGGGACACATGATGTACTTTCACGATGATTAAGAATCAGGGTAATACTTGAGAGACTCTTCCTTAAAGCCTTTAGAATCCTCTTGAGGTTCTTCCAGAAGAGGGGCGCGCAAGATCTATTGAAGGAGTAAGGCGTCGTGCAAGTGTGGCCCTTTTCCCTTAAGTGCTGGCCACTCAGGAGCGCAAGTGTTGATGAGTTTCAAAACTTAGGCATTCCTCCCCCTCTTTAGATCTTCTGTTCTATGTATGAAATTACCTTAAAAGTGTTTCGGAATCTTTGAGAAGAGACTAGGGCACCAGGAGCTCAAATCTGTGTTTCTGGAAAAAATCCTCCCTAAATGGGGGGCCCATGGGGTCTATATATAGGCAGGAGAAGACCTCGGGCGGTTACCGGGCGGTTATCACTTATGTCACCCAAGTAACTTGCGTGATCATAAGGCATCGTGCAAGTGGACTTGCACGACAGAGATAGAACATGCGCGACATAGGTGTTTTTATCCCTTGTTCATGCATTTGTCGATTTTTTATATTTTCTTCAAAGGTTGAATCACTTTGAGCTCAGATATACCCCTTTTCTGATTTTTAGATTCTGTGACGAAAGGAGCGTCAACAGTGATAGAGGGTTTTTCCCATGAATATCAGTGGCTGAATTCTAGAAAGAGAATATGGGAAGGCTTTTTTGGACCCAATCATTTATTATAATCATGATCAAAGGTGGAATAAGATGAAACTGAAGTGTTCGTGTACGTGGATGAGGAACCAAAAATCATGTGAAATCTTGCAACACATGGAGTTTATTCCAGTGTTACATTCCATATGGGACCCTATATCCAACGCTAGAGTTTCTATGAGACAAAATGTATCACAAGTCATGTGAACCTTATCTAAAATTGTGTAAACCATCACTGATTCCTCGGTATATAAATGGTGAGGTACACAAACATGGTCATCAATAAGAGTATTCATACACAAACACAGTTATAAGTACACGGGATGGACACGCCGTGTACTGTGACAAAGACATGGACATAGACATTGTCACGAGCCATGATACATGGTTAAGACCCATTTCTGATGGTACATGTTGCGTAATACTATTTCACACCATGTACTCATTCAGATATGGCTTGGAGACCTTTTCTTCTTTATCTTGGACATGCTTCACATGGGATTATTCCCTTGATCCATTACACATGGGATTAGTATGGGGTCATGTCATAGGGAAATGATGATGATCCTATATGAGAAACTCAGTCATAGAGAGATTTATAGGAATCCCTACCTGAGGAATAAATTGAGATCCTATATCATTATAAATTTACTTATGTGGGGTTAATGGTATCATTATGACCAATACTATATATGTTTCGGTCCCCTACATTGTGGTTCAATTGAAATTCGGTTATTGGTATACCCCATATCCTTGGTTGTGACCCAAATATGTATATAGATATCTTTATAATTATAATGTATACTTATTATGGGGAGAACAAATGATCATGGAATCCTATATTATTTCCATCAGGGAAAATTTAATTGTAATTTTTGTTCTCCCATATATGTTCTAGTGGAACATTCATGTCGAAATCATAAGATGGTAGTACAATTGTGACGTTATCTTCAGATTATGTGTCCACTATTATTATAACTAGATATTATTGTTATATGTGATTCTCTAATATACCTATAATGAGATGGAATTTATCCATAATGCAATTTTCATAATGATTTCAGGGTTTCCTACTGGGTATTGTTATACTCATTCCTGAATTGGTTGTTCCTTCATGTGTCGTGTATTATGAAAAAAATAAATATTTTTATGGGGTCCTAGAGGTATAGGGACCAAGAAGAGTTTATTATGTCTTACATTTTATGGTTTTCATATATGGTTACCTTGATAGCTATCCTCACCCACCTAAGGTTGGAATTTTTTGCAATTTCTTTTTCATGAACATCTATTTGGCCCTTATCCTTTCTTTAAATTATTTAAAAACATTGGTGGTGGGATTATTGATTTATTCTGGTTGTTTTAGCACTTTTTTATGTTTTAATGATGTATGGGAATGGATTTGTGTTTGTTTTTGTGAACACATTCATTAGGCCACGACCTCCAATGTGTACTTGTAACCAGCCCCTAGACTATTTGAGGTAGGCTTGGAGTAGTAGTGGAATGGGCCCCATTGGGAAGGGACATAGAGAAGTGGTATCAAAGGTAATTAGTTATACCTTAAGACCAAATTAGGTGAGATTGGTTTGAGGGAGCATTTTTTTGTGCTTTGAGTTTGGATATGAGGCATGGGACTCTAGTGATTGTGTGGTGGCTGATGTATCCTTACAACTGGAATTTGATAACCTCTCTTTAAAATTCGAACATTATCGAATTTGATTCATGGGAAACATTTGTACATACATCACAAAAAATGGGTTATGGTTTCCATTTCCCTCTTAAATCAGATCCCTTGACATACTAATTGATTTTGGTTTATATTTTCTATTTCAATATTCCTCTACGATGTTTTATATATAGGACATATCATCTATATCATGATGATGATGCACTTAGTGATGAGGCTTCAATACCAAAACATGTTCATGATATGTAACCTCTAGGTGGTGCACCAGTATTTCTAGAACATGTTCAATAGTATAATATACCCAGAAAACCATCGGATGAGGTTCACTGTCTGAGCATATTTCATGAGTTTTAGTAATAGAACCCCCTCAGGATCAATATAAAGACCTACCCATTGGTTGCTGAGGAGTGAATAGAGGTGGTGACATGAGTCTTCAACCTTTTCTGGACACCTATAGGATATATAGTGGTCTTTTAAATGATCCTTCCCTATGGATCATATGGATGATGATGGCCCTTAGTGACCCAATCATATGATTAGGAGACTCTAGAATACTAAGAGTTTGAGATCCATTATCAAGAAGATTTTTCTCTAGATATATTGGTTATTGTTAATTTAAAAATGATTCTATATCTTTGGGATGGAAATGGGGTATTGTATTAGTATTTATTGATGTTAAGCAACATCTCTTGGTAGTCAATTAATATAGTTTGTGATTACTTCTTTTGATCTAGGACCTTCTAGTTAGGAATATGTAGATAAATCTAATCCATCAGGATACATCTATGTATTCCTAAATATATTGGGTTTCAAGAAAAATATTTGGTAGTTGATAGTTTCCAGGATATATAGACGCAGATAGATAGTGTTTGATGTGGGCACATTGAATCTAAAACTTCGGTTGGTGGTAGTTATCAACAGACTCAAGGACATATGTGTGTGAGGTGTTTCAAGTGGTGATCATTGAACTTGGGTTTAACTATTAATGGATAATGAGGTGGATATATTCATCCTAGAGAGAGTTGGTTCTACTCTTGTGATGATCAGGTATAGCATGTCTGAGATTATCTATCCCGATGTATGGTTGATTGAGATTCAGTGGATGGGATGCCTAGGAAGAAGAAATTAAATGATCAGTAAGGTCCGAATGGTGGATGATATGGATGAGGAGTTGGGAGAGAATATGGATGGGGCGTACATTATGACATGTTTCCACAACCACCCATGGGTGGTCTACACTAGCCTCAGGGAGTAGGGGGACAAAGGGAGGGAAACTACAGGATGTCAAGGATTATGAACTAGAGGCTCTGGGGTTGATACATGGTATAATCTATGTTTTTTCTACCTTTGTTTTAGTTTTGATAGAAACAAGTGTGAGTCATTCCATTACATACACATAACTGCTTTAGGATGTGGATATTCCATTTGAGCCTTTGGCTTAACTTTTAAACTCGAAGACTGGTACTGGAAGTTTCATTGTGATCACACACATCGGAAGATGATTTGACCTAACTCTTGGAGCTGAGAGATTTATTTTGGATACCATTATATCTGTTATAAATCCTTATGAAATAATTTTTTGTATGGACCAATTATCAATGTTTCATGCTCAGATTGAATTTTCAATGTAGAGGATGTGGTGTGTCCACAATGATGGAACTATGTTTTCCATTCTGGGTAAAATAGATACTTAAGCATAGTATGATGGATTGAAATATTTTTGAGGTGCAACAAATTACAATCCAATTTGTTTGTATGACCCTTGGTGTAGTGGATGTCACGACCAGTTTGTTTCTAATGGTGGTGATGGAGTGTGAGGAAGTCATTCTTGGGGATGATTCAAGATTACCTCCCCACTAAGATATAGACTTATGCATTGAACAAAACCATAGGAAAAAACTGATATCTCCACTAGCATATCATATGGATCTTTTATATCTTCATATGCTAAGGGTGTGTTTGAAAGACATATAGAGGAAGGCTTTGTCAGACATAGTGTTTCACCGTTAGTATCCCCATTATTTTTCTCCATGAAGGACGATTAAAGCATGAGGTTTTGTGTGTATTACCATTTCAAAAACCATATGATCCTAAAGAAAAAGTATCAATTATAGAGGATTAATTAACTATTTGATTAGTTGATATGGGCATGATTGTTTATAATTTTTTTCCGCAGATCAGGTTATCATCTATTGTGAGTATAGGAAAAGGATTTACTAAATATATATTTATGATGGTGTACAATCACTATGATTACTTATATATTCCCTTTGCAATATATAATTTCTCAGTAGTCCTCATGGGACTCATGATCCAAGTCTTCCAGCCTTTCTTAGACTATTCTATGGTACCCTTAATTGATGATATCCAAGTATACTCAGTGTCCGAGGGGGAGAACATGAGACACATATGGATGAATCTAGATGTATTAAATGAGAACCAGTTTTACAGGAATCTCATGAATTTCCTAATTTATATTTATACAGTCCACTTACTATTAATGATTTCTTAATAGACAATGTAGAAATGGAATCCGAAACAGTAGAGGTAGTTTACAGTTGGGGGAAACCCAAGATAATAATGGAAGTGAAATGATTCCATGCGTTGGTATTTTATTATCTTAGATTCATTTCTTATTTCTCTAGGATATTAGCTCCCTTGATATCATTGACCTAAAATGGTAATCCTTTCATGTGGAAAAAGAAGTCCCTAAAGGATTTCCATGATTTGAGGCAGACATTGATGAGCACTCCAATCATTATACTAGTAGAGGAGAGTGTCGTGTACAATGAAATTTGGGATTCATCAAGGACTGAGATTTCATTTTTTATTATTCACAGGTTGGAAGTGATTTCATATGGTTCGATTTAGTTTAGAACACAGGGAGATAACTATGAAACCATTGATCTTGAGTTAGAAGTGGTTTTATTCACACTAAATATGTGGTGAAACTACCCTATGGTCAAGTGGGGTATCATATATTTTAACAAAAAGATTCTCTGGTATATCTTCTCCGAAAAATATCATCACTTGAGATAGTGGTAATTTCTAGTTTTCCTCTAGGATTATGACTTCAAGGTTGTCTATAATCTAGGGAAGGGGATTACGATTCCAGATACTCTCAGTAGGATATATTGTTCAATGTTTTCGGGTGATACATTGGAGTAGTTGTAATTGTCGTGGTTATCCTTAGTGGATGGTTATGGTGAATCATAACTCTATTTTATTGTTGTTAACCCCTCTTCTTTTATATTTCTTTATGGAGGAACAACATGGGGATAGAAATTGTGAGACACTACATACAAATATATCCACTATACATGCTCCTGATGTAGATTCTGAAGGTTGGAGAATCTTGGTAATTTCATAGGATGCATGATGGTACCATATTATCTAAGAGACAAGGTGTTGAAGGAGTTCCATACATCCCCCAGAATATTATAAGTAGGTGTGGAAAACATTTACAAGGAACCTTGGTGGTAGTTCTGGTGGACACAAATGAAGAAGGGAGATGAAGGGTTTTTATCTACATACCTTAATTTTTATCAAGTGAAGGCTATTCACCATATTTTAGAGGGTCTAGATCAACCCCTTCAGGTATCAGATATGAATCAAGATGTGATATCCATGGACTCTATTATGGGGTAAACTTGTATGTTTAGATGACATTATATGATCTAGTTGTTCATATTCTGACTATCCATGTTAGGACACTACCTATCTATTTTAGAGTAGAGTTCAGGTGAGGGCTTGTGAAACCATTACATACATGATATATTATGACTCCATTGTGTTCCATCAAAAGTTATTTCTAACTATGATTCTCATTTCACAACTCAGTTATGGAAGGGATTAGATGAGTCATTTTTTTCTCAATTGTGATTGAGAACAATGTTTCACACCCATAATTATTTCCTTACTAAGAGAAACATTCTAGTTCTATAAGACATGTTTAAAAAATTCATGATAGAATTTGGTCATATTTGGTAGGATTTAAAACGTTTAGAGAAGTTTTCATAAGAAATAATTTTCATTCCGCTATCAGAATGACACCATTTGAGGCCTTGTATGGGTGACCCTCTAGGTCTACACTATATTGGATTAAACCACAAGGGTTAAAATCCATGGGCCAAGAGTTGGTGTGGTATATTAAGGAGAAGGTTCAACTCATTCATTAGTATATGAGGACTAAAAAAATCCATCATAATTTTTATGAGGACTAATAATAGATTCCTTTAGAGTTTGATGGGGGATAAAATGTGTTACCATATGCCTAATCTAGAAATAGATTGTAGATATTTAGAAGGGACATTAATATATATCCAATATTCATTATATCTTAATCTATAATGTATAGTGTTTGTGTGGTGTTATACCAATTAGATGTACTAATAATGTTATATCGGGTGCCTAACATCTTCCACATGTCGCACCTGAGAAGGTATTTTCATGACTCATCGAATGCTATAAACTGGTGTGAGTTGGACATCAAGGATGGTGAAACATTTATTGAATTCTCAATAGAAACTGAGTATCGATAGGAGAGGAACCTTCATAGGTGATCGACTACCCTAGTGTGTGTCCAACGGTAGAGTGAGAATATATTGGAGAGAACCAGTGAGGGGGAGATGTATATGTGTGATTAGTACCCACATATATTTTTGTTGATTTTTGTTTTAGATTTTGGGGACATAAATCCCTAAGGAATAAGGAATGTGACAACATTTATTTTCTAATTTATTTTTTAAAAATATTAAATGGATTATTTTTTATCTACAGATTAAGACAAAGTTATATTATCTAGATCGGGGTTCCTGGAATTAATTATTGAAATATATTAAATATTACATGTGTTCCATTTTCCAAAACAACTAAAATAAATCTTAAAAAGAGGCTTGAATGAGTGATAATTTGGAACCATTGAGTTTAGAGCATGGATTGTACCCTATATGCGACCTAACCTTGAGTTAGTTGGACATTTGGGTTGACTTCCATCACAGGCATATTAATAAAATTAATAAATTCTATTTTTTTAAGTGACATAATCAACTAATTATTTCTCTACATATATATGAATATGGGGAAATATTAGATTTATTGAAATAAACATGGAGTCATTTGAGAGAGAGTTGGAGTATCATTCTCACACAATAAACTATTGGATCATGGATAGTCGATCAATGTGTAGTGAGAATTTTATATCTTAAAAATGATAGTGACGTGTGATTATTTCTTTCCATTGAATGATTAACCTTGATGATTGATATAGGTTTATATAAATTTATACCCATATTATATCCTATGATGTATAACAAACCAAAATTTATCAACATAATTCTTCCATTATTATTGTAATGTCATATTGTATAAATTACATAAAATCACATATAGACCATAATAAACAGTTTGTAAATAGTGAATTAATGAAATAAGAAGTAATTCTAGAATTTAAGGAACTAATACTGATTAAATAATAACTTGAACCAACGAATAGTAATATGAAATTTATGAATAGTTTCATAACCAAATATATTATAACCAAACCCATTAAATTATAACTAAAATATAGGCTTCTTTTAAAAGAAATTATGGTATAATTCTATCATATTCTATGTAAATAAATGTTCAAAATGATTTAATTATGTATTGGCATTTTTTAGGTCATAAATATTTAATTACAACATAATGATTAATTAAATAATTTAAAAAAATTATTTAAATAAAATGTATTGATAAATAAATATTTTTACGTCTTATAATATGAAGATAATTTTATTGGACATTATTTATTTTTTCAAAGTGTTATAAAAACAATTATAATTTTTAAATTTGTATTTTCTAAGTAAATGAAGATTTTAATTAAAAGTAAAATCATTAATATTTATAAAATTATTTTCATAAAATTATGTTCATTTCTGAATTCTTCACATAGAAAATTTATTTAGGGTTTATTTTTGAGAATTTTATTGAATGCTTTAATTTGTTTTGAGTAGTGATATACAGAAATTGACTATATATATACATTTTAAGATAGATAAACTATTAGATGAGTCATTGATGATGAAAGATCCATAATCTCAATGTACCCTAAGTTATTTTAACATATTTTGTGATAATTCTAAAACTATTCATAGTTTTCATCCAAAATAATAAACTAGTTAGTATAACAATTAGAAAACACCCCTCTTCTCTACTATAAATATCACCCCTCACCACTTATTTTCCTCAAAACTCTAAAAATTTGATCCTTGTAAAAATTATGCCTAAACATATCTCCAAACCCCTAAACTACATCCATGGTGTCTTGGACTCATCACATTACTGAACCCTTAACTTTAAAGAGGTTATCAACATGGATAAATTTGAGAGGTAAAATCTGCTTCCATTTTCTTTTAATTTCTTTTCAATTTCATTTCTACAAATATATTCTAATCACCTTATCTTATCCAAATGGAATTGATAACTATGTTATATTTGATATATTGTAATGATATCATGTTCATGGAAGATCCGTAATCAAACTCCATTCTCTCCCTCATTTATTCTATAAAAGAAATCATCACTATGATGTGTCAATTTACCAATATCATTGGTTATGCACTTTTATTTTCATTAAATGCATTCAATGATGTCAATAAACCCATTATAATTGTTGAAAAAAATTTAAAATATATTTTACAAACCTCTTTATGTTGCATATCAATAAAAATATACATAATACTAAATGATAAAACAAAACGAGTTCATTGTGACTGAAAAACTGCTAAAATTAACCTAAAATTATCATTATTAACATTAATCTAATGATTATTCCACATAACATATATCCAAATTCATTATAATACAATAAATTTATGGAATACCATTAATAACGTATGTTAAATTTTTTGGATATTTATCCACATTTTACATGAACTTAGATGCAAGTATATAAGTGAACCGACCATGGAAACTAAGGAAATGAACATTCCCAAACGACGAAATTAAATTTAATAACTCTTCAAAAAGATCATAAATGAATATAATAAAACCATAATTAATAAAATTAATCTATTAATGTTTATGGGTTTGTTAATTAGTTAATTTAATGTGATATTATAGGATATGTAAGTGAATATTGCATTTGGTCATATGGGAAGGGGAGTTCTCAAACCCAACTCCATTTCGTTGGGGATTCCCTCTTTCACCTCATTATCATTTTGGATATTCATTTAATTTTAACATATATAATTTCTTCATCATTATTTTATCTTTACTAGGATATACATGTTAGAAAATTCATTTTATGAAAAGTGAAAATAATTTTCCAAAAGAACATTACTTTCAAAAAATACATCATTACTTATCATGTGAATGTTTCCTCTTCAATCAAGATTGATATCGAGAATATTGTTTCCTTTTTATCTTGGAAACTATGAATTTTATGAATTTTATCTTTATGAAACAAAACACATTCATTTTCATGGTTTATGTTCTATTGAATATTGATATATGTTCTATGTGGAATGCATGATAAGGTAAATGTTAAAGTGTGATGGGTACGAATAAAATTATATAGCGCAATGTAAATGTTATGATGTGACGGGTGTGACCAAAATTATATAGAACTCCAATAATTGGGTAATGTGATGTTTTTCATGACAAATATAAAATTTTCATGAACATTATGCAATATTTTTCAAAACTATGTGTCGTAGTTTACCACTAATACATGGTGTTTCATTTTTATGCATTGAAACATTCTATGCCTTTATAAAATATTTCCACTCATGATTATAATTTTGATGTGATGATAATGATTATCCTCATTCTATGTTATATTGATTCATCTTATTATATTTTATATTACTAGGATTTTAGCTCACCTATTTCTTTGATCTATATCATTAGGTGACTACTTGTACTAAATATAATAAAAGGGGTAATTATAAGCTAGAGAAGAAGGAATTAAATAAATGTTTACATTTTATTTTGTACATGTTATGTATATTCCAAATTCACCCAAAACACTAAACCTTTAGGTCCTGGTTGTGAAATTATTTTATCAATAAAATGATGTAATATGTAATCCCAAAAGAATTAGGGTCACTATATGATTAATGCAAATCAATCGACCAATGGATAGATTCAAGGTTACATCATTTTTCGAGTGTGAGATTATTCTTAAGTGATTATTATGAGAAATATTTTATGTGTTATGGATCTCATTTCCCATTCTAAAAGAATATATTAAGGTAAACCCAAAAACTAAACAGATTCATTCCACCATTTTATGTTTCTTGATTTTCCCCCACCTTTCATTATTGTTTCATCACTAATGATTTGTTTGACCAGTGGTTTGACTGAAATATCGAGAAATAAATAATTGTGCACCCATTTCATGGTGCAATGGATTGGTGTCGTAGATTTTGGATAGTTATGATGTGGGGGGACATGAAATTCTTGTAGATATAATGGATCGTTACTATTTTTTGGTTCATCGATTTTAGTTTTGGTGTGATGATACCAATATGAGCGATAAAGGGTTTTTCGCAAGGAAATTGGTTTCTGGATTCCAATAAGTAGTGACAGAAAGTATTGGATAGGATATGATCCATGATTACTAGTGAGATCAAATGTGGAATCAGATGTGATGATGTAATAGTTAAACAAAATAGAAGAACCTATGGGTACAGTTTAAATATGTTTATAAAATTTATTCACCGGTTACCAATATATAAGAAATGAAAATGAAAACCATGAAACTGAACAAAAATGAAGTGTATTTATAAAATAAATAATTTTATACCAATAATGGGATTTTATCATAAAAAATAAAATTAATTAGTTTTAATGAATGGTCTTAATGTAATTAAAATTAAAATATTTATTAAATTTTTTTAAATTAAGTTTTTTTATATGATTATGATAGTAATAATTTAAATTCTAAGCATAAAATGTTTTATTTTTAAAAAAGGTAATTTGGTAGAATTTTAATGAAGCACCAATTATAAAACTAACTGTTTTTCAAATTAATAATATTTATATGAGAAAAATAAACTTCATTTTTGAAAGTAGGATATCTTAATTCCCTTATGGTGAAATTTTGGTATTTCACAGAGATGTTTATATTTTTTTTGAATATTGAAAAAACTAAATTTTAATTGAAAACTAAATTTTCATCTATTTTATTTATATAATTAAAAAATATATATTCAATTGGATTTAAATTATAATTATTTAATTTATACATACATAAATCCAATTGAGTTCATTTAAATTAATTTAACATTGAAATTGGATATAAACACATTCAAAAGTACTGAACTTTTCATTTTAAAAATCTTCTTTTTCGTTGTTTCTGTGTGATGGATTTTAAATATAATTTTCCAAATTGTCTAAATTTAATTATGTAAAATCAATTTTATATATGGAATCATATAAAACAAATTAGGTATTATGTAAATTTTAATTTTTATCTGTAGAAATTACCATGGTAAAAGAATTATTTTATATGGTATAGGTTATAAAATGAAACGTGTTAAATTTAAAAGAGTAAAGGATTGAAATACCATAAATCAACAAAGTTTAATGGTTAGTTGGGGTATTTATAATCCCTAAACATTATATTAAATATTAATTATCATAAAATTACATCTAAAGTAATTCCACCTAATTACGGATGGCTTTTAATATAAAATAATCATTATTTAAATCACCTTAATGCACATATCCTAAACTATAAATACAACCCTCACCACCCTATTTAGAATTAAAATCCATTAATCTATAAATTATCTTACCAAACCTCTCATACTAACTCTCCCAATGTCCTAGTTATTTTAGTATTAACAATGGATAATATCCAAGGTCCTCAAGTGTCTGACAAGGAGGTGATATTCAAGAGGTAAATTTCTCAAAGTACATATCGTAATTTATTTTTTCTTCTATTTTCACCCCACATTCATTACCAACAAAGGAATTATAACTACAAAATAATTTACACATTGGAGTTTATCATTTCTAATGGATCATACATACCCATTTCATTTATCATCACCTCTTATTCAATGAAATGAAACTACTGTCCAAATTATGTCGGTTACCATCTTCATGAATAATGTTTTTTCACATTCCATTACCACATTCATATCTAACCATAAAAGTGTAATTATGGTTAAATAATATTGAAATAGGTATATTATAACTTATTTCATGTTTTATATTTTATATACACAAAAAATATAAAATAAAACCAAAGTGGTTTGTGGTTGTCAGAAAAAACAAAAAATGAACGAAAAATTTATAATTTAAATTATATAAAATTAATCCACATCATGTAATAAAGAATAATGATATATGGGACAATTTAAAATTATTTATGTTCATGAATACAATTATATTTTACTTCTACTATTTTACTTCCATTTTCCAAGAAAATCCATAATTATCCACAAATAAACCAATCTTGAAACCATGAAATGAACAAACCTGAAACTATGAAAATAATGAAATATTATTAATGAATGGGTTATAATATGTTATAAAATTATCACAAAAGGTATTATAAATGAGGTTAATGTACCAAAAACATAACAGAATTGTTAGTAAAGGATTTCTAATCTCACTTTCACTTCTATGTGATATATCCCTTATACACCACAAGTTTCAAGTGTTTAATATATATATAAAAACCATTGATATATTTTATCATGAATTTCATTTTCCTCATGTTATTAAACGTTTGATTTTACTAATTCATAATTTTATTGGACATACTATTCTACTAATTAGAGAGAGGTAAGGAAATTTTTACCCAATTTCCATTTCATGGGTTAACCAACTACTTCATTGATTATGTCATGTTTGATTGTGTGGGGATAAATTTTCATTATCTTATGTTTTATTTCCATTTTTTATGTAGATTTACCAAAAAGAAACATAATTGAGTAATTTTAATTATCATCACATTAATTATATGATATTTATTAATGGTTTTCTTGTTAAAATTTTCTTTTTTATGTTTCCTTTAAAACACTATTTTTCTATCATTCCCATGTTTTTAAAAAATTGTTTCCCATATTATTTTTAATATTATTATATGATTTTATAATGTTATTTTTACACATTTTTCTGAAATTTTTAATAATATTAATAGGATTTTTTTCAATGTGTGGATATTTTGGGAAATGTTTTACTAAATAAAGAAGAAATGTTATTTTATGTTATATAGAATGAGAGAAATTTCCCACCACTATGATTCCATAATTACTTGAATATTATTTTAAAAGAATACAATGTTATTTTCAGTATATAAATTTTTTATAATTTTACAGTATATTAAACATTATTTTCAAAACAGAAATGATATTTTCTTCAAAAATTATTTTTATGTGATCTCTCGAAATTATTTTCCATCTAAGATCATGTAATTTGGTGTTAATAATGTTTTACTAGGGTTATTATTTTCATAAATTATCATTATTACTTCTATGTTTTGTTATATTTATGATGGATTGATTTTTATAAAACCGATTTATTTTCATGAGTTCTGATATGATGAAATATTTGTGTTCTCAGGACACGAATACATATGGTTTTTATTAAGTGGTGGGTTGGTCCTATATCTTGGTCTCATGAATTGGGTAATGATGGATAAATCATGACTAAAAATGTTATGTGTGAACCTGATTACATATTCACCTTGTTATACATGGACCTGTATTTCATGTCCATATGATTATACATGGATGTAGTTTCATGTAAAAATGTTTTTTTCCAAGGAATTATATCATATCATTTACATAATTAGGGATCCAATTTATATTTATAATTACTCAAAATGTTATATGATTGTGTTTGCAACAAAAATTACTTGTATTATTCCATTTTTATAGTCTCATGGCTTGTGGTTTCTTAATTATCTAATGATTTAAGTCTTATAAACAACCAATATTTATTCCATGAAATTTTTATATTATGATTTTCACGTAGGTTATGATCATAAATTTTGATTCTTATTTTCTCATACCTTTTTTGCATGTTATGCTTACATATCTCTCTTTTTACCCTTATTGAGAATTTGATCTCACCCTCTCTTATGTCTCTCATAATTGGGATATAATGAAATTTATTATGTATAATATGTCAAAAATGGTTCTTGCTATGAAGCAATATAGAGGAGAAGATGTAGGTGTATTGTGAACTAGCTATTTATGTTTCTATGATTTTAAATAGACTTAATCCAGTTGATTTTCACAGGGGTTTGATATGTTATTTAACACAGATTCATCTATTTAGATGTAATATATATATATATATATATGAAAGGTATTGGTGGTTTCGGTCAGTATTAGAGCATGGATTAGTTAAAACATTGGAAACTCGAATGAGAAAACCTTAGTTAGAACCTTAAGGATAAGTCGATGTTATAATCCTTGAGTTTTGGTAATGATTAAGAATAACATACGTTAATCCTATGGTGTCTTACATAAAAATTTTATATGTAATTTCCCTTGAATATGTGGTTTTACCAATTTTATTAGTTCTTCTCACACTATTAATTTTGGTTTTAGTTAATGGTGAGATCCATAAGTAAATTGTTTAATGTTGAATGTGATTGAAAATTAGTTAATAAGATGTCAAATGGGATGACAACTGGAGTGAAGACCATTTTTATTATTCGAAAACAATTTTAATAGAACATGATTAAATATGTTTACCATAACAATCATGAAGACTCAAAAAGGGGGATAATGAAAGGGTTCGCTAATATTTTGGGTAGCAGAGACAACATAGGAAATATGATTCAGTTTATAACTTGTGGATAATATGGGAGGAAATGCCCAAATTTTGTCGTAAAGGAATTGTGATATGTTATGACAATGGAAAAGAAAACCAAAAATTATGTAACTGAAAAGTAAAATTAAAGAGTTATGTTAACGCAATTCATTGGAATATTTTCCCCCTAAGATATTATCAACAAAAAAAAATCTTTAAATGTGTAAATTAGGATAATTATGAAAATCAATGTCCTTAGGGTGAATTTTGTGGGGAAAATATGAAATTTGTTGTGAGAAATTGTTTTGTTGAGAATAAAAAATTAAATATTTTGGGAAATAAGTGCTAAGGAAAAACACGAGGTAGCTTAGTTAATTGTTTGACAAGGAAGTGGGATTCATGGATTAACTATGTACTAGAATTCAAAGGATATGTTAAATGAATCATGAAATATATATGTATTTTTTAACGTAGATTTTTCAGTAAAAAATTAAAGTATTGGTAAATGATGATGATGGATTATAAATTTTATTTAATGGTAAGGTGAATTTTATTGAGAAAAGATGACTTAGGGAAGGAATAACATTAATATATTCATGATGTTTGGGATAATAATGAGACAATGAGATGTTTTATTTTGATAAAATAATTGGGTTAGTATTGATGACCTTGGAGATGATTAGTAATATGAAAAATGGTGGTTTTTGGATTTATTTTTTTAGATTTTTTTATTTATTATTTGTGAAAATGGTAAATTTTTTAAATCATGCATGTTTCACTAAGGTTTAATGATAATTCATGTTATTAACATGTTTCAATAAAATATATGATATTGATATTCACATGATTGAAAAAATAAAAATCAATTTTTTTGAATAATAGTAATATTTATGTTGAAATAATAAACTTCAATTTTAATATCGAGATATAAAAATTAGTTTAGTGTTATTTTTTATCATTTTTTAGAGAAGTTTCATTTTTTATGAATAGTGATAAATAATATTTTTTAATTTCAAACTACATTTTCCTCTGATTTATTTTTATAGTTAGATTATATTTTATATTGGGTTTAATGTATAATTACTTTAATTATACATAAATAAATAAAATTTAAGTCATTGGGATAAATTTCAAATTCAAATTGGATATAAAAACATTTAATTTCTTTTGAACTTTTCCCTTAAAACACCGTTATTTCATTTTGTCTACATGATTAATTTTATATCTAATGATTCCCATTTTAAAAATTTAATTTGGTTAAATGGATTCCATATTTGGATTTATAAGGTTTAAATTAGGTATTAATGTAATTTTTTGTAATAAAATCATTACCATGTTAAAAATTTATTTATTTTAGTATACATAAAACAAATGAAATGGGTTAAAGTTTAAAGGGTAAATTATTATAATACCGTAAAAAAATTAATGGTTGTTTTAGGTATTTATAGACCCTAAACAGACACTAAAAATAATAATTATCAAAAAAAGTCATAGAAATTAATACCACCTCTATGTGGTTGGCATTAAATATAAAATAATCATTATTTTAATCATTGAACCCACCTCTCCTCAAGTATAAATACCATATCTCACCACCCCATTTAGAATCAAAATCCTTAAATCTCCTCAAATATCTATTCAAACCTCTCATACTCACTCTCCCCATGTCCCAGTACTACTTATATTACTAAATGACCATATCCAAGGTCATCAAGGGTCTTTCAAGGAGGTGATGTTCAAGAGGTAATTTTCTCAAAATACCTCTCTTAATTTATTTTATTCTTCTTTTTTATCAACAAATCCTTCTTTGAAAAAAGAATTATAAATAAACAATAATTTATATACTAGATTATTATGTTTTAAATTGAGTATCTCATATCAATTTCATTTCTCATCTCTGTTTATTTAGAGAAATGAAACAATTGTCAAAATTATGCCGGTTTTCAATATCGTGAAAAATGATTTTCCATTATCCATTACCACCCTCATAGCTAGACATAAAATAATCATTCTGGTTAAATAATACATAAATTGGTATATTATAACCCATTTAATGATCAAGAAATAATATACACATATAATATTAAATAAATCAAAATTAGTCATTGACGGTTGTAAAATTGGAAAAATAAAACTAAACACATCATTTAGACATTATCAAATGAATCATATTCATGTAAAAATTGATATATGGGAAAATTTTAACATCATAAAGTTAATTAATACCATTTCATTTAACTTATATCGTTTTATTTTCATATTATATGAAAATCCATAATTATACACAAATGAATAGATCATAAAAACATGAAACGAATGCCCCCCCAACCATGAAAATAATGAAATATGAGTAATGATTGAGTCATAATATATAATAAAATAATCACAAAAGGTATTATAAATATGAATATATTTCTTTGGTTAATTAAAAATATCTTTTAACCATCTATAGAGATGTTTAATTATGAAAAACTAAAGGGAACCATAAGGTAAGGATTTCAGGTCTCAATTTTACTTCTGCGACATATATGCCTTATTCACCAATTATATATTTTGTGGGATTTATATACACTAATAATTGAAATATAATATCTTGGATATAATTTTATTCATATTATACTTTTTTTAATTTTTTAATTATTACTTTTATGGGGAATATGAATCGACTGATTACAAAAGGGTAAGATATTTCATAACCCATTTTCCTTTTACATGGTTATCCTTATATTTAATTGATTATTTCATCCCATTATTTTTATAGGGATGTATTTTCATTATATTATATTTTCATTCAACTTTTTTTATGTTTATTTACATTGAATAAAATAATTGATTAGTGTTTTTAATTATTACTTCAATAAAATGATCCTTATAAAGGATTTTGTTTTTAGAATTATATGATTAATGTTTCCATAAAATCCCATTTTTTTGATGATCATGTTTTTCTAAAATTGTTTCAAAATATATTTTTAAAATTTAATTATTATTGTTTAAATAAATTTTTAGTCATTTTTGAATTTTTACAAAACACTTTATAGGCTTCTTTTGGTCATTTTCTAAGAATGGTTCTTTATGAATTTTTTGACAAATAATCAGAATAAATGTGTTTTTATCTTATATGGAATGAGATTATTTTCTCACTTCTATGACACCTTAATTCCTTGAATCTTCCTTTATAAGATTAAAAGGATATTTTCAATTAATATTTTTTCTTTTTAAATTTCACAAAATTTTAAAAGACATCCAAATAGAAAGGATGTGTTCCTTACCAATTAGTATAAGTGATCTCTCAATTTTTTTTTCCATACATGGAATACTTATTTGATGTTATATAAGGTTTACTAGGGTTATTATTTAAGGAAATAATCTATATTCCTTTCATGTTTATTTATGTTTATTGTGTATTAATAGTTATGAAATATATTTCTTTTCATGAGTACTGATATGGTGAATTAGTTATGTTCTTAGGGCACATATAGTTATGGTTTTCAGTTTGTGATTTATGGGAACTATATCTCCCGCAAATGAATTTGGTATTGATGGATAACACGTAAGGAAAAATGATATTAATGAACCTGATTACATAATGACATTGTAATCAATGTACCTATATTTCATGTCCATATGTTTATGGGTGTACCCTATTTCATGTCCATAAGTTTTAGAAAGAATCTGATTACATGTAATCACAGATTATTTTTTGGGATTAAAAACACAATTAAAAAACATTTGCATTTTTTTTTGGAAACATGTATTAAAATTGATTTATTCCACTTCTATATTTATAACATTGAATATTTTATTTATTATTTTGATTTATTATATTCAATTATTGTAATGTGATCAATTTTACGTCTAGTTATTATAAATAAATACCACACTAAAACATTATCACCATGGTAATGGTTAAAATAGTAAACATAGTGGTTAAAATAAAATATAAAGCATAAAATATATCTAAAACATGGCTATGTTTTAGTGTTTTAGAGGTAGTATACACTAAGAAATATTACATCATATATTTTTACACTCGGTATTACTTAACCTTGAGAAGTAAATTTATTATATTTAATAGTTTAATGTATTTAGAATATTTTCACTCCACTCAATAATAAAATGGAACCACCTATACTCATTTTATTAAAAACTATGAGACTCTTATATATTCCATGATATATATAAATAACTTTATTACATCCATCTATATATCTTATAGGTCCACGAATTCCCGATATTTGAATCCTTGATGGATTAATGTGTAATCTAAGGGGAGATATCTGTGGAGGTGGTATAAATCCTAAATGAAATGTTTTATGTTTTTTAATATTCCTCATTAAAATATTTTATAATCACTATAACATAAATAAATTAGTTGTTTAGCGATAATAATATGTTATTATTTTGATGGAACAACTCTATTTCATCTCTTTTTCCAACCCGTGGGAAATGAAAATGTTATTTGTGTGTACGTGCGGATAACCACCTCAATGATGTGATGTGTTTTATTTTTCATTTCTATCCATTATTTAATTTTTATTATGAATTATTTAAGGTATGTAAAATATATTCATGAAAAATTATTATCATTAAAATATAATCTATTACTTATATTATTTTTATTTCATCCATTGGAAAATGTTGACAATGCTCATGAGTACATGTGAACTACCACCTCTATAAGGCAATGTGATTTATTTATTGTTACTTCCTCTATAGGTTAATTTTTTTGAAAAAATATTTTATTAACACTCTTTTGGGAATTTTATGTTTCACAATAATTTTAAAATTAATTATAAATTTATTCTAAATTTTATATGATAACTGATATTATTATCAGTTGTTGGTTTGGATGAAAATTTGAATAATTTTTATTGTAAAAAATAATTAAATTTTTGTTTTATTTACTTTCAGGTTATTTTTAATTTTATATAAATGAATGTTGAGACTAATAAACCTCTGATGATGATGGTTCCGGATATAGTTCCAGAGATTAGTGGGTAAAGTGATTGATTTTACTAGGGATAGGTTACTCCTCTGAGATTAGGGAATTATCTAGTCAGGTGATTTCAATATAATGGATAATCTAAGAGTGACTAAAATTATAATGATCTAATGTACCTCTAAGATATTCCTTTAATGGGTTTTAAATGATAACTATAATTTTCTTTTTAAAATTGTAAACAATTTAGATTATATTTTTTAAAAGTGATTAAGATATTTGAAAAGGGAATAGCGTTGTCTCAAAGTATATATATTCATGTATTTTCATATTTTTTAAGAAAACCTCAATATTATTATTTTTTCATCATGAATGGTTATTAAATTTTTTGTAATATATATTGAGAAAATATGTTATTTTATGAAATGGTAAATGGAAATATGATATAATGGTTTATTAAGAAAATAGAAAACATTCTAATTGATTTATTTATGTTTACAAATGGAAAAGTGGGGTTATTGTCATCTATGTCCCCTACTATGTTTTTTCTCAACCCATTTTTTATTGGGATTATAGTTTAGTAGGAACACTAATAATTTCATAGATCTGTTTATGGATGTTATCTTGAATGAATAAATGGTGACTTCAAAAAACTATTATTTGTAAGAAAATGGACATTTTATGTAACCGTCAACTTTGTAATGTATTGGGAATCAAAATTACCTAAAACTGTAAACTAAAAAAAGTATTTTGTATGTATGTAATGAAATATACAGAATTAAGAATGTAATTTATAATATTTTTATGTGTGGGTAGTTATATTTTTTATTATAGAAAGGGTTTATATACATATAATGGTTATAAAGATATTGAAAGATACTATAAAGATATTATAATTTATGGGTATATTATCATTAAATATATTTCCTAGATTTTTATAGTACTTCAACTAATTGTTATTTAATTAGGATGGTTTTCTCTATAAGAAACATGATACTGTAGTTTAAGTGAATCATAAGGAAAATGTTATTCTAAACTACCAGCCTTTAATGGATAGAATTGGAGTAGTGTAGTTTTTATTTGTGATAAATAAATCGGTGAAGTCTATAATAGATATAATAATGAAATAGAGTGACCATATTCTCTATATAAGAATATATTGAAAATATCGAACTTCGTGAAACATCGAACTCCAAATTTTGGTGGATCATCAGACATAGTTAAATTTTGAGGTTGTATTAATACTTTGGATAATATATTAAATTTCTAACAAATATTTGGCACATCAAAATGTAAAAATTTATTTTTACCATTTTTGACGACTAGTTTTCTTCCATTGAATCTAACTATTTTATACCATCCATGTCTGCACTAAATTTTATTTTCATCCCTGATATTAAAATTGATGGATTTTAATCTTGACTGAAACCAACTTTTCATAGGGATATTGTTACACAAGAGTTTAGAAAATATGAAGAAATTACACAAAGTGCTACGAATGTAAATAATTAGTTTTTATAAATTCAAAAATATAAGCATAATAAGTGATCCAAGTGATAGGAACTCGTGCATCATTCATCAGAGAAACCTAATGCTAAGAAAATTATCTTGCCCTCTTATAATAAATGTAGCAAGAATCATTCTATAATTTTTTTATGGGATAAGAGAAGTGCTACTAATGTGAAAATTTTGAACACATTGTTTTTTACTACTAAGGAATTGGACATGGTAATGGTAAAATAAGTAATAAAATAAATGTATTGAAATGTTTTAATGTATTGATATAGTCCATTACGAAAATGTGTTTCTAAATAAATGAATGAAGGATGGTGATCAACAAGAAAATCATTTGAAAGGGGTGGAAAATTCTTTTATTATTTTTCATCTATAAAAATTAGTTATGATAGGTATATTAATTTTTAACCAATCTATGGAAATGTTTTCTTTCATTTTCGATCTAAAAAATATTTTTACCAAAATATTTTCTATTAAAATAGAAATATCACCTCAAGAAATAGAGATAAAATTATATGTAAAATCATATGGTGGATGTATTAATAAAAAATATATTTACGGAAACCTACATATAAACATATGTAGAATAGATTTTATTAAAAAATTAGTTGTATTTATATGATTAGAGTTTGATATTATTTTGCCTATGGGTTGGAATTCAGGATATCATGATAATATGTGATCCAGAGCTCAAATTGTCATAATTAATCCTTAGAGTGAGTTTAAATTTTCATATAATATTGAGTTAATATATTTGTTAAAATATCTAAAAGACAAGAAATTTATTAAATATGGGTTGAAATTTATCTTTCACATATTTTTGAAAATAATGAAACCATTAAAATTAGTGAGGTTTTGGTTGAAAATTAATATACAAATGCATTTCCAGATGATTTCCCCTATGATATTCTTTATTGAGAGGTTGAATTTACTATTTTCTTAGTTATATATGTTAATATAATATGAAAACCACTTATCGAATTGAATAAGTTGAATTATTATAATAAAAAAGAGGTTAAAAGAGTTTCATTATAACAAATTCATCTTCCTTAGAACATAACATTGGTGTTAAACAATTTCATTTATGAAATAAAATTAAGGATAAAATATGTTTTGGATTGATTAAAGGGAACTCAAAAACAATTTTATTAAGAAAAAAAACTTTTTAATCATATGAATATTTTTATGAGATCTATGGAGCATATACATTTCAATATCTCATGTTTAGTAACATCATAATAATTTAGTTAATAATAATAATAATCTTCACATCTCTCCACACTAAAAATAATGAGCATTAAGTGAAATGTGATCTACTATAAAAATATTATCATTTTATTATGATCGTAATAAAATATTCATTAAACTAGTTGAATAAATATGAATAAAATATTTATGAAAATTATGTAAACATGTTTTACATAATGAAAATGTATTGATGTAACACCCCAGGTAAATAAAGAATATAAAATTTTCATATTTATCAATATTTGTGAAAAAAATATTAATATGACTTTAAAGGGGACGCTATGCTCGATGGCGTACCCAACACGCAACAATGAGTTTCTTGGAATCATACGTTGCACTCTAATAATAAAATAATATTATTTTAAATGGTAGTTAACAGGTAGCCGTTGTATTGGAGGTAATGGATATAAATAACTAAAATATGATTATATATGTTTTTAAATGTTTTTACATTTATCCAATAAAAGATAAAGGCTTAAAATACAGAAAGATTTCAATTTTAGACGTATATGCCCTGGTTTTCACTAAAGGATCACTTATCGCCTTTTGATGGAGAACCGTCATTAAATATAGTTTTTTTTCACTCTTATACATTCTATTTGACCAAATAAAACACTTCCTTATAATCGAGACATCAAAATTTACTTTGTGTAAATTTTTGGTATCTTTCAGATAAGGTTCAATTTTTTAATGAATAGTGTAAAATGTTGTATTTTAATTCAAAACCTCCTTTTAATATAATTTATTTATATGATTAGATTATCTTTTTAATTGGTTTTAAAGTGAAATTATAATATATTTTTACCATTAAATCCAATAGTGGTCATTGGAATTAATTTCACTTTGAAATCGGACTTAAACTAGTGTCAATCTTTTGATACATATTGTTTCATAAAAACACGCTATTTCTCTGACAGCAGGAATTAATTATTAAATTAATTAATGTGACTTATATGTTTTGAATTTTGTAAAATAGACTTCATTTTTTAATTCAGAAAATCAAATATAGCTTAGGGTGAATTTTTGGGATTTTTCTGAAAAACATCAATTTTTGATGAATAGTGAAACCACTAAATGGTACTTATAAAAACTGATTTTTCCATTTAAATGAAATTTTTCCATCTTTGTGTTTTTAATTTCAAAAATCCGACATACATGGTTGTCATTAAGAAGTAAAATGTGGTTCAATGGGATAAAAATAAATTTTTTGGTGAAAAGTAACTTATTAAGTTTTTAATCGTGATTAGAGGTAATTAGTGTTGTTTAAGGTAAAAATAATGTTTTAATAATATGAAATGAACTTGACACATGTCGTAACCTCATTGGATGTGTCATGGCCGACCAATACAACCCATGGGTCAACTTGGGGACCCCATGAAGCCACTTTGGTTGGAAAATGACATTTATATCTTTTTATTTAAAGTTAAAGTAAAAAATGACACACATATGAGATGTTTTACTAAAACAATTTTTACATGGGGTTATATAAGGAATATTTTTTACTATAAATATTAATTGGAAAGATAATAAGATTTCCTAAATCATAGTAGTTTTTTTATAATTTTTAGACGTTAAATAAATTAAATTATTTATCACATCATGGTGATGCAGCGATGACCTCATTATTTAACGATTTAAATAAAATGGAAATATAATGTAATATCTAATACCTACACATGTCCAAAACCTATTGTATGAGTGAATTTAGATCCCTTATCACCTTACCCTCTAAATAAATCAATGTGTGACCTTTAAAATCCGAAACTCTTTTGAAAATAAAGTAACATTTTGTAACTTTACAAGAGTGCCCCTCCTCTCCTCTTATAAAAGGCCCCCACCTCTACCTCCCTACCCACACTCCCAAAGCCTTTGGCTCGGCCAAAACCTGACCATTTTGGCTCTCCACATCCCTCTATTACTCCTTGAAGCCTCACTTTAGGCAGAAGTCTTCCCAATGAAGCCTTTGAGCTCATACCAAGGGGAGTTACCCGATTTTAAGGTAAAGTCTTCTTTTGAGTCCTTTTGTTTTATTTTGCTTCTCCAACCCCCTAAACTCTTTTTATTATTTTCTTTTTTAACAACTCCAGTATCCTCAATATACTAGGATGTTGTTATAAGATGGATTCGAGCTACAAATACACACAACTACATCTAATGGTTAAAGAACATACTGTTTCTGTGGATGGCGAATTTCTGCCTCACGAAATGATGATTGTTCAACACTCATATAACACATTCAAAGGTGGCCATTAAGATGTCACTATATTTATATATGATATATTATATGTTTATGTTTTACTTAAACTTCTGTGTTTTTCATTTGTGTCTTACCTTTATGGCTTCCATTATGGGTATACGCGATATCTTCATTTTAGGAAGTACGGACTACCGCCCCCTCAAAGTGATGTGATTCGGTAATACCATACGTGGGACGTATAAAGGATGGATTTAATGTTATTATATATGATTTTATACTGGAATTATTATATAACTCTATATCATTATTATTTATTTCCATGAAATTATGAGATAAAAATGAAAGTAGCATTAATGCGTACGTACAACTTACCATCTCCATGAACGGTGCATTTCATTTCTTATCCCCAAATGGAATGTAGTATTAAAAGTACATGTATATAATGGATATATATAATTAATGATATATCTAAATGATTAATATAATTCTGGAATTAAAATATACATACCTCTCATTTAGTTTTAATTCCATTAACATGACAAAGAAATGAAAGTAGCGTTCATGCGTACGTAGAGCATACCGTCTCCATGAACGGTGCATTTCATTTCTTACCTCTAAATGATTATGTAATATTATAAATACATGTATATTCTGGATATATATTATATATATGATATCTAAATCATGAATATAATTCTGGATATAATGAACATTTGACCACACGAACAACATGTAATTGTAAGAAGTCCACTTTCGACTTAAGAACCAAATATCGACAAAACAAACATTATTAACTTAAATGATTAAATAATGTTTATAACATTTCAATAAGTGATCTAAAAGGAATAATTAACTATAAAAAGGTTCTTAATAAAGTTTAAATTAACTCATGTTTATTATTCAGGATGTTAAAGAACGATCAAGTCAAGTCAGACCCGAGGTAAGGGATCCTACCCCTCTCTTTCTTTTTAAGTACACTCTTTTATGTCATTCCTTTTAAGATCATCTTTATTATGATTGAGATGTTATTTTATATTACTCCTATTGTACATATTATGGTCATATGGTGAGACACCCTATTTTCTCTCATCAATCCATTTTGGAAGTTTTGAGTGGCGCTGTTAGGATGCCGAATTTTCGTAAGGGATCCAACCTCTCTCTTTCTTTTTAAGTACTCTCCTTTCTGTCACTTATTTTAAGCTCCTATTTGTTATGTTGGGTGGATGTTGTTTTATATTCCTCTTTCTATAAAATTTTTGTTAATATGATGAGATACCCTATTTGATCTCATCAATCCATTTTTGTAAGTTTTATGTTGCGTCGTTAGGCTGCCGAGTATTCGTAAGGGATTTTTCATCTCACTTTTATTCCTGTGAGATTTATTCTACATTTGCCACAATTTCCATTGATTGGTGTACGTACTTCCCATTATTCTACTCTTTTTTTAATATACTTCATTTTTATGAGTATTTACATCAATGATGTATTGTCCTTCTTTCATGGGGTGTATGTTTTGAAAGATACCCAAGTCGATAAGGGAACCTTTCACCCTCCTTTTTTTATAAAGACTTATTTTGTTGGGTCTTTTAATTTACATATTGTTATATTGGGATATGTTCTCATATATCCTTATTGATGTAAATTTTATTTCCATGTGATGAGATACACTTTTTATCTCTCATCAACTCATTTTGATGTGACGCCGTTAGGCTGTCAAGGGAACTTTTTACCCAATTTCGATTTCTTTGGGTTCAACATGTAGTTATTGAATATGTCATCCTTTGAATATGTGTGAATGAGCTTTGATTATTTTACACTTAATATCCACTTATATTTGGTGTATTCGTTTGTCACACATAATTATGTAACTGATTTATCCTTAAACCAAGGATATCATCTTTGTATGGGACTTCGTCTCAATCTCCTTTTATTGAGGCATATTTTGTTTTATACACAACCTTATTTTATACGGTGTATAAACCCCTTTGACTTTTACGTTTATCCAAAAAGAATCTTTTTTATACGAAGCGTTTTACTAAATGACAAAAGGGAATGTTTTTGTCGTACGTATGCGGCGACAACGACTTTTCCACCGCCGTGACCGTTATTTGAGTTTCGGCTTCCTCTACAAGCCATACCTTCTTTTTAAAAGAAAAATAAATTCCATGTTTTAATTTTCTTTTATTTTGGTATTGAAAATGGTTTTCATAATGTTTTTATATCAATGTGTTGTATTGATATCTTGTGATTGAAAGGTGGAAATGTTATGTTTCCTTTATGCATGTTTTATGTGATACGATTATGTTGAGCTTCTTGGGAATTATTATGAAGACGGGTGGTTTTGTGATAAACTAACGGCGGGTGAGCCCGATATAGCTCTCCAATGCATTGGGTAACGCGAAGGAGTGAAACGTTAAGGTTTCTCTGAAGATATTTAGGGAATATACTGTGATGGGTATTCCAAACATAACCAAGAGGGTTACTCCCTATGTAATAATGTTATGAATGCCTCAAGTTAACTTTTATGTCTTATGATTTCTATGATTTATTCATGATTTGATGAGGTATGTTAAAGTGCCTATGTTTTCTGTGTAAAGTATGATTTCATTCTTATGTATATATGAACTCATGTTTCCTTTCCATATTTTTATAACCCCTACTGAGCTTTTTATGCTCATCCAATGTTTTTGAAATGTTTTTCACAGGTCAAGGGAAAGGTACATGGTGTGATGATAGTGTCAAAGATGTGTCAAGAAAGAATCCATGTTTTATTTTAAATATTTTTCCGTTGATGGGAAGAATGAATACAGTCTTTTATGTAACCACTTTGTTTAAATGTGGAATGTAATGCAAGTTTCATGATCTAATTCTCTAAAACTCTAAACCTGAAAAGATCCTCAATGTGTAATCTTGTAATAACTCAAGATTAAGTAAGGTTTAAGGCTGGGGACTTATAGTTGGTATCAAAGGCCGGTATAGATAACTTTAGAGGTTAGGGTGTTCTCTAAGCACAAGTGACATTACCATAATTGTTAGGATTTCAGAAAGAGTCCTAGGTTTAGATAAAGTGAATGAGTAAGTATATCTTAGTCTTTACCTTCCTCATTAGTACATGATGGTTTTGTTGATATACTCATACTGACTTTTATGTTTTTAGTGAATGGATGGATCTAGCCGGCACCAAATAGACAACAGGTTCGAAGGAAACTGTGGTGGTTCTCTGATTAAGATACTAGATAAAATGGAGGATTCAATGAGGAAACTCGTGGTTTTTCTAAACCAAATATCAAGGATTCATGATCAACCACTTGAACCTTGGTATGTTCTGTATTGAAACATGTACGAGGTGACCAATCGATGTAGATGTTCAGGTAATAATTATAAAGGTAACCATTAGAGTTTATATGATCCTTACTTTTGAGGTAATTATGGGTTATTATATGATATGATGGAAAATGAAGGGCATGAGATAAACTTGAGGTTAAAATATGTTATGATTATTTTTGATGATTTTATCTCATTTTGGGGAATGTTTTAAGAATTATATAGTTTTGGAAAAAGGAAAACACGCAGACCGTGTGACAACCTGTCGCGTCGGACAAAGCCGCGGGAATCGAACCCACAACCAAATTGTGACTGGTATTTATCGCCTACCATTGGACTACGTGAAGTCCCTGGTTTGTTCGACTGATTCTTTCTAGTTATATGATTTTATGAATTAAGAGTAAGTTGATTTTGGGTTATTTATGAAAATGAATAACCTATCATGGAGGATATGTGATTAGGTTAATTACTTTTCAATACGAGACTTTATGAGTAACTGATGTTGTTTGGAGATAAATGTTACGATTTAACTTGGAAGACTATGTGACTAAATCCTTCAAATATTTGGGTATCAATATTAGATTGGTTTACTTTGAAAAATTTTATGGACAAATTGTTTATCTAATGGTCCTCGTTGAACTTTGGGTTTTGTTGGACAGATTTTTGAGGTTAAGAATAGATTTTTTTTATAAAGGGTTATCATTTTATGGATTATCTGATCTTGTACTAGCCTTTTTGGTTTTGGTTTTGGTTAAAGTCTAAAGACATGGGAAGTATACAGTTCTCTTTTGTGGATTAGGTGATTATCTAAAAGTTGATTATAGTACTCTTAATGTGAACAAGTCTTCCTAAATAATCTCCTTTTGGAGAAAATATGAGTTTGTGTAAGGAATCTAATAAAAGTTGAAAGTCAACATGATAAGTGATTATGTTTCCTTATGAATAATTTCCCCAATAAAAATTAACTAAAACAAAAATGTTGTCTAATAACTTTTCCTACTGGGGAATCAAATACCGTTTAACCCATCACAAGTTTGTGATTTTCTCATGGTTAACTTTCTCCAAAACATTTTTTCTATCACTCTTCATCAGAACATGTCCCTATGCTTTCTCCTCCATGTCCATGTTTTCATACTTGGAATCCTAGTATGGGTTAACTCGGGTGACCTTTGTACTTATCTTTATTTATTTTAAAGTGATTGTTTTACCGACTCTTCTTCCGATGTGGGACTTTCAAGGATGTTTCCAAGCCCAATTTTAAAATTGCGAGGACGCAATTCCCAAAAGGGGGGAAGGATGTAACACCCCAGGTAAATAAAGAATATGACATTTTAATATTTATCCATATTTGTGAATAAAATATTAATATGACTTTAAAGGGGACACTATGCTCGATGGCGTACCCAACACGCAACAACTAGTTTCTTGGGAATCTTACGTTGCACTCTAATAATAAAATAATATTATTTTAAATGGTAGTTAACAGGTAGTCATTGTATTGGCGGGAATGGATAGAAATAACTAAAATATGATTATATATGTTTTTAAATGTTTTTACATTTATCCAATAAAAGATAAAGGCTTAAAATACGGAAAGAATTCAATTTTAGGCGTATATGCCCTAGTTTTCACTAAAGGTTCACTTATCGCCTTTTGATGGCGAACCTTCATTAAATATAGTTTTTTTCACTCTTATACATTCTATTGGACCAAATAAAACTCTTCTTTAGAATCGGGACATCAAAATTTACTTTGTGTAAATTTTTGGTATCTTTCCGATAAAGTTCGTTTTTTAATGAATAATGTAAAATGATGTATTTTAATTCAAAACCTATTTTTAATATAATTTATTTATATGATTAGATTACCTTTTTAATTTGTTTTAAAGTGAAATTAGAATATATTTTTACCATTAAATCCAATAGTGGTCATTGGAATTAATTTCACTTTGAAATCGGACTTAAACTAGTGTCAATCTTTTGATACTTATTGTTTCATAAAAACACGCTATTTGTCTGACAGTGGGAATTGATTATTAAATTAATTAATGTTACATATATGTTTTGAATTTTGTAAAATAGACTTCATTTTTGAATTCGGAATATCAAATATAGCTTAGGGTGAATTTTTGGGATTTTTCTGAAAAACTTCAATTTTTGATGAATAGTGAAACCACTAAGTGGTACTTATAAAAACTGATTTTTCCATTTAAATGATATTTTCCCATCTTTGTGTTTTGAATTTTAAAAATCCGACATACATGGTTGTCATTAAGAAGTAAAATGTGGTTCAATGGGATAAAAATAATTTTTTGGTGAATAGTAACTTATTAAGTTTTTAATCGCGATTAGAGGTAATTAGTGTAGTTTAAGGTAAAAATAATGTTTTAATAATATGAAATGATCTTGACACATGTCCTAACCTCATTAGATGTGTCATGGCCGACAAAGACAACCCATGGGTCACCTTGGGGACCCCATGAAGCCACTTTGGTTGGAAAATGACATTAATATCTTTTTATTTAAAGTTAAAGTAAAAATGACACACACATGAGATGTTTTACTAAAACAATTTTTACATGGGGTTATACAAGTAATATTTTTGACTATAAATATTCATTGGAAATATAAAAATATTTCCTAAATCATAGTATTTTTTATATAATGTTTAGACGTTAAATAAAATAAATTATTTATGACATCATGGTGATGCAGCGATGACCTCATTATTTAATGATTTAAATAAAATGGAAAGATAATGTAATATCTAAGAACTAAAGATGTCCAAAACCTATTGGATGAGTGGATTTCTAACCCTTATCCCCTTATCCTCGAACTACATTAATGTGGTACCTTTAAAATCCGAAACTCTTTTGAAAATAAAGTAACATTTTGTAACTTTACAAGAGTGCCCCTCCTCTCCTCTTATAAAAGGCCCCCACCTCTACCTCATTACCAACACTCCCAAAGCCTTTGGCTCAGCCAAACCCTGCCCATTTTGGCTCTCCACATCCCTATCTTACTCCTTGAAGCCTCACTTTGGGCAGAAGTCTTCTCAAGGAAGCCTTTGAGCTCAAACCAAGGGGAGTTACCCGATTTTAAGGTAATGTCTTCTTTTGAGTCCTTTTGTTTTATTTTTCTTCTCCAACCCCCTAAACTCTTTTTATTATTTTCTTTTGTAACAACTCCAGTATCAACAATATACTAGGATTTTGTTATAATAAGTATTCGAGCTACACTTACACACAACTACATCTAATGGTTAATGAACATACTGTTTCCATGGATGGCGAATTTATGCCTCACGATATGATGATTGTTCAACACTCATATAACACCTTCAAAGGTTACCATTAAGATGTCACTATATTTATATATGATATATGATATGTTTATGTTTTACTTAGGCTTCTGTATTTTTCGTTTTTGGATTACCTTTATGGCTTCCATTATGGGTATACGCGATATCTTCATTTTAGGAAGTGCGGACTACCGCCCCCTCAAAGTGATGTGATTCGTTAATGCCATACGTGGGATGTATAAAGGATGGATTTAATGTTATTATATATGATGTTATACTGGAATTATTATATACCACTATATAATTATTATTTCTTTCCATTAAATTATGAGATAGAATTGAAAGTAGCGTTCATGCGTACGTACGGCTTACCGTCTCCATGAACGGTGCATTTCATTTCTTATCCCCAAATGGAAAGTACTATTAAAAGTACATGTATATAATGGATATATATAATGAATGATATATCTAAATGATTAATATAATTCTGGAATTAAAATATACACACCTATAATTTAGTTTTAATTCCATTAATATGACAAAGAAATGAAAGTAGCGTTCATGCGTACGTACGGCTTACCGTCTCCATGAACGGTGCATTTCATTTCTTACCTATAAATGATTATGTAATATTATAAATACATGTATATTCTGGATATATATGATATATATGATATCCAAATCATGAATATAATTCTGGATATAATGAACATTTGACCACATGAACAACATGTAATTGTAAGAAGTCCACTTTCGACTTAAGAACCAAATATCGACAAAACAAACATTATTAACTTAAATGATTAAATAATGTTTATAACATTGCAATAAGTGATCTAAAAGGAATAATGAACTAGAAAAAGGTTCTTAATAAAGTTTAAATTAACTCAAGTTTATTATTCAGGACGTTAAAGAACGATCGAGTCAACTCGGACCCAAGGTAAGGGTTCCTACCCCTCTCTTTCTTTTTAAGTACACTCTTTTATGTCATTCCTTTTAAGATCATCTTTCTTATGATTGGGATGTTATTTTATATTACCCCTATTGTAAATATTATGTTCATATGGTGAGAGACCCTATTTTCTCTCATCAATCCATTTTGGAAGTTTTGAGTGGTGCCGTTAGGCTACTGAATTTTCGTAAGGGATCTAACCTCTCTCTTTCTTTTTAAGTACTCTCCTTTATGTCACTTCTTTTAAGCTCCACTTTGTTATGTTGTGGGGATGTTGTTTTATATTCCTCTTTATATAAACATTATGTTAATATGATGAGATACCCTATTTGATCTCATCAATCCATTTTTGTATGTTTTATGTGGCTCCGTTAGGCTGCCGAGTTTTCGTATGGGATTTTTCATCTCACATTTATTCCCATGAGATTTATGCTACATTTGCCATAATTTCCTTTTAGTGGTGTACGTACTGTCCATTATTCTACTATTTTTTTTTAATATACTTTCTTTTTATGAGTATTTACATCAATGATGTATTTTCCTTCTTTCATGGGGTGTATGTTTTAAAAGATACCCAAGTCGGTAAGGGAACCTTTCACCCTCCTTTTTTTAAAAAGACTTATTTTGTTGGGTCTTTTAATTTACATATTGTTATGTTGGGATATGTTCTCATATATCCTTATTGATGAAAATTTTATGTCCAAGTGATGAGATACACTTTTTATCTCTCATCATCTAATTTTGATGTGACGTCGTTAGGCTGTCAAGGGAACCTCTTAACCCAATTTCAATTTCTTTGGGTTCAACATGTAGTTATTGAATATGTCATCCTTTGAATATGTGTGAATGACCTTTTATTATTTTACACTTAATATCCATTTATATTTTGTGTATTCGTTTGTCACACATAATTATGTAATTGATTTATCCTTAAACCAAGGATACCATCTTTGTATGGGACTTCGTCTCAATCTCCTTTCATTGAGGCATATTTTGTTTTATACACAACATTCTTTTATACGGTGTATAAACCCCTTTGACTTTTACGTTTATCCAAAAGGAATATTTTTTATATGAAGAGTTTTACTAAGCGACAAAAGGGAATGTTTTTGTCGTACGTATGCGGGGACAACGACTTCTCTGCCACCGTGACCGTTATTTGAGTTTCGGCTTCCTCTACAAGCCATACCTTCTTTTTAAAAGAAAAATAAATACCATGTTTTAATTTTCTTTTATTTTGGTATTGAAAATGGATTTCATAATGTTTTTATATCAATGTGTTGTATTGATATCTTGTGATTGAAAGGTGGAAATGTTATGTTTCTTTTATGCATGTTTTATGTGATACGATTATGTTGAGGTTCTTGGGCATTATTATGAAGACGGGTGGTTCCGTGATAATCTAAGGGCGGGTGAGCCCGATATAGCTCTCCAATGCATTGGGTAACATGAAGGAGTGAAACGTTATGGTTTCTCCGAAGAGATTTAGGGAATATACTGTGATGGGTATTCCAAACGTAACCAAGATGGTTACTCCCTACGTAAGAATGTTATGAATGCCTCAAATTACCTTTTATGTCTTATGATTTCTATGATTTATTCATGATTTGATGAGGTATGTTAAAGTGCCGATGTTTTATGGGTAAAGTATGATTTTATTATTATGTATATATGAACTCATGTTTCCTTTCCATATTTTTATAACCCTTACTGAGCTTTTTATTCTCATCGCATGTTTTTGAAATGTTTTTCACAGGTCAAGAGAAAGGTACATGATGTGATGATAGTGTCAAGGATGTGTCAAGAAAGAATCCATGTTTTATTTTAAATGTGTTTCCGTTGATGGGAGGAATGAATATTGTCTTTTATGTAACTACTTTGTTTAAATGTGGAATGTAATGCATATTTCATGATCTAATTCTCTAAAACTCTAAACCTGAAAAGATTCTCAATGTGTAATCTTGTAATAACTCAAGATTAAGTAAGGTTTAAGGCTGGGGAATTATAGTTGATCTGCTCATAATATATAATAACCCAATTTTGGGTAATGCCATTTAACGATTCCAATATATTTATTCTTCAAAAATGGGTTTTATTGAATTATTTTAATATAAATTATACTTGAAAATATAAAATTTTAAAAAATTATATAAATAAATGGATATCATTTTTTAATTAAAAATATAAAAATTATCTTATGGTAACTTTTTTAAATTGTTTAAAAATAGCAGATATTTGGGTAAATAGTAAAAAAGAAATATTTTAAAAAACTATTGATTTTATGATGTTGTAATTATATAAGATCAACTTGAAAGAATAAAATTCATTTTTAGAAAAAATATTTATATTTATGAAGTAATATATTTCATGTATAAATATAATGCTAAACATAGAAATATATTATTATCATTTTTGGAAATCTATGTAATGTATTTCTTTAAATAGAAAATGTTTTAAGTTATTCTCTATTAATACTGTATATAAAATATAAATTTTATATTTGGTTTTAATTTAAATTAAAAAAATCATCCTTTTATTATCCTTAACCCAATTAATTTAATTGGAATTGAAATTATACATTATTTTTTTTGGTAAAGTCATTGTTATTCATAAATGTATAATTTTATAAAAAAAATGTATTCATTCCATTTTGTGCACTAATATTAAATTTAATTTATAAAACATATAAAAATTGAATTTCTAAGGAATAATTATATATTTTTATGCATAAAAAATAATATTAGGTAATAATATCAAGATAATCTTTTTCTTAGTGAAAATCAAAAATAGTAAAAACATTATCATGGTTAGGGTTTAAGCCTATTTAACAGGAGATATACAGAAAGGATAAGAGTTATAATCCCCCATAAAATTGTATAGAAATAATGGAATGGTAACATATAAGCCTTATATTATCTTAAAATACAATACCAATACATTTTCTGCCACTTTCACTAGAAATTGAATTTTATTTTTTAATATTTTAGGAAATTCCTTGTGAATCTCTCCCCTCCATTATAAAAGAGAACATCTTATCCTCCCTAATTAAAATACATTGAATAATCTATATTGGAAATTATCTTCCAGAAACCCATATTATGTTACTTAAAATAATTCCTGATCATTATCTCTTCTCCACAAACCATCCTAATAATGGTTATGGTGTAATTCAAAGGTCTCTCAATGAATAGGTAATCATCTTTACTAAGTATTTTTTTATTTTATTTCTTTCTATATTTCCAATAAATATATTTTACCAATATTAATTAATTAATATTGTACCAAAAATATAAATAGCTATTATTATTATTATGGGACTAACATTTTCTACCTTCTTTTCATAAAAAGGGAAATGAAAGTATTACTCATGTGTGTGGGTGGATTATCTCCCCCACATAATGATATAGTCCATTATCGATAATAATATTGTATGGGTAGTTATTTTGATGGATTTAATGGTTATATATTTTATTTATGAAATAATTATTCTTTTATAATTATAATATATTTTATACCTTCTTATATTCTAATCCCTTTTGAAACGGTTATGGTGTGTGTGCATACATGTGGACTACCACCTCCATTATACGATGTGACTTGTTTTTTATTTCTTATTTACATTGATGTTGATAATGATAAATTTAATGAATATAATTTCTATTTATGATATAATAATTTTCTTAAAATTATAATTATTATTTAACTATCTTTTCATCCATCTATCAAAATGTGGAAACATTACTCTTTCATATATACAGACTACCAACTTCATGATGTGATGTAATTAATTCATCATCGCCGCATTATATAAATTTTAATAAAATTTTATATAATAAGTAAATATGTTGCTTATAAAATGATTATGTTTATCTACATGATGTATCCATGAAATATATAAATTTTCCAGAACTATCAAACAGAAAAACACATGAAAAAAACTATTTAATATTAAGAAATAACGATTTAAATAAATAATTTTTAATAAAATGGTGTTTAAATATTAAAATTGAGCCATATATGATATTATATGTTGGTATATAGAAATATTATAAATGGTAAATAAATGTAAATTTTTTATACATTTTGTTTAAAGAACTTACAAAGAATATGTAACACCAGGTATGTTTTTATTTCTAAATTTCATCCTTATTTGGGATTGTTTATGTTTAAGTTTATGTTAGAGGATTTATATGATATTTAGATGTCAAAACCCATTTATTTTCATATCATATGGTAATTTAATAAATTATAAGTTTTGGTTCCATTTTTATCTCTCCAATCACTCAATATTCCAATGGAATATTTATTAAGGAAACTAATGTTGTGTTTCTTTTTTTTTAGGAATTACTCTATTCAAAATTCATATTTTCTATAAATAAATTTTTATAATAATTTTAATATTATATTTTATTTTATTTAATCCTTTTTTATCAAAATTTTATTTTCTATAAACATTTATAAATGAAATTGTATTATCGTCTTCCAAACGATATACTTTTTACCATTGGTTTGAGTAGAATTTTTGTTTGGGTGTTTATCGCATGAATAGATTTTCACAATAAAATGAATATTATTTTCTTGAAATAATACTTTAAAAGTTAATGTAGATCTTCTAAAGCATTTTTTTCTAATATTCATCAAATTTTTTATTTATATAAGTGATTTCAAAATTAAAAATATATTTTCCTCTAGAATGTTTCGGTAATTTTTTTAAATGACTTCATCTATGTTAATATACGTGGATGAATATTATATATTACTTGTTATATAATCAAATGAAACAACACATCATATTACTCTGGATGGATTATTATCATGTTTCTATAGTGATTGAAAATGAAAAATGAAAACATTTAATACAATAATTTTTCAATAATTTTTAATACTTATTATTTAATGACTTTTTTACTTAATTAATATAATAAATACATTGGTCATTGTAGGTGATGTGATGGTCCCTTTATATCCCCTAGATGAATCAGTAGGTCTCTGTAGGTAAAATAGGAATGGTACTTATTGTATGTCAACCTAATTATTTATGATCTTGTGCGAGGAGGCCTTAACATTACGTTTTTATGTGATGGATAAAGGCCTTGATGGTATGATAATTATGTTCATTATAAGGAATTCCATCATTATGAATTAATTTATAGTTTTCCATGTGATTATTTATGTGGTTATATCATCCATGTATATTTTTCTCTTTTATCATATTACTTACATGGAATATTTTGTTATTATTTATCTATTCAATGTTATTCATTAATTTTTTATTTTATGATAGCTTCTATTGAATGTTGCCCATTAATAAGCATCTGAGTTCACCCTTCATTACGTTTTCTAATCCCAAGGATTCAAATAATTTATCTATGAATTATTTTTTGTTAAATAATATAAAAAAATAATAATGGTCTCCCTATATTTTTAGGTTCTATTTCACTTGTTGAAATTTATTGTTATAACTTTATATATATCTAGTATCACATTACTTGTAAATTACTATTCTCATTTGATGTGATTTCTTATAACATGTAACATTATAGTATGATTTCCATTTGTTTGAGGTTATTGGATTCAGTGAGTTATCCTTTATATTTGAGCATAGTTAGTATTATCCTTTGGAACCATATGTGGGAAAACATATATTAGAAAACATATTCGTAGGATAGACAATAATGATAGGTATAATTATAGTATAATATCATAAGGATTTAGTAAATTAAATATTTTGTGGTTTTCTTAGAAAATACAACCCTATATGGATATAGGCAAGTGGATGTGGATGTGTCTCAAATGAAACTAGCGGTAATAACTCAGAATGTGGGTTATTTATTAACTCAATAATTAATGGATCAGGATAAAAGGTCCTTAGACTATACAATTGTCTATATAATATTAGAGATATGCTTTGGTTGATTCACACACTATTTATGATCCATTATTAAATATCTAAAAGAATTTTTATGATATAAGGATATTCCCAAATTTCTATGTTTATGATTTGGGGATAATACAATAATAAATAGATCATTTTATTTAAGTATTGAAATAGATTAAAAATTATATAATTTTATTTAAAATCCATAACTTTATTAGATTATTACGTTTATGTAATTTTTTGGAAATGAAACCTAATGAAATTAATGGAAAACATGTAAAAACCCAGTAATCAATGATTGGATTTCTATTAAGAACAAGTCAACATGACAAGAACATGAGTTGAGTTGATTATAAAAATATTATGATAGTTGACTCATGTTATGAAAAATATTCTTTACTATATAGAATAACTCATTGTATCATATCATGATTCAATTATTTTAGACTTGTTTATGTGGTAGAAACCTCTATCCTAGAACAAAACTACAAATCCATTAACAGTTGGAATATAAATAATGTCCCTTGAAATCATACTTTTATATTTGATTAGTAATGAATAATAAGATGTTTATTGTGTAAATGTATTATTTAAATGAATATGGTGATCAATCAAGTTCTTTAATTGAAAATAAAAAGGATGTTCTAGATATAGAGGGAATGAAGTATAACTATTTTAAGGTGATATTCTATGAGAAAATAGTCCTCTTGAGAAAGGAGATAATTTGTAATAGATGATTTACAATATAATAAAAAATTATAGGAAAGTAAAAAATGAGTGTAAGGAAAATATTTAATGATTAGAAAGGAATGATATGAACTACGTACATAATCTGGAAATAAAGATTGAAATTTTCTTTGATAGCTATAACTAAAGCCTTTAGAGGACACTAGTCAGTCAAAAAATATTCATTTTATGATGATATGGTGTCATGTACCATTAGGTAGAAGATAAAATTATGAAAGTAATATATAATCAAATGAAATCAAATGAATAAGATATTTATTTAGAACTATTCAAAAAATAAATGATGTGAATGGAAATAGGGGAATAATGTAACTTCAAATATGTGATTATTTTTTAAAAAAGAACCAGTGTAATTGCTTGACAAGGGTTGGAGTTTTCCTTATGTGTGGAACGAAAGACCATCATGCGTGTGAATTCAAAATAAAGAATAAAGATGCCAATGTCCAATGTTTCAAATATAAGGATATATACAACTGTATAGATTAATATCATTAGCATCAATGGAATTAAAATATGATAATTCCAAGGGGCCATAGACATGTTTATGAAATGACAATATCTGAGGTAGATTATAATAAAAATATGGTGGAATTTATATTAACTATATCCTAAATTTAGGTAATTCTTTATTTGATTATTATCTCCATACACTTTTTTATCATCCATGTTTTATAGAAACATTGATATTATCATTGAACCATAATAACCGTATTTCAAATAAAGACTCATAGTGAATAACTTATTTCAAAAAGAATGTTTCACTTAATTCACATTTGTATTTTTAGATATACCCTATTTCTTAACTTGATTATTATATCTATGTTTGGATTTTACATTATCACAATTTTGGGTATTAATAGGTTTTGTGGATTTAATAATATGTACATGAAGAAAAAAATACTATGTTGGACAAGTATTGTAATTATTTAAAGGGTAAGGTATTTTTTTAATTGAAATATGAATTATTATTAATGTTTTATGAGTTTATGTATTACTTATTCCCATGAATTTTTATTCCTATTGAGTATTATAATAAACTTTCCTAATAATTTGTTTTAGAGAAGTGAAATAAGTCATATTAATTTCATGGATATTATGATCCATTAAATGTTAACTCTAGTGTATTAGGCATGAAATGTAACACCCGATATTGTTATGATAAATATTTTGTTTTTATGTTATATACATAATCAAATTAATCTTTTACTACACACAACAGTAGCTTGGCTGGCTTTACATGCAATCACAACCTTCCTCGATAGCTTGCGTTGTACGCAATACTGAGTTTCACTAAAAAACGATATGCTATTAAAATATTAGTAAAACTAGCCGTTATGAATATTAATACCCACTTTTTGAAGTTTAAAAAATTTTATATTTCAAAATGGACTTCATTTTTAGATTCAGAATATCAAAATTATCCTAGGGTGATTTTTTAGTATTTTTCTAAAAACATTCAATTTTTGATGAATAGTAAAAACACTAGGTTGCTATTTAAAACCCAAATTTTTATTTAAATAATTAATTATTTTGATTAAATTTATTTTCGGTCAAAATTGATACTTAATACCTATATAATTTCAATGTAATTCATTGGAGTCATTTTATAATAATTTTAGATATATAAAAATTTTATTGAACTTTTCATCGTCTATTACATACCTCTTAGGAGAATTTTGCAAATTTACATAAAACATAATTTGGCCGCTTCTATGAGTGAAATTTCGAAAATCCGAGAGACACGGTTAATATCAAGGAGTAAAATGTGGTTTAATAAGATAAAAATAATTTTTGGTGAATAGTAACTTTTTACTTTTTTTACCACGATTACAAGTAAATAGGGTAATTAAGGGTAAAAATGATATTATTATTACCCTAACACATGTCCTAATTCTATTGGATAAGTTTAATTAGACCAACAACAACCTTAGGAAGGAAATATGACCATTTATGTCCACTTGGATTAGATTAGGACATTTATTATTATTTTATTTAAAGAAGAGTTAAAATAGTTAAAATCAATGTTTATTAAATAAAACATTTTTAATATAGGGTTATAAATGTGATAAATTCGACTATAAATATTCATTAGAATTATAAAAGGATTCCCTAATTAATTGTGGTTTATTTATAATTTTTAAACATTATATAATTTAATTTATTTATGACACAATGATGATGTCGTAATTACCTTATTAATAAAATATTAACATAATTTATATTATAAATACCCAAATTAATGTAATTTGAGACTTTTAATGAATTAAGAAAATTTTATAAGTTAATATGACATGTTATTATTTATTTAATTAATTTTTTTCTAACTAATCATGATATTATAATTTTCACAAAAATCAATTACCAAATAGTGTCAAAATTGATATAAAATAGTTTTCAAAAAAAATATTATATTATTAATTGTTATTTTATTCCTAAAAATCTATGGTTCTTCCAAATGACTTAGATAAGGTTATATATATTAATAATGAACAAATTGGGGTTCGTTTGGCTTGTTAAAGTATTTTTAATAACCATATAGTGTCAGAAAACAAGAAGACAAGGAAAAATGTAAAATTATTTAACTTAAAGTTAAATCTAAATGATAAGGTTAAAATAGTAACCTAAACATGTCTAAAATCTATTGGTTGGGAATATTTGGACCCATACCTACCTTATCTTAGAAATAATTCAATTTGGATCTATTACAAACCGAATATTCCTTTATAATTAAATAATATTTTTTTTTTCTTAAGGTGACCCTCTCATCCCTTATAAAAGGGAACCTCCTCCCTCTCCTCCTCACACCACTTGGAGCATAAATCTCGGACAACCCCTGCCAATTTATCTTCTACACTTCCCTAGTAATATTATAGTGGTAATTGTCTTCTTCAAAGACCAATTTTAGTGCCCTAAGAGGAGGTTTCAAAGAGGCGTGTCGAAGAAGAGGTAATATCTGTTACCGATTATTTCAAAGTTATTTCTCCTTCTACTTTCTATTATTTAGTTGTTTAATTATGAATTAATAACATTAGTATAAATCATATAAGTATATGTTATTATAAATATGAAACAACCCTATTTCACCATCTATCCATCCTATGGAAAATGAAATCACCGCGCGTGCGTACGTACAGAATACTGTCTCCACGCCGTGGTGTAATCTGTTTTCCACCACCACCTTACATGGATGGGTATAATGGTGTAAATAATAACTATATATGATTATTTTAAATTGATATTGATTCTGAAATTGTATACATACACTTCAATACAATTCCACGATCATGGGAATGATATCATCGCTCGTGCGTACATACGGTCTACCGTCTCCACGATGTGATGCGACTCGTACTACATGATCTTCAATTCATAATGATTATATAAATGAATTTAATGATTAAATATGATATATATTACACTAATACCATTATGGAAATGAGGTATCTATAACCTTAAAAGAAGAAGAAGAATTTATTCAACAAAACACGCATAAGAACAAAAAGAAATAAACACCCGAATGACAAGTAGTAATGAAATATTACTAATAAGAAGCTATTAATATGACCATATATGATATCATAACAGTGATTATGATTCGGGAATAATTAAATGACATTATATAAATCATTATAAAGGAGGTTCGGACACATACGAAGAAAATCAGACCTAAGGTAAGGGAAAAGCTTGCAATCTCATTTTTATCCAAGATTGTTTATACATCAGAATTTACTAGGGAATATTTATCATCCACATACATGTTTCCTCAATATGTAATATTATTTCAATCCTCCTACAATTTTTTAAATAAAATTTTACTCATTGGTGAATTTTTAGTAAAAGATATGAAATGAATCTTTTTTCATTTTTTGTACGAGGTACTTTTTTGACTTTTCTGGCCGAAGTACGAGGAGAATGTTTTTCTTTAACATATACAGCATGAATGGATTTTTAGAACATTATTTCCATGAAGCATCCTTTACAAGTTTTCATGTTTATTTTTAATCAAATTTCTTTAGTTTAAAATTTTATGACATGTTAAGAAAGGAAAAATGTTTTTGAAGTAGAAAGGATATTTTCCTCAAGAATGAAGTTCAAGTGTTTTATCAAAATTATTTTCCATCTAAGATAATATAGGGTTCTGTTTCTATCAGTATTTTTACATTGATTTTATTATGTTATGATGGAATTATTTTTATGATGTCCTTTTATCTTTTATGTATTATGTTATGATGGCATGGTGTTTAAGAATTCCATTTTTATTACACGGGTTTTGCTAAGATGTATGATTTATGATCTTGTGGCACACATAAGAACGGTTACATTATTAGATGGATGGGACCTATATCTCCCTCCAATGCATTGGGTAAATATTTAAACTTCATGAGATAGACATGGCTAGAATGGCAGGTTAATCCGGTTCAGTGATACAAGACTGAAATGCGGAGTGAACTCGGTTCAGAAATGGACTTTGTCCGATAATATAGTCTTGGAAATAAGTCTTGACAACTAAGAAATTATTCTCTATGATTATGTGTGTATTCCAAAAAGTTTCATGTTTTATGTTATGATTATTGGAATTAAATTTCTCTACTATGATTTATCCCATGTTAGGATATTATGATCTCTTTTGCAGGTCAAGATTTTTGAAATTCTATGTTCTTATGAATATGATATTTTCTTTTGTTTACCATTACAGAGAATTTGATCTCACCCTTTTGTATGTTTTCTTTCCCTAGGTTAGGAAGAAGGTTATTAAGTAGGATATGCCAAAAGGGAGTCTAGATATGATGAAATAAACAGGAGACAATATAGATTCTTTATGAACCTGTTGTTTATGTTTCCCAGTTTTTAAAGACACTATACCTATACGGTCCTAACATGGTTTTGTAATATGTTGTAATAAGTCTAATTCATTTCTAAAGTAATAAAGATGTATGTAAATTATGGGTTGTTATAGTTAGTATCAGAGGAAAGGTATAGTCAACCACTGGAAACTAGGATATGAAAGCCTTAGTAAGAACCCTAAGGATAAGTCTAAGCATAGAACACAATCTTAGTGTTTTAGAAATGGAAACGAATAACCTATGATAAGACCTTAAGTGTGAAATTTATTCTTGATTATGTTGTTTTCCTATTATCATTAGTGTTTCTCACGCTATGCTTATTGGTTTTAGTCAATGGATGGAACCTGAAGGAACCATGTTAATGCTGAATGCGACGGGCAATGCAAGGATTATCCCCCCGAGAAACCAAACGTTATGTGAGCTGGAATGAACAATATTATAGCCATGATCACACAACTTTCTCAAGCTATGAATCATGCAGGACTTCCAAACGAGCAATGGAAGGAGAAACATTCTGTTGAATCCTTCATGAGGCAACATCCACCCTCATTCAACGGGTATACTGATCCATTAGTGGTTGAACAATGGATCAGTACCACTGAAAATATATTTTTGGTTCTTCAATGTTCTAAACATGATAAAGTCATCTTAGCATTATATCGTTTGGAAGGTGAAGCTGATCAATGGTGAAATCGTTTTAAGAATACAAGGCAAAGGGATGAAATTGAGTCCATGGAATGGGACGAGTTCAAGAACTTATTTTTTAATAAGTACTTTCCTCGTATTCTTCGAACAAATATAGAGTAGGAGTTTATTGAACTGAAGAAAAAGGATGATGAACCAGTTGGTACCTATGAAGAAAATTTTACAAGGCTTGAAAGGTACACTTCCAGAATTAATATCCAACCTGAGATTAAGATCGATCGATTCTTTATTGTCTTAAAACCAATTCTTCTAAGGGAATTATCCCTAAGGGACTTCAATAGCTATGAGGAAATCGTTCTATGTGCTCTCAAGGTTGAGATAGGGATTACAGTAACCCATCAGTTATATGCGTTTGATAAGAAGAGGAAAATGGAATTCAAAGGAAAATATAAAGAGCACACTGAAAAGAAGATGAGTTTTCCCTTATGATCAATGTGTGGAATGAAACATGGAGGGACTTGTCTTAAAGGTACACTTAAATGTTTAAAATGTGGAAAAGAAGGTCATCATGCATTTCAATGCTGTAATGAAGGGAAGAAGATGTCTCGTGATGCGAACAAATAAAAGGCTACAAAGAGTACACCTCCTACACATCAATGTTACAAGTGCAAGGAAATGGGGCACTATGCTAATCAATGCCCTAATCTAAGGGTTGTTGATGATGATCGACTCCAACAAACTCTTACGGCTAAAGGCAAAGGAATGTCACATGAAATATCTATCAGCGATGTGGAGTACGATAATGAAGTGGTGAAAGGTACACTTACCATCCACTCTAAAGTAGAAAATGTTTTATTTGATTATTGATCCACCCACTCTTTTATTTCTGAAGAATTTTCTAATGTTATCGCCATATTACCTCAACAATTAGATGTTGAGTTAGCTGTGACAACCCTTAATGGCACAATAGTCGCATGAAAAGTTTATAAATCTTCTCCGATTGAAATTTGTGGGAAAGTGCTTCCGGAAAATCTTGAGATCCTTCCTATATTAGAATTTTATGTGATTCTTGGCATGTATTGTCTTTCTTTATATGGAGCTCATATCAATTACCAAAGAAGGGAAGTCACATTTCATATTCCAGATCAATCTAGGATCGTCTATCGAGGCAAGGATGAACATAACCTTCCAGTGTAAATTTCTTCCATCTTATGGGTCTTGATTCCACTAAATGAAGGTTATTTATCTCAAATGGTTGGTGAGAAACTCATGATTAAGAATATTCCCATTTTACGGTAGTTTGATTATGTCTTTCCAGAGGAATTTCCGGGTCTTCCACCAAATCGAGAAGTTGAGTTTTCAATATAACTTGTACTGGTTGCTTTACATATTTCAAAGACACCTTATAGAATGACCCCAATTGAGTTTTAGGAATTGAAGAAGAAACTCCAAGAGAATCTTGATAAGGGATTCATATGCCCTAGTGAATCACCTTGGAGAGCAGTTGTTCTGTTTGTTAAGAAGAAAGATGGATCAATGAGACTCTGTATTGATTATTGAGAACATAACATGATCACTATAAAGAAAAAATATCCTCTCACATGCATTGATGACTTATTTGACCAACTACACAGAGCTCAATAATTTTCCAAGACTATTCTTCATTCAGGATATCATCAATTAAGGATCAAAAGGGAGGATATACCAAAGACAGCTTTCCGTACAAGGTATGGACACTATGAATTTATAGTGATGCCATTTGGTCTTAATAATTCCCATGGAATCTTCATGGATATGATGAATAGATTCATTAGAGACTATCTTGATCAGTTTGTGGTAGTCTTTATAGACGATATTCTTGTCTATTCAAAGAGAAAGGATGAATGTGAAGATCACTTGAGAATTGTATTAAAGACCCTGAGGAAGGAGAAGCTTTCTGCCAAATTTACCAAGTGTGAATTTTGGCTTAAAAAAGTTTCATTTTTTGGTCACATAATCTCAAAAGAGGGGATATCTGTGGATCTAGCAAAAATAGAGGTTATTGAAAGATGGTCGAGACCAACAACAGTAACTGATATCCGATATTTTCTTGGTTTGGCTGGATATTATCGACGTTTTGTGAATGATTTTTCACGATTATCTAATCCACTCACCCGGTTGACTAGAAAAATAGTTAAGTTCGTTTGGACGGAGGAGTGCGAAGATAATTTCAAGGAGTTAAAAAAGGTTATCCAATGCACCTGTGCTCACACTGCCTTGTAGTGGAGAAAGGTTTTTGATTTACAATGATGCATCCAAAAAGAGACTGGGGTGTGTTCTTATGAAAAATGATATGGTGATAGCTTATGCCTCATGAAAGTTGAAAATACATGAGAAAAATTACCCCACTCATGATTAGGAGTTATCTGCGGTAATCATTGCATTAATGATTTGAAGGCATTATATTTATGGTGAAAGGTGTGACATTTATACTAATCATAAAAGTTTAAAGTATATTTTCTCACAAAAGGAGATGAATATGTTCCAAAGAAGATGGTTGCAATTGATTAAGTACTACGACTTCTCAATTCATTATCACCCTGGGAAAGAAACCAAGGTGGCAGATGCATTAAGTCGACAAGACCATGCCAGCATATCCATGATGAGGATCACAAACGATCCAATATTTATGGATTTACAAAGGATAGATCATGGAATTATAATGGAAGGGTAAAAATATTATCTTTCTCAAATGAATGTTCAACCATCTATACATGTGAAGATTATTGAGGCAAAAAGAGAATATGTAGAGTTACAAAAGAAGGTGAGAAATGTTCCTGAATTCATCCTTGATTGTGATGGGATAATAAGGTTCAAGAATCGGGTTTGTGTTCCTCACATCCCACAATTAAAGTAGGAGCTACTGTATGAGGCTCATAGTTATTCATTATTTATTCATCCTAGAAGTGCGAAGATGTATAGGGACCTGAAAGAGTACTTCTGGTAGGATGGAATGAAAAGTGTTGTTTTTGAATATGTCTCTCGATGCTTGGTTTTTCAGCAAGTTAAAGTTGAGAGACAGAAGTCTAAGGGGATGTTACAACCATTACCCATACCCGAATGGAAATGGGAAAACATCAATATGGACTTTGTCACCAGACTTCCTAAAATATCAAAAGGCAATACTGCTATCTAGGTCATAGTTGATCGTCTTATGAAGTCGGCATAATTCATTGCTATTAGAGAAGATTTATATCTGGATCAACATGCCAGGATATATGTAAAAGAAGTGGTAAGATTGAATGGAGTACCACGTTCCATTATATCTGATCGGGATCCGAGGTTTACCTCAATGTTTTGGCGAAGTCTTCGGCATACTCTGGATAAAGAGTTGAGTTTCATCACTGCTTATCATCCTCAGACAGACGGTCAGTCTGAGAGAACAATTCAATCTCTAGAAGATATGTTAAGAGCTTTCTCTATGGATTTAAAAGGTGGTTGGGATCAACACCTAACTTTGGTGGAATTTTCTTATAATAATAGTTATCAATACAGTATTTAGATGGCTCTTTATGAAGCTCTCTATGGAAAGAAATGCAGGACTCCAACTTGCTGGGATGAAGTTGGGGAATGAAAGCCATTAGGACCTGATCTTGCTGATGAGATGTCAGAAAAGGTAAGATCTATTCAATAACACATAAGAGCAGCTCAGAGTTGACAAAAAATTTATGCCGATAACCGAAGAAAAGACCTAGAGTTTGAAGTGAGTGATAAAGTGTTCTTACGAATATCTCCTTGGAAGAGAGTAATGAGATTTGGAAAGAAGGGAAAGCTGAGACCTAGGTATATTGGTCCTTTTGAAATACTGGATCATGTTGGGAAGGTAGCTTACCGATTGGTGCTTCCACCGAATCTCTCTCAAGTTTACGATGTGTTCCATGTATCTCTCCTGAGAATGTACATACCCGATCCTTCGCACGTACTCATCTCAGAAGTTGTACCGCTAGAGTAAGATCTTTCTTATGAAGAACAACCGATAGAGATTTTGGATCGTAGTGAAAAAGTCCTACGGAACAAGACCACTCTCTTGGTGAAAGATTTATGGAGGAACCACAAATTAGAAGAAGCTATATGGGAACTTGAGGATATGATTAGGGAGAGGTATCCTCATCTGTTTGTTACAATGTGACAAATTTTGAGGGCGAAATTCATTTTAAGGGGGTAAATTGTAACACCTGAGATTTTTAAGAGAAATATTTTGTTTTTATGTTATATACATCATCAAAGAAATATTTCAATACACACAACACTAGCTTGTCTTTCTTTACACGCAATAGTAACTATCCTCAATAGCTTGCGTTGTACGTAATACCAAGTTTCACTAAACAAAGATATGCAATTAAAATATTATTAAAACTAGTAGTTATGAATAGTAATACCCACATTTTGAAATTTTATAAACTTTATCTTTCAAAATGGACTTCATTTTTGGATTCGGAATATCGAAATTATCCTAGGGTAAAGTTTTGGTATTTTTCTCAAAACATTAGATTTTTTATCAATAGTGAAAACACTGGGTTACTATTTAAAAACTGACTTTTTATTTAAATAATTATTTATTTTGTTTAAATTTATTTTAGGTCAAAATTGATACTTAATACTTATATAAGTTTAGCGTAATTCATTGGAGTCATTTTATAATAATTTTAGATATATAAAAATTTTATTGAACTTTTCACCGTCTTTTACCTACCTCCTAAGAGCTTTTTGAAAATTTACATAAAACTTACTTTTTCCACTTCTGTGAGTGGAATTTTGAAAATCCGAGAGACATGGTTAATATCAAGGAGTAAAATGCGGTTCAATAAGATAAAAATATTTTTTGGTGAATAGTAACTTTTTACTTTTTTTACCACGGTTAAAAGTAAATATTGTAATTAAGGGTGAATATGATATTATTATTACCCTAACACATGTCCTAATTCTATTGGATAAGTTTAATTTGACCAGAAACAACCTTACGAATAAAATATGACAACTTAGGTACACTTGGATTGGATTAGGACATTTATAATTATTTTATTTAAAGAAGAGTAAAAATACTTAAAATCAATGTTTAATAACTAATAAATTTTTCATATAGGGTTATAAATAAGATAAATTCGACTATAAATATTCATTAGAAAGATAAAAATATTTCCTACATACTGGTAATTTATTTTTAATTTTCAGACATTAAATAATTTAATTTATTAATGACACAATGATGATGTAGTAATTACCTTATTAATGAAATATTAACATAATTGATATTATAAATACCCAAATAAAAGTAATTTGAGACTTTTTATGAATTAAAATAATTTTATAAGTTAATATGGCATGTTATTATTGATTTAATTTACTTTTTTATAACTAATAATGATGTTATGATTTTCACAAAAATAAATTACCAAATAGTGTCAAAAGTGACCTAAAATAGTTTTTAAAACAAATATTATATTATTAATTGTTATTTTATTCATAAAAATATAAGGTTCATCCAAATGACTTATATAAGGTTATATATATTAATATTGAACAACATGTGGTTCATTTGTCTTGTTATAGTATGTTGAATAACCATATAGTGTAAGAAAACAAGAAGACACGGTAAAAGTAAAATTATTTAACTTAAAGTTAAATCTAAATGATAAGGTTAAAATAGGAACCTAAACTTGTCTAAAATCTATTGTTTGAGAGGCTTTAGACCCATACCTACCTTATCTTAGAAATAAATTAATTTGGATCTATTAAAAATCGAATATGACTTTATAATAAAATAATATTTTATGTTTTTCCTAAGGTTCCCCTCTCCTCCCTTATAAAAGGGCACCTCCTCCCTCTCCTCCTCACACCACATGGAGCCTCATGCTCGTCCAAAACCTGAAAAATTATCTTATCCTATTCTCTAGCAATATTCTAGACATCCTGGTCTTCTTCTAAGTTCAATTTTAGTGCCCTAAGAAGCGGTTTCAAAGAGGCGTGTCAAAGAAGAGGTAATATCTGTTACCGATTCTTTCAAATTTATTTCTTCTTATACTTCCTCTTATTTATATGTTTAATTATGAAGTAAAAACATAAGTATCACTAATATACTGATATATTATTAGAAATATGAAACAACCCTATTTCCCCTTCTATCCATCCTATGAAAAATTAAATCATCGCGCGTGCGTACGTACGAAATACCGTCTCCACTCCGTGGTGTAATCTGTTTTCCACCACCACCTTACTTGGATGGGTATAATGGTGTAAATAATAACTATATATGATTATTGTAAAGTGATATTGTTTCTGAAATGGTATACATTCACTTAAATACAATTCCATGATCATGGGAACGATATCATCGCTCGTGCGTACGCACGACCTACCGTCTCCACGAGGTGATGTGACTCGTTCTACGTGATCTTCAATGCATAATGATTATATAAATGAATTTAATGAATAAATGTGATATATATTACACTAATACCATTCTGGAAATGAGGTATCTATAACCTAAAAAAGAAGAATAAGAATTTATTTGACAAAACACGTATAAGAACAAAAAGCAATAAACACCCGAATAACAAGTAGCAATGAAATATTACAAATAAGAAACTAGTAATATGACCATATATTATATCATATCAATGAGTATGATTCTGGAATAAGTCAATGACATTATTTAAATCATTATACAGGAGTTTGGGACACGTACTAAGCAAATCGGACCTAAAGTAAGGGAAAATATCACAATTTCATTTTTATCTGAGATTGTTTATACTTCAGAATTTACTGGGGAATATTTATCATCCACAACCATGTTTCCTCAATATGTAATATTATTTATATCCTCATACAATTGTGTAAATCCAGTTTTACTCATTGGTGAATTTTTAGTAAAAGATATGACATGAATCTTTTGTCGTTTTTTGAACGAGGTACTTTTTTGACTTTTCAGTCCAAAGTACGAGGATAATGTTTTTATTTAACTTATACGACATGAATGGATTTTTAGAACATTATTTAAACGAATATTACTTTACAAGTTTTCAAGTTTATTTTTAATCAATTTCTTTTTGTTTAAAATTGTATGACATGTTAATAAAGGAAAAATGTTTTTAACGTAGAAAGGATATTTTCCTCAATAATGAAGTTCAAGTGTGTTATCAAAATTATTTTACGTCTAAGATAATATAATATTAAATTTATATCCCTATTTTGACATTGATTTGATTATGTTATGATGGAATTATTTTTAATCTGTACTTTTATCTTATATGGATTATTTTATGATGGCATGATGTTTAAGAATTCCATTTTTATTACATGGGTTATGCTATGATGTATGATTTATGATCCTGTGGCACACAAATGAATGGTTTCATTATGAGATGGGTGGGACCTATATCTCCCACCAATTCATTGGGTAAATATTTATATCTCATGAGATAGACATGGATGGAACGGTAGGTTAATCTGGTTTAGTGATACAGGACTGAAACGAGGAGTGAACTCGGTTCAGAAATGGACTTTGTCCGCTAAGATAGTCTTGGAAATGAGTCTTGACTAATATGAAATGATTCTCTATGATTATATGTGTATGCCACAAAGTTTCATGTTTTATATTATGATTTTTGGAATTACATTTCTCTACTATGATTTATCCCATGTTATGATATTATGATCTCTTTTGCAGGTTATGATTTTCAAAATGCTATGTTCTTATGAATATGATATTTACTTTGTTTACCCTTACCTAGAATTTGAGCCCACCCTTTTGTATGTTTTCTTTCCCCAGGTCAGGAAGAAGGTTATTAAGTAGGATATTCCAAATGGGACTCTAGATATGATGAAATAAATTGGAGACAATGTAGATTTTTTATGAACTAGTTGTTTATGTTTCCCAGTTTCTAAAGACATTATACATATATAGTCCTACCATGATTTTTTTATATGTTGTAATAAGTATACTTCAATTCTGATGTAATAATAATGTTTGTTTAGTATGAGTCATTATTTGAAATATTCATCTTGAATATTAATTTCTTATTTTATAAAATGAGATGGAAGTAGAAATAGATAAAACCAATGCCACATAAAGAAATAGATATTATGAAATTTAATGAAATAATTTATGTATATATTTATTGTGATATATATCTTGATAATAAAATATAACCTCATCTCTAGGAAAAGAATCTTGAAATCAAAATTTATCTTATTCCATTCATTTTGATTGTATTTATGGTCTTCTTTACCAATTAATAATTTATGGAATTGTTGTCATTAACGTTCTCACGATCATATCCTATATCACTCTCAATTACTCTCTAGACCTTATCTTTCTCTTATGTGTATAAAGTTACACTTACTTCTTATTTTATACTTATCAAGGAAGTTTATTATGTGCTATTTAATGTGTCTTTTATTATTTTTTTACTTCCACATTTTAAATAATGTTTTATTATTCCTTTTTGAAATGTGCATTTTTAATAATGGAATTTTAAAATATTGAACCCATTATTATTGAAAATAAAAAAAATCAAGGATGGGATTTATTTATTAGGCGATTAAGGTAACACCCTAAATAATTATTGTAAAATAATATTAAACATGATATCCTTCTTAACATTAATGACTCACCATTAAGAGAAATATGATATACTCTAAAAAGTATTATTTAAATGGGACAATTATAACCTTGATGTAAAATTTGTGGTATTAATAGGAATTAAAAAATTATTGAAAATATTTTTAATGATTTTATATAATGATAATTTATTTATTAACTCATAATAAATAACTATTCAATTTTTATTAAATTCCATATATGCTTCCAAAATATGGTTTCTTAAAAACTTATTTTTATTGTATCTTCTGTAGTGTTATTATGATTAATTTATAACATTTTCTGAAAAGTTATTTGTGAAAATAAATTTCATTGTCTAATTTATCATTCTAATGTTATCTAACATTATTTTATTATATTTTTCAGAAATTTTTCTTTTTTTGGTAAATAGTGAAAAATAATTCACCAAGAAAAAATGACATTTTGTGACATTATAATGATTTAAGAACAACATAAAATATTAAGTTAAATTTCTGATACAAAAAATATAAATTTTATAATTAATATAATTCATAGAAAAATATAATTTTGACAATTGAAATATATACCTACCATTTTGGAAATCAACGTAACATTTCTATTAAAATAAAAACTATGTTTAGTTCTTTCCTCCAAATCATGTATATTCATTGTTTCATTCATTTTTTGTTTCATCTTAAAAAATATGATTCGTTTGATTTAACATAATATATTTTATTCTATTGTAATCAACACTATAATTTAATTTTTCCTAAAATTATTTTTAATCTTAAAAAAAGAAAATTTAAACAAATAGTTTACATTAAATTGTTGGAATTTGTTAAAAATTAATTTATAATACTTATAAAAATTGAATTTAGTAAACAAAATTCTTATTTTTTATTGGAATAATTAATAATAGTTAAAATATACAACTTACTTTTTTCATAATGAATAATAAAAACAGTATAAATTTGATTCAATGGTCATTGCTAAAATGGGTTTATTGAGGGGGGATAGAAAAAGAGATATGGGTTAAAATTCATCATAAACACTTTTGAGTATTTTATATATATAATTAGACATTGTAATATCATATCTTCAAATATGTATTATTTTGGAGCCACATTCAAAAGAAACTTTGTCTATATTATATAAATCATTTAGGTAATTTTGTAATGTCCTTCTCATCACATATAAAAGAGCACCTCTTATCCTCCATTATTCAAAAATATAAATTTTCTAGATCATAAAATCTCTAATAAACATTATTATATTATTTTAATTAATTATGAGCTTCTTGTCTACTTCTATGTTCATAATAAGAAATGTTACTGTGAAATTCAATGGAGGTCTCACAAAGAATTAGTGATCGTCTTTTCAAAACATTCAAATTATATTTATTTTTCTTTATCATATATATATATTTTATATATAAAAACATAATTAATTCATTTTCAAAAATATACATAGGTTTTATTATGATTATGGTGCCACCATTTCCACCACATTTCCATCAAATGTGAAATTGCAAGTATCGCTCGTGCGTACAAGTGGATTGTTACCTCAACCTAACTATATAATCCATTTTACTTCAAAATTTATCATTTTGGTTGTTATGTCAGATTTAATGTTTATATATGTAATTAATTTCATCATTATTTATCAATAATTAAACTTTTTTATCTACCTTCTTACCTTCCCATCAGTTGGAAAATTATAATATTTCTCGTGCGTACAAGTGGACTACCGCCCCCGTAAAGAGATGTGATTTGTATTTCATTTTTCCATACCACAAATGGTAATAATTATATATGTAGTGAATATATATTATATTTATTACATAATAATTTTTTAAAATATATTAATTTTTATTTACGATTATTTATTTTTATCCATTAAAAATTGGAAACATAATTTTTGTATATGTACGGACTACCATCTCTATGAAGTGATTTAATTCACTTTTCTTCACCACCATATATGAATGGATATAAAAGTGTATATAATTAACAAATATTGTACTTATAATGTTATTATGGTTTTTGATATGATTTAATGATGATAAGGATACAAGGACAAGAACTACCGAAACATATCATACCTAAAAAATTAAACAGTTAACACTAAAAAAAATTAATAAAACGGTATTGAAATATTTTAAGAATATCACACACCATATTATAAATATTTATATGATAATTTTATATAAGTATTATAATTACATATTTACAGTATAGGAATGATGAATGATATATTTTCTCTTGTTGACCATTCAAATGTTCAGTGCTCTACAATTGTGTATAGGGATAATCGGGTCCAATCCTCAGCAGTGTTAATATTTTTTTAGATGTTTTTATTTTATTAATTAGGGGTTTTTATGAAGGTACTAATTAACTTTAAAAATTTATTATTCTTGATTTAAATTTTTTATAATGATTGGGGTGATTTCATTTTTGGGGATACAATCTTATGATATCCTAGATTTTTTCTGTTATTGCATTAAATTAACACCTACATCACAAAATGATTTTTATCATAATTCCAAAGTGTTAAGTCTTTAATATAATACATAACATAAATAGGGTTATAATATAATTAAATACATTTTTATGGTACTCTTTTTACGGTTCATATATTCCATATAATCCACATGTTAAAAAAATCATGTCATTAAACTATGGTGTTTTAAGATTAACATACACAATGTTAACATGAAGAATATTTAATAATAACAAGATCTCAATAAATTGACATATCCAAATTATGAATCAACCCATTGGATTATATGATCTTCCATTAAGATGATTATTAAACTCATCGATTATATCTAGGGAGAGGAGTTATAAATTCTATATGAATAACACAATAAGAAAGTTGTGGTGCACCGAATGTAGCCACAAAATGTCAAGAGAGTTAAAAACACAATTTTGGTAGATCAAGAATGGGAGAAAACTGGAAGATATTTAAGCTTGATTGAAATTATTGCGAGACCATTAAAATTACTTAACATAAGACAGATGATAATTATATATTATAATGTAGAAACATGATTTAATATTGAATTGAAATGAAATCAAGGTAGAACAAACATGAAAATAAAAGTAGAGGAGAAGAATCCATTGTTTGATTAAGATTATAGTAATCCATCCCAATAAATTGGAAATTCTATGGTCATGAGAAATTTTCTCCATAACAACTGATATGATAAACCTTTTTGAGTAGAAGACGGGAGTATATGTATATATATATATATCCCAAGGTGGTGGGTTGTTTTCATTCCAAAACTACCCCTCAATATAGCTTGAAAATTTGACCATTTAGACAGCTAAATATGGAGAAATATTCTTCATAAATATTCTATATAGGGATTTGGAAACTTCACCCCAAACACTTTTCAGACATTGGACTCTTGGATAATAATTTATGGTTGATTTCCCAAACCATATGTGTTTTCTAATATTGAGTTGAGTATTCCCAATGTCCAATGTCATGAATTTATTTCTACAAACCTGTACTAAAATATGAATTGTTTATTCTAAAATTTTAGGAGATACATATTGAATTTCTTCCAATTAAATTTCATATCAGTTTGTTAATTATAATAGAAGTAAAGTCAAGAATATTGGGATGTTTTTGAATGCCAGCCAAAATATTGTGACAATACTTATGAATCAATTGGTACATTTTTGGTTGATATGGGAATTATAATTTTAATACATTTTTTAATGTAATTTGTTTATTTTTTTGTGTAGAATAAACGAATTTAGGATTTTGCATTGATCCTATAAAATGAAACATCACGGCTCCTCTGGTTTCTTTGACAGATTCATTCGGACTTCTTGTCCAGTCCATATGGAAATTTTGATGGATAATTTGTCCAATGCCCTTATTAAATGATATATTGGAATCTAGATCAGGAACACTAAAACATAAAATTAAAATAATTTGGATTAATATATAGAAATATATGATCAAAACATTAAACTGATTGGTAATTTAATGAATTTGAACAATTCTCTCCATAAGTTTTTAATAATAAAACATGACCGTTGACAGGAAACTAATCATTTTTGTAGTAAAAAATAAATGATGGGTGTAATGTAAAATCATTAATGAAAATATGATATCAATTAGTATAAAATCACCTACAAGTTATTATATGTTAGGAAAATATTTATTTCACAATCTCATCCTTATTTAGGATTGTTTTTGTTTAAATTTATATTGGATCAATTAAATGATGATTTTATATTAAAACACACCTATTTTCTTATCCCATTTTTTATATAAATTAAAACTTTTACTTTCATTTTCACACTATAGGTACCCAAAATTATGAATGATTGTTTTTAAGGAAATATGAATTAGTTTATTTCTTTTGGTCAGGAATTGTATACTTTAATATCCATATTTTCATTTAATTTTTTACAATAACATTTTTACTATTCTTTAATAATTTATTTAGTTAATTTCTACCCATATTTGACATTCTAAAAAATTATAAAATGGTATATTCTTGTTATTTTTTGAATAAGTTCATATTACCATCACAGCGAACAAAATATTTGTTTTTACATTTACTTTAAAAACCATTTTTCTATCCATTATGAAAATTCAATGAATTAGACCTTCAATTAAAATTTTACATTGATCATTTCAAATATTTTTTTTTCTATTTTTAGATAAATTTTTAAATTTTAAATTATTGATTTTAAAATGATAAGGGTGATTTCCTCAAGAAAATTTCTAGTTATTTTTTACTAGTACTTTTGTCTCAGTGAATATCCTATGATAAATATTTTTATTTAATAGGTATATAATTCAATTATATAATCTAATTTATTAATCCTAAAGTCTTATGATAACATTTCTCAAGTGTTTGACTTGAGAAAATGTTAACATTTTGTATACTAGTTTTTCGATATGAATGTTTACATCGACTATGTATTATGTTTTATTCACTTCAATCATACGATTATTGAATTGTAATTTATAAGTGATGGTATGATCCCGTTATATCCCATTGATGTACCAATATATCTCAGGAGAAAAAAAATCCTTGGTGTTTGGTTTATATCTTCCAAATTATTTATTATGTTTTAGAACGAGGCCTTGGAGGTATGTTTATGATTTCATGTCACAAGGCCCAGTTGGTATGATTATTATTTCTATAATAATTTATTTTACCATTTTGAAATCAGTAATTATTATGCATGACATTATTAATATTTTATTCCAACCATGGATATATTCCCCTTCTATGATATTCAATATAAGTAATTTTTTTATATGGTTTATCCCAGCCATATTATTATTTCATTATATATTTTATGAAATATTTTATTGTATTATTACCCTATTAATAATTTGATCTTCCATATTATTATCCATTCCTTTCACTAGGATACCAATATTAGGTCTATTAATTTTTTCATTAATACACTAGAAGAAGAAATATATCTCTAACATTAAGTTAATTTTGAATTTCATGTTTGGAAATTTATTATGAGAATTAGGTATGTTTCTAGTATCCAAAAACTGCTGAAATAGTAGATCAATTCAGATGTGATATATTGTATCTTATGTAAAAATATAAATATTACCACTAGATATGGGTTACTGGTGTAAGGGTGATATAAGACTGGGTACCAGCCGCAAAATTTAAAGGAAGAAAAATAAATTTAGTTCAGAGTTCAAGAGTAGGTATAACCATTATGAGTTTATATTTATGCAATTTAGGTTAAAAAATTCAACTAAAATATGTATGGATCCAATAAATAGATTTTTCCATAAGTATCTGGTTAAATTTTTTGTGGTTTTTATCAATGATATTCTAGTATACTCTAAAAGTTAAAATGTTCAGGGGAAACATTTAGTGGTTTTTTTAGAGACCCTAAAATAAAATAGGTTGTATGGGGAATTTAAAAATTGTGAATTTTCATTTAAATTTATTTCATTCCTTTTTATATTCTTTCTAAATATGGAATATCTATTGATTTTTCTCAAAAACATGTGGTTCAAAAGTTGATAAGGCCAAAAAATTATATAATTATTCAATTATTTTATTGATTTGTGGGTTTCTACTGATGATTATTTGAAGACTTCTATCGATTATCTAGCCCACTAACGATGTTACTTTAACAAGTGTTAAATTCATCTCGATAATGGAATGAGATGGAAATTATTATGAATGAAAAATATAATTTGTTAATTCTCACATGTTATCCTTTCCATATATATTTTGTGAGTTTTTTATTTATAGAGGTTCTTTATTGAAGGGGGTGGATGTTTTTTTAATAAAATATGGTCATGTAATTGCATATTCTTCTTGTTTATTTGAAATCCATGAGAATAATTACCCTAAAACTAGTATTGAAATTTCATTGGTGTGTTTTTCTTAAAAAAATATTGAAATTTTTTATATAGTGTAACAGGTGAAATATATACAGACTATAAATGTTTAAAATATATATTAACTAAAACATAGTTCACCATGTGTCATGTATAATATATATAAATGATAAAGTATTATAATTGCACAATTTATTACCTTCCAAGAAAAATAAACTTTATAATTGATAACATTATTTTAAATTATAATTCATCATTAAATATGATACATTTAGAACATGATCATTTAGTTAATGATATAATATATTTTATCATGGTAATTGGGCTTATAAAAAACCAGTCTATTATGGATAAGGTATTAGTGTAGTCATCTTTGTCAGAAATAAGTATGCGGGCTCTAAATTAAGATATTGTTTTATAAGAAAGAGTATAATTTTTCATTAATGGTATGTTTTTAGATCAATTTTGATAAAGAATTTTTCATCATATTTAAAATGTAGTTATGGGCTTGGAGTTATCCTTAGATAAAGAAGGAATTATTCTGTGAATTTATAACACTCAATTATCTATTCATCCATGTTGTAAATATATATGTAGAGTCCTTGGGGAATATAATTGGATGGAATTTATAATGACAGATATTAGTAATTTTACCGTAAAATGTTAAACATGATAGTAGGTTAAATATGAATTAAAACTAATAAATGTGATAGTTACATCCATTTTTAGTTCCATAATGGAAATTAGAGAATATATCTATGGATTTAATTGTGGGGTTACCGAATTCAAATTGTATTACTAATTTTATTTGGGTTATCATTTATTTTCTAAAAAAATATAGGATTTTTTCTCCAATTTTATACAATATATCATAGGATAATATGTTTATAATTTATCATAAAGAGAATGTCAGATTACGTAGATTAACTCCCCATATAATATCTTATCATGATCTTATATTTACATATAATTTTGGGAAATGAATTAAAAACTCCTTATGTTTTGAAATTAATTTTATTAAATCTTTACATCCATAATTCAGTAGATTTTTGGATTTAACTGGTAATGAATTGGATGATATTTTTTGAGATTTCTCATTATAATTTTAGTTAATTTAAGATCCAGATCATTCATTAGTTGAATTTTCTCATAATAATAGTTGAAATTCAATTATGTTCATGGATTGTTTTGAGTCATTTTAAAAAAATTGGTTTTTAAATACCAAACTTTTTTGAAGCCAACGAAACAAAGTTATTGGGACAGGAATTTCAAGAATTTGTTTTTGAGAAGTTGAATATGATTCTACATCCCATGAGTGTAACTTAGTGAAGGAAGATGAATTATGAAGATATAGTATGTAATGATCTTTCATTTGAGATAGGAGATCAAATATTTCTTATTATATCACCATGGAAATGTGTTAGGAATTTTTATAAATGGGAATTTTATGTCCAAATAATGTGGGATTATATTCTTCTTGGGAAGCATTTCCTCCGAGTTTCTCATAGGTAGATGACATGCTTGATGTTTGAATGATAAGGTTGTACATACTTGATAAATCATATATTTTAAGACATGAAGATGTTCAATTAGAATATATAGTTTCTTATAATGAAAAATTAATTCATATTTTGGATTCTTGAGAGAAGGAGTTGAGGATTATTTTTATTCTTTAATAAAATATTAACTTGAATAATCACTTTACTGAGAAATAATCATGGGAATTGAATGAATCATTGAGGGATGAATACCCCCGCTTATTTAAATAATTACTAAAATCACCATGAATGAATTTGTAAAAGGATACAATTATATGAAAAGAAAAGTAATTTTAATAATAAAACAATTTCATATATTACTAATAAATTATAAATATATTTTATGGATTTCTATATAATATCATTATTTTGTTTTATTATTTAGTTCGAAGAGTGGTGGCTTTATTTCAGATGATTTTTTTTTCATAAGACACATGCTTTTTAGAAAAAATAAAATTATAAAATTTATATTTTCAAATTTATAAAATGAACATAATGTTTTGGATTTATTATAAAAAAGGTATCATAAGGTTAGTTTTTTAAAAAAATTCTAAAGTGATTATTTTTTGAGTGAATAATAGAAAATACATATTTATATAAATTTTCATTTCATTTAAAGTTATGTCCCATTAGGTTTTGTAATTGGTTTAAAATTAAATTAGACCTGATATTAATAAACTTCATCCACTGAATTCCATTTTAATAATCATTGTACATTATTTTGGAATAAATTAGTTTTTGGAATAAAAAATTTATTTTAAAAGTTATTTTCATTGCATTTTGTGAACTTATATTAAAATTGATTTCATAAATAAATGTAAATTTAATATAGAAAAATATAATTCATATTAGGAATCACGTGTTTATATTTTTTAATGTTTTTAATTTCATTTTGTATCAATGTGAATAGTTATAATGATAAAACACTATCACCCTCAAAAAAGATAAAAGTGTTAATGATGGTTTTACGAAGAGATATGGTATAAATATCTCTAAAAATAGAATAAATGCTATTGTTTCAGTGTATTTCGACTTTTCATATAATACCTTTTAAAATTTATTATTTAAATACACATTAACTAGATAAATTCATTTATTATAATTATAAGCTTTAATTATTTTCCAGATTATAACACCCCTAACATACAAATAGAAACATCCACATATCACATCGTCACACACTTTGAGCCACTTTTCTCGACCATGATCTAAAACAAAAAAATTACTAACATCAAGAAACTCCACATATATGTATTAATATTATCATATGACTATTCCTACATGACTTAATGAGTATTCCAAAGGGATATATCTAAGGATGAAGTATAAGTACTAACTAGATTATTTTATGTTTATTTATTCTTCTTCTACATACCAATCTATTCTACTCACAATAACATAATTACATCAATATCTTATAAATACTAAAATTTAATTAATGTTTAGTATAAACTTATTTAAATTTCAATATCTATTTTATACGAAATGAAGCCTTCTCCCATGCATATGTGTGTACTACCACCTGCATAAAATGATGTGTTTCATTTTTCATCGCTGAACTTTCATAGATAGTAATAATTATTTTTTTAAGGAATATATATTATTTTTATGAAGTTATTATTATTAAATTAATATAATATATTACTTTCATTCTTGTCCTTCCATTTGTTTAAAAATGAAAACACCACCCGGGCGTATGTGTGGACCACCACCTCTAAAAGAGGATGTGCTTTGTTTTTTTCACTTCACATGTTTTGGGATGAAACTAGTGAATAAATATGAAATTAATTACAAAATTTAGATTTATGAAAACTAAAATATTGTCCATATTTTCCCCTTTCCACCTATTTAAAATAAAAAATTTTCGCTCAGGTGTTTGTGAGGACTACAACCTAAATGAAAAAATTTGTTTCATTTTTCATGGATACTTTATATAGATGGTTAGAGAAAATGTAATAAAGTTAAATTATAATTATAATGTGTTTAATATTCAATATATTATAGAACCATGATACCTTTACCAATGATTAATGCAACAGTGTTATCTTTAGGTTACAAACCAAACAACCCAAAAATTTTTAATGTAAAATTATCCATTTTAGAAACTAAATAAAAAATGCAAATAAATTGTATAAAGGGAATAATGATAATTTAATAATCCTAAAAATAATTTATGAATTTTAAAAAGTAATAATTTTTTTTACACATTATAGAATAAATACAAATGAAAAGATTCAAGACTCAAGGTAAGAGATATTATTCAAAATAAATATAGTATTAAAGTTTCCCCTCCAACTATTTTTCATACATGTTAATGTTATTTCATATTTATCATAAATATAGATAATAATTATTAGAATGTTTTAAAACATCATTCTATACAATGTTGTAACTATATTTGCAATGCATTAAAAAATAAATATTTCAATGTTTTCTTTATCTTTTTTATAACTTTTTACAAAAGTATAAAAATAAGTTTTATTAAAAAAATTGGATTTACCAACTTTTATGATTATTTTCAATTACATTTATCAAATTTCAATGAGAAAACATCAATTATTTTTTAAAAAATATTATAACCCCAAACTTCTATAAATTTACATTTTTAATGAATATAATGAAATAGAAATGTTTTCCCATTTTAAAATATACCTAAAAAAATTATTTCTTATGGTATTAAATGCTAATTAAAATTAGTTTTATTGTTGAAGTAAAATCTATATTCTTTTTATTAATTTTAAGTTTCATGGAGATTTTATTTTAATTAAGGATGAGTAACATACATATAAAATGGTGTGTAATCATGATATTTCTATGTAATTTATTGGTTAATGTAATGGAGATTATCTGTTATAGGTTAGTCTTATGAAATGCATGAATTATCCTATTAGATGATTCCATTTTAAGGATTGTTGAATGTTAAATGAAAGTATAATGTCCCAAGATACATAAATGATTTTCTATCAGTGATTTTTAAAAGGAAACACTTAATTTATAAAAATATAAGACACTAATATGATTTATTATTTAATGTTTATGATATTTTAATAGGTGGAAGGTTTGTTTCCAAGGAATGGAATTCAAGAGTTTTTATTTTTTTCAATAAAACACCATGATTGTGATTTTTTTCTTTTATGATTTATAAAGAAACATTTTATGAAATCCAATTAGACATTATTTTTTTTGATTGAAAAGGTAAATTGACATTTGTGGCCAAATATTATTATGAAAATCTCAAACTTTATTATATATTTTTTATTTTATAAATGGACTAGAAGCTATCATTTATATTATATACCATAATAATATTTTTTTGTCTCATACCATGTTTCTAAATGATTCTCATAGGGCTTAAGGATTATTAGGAACATTAATGTTGTTTGGTATCTAGTTATGGGAGTTATCTTCAATATTGAACATGTGAAATATAAAAATTTATATTTTATTAAAATGGGAATTTTTGGATCTTACCACTTTTTAATGAAAATAAATTTACACGTATCAATAAAATATTCCTAAAATGTCATATGGTCTGTATTTTATGAAATGCCTTCCCAAAATCTTCAAAACTATGATATAGTTATATAGATATTATTATATATGATTTTGGAATTAACATCTTAAGTTATTCTGTTTTGAGTTTGTGAAGATCGAATAAACTGGTTATGTTATTAAATTATTGGTTTATTTATAATTAACTGGTTATGTAATTAAATTATAAGGTTTATGATTATTGTGTTCCAATAAACATTCATGATTTGTGAGTTTTTTACGATAATATTATGAGACATTTTGAGTTATTGTTTCTATGATTTTAATTTTTCTCATATATGAATACTAATTCAAGTATTCTAATATCTTTATATTATTTATTTTAAAAAAATTATTTTAGATAGGATAAATAGTTTTATCAAACATTCTGATGACTTAAAAAATAGTATTCCAAATATTTTTTAGATTATGAGTTAATAACCATATTATAGTTGTAGCGAAATTGATGATAGTTTTAAACAATAACTTAAACCAGATTAAGTTCACCGCTCCTCCATATAATTAACAAAATTTTATAGACTCATTTTATAAAACCAATAGAACACTTTTTTGGGACTATAGTTATTTTAATCATATAGTAATGAATAAAATTTTTTATAAAATATCCACCCTTTTCTAATTATCTAATCAAGACTAAGTTATCATGATTATATATCATGTTTTTGTAGAATCTGATTAGTAATGGAATCTAATCATCAATAAGATCAAGGTAGATACTGATTCAGTGTATGGGATTAATGCAAAATGATATTTTTAATTTAATATTTTCCCAGCACTCTTCCTACTAAATTGAGATGTAATTTCTTAGGATAATTAAAAGGGAGGATGAAACTATTGTAACGTATAATGAAAGCATGACAAGGATTTTAATTTTGCCATTCTATTTTTCATGTATCCTTTAAAATGTCCAACGACTACCTTAAACCTATTTCTTCAAAAACCATTAGTGATGCAATAAATTGAAAAATATAAAGATGTTTTCTAAACTGACCTTATGGAGGATATGTAGATTAATGAACCTCAATGGCCTTATAAGACAAGAGTTATGAAGAGATGTTTGTTGTGTAACTATAGGGGATCATTACATAAACCAAATATATGTAGAAATATCTAAATATACATATGTAAAAAGTTTGTGAATAAAGATCCTATTATATTCCTTAAATAAAAATTTAAATACTTGAAATGTAGAAACAAAAGGTATCACACTAAAGATTGTCAAATGGATATGTAGTGAATAATTAATATAATGAATGAAATAAAGGTTCTGATAACAATACCACCAATTTCATGCATTAAAACTGCAAGTAAATTTGAAACTATTCCAATCAATACATTGAGGCAAATTTCTTAGATGATATTTGATGCCTACAACCTCTAATAACAAGTCAAAATGGAGGAAATACGTATATCAAGGAGGTCAATGATATTTCACCAGGATAGAGTCCCCAATTACAGGGGTGTTTTGAATTAATATAGCACACTTTTACAAAATATTTCTCTTTATTTATTACCTATGTTCATGCTAGAGTGAATCGATCTCACAATCTCATCTCAACTTCAGTTTTCATGAATTTATTAAAAAATGAAAATTATAAGAACAAAATAGAGAACAATATATGATTTTTACTCATAATTTATTAGGTAGTTTTCATGTATGATGGTGTTTATCTCATACACACTTGAATAATATTTTATTACATCCATGTATAAGGTAATTTCCATGAACCATTTTTCTTGAAACCAACAAGGTCACATGAATAATGCCATATATCATGAAAAATCACCAACAATCTTTCTATATAGTAACTAGTTCCAACCAATTATGCTATTTAGAATATATGATTTAACTGCAAACTTCATAATGTGTGATCAAAATGATATCTTGATTATCTTCTATATTTGGACACATTTTGTTATCCTTACCCAATAATAAAAATCATCAAGGATTCATCTCCTTTAAAATAATCTCTTTGATTGTTTAACTTATAAAAAAATGATCTTGGTTTCCTCAAACATTCTTAAAAAACATAAACATATATGATAACCATGAACAAAAGTATATAATTTCTCAAACTCCGCCTCCACTTATTCTTATATACTAATAATTTTTAGTTGTACAAAAAAATTGATTTCTTCATCTTCTCTAATTTATTGTTTTATATTTGTATTGAATATCAGAATAAGTATATATGTATCCCTTTCAAAAACATTATCTATATTCAACACCTTATCTAATTATTATTCTATAAATAATTATTATTTTTTATATATTCCATCCTTAAATCAAAATTGATTATTAGTATAATATTCATATTCACATTTAATCTTCACCGTCAAATATTTAGTAAATTTTATTCAAAATTATACATAGAGATTATAAAAACTTATCTTATTTTAGATATTATGATTTTATTTTAATTCTAAATTAAAATGTTCGACAATGATCGAGAGAAATCACTTTAACATTGATCATGTTAAATAGAATCTCTAAATATTAATTCCAATCACAAAAAGATATTAACAATTCTCATCACTTAGGTATTCATAAATTTCCTCCTTTAATTATCATTGAATTTTCTAATTTATTTACATTCCAAAACTCATATTTATTTATTCATTAAAATCTAAAAAAATCCATATGTATTTCCTATATTTTTTCATTGCTTACACGTACGAACCATTATGGAAAGAGGAAACTCATCATGACCCAAAATCTTTCTATATTTGATGAAATAAAATAAACATTAATCATAATTATATTTAATATTCAAGATTTTTCTATCTTTTAAACTATTTAAAATCATCAAATGGACTTATTGAAAATAATTTAACTAGGATACACTTTTTAATATCAAATTTAAATATATAATTTACTAGATAGACAAAAAAACCCACAATTTTAATCTAAAATATCTTTTGAGTTATTCATACGTGATCCTTTGGAATATTAATTTAATTCAAAGAAAATAATATATTTTAAAGAAATAATCATCCATAATAGTTTAATCATTTCAAACAATATACATATAGCCATTCATTTTTCAACATTAATCCTATGTAGTTTTTCATACTTCGATAACTACACTTATTCATTTGAACTGCTTCCATCCATTTGAATACATAACTCTTAAATATCTTCTAAATTTTTTCATTCTCTTCGTTAATACTTTTTGGATTATTACGATATATCCCTTCTAAATTCTAAAAAATGTTAAACAACCTATAGAAAATATTTCTGAAGTATAGATTAATCATCCATATGCCTTTGAAATTATGTTTTATTTCTAAAAATCAATAAATAATATTACATATAAAGTAATGAAACATAGAGTATATCTAACATATTAACCACATGATTATCCATATGCTTCAAAATCATTGTTTTAATCAAAAAAATACAAAACAAATCCAAAGTTAATCTTATATAAGGATTAAATTTCCAATTTCTCTAAAATAATGTAATTATATAATTTGTGTAATTATTATTGTAACACACCATGATTTTATGGTATATCACTTTTTAAATAAATTTAATCTCTTTGATGGCCTTGGATACATGAAACCCCAAGTCAAATTGAAACATAATATAGTTTTCTATTATAAGTTATAGGTTAAATTAGTGGGTATGAATATGAATAACGAAATTATGAAAAATATTTGTTTTAAACATGTATAAATAAATTTATTGGGTATCAATTTATTTGAAAGGAAAATATAAATCATTTGAAAGTATATAAATATTTTTTCTAAAGAAAAATATTTATATGTCCAGTGTTACTTTATCATAATAAATTTAATTAATCTCTATTGGTGAATAATTTCAATGAAATTAATTCATTATATAGTTAATAAAATTTTTATTATTCATCTAGTATTTTTTCAAGTAATGAGGTTAGAGTAAACCAATATTTATTGTTAAAACGTTATTTTACTAGAAATTATTTTCATAGAGTATTGCATACTTATTTTTCAAATAAATTTTGAAAAAATTAAAAAAAACTAAAAAATAAAACAAACATTTTAAATAGAATTTCATATTTATATTTGAATTAATTTTTTATAAAATATCAGAATGGAATATTGTTTTTGGAATAGTAAAAAATTAATGAATTTATTAAAATCCTATTTTTTGTTTAAATTTTTTTGAAAGATGTATTTTGTTTTAAAATTGTTTTAAAAGTTAAATTCATTTAGTTATATTATAGTTAAAAAAATTAAAGTCATTTAATCGAATTTTAATTGGTATTTTATAAGAAAAAAGTTTATAAATGACAAAACATTTCCTTAGTAATAACTTTTTTTGACGTGTTTGTGGGATTGATTGTAAATTCAATTTTAAAACTTCTATGAGTTTAATTTGGTAAACTGGATTAAATATTTTTAATATTAATAATTAATATTATTTAAAAAGGTCAGTGTAATTTTTATTCAGTATGGATTTTAAACACATTAAAATTAATTACCTCGATTAACATTTAAACATGTTTACTTGGGGTGTTAAACCCAAAAGATGAGAGAATATTTGAAAATTAAACAATTAAAAATCATATATTATTTTAAAATATCAATCTAATACTATCCTAGATATAATATAATTCAATTGGGGAATTTTTTATTGGAAATTTCTTTGGAATTTTGAATTCTTTTGGGAATTTCTATGTGGGTTCCAAGAAGATCCGCTCATGAACTTATAAAAGGGCATTTACTACCATCCTTTTTTCACACCTATAAAGCAATATATCCTAACCAGACCCATAATTAATATCTCCCCAAAATCCTCATCTCATATATAGAGGTTTTTGTCTTCCCAAAAGTCTAACAGTATTATCTTAAATAAGTGATATATAAGAGGTTCTTCTAATAGAATGCAATTGTCTTCACTAAGATCTTTATTTTTTAACTTTTTATTTTAACAAGTTCAATTATTTATTAAAAATTAAAATATAAATAAACCATTAAATTCCATATTTTTTATTTTACTATGTTTATTTCATAATCTATATCAATATCCTTCCACATCAAATGGGAATAAAATCCATCGCTCGTGTGTACGACAGACTACCACCTCGTAAAATGATGTAATTTGTTTCCATCTCTTACGTACATGAATAATAATAATAATGAAAATAAATAATATGTATGGAATATATGACTTAATATTAATTCATTAAAATTAATTTATAATTCTCTTCCTTACCCTTTAACCCATTAAGTGAATTATATTTTCACTCATTCGTACGTATAACGTACTTTCTCCACAAAGCGATGTGATATATTTTCCTTGTCTAAATAAAAAAATGGTTATAAATTGGAATATATTGAATAAATGTTATTTTTATAACATTTATATTATTATGGATATGGTGGATCTTTATCCTATACACAATAATCAGATCATCTGTGACAGAACACGCATGAGAAAATGAAATGGTTAACACCTGAAACAATGGTAATAATGAAACATTATTAACAAATATGTGGCAATATATTATAATATGATCATATATGATATTATATATATGAATATTATTATGTTATAAATAAATAAAATAAATAAACCCATTATATATTATGTTAAATAATGTTTAACTAATGTTAAGTGTACGGTACGAGATTTCATCTCAATTTTTTTTTCATTAAGAAGAATTTTATATTATGATCATATTCTTTTGTATACATATTATATAATTCCCATTTGATATATTTAAAAATAATTTATCTTTATTCATGAGTATTAATATTTCAATACAAGTATATTCTTTCCTGTGGTTACAATTTAAATATTACTAAATAGGTATACATCGTTTTTTCAATCTCACTTTCTTTGGGAGGTGATTATATTTAGGATGAAGAAATCTTGTGAATTATCCTTTAAAAGCACCCAAACATTTCCTATCCAATATTTATTTAATGATTTTTCATATTTTATTCCAATGTTTCCACTATATGTACTTGAATCATGTAATGAATTTTTTTAATGAAAAATAGTTTTAATTTCACATTTAATAAGTTAGATTTTTGTTTCATGTACATGATTTTAAAATTTTATTTTCAAAATACCTTTTACTTACTCAAATGATTTATTAAGGTTACTAAGTAATTATTGACATTAAAATGGATTTGAAATGGAAATTTATAATTTTTTTCTGAATTGAAAATTTGTTAATTACATTACAAAAAGTTATAAGGAGTATTTTTTTATGTATACAACAATAACCAACTTCCATACTACCAAAAAATTTTATGAAATTTATCTTATTCTATATATTTTGATCTATTTTTTCAAATAATAACCCATTATGAATTATTATCTTAATATTTCACATCAATCCCAATTATTCTATAGATGGAAAAAAAAAATTTTACGAAACATAAATCCCTAGAGAGTCGATAGTCACATATGTAATGGCCCAGACCTCTATGTTCCATTAAGTTGTGAACAAATAGTGTTTTAAATGTTTAGTGAGGTCACAATGACTCATACCATGAGCTTTCCAAAAAACAACTTTTTTTCATTGGTCAATCAGGACTGGTAGGTCGCGATGGGATGTCGCTAGTGGTGACTCACACCGGTGACTCATGATGGCAAGTTAGGACCAGTGATTTAGGACTGGGAGTTCTCTATGGTAGGTATCTGGATGTTCCTTACACTAATGACTTGTTACGGTGAGTCAGGGCTAGTGGGTCATGACCGGTGAGTCTAGACCGGTGAGTCAGAATGGTGTCATGCACTGGTGAGTCCCAATGGTATTACACAACAGTAGGTCACCAGTGGTGCATCAACCCCCGGTGAGTCACCCAATGGCAACTCATCCACTGGTATCTCATCTAATGTTTAGACATCCACCTGTACCTCTCACTAGTGACTCATCCATTGGTGACTCATTTTCAATAGTTTCAAAATTCCTACGTTCTCCAGTTTTTTCGGTTTCACCAATTTAATGTTTTATTTGATGTGAAATGTGTTTAATATCATATTTAGTGTTTTTTGGAGCCATTTAAAATTGTATATATCTTCTAAAAACTGGAATCTTACATTGAATTTCAAATTTCATGATCTTAGTCAATATCTGCCTTTAATGGATTTAATAAACATTATCTCCAGTTGATATAGGATATGACATTTATAAAGATGATATCATCTCTTCTTAGTGTGCTCTCATTTTATCTTGGTGAAACCTAAACCATCATTCCCCTAGGAGTCATGTATTTTTGTTTCACATTTTTGGATCACATTTTCCTTGAGGTTTTTCCTACCTCTACACCACCTATTTTAGCACAATTAGGAAGTAACGATCATCTTTTATTCATGGTAGGGATACCTTAATCTATTTTATATTTGTGTGTAATGTGGGGTGAGTGTATGTATGTTTCCATTGTGAGGATATCATAATAAAAAATTTATAAATATTAACGAATTTATTGAAGATAAATTTATGGTTTTAGGGAATAGTGATGTATGATCTACTTGATATTTTGTTTTTGGTTGCTGTTTTGAATTATAAGTGCTTAACACCCATCATAATGTCATGGACATTGGGGGTCATTATTTTCACAACAATTGATGTTTTTGGAAAGCATAAGTTTTGATATTTTGTCGAAAAACTATGAAGAAATCGATTAACCACATACACTCAACTAATAAATGGATTCCCCAAGATCAAACTGTTTCTATGATTACTCTAGAAGTTAACACATGGAATTAAAGAATAGATAACTTGTAAAATCTAAATATTATTTATTTGGTTTGTGTAGTGGTACAATATTGAGCATGGTTATGTATTTTGGGGTGTTTTAGAAGGCAAAATGGAATCTCAGGTTGAGATATTGATTGATTATTGAAAGGATAGGCAGTGTTGTGTAGTGACGATGTGATCTGGTTATGATATGTTGTGTTACTGGGTGTGATGGGTGAGGTATGGTTATGAAACAAGGATTTGAATAATGGTTGGTATGGGTGTTTTGTAGATTTAATGAGACACGTTGTCAGTTGTGGTTCTGGGATGCGGGTATGCTCTTTTAAGAGTATGGATTGGGTAGAACGTCTTTGAAGAATAATGATGGCAATTGTTGGTATGGGTAATTCACCTAGAGTTTCTCTATTAGTAGTATGACAAAATATTCACAATGTGTCTCATGATCAGTTTTCTTATTACATTAATGGGTCTTAAATAGAGAGGAGATGGGAAGTGGGTTATTTTTATATGGTTCTTCTTCTTCCATGTTGAAGTGCCCAGATCAGTGTGAATCACTGAGAGGGGGAGGGGGTGAATCAGTGATCCCTTAAAACTTTTTTACTAATTGATTCTTAATCAATTAAACCTCTATGGCTGGTTAAAGCCTCGATCCACTTTTCTTGTATCTCTCACCTTTCCACGAATGATGCAGTAAATGTAAAGGCACTGGACACAAGGATTTACAAGGTTCGGCACCAAAGGCCTACATCCTTTCCATGCTCTCCCAGCATGGATTCTCCCATTATAATCTGTTAGTATTACAATGGTCGATACAGAGTCCCACTGTATCTCTCCTGAGTCCCACAGGAGGGACTTTATACTGCGTCCCACAGTGTTACCAGAGTCCCACTGGCCTGCTCCAGAATCCCACTGAAGACTTCTTCTCCCTGAGTCCCACAGGGTCTTCTCCTGGCTCCTCGAGTCACACGAGTAGCTCTTCTTCACTTTAAGCTTCTTCAAGTAACTTCAGCAGCCCGGGATAAAGGCTGCTGGCCTTGCTCTTTACCTCTGATCACTTGTGATGATCAGGTCTTCTCGTCTTGCTCAGGCTTTATCACCTTCTTCTAAGGATGACCTGGCTTCTCTCCAGCTACTGAATACTCAGACAATTGATATCTTTAACATCAGTCTGGTCCAGTCTCAGTTCACTTCAACATCATGTACTGAGTGCATGGCAGCTCATCATCTTCATGCACTGATAGCATGGCCTTCTCAATTCTTCAAGATCTTCAAGTCTTGGACTCCTCAGATGCACACCACTGATTTAGCACTGTTCACGTGTGCACGTGCATGCATGCATGCATGCACTCTCCTCTTTCTCTTCTTGGTGCAGTAAACCCACAAAGGGTGTAATCTCTTTAAGCATACACCTTCTTTGATCTTCACACAATTAATTCAATTTGTTTACACACATAAATGTGTGTTCTACTTTAGTGTGAGTATTCTCCTTCTTCTCCTTCTTAGTGTGTATACACCACTTAGCACACACTAAGGTTCGGCCTTCACTTGTTTTTCACACACAATTTGTTCCACATTTTGCACACACTTAAACTTGGCATGTTCTTATTGTTGTTTCACACACTTAACCCATAGGTGGTTATTCAATTTTGCACACACACACTAAGGTGTGGTCTTCACTTCACCCACACAAGGCTACGGCTTGGGTTATCCACTTTGCACACACACTGCCCAAATTCAATCATCCCATAGGGTGTTCTCCCACTTTGCACAAGCTACTGCCCGTAGAGTGTCTTCTTCTTCAGTTGGCACTCAAAGGGTGCAAGGGCTCGGCCTTCCTCCACTATTCCACCCGAACACTAAAGAAGTCGCGCAAGGGGTGCGGCCAACCTCTCTTCTATCGCGCAAGCACTTGGGTGCACAAGGCAGCGCACAATTCCTCGGGTGTGCAAGCCTCAAGAGTGCAAGAGCACCTTGGGTGCAAGGCACCTCAACCACGGGGCGCACAAGAGCTACTGCCCCGGGTTCTTCCTGCCGCGCAATGGGATAGCGCACAGGGGACTCCTTCCCTTCACCTCTTTCGCGCAAGGGGTGCGCGAAAGGAACTCCTTCGGGCCTCGGGTGGCACCGAGAACAACAGCCGCGCAAGTGGGGTGCGCGGGGCTTCAAACCTTCGCAAAGCACAGGGTGCTCGCGGGACTCTCTTCAAATTTTCAGCGCATCAGCAAGCATTCTCGAGGGCTCGGCCTCATTTACATAGGCAGAGGAGAGGCGGTTCATCCGCGTGATAAATCTCAAAATCCCGAGATCTTCGGATCTTTAAAAACTTTCCAAATCTTTATTTTCTTTCCTCTGTTTCAACGCGGGTTCTTTTATTATTTTCTTCCTCCTCGTGCATGCGATTTATAACTCATGCACGGCCTCTGTTTAAACCCAATCCATGCATGCAAAGCATGAACACCAACTGGCCTCGGCACCTTCGGTTTGCCTTCGGCCAAATCTCGAATTCTTCTTCTCATCGCATGCAAACTCATATTTATGCTTGAATGTGTTCGTAGAGGCCAGAAGATCACCATGGAGGTCTCGGTTTGCTCGGAGGTGGCTGGGAACTCGAAATCAGGTCGTCGGGGAGGCTCTGGTTCAGCGGCGGCATGCGGGTGGCTTCGTGCGAGCTCGGAGAAGAAGACGGATGGGGAGCCGTCGGATCAGGCGATCGAAAGAAATCGGACGGCCTGGATTAGATCGCCTTGCCGCGGATGGATCGTGCGGCGCAGATCAAGCGCGCGATGAGACGGACGGCTCAGATCTGTCCCGGGTGAAAAATGCGCGTCCCACATCGAAACCTTCCGCGGATTTTCCGCGGTTTATCACCCTGCCGCTCTCCGCTACTCCACAATTGATCCTCTCCCTCCACGGTGTCGCCCCGCACCGTGTTCTCCCTGCGGGCGCGCTCTGCGCCCACTATGCTCCCTGCGGGCGCGCCACTGGCGCCCACTATGCACCCTTCGGGCGCACTCCTTTGCCCACGCTGCGCGGGCTTCATCACCGCGTGGCCTCGGGGCTTATACACGGCCCCGACCTCTCTTGGGCTGGCCCCATGGGATCCCCTTGGGCGTGGTGACCTGGTCCCACATGTGCCTTGGGTTGAACCCTTAAGGCTGGCCCTTGAGGTTGGCATAATTTTTGGCAAAGGACAGAACCTAGACTTTGTATAAAAACAAGTTTCTCCTCCATATAAAATATGCCAATTGCCAAATGCCACTTCTCCCTTCTTCATTTCTTCTCTTCTCTTCTTCTTAAGAATTCAAACATTAATCCTCTTGATTAGAAACAACTCCTCAATTTATAATTCTTCTTCATCATCTCATTTTCTACTTAGGAGAGAATTCTCAAGGATCTTCATCTTCAACCGAACTCCTGAATCACTTAAATTATTCAAAGTGCTTCATTGATCTAATCAGAGATCAATTGGATCATCTTCATGTTCACATGCACTATGTGATAGTGCATGGGCTTCTTTAGCTCACTTCATCCACTTAGAGATTGTGGATGGATCTTCTTCACCTCCTCATGCATTGTCAATACAATGCATGGTCTTCAAACAATGTTGTGACTTTGTATCATCAGGATACAAGTTCTATGAACTTAAAGAGCAGCTCAACAATCGTCAGATATACATGGAGAATGTTGCAACCACAATTTCCAATACCACTTAGTGAATCTCCTAAGTGACATGCATCTTAGAACCATGGCCATTCTCCTTCACCACCAACACCATCACAACCTTTGTCATTCACATCTTGACATTCCTTGACTTCCATTCATTCCAAGACAACTTCATGCCTCATTGACAACAAATGCAACACAATGCACTTCAATCTCCCCCTTTGTATTTGTTGTCAATACACCACTTCAGAACATATGAATGGGTCAATATGTGTGCCAATATTTTCTCCCCCTTATTGGCAATCAAATGCAAAGGTGTGGTGTGGTTCTCTTCCAGAAATATCTTCCTCCCATTGAAAAGTATCTTCTTGAAAAACACTAGGAGAGGGATGATGTCACATGTTCTCTTTAGCAAAGAACCTTTAGTAAATCAGCTCTAAGTCTACTTGGGCTAACCCGGTGTAGAAAACAAGAGTGATGTAACCAAGGAACTCAATGCTATCCAACATTCACTATACATGTGAGATCATGCTTCAGGGGTTTGAAATTTTTCAGATATAACAATGAATTGCTAAATCCTTCACATACTTCACAAAACTCATTAGAAAGTTCAGGTGCAAAGATAAAGCTCCCCCTTTCAACCATTTGTCTTCAATCCATACTCCCCCTTAATTGAAAAGATAAACTCAATTAAGAAACAAGGGATGAAAGTATGATTGGAATACCTTCACTTTTCTCAAGATGGTATTAATCTCAGAATCCCATCTTCTTCAGATTGGCTCCCCCTCAAGGGGTGCACTCCATTCTGTCCAAACCATCCTCCAGATGAGAATGATCATCATCTTCAATTCCCTGCAATGTTAGCACATGTATATACCAAGAGTATAAGGGAATAAGATGGAACCTCCTTGGTTCATCAATGTGAACAACAAGGTTGAGAAGATTCTCTCAACCGAGATGTCCCATTTTCACCATTCTTCACACTTGCACATTTGATCTTCAATGATGTTGGTGCTGGTGTGGATCTCAATTCATCTTCATGTGAAATCTTTTGTTTCCTTTTTGCCTTAGCAATTGCCAGTGCTTCATCTTCAGCTCTTTGCAGTTCTCTGGCAAGATGCAACTGATGTGGCCATATGACAAGTAAATCATTTGGAAGAGTGGCCCCAGTTTTGGAAGTTCCACATGGTTCTTTGGATGCTGCTAAGCTACCTCTCTTAGGCAACTTATTTTCAATCAATCCCTTCTTCTTCTGGATTGATTGTCTTTTGGAGTTCAGTCTGCTTCTATTTAGTTTCATGGATTCTTTACAAAGGTCCATGATGTGTCCTTTCTTTCCACAGTAGAAGCATGTTTTCTTGGTGGTCCTTCTGGATGCATCACCCTTCTTGGATTTGAATTCCAAGGACTTATCTTCATTCTTCAGACTCTTCTTGGGAGCATCTTCCACTATCATCTGCTTGCTTCCCAAGGAATCTCTCTTAGCCAGGTTCAGTGATCTTCTCTTCATTCCAGCTTCGGATGCATTCGGAGATTGATATGTAACAACTCTTTGACCACTTTTGCAACCATCCCAGATGTTGTCTAGTAATCCAAATCTATTTGCAGTAAACAGATGTCTCTGGACCTGTGGATGCTGCTTCTTTTCTTCTGGCTTGCTCCCCCTTGGCATGGGCTTCCTTTGTGCTTTGACATTCAGTGGATTGTACCAACAATCCTTTGCACAGTGCCCATAATTGTTACAACACCAACATTGACCCACAAATCTTGACTTTTTGATTCCTTCTGATTGTAGGGTTCTTGTCTTGAATTGTTGTGCTGCTTCAGGAGAGCTTTCTTTCTTCATTGTCTTCATCCATACTTGTTTGGAATTATTTTTCCATCCTGCACTTTTTGTGGAAACACAATTAGAAGCATCAGTACAAGATGGTATGGATGGTACCTTCTTTCTAGAAGATGTTGCACTTTTATTAGAGGATGTCTTTCTCTTAGAATCATCCTGCTCAAAGCTCACTTGAGTAGCAACATTTCTTCTTTCAGCTGACTGGGAGGCTTTGGCTTTGGGTGATTGCTGATTTTTCAATATCACCTCTAGTTCTATGCATTTCATATTGAGGGAGTTCATCTCATCCTCAACAGCTCTTATCTTTCCTTCCCAACTTTCTTTCAGCTGATTCATCTGGTCATCATGCAACTGCTTCATTTCAAGCAATGAGTTGTCAAGATCCTTCACCCTTTTGACTTTGTGTTCTAGTTGAGCATCTATGACAACCATTGACACTTTGTGCCTCTTTTCCAGTGCATGGAAAACTTCTTTGACCATTACTTTAAAGAATTCTTTCTCAGAAAGGCTTCTCAGCAATTCTTCAGCAGTGTCTTCATATCTTTCATTGCAAAGAGAAACAGTTTCATCTTTAGCCTTCACCAGCTTTCTGAGAGTGTTGGTTATGCCAACCCTTTTTGCCAATTGATCTTCCATTGCATTGGCTTCTTCTTCTAACTGTGATTTTTCTTTTCAAAGATCATGGATGCCTGTAACTATACACTTTTCCACTTCCATGGGGACAGTCTTCTGAAGATATTTGAGTGCATTATGCAGATCATGAATTGTTCCATCAGCATCACAGCTAGGACAGGATTTCTTCATCTTCTTGGCCTGTTTCTTCATTCTGTTTTTCAGAGTCTTGGCAGATATCTTCGTTTGAGGCTGGTCACTCATTTCCTCAAATCTGCACTCCATATAGACTCCCTTGGATCTTTTAGAGGTAACCTCCCTTTGATACCAATTGAAGTGCCCAGATCAGTGTGAATCACTGAGAGGGGGAGGGGGTGAATCAGTGATCCCTTAAAACTTTATTACTAATTGATTCTTAATCAATTAAACCTCTATGGCTGGTTAAAGCCTCGATCCACTCTTCTTGTATCTCTCACCTTTCCACGAATGATGCAGTAAATGTAAAGGCACTGGACACAAGGATTTACAAGGTTCGGCACCAAAGGCCTACATCCTTGCCATGCTCTCCCAGCATGGATTCTCCCATTATAATCTGTTAGTATTACAATGGTCGATACAGAGTCCCACTGTATCTCTCCTGAGTCCCACAGGAGGGTCTTTATACTGCGTCCCACAGTGTTACCAGAGTCCCACTGGCCTGCTCCAGAATCCCACTGAAGACTTCTTCTCCCTGAGTCCCACAGGGTCTTCTCCTGGCTCCTCGAGTCACACGAGTAGCTCTTCTTCACTTTATGCTTCTTGAAGTAACTTCAGCAGCCTGGGATAAAGGCTGTTGGCCTTGCTCTTTACCTCTGATCACTTGTGATGATCAGGTCTTCTCGTCTTGCTCGGGCTTTATCACCTTCTTCTAAGGATGACCTGGCTTCTCTCCAGCTACTGAATACTCAGACAATTGATATCTTTAACTTCAATCTGGTCCAGTCTCAGTTCACTTCAACATCATGTACTGAGTGCATGGCAGCTCTTCATCTTCATGCACTGATATCATGGCCTTCTCAATTCTTCAAGATCTTCAAGTCTTGGACTCCTCAGATGCACACCACTGATTTAGCACTGTTCACGTGTGCACGTGCATGCATGCATGCATGCACTCTCCTCTTTCTCTTCTTGGTGCAGTAAACCCACAAAGGGTGTAATCTCTTTAAGCATACACCTTCTTTGATCTTCACACAATTAATTCAATTAGTTTACACACATAAATGTGTGTTCTACTTTAGTGTGAGTATTCTCCTTCTTCTCCTTCTTAGTGTGTATACACCACTTAGCACACACTAAGGTTCGGCCTTCACTTGTTTTGCACACACAATTTGTTCCACGTTTTGCACACACTTAAACTTGGCATGTTCTTATTGTTGTTGCACACACTTAACCCATAGGCGGTTCTTCAATTTTGCACACACACACTAAGGTGTGGTCTTCACTTCACCCACACAAGGCTACGGCTTGGGTTATCCACTTTGCACACACACTTCCCAAATTCAATCATCCCATAGGGTGTTCTCCCACTTTGCACAAGCTACTGCCCGTAGAGTGTCTTCTTCTTCACTTGGCACTCAAAGGGTGCAAGGGCTCGGCCTTCCTCCACTATTCCACCCGAACACTAAAGAAGTCGCGCAAGGGGTGCGGCCAACCTCTCTTCTATCGCGCAAGCACTTGGGTGCACAAGGCAGCGCACAAGTCCTCGGGTGTGCAAGCCTCAAGAGTGCAAGAGCACCTTGGGTTCAAGGCACCTCAACCACGGGGCGCGCAAGAGCTACTGCCCCGGGTTCTTCCTACCGCGCAAAGGGATAGCGCGCAGGGGACTCCTTCCCTTCACCTCTTTCGCGCAAGGGGTGCGCGAAAGGAACTCCTTCGGGCCTCGGGTGGCACCGAGAACAACAGCCGCGCAAGTGGGGTGCGCGGGGCTTCAAACCTTCGCAAAGCACAGGGTGCTCGCGGGACTCTCTTCAAATTTTCAGCGCATCAGCAAGCATTCTCGAGGGCTCGGCCTCATTTATATAGGCAGAGGAGAGGCGGTTCATCCGCGTGATAAATCTCAAAATCCCGAGATCTCCGGATCTTTAAAAACATTCCAAATCTTTATTTTCTTTCCTCTGTTTCAACGTGGGTTCTTTTATTATTTTCTTCCTCCTCGTACATGCGATTTATAACGCATGCACGGCCTCTGTTTAAACCCAATCCATGCATGCAAAGCACGAACACCAACTGGCCTCGGCACCTTCGGTTTTCCTTCGGCCAAATCTCGAATTCTTCTTCTCATCGCATGCAAACTCATATTTATGCTTGAATGTGTTCGTAGAGGCCAGACGATCACCATGGAGGTCTCGGTTTGCTCGGAGGTGGCCGGGAACTCGAAATCAGGTCGTCGGGGAGGCTCTGGTTCAGCGGCGGCATGCGGGTGGCTTCGTGCGAGCTCGGAGAAGAAGACGGATGGGGAGCCATCGGATCAGGCGATCGAAATAAATCGGACGGCCTGGATTAGATCGCCTTGCCGCGGATGGATCGTGCGGCGCAGATCAAGCGCGCGATGAGACGGACGGCTCAGATCTGTCCCGGGTGAAAAATGCGCGTCCCACATCGAAACCTTCCGCGGATTTTCCGCGGTTTATCACCCTGCCGCTCTCCGCTACTCCACAATTGAACCTCTCCCTCCACGGTGCCGCCCCGCACCGTGTTCTCCCTGCAGGCGCGCTCTGCGCCCACTATGCTCCCTGCGGGCGCGCCCCTGGCGCCCACTATGCACCCTTCGGGCGCGCTCCTTTGCCCAAGCTGCGCGGGCTTCATCACCGCGTGGCCTCGGGGCTTATACACGGCCCCGACCTCTCTTGGGCTGGCCCCATGGGATCCCCTTGGGCGTGGTGACCTGGTCCCACATGTGCCTTGGGTTGAACCCTTAAGGCTGGCCCTTGAGGTTGGCATAATTTTTGGCAAAGGACAGAACCTAGACTTTGTATAAAAACAAGTTTCTCCTCCATATAAAATATGCCAATTGCCAAATGCCACTTCTCCCTTCTTCATTTCTTCTCTTCTCTTCTTCTTAAGAATTCAAACATTAATCCTCTTGATTAGAAACAACTCCTCAATTTATAATTCTTCTTCATCATCTCATTTTCTACTTAGGAGAGAATTCTCAAGGATCTTCATCTTCAACAGAACTCCTGAATCACTTAAATTATTCAAAGTGCTTCATTGATCTAATCAGAGATCAATTGGATCATCTTCATGTTCACATGCACTAAGTGATAGTGCATGGGCTTCTTTAGCTCACTTCATCCACTTAGAGATTGTGGATGGATCTTCTTCACCTCCTCATGCATTGTCAATACAATTCATGGTCTTCAAACAATGTTGTGACTTTGTATCATCAGGATACAAGTTCTATGAACTTAAAGAGCAGCTCAACAATCGTCAGATATACATGGAGAATGTTGCAACCACAATTTCCAATACCACTTAGTGAATCTCCTAAGTGACATGCATCTTAGTACCATGGCCATTCTCCTTCACCACCAACACCATCACAACCTTTGTCATTCACATCATGACATTCCTTGACTTCCATTCATTCCAAGACAACTTCACGCCTCATTGACAACAAATGCAACACAATGCACTTCACATGTGACATTTTTTATGTGGATTATTATATGATGTCTTTTGTAGTTTCCCAGAATGTAATGGAATAAATTAATTGTTTAATAATGAAAAAAATTGGTTAAATGAATTTCATGGGGGTATGATTTGAGTTATAAATTGTTTTGTGGTTCTATATTTAGAGGTAGCAGCAAATGTGGTGTTATAAGTTGGTTGTTGGTTAAAAACCCATAGGTTTGGATTTAGTTTTTGGCATCGTATATATATTTATACTTTTATTTATTACTTTTGGTTTCTATATGCACCCCGTCCTAGTTGAGAATTATGGTATGAAAACTCTCATTTTCATGGGGGAGGGTGTCTCTCCCAAACATCCTGATGGGAGGAAGGATGGATTTCCACCGTCTATTCCCTACTCCCTCTTCTAGGTTATGATAGCCCATGGGTTTTTAGGTAGGTTGTGATTTTTGCGTCCCATGTGTGTGTGGGTGAGTTAAGTTTTCCCATGTGTCATTGGGATGAGAATTTTTGTGCATTCCAATGTGTTTTTGGGATATTACATGGTATGAGACCTAGGTGAATATGGGTTGGACATGATGTGAAATGTGTCATAGTTGTGTGCGGGTGATTTGTGTTTTCACACGTGTCTTCGTGATGAGATGTGATGTGATTTCACAAGTTTTTTCAGGATGTGACATTGTATTAGGACCAAGTGTCTAGTAGTGGTATTTTATTTGACTTGTAGCACCTATAGGCCTTGTAAGGGTTCCATCTCGCCCCTTGAAAGGTGAATTATCAAAAATCAATAAAAAAAATGAAGGCCTTCATGCCATTGGAGATGTGATATCTAGCCAAGGTGTTTGAAGTATGTATATGATTAGATTCATTTTTCTATGATATTGGACTAGGTGTGAGCCTTTAGTGTGTGTGGGTGGGTTGTGACATCGTTATTTCCGAAGATGTGGGAGCAGAAGGATGTTTTCATTTAGGGTGTGAGAGTGGATAATCAGTGGGAAAGTAGTGTTGGGTACCCTATCATCGATGTTACAATTATATTATTTTACATGACTTTCACTATTGGGTGATCATGCCTTAGTTGGGTGGGGATGGTTAGTATGACGTGTTAGGTGTTTTTGGTTCCATTGTTTTCTCATAGGAGAATTAGTATGATTCTCTCACTTCTTCATGAGAGACTTTGGTTTTTACCACTAAGTATACTTCTATACTCACCCTATGTATATAAAACTATTTTCAAGTATCCTAGAGAACTATGTGGACCATGTTGGGAATTACATGCTCATACATTGGTACGTTTGATGTATCGCTACTTAGATTTTCTTTTAGCACATACATTTGAGTTTTGTTGCATTTGTAACTATTTTATTTCCTAAAATGCATATGGGGTGGATTTTGGATTTATTTGATATATTTATTGGATTATTTTGAGTCTGATATGTCTTATCTTTTCTTATAAATGGTAATGCCTCCCATATTGTTAGATCATCATACCCTTGGTGCAAATTTCCACCCCGAGGCCTACTAGAGGCAGGACTCGGGGGTCATTATTTACATTTCTTCATTTCCAGCTGAAGAGGGAATTATTTTGAGGGATAGGGTCATGAAAGAATGGTATCATAGGTGATAGTAGTGAAATTGGATGGATTTTGGGGATATGCATGGTGAAAATTTCATGGGTTGGTTGGGAAACATTGTTAGTTGACCATGGTCCAAGACATTGGCTAGTGAAGGTCAGATAGGACATGATATTTTAGGGCTCCCTCTGATCCGATTTAATGAATTTGAACCTACCTAATTAGCAATTGAGGCTACCCCATTTTTAGGGTACAGACCCTAGTTATGGTACATGCATCGTAATAAAATCAATTCTTTTCTGAATTTGGGTGTTTTGGGGAATTTTAAAAGGACCACATAGTGATTCAAATGAGTTAAAATGGATATTAAATAAAATTCTCTACTACTTGGGATTAGGAATTCCATGTTCATATTTTCCAGCTATGGCACCCAATCTCGGTCCACATGTGGCTTTAAAATTTGAGTATCAATAGGCTGACCTAGTAGATTATTGGAGGGTTAATCTAGTGGAGGTGACCAGTGGCAAAGGAAGATATGTGATTTCCAATGTTAGGCCATGGGAATGTAAAAAAATGTACTGCTTCAGACATGGATAAAGAGAGATGTCTCGAGGATCATGATATCACCTTCATATTGATCTAGGCTCCAACAGAGTACATGGTTCCTTAAGTGGTGATCTAGATGTAAGGGGTTGGGTGTTAGTGGTTCACATTGTACCTAGGGGAGTGTAAGGAGGTTAATGTTTTATGGGTCAAATTCAAGAAGTAGTTCTGAGCATATTTCCATTCATCAACCCTGAATAATGATAATAAGTAGGAGATAATCTCCCTCCATCATGGTAGTATGTTGGTACGAGGGATGGGGATTATGTTCTAGTATAACCTTTGTTTTTCATCTAATATTTTTTCAAATGCATTGTCTCATGTGGTATTCCTAGAGGAGGAACATCATCCTTCTGTCTAGAATGTGGTTTCACACTTTATGTTCCTAATGTACCTATATGTATAGAATATGGAAGAGGTAATTGAGAGTATGCACTCATGAAAAGGTCTTCCATGATAGGGGATCGTACATAGTGCATGAAGATAAAGGTCCATCAGTAGAGGATCTCATGAACTGGGTCCTTAGAGGATTCGACCAGTAGAAAAGCGACCTCAAAAGTATCCCTTTCTTCCATATGGTACTAGTAGTTCTTTTACCCCTCTAATGGGGTTGGGGAAAATGTGTATCTTATACAGAGTCCAGGTAAATACTCAAAACGAGTGCCCAGTTCCTATTTGAGATTAGTTTGGTGGAGGTGGAAAGGTTCCATGACAGCCTCATTAGCAGTTGTTGGCTAGGCCTTTTCAATAGTAGGGCCAATAGAAGAATGCTTCGTAGAGGGGATATGGAGTAGATAGATGTTGAACATTGGTCGTTCCTCAGGTACGTCGACCCTATCATGGTCATGGAGGTGGTCATTAGATTATGGGTTGACGATCTTTGCCTATACAGTTTCACACCACATAGGTTGTAGTTCCAGCATGGTCAGAGATCGTTAGAGGTACGATCATCTTATTTAGTACCATTGCGTGGACTTTGTTTGATTTAAGATCTTCATGCTCCTTTTTGATTCCCAGTCTAGAGCATGATCTAGGACTACACGTAGAGATTATTCTCATTCCTCTGGTGTTGAGAACGCGACTGGGATGTTAGACCAACTCGTTTGATGTGTGTCGGGTATATAGATTGAGTATGTGACCACGTCAGTCTCGTGGGGAACTCTTCTTACTACATATGCAAGCATACGATGTCATTATCAAAATAAAATTGTTGTAGTATATTCATATCATTATTGACTACATCTGGAGAATAGTTGTGTTAGTAGGCATGGATGGTCAGCATGTGGATTTTGATGTCAAGAATTGTTTCCAATAGGGCAGTGGGTTTACGAAGCCAATTCTATCCTCGTTAGCTGAGATGTTGGTAGGATCAATGGATTTTGAGATGGTGGATACTCCTAGAGTTGTCGGAGAGTTCATTTATGTTTTCCCTGAAGAGTATGTGACTCTACATCGATACATGACGTTGATTTGAGGATATAATTATAGCTCCATGCTCAACATATATAAATAGATAATTATCAGATAGAACATTTTGAGTTATGAGAGATGAGGATTCAGATTGAAGACCTGATGAACAAGGGCTTCATCTTGCCCAGTGTGTCACCTTGGGGTGCTCTGTCATTGTTTGGAAAGAAGAAAGATGATGTTATGAGGTTGTGCATAGACTTCAAGTGGTTGGATCTGGTGACTGTCAAGAACCATTACCCTCTATAAAGGATAGATGATATTTTACATCTTCTGAGAGGAGAATGTAGATTTTTTAAGATCGATTTGTGTCCGGGATATCCCCAATTGAGGGGGAATGAAGGAAAGATCCGGAAGACTACTTTCATTTGCAGGTAAGGGAAATTCGAGTTCTTAGTCATGTGGTTTGGTGTTACAAAATCACCATCCATGTTTATGGGGATTATGAGCTTCATATTCCATTAGTTCATGGAATGTTTCATCATCATATTCATTGATGACATCTTGGTTTTCTTGATGTTATAGTATGAGCATGTCGAGAATCTCAATACTATTTTTTCGATCCTTCGATGCCACCACCTATAAGTAAATTTATCCAAGTTAATGTTCTATAAATGATATGTTTATTTACATAGAAATGTGGAGTCACATTAGGGTGTGTTAGTGGACCCATCGAAGGTCCAGGCAGTTGTTTCTTGGACATAACAAAAGAATGTTGTAGTGGTTAATAGTATTCTTGGTCTCACATACTATTACTGAATATTTTAACATGATTTCTCTCAAGGTTATCCTTATTTGACATCTTTGAATAGAAAGGTCTGGTATTATTGAATGGAGAAAACAGTTCTAGGCATCATTCAGCTATCTGCAGTGGAATTTGATTAGTTACCCAATGATCTGGTTTTCAGAGGAATGGGTGATTTTTGAGATGTTTTGTGATGATTCCCCTATGGGCTTCAGATGTGTGTTGATGTAGAAGTGGGAAGTTGTCTGTTATGAATCTAGGAAGTTAAATCTCCACAAATATAACAATTTCACCCATAATATGGAGTTGGCAGCGATTGAGATTGCGATGAAGCTGTGGAACCATTACCTCATTGGGAAGCCCTTTATTGTCTTCATAGATCACAAGAGTTTCAAGTATATCTTTTCCCAGCAATACATGAACTTGTGATAGAGGAGGTGGATGGTTTTTGTCCAAGACTATTATTTCGGGTTATACTACATCTCATAGAAAGGGAATTTTGTGGTTGATTCCTTGAGTAGGGAGTCATAGAAAAGAGTGGTTCAAGAATCTATAGACAATAGGAAGGTGATAGAGGAGTTAGAGGTCATGCACATAGACGCATGAATGTATGTTGATAGAGGATGATTGTTTTAGATACAGGTGTAGTCTTCAATGATGCATCGAGTGGATGAATCTCAATTGGGAGACTTAGAGGCAGAGTTGATGTGTGATTGCGTTGACCATGGTGATTCCCCAGAGGGATGGTCAAGGGTTGGTCAAAATCAGATGATGTTCTGTGAGAGGTTGTTTGTTCTAGTGGTGTTGTGGGAGGGAGTCCTCAATGAGATTCTCCTATCACCTATAATGGTGCAAAAGGGTTTTCTAAATTATATAGTGGAAGTTGGAAGTAGTTTTTGTATCTCGGGATGAAATGGGATGTACCATAGTTTGTGGTGAAGTGTTTACTATTTATGAAGGTGAAGGTTATGTACCATGTTCATGGGAGTTTTTTCAGCCTCTAGATGACCCCAAGTAAAACAGGGATGAACTCATGATGGATTTATTCATGGGATTAATTAGGTTTTATGGAGGAAACGATGCTATCTATGTATTATTGGATCAGTTGGAGAAATTGGATCACTTCATAGAAATAAATTAGTCGAGTGTAGTGGATTCCTGAGAAAAGTTGTATGTGGATGATGTGGTGAACCTACATGGACATCCAATATTAATTATCTCAAATCAGGATACATGGTTTACCTCACAATTCAAGAGGGGATTTCATCACGTTTTTGGCACTCAATTATACCTCATCACTGCAATCAACCCTCAGACAGGTGGGTAGATAGAATGTACTATCAAGACACTAGACGACATGTAAGATGTATGCATCTTGGAATTTAGCATATCATGGGTATGAAAACTGCCACATGTAGAGTTTTCTTATAATAATATCTATCCCTCTTCATTTTGGAATGATCTATTCCATGCCTTGTATGGAAGACCATTTTTTCCACCTTTTGTGATGGAAAAAGGTAGGGGAGACAGCTCTTCATGGCCCTGATATTGTGTAGATAATGACAAATAAGGTTCATCTTGTTCATAAGAGTATGAGAGTGATTCTAGACAAGAAAAATTAAAGTGTTGATTACAGGAGAAGGCCCTTGGAGTTTGAGTGTGGGGACCATGTGCTCTTGAAGGTTTCCCATCAACATGGTTAGTATAGGTTAGGGAGAGGGAGTAAGCTTTCTCCTAGGTTTATCAGACCATGCATGGTGTTGGGAAGAGTTGGAATGGTGGCATACCAGTTGGTGTTTCCACCTAATTTGAAGAGGACCCATGATGCCTTCCATGTATTATAACTTTGGTGGTACCTTTAAGATGAGTCTCATGTTATTGACTGGTGGGAGTTTCATATTAAAGATGATGAGACATACATAGAGCATCTAGTAGAGATCCCAAATCATCAACCGAAGGTTCTAGATGGATGTACCATTCCTTTGGTTTGTGTGTTGTGGTGGCATGATGGATTTGAAAAGAGTAATTGGGAGCAGGAATAATATATTCATTCCCAATACCTAGAGTGGTTTTGAGTATTCTCATGTTATTTATTTCGTTAGAATGTGATGTTAAAACATTTTTTATTATGATATTAGTTGTTTCCTTATTCCATAATGTGTGATAATGTTCTAACACGTGAAGAGGGGAGGACCAGATTCCTAATTGAGACACATTAATTTTGATGAAATTAAAATCATTCGTGAAAGTCAGTTCCACCAAGAGTTGATAGTATGTTGACATGGGGGAAGGAATTACCTGATTCACATGTTTGGATAGTGAGGTTGTTGTGCTTGTGTGGTGTGCCTTGTGGTTGTTTGGGTTACCAAATTTCAGAGGAGGTGTTCTTGGATGAGTAGGTTTCACTCCAGTTGTTGATAAACACAAGGGTTATTGTGGATAAAGGTTTCTGTTTTTTTGGTAGGTGTCACTCCATGTGTAGTGAGTTCTTTGAGAGGTATATCAAAGGGTGGTTGTTCAGACCCATCTGTTCCTTCTGGTATTTGTTTTAAATTCATGAGGGTGATAATAGTTTTACAGGTATCTGATGAAATGTCTCGAACCTCTCTAGTCCATTATACAGTGAAAATTTAGTGTTTGATGTGTTTGGGGAGTTATCTCTGACATAGTTCAATAGTTTTTTAAAAAACCAGTTTTCCAATGGTGAGTCGGGACTGGTAGGTCGTAACGGTATGTCTCCACTAATGACTTCCACCGATGGTTCGTGATGGTGATTTGTTATTGATGATTCCAGGATGGTGAGTCCAGACTAGTAGGTCGTGATGGTAGGAATCCAGCAGTGAATTGCACCGGTGATTCGTAATGGTGAGTTAGGACCAATGGGGCAGGACCAGCGAGTCAAGACTGGTGAGTCAAAAGGGGGAATTGCACCAGTGACTCACCATGGTAGCCCATGCTATGAAGTCATAAAGATAGGACTCCAGCGCTGATTCGACCAATGATGACTCACCCAACAGTGACTCATCTACTAATAGATCATCTAAAATCGAGTCTTCCACTGATATCTCACACCAGGGACTCATCCACCAGTGACACATTTTCAACAGTTTCAAAATTCCATTATTCTCCATTTTTCTAGTTTTTACCCTTTAGCATTTTATTTGATGTGAAATGAGTTTAATATAAAATTAAATAGTTTTTGGATCCATTTAAATCGTATATATATTCAACAAACCTGAATCATCCTTTGGATTCCAAACCACACAGTCATGGTGAAGATCCTCCTTTAATGGATTTTAAAAACCCTTTATCACGTTGATATAGGATCTGGTCTTTCTAAATCCAAGATAATCTCATCCTTGTGTCCCCCAATTTTCTCTTAGTGCACCCTAAACCCTTCTTCCCTGAGGAGCTGTGAGGTTTTGTTTCACCTTTCTTTGATTTTGTTTTCCATGGTGGATTTTCTTTCCTACACACCCCCTTTCACAACAAAATTAGGAAGTTTTTATCATCTATTCTTAAAGGTATGGATCCATTTCTCTCTATTTTATTTATATATCTTGTGGGTGGGTTTATGGATGTCTCTTTTGTGAAGATATCATAATTCCAAAATAATAAATATAAATGAATTTGTTTAAGATCAATATGTAGGGCTCGATAAATTTAATGTATGATATTCTTATTATTATTATTTTGGGATGTTCTTGTGAATTATATGTGCTAAACACCCTAATAAAAATTATGACCACTCAGCGTGTTTTTTTTTCTCACTCATTAATGATTCTATAATTCATGATGTTTGGTTTTCTGTCGAAAAATTTTTATGAAATAAATTAACCATGTACACATGGAAAATAAATGGATTCCCAAGGATCAAAAAGATTCTATGATTAACTAGTAAGTTCACAAGCGTAATTAGAGAACAAATGACTTATTAAATCAGAATATGTTAGGTTTTTGTGTGTGGTTTTATGGTTGTGAGAACCGTTATGTATTATGGGTTAGTTCAGAAGGTGTAATGGAATCTCAGGATAACATATTGATTGATTTTGGAATGGATGGGTAGTTTTGTAGAGTGGGGTTGTGATCGGGTATGTTGGGAGTGGATGGGTGTAATGCATGTGGTGTTGTTATGCAGCAGGTATGCCAATAATGGTTGTGATGGGTGTGATGCAGTTTTAATGAGAAGTATTGTTTGGTGTGAAATTAAGTTGGGGGTATTCTCTATTGAGAGGATGGATTAGTGGATTGGCTTTGAAGAATGATGATGGCGGCTATTGGTATGGGTAATTTTCCATTGTTCTGCATCTACTTTGTGAATTTTGTTGTGTGTATTGTTATGTGTTATTCTTAGTAGTTTACCAGATAGTAATTGAATAAATTAATTATTTAATAAACAATGTGGATTGGTTAAATGAATGGGAAGGGGTTATGATTTGAGTTGTGACTTTTTGTGTGGTTGGGAATTTATAGGTAGAAAAATGGTGGTGTTTAGATTTTTTTTGGGTTGGAAACCCATTTTTTGGGAATGAGTTGTTCATATCATATATATACTATTATTTTTTCTTTTGATTTCTATAAACACCCCACACTAGTTGAGAATTATGTGACAAACACCCCCATTGTCACGGGGGAGGGTGTCTTTCCCAAACAACCTGATGAGAGGATGGATAGATGGTCACCGGGTATTCCCGACTCTCTATTCTATGTTGTGATAGCTTAAGATTATTTGGGTAGGTTATGGTTTGTTGGGCCCATGAGTGAGCGGGCGAGTTGTGTTTTCCTTGGTGTCTTCGAGATGATATGTTTTGTGCATTCCCATATGATTTTGCAGATGTGACTTGGTATGAAGATCAGGTGTCTATTGCCAGGATGTGATGTGAAATGTGACCCAGGTGTTTGATGGTGATTTTTGTTGTCCCATGTGTCATTGGGATGAGATGTGTTGTTCATTCGTAGGATTATTTGCGATGTGACGTGGTATGAGGCACATGTGTCTGCGGGTTAGATATGATGTGATACATGGCCTCGGTTTGTATCGGTGGGATGTGATGAGATTTGTTTTCCTAGGTAACAGAACTAGCTATGAGACCTAGGTGTGTGTGGGTGGGTTGTGATGTGGTTCTTTTGGAATAGGTGGGAGTGCTAGGACATTTCTTGTTAGGGTTTGAGAGTGGCTAATCAGTGGGAAAGTGGATTGAGGTACCCTATCATCAACGTGATTACTATATTTCATTACATGATGTGCATTATTTTGTGTGATATCCTAGGTACTGTGGGGTTAGATAATTTTCCTTATTAGGATCCATTGATTCTGTATTTTGTTTCCTCATGGGAGCATTAGTATGCTTCTCTCACAAGCCCATGAGGGACTTTAGTTTTTCTTACTATGTATACTCATATGCTCACCCTACGTATATAAAACTATTTTCATGTTTTTTTGGAGGACTATGTGGACCATGATGGGAATTACTAGCTCAGCCTTCAGGACAGTTGTTGTGTCACTCCTTATCATTCTTATTGGGACTAACCTTGGTTATTTGTTTCATTTGTCACATTTTTATTTCTAAACATGCATGTTGGATGGATTTTATATTTCTTTTGTATATTTCTTAGATTTATTTTTTTATGTTGATTCATCTTCTCTCCTGATCTTATATTCTTATATAGGGAAATGCATCCCACATTGTGAGATCTGTGTACCCTTGGTTCTAGTCACCTCCCTCATACCTACTAGAGGCATGAATCGGGGGTCATTATCTCTCTTTCTTCATTACCATCTCTAGAAGAGAATCTTTGGAGGTAGGGTTCAAGAAAATATATTATCTCTTATTAATTTTGTGGTCATTAACTTTATCATAAAATATGTCCTTTTTTATAATTTCATTTTAAATTCACATTAAATATCCATATTATTTATCATGGATAAAAATATTTATTAAACCATATGTAATTTTTACATAAATTTTTTTACATGGAATGTTATCTAATTCACTAGAGAAATATTAATATTCCATATTATTTACTCATTACAGTCATATATTAATAAGAAATATTTTTCATGATCATATGATATACGAGTAATTAATTGGATAAGAGTGGGATATTGGTCCAGGAATTATATATCCTCTAGATGCATCAACTGATATCACGAGACAAATTAATTGGAAAAAGTAAATACGTCTTTAACCATATATTAAAAATGTATTATAAGAATATATTTATAGTATATATATTAGGATATATGAGATCATGGAATACAACACAAAGTATTTCCTTTATAGATAATTCAGTAGTTAATTTCCCTGACATCATTTCCAGGATATTATCCTTCAATACAATTCATGAAGAAATTGTTGGTTAAATGACTTGTGTTTTTAATTATTTAACATACGATATTGATTATTCTTTATTTAATCATGATATATTCCACTTTACATAACTTTTATTGATAACATGATATCACACAAAAATTTTCATTTTCCTAGGATATGAACATAAATTTATTGAATGATTTTCAACGTTTTCATGAATTTTCTTTTTTCATTCTTTATATTTTATTCCCAATTTGAAGTGGGATTCATATATCTTTCTTTTTATCCAAGACTACTAAGTTGGTCTATCTATCTGGATTATAACCCCCATTTCAATTCCATGGAAATAAAGTATACATCGACATTGGATTACTGGATTTGAGGTTGTAATAGTTGGAATTAGTGGATGTTTTATAAATACCAAGGGAACTAGATTTAAGAAAACATATATTTGGGAACATAACACTATGATAGACTCTAAAAATATGTATACAGGAACATACTAATGTATTTTTATGGATGTTATTATATGGGTTTTCATAGAAATGAGTCCCTTTCTAGACACTACATGTGGTCATGGTTCTAGAATAGTTGTAATGTAGGTTAATAACAATTAAAATAGAGCATTGGGATATAATTTGATTGTCACCTAGTGCACGAAAATGAGACATACTATGCATCTGGTTTGGCACTATCATGGGATATTCTTAGTTTAATTCATTTTTTCTTTTCAAACCCATATGAAAATTTTGAAAATATTTTTTATGATTTATGATATTCCCAAAGAATCCATGTTTATGAATATGATATTTTAAATGAAGAAATTATTTATGTAGGATATGTGTTACACAATATTTAGAATTATATATTATTTTTTTTAATTCATAATTTTTGGGGGTAATCTTGATTATTCATTTTTATAGAAATAGTGACTATGAGAAATAGTTGTATCAACACGGATGGTTATTGTGGAAATTTCCATGCTGAGAAATCCAATACTACTAGTATTATAATTGAAACGATCATGGATATATTAGTGTAGTTAATTATGGATACTTAAACTAACCTTCCTTTAATGGATAAAATCATGATTCTCTTATGTTGGATCACTTAATTTGATATAATCCCTCGTTATTTTGACTTAAAACTAATACCATGGTAGTTGAGTAACGGATTACATCCCTTGAAAATATATTTTTTCCTTAGAATGTGATTAAAGGGAAAATTTTAATGATACAATATACTATGTCAAGGATTATGACTATCGATTGTGTTCATTGATCTATAATACTATGAGTAAGATGAAATAGAATACATAGAAATTATATATTTTAAAGAAACATTACTTTGCAAATAATTCCATCATGTATAGAATATTAAAATGAATAAAAAGTTACACATCTTGAAGAACAATGAAGAACAATGTGTTATGGAGCATGTGGATAAATTTATAAGATATCATATATATTCTATAAATTATATTTTCATTAAAAATGTAAAATTGACCATTTTTTTATGTTCTTAAGACATTTATTCATAGGGAACTCATTTCTGAATATTATTCAATATATTATGAAATAGTTTTCTGCACCATCAAAATATATAAGGAATTTTCAAGATTTTATTTAGTCAATGGGATTCAATTGAAGATGAGGTTTGATATAAACTGTGAAAAAATGAATGATTTAAATAAGAAGAAGAAAATGGATAAATATTTATCATGTGAAAATTGTGGAAAGAAACTTTACTGAAAATTGAAAAACTGGTATAGGACTTCATTATAAGTGTAGTGATAAGGGACATCTGGATAATAAATTTATGGGGAAGAAAAAAATAAATGATTTATAATTATTAATCTTTAAAATAATGTTTCATTACTCATGATATTTCACCAATCGTCAAGGGGACATACCAAAGAAGAGGATGAGACGAGAAGGACAATCTTTTGAGATCACTACAGTTGAGGTGGATGTACCCAAAAATATGAAGGAATTAAATGATCTATTTTCAATCTTTATTATCATAAATATGGTTAAAATAGATATTATCTTTAGTATAGACTATTTTTAAAACAATTTATCCAAAATATTATTGTATGGAAATGAAAGTAAAATTCTTAATGAACATGTGAAACTATTTATCATTAGATTAGAGACATAATCATCTAATCCATGTCTTGATCCGTCCCCATTAACTACTCTGAAGGAAATTTATATGGAAGAAGAGAAAACAAAATCTACATATGAAAAATGTATTCTTGAAATAGTGTATATATCTATTTCACATTAATACATAGATGTATTTTCTAAGTAATAACCTGGACATCCACCAAAGAGTGAAGTCGAGTTATCTTTTGATTTAATCAACAATGAAAGAATTATATTAAAGACTCACTATAGAATAGACACCATGAATTTAGTAGAGTCGAAGAAACAAATAGAGATATTTTTTTATATGTTATTTATTCACCATATTATTTCACCATGGGTATCCCTTGTTCACTTCTCTATTAATAAATATAGTTCTATGAGGTAATGCATTGATTATAGGGAAATGAAAAATAATATAATTAATAAAAAGTATCATCTTCCTTGAACTGATGACTTATTCTAAAAACATCAAGGAGCTCAATATATTTCAAATATTGAACTTCTTTTTTGGTGTTATCAATTGTGGGTAATGGATGAATATATTCTGAATACATCATTTCAAATGTGGTGTGGATATTACAATTTTATAGAAATTCCATTTTTATTAACTAATGCACTATAAGTTTTTTTAGATTTTTTGAATAGATTTTTCAATGAATATCTTGATTATTATGTGTTTTTTTTCATTGAGGATATCTTATTATTTTTTAATATATATTATATATCATTATAAAGACTCTTAAAAGAAAAGAGTTATTTTAAAGATATAGAAATTGTGAATTATTACTTCAAAAAGAATAATGAATTGACCTAATATTCTCTATGTATAGAATAATAGTTGATTATTTAAAGAAAAATAAAGAACAATAATGGTATACATGAATGAAAAAAATAAAGGTGCATAGTTTCATTGGTTTTTTAGGTTACTATTAGTGATTCATTCAATAATTTTCCCAATATAATAAGCATTTTTTCTAAGCTTTCTCGAAACGTGGTTTAGTTTGTACAGGAAAAATAATGTGAATAATGTTTTGAAGAATTAAATTTTGAAGATTAGTCAATAAATTAATTTTGACCCTTCCATTACAAAGTGAAGTATTTGTGATAAATAGTGATTCATAGTAGAATAAAATTTGTTATATGCTCATAATAATGATAATGATATTTCATAAGAATTAATTCAGTTAAAGGCTCTTGAACAGAACTATCGAAACCATGATATTGATTTAACCAACTTTGTCTATTATGATGGAATTATGATATTTTTAATGAGAGTATCTGTTCCATCTATACCTAGGATAAAAAGGGGATTTTTAAACAATTCTCATACCTCAAATATCTATATAAAACCTGGTAAATTAATGAGGTATAGATATTTGAGGGAATACTTCGAGTGAAATAACATTATTTGGGAAATTTATGATTATGTGTTAATAGTATAGGTTTATCAATAGGTTAAGGTAAAGATACTTCATACTAAAATATTCATTAATACTTTTCATATTACAATGTGGAAATGGTTTTACATTACTATAGACTTTGACACAGGACTATAATGACTCCTAGAATGAACACCGTATTATGGGTAATTGTTGATCTCTTAACCAAATCTATACATTTCCACAGTGTAATAGAAGATTTCCCACTTGGGTGCCCCACAAGGATCAGTATTTATTATGTTTTATGAAATAATTTTGTGAATATTTCAATTATGTCTTATCGTGATCCTTGATATACATAAATATTATTGATGATTCATCATAAGACTCTTGATAACGATCTTTGTTTGATCATTGCTTACCATCCAAAATATTATTTATTGTCCCAATGGGATATTCAAAAATTTGAAGACATTCACTACTGGAAATCCAGCATTTCCCAACGGTTTGGAACCGTTGGGAAAGGCTGTAGAACCGTTGGTATATGTTATACCAACGGTTCTGCAAACCATGGGGAAGTAAGCCGTTGGGAAAGTCTTTTCCCAACGGTTTACACAGAACCGTTGGGATAGGTCAGAAAAAATCAACCTATCCCAACGGTCCTGGCAAACCGTTGGGAAAGGCCTTTCCCAACGGTTTGGCCCGTTGGGAAATGAACAGACAATTTTCGTTCCCAACGGTTTACAAACCATTGGTAAAAACAACCCTGCAACAGGGTATCCCAACGGTTTCAAACCGTTGGCATAGGCTTTGCTGTGCAAATTGCACAGCAGCCTGCAATTTTCACAGCAGGTTTGGTTTTTGGGCATTTTCAATTCAATTTTCAATCCAATTATGCCCTCGTTTTCAATTCATTTTTCAATCCAATTATTGTACCTGTAACACATATAATGCATACATATAGAGAACAAACCCACACATACAAATAATGAAAACCAACCAACCAACACATATAATGCATCCTAAAAATATACACATCCATAATTAAAGTAGAATTCATAACATAATTATAAACATACATAATTCATTTAGAATTCATTTTAAAATTTAGATGACAATTATATGTGGAATCCAAAATTCAATTCATAATTTGATCGGTTTTTTCTATACCATATATTTTTACCTCAAATGATGTCCATTTTACATACACCTAAAGTGATACCGGCCACACCGCACCTCATATTGAGGCGGGGTTGACTCGTACACGTCACATTTGACCCATGGATCGTTGTGCTAAAGTATCGACACAATCCGGATACGTTTGGTCGGTTTTCCGTATGCCAGTTGATGTTTTTCACTTAAAATGACGTTCTTTTGAAACAAAAGACGGACACTATGAGTGGTTCCGACCACACTGCGTCTCCAATTGAGGCGGGGTTGATTCGTACACGTCACATATGACCCATGGATCATTCTCCTAAAGTTTAAATGGAAACCGAATGCGTTTGGTCGGTTTTCCGTATGTACTTAAAATGTTGTCCCTTTTAAACAAAAGAGTGACACTTAGACTAATCCTGACCACACCGTGACTCAGATTCATCCCAGGTTGGCTCGTACATGTCACATATGACCCATGGATCGTTTTGATAAATTATCAAAAGATTACGAATGCGTTTGGTCGGTTTTGCGTATGCCAGTTGTTCTTTTCATTTATAATCATGTCCATTTTAAACAAAAGAGACAGAGTTAGAGCGGTGTCGGCCACACCGTGTCTCGGATTAAGACGGGGTTGACTTGTACACGTCACATATGACTCATGGATCGTTGTGCTAAATTATCGATAGAATCCGAATGCATTTGGTCGTTCTTCCGTATGTCAGTTGATGCCTTTCACTTAAAATAACGTCCTTTTGAAACAAAAGACGGACACTTTGAGTGGTGTCAGCCACACCGCATGTCAGATTGAAGCGGGGATGATTCGTACACGTTACATAAGACCCATGGATCGTTCTCCAAATGTTTCAACGGAAACCGAATCCGTTTGGTCGTTTTTCCGTATGTACTTAAAATGGTGTCCATTTTAAACAAAAGAGAGTCACTTAGACTTATCTTGGCCACACCGCGACTCAGATTCATCCCGGGTTGGCTCGTACACATCACACATGACCCATGGATTGTTGGGATAAATTATCAACAGATTCGGAATGCGTTTGGTCGGTTTTCTGTATGTCAGTTGATGTTTTTCACTTAAAATGACGTCCTTTTGAAACAAAAGACGGACACTTTGAGTGGTGTCGGCAACACCACGTCTCCGAATTGAGCTGAAACCACCATGAAACATTATAATTATTATTCGTGACGTGTACGCGCAGACGGCACGTCAATCGGACGTGCGGTTTGCGCGGTAAGACTCTATATTCGTGTTTTAAGTGATGTGCGCGCTTCGTAAACGCGCGTGAGGGGTGTCCAAACGGGCCAAAAGAAGTCGGAATGGCCTGAAATCAGACGAAAAATATGGGAGAGTGATTTATGAAGTGGTCGAGCAGAGGGCACGTCAATCGGACGTGCCGTGTGCCCGCGGTGACCGACAATGCAGTTCTGGTGTCATAAACGGCCAAAACGGGCGTCCAACGGTCAAATTCATAGAGGACGGCCTCAGATTGTGCTGAAACCACCGTGCAACATTCTAATTATTATTCGTGACGTGTACGCACAGACGGCACGTCAATCGGACGTGCAGTTTGCGCGGTACGACTCAATATTCGTATTTTAAGTGATGCGCGCGCTTCCTAAACGCGGGTGAGGGGGGTCCAAACGGGCCAAACGAAGTCAGAATGGCCTGAAATCAGACGACAAAAACAGGTGAGTGATTTCTGAATTGGTCGAGTAGACGGCACGTCAATTGGACGTGCCATGTGCCCGCGGTGACCGACAACGCAGTTCTGGTGTCATAAACAGCCAAAACGGGCGTCAAACGGTCAAATTCATAGCGGACGACCTCGGATTGAACTGAAACCACTGTGAAACATTCTCATTATTATTCGTGACGTGTACGCGCAGACGGCACGTCAATCGGACGTGCGGTTTGCGCGGTACGGCTCAATATTCGTGTTTTAAGTGATGCGCGCGCTTCGTAAACGCGCGTGAGGGTGGTCCAAACGGGCCGAACGATTTTGGAATGTCCTGAAATCAGACGACAAATACGGGTGAGTGATTTATGAAGTGGTCGAGCAGAAGGCACATCAATCGGACGTGCCGTGTGCCCGCGGTTACCGACAACGCAGTTCTGGTGTCATAAACGGCCAAAACGGGCGTCAAACGGTCTAATTCATAGCGGACGACCTCGGATTGTCCTGAAAACACCGTGAAACATTCTAATTATTATTCGTGACGTGTACGCGCAGACGACATGCCAATCGGACGTGCGGTTTGCGCGGTACGGCTCAATATTCATGTTTTAAGTGATGCGCGCGCTTCAGAAACGCGCGTGAGGGGGGTCCAAACGGGCCAAACGAAGTCGGAATGGCCTGAAATCAGACTACAAATACGGGTGAGTGATTTATGAAGTGGTCGAGCAGACGGCATGTCAATCGGATGTGCCGTGTGCCCGCGGTGACCGACAACGCAGTTCTGGTGTCATAAACGGCCAAAACGGGCGTCCAACGGTGAAATTCATAGCGGATGACCTCAGATTGACCTGAAAACACCGTTCAACATTCTAATTATTATTAGTGACGTGTACGCGCAGACGGCACTCCAATCGGACGTGCGGTTTGCGCGGTACGGCTCAATATTCGTGTTTTAAGTGATGTGCGCGCTTCGTAAACGCGCGTGAGGGGGGTCCAAACGGGCAGATTGAAGTCGGAATGGCCTGAAATCAGACGACAAATACGGTTAAGTGATTTCTGAAGTGGTCGAGTAGACGGCACGTCAATCGGACGTGCCGTGTGCCCGCAGTGACCGACAACGCAGTTCTGGTGTCATAAACGGCCAAAACGGGCGTCCAACGGTCAAATTCATAGCGGACGAACTCAGATTGAGCTGAAACCACCGTTAAACATTCTAATTATTATTCGTGACGTGTACGCGTAGACGTCACGTCAATCGGACGTGCTGTTTGCGCGGTACGGCTCAATATTCGTATTTTAAGTGATGCACGCGCTTCGTAAACGCACGTGAGGGGGGTCCAAATGGGCCGAACGATATTGGAATGGCCTCAAATCAGACGACAAATACGGGAGAGTGATTTATGAAGTGGTCGAGCAGACGGCACGTCAATCGGACGTGCCGTGTGCCCGCGGTGACCGACAAAGCAGTTCTGGTGTCATAAACGGCCAAAACGGGCGTGAAACGGTCAAATTCATAGAGGAAGACCTCGGATTGAGCTGAAACCACTGTTCGAAATTCTAATTATTATTCGTGACGTGTACGCGCAAACGGAACGTCAATCGGACATGCGGTTTGCGCGGTACGACTCAATATTCGTATTTTAAGTGATGCGCGCGCTTCGTAAACGCGCGTGAGGAGGGTCCAAACGGGCCAAATGAAGTCGGAATGGCCTGAAATCAGACGACAAATACAAGTGAGTGATTTATGAAGTGGTCGAGCAGACGGCACGTCAATCGGACGTGCCATGTGCCCGCGGTGACCGACAACGCAGTTCTGGTGTCACAAACGGCCAAAACGGGCGTCAAACGGTCAAATTCATAGCGGACGACCTCGGATTGAGCTGAAACCACCATGAAACATTCTAATTATTATTCGGGACGTGTACGCGCAGACGGCACATCAATCAGACGTGTGGTTTGCGTGGTACGGCTCAATATTCGTATTTTAAGTGATTTGCACGTTTCGTAAATGTGCGTGAGGAGGGTCCAAACGGTCCAAACGAAGTCGGAATGGCCTGAAATCAGACGACAAATACGGGTGAGTGATTTATGAAGTGGTCGAGCAGATGTCACGTCAATAGGACGTGCCGTGTGCCCACGGTGACCGACAACGCAGTTCTGGTGTCATAAACGGCCAAAACGGGCGTCAAACGGTCAAATTCATATCAGACGACCTCGGATTGTTCTGAAAACACCGTGAAACATTCTAATTACTATTCTGGATGTGTACGCGCAGACGGCACGCCAATCGAACGTGCGGTTTGCGCGGTACGGCTCAATATTCGTGTTTTAAGTGATGCGCGCGCTTCGTAAACGCGCGTGAGGGGGGTCCAAATGGGCCGAACAAAGTCGGAATGGCCTGAAATCAGATGAAAAATACGAGTGAGTGATTTCTGAAGTGGTCGAGCAGACGGCACGTCAATCGGATGTGCCGTGTGCCCGCGGTGACCGACAACGGAGTTCTGGTGTCATAAACGGCCAAAACGGGCGTCCAACGGACAAATTCATAGCGGACGAACTCAGATTGAGCTGAAACCACCGTGAAACATTCTAATTATTATTCGTGACGTGTACGCACAGACGGCACGTCAATCGGACGTGCGGTTTGCGCGGTACGACTCAATATTCGTGTTTTAAGTGATGCGCGCGCTTCGTAAACGCGCGTGAGGGGGGTCCAAACAGGCCGAACGAAGTCAGAATGACCTGAAATCAGACGAAAAATACGGGAGAGTGATTTATGAAGTGGTCGAGCATACGGCACATCAATCGGACGTGCCGTGTGCCCGCGGTGACCGACAACGCAGTTCTGGTGTCATAAACGGCCAAAACGGGCGTCCAACGGTCAAATTCATAGCGGACGTCCTCGGATTGAGCTGAAACCACTGTGCAACATTCTAATTATTATTCGTGACGTGTACGCGCAGAGGTCACGTCAATCGGACGTGCAGTTTGCGCGGTACGGCTCAATATTCGTATTTTAAGTGATGTGCGCGCTTCGTAAACGCGCGTGAGGGGGTCCAAACGGGCCGAACGAAGTCGGAATGACCTGAAATCAGACGACAAATACGGGTGAGTAATTTCTGAAGTGGTTGAGCAGACGGCACGTCAATCGGACGTGCCGTGTGCCCGCGGTGACCGACAACGCAGTTCTGGTGTCATAAACGGCCAAAACGGGCGTCCAACACATTTCGAATGCGTTTGGTCAGTTTTTCGTATTTCACTTTTTGTTTTCACATAAAATCTTATGGAAATTCATATAGAATATTTTTATATCATATTTAGTATGGATTAGATTTTAGTTGATCGTGCTATGAAACATTTCAGAGCTAATGAAATTAAGGAAGGTGGAGGGGCTGTCCGGGGGGCTGTCCGGGGGGGGCTGTCCGGTGGGTGTCCGGGGGGCTGTCCGGGGATCAAGGAGGAGGGGGGGGGGGCTATGCGGGGTCTGTCCGAGGGTGTTTGGGGGTTGTTCAGGGGGTTGTTCGGGGTTGTTCAGGGGGCTGTCCGGGGGTTGTTCAGGGGGTTGTTCAGGGGTTGTTCAGGGGTTGTTCAGGGGTTGTTCAGGGGTTGTTCAGGGGTTGTTCAGGGGGTTGTCCGGGGTTGTTCAGGGGGCTGTCCAGGGGTGTTTGGGGGGTTGTCCGGGGTCCAAGGGGGAGGGTGGGGGGGGGGTTGTCCGGGGGGCTGTCCGGGGGGCTGTCCGGGGTCCAGGGTTGAGGGTTGGGGGCTGTACGGGGGGCTGTCCAGGGGGCTGTCCGCGGGGGCTATCCGGGGGGGCTGTCCGGTGGGTGTCCGGGGGGCTATCCGGGGACCAAGGTGGAGGGTGGGGGGGCTGTGTGGGGTCTGTCCGAGGGGTGTTTGGGGGTTCTTCAGGGGGTTGTCTGGGGTTGTTCAGGGGGCTGTCCGGGGGTTGTTCAGGGGGTTGTTCAGGGGTTGTTCAGGGGTTGTTCAGGGGTTGTTCAGGGGGTTGTCCGGGGTTGTTCAGGGGGCTGTCCGGGGGGTGTTTGGGGGGTTGTCCGGGGTCCAAGTGGGAGGGTGGGGGGTTGTCCGAGGGGCTGTCCGGGGGGCTATCTGGGGTCCATGGTGGAGGGTTGGGGGCTGTACGGGGGGCTGTCCGCGGGGCTGTCCGCGGGGCTGTCCAGGGGGTGTTTGGGGGGTGTTCGGGGTCCAAGGGGGAGGGGGGGTTGTCCAGGGTCCAAGAATGAGGGGGGTTTTCCAGGGAGTTCACAAACACACAACCACTAAAAGACAACAATATCCATAAAAACAGACAATATATAAAAATAACTCAACTCCAATACTATATTACGAGTCTAGATAAAACCAACAATTAGAATAGATTAAACATCAAATCTCAGTAATATAAGTCAAAAATGTAACGGATCAATATGTCCCACATCAGCATCACCATCACCATCATCATCATCATCACCCTCGTCATCGTCCTCCTCATCGTCCTCACCCTCCACAGATTAAAACTTACAATCTGCTGCTGAGTCGCTTCGTTGACAGCACTTCCATCCTTTTTTCGTCTACTCGAGCAAAACAGTTTTTCTCGAGGCACACATCCTTCAATATTTTGTACTTTCCTCTACAATGACATTGAAAAAAAAGTTATATAAAAACTTTATCAAATGATTTAATAATTGAGGAAACAAAAGAAAATGTAAGTCGTAAAGAAAACTTATAAACAATTGTCATACCTGCTGCCTCTCATGATCCGACATCGTCGTGCGTCCTAGTGTATGGAGGTATTTTTTTGCATCAATGTTTTTTTTATTTTTTCCAGATGATTCCTAAATAAAATTCGACAATGCAAAGGATAATATTAATAAAAAACTTGAAAGTTATTATTTAAATACCTCAAATTTAATTCATACCTTAAACTGGGTACTCGTCCAATGAGTAATCATCTGACGATACTGCTCTATAGGAAAATAATCCACGACTGGTACCGCCTCTAACTTAGTGCCAACTCTAGCACGCCAGCCAATATATAGCTCATGCTTGTAGGCTCTCCAAAGCTCGCCTAAATCCTTTAGATGTTCCAGTCGTGCACCCTCACCATCAGGAAAATTAAATCGAAGCTGAAATAAAAATATTAATTCATATAAATACAAAAATAATTCATGGCATTAAATACAACAGATTTTTTTACCCATATCTCTGCCCAAGCTCTATCTTTGACCTCATGTGGAAAATGTCTCCACGATAGCGGGCTGACGGGAATGATGTCGGAGTATTTGGAAAGCGTCGCCAGAAAACTCCGACATTGCTGCCCTGTTTTCTCAACCATCTGATTGTCTTCATTATATTCCACTATAACCTGTGTGCGACAGTTCCACACCGAACGCATGTGTGTACGGCCCCGCCCCCGCCTCCTGTTAGTAGATGTATCTGTCATGAAAGAAAAACAAATATTTTATCAAAACATGTTATAATGAAAATAAATATTGCTATAAAAATTTGTTAGGGTTTTATAAATATACATGCGCTAGTCTGATCAATGAGTGGCGCCGGATCAACAGAACCTGATGGAACACCCTCTGGTGGAACAGGAGTCGAAGACGATGGAATATAAAAGCTCGGAGAGACAGAAGTAGAAGGAAAAGAAGATGGAACAGCTGTATGACCTGATGCTGACTGGGGAGTGGGAATCATCATGGGATGTGAAAATGATGGGGCAGAAGACGCAGAAGGTAGCGAAAACATGGGAGGCCTAAATACCCCGTGTGTCCCTAACGACACACTGGGATCCGAATGTGGGAAGGCTGAAATGTCAGTGGGAGGGGCAGGGTCTAGTCGGGCACGCGCAGCTCCACGTCCACCTCTGGTACGAACCCTCCTCGTAACACCGGTCTGAGTACTAGGACCAGTACTAGGCTCCTCGTCGAATAACTGTCGACGTAATGGTGGATCCTACAAAAAAGTTTACAAAAAAAATTAATCACATGACATTATATATTCTGTATATATATATATATATTTGAAATAAAGTACTCACTGTAGGCACTAATGGTGGAATGCCCATCTCCTCCATCTGACGATTGTTCTCCGCCATTTTTTTTCTCCGTCTCTCTTCAATTGGCTGCATTTCTTGCATTTGAAAACAAATATGTAATTAATTAGAAAAAGAAAATTAATGTGTAAACCAAAAAACTAAATATATGAGGGAATGATGGGATTTATTGGTAATTTAGCTATCAATTGTTTTAGAAGAGCTTGAATGAATTTAATAAAACATACAAGTTGTAATGTTCACCAAGATAGAAATATTGTTTGATTTGGTTTGAATACAGTTCAATTCCAAATTAGAAAATGAAATTCAAATAAAACAGCAACCAATAAACATTGAAAATTCACATAACGGTCAAGTCAGCTAAAACATATTTGTGATCAATACTAAATAAATATGAATATTACCAACCTTAAAAACCCAACTCGAGGTAAACCAAAAGAAGTGAGAACATGGATGAATGATTCTATATATTTCCAACCACAACTTCAGGTTCACAATCAACTCTGACAATTGAGCTATTGGAGTCATCAAAAGAAATAAATGGATTGGTTCCAATTGCAATAGGGACAATGTCAATTCCATCATCAGCATCATCAAAAATATGTCTTGGAATTACTTCAACTATTACACCAAATTCAGGTTGAAGTTGATCTTTGACATAAAAAACATGTTTATCCATTGATGCCAACACATATGGTTCTTCGGTTGCAAGAGTGCGGGTCATATTAATTACTCGAAATACACAATCATCAATAAATGTGCCATGTCTCATCATCGAATCAAACCAATGTCATTTCATCATTGTGACTCGTCCATGAGAGTAATAATCCAATATTATTATTTTCTCAACGACTCCATAATAACCCACATTTTCAAGTCGCGGTCTACTATCTGATGCACTGGCATAACAATCTGTTGTGGCAGTAACCATAATACCATCATGTTGTGTTCTCATGTTTTTGGCTCGTTCAGTGACAATAAATCTGTACCCATTGATAACAATTGATTTACCATCACGAACCACGGTATTAGGACCAAAAGCCAAAGATCTTATTTCCTCAGAGACAGAGTCAGCAGACAAACTCAATACCTGCAATATAAATGATAGTTAAACTTAAGTAAATATTGAAATAATTAATTTAAACAGTAATATTTTTACCTTCAATTTTAACCAAGCAGAAAACTCTTTGCTATGCAAAGTCTCTCTCCTTCTCAAAGATAAAGAACGATGCTTCCTATTTATCATTGTTTTATGTTCCCTGTAGATAAAAAAATATGAATAGTTTAACAGATATATATGTAAGATATACATATTCAATTTTGTTAACTGATATAGTCATCGAACAAATCACAGTTGAACAAAACCGTGCGATGTGCCATCTCCCGCTCTTCAAGGCTTAATGTCTTCAATGTATATGATCCAGGAATTCCTCCTGTTTGAGGAAGTGATGGAAAACTGGGTTCAATTTTCTCATATTGTTCTTCTTCATTTCTCATTGGTCTATTCATTCTTGTAGTAAGATCAGACAAATACATTGAATAGAAATCCATACATTCTTGAGCCAAGTAACCGTTCACGATAGAACCTTCGGGATGATTCTTGTTTCGAACATAAGACTTTAATGTGAACATATTTCTTTCAGTTGGATACATTCAACGAAAAGAAACAAGTCCTCCGAGAAGTATTTCAGTTGGAATATGGACAGTCAGATGCAGCATGCATGTGAAAAATGATGGGGGAAATATTTTCTCCAACTCACACAAAATTAATGGGGCATCTATCAACATTTTTTGCAAGAAAGACTTGGACAACTTCTTAGCACAAAGATCTCTAAACAAATTGCACAACCGAATAACACCCACCCTTACATTATTGGACAAAAGATGACGGATTGCTATTAGAAGCAACTCATGTAGTAGAACGTGATAATCATGAGTCTTCAAAGATTTTAGCTTCAACTCTCTTCTGTTGACCCGTTTAGATATGTTGCTTGAATGGCCATCAAGAACTCTAATAGTCTCTAATACTTCCAAAAATTGTTTTTTTTCAGTAGGTGTCATCACATAAGATGCACATGGAAGTTGCCATTTATGTTCACTGATACGCACAGGATGCAATTCTAGTCTGATTCCCCAATCCACCAAGTCACGTCGAGATCGTAAATCATCTTTTGTCTTCCCCTTGACATTTAGAAGAACTGAAACAAACATTTCACATATATTCATTTCAATATGCATTACGTCTAAGAAATGACATAGCAAATTGGTTGACCAATAAGGAAAATCAAAAAAGATACTCCTCTTCCTCCAATTCTAACAGGTTTCTGTGGAAACATTCTTTCTCTTTCCAGATTTCATTTTACCCTTCCCGAACGAAAAACTAAAATATTTCAATTCATTAAGAACATCAGTTCCAGACATACGCTGAGGTGTATCATCGGTCTCTATAGTATTATCAAATCTTCGACGATTCATTCTATATGGATGATCCTTTGGCAAAAATCATCGATGTCCCATAAAACTGAAACTACAACGATGTTTCAGTCTTCTGGATCGTGTATTCTTCATACAAACTGGACATGACAGTTTTCCCTTCGTGCTCCATCCAGAAATCATTGCATAAGCCAGAAAATCATTGATCGTCCACATAAGCGCAGCACGCATCTGAAATATTTCTTTCGAACATGCATCGTATGTGCGCACACCCACATCCCAAAGAAGTTTCAACTCTTTTATTAAAGGTTTCATGTATACATCAATATCAATGCCGGGATCATAAGGACCAGATATGAGTATACTCATTGAAGTGCCCAGATCAGTGTGAATCACTGAGAGGGGGAGGGGGTGAATCAGTGATCCGTTAAAACTTTTTACTAATTGATTCTTAATCAATTAAACCTCTATGGCTTGTTAATGCCTCAATCCACTCTTCTTGTATCTCTCATCCTTTCCTCGAATGATGCAGTAAATGTAAAGGCACAGGACACAAGGATTTACAAGGTTCAGCACCAAAGGCCTACGTCCTTGCCATGGTGGTTATACGCCCCAACATGGTTTCTCCATTATAACTTGTTAGAATTACAATGGTCGATACAGCATCCCACTGTATCTCTCCTGAGTCCCACAGGAGGGTCTTTATACTGCGTCCCACAGTGTTACCAGAGTCCCACTGGCCTGCTCCAGAATCCCACTGAAGACTTCTTCCACCGTGAGTCTCACAGGGGGCTTTTCTTGGCTTCTCGAATCACACGAGTAGCTCTTCTTCACTTTAAGCTTCTTCAAGTATCTTCAGTAGTCTGGGATAAAGACTGCTGGCCTTGCTCTGTACCTCTGCTCACTTGTTATGAATAGGTCTTCTCGTCTTGCTCAGGCTTTATCACCTTCTTCTAAGGATAACTTGGCTTCTCTCTTCAAGAATCTTCAACAGCCTCTGAAAATGTCTGCTGGTCTTGCTCAGCACTTCTGATCACTTCTGTTGATCAGGCTCTTCTCAATTACTGAAAACTCAGACAACTGATATCTCTAACTTCAGTCTGGCTTCAGTCTGACTTCACATTAACTTCATGCACTGAGTTCATGGCATCTCTGCATCCTCATGCACTGATTGCATGGCTTCTCAATTTCTTCAAGAACTGTTGTTCCTGGACTTCTCAAATGCACACAGCCTGATTTAGCTTTGTTCACGTGCGCACGTGCATGCATGTAAGCATGCACTCCCCTTCTTCTTCTCTTGGTGCAATAAACCCACAAAGGGTTTAATCACTTCAAGCACACACCTTACTTGAACTTCACACACTTTGTTCAATTTGTTCACACACTTAAAAGTGTGTTATACTTTAGTGTGGAAGTCTTCTTCTCCAATGTGTGCACATCAACTTTGCACACACTAAGGTTCGGCCTTTTGTTCTATTGCACACACACCACTAAGGTAAGTCTTTGGCCTTCTTCCTTCACTTTGCACACACACAAAATGTGTGGTCTTCACTTGGTGCTTATGCACACACTTGGGTTCTAAGGCCCTCTTGTCTTCCAACTTGGATACATCCTTCCTTCTCTTCTTTCACACACCCAAGGATAAGACCTCTTGTTCATTTGCACTTATACTACCCGTAGGGTGTCTTTACTTTGCACACACACAAGGTGTAATCCTTCCTTGCACTTAGAACACACACAAGGGGAAATGTGGCTACGGCCTTCTTGGCTTCTTCTTGCACACACCCGAACTCCCTTGTCCTTCAAAGGAGGTGCGCAAGGTCTCGGTGCAAGGGGCAGCCGCACAAGTGCGGGCTTCAACCGTGGGTGCGCAAGGTGCTGCGGCCCCGGGTTCTTCCTGCCGCGCAAGGGGAAGGCGCGCAGGGTTCTTCTCCAACCTCTTTTGCGCAAGGTATGCACAAAAGGAACAAACAGAGCCAAGGGATGGCTCCGGGATTCACTGCCGCGCAAGTGGTATGCACAGGCTGTTCTTCGCGAGGCACAAGGGTGCTCTCACGGGACTCTCGTTTCTCAAAGGATCAGCAAGCCACTCTGAGTGCTCGGGCTCTCTTTTTATAGACGAGGAGAGCCTCAGTTCTTCCACGGAGATAAAACTTGAACTCCCGAAAGATTCGGGATTTCAATATTTCCTTCAAATCTTGTTTTCAATTCTCTGTTCAACGCGGGGCTTCATTATAGCGCACAGTCTTCACGTGCATGCATTTTTGAACACATGCATGCCTTCTGTTTAGGCCTATCCATGCAAAGCACGAATCTGCGTGGCCTCGGCAGCTTCGTTTGCCTCGGCCTCGACAGAATTCATCATCTCATTGCATGCATGCATATTTTAATGCATGAATATGTTCGTTATGGCCAGACGATCACAATGGTGGCTTTATCTTGATCGGAGGTGGCCGGGAGCTCGATCTCCGATGCTCGGATGGCCACTGGTTCGATGGTGGCGACGCGGAGGCCTCGGGTGAGCTCGAGGTAGGGGACGACTCCTCGTCCGTCGGATCTGGCGTTGAATGAACTTGGACGTACGGGATAAGATCTCGAGCGGCGAGATGCGATGAGCGGCAGAGATCGGCCGAGTGATCGAACGAGCGGCTCAGATTCAATCCGTAGCAAAAATCTTTGTCCCACATCGAAATGGACCGCAGAATTCTCGCGGTTTATCAAAGTTCCGCTCCCATGAACGGCCAGTTGAATCTCCCCCCCTCTCGGTGCCGCCCCGCACCGAGTTCATCTGCGGGCACGCTTTGCACCCACCCCTGCCACTCGGCCGGCATGCTCCAGCGCCCACCATGCACTCCGGGCATGCTCCATTCGCCCCTGCCGCACGGGGGCGTGACACCCCTGCGTGGCCCTGCCGCCCTGGGCATGCCCCACAGGTTCCCCCTTGGGCGTGGTGCCTTAGGCCCACATGTGACTTGGGGTTGAACCCTCAAGGTGCCCATGGCTGGATAACTTTTTGCTTAAGTGTAGAACCTAGACTTTGTATAAAAACAAAGTTACTAAGTACCAAATGCCAAATGCCAAGCCACGTCTTCCAAGCCATTCTTCCTCTTCTCCATTTCTTCTCTTCTCTTCTTCTTAAGAATTCCTCCATTCCTCTTAAACATTTAATCTTCACTTAGGAGTGAAATTCCCGAAGGTTCATCTTCAACCGAAGCTCCTGAATCAAATAATACTTCAATGTTCTTCATTGATCCAATCAGAGATTAAGTTGGATCATCTTCTAATTCACATGCACTCAGTGATAGTGCATGGACTTCATTAAACCACTTCATCCACTTAGAACTTGTGGATGGATCATCTTCATCTCCTCATGCATTGTCAAAACAATGCATGGTCTTCAAACATTGTTGTAACATTGTATCCCCTTGATTCAAGTTCTTGGAACTTAAAGATCAGCTCAACAATCGTCAGATGTTATGATGATGCTCCATCATCATCCATTCTTCAAGTGGTGTAACTTAGTATCATTTTGATACAAGTATTGAAACATTGAGATCAGTTCTACAATCGTCTTATATTACTAGAGAATGTTTCAACCATCATCTCCTATGTCACTTAGTGAATCTCCTAAGTGACATACATCTTAGTACTATGGCCATTATCCATTCATCACCAACACCATCATAGCCTTTGTCATTCACATATTGACTCTCCTTGACATCCATTCATTCTTTGACATCTTCTGATCAACAACATACCTTATTGACAACAAATGCAACACAGTGCACTTCAATCTCCCCCTTTGTATTTGTTTTCAATACCACTAGAGCACATATTGTCAATCCAATCAGTAGAACACATATAAATGGGTCAATATGTGTGCCACACATTTCTGGGGCAATATGTCAGCTTTTCTCCCCCTTATTGGCAACCAAATGCAAAGGTTTGGTGTGGTTCCTTTTCAAAATATTACTTCCTCCCTTTGAAAAGTATTTTCTTGAAAAACACTGAGAGAGGGATGATTTCACATGTTCTCTTTAGCAAAGAACCTTTAGTAAATCAACTCTAAGTCTACTTGGGCTAACCCGGTGTAGAAAACAAGAGTGATGTAACCAAGGTACTCAATGTTGTCCAACATTCACTATACATGTGAGATCATGCTTCAAGGGGCTTGAAATTTTTCAGATATAACAATGAATTTGCTAAATCCTGCACAACATCACAATACTCATTAGAAAGTTCAAGGGCAAAGATAAAGCTCCCCCTTTCAACAATTTGCCTTCAATCAATACTCCCCCTTAATTGTCATGATGAATACAATTAAGAAACAAGGGATGAAAGTATGATTGGAATACCTTCAGCTTTTCTTAAGATGATATTAAATCTTAGAATACCATCTTCTCCAGATTGGCTCCCCCTCAAGGGGTGCACTCCATTCTGTCCAAACCACTCTCCAGATGAGAATGATCATCATCTTTAATTCCCTGCAATGTTAGCACATGTAAATACCAGAAGTATAAGGGAATAAGATGGAACATCCTTGGTTCATCAATGTGAACAACAAGGTTGAGAAGATTCTCTCAACCGAGATGTCCCATTTTCACCATTCTTCACACTTGCACATTTGATCTTCAATGATGTTTGTGCTGTTGTGGATCTCAACACCTCTTTATCTTCTTTGTGTGTGACTCCTGTATTTCTAGGTGCATTCTGAGCACTAGAGTCTCCTGGTGCAATCTTAATTCTTTTGAAGAATCCCTTCTGAGCTGGAATGAATATCATGCATTTATCACTAGTATGTCCAGCTTGATTGCACCTCACACACAGAACTTGATCTTCATGTGAAATCTTTTTCTTTCCTTTTTCCTTAGCGATTTCCAGAACTTTATCTTCAGCTCTTTGCAGATCTTTGGCAAGTTGCAACTGATTTGGCCATATGACTAGTAAGTCACTTGGAAGTGTGGCCTTAGTTCTGGAAATTCCACATGGTTCCTTCGATGCTTTCAAGCTACCTTTCTTAGGAAACTTGTTTTCAATCAATCCCTTCTGCTTCTGCTGGATTGATTGTCTGTTTGAGTCCAGTCTTCCTCAATTGAATTTCATGGCTTCTTTACAAAGATCCATGATATGTCCTTTCTTTCCACAGTAGAAGCATTTCTTCTTGGTGGTCCTTCTGGATGCATCACCCTTCTTGGATTTAGACTCCAAGGACTTCTTTTCCTTTTTCAAAACCTTCTTGGGAGCATCTTCAACTTTCTTCTTACTTCCCAAGGATTCTTTCTGAGCCAGGTTCTGTGATCTTTTCTTCTTTTGAGCTCTGGATACAGTTGAAGATTGACATGTATCTATTTGACCACTTTTGCACACATCCCAGATGTTATCAAGCAATCCGAATCTGTTAGAAGTAAACAGATGTCTCTGGACCTGTGGATGTTGCTTCTTTTCTTCTGGCTTGCTCCCCCTAGGCATGGGCTTCCTCTGTGCTTTGGGATTCAGTGGATTGTACCAACAATCCTTTGCACAATTCCCATACTTGTTACAACACCAACATTGACCCACAAATCTTGACTTTTTGGTTACTTCTGATTGTAGGGTTCTTGTCTTGAATTGTTGTGCTGATTCAGAAGAGCTTTCTTTCTTCATTGTCTTCATCCATACTTGTTTGGAATTATTCTTCCATCCTGCACTTTTTGTATAAACACTTTTAGAAGCATGAGTACAAGATGGTATGGATGGTACCTTCTTTTTAGAAGATGTTTCCCTTCCATTAGAGGATGTCTTTCTTTTAGAATCATCCTTCTCAAAGCATACTTGGGTAGAAACATTTCTCCTTTCAGCTGACTGGGAGGCTTTGGCTTTGGGTGATTGCTGATTTTTCAATATCACCTCCAGTTCTAAGCATTTCATATTGAGGGAGTTCTTCTCATCCTCAACCAATCTTAGCCTTCCTTCCCAATTTTCGTTCAGCTCTTTCATCTGGTCATCATGCACCTTTTTCAATTCTTGCAATGAGTTGTCAAGATCCTTCACCCTATTTACTTTGTCTTCAAGTTGAGCATCTATGACATTCATTGAAACATTGTGCCTCTTTTCCAGTGCATGGAAAACATCTTTGACCACTGTCTTAAAGAATTCTTTCTCAGAAATGCTTCTTTGTAATTCTTCAGTAGTGTCTTCATATCTTTCATTGCAATGGGAAACGGTTTCATCTTTAGCCTTCACCAGCTTTCTGAGAGTGTTGGTTATGCCAACCCTTTTTGCCAATTGGACTTCCAGAGAATTGGCTTCATCTTCTAGCTGTAATTTTTCTTCTTGAAGATCAAGGATGCCTGTAGCTATACACATTTCCACTTCCTTGGGGACTGTCTTTTAAAGATATTTGATTGCATTTAGTAGATCATTGTTTCTTCCATCTTCATCACAGCTAGAGCAGGCTTCATCAGAAGAATGATAAAAGGAATTTTCATCTGATGTGACTTTCACATTTCTTTCCATAGAAGGAGTTTCTCTGATTGAAACAACCTTCTTCCTCATCTTCTTTGCCTGTTTCTTCATTCTGTTTTTCAGAGTCTTGGCAGATATCACCATTTGAGGCTGTTCATTCATTTCCTCAAATCTGCACTCCATATAGACTCTCTTGGATCTTTTAGAGGTAACCTTCCTCTGATACCAATTGAAGTGCTCGGATCAGTGTGAATCACTGAGAGGGGGAGGGGTGAATCAGTGATCCCTTAAAACTTTTTACTAATTGATTCTTAATCAATTAAACCTCTATGGCTTGTTAAGGCCTCGATCCACTCTTCTTGTATCTCTCAGCCTTTCCTCGAATGATGCAGTAAATGTAAAGGCACAGGACACAAGGATTTACAAGGTTTGGCACCAAAGGCCTACGTCCTTTCCATGTTGGTTATACGCCCCAACATGGTTTCTCCATTATAACTTGTTAGAATTACAATGGTCGATACAGCATCCCACTGTATCTCTCCTGAGTCCCACAGGAGGGTCTTTATACTGCGTCCCACAGTGTTACCAGAGTCCCACTAGCCTGCTCCAGAATCCCACCGAAGACTTCTTCCACCCTGAGTCTCACAGGGGGCTTCTCTTGGCTCCTCGAATCACACGAGTAGCTCTTCTTCACTTTAAGCTTCTTCAAGTATCTTCAGAAGTCTAGGATAAAGACTGCTGGCCTTGCTCTGTACCTCTGCTCACTTGTGATGAACAGGTCTTCTCGTCTTGCTCAGGCTTTATCACCTTCTTCTAAGGATGACTTGGCTTCTCTATTCAAGATTCTTCAACAGCCTCTGAAAAGGTATGCTGGTCTTGCTCAGCACTTCTGATCACTTCTGTTGATCAGGCTCTTCTCAATTACTGAAAACTCAGACAACTGATATCTCTAACTTTAGTCTGGCTTCAGTCTGACTTCACATTAACTTCATGCACTGAGTGCATGGCATCTCTGCATCCTCAGGTACTGATTGCATGGATTCTCAATTTCTTCAAGAACTGTTGTTCCTATACTTCTCAAATGCACACAGACTGATTTAGCTTTGTTCACGTGCGCACGTGCATGCATGTAAGCATGCACTCCCTTTCTTCTTCTCTTGGTGCATTAAACCCACAAAGGGTGTAATCACTTCAAGCACACACCTTCCTTGAACTTCACACACTTTGTTCAATTTGTTCACACACTTAAAAGTGTGTTATACTTTAGTGTGGAAGTCTTCTTCTCCAAAGTGTGCACATCAACTTTGCACACACTAAGGTTTGGCCTTTTGTTCTATTGCACACACACCACTAAGGTAAGTCTTTGGCCTTCTTCCTTCACTTTGCACACACACAAAATGTGTGGTCTTCACTTGGTGCTTATGCACACACTTGGGTTCTAAGGCCCTCTTGTCTTCCCACTTGGCTACGGCCTTCCTTCTCTTCTTTCACACACCCAAGGCTACAACCTCTTGTTCATTTGCACTTATACCATCCGTAGGGTGTCTTTACTTTGCACACACACAAGGTGCAAGCCTTCCTTGCACTTAGCACACACACAATGGGAAATGTGGCTACGGCCTTCTTGGCTTCTTCTTGCACACACCCGAACTCCCTTGTACTTCAAAGGAGGTGCGCAAGGTCTCGGTGCAAGGGGCAGCCGCACAAGTGCGGGCTTCAACCGTGGGCGCGCAAGGTGTTGCGGCCCCGGGTTCTTCCTGCCGCGCAAGGGGAAGGCGCGCAGGGTTCTTCTCCAACCTATTTCACGCAAGGTATGCACAAAAGGAACAAACAGAGCCAAGGGATGGCTCCGGGCTTCACTACTGCGCAAGTAGTACGTGCATGCTGTTCTTCGCGAGGCACAAGGGTGCTCTCACGGGACTCTCGTTTCTCAAAGGATCAGCAAGCCACTCTGATTGCTCGGGCTCTCTTTTTATAGGCGAGGAGAGCCTCGGTTCATCCACGGAGATAAAACTTGAACTCCCGAAAGTTTAGGGATTTCAAGATTTTTTTCAAATCTTGTTTTCAATTCTCTGTTCAACGCGGGGCTTCATTATAGCGCACAGTCTTCATGTGCATGCATTTTTGAACACATTCATGCCTTCTATTTAGGCCTATCCATGCAAAGAACGAATCTGCGTGGCCTCGGCAGCTTCTTTTGCCTCGGCCTCAACTGAATTCATCATCTCATTGCATGTATGCATATTTTAATGCATGAATATGTTCGTTATGTCCAGACGATCACAATGGTGGCTTTATCTTGATCGGAGGTGGCCGGGAGCTCGATCTACGATTCTCTGATGGACACTGGTTCGATGGTGGTGACCCGGAGGCCTCGGATGAGCTCGAGGTAGGGGATGACTCCTCGTCCGTCGGATCTGGCGTTGAATGAACTTGGACAGCCGGGATAAGATCTCGAGCGGCGAGATGCGATGAGCGGCGGAGATCAGGTGAGCGATCGAACGAGCGGCTAAGATTCAATCCGCGGCAAAAATCTTTGTCCCACATCGAAATGGGCCGCGGAATTCTCGCGGTTTATCAATGTTCCGCTCCCATGAACGGCCAGTTGAATCTCCTCCCCTCTCGGTGCCGCCCCGCACCGAGTTCTTCTGCGGGCGTGCTTTGCGCCCACCCCTGCCACTCGGCGGGCGTGCTCTAGCGCCCACCATGCACTCCGGGCGCGCTCCATTCGCCCCTGCCGCGCGCGGGCGTGACACCCCTGCGTGGCCCTGCCGACCTGGGCTTGCCCCATGGGTTCCCCCTTGGGCGTGGCACCTTAGGCCCACATGTGTCTTGGGGTTGAACCCTCAAGGTGCCCATGGCTGGCCAACTTTTTGCTTAAGTGTAGAACCTAGACTTTTTATAAAAACAAAGTTACTAAGTACCAAATGCCAAATGCCAAGCCAATTCTTCCAAGCCATTCTTCCTCTTCTCCATTTCTTCTCTTCTCTTCTTCTTAAGAATTCCTCCATTCCTCTTAAACATTTAATCTTCACATAGGAGTGAAATTCCAGAAGGTTCATCTTCAACCAAAGCTCCCGAATAAAATAATACTTCAATGTTCTTCATTGATCCAATCAGAGATTAAGTTGGATCATCTTCTAACTCACATGCACTCAGTGATAGTGTATGGACTTCATTAAACCACTTCATCCACTTAGAACATGTGGATGGATCATCTTCATCTCCTCATGCATTGTCAACACAATGCATGGTCTTCAAACATTGTTGTAACATTGTATCCCCGTGATACAAGTTCTTGGAACTTAAAGATCAGCTCAACAATCGTCAGATGTTATGATGATGCTCCATCATCATCCATTCTTCAAGTGGTGTAACTTAGTATCATTTTGATACAAGTATTGAAACATTGAGATCAGTTCTACAATCGTCTGATATTACTAGAGAATGTTTCAACCATCATCTCCTATGTCACTTAGTGAATCTCCTAAGTGACATGCTTCTTAGTACCATGGCCATTCTCCATTCATCACCAACACCATCATAGCCTTTGTCATTCACATATTGACTCTCCTTGACATCCATTCATTCTTTGACATCTTCTGATCAACAACATACCTTATTGACAACAAATGAAACACAGTACACTTCACTCATGAATGTGAAAGATTTTTTCATACACAACCATGGGGGAAGATTATAAATGTGTATAAAAACTGGCCATGTGCTGTGCGAAGTAAGCATCTGCCCAAACAGATTAAAACCGTCGCATGAAAGACCCAGCCTCACATTACGCACGTCAGCTGCAAAATCAGGATGTCGAGCATCAAATCTCTTCCATGCAAATCCATCTGCAGGATGAACCAACTCATCATTAGTCTTCTTTCTCTCGGTATCATGCCATCTCATTTTTATTGATATGTCATCAGACATAAAAGATTCTGGAGTCTGGGGATCAATGGAAAGTGCCACATTACTTTCTGTGGAACGCGGGATGGTGTTCCATCAGATTTTGACTTCCAGCGGGATGTGCCACATTTTATACATTCATTTCGTTCAGCAGTTTCTTCCCAGAATAAACTACAATCTTTCAGGCAAGCATGAATTTTGTTTCTGGAAAATCCAAGTTCTTCAACTAACTTCCATGACATATAGTGGTTTGAGGGAATATCTGCATCATCTGGAAGTAAATCCTTCAAGAGGGTAAGAATGTAATCGATTGATGTGTTAGAAATCCCGTACATAGTTTTTCCATGAAACAATCAGATTAAAAATTCCAGCATTTTCATTTTATCGCATTGTCGATATACTGGAGTCGTGGCAACATCATTCAATTTTTTCACCCTATCAATGTCATCATTTTCACTAGATGCATCAGTTGTCCTCATATCGACGTCTACTTGAGTCGAAATCCTTTCTTTTTCATGATGACGAATAAACGGAAACCGATCATCTAACAAATTCTCCATTCCAGTCCTTTCATTTCGATCATCACCAATTTGAGATTTCATTTTCTCCCCATTGTGATACCACACAAAGTAGTTTGCTTGAAAACCATTTTTTGTTATGTGATAGCTGACTTCTTCACGACTCAACCAAGGTCTACCAACACAATTGGAACATGGGCAATGTATGCGACCACTATCTGAAGCATTGTGAAATGCAAAATCTATAAAGCTCTCCAAATTGTTTTGAAAATCGCTTGAGATACGATCGGTTTCATACATCCAACTTCTGTCCATTATGTAAAAAGAATTCATATAAGTCATTTTGTCATAAACAATTCAATAGGATTGAACTTTAATAGAAAATACATTTAAGTAAACGATAAAGGAAGAAAATAATCATGGTATCAACTACACATGTGAAAAAAACATACTAATGTGTTATTGAAAAAATGTAAAACCAACAAGAACTTAATGTGTTATCACATCAGAGCATGCCTCATCCCATAACCATATTAGTAGGGTATCCTCATATGCGATTTACCTTTTTGAATTAATATTCACTTCCTCACCAGGTACCTGAGTAGATTTCATAGATATAATCGTCTCACATCCTATAAGGATTCCATTATGTATGATCTGCAGAATAATTTGAGTGATCATGAATCATGCATGGGATCTTCCCATGATCACTATAGATTATGAGAAGGAATTATGATAGGTCACGTGAAGAACATCAAACACATATTTTAGATAATTTGAGACATAATATAATAAAATAATGTATAAATCTATGGAATTTGGGATAAAAGGTGGGTTTTCCACGGGGGTCGATGATGTTCGGATGGGGGGTTCGCGAGAGCACGACCACCCCCTGTGGCCAGCCCACCCACCCCCCCTGGACAGCCCGTACCCCCCGGGATAGCCCCGCCCACCCTCCCAAACAGCCCACACCCCCTCCCCTGCAACCCCACCACCACCACCTAGACATACCAACCCCCCTGGACAACCCACACACCCCTCCCCCACCAGGACACCCCACCCAGACCCCCAAGACAGCCCACACCCCCTGGACAGCCCCGCCCACCCCCGTGGATAGCCTTTCTCACCCCCGTGGACAACCCACCCACCCCCATGGACGCCCCCTACCCCCTAGACAGCCCGACCACCCCCGTGGACAGCCCACCCACCCCCCTCGACACCCCTTCTCCCTATGGACAACCCCCACCCCCTTGGATAGCCCGCCCACCCCCCTGGACACCGCTACCCCCTGTAGCCAGCCCACCCACCCCCCCTGGACAGCCCGCCCACACCTCCTTGATAGCCCGACCACCCCTATAGACATCCCGTCCACCCTTGTGGACAGCCCGCCCACCCCCGTACCCCCCCTGGATAGCCCCGCCCACCCTCCCAAACAGCCCACACCCCCCTTCCCTGCAACCCCACCACCACCACCTAGACATACCACCCCACCTGAACACCCCACACACCCCTCCCCCACCAGGACACCCCAGCCAGACCCCCAGGACAGCCCACACCCCCTGGACAGCCCCGCCCACCCCCGTGGACACCCCCTACCCCCTAGACAGCCCAACCACCCCCGTGGATAGCCCACCCACCCCCCTCGACACCCCTTCTCCCTATGGATAGCCCCCCACCCCCTTGGATAGCCCGCCCACCCCCCTAGACACCCCTACCCCCCGTGGCCAGCCCACCCACCCCCCTGGACAGCCCGCCCACCCCTCCTTGACAGCCCGCCCACCCCCGTGGACAGCCCGTCCACCCTTGTGGACAACCTGCCCACCCCCGTACCCCCCTGGACACCCCGTACCCCCCCTGGATAGCCCTGCCCACCCTCCCAAACAGCCCACACCCTCCTCCCCTGCAACCCCACCACCACCACCTAGACATACCACCCCCCCGGACACCCCACACACCCCTCCCCCACCAGGACACCCCACCCAGACCCCCAGGACAGCCCACACCCCCTAGACAGCACCGCCCACCCCGTGGAAAGCCTTTCCCACCCCCGCCCACCCCCGTGGACAACCCACACACCCCCGTGGACACCCCCTACCCCCACAATCCATTATCCAAAACATATCAAATTGGTTTGAACACAATCTATAATTCCCACAATCCATTATCCAAAACATGTAAATGTCCCAACTCTGATTTACATGTTTTGAACACTCTCCTTCCAAACATAGAATACAAAAACATTAAAGAAGTCTTCACAAACACAAAAAATATCCTATTTAGATATTAATTTCAATAATCAATTAAACCACCAACACCTGGAAAAAATCTATTCATTAAAACAACTACAACAATATGGTTGAGATCAAATTTTACCTATTCGAATGGGGTGTACCTCTTGGGATGGGCGGTGCTGGTGTTCGGATTCGCGAGAGCAGTGGAGTCGGATGGGGTTCGTGAGAGCACCTGAGCGAATAGATTTGGGCTCTGTCCGAATGGGGAGAGGAGATCCCGATCTGCAATTTGGGGGAAACCTTTGCCAACGGTTCACTGGAACCGTTGGGAAATGTGTGAGTTTAACACCCCTTCCCCAATGGTTCTAGTGAACCATTGGGAAAGGTGTGAGTTTTGCCAACGGTTCCACTGAACCGTTGGGAAATGTGTGATTATAGCACCCTTTCCCAACAGTTCCAGTGAACCGTTGGGAAAGGGTCCACCGAAATTGTCTTTGCCAACGGTTTTCTTAAACCGTTGGCAAAGGCTCACTATACCAACGGTTTAAGAAAACCGTTGGTATACTGCCGTTGGGAAAAGACTAAATTCCAGTAGTGATTTTTATTTCACGCTAAATTAAATTTCAAGGTATGTGGGTTAAGTATTAACGTTTGGGGGAGTCTTCCTATAATAATAGTTTCCATTCATGTAATCAAATGGGGTTGGAAAAAGTACTATATGGAAAAAGATTTCATACTCTAACTTGATGGGATGATGTTGGTGAACGGAAAAATTTTATTCTAGAACATATTGACGAGATAATGAAAAATGTATATGCTATTCAGTATCATGTTAAAACATCTCAATAACGAGAAAAATAAATGTCAATAACTGGAGAAAATATTTGAAATTTCATGTTGGAAATCACATTTTTTAGAATCATCTCTAAGGAAGGGTATTAAATGGTTTCATAATAAAGGGAAACTATGCCCCAGGTATATCAGAACTTTTTGAAATTTTGAAATTTATTTGAGTTATGGCTTATCAATTGAAAATACCACCGAGTCTCTATATAGTATATGATGTATTCCATATATCACTTTAACAGAATTACATGCCAGAACCAACACATGTTTTCACATATAGATAAATATATTTGCAACATCATCTATATTTTTTTGAATTGACTATACATATTTTGTACAATATAGTAAAATTGTTCATGAATGTGACGACTCTTTTGTTAAAGGTAATTTGGAGAAATCATAAGAATGATGAGGTGACGTGGGAACTTGAGGAAATTATGATAAAGGAATACCAAACCATTTTCATGAGATACAATTATTTAAATTTAAAGTAAGAAATTTTTTTATCTAGGGAAAATAGTAACACCTGATGATTTTATGGTATATTTCTTTTTTTAAAAATTAATACCCACTATTGCTTGCAATAAATGAAACCCCATGTCTAAATGAACCATAATATAGTATACCATTATAACCTACAAATAAAATTTTTGGGTATGAATATGAGTAACTAAAATATGAAAATTATATGGTTTAAAAATGTAATAATACTCTTATTAGATATTAATTTATAATAAATGAATATAAGAATCATTTTGACGTAAAATATTTTTTTGACATTTTTTAATGCACAGGATGTGTTTTTATATTAATTAGTAAAATTAATCACTATTGGTGAATGCATTTAATTAATTTAATGAAATTAATATATTATATATTTAAAAATATATTTTTTCTAATCGTGATATAAGATTATATATATTTTATTCATAAAAACTATATTTTCCTAAAGAATTGTTCTGTCACATTTTGTGAACTTAATTCAAAATTTCTTTTTTACATGTTTTTTAAATGTATCTGAAAAGGTAAAAATAATTTTTCAAATCATAGTGGTTAAATTAACTTAGATTTAATTTTTGAAAATATTCTGATAATATTAATTTTTTGATCAATAGTAAAAATTAGTGACTTTATTGATATCCTCATTTTCATTTAATGCATTAAACATGATATATTTTGTTTTAAAAATGTTTCAAAAAAATTAATAAAATAAAATTAGTTCAATTATATTATAATTAATCCAATTTATATATTTGGAATCAATTTTATATTTATATTTTATAAAAATTATTTTATTCTTATGAAAACATTTCCTTCGGAAAAACATTTTTCCAATGAGTTTGTGTATTTACATTTAAATTTATTTTTCCCAAATATATGAGTAGAATTTGATAAAATGTAATTAAGTTTTTAAATAATTATAATTAATATAGTTTAAAGATTTTAGCTCAATTTTATGCCATAACGAATAGTAAAACAGAAAACATTAATTAAATCAATTAAAGTAAAAATGGGTTTACCAGGGGCTTAAACACAAAATATAAGGGTGATTTTGCATATTAAAATTTTAAAAATCATATGTGTGTTGATATATATGACATATAACACACTAAAATCTCAAATTTCTAAATTTTAAATTAAATTTATTTGGAATAACTTTATCATTTTTTATTCCTTTTGGAATTTTCTTTGTGGTTTCCAAGAAGATCTCCTTTTCCACTAACATAAGGGAAAAACTACCCCTCACTATTTTTACCCTATAAATCCATATTTCTATAAAAAACGTAAAACAATATCTCCATAACACCCTTATAAACCTTATATAGTTGTTGGTCTTACCAAAAAACCAACCCTATGACTTTTAATAAGAGATCTAAGGATGTTTTTCTAATCGAAGGTAATTATCTTCAAAAGATTATTTTTACATTTTATTTTAACACATTAATTTGGTATTATCACATAAAATATAATAACATAATTATCTCCCTTACAATGAGAGTATATTATAATAATTCTTTATTACTTATCTATATCCTTCTCTATCAAATGGGAAACAAATACATCACTCTTGTGTACGGATGACTACTTCCTCAAGAACCGTTGTAATTTTATTTCGACCATGGACTCACATGTATTATCATAAATATGTATATAATTAAATAATATGATAAATATGGACCTATATTAATTATTTTAAATTAATATATCACCCATTTCATACCCTTTGAACCATTAATGGAATGATATTGTCGCTCGTGTGCTTGTGTATGGATTACCGTCTCAACATAGCTATGTGATTCATTTTCCATGTACAAATTTCATAAAGAGTTATAAAAAGGTATAAATGATTAATGATATATTAATCATATTACTTTAATTATGTATATTGTTGATCTATATTCTATTCATAGGAACTAGATCTTCCATGAAAAAAACATGCATGGGAAAATGAAACAGTTAACACCATAGATAATGGTAATAATGAAATATTGTTAATGAATGGGTAGTAATATGTTATTAGAGGACAATGTATGATATTATAAATATGAATATGGTCATTTTATAAGTCAAAAAAATTCATAAAACCACTATAAATAAATGGAAAATCATTTGAAATTATAGGTAAGTGTGAAGTTTGTGATTTTGACTCAGTTTCCATTGTATTGTAGAAAATTTGTTATTATGAACATATTCACTTTTATGTGGTTTTTATACTGAAAATATGATGTATTTAGCATCGATTAATGTTTATTAATAATTATCAATGTTTCAATTGATGTCTATTCTTTCCAGTAGTTACAAATTAAAATTTATCAATGTGGTGGGAATCTATTTTACATTCTTACAATATTTTGGGATTTCATTTCTTGTTATTGACGGAATATTTCCATTTATCATTTATTAGATTAAATAATATTATTATACACTATATATTCATGTACATTCCATATTTTCTTCCAAAGTTTCCTCCCTTTCATACATTAATCATGCAATGAAAAGTTTGATGAAAATTCCCTTTTCTTTCTCCAGTAGTTGGATATATTTTTCATCAATGTAAGTGTTTTTCAAAAAAATCAAAATATTTAATTTTTTTAATCAACTGATTTATTAAAGATATTTTATTAATCTCATTATATATTTATAATGGTTTTTAATTTAATGTTTATAATTTTATCTTAAAGCTTTTTTTCTACTTTTTTGCAAAATAAATCAACATGATTATTTTTTAAATATACGACGATAAGATACTTCCCCATTATTATAATAATTTTAGCAAATTTATATTCTGAAATAGTTTTTAAATGGTTTTAAAAATATATGTATTTTATGAAACATTATTTTAAAATTTCACCTAAATTTCCATTATTCTTCCAAATGAAAAGATTTTATAATAAAACCACTATCCTTGATGAATACATAGTCCCCTATTGTCTCTTATTAATTTTTTGGGATGTTAAATTTCCCCTCAAAAATCACTTTATAGAGATCATTGAACAATACATTCCACTTAAATATCCATATTATTTATCTGGGACATTATTATTTCATTGACCGTATTTCATTTCTATATATCTTATTTTATATTTAATGTTATCAGATTGATTGGGGAAATATTGGTATTCCACATTATTTATTCATTATGGACATGTATTAATAATTCATATTTTTTCTGAATTATATTTACCATTTTATATATGAATAATCCATTAGAGATGCAGTAATGGTTAGGACCCTAAATTAAATAGCCCCTTGATGCATTGACAAGTCTCATGAGACAATCTATTGTACAATTTAAATAGGTGTTTACCTATTGTCCTAAACTATCTTGGAGGGCGGACTTGATGGTTTAGATATCATGATATATGAGATCATGATTCCAATATGATATATTTTATTTTTTGGGGAATTCAATAGGGATTGTCCAAGAAATCATTGCATTTATTTTATCCATAAATGCATTTATTTATCATGTTACTGATTAAATGGATTTTTTTTGTTTTTTCCCTTGAAATATTGATTAATCCTTATTTATTATTGATATCTTATACTTTATATGTCATTTCATATTTTCGTTACATAACTTTTCATTACATAGTAAAAAAAGAGGATCTTTCCATGTTTATTTTCATGGAAAAGGTATATAATTCATGAAAACACAAAACATTATTCTAAAACAACATGAAATACATTTTTATGGGATAACTAAAGGTTACCTTTAATATATTTCATACACTATTGAAACATATCCAAGGAAAGGGTTGGGCATGAAGCCTAGTAAGGGAATAAGCAAGAGAGCCATATAGCATGCGATCTTGAGACATATCAATAATAACATGAGGAAGATTGATATAGAATGAGAAAGGGGAACATCATAATAACAAGAAAATAAATAATAATATATAAATGTGACTACAAAATTTAAATTAGAAACTCATAAGCATAACACCATGGTTTTTCACTAAGGTGCACAAAAGAAAATTACTAAGGTTATTTTCCAAGATATCATATAACATTCCATTTATAAAGATTAAATTATTTACTCATTGTGTTGGAACTCTATGAGGGAACAAAATTCATATGTCTTAGTTTCATGTTATCCACCTATATCATAATAAATAATTTCATTAATGAACCGCTGAGAATTAATAATGGGTTTCTAATCAAAATATTGTGTCATACAATAGAGCATAAAGACACAATAATTAAAAACAATTTAACCCATGGAAAGGGAATATGTGTTTTATGAAAGTAAATACCCAAATAAATTATTTATTAATACATATAGTAGAATATCCACTTTATATTAAATTGTTTTTTAATTACAAAAGGAAAAGATAATTTCTTATGGTAAAGAGAGAAAACTGAGAAATAAATTTCGCAGCATGATGGGTATAAAACGTGCTTCTAGAAAACGGTAAAAAAATATGGTAAAAGGATATATCATTGATAAAACATAATTTTGAGTATTTCTATGATAAAAAGTGTAAAAAAGATATTAAACATAACATTAAGAATGCATATATAAAAAGAGGTTGTTGAATTGAAGAGAAAGGAAGGATAATTCACTTACCATGATGACTTGTTCCTAAAACATGGGTATTGAACATTCAGGGATTGAGGACAAATTGGGGGGACTCATCTAGAGAAAAAATCACCAGAACTGTAGGGATGATGGATTGGGAGTTAATGTAAATGGATAAATTGGTGGGTATTTATTGAAAATGTGAAGGATGTTTTTTAATGATTTCCAAATCTTGGTTTTGAAAAAATAGTTTGTGTAAACTAAATAACAATTGTCTTGAAAAAGGATTTTTCTCACAATTTTGGAAATTTGGTTCAAATTTTATTTTTTCATAATATACTAAAACCTATCATCATTTTATATAGTTATTTTGTCATTGAAAATTGATGATTCCACAATGTTATGTTTTTAAAAATCAAACAATCCTTTTTAGGATTTGGAAAGTCACATATCGTTTTAAAAATAAATTAAATCTATTAAAATATAAAATATTCATAACATTTTGATTTAGTTCATGCATTTATTTGATTATTTATTAAATAATAATTAAGTAAATATGATGTCCTAAAAACTATCGAAAAACTAAATCTGGAATTTATATTATTCAGGAAAAAATAATGAATTTTAGAATATTCTTACAAATTCAACCTACCCATATTTTCATGTTATAATTTTTAACATAATGTATATTTCTAATGAATAAATTTTTAAATATGATAATTTTATTTTTTAAATATTTAAATATTAATTATTTAAAAATAGCATTTTTAAGGTATTGTCAAATTTTTCACACATGTAAAGAATATAATATTCCATAATAAAATTAAATTATAATAAATGATTTAAATAAGATGGTATAGATGGTATCTTTTATTAAAACAAATATTATTCAGAACACTTGAGTCTGTTATAAAGTTATATTAATTTTCATCAAAGGTGCAATTATGTTTCATCTATATCTAAAAATAAAATTATCAAATTCATCTCAATTAAACAAATATTTTATTACGAAACACTATTATTACAAGGAATTAATATAATAAACACTTATTTAATAAAAGGAATTTATACTAAGATATGCATATGTATCCCCTTGTTGCACCCGTATACACTGTAAGGGTAAGGTGTGTTATGGTGGTAGTTTTACGGGGTGGCCTGTCTAAAATAAACCAAGTGGCAATCTCCACTAAATTTAACTTTTCCTGAGGGAGATTTTGGTTGAGCATCACTTGTTGAATCTTGGATTCATCATGGTAAATGTAAAACCCTAATGACACTACCTCCCTCTCGAGTTAAAAAAATGGGCTTCAAATGAATTGAATGTACTGGTTGAGGCCATGGATTCTCCTTTATGTATCAATTATCCTTGGTTAATCATAATAATAATGGTAAAATTATAAACCAAGTGTATAGATTCCAATTGTTATATTGATAAATATTCATATTGACCAATGGTTAAATAACAGTCAAATACCAATGGTCACATGTCTTATTGTGCCTTATAAATACCACTCCATTATTTTAGTCAAAATTCACTAAAATTTAACTTAATGTAATATTTTAATTTCATAATATATTTATTGGTTTACCAATATTTTGTTTTACTTATAGATTATTTTCAACGGGGTTGATAATTTGATTATTTTAAGGAAATCCTTATTTTTCCATTTTAATTTTTCTATTTATATTTTTTGTTTAGTTGTAATGTGTGGAATTTTATTTGGTTTCATAGCTGGATAATGTAATGATCATTGTTAATGATGCCAAAAAATTTGTTTTGTCATTATTTTTTATGTGTATGCTATTATATAATATGTAACAAACATTTATTTTGGTAAAAATTATCCATTAAAAAGTATGGGTAGTAATATTCTTCACACATTATGAAATTTCTTCCCTGAAATCATAACTCATTTTCTCTATAGTGAATATGTGAGTGTAATTATATGTCATTGAATTTTTGATTCCCATATATCATATTCATAGGCATGATTCCTTTAAAACATTTTTTTGAGGTGAGATGTCTATTTTCATAGAAACATATCTCGATAGTCCAAGATGTCAATCGTATCATCCATATAAGATATATAATGTTCTAGTTGTACCATCTCTATATTCAATACATCTGATAGGTCATGTTTGTACGTACCCAAGAGATATATGTAGAATACATCATGAAATTGAGCTATATATGTTTAAATTTCAAGTTGTTAGCCCATTTTGTCTTGGAGATAATGTATTTAAAATCAACCAATGTACCTAGACCTAACCTTCCCTTTCATTCAAAATCACATAAATCACTTCCATCGTGATATTTGATGGAAACAATTTAACCCCAACCACAAAATCCAAGTCCCATTAATGATTATCAACATAGTTATTCAGCCAACTCGGAGCATCCTTTATATGTTGTCGGAGGGAATGAAGCTTTTCTATCACATCTTTTATAAGATCAGACCTAATAAATTTCCTCTCAACAACTTCATCCCACCAAGTAAGAATTCCACATCATTTTCCAAAACAACTCTCATATAGTTCCACTTCAATACTATAGAAGAATTAGTTGTTCTATGAGACCTCATGTAATGGGAGTTTTTGATCCCATCTACCTCTAAATTACATGGAGAATGTTCTCACCATGTCCTAATGTTTTTTAATTTTCTTTTAATAAAGACCATCAGTTTTATGGGGATGGGTCATATTAAAATTCAATTTGATACTCCAAACAGGTTGAAGACTTATTCATAATTCGGATTTGAACTTTGGATGACGATCATAATGATATAAGTGGTACCCCATGAAACCTCACGAAATCCTTTCCATATATCATAGAAAGTTGGTCAAGAGAGGAATATTCCCATAAAGAGGTAAAACGAGATTTCTCGGTGAGATGATTCACTATATCCCATATCATATTTTATCATTTAGATGTCCGTGGTAGGAATGTGATGAATTTTATAGTGATATTGTATTACTTCTATATTGGTATGGGTAGTGTTTTCATTACCTATTTTGGTGGTTTTCTCTCCACCATCACTTGTTGACATACCAAGAACATTTTAGTATAGATAGTAATCTATCTTTTTATATTTCCCCACAAATAATAATCATAAAGGTCTCAATGTATTTTAGTTTTTCTTGGATATATATAGAATGTATATTTTCAAGCTTCATCCATCAGTTATTTCTTTATCTCTAAAATATTTGGAACTTCTAGACTTGTATGAAATTTGAGTACACATTCTTGATCAATATTGAACTGTGAAATCATATCATTCCTCACAGAATCTATATTCTTTTGAAACATAGGATATTCCCTTTGAGATGTCTTGGTCATCTCTTATAATGGTGGTTGATAAATAAATTGGGATATATTTGATGATGTCCATCCTTTATGGTCCACGTGTCCTAGTTTATTATGTACTCAATCAAATTATCTTATGTAATCCTCATCATTTCCCACACAATAGGGTCTTTCTTACTTAATGCATCAACAACTTTTTTTTTCTATTCTGAGGTGATAATGAATTGTACAATCATAGTATTTAAGAATTTCCAACCACCACATTTTCTCATTTTAAATTCATTTTTTGTGATAATGTAATTGAAACATTGTTGGTATGTGTATATATCACATTTCTACCCATAAAGATATTTCCTAAATATTTTCAAAGAATAAATGACTATATATTACTCCATTTCATGTATAGGATAATTATGATCATGAGGATTTAACTAAAAAAATGTATAAGAAATCACCTTGTAGCTTTTTAAAAGGATTAACCGAATCCATTTCATAGATACATTACTATAAATAACTAATACTTATATAAAAGGTGGTAGAGTTAACATGGGTGTAGTACCCAATAACTTCTTCATTCTTAGAAAAATTATTAACACTCCTTTTTCCAGATGCAATTAGCCCCTTTTCGAGTTAACTAGGTTAGTGGAATATAAAGATGAGAAATGTTTTCAAACACCTCCTATAATATCCTATATAAATATAGAAAATACACATATCATTTATAGTTATAGGATTTGGCCACTCTTATATAGCCTTTATCTTCACAAGGTCAACTAAGATTCCTTCAATGGATAAAATGTTCCCCAGTAATGCAACTTTCTATAAAAAAAATTCAACATTTTGGAATTTTTTGGAATTTTTCAAATATATTCTCCTTCTTGAGAGATCCTAAAATAACCCATAGATGATCCTCATAGTCCACATAACTTTTTGAATATATCAAAATATCATCATAAGAAACTACCATAAATTTATCAATATAGTCCTTAAAGGTTATATTCATACAATCCATAAATATAGTAGGAGAATTCTTCAAGATAATGAGCATAAAAACGAACTCATAATGTTCATATAATATTCACTTGGTATTCATTATAATATATTCTTTCTTCGGCCTCAATTGATGAAACCCATTTCAAAGTTCAAACATGTCGAATAATTGTCCCCCATAAAGCTAACAAAATAAATCATAATTTTTTTGGATTGGGTAATAATTCTTCATTATGATCCTATTAGGTTAACTACAGTCAACTAATATCTAAATTAATCCATCCATATTCTTGAAAAAGTGAAAAGGTGATCCCCAAGGAGAAACACTTGGTCAGATAAATCCCTTCTCCAAATGATCATGAAGTTGTTTCCTCAATTCATTTGACTTCATATCTTTCATTAAATAAGGGCACATTGATATCATCCTGGATCTAGGTATGAGTTTAATTGATATTTTAAACTCTCTTTCTGGGGGATTTCCAGGTAACTCTTCAAGAAATAAGTAAATTTATTTTTGAATGATGGGGAAATTATCCATCATTATACTTTTTTTCCCATCATCCGCGTCTCTATTCATCTGCATAAAGAAGGATATGTGAGGTGATTTTAAATTAATCTCAAGTTGGTGTATATCTCTTTTGAAAAAAAATAAGTTTTCCATTCAAGACTACTAAAATTTCAATGATTATATTGTTTATTTAAGCATTATAATTTGAAATCCAATCCATCCATAATATAGTTTCTAATTCCACCATAGGAATAGATACTATATTTGAAATGAGACGGTGCTTTCCAAAGTCAATGAAATAGCATTTATAAACTTTTGGTACAAGGATAATAACTCCAGGAGCCCTAATAGATAAATCTACCTCTAGTAGTTCGTGCATTGATTCAATGTTCTTCGTAATACTAAATAATATAATGGAATTCATAGAACTCAAATTGAACAATGTATTTTCTATCTTTAAGAGAATCATTAGAGTACCCACCACCACAACATTTTCAGCCTCTAATTCATCCTTCATGATAGAATATTTATGGTAATTCTACCTTGGACTATTATGAATTTCATGGTGGTTTACATCCATTATATTCTGATTTGAACATTATTTTTAAATGTTCCCATGCTTTCCACACTTGAAGAATTGAACTTATAGCTGGGCCTGCACCATATTCCCTTTTTCCTTAGTTTAAAAATGTTTAGGATTCACTTTTCCCAATAGTTCCAAGATATATGGCCATCACATATACACTTTTAGAACATTCCAATCCCATTTCGGAGCATCCCCTAATTATTTTCCCTTTATTATTATCACATGGGAAGTTTCCGATTCGTTCTTCCTACTCCATGATCAATTTTTGTCCCTATGTTTGGATCAATTTATCTATTTTTTATTCGATATTTCCGACCCCTACATCTCTCCAAACTATAATTCATCCTTTAAATAACATTTCACTATCTCCTCATAGCTTTTATCATCTTGATTTTCTAGATTTCATCACAGATGGGGTATCTATCAAACGAAGAATCTATCAACATTTACCATATTATCCATATCTAAGATAGAGGTCAATCTAGAAAGTATTGTAATGATCATATTATATTTTCCCATCAATTCATTTTCCACATACATTAGTTTGAGGAATTACTTCTATGTTTTTATTCACATCAAATGAGGCAAATATTTATTGAAAAATATACCCCTGAACTTTTTCCACTACTTATAATCAATATCCCTTCTTGACTTCATGATTTAAAATAGTTTCCACCACTAATCAGATTATCCTTGTAAGCAATATGATACTAGGGATACTCTCTCTTGCTCCAAAAAATGGAGTACAAAAAAATACTTTCCATAGAGCTCATCCATTGTTCGTAAATCAATCGAATGGTAGATCCATTAAAGGAAGGTGTTCTTTGATGTATATAGGACTCAATGGAATGTTATTCCATTGGATTTTAATCTATTCAATTGACATGATTGAAGTAATTATTCAAAACAATAGTTAGTTTATTCATCATCCCCATGAATTTTTCTATTCTTTCTTCCATCAGAACATCATTTGTGCATCATCAATTAAACTCATCATTAACATGGTTCCTCCTATTTGGAACAATTTTTCTAAAAGTAGAAAACCATAGTAAGAAACATGTATCTTTTAAAAAATATTTTTTCTATAAAAGTATTTTATATCGGAAAACCTAATTATAAAATATGTTATTAATCTCCTCTAACAACAATTTCATTTTCTATATATCTTTTATAGTGGTTTATAAAAATATTTTTTTACCAAACATAACCCAATTGGAGTGTCATACTATGAGTTAAGAAAGGCCCATTTTCATGCAAGTGGTTCCATTTTTTTGAGTTAAAAGGGGTGTTTTTGGATTTCATCCCTATATACATCTGCTCCAGAGCCACTTGCACATTTTCATATCGAGACACAGATTATTTTCATAGAAAATACTTAATAATTCACCAAAATAACATGATGGTTTCCAATATTTATATTTTTCTCTAGGGTACTCCTGTATGTTTTAATGTTTTAAATTCCACAAATAACTAAACTATCCTTTGATACCAACTATGGAATACTTTATTTTAATTACATAACATTTCATTACATCGTATAAAACATAGGATATTTTCATGTTTAGTTTATTGAAAAAAAGTAAATAATACATGACAACTTTATAAAACCACTTGAAATACAACATCAAGTTTTCAATCTATGTTACTATTACTATACATCACATCCAGGGTATACACATTAATGGAAACCGATGAGGATGGATCATAGTAAAGGAATAATCAAGAGAATCATATAGCAAGTGGTCCTGATACATATCAGAAAGAAAATGATGCATAATGATAATGGAGAATCAATAGTTACATCATAATAATATGAACATGAATACGAATATTGAAATGTGACCACTACATTTAAATGATACATTCCCAATTATATCACCGCATTTTCTCTTTGTGGTTTTATAAATGAAAATTTCCATGGTTATTTTCAAAGGTATCATAAATCATATCATCTCTATAGATAAATTCTTTACCCAATGCATTGTAGCTCAATATGGGCCCACCCTTTATATTTATTAATTTCAAATGATACACATAGATCACAAAAAATAATTTAATTATTAAATAGTGGAAGATAAATAATGGGTTTCTTATCAAAAAAAAATTCATACAGAATATCTTAAAGGCATGATCATTATGCCATTTTTAACCCACATAAAGGGAATGTGGGTTTCATGTTTGTAAATACCTGAATAAATTATTGATAATTAAATATATTTGAATATACGATATAGAGCAAATAGAGTTATGAATTGAAATAAAAATAAAAATATAATTTCTCATGTAAAATATATAAATCGGCGAAATGAATTTGGCAGCATGACAGGTATAAAATGTGGTTTTAGAAAAGCGTAAATTCTGAAGGGAAAAGGGTATCTAATTGATAAAAAAATAATTGGTAATTTGGGGTAAATTAAAAGGTTTAATAATTGATAGTAACTATATTATTTCGTAGATATATACCAAAATATTTTCTTCAGTTGAAGAGAAGGGAATGAGAAATCTCTTACCCTGAAGAGTTGTTCCTAAAACAAAAGGATGGAACCTTGGTGCATAAGAATACCATGAAGGGAATCTTCGGGAGGTGAAATCACCAGAACATTGTGGATGATTGATAAAGAGTGAATGTAAATGGAAAATTTGGTGTGTATTTATAGAAAAATTATTGTAATTGTTTAATTATTCCCAAATAATGGACTTGGAAAAATAGGTTGTGGAAAATGAAAAACTATTGGCTTATCAATGGATTTTGATCATGATTTTGGTCATTTGGGTAAAAATTTATGTTATTTTATTCCACCAAAATATTATATCATTCTTAAATACTTATTTTGGCATGGAAATGTGAAGATTCCAAAATGTAATGTTACTAAAAAACAAACTTCCCTTTTTAGACTTTGGAATATAACTTATAGTTTTAAAAAGTGATTAAATATATTAAAATAATTAATATTATTAAAATAACCTAATTTAAGTTGTTGATTGTTCTTAATTACATACTACACCATTATGACCTAAATATATTGTAATAAAATATACATATAACTTAAAACTTTGTTTTTTACTACTCAAAAAGAAATATTTTATTTTAGAAAATTATCATAAATTTCAAATAAACATAATTTTGACATGATGATTTCAGAAATAATATTTATCTACCTAGAACAATTATCTAAATATTATAATTTTAAAATTTAAGAATAAAAATACATATTTATTCAAAAAAAAATTATAAGGAACAATCAAATTATTTACACTTACAAAAATTTTCCTAAGACATTATAAAATTATTTTATACTTAATAATTTAAATATGAGTTTTTAATTGTTTTTTCATTAAATAAAATCCTCAAAATACATGAGATTATTTTAAAAATATATTCTTTTTCATTAAAAGTATAATTTGGTTTCATTTGTATCCAAAAATAAAATTTATCAAATTACTCTCAATGAAACATATGTTTTATTAAGAAAAACAATTTATAAGAGGAATTGAGGAAATAAAATATTTATTTACAATAAGAAATTTACCCTAAGGTCGGCATAGGTAACAACTTATTACACCCACATAAACCCTAAGGGTAAGTTGTGTGATGATGGATGCTTTATGGGGTGTGTCGGTTAACATCGAACAAATGGTAATCCCCACTAACTTCAACTTCTCTCGAATGTGGTTTCGTTCAAGATTCATATTTTGAATATCGGCTTTCGACTGGTCAAGGGAACACAATAGTGACGCTAACTCCCTCCAAACATCAAACAAAATGGTTTCAAATGACATTACTCTACTAGTTTAGTCCTTCAATTCTCTATTTTTTATCAATTATCCAAGTTATTCCAAATTATAAAGATAAAATTATTAACTAAGGGTATATTTTCCAGTGATCATATTGACCAAAAGTCATGTTGTCCTACAGTCATATAACAATTGAATCCCAACAATCAAATTTCTCTTTATATATTATAAATAACATTTTATTATTTAACTCAAAATTAACAATAAAATCCCTTAAGGATATTTATAATTTCATATGATTTTGATTAGTTTACTAATAATTTGTTTTATTTCTATAGTATCTTCAGTGAGGTGATGATTCTTGTAGATTGGGGTGATCCAAATTTTCAACTTTTCACATTTCTTTTTTTTTATTTTTTATCATGTTGTAATGTTTGGAATTGTATTTTTCTTTAGAGAACTAATTTAAAGATCATTGTTAATGATATAAAATTTTGTTGGTTTCTAATTATTTTGTATGAGTAATAAATTATATAATATCAAACGAATATTTATTCAGGAAACAAATATCATTTGAAAAATGTGTGGTCATTATATGTTACATCACCCTTACTAAGCACTTGAGATCTGCATTTTTTGCTTCTTTGGCCTCGTATATGAATATGAATTCAATCGATGAGTTTCAAGTATGCCAACCATTTTTTTATTTTAAATTATTTTCCAAATATAAGATGGTTATCAAATGTTTATCTAGTTCTATAAGACTACTAATCCAATCAGTCCTCTAAGATATAACCCTTTTATATATTCTAATTTAATAAACCAACCACTGACTCTTAGTTACTAAAGGAGGGGTTGTTACACTTATCCTACCTTTGAATTTTATATCCAATCATTATGTTTTCAATTTAATTTACATTAAAATACCTAAAAATAACCTCAAGAATGCTAATTAACCACACTAAATAACTTTTTCTCAATTTAAAAGTAACTATTAAAATGTATAAATTACATTAAACTCAAAATATTGACACATATAATTTCATGAAATAATAGTTTTTTCTCAAATAATTTAAATAATTTAATTCATTTTTTGTTAATATATAAATAAACAAAGTAATAACAATCTAATGATTTATTCATCTACCTTAAAATTATTTTTCACATCATAAACCTCTATTTCAACTAAGTGAATTTTATATACAATATCCATCATGCAAGAAAACACTTTGATGGATTTCAACTCCAAAATTATAATCTTTTCTACTCAAAATATTATGAAATCAGTGTTTTGGAACATCATCCATCACATATTATTGGGCACCTGAAACTATTTACAAGAGTTTTTTCTCAACATATATTGAAAACATAACATGTTGAAAATAAATAAAACAAAACTGAATTGAGATCTATTATTTCCACCTTTTTATTTATAAATATTGACATCATAGAAAACTTATATGTCAATATTTTCCCAATATTCCCATTTTAATCTATCCCAAATTAATATAAAATTTAAAGGATGATTGTAAATCTTAATGTTTTCAATTAATCTACCCAAATTTTAAATGATCAATGATTTGTGATAAATATAATGAGTAACTAAAAAAATTCCCTACACTTGAAATTATTATCCACGAAGTTTCTAAAATTCTTTAAAATATATGTGTCATTGTCCAAAACAACTCCCCCTAAACCATAAATTTTCATTTAAAAAGGATGGGGGAATATTCACACATGTCACCTCAATTAATTAATTCATTAATATTCTAATAATTACATATTAAAATTGAATGAATGATTGTTGAATCTTCTAAAATTCACCCGCAATGGGTGCACTACATTAACATCTTCTTCACCATTGGTCCCAATATTTAATATGGAAAATGGTAAAAATTATTCAGATCAAATCCAAATTTGATACATAAATATATATGTGTTATTCTCATAATTACATATCATCATTCACAAACATAACATTGAATTACTTACATATAAAAAATTTACACATAATGAAATAATGTGGATCACTAATGTTATTTAAGGGGAGAAACAATAATGAGAGTTTCTTCTTATCCAGGTTAATCCTTACTTTATTGAACCAGTTACTATAGAACTATTTATGTATGATTTATTATACCTCAACATAGATGAATCTTTGGTCATAAGTGTATTTTTTTACTTATAATCTATTTCATTACGTTGAATTCACTTATCGTTTCTATCATCTATATTTCACCTTGATCATGTAGTATTGTAAAAAATATTTCCAACATTCCCTTCTTCGACACAAATTCCACATGTTTTCTCAATAATTCATGGGAAGTAAATTTTTGAAAGCTGCTCATGAAATTTTATTTCTTCTATATATATAATTTCTTATTTCCCAATAGAAATTTAATTCTTTTATTAATCATCCACTCTAACTTTAATTTCCAACTGATATGGATAAATAATAAATCACTTTTAGAAATATGATTAGCTTTCTTAGATTCCCAATGTGTTCATTTGAGATGTCTTCCACCAAACCAATCATCCTACATATCTCTTGGATTATTTATTTTCATTGTTTATTTAGTTTTATTTTATCAACATCGAATTGCATGACCTTTTTAGAATCACTTATGGTGAGACCTTTTATTTCACAGTAGAATTAGGTTTTTAATGTTAGTGTGTAATATTCTATCACTTTATGGGTTCATTCCTCTAAAAAAATTTCTTTATCTTGTATCCCATGAACACATCACTATTCTTATCATTATTATTTCCATTAAATTTTAAGGCTTTCTATTATTTATTTATTCTTTGTAAATCTTGGTTTATTTAAACCAACATGGTTCTTCAGATTCAAAAATTTGATTACGATTTCCACAAATGTTACCAAGAATTTTAATTTTTTATGATAGACATATTCATTATATTTAAATTTTGTGTGATTTAATTTTGATCAACATTTCCTCCCCAAATATATACTACCTTTCTAAAAGTGAATTGACATATTATAATAATAATAAAAATCCTTTTACCTAAATCATTAACACCACTTATAGTAGTAAATATATATTTCTTTTCCCATTTTAAAATTAATCATTGATTATTTTATCACATTATTTTTTGTTTTATTATAACTATTTTTAGATATTTTTTTATTTGAAACATATTGTAATATTTTTTCCATCCACCATTGATATAATAGTTGGTTTCTCATCATTTTCTGAACCATTATTCTTCAATATTTACCTTCAAAGCATATAAATATTTTGAGAAAATGTTTATGAAAAATGGATTTTCTCGAACAAATGGAACATTTTCATTGATATTTTTTATATGTTCCCATGATTTTATTTCCATAGGATAAAATAATTTTATCAAAAATACCATCTTGGAAATTTATATGGAAGTAATTTATCTCTCAGGTTTTTAGGAAAACTCATCATGAATAGTATCTAGAATTATCAATTTCCCATAATGTTAAACAATCATATTATCAATATGGTTCTACTAATTTTTAATATAGTTCAAAATTTATTCACAATATCTTTAGATAATAAAAATATGAATCAAATTTTATTTATATATTTTATTCTCTTGCTACAATAAACTACAAAAATTATTTATGGTTTTTTATTTGATATCCCATTGAACGTTGTCTACATTAATTATATCATATTGCATTTATTTGACTGTATAGAACATCTATTTAATCCCATTCAAGGAATAATATTTGACATAGAATACATTAAAATATTCCATCATTATTTGTAAGTGTAATTATAAGGGTATTAATTTTTTAACATTTAGTATAAAATAATCAGGTTAGGTTTATACATGCCAATATCTTTTTATGAAACGATTCCTCCATTTTTTTAATAATCTTCTTCATGTTGTGTGACCACATCTTATATTTTTTAATTGATCCATAGATAATATTTAAAACTGATTTGGGTAACTTTTATAGGCTTATTTCTAATAAAATAGGTGAAATATCAAAAAAGTCCTTTTTTAAAAAACACCACCACTTTTTTTGAAATGGTTTAAGGTTAAGCCCCATTTATTGAACATAATGATGGAGAACCAATTTCCACACTAGGAAAGAGGGAACCCATTAAAAAAGGGTTAATGACATAAAGAAAAAAAATAAAAATAATTCATAATGATTCTACAGGTCCGAAAGAAATAAAAATCCATGTAAGAACCAGAAATCTTCACTACCCCCCTCTACAGACAATACATTAGTGAGAAAAATCCAAATAATTAATTAACCACATGGATAAGAATTCACACCATGCTAGTAGAACAACATGTTAGAGAACCTCACTAACAAAAATTGAAATGTGGGGGAGATCTGAAAAAAGGTTCCAACACACCCTTGCCTCTTTCGATCCTCCAACATAATGAAGCTTGAAATGAACTCTCATCTTTTTAAACCTAATTCCACACAATATCATACTGAAATATATGGAGAAAGTTTTAATAGAAAGGTACCCATCCATCTATCAATGTTATGGAGAATGGATGAATGATGAGTTTCATCACACTTATCCCTCTCTTGATGCCACACACCTGGAATCACTTGAAAAATGTTTTGAATCATATAAATACAATAAAAAAATCTAGTATCCATGAATAAATCTACACCCTAAGAAAAAATAAAACCAAGAAGAGCAATGCAGAATAGGATGAGATTAATATAAATCACTCTCAAAGCAACCATTGTTGAGGATGCTACAACCTAAAAAATGCCTTCCTAGATTCCATCCAGAAGACCAACAAAACACTATCATGCTCTCAACAATACATGAAAACCTATCGTCAACATCAAATATCCCCACCACAACACATCATGCACAACCCCTTGTTTTCTCCCTTAATGAAAAATACATCTGAACACTAAACACCCTTCATATGAAAAACCAATCAATCACCTGATATTTTATCTTCATCTCACAAGGGAGACACCATACTACCCACACTTGTCCAAGGATCTTCGACATAGAGACACATGAAACATGAATCCCTGAAGAACACCAATCCACACCAAGAAAAGAAAGATCAAAATTCGTAAACTAGAAAGGGAATCTTATAATGGCAGATGTAGTGATAAATTGAGTGCAATGAAAAGGATCAGTTGATATAGATCAAACATGATAAATAGTTATATAATTATTTCAGAATCTATCCTCCTCCTTATAAAACTAACAATCAAAAACGATTACCCATCCATGAATCCTCAAACAATGAGGTCAGGAGGAGGAGATATATGCTAAGATATGGAATAGAGAACCTTAGAAGAGGGGGATACCCAACATGAGGAATGTAGATCGATACAAGAACCTCCCCAGTTTTACATGGTTCATCTATAAAGAACTCTTGAAATGCATCTTCAGTTAACTTTTCATCAAGTAATGATTCTGAATTATCTTCTGTAATTTGGTTATCGATATTTTTACGAGTATATGTTTTAACCAAATCTTATCCATTTATTATTGGTTTTTTTCATGATTACATCATATGAAAATAATATTTTCACTCCAAATTCATATTATTGTTTTATTCTTATCAAAATATTCTTTAGGTAAAAAATATAGATAGATATAAAATAAATATGGAAAAATTCATTTCTATCAAGTAGTAGATAATCATATTAGATTATTTCATTAATAATGACTTTTTTATTATAATTTTTATTAATATATTAATTTTATTTATAGTTTTTATAGATAATTCATCTGTACATTCTATAACATGGAACTCATATGATCAACTAAATTTTCACTTCATAAATACATTTAGAGAGAAACTGAAAACATGAAATCATCTGCCCTTTAATGGTAGAGAATAAAAATAGCGGTGGAACCTTTATATAAAAGAAATTGACATTACACTAAGATCATTTCAACCACATAGAAATACCTATGAATCCATGTGTTCTACTTATATAAATTTAAATTCATTATATACCTAACACTACAGTTGTTTGGGTAAATGTATCTCAGACTCTCATATCAGCTTTTTTCATTAAGAATGTAAATAAAGTATACTAGAATATGATAAAATAGAAGGATTTATTATTCCCACTCATAGTGTGTTAGATGTTACTTTTGTATGGTTATTGTTATCACATGAAAACACCATATCTTTTATTGTAAAAACAATTTCTAAAAAGTGGTTTATTTTTTTATCTCACATACAATTCCTACTTAATTATACAAATGATAGGGTTAATGTATCAGACAATTTCATCTCACCATTAGTTTTTATTTTGTTAATATATGTTGGAAATCACCACACAACACATTAAGATTTATTAAGTTCACGGACAATATGTGAGTTATCATATGGTCTATTGTGGTTGTTATTAGAAAGACCCAAATTTTTATTGATTATGAAAATTAATCAAAACAAATGGTATGGCCTTAAATCCTTTATCTTGAAACCAAATAGGATATATACTCAATAGAAAATAGAATGAGAAAAAACACTTTATTTATGATTATGAACATAAACTAACCAGTTTTTCTTTTTAGAATATTTTATTTGGAGAAGTCCTTATTATTGTGACAATAATAAGATATTTTGAGTCTCTACTGGATCTGAATATATATTCATGTCATTGTTAAACTATATTAATATTCAAGGATTCCACTCATACACAATAATCACATGGGTGGTCTCGTCCAAAATTTATTTTTCTTGGTTTTCTCAAACATTCTATAAATATGTGAACATACATGAAAAACAAGAATAACAATGTTGGATATCTCTCTATCCCCACTTATTCTTCCTTGAAACTACAGATGTGCAATTCTATAATTATTCTAATTTACCCTTCTTATCCCATTTATTTTCCTTCAAATAAAAATTAATATCAAAAGTAGTTCCCATCAGTCTCTCTTGAACTCCTATTATAAATTACATACAAAAAATAATCAAATGAATATATTTTCTTATATTTTGAATATGAAAATATCATGATTTAATATCAGTTATCTTCTCATTATCAGTAAAACCTCATTGTCAACTATTTCAGTACATTCATTCATCAATTATATAATATAGAGTCTAGTTTTAGTCATCATAATTTTATCATAAATTCAAATATAAACTATTCTATGGTATTCTTGATAAATTATTTATAGATTCTAACAATTAAAAAAACATCAATGGGAATCCAAAATTATCACACAAATGTTCCCCCCGAAATCTCCCCTATAATTATTTAGAAATTTCATCATTAAATACTCTATTAATATTCTTATTAATTCCTCCCATAAAATTAACTTTTTTTATTATTCAATCCATAAATAAAAACTTATAAACCATTCTTACAAAGTGTGTATTATTATTTGAATGAACTACTTTAGTATGAATAATATCTTCCATGTGAAATCACCTTCATTAATTCTGAAAATCACGTTATCTTGAGTAACAATTATTTTGAATCATCTTAATGTTTATATCTTTTAAATAGTAGAAAATATTAGTTTAACATTATGGATTACAATTTAAATGGACAACTCATTTTATTTCCACACAATAATCTTAATTTTTTTACATATCCTAAAAAACATAGGATAATATAATATACCTTTTGATTTATTCTTATTTTATTATTTTGAACATTAATATAATATCACAACCTCTATATAATCTAGAATTATTCTTCCATTGTCATTTTATCTTTCAATTTAACTCTTACAAAGCTATTAATTTTCAAATGTTATTCTTTGGTGCTTTTATATATATCTAGAACTATTATTAAAAAGTCTCATAACTTCTAAATTTTAAAAAATTAACACTTCAAAAACCCCTTCTCTATATATTTTTGAATAAGTGTGAGTTATTTCGATTTATTATAATATATCCCAGCTAAATTATAATAAATATATTAAATCTAGAGTAAACAATAATAAATTCAAGTGTAATATTCTATAAACTGTAAAAATTATGAGTAATTTTTTATATCAACCTAAAATATTATATATCAAGAAGTTTTACTTTGAAAAGATCATATGTATTTACTACATGATCATAAATATCTATCAAAAAGAGTTTGTTAATCAGATATACATAGAAAAATATCCTGGTTAATCTTATGTAAAAATTAATTTTCCAAATTATCTAAAAAATATAACATGTGAATCTTTATAATTCTTTTCTATCAATTTAAATTATTTTAAAAAATGTATATCCAATTTAATTAACTTAAAAATACATGAAGTCAGTTTGAAAAATTGTCAAATATCCCATTAAATATTTAACTCAATTTCCCAGGAATTTAGAATATTTATAAACACTATAGATCTCAGAAAATAATTAACACTCCTCTCCATCCACATCAATTGATCACTAATCATTTGAAATAATGAATTTCTTATTATTACTATAATGTCATAACCTAGGTGCCACTAAAAGGTGCCTAGAGCCAGTGGGTTACGAGGCCTCACACACACGTCCCCACATGCCAGAGGCTGGTGACAGGCGGCGAGGGGATATGGTGTGATAATGGGGAGACTATGCTCTCCAGTCAGAGTAATAGAACATCATAAATTACAATGTATCATATATATCAGTAAACAAAAAGAGTAATGAAGTAGAAAATAATATAAATAGAAAATGATTTAGTAAAAATCAAAATTATATAAAAGGCAAAACATTTATATCATACAATACACCATTAGTCACCCAATAGGCTGGATATAATGATACAGGAGTAAAAAAGAAACTAAAAGTAAATGTATAGGGTGCTACTACAAACTCTTAAGCAGACTACACACTCGACCTCCAGACATTGTCAAACTTTACCAGTCCAATCACAACCACACGAGAAGATCTTCTTGTTCATGCAACTCTGGGCCTCAGCCCTATCCACTATGGAACTGTGCTCAACCAGAAAATTAGTCATAAGGTCTAAACGTACACTAAGGTCCATCAGTAGGGGTGAGGAATAATATAAATATGCCACCCCAATAATAACCCTTTAAATGTGATACACTATATTTGTTCAAAAGTAATGTGCTCAGTCGAGCTAAAACACCACTAAGAAGTTTGTAATACCAAATGTGAAACCACAGACAAACCCAGGGTCTATAAGCCCTATCAAAATGGAATGTTCTACTATGGATGTCCATATCTATATATGTATACATGTATCTTCCCATACATATACATTTATAAAAAAATGTTAATATTCATTGGTATGTGTAATCAAATAAAATGAAAACCAATCTATAGTCGGTCCTTAGGTTCATAATCGCATTCTCATGGACATCCTGTGCATGGGAATTGAGTTGTACTTCATTCCAGTTAAGACATGTATCATTAATTCGATATATGGGATTGTAATCCCAATCAACATATACCTAATTTATCTAACACATGAAATATATCTCTTAGAAAGAAATATCTCCAAAGGGGGGATACTCGTCTTAAACCTAAGTTCACCTATAGTTTCTTCCAATATCCAAAAAGGATAACGTATACTGACATTCAGTCTTATAAATAAGGATACCATATATTGATAGTCAACAATTTATAAAATGATTTTATGGCATACATCTGGACATCCTATAAAGATTAATGTGTAAATCACCATGTTGTCTAGGCCTGTAAATAAATTCCAATGTCTAAGACTCTTGTCTTCATTAGTAGGTGGTAACATCAATCCAAATTCATGTAATCTGTAATTGTATTTCCCTTAGGCAATTTGTAAAGAGAGATCACTGGTGAGATTCCATGAAACACTCCTTCTGTCTTTTAACTGATCTAGGAGAGTGTAATCATCCCGATCATGGTCTGAGGAGATCATAATCATCTCCATCACTCAAGAGAGCATAATCTACCACGATTCATGGGTTATATATTCGTATATTGTGAAATAATTTTTGAGATTCCATGAAACATCCCTCGAGTCTCATAATTGATTTAGGAGAGTGCAATAATTCCAATAATAGGCCGATGAAATCTTAATTAACCCTGCCACTTGGGAGAGAATAATAAACCATGATTCTTTGGTTACATACCTATATATCATAATCATAGGCTCAATTTTAGGATACCTCAAAACAGTTTGGGTCATCCCAAAAAAATATATAACGATATATATACATCCAAGCCCAATAGAAAAATATCATGTTGTACCTTTAAGTATACCTGTAAATATAATAAATAACATGGCTCAAAATACAATTACCATGTAAGAACGTATGAGAATCCCAACAAGTAATACAGATCCTAGGAATAATTTTCAGGCATCTCAAAATAAATAATGATGCCTTGCGTCCGAAACAACATCAACCAACCAGGAAGCACCTCTGGTAAACAACACAACATCAGAAATAACCTTGTTAATGAAATAAACAAATGACTAAGGGTGACCTAAAATCCCAACCCAATACTCCATACACATCCATATGGGATTACCAGTTCATCATGAGTTCTAGGTAGACACATGATACTATTTATACCCAAACTCAAGATACTAGCTCAGGGTAAGTCAATAACATACCCCTGCTGGGCCCCTCCCGTCCAAACACTGAACGATAATCCTATATTGGATCCCTGAGGTCTATACACAAGTGAAGGCACCCTCATTGGGATCCTTAGCTAAAAATACTAAAAGAAGGAATCCTTATCAGGATCCTCAAAGCTAAGAAATATAGGAATCCAACATGGGATCCTCGGATCGGTACATACATAAATTAATTATATAAGGGACTCACTAAAGAACCTCATAATTGAAAAAATCCACCAAGGGATCCTTATAAGTATCAGTTATCATGGAATTATTGTCTATAAGGGTACATCTCATAAGGGTTACATCCTTAAAGAAAATCAACGAACACATCGGTCATGATAAATAGCTAAAGTACACCTACACGGGTTCACCTGGTCTGGTACTCAGATACAGGGTTGAGTACCAATACACCATGTGTATGACCCCATATATGAAATTTACTCCAAAAAAATATCATCTTACAAAAACATAAAGAACACACTCTGTTTCCCCTAGACTACACCGAAAAACACATAGATCACCCAAAACCCCCATTTCTACCCCCCCAAAAAATAGATCAAGCCTCTAGTGGATGTTATCAAGATTAATAGAGGATTAGAATTAGAAAACAATGATTTTAAAGTCTTTATTCATAAAATCATAAAAATGTTCTACCTTTTGGTGGAAGCTGCAGAAGCATCACTTGATCTTCTCCATCAACAGATGACGCATGTCAGCCTAGTGCCTTGAAACCTCCTCGATGCTACCTCTCTTCCTTTTTATCCCCACATTTATCTTGATCTACCTATTCTTCCTTAGGTTTTGGGAGAGGAAGAGGCACCCAAGAGGAATCCACAAGAAAAAAGGAAGGAATGAAATAAAAGTAAAGGAAAAGAAAGAAAAAGAAAAAAAGAAAAAGAAAAAGGGGCTCGTGCCAACCCCATCGCCCAACATGAGTTTATGCCTCACCTAGGATAAACTGCTCAATTTAGAATCTATGGGAATGATCGAAAATCAATCCGCTTATCTATTAAAATTATATCACTAAACAAACCTATGTGAAGAATTTAATATTTAATTTATTAAATATTAAATATTAACTATTCTTATAAAATTTGAACGGCTCTGAATTCCACAATTCATTTTTCTAAGATTAAAATCCCTATTCCAAGACTAACATAGTGTTTAGAAAATTTATCTAAAGTCATATGCTTAAGGAAAAGTAACATTTTATCCCTTTCCAGTATATAAAAGAAAAAAATTAATTTTTTAATAAATTTAATCTTCCGGAAAACATTAATCCTCAAAAACTCCCCACCATAAACATTAGCATCCCCTAGAATCTTGGTGAAAATACTAACATCCTGGCTCTCAACCTAAGAACTTGTACAACTATGAATATTAACCTTCCAATGACCAGACTCATATCATCAACAATCGTCTCTTATATAGAAGACATTCAACTATGACTGATCTGGTACTTCCTACCATAGGTATACACTTATCGTCTTCTTACAGGAAACCCTGAGCTCAAATAAATTTGGAAAATGCCAAAGATCAATATAAAAAGAGGTTTATCACCCTAAAATGACTAACAAAACACTCTCCAAAATTTGTATTACCTTAAACTACTCCTCAAGTACAACCTCAAATGTTCCTCTACTGAACTAGGGATGAAATTTTGAATGAAAACGAGTTCTACATGTGGTTGATTCCCTTTATAATACTAAAGAAAAATCTAGATAGATCATGATTTTATCAAACATTATTACACTATGATTTAACCAAAATTAATGTATGGATCCCTCTAATCCATTCTCATGAAAAAACATGCTACACTCTCCTTTATCCAACACCTAACCCCATATCTCTTGAAACGCATGCCCAGCTTCAAGCATGATGCCTCACCTACCATAGAGTTGTATTCATCATGTTAAACCATACATATCAGGAAACTAATCCCATGTACATTTTTGAAAATATTAGTCCTCGTCTCACACCCTACCACTCACTGATTAATGTTTTAAATGATACCACACACAACCATCATTGACATTATCACTCTATTCAAACTCTAGAGTTTCATCAATTACAAGGCTATGTTGATTTTTCTACACAACATGTTAATTTCATTAAACTAAAAGAACCCCGTAACTAACCTTCAATATATTCCACCTCTCATATTCCATGATTTATTCCATGACTCCTCATCAACCGAAGTCATTCAAATCATGATTGTCTACCCACGCTCTAACTACATTATCAACAATAAAAAAATATTCAGCCCATTGAGGCGCCTGAAAAGTTCTTCCCGTTGAAGCCAGTCTCAAAAAACATGTATCATAGGCACTATATCAAATGTTTATGGATTATACATTAATTTATGAAAAACTCGATCACCTGTCTTGCATCTATCTCAAAATCATAATAAAACAAAGATCACTACCTTATAAATATGAAAATATGGGATAACCTCTCTCTCTCAGGATTTCTTCAATCAAAATGTATGGCAACATATATGGGTGTGAGTCAAACTAAGAGACTCTAGGTCTCCCACTTGGCTTTACAGTACAAGCCTCGTGACTTTGTCACATGGTCGAACCACCTATACCAAATGTTCATACCTCTTGAAAGAATAAAATGACTACAACAACATACTAGGGTCAAAATTGTAAGAACGACCTAATAGGTCTTCATCCTCTAGAAGAATACTCATAAATAACTTCACCCATGATTTCAGGATACTAACACATAAAATGAAACCGAACTGACACTCACTAGGAATCCATATATTGTAATACCCTTAGAGGTCCACTTCACAATAAAAATTCCTCGTATCCAATTACATTGAGGTCAATGGTCTGAATAAATAAACAATACCAGATAAACAACACCCAAAAAGGGTCACAAAATTGGAAATAAATACGATATCGACCTACTAGGGTCACTACACCACATATGCATGACGAATGAGTTGTTATCCTCGACATTAATGATTCTATGTAGACTGAAACAACCTACCATCAATATAAAATATATGTGGAAGAATTTCCAACTAAATTTTCCTATGTTTACGGTAAGAGTTCAGACTAACAAGCCTATGTGATGTGAATCATATGTGCCAAAGATGATGCATGAGATGCGACATGATTTTCTCATCCAATATTGAAATCCCATACCAAGCCTCTTTCCAAATGGAAATGAGTCATGGATCTATAGTAAATCATAAAATCCACCCGACATGTGCATCTCCAAAGGTGAAAATCATATAAAACTATAACTTTTCATATCAGAACAACAATCACATACCCCGGTAACCAGGACATATTATCAAAATAAGTGTTATAAATGCACCATTTTGATATCCATCATAGGATTAGAGAAATTTCTAATAATATTTTATATAATATACCTATAAGTAAAGTCATTGAAAAGAACCTCATTTGATACCACTTTGTAACATCCTGACTTAGGTGCTAATAAATGGTACCTTATTCGGCGGGTTACGATGTAACACCCTGAGATTTTATAAGATATATTCCTTTTAATTTATTTCATATATTCTGTTGTACGCTACACCAATATTATCTTGTGCTATACGCAACACCGTATTAGCCTTCAGTATATGCAACACTAATCTTGGACCGTGTTAAACAAAATCTCTAGTTTGTTTGATAGTAGTTATTCAACGAAACATTGAGTGTATATATATATATATATTCAATGTATAAATTAAATATGGTTGGATTTTGTTATACACAATAACAACGGAGTCTTGCACTACACACAACCATGACTTGGCTTGCATTACATGCAATCATGACCTTCCTCGATAGCGTGTGTTGTACACAATACCGGGTTTCCCTAAAACAATGATATATTGTTATAATATTATTATGGACTAGCCGTTATGAATATTATTAACAACATTTTTAATTTTAGAACATTATTATTCATATTACATATTTTCTAGAACATGGTATAAGTACAAAATAAATTTTTCGGGTAAAATAAGTAATTTTCAAAAAAAGAAGTTTTGTCGCCTTTTGATGGCGCATCCACTTTAAATCTAGTTTTTGACATTTTTATAAGTTCAATTTGACAAAATAATATTCTTCCTTGAAATCATGATATAAAAATTTAATTTGGATAAATTTTTCATATTATTCTGATAACTTTTATATTTTAATGAATAGTAAAAACACGCTATATTTTAATTAAAAACAATTTTTTTCATCGCAATAATTTATATGGATAGATTATCGTTTTAATTAGTTTTAAAGGGTAATTAGAATATATTTTTACCATTTAATCCAATTTTTTTCATTGGAATTAATCTCACTTTGAAATTGGACATAAACAAGTGTCGATCTTTTGACATTTATTGTAACATAAAAACACGCTATTTGTTTTGATAACGGGAATTAGTTTTAAAATTAATTAATGCCACTTCTATGTTTTTAAGATGGAAAAATAGACACAATTTTTGAATTTTGAATATCAAATATATCTTATGCTGAAATTTTTGTATTTTTCTGAAAAACTTCTATTTTTGATGAATAGTGAAACCACTTAGTGATAGTTAATAAATGGACTCTTTCATTTAAATGAAATTTTACCACTTCTGTGAATTGAATTTAAAAAATCTGATAAATATGGTTGTTATAAAGAAGTAAAATATGGTTCAATAAGATGAAAATAATTTTTTCTGAATAGTAACTTTTGACTTTTATATACCGCGGTTAAAGGTAAATTGGGTAATTCAAGTTTAAAAGAATATTATAATAATTCAAAATTACCTTAACACTTTTAATAATCTTATTTTATGTGTAAGGGACGACCATGGGAATCCTAGGGTTGATTTTGGGACCCCATTGAGCCACTTGTTAGTGATAATGACAATTTGGAATAATCAATTTAATGTAAAGACAAAATTGACATTAACAAAAATATTTTAGTAATTAATTTGTATAAGGGGTTATATAAATTAAATTTTCAACCATAAATATTAATTGGAAATATAAAAAGATTTACCACATAGAGGTATCTTTTAATAATATTTAGACATCAAATAAATTAAATTATTTATTACACAATAATGATGCAGTATTTACCTCATTAGTAAATGATTTAAATAAATAAGATTATGATAATTAAAATATTATCCAAAACATGTCCAATTCTGATTGGATGATTTATTTAGACCACGAGTCATATTATATTTATCTTTATGTATTTTTTGACTTATTTAAACCGAACATAAGTTTATAATAAAATAATATTTTCACACATTCCAAAAGAGCCCCTCCTCCCACTTATAAAAGGAGACCATTTCTATCCAATTCCTCACACCTCTAAAGCCATTTGGCTCGTCCAAACACTGCCCAATTATGCTCCCTACATCCCTCTACTCCCCCTAGAATCCTTACTGTATGCATAAGGCACTCCAAGAAGTCCTTTTGGCTCAATCTAAAAGAAGTTACCCAAATTAAAGGTAAAGGTTTCTCTTAAACTGTTTTCTTTTATTCTACTTATCCAACACCTAAACTCTTTTTAATACTTTATTTTGTAAGAAAACTAGTATCCTAAATATACTAGGATTTTTTATGATATGTATTAGAACTACACTTACACACACCTCCATCTAATGGATGAAGAACATAATGTTTCTATGGATGGAAAACTAACGCCTCACGAAACGATGATTTTTCAATTTTCTCCTACCGCCTCTCATGGTGTTAATTATGATGTCACTATATTTATATATGATATATATTATGTTTATGATTTCATTATTCTTCTATACTTCCCAATTATATCAAGCCTTTATGGTTTCCATAGTGGGTAAATAAGATAATCTCATTAGAGGAAGTGCGGACTACCGCCCCCTCAAAGTGATGTGATTCGTTAATGCCTTATGTGGGATGTGTAAAGGATAGAGTTAATGATATTATATATGATATTATACTAGAATTATAATATACTTATGTATCATTATTTTTTAATTCCAATTAAATAATTAATAGAAATGAAATTAGAGTTCATGCGTACATACAACTTACCGTCTCCATGAACGGTGCATTTCATTTCTTACCTCCATATGTTATGTACTATAATAAATACATGTATATTCTGGATATATAATGAATATATATGATATATAAATCATGATTTAAATTTTTTAAGTAAGTAAATCATGATATTAGTATCAATAACATCAAGAATAACAATTCCAAACACGTACGATAAATAAGATGATTTTACCCAAAACGTTGCTTTAACATGGGATTTACAAAAGAACGGGTAATATAAAGTCATAAGTGAACCATATATGATATCATGACAATAAATATGATTCTGTAATAAGTCAATGACATTATTTAAATAATTATACAATAGGTTCGGATACGTACAAAGCATATCAGACATAAGGTAACGGATAACTTTTCCAATTTCGTTTTTATCCGAGATTGTTTATTCGTAAGTATTTACTGGGGTTATTTTTATCATCCAAGTCCATCTTTTCTAAAAATGGTTTCATGTCTGTTTAAATTCCTTTTTACCCATTTTTGACTTTTACTACAAGGTAAGCAAGGAATCTTTCTTTTGTTTACCATATTAGGTACTTTTTGACTTTTCCGGAAAAAGTACGAGAAGAATGTTTTTTTAACTTATACGGCATGAACATCTTTTTACGGTTTTATAATGCCTTATTTTCATGAAGATTAATCTACAAGATCTCATGACTATTTTCAACCAAATCCTTTTCTTTTAAATTTGCATAGAATTTTGTGAAAAGAAAATGATTTTGAAGAAGAAAGGATATTTTCCTCAAGAATTCATTTCAAGTGTTTTATCAAAACCATTTTCTATCTAAGATGAAATTATTTCACATGTGTATGTTTTAAGTGTAATTTCTCCAAGATTTACATGGTTTCACTTTTCGTATGATGAAATGATATCCTTTTTTTATATGGATTATGTTATGTTGGGATGATGTTTATGAAACCCATTTTCTTTTTTTGTGTTATGATGAATTATTTATGTTTATTTTGTGGAACAAGTAAGAATGATTTCATTATGAGATGGGTGGGACCTATAACTCCCTCCAAGGAATTGGGTAAAGATTTATATCTCATGAGATAGACATGGATGGAACGGAATGTAAATCCGGTTCAGTAATACAGGGTTGGAACGGAAAGTTAACCCGGTTCAGTAAGGGTTATTGTCTACTAAGATTGTCTTGGCAGCAATGCCTTGGCTACTATGGAAATCATAACATGTGCTTAATGGTTGTCAAAATTACATGTTTTATTCCCATGACATTTTATCTTGATTTATGTTCCATTATGATCTATGCCTAATGTACAACCCTGTTTTATGTCATTGCTCAAGATTTTGATGTTTAAATGTTATGTTCATGTTTTTAAGTTAAAATGTATATGGTTTGTTTTACTTTCTCCGTGCTTACCCTTACTGAGCATTTGAGCTCTCCCTTTTTTATGTTTTCTTTTCCCCTATGATTAAAATAAAGGTTTTAGGTAAGGAAACAAAAAGGGGAAGATCGTTATGGGAGATGTTGAAGATATTTCACCACGATTAGAAGATTATGTTCTGATTTTCCAAGACACTAAATTATTACGATCCTTGTGTGTTCGTTTTTGTTACGTATTAAGTATTACGCTAACGTAATTTAATTTCCATGTATGTCAAGCTTTGGGTCTCTACATAAGAGGACTCAAGCGCTCCTCCTAGTATACCAGAGGCTACCAAAGAGCAGTGAGGGCCTAGGTTGTGATAGTGGGTAGACTATTACCTCATATTAGAGTAATAAAAAGAGTGGAAATAATTAAGTATCATATATATAAGTAAACAAATATATTTTGGAATTCATAAAAAACTGAAATAGAAGATGATATATTAATAAATGAAGTTCTATAAAAACCCAAATAGCTAGGTCAAAAATTATAACACCAGCCCCCCACCGGACTGACTCTACAGATATAAGAGTAAAAAAAGAAACTAAAAGTAAATGTATAGGGATCTACTGACTCAATGACAGACCACATACCTGGTCTCTAGACACTATCAAACAACACCAGACAAATCAAAACCAGGTGAGTAACTCTACTAGATCATGTAACTCTAGACCATAGCCCTATCCAAAATGACACTATAATAAACATGAACTATAGAATTAAGGTCTACACATTCACCGAGATGCACATGCACGGGTGAGAAATAATCTTAGGGGGAAACCCCAATAAGTAACATATAAATGTGTTTCTTTATGTGTATGCAAAATAAACATGCTCTGCCTAGCTGATACACAACTAAAAAGAGGGTAAAACCAAAGGTGATACCACATTCATTCTCAGGGTATGTGATCCATATAAACATGGAATGTTCCACCAAAAATGTCTCTATCTATATATTTATATGTGTATAGTTCCATACCTATACATATATATAAAAATATATATAATCATTTGTATGTGAAATCAAATAACCTGAAAACCAATCTATAATCAATCCATGGGCCTATAATTTTGATTGCATGGACATCATGTACAATGTAATTGAGATAGAAATCATGCCACTCAATATGTTTATCATTAAGTCAATATGTGGGACTAAAATCTGAATTGACATATAGCTATTTCTACCAACTATAAAATTATATCTCTGAGTAAGATACGTCACCATAGGGGGGTACTCATCCTACACCTGGGTTCAACCATACTCACAACAAATAATCGTCTAGGATGTAGTATATTAACGGTTATTTATATAAAGAAGTATATTGTATAATGATGGTTAATCCTATAAATAAGTATTACATAGAGTACATCTGGACATCCTATAAAGGTTACTGAGTAATGGGAGTTGCTGATCCCATCTACCTTTAAATTACATGGAGAATGTTCTCACCATGTCCTAATGTTTTTGAATTGTCCTTTAATAACATCCATTAGTTTTGTGGTGATGGGTCATATTGAAATTCAATTCGATACTCAAATCATGTTTAAGGCTTCTCCATAATTCATATTTGAACTTTGGATGATGATCAGAATGATAAAATTGGTACTCCATGAAACCTCACAACATCTTTTACATATATCATAGAAATTTGGTAAAGAGCAGAATCGTCCCATATAATGGTAAAATGGGATGTCTTGGTGAGATGATTCACTATATCCCATATCATATTTTATCCTTTAGATGTTCGTTGAAGACAAGTGATGAATTTTATAGTGATATTTTATTACTTCCATATTGGTATGGGTAGTGTTTTCAATACCTCTTTGGGTAGTTTTATCTCCACCATCACTTTTCGCATACCAAGAACATTTCCGTGTAGTCAGCATATTTCCCCTCCAATAATGATCATAAAGGTCTCAATATATTTCAGTTATTACTGGATGTATATAAAATGTAGAGTTATGAGCTTCATCTATCAGTTCTTTCTTTATCTCTAAAATATGCGGAACATGTAGACTTGCATGAAATTTGAGTAAACATTCTTGATCAATATTGATCTCTGGAAACATCCCATTCCTCATAGCCTCTATATTCTTTTAAAACAAGGGATATTACATTTGAGATTTCATGGTCATATCTTATAATGGTGGTTAATAAATAAATTGGGATATATTTGGTGATTCCCCTCCCTTATGGTCTCTATGTCATGGTTTATTATGTCCTTCCTCAAATGATCTTATTGAATCCTCGTTATTTCCAGTACAATAGGGTCTTTCCTACTTAATGAATGAACAACTTTTTTTCTATTCTGGGGTGATAATGAATTGTACAATCATAGTATTTAAGAAGTTCCAACCACCACATTTGTCACATTTTAAATTCATTTTGTGTGATAATGTAATTGAATAATTATTGGTATGTTTATATATCACATTTCTCTTAATAAAGAGAGTTCCTACAAATTTTCAAAGAAAAAATTGCTATATATTACTCCAGTTCATGTATAGGATAATTATGATCATGAGGATTTATCTACAAAAATGCATTAGAAATCACCTGGTAACTTTTCAAGAGGATTAAACCAGTCCATTTAATAGATACATAACTATAAATAGAAAATCCTTATATAAAAGGGGGTAGAGATAACATGAGTTAGTAACCAATCACTTCTTCATTATTAGAAAAATTATTCACACTCCTCCCTCTAGACACACTTCTCCCCTTTTCAAGTTAACTAGGTTAGTGGATTATAAAGATGAGAAGATTTTTCAAAGGCCTCCTATAATATCATACATAACTATAGAAACCACACATATCATTTATAGTTGTATGATGAGGCCACTCTTATATAGCCTTTATCTTTACAAGGTTAACTATGATTCCTTCATTGGATAAAATTTTCCCTAGTAATGAAACTTTCTCTAACAAAAATTCCATTTTTTCTAATTTTCCAGATATATTCCCCTTCCCGAGGGATCCTAAAATAACCCATATATGATCCTCACACTCCACAAAGCTTTTGGAATATATCAAAATATCATAATTAGAAACTACCATTAATTTATCAATATAGTCCTTAAAGGTTTTATTCATACAATCCATAAATATAGTATGAGATTTAGTCAATATAAAGGGCATAACAAGAAACTCATAATTTCCTTATACTATTCTAGTTGGTATTCATTAGAATATATTCTTTCTTCACCCTAAATTGGTGAAACCCATGTAAATGTTCAAACATGGTGAATAATTGACCCCCATAAACTGATTAAATAAATAATAAAATATTTACAAAGGGTACTAGTTCTTCAGTATGATCCCATTAAGTTACCTAAACTCAATTCATATCCACATTAATCCATCCATCTTCTTCAAAAAGTGAAAAGGTGATCCCCAAGAAGAAACAGTTGGTCAGATAAATCCCTTATCCAAATGATCTTGAACTAGTTTCCTCAATTCAACTGACTTCATATCTTCCATTAAATAAGGGCACATTGATATCATCCTCTATCTAGGTATGAGTTCAATTGATATTTCAACCTCTCTATTTGGGGGTGTTCCAAGTAACTCGTTAGGAAATAAGTAAATATATTTTTTAATGATGGGGACATTATCTATCATTAGACTTTCATTCCCATCCTCCGCCTCTCTATTAATCTCCATAAAGAAGGATATGTGAAGTGATTATAAATTAAACTCAAGTTGGTGTACATATATTTTTAAAAAAATTATAAGTTTTCCATTCAAGAATACTAAAATTTACAAGATTATATTGTTTATTTTAGCATTATAATTGGAAATCCAATTCATCCATAGTATAGTTTCTAATTCCACCAAGGGAATAGATACTATATTTGAAATGAGACCATGCATTCCAAAGTCAATGAAATAGTTTATATACACTTTTGGTACTTGGATAATATCTCTAGGAGTCCTGATAGATAACTCTATATCTATTAGTTCGTGCATTGATTAAATGTTCTTCGCAATATTAAATAATATAATAGAATTCATAGAACTCGAATCGAACAAATTTTTTTTTATCGTTAAGAGAACAATTAGAGTACCCACCGCTACATCATTTTAAGCCTCTAATTCATCATTCATGATAGAATATTATTACAATTATAACTTGGCATATTATAATGTTTATGGTGGTTTACATCCATTAGATTCTGATTTCAACATTATTTGTAAATGTTCTCATTCATTCCACACATGAAGAACTGAACTTATAGCTGGGCCTGCACCATATTCCCCTTTTTCCTTAGTTTAAAAATGTTTAGGATTCACTTTTCCCAATAGTTCCAAGATATATGGCCATAACAGATACACTTTTAGAACTTTCCAATCCCATTTTAGAGCTTCCCCTAATTATTTTCCCTTTATTTTTTGCACATTGGAAGTTTCACATTCGTTCTTCATACTCCTTGATCCATGTTTGTCCCTATGTTTGGATAAATTTATCTATTTTTTAATTCGATATTTGTGACCCCTACATCTCTCCAAAATACAATTCATCCTTTAAAGAACATTTCACTATCTCCTCATAGCTTTTATCATCTTGATTTTCTAGAATTCTTCTCAGATGAGGTCTCTATCGACCGAATAATCTATCAACATTTACCTTATGATCCATAACAAAGTTAGAGGTCTATCAAGAAAGTATTTTAAAGTTCATATTATATCTTCCCATCGATTCATTTTCCTCCTAAATTAGTTTGTGGAATTCCTACTCTGTTTTCAGACACATAGAATGAGGGAAATATTTATTGAAAAACATTCCCCTAAACTTTTCCCACTGCTTAGAATCAATATCCATTCTTGAGTTAATTATTTAAAATAGTTTCCACCACTAATCAGATTATCCTTCTAAGAGATATGCTACTATTTATACTCTATCTTACTCCAAAAAATGGAGTACAAAAAAAATAATTTTTGTAGAGCTTATCCATTGATCATATAACAATTCAATGGTAGATCCATTAAAAGAAAGTGGTCGTTGATGTATATAGGACTCAATGGAATGTTATTCCCTTATATGTGAATCTATTAAATCGACATTATCGAAGTTATTATCCATAACTATATTTATTTGATTCATCATCCCCATGAATTTTTCAATACATTCTTCTTTCAGAACATCATTACTGTATGATCAATTAAACTCATCATTTACATGGTTCCACCTATTTAGAACTATTTTTTATAAAAGTGGAAATCCATAGTTGGAATCATGTATCTTATAAAAAAAATATTATGACTATAAAAGGATTTTATGTCTGAAAAACTTATTATCAAATATGTTATTAATATCCTCTAAGAAAAATTTCATTTTCTATATATCGTTCATAATGGTTCATAATAATATTTTTTTACCAAACATATCCCATGGGAGTTCCATATGACGAGTTAATAAATTACCATTTTCATTCATGAGGTTCCATTTTATTCTAGTTCAAAAAGGTGTTTTTGGATGTCATCCCTATGTACATCTGCTCCAGAGTGACTTGCACTTTTTCATATCCAGACACAGATTATTTTACATGAAAATACTTAATACATCACCAAAATAACATGATGGTTTCCAATATTTATATTTTTCTCTAGGGTCCTCCCTAATGTTTTCATGTTTTAAATTCCACAAATCACTAAACTATCCTTTCGTACCAACTATGGGATCCGGTATTTTAATTACACAACTTTTCATTACATGGTACAAAATATAGGAAATTTTCATGTTTAGTTTATTGAAAAAAAGTAAATAATACAGGAAAACATTATAAAAACAATTGAAATACATCTTCATGGTTTCACTCTAGGTTAAATTTACTACATATCATATCAAGGGTACACACATTAATGGAATCCGGTGAGGATGGATCATAGTAAGGGAATAATCAAGAGATTCATATAGCTTGTGATCTTGATACATATCAGAAAGAAGAAGATGCATAATGATAAGGAAGGAGAAATAGTTACATCATAATAATATGAAAATGAATAATAATATTGAAATGTTAAAACTAAATTTAAATGATACATTCATAAGTATATCACCATATTGTTTCAACATGGTGTCCGAAATAAAAATTTCCAACGTTATTTTCAAAGGTATCATAAAACATATCATCTCTATAGATAAATTCTTTACCCAATGCATTGTAGCTAAATAAGGGAACACCCATAATGTTTATTAATTTCATATGATCCACACAGATCACAAAAGATATTTTAATTATTAAATAGTGGAAAATAAATAACAGGTTTCTTATCAAAAATTGTTTCATACAAAATATCTTAAAGACATGATCATTACGCCATTTTTAAACCACATAAAGGGAATGTGGGTTTCATGTTTGTAAATACCTGAATAATTAGTGATGATTACATCTATTTGAATAAATTATTTAGAAGAAATAGAATTATGAATTGAAATAAAAATGGAAATAGAGTATCTCATGTAAAATATATAAATCAGCGAAATGAATTTGGCAGCATGACGCGTATAAAAAGTGGTTTTAAAAAACCGTAAATTGATAGGGGAAAAGGGTATCTAATTGATAAAAAAATATTTTGTAAGTTGGGGTAAAATAAAAAGTTTAATAATAGATAGTAACTATAAGATTTAGTAGACGTATACCAAAATAAGTTCTTCAATTGAAGAGAATGGAATGATAAATCTATTAACCTAAAGATTTGTTCCTAAAACATAAGGATGGAACCTTGGTGCTTAAGAACACCGTGAAGGGTGTCCTTGAGAGGTGAAATCACCAAAACATTGTACATGATGGATAAAGAGTGAATGTAAATGGAAAATTTGGTGTGTATTTATTGAAAAAGTATAGGTATTGTTTAATTATTTCCAAATATATCACATGTAAGAATAGGTTGTGGAAAATGAAAAACCATTGTCTTATCAATGGGTTTTGACCTTGATTTTGGTTATTTGGGTAAAAAGTTATGTTATTTTAATCCACCAAAATATTACAGCATTTTTAAATACATCTTTTTACATAGAAATGTAAAGATTCCAAAATTTAATGTTATTAAAAATCAAACGTCCCTTTTTAGACTTTGGAATATAACTTATAGTTTTAAAAGGTGACTAAATATATTAAAATAATTAAAATTATTAAAATAACCTAATTTAAGTAGTTGACTGTTCTTAATTTGTTACTACATAATTATGACCGAAATATATTATAATAAAATAAACATAAAAACTAAAACTGTGTTTTTTACTACTCACGAATAAATAATTTTTTTAGAAAATAATAATAAATTTAAAATAAAAATAATTTTGACATGATGATTTCAAAAATAATGTTTATTTATCTAGAATAATTATCTAAATATGATAATTTTAACATTCAAAAACAAAAATCCTTATTTATTCCAAAATACAATTTTTAAGGCACAATCGAATTGCTTACACTTACAAAAAAATTTCTGAGCCATTATAAAATTATTTTATACTTGATTATTTAAATATGAGTTATTTTATTGATTTGGAATTAAAAAATTTCTCAAAATACACTAGTTTATTATAAAATTATATTCTTTTTCTTTAAAAGTTTAATTTGGTTTCATTTTCATACAAAAATAAAATTTATCAAATTACTCTCAATGAAACATATGTTTTATTAAGAAAAAAAAATTTATTAGAGAAATTGAGGAAATAAAAAATTTATTTACACTATGAAATTTACCCAAAGGTCTGCATAGGTGACCCCTTATTACACCCACATACACCATAAGGGTAAAGTTTGTGATGATGGAAGATTAATGGGGTGGCTCAGCTAACATCGAACAAATGGTAATCCCCACTAACTTCAACTTCTCTCGGTTGTGGTTTCGTTCAAGATTCATCTTTTGAATATTGGATTGTGATTGGTCAAGGGAACACAATAGTGATGCTAGCTTCCTCCAAACATAAAAAAAAATGGCTTCAAATGACACAACTCTTCATGTTTAGTCCATTTATTCTCCCTTTTCTATCAATTATACATGTTATTCAAAATTACAAAAAAAATTATTAACTAAGTGTATATTTTCCAAAGATCATAGTGACCAAAAGTCATGTTGACCTACAGTCATAGAACAGTTGAATCCCAACAATCACATTTCACTTTACATAGTATTAATGACATTTTATTATTTTACTCAAAATTCAAAATAAAATCTCTTAAAGATATTTATAATTTCATAATATTTTCATTAGTTTACCAATAATTTGTTTTATTTCTATATTATTTTCAGTGGGGGTGATGATTCTAGAAGATTGGGGTCATCCAAATTTTCAAATGTTCAAATTTGAACATTTCTATTTTTTATTTTTTATCAAGTTGTAATGTTTGGGACTTTATTTTTCTTTAGAGAACTAATTTAATGATCATTGTTAACGATATAAAATTTTGTTGGTTTTTAATTATATTATATGAGTACGAAATTATATAATATCTAACAAACATATACCGAGGAAACCAATATCATTTGAAAAATTCATGGTCATTATATGACACATCACCCGTACTAAGCACTTGAGATCCCCATTATTTTGATTCCTTGGCCTTGTATATGAAAATGAATTCAATGGATGAGTTTCAAGGAGGCCGAACATTTGTTTTTGTTATGTTTTAAATTATTTTCCAAATGTAAGATGGTTATCAAATGTGTATATAGTTCTCTAAGACTACTAGACCAGTAAGTCCTCTAAGATATAACCGTTTTATAAATTACAATGTAATAAATCAAACATAGACTTCTAGTTACTAGAGGCGGGGTTGTTACACTTATCCTACCTTTGAATTCCATATCGAATAATTATTTATGAATTTAATTTACATTAAAATACCAAAAAATAACCACTAGAATATTGATTAACCACCCTAAAAATTTTATTCTCAATTTAAATATAACTATTAAAATGTATAACCTTCATTAAACTCAAAATATTTTCACATATAATTTCAAGAAAAATTAGTTTTTTCTCAAATAATTTAAATACATTAATTAGTTGTTTTTAATATTTAACTAAAAATAATAATAATGTGATGATTTATTCATCTACCTTAAAATTATTTTTCACATTATCAACCTCTATATTAACCATGTAAATTCTATATACAATATCCATCATGCAGGAAAACAATAGGATGGATTTCAACTCTAGTATTCTAATCTTCTATACTCAACATATGATGAATTCAGTGTTTAGGAACATCATCCATCACATATTAGTGGCACTTGAAACTATTTAAAATAGTTTGTTATCAACATATATTGAAAACATAACATGTTGAAAATAAATTATACAAAACTGAAATGGGATCTATTATTTCCCCATTTTGATTTATTATGATTGACATTATAGAAAACATATATATCAATATTTTCCCAATATTTCCAATTTTATCTATTCCTAATTAATAAAAAATTTAAAGGATGATTTTAAATAGAAAGGTTTTCAATTAATCTACCCAAATTCTAAAGGATCAATGATTTGTGATAAAAATAATCAGTAACTAAAAATATTCCCAACACTTGAAATTCATAGCCAAAAACATTATAAAATTCATTAAAATATATGTATCATTGTCCAAAACAACTCCCACTAAATCATAAATTTTCATTTAAAAAGGACAAGGGAATATTCACACATATATCCCCAATTAATTAATTCATTAATATGATAATAATTATATATTAAAATTGAATTAATGATTTTTTAATCTTCTCAAAGTCATCCAGAATGGGTACCCTATATTAACATCCTCTTCGCCATTGGTCCCAATATTTAATATTCCTAAAGGTAAAAATTATTCAGATCAAATCCAAGATTGATACATAAATATAGATGTGTTATTATAATAATTACATATCATCATTCGCAAACATAAAATTCAATTCCTTATATATAAAAAAATTACATATAATGAAATAAAGTGGTTTACTAACGATCTTTATGGGGGGAAATAGTAATAAGAGTTTCTTCTTATCCTGGTTAATCCTTACTTTATCTAACCAGTTACTATAGACCTATTGATTTATGATTTTTTATACCTCAACATTGCTGAATCAATGGTCATAAGGGTATTTGTATACTTATAATCTATTTCATTACGTTAAATTCCATTATTGTTTCTATCATCTATATTTCACCTGGATCAAGTTGTATTGTCAAATATTATTTCCAACATTCCCTTCTTTGACAATCATTCCACATTTTTACTCAATAATTCATGTGATGAAATTTTTTGAATGTTTCTCATGAAATTTTATTTTTTCTATATATAGAATTTCTTATTTCCTAATAGAATGTTCATTATTTTATTAATCATCCACATAAATTTTAATTTTTAAATGAGATGGATAAATAATCATTCAATTTTAGAAATATGATTAGCTTTCTTGGATTCCCAATGTTGTCATTTGAGATGTCATCCACCAAACCAATCATCCTACTCATCTTTTGGAATTTTTATTTTCATTGTTTATTTAGTTTTATATTATCTACATTGACTTACATGACCTTTTTGGAATATTCTATGGTGTGACCATTTATTTCACAATAGAATTACGTTTTTATTATTAGTGTGTAATATTTATTTCGCTTAATGGGTTCATTCCTCTAAAAAACTTTCTTTATCGTATATCCCATGAACATATCACTATTATTATCTTCATTATTTCCCTTAAATTTAATGGATTTATATTATTTATTGATTCATTATAAATCATGGTGGATTTAAACCAACATGGTTCTTCACATTCAAAACATTGATATCAATTTCCACAAATGTTACCATGAATATTAATTTTTTTTATGATAGACATATTCATTATATTTAAATTTCATGGGATTTAATTTGGATTAAAATTTACCCCCCAAATATAGAATACCTTTTCCAAATGTGAATTGACATATTATAGTACTAATAAAAATAATTTTACCTAAATCATTAATATTGCTTATAGTAGTAAATATATTTTTCTCTTCCCATTTTAAAATTATTTATTGATTATTTTATGACATTATTTATTGTTTCATTATATATATTTTTAGCTGTTTTTTGAGTTGAAACATCTTGTATACTTTTTTCCATCCACCATTGATATAATTTTTGGTTTCTCATCATTTTTCTGAACCATTATTCTTCAATATTTTCCATCAAATCCTATAATTGTTTTGGGAAAATGTTAATGAAAAATGTATTTTTTCAAAAAAAATAGTACATTTTCATTGAGATTTTTTATATCTTCCCATTATTTTATTTCCATGGGATAAAATAATTTTAGAAAAAATATCATCTTTGAAATTTATATGGACGTAATTTTCCTCTCAGGTTATTAGGAAAACTCATCTTGAATAGTATCCAGAATTATCAATTTCTAATAATGTTAAATAAACATATTATAAATATGGTTCTACTAATTCTTAATGGACTCCAATATTTATTCACAATCTATTTCGATAATAAAAATATAAATCACAAGTTATTTATGTATTTCATTCTCCTACTGCATTGAACTACAATGAATCTTTATGGTTTTTTATTTGATATCTCATTGAACATTATCTACATCAATTATATCATATTTCATTTATTTGACTGTATAGAACATATCGTTAATCCCATTCAAGGAATCATATTATTCTTAGAATACAATAACATATTCCATTATTATATCTAAGTATAATTCTAAAGGTATTAATTTTTTTAACATTTTGTATAAAATAATCAGGTTAGGTTTATACATGCCAATATCTTTTTATGCAATGATTCCTCCATTTTTTTAGAATCTTTTTCATGTTGTGGGATCTCATATTACATTTTTTAAATGATTCCTAGATAATAGTAAAAACTGATTTGGGTAACTTTTATAGGTTTAAATATAATAAAACATGTGAAATATCAAATAAGTAATTTATTAAAAAAACATCAACACTTGTTTTGAAATGGTTTACGGTCAGGACCCATTTATTGAACATAAAGATGGAGAACCCATTTTTGAACATTGAAATAGGGAACCCATTACCAAAAAGGGTTAATGACATAAAGGAAAAGAATAAAAAAAGTTCATCATGATTTTAAAAGTCCAAAAGAAACAAAAATCCAAGTAAGAACCAAAAATCCTCACTACCCCGCTCTCTAGACATTACATTAGTGACATCAATCCAAATAATGAAATAACCCCTCAACTAAGAATTTGCACCATGGTGGTATAACAATAGGGTAGAGAACCTCCCTAACAAACATTGAAATATGGGGGAGATATAAAAAAAGGTTCCAACACACCCTTCCCTATTTCGAGACTCCCACATAAGAAAGCATGAAATGAACTGTCATCATTTTCCACCTAATTCCACACAATATCATACTGAAATATATCGAGTAAATTTCAATGGAAAGGTACCCATCCATCTATAAAAGTTATGGAGAATGGATGAATGATTAGTTTCATCACACTCATCCCTCTCTTGATTCCACACACATAGAATCACTTGCAAAATTTTGTGAATCATAAAATACAACAAGGAAATCTATTACCCATGAAGAAATCTACACCCCAAGAACAAATAAAACCAAGAAGTGCAATGCAGAATATGATGAAATACATATAAATCACTCTCAAAACCACCACTGTTGAGAATACTACAACCTAAAAAAATGTCGTCCTGAATTCCATCCAATGTACCAATTAATCACTATGATGAAATCAAAAATCCATGAAAACCCTCCATCAAAACCAAAAAACTCCACCACAACACATCTTGAAAAACCCTTGGTTTTCTCCCATAATGAAAAATGAATCTAAACACTAAACACCCATAATATGAATAACTAATCAATCACTTGATATTTTATCTTCATCAAACAAGAGAGACACCATATTACCCCCACTCGACCAACGATCTTCTCCATAGAGACACAAGAAACATGAATCCCTAAAGAACACCAATCCAAACCGAGAAAACAAAGATCAAAATCGTTAAACTAGAAAGGGAATCTTATAAATAAAGATGTAGTGAGAATCAGAGTGCAATGGAAAGGATCAGTTGATATAGATCAAACTTGATAAATCTTTAAATAATGATTTTGGAATGTAGCCTCCTCCTTATAAAACTAACAATCCCAAACGATTACCCCTCCATGAATCATCAACTAATGAAATCAGGAGGAGGAGATCTATGTTGAGAGATGGAATAGAGAACCCTAGAAGAGGGGGTGCCCAAATTGGAGAATCCAGATCGATCCAAGAACATCCCCATTTTACATGGTTCATTTATAGAGAACTCTTGAAATGAATCATTAGTTACCAATTCATTAATTAAGGATTTTGAATTATCTTCTATAATTTGGTTATCGATATTTTTACAAGTAGATGTTTTAACAAAATATGATCCATTTATTATTGGTTTTGATTTTTCATGATTACATCATATGGAAAAAAAATTTCACTCCAAATTCAGATTATTGTTATCTTCTTATCAAAATATTCTTTAAGTAAAAATTATAGATAGATATATAATAAATATGGTAACATTCATTTCTATCAAGCAGTAGATAATTGTATTTATATAATTTCATTAATGAGGCCTTATTTATTATTATTTTTATTTTTATTTTAATGTTATTTATAGTTTCTATAGATAATTCCTATGTACTTTCTATAAAATGGAGCTCATATGATTATATAAAGTTTCACTCCATAAATACATTTGGAGAGAAACAAAAAACATGAAATCTTCTACCCTTAAATGGTAATGAATAAAAATAGTGGTGGAACAATAATATAATAGAAATTGACATTACACAAAGATCATTTCAACCACATAGCAATACCTATGAATCCATGTGTTCCACTTTTATAAATTTAAATTCATTATATACATAACACTACAGTTGTTAGGGTGAATGTAACTCAGACTCTCATATCAGCTTTTTTCTTCATGAATTTAAATCAAGAATGACAGATTATGATAATATAGAAGGATTTATTATGTTCACTCACAGTGTGTGAGATATAAATTTTGGATAGTTATTTTTATCCCATGAACACACCATATATTTTATTGTAAAAACAATTGGCACAAAGTGGTTAATTTTGTTAAATCACACACAATTCCTACTTAATGATATAAATGACAGGGTGAATGTATCTATCAATTTCATATCACATTTCATTTTTATTTTGTTAATGTATGTGGGAAATCACTGCACAACACATTATGATTTATAATGTTCATATACAATATGTGAGTTATCTGATGGTCTACAGTGGTTGTTATCAGAAACACCCAACTTTTTATAGATTATGAAAATTAACCAAAACAAAGGGTATGGCCTTAAATACATTATCTTGAAACCAAATAGGATATATACACAATAGAAACTGGAAAGAAAAAAAAACACATTATTTATGATCATGAACTCATACCAACCATTTTTTCTTTTTAGAATATTTTATTTGGATAACTCTTTATTTATGTGACATTTATAAGATAGTTTGAGTCTCTATTGGATCTGAATATATATTAATTTTATTCTTAAAAATATATTAATATTCAAGTATTCCTCTCATACACAATAATCACATGGGTTTCTCATCCACAATGTATTTTTATTGTTTGTATCAAAAATTCTATAAATATATAAACATACATGATAAACAAGAATAACAATGATAGATCTCTCTATAAACCCACTTATTCTTCATTGAAACTATAGATGTGAAATTGTATAATTATTGTTATTTACCCTTCTTATCCGATTTAGTTTCCTTCAAATAAAATTTAATATCAAAAGTAGTTCCCATCAGTCTCTCTTGAACTCCTATTCTAAAATTCCTACCCAAAATAATCAAATAAATATATTTTTTTCATATTTTTAATATAAAAATATCATGATTTAATATCAGCTATCTTCCCATTATTATTAAAACATCATTGTCAAATATTTTATGACATTCATTCATCAATTATATAAAATAGAGTCCAGACATAGTCATCACAATCTTATCATAAATTCTAATATAAACTATTCTATGGTATTATTGATGAATTCTTATTGATTATAACAAGTAAAAAACAATTAATGGGTATCCACAGTTATCACACAAATGTTCCCCCTAAAATCTGTCCTTTAATTATTTAGAAATTTCATCATTAAATAATATAGAAATATTCTCATTAATTACTCCCATAAAATTATCTTTTTTTAGTCTTAAAACCATAAATGAAAATCTATATACCATCCTTACAAAGTGTGTATTATTAATTTAATAAACTATTTTAATGTGAATAATTTCTTTAATGTGAAAACACCTTCATTAATTCTGAAAATCATCTTATATTGAGTAACAATTATTTTCAATCATCATTATATTTATATCTTGTAAATAGATGAAACTATTAATTTAACATTATGTATTTAAATTCACATGGACAACTCATTTTATTCTCACAAAATAATCTTAATTTTTTTACATATCCTAAAAAAACAAAGGTTATTCTAATATAACTTTTGATTTATTCTTATTTGATTCTTTTGAACATTAATATAACATAACAACCTAAATATCATCTAGAATTATTCTTCCGATGTCATTTTATATTTCAATTGTACTCTTACAATGCCATTAATTTTGAAATGTTATTCTTTGGTGCTTTTATAAATATCTAGAACTATTCTTAAAAAGTATCATAACTTCTAAATTTTAAAAAAATAACATTAAAAAACCCCTTATGGATATATTATTCAATAAGTGTGAGTAATTGAGACTTTTTATAACATATCCCACCTAAATTGTAACAAATATATAAAATCTAGAGTAAACCATAATAAATTCAAGTGTAATATTCTATAACCTGAAAAAATTATGAGTTATTTTTTTACATCAACCTAAAATATTATATATAAAGAAGTTTGAATTTGAAAAGAACATATGAATTTAATATATGATCTTACATATCTGTCAAAAAGAGTGTGCTAATCAGATGTACATAAGAAAAACTTCCTAGTTAATCTTAAGTAAAAAATTACTTTTTCATTCTCTCCAAAAAACATATAACATGTGAATATTTATAATTATTATCTATCAATTTAAATTATTTTTAAAAATATATATACTATTTAATTAACTTAAAAATACATGAAATCACTTCTAAATATTGTCAATTATCCCATTAAATATTTAACTCAATTTCCTAGGAATTTAGAATATTTATAAACTCTATAGAACTCAAAAAATCATTAAGAATCTTCTCCATCCGCATCAATTTATCACTAATCATTTGAAACAATGAATTTATTATTATTACTGTAACATCGTAACCTAGGTTAATCTAAAAGGTGACCAAATATAGTGGGATATGAGGCCTCACACATTCCTCCATGCATTCCAGAGGATAGTGACTAGCAGCGAGGGGATATGGTGTGATAATGGAGAGATTAACCTCCCATATCAGAGTAAGAAAACATCATAAATTACAATGTATCATATGTATCAGTAAAAAAATGAATAATGAAGTAGTAAATAACAGAAATAGAAAACGATATAGTAATAAACGAAAATTATATAAAAGACCCAACATTTATATCATACAATACACTATTATTCACCCACTGGGTCGGCTATAAAGAAACAGAAGTACAAAAGAAACTGAACGTAAATTTATAGGGTGCTACTACTCACTCTAAAGCAGACCACACACTCTGCCTCCATTCACTGTTGAAATTTACCAACCCAATCACAACCACATGAGCAGATCTGCTTGTTCATGCTACTTTGAGCCTCATCCCTATCAACTATGCAACGATGCTCAACCAGATAATTAGTCATAAGGTCTAAACGTACACTGAGGTGCATGTTTAGGGGTGAGAAATAATATTAGTAGGCCACCATGATAAGAGACCTTTAAATGTAATACTGTATATTTATTCAAAAACATTGTGCTCAGTCGAGCTAAAACACAACTAAGAACTTGTTAAAACCAAATGTAAAACCATAACGAAACCCAGGGTTTGTAAGCCCTATCTAGCTGGAATGTTCCACTATGGATGTCCATATCAATATATGTATACATGTATAGTCCCATACCTATACATATATACAAAAATATGAATATTCATTGGTAGGTGTAATCAAATAAAATTAAAACCAATCTACAGTAGGTTCTTTGGTTCATAATCTTATTCGATTTGACATCCTGTGTGTGGGAATTGAGTTGGACTTCATTCGAGTTAAGACATATATCATTAAGTCAATATCTGGGTATGTAATCCCAATAAACATATACCTAATTCATCCCACGCATGAATTATATCTCTGAGGAAGATATATCTCCATAGGGGGATACTCATCTTAAACCTCAGTTCACCTATAATTTCCTCAAATCACTAACAAGGATAACATATACTAACATTCAGTCTTATAAATATGGACACCATATATCAATAGTCAATAATTTATAAAAGGATTATAGAGTGTACATTTGGACAACATATAATGTTTAATGTGTAAGTCACCATGTTGTCTAGGCCTGTAAATTAATTCCAATGTCTAATACCTTTGTCTTCATTCGTAGGTGGTCAAGTCATCCCAAAGTCGAGTAATCCCTAATGGTATTTCCCTTATGCAATTTTTAAAGAGAAATCACTGGTGATATTCCATGAATCAATCCTCGTGTCTTTTAACTGGTCTAGGAGAGTGTAATCATCCTGATCATGGTCTGAGGATATCGTAATCATCCCCACCACTCAGGAGATCATAATCTACCACGATTAATGGGTTTTATATCTGTATAAAGTGAATTCATTGGTGAGATTACATGAAACAACCCTCGAGTCTTAGAATTGATTTACGAGAATGCGATCATTCCAATCATAGGTCAATGAAATCGTAATTAACCCTGCCACATAGTAGAGAATAATCAAACATTATTATTTGGTTCCATACCCATATATCAGAATCATAGGCTCAATTTTAGGATACCTCAAAACACTTTGGGTCTTACCAAAAAAAATATAATGATATATATACATCCAATATCAATAGCCATGTCTCAGGTTGTACCTCTTGGTAAACCTATAAATATAAGAAATAACATGTCCCAGAATCCAAATCCCATGTAAGCACATTTGGGAATCCCAACAAGAAATACGGATCCTAGGAATAATTTTTAGGCATCTCAAAAGAAATAATGATACCTTGTGTCAGGATCAACAACAACCAACCAGGAAGCACATCTGGTAAACAACACAATATCCACAATAACCTTGTGAATGAAATAAACAAATCATTGAGGGTGACCTAAAATACCAACCCAACACTCCATCCACATCCTTATGGGATTACCAGTTCAGCATGGGTTCTATGTAGACACATGCTACTATCTATACACAAACTCGACGTACTAGCTCAGGGCCAGTCAATGACATACACCTGTTGGGACCCTCATGTTAAAACACTGAATGATAATTTTATATTGTATCCTTGTGGTATATACAAAAGTGAAGGAACCCTAATTGGGATCCATAGATAAAAAGTATAAAATAAGGAATCCTTCTCGGGATCCTCAAAGCTAATCAGTATAGGCATCCAACAAGGGATCCTCGTATCGGTACATACATAAAGGAATTCTACAAGGGGCTCACTAAAGTACCTCATAATTACAAAAATCCATCAAGGTATCTTTATAAGTATCTGTTATCATGGAATTATAGTCTATACGGGAACATCTCATAAAGGGGGAATCCTCAATGAATATCAAAGAAGGCATCGTTCACGATAGATAGCTCACGAACACCTACACGGGTTCACCCGGTCTGGTACTCGGATACAGGTCTGAGTTCCAATACACTATTTGTATGACCCCACATAAGAAATCTACTCCCAACAATATCATCTTCTCAAAACAAAAAGAACACACTCTGTTTCCCCTAGACCACACCGAAAACCCCCAGATAACCCAAAACCCCCATTTCTACCCCATAAAAAACATATCAGTCTTCTAGTGGATGTTATCAATAATAATAGGGAATTAGAATTAGAAAACAATTATTTTAAAGGCTTTATTCATAAAATCATAAAAATGGTCTACCTTTTGGTGGAAACTATAGAAGCTTCACTTTATTTTCACCATCAATAGTTGACGCATGTCGGCCCAGTGAATCAAATGCTCCATGATGCAACCTCTCTTCCCTTTAATCCCCACATTAATCTCTATATACCTATTATTTCATAGGTTTTGGGAGAGGAGGAGGCACCCTGTAGAAATCCACAAGAAGGAAGGGAGGAATGAAATAAAAGAAAATGAAATGAATGAAAAGGAAAAAATGAAAAGGAAAAAGGGGCTTGAGCCAACCCCATCACCCAACATGAGTTTATGCCTCACCTAGGATAAACTACTAAATTTAGAATCAATGGAAAATATCAAATATCAATCTGATTATCCATTAAAATGATATCACTAAATGAACCTATGTGAACAATTTAATATTTAATTTACTAAATTTTAAATAATAACTATTCCGATAAAATTCAAACGGCTCCGAATTCCACAAATCTTTTTTCTGTGATTAGAAACCCTATTCCGAGACCAACAGAGTGTTTAGATATATTATCTAAGGTCATATGATGAAGGAAAAAGTCCATTTTATCCATTTAAAGTATATAAAAGAAAAAAAATCAAATTTATGAAAAATTTACTATTTAAAAAAACATGCATCTTCACAGACTCCCTACCATAAACATTTGCACCTCCTGGAATCTTAGTGGAAATACAAACAGCCATGATCTCAACCTAAGAATTGTATAACAAAGAATATGCACCTTCCAATGACCAGACTCATAGCATCAACAATCGAATCCTATATAGAATACATTTAGCTATGACTGATCTGGTACTCCCTACCATAGAAATACACTTATCCCCATCTTACATGAAAACCCTAACCTCAACAACATTTGGAAAATGCCAAAGTTCAACATAAAAAGAGGTTTACCACCCTAAAATTTATAGTGGAGCACTCTCCACCATTAGTAATACCATAAACCGCTCCTCAAGCACAACCTCAATATATTCCTCTACCTAACAAGGGATGAAATTGTGAATGAAAATGAGCTCTACATATGGTTGATTCCCCATTATAATACTCGAGAAATGTCTCGATAGATCATGAATTTGTCAAACATGATTACACTATGATATAACAAAAATTCATGTATGGATCCCTCTAATCCATTCTAAAAAAACGTGCTACACTCTCCTTTATCCAACACTAGACACCACATCTATCGAAAATGCATGCCCAGCTACAAACAGGATGCCTCGTCTACCATGGAGGTACATTCATCATGTTAAACCACAACTCCCATGAAAATAATCCCATTTAAATTTGTGAAATTATTAGTCCTCACCTCGCACCCTACTACTCACCAATTAAAATTTTAAATGATAACACACACATCTATCATGCACATTTATCACTCGATTCAAACTCGAGAGTTTCATCAATTACAGGGCTATGTTGAATATTTTACACAACACGTTAATTTCATTAATCTAGAATTTCCCTTGGAACTGACATTCTTTATATTGTACCTTTCATATTCCACGATTTATTCCATGACTGGTCATCAACCGACATCATTCCAATCCTGAGTGTATACTTGTGCACTAACTACATTATCAATAATAAAAAAAATAGTCGACCTAGTGAAGCACCTGATCAGTTCTTCCCATTAGAATCCAGTCTCAAAAAAAACTTCATAGGCACTTTATCAAAAGTTTAAGGCATCTACATTAATTTATGAGAAAACTCGATAACCTATTGTGCATCTATCTCAAAATGATAATAAAACAAATATCACTACCTTATAAATATGAAAACATGTGATAACCTCCCTCTCATGATTCCTTCAAACAAAACGTATGTCAATATATAAGGGTGTAAGTCAAACTAAGGGCCTCTAGGTCTCCTAATTGGCCCTATAGTACAAGCCTCATGACTGCGTCTCATGGTCGAACCACCTATACCAAAAGTTTATACCTCTCGAAAGAATAAAATAACCACAACAACCTACTGGGGTCAAAATTGAAAGCACGACCTAACATGGCCTCATACTCTTGAGAATCCTCATAAAGAACTGCTCGCTTGATTTAAGGATACCAACACATAAAATGAATTGAAACTGACACTCACCGGGATTACGCATATGATAATACCCCTAGAGGTCCAGTTCACAATAAAAGGTCCTGGTCTCCATTGACATTGTAGTCCATGATTCGACTACATAACCACGACCTGAGAAACAACACCCAAAAAGTGTCACAAAATTGGATATAATTACAATATCGTCCTACTAGGGTCACTACACCACATATTCATGAGGACTTAGTCGTTATCCTTGACACCAATGAATCAATGTAGATCCACAAAACCTACCATAAATATAAAATATATTCGGAAGTAGTCCCAACTACTTTTTCCTATGTTTACGGTAAAATTTCACACTAACTAGCATATGTGATGTGAATCCTATGTGCCAAAGATGATACATGAGATGCCACTTGATTTTCTCGTCCAAAATTAAAAACCCATACCTTGCCTATTACCAATGGAAATGAGTCACAGATCCATATTAAATCATAAAATCTACACAACATGTTCATCTCCAAAGGTGAAAATCATATAAAACTATAACATTTCAGAACAGAACAATAATCCCATACCTTGGTAACCAGGACACATTATCTAAATAAGTGTTATCAATGCACCATTTTGATATCTATCATAGGTTTCGAGAGATTACAAATATTATTTTATACAATATACCAAAAAGTAAAGTCTTTAAAAAACCTCATTTGATACCACTTTGTAACATCATGACTTAGGTGCCAATAAATGGTTCCTTATCCGGCAGGTTACGAGGCCTCAAGCGCTCATCCCTGTATACCAGAGGCTGCCAAAGAGTAGTGAGGGCCTATGGTATGATAGTTGGTAGACTATTACCTCATATTATAGTAAGATGATTGTGGAGATAATTTTGTATCATATATAGAAGTAAAAAAATATATTGTGGAAGTTGTAAAAAATTGATATAGAATATGATGTAGAAATAAATGAAATGCTATAAAAACCTAAACAACTAGGTCATAAAATACAACACCAGTCCCCCACCGGATTGACTATACAGATATAGGAGTAAAAATATAAACTAAAAGTAAATGTATATGGATATACTGCTGAATCAATGCTAGACCACATACCTGGTCTCTAGACACTGTCAAACTGCACCAGACCGTTCAGAACCACATGAGTAGCACTACTAGATCATGTAACTTTAGACCATAGCCCTATCCACAATGCCACTGTAATAAACATGAACTGTAGACTTAAGGGCTATACATTCACCGAGATGCACGTGCAATGGGTGAGAAATAATCATAGTAGACTACCCCAATAAGAAACATATAAATGTGGTTCTTTATGTGTATGCAAAATAAACATGCTCTGCCTAGCTGATACACAACTAAAAAGAGGGTAAAAGAAAATGTGATACCATAGTCAATACTAGGGTATGTGATCCATATAAACTAAGAAAGCTCCACCACGAATGTCTATATCTATATATGTATATCTGTATAGTCACATACATATACATATAAATATATAAATATAAATAATCATTGGTATGTGAAATCAAATAACCTGAAAACCAATCTATAGTCAATCCTTGGGACTATAATCTTGATCTCATGGAACTGAGATGAAAATCATGACAGTCAATATTTTTATCATTAAGTCAATATGTGGGTCTAAAATCTGAATTTATATATACCTATTTCTACCTACTATGAAATTATATCTCTGACCAAGATGTGTCACCATAGGGAGATACTCATCCAACACCTGGGTTCACCCGTACTCACCACAAATTACATTCATTGATATTGTATATTAACAGTCAATACTGTAATGAATTATATTGTATACCGATGGTTAATCCTATAAATAAATATTACATAGAGTACATATGGACATCCCGTAAAGGATACTGAGTCAGTCTCCCTGCTTCCCATGCCTATAAATCTAGTCCAATGTCCATGTCCTAGGTCTCAGCCGATAAGTGGTAATTACATTCGAAACATGGTTAATCCCTAAGTGTCTTTCCCTTAGAAGATCTATATGGAGAACTCATCGGTGAGACACCATTAAACACCCCTCTAGTCTCTTAACTAGTCGAGGAGAGAATAATCATCCCAATCATATACTAAGGAGGTCATAATAATCCCCACCACTTGAAAGTTCATAACATACCATGAGTCTTGGGTCCCATTCTCATATAAAAAGAATCCATCGGTGAGACGCCATGAAACACCCCTCAAGTATCATAAATGATTCGGGAGAGAGTAATCAACTCGTTCATAAGTCGAGGAGATTATAATCATCCCCACCACTTAAGAGAGAATAATCTATCATGAGTCATGGGTACCATACATAAATATAAAAATCAATGGCTCAACTACTGGATAACAGGAAACACCTATGGGAATCACAAAAAATATACCACTATATATTTACATCCATTCTCCACATCCATGTCTCAGGTATTACCTCAAGGTATACCAATAAATATCTAAAATAGAATGGATCAGAAGCCATATTCCAAGCAATCACATATGGCCATCCCAGTAGGCAATATGGATCCTGGGATGAATGTTCGGGCATCCCAATAGAATGAAACATGATTCATGTTAGGTTAAAAATCCACAAACATCAATCACATATGGTAAACAATGTTGCATCAGAAATAACCATGTTAAAGACAATAACGAAGGGGTGAGGTTTTGTTTAATTCTCAACCAAGAACTCCATCCATATCTCCATAGGCTTAAAAATTTGGCATGGGTTCTAAGGTGACACCTACTACCATATCTACCAGAATCCAAAATACTTGTTCAGGGTCACTCCATAATGAGTACCTCTAGGCCCCTCATGTAAAAACACATTAGAGGCATTATACACGGGGTCTATGAGTTCTATACAAAATTCAAGTTAACTTACTTGGGATCCCTAGATAAAAAGGGAAAATTGCGGCATCTAACTCAGTTTCTTAAGAGGTAAGCAACAATGGAATATAATATGAGATCCCAATATTGGTACATAACTAATGGAATACTACAAGGGACTCTCTAAATCAGCTCATATGAAAAGGAATTCCTTAGGTAATCTTTCGAAGAATCATGTCTCTTGGTATTATAGAACAAAAGAGAACATCTAAAGAAGGAGAGAGCCTCAAATAAAAACCATTATGGAATCATTCGTGAGAGATATCTCAGGACTCATTTTAGATCAATGTCTCGAACTAGGAATGTATGAACACCGAACCTATATTTCTCACTCAAGAATCTATCATTATATAAATGGGAATAATTACTGGTGGTAAAAGCCCCTATATTTATATAGAATCCCCAACACTTCTATTAGGATTCCTCAGATCACTCCATGGGTCTCACCATTCTGATCTTTACAAAAAACTGCCAGGAATAGACAATTATCGGGTCTTATTCCGACTCTGAGGATAGAAGACATGAAAAAACCTCAATGTTTTTGAAAATGGGTAGTACATAGTGTTTCACCCTTAGTACATGATGTGTACTCTTAAAGTCCCACATGGGTGTATTCATTCACCTACCTAGGCGTGTAAACTCCCCAAGTACACATTCTGCATGTCCGGTACATGACATATACCCTACATGAGGTACATACTTGTGTCCCTCATCCATCAAAGATAGATACTTGTCCTGGACATGTATTTATAGATGGAATACCACCCACATGGGGTCTGGACATGTACTCTGCATGGCCATGTACCCCTACATGGGTTTGACTGACTAGGGACTCACATATAAGGTTGAGTACTGGTAAAAAGAGTGTATGAACCCATAAATTGTGTGTACTCCCAAAAAATAATATTCCTTGAATGGGAAGAATATAGAACATGTCACCTTGGAATAAAGACTATGTTGTCAGGTTATCCAGCACAAAAAAACCCTCAGATCACCCCAAACACTAGTTTCTACCCATAAAGCAATAGATCAGGCCTCCAGGGGCCATTATCAAGCATAATATGGGCTTAGATTTAGAAAATGAAGAATATATAGGTATTTTTTTGTAAATATTAAATATAGACTACCTTTTGGTGTTAAAATTCTAATGATTCACTTGATTTTCATGGTCCAAGGTTGTCACACGTCGATCAAGCATGTCAAAATCTCTACGACGATTCTTATCTTCCCTTCTCTCTCACCCTTTCTCTCCATATCCATTTTATTCCTTAGGTAAAATAAAAAAAGAGACACCAAGGAAGAATTTGTGAGCAGAAAGGAAGGAATGAAATAAAATAAAAGGAATAGAAATAAAAATAATGAAATAAAAAGAAAAAGAAAAAGAAAAGAAAAGTGGTATGTGTTTGCCCTAATGCCCAGCTAGAGTTTATACCACACCTAGGATAAACATCCCATTCCAAACTCAATAGAGGAGACATAATCTCAATATGATTCTTAATTAAAATTATGACTTTGAATGACCTTTCTTGCTCAATTTAATATTTTATTTATTAAATATTTAATATTAACTATTCTACTAAAATTAGAACATCATGGAATTCCAAAAAACACATATCCATGTGTAGACACCCTATTCTAGGACCAACGTAGTTTTCATAAAAGTTTTCCAATATGATCTTATCATGTAAAAAGATCTTTTTCCCTTTTTAGGTATTTGTATGTGGAAATGCAAATTTTTGCTCAAAATTGCATTCTAGAAAAACCTGGTTCCTTACAATTATATATATAATTTGGCTAAAAATAAGTACCTCATTAATTATTTAACATCCATTAACATATTTAGTTACTCATCTAACTCAATATTGTCAAAGTGACTTTCATATACAATAACCTATAATGCATGACAAACACAAAGATATATCTTAACTCTAAAATTCAAAACATCTATACTATACATATGATAACCACCTTTAATGGGAATATCATTCTTCATTTATTCTTTATTACTTCATTATACTTCAATTTTTATATTCTAGTCACATATTAACATAATGACTTATTAACAATAAATAAAATAAAACACCAATGGGTTCAATAGAGGATAGGAAGATAAAGTGTGACAGATAGACTTGTTATTAATTCATGAATAGAAAATGTACACTTTTGATTATGGAGTTATGCATTCATTAATATCAGAAAAAATATCTAAAAATAAGTAAATACCACCTTGAAAAAAGAGGAAGATTTGGCATTGAAAACATCATGTGGTGAAATAATTATAGTCCAAGTATATAAATCTTCCCCAATTAATATTTGTGGGATGAATAATATTTAAAATCCTATTATTATCAAATAAATAGAAATTATGCTACACTAGGAAGGGATTAGTAGTCATTATATAAATAAAATGACACTACTAAGGGGAAGAAAATAACGTTCCATATCCATACCCATTATCCAATTCTATAAAAATGCATTGACAATTTTGAAACACCATTTGAATCCCCTTCTTAGGAATAGATATAGTTTCCTTACAAGGAATGATATCAAACTCAAATGATTGATAAAAAGGAACTAATTTTCCACTAGGACATGTCCATAATGAGGGAATATGCTAAATTATTCCTTAAATAGTTTCTTATACATCCTATTGATTTAGAGGATGATTTCTATATATAGCTTATTCCTAGTGGTATTCACTTATCAATGTGTCAGGAAATAATATACCTCGTTACTCAAGGGGATTTTAATATTTACCTATATAAAATGATGGAGATATTTTCTATATTCCATATTTATTCACTATGGTGTCCCCACATATACTATTTCATAAAGAAGGTTTGGTCAATTAATATCTACATTGATTGTCAAGAACATACCATGACCATGATAAAGAATATATATCCTCTCCCATTGATTTAATACTGTATTGATTGACTAAGTAGGGAAGAATATTTATAAAATATTGATCAATGATCAAGATATAATTATTTTATGTCAATAAATTAGGATATTAATATGTCTATATTATGTTAAATATATGAAAATTTTGATTTCATATTAAATCCATTAATAATCACTAATTTTCATACCAATAATATTATAATTAATGAATCGATTATCTGAAGATTACCTTGTAAAATTTTTGGGGTCCTGTATAGATGATAATATCACATATTCCCAATGAAACGAAAGAAAATGAATTATAATTCAATTTTTTTAAATTAATTATGAAATGAGAGTTTTTATGAAATTAATTGTAACATTGAATTCTTGATGGAGAAAGCATTATTCTTGGGGAATAAATTTTTAAGAGAAATAATATTTTTGATCCTCATAATAGTTAAGAGATTTATGAATGAGAAAAATTAAAAATTGTGATAGAGATCTATATTTTTCTCGTATTAGATTAGTGTTATCAATGTTTTATTATAAATTTTTCACGTTTTTCAGACCAACTATAAATGTAATCATAGAATGGTGTAAAAAATTAGAAATTTGAATGTAAACCTAGATTCAAGGATTTTATGAAAACGTGGGTCGTAAAACATTTACTTATACTACCGTAAAGAAAGGAATTAATTATAATATATGGTGATGTTTTAAAGAATGGAATCGGTTGTGTACTCATTAAAATTACAATGTTATAGCCTAATCCTCAATACTGTTAAGGGTACATAAGAAAAAATAGACGACTAATGATCTAGATTTGGAAGTAATAATCCTTTTCTTCATGATTTATTGGCATTATCCATTTGGGAAAAAGTTTGAAAAATATATTTCTCTTAAAATATTATGTATATATCCACCTAGAATGATATTAGAATCAGCCAAAGAAATTTTTTTAGAAAATAAAATACTATGGTTGTTCATTCAATTACCATTCAATGAAATGAAAATAAGGTGGAAGATTATCTAAATAGAAATGGTCTAGAAATGTTATTTATATTGCGGATTCAAAGAGATATAACCCTATTATTCATTTAAATGATATAAATATGAATCATAAAGGAGGGTAAAATATAAAAACTTTCTCAAATTTTTGGTCAACATTCTATCATACTTAATAATTAGGTGGAAATAATATGATTTTGAAATAAATAATAATTTGGAATCAATAAGTAATTAAGAAATATTAGTGTTCAAAATTGAAAAATATGGATTTATAAGATGTGGGACATGATTTTCTGTATAGTATGAGAATGAGAAAAGAAGTATATGTTAGTTGAATTTGTTTTCTCATCATTCTCTATCCTCTGAGGAAAAACTATGATGTATAGATATCCCCACAATTACTTAAAGTGTGATAATATGAAGAATAATATTTCTAAATATAAATTGAATTACATAGTGTTCTAACAAGTTTAGTTATAATGAAAAAATTCTAAGAGGATGTTCTTACCATTACCAACACTAGAATTAAAATATGTGAACATAAATATATATTTCCTCAATTTTTATAATGATATCTAATTTAAAAGATTAAATATGACTTTTGGGGGATTCTCTTACAATGATTTACCACACAATTTCAATTCATGAATAGTTATCACTTGTTAAATGTTAAATTATATATATCATATAAGTAGTGAGGTTTTATGGGACACTATTATTTATTATATAACATCAAGATCCTAGTTTCACCACCATGTTATAGAGGATCCATCATAGGGAAATGGATAAAAAGTTGAAATTTGGTATGTTATATCATCCTTAAAGAGATCCTCAATATGAAATTTTCGATAAAACATTGGAATAAATTATCAAAATTAAATATATGGACATTATATGAAGTTGAAATAAATAGATTCCATTGGTTTAGTTCTTAAATAATAAAATCATCCACCCATGAATTGAAATGGATATGTATGAATCATGCTATAGGATTAATTTTAAAACATAAAAATGATGGGTTCAAGTTAGATAATGGAAGATACTGGGGCCAAATATTTTGGAAGAGATACAATAGAATACATAATCCATTCAATAACAAATCATATCATCTTGGAGTTATTAGATAGTTATACTAAAAATCATTAATGGGACCTATAATTCGAGATTTGGTATAAATTATTCCCTATAACAAAACTATAGATTAATTGTCACGACCCGCCCTCGGGGTCCGTGCCGTGACTACCCCAAGCCTGCCTTCCATAGGCCAGGGGCTGGCGACTAGCACCAAGGCGTAAATCCCGGTAAAAAGGGAAGGCATTGCCTTTGTAAAGCAAACAAACACCACAGGGTAAGCAAGAGGAAAGTAAACACTAAGAAAAAGAAGAGTACAACTAGAAGTGCGGAAAAGTAAATGGGCCAGTATACAAACCCAAACTGAAAGTAAAGTACAACTCGAAAGGGAAAACAGCAACTGAAAAGCAAAAGCCACTACACCGAGCTGTCCACCGGAAATCCCACCTGAAGGGTGGGTACAGATAGCTCCACTACTCCACGGGTCCCGCTGTCCGCTCCGAGCACGTCCCGCCCAGTGGTCCACCTCCAGGTACCGTCCTGCTCTGCAAGCCTCAACTAAGATCAATGCTGTCCGTCGTCTGCAACCAACACAACGTAGTGCGGGCAAAGCCCGTGCAGGGGTGAGTATAAGCTACTCAGTAGGGATCCCGATACCCCTGAAGGTCTCTCAAATCCACAAAGGATAAACCACAAAGAAAGGTACAATCACAAAGTAACAACCGACACTGCTTAGGTATATGCCCATACATATACCTAAGTCATCAATTTCAAATACGCTCCAACCTCCGAGCCCAAGTACAACTCAGTCCACACAGGAAAGTAAACGTATTCCACACAGGAAAGCAAAACATAATCCACACAGGATAACACAACACAATCCACACAGGAAAGCAAAAAGGTTTCAGCTCACACAGGATTATCATTATCAAAAACGTAACTACTGAAGAGCCCCATCTCTGAAGTGTACAGTGTCCTGTCACGACTCTGAGATACTGCTCACTAACCTAAGACTGCTGAGGTACTCCTCCTGTCGAGTACCGCGGGTCTGCCGCCAACTACCGGGCGCTCCGTCCGCTGAGGGTCTGCTGCCAAATACCGGGCGCTCACCCAAATAGCCTACAGAGGTACTCCTCCAGTCGAGTACCGCGGGTCTGCTGCCAACTACCAGGCGCTCCGTCCTCCGTGGGTCTGCCGCCAAATACCGGGCGCTCCGTCCACTGGGCTAGTTGACTCACTCCAAGTCGAGTCGGTCGAGCAGTCTTCAGGTTTCAGCCGGCTACACGGTCTCCGTACTCCATACGCTTGTCTCCAGTATCGCAGGTCTGCCGCTACAACCAAGCGCACCACCTCTATCGAGTAAAACAGAAGATTCAGCTCACACACAAAAATACTTCTTCGGATGACGATAAAGATGATCACTGAACCATCTAAGTCGTCGGACCCACGAAGAATCGATAGGTACTAACCCCCGCAGTGACCTACACAGGATCGGACCCACACAGGATCGGGCCCACGCAGGACCTGTAGCACTGATCTACGTAGGATCGCTGAGTGCAGTAATCGTCGCCGTCGAATCCACACAGGATCTCTGTACTGTTGTCGTCGCAGTCACAGTAGCAGTAGCAGTCACAGTAACAGTCGCAGCCAGCACTAGGGTTCCCGCACACAGCAAGCTCGTTCAGAAGGGTCCGCTCCACGAGCCGAGAGGCTGATACATCAACTGACACGAAGTCCGAAGTTGATGTATCCAAAAGTTCCATATCGTCAAAAGGAACTCAACGCATCAGACGGCGCGTCGATCGGACGCCCGGTCTGAGAGTTATTGGCATTTTCGTCCTGGGGCCCGGTTGGTTTTTAAGGAAAAACCAACCCGACCGTACTACACCTGCGTCCAAACCTCGGGCAGAGTATTCCAAAAGATCTGTCTCACTAAGAGGAACACAACACAGCTGACGGCACGTCAATCGGACGTCCGTAGCTCAAGATATGAGCGTTTCCGCTCCGAAGGCCCGGTTGGTTTCGTGAACGAACCAACCCGACCGAACTCAAAGTAATCCGAAACCTTGAGTGCGATATACCGAAACGACCATCTCGATCCAAGGATCGTGTTTCCGCAGACGGTTCGTCGATCGGAGGTCTGTGGCTCATGTTATGGCCAAAAGACCAAAACCGATTCGAAACGGGGGGTCCGGGTCCGGGCCGACCCGGCCCGACCCCCCCTGGGTCGGCCCGAACTGGGTCGACCCGACCCGGGTCCGACCCGGCCCGTCCGGCCGGCGGCGCGGCGGCGCGGGGGCCGCGGCGGCCTGGCGCCGCACGGTGGCTGCACGCGGGGGGCAAAGCCCCCGTTGATTGGAAGGGGCGGCGCGGCATAGCCGCGCCCTTTGCAGAAAAACCGGCCCCCACGTGGGGGCCGGCTTGGAGAAAAACTGGGGGGCTGCTGCCCCCCCCCCCCCCCCCCCCCTTCATGGAAACCGCCCCCCCTCATAATGAGGGGGGTTTTGTGTGCTGGCCGGGGGATTAATTTCCCCTGGTTTAATTCCATCCGGCCGGCCAGCTGGCCGGCCGGTTTTCTCCAACGGGACCGAAAAAATCTGGTCCCCTCTTCGGCTTCCGACGCCGGCGGCCCGGCCGTCGGTCTTCTCAATTCGCCGCGGCCCGGAACCGGCCGCGGTGTTCATCATCCGGCGCGGTGCGACGGCACCGCCCCCCTCCGCCGCACCTCGATTTCTTTCAACGCGGAGCGACAGCATCGCGTCCTTGATGTTTCTTCCATGGTGCGCGCGCGATGGCGTCGCGTTTTTGATTGGTCGAATAACCGCGTGGTACGACGGCACCATGCCACCTTGACTCATCCACAAATTTAAACACCAAGAACGGAGGAGGGGGTTCGGCCGTGTTCATGCGGTCCGGCCCCCTCACGTTAAAACACAACTTAAGGTATTCAAAAGCCACACGCTAGACATGCTAGATCCACGATCAAGAATGGAATAATTAAACAATAAAATCAACAACCCCTACCTTGGGTATAGGTTCGAGGATTCGTCAACGTCCGCGGAAGACAACGTCGCGGAGGTCGGGCGTCGCGGTCGTCGTTCGTCAAATCCGTTGACGAAGAGATGCGTCCGATGTGATACGTCGTTGGCGAAACTTCTTATGTCGACGAAGGGAATCCGAGGAGGAAGCGGCGTTCCCTCTCGTTGACACGGAAGACGAAGAAAATCGGAGCGGCGTTCTTCATCGGAACTTGAGCGTTCTTCGTCAAGTTGAGCGTTCTTCGTCAAGTTGAGCGTTCTTCGTCAAGTTGAAGAAGAAGGAGGAGGAGCTCTCAAAAATCCTCACAAGAACAAGGAAACCAAACCAACAAAATAAAATAAGCTTAAGCTTATTTTATTACACAACCCTCCTCTTAGAATTTCAAAGGTTTGAAATTTAAATTAACCCTCTTCAATTAATTAATCCAAGTTGTCAACATTAATTGAAATGGGTTAAAGGGGAGTTTTTGAGAGAATTTGAGGAGTTGGGGTTCGTGTGGGCCCCACCACACTTAATCCTCCCAAGGGAGGTTAAGTGGATGTGGGTCCCACTCTCAACTCCCTTTGGTAGGATTTATTTAGTTAAAATAAAATTTGTTCTTCACAAATTTTATTTAACTTAAACTAAAAACCCAAAAACTAACTTTCAACCCGCAACAAACGCAACTTCCGAAAAGGTTTCTTTAAGCGAATATCGGCGCTGCGAGTTCATCGGTGCCCTCAGATTTCAATTCCGAGCACCGGATCAAAAGTTAGGAATTCCCGCTCGTTCGTTCACTGAACGTACCCGTGCCAAACTTCGGAAATTGATTCCGGGCACTCCGGGCCTCGGAATCAGGTGCCGTCTGAAACCGCGCTCTTGTAAAATTCTAAAGAAAATTAAGAAAAAAATTTTCCTTGAATTTTACGGGTCTTTAAATTAATGTTTAATGTTTTTTGAATATGGTAAATCTAATTCTCTAGTATATAGGACCCAATAATATTCTGTATTATTTTTGGGGTCTGTTTTATCTACATTCCCTTCAACCAAAAATTTATAAAGTACATAACATATTTTTCATGTCACTTTTAAACATTTACTTAGTAGATCAATAACATATAATATATAAATAGGTGGTATAGATGAGCCTTGATCTCTCTTGGGAGGATCATCCATTGGAAGTACTAGATCAAAGAAACAATCTTCTATGAAACAAGATACCTCATCTTGTCCATGTGATATGGAAAAATGATAATTTATTAAAGGAAATAAAAGAACCCAAAAATTTTCTTACTCAAAATTACACTTTTTAATTTATATATTAGGGTATTAGTTGGAATTTTGTTTGTGAAATTTCAAAATGGTTAAGAACGTACCGATCCGTAATTTTCTAATTCAAAAAATATCCCACTATAATATATATTCAATATAAGGATTAGTATAAATCAAAAACCTTAAAATGTAATTTCATTAAATCAATATAAAATATTATAATGAATTTATGAATATACTCTTTCAAATTGAAATTAAAATATCTAGTAAAAAATACAAAACAAACATGATGTCATTGGTATGTTGTCATCTTGTAAAATTATATTAAACAAGAAAAGCATAATAAGATATTATGAGAACCCTTATAAACTAGATAATAATATTAAAATTAATGATTAATAATTTTTAATGAAAAAATATTGGCAAAAGAATATTGGAAATGGTACGTATTTATATGTAGTGTAATGAATATATGAAAATTATAACAACATGAAACTTTAAAGAATAATAACATATGGAAATGGTAACTGGGCTAATGAAAATAGAAATATTAAGAAAAATAGTATATAAAATGACTAAAAATAAGTAAATATATTTATTATATTTCATTAAACTGAATTATCATGTCATATCACATAAATGAGAAAAATTTGAATAAATATCATAATTATGTATTTTAACTTATTTAATAAAAAGTGGTTAATTATGTTAAAATTTAAATACATAATTTTAAAAATTATTTGCGTTCAAATATATATAAAAATTATTGATAAGAAAAATAAAAAAAATTATAATAACGAATAAGAATGTCTTTAATTATTGACATATAAATAGAATTTGTTATAAATAAAAAAATTTCCATGTATTATGTGATTTTATATAAAAATAAATCTCCTACCATTCTTTTTTATTTTGAAAAGTTGAATTCATTTTTAGAATTACTATGTTAAAAATATGTTATGATGATTTTTGGGATTTTGTTGAAAAATTTAATCTTTTAGTTAATAACAAAGAAAATTTTCTTGAATACCATAAGATATATGAAAACTTCATGATTTTAATAATACAAAAAAAATTAAATTAATTAAAAACCTAAATTTTTCTAGAATAATTAATAATTTGAAATTAATAATTTGAATTTTTACACCTATATTTAAAAACATTTCATCCTAAGTAATATTTTTCTAATAAATAACTATTTTCTATTCATTTCCATTAATTAATTTATTCAGATATGGTATTCAGTTATAACAATATTTCAATTTTAATGTTACCATTTACAAATAATAGATATATTAAATTCATGGGAATCAACACTAATAAAAATATTGTTTCTCAATTATTAATTTTTCATTGCATTATTTTAAAATACCTCTCCACTAAACCTTCGGCATATCATTCAAAATAAATGAAAATTTAAAATTTCTATCAAAATCATGATTTATAGTTCCTTATACGTATCCTTATGCCCCAATTGGAATGAAAAGTCCATACTCTAAAATATTAACTCCTAATCCACGATAGTAGACTCAAGTTAAAGATATGGGATTTATTATAGGGTCTAAGATTTAAATATGATAAATAGACCCTTCATCGAAAAAATAATGGCATTGTCCGCCTTTAATTATTTCATCATAATATTACAACACATAGTAGTATAGTAGACAACTATAAAATAACATACACAATAACATCCTCAACATGTATATATAACACATGAAAATGAAGGTAATGACCATAATTTTAGACTTTTTGGGATTATACTCTTAAAATAATGGCAAATATATAAGATACATTAAAATTATGAGGAAACTAATAATCAAATGAATAGAGAATATAGAAACAAATAGAATAGTATGATTTATTTTAGAGGTATGAATGATAGAATTTTTCAGAAGATAAAATTTATCATCGTAATATAACTATTTAGGACTATCCCATTATCAATGATTATATATCTTTTATAACAGCAATGAAACTATTATATATTTTTATTTATAATAAGATAGATAAATCATTTGGTAATGATATAATTTTCAATTAATTACTATATATATTTATTACTAAATAAAAAAGTTACCATATCCATATCTTATTAGTATAATTTATTAATATTCAGCACCTTATGGGTGATTTTAAAATACAAAAGTTTGTTTGTTTAATAATTTCATTTCACTTATCTGGGAATTTATTTTAAAAAAAGTCATTTAATTTGGAATAAAAATACTAAAATTATTCAATGGTGTATGTTTCAAACTTTTTGAGAGATATCATTTATTTGGTAAATATTAAAATACTATATGAATATATGACATGTATGAGACACCAAAATGATGTAATAATTTATATGAAGTATTTATTTAGCAAAAAAATAGTTATTAACATAATGTATTAAAAAATAATAAAATTAACTTTCAAAACCTATATTGATATTTCCAAACACTAGCGTCTATATTTAGATTTTAGAAACAATTGTTTTTGTTTAAATATACATTACATATAAAAAATAATCTTCTTTTTGAGACATCAGATCTCAAACATCAATAATTAAAAAACTAGGACATAAATGTAAAATATATTGATTTAAAACCATGGTTGGGATGATTTTTTGAAATTTACAGACAACCTAATGTTGAAGGAGTACCTTTATAAATTAATAAACAATTCCCCTCTTTTGATATAAATACATATCCATCCTTTCATTATTCCCCACTTCAAAACCATTTAGAGTGTTATTTCTCTAAATTTCCTACTGAATAATCATTGTAAATAGGATTTGGTAGATATGTGTTCCAAAATATATCTCAATATTTCTCTCAATTTTGATCCTAAGATGTTTCCTCAAGATAATTAGTAGTATGTGGGTTCTAAAACCCTTATCTATATTTCAATTTTGAGAGACAATAATCAAAATATCAATACAATTCCATTTCAAGAGTTTTTAAGGAACATAGAATGATAAGGGCTTCCATAGCCTTTTCATTATTTCTAATTTTAAAGTCTTGATAATCCATTTTATTTCATTATGTACTACGATAATGTTTCATTTTTACAAATAAATGATTCTATCATGAAAATATAATTTCTTCTTTTTATATAACCATATAAAACAATAAATTTTAATAAAAATAATATTTAATCCATGAGAATATTTTTCTATCATTTTTCTGGTCTTCTTACCTTATACATTATCATTTTCATTTAGTAAAAAGAGAGTACAAGGGTAATAAGGAACAGTAGGGCCAATGGGGGCCTAAAAAGATTAAGACTAAGGGAATCCCCTCAAATCAAATTCACCTATTAGGTTTGAATAAGTATATACTCGATAAGAGAGTGATATATGAGCCTTGAGCTGCAATAGAATCCAGGTGATCTGCTAGATTGTTCCCCTCATGCCTAGTGTGGGTCACCTTTGAATTACTATTGAGGGGCACTTTCCATTATCTAATTATGTAGGATATGGAACAAGGGGTGGATCCTCTACCCTGAAATGATTCTTTAATGATACTTGAGTCTTTTTCCACTTAGGAGAGGAGGATATTATCTTTCCTACAAAGGTTGAGACTAGTAAACATAGCATGGGCCACCGCTTGAATGGACATGCCACTACCATAGTGAACTGTAAAGGTAAGAATCACACTCCCCCTATAGTCTCGAACAACCCATCCTCTATGAATGTAACATGAGATACATGAGCCATCCATATTGATCTTGAAGCAAATTGTTTGAGGAATTCAGTGTACCCAACAACCCTGAGTCCTATAGGTGGTTTGGGCTCTTAGAGAAGAGACTTGCAGCACCCGAAAGGAGGGTGCTTCCTCTAAGTTTCTGATCACAGACTCCATGTCAACTGGTAAAATCCTAGTTCACATAATGATGGATCTTCCTGTAGATAACCCCCCTCATATCTTGCATGATTCATGGCATGCCAAAGGCACCAGCACCACATGATAAGGATCACTTCTTTCACTGTTTTCTCTAGACCTATGTCAGTCATACCCATAAAGCATCAATCAAGGAATGGTGCATCCTATAGGTCCAGATATGAGAAAGCAGTAAACTGACCAAAGGCACTCCACATGTCTCAATATCATTCAACTTAAAAAAAATATGTGATTCATTCTCTCCTAACATTTATTTTTGTAGAAATATTAGTTGCAAGGTAGGCCAAAACCCATATTTTTGACCATATATACTAATGGTATTTCATGGTTCCTAATCTCCCATGTAATTCATTAGAATCATGTTTCACTATATCATGTTGTTCCATCTATTGTGATGGGCCAGACTATTGAATAACTTTCAAAAATCATTTTAGTTGAACTTCCCAATTGTAGATGGTGTGAAGACACGTCTATATTTTTCCTACATGATGGAGAGGAGATCAAAAACCTCTTGCTGATTCTTATCCAAAAATGACATGATGAATAGAGGATGAAGACTTTCCCCATAAAATGAAATATTAGGAAAATGACATCCCAGATATCCTATAATGTTGTATGTTCATTTTTTTCCCGAAGATAATCTTACTCTCCCCTATTATCCATTTCAAGTTCCTTTTGAGGTCTGAGATGAGTGTGCATATGATGGACCATAGGGCAGAACTATACGCAGAAAGAGCGACCACATTGAACACCTTCATACTTATTAATCCAACCAATATGAGGAATGTATCTTGATTTATCATACAATTTTCAAGGTTATTTTTAGTTGAAGTGTGAATAGTATATTTATGGATATTCCCCAAGATTCCCCTAAATATCAACTGACTAGGGAATCTTTGAAAATATGTATATTCATTATTTCTTTTAAGAAAATTACTAATTACTAGAATATTTTCTTGTAAGTGGTTCCCTTTTTAAAATTTTGATATGAACTATTACCTAAACTCTTTAATATTATAGATGCATTGGAATTATTTTTTAACATATTGGGCCCACAAATTATACATCCCCTCGATGCATTGGTATGTTTCCTTCAAAAAACTATCTCATGTATTTTTTGGATGTCATACCATTTTATTTATGATGTCTTGGAACATGGATTTAAATGTTTGTTTATGAAGTTTGGAATTATTAATTCTATCAATAAGTAATCATTTAATGTTGTTAATTTTATTACATATTTACATTTTTATTTCATCAATAGAAATACATTATTCTCATGTATTCATTTATATATAAGCATTTGATTATTATTTATCCTTTCTTTATTCTTTTATAAATTCTTTTATACACTAGCCCTTACTGATAATGGAAGCTCATTCCTTTATTTTTTATCCATTTTCTCTAGTGAACCATGAATAGTACTATTAGTGAACCATGGAAATTATATAAGGAATAATAATTTTTTCATTGAATATTTAAGATATTTTTTCAAATGTAATATAAGGATCATGTATGTATATATTATCGTAAGAAAACTAAACTATTGTATTTCATGTAATGCGATATCATGTCTTATTTACCAATTTAATAAAATTTCCACAAGATATGGGTTACTGAAGATAGTGGGATATAATTGGTATTAGAGAATGTTTAGTTGAAACCATGGTGTTCAGGTTTTAAAAAATTCAGTTAAACAACACCAACATTATAATAAACCATTAGGTTATTTGAGATATTTTCATAGAATAATTTTCCTACAAAAGAAACGTATACTATGATTAAATATTTTATGTTATGAGAACTTTTATTTATACCATTGTTTATAAATAGTACATAATAGATATAATTAAAACTATTTGAACACCTATATTCAATGTAAGGATCTCCCCCCTAAGAAATTTGATGAGGTCAGTGTTGGACTTGTTTTGTTTCATCCAAAGTGCTATTTTTGGAATCCCAAACTGAAATACCCAAACATATTATTAGTATAGTGTATGTATGGGGTCAATAAATAGTGAGAGAGGGTCACTACATTTTTTTCCCTGGTTTTTATTTAATTACATGATTATTAAATTAATTTAGAGTTGATATTTTTTTGTTCAACGAAGAAGTAATAGATTCATTTATTTCATGATGAATTTACTTAAATATAAAAAAACTTAAGAGTTTATTTTGAGGAAAATGGAAGAATGCATCAGAGATATATATTTTTACCGTCATCAATAAATAAATTTTATTATTTGTTTTTTTTGTTTATAATGACACACATCTTTGGGTATCGAATATAATAGAACCCCCGTTGTCTATTGAGTTTTGTTTTAATCAATAGAAAAAAATTCCTTGGTCTGGAATTTGATTCTGATTAATTTTATTAATTATAGGGCCTTTTGAGATGATAACTACACGATATTATCATGGATGTACATTAGCATAATTCCCGTAATGATCCCATGAAATTCTGTTCTTTGTCTGATATAGGGGTTCTAGTGATTTTTAGAAAGAAATTTCATGGGATTATAAGAGAAACATAATTATCACAAATACTATAAGACAACTGATTAATAACAACGCTTAATCATCCACATCCCCAACAAATTGGGGATTTAGCAACACATGAGGTTGCTGATGACTAACAGACTCTTATTATCGGAATAAACATTGTAGCTACTTCAAATTGATGATTTTCAAGAAGGTAGAGCGACAATACCACCTTTATTCTCTTCCCTCTTTATCTTTCTCTATCATAATCTCTCTATTTCTTATCTAGTTTGGAATCTATAGTTTTTCCCTCCTTCAATGTTTTTAAATTTGGTGGGCCTTCCCTCTTATTTATAGTATTTCAAAATTGATTGCTTGTACTGTAATGTACATGGTGTGTCTTCAGTTCAACATGACTTGCCTCCTCTTACACCGTATTTAGGAGATCTTCCCTGATTCCCTTGACTTTAAAGGCATCGGTGATAAATTTGTGGGATTAAACGACGTGTAGAGCCACCCCACATGGTGTGTAGTGTCAATTTCACCCACCAACCACTTCTAGAATGGGGCTACACGACGTTTAATGTAAAGTACATGGTGTGAAACATCTGTCTGACAACATGGGCACATACATGGTCTCATCGATCTGTGTCTAGGAAATGGTATATGGTGTGTGTATGATAATACATGACATGTATTTTTTAACTTTTCTCTTGATCATTCATGATTTGTAAATTTCGCTATAAGACTCCAAAAAATCATTATGTTCACCGCATTAAATCATTTTATCTTCAAAACAACATATTTCTGGATAAAAATGTTTTGATACTCAATAGAATTTATAAAAATAACTATACAAATAATGCACATCTAACTCCCCCATGTATTTTCAGTTGCTTTCCCTTATGAAAAAAACTCAACATCAATTCAATAGAATCTATACTCTAAAAAGAAAAGAATTCAACAAATTATACTTATATATACTATACTAAAATTAGTGTAACTTAAAAAAAGAAAATAACTTATTTTAATTCCAAAGATATTCTAATCATGCCTCATATATCATCCAATTAAATATTTTCATTCTCTTTTATCCATATTATTTAACTTTTCATAAATAAACATTCCCTTTGATGATTTACCTCATGAAAAAGTACCACACTCATCACTCAAGATTATTTTTTCAATGTTATGCTCAATACTAATTATATACACTGTATCCATAGGCTTGTAAGTGTTCTCATTCTCGACTTCTGGTGTCAAAACAAAAAATCATAAGGGCTTTCAATAAGGTTCAAATGTTTTGGAGGCTAAGGGTTCGTAGTTAATGATGGGAAAAATAATTTTAGAGGCTTGAAAAAAGAGTCTTAATTATTAAAAAATAATGCATAATATTTTAAATAAAGCTCAATAAAGACTCATCATAAATCAAGATCTCTCAAAGGTTATAATAACCATGATATTCCCTTACCAACATGGGTCTATAAACCATCAATAATGTGTGACAAATGAATGCATTCCCTCTATTACATTTTTTAATGTTTCACTTTTTTTCAACAGGGACCACTAAGAAAACATTGAATAGTGGCATTGGAACCCTTCTACCCAAATAAAGAAGTGGAGGTCTCCCCCACCCTTAATTTCATGGTTTTGTACCAAATTGTACATTGAATAGCCAAAAATCCCTCTTTAAATCTCAAATGAATAATCATGATAAAATATAAAATAATTAAGGTCTGAAGGAAAAATAGTCTAGTAATGTGGCTTCCAATCGAGGTAGTTCATGTTTCTAAGGGTTTTATGAATACTATATGTAGGGTAGATCTCAATTTCAGAGGTGCTGAAAAAATCATATGCCTCAATCAATTTAATGTGATTCAAAAATTATCATTTTTTTTAGAGAAATACTATAATGTTTTGGTAAATATACATATCCGGATAATCTCACCAAGAAAAGGGTATAAGAAAGAATATATAAAATGGAAATAGAATACCTCTTTGGAATGAGGAAAAATAAAAGTTCAATCTAGTCATGACATGAGTACAAATGATTAGTCCGATAAATGTAAATATCATATAATTTAAATCCATAATCAAACAATATTAGAAATCATTTGGAAATTCTATGAAATTTAAAATAGGCATGGAAATTTTAAAATTACCTTTTCTGTATGTACTATTTATAGTTAAAATTAATCAAAATATTTTCACATTTTATAATATTTCAACTGTTGATGATGTCTCCTGGGTCAGTTCAATGGAAAATAAAATTGTATTTAGAGACACTCCCCCACACATAATATTGCATAAGGTCCACCAAGTGTAACACAAATGGAGAGGAGAGGATGAAAAGAAACAAGGGCGGTTTGGATGATAGGAAGTAGTGAAATAAGTAGATACAATGTAAAAATGACAATGAAACTCTAAAATAATACCCCCCCCCCTCATGGTGAATTTTAAAAGATGGAATGTAGTCGAAAGAGAAGCGCCAAGAAATACTCTATAGATCATGGGTTGAGTTAGGAAATAGAAAAAGAAATATGCAGATACATATAACATCATAACACATGAATATCACAAAATAGATATATATAAAGAAAACAAATGTACCAAAAAGTAGTCACGGTATGGCCTCAGAAGAGGAATCTTTAGAAATAAGAGGATCTTCTAGGGGAGAATCAGCCACAGTGGAAACTATAGGCATATACTATATTTTTGTAATGGAATAGGTAACGGGAACATCTACCATGGCAGTATGAGGAATAGTAGTTAGAGACACAAGATCAGCACCCTGTATGGGAGACTTCTGATGCTCCTTTTCCGTCACAGAGTCCAAAGGAATGTAAAGGGAAATGACTTAGCACAAATTGATTCATCCATTGAAGAAAACATTAAAAATTGACAAAGGCATGAACAAGGTTTCAAATGCACATGCACCGCACAAGTTCCATCCCTGTCGCGCAAGTCCACTTGCGCGATGCCTAATGGTCGTGCAAGTGACTTGCGCGCCCTAAGTGATAACCGCTCAGGATCTTCTCTCGGCTATAAATAGACTCGGTGGGCCCCCTATTTCAAGAGGAATTTTTCCAGAATTCAGATACAGAGCTCTGAACTCCCAAGTCTCTTCTTCAGGTCTTCTGAACACTTCTAAGGTAATTCTTTACCTAGAATGTAAGTTCTTAACAAGAGGAGTAAGGTATAAGTGTTAGAATTCACTAAAACATTCACGCCTAAGGTGTTTTACCCTTAAAAGAAATGAACATACTTGCGTGCCACCCTAATTCTTCACCAAAACTTGTGTGCCTCTCTTCTGGAAGTACCTCAGGATAATTATAAAGGCTTTGGTCAAGGATCACCCAACTGTTACCCTACTGGTTAACACTCGCGCAAGTACCCATGTGTCATGCAGGTATACCTACGCGACCAAGACTTGCGCGCCCACGCATTACCTGCGCGCATGCCAGGACTTGCGCGCCAATGCCTTTATGGGTGCCCTTCTTTCCCATATAACCCCTCTTATACCATTCCACCTCTCATATTCATGATTCAGTCTTCAAGACATTATTCAAAGACAGTTATGGAATTTTTTCTTCATTGACTTTTTTATCTGAAAGGAATTCTGTGAAGCATCTCTTAAAAAAATTAGTTATCCACACAATCTTTATGTCACTAAAGATTGAGATTTAATTCATTCAACCTCCTCTTTTAAGATGAGATAACCCTCTTAAACCGGGCCCCCTTTTCAGGAATAAGCCCCAGTCATAATCCTCAAATCTCAGAATCCTTCTTCGGAGTAAGCCCCAAGTCCTCATTAACCTAGGCCTCATTTTCAGGAGTAAGTCCCAGTCATAAATCCCATTAATTTTGGGTTTCCTTTTCAGGAGTAATCCCCAAGTCCCCTAATCTAGGCCTCCTTTTTAGGAGTAAGTCCCAGTCATAATTCCCATTAATTTTGTGAATCCTTTTCAGGAGTAAGCCTTAAGACCCCTAATCTGGGCATCCTCCTTAGGAGTATGCCCCAGTCTTAGAGTTCCCAAATATGGGCATCCTCCTCCGGAGTAAACCCCAATCAATATCCTCTTAACATGGGCCTCTTTCTTAGGAGTAATCCCCAGTCTTAATTTCTCTTAAACAGTCCTAATTCCCTTTTGATCTAGGCTTCCTTCTCAGGAGTAAAACCCAATCATAAGTCCCCTCCTAACTTGGGCATCTTCCTTAGGAGTAATCCCCAATATTAGAGTATCCAAATCTCTATGAAGCACATATACCTTTATGGACCCTATTCCTGGATTTTTTCCATGAAGTAAATATTAATCCTCATCTATTTGGGCAGTCATACACACATAAGCCCCACATAATTGCATCCTTCGTGGAACAATTGTTTGGCTTCACCAATACCTCTTGTTTCTCACATCGAGCATGACTCACGTGAGCTTAGAGTGTAAAAGTAATCATGACATATTTCTTTGAGCCACCAATCATGCATAAACATCATACCCCCTTACTTGAACTACGTGGGTTGTAATTCTTTTTCCAAAATAAAGGATACATAGGCAGCCCATCTGCAGGCATGATCCCAACTTTTAAATAATTCATGTCCTTCTGAATGAAAATAAACATCAAGTGCCCCCACTGAGTGGCTTTAAAACCAGTATGGTCATTATAATGGCCAAGAGACATTTATATATCAAAGGATACCATTGACTAAGAATCGTTAACAAATACAGATGATTCTCTATCAATGAAGAACCTTGAATACATATAAAATATTCTCTGAATTTCCTACATATCAATCATTGATTCTCAGATCTAAAGGAAAACTAATTTTATACTTGGAAATGTAATAAGGATTCATGAACATAACTTAGATCTATAAAGAGAGTCCCGGAGTAGACAATAATTCCCCTTAAAAAGGTGTGATGAGTCTAACCTCCCATCCTCTCGACCAATGCAAATTTCTAAGCCTCATCAGTCCACAACTAATGAGCGCCTACCTTTTGAAAGTAGGTTCAAATGGATATGGAATCATTGGATGTTTCCAGTTCTATAAACAACCCCATTAGAAACCGCTTGGACTGTTTGAATCTAAAATCAATGAGATCATCCCCAATTCCATAGGGAAAAAAAATATGGTGATCTCGGTGTGAATGCTTAACCAGGTCAAAATGATGTTTTTCTTATTTGTTAGGGCCCTATTTAAAACTCAATGAGAGGGCCAAAAAACAATCATTGACATATGTGCTCATCCAAAAGAAGTAGTGGCTGAATTTATCTTGATTACATCTGTTATATCAAACAGGAACTCTTTTCCCAGATCTTCTACATTTCCAGAATGGCTTCTTTTAAGTTCACATCTGTGAATATTTCTGCTGTGAAAACTTCTGCTACAAAAGCCACTACTGCTACTCCTGCTGGATAATCGTCCGCTCTGAGGACGATATCACCTACTCAGCGTCTTCAACGCTGGGTATCAAATGCACTAGTTAAGGAGTACCATAAAAATGGTACTATTTCAACTCTAGAGGCTTCCCGACAAACCCTCCAAGTTAACAATTCACCCTGGCTGTCCGGATAGCGACGACCAGTGATCAAGAAGCAGGCGGTGCTAACCACCGTCTCCAACCATTTCAGGTCGTTATCCCCAGAACGCAATCACCATTCACTCCCATATTCTGAGGAGGTGAATGAGCAGGTCCCTGAGGGCCTTAATTCAAAGAGGCAAGAGTCCTTCCTAAGGGATCCCATCAACAATCACCGCCAGACTCTTGCGGCAGTGGACCCTCAACATGATGAGGGTACCGACTCCAGGACTTTGGCTTAGGTTCCTCAAACCCGAGCATGCAAGACGAATCACCAGAGGTGAAATCCGGTTAACAGTGAGAAGGTTCTCATCTCTGCGATCTCCGAAAAAGTCCACCAACCTAACTTGGTGGAAAGAAACGAGCAGGCACACACACCTGCCCGTTTTAATTCCGCTATCCATCAGACTCATCTTCCAGAATCACACCAATCCTGCCAGGAAATTTTGATGGAGTATTATAGATAGGAACATACACCTGTTTATACGTCATCAGCTAGTCAGCAGGATCATCTGACTAAATATGATAGATCTCATCAACCACGTTTGGTGAAGTGCAATCGGCAGGCACATACACCTGCCAGTGTTAATCAATTCTACCAAAAATCTCGTTTGGTAGCCCACGGAGAAGTCAGTCAGAAAGCTCCGTAGACTAACAGGAGGTAGACTCAATTCTCTACCCCCACACTTGAGTACTTTCAGGATTCACTGACAGGAAAAGGAGGACAGAAGCAGGCACATACACCTACTCCAATCACGGAACGGACTTATATTCCCATTATGGCAACTAAAGTAACCAAGAATATTCTATCAATAGTGAAAGATGAGAAGCCAATTCCTGCTCATATTCTGGATGCTTGCCAAGATATTATAATAGCTTCAACAACATCTCAAGGAAAGACACTTAAATCTATCCCTACCAGTCGAGTGACACATCAATAGTTCACCCTAGAAGAGATACACACTTCTGTTCCAGTCCAAGAGGGTTGTGGGGCATACTCCCCCATATCATACGGACAACCAATTCAGGAACATACACCTGATTTGAGTGGGGATCTTCAGCCTAACCTGGCCATCTCTTCTGATAAGGAACACACACCTTCTCAGAGCAACCACATTCATCAACAAGTGGTTTCCAAGTCGAGTAAGAAGGCGTCTAAGAAGAAGACCAGCCCAGAACAATGAAGTGATCAAGAGCCAATCTGTAACAAGGCCTTGCTCGATGCTGGAGTTCTTGAAGCACTCATACAATTGTCTTTTGGAACTCAAGATTCTACTCCCTCATTTCCCAATAGTGGGAACATTAATTATGAAGGTCTTTAATAGACACGTCCTCGTGAAGGCTTGCTTCATGAAAATTCATTCGATCTCGAAGTTTCAACTTTAGATGAGAGCCACAGGAACACTCTGTGTGGTCGAATACCAAGGATCAAGAGATAGTATCGTTTGCTGTAGCCCACCATGGTGGTCCTCCCCATGATGATGAATTTCTCTACGAAATTCCTCTCTATAGTAGTGATGCACATTTCCCATAAAATTCTCCAGTGGACAATGTAGTGCCGAGAAATCCCTCATATCCTGAGGCACTTGTAAATGCGAAACCAGTCATGTCTGATTCTTCATTGCTAGTAGGTGAAATACATTCTCAATCGGAAGATAGCCTAGGGTGTAGGTCATTACATGAACCACCCCTAAGTCATGCATCTTCTAGTTTGATCAGTGATTTCTCTACCAATCTGGTTGAATCTGATAAAGAAACAAGGAAGCACCAGATCTGGTCAAATCAGGTAGAAGAATCTTTATTGAATGATAAATTGGAAATGATGAACATGAGAAAACAACTGGTGAAAGGTGAAGTGCCAGTCATGTTTTGGCCTCTGGTTGACTCTTAGTATGGCATTCCAGAGATTTTGACAGAAGATGGAATTCATAACCTTCGTCTCAATATATGGAAAACTCTTTCTTAGTTGAAAAAGAATGTATTATCTTATGATGAATATGAAGATCATGTTAAGATAATAGAAGGGTTGCATCGTCAAATTGACTTGGCATCTCTATCAGTCTCTCGATATCCGAGGGCTGAAAAGCAGCAGAGATTCCTTCAGCATTCATGCTTTGGTGCACTAAAAATATTGCGCCAGTTAATTGCCAACACCCCATCTGGTATTATTGTCAGAGGATGGGGTGTTCATGGAGCACTACATTTCACTGTGCTCTTCAGTCAGCAAAGTCCACTGAAAATGGTATCATGCAATGTTATTTCCCATGGCCGACCACAAATACCTGGCTTTGTTTGTAATCAAATGTTTTCCCAAGAACAAGCTTCAACTAGTTCCTCTCAAAATCAAGAATACAGAGAACAAGTTGTTGAATTACTCCTGCATCAAGAAAATAAGAATATTGAACATGCCTCTCATATGGAGCAGGCACATCACCAAGTGATAGAAGTGTCAGAAATCATCCAACAGTCTTTTGAACCAGGTGATAAAAGTGGATGCAGGTTGATGCATCCAGCTAATTTCAGGATTAAGGTCCGCAAGATCAAGAGAGATTTTAATAATGTTTCAGACATTGAATGTCAAGAGCCACCCTAGCTTCCCAGACTGAGGACTCTTTTAAACCAACCCTCAGAATCAACATATAGGATTTGAGGAGTTGAGCAAAGACAGTAGGAATAGCACCAGTCCACCGGACTGGGGACTTTTTCAAATCATCAATCCCCTCCTCAGATAAAGTTAGTATTTTCTCGATTGGGGAAGAAGCCTCAAGAGGAACAAAGAGAAAAATTATCAGGATATTCCATCCAAATTATGGTTTGTCAAGAAGTTCATGAGGAATGGAATCAACAAATAGAAATGTCTCATCAAAGACATGAAATAAGACAATATCACAGAAATGCTGATAGAAGGGATGTGATGTGTTATGCATCAATCAATATCATCAATTCCGTTGTTGCTGATCCACCAGTTGAGGCTCACTCAGGGGATTCAGATGACGTGGTTCCTGCTCAAGAAGATGTACGCACAGACATAAATGAAGAAGGTGTCCGTACACGAAGTCAAAGGATTACTCAGAACCGAGGTAATCCTTCAAGTAATCCACTTCCCCCTCTCCGAAAGGGATCAAAAAAGGGTAAGGGAAATAATCAGGTTACATTTCCTTCCTTTGGATAATTCCAATCACTCTCACTAGAGAAAAGGTTTGCACAACAGGAGAAAGAAATGACGGAATTGAAGAGGTTGAATGCAGAACTACTTCAGGGTAGTCTTCTTCCTAAGCGTGCTGGAGTTAGTCATCCAAGGGAGTTTGATGAAACTACTAAGATGGATCAAGAATATCCTCCTTTATTAGTAAACCCTCACAGGTGTAATCCTACAGGTCATGTGCAACAACAATTAGAAGTGCTTCCATCAGTTGCAGCACCAGCTGACTTACCTGTCCAAACTCCAGTCATTGCACCTACCCATGTCCAAGTTCAACTGGATGTTTCTCAGAAGTTAATAACTACAATTAAGTCATTAACAGCACGTTTAGAGACTATGGAAGGGAAGTGTGAGCAGGTTCAACCAGAAAAGAGAGCTTACCCTAAATGGGTAGATTCAGTCTCTCCCCCATCATGTTTTGGGAACCCTGTATTCCCTATTTTCAATGGATTAGGTGATCCTGAACAGAATTTGACACATTATGTGTCTTGTTGCGATCCTATGATGGGAACTCCAGATAAGCAAGAAGCAGTGAAACTCAGATGCTTTGTGCGAACCTTGAAAGGACCAGACTTTGTCTGGTACATAAGCTTGCAATCCCAGTCAATTACTAGATGGGAAGATCTCCTTCAAATATTTCTTCTTCAATTCAGCTCAACTTTGCAAAAGACAATAGTTTTCGATCTTACAAACTATAAGAAAAGGTAGAATGAAAGTTTTTCATATTTCAATGCTCTCTGGAAGGGATTAACATATTCCCTAAGCTTAGCACTCCCTCAAGAGGAACTGTTGCCAACATGTGTGGCAAATCTGTGTGATAAATTACGCACACCGCTAATCCCTATAAAATGCATAGGAGGGTTTCGAGACATTACTTCAATTACTCAATAGATTGAAGATTCTCTTATTCAGACTAAGGCTAAATCTTGTGTAATTCCATCACCTTTAGGAAGGAGAATGGGTAAAGCAGAGACTACTACAGTTATGCTTAGTAAGAACCTGTACCTGCTTCTATTTCAAAACCTTCATCTTCCCGAAGGGATCCACCTCCTGAGTGCCAACAATAGAGGTCGTTTCGTTATTATAATCAAAGAGATCAAAGAAGAAAACAATTTGAGGATTTGAAAAGCAATGTTTACTCTTTCCCAAATGAACAAGTTCCTGGTTATTTCATTTTGGCTCTGGAAAATAATTTGTTTAATTGCCAATGCCCAAGAGGCCAAAAAAGGAAGGAGATGAAGACCGTCCCAATTATTTCCCATTTCATCAAATGTTGGGGCATCCCATCCAAGAGTTTTTTTGTCTTCAAGGACCTCCTACAAAAGAAGGTCAACTCGGGACAAGTCAAACTGAAAGTTTCTTTACCTCAGGCAGCATGTGTTACTGCTACAGTTCCAGAGGAGGAAGGTGAGTGGCAAGAAGTTAAAAGAAAACATGCACAAAAATATGATGATTGGATGGTCAGAAAGATGATCAACCGAACTCATGTTATTTTAAGAACACAATTGAAGAAACCAATTGTGCCTTCTGCCATGAATGCCGCAGAAAAACCCTCTTCATCAGAGGGAAAATCCTCAATGAAACGGCACAATTCCAAGGAGGAACAACCAGAAGAAGATGAGTATGTGTCAAAGACTAAGCTTTCTTTGACTCTAGAAGATTTCATGACATCTACTTCGATGCAATGGGAACAGTCCCACCAAATGGCACAACATAAATTTTCTAGTCAAGCAGAGTCTTCATCGGATGAAGATTTAATCTTTGGTTATGTTAATATGATTCAATTAATAGATCCATATGTCAATCGCAGTTTCGATTTTGATGAGCCTGAATTCCATGTATCAAACAGATGAATCACAGGATATTCTAGAGGCTCAGGATACAGGGTAAGACGTGGATCTTTCAGAAGCCATTATTCCAATTCTACCCCTACTAGAACTGTGTATGTAGCAGAAACTCGTGGCATATCCCTTCAGCGAGCTCAAAAATAACAGGAGTGTTCTTCCACCAATAGAAAATTCACACATGGCACAGTTATTCTGGAAGATCGGTTGAAGGTTCCTTCTTCTTCCTCTCAGCAAGTAAATGGATCTAATCAGTCTAATATTCTAATGCCAGGAATATTGCCAACTCCTATCCCGATACAAGATGCATCGACATCCAAAGAATCTTCTTCCAAGGAACCAGCTAAACCACATGTTCCTGTTGGGAAATGCAGACCTCAGTATCAAAAATATGATGTATTGAAACACCTGGCCCATGTACCGGCGAAGTTATCAATTCTGGATGCTTTGAATTTATCAATGAATCTTCGGGAAGCACTCATTGAGGATTTTTCAAGTCCTTAGGAGTTTGAAACTGAAATTACTGGATCTGAAGTCTATCACATAGAGAATAATCCTACAGAATGCCATGCATTAATATCTTATACTGATGAAGATGAAGGTGATGTCATGCATGGAAATATTAGACCTTTGTACTTATCTAGCAAGGTCAATGGCGTAGACGTCCGAAGAGCTTTCATTGATAATGGTTTAGGAGTCAACCTCATGCCCATTCATACACTTCCGCGATTGGGCCTCACAGAATCTGATTTATCTCCTTCTACCATGATGTTACAAGGATATGATAAAAATTAACAAGAACTACTAAGTGATGTTACACTCAGAACACAGTTTGGATATCTTGTATCTAATTCAGATTTCATTGTTGTTGATCAAGACTCAGCCTTCAACGTCTTGCTTGGAAGACCCTGGCTACATCAACATGCGGCTATCTCTTCATCATACCATCACTGTATCAAATATTGACTCGATGGTCAAGTAGGGACATTGTATGGTGATAAGGCCCCATTCAAGACATGTGAGTCTCAATACATTGAAGCGGAATTCTATCACATGAAGGGAAAGGATAAATCCACAACAAGGGAGCTTACCAAAGTTAATGCTCCATATGGTTTGGAGAAGATTCCAGTAAATCCATTTACACATGTGAGTACAAATTATGTGTTTCCTATCAGTCAAATTGACAAGATAGACCCAAATCAAAATACTCTTATGGGAAGATCCATAATTTAAATTACGACAATTGAGCCAGACAACATGGGAGAAATTGGTAACCCACTTTGCAGTGATGAAATCCCAAATTGTGACGTCTTCATTTCATCTGTTGAAATCCAACTAGCCTATACTTCGCCAATCAGGCCATAAGATGTTATAGCAACATCGGAGGTAAACAATGATGTCGATTCTCAATCCATCATCTCATCTTTATTTCCCAAGGAAGACCCTTCATCATCAATTGGGTCAGAAATGGAAGCTTCTTCTTTATGATGTTCAAATTTTAACATCTCTTCTGATCATGGAAATTCATCATTATAATCTACTATGCAAGTCGAAACGGAAGAAAAAACACATGTTGAAGAAGAAGAGGAAGATCTCAGAGATGCTCCTCCAGCATTTGAAGAGGATATCACTACCACCGTGGATGAACTCATAGAAATAAATTTGGGTACAAAAGAAGATCAATGCCCCACTTTAATCAGTGCGTCCATGACTCTTGAAGAACAAAAGATGTATATTTCCTTTTTAAAGAAAAATCGAGATATATTTTCTTGGAACTATATAGATATTTCCAGTCTTGATCCTAATGTTGCTACTCATCATTTGGGTTCACCCGATGAACATCAAGGATTTAAGCAAGTCGCGAGAGGAACACACCCAACTTATGCTTCAAAAATTGAAGATGAAGTTCATAACCTTATCAAAGCTAACTTCATCAGAGAAGTTCAATATCCCAAGTGGTTGGCTAATTTTTTCATTGTAAAGAAGAAGAACATACAAATTAGAGTTTACATCGATTTCAGAAATCTTAATCGGCATTGTCCTAAGGATGATTTCCCAATTCTGATTACAGAACTTTTAATTGATGCAACAGCTGGCTATGAAGAACTTTCCTTCATGGATGGATATTCCAGATATAATCAAATCTTAATGGCTCTAGAAGATGAGGAATCCAAAGCCGTTAGAGCCACTTAATGTGTGTTTTTCTACAAGGTAATGCCCTTTGGATTAAAGAATGCAGGAGCAACATATCAGTGTTCCATGCATCATATCTTCAAACCCTTTTTAGGGAAGTTTGTTGAATGCTATGTGGACAATTTGGTGGTAAAATCCAAACAACGTTCTAATCACTTAGCCGATTTGGAAGTCATATTCCGCAAGCTTCGACAACATAATTTGAAGATGAATCCCTTAAATATGCTTTTGGAGTAACCTCAGGAAAATTTCTTGGCTTTGTTGTATGCCATCATGGTATTGAAGTTGATCCTGAGAAGACAAAGTCAATCCTTAGTATGTCACCACCTCAAAATTTGAAATAATTAAGAGGAATTATAGGACATTTAGCATATATTCGGCGTTTCATCGCTAATTTGGCAGGAAAAAGTTTACCCTTCACTAAATTGATGAAGAAGGGAGTCACTTACCAGTGGACTGAAGAATGTAAAAATTCATTCGATATTCTCAAGAAATACCACTTGATTCCACTTGTACTCATGCCACCTATTGATGGAGGACCACTTATCCTTTATGTGACAGCTTTAAAGCAATCATTGGGAGCCTTTCTTGCTCAGAAGAATGATGATGGGAATGAATATAGCCTCTACTACCTCAATCAGACTATGATTGAAGAAGAAACCCAGTATTCAAGTATTGAGAAGTGCTTCCTGGCATTAATCTTCGTAGTTTAGAAGTTCAGAAACTAACTGCAACATCATGAGGTCTAATTGGTATTTCGCAATAACCCGCTCAAATTCATCCTTAGTCGTCCAATGCTTATAGGACATCTGGAATGGTGGACAGTTATTTTTCCACAATTCGACATTCAGTATGTGTCTCAAAAGGCAATAAAGGGCCAAGCTCTAGATGATTTCCTGGCTGAACACCCTTCAGTGGAAGACACATCTTCAGATATTGGACTCCCTAATGAGGATTTCGTCTCTATTCAAGAAATTCCTCAGGCATGGGAAATGTATTTTGATGGTGCTTCCAGAAGTACATTAGGGAGGAAAATGGAAAATCCTAAATTCAACAAAGTTGGCTTAGGAATTGTGCTCATCTCTCCAGAAAAGGTAGTGTTACCTTATTCCTTCTTATTATGGGAAGGTGGTACCAATAATGAAGTAGAATACCAAGCTCTCATCGCTGGCTTGGAATTGGAACTTCAAGCACAAGTGAATCACTTAAAGGTGAAAGGTGATTCAGAACTGGTAATCAAACATGTCAATGGGGATTATGCCATCAGAAAATAAGAATTAATACCTTTGTATGATTACTTCGGAGATTTAATGGAGGAATTCCCTTCGGAACCGACATTTTGTTATGTCTCGAGATCACAAAATGCTCAAGCTGATGCACTAGCTAATATAGCAATAGCTCTGGTAGATCTAAATCAGGACGATACAACCATCAGTATTCCCCAAAGTCGTGAAATTTCACCTTATGTTCGATCCAAAACAGAGGAAATTAATGAAATTAGTCCCATTCCGGAACTGTATGGTCATACTATAGGATGGATGTCACCTATCAAGGAATACCTTCAAAATAGAACACTTACACCTGATAGAGCCGAGAAAGAACAAACCTGGAAATATGTGGTCAATTTTACTCTTTATGATAGCCCAGATCACCAAGAAAAAATTCTCTACAAACGTGGTTTTGAGGGAGTTCACTTCAGATGCATTGATGGTGAAGAGACAATGGATGTCATGAAAGAAGTTCATACAAGAGTCTGTGGTGCCCACCAGTCTGGACATAGACTGTTTGATCAGATTCGATGGCTTGGATACTTTTGGCCTTCAATGATACAAGATTGTATTGATTTCACAAAGAAGTGGAATTCATGCCAAGTACATGCCAACTTCATTAATCAACCTCCAGAGATTCTTTATAAAACTAAATACTCGTTGCCATTTTCCACATGGGGAATGGATGTGGTGGGACCTTACCCTTCAGCTATGGCCAAGCATTTTAAGTATATTCTTACTTCTACTGATTTCATTTCCATATGGGTAAAGGCAATACCTCTCAAGGATGTCGGTTCTAAATTCATTATTAGCTTCATCAAGTCTAACATCATTACCAGATTTGGTGTCCGTCATACAATATTGACTGACAATGGCACCAACTTCTATTCATCTGAGGTGAAGAAGTTGTATCAAGAATACAACATCAAATACAATCATTCATCTCGGTATCATGTAGTGTCCAATGGCCACATAGAAACCTTCAACAAGACCCTTTGCAATATATAGTAAAAGATGGTGGATAAAGATAATAAATCCTGGCCTGATAAACTCTTTCATGCTTTATGGGCTTATCAGACAACCACCCGCACTGCAACACAGTGAACTCCATATTCACTGGTATATGGAACGGAAGTCGTCTTTCCCATTAACGTTCAACTACACTCGCTTAGAGTAGCCATTTGTGACCAGTCATCTATAGATGAACATTCTCAAAAGAGATTGAATTAATTGGAATGGTTAGATGAGAAAATATTGTGCACTTTTCACCACTTAAATGTCTATCAGAATTGAATAGCACGAGCTTTCAACAAAAACGTTCGTCTTCGTTCATTCACTCAGGTAGAAATGGTATTAGTTCTCAGAACTCCAATGATACCAGGAAAGAAAGCACCCATGCTTGAGCCAAAATGAGAAGGACCTTACTCAATACTTAGGGTCTACTCCAAATGAGCTTCTTCATTAATCTCGATGGATATAGAACTCATCACTACTCCAACCAATGCCAAATTTTTTAAGAAGTATTTTGTATAAACAAAAAATGCATAACCAATGGTCAAGTATGACCTTAAACTGCACCATCATCCTGCATGACTTTAAAATTGGTCATCACATCCAGCATAGACGTTAAAATTCATAACCAATAGTCCATGCATATGACCCTAAACTATTCGCATTTTTTGTCCAATATGACGTTAAACTATGAAAATGTTCCTGAATTCGTCCAACATGACGTTAAACTATGATGTACTAACTACATGACGTTAAACATTATATATGTCCCTTACGTCCAGCATGACATTAAACTGCACCATCAACGGTCCAACATATGACACTAAAATATTTTCAAGCCCCTTACGTCCAGTAAGACGTTAAACTACATCACCAATGGTCTATTCATATTCCCTTAAACTATTCTCACTTACTTACAACATGAAGCTAAACTGTATCATCCCTTTTTTGTTCAAACATGACGTTAAACTGTGAAAAAATCCCTAATACGTCCAACATTACGTTAAATGGTGTACTCTTTTGTCCTCATTGCATGACATTAAACTGCACAGTCCTTTTTTGTCCAACATGACATTAAACTGTATTGTCCCCATCGTCCTAACTACATGATGCTAAACTGTACAAAAAGTCCATTAATACGTCCAACATGACGTTAAACTATATTTTTTCCCTGCTACATGACACTAAAATATGCAACACCAATAGTCCTAACTGCAAGACTTTAAACTGCATGGTCCCTTCATATGTCCTACATGACATTAAAACGTGCATCGTTAAGGTTGTTGCTACCTATTGTTTATCACACCGAGTATGACTCACGTGATCTTAGAGAAAACTTCAACCATAACACTCTCTCTGGGATACTAACCATGTGTAAGTCCCAACACTATTTTTTAGATCGTTGTCCCCAAGAACAACTTGATCACTAATTCATTCTTTAATTAAACTATGCAGACTTTGATCCTTGCCTTCTAGGCTAGGTACGCAGGCAACCTCCCAAGGTTCAAGCCCAAAACCAATCTCTTCACATCGCTTCATCTCCATCTCCTACGGTGTTTATTCGTGAAACTGCCCCTAGAATCAATATTTTTTTCATTGGTTCACTTTCGTCCTTGTTATACGACATTAAACTATACAAAACATTTGTCCAGTATGAAAATAAACTACAATATTCATTGATACCCTCACCTGAGAGGGGATCATTATTTACATTGATTTTCAATCATGATTCATTTCAAAGACTATGTGCATTCATAGCAATGCCCAAATATTTTAACTTGGGTCAAACCATCATTGCACTAAGGTCCCCATTCACCCATCACATGTATGAACCAAATTTGTACAGAAGGTAGTTCTAGAACTATGTGGCATTGATTCCCATCCTTATGGGATACATAGGAATGTTCGAGTGTCCATCGAATCCATCCCCAACTCTTTGGGCCTAACCCAAAATTCCTCTTTTAGTCCCCTAGCCGAAAAGTCCCCATGAAAACACACACTGTGTATTTCTTATAATGGTCCAAGCTCTATGAACCTAAACAAAAATCTCCAATCCTTTTTTCCCACACGACATTAAACTATAGTTCAAGAACTAGGTATGGATTGATTCCCATCCTTATGGGATACGTAGTGAAGTCCAACATTTCCATTCAGGACCCAGCCACAACATGATTATGGTTAGTATTGATTTGTGTATCTCAGCATACATTGGAAAATACCCATCTTTATGTGTCATAATCCTAACCTTAAATATTTTCATATATTCATAACCCTTTTCTTGACTTCTAGTCACAAAAATTTCAAACTTCTGAGAGTTCTTTTGCCTGACTATGTAGTACATGCCCTTAGGTGGCCTTGCATAAACAGTCTCCATAACAGATTTGTGAGCCAAAATATACAATTATTTGACTATACAGGCAATGCCTTTAGGAGGCCCTGGATAATTTAACCCCCTAACAGGTTTGTTAAATACTGGTAACTTCATTCTTGGGAAGAAATCCTCTTTTGTCCTTATTTGTCTTAAATGACAATATGTAGGGATCCGCAAAAATAGCCATCATTAACATATTTGTCCCATATCTTATTTCATGATCTGAAAGTATTCATGTCTATGGTTTATATTCTCCTTCCCTACGTTTGGGTCAAACCTTCGTAGGAGTGATATCCATCAAGTTTTTCGATAATCTTGTTTGGAAATATCTTCTCTATATTCAAGCACCTTTTTCCATATAGAAAACTCTATACTTTGGAAAATTTGAATCTTTATAAACTTTCACTGGCTTTTTAGCACTTGGAAAGAAAATTTTTGAGAGTTATTTTGCCTGAATATGCAACATGTGCCCTTAGGTGGCCTAGCATAAGTAGTCTACATAAAGGACCTATCAGCCAAAAGATGCTATTATTTGACTCTACAGCCAATTCCCTTAGGTGGCCCTGTATAATTCAAACCCCTAACGGGTTTGTTAAATAATGGTAACTTTATTATAGGGAATTACTTATTCTAATTCCTTTTAGATCTTTTTCATATCATTCCTCAGATTCAAATATTCTTAAGTCATAGTTTACATATTTTACCTCATACTTGAGTATGGTAATATGTTTTCAGATGAATTTTCAAAGAATTGAGTCAATTTTAATTCATTCGATCAAAGCTATTTCAACCTTAAACATTAGCCTCTTTGTGTCTATCTTGAATGACTTTAAACTGCCCACAAAAGACAAAGGAACTCTGAATAAAAGTCAAGTTCCAGCTCACTAAACATACATTTTGAATGATTTAGGTAATATTGAGAAATTAAGAGATTCAAAGTTAGTAGGGTTATTTATAATAATCCTAGTAAAAATAAAACTATGCTTACTAGGCCCATTGGGTTATGTAAAATCTAAAGTATGTTGCGGGAAGATGCGTGAACAAATGATTGCAGATGAAAGTGTTTTTCATTGATTCACAAGAATTAGAAGGACATCCACAGACTGGAGTCTCCTCTCTTTTTCAAGAATTACAAAAGGCATTCAACATAACTCTTCATTTGATTTACGACATCCCAAGCTTCATCAGCAACCACCTGGATTCATTCATTCAATTGGATACAATAAGAGATGCAGTGATATCAGCTCTTCTTGGAACAATTGTAAAAGAATGTTCTTGAGTGCGGTTTGAGAAAAAATTTTGTTGATCAAGTAGTGACTCTATTTCTATCCAAGAGAGTTGAAAAAGGCATACATGGATTTTAGAATGGAGCATTGGAAGTAAAGAGACATTTGGAGAGAGTAATATTTTCAGATATTGTTCTAATTCCATGTTTGTCTTCTCTCCACCAACCGACAGCAGAAAACATTTCAGCCCATGGATTTTCCATTTTAATATCTGGAAGGAAATGACATGGATGAATAATTTGAATGTTCACACCAATGTTGCTTATCTTAATGTAGAGCGTAACCAAAATAGAGGTGTAGCAGTGCAGCTGCATCTCAGGTGTATAGTTCTTTGTATCTGGAACGTTGACTCCTGGCAGATGACCATGACCACATAGAGGAAGATAGATGCTCTTTGTGAAATTAAGATGATATTTCATCAAGTACATATCCAAATATGGGAGAGTGTTGTCGCAGATATCATAGTAATCATGGCCAACAATGTTCACTACATCATCAATCTGCTTTTTTACCAGTTCATCAGTTGTTCCCATTCTCTTGGGAGCCATTGAATCTTCACAAATGTTGAATAAATTAACTCTTACGTAAGTTGATTTTTCATAAAATTTGTGAATGAATTCCAAAAAATGGCTAAGGCATTATGTTTCACAAGTCCCAAAATTGGCATGCAAGTATCAGTGTGTCGCGCAAGTGTTGGCGCATAGGTATCACCTCATATGTCCAAATACCTCTACAGCAGCGCGCCATCAAGGAAACAGTGGGAAACAGAGAAACTTGCACGGAAAATGAAACTTCCATGGCGAGAGCTTGAAAGTTTTAAATCCATATGCTTTGTACGGAAGTGAGGCCCTATATTTATAGACGTGGCCATAACCCTGCGTGCCGTACCCTGTGCGACCAAAGGCCATACCCATGCGTGCCCGAAGTTCATTTCCACGCCAGACCTTGCGCGCCCCAATTTCCTTTTGATTATCGATTTCCTCAGAGTCAAATCCTCATTTCTTTTGGATCCATCTCTGAGGGGGGGACTTTTTTTTATGCTCCTTTTTCGTCACAGAGTCCAAATGAATGTAAAGGGAAATGACTTAGCCCAAATTGATTCAGCCTTTGAAGAAAACATCAAAAATCTACAAAGGGATGAACAAGGCTTCAAATGCACATGCGCCGCGCAAGTTCCATCACTATCACGCAATTCCACTTGAGCGACGCCTAATGGTCACGCAAGTGACTTGCGCGCCCTAAGTGATAACCGCTCGGGCCTTTCTGTAGCCTATAAATAGACCTGGTGGGCCCCCCATTTTAATATGAATTTTTCATGAATTTAGATACAGAGATCTGAACGCCCAAGTCTCTTCTTCAGGTCTTCTGAACACTTCTAAGGTAATTCTTTACCTAGAATGGAAGGTCTAAACAAGAGGAGTAAGGTCTAAGTGTTAGAATTCACTAACACTTGTGCGCCTAAGGTGTTTTACCCTTAAGGGAAATGAACATACTTGTGCATCACCCTAATTCTTCATCAAAACTTGCGTGCCTCTCTTATGGAAGTACCTCAGGATAATTATAAAGGCTTTGGTCAAGGATCGCCCAACTGTTACCCTACTGGTTAACAATCACGCATGTACCCATGTGTCGCGCAGGTATACCTGGGCGACTAGGACTTGCCCACCCACGGAGTACCTGCGCGCTTGCCAGGACTTGCGTGCCCATGCCTTCTTGGGTGCCCTTCTTTCCCATTTAACCCCTCTTATACCATTCCACCACTCCTATTCAAGATTCAGTATTCTAGACATTCTTCAAAGACATTAATGGCAAGTTTTCTTGATTGACTTCCTTATCTAAAAGAAATTCTAGGGAGAATCTCTTAAAAAACATAGTGATCCACATAATATTTATGTCACTAAAGATTGAGATTTCATTCATTTAAACTCATCCTTTAAGATGAGATAACACCTTAAACTGGGCCTCCATTTCAGGAGTAAGCCCTAGTCATAATCCTCAAATCTGGGCATCCTTCTTAGGAGTAAGCCCCAAGTCCTCATTAACCTGGGCCTCCTTTTCAAGAGAAAGTCCCAGTCATAATTCCCATTAATTTTGGGCATCCTTTTCATGAGTAATCCCCAAGTCCCTTAATCTGGGCCTCCTTTTCAAGAGTAAGTCCCAGTCATAAATCCCATTAATTTTGGGCATCCTTTTCAGGGGTAAGACCCAAGTCCCCTAATCCGGGCATCCTCTTTAGGAGTAATCCCCAATCATAAAGTTCCCAAATATGGGCATCCTCCTCAGAAGTAATCCCCAATAATAATCCTCTTATCTTGGGCCTCCTTCTCAGGAGTAAGCCCCAGTCGTAATTTCACTTAACTATTCCTAATTTCCTTTTGATCTGGGCTTCTTTCTCAGGAGTAAAACCCAATCATAAGCCCCCTCCTAACTTGGGAATCTTCCTTAGGAGTAAGCACCAAGATTAGAGTATCCAAATCTCTATGAAGCACATATACCATTATGGACCCTGATCCTGGATTTTTTCCCTGAAGTAAATCTTAATCCTCATCTATTTGGGCAGTCATACACACATAAGCCCCACATCATTGCATCTTTCATGGAACAATTGACTTGTTTCACCAATACCTCTTGTTTCTCACACCGATCATGACTCCCATGAGCTTAGAGTGTAAAAGTAATTATGACATCTTTCTTTGAGCCATCAATCATGCATAAAAAACATACTCCCTTACTTGAACTATGTGGGTTCTAATTCCATTTCCAAAAAAAGGATACGTAGGCAGCCCATCTGCAGGTATGATCCCAACTTTGAAATAATTCATGTCCTTATGAATGAAAATAATCTTCAAGTGCCCCAATAAGTGGCTTTAAAACCAGCACGGTCATCATAATGACCAAGAGAATTTTATGTATCAAAGGATACCATTGAATAAGAATATCTAACAAATACAGATGATTTTATATCAATGAAGAACCTCGAATACATATAAAAGATTCTCTAAATTTCCTACATATCAATCATTGATTGTCAGATCTAAAGGAAAACTCATTTTATACTTGGTAATGTAATAAGGATTCACGAACATAACATAAATCTATAAATAGAGTCCCGAAGTAGACAATAATTCCCCTCAAAAAGGTGTGATGAGTCCGACCTCCCATCCTCTCTACCAATGAAAATTCCTAAGCCTCATCAGTCCACAACTAATGAGTGCCTACCTTTGGAAAATAGGTTCAAATGGATATGGAATCATTAGATGTTTCCAGTTCTATGAACAAACCAATTATAAACCGCTTGGAATTTTTGAATCTTAAATCAATGAGATCATCCCCAATTCCATAGGGAAACAGAGACTCTACCGACACATCTTGGTGGGATGTAGTAGAATAATCATCTGGGCTTGTAGTGGATTGAAGAACCGAATTAGTGACCAGTGTCATTGTTGGGGATGGAGTGGATGAAGGCAGAGTAATAGAGGGAGGAGTATGTGTTGGGGTAATTGAAGGATTTGATGTTGATGAATAAGGAACAATGTCTTCTCATGTCGTGTCTAGGACTATTTGAAGGTAGATTGCGGGTTCTCATGAATGCCAAGATAGTAGTCCATCATGGACTGGTAGAGGCTGATAGGGAGATCATCTGAGGGTGCGGGTGGAGGTTGAGAAGTTGAGGGAGCATAAGAAGAGGTAATGGTTAAAGAAGAAGGATAGGAGGAAGAAGTGGGGTGAGGTGGTGAAGGAGCATCCACTAGTCGATGGGGTGGGACCTTCCCAGCAACACCATCGAGAGAATCTGGTTCATCTCTCACCAATGTAGGATCGGGGACGTCCTGCACGAGTGCATAGTCAATGCCTCAATTCTCGACCATACTCATACAAGTGATAATGAGGAAGTGGAGACATTGAGGAGAGCCTATAGGGTCACGAGACAATTAGGGCATAAAAACACACAGGTGGTATACCAAGAAAGTGTCAAAGAAGTCGTCGTTCATGTTCTTTGACGGCCATGGATCATTGAATATAAATAGGCGGCTACAAGACATGGGAGGTCTAGGTACTCGTGTTGGATGACATAGGTGAGAAGCTCCATGTCCTGCCCTAACATGACACTCATATCCTTATGGATGGGAAAAATAATTTTTTTGAAGCATTGATGGAGGAAACTAAGGGGAGTAGAATTGATTAGTGTTCTCTTCAAGGATTTGGGGGTGTACTTGTGGTCAGTCCTAGAAAGCTCCCTCCACATAGTGATGAGTTCAGAGCACTCAGGGTAGGTAATGGTGGAGATATGAGGTGGAGTGAGAAGATTGTGGTAGAATCCACAACTCATCCATGGTCAGGGAAAAGTGAAATCTTCCCAACTGAAATTAAATTGTCGTGGATGTAACGGTGGGCGCCTGGCAGTAGGCAGGCCCATCAAACTCAAAGGTCAATATAAACACAAAAAATAAATCTCAATAATTTGGAGTACTGACCTGCAGTCTCTCGAGAAAGTAAATATGGAAAATAATCTCCTCAATCTACTCTTAGATTTTGAGACACTGTGGAATTCTTATGTCCAAGAAGTGGACGCTAAACTGTATCACCTACTGTGAAAAGGGACACAATCGGTCTGTAGTCGGGAGGCACATAGCAATGTTCAAGCATTGATGTGGCTAAGGTCTGGTAACAGTTGGAGTGGGATTAGGTGGGGATACATTTTCTAGTGTGGTATTTCCAGTAGTGGTCATTGGAGATGGATCAGCTGAATTCGGTGCTTGCTCAGGTGGGACTGCTGAAGTAGCGCTTGGCTACGAAGGTATGGAGCTAGAAGGGAGAGCTATGGAATTAGAGCTCTCAATGATGGTAGATGTTGTTGTAGTAGCTGTAGGAGTATTAGTGGTGTCGGGAATGTTCATCACGGAATCTACCCAACTTGCGGATGTCAATGATGGAGGTACCAGTAGAAGAGGAGGTAGTGTCTCTGACACCGGTGGCTGGAAAACTGGGAAATCAAGAGTTGTTCACTCGGAATACCAAAAATGAATTTGATAAAAAAGGGGGTATCTCATCCTAAGTATCAGAAGGGCTCCACTTCCAACTCATGGGATTATCACTTGCCATAGTTGAAATAAATAAAGGAAAATAACAAAAATAAAAGTAATAAGATGAAATAAAATGTGAGAAATATGAACAATAAAAGTACACAACATGTGGATCCAGGGTACACAATGTGTAGTTTAATATGTTTAAGAACCCATAGACTCTATATAGAAACATCGAGTGAAAATTTAATAGTGATTTGTCTAGTACGTGGCATGTCATATAGTGTACATGCCACGTGAGAAAAAAAGTGGTGCGACCCATATGAGTACCCATAGATGGGCTTAGCATGAAGGGGCCAAATAAGAGTCTACACTCCATGTGTGTGCACAATATGACATCTGTGAGAACATGGAATACAATCTATATAGTTCCTCCACATGAAAATATCTTGATGAATAGGATACATGTTGTGTACCCAACATAAACACCTTTCATAAAGACATGGGATCAGGTCCATGTGGGTCAGTACACAGGTATCCCTTAAAGGCGAGACATAGGAACTGTAAAAGATGTGTACCAAACATACATGCCAATTGTATTTCAAATTATAAAAATGTGCACATGTTCTTGTGTACGATACATACATAGTGTATGTTATTCATTAACCCCATGTACTGTGGGATGATGCTGAATGGTCGACCAATCTCAAATCCACCCTTAACGCTACTAAAACGTTGATATAAGGTCATCAAATGGAATACATGGTATGAGGTTGAAAATGTGTCTGAAATATAGACTTGAAATGACGTAAAATGGTGGATTGGGAGGAGGGTAGAATTATAGAGTCATGCAGGAGAAGAAAATGGGGGTTTCATGACATGGGCTCAAGCCAAGTAGGGTTCTCGACCTGTATAGCCTTACCACACGACATGTAGAACATCCCACGTGCCGTTTAATAGTATTTTATCACAAATATATTTACTTACAAGAAAAATATTTATATATAAAAGAAAATAATATAATCAATAATAAACCAATACACATAGTGTATCTATTGATGACATGTTTTGGGTTCTAAAATTTGAAAAAGTGTACTACAACCTTCAGTCTGTTGCATGGGGCGTGATTCGAACCGCCAATAGGCTGATCTAAATGCAATCCCTCAACCACTATAGCAAAGGTAGTAGTGCTGTACAATTTTAGTTAATTTTAATAATTAAATTATAGTTACAGATTGACATGGGCCAAAGAAAACGCACCACGTATGGTTTTAATTTGAATGATAGGGATGCTGTGGGGAGATTTGTCGAGTTTGAACCTGAGTCTTTTGAATCTAGGGCTGAGACTCTACCAATCAAACATCTTCACCCACATTTATTTTCTTATTTTGATAACTATTTAAATTGGTAATGAAATAATGGTGCATAAGTCGTATATCAAAATGAATGTTGTGTGGTTTTATTAATATGAAAAATTATTGAACTGGGCCGATTTTCAACATTCGAACCCGTGTCTTTTGGATCTGATTTATGTCCTTGGCTAGCTGGTCCATCCCCATCATGGGTTTTCATTTATTTGCAAAACATTTATTTCATTCTAAAAACACCTCAGATGCTGTTTAACTCAGCATGGGTTTAGAAATAATGATCCATGTTTATTAACATAATTAATATATATTTATACCACTGGTTTATAAGAATATACATTAAAAGGTATATTACACACCATGTGAAAAGGTTATACACATTGTGTAGTCTCTGGTTTTCCTCCCCATAAGTGCCTTTGTCATAGGTCTTTGACTCAACCTTACTCGAGCCTCATTCCATCCAAATTTCATGTTGGAGATCATACCCACCATGTCCTTTATGTGAAGATGGGGTTTGTGACACTACCCATTCACCTTAAATAGTTGACTATATGCTCTATCAACTTCAACTGCACCATGGGGGAAGACGTTGATCACTCAGAAAGGTCCCAACCACCAGGACATCAATTTTTCTAGAAATAGTCTAAAACCCGAGATAAAAAAACGTACATCATCGTCGGGCTGGAAGGAATTCCGATAGATCATGCAATCATGGATTGCCTTTTTATTTTCCGTAATCGCTTGTCATTATCATATGCCTCCTACCAAATTTCAACGATCTCCATCAATTGAAACATTCATTTTTCTTCCACGTCCATTAGATGATAATTCAAGGTCGTAACATCCCAATAGGATTTATGCTCATGTTCCACCAGTAAATGACATGTCTTTCCATAGATTAAATGGAATTGGGACATACATATAGGTATCTTTAAGGTGGTCTGGTATTCCCCAAAGGCATCATCCAACTTCTTGGACCAGTTCTTCCATGAGGCTCCCACTATGTTCTCTAGGATTTTCTTCAGTTCTTGGTTGGATACCTCCACTAGGAATCTTGATTGGGGAAGATAAGGTGTCCCTATGTTATATCTCACTCCATGATTAATGAGCACATTCCACATAAACGCCTTGTCAAAATGAATCCCTCTATCACATATCAAACCCTAAAGAACTCCTAACCTACTAAAAATATTCATTTTCAAGAAGGAAACAATAACTTTTTATGGGTTGTGTTTTGTGGAAGCAACCTCAACCCACATGGATACATAATCCACACAAACCATAATGTATGAGATTCTAAATGATGGGGGAAGGGTGCCCATGAAATCAATATCCCATACGTCGAATATCTCGACCTTAAGAATGGGATGTTGAGGCATTTCAGCTCGACGCCCCATGTTACCAGTCTGCTGACACCTATCACTGTGTTCCAAAAAATATATAGCATCCATGTTCATGGTGGCCAAGAAAAATCCAGATTAAAGAATTCTTGATATTATTTAATCTAGCCTGTGATGCCCCTCAGCTGGGGAAGAATGAAAAAACTCCTAATTTCCATTAATTTAATCTTCTGTTATGAATTGGTGGATCACACTGTCTCTACATAAATTAAAGGGCAGCGGTATATCCCAGAAATATATCTTTTTTACATCAGACAAAACTCATTTAATTTTTTGGAATGTAAGATCAGGGAAAACGACTCACATAACCATGTAATTGGTGATGTTGGCATACCATGGGCAAGTTGTTACTCCAACTGATAAAATATTCTCATCCTAGCAGTACTCCTTTATTTGTATGGCATCCTCTCTTTACAAATGAGGCAATTATAGATGGGAGAGATGAATGGAGAAAATGTTCTCACTTTCTTCCTTATCACGGTTTTCCATGTCAAATTCCCAGAGAAAAAGCAAGAAATAGATGAGTCATGAGTTATCATTCATATTATTTAGAAAATATTTTATTGTTTCTTGGATAGCGTAGAAAACAACTTTTGACAGTAGAAAATAAGAGTAGAACCTGTTGAAGGTGAAAACCACCACCAACATCTCCTTTTTATTGGTGATGTAGTTAATTTTTCCTTCATTGAGGATTCTAATGGATTTTTAGATAGGTATAAAGATATGATTAATCCACTATACAAGAACTACTCCTATCACATAATAACTTGAGTCACATATGATTTCATATTGTTCCTCCTAGTTTGGGAAAATCAAGATAAGAACTTTAACACATTATTGCTTCAAGAGTTGAAAGGATACGGTGCATGTTTCCTAAAATTCGAAGATAAAATATTTTGAAAGAAGTTTTTTTAGTGGTTAATCTCTCTTTGAAAATTCAATAATGAATATTTTGTAAAAACATCCTTGCCCAAGAAAAATTTTGATTGCTCGGACAGAAGTTGAAAGGTTAATTGTCATATGACTTCAATATTCACATGGTCAACATAGTTTCCTTTCATGGAAATACAGTGGCCTAAGATGATACCATTATGCACCATAAATTGGAATTTATCTCAATTGAAAACCATATTGGCGTGTTAAAACCATTCGAATACCAATTATAGATTTCTCAAGTAGGTGTTGAATGATTATCCATAGACTGAAAAAAATTTCCATAAAGACTTCCAGAAATTGCTCTACCATGTCATGGAATAGAGCTAACATGCACCATTGGAAGGTGGATGGGGCATTTCACATGCCAAAATACATTCATATTTAGGAAAAAGTTCCATATGGTCATGTGAAAGTTCCCTTATGATCATCTTCAGGAGAAATAGAATTTTGGTTATATCCAAAATAACCATATAGAAAGCTATAATACTCATGCTTTACGAATCACTCCAACATCTGATCCATGAAAGAAATTGGTAAGTTGTATTTCTATGTTGAATAATTATTCTTCTGGTATTCCACACACACTCTCCATTCCCTAACCGTTCTTGTTGGGATGGGGTCATTTTAATCATTAGAAATCATGGTGATACCCCCTTTTGGGCACCACTTGTAAAGGAATCACCCACGGGCTGTCATAGATTGGGTAGATGATTCCCACATCTAATATCATGAAAAATTCATTATTCATGACCTCCTTCATTATAGGGTTTATCCGTCATTGTGGTTCCCAGAGGGCTTGGATCCTCCCTCATGTAGCACCTTAAGGGTGAAAACAGTCAGACTAGTCCATTAATAATTAGCAACTTTTTACCCAATAACATGTTTTCTTTTCTTTTGACCCTATAGAAGTTCATGTTCTTGATCTTATAAGGGGGATGTGTTGAGAATAACTAGTATCATATGTTTATTTCCCATGTACCCATATTTTAAAGAAGATGGTAGATGATTCAATTTGGTTTTTGGGCATTTAAGAACTAAAGGAATAATCGGGTCTACCTTGTCTTGCTCCAGAATATCTGGAACATGTGTATGCTGCTAATAATGACTGTACTAGCCTATGATTAATTGAAGCTCATATGGTTTATAATCAGTATATATGTCATTGAAAACTTGTTCATCGATGAAATAAAACATTCTATGTTATCTTCCATGTGGCCAAAGTGATTTCTCACTATAGTCAATGAATAACAGTTCTCATTTTTCATAATTGACACTTCATGATAGGTTTTAAGACATTGTGAGATACCTTTTAATCTCCAACTCTAAAGATCAATTCACCTTGGTGAACATCGATCAAAACATTCACAATAGCCAAGAGAGATCTTCCCAGAATAAATTACGCCTGTTTGTCTTCCTCTATGTCTGGTGTGTGATAAAATTATCAGGAAGAATCCACTTTCCCGCATTCATGTGCACATATTCAAGTATCCCTCTAGAAAATTTTATGGAACATTCTTCTAGTGGTAGTTCCACTCGGGTTGGCTTTAGTATGTTGATCCCCAAGCTCATAAAGACTCCAAAGTTCCTAAGATTGACAGTAGCCCCTGATTTGAAAAGGTTCTTCCCAAAATCATTACATCAAATGGTTTATAGGACGGTAATACATCATATATCTTAGATCTTTGGAGGAAGAGGGTGTTGAACCACTACTGAACATTCATAACTGAGAGGAATGGTTCCCAAATCCTCCATCTTCCTCTTATTTTAGATTATTTCTTTCCTAGACTTCGTATATGTTGGACTTCGAGTAAATGCCTCTTTCATAGAAATATTAATGTGATGTTTCCAGAATACCTCAATAAATTTTGAAAACTGCTTATCTAGATTCTCCAACTTCATTTGTGTGGGAAATTGTAAGGTGGGGTCCTAAGGTTTTACCACCTCTTTTCACATACCATATGTAGCCACATTCTCTTATGCTAGTCTATATGTTGAGGGGGACTCCTTCATCTCAACTTTATTATTTTATGAGGGTTTAGGTGGAGTTCTATTTTTGTCTCACCTTGATTTGTAGTTATTTTCCGGGGTAGCTCTTTCACACTTCGCAAAGTGATAGCATTAGCCTCCTCTCATGGGTTTTCCCCATTGTTACCCAGCAGTGTAATAGGCTTAATTGAAGATATTTTATTTGAATGATTCCTAATTTTATTCTCATGTCTTTGAATAAAAGCATCTTGATTTTGAAATCATTTCTTATATGTTATTGTAATTTTGGACATCATTTATTCTAGATTTGATTGGTGGTCTTACTGAGGTTTTTGTATAGCCATTTGAGGTTGTGTTTATCGAGGGGGTTGTGTTGGATGAGGGTTTTGATACCCTTTTTGTTTGAATGATCAATTTCACTATTTGATATATGGATTCTAATACTACTATTGACAATAATTGGTATTCCATTAGGGGAACAACTGAGAATTTTGTTGTTGTTGCCCCCAGCCCGTGTACATGTAATCTTTCCAAGATGGGTTTTTGTATTTAGTGTAAATTCTTGGCCCTATTTTATGAGAAACATTCTTTACCTGACTTGTTGAAGGACTAACACTTGTTCCTGGTAATTTACCCATGGTGTGATTGTCACCATATTCACTATATGTTGGGTGATTTTACATCATGAACTTGAGATGTGTTTTTAGATTCAATGAATAAATATTCTTAGATAGAACATCATTTTGGGAAGCGAGAATCATAGTGGAATTGATTTTATGCATGCCCCTCTTTTGAGTACACCACTCAAAGTTCCATTGGAAGCTGTTTGTTGACATATCTTCTAGAATGTCAAAGAATTCCTCTATGGATTTCCCATAACTGTTCTTCCTGTAGTTCCATCCACCACTAATTTTGTGTTCTTGGTAACACCTCCATAGAATGTTTGGAGTTCAATCCACAATGAAATGAAATGATAATGGAACTTCCTCAAAATTTATTTCAAATGATCTTAGGATTCATACAGTGTCTTTGAATCATGTTGCTGAAAATTTTGAATTTTGTTCCGCAACATCACCGTCTTAGAAGGAGTGAAATATTTTGAAAAATATACATGTTCTAATGCCTCCCAACTGATAATGGAATGTTGGGGAAACCCTTTAATATAGTCTTTCTCTTTATTCGATAATGAGAAGAAGAATAATTGAAGCTAAATGGCATCCTCAGACTCCACATGATAATAGATTGTGTCACAACTCTCCCGACAATTAAAGAGATGAGAATTGGGGTCTTCACTGGGTAAACCTCCAAAATACACAATATTTTGGATGAGATTCATGATGGATGGATTGATTTCAAAATGTTGGTCTTACATCCGTGGTCTAACAATACATGTATCTTCTCCTAGGATAGAAGGAAGACTATAATCCATAAGGGAATGGCATGGGGGGAGTTGTTCTTAAGGAGGTAAGGGCATAAATTTCTTCTCATGATAAAAATAAGGTAACTAATATAGATGAATATATGTAAACCAATCTAATGGATGGTACTACTAGGTTGGATTTGGTCTATAACTTGGAATGTTTTGATACGGTTGACTTTGTTAGTTATGTGGTATGAACTCCATGATATTTTCTAGTGGAATATGGTTCTGATCATCCTTAGCAGCGAGCTCTAGATTCCAGTTGTAATCAAGAATGATATGCTATCCAAAACCTTATATAGGAGTTTGGTATCCAACTTATATGTTTTCCATGGGGTTTTTTTGGATTCACTCATCTTAGACTTTACTGTAAGATTTTTCATTCAATCTACGGATCAATCGGAAGGACTTTAGATTACTCTGTGCACTTGGAATTAGTGATTCAACCACTCATGCAGCTGTGATCATGCACAACACAAAACACACATCAAGCATAAAAAATAAAAAATATAATTTTTCTAAATGACATTATTAACATAATTTTTACAAATTTTTTATTTTTATTTTCACATTAATTGATACAAACATGATTTTACAAAACACTGTTAACTTTAATTCCTTGGAATCGGTGCCATAATTTGGTGTTGTTTCATAAAAGGAGTTTCATTTGGTGTCCCAAATTGAAATAAAAAAACTAATTATTAGTATAGTGCATGTATGTGGTCTATCCAAGGATAGAGGTTCAGTGTGTTTTGTTTCTATAGTTTGTATTTAATTAGGTAAATATTAACTGAATTTAGAGTCGATATTTGATACTTCAAAGATAAAGTAATTGATTCTTATATTTCTTGCGGAATTACTTTAAGGATAATGAAAAAAGTTAAAATTGATTCTGATGATAAATGGGAAGAATGTGTTGGGAATATGGATTTTTATGTTCATCGATAAATTAATTTTCATAATATGTCTTTTTTTTCATAATAACTCACATATTTGGGTTTCTAATATAAGGGGACACCATTGTCCAAATGAATTTCGTTTAAATCAATAGAGACCAATTCAATGGTCTAGTTTTTTATTCCTATTAATTTTATTAAATATATGCCCTTTTAGATGATAAGTACACACAATGATCAAGGGTGTACTTTTCAGTAATTCCTTTGAAGATCCCTGGAAATTTCGTTCATGGTCTGATACAGGGTTTCAAAGATATTTAGCAAGAAATTTTGAGAGATTATGAGAGAAACATGAATAACACAAATACTATAAGATAGTAGACTAATCACATACCATAATCATTACGATCCCCAACACATGGTGGATTTAGCTATACCTGGAGTATCTAATGACTAACGGACTCTTAATACATGAAAAAAAAATCACAGAAGATTCAGATTGAAGATCGTTGGGAAGGTAGAGTAGCAACACCTCCTCTCTACTCTTCCCTCTTTATCTTTAACTCTCTTTTTTTCTCTCCTTTCTTCTCCCATTTGGTGCTTCTAGTTCTCCCTTCCTTTAGTGTGTTCATATTTGGAGAGTCTTCCAACTTATTTATAGTATTAAAAAATGCATGGCATACACCATAAAATATATAGAATATAGACAGATCAACTTGAATTAACTCCTATTTCATTGTCGTTTGGTGATTTGTCATGTCACCCATGACTTTGAAGGCATCAGACGTCTGTTTTTGGGAGTACACGGTGTTTAGTGCTACCCCACATGGCATGTAGTGTCAATTTCAGCCACAAAAAACTTCTATAAGTGGGGTACATGGCATGTAAGGTGATGTACATGGCATGTATCATCTGGTGGGAAACATGGGTGTGTACTTGGTCTGTTTGATCTGTGTCTGGGAAAATGTACATGGTGTGTATATGAAAACTATGTGTTCTGTATTTGTGAACTTTTGTTCTATTCATTCTCGATTTGTGACTTTTGATATACAGCTTCTAAAAATATTCATGATCAACGAATTAAATCATTTTTTCCCCAAAACAACATATATCTGGTGAAAACATGTTTTGATACTCAATAGAATGTATGAAAATGTATAAAAAAATTGGCCACATCATGGACCTTAATATATTATTACTAAATTAAGGTAGTTGGATAAGGTATAGATCAATAATATTTCATTTATATAACAACATATTTTCTCTCACTATAGATTAACAATTATTCACTACTTCAAAAGGCATAAACCTCTATCTTTTAATAGAAACACTAATCCATGAGTTATTAAATAATGGATAATGTCCCTCAAGAAGATATTCCTCACTTTGGGAATTATTTAAATGGATAATATTTTTTTGGTCATATATCATTTAATAGGAGGTTTTTATTAATAGTGGAAATTAATTCAAAACACTATGCAAGATAAGAAGATAGATAGTTTTCAATTAAATTATTTTATTGTTATATTTATTGAAAAATACTTTCATTATGAGGAATGAGATAATATGGGAATTAAATTAAAAAAATTTATATAAAACAAATGGAAAATGTTTAATAAGTGTGATTCCAATTTTTCATTATTAGTAAGCCATATTCTACCTTCATACATAATCAAAAAAATATATTTATCAAAACTTTGAGAGGCTTAATCCAATCCTTTGAATAAGATTTGTCTCTTAAACATTTTAATCATATGAGATGATTTTTTCAGGTTCCATAATGATCGGTAAATAGTTCTTCATGTCTTATATTTTTTATGGAAATAGAGATAAGAATATTATTATTGAGTATCATGTTGAGAGGCTTTTAGAGAAGAAAAGTATAGGAATTGTGGAATTATGACATTCAATAATAATGGGAGGAAACTTCCTATGACTTTCATTAAGGGAGTAAACGTTTTTTTGATTTTGAAGAAAAATTCCATCCAGATCATGTACAAAAATGAATGAGGGAAGATTCCAATGTACAATGTATCTACTACAAGGATATGTGATACTATTCCAATAAATATCAAGTGAATATACCTTTAATGAGTCGAATGTATAATGTTTGGTATTACATAATTACTATAATAGATGGTGAAGTTTGGAATAATTTGATAATAGGTATATTGATAATAAAATCAAATTTAGATTATCTATTATCTTATTCTAGATAAAAATATTATTTGATATCATTCATGTCTTAATTGAACAATGAATCATACCTTGAAACACAAAGAATATATTTTTCAATAAAAAAAATAGTGTAAATATCATGGTAGTGAGGTTATATTTCATTGTTTCTATAATGATGAATATAAATTCCCATGGTACAAACATTATTTTTATACATATTGTTGATTTTTACGTAATTCTTGGTCATTATTAGCTCTAAAATTACAATGAAATAATTCATTTCTGAGAGAAGGTGATTCTATTTTTTTATGGAGGCCAAAAATCCCTTTTTCATATGAGAGACTTCTTTATCTGTTGCTTACTGAAAACATATTCTATTTGATCACCTAAAAAGCATTGGGAGATAAACAAAAGAAGACGCAATCTATGGATGGGATAGATATCCCATGAATGGATTGTTTAATTATTTTTTAAGGATACATTGATGTATTTTCTAATGAATGACATGTTCATACACCAAAAGAGCATTTTTATTTTTCATTTGAACTCATCCCTGATAAAAAACCCCATATCTAATCCTCTTTTTAAAATATACATAGTGTAATTTGTAGAGTTAAAGAAATAGGTAAAGATGTTATTTGTTAAGGGATTAAAATGAACTAATTTCTCTCCTTATGGGGTTCCAGTAGTATTATAAAACAAAATGATTGGTCTATGAAATTTTTCATCAATTATAAAGAAATCAATGCCATTATTATAAATTAAAAGCAGTAATTATTGTTCATTGATGACATGTTTGATCAACATAAAGGCCCAAAATACTTTTTAAGGATCAATATTTGTTCTTTTTATGATCCATTATGAGTGATGAAGGATGATATTCTAATGAAAACATTCTGTGTGAGTCTTGGACATTGTGAGTTTATGGATTTTCCATTTATATTTACTAATTCACAATTTTTGATTATAGTGTTTATGAAAAATGGTTTCAATAGTTATGTTGACCAAATTTTGGATTCTATTTAATAAAGATATATCGTTTTAATAAAAAAGGTGTTATGATAATGGGCATCACTTGAGAATTATTCTTGAGATTCATAATTAAAATAATTTAATTGGAAATATAGAATGTGTGAATTTTATCTTTACAAATATTCTTTTAATTGAAATATTATCTCCAATGATGGAATTTTCTGGACCATTCAATGAACATGGAAATCCAAGAACACCATACAGAAAAAAGATTACTATGATATGTAGGTTACATGGTTTATATGGTTACTATAACTATTTTTCTCTATATTTTTCGTTATTATCCAACATTACATCCAAGTTAATGTGTAAATTATTCCAATTCAGATTGTTAGAGTAATGTTAAGAAATTTTTTAGTAATTGAATAATATATTTATAAATAAACTGATATTTACATTATTCTCATGGAAGGTAGTATTTTTGATATATTATGATGCATTAGAGAAAGTAATTGGGTTTCCCCTAGAAAAGTGATTGGGATGTTTCTTATTTATTCAGTTAATTAAAAACCATAAACAAAAATACCCAACTTTTGATCACCAGTTAGAATCTCTAATAATTTACTTTAAAAATTTGGACACTATCTCTATAGTGAATGATGTGACATATATATTTAATAAAAAAATTGTATTATATATTCACTCGAGATGTTTGCACAGGAATCAAATCCTATGGATAAATATAATCAAGGAATACAACATATTGAAACAAAAAACAATATAAAAAAACATGATGGTTAATGAAATGGGAAGAAAGTATCACAATTTTTTTCTATGATTATTATAAACAAGGATTTGATATTCATCGATTTAGTAAAGTTATATATGGAAATTATTGTATATAGTGAAACATAGTTCCTTTTATATGTTATTTCCCATAAAAATTACCGAATAATATATATAATTACAATAATTATAAAAAGGGTTTGTAAAAAAATATTAAATATATAAATGATGGGTAATTTATAGACTATTTCTATAAAGATAGTATATTGAAGTATGAAAAGAGGATATGTCATCCATAAGAATCCATGATGAAGAGTTTGTTTCTAAATAATGAAAATATTTTGAATTTATATATACACAATGATAGAATTATTATAAAATTTTATATACGATATTTTTTTAATTGGGATAAAATAACTCATGAAATTGATAACCATGTTTCATGATTCTTAGTGTACCAACAAGTAAAGGATGAGTTGAAACATTTTAATGGATTCATGTAGTCTCTCCCTATACTAATGTTTATATGGGATAATATTATAATGAGATTGGATACTAGGCCTCCCATGATATATAGTAATAATGACACAATATGGGTTATTTTGTATCATATATCAATGTTTTAAAATTTCATAGTAATAAGGGAGGATAATCCCTATGATAATCTTACAAGGGTTAATATTAATGATGTTTTAATTTATCACGGTTCACCTCAAAAAAGTAAATCTAATACTGGACCTCATATAACATTGATGTTTTAGAGGAGTCTTAATAATTCTCTATATACTAATGAATATTTGAGAACCACCTACAATAATCAGAATAATGGGAATTCTAAATGGATTATTAAAATATTATAGGACCGGATAAGGTCATGAATACATAACATCAATGAAAAATGGGACTATTATACACTTTTAGTGTAATTTTTTTAATAATAATATCTTCCATTAAATCACTTAAATGGAACCACATAACACCATTTATGTGAAAAATTTCATACCCAAAACATATGAGATGTTATTGGGGAACATAATCTAGTAAATCATGAACTATTAGACTAGACAAGTTATAATGTGGGAATAATCCATAATCATACAATGTTTTCACAATTAATATTTAAGGATTATGTATCTAATTGAAGAAAGGAATTCAAATTTAAAGTAGGGGATCATGCCTTCTTTGAGGTATCTCTTTGAATGAGAGTTCTAACATTGGGAAAGAATGTGAATCTAATCCATGTCATGAAGGGGAATTTAAAATTTTGGATATAATTAGAGCAGTTGATAACCTACTTGTTATCCTAAAAAACCAATCAAAATTGTAAATCTGCTTTTATACCTACAAATTGAGGAAGCACATTCCAGAATCTACACTCATACTCACAACTAAGGTAATAGAGATAGATTCAGACATTCCTTATTTTAATGTGCATGTATGGATTATTGATGCTATAGTTAAAGTGTTATAAAATTGAACAATTCAACAAGTTAAATTACTTTGGATGTATCAAAATCATGAGGAAGAAACATAGGAGACTGGGGACGAAGTGATAAATAATTATCTATTTTTATTTATTGGAAAATGTATACCATAAATTTAAAGTAAAAAATAATTTAATGGGGTAGAATATAAGACCCAAAATTAAATTACATTAAGTAAAAACTTCATCACAAATCTGTTATATAATACACATTCTTTTATTTCTACATATTAGTATAACCCATAGTAATAAATTCAAAAACAAGTAAATTGGATTAGAAATAATCTATGCAACAAGCTCTGTAGAATGTATAAACATATAGTGAACAAACATAATCATTACCAATGATATATAATACTCTTTAAATAATAAGAAATATATATGCTATATTATTATTATGAAGAGAAAATCATAGTAATAGATATTATAGAAACTATGAGAATTATGTGAATGATTTTATAGTTAAAATGAATTAAATTTATATAAAGATAAATATGATTATTGAAATGTGATCCAATGCATTTATACCACTGTAACATTAAATATAATGAGTTCGAAAATATTTTAACTGTTATAAATTGAATTTTTTAATGAAATAAAAATATCGATTTAGTAATTTTAAAATTATAAATTATTTACAATGTAAACTCATTATTAAATAATAACGTAACTATATACATATGCACATGAAAATAGTTTCAATATTTTTGGTGTAAAAAATTATATTTTTAAATATTGAAGTTTTACTATAAAATAATTGAAATTCCCATAGATGAAAAATTACTTTCCTAAAAATGGTCTTAAATATTGAATCATCATATTAGATTTATCTAATGGTGAATTATTCATTATTTTTTTAAAATATGGAATTATTAGGTAAATTATAAACTACAATATGAATAAATTATTAGTATTATGTCTTCATAATGTTATAAATATTCAATGGTAAATAATATAAAGGCCTTATTGAAAAAAAATAAGATTACTCAACAAAAAAATGTATTATATATCAACAAAAGAAATTTTGAAAACCTATTAAAAATTTTCCCAAGCCATAATTATTTTTTATTGTAAAAAAACATATTTTGAATAATATTAATTTCAATCTCTAAAATAATATAGTATATAGATTTTTATTTATAATTATTTTAAATGACAAAAACCAATCCCCAAATATCAAATAATTTGATGTAAAACCATGGTAATGCTAATGATTTTCAGATTTTCAACAACTTATTGTCTAATAAATTTTTTTAGAACTTATCAATCATTTACCCCTAAATTGATATAAATAAATACCAATACACTCAATATTCTCCTCCCCAATACCATTGATCATGGTTTTCACCCAATTTTACCTCCAAGAATCTTTTGGAATATACATAGGCAGATAAGAGTCTAAAAATCTATCTCTATTTCTCTCTTGGAGCCATTCATTAGAGTTTTTCATAAGAGGCTTAGTATAGTAAGGATTAAAAAAATATTAACTACATTTCTCTTTTGAGAACCCAAACTCTATTGATATAAGGAATTTATTCTCAATATTTTTTAAATGATATAAAAATGTATGTTTTCTCACACACTTTTTTGATTAATCATTCAATGGTCTTTGAATTTCATTACATTTCCTTATATAATGATTTTATGTTTCATTATTTCAAATATATAATTTTTTCATGATTTTTGGTTTCTTCTTATGATACCACCCTCATAATAAATTAAATTTATATTATCTTTATTTTCATTCTAGTATATTTCATTTTTATCATTTTTTTGTCTCCAACCATCACATTCTTTCATAACTATTAAAAAATCATATTTGATGAATGTATCCCATATATTAACACAATTATCAAGGTCACCTTACATTACACTATAAATATCCTATAAATCATTTTTAGTCTGATAAGTTGCATCCATAATAATATAAATGGGAATGATATCATTATAATTGTCTATAATTTTACAGTTTATTTATGTTAATTCGCATATTATTTTTATGAAGGAATGCATTATTTTTTATATATAATATTATTCACTTGTTTACCATTCTCTGATAACGCTTTGACTTCAATTACAACTTTTTAAATGAATGATTATGATATTTTAAAAAAATATTCTATAATTACTTATTCCCTTAATATATTACCATGTGATTGTCCATTTTAAAACATTACACATAATTCTATAATCACCCGTTATTTTATCCATGTTCATATATTATCTCATGTTGTTATAAGAGAATACTAAAATCTAGGAGGTTGTAATGATGACAAAAATAAATGATTGTGTTATTGATTTAGAGATGCATTATGAGGTAAAACATTACCCAAAGATAGTGGATCTAAATATTTTTTTGTGTTATTTATGAATTTTTATGTTAATATTAATGTAATGTTATGGGAATTTAAGTGGATTTTTATACTAGATAATGAATATAATGTTTAGAGAACAACACTTAGGGAGTGATTTCCCCCAAATGGTCCATCACATACATCAAACAAAAAATAATCAACTCAAAAAATAAAAACTCATCAAAATAAACATAGTATTCTCAATGTAATTCCCCAATAAGCCTAGAAATGTTTTACAACAAATAATCACTCAAGATTATGTCTGTTCGATATAGAAACACTGACATCAATGGTTATATTTTATCATCATGGACTTTCTATACAAGGACAATTGGTCAGTGAGATTCTACCAAAGATGCTATCGAATTCACATTGGTTGATAGTATTAGACTTTGATCTTATTACACCCTTTAGTGATAATTATTTCCTACTTTCGAAGTCCCTTATAGATTTAATATCATCTCACAAATCCTTCCCAAACCCATGTATGGGACCAGTTACCACCATGAAAATTATTTTTCATCATCATGTGTCGATATTAACACATGTATAAATTAGAGGTTCTCAATTGATGACGTTATATGTATATATTATTGAATTTTCATTAAAATGACTATATATAAATATATAAAAGGTTGTAAATATTTATCTTGTTTATTGATGATGTTTTTAATTAAATATTTATAGTTTACTTATATGGAATTCATCATCATCCTTGGAGGATGTATGTATTTTGTAGTTAGTATCAGACCCATGATATGGGATTTCTATACATCTCTAGGATGGGAATCAAAGCACACACAACATGATTCCACTTTATGAGAAATTTCCTACAATTTTTCAAAATGGACTATTATGGTTCCTATTAAGGTCATATAACCAATACAAGTGAATTTATATTTAATTTCATGAATCTGGGACATATAGAATACTATAAGAAGAATTAAATAAATAGTTGATGTGAGACATGCACATGACTGACCCTTTTGGTTCTTATTTTAGAATGTATATATATTTTTGGAATCTTATCTCATAAGTAAAATAGAAATTTTACCGATGATTTTATGGATCCCTAGGGATATGAAATGATAAATATTTTTACAGCACACATAGAGTATGTACTCATGAGGATTGTTTTCTTTAGGAATATAACTTTATGAAGATGATGATTCTTATCATTAGTAAAATAGCTTGTAAATTAAATAAATTTGGTTATTTTTTTGTTTTAACCTCAAATAGGCATCCTATGTATCCAGATTTTAAGGAATCAGTGCCCATGTTTTAGATTTTCATAGAGTATAGTCATGTAATAGGGCTACACACATGTAGATTAATATAATGTATAATTAAATTTTCATGTATTTTATGTTTTATTCCCTGAAATATATGTCATGAAATGGGAATAAATAGTGTATTTAGTGGGTTTATTCATGGGTGATATGGACAAATGAGGATTTTATTTGGACATATAGATTCTTTGATCAGGTAGTGTCTAGGCCTAACTGGAATGGATTCCTCTAAGAGATGTGTAACTCTTTAATTTATTCAGGTTATAGAAATATTTCAAGAATTATACCTAGTATACGGCCCATAAAATATGTCTTCTAATTTAATGTCCCATGTGAATATCATGTAATAATTTATAGTCTTTTGGATTATGGTTTGATAGAATTATTATTGGAATCACATGAAATATATCCACATCAAAAATAATTTAGGATGTCTTTATTTCTTAATAAGCCAATTATTATGAAAAATTCACTTGGATGCTACCCATAGGGGCCAAAGAAAGTAGATGGTAAGGTGAAGGAAGGATTTCTAGGAATAATCCTTGTATAAGGCACATTAATGTTGTTTGTAACTTATATATAAGAGGAAGTTCCATTCTAACATCTACCTCCTATCAATTGATGATTTAAATAAAAGGATGATTGGAATATAGGTGAATATGAAACCATGGTAAGGGATTATAAATAGGATTATTAGGTATAGATTTCCCTGGATAATTGGTGTGAACTAGTGATGAAATCATCAATGTAAACATGGTTTGGTCTTCAATATGGGAATGATTCCTAAACACACATGGCTCGTTAAGTGGATAGGGTTAGAAAAGAAAACACATCAACATCCAAGATGAACATCATGAGGTAGTGATAGTTTCATTGATGGTATCATGATGAGAACCCTCATTATCAAGGGGATACATGATTTTAAACCCACAATGCTGCTTATTATTTAGATTGTTCAATTTTATAGGTCTTCTTATGAATGGAATACATGATTTAAGGGAATTACACTATTTTACATTCCCCGATTATGTAAATTTGGTGGGTTTATAAGATTCATTTATAATCATATACCCATGAAGTATATATTGTTGATTGTATTCTATACCATTTATATGAATGTGTAGATGTTACCCCAGTCTGAGTGTAAAGGGGATTTCCCAGTTAAAGGACCTAGGTGAAGAGTTTCAACATGGTGTATGGGTTAGTTGAGGCTTTTCCAATGTTGGGATCTAACTGAAGGGATTCACCCTATTAAGGGATCAGATAATTGTTTCTCTATTGTAACCTATTGATGAATATTTTTGGCCAACTAGAGTTGGGTGAAGGGATTCTCCCTAATAATGTTTAGCCATGTGTTTTTGTCCCTGTGGGTGTTGGATGAAGGGTTTAACAATGTTGGAGTGGGGCGAAGGGGTTTTTCCAAGTTAAAAAATAGTGAACTGGTCACCCTAGCTAATGTAGGGAAATCATGTCACCTAGATTAAGGAAGGTAAATGTAATCACCGTTGTCGAGGTAGTGTGAAGTGGTTACCCTGGATGAGGTTTGGTGAAATGATCTCCCTTGTTGTGGCATGGAAAATATGCCACCCTATTTGTGATATGATTAAGTGTTTCACTATAGTAAGATGTTACCATAGGAGAAATGGGTTTACTTATCCCTTCTGTGGTGACATCATTGGGTCTATTTGAATTGCACTCAAGTATTGGTGACCATTTGGGTCTTCTGACCATGTATAAGAGAGATAAATGAGAATTATTATCTCTCTATGTTTTTGTTAATGGATGACTCAATTACCCATCCCTTTGGTAATCCTCTTTTTTAAGCTTCAAAAAATACCAAATGATTAAAATGGACATCTTGGTAAAGGGTGGATAAAGAGTATATTTTTCATTAAAAATCATTCTAAGTGGGATCACAAGGGGTCAATTTATATGAAAAAAATGAGACTTCGGTGCATGGAATCTGGGTGTAGAAGGAACTTTTCACTATTTAACTATGGACGGGGAGGATGGTGTTCCGATTTTATTTCACATGTAGAAATCATAGAGAATAAATCAAGGTGCATGAATAAATTCCTCAGTTATGTGAATGATGGACCAAGGAAATGGATACATAAGTTCACACATATTGACTAGGGTGATTTATCGTCGGAACACAAACCTAAATGTGAAAAAAAACCATGAAACATCAAATGGATGTAAATTTTGATCCATTAAGTGGTTTTGGATCCATGAGTATATAAATAAAATAAATTAAAATAAAAACTATCCCATTTTCATAATGTATCCCATATAGAATTTGTTTCCCATGGCCAAGAATTTCAAAAAACTCCCATTAAAATAGGTTTTATGGTTTCAATTCCCCTATTCATCAACAACAAGTGAAATAAATAACCTAATTTTAGTGCGAGGTTCACAGAACCACATCACTAGATTTGAGAAAAAAATTAGGAATACATATACATTGTTTTTTGAAAAGTCATGTAGAAAAATTAAATCACATTTGTATCTTCTTCACTAATAAAAATAAAATTTTCATCTGACACTTGACATAGATTTCAGAATAAGAAAAATATTAACAGTTATATTTTAATGTTTGTGTAACATACATAAATAATCTAATAAAATCCCTCCATTGAATTGGATTCACTAAAAAGGAACGAATATTAATATAAGTTAATATAGAGACCTTTTCTACATTATATAAACATCTCGTAGGCTTATGAAGATGACTTACATTTGGGAGGGTTTGTACCAAAGAGGATATTGTCACACGGTGTTTATGATTCTTTAACTTTTTAGTTACTTATTATATTCAATACTCACAAAGAGTGTAATAAAAAATAACTAATTCCACATCAACATTTAATTTAATATCTTAGGTTAATAATAGTTTGAAAACAATTTATTCAATGGTTGTTTCCTCATAGGCATTTTATCACATATGGGTATTATAAGGCCCCAGCCTTAAACCTTACTTAATATTGAATTAAATGAATAATTCACATTGAGGATCCTTTCAGATTTAGAGTTTTAGAGAATTAGGACATAACTATTACATCTCAAAAGATTACAAAGTAGAAACTTCTACTAAGTTTCCCTAAAATAAAAACTCTTAAAAAGAAACATTTCTAGTTCAATGTTTTAGGTAGCATGACTTTCCCTTGATCCCATCCTTGACCCTATTCCACGTTAAGTCCTGTGAAAAAAATTTCAAAAACTTGGGATGAGCATAAAAAGCCCAGTAAAAGATACACAAAGAAGGAAAACTATTAGTTTTTCAAAACAACAAGTAAACTAAGTATACTTTATCAAAGTAATACTTTTCACCTTTTCGAAGTAGTAAAAACTCTTCACTGAATAAAAGTTCATTACGTACCCTTCTATAACCAAAATATTTCCATAAAACCCATATAAAGATTATATAACATATAAATGTAACTTGGGACATAAATATACTTAAGTGGAATAACCATACAGTCGACTTCCACACATACTTAATGGAATAGCCATACGGCCAAATTCCACACATACTTAATGGAATAGCCATACGGCCTACTTCCATACCCAATGCATTGGAGGTTCTAACGTAACCACCCATCCTGGTATTCACGGCACCACCCGTCATATGGTTTATCACGTAACCACCCGTTAAATGTCCAAGTACCATTATAAAATTATAACACATAAAACCAACATAAAGGAATGATTACATTTCCACATTTCAATCACAATATATCATTTTAATATATTGACATAATAGAATCCTTTATCAAAACAATTTTCAATACCAAAATATAAAAAAAAAGTGTATGGTATTTATTTTATTTTAAAAACACTACGGCTTGTTGAGGAAGCCAAATATCAAATAATACTCGCAGCGGCGGAAAAGGTCGTTGTCACTGCGTACGTAAAAAGAAAAATTCCTTTTTTTCGTTTAGTAAAACGCTTCGTAGAAAAACGATTCCTTTTGAATAAACATAAAAATCAAAGGGATTTTTACACCGTATAAAATATGGTTGTGTATAAAACAAAATATGCCTCAATGAATGGATATTGAGACGAAGACCCTTATAAAGACGGTATCCTTGGTTTAAGGATAAATCAATTGCATAATTATGTGTGATAAACGAATACACCAAATATAAGTGGATATTAAGTTCAAAACAATCAGAGGTAATTCACACATATTCATGGAACAACATATTCAATTAGTACAAGTTTATCCCAAAGAATCAAATTTGGGTTAAGAAGTTCCCTTGCAAAAATTTGATAGCCTAACGACGTCACTTCAAAATTCAGAAAAAGAGTTGATGAGAGATAAAAAAGGGTATCTCATCACTTGGACAAAAAATTTACATCCATAAGGATATATGAGAACATATCCCAACATAACAATATGTGAATTAAAAGTCCCAACAAAAGAAGTCTTTTAAAAAGTGGAGGGTGAAAGGTTCCCTTACCGACTTGGGTATCTTTCAAAACATACACCCCATGAAAAAAGACAATACATCATTGATGTAAATACTCATAAACGAAAGTATATTACAGAAAGAGTAGAATAATGGGACGTACATACACCAGTCAAGGAAATTGTGGCAAATGTAGCATAAATCTCACGAGAATAAAAGTGAGATGAAAAATCCCTTACGAAAACTCGGCAGCCTAACGGTGCCACTTAACACATCCAAAATGGATTGATGAGAGACAGTAAGGTCTCTCATCATATTAACATAAAGTTTAAAGTAAGAGGAATATAAAAGAACATCCCCCAACATAACAAAGAGTATCTTAAAATAAGTGACAAAAAGGAGGGTACGTAAAGAGAAAGAGAGAGGTTAGATCTCTTACGAAAATCCGGCAGCCTAACGGCGCCACCCAAAACTTCCAAAATGGATTGATGAGAGAGAATAGGGTCTCTCATCATATGAAAAATAAAAATTACAGTAAGAGTAATATAAAAGAACATCCCAATAACAAGCAAGATGAGATTCAAAAGGAATGACATAAAAGAGCGTACTTAAAAAGAAAGAGAGGAGTAGGATCCCTTACCTCAAGTCCAACTTGTCTTGTTCGTTTCTTTATATTCCTGAATAATAAACTTTGGTCAATTTATAATTTCTTTAGGACCTCCTATAAATATTATTATTTAGTTCATATCACATATTTTAATGTTATAATAATTGGTTAGTAATATGAGTTCATATCAGACGTTTTTGTCGATGTTTGGTATATGAGTCAAAAATTGAACTTGTTGGAAAATAATTTTCCATGTAGTTATAGGTACATAATATCCAAAATAGTATTTATATTTTAAATATCATATATATCCAGTATATATTCATTTTATACTATTCCATAGCATTTGGAGATAAAAATTAAAAGCACCGTTCATGGAGACGGTAGGTCGTACGTACGCATGAACACTACTTTCATTTTTTTGTCATATTAATGGAATTAAAACAAAATGAGAGATGTATATATATTTTATAATTACATAATGATATCCATCATTTAGATGTAATATATTACATATATATCCATTATATATATGTACTTATAATAGTACATAACATTTTGAGAAAAGAAATAAAATGTACCGTTCATGGAGACGGTAAGCCGTACGTACGCATGAACGCTACTTCAATTTCTATTTCATATTTATTGGAATTAAAACATAATGATAAATAATATTATTTTAATTCCAGTTTGTTATCATATATAATATCATTAAATATATCCTTTATACGTACCACATATGGTATTAACGAATCAAATCACTTTGAGGGGGCAGTAGTCCGCACTTCCTAAAATGAAGATATCTCGTATACCCATAATGGAAGCCATAAAGGTAAGACACAAATGAAAAATACAAAAGCTTAAGTAAAACATAAACATATTATATATCATATATAAATATAGTGACATCTTAATGGCCACCTTTGAAGGTGTTATATGAGTGTTGAACAATCATCGTTTCGGGAGGCAGAAATTCGCCATCCACGGAAACAGTATGTTCTTTAACCATTAGATGTAGGTGTGTGTAAGTGTAGCTCGAATAAATTTTATAACAACATCATAGTATATTGATGATACTGGATTTGTTACAAAAGAAATTAATAAAAAGAGTTTAGGGGGTTGGAGAGGCAAAATAAAACTAAAGGACTCAAGTGAAGACATTACCTTAAAATCGGGTAAATCCCTTTGGTTAGAGCTCAAAGGCTTCCTTGGGAAGTCTTATGCCCAATGTGTGGCTTAAAGGAGTAATAGAGGGAAGTGGAGAGACAAAATGGGAAGGTTTTTTCCAAGAAAAAGTCTTTGGGAGTGTGGGTAAGGAGGTAGAGGTGGGGGCCTTTTATAAGAGGAGAGGAGGGGCACTCTTGGAAGGTAAAGAAAAGTCACTTTATTTTAAAATGATATTCGGATTTAAGAGGTCCCACATTGATATAATTCGAGGATAAGGTGATAAGGGTTCGAAATCCACTCATCCAATAAGTTTTGGACATGTGTAGGTCTTAGATATTACATTACCTTTCCATTTTATTTAAATCATTAAATAATGAGGTCATCGCCGCATCATCATGATGTCATATATATTTTAATTTATTTAACGTCTAAAAATTATAAAAAAAATAAAATGATGTAGGAAATATTTTATCTTTCCAATGACTATTTATAGTCAAAATTCTGACTTGTATAACCACATGTAAAAGTTGTTTTAGAAAAAGATCTCATGTTTGTGTCATTTTTACTTTAACATGAAATAAAAAGGTATTTATGTCATTTTCCAACCAATGTGGATCCATGGGGTCTCCAGGTTGACCCATGGATTGTCTTGGTCGTCCATGACACATCCAATGAGGGTAGGACATGTGTCTAGATCATTTCATTTTATTACAATATTATTCTTACCTTAAACTACACTAATTACTTCTAATCGTAATTAAGAACTTAAAAGTTACTATTCACCAAAAAAATATTTTAATCTCGTTGAACCACATTTTTCTTCTCAATGACAACCATGTATGTTGGATTTTTGAAATTCCAAACACAGAAGTGGTAAAATTTCATTTAAACGAAAAATCTGTTTTTATAAGTACCACTTAGTGGTTTCACTATTCATCAAAAATTGAAGTTTTTCAGAAAAATACCAAAAATTCACCCTAAGCTATATTTGATATTCTGAATTAAAAAATGAATTCTATTTTACAAAATTCAAAACATATAAGTTACATTAATTAATTTAATAATTAATTCCCGCGGTCAGAGCAAATAGTGTGTTTTTATGAAACAATAAGTATCAAAAGATTGACACTAGTTTACGTCTGATTTCAAAGTGAAATTAATTCCAACAACCACTATTGGATTTAACGGTAAAAATATATTCTAATTTAACTTTAAAACAAATTCAAAAGAAAATATAATCATATAATTAAATTAGATTAAAAAGAGGTTTTGAATTAAAATACAACATTTTACACTATTCATTAAAAAAATGAACTTTATCGGAAAGATACCAAAAATTTACACAAAGTAAATTTTGATGTCCCGATTCTAAAGAAGAGTTTTATTTGGTCCAATAGAATGTATAAGAGTGTAAAAAACTATATTTAATGACGGTTCCCCATCAAAAGGTGATAAGTGAACCTTTAGTGAAAACTAGGGCATATATGCCTAAAATTGAATTCTTTCCGTATTTTAAGCCTTTATCTTTTATTAGATATAAGTAAAAACATTTAAAAAACATATATAATCATATTTTAGTTATTTCTATCCTTTCCTGCCAATACAACGGCTATTTGTTAACTACCATTTAAAATAATATTATTTTATTACTAGTGTGCAACGTAAGATTTCAATGAAACTCTTTGTTGCGTATCGGGTACGCTATCGAACATAGAAACCCTTTAAAGTAATATTAATATTTTATTCAAAAATATGGATAAATATAAAAATGTCATATTCTTTATTTACCTGGGGTGTTACATCCTTCCCCCTTTTGGGAATTGTGTCCTCGCAATTTTAAAATTGGGCTTGGAAACATCCTTGAAAGTCCCACATCGGAACAAGAGTCGGTAAAACAATCACTTTAAAATAAAGAAAGATAAGTACAAAGGTCACCCGAGTTAACCCATACTAGGATTCCATGTATGAAAATATGGAAATGGAGGAAAAAACAAAGGTTCATGTTCTGATGGAGAGTGATAGAAAACATGTTTAGGAGAAAGTTAACCACAAGAAAATCACAAACTTGTGATGGGTTAAACGGTATTCGATTCCCCAATAGGAAAAGTTAATAGACAACATTTTTGTTTTATGTTACTTTTTATTGAGGAATTTATTCATAAGGAAACATAATTACTTATCATATTGACTTTCAACTTTTATTATATTTCTTACAAAAACTCATATTTTCTCCAAAAGACGAGTATTTAGGAAGACTTGTTCACATTAAGAGTACTATAATCAACTTCTAGATAATCTCCTAATCCACAAAAGAGAACTATATACTTACCATGTCTTTAGACTTTAACCAAAACCAAAACCAAAAATGTTAGTACAAGATCAGATAATACCCAAAAATGATAATCCTTTAAAAATAACAAATCTATTCTTAATCTCTAAAATTTATCAAACAATACCCAAAGTTCAACAAAGACCATTAAATAAACAATTTGTACATAAAAATCTTCAAATTAAACCAATATAAGATTGAAACCCAAATATTTGAAGGATTTAGTCACATAGTCTTCCAAGTTAAATCGTAACATTTATCTCCAAACAACATCAGTTGCTCCTAAAGTCTCATATTGAAAAGTAATTAACCTAATCACAAATCCTCCATGATAGGTTAATAAATTTCCATAGATAACCAAAAAATCAACTTACTCTTAATTAATAAAATCATCTAACTAAAAAGAATCAGTCAAACTAACCAGGGACTTCACGTAGTCCTGTGGTAGGCGATAAATACCAGTTGCACTTTGGTTGTGGGTTCGATTCCCGCAGCTTTTTTCAACGCGACGGGTTGTCACACGGTCTGCGTGTTGTCCTTTTTTCAAAACTATATAATTATTAAAACATTCCCCAAAACAAGATAAAATCTTCAAAAATAATCATAACATATTTTAACCTCATGTTTATCTCATGCCTTTCATTTTCCATCATATCATATAATAACCCATAATTACCTCAAAAGTAAGGATCATATAAACTCTAATGGTTACCTTTATAATTATTACCTGAACATCCACATCGATTGGACATCTCATACATAATGCATTACAGATCATACCAAGGTTCAAGTGGTTGATCATGACTCCTTGATAGTTGGTTTAGAACAACCACGAGTTTCCTCATTGAATCCCCCATTTTATCTAGTATATTAATCAGAGAACCACCACAGTTTCCTTCAAACCTGTTGTCTCTTTGGTGCCTTCTAGATCCATCCATTCACTAAAACAGAAATGTCAGTGTGAGTATATCAATAAAACCATAATTTACTAATGAGGAAGGTAAACACTAAGATATACTTACTCATTCACTTTATCTAAAACTAGGACTCTTTTTGAAATCCTAACCATTATGGTAATGTCACTTATGCTTAAAGAATACCCTAACCTCTAAAGTTATCTAAACCGACCTTTGATACCAACTATAAGGCCCCGACCTTAAACCTTACTTAATATTAAATTAAATGAATAATTCACATTGAGGATCATTTCAGGTTTAGAGTTTTAGAGAATTAGGACATAACTAGTACATCTCAAAAGATTAAAAAGTAGAAACTTCTACTATGTTTCCATAAAATAAATACTCTTAAAAAGAAACATGTCTAGTTCCATGTTTTAGGTAGCATGACTTTCCCTTGATCCCATCCTTGACCCTATTCCAAGTTAAGTCTTTTGAAAAACATTTCAAAAACTTGGGATGAGCATAAAAATCCCAGTAAATGATACACAAAGAAGGAAAACTGTTAGTTTTTTAAAACAACAAGTAAACCATGTATACTTTATCAAAGTAATACTTTTCACCTTTTCGAAGTAGTAAAAACTCTTCACTGAATTAAAGTTCATTAAATACCCTTCTGTAACCAAAATATTGCCATAAAACCCATATAATGATCACATAACATATAAAGGTAACTTGGGACATAAACATACTTAAGTGGAATAACCATACGGTCGACTTCCACACATACTTAATGTAATAGCCATACAGCCGACTTACACACATACTTAATGGAATAGCCATACGGACGACTTCCATAACCAATGCATTGGAGGTTATAACGTAACCAACCATCCTGGTATTCACAGCACCACCCGTCATATGGTTTATCACATAACCAACCGTAAAATGTCCATGTACCATTATAAAATTATAACACATAAAACAAACATAAAGGAATGATAACATTTCCACATTTCAATCACAATATATCATTTAAATATATTGACATAATATAATCCTTTATCAAAACCATTTTCAATACCAAAATAAAAAAAAGTATATGGTGTTTATTTTATTTTAAAAACACTACGGCTTGTTGAGGAAGACATATATCAAATAATACTCACGGTGGCGGAAAAGGTCTTTGTCCCTGCGTGCGTAAAAAGAAACATTCTTTTTTTAGTAAAACGCTTCGTAGAAAAAAGATTCCTTTTGAATAAACATAAAAATAAAAGGGGTTTATACAACGTATAAAAGAAGGTTGTGTATAAAACAAAATATGCCTCAATGAATGGAGATTGAGACGAAGACCCTTACAAAGACGGTATCCTTGGTTTAAGGATAAATCAATTGCATAATTATGTGTGACAAATGAATACACCAAATATAAGTGGATATTAAGTGTAAAAAAATCAGATGTAATTCACACATATTCATGGAACAACATATTCACGGAGTACAAGTTTATCCAAAAGAATCAAATTTGGGTTAAGAAGTTCCCTTGCAAAAATTTGACATCCTAACGGCATCACTTCAAAATTCAGAAAAAGAGTTGATGAGAGATAAAAAAGGGTATCTCATCATTTGGACATAAAATTTACATCAATAAGGATATATGATAACAGATCCCAACATAACAATATGTGAATTAAAAGACCCAACAAAAGAAGTCTTTTAAAAAGAGGAGGGTGGAAGGTTCCCTTACCGACTTGGGTATCTTTCGAAACATACACCCCATGAAAGAAAGACAATACATCATTGATGTAAATACCCATAAACGAAAGTATATTAAACAAATAGTAGAGTAATGGGAAGTACATACACCACTCAAGGAAATGGTGGAAAATGTAGCATAAATCTCACGGGAATAAATGTGAGATGAAAAATCCCTTACGAAAACTCGGCAGCCTAACAGCGCCACATAAAATTTCCAAAATGGATTGATGAGAGAAAGTAGGGTCTCTCATTATATTAACATAAAGTTTACAAAAAGAGGAATATAAAAGAACATCACCCAACATAACAAAGAGGATCTTAAATGAAGTGACAAAAAGGAGGGTACTTAAAGAGAAAGAGAGAGGTTAGATCTCTTACGAAAATTTGGCAGCCTAACGGCGCCACCCAAAACTTCCAAAATGGATTGATGAGAGAGAATAGGGTCTCTCATCATATGAACAATAAAAATTATAGTACGAGTAATATAAAATAACATCCCAATAACAAGAAAGATGAGCTTCAAAAGGAATGACATAAAAGAGCGTACTTAAAAAGAAAGAGAGGAGTAGGATCCCTTACGTCAAGTCCAACTTGTCTTGTTCGTTTCTTTATATTCCTGAATAATAAACATTGGTCAATTTATAATTTCTTAAGGACCTCCTATAAAGATTATTATTCAGTTCATATCACATATTTTAATGTTATAATAATTGGTTAATAATATGAGTTCATATCAGACGTTTTTGTTGATGTTTGGTATATGAGTCAAAAATTGAACTTGTTGGAAAATAATTTTCCATGTAGTTATAGGTACATAATATCCAGAATAGTATTGATGTTTTTAATATCATATATATCCATTATATATTCATTTTATAATATTCATATCATTTGGAGATAAAAATTAAAAGCACCATTCATGGAGACGGTAGGCCGTACGTACGCATGAACGCTACTTTCATTTTTTTTGTCATATTAATGGAATTAAAACAAAATGAGAGATTTATATATATGTTATAATTACAGAATTATATCCATAATTTAGATATAATATATTACATATATATCCATTATATATATGTACTTATAATAGTACATAACATTTTGAGATAAGAAATGAAATGTACCGTTCATGGAGACGGTAAGCCGTATGTACGCATGAACGCTACTTCCAATTCTATTTCATATTTAATGGAATTAAATCATAATGATACATAATAGTATTTTAATTAAAGTATGGTATCATATATAATATCATTAAATATATCCTTTATACGTACCACATATGGTATTAACGAATCAAATCACTTTGAGGGGGCGGTAGTCCGCACTTCCTAAAATGAAGATATCGTGTATACCCATAATGGAAGCCATAAAGGTAAGCCACAAATGAAAAATACAGAAGCTTAATTAAAACATAAACATATTATATATAATATATAAATATATTGACATCTTAATGGCCACCTTTGAAGGTGTTATATGAGTGTTGAACAATCATCGTTTCGTGAGGTAGAAATTCGCCATCCACGGAAACAGTGTGTTCTTTAACCATTAGATGTAGGTGTGTGTAAGTGTATCTCGAATAAATCTTATAACAAAATCATAGTATATTTAATATACTGGAGTTTTTACAAAAGAAATTAATAAAAAGAGTTTATGGGGTTGGAGAGGCAAAATAAAACAAAAGGACTCAAGTGAAAACATTACCTTAAAATCGGGTAACTCCCTTTGGTTCGAGCTCAAAGCCTTCCTTGGGAAGACTTCTGCCCAACGTGAGGATTCAAGGAGTAATATAGGGAAGTGGAGAGACAAAAGGTCAGGTGTTGGCCGATCCAAAGGCTTTGGGAGTGTGGGTATGGAGGTAGAGGTGGGGGCCTTTTATAAGAGGAGAGGAGGGGCACTCTTGGAAAGTAAAGAAAAGTCACTTTATTTTAAAATGATATTCGGATTTAAGAGGTCCCACATTGATATAATTTGAGGATAAGGTGATAAGGGTTCTAAATCCAATCATCCAATATGTTTTGGACATGTGTAGATCTTAGATATTACATTATCCTTCCATTTTATTTAAATCGTTAAATATTGAGGTCATCGCTGCATCATCATGATGTCATAAATAATTTAATTTATTTAATGTATAAAAATTATAAAAAAAATATTATGAGGTCGGAAGTCTTTTTATCCTTCCAATGACTATTTATAGTCAAAAATACGACTTTTATAACCACATGTAAAAATTGTTTTAGTAAAACATCTCATGTTTGTGTCATTTTTACTTTAACATTAAATAAAAAGGTATTTACGTCATTTTCCAACAAAAGTGGCTCCATGGGGTCCCCAAGTTGACCCATGGATTTTCTGGGTCGGCCATGACACATCCAATGAGGGTAGGACATGTGTCTAGTTCATTTCATTTTATTAAAACATTATTCTTACCTTAAACTACACTAATTACTTCTAATCGCGATTAAGAACATAAAAGTTACTATTCACCAAAAAATTATTTTAATCCCATTGAACCACATTTTAATTCTTAATGACAACCCTGTATGTCGGATTTTTGAAATTCAAAACACAAAAGTGGTAAAATTTCATTTAAACGAAAAATCAGTTTTTATAACTACCACTTAGTGGTTTCACTATTCATCAAAAATTGAAGTTTTTAAGAAAAATCCCAAAAATACACCCTAAGATATATTTGATATTCCGAATTCAAAAATGTATTATATTTTACAAAATTCCAAACATATAAGTCACATTAATTAATTTAATAATTAATTTCCACGGTCAGAGCTAATAGCGTGTTTTTATGAAACAATAAGTATCAAAAGATTGACACTAGTTTAAGTCTGATTTAAAAGTGAAATTAATTCAACGACCACTATTGGATTTAATGGTAAAAATATATTCTAATTTAACTTTAAAACCAATTAAAAAGATAATCTAATCATATAAATAAATTAGATTAAAATGAAGTTTTGAATTAAAATACAACATTTTACACTATTCATTAAAAAAATGAACTTTATCGGAAAGATACCAAAAATTTACACAAAGAAAATTTTGATGTCCTGATTATAAAGAAGAGTTTTATTTTGTCCAATAGAACATATAAGAGTGAACAAAACTATATTTAATGACGGTTCACCATCAAAAGGAGATAAGTGAACCTTTAGTGAAAACTAAGGCATATATGCCTAAAATTGAATTCTTTCTGTATTTTAAGCCTTTATCTTTTATTAGATAAAAGTAAAAACATTTAAAAAACATATATAATCATATTTTAGTTATTTCTATCCTTTCCCGCCAATATAATGGCTATGTGTTAACTACCATTTAAAATAATATTATTTTGTTACTAGTGTGCAACGTAAGATTTCAATGAAACTCTTTGTTGCGTATCGGGTACACTATCGAACATATCAACCCTTTAAAGTAATATAAATATTTTATTCACAAATATGGATAAATATAGAAATGTCATATTCTTTATTTACCTGGGGTGTTACAGGTATAGTAATATGTGTCACTATCATTGCACTAGATGTGTCCGTTTCAAATAATGAATTTGATTTACTCTTGGGTTTTTACTCGCCTATGGGTCTAGTCATATGTACCATCATTATAACACTAGATTTAATCTATTTTGATAAGGATACTGATTTCTTATAGGGTGTGTGTTTATGAATTGGTATAAAAATATATACAATACCATGACACTAGAGTTGGTCCATTTGAATATGGATGATGATTTCTTCTTGTGCATGTGCACGTGGATGGGTATAGGTTTATGTATCATATAAATAACACTATAGTTGTTCCATTTTATGATGGATGATTACATTCTCCAAAAAATAATTTTATAGACATATATAGGTATATATACCATCATCATGCCACTATTATTAGTGAATCAAAAATGGGTAATGATTTTATCATGTGTGTATGGTCACAAATATGTATAGGAAAATTATTTTCATTATTAAACTATATTTAGTCCATTTAGATATGGTTGATGGATGAATCCACACAATTTCAATTATGAAGAAGAATTTAGGAATGAATATTCCAATGTTCTTGAGGGATCATATACTATGACAATAAGTCTTCACACATTTGACATCGATGATCTGAATAGATTCATGCAGGGAAAAATTGATACACAAACATTTTTCTATTCCCAAGGGCCTAGAACATACATGTTGAATTTTAATAGGGTTATATATTAGATCCCATAACACTTTTTCATTTTATTCCTAATTATAAATTTTCTTTAAACCTCATATATTAGGTAATTAGTATGGTGGAACTTGGATTTTCATCATCTCACCCTTTAAAAGTTTCTATAATAGAATTTTTTTGTCCTTATTTATTTTTATATTCCTAATTTTGTACATATAATTAAATATTCATGCCCAGTTATTGGAGGCTTGAATTTCCCCTAGTCATCTATTTATGGGTTTGTAAATCGGTGTGTGTTATGATTTTTCCACAGGCAGCTAAGAAATTTCTAGATGAACCAATATGGCTAGAATTTTATGTTTGAAGTCACATACCAAAAAAGTGTAAGTTAGTCTATATAAAAACAAAATTAAACCAAACAAATTTTAAAAGAAAATATCATTTCTTTAAACAAAGATATAGTTAGAGTAAGGGTATTAGTCTTGGGGTTATTACAGTTATTTGATAGAATGTTGATATTTAAATTTTGATAGTATTGAATAAAGGGTTTAATAATCTATCTAGAAAGAGAAATGAAAACCCTTATATGAATGGGAGCCCCATGAAAGTAGAGATCAACTCCTAGTATATTGAATATAGTATAATGTCATAGTTCATGGATCGTTGGGTCATGTGGTTTAAAGATGTACAATGAGTACTAGAAAAGTGTCAAGAAAAATATTTCATCTTCTTGAATTGAACATGAGTATGATGAATGATTATATAATATAGATTTTATTCAAATACACATGAATTGTTTGATTGTGGGATATTTAAATCATAAATCAAAATATTAGAATTAGGGTATGATGATATAGAAAAAGTATTCATGAGAAATGTTTGGTCTACATTTTAATGATAGGTTCTATTGTGATGTTGTTGAGGGCGTATGAGAAAAGAGGACCTTCCCATTATGATATATGTTCCTCTAGTAAGAAACTTTATATTTGGGGTGGGTTTAAAAATCCATATTTGGATAATTTATGTGTAGATAGACATTGGAGTACTTGGTAACTGAATGCACTCTTTATATATAGACATGAATTATTTTTAATCAATGAAACACCTAATAAATAATTTATTCCTGTGGAAGGGGTCATTGAATAAGTTTTCGAGAACCCTAAAAGTTATGCTATCATTTACTAATCACATATTCCTGGTAAAGGGTTACATCATTTATTTATTTTATAACTTTTCCCTAGACTATAGGGGATAGTGAGTATAGATTTACTTTATCTAGGTCCGTATAATGGTCCTCATAAATGTCTCTTTTTTCCTACTAACACTCCAACTTTTTTCTAAATCATGATATAGGGTTACATAGCATTTGGGGACATGACTCCTTCTCAAGAAACCCTTTATAGGATTTTGGCCTGATAATTTATGTTTCTCATTCAACTTTTAATTTAGGGGTTCTTAAATATGGACCATAGAGAACTAGATTTTAAATTCATATTGCATTATCTTAATGTTTATGGGGTGCATGTTCATACAACATTGACCCAAAAGACAGATATTCTAACCAATGAGGGAGCAAAAAACCCAATCATCAATATGGAACCCAATTCTTGTGTAAACCATATTTAAAGAGGATACACATAGTTTAAAATCACATACCCTAGACAAATAATGGTTGAATTTTAAGGTCACAAAAAATTTAACTTTAAAATGAGATAGATTGTATATAGTTGGTGATTAAACTTAATATTAATGGGGTTCCCATTACTAATTTCTCCCATATTATGGTGGTTTACATGTAGTTTAAAGTCATGTTACTTAGATCATGTAATGGGAGATACCCTATGTATCATGGGATATGTAACACAAAGATTAATAAGAATCCAATTTCTATTATATACCATCATCGAGGGGTATTCACAATATACTATCATGGTGTTTAGACTAATGTGGATTATGCTTATGGTAACATAGAGTTGACATAAAAAATGAGGCATACTACCTAATGATAAGGGAATGGTTGAAATTAAATCAATGAAATCATATAACAATTAAGGTAGATATCTTAGAGTGAGGTGTGTATTGTTTAAGGTCTTATTACATGGGAAATTATAGTGGGTTTTCTAGGATAACATGGATTGAACTGAAGAGCTAAGAGTTCATCAATGCCTTTAAAAGGAAAATAAATATAATTTAAATCATGATATTATGTATCTGAATTAAGATCTTGACATGTAAAAACACATGCTGATTATGACCAATGATCATATTTAAAGGTTGGGTTCCACTACATTTTTTATTTTACATATAGGTTTTTCAGGACCTTCCCCAAGGGATGTTGATGCCTCTGGTTGGAAGGCTATATTTTGGGTTCATGTACAAAAACATATATTGAGAACATAATAATTGTAAAATATATGTTTCCCTTAGATCAATATCTACTCATTACTAATATCCATGAATGACTTTTTGTGATTTCAACACTAAATACATAAAGTGTGGTATATGGACGGAAATATAAAAAAGGATGTTGGAAACATTCCTATCATGAACTAAAAATATATAGTACATCATGGAAAATTGAGAAATATAATTAATGGAATATCAACCTAAAATACTCGGTTATCATGTCACTGCATACCCTAATTTAATAGGAAAAAATCTATGTATAGTTCCTATTTGTATGCCCCATTAGATCTATCATGAATACGTGGGAGGGGTATTAGAAAATCCTAATATAGAATAAAACAAAGAAGTGGTTCCATGAATATTTCATAAAAACTATTTTACATAGATATATATAAATATGGGGATCCCAAAAATCATCATTTATAAGGAAAAGATGTAACTTTATCCTTATGTAGTGTATCAGGTGTCGTGTGACCATACATGTATATGGATCTCACATAGGGAAGTTGGGTTTCATGGAAGATATTACTCTAAGAATTGTATATTATATTTTTTTGGACTATATTCTATATACTTTAAAATAATACAGAGAGTATAATTATTATATACTATTTTGGGCTATATGATGAGGACTTGTTCAATGGAGTTCAACATCATGTTGTAAGAACATTTGTTATCCCATGATGATTTGATGATAAGCTTAGAATGATTCACGGTGGGTCTGATAAAAAATGACCTAAATTGTCAAATTATATCACATAATATACGTATCAAGTCACACATAGTCCTTGTAGAAGATTTTCAATGTGTCTATTTAGCACATATGTAGGGAGAGTGAGTTATTCTACTCACAGGTCAAGTTATCCATGACATTGAAAATAGAAAATGTGACCATATTAATCACATCCTTGATGTTATAGGGATACTAGTTTTTCAATTTGAATAAAGGTTTATTACGATATCAAGTGTTCAAGGTAAGATACTCAAATGATTTAAGGAAAATGTGGACATCTAATCTTTTCAAAGGTTGATAGAATGATGACCTTTTATTGGGGGTCTCAAAGATAGATCTGACTCATATGTAAGAAAGAAAGTAATTTTAAGTGGTAATACTTTAGTTCATGTATGTTAAACCATATATCATATATTTTAACGCAAAATGAAAATGAATCATACATTTAATTTTTTAATTTCATGCAACGTGGCCCTATATTTTGACGTTCTTGTGCATCGTTAGCTCATCCACAAGGAAGAAATCAATTTGCATCGATTATAGACCTATCAAGGAAAACCAAACACAAATTAGAGGTCCTAAACAGTAAGATGAATTAAGGTTTATTTAGGAATTTTTGTTGGGACCAACATAATAAACCAATTCAACACTACATATCTAAATAAATAGGGTCAAGCCATAGGTAGTTCTTCTATAAGATCATTCGGTCGATTATTACATTCCATGGGGTGAATTATCTATCAATGTAGGCTCAAAAATAGCCTTAAACGATAATATTCAATGAATATTGTTATTTTAGTTTGGAGAGAGTGAATGGTTACACCCTAATATTGATCCTAAATGGAATGAATCATGACAAGTCCAGGAGGAATCCAATCATTAGTACACCATTTCAAGAAGTATGGGTATTTCCTTATTTCACGGGCCAATGAATAGAACCCATGTTATTATTGGGAATGTAAAATACATCTATCTAGTTTGTAAGGAAATTAGGCTACTTAATGTTACCTTCCATAAATATTTTAATTTATTAGAGGATAAACTATATCTAATGTAGTTTATGGTCATGTGATGAGGGAATGGACATTCTCCAGTTTAAGATCATGTAATGAAGACATGTATGTACTATTTATTAATATAATGCAATGAGAACATTTATCTTCTATATTTGAAGGCATTTTTTGACTACAGTGACATTGGGTCTTTTATATAGATCTGAGTCTTCCAAAAAATAAAATAGTTCCATCCTTGTATTGAATTCTTATAAGAAACACTAATTTGAATAAGGGATTCTACTCTAGGATAATGTTTTTGAAACTAGTGAAATATTTTTTCTTTATGATGATGAATTATAATTAGAGGGTTTATATAAATATTTTACTCTTGGGTAAAATGAATATGATTCATCTTAGTATACGACCTATGATAGAACACCCAATGTGAATAAACAGGTCTGATCCTCAAGACAAATATGGGGATTAGGTCTATAATTGTAGTTGGTCCTGATATTATAGTTTTAGGTGTCACTATATACCACAATACATTAGAATCAGTCCATATATAATTTAGGAGAAAATAATAATTCCACCTTAATGTAGGGATTGATTAAGAAAAACAATATGAATTGGAAAACCATACATTGGTAAGTTGATGGATATTGGTAGAATTTTAATTGAACATAGGAAAGGAGATATTGGAGTAAATATATATCCCATGAAATTTGAATCAAGACACATATACTCCATGGGTAAAAATACATTCCATCATAGTATAAACATTATCACAAGAAAACTCATTATTAATTGGATCACTGTCCACTAGGAAGCGGTTGGATATCAGTAAAAGTTGTGGCTAGGATTAGGATATGAGATATAGGAATCAAAACATACCCAAAGGCATGGGAATCAAGACACACATAGTTTTTTGATATATAGTTTCATTATAAGTCATGGATGGGAAATAAATAGTGTAAAGTAACACATACTAAAAATCCCCACACTAACCAGGATTTCATGAAAGGATAAGTGGTCAAATCAACAGAATATCCTAGTAAATTTGAGGGGTCATGTAGGAAATCCATATGCCATGTATTTTAATGTGATGTGGTAATGACTCGTGAGATATTTACTTAACAACCAAAATACTATGAATTTGTAAATAGTTTTTAACATGATGAAATAAGAATTAATGTGACTTGAGAGCATTTTTTTATTAATATAAACTGATGAATTAAAACTATACATGCACTGGGAACTCTTACTTTGATCATTCTCTCATGTAGGAGGGTTTGGGGGGATTATGATTTATTGTTGGACCTATGCAAAGTGATAAAGGAGTCCCTATATATATTAATACATGGGAATGAATCCAAATATAGTTTATATAAATTATTTTCTATGTAAACTTGTATCATGTAAAGGATTAGAGGAATTGGATTTACGGGCACCCTTCTATGAATAAGAGAAATGAAACCTTATGTGAATTATTAAAGGTCTTATCACTAGAGAACACCTAGTGTGAGTATAATTTATAGTTTGACCCAAGATTGGACATCAAGGAATCAATTTGAATATCAAGTAATGGTAATCAAGCCAATAATAGTTCTTATATATATGATCCCTATAAAAATCAAGCTCTTTTATGGGGGAATTAAATTTTATTTAAGTTAATTATATATGTAAGAATTAAAATGACAATTCACAAATTGATCATAATCATGTGTATTGATAGGGGGCCATAATAAGTGGGCCACTCTGAGTAGATTAAATTAAAACTAGATTTTTATGGTGTTGTATAGTTTAAAATTGAAGTTCAAGGACTGGGTGCATTGAAGATTTACAAAATGTATCTTAGATTTTAGCAAGATATTTTATCATTATATTGTCACAATATACTTTGGAATAGTTTAGAATGCTGGATTTGTGACATTAGTTTTGAAATTTATCATCATGATGCCAGGAGGTAGCTCTCAACCATTAATAAATATACCACCCCATTATTCTAATCTGAGTAACCTAACTGGTCATCTTAGCACACATGATTCATACTCTATGTGAGAAACAAAATGAAAATTGAATATTACTCATATCTCATGTGAACACATTTATGCGTGGGATATTGACACACATCATTAATTTTTGTATAATCTTAAAAGGAAAATGTCATGTAGATTAACATCATGTGAATAGTATATATTTCAAATAGTTTATAATCATCTAACATGGGATTTGACTATATCATATAATATTTTTTACTGAATAAATTTTGAATTAAACATTATTTTTGTAAAATTATTTCATAAAAATCTTTCATTGGTAGTAGATGTGATATACTCTCTATCCATTTTGATCAAGGAATGTTCCCCATTAGAGTAGACCTAATCACTGATGTATGTTTCCTCCCATTTCATCTTTAGTATTGGGGGTTTTTTCTAAGGTATCTTTGAAATTATCAAAGGGAATAATTATTCTCTAAGGTTTAAAGAAGTAATATTGAATTTATTATTGAAATCTCATAAAAACCAGTTCTAGTGAAAAGCAATGTTGTTTAATTTTCATAACATTTTCTTATCCAGTTCATCCAACTTATCTAGTCATATTTGAGAGGTATCATCATTAAATAACCAATTATAGATAAAGGTGTTACATGAGGGATGTTGAACCTCAATGGAAAAAACCACATATATCTGGTATATAATCGTATAAAGGGTCATTTATCTAATAGTACATTTCATGTTGAGGTGATTCCATAGAGTTTATATTATTTTACCTAGCCAAGACATATTTCCTTTGTCTATTGACTTCTCGGGTATTATATAAAAATCATATTTCTGGATTTCTTGTGTCTTTTAATTATTAATGGTAGAAGGATTAATGATTTTACTAGATATTATATTCATGATACAACCTTTTTCAACTTTAATGTGTTCAAATTGGAGTTGTTTTCTATAAATATTGTGTGTGGCATAGAAAATTTCGTTCTTATTTTCTCCTTCACAAAGATGATGATTTCCTTTTTCCTAAAATCCTTATGGGATATAGCCATACCCATTTGTAGAATATTTCTGTGGAAAAAAGGATATTATGGAACAATCTAGATATTTTGGGGGGATATATACCTATAATATTAATTCCCTAATAGAAAAAATGATAGAGTATTTGGTTGTGTGAATAAATCCTGGGGGATGATAAATGAAGTGGGTGTTTTTATTATAGGTCTAACACTTGTTTATGTACTCCATATTCCCTTTTATTATTTATTGTGAGAAGTATCCACATCACTTTATTGGTTGGATGATCTTCGATCATGAGTTATGATCAATGTAGGGAACCACATAGACTCCCTACATAGCATTTAGGGTCTCTCCTGCTTCAATGCATCTGAGTAGGATCCACTTTAACCCTCTCTTATAAAATACTTTCATAGAGTTTTGACCATCATAGAGGACAAATTTCACTACCCACAAGCAAAACTCTTCATTATTGAATTATTATATTAGAAGAAACCCAAGTTGGTGGTTATATATTATGGTTGAAATCCATCCAATTATGAAATTAGTTTGTGAGGACATGGGTTTTCTAGATTAGTGGTGGTTTTAACATCACTAATATCCTACAAATCATTCTTTAACAATTTAGAGACCACCCCATGGTGTGAAATGTGAAGGATTTTCCCATCCTATTATGGGTATTCATGGGATATCGATACATTATTCAACACATTATCTTGGGAACTGTAAGAATATGAGATGTAAAATAGTGTTGGATTTATGGGGAACTCGTCCATAAAATCTCATATAAAATATTTTAAGGTTATTAGTTATTCATTATTAATGGAATATTGACCATTGATTTTATTGATAAAAATATTTGAGTCACCATTGATATTTAATTAGACTACTTGTATCCATAGATGTATCTCTTAGAATTTACTGATGGATTACGTTTTCCATCATTTTTAAAAACATTAATAGAGTAAATGAGATCGAAAAAATACTTTTCCATAAGGATATAAGAAAAATCCCCAGACCATATCTATTATTCATCTAGTTTTTCTTTCTTCTTCATATTGATATTAAAAAATCATCATAAAAGAATATATATTATATATCGGTAATTCCAAAGATATATAAAAACTCTTAAATAATGAAAAAAGATTATATTTTTGATTTATATAGAACATGGTAAGCTATAAATAAATTAGACAATTATTACTCTTTAGTTCCCTTTTGATAAATAAGACTAAATTCAAACATATGATGAATTTATGCCACTCATTCTTTATGGTCATCTAACCTTATTTCAAATATGATATATTTAATGGATTTTCTCAGTGTGAAAATATAGAATTCATAATGATATAGGTATTTCATCAATATATATAATAAAAATGTCAAGAATATGATGTTCTTTTTGGAGATGGAGTATTAAGTATCAATGTCCATCATGATTTTGATGAGATTATAGAGGATTTTTTCTTTTCCTACATTATTCATCTAGGAAAAGAGTGTACCATGATGTTTCTCTATGTTAATCACATAATGGATTTGATTCTTCTCATCCACTATAGGAATAATCATCATCTAGTGTTAGATATACTTTTTTAGATTTTAAAAATCAATATGAAATTATTTGAAGTAGAAATAGGTGACTCGATACATCATCTACTTTATGAAGGGTTTATATTTAATAGAGAAGTTGTAAATGAGATCTATTATAAAGGCTATATGGAACCATAATCCCCTAATCTATTTATTGTTTTTAGGTGTTGGAATATCAAGTACATCTTTAGTCATCTAAGGGTCAACATAGATACCACAATGGATCAATGTGAAGCTGATAAATATTCCTAAGATGAGTCTAAAAGTGTATTTCATTAGGTTGAGATTCAATTTGTGTTACCATATTTTATTGGAAATATTATCATGCTCAACAACATTATCATATATTTTATGACTCTTTACTAAAAAATCGTCCACATGGTATTCTGTTATTTTCCCTGTATGGGGATTGAATATATGTTGTGTGGTTCATTGGTAGGTGGAACCTATGTTCTTAAAAGAAAAGTGAAACACCATAAATCAATATAGTATTTGGGATTCCCTAAATGTCGTCCCTTCTAAACCAGTAGGATCCACTCTTTTTTACTATAATAAGATTATATTTCCACAAAATAATAGCAATAAAAAAAGTGTTCATATTGACCAATAACTATGTCATCATGAATGGGAAGAAATAATTTGGAAAGTGCTCATTGAGATCCCTAAAATAAATGTGGATTTTTATTTTCCCTTTAATTTACCTCATTAGGATGATCTTAGTGATCAATTTTGGGTATCTAACTTGTAGAATAAAATTTGGTTTGATTTTATTTTCTACATGAACTTCTTCCTAGGAAGAAGGAGCTCTATGGATTCATATAAAAATGAATCATTGGTGATTCGTGAATGAGATATATATTTCATGTTTTTTTATTTAAAAGGAAGAACTCATTAACAATGGCAACATGTGATCCCCTCTACCCATGTTCACCTATTTTATTTCATCAATTTTGGTGGAGACACATCCTTAAACTAATGGGGAAAATCTATATGGACATATTATTCTCCTTCCTCACTATTTAATAATGATGATGAGTTAGTATTATGATCCCTTGATAATGATAATTAAGCATTTGAGAATATATAAGATGATTTGAGAACATTGTTATCCCATGATCACCAAATTATTGTTTCCTTATATAATGATGGGTCTTATGTAGATACATTATTATCGGTTATAAGTTATTCTAAATTTCTTTATCAGTATCATCCATAGTTAATGACTTACCAATATCTATAGAATTGGGGAAGATGAGGGGGAATAATTATATTTTTTGGATGATTATGTAAAGGTTTCAATAGATATTCAGTATAATGGGGGTAATTTTAATCTGGGTTATGATAGTCTTCATGACAATCACACCCCTATACCATATGAAATGGTTTAGATGACACAAATAATATCTTTAGGATGTTGAAAATGTGATTAAATCATTGATTTCTCTCTTCTACTTATCAGTTATTTAAATACTATATTAGAACCATTTTGCACAATTTGATTAATATGAAACACATATTCTTCACAAACTTCACTACATGGGTTTGAAGTTCTTGCCTATTGGCCATTTGGGAAATTTACTAGAATAAAATTATATACCATCAGTTTATTCCCCTCTATTTTTTAAAACCATTCATATATATACTAATCCTCATAGAACTCAAATAAGTATTTATAAATATAAATCACCGAAAATTTAAAATTGATATTGTACGTGAGGAACTAATTATATTTTTATTGTAATATCACTTGATTACAGAGAAATAACCTTCCTATTAAGAGGATGAATATGTATTCTTGGTGAACCACTATGTATTCTGTGTGATATATGAGATCACAAATATTGGCTTTGATTTTTATCCTCCTAAGAATATTATGATAACTCTATTCATATCCATGAATTTTTACGATATGGGTATTTTTTCTATCCCACTATAACCCATGTGATGGAGGGTTTAGAATTGTATGAGGTTCATATAAGAAATTTCATCAATTAGGATAGATATATGTTAATATTACCTAATTTTCTAGATATAGAAAATCTTCTGATACACCCTGGTATGGATTATTCCAAAGCCTTCTTTGTAGTGTAAATGCTCCCATTACAGTCAATTGGGGAAATAATTATTGGGTATTCCTCTGTGGTAATGATTTCCTCCCTAGACTCTTAAGGGCCCGAATTGCCCTCAATGTGGGTTTCCTTGATTTATATGGATAGGTATAGTGCATCAAAAATAGAAATTTTTTCCTTGAAAATTGATTACCTCTTTATGATGTCTTATTTCATTACTAAGAGAATGTGTTTCATATTCAGGGATGGTTCCTTTGTTTTGGTTTTTAAAGTCATTGTCAGTTGTGTTATCGACTATTTTCCTTGATTAAAAGACAATATATTTTTATAAATTGTGGGAATGAAATAATTTTCATTCCATATATTTTACATTGATTGGAAAAAAGTATTAATAATATTTCCCTTTGTTTGATGTAATTTTATCGGGCCCTTAATGAGATAATATCATATTGATCCTCTAATTGGGAACATTAGACTGCTTATCTTTGGGTTTATGTGTCACATATGGTGTTAATAGAGATGGTACCCAAATTTAAAGATTTATTTTTACTTCATATATTATGACCTTTATGAAATCATGCTCTATTGTTTCCATGTAGTTCTGGATTATATAAGTCATCATCCTCACTAAAAAATGGGTCAGTTGGGTGGATGATGTTGAATTAATTTTATTGATATTATTCTTCTAATTTTTTTTGTGGGGTGGTGCTCAATTATTCATTTTATAGGATTCAATTATCTTACTAATGATGGGGGTAAGAAGTTGGAAATATTATATACTAACTTGGATACTGGTTACAGCTCTTTTTTTGTGTGTCTCATTTGTATGATGTTTCTCTTAACATTTAGAATACATAAAAAAATAAAGATGTCTTGTTTGGAATTTTTTGGGAACTTGGGATCAAAACTGGCTGGTTTAAATGATCTCTAATCATGTAATGTTACTAGTTGATAGATTTCATAGCCTTCCAATAATCAAATTTATCATCCTTTTTTCTCAAGATGTCCTACCTTTATATATCTCCTTCTGGATGAGTGGCACAATATTAGTCCCTAAGGATAGGGGTTTTCCATGCTTGGACTACCCAAAGTAAACTTTCTTCTCTAGTACATCCTTGAAGATGAAACATTTTTGGATATTGTACTCCAATTACTTATGGTATGGGAGGTAATTAGGAAAATCATTTTTTCTGACTTCATTGGGATTTTTATCCTCTAGAATAATGAAAATTTTCTTTTCCATTGAATTTATAAATATACTAGGACATTTTGTTTCTAAAAAGAATTACTAATTTTCATTTCATCACTAAATGGAAGCAACCACTACTCCCTATTCACATCTTAATAATGGAATAATTATTAATATTGTCATTCTAGATGAACTAATATATAATATTATGCATGATTTAGTACATGATATAGTTTTTCTTTATTCTTAGGAGTAATAATTATCTCATATAATCTACCCTAATTAATTCTTTTTATAAATTATGTCATTCAAGACTTAGACTTTGACTATTTTATGGAATCCTCAATGTGATGATCGATGGATGAAAAATCCCAAAATCTGTCATGGAATTTCAGCATAATCAATGGTGTTTGTAACTCATCTTGGAGATTTTATATCAAAATATCTAACAGCTATAACTGATAATGCTTCATATTCGGTTAATATATTAATCCCCATTTACCTATCTATGAAGTCTACAACCTTCTCTCTATTATATTTCTTAATTGAAGATGTCATGGATGGTTTTCTTCTTCAATGTTATGGTAAATTGATAAAGGAACTTTGATCACATGTTTTCAAAACTAGAAGATCATCATGAGGTTATATTATGATACTTGATGAATTCATGTCAATCCAGGGTATGGAAGGAATCTAATCATTTATTCTTCTTGTTTCAATAATATTTATTTCATGGTGCCGCATTGAGATATGAAGTCTTTCAACTTCTACTATGGGGCTCTTATATTATTAAAAAAAATTAGAATGTGTGACTTGTAAAATTTGGTGATGGAGGAGTTGTATCCATCCAATTGGGGTCTTCATCCACCCTAATTATACTAGTGTACATAATCCCTTCATTGCTTCCATTTAGGTGGTAAGGGAATCAATGTAATCAAGTTTAGCTGGTAGTAATCTCTCTAGATTGATAACCCTAGTGGAAGTTGATAGTATGGAATGATATGATTACCTTGAATATCCCATCTATTGATATCCCTTTTGAGTCAATCTAGGGTATATTGATTGAAACAAAATTCATTTTCCCAATGGTGGAATGTCCTAATATTTTTTACCATTATATTTATGTAAAATGTGGTCATAAAATGATATCAGGTAGAGTTATTAGACTATCCACTTTTGGGGGGAGTAGTTCCTTTTTCACGCCCATGTATTGGGGGAGTGTTGAGTCCAATGTTTTTTTATATGTTTTGAATAATTTAAAGGAGTAAATAATTTTTTGGTTTTTTATATGATTTTTTTCTCGAGATTGGTATTTTTTTGTTTAATATAAACAACATAACCTTATTGAGAACATAGATCACATAACATTGTTAAGTTATAATGATAATCAGATAGGGTACACCTAATTGAGGTTATGAGATGAAGTATACCTAATAGAGGTTAATTTATGGAGTAAAATGGATATATTTCATTGGACTAATGTTACCAGATAGAGATTGGTACAGAATTTATATTACAAATATAATCCAATGTTCTATCATATAAAGTGGTTTGATAGTCTAAATCAAGTGATGCTTTCATGTTCCTAAAATATCAAACATCATGATTTCTGAAACATCTCATGATCCAAGATCAGTTAAAAATAGGGAGTTCATGGAATACCTATATATATTTCTTTATGAAGAGTTGTGATGTTTGGAAAAACTGATTTTGTTGTTCAAAGGTGTTTTTTCGAATTTTGAAGTTGTAATTTAACAATGTTGGATAGTTTAATGTTTTAATGTTATCAATATATGATGATGTTGACTATACAAGGTCTAATGGATGGAATTTAATGAATTTGGTAATATATTTTGTTACCAAATGATCAAATGGATGAATTTTTATCATTAGAAATACATTTCAGTGTGTATTCGCAAGATAAATTCTTCTATATAATGTTCATCAGATGGAGGAAAAAAATTCCCCTAGAATAAATTATTATAGGTTCATCAGAAAAATATAATTGAATAAAATCTTCATGAAAATGTCTCTGAGTGATTTAAATTGTGAATGCTATCTGGTAAAACAAATAGGATAAAGGATGTCTTTGGTGAAATAATTTATAGATTTTCCATTGATTTTGTGCAACAACACTGGTCGAAGTTTCTCTAACTGAAGGAATGTTATATGGGAGTAACCAATATAATTTTTAAGGGGATTTATGATATATGGTTAATGATATAAAATATAAAAATAATTATATTATCATTTATCAATTTAATAATCATGATACAAAGAGAATTATTCACATTGATATTGTAGGAAGGTTTGATGAAGTACATTAATGCTTGATCTTATGGAAATTTCCTAAAATTCAAAAAGATTGAAGGTGTTAAAATTTTTATGATGTTTAGATTGTGTTTTTTAAAACATGAGTGGGAATATTGAATTCAATGTTCTTGCATCATCTTTAATTATCCAAGGAACACATAATATATAATGGGTATAGATATGTTGAGTTTACGTTATGTTTTTTGGAAGTTGGGTGAAGATCTTCGGAATTGGAGAGACAATTGGATAAAAAGGATAAAGAAGCATTGGTCAAATAGTATTCCTTGGTGATCGTATGAACTAGGTGGTAGATTAGTATAAGTTTACAGAATTCACACGTTATAATTTACTATATGTAAAATACATATGTAGTAACTATATGGATACACCAGATAGAGTATACTTCATAAACATATCCAAAAACTACAATTATACTAAATAAGGTTATATTAAAATATTTTGTAGAAAAATTGAAGAGTAATAAGATATACTTGAAAGATGTAAAATTGTGAATAATGTACAAAAATCATAATAAAAATATATCAAAGCCTATTGGTTATGTTTCTTATAGTTTTTGAAAGATATATTTATATTATTTATCAATTTGATGAGACCATTCACTGTTTCTTTAGTATAGTGCTACCAAAGGGAAAGTATGTTCCATACTTCCTGTAAAAACAAAAAGGATTTTTAATATGGGTTTTTTTTCTTGGAATAATTCCATTCCGTGAAAAAAAGGTACTATAGTTGAGTTATGAACCATGTAAATACAATTGTTCATATATTTGTTCTTGATTGATATTTTATAGTATAGTTTATTCTTTACTAAGCAGAGGTAGAGGTTGTTTGTTACATTACAATCTTAAAAGGAAATGAATATGAAATTACCCCTCCCCCTCTCAATGATCACATTGATCCTGATTGGTCTTATAAATTTGTATCAAAAGAAATGTTTCCTTTATTTACTCTTCAGTAATGTTTTAAGAAAAATTATCTGTTCAAGGGATGTAAAACAATCTATTAATAGTAATGGGATTCGTGTATTAAATGTAAGAACAATCATATATGGATGAATATAATGTTTTCATATCTTATGACCAATGTCTATGAAGTTATTAAACTTTTTTAGATGGTTTACCTCCTATTTATATGGTTTTTTCCATTATAGATATTGATATAAAGAATTTGGATATTACTGAGAGATCCATGAAGGGTATACATTCCTCACTCTCTTAAAGTGAGTTTCTAAGAATTAATATTATTAGACTAGCTAATAAAATCTGAGAAATGCTTGATTAAAATTATAAAGGAAATGTGAATTTGAATAAGGATATGTTAAATATCTAGAAACTATACAATGAAGATAATAATATTTGTTATAATTAAACTTTTGGTGACTGATTTATAATATTTGATGAAGTTATAAGAAACATAATACATTTTTGTAAAAAATTGGAAGATTCAGCTATTAGTGAAAATATTCTATGACTTATTTTGGATAAATGTTTTGATAATGTATCATATTTAGTACATAGAATCCTTGAAAATTTATCTAGGTATTAACTATATATAATTATCATTATATATAAAATAATAAGATAAAATATTTTTAGAAATAAATTGAAGGTTTATCGGGAAATCTATTTCAAATACAAAATGAAATAAAAGTCTACCAAATTTTTAAAGGAATATGTTAGTGAATATGGAAAAAAATATATATTATGTAATAAATATATATGAATAATTGTATTTTTTTAAAATTTGTGATTATAGAAACATGTAACTACAAATTAAATTGACATCTAAATACCTTTGCTGTGAAGAAATTATTTATTTTAACGGAGAAAAATATTTTGAAAAAGAAGATAAAAAATCATAATGATCTCTGAAGAATAAGGAAGAGAAATATAATACCATCTATAATGTAAGGGATAATAATATCCAAAAATTTAACAAGAGATTTATTTTGTTGAAATATGATGAAAGCGATGATGGTTATGTGGAAACAAAAACTCGAGTGATTATATTTCTGAAAATTTCTTATTAAAAAACTGAACAATGAAAATTTCACCAAAGTTAAAGTTAATATATATAAAAAATAATAATAATAAGATATTAATATATATATATATATATATTTCTTATGTTAGTGTATAAATATTTTATTAAAATGATCATTACACAAGAAAATTTTAAATTAGAAGTTATGGAAAGAAATGATATCGGTAAACAATACAGAATATTTTAATAAAGAAAAATCCTTCTACTTAAAAGATATTAATAACCTAATGAATATACTAAATGATTTCTAAAAGCGTAAATTTCAAGAAGGATGATATGTTAAATGATAGCGATAATGAATTTGATATTTTTCAATAAAAAATGTTGAAGTTGAGCAAGGAATAATATAGTTTCAAAAATTTATTCCCAAAAGATGGTGAAAGTGATAAAAAATGTGTTACTGTATAAAGATCCAAAAAACATCCATGGAGGATAAAAAAGTTTAAGGATTCCTAGAATATAATTTTAGATAAAAATATCATGTTTGTATCGAAAATAATAAAAGTTGAAAATCCTAGAATTTATAAGTATTCAAATTCTAAACCGGAGTTTTCTTTTTCTAGAGATCTTATTAATTTTGAGAATAAAACCACCGAAAACAATATATAGATATCAAGTGGCTTCCATTAAATTTTATGAAAACAATGAACCAATGTAAATAGTAAGAGAGATGATAGAAATCATTTACACAATTACTTATATCATGTAAATTATAGAGGAAAATATGATTTCTATTATTTTTCATTATACTGTAGAGGATTTGGGAATATAGGAATGATTTTTTTTTAATTATAAATATTGTAATTAGTATAGGAGAAAATGGATGTATATTTTGAGGGGTATTCAACCCACTCAAATAAGAAAACCTAAAAAATTTGATGTTTAAATAGATTCTATTATCTAGAAACAATTTGTGGAAGATTTCATCAGCCTTCACATCTTGTAAATTTATTTCTTGTTATGTTACTAGAATTTAAATAAAAAATGTAAAAAAGAACATGATTAGTAATATAAGGGTACGAAAAAGGCATTAAATTTTGAAAATTATATTAGAGATACTAATAAAGAATTAATTTTTATACTATATTGTGGGTTATCTTCAATAATGGCCAGATATATGATTTTATTGAGGAGTGTAAAAGATTAGAATGAGGGGACAGTGACTTCTATAAATTATTAATCACTCAGAATCAAACTAATTGTATTTTGTTTCATTGGAAAATATATATTGAAATCTATTATATCTTCATTTTTTATGGGATGAAACACTATTTTTTAAGTGATTCTCATATTTTTTATGAAGGTAAAAAAAATTAGAAGAGATAGTGTTTTTTTCTAAGGACGTGAAGATGGGAAAGTTGTTATGATTGGAAAAAAGAACCAAGGGAAACTTTGAAGAATCATATAGTTCATGTAATATAATAATTATCAAATAAAATCATGCAATTAAAAATAGTTTTGGATATATGTGAATGATATAACATGATAATGTTGACAAATAGAGATTGTATTTGTAATATTTCTATCATAAAAAAAAGAAGAGACCAGTGTTGTTCAATTTGTCAGAAATGGATATTTATAAACTACATTCCACTATTCACATGGAACTAATACATTCTCATATATCTATTCCCATGATAAATAAATCAATAAATATAGATAAGTACTTTTTTCATTTAATTTTTATTTTACTTACAATTCAAGAATTATTTTTATGAAATATAAGTAAAAGGTTTTAAAAGTGTTTAAGATTTGTATTAGAAATGAAAAAAATGAATCTGGATATTCTATTAAGGATATTTAAACTAACAATGGTGTTGGACAAAAAAATGTAAAGTTTAGAGATTATATATAAAATCTTATAAATCATCATGAGTTTAGTGAACAGTACACACCACAATAGAACCTTGTTTTGAAAAAAATAAAATATAAGTCTAGTTGGGATGGAATGAAAAATGGTTATTAAAAATGAGACATATTAACAATTTTAGAAATATATTCTTGTAGAAATAATTCAAATTCAAAATTGATATTTTTAAAGGAAAAAAGATTGATATGAGTTATTATGTGATGTATTGCAACTAAACACCATGATTGAAATAACTAAGTGTATTCGGAATTGTTTACATTATCAAACTAATCAGTGAGAATATTGTGAGGTTTTGTTAGAGTCATGCTGGTGATGGATTTATTAGATACACTTCTAATGGAAGAGGATACATGTGTTATAACAAAAAAACTGAAAATATTTTTTAATCCTCCAATGTGAATGTTTTTGAATAATATGATAATAATGTTTCATAGGCAATCAGAGGTTTGGATGAAATAGAAGATAAAGTTGTTTCAATTAAATAAAATGACAAGGTTTTTTAAAAGAGTAATAATGATAATGTTATTCAAGATTAGGATTTTGACTCTGATATCTCAAGTGATGAGGAAACATTATGCTCATCTCATTCATGTCAATGAAAATGGGTCAAGGTCCAAAATATCATTAGATATTTAAGAGAATAGGTTCAAACCATTAGAGCATTGAGGTGGTTTTGTATATTTCCTTATATTCAAAGATTGATCCAACATAAATTAAATAATACTTAGACCATAAAGGGTGTATTGATTACATGAATGAAATATTAGATAATATTGAGTATAATGAATCATGGTAACTTGTATTCCAAACCGAAAGAGAAATATGTTATTGGTACAAAATTGGTGTTCCGAAAAAAATGTGAAAACAATTGGTGAAGTGATAAGAAATTTGATATAACTAATTTATAAATAATACTCATATATTGAATGATTAGACTTTGATGAAATATTTACCCCAATACGAGGGATTGAAACTATCTTAATATTTTCATTTATCGTTCCACAATGAAGTTATAAGATATTTAATTTGGGTGGAAGTAAATATTTTTTTATTGATATCATGAAGAATAATTATAAATTGAACAATTTTGTATCCTTTGGATGGTTCATTGTGAAATTTATGTGTGATAGTTGAAGAATTAATTTTATGGGTTGTAACAATATTTGAGATCTTAGTGAAGAGAAATAAGGTTATTTCTCACTACTATGTATGAGAGTGAAGTAGTAGAAGAAGTACTTTTAGGGAGGGGAAGTGAGACGAAAATTCTACAAAATATAAAATGTACATTATCCTATTGGTTAAGGTTATTACTATTGTTATAAAGAATTTTTATATCATTGGTCAGCTTGAGGAGTATATACACTATGTGTTGACTATATATCTATACAATTAAATTGATATGTATTTATTATTATATCCCTGAAAAGGATTGTTTTCGTGAGGTTATATGGCATTTGATTAATTTCAAACCATACAAAGGACTTGTTATTCATATTGACAAATGAACTCTATATATACCCACATTAATGTGGTCATACAGGTCTGATATTTTTTAATAGATTTGATTCTCACAAATAGGATATTAATGATGATTCATACATTAAAAACATAAAATGGAAAGATTATTAATTCACCGCCTCTCCATATCAATTATCACACAAATTATGATTAGACCTTTCAATTGGAATCTACCTAGTAATTATACTTAGTTTGAATATTAACTTAGCACAGTTTAACATTAATCCACTTCAATAATTGAATAACTTCTTCGTATCTGGTGAATCTATCCAAAATTAAAAGGCCTTAGAAGGCATTTTCAATCGATTGGGATGTGGATATAGACACAACACACTATTTTTCTTTGAAAAAAGTATAAAAATTAGAAGTAAATATAACATTTTGTATATATCCTAAATCATGATAGTACTTATAATTATGGTCATGTAAACTTTATTCATTAGTGTGTACCATATCTTGGGTGGTTGTATCTTAATTATTCACCTATGAGATAGTTACATGCTTTGAATAATATGTGATGTTGATTACAATGAATTTTTTGAATTAACAGTATTTGGAAGGAATAATTTTCTCATATTATTTATAGTATTATGGGTGTTATCCACCTAAATAATATCTTTCATGTGGTGGTTTATGATACCCCTTATCATTTTCCTTCATAGTGGATTTTTTTAGCTTATTTCGCTTACGACGAATTAGTTTCCCTACTACATGGAGTTTCACCCTAATAAAATATTTAGTGACTTCCACAGAGTACACCCCTAGGGAATGAGATAGATCATACAAAGGTATAAATTTAAAGGTAGATTTATCTTGATATTCCCATACCATGATAAGAATAAAATTCTAGGTTGAGAGTGATATGAAATATAAATGACCGCAACCCTTCTAGTTGGGGTTGAATTAGTTTTTCCACTAACATGTCCATGATCTGTTTTATCGTTACTAATTTGAGTGGTGGTTATGGTGATAAAAATAAAACATGCCGTATTTTTGGGTATTGACCAAAAATTCTATGAAGGAAGAAATTATTGAGAAATTATTGATTTTTTATGGATGTACTTGGGAATGATCATATTGTATTTCCTTCTTTATATGTGAGATTCTCACCATTGAGGGTTTTTTATGGTTAAAGTATTTTCCTTCCTTATGTGATATACAAATGAACCTTTATTGGTTGTTTGAATAATGATAATATCCATTATATATTTCTATCATGTATGTCATTTATTGGGCTGTGGAATTTTAGGGAATCTATATATATAACTACTACATAATATAGAAAATGGGATTGAAATTTTTCATATAGTGGTAATATTATACATTCTGATACCTTATGTACTGAATTTTCCATCAAGTGGGATGAAGTGTAAGGCTCGATATTCTCCAAAATCCATAACATGGACATCAGATAGATGATCATAAATTTTTAATGGAGTGTTTATATACTATTGAGATACTCCAATAGGAGGTCTCTTCATTTTCATCAAAACATATAATTCCATGTATATAAGAGGGAATCCAAGTATATTTTTAGGAAAATTTTTCTTAATACCTCAATATAATTAGTATAGAAACTGTATGAACAATATTTAATGTTGATGTAGTAGAGAGTTTTCAATATTTTGAGGAGAAAATAATGTATGCATTACTTAATCAATACATCTGTAATTTCATATTGGGATTCAAATATGGGCTGGAACACCACTACTACCTCACATTTTTCAAGCTCTTTTCACATATCACTAAAATTTTAGTCATCCTCGTAGAGATATTCCAAAGAATACTATGGCTACATTGTTTTTTTTCATGTTGCATTATCAAAGTATATGAGGTCATCTGGAATTTCTTCAATTCCATTGAAGGAGAACTGGTATGAAGGTGAAACAAATAATGATTGTTTCCATGAAATATCCCATGGTAGGTATGAAATATCACTAGTCAATGATAATGAATATGATATAGTCATCCTTGAACTCTGAAGTGCATCTCGATATGAGGCCACTAACTGAATATTCTCACCTTGGGGAGGACCTTCTTATAGAGATGATATTCCACTACAAGGAGGGACTTTAAAGTGAATTCCATTAATAATATATCCACGTTCATCTTCATAATTACCAAAATTCGGAGTATTTCTATTATAGTATGATTCCCAAATATAGGGAGGACCTTTACAACATAGGTTATGGGGAATACCATCAATGTGGATGATCTAATATATATGTGGATGACCCTTAGGGATTGTAATTTGGGGAGATCCTCTAGAGTTTATAATATCTATGATGCATAAAGGTACACTATATGAATAAATACATTCCACTATTAAATTTTAATTAAAGAGTTATTGGGACAGTAAAGAGATTATTTTTATGGACTCAAGGATATAATCATTGAATGGGGTATAAATATAAACACATACATAACATTTTTTCTTCCAAAAGTATGACCAAGGATATAACCATGAATAAGGGAGTTTTCTTAATTTTAGAAACAACCTTCTTATATAGAAACCTGCATAGGAGTATTCTTATTCTTATTAAGAGTATTCAAATAAATTTCTCGATTAGAAGCCAAAATATGATAGTGTGCTTAAAAATTATTATAATTGAAGGGGTTATGTGACAGTTGGTGATTTTTAGATAGTATAAGAATATACTGATGGGCCTCTTCGGTTAGGATCCAAATATGAGCATTCTTTATAATGAGGTATACTAGAATATGAAAATAATATTTCTACACATCGGTGAGAATATTATCTTGGACTGATTTTGTCGCTAATATTTTCCATTGATCTCAGTGAGTCTAAATTGACGCCGGTACCTAATGGTTTTTCATAATATTTTGGAATTCTCTTATAGTGTTTCATGGGGTATAAGATTTTATGTAAGTGATAAATTTAATATATTTTAGATATCCGTTTAGAACTGGGATATGATATTTATCTTATTTATTATTCTTCACAGAAATACGTTTTTATCCTCTAAAATCAGAGCGCCAATTTGGCACATCCCCTAAGTACCCATCGAGATTTTTTGACATGCTTTTCGATAATGGAAAGAGCCTAAATATGGGAATTCATTTATGTTGGGACCAAGTTGGATGGATAAGGAAGTATGAAAAGATTGCTGTTACAGAGTGTTGTCTTTTCTTTTCAAAATGCTAAATCAGTTCAATTTGTAAAGAACCTGAAAATCAGACGATGCTTTTCTGATTTGTATTTTACAATCATCTCAAGTTTGGAGAACTTATGGTGTAAGCCGTATGAAGGATAAAGAGAGTAAAGATGAATTTTTGGAAAAACAAAATTCAACATCATATTATACAAAAAATGAAAAAGGCATGAAGGCGGCGTGCAGGTGGCGATGCGCAGGTGGCGACGCGCAAGTGGCGGTGCGCAAGTGGCAGCGCACAAGTGCTGCAGAGGTGTGCAAGTCATATTTCAAAAATATCATTATTTTAGAAATATGGAAATGGAAATAAAGTGTTGTGCAGGTGGTGATGCGCAAGTGGTGGCGCGTAGGTCTAGGTCGCGCAAGTCATCAAAATTCCTATAAATAGACGATTAGCCTCCTCATTTCTTAAGGCTCAGCACTTGAGTACTATCTTTTAGCTCTGGGCGTGCAGGTTGAGAGTTGGGCACGCAGGTTGATAGTTGTTAGAAGGTGAGCAGGTTGGGGGCGCGCAGGATAGAGGCGCACTGGTGTTGGAAAGCAGGCTGCACAAAGGGAGCACGTCTAAAGGGCAGTGCGTAGGAAGAGGCACGTAGGATCCCAGGGCGCAGGTCTCAATCGCGCAGGTCAAAGTGGGTGCATAGGCTGCTTTTCTCCAAGGGTTCTTCCCAGATTCTGGGTAGGAATGAAGAAAAAGAGATGCACAAGTATAAGGTGCCCACGTATAGGTTTCACAGGTCCAAGTGGGCGTGCATGATGTTTTTCTCCAGGGGTTACTGCAAGCTTATGGGTAGGAAAGTAAAGAATTTATTTGAAAGATTTGATTTGTATAAGCTCATTAAGAAGCACTGATCCATTGTGTTGCCCTATTTGTGCTAAGAGAGAGAACACACACTATTAGATTGTTTTAAAAGTGCTTCCTAAGTGTTAGGGTATATCATACTCATTTTATTCCACATTAGAGGATAGGTTTCTAGTTCATTATGTCGTACTGGATTGTTTACGTACCATACCAACGACGTAGCTACTCTTGTTGAGTAGTGAACATTGTAAATCTTCTGTTCCTGTGGTTGTGTGTTTTCAGCAGGGATGAAACTATTTAACAGGATGTGAAGGTTGTTTCAAAACGGAGAATCTTAAAAAGAAAAATATATCATTGATTCACCCCCTCCACATATTAGTGATACTTGGATCCTAACTGCGAACATCAATTGGTATCAGAGCGACAGGTTCCCTTCGTTTATTCTTTTCTGATGTGGTTGAAGAGAAGTTGTGATGGAGATTCTAAATTTCATGAACAGTAAAGGGATCCCGATTTTTGAAGAAAAAAACTATCACATATGGAAGGATAGAAAGATGACTTATCCTATGTCTCTTGGATATGAAGCTCTTGAAACTACAACAGATGGATTTCCTACTATTGATGACAACATTCCTCTTACTCCTGTCGATAAGAAGAACCTTGAGAATGATGGAAGATCTAAAAATGTGTTACTCTCATCTCTTTCTGAAAGTGAATTTCTAAGAGTGAAAGGTGTTGCTATAGTTAAAGGAATCTGGGATAAGTTGAAGAACATCTATGAAGGAAATACAAAAGTGTAGAAGGAACAACTACAAATAAGGATGCTGATGTATGAAGACCTAAAAATGGGAGAATCTGAATCTTTTGGGGTCTTCTTTACCAAGATTAATGACATTTTCAGTACAATCCGATGTCTTGGTGAAAAATTAGAGGATTATACAGTTTTAGAAAAGATCTTGAGAATTTTTCTAGAAAAATTTGATGCTAAAGTGTCTTCATTGGAAGATAGAGACCCTGATACATTATCTCTGGATGACTTGCATATCACTCTCATTACTTATGAAATGAGAAGGGAGAGGACTATAAAGACCAAATGAAAATCAGATAGAGAAATGTCATTCAAGTCTTCAAAGAGAGAGAAGTAAAAGAAGACTCTTATTGAAAATGATGCAGGTGAATTCGAGTCTAAAGATGAGGTATGTAAAAATTCTGATGACATTTAATCATTGTTTTCTAAAAATGTGAAAAGAGGTACAAGGAAATATAAAGGGAAACATCCCTTGAAATGTTTTTAATGTGGTGTTGTTTGTCACTTTGAGGCTAATTTTCCTCAATAGAATAATGAATAAGATTGTGATGATGATGAGAGATGGCCAAGAAGGTCATGAAAGAAACAAAATGATGAAGATAAATAATTTTCAAAGGTTAAGGATAAAAAATTCTTCAAATAAAAAAGAAGAAACACTACAAAAAAACTAGCTATTAGCGGCAGTTTTTTTCATATTGCGGTGGTTTAAACCGCTGCCATATTTTTTTGTGGCGGTTTACAGAAACCTCCGCGAAATTGGGCACCAGAAATCTATTAGAGGCTGTTTTTTCTATTTTGCAGCGGTTTAAGGGAAGCGTCATAGATGCCTCATTTCACGGTGGTTTTTGTGACTTTATTGGCGGTTTGACAGGTGCTGGATATTTTTTTATTCGTGATGGTTAAAATCGCCGTGATATTCAGGCGTTTGATGCATCTCTATCGCGACGATGAAAACCACCACCAAGTAGTGGAGGTTATAACCACTGCTAAATATAAACCAATTACATTTCGTGACGGTTTTAACCGCTGCTATTGTTTTACCAGTAAAGCATTAGCGACGGTTTTAACCGCTGAGAAATGCTGACAAGTAAAGCATTAGCGGCGGTTAAAACCGCCGCAAAATTCTGACAAAAAAATTTGATGTTTTGCTTCTACTGCCTCACTGCCATGAAAAACAAATCAAACTAGAAAATGGAACGTGAGACATCATACAAACAAATAAAATGTTATTTCTAACTTGGTATGCCAAACATGATGAAACATGAGACGTCATAAAAATAATCGACCATAATTCTATAGTGATAATAATCAATAATGGATCTATAGGGAAGCATGAAATCCATTCCAATAATTACATCATATAGTTACATGATGGGAAAGAATGAATTCTATATAAAAAAAATTTCTTATCTAATGGGGAAAATAATTCCATTGGTGAACAATCATTGATCGAATTACCAATGAGGTTTACTGATTCTTAATTACACATAAATACACTATATCAAGGACCATAATCTCTAGAAATGTTTGAAATATAAAATTATATGATGAACTTGTGTCAAATTATGTAGAATCTATAGTAGAGGTTACTGGATTAGTACCTCAAACAATAGATGAATTTGAATTATGCTCCCTATCATATTTTGAACTTCATTTAGTTTTCCCATACCATGACTCTATGCTACAACCTGACTATTCTGAGTGGGATCACATTTCATGCACATTAATTCCTGAGTCTAGTATCAACTATGTCGACTACCACATTGGCCTTAGCAGTATGTGGTATTATAGCTACATCCCTACTTAAAATTAAGAGGACCCACATAATAATGTGGAATTTGTAAAGATCATATCCCCCTAGGAGGAACTGGTGGAAAAGTTTTGAAGATGTTCAAGATATGACCCAAACTCCTATAACCTCTGCATTCAACTAGATACATTGTATGTTGGGCCTTGTTGGTGTAATGAGGGCCTTTTTAATATCTTAGTAATTGTAAGGGCCTTGTTGATATCTCAGTAATTTTAAATACTTTTGTTTTTAGGTGATGAAGATTGGACCATATAATTAGGTAGATTTTGTGCCCAAAATATTCCAACAACACCTATGGAATGTTATATTTTAGAGTGGATAATGGCTATAACATGACTAGTATATTGTCTTTAGAAAAACGGTTCATTATATTTTTTCAGAGGCTCCTCAACCTGGTCTGACCAAAGTGGTTGTTTCCCCACTTCTTTATTGTAATCAATGGGATTATAAGTGGTTTAACCTATTATATTTGAAGTAAAGTGGTCCTAGTGTGGTTTGGATAATTACCATTATATTGGGTTGTCCTCCTATAGATAAAGGATGTCCGTTGACAATATTGTGGACCTTCATAATGATTTTCATCATGGGGAGACTACAATAACAACATGAATTCAAGCCATAAGGAGAATTCCTGCAATGTGTAGCCTGGAGAAGACCTTTTGGGTGGATGATATTAAGGGTATAAATCCTTGTTTTTTGATCATCCAGACATTAATAGCATATTTTCGGTGCTGATCAGGATATTGAATCTCATAATCAATCATATTCTAAGAATTAAGTGATCCTTCATGGAAGGTTGTATGGGGAGGACCTTCATAGCTACTGGCAACAATGTAGATAAGAGGACCTTCACAAATGAAAATACTATTTTTGTAATTTGGTAACAAAAGAGTAGGATCCTAATAATCCATAGATAAACAAATGAGGGTTCAAGAACACCAATATGATGTAGATCAATATCATAGACCAGATATTCATTTTCCAATCACCTTTGGTGTTGCTTCTTTTTGGATGCTCTCTTGTGGGTGATAGAAGTTTCTTTCTATGGATATCATCTTACATATACTTAATCTTGATTGATTATCTCTCATGTCCCTATGATAATTTTATGATAGGTCTATGGAATTTTGGGTGGGATATGTTCATACCCTGTAGTGCCCACCGGGGTAGACCGATGACCTTTAGTTGGAACAGGGGTATGGTCCCGATCTGGTTGTCCATATAACATGAGATTTGGCCCATGACCCTCTTGAATGCTAGAAAAGATGTGTATATTCTCTAAATCTCCTCATATTATGTTAATGAGTAACCCAAATTATGGTATAATAGTTGTGTGTCTATCCTTTAACCATTTTTAGAATATTCTAGGTGACTTCAGTGACCAGAACATGCATATTTTTTTATTCTATTATTGGAGAATGTGTATGGGCCTGATCTTTTCCTCCATTTCATATAGGTATATACCGATGTAAATCAGGTCAGTGGGAAAGGATATGGGTATTCCCTATATTTTTTACCAAAATATTCTTGGTGATTTCTTTGAATAAAACTAGATTATACCGACAAGCTTAGTAAATGTGGGAAAATGTGTCATCTTGCTCATAGTTTGCCACTATATTTAGTAAGTGGTATTCTTTGGAGGGTAAAGATGTAGGGCCATGTTCTTGGTTGATTTTTCACTACCCTCAGTGGGTTTTCCTGACTACCTAGGTTTGGGAGACTTAGGTCAGACTCCCGAGGTAAACATACACATCATATAGAGGTTTTATTGCTATATAGCATTGGTGATGGTGAATGCTAGAAGGAGCCCTTTGGAGGGTCCCTTATGTTATCTAGATGGGTCCATTAGTTAGCTTTTGATCAACCTCCCTAGATAAGAGAGGAACATGTTATTTCCTTCCATGGATATGACCATGAAATTGTTTGAGATAGAAACTATTTACAACAAATTATGTTCCACTAGTCATTGTCGAGTAGACATCTAGTATGGATTTTTGAGATGAATGGATTTTTTAGCTTCCTCTGAAGAAGGAAAGGTATCATTTAGGTGTGACTCCCAACCTAGTGAATTTGAGACCCAATGTTGAGGGTGCAAGGTTGATAATAGAGCCCTAGTTTTAAATGAGGATGCAACTTGTGCAGTAGTCAAAGCATATGTTTTATTAAAGTAGTAAAATGTCATTTAGATCAAAGGGGGTTCTAGTTGAAAGTTCTAGAATACTTATGAGAAACATTTACAAGAAATACTCAGGAAATAATCATATCAATAAATAAAAACATGTATAATCAATTGTACCGGATCCATGTTTGTCCACATTTCATATTTTGAAAGAGAAAAAGGTGCCTATCATTTGGGTGACACATGAATTTTGTTTAAGGTTCCATGTAAGGTTCACCATTTTTGTTTCCAATTACTTTTATTGGTGAGTATATGATTCGTATCACGTTATTAGGCCAAACCACATTCCCATCATCCTCTTATGTTTAGTCTCTATACTACCTTCTAGGTTCCAATTTATATAACCAGGCCCAAATAGAAAAAGGATCACTCTTTAGTCATCCAAAATATCGACTACCAATTCAAACACAGGCCTAAATGGAATGATGTATACCACACTCCAGAAATCAAGACATAAAATGAAACATCAAAAATAAAAAAAATGCATAGAATTAAACATGAGAAATTTAGAAAATGTTAGGACATGTAAATTTTTTTGGAAACTATGTTCCATAAATGTTACATATACAAACCAACCGTTCTCATATTTGTTCAAAACATCAACAATACTACTACTCATTGTTCGATGATGCATCGTCACCCACTCCACCTCCATCTCCACTACCTGCGGCCACCTATAAGAACGTTATATTGAAAATAAAATATTGTTGCATATTTATAATTAAACTTAAAACCAATAAAAGTTTTCAAACTAAATGATTTTGATTTTTTGTGATTTACCTGATCACCACTACTCATTGCACCACCACCGGGGGCATATCTCCCCATCTACAGATATATATCATTCAACGCTTTCTGCATAGCGGATATCTGAGCCCCTGGTCTTGAACTATGGCTCTTAGAGAAGACATCTCCCTCTGAGAATCTTCACGTATGAAATTACTATAACCAGGAGTAGATGCAGCTGGAATCTATGGTGGCCTGCCAAAGACCTCAGATGGTACGGGTACCAAACCCACCCCGTGCACTGTACTAGGATGCTCCTTCCCAAGTACTTTAGCAACTGGGTCATCTTGGGAGACTGAGTAGGAATGCCCATGATTGGCATCCCATATTTCATTAATTTTTACCTATAAATCAAATATCAATATATATTAACATAGTAAAAACTGATAATAAGTTATTTTAATAAAAAAGTGACTCTATACCCCAACTTCTTTAGCAGGCTCATTAACAAAACTTCCATCTATTTTTTTTGTGAACATCCAGTCGTAGTTCAGTTCGGGATTCTTCATGCCCTAAACTATGTGACTGCATTAAAAAAAGATAAATCAACAATTCAATATGTTAAATAGATAATATTGTCTTATAAATATTTAAACTAATTAAAATATTACCAATGAAATTAGGCTTCTAGAAAATCTTTTTGAGCTTGCAATGTGTGGGATAATTTGCTTTGCCCGGTTTGATGCATTCTGTCTTGAGAGATACTAAAATAAATAAAATTCAATTTAACAGTATTGTATTCAATGTCATATCCTCTTCATATACATGTATAAATGTAAAATGAGGATAATATAATAATATATATTTCAATACCATCCATTTCTCATCATGATGTCTATCAACAAAAACTTTCCACTGTTCTTTCGGTACCCCACTGGGTAGCTTCTCATACATTTGTTGCAGAGTCAACGAAATATCGTTGACATCACACCACAACCTCAATTTGAAATCTTTCCATTTTTTACAAAGATTTTTCAATTTTCACTTCTGTGATATCTGTAACACCCCGAGATTTTATGAAAAATATTCTTTTAATTTCATTGATGTCTTGTGTTGTAATCTACAACAAGATTGCCTTTCGTTATACGCAACACCGTATGAGCTTGCAGTATACACACCACTATTCTTGGATCATGTTACACACAATTTTGATAGTAGTTATTCTATGAAACATTCAGTGTATATATATATATATATTCAATGTATAAATAAAATATTGTTGGATTATGTTATACGAAACAACGGAGGAGTCTTTCACAACCCGCAACCCTGACTTGGCTTGCATTACACGAAATCGCGACCTCCCTCAATAGCAGGTGTTGTACGCAATACCAGGTTTTACAAAACAACGATATATTGTTATAATATTATTATGGACTAGCCATTATGAATAGTATTAACTAAATTTTTAATTTTATAAAATTATTATTTATCTCACACATTTTCTATAATATGGTATGAGAACAAAATAAATTTTTCGTGTAAAATATGTATTTTTAAAAAATTTCTGTTTTCCCGCCTTTTGATGACGCACCCACCTTAAATCTTGTTTTTTACATGTCTATAAGTTCAATTTGATAAAATAAAATTCTTATTTGGAATCAGGATATAAAAATTTACTTTGGATAAATTTTTCATATTATTCTGATAACTTTCATTTTTAATGAATAATAAACACCCGCTATATTTTAATTAAAAACAACTTTTTTCATCACAAAAATATATATGGTTAGATTATATTTTTAATTGGTTTTAATGTTTAATTAGAATATATTTTTACCATTTAATCCAATGTTGTTCATTGGAATTAATTTCACTGCGAAATTGCATATAAACAAATATCAATCTTTTGATTGTTTTTGTTTCTTAAAAACATGCTATTTGTTTTGATAACGAGAATTAAATTTAAAATTAATTAGTGCCACTTATATGTTATGAATTTGGAAAAATTGACATAAATTTTGAATTTGGAATATCAAATAATAAATAGGATGAATTTTTGGTATTTTTCTGAAGAAAAAAAAATCAATTTTCGATGAATAGTGAAAACACTTAATGGTAGTTAAGAAAAACTAACTTTTTTTAATTTAAACATAATTTTACCGATTTTGTGAGTGGAATTTCGAAAATACGAGAGATACAATTAATATTAAGGACTAAAATGTGGTTCAATGAGATGAAAATAATTGTTGGTGAATAGTAACTTTTTACTTTTTTTTACCACGGTTAAATGTAAATAGGGTAATTAAGGGGAAAATTGATATTATTATTACCATAAAACATGTCCTAATTCTATTGGATAAGTTTAATTCGACCAAAAACAACCATAGGAATCAAATATGACCATTTAGGCCTACTTGTATTAGATTCAGACATTTAATATTAATTTATTTAAAGAAGGGTTAAAATAGTTAAAATCAAAGTTTAATAAGTAAATCATTTTTAATAAAGGGTTATACATAAGATAAATTAGACTATAAATATTCATTGGAAATATAATAATATTTCCTATATAATGGTATTTTATTTATAATTTTTAGACATTAAATAATTTAATTTATTTATGACACAAAGATGATGCATTGATTATCTTATTAATGAAATATCTAAATAATTGATGTTATAAATACCCAAATAAATGTAATTTGAGACTTTTTATGAATTACACTAATTTTCTAGGTTAATATGACATGTTATTATTTATTTAATTAACTTTTTTCGAACTAATCATTCTGTTATGAGTTTCACAAAAATCAATTACCAAATAGTGTCAAAATTGACATAAAATAGTTTTTAAAACAAATATTATACTATTAATTATTATTTTATTCAAAAAATCTAAGGATCATCCAAATGACTTAGATACGGTTATATATATTAATTATAAACAAGTTGGGGTTAGTTTGGCTTGTTATAGTATGTTTATTAACCTTATAATGTAAAAAAACAAGAAGACACGGTAAAAGTAAAATTATTTAACATAAGGTTAAATCTAAATAATAAGGTTAAAATAGAAACATATAATTGTATAAATTCTATTGGATGAGAGAATTTAGACCCATCCCCACATTAGATTCTAAATAAATCAATTTGGAGCTATTAAAAACTGAATATGACTTTATAATAAAATAATATTTTTTGTTTTTCCAAAGGTGCCCCTCTCCTCCATAATAAAAGGGCACCTCCTCCCTCTCTTCCTCACACCACTTTGAGCCTTCAAGATCGGCCAAACCCTGCCACTTTCTCTTCTCCACTTCCCTAGAAACATCCTAGAGTTTATTGTCTTATTCAAAGACCAATTTTAGTTCCCTAAGAGAAGGTATCAAAGAGGCGCTTCAAAGAAGAGGTAATGTTTGTTACTGATTATTTCAACTTTATTTCTTCTTCCACTTCTTCTTCTTTAGTTGATTAATTATGAAGTAATAAAATAAGTATAACTCATATAAATATATGTTATTATAATTATGAAACAACCCTATTTCACCATCTATCCATCATATGGAAAACCAAATCGCCCAGCGTGCGTATGTATGGAATACCGTCTCCACGCTGTGGTGAAATCTGTTTTTCCACCAACACATTACATGGATGGGTATAATGGTGTAAAGAATAACTATATATGTTTATTATAACACCATAATGATTCTGATATATTATACCATCCACTCCAATTCTATTCAATAATTATTGGAATGATATCATCGCTCGTGCGTACGTACGGACTAACGTCTCCACGACCCGATGAGATTCATTCTCCATGTTAAACATACATGAATAATAATAAAGTTTATATAATGAATTATAATAAAATATATGAAATAATAAGTCTACTGTATTTATGTATATATATATATTTATGTCATCTACTTAGTTTCATTCAATTCAATAAGGAAACGAAAACAGCGTTCATGCGTACGTATGGCCTACCATCTCCATGAACGGTGTATTTCATTTCCTTTATCGATCTCTAATATATATATGTATATGATGAATATATATTATATATAAATTATATTTTACATTCTGGAATTATGTAAATCAGGATATAAGTAATAATATCAAGAACGACAAGTCGAAACACATACGATAAATGAAATGATTTTACCCAAAACGCTGCTTTAACATGGAATTTTCAAAAGAACGGGTAATATAAAGTCATAAGTGAAACATATATGATATCATAACAAAGAATATGATTCTTTAGTAAGTCAATGATATTATTTAAATCATTATACAGGAGTTTTGGATACGTACGAAGCATATCGGACCTATGGTATGGGATAATTGTGCAAGTCTCATTTTTATCCGAGATTGCTTATTCATAAGTATTTACTGGGGTTATTGCTATCATCCATGTCCATGATTTATAAAAGTGAATTCATGTGTGTTTAAATTCATTTTTACCCATTTGAATTTTACCACATGGTATGGAAGGAATCTTTCTTTTATTTACCCTTCAATGTACTTTTTGACTTTTACGACAAAAGTACGAGAATAATGTTTTTTTAACATATACGACATGAAAGGATTTTTACGATATTATAAGGCCTTATTTTCATGAATCTTCCCAAAAATATTTCATTACTATTTTCAACAAAATCCTTTTATTTTAAAATTTCATGACATTTTGTGAAAAGAAAATGATTTTGAAGAAAAAAGGATAGTTTCCTCAAGAATCCATTTCCAGTGTTTTATCAAAACCATTTTCATTTAAGATGACATTATTTCACATGTGTATTTTTCAGGTATCATGTCTATATAATTTGCATGGTTTCAATTTTCTAATGATGAAATGATATCCAATTTTTTTTTGTATGGATTATGTTATGATGGATTGATGTTTATGAAACCCATTTTATTCTTGGGTTATGATGAATGATTTATGTTTATATTGTGGCACACGAAATAATGATATCAATATGAGATGGGTGGGACCTATATCTCCCTCCAATGCATTGGGTAAAGATTTATATCTCATGAGATAGACATGGCTGGAACGACAAGTTAAACTGGTTCAGTAATACAGGACTGGAATGAGGAGTGAACTCGATTCAGAAAGGGAATTTTTCCACTAAGATGGTCTTGGCAGCAATGACTTGGCTACTATGGAAATCCTATAATGTGCTTAATGGTTTCCACAATTACATGTTTTATTCCCATGATAATTTATCATTATTAATGTTTCTTCATGATCTATGCCTTACATACTACCATGTTTTGTGTCATTGCTCAAGATTTTGATGGTTAGATTTTTTGATAATGTTTTTTTACATTCAAATGTCTAAGGATTGTTTTATGTTCTCTATTATTACCCTTATTGATCATTTGAGCTCACCCCTTTTATGATTTCTTTTCCCCAGGATATAAATAAAGGTTTTAGGTAAGAAAGAAAGGGATGATCTTTATGGGAGATGTTGAAGATCTTTCACCACGATTAGATGATTATATTCCGAGTTTCCAAAGACACTAAACTATTATGGTCCTTGGGTGTCTGTTTTTGTTATGTAATAATTATTCCTTAAAATTAATTTAATTTCCATGTACGTCAAGATTTGGGTCTCTACAGTTGGTATCAGAGGAAAGGTTTAGTCAACCATTGGAAACTAGGATGTGAAAATGTTAGTGAGATCCCTAGAGATATTTCTAAGGTATGTCTAGGGATGTCCCTAAGGATAAGTATATGTATAGAATATAGTCCTAGAATTATGGTGACGATCTTATAATTAATCCTTAGATGTTAGATATTGAAGGTACTCCCCCTTTATTATGTTTTTTTCCCTAGCATGATTTTTGCCTCTCACACTATTCTTTTTGGGTTTTAGACAATGGCTGGAACCCGAAGGAACCGTGTTGATCAATGCAATGGACAATGCAACGATTGTCCTCCTGAACAAACAAATGTTATGGGAGATGAAGTGAAAAATCTTATTTCTATAATTACACAAGATATGAATCATTCTGGACTTCCAAATGAGCAGAGAAGGGAACAATATTCTATTGAGTCGTTCATGAGGCAACGTCCACCTTGTTTCAGTGGGTCTTATGATCTTCTTGTTTCTGAACAATGGATCAATACCACTGAAATGATATTTTCTGTTCTTCAATGTTCTGAGCATGATAAAGTCATCTTAGCAGTATATAGTTTGGAAGGTGAAGTTGATCAATGGTGGAATCTTATCAAGAATACGAGGCCAAGAGATGAAATTGAGTCCATGGAATGGGATGAGTTCAAGAACTTATTTTCCAATAAGTACATCCCTCGTATTCTTCAAACAAATATGGGGAAGGAGATTCTTGAAGTAAAGCAAAAGGATGATGAATTTGTTGGTGTATACGAAGCGAATTTTACAAGGCTTTCAAGGGATGCATCTGGCTTTATTATCCAACCTAAAAGTAAAGTTGATTGATTATTCAGTGGCTTAAAACCAAATCTTAGAAGTGAATTAACTATAAGATACTTCAGTAGAAATGAAGAAATTGTACGTTGTGATATCAATGTAGAAATGGAAGTTGGTGTTATTTATCCATCTCATTTTTTTGACAAGAAATGGAAGATGGAGTTCAAGGAGAAATCTCAGAATAATGGTGAAAAGAATATGAATGTCTCCTTATGCTCAATGTGTGGAAAGATGCATGGTGGAGATTGTCTTAAAGGGACTATAAAATGTTTTAAGTGTGGAAAAGAAGGTCATCGAGCAGCTGAGTGTCGAAGTAATGGAAAAAGGGTTGCTAATGATGTCAATAAAGAAAATACTGCAGAGAACGCACCACCAACACTTTAATTCTTCAAATGCAAGGAAATGGGGCATTATGCTAATAAATGCCCTAATCCAAGGGTTAGTGATGATCGACATGAGAAACCACTTAAGGCAAAGGACAAAGGGAAGTCACATGCGATCACTATTGGCAATGTTGAATATGAAAACGATGTGGTGGAATGATTAAGTGTTTATGTAATGGGATTCCGAAATAATGTTGTATAAATTATCGTGGAATATTGGAATATTTATTTATTGGTCTATTGTGGTTTTCAATAAATTTATGCTGCCGGTAACCATGGAAATATATGGAGATATTTTTGGAAATAAGATGATATGCGCATAATGAAGGGATATAGAGAAAATTAAATGTTTGACAGTATTCATGAGCTGTTTATTGATATAAGGACTAAGTGATATCATGGTTTGAGTATATTGAATTTTGGGGTCTTGGTATGTAGAAAGAGTTAACTTTTGATAGCACTCATGTTTTCACTAAGATTCAATGGGTATTCATTTTTCATGAGAATACATGATTAAGGCCTTCGAATGTTGGGAATGTGACCCACAAGACATATCTAATGATATATGGGGATCAAAGATGGTATTAACATGCTTGTTATATGAAATCTCTGGTAATCATTTTCACTATAATATTAGAGTGGACTACAGTATTATGGATAAGCCTAAAGATTGGAATGGATTATGTTGGACATAAGTTAGTATTGATTAAGGATATAAGTTTTTTCTATATTATTGCTGGGATGTTATAGTAATGTAGTTTTAGAAAAAGGAAAAACTGCAGGATGGGCGACAACCCATCGTGTCGGACATGGCTGTGGGAATCGAACCCACAACCGAAGTGCGACTGGCCTTTATTGCCTACCACTGGCCTACAGGAAGTCTCTGGTTAGTAGAAACTAGTATTATTTTATTAAGCGGTATGATATATTAAGTATAAGCTCATTTTTGGAATCGTATATGATTAACCTCACCATAGATGGACTTATGTATATTTGATAAATTTTTCTAACTTTTTGTTTGAAACAGATTGAATGACCCAGCATTCTATCACATGATCTGTTAACACATCACGAATAACAAATTCAACTTCATTTCTTTAAGAGATGAAGTGGAAATTGTTCAAAGAACGAAAAATAGTGAGATTGTACCAAAATCAAGAAAGTATTTTTCTAATTCAAAATTTTCAACTTTAGGGAAATGATATTGAAAACCAAGAATGTTGTCTTAGTGCTCTTATATCCGATGAATCAGATGGTTCCTTAGATCATCACAAATTTGTGGCTTTGTGATTGATGGCTTTTTCATAGCCATGTTCTCTACCACTCTCCATCAGAACTTGCTGGTTATATTTTTCTTCCATATCCATATTTTCACCTATGTTCTCTTATATGGAAGCCCAATGATGAGTTTCTTTGGGTAATCGTTACATTTCATACGTTAGTTTGTAAAATTAAGTTTTAGTATTCCTTTTTACGATATGGGTTTCTATAAATAGTAAACGATTTATAGCCCCGACCAATTTCGAGGGAGAAATTCATTTTAAAGGGGGTAGAATGTAACACCCAAAGATTTTATGAAAATTATTCTTTTAATTTCATTGATGTCTTGTGTTGTAAGATACAACAAGATTGCCTTGCGCTATACGCAACACCGTATGAGCTTGCAGTATACACAACACAATTCTTGGATCATGTTACACACAATTTTGATAGTAGATATTCTACGAAACATTGAGTGTATATATATATATTCAATGTATAAATGAAATATTTTTGTATTATGTTATAAGAAACAAAGGAGGAGTCTTTCACAAAACGCAACCCTAACTAGGCTTGCATTACACGCAATCATGACCTTCCTCGATAGCGTGTGTTGTACGCAATACCAGGTTTAACTAAACAAAGATATATTGATATAATATTATTATTGACTAGCCGTTTTAAATAGTGTTAACTAAATTTTTAATTTTATAACATTATTATTCATCTTACATATTTTCTAGAATATGGTATGAGAACAAAATAAATTTTTCGTGTAAAATATGTATTTTTCAAAAATTGCAGTTTTCCCGCCTTTTGATGACACACCCGCCTAAAATCGGGTTTTTGACATGTCTATAAGTTCAATATGAAAAAAATAAAATTCATCTTTGGAATCAAGATATAAAAATTTACTTTGGATAAATTTTTCATATTATTCTGATAACTTTCATATTGTAATGAATAGTAAAAAACCTCTATATTTTAATTAAAAACAACTTTTTTCATCGGAAAAATTTATATGGTTAGATTATATTTTTAATTGGTTTTAATGTGTAATTAGAATATATTTTTACCATTTAATCCAATGTTTTTAATTGTAATTAATTTCACCTTGAAATAGTATATAAACATGTATCAATCTTTTGATTGTTTTTGTTTCTTAAAAACATGCTATTTGTTTTGATAACAGGAATTAAAATTAAAATTAATTAATTCCACTTATATGTTATTAATTTGGTAAAATAGACATCAATTTTGAAATTCGGATTATCAAATAATGCTTAGGCGGAATTTTTGGAATTCTTCTGAAAAACATCAATTTTCGATGAATAGTGCAACCACTTAGTGGTTGTTAAAAAACTGACTTTTTCTAATTTAAACTTAATTTTACCGCTTATGTGAGTGGAATTTCAAAAATCCGAGAGAAACGGTTAATATCAATGACTAATATGTGGTTCAATGAGATGAAAATAATTTTTGGTGAATAGTAACTTTTTACTTTTTTGAGCACGGTTAAAAGTAAATAGGGTAATTAAGGGTAAAATTGATATTATTATTATTACCCTAACACATGTCCTAATTCTATTGGATAAGTGTAATCCGACAAAAAACAACCTTAGGAATAAAATATGACCATTTAGGCCTACATGGATTAGATTAGGACATTTAATATTAATTTATTTAAAGAAGGGTTAAAATAGTTAAAATCAAAGTTTAATAAGTAAATAATTTTTAATATAGGGATATACATAAGATAAATTCGACTATAAATATTAATTAGAAATCTAAAAAGATTTCTTACATAATGGTATTTTATTTATAATTTTTAGACATTAAATAAGTTAATTTATTTATGACACAATGATGATTCAGTAATTATCTTATTAATGAAATATTGACATAATTGAAGTTCTAAATACCCAAATAAATGTAATTTGAGACTTTTTATGAATTAAAATAATTTTATAGGTTAATATGACATGTTATTATTGATTTAATTTACTTTTTTTGAACTAATAATTCTGTTATGATTTTCAGAAAAATCAATTACCAAATAGTGTCAAAATTGACATAAAATAGTTTTTAAAACAAATATTATATTTTTAATTGATATTTTATTCCTAAAAATCTATGTTTCTGCAAAATGACTTAGATACGGTTATATATATTAATAATAAACATGTTGGGGTTCTTTTTTCTTGTTATAGTAAGTTTATTAACCTTATAGTGTAAGAAAACAAGAAGACACAGTAAAAGTGAAATTATTTAACTTAAGGTTAAATCTAAATGATAAGATTAAAATAGAAACCTAAACTTGTCTAAATTATATTGGATGAGAGGCGTTCGACCCATCCCCACATTATCTTCTAAATAAATCAATTTTCAGCTATTAAAAACTGAATATGACTTTATAATAAAATAATATTTTTAATTTTTCCAATGGTTCCCCTCTCCTCCCTTATAAAAGGGCCCCTCCTCCCTCTCCTCCTCACACCACTTTGAGCCTTCAAGCTCGGCCAAACCCTGCCAATATCTCTTCTACACTTCCCTAGAAACATCCTAGAGGTTATGGTATTCTTCAAAGACAAATTTTATTGCCCTAAGAGGAGGTCTCAAAGAGGCGCTTCAAAGAAGAGGTAATGTCCATTACCGATTCTTTAAACTTTATTTCTACTTCCACTTCTTCTTATTTAGTTGTTTCATTATGAAGTAATAAAATCAGTATAACTCATATACTGATATGTTATTATAATTATTAAACAACCCTATTTCACCATCTATCCATCCTACAGAAATCGAAATCACCACGTGTGCGTATGTACGGAATACCGTCTCCACGCCGTGGTGAAATATGTTTTTCCACCAACACCTTACATGGATTGGTATAATAGTGTAAAGAATAACTGTATATGGTTATTATAACATCATACTGATTCTGATATATTATACCATCCACTCCAATTTTATTCAATAATTATGGGAACGATATCATTGCTCGTGCGTACATACGGACTACCGTCTCCACGACGCGATGAGATTCATTCTCCATGTTAACCGTACAAGAATGATCATAAAGTTTATATAATGAATAATAATGAAATATATGAAATAATAATTCTACTATATTTATGTTTATATATATGTACGTCATCTATTTAGTTTCATTCAATTCAATAAGGAAACGAAAACAGTGTTCATGCGTACGTACGGCCTACCGTCTCCATGAATTGTATATTTCATTCATTTTATCGATCTATAATATATATATGTATATGATGAATATATATTATATATAAATCATGTTTTAAATTCTTGAATTATTTAAATCAGGATATAAGTAGTAATATCATGAACGACAAGTCGAAACACATACGATTAATGAAATGATTTTACGCAAAACGCTGCTTTAACATGGAATTTACAAAAGAACGGGTAATATAAAGTCAAAAGTGAAACATAAATGATATCATAAAAACGAATATGATTCTCTAATAAGTCAATGAAATTATTTAAATCATTATACAGGAGGTTCGGATACGTATGAATCATATCAGACCTAAGGTAAGGGATAATTGTGAAAATCTCATTTTTATCCGAGATTGCTTATTCGTAAGTATTTACTGGGGTTATTGCTATCATCCATGTCCATGTTTTATAAAATTGTATTAATGTATGTTTAAATTACTTTTTACCCATTTTACTTTTACCCCATGGTATGGATGGAATCTTTCTTTTATTTACCCTTCAAGGTACTTTTTGACTTTTCTGACTAAAGTACGAGAATAATGTTTTTTTAACGTATACAGCATGAAAGGATTTTTAAGGTTTTATAAATCCTTATTTTCATGAAGCTTCCTCCAAAAGATTTCATGACTATTTTCAACAAAATCCTTTTCTTTTAAAATTGCATGACATTTTTTCAAAAGAAAACGATTTTGAAGAAAATAGGATATTTTCCTCATGAATTCATTTCAAGTGTTTTATCAAAACCATTTTCATATAAGATGAAATTATTTCACATATGTATGTTTCAAGTATCATGTCTCTATGATTTACATGGTTTCACTTTTCTAATGATGAAATGATATCCAATTTTTTTTGAATGGATTAAGTTATGATGGAATGATGTTTATGAAACCCATTTTATTCTTGGGTTACGATGAATGATTTATGTTTATATTGTGGAACACGAAATAATGATTTCAATATGAGATGGGTGGGACCTATATCTCCCTCCAATTAATTGGGTAAAGATTTATATCGCATTAGATTGACATGGATGGAACGACATGTTAAATTGTTTCAGTAATACATGACCGGAATGAGGAGTGAACTCGATTCAGAAAGGGAATTTGTCCACTCAGATGGTCTTGGAAGCAATGCCTTGGATACTATGGAAATCATATCATGTGAATAATGGTTTCCACAATTACATGTTTTATTCCAATGATAATTTATCATGATTAATGTTTCTTCAGAATCTATGCCTTACTTAATGCCATGTTTTATGTCATTGCTCAAGATTTTGATGTTTAGATTTTATGCTCATGTTTTTTTTACATTCAAATGTATAAGGATTGTTTTATGTTCTCTATGCTTACCCTTACTGAGCATTTGAGCACACCCCTTTTATGTTTTCTTTTCCCCAGGAAATAAAGAAAGGATTTAGGTAAGAAAAAAAGGGAATATCTTTATGGGAGATGTTGAAGATCTTTCACCATGATTAGAAGATTATATTCTGAGTTTCAAAAGACACTAAACTATTACAGTCCTTATGTGACTGTTTTTGTTATGTAATAAGTATTCCGAAAAAGTAATGTAATGTCCATGTACGTCATGCTTTGGGTCTCTACACTATCACATCAGCAACGGTAAAGTGGAAGAATATCTTTATACAGAAATTCATTTTGAACATATTAGTAACAAGACATTAAATTAAACCATAACATAATAAAATTACCTTTATCTGAGAATCAAAAACTTCATTTTCCAATTTTGGAGCCATATGCCTCCAATCATCATATGAAATAGGCTGGGAAATGGACTCCGCTGCCAGGTGACCTATAATCTGGCCAAGTAACCTCACGGTTCATCTGTCGGGATCCCATAAGAATCAAATGGAATGACTATCCTCTCTCCATTCATGTTCTAAACATCTGAACTTTTTATGTGTTTTTCCACGGTTGCTTTTTTTTTCATCTACAATGTGAAAAAATTAGTATAAACAAAATGCAATAAATTTTTTTAATTAAAATTTTTACCTATGACTGTGACACTACAGAATGTCCGTGATGAACTGGAAGGGGCGTGTCGCCACCCCACTACAGAGGCTCCTATAGGGGGAGTCGATGACTCATCCTCTAATGGGACATCCACAGATGGGGTCATAGATGGTGTAGGGGGAGATGGTGCAGGGGTGTAGGTAGCTGGTGCCTCAGATGCTGTGGGGACAGACGGATCGTCATTTGTCATAGAACTAGATGAAATAATGTACCGCTTCCTCCTTGGAATTCTTGTCAATTAATCAAATAAAATTAAGTTCAGAATATATATTTCAAAAAAATTAACCAGAAAAAAATTAAAAATGATAATATATGCCGAGTACTAACAAATAGAATATATATAACAATGATAATGAATGACTGTAGAAATGAAACATGTGGTTGCTGAATGAATAAATAATTGTACATATAATCATTTTCCCCTTCAATCATGTCGGTTTCCTGCTCCATTGCTTCATCCAATTCAATCATCTTTTCTAGACTAATATTTTCAATATCATGATGGACAAATAATTATGCTTCCTGTTGTTGATGAAATTCAATTTCAGAGGTCAAATCTTCCATTCATCAACAATATCATACAAATAAATTTGTATTACGTGATTAAATACACTCCACCCTTCATCCACAACATCATTCACATAATATTCCATTTTTTCTTGTGATGCTAAGATATATGGATCATGGAGTTCATGATCACCAACATCCATCAAGAGAGAGAAGTTTACAGAAGTAAATTTCAAGGAATCTCTTTTAACACATCTGATAATATCGACCCATTTGCATTTTAATAAAACAATAGAAAAATGACTATGGTAGTTTAATTCAATAATATCATGCAGCTTTTCATAGTATCCCACATCAGAAAGTGTAAATATACCACAATTCTGTGTTTTCAAACCCACTTCTCGATCGACTGTATGAAATCTAAAGCCATTCAAATTATAATCATCGAACTTTCCACCTTTTTTTATAGGACCTCTTGCAAGAAACATCAAATCTTATGACAAGTCTGGCAGAGTATCAGTATTCATGATCTAAAAAAAGAAATATAATTTAATAGATTTACAAATTGTATGTGTCAAAATAATATTCGTATTTATTTCAATATTTATAAACCTACACGTCATGAAAACTATTCTACCAGCTCTTTATTCACATCTTGCATTATATCTTTCTCATTTCGTGCTCGGCCTCTCATTTGTCTTTTTTTTGTATCCTCAACTCTTAAATAAATGGATCTGCAATTTCACTATTCAGTAGCACATATCTTTGTGCTTGTAATAATACAAATTCTGTCAGTGTCACATATGAGATCCTCTAACTGATTGGCCAATAGTAGGAAATATTTTTTATTTCTGATGCATTTGAGATTTAGATGATGTGTTGTTAATAAATCCAACTTGATTAAATCTTGTCTCAATATCATCCAAATATCTGGAACAAAAGTTGATACACTCCTCGGCCAAATAGCCTTCATCAATAGAGCATTCTGGTTGAGCTTTATTTCTCACGTATGCTTTAAAATGCCCATGATATCTTTGAAATAAAATAATAATATTATGCATTTATTTAAATACCAAATATTGTTTACTTAACTGGAAACATATAAATAAAATACCTATCAATTGGATACATCCATCGATAATGAATGGCGCCTCTTAATTTATCTTCTTCAACCAAATGAACAGTTAAATGCACCATGACAATAAAATATGATGGAGGAAAGATCATCTACATTGCACAAAGGGTCAATGCAAACCTCTCCTGAAGGTTGTCAAACTGAAATGGATATAGAGATTTCTCACATAATTTCCTAAAAAATGTGCAGAATTGGAGTACAACAGCAGTAACTTTTTCAGGTAATAATGTACGCAATGCCAATCGTAGTAACTATTGTAACAAAATATGTGAATCGTGACTTTTCAGTCCATATAACTTATGATTATTCAAGTCAACACACCTCGATATGTTACTTGAAAACCTATCAAGTACCTTCACATTCTTTTAAAATTCGAAGGAAAGTATCTTTATCCCTATTTTTCATTGAAAAAATGGCGGGAGCATAATTTTCATTCACATCTGGCCAGAGATCACGTTTTATGTTCATTACTTATAAGTCTTTGCGAGCATTGAGATGATCCTTCAAATTTCCATGCTCAGTAAGTAATGTGAAAATCAAATTATCACATAAATTCTTCTCAATATTCATCACATCAAGATTTTTGTGCAACAGATTAAATTACCAATACGGAAGTTTGAATAATATAATTTTATTCTTCCATTTTTTCATTCTGATTCCACTTGATGATGCACTTCGGAATCGTTTTCCGCTATCATTAAAATGATGAACGTTCCCAAATTATGTTTCAACATATTCAAGCTGTGTCAATATTTTACAACTTGTTTACAACATTGGAGGTGATCTATGATCAATGGAACCATTAAATTTTGATTTGTTCAGCCGAAATCTATGACATGTATCAAGAAATCTTTGATGGCACAAGAAGAACAATTTTCTACTGTGAGGTAGCTATTTGGGTTCAAAATCAATGATAAAAATGGGACAATCCAAACCCGTATAAGTGTTCGAACCAGATAAATTGCAAAGCCCAGGGATGTCACTAATGGTCCACATTAAAGCAGCATGCATTTTGAACATTTTTTTAGAAGAAACATCAAATGTTTCAACACCGTTGCTCCATAACTCCTTTAATTATTCAATCAAAGGCTACAGGTATACATAAATATCATTTCTAGGAATTTGTTTTCCAGGAATAATCATCGAAATGATAAAAGATATTTATTGCATACACATCCATGGAGGCAGATTATAAGGGATCAAAACAACTAGCCCAATGTTATAACTGGTACTCAAAGTCCCAAATGGGTTGAATCCATCTGCAGCCAATCCCAATCAATCATTCCTAGGATCAGTTGAGAAATATGGATGTAATGAATCAAATTTCTTCCACAATTGGAAATCTCATGGATGTCTCATAAACCCATCATTTTTAGTATCTACAGAATGCCACTTCATGTGTTCGGTGGTATTTGATGACATGAATAATCTTTGCAATCGAGGCTTCAAAGGAAAGTAACGCAAAACCTTTTCAGGTGTGTTCCTTTTCTTCCTCTCCCGAATATTATGTTCAGTCAGACATCCAACATCACCCTTTGACTGCCATGTAGAATAAGAACATTTCTTACAATTTTGTCTACTTGAATCCTCTCCCCAATAAGTCATACAATCATTGGGGCATGCATGTATTTTTGTATAATTCAGACCATGCTTGTTAACAACTTTTTTCATATCATAAAAATATTCTGGGATTTTTGCTTTAGGAAACACATCACGAATCAATTCCAATAACATGGACATTGACTTATTTGTAATTCTGCATAGTCATTTGATATGGTACAACTTCAGCAGAAATGAAAGCTTTGAATATTTCAAACACCCACTATACAACTCTTGATTTCCATCGTCAACTAAATCATGAAACACATTTTCCTCACTGAATATTTCACTTACATTTGGCTCTACATAATCAAGAGGAGGATCCAATGATATGTTACAATCATGATCTTCTTGTGTTACAGTCTCAAAAACATCACTTGTTTCGTTGGAATCTGTAGCACCATCTTCTGGTTGTTCTAATATGTTTTGAATCTCATAGTGGTGTCTTTCAGTGCCGAATGCATCATTTATGAGGTTTTGCATTTCATTTTCCATTGTCGACGAACTTGGGACCTCATTCTGTGGATTAACATTAGTGCTCAATCTTTTTATATTGTTCGATTCTCCATGCCAAATCCAACACAAATATTGACCAGGGAATTGCTTCAGTATTAAATGTTCATAAACTTCATCTCTCTTAAACCATATTCTAAATTTACATTTAGGACATGGACATCTTATTCTCCCTTCAAAAATCAATTAGAAATTTCAAAATCTAAAAACTCATTCAAACCCTTAACATATTGAGGTGTGTTCCTCGGTAATGTGATCCAACTTTTATCCACGTATATCACAATGTGCCTACACAATAAAAAAAATTAAAATACATAGTTACTACTAAATAGAGAAAGATATTCATATATACGATAGTGTAAGATTACAGAAACATAATATAATAAAGATGACACGTTGATCATAAAGTATGAATAATATAATAAAGATGATACATTGATCACATTTACAACTTACTTAGCATTCCCAGATAAACCGAACAAGTCTGGTCCCTAGGAGACAGCGTCAAAAACTCATTGAGGATATGTAAGAATATCGGGTTACAAACTTATCATAACACTGTCGATCACACATTTATGTTGCCTCAAAAAACACCCCATTGAAAGTGATGTCATTGAACACACCAAAGATTCTCGATTTTCATACCATTAGTACAAAGACATAACTATAAATATTTATCCCTTATATGAAAGCCTTTGAGACTTATCGCAGGCTAGAATGGGTACCCGGATTCTGGGTAGCCTAGGTCAGTTCATGAAAATTGGTCATGTTTCATCTCTCCTTATGTTTTTCAATCTTTTCAATATCTTTTTGAATTTACCTATCTCTTTGAATTTGATAGTGTTTCTTATTTCTTTGAATTCGGAGAGACTGTTTTTATTCATTATGTCATTAGGTTGTGCAATTTTAATTCATCCACTTGGATTTCCATAGAGGGTTCTCATTAAAATCTCTTTTAAAAAATAATGATTGATGTATGTTATTTTCACTTAAATATGTTTTGTGTTTTGTACTATAAAAATTTACCTTCAATATTTCAAAAAACTAATATTAAAAAAAATCATGCAAACCATAAAATTTGGATTTGATATAATATGAAGGACATGTAGAATTTTTACATCAAACATTTTTGTATATTTCAAGTCCTAAGCTCAGTTAATTTGAATTAATTATTTAGAAATTAAATTAAAAATTTAAAAAAAACTATTATACTTAATTCACTAATAATAAATTTAAAATATTTAGTAAGTGACATTAGTTCAGAATTTATGAAGATCTTTGCTAACATGTTTGAGAATCCCATGGTGATAAATAAAATGTTCTTACTAAAGATATCTTTCGACATGAGTATGTAAGAAGTGAATTTTATTTTAAATCATATTAACAACTTCAACATGATAAGAAATCAATTGGAGTTAGTTAAGATGGATTTCAATGATATGGAATTGGTGTTGTTGTTACTATAATCACCCCTTGAATCTTGGAATGCAATGATCACCACTATAAGTAACTTGAGTAGAAATAATGACATGTGTTTATGGAAAGTTTTTTTTTATTATTTCATATACCATAGGAATTTTTTATCATGATATACCTTCTTAAGACTCTATTTATGACATATCTATATTTGTTAATAGCCTCAACTAAAAAAATTTAGGGATGTTATATTCACATAACATTTTTCTAGTAATTAATTTTAAGTTATTATTCCTCCCTTTAACAAATCTATTATATTGATGTCTCTTAGGAGTAGATAAGGTACTCTCAATAACAAAATTGAAAAAAATGAATTGAATTCATGATTCTCAACCCCTCATGGTAACATCTCAAAGATATAAAAACACCATATTTTTCAATTTATTGCAGCTTGAATAAAATATAAAAATAGATCAAGTTTCACTCTTATGATTCAAAAAATAAACCTATGTAATTACTAAAAAATAATCAACTAATACAAAAATAAAATACTTCCACCTAGGCATGTAGTTTTAAAGGGGTAAAAAAATCCATGTGAATATGTTTAAATGGTATAGATTTAACATTATATTTAATTAGTTTAAAATATATTTTTTTTCATTCCCATTTTTCATGCATCACATAGTTTAATTTTTTCAAATTTATGTTGATTTAAATATTAATTTAACTCTTCATAGATAATTTATTAAATGGATAAATGTCAAAATGTCCAATTATCTTATGCAAAAATACAAGATTCATCTATTTCATTATTCATATAGTTCATATTTTTTTTACACAATGAATTCAAGGTGTAAACATTTTTGGTTATAGATTATATCAACATACACCTTTTTTTTTTAAATGGAACATGCATTTTAGAAATGTAAATAACTAAGAGACATGCTAGATGAGATTGATTCCCTTAACAATATCAAAACAGCACAATAGAGAAAACTAAGAGACATGCTGGGAAGAAATTCCTTCAAAATAAATTAGCATATAGCCTAAAATAATATGTGTATGGTAGGAATATATACAAAAATATGTTAAGCACCTCAGGTATCTGAGAGAAGGTGGGTCGCGGGTCATCGGGGTCTTCGGTCACGGGGTCTGCCCGAGACGCTAGTCACGGGGTCGCCAGAGACGGAGGTCGCGGGGTCGCCGGAGATGGAGGTTACGGGGTCGCCAGACGGTTGGGGGTCGCGGGTCGTCGGGGGGGGGGGGGGTTAGGGGAAGAAGGGAGGGCACGAGGGTTGCGAGGGTTTAGGGGAAATGGCCGGGGTGGGGTAGGGAAGGGTCGGGATTTTTTAAAATAATTGTGGGTTTTCGGTGGTTTATTAAAAACCGCCGCGAAACCTTTTGGCGAAAACGTTTAGCGGAGGTTTTGTGAACCTTCGCCACAAAACAGCTGCGAAACCCAATTTTTATTGCAGTGAAACATTTTATCTAGAAATGAAGAAGAATATAGCAAAGCTGAATCTGAGAAATCATCTACTGAGAATGCTAGAGAGAATACCGTTATTGCAGCAGTGAATAATGAATATTACGGGAGGAACAGTTCTGAAGAAGAAGAAACTCAACATGAATATCATCTGAAAGAAGAGTTGAAATAATGTTTGAGGAAGATCAGCAGTCTTGAGAAGGATAAAAAAAAGTTTAAAAATAAATTTTCCACATTAAAAAATTAATAAGTTTTTCCTGAGGTGAAAATCAAGATTGAAAAAGAGATTGATGATCTGAAGAATTATCATGAAAATGAAAAGAATCATAATGATCATCATGAAGTAAATCTGAAATGAAAAGAAGAATACTTTGAACTGTTCCAACAGAAACTATCCAAAGCTAATGAAATTAATTTCAATTTCAAACATTATATCTCAAAAGTTGGTGAATGTTTCAGTAAGAATGAACCAATGAAGGGTCCACAGAATTTACTTTCAAGAGTTGAGAGGAAATATGGAACTTGTTATAATAGGAAAAAATTTGGAAAGGCTATGTATGTGGCCAAAGTCAGTAATGTTGAAAAATCAAAAGAATATAAAAAACATGTGTCCAGAAAAATTTCTACTACTTTTGGTATTGATAAGTTTGAACAGAAATATGAGCTGAAAAGGAAAGTTACTATTGAAAACAGAAAGGTTGATGGTCAGCAGATTTCTATTAAGAATGATGTTTAGAAGCATGTTCACAACTCCGGTCATTATAGAAGTTTCAAAGGAAAATATTCATTCTATGGTTACTGTTGGTATTGGGGTTGATTCAGACACACTGCAAACATGTGTTGGTTTAATAAACAACATTACAACTATTCCACAAGTTTTGAAAGATAAGGATTAAGGGGGAGTCAATCCGTTCAAAATATAATGTCTCCAAATAAATTTTAGAAGATAACTAAGAAGAATGGTGTGAAAGTTGAGAATAGGTTCCAATCACTATAAACTATTTGTGAAATATTTGATCGACCTAGACATCATTCCAAGGGCTTCCTTAGTGTGTTACTAGAGCAACAAAATATTCTTTATAATTCTCAAAATCCATATTTTCTAAAAGATAAAAGGGATAGGTCTGATTTTTCTGAAAAGAAAAAGTGCATGGTTGTATGGCCAGAACACATTGAATTGGCTAGGAAATTGGAGGAAGGACAACAGAAAGTGAAGGAAAGGTAAAAACAAAAAGCTCTTGTTGTCGAAACTGCATTGAAAGCTATAAAGGGAGAATGTCCATTGATTCTTGATAGTGTATTTTTCCCTCATATGACAGGAGACATAAATCTACTGAAGAATTTTAAAGGCGTCAAAGAAGGAATAATGGCATTTGGAAATGAGGAATCTCTAAGGATCAAAGGTGTTGGATCAGTCATTATTGGAAAAGAAAAGATAAAATCCAAGAGAAAACTATATGTTGATGGGATGAAACATAACCTGTTAAGTTTGTCACAACTCTGTGATGAGGGAAACAATGTAATATTCAGAAAAGATGGATTTGTTGTGAAATGTTAAAATGATGGAAATATTGTTACAAAAGGACAACGTACAAGAGGGAATCTATTCGAATTAGTGATGTGTAGAAATCTTGTTACATGTTTGTAGTGGATGAAAATAAATTATGGCATAGAAGGCTGGGGCACATGTATTAGAGAAATATGTGCAAGTTATCAAAGCAAGACAGTGTTTGGGATATTCTTGATTTATCAAGAGAAAGATATTGGTGTTGCACTATGTGTGAGAAAGGGAAGATTACTAATTCTATGCACAAAAGAGATGAAATTCACTCAAAAAGACCCTTGGAAGTCATACACATAGATATATGTGGACCAATGAGCAATCAATCTTCAAATGGAGATAAGTACTTCATTACTTTCATTGATGACTTTACTCGCATTACTTGTGTTATGTACATGAGGCATAAGTCATATGCTCTAACAATGTTTAAGAGTTTCAGAAGGAAAGCAGAGAAGGAATGTGAGTATTTAGTGAAGAAGTTGAGAAATAATAATGGTGGTGAGTATAAGAATGAAGAGTATGAAAGTTATCTTTAGAGACATGGAATTCGGCAGGATTTCAGTTCACCATGCAGACCTCAACAAAATGGGGTGGCTGAAAGAAAGAATCAATGTCTGTTGGAAATGGGGAGAACTATGTTACTTGAACATAGTCTTTCTCATTATTATTGGAGGCAATCCACGAGTACTGCTGTTTATATTCAGAACCGATGTTTCTATAGGCCAAACTCATTTATGACTCCATATGAAATGTTCTATGGAAAAACTCTATATCTGAAACACTTGAGAGCCATTGGGAGTCCATGTATTATAAAAAAGAAATGTGGAAACCTGGGAAAGTTTGAGAAAAGAGGAGATGATGGAATTTTTCTTGGTTATGCTCCAGAAGGAAGAGGATATAGATTTCTTAAAAAAGAAATAGGAATAATTATTGATTCTTCATATGTAAAAGTTGCTGAAAATACTGAGAAAGAAAAGCAGTCATATGTTAATATCGATGTCGAGCAGGATAGAGAATATTTTTTTTAACAATTATGAAAATGTTTCAGACTGTGTTAATGCTACTCAAGAAGAGGAATCTAACTTAGAGATCTCAAGTGATGAGGATGGAGTTCAAACAACTCATCCTATATTGAGAAAGAAAGTGGAGGCTCAAAAGATTATTGGAGATAAAAATCAGAGGGTCTAAACAAGAAGAACAACAAATGATATATCACAAACTTCTCATTATTCAAAAGTTGATCTGAATGATGTAAATGAAGCATTTCATCAACCATAATGGGTTCATGCTATGAATGAAGAGTATTATCAGATAACGAAGAATGATACTTGGGAACTTGTACCCAAGCTAGAAAACAAGAACATTGTTGGTACAAAGTGGGTTTTCCGAAACAAGCTGAATGAGGAAGGTAATGTAATAAGAAACAAAGCAAGATTGGTCTGAAAAGGGTATTCAAAAATTGAAGGCATTGATTTTGATGAAACCTTTGCTCCAGTGGTATGATTGTAAACAATCAGAATCTTTCTTGCTATTGTTTCACAACGAGGTTACAAAATCTTTCAAATGGATGTAAAATCTGCATTCTTGATTGGTGTCCTTGATGAGGAAGTTTAAATTGATCAACCTTGTGTATTTGTTATTGGAAAGGATTAAAGTTATGTGTGCAGATTTAAGAAGGATTTATATTGGCTAAAACAGGCTCCGAGAGCATGGTATTCTAAATTAGATACTTTCATAAAGAAGATGAACTTTAAGAAAGTTAGAGTTGACAGCAATCTCTACATCAAGGAATGTCAATAGTTTTAACTGATTGTTATTGTTTATGTCGATGATATTATATTTGCTGGAAATGATGAAAGATCATGTGAAAAAATTTCGGAGGAGATGAATAATTTATTTGAGATGACCATGTTTGGAGAAATGAAGTACTTTATTGGGCTACAAATTTCATAGAAGAAGATTTGTGTTTTTCTGTCTCAGGAAAAGTATGCTAAGGAACATCGAAAAGATTTTTGGCATGGAAAATTTGAAACCAGTTTCAACACCGATTTCAGTGGGATCCATGTTGTCTAATGATGGATAAGGCAAGGAAGTTGATCCGAAAGAGTTTCAAAAGCTGACTGGAAGTATGTTGTATTGGACTTCCTCAAGACCCGACATCGTTTATGCTGTCACATTATGTGAAATATTTCAGATTGCTCCTAAAGAATCAAATTTGATTTATGGAAAAAGAATTCTCAGATATACAAAATCACAACAAATTTTGGAATTCGGCATGATAGCTTTGAAAATATTGATCTTTTTGGGTATTCTGATGCTGATTGGTCAGGAAATGTTGATGATTGAAGATCCACATCTGGTGGAGTTTTCTTTCTTGTGAAAAGTTATATTAGTTGGCATACCAAGAAATAAAATTCAGTAACTCTTAGCATATCTGAAGCTAAGTATGTTGCTGCTACTCAAGATGCAACTCAACTAATGTGGATGAAGACTCAACTGGAAGATATACTTTTTGAAGTAATTCTACCATTGATCTTGGGTTGTGATAATCAGAGTGAAATCAATCTTACAAAAAATCCAGTACAACATTATCTTTCAAAACACATTGATATAAAGTACCACTTCATCAAAGAGCAGGTGGAAAAGAAAGAATTGATGTTGGAGTTTGTTCCATCGTCTGAACAAGTTGTTGATATATTCAAAAAACCTTTACTAAAGGAACCATTTGCAAAAATTGAGGTTGAACATGGGTGTACAACCTCCATCTTATCAAGGTTACGGTACGTGTTTCTGTCCCCTCTCTCATCTTACCTTTGGATAGTTTTTTCAAGGGTGATAATTTTTTCATAAATCTATCCTAATGGAAGCATTCATAAAGGGGGAGTTGTGGGTAAGTTTTGAATCTAGAATGTATTTCTGTGATCTATTCTAACTGTTTGTTGGAGTGGTTATAGGGAAAAATTTTGTTTTCTAGGAAAGTCAATGAAGTGTATAATGATGAGGTAGAAGCTTGAAAGATTAATAAGGCTGATGAGGTACGCTCATGAGATTTCATAGTCATTGCTTTGGACATCATGGTTTTGACTGTAAATATTTCTTGTTTCCTACAATGTGTTAGCTCACATAGGCTTAGAATTGTTGAAAAGTAATCCATTTCTTATGGATACAAAGTTCAGTGATTTATGAATCATGGTTGACAACAAAATCCAAAGGGGATATTGTTGGTACCAAGTTGGGTGGATAAGGAAGTAATAAAATTTTTCTGTTACAAAGTGTTGTCTTTTGTTGTCAAAAAGCTAAATAAATTCTCTTTGTAAAGAACTTGAAAATCAGATGATGCTTTGCTGATTTGTATTTTACAGTAATCTCATGTTTGGAGAACTTGTGGTGCAATACATATAAAGGGTAAAGAGAGTAAATAAGTGTGTTTGTAAAAACATATTTCAACATCATACTATCTAAAAAATGACAATGGAAAGAAGGCGGCGCATAGGTGGCAGCGCGCAGGTGGCGGTGCACAAGTGGCGGGGCGCAAGTGGTGGCACGCAAGTGGTAGTGCGCAAGTGATGTAGAGGCACACAAGTCATATTTCAAAAATAGCATTATTTCAGAAATATGGAAAAGGAAAGAAAGTGGCGTGCGGTGGTGGCGCGCAGGTGGTGGCACACAAGTCTAGGTCGCGAAAGTCATCAAAATGCCTATAAATAGATGACTAGCCTTCTCATTTCTTAAGGATAAACACTTGAGTATTATCTTTTAGCTCTGGTAACACAGGTAGAGAGTTGGGTGCACGGGTTAACAGTTGTTAGAAGGTGCGTAGGTTGGGGGCGTGCAGGTTGGAGGTGTGCAGGTGTTAGCACCCTGGCTGCACAAAGGCAGCACGTCTGAAGGGCAGTGCACAGGAAGAGGCGTGTAGGTTACCAGCGTGCAGGTCTCATTCGCACATGTCCAAGTGGGAGCGCATGCTACATTGCTTCAGGGGTTCCTCCTAGCTTCTTGGTTGGAAATAAGAATAAGAGGCGTGCAAGTATAAGGCACACAGGTATAGGTCACGTAGGTCCAAGTGGGCGTGTATGCTGTTTTGCTCCAGGGGTTCCTGCCAGCTTCTGGGTGGGAAAGTGAACAATTGATTTGAAATATTTGATTTGTATAAGCTTATTAAGAAGCACTGATCCATTGTGTTACCCTATTTGTACTATGAGGGAGCACACATACTTTTGGATTGTTTTCAATGTGCTGCACGAGTGTAAGGGTATAACCTAGTCGTTGTATTCCACATCAGAGGATTGTTTTCTAGTGAATTGTGTGGTACTAGATTTTTTCCATACCAAACCAAGGACGTAGCTACAGTTGTTGAGTAGTGAACCTTGTAGATCTTGTGTTCGTGTGGTTGTGTGTGTTAAGCAGGGAAGAAACTCTTTAACAGGAGGCGAAGGTTGTTTCAAAAAGGGGAAACTTAAAAAGAAAAAGATATCACTGATTCACCCCCTCCACCTCTCAGTGATACTTGGATCTTAACTGGGAACTTCAAATTAGTGGATTGTAGAATACACTAACAATTATAATCTACAATTTCTATAATTTGTAGAAAAATAGTATGATTTAGGTATGGATATAATCCTCCCATCCATTATGTCAAGGATTCTATGATTGTATTCTAGATTATAGACTGGAACGTATGACCACTCATAAATTATATTGAGTATAAGGGCCCATTCCTACCATTTTTTTTGTTATTAGGATATGCTGAGGAGATCCATAGGATTAAGAAATAATATGGGATTCCTCCTTTGTTACTGCTATAATACTTTATCAAGATCCTTCTAATGCTACTTGATTATGCTGGCAGTCTAGTTTGGTATGAGCAGTGATAAGTGCCTACACTTCACTCTATAACAAGATGTGTAAAAATAATTCTTCAAGAGGAATGGGAATATTGTTGTGTTCTCATCTTTGGGTATTTTGATTCTCCTAGAGGGATCTCCTCTTAGGTAATGACCAAAATGTTCAATGTTTGTGTCTCTAGTGAAACCTCCTTACAGTATACTAATGAATATTTGTAATGAAGCATTGAATGTGGTTATGGTTAGATATATGATCCATACTATGTAACTCCTACTTTATTGTTTGGTCTTGGTGGACCTCTTGATATTACTCCCTAATATAGGGGAGTTACATGTGTTTCTATCTTGAGAGAGGCTCCCAGAGTTGTTATAGGTGATAATAGGTTCCAAAAACTTCTTCTATAGTCTTTAATTGTGTAGAAAACTATTAGGCATTATTTTCTAGAGATACATGAATGAAACATCCAAATTTTGAATGGTACAATTCATATTACATTAATATATTATCACATTTGACACCTAGAACTGAAGGTAGTCAGTAGGAAAATAAAACCTATGGAAATGATGTGTCATGGCAGCCATCATGTCCAAAAAATAAATTTAAGGAGGATTTAAAACATTATCTAGAGTACCTTGTGATTCCTCCATAACATAAAATTGAACGGAGTTCTATGCAGATTCTATAAAATCCCAATGGAATAAAAAACACAAAAGAAAAATTTAGTAAATGTAGTATTGTAACTAAGAGAGTTCTTGATAAATCAAATTCAATGGGTAATGGATTCATATCCAGCTCACTATTTTATTTTCGACATAAACACAAATTTTCTTTTATGTACATGTCAATTTGAGTCACTATAGACCTTCATTCCCAATGAAGGAGGGCACTAAGACTTTTCCAGTAAATCCATGAAATGTGTATTGGTTGAGAAAAAGTGGGTTAGTCTCATCAAAAAATAGGGTTAAATATTTCCTAATCTTTGACCCACTTATATATTTAATATATTTTTGTGAATCCTTATCAAATCCCAATGTGGGACTGGTAACCACCATACTAATGACAGTTATCTACATGCATCTAGGTAAAAACCTGTATATTTCATCTATTATCCATTGATGGTATCATTTTTATGTGTTATATAATCTCTATTTATGAATCCATTTATACATATGTTAATGTTTCTCTATATTTATCTTTTTTATTGATAATTATTTTGTTTTAAGCCTCATAGTTTGGCCCTATAAAATTTATTTCAAGCTTGGGATGTGGTATGTTCAATGGATTTTTGATAGGACCTATGAAATTTTCTTACAATGAATCTATATAAAAGAAATATGAACCCACATAGTTTAGATCCACTAAATAGTGCACATATTCCCTTTTATGGGCATGTGACAAAGGCCATTATGTTTATTCGTAGGATCTTATAATAATGAAGAATTTAATATTAATTTTAGGTCAACCATAAAAAAACTAAAAACTAAAAAGATAAAATTTCCTAACAATGGTTAATGTGGGAATTAAACATGATCATCCCTTTCTAGTTATAAGTGGAATATGTCCCTCTGAGAGGGGATTATATTCCTTTCTAGTAATAGGACCTGATAAGGAGTTTCCTATCTCATAAAGAACATAGATTGGTGATTATGTGTTACATAATTAATAATTCTTGATGATAATGACTGATACTGATCATGAAGAGTATGGCCTTAGGGTTGTATAGTTTTATATAATTTGTGTTTGAACATCAACGTGACATCTAACATATCCAGATAAACAAGAATGCAATCCCATATAGTTTGATTATCATATTTTAACATCATGTGATAAAACAATACCATTCAATTTAACATAATGAGTTATGGATTATATCATGAATTTTAAATTCATGCAACAAAGATATCAATGTCCAGAAATGTGTGATATTAGAGGATTGAGTGGGGATTTCACATCAATGTCTCATCAGTGGTTCATAGGGAATATAGATCGTTGTGGCTTTTATTATTGGGAATACGTATCATTGATAATGTGTTAGGGATTACCCATTTTTGTAGGAGTTTAATATATGAGGTTGCCGATGTATTATATATTTGTAATTCTATTAGTAATGAAAAGTGGCCTCATGTGGGATAACACTAATATGGTTGATATTGATTGTTATGAATTTTTCACTCAACTTGTTCTTGGAAAAAACTGTCATAGATAATACCCAGATGTTCCAAACATGGTAATTGAGTTATGTTAAGGCACGTTGTTAGATAACACACATACTAAGAGGCCCATTGTATATTTTCTTGTATAATAACTATGAGGAAGGACCTTTATGGGGTATACCTCTCCAAACTAATGGTCATCTAGAATGACAACTAGACTCCATGGGAATTTTACCCGATGGGAAAGAGGTTATAGATTACCCAAATTCTTACCTTTTAGTGATTTTTCTCTCTCATTGATGTATCCAGGTGATTAAATAATCAATGGTAATATTATTGGGGCTTCCACCTAAGAGGGATCCCAAAGCAAAAATGGATCATTGACTAGAGAATGTCGTAAAATCCCACATTGTTTTAGTAAAGATAACAATCCTTATCTAGGGACGGCTATACTAATTTCATCATTATGCGAAATCTCATAATTAATAGGATACATGATTATCATCCATATTAGATCCCTATTATTTGGGTATGATAATTTCTAAATTCTTTTTTCAATAGAATACAGGATCAAAGGGGTTCATACTAGGGTATATGACAATGCCTTGATAATAGAATTCACATATGAAAGACCAATATAAAGGGGTGTTCTAATAATGAAATTTTGTTGTAAATTATACACTGGTATATGAGAGGAGGAAGGGGCTCCCCAAGTTGAAGGACCAGGATAAAGATGTCTCACCAGGTCGGTCCTAGGTGAAGCTTCAAGCAAATTATGAGATAAGGGTACATTTATTTTCTTAGTGAGGGTTAAGTGAAGTGTTTCACCTGAGTAAGTGATGGGTAAAGTATTTCACCCTATTATATTTGATATATGTTATTCTACATATTAGGGGTTGGGTGAAGGGTTTCCTCCTCATTAGGGGTGGGTGAAGTGTTTCTATTTAGTGAAGTTAGGTGAGGGTTTCTCCCTGGTTGAGGAAAAGTGATTTAATTACCCTGGTTAAGGTTGTTTGAAATTTCAACCTATTTGAGGAAGCGAAATGATTTATCCATGGTTTTGGTAGTGCAAACGTGTATCCATATATGAGCTAGGGTGAAGACTCTCACCTTAGTATAATGTTCTTCTAAGAGACTTGGGTGTGTTTCTCCTTGGTGTGGTGATCCTTGTAGGGTTAAGTTACATGGGACTCTATAATTAGTTACATTTGGGATAATTTTCCTTAGTCTTCTAGAATTATGGGAGAAGTGGTATTCCATGATATTTTTATCTTTATATGAATAAATTACCCCACCCTTGGGTTAATTAAAATAGTTTTCAAGATTTATAATCTTCCTAAAGAAGAAATGATAGAGATGGGTGAAAGGTAATCCAAGTGTATCCTATTCATTCAAAAGGTGTCAACATTGGATAAAAATGTAATTTTTTACTAGACAAAATTTTTGCTTGTGTGGAATTTAGGTGTGGAAGGAATTTAGTGTTTATCAACATGGGCTCGAGAGGAAGGTAAAATTGTAACATCTTATATGTAGTCATATAGGTGAATCTTGTTTGGTGTGAACATGGTGACATGAGTGAAATTTCATAATCAGCCAACATGGATTGACAAAAACTGAGACCTATATGAGTTAATGGGATATGTGAAGGTAGGATCAAGGAAAAATGTACCCAATGAAACACTTAGAGACCAAGTGGAAGAGGCCTTCGTACAGAAAACTAAATTTGTAAAAACAACACATAAATTCAAATGACCATAAATTTTGATCTGTATAACCATTTTGGAACTATGAGTATCCAAATTAAGGTATGATAAACGAACTAACTAATTATATATATATATATATTATGATTTTTTATCAAAAAAAGTTCTAATAGTTACCACAAATATTGTTTTTATGGTTTCCATGCCCATTTTCTCAATTAATAGGTGAAATACATGTATATCCTCCCAGGGGAGATTCTAACCACCACATAAATAGATTTAGAGACATTATTTGGAATCTATATAATTTTCCATGTGATAAATCACACACCTCGTGAAAATCCCATTTTTTCTTTTTTTGTATAAAAATAAACATTTAAACCTTAATTGGAATTGTATTATTATAATGGGTAAAGTATTACGACTTCCATATAAAAGTGTGTGCAATGTATTACATGGTTACAAAAATTTCAATCAAACAGAAATGTAACAATTAAACAGAAAAAAACCATCAACTGAAATGTGTAGATCATGCTCCACCAAACAATATTACCTTATAAAAATAACTAAAAAATGTAACATAACACCACAACCAAGATATATAATATTCATTTCATTTCCAGAAATGGTGCAAAAGTAATCATTATACACATGAGGTCTACATGTACTGTAACACCCGAGATTTTTATGAGAAATATTTTGTTTTTATATAATATAAATCATCAAAGGAATATTTTACTACACACAACAATGGCTTGGCTTGCTTTATACGCAATCGCGACCTTCCTCGATAGCTTGCATTGTACGCATTACCGAGTTTCACTAAACAACGATATGCTATTAAAATATTATTAAAACTAGCCGTTATGAATAGTAATACCAACTTTTCGAACTTTTATAAATTTTATCTTTCAAAATGGACTTAATTTTTGGATTCAGAATATCGAAATTAGCCTAGGGTGAATTTTTGGTATTTCTATGAAAAATTTCAATTTTTGATGAATAGTGAAAACACCGTGTTACTATTTAAAAGCAGACTTTTTAATAAAATAATTATTTATTTTATTTAAATTTATTTTATTTTAAAATTGAAACATAATAATTATATAAGTTAAATGTAATTCATTTGAGTAATTTTATAATATTTTTAGATATATAAAAATTGTATAGAACTTTTCACAGTCTCTTACCCACCTACTATGAGAGTTTGAAAATTTACATAAAACGTAATTTTACAGCTTCTATGAGTGGAATTTAGAAAGTCCGAGAGACACAGTTAATATCAAGGAGTAAAATTTGGTTCAATAAGATAAAAATTATTTTTGGTGAATAGTAACTTTTTACTTTTATTTACCACGGTTAAATGTAAATAGGGTAATTAAGGGTAAAAATGGTATTATTGTTACCTCAACACATGTCCTAATTCTATTGGATAAGTTTAATTAGACCAAAAAGCCTTATTAATAAAATTTGACCATTTAGGTCCACTTGGATTAGATTATGACATTTAATATTATTATTTTTAAGAAGAGTTAAAATAGTTAAATTCAATGTTTAATAACTAAAACATTTTTAATATAGGATTATAAATAATATAAATTAGACTATAAATATTAATTCAAAATCTAAAAATATTTCCTACATAATGGTATTTTATTTATAATTTTTAAACTTTAAATAATTTAATTTATTTATGACACAATGATGATGCAGTAATTACCTTATTAAGTAAATATTAAAATAATTGATATTATAAATACCCTAATAAATGTAATTTGAGACTTTTTAAGAATTATACTAATTTTATAGGATAATATGAAATATTAGTATTGATTTAATTAACTTTTTTATAACTAATAATACTGTTATCATTTTTACAAAAATCAATCACCAAATAGTGTCAAAATGGACATAAAATATTTTTTAAAACAAATATTATATAATTAATTTTTATTTTATTCCAAAAAATCTAAGGTTCGGACAAATTACTTAGATAATGTTATATATATTAATAATTAACAACTTGGTGTTCTTTTTCCTTGTTATAGTAAGTTTATTAAACATATAATGTAAGAAAACAAGAATATACGGTAGAAGTTAAATTATTTAACTTAGAGTTAAATCGAATGATAAGGTTATAATAGTAACATAAACATGTATAAAATATATTGGTTGAAAGGATTTCGACCTATACCCACCATAGCTTCGAAATAAATCAATTTGGAGCTATTAAAAAACGAATATGACTTTATTAAAAATAATATTTTAAGTTTTTCCTATGGTGCCCCTCTCCTCCCTTATAAAAGGTCACCTCCTCCTTGTCCTCTTTACACAACTTTGAGCCTTCAAGCTCTGCCAAACCCTTCCCATTTCCCTTATAAACTTCCCTAGAAACATCATATAGGCCCTTCCCTTCTTTAAAGACCATCTTTAGTGCCCTAAGAGGAGGTTAATAAGAGGCGCATCAAAAAAGAGGTAATGTCTCTTAGCGATTCGTTAAACTTTATTTCTTCTTCTAATTACTCTTATTTAGTTGTTTCATTATGAAGTAATAACATTAGTATCACTAATATACTGATATGTTATTATAAATATGAAACAAACCTATTTCACCTTCTATCCATCCAACATAATATGAAATCACCGCACGTGCATACGTACTGAATACCGTCTCCACACTGTGGTGTAATCTGTTTTCCACCACCATCTTACTTGGATGGGTATAATGGTGTAAAGAATAACTATACATGATTATTGTAAAGTGATATTTATTCTGAAATAGTATACCTACACTTCAATACAATTCCACAATCATGGGAACGATATCATCGCTCGTGCGTACGTACGACCTACCGTCTCCACGATGTGATGCGACTCGTTCTACAAGATATTCAATGCCTAATGAATTTAAATATGAATTGAATGAATAAATATGGTATATATTTCACTAATAAAATTATGGAAATGAGTTATCTATAACCTAAAAAGAATAATAATAATTTATTTGACAAAACACGCATAAGAACAAAAAGCAATAAACACCCGAATAACAAGTAGCAATGAAATATTACTAATACGAAGCTAATAAAATGATCGTATATGATATCATAACAATGAGTACGATTCTGGAATAAGTCAATAACATTATTTAAATCATTATACAGGAGGTTCGAACACATACAATGAAAATCGGACCTAAGGTAAGGGAAAATCTCAGAAATCTCATTTTTATCTGAGATTGTTTATACTTCAGAATATACTGGGGAATATTTATCATCCACATCCATGTTTCCTCTATATTTAAAACTATTTCTATCCTCCTACAATTTTTTAAATCCAATTTTACCCATTGGAGAGTTTTTAGTAAAATATATGAAGTGAATATTTTGTCTTTTTCAGTGCGAGGTACTTTTTTTACTTTTCTGGCCAAAATACGAGAAGAATGTTTTTCTTTAACTTATAAAACATGAATGGATTTTTAGAAGATTATTTCCATGAAGGTTCCTTTAAATTTTTTCAAGTTTATTTTTAATCAACTTCTTTTAGTTTAAAATTGTATGACATGTTAAGAAAGGAAAAATGTTTTTGAAGTAAAAAAGGATATTTTCCTCAAGAATGAAGTTCAAGTGTTTTATTAAAATTATTTTCAATATAATATAATATATGGTTCTGTTTATATTGCTATTTTTTACATTGATTTGATTATGTTATGATGGAATTATTTTTATTACATCCTTTTATCTTATATGGATTATGTTATAATGGCATGATGTTTAAGAATCCCATTTTTATTACATGGGTTATAATATGATGTATGATTTATGATATTGTGGCACACATAAGAATGGTATAATTATGATATGGGTGGGACCTATATCTCCCTCCAATGCACTGGGTAGAGATTTATATCTCATGAGATAGACATGGCTGGAACGGCAGGTTAATCCAGTTTAGTGATACAAGACTGAAATGAGGAGTGAACTCAGTTCAGAAATGGACTTTTTCTGCTAGGATTGTATTGGCAATGAGTCTTGACTACTAAGAAATAATTCTCTATGATTATGGGTGTAGGACACAAAGTTTCATGTTTTTGTTTATTAGTATTGGGATTAAATATCACTACTATTATTTATCCCATGTTATGAAATTATGATCTCTTTTGCAGGTCAAGATTTCCAAAATGTTATGTTATTATGAATATGATGTGATTGATATTTCTTTTGTTTACCCTTACTGAGAATTTGAGCTCACCCTTTTGAATGTTTTCTTTTCCCCAGGCCAGGAAGAAGAGTATTATGTAATATATGCCAAAAGAGACTCTAGATATGATAAAATAAAAGGGAGACAAAGTAAATTATTTATGAATGAGTTGTTTATGTTTCCCAGTTTCTAAAGACACTATACTTATATAGTCCTTTCATGATTTTGTTATATGTTGTAATAAGTGTACTTCAATTTTTAATTATTAAAAATGTATGTAAAGTATGGGTCATTATAGTTTGTATTAGAGGAAAGGTATAGTCAACCTTTGGAAAATAGGATGCGAAAGCCTTAGTAAGAACCCTAAGGATAAGTCTAAGCATAGAACACAATCTTAGTGTTTTAGAAATAGCCATGAGTAACCTATGATAAGACCATAAGTGTGAAATTTTATTCTTGATTATGTGGTTTTCCTATTATGATTCTTGTTTCTCACACTATGCTTATTGGTTTTTGTCAATGGATGGAACCCAAAGGAACCGTGTTAATGCTGAATGTGATGGGCAATGCATTGATTCCCCCATGAGCAACCAAACGTTATGGGAGCTGGAATGAAAAATCTTGTAGCCATGCTCACACAACATTCTAAAGCTATGAATCATGCAGTATATCCAAACGATCAGGGGAAGGAGCAACATTCTGTTGAATCCTTCATGAGGCAGCGTCCACCTTCATTCAGTGGGTCTACTGATCCATTAGTGGCTGAACAATAGATCAGTACCACTGAAAAGATATTTTCAGTTCTTCAATGTTCTGAACATGATAAATTCATCTTACTAGTATATCATTACGAAGGTGAATCTGATCAATGGTGGAATCTTATCAAGAATACAAGGCCAAGAGGTGAAATTGAGTACATAGAATTGGACGAGTTCAAGAACTTATTTTTCAATAAGTACTTCTCTCATATTCTTCAAGAAAAGATGGATAAGGAGTTTCTTGAACTGATGAAAAATAATGATGAATCTGTTGGTACCTACGAAGAAAATTTTACATGAATTGCAAGGTACGATTCTGGGATTATTATCCTAACTGAGAGTAAGATCGATCGATTCATTAGTGGCTTAAAACCATGTCTTTGAAGGGAGTTATCCATAAGGGACTTCAATTGCTACGTTAAAATTGTTCAATGTTCTCTCAAGGTTGAGATGGATATTGGAGTAACCTATCAGTAATATGGGTTTGATAAGAAGAGGAAAATGGAATTCAAAGTAATATCTAAAGAGCACACTGAAAAGAAGATGAGTTTTCCCTTATGCTCAAAGTGTGGAAAGAAAAATTGAAGGAGTTGTCTTAAAGGGACATGTAAATGTTTCAACTATGGAATGGATGGTCATCATGAATTTGAATGCTGCAATGATGGGAAGAATATGTCTACTGATGAAAACAATGAAAAGGCTATATAGAGTGAACCTCCTATACTTCAATGTTACAAGTGCAAGGAAATGGGGCATTATTCCAATCAATGCCCTAATCCAAGGGTTTTTTATGATGATCGACGTCAACATACTCTTAAGGACAAAGACAAAGGAAAGTCACATGCAATTTCTATCAGCGATGTAGAGTATGATAACGAAGTGGTGAAAGGTACACTTACCATACACTCTAAAGTAGAAATTGATTTATTTGATTTTGGATCCACCCACTCTTTTATTTATGAATAATTTTCTATGGGTATCAACATATTACCTCACCAGTTAAATATTGAGTTAGCCGTGACAACCCCTAATGGAACAACAGTCGCATCAAAAGCTTACAATTATTCTCCGATTGAATTTTGTGGGAAAGTGCTTCCTGAAAATCCTGTGATCCTTCTTATAGTGTAATTTTATGTTATTCTTGACATGGATTGGATTTCTTTATATGGATCTCATATCAATTTACAAATAAGGGAAGTCACATTTCATATTCCAGATCAATCTATGATCGTCTATCGATGCAAGGATGAACATAACATTCCAGTGTAAATTTCATCCATCTTAAGGGTCCTGAATCCAATAAATGAAGGTTATTTATCTCAAATGGTTGGAGAGAAACCCATGATTAATAACATGACAATTGTACGGTAGTTTTATGATGTCTTTCCAGAGGAATTTCCTGGTGTTCAACCAGATCATGAAGTTGAGTTTTCAATAGAACTCGTACCAGGTGCTTTACCTATTTCAAAGACACCTTATAGAATGGCCCCAATTGAGTTGCAAGAATTAAAGAAGCAACTCCTAGAGAATCTTGATAAGGGATTCATATGCCCTAGTGCATCACCTTGGGGAGCACATGTTCTGTTTTTTAAATAGAAAGATGGGTCAATGTGAATCTAAATTGATTATCGAGAACTTAACAAGATCACTATCAAGAAAAAATATCCTCTCCCACACATTGATGACTTATTTGACAAACTACACAGAGCTTAATACTTTTCCAAGAATGATCTTCATTCAGGGTATCATCAATTAAGGGTCAAAAGGGAGTATATACCAAAGATGGATTTCCGTACAAGGTATGGACACTATGAATTTATAGTGATGCCATTTGGTCTTACTAATTCCCCTGTCATCTTCATGGATCTAATGAATATAGTCTTTAGAGATTATCTTGATCAGTTTGTGGTATTCTTTATAGACAATATTCGTGTCCATTCAACGAGCAAGGAAGAACAAGAGGATCAATTAAGAATTGTATTAAAGACCCTAAGTTAGGAGAATCTTTAGGCCAAATTTACCAAGTTTGAATTTTGGATTCAAATAGTTTAATTTTTGGGTCACATAATCTCAAAAGAGGGGATATTTGTGGATCCATAAAAAACAGAGGTTATCAAAAGATGGTCGAGACCAACAACAGTAACTGAGAGCTGAAATTTTCTTGGATTGGCTGGATATTATCAACATTTTGTGAAAGATTTTTCACAATTATCTAATCCACTCACCAGGTTGACTCGAATAGGAGTTAAGTTCGTTTGGATAGAGGAGTGTGAATATAATTTCAAGGAGTTGAAAAAAAGTTTATCCAGTGCACCTGTGCTCACACTGCCTTGTAGTGTAAAATGGTTTGTGATTTTCAGTGATGTATCCTTGAAGGGACTGGTGTGTGTTATCATGCAAAAAGATATGGTGATAGATTATGCCTCATGACAGTTGAAAATCCACGAGCAAAATTACCCAACTCATGATTTAGAGTTAGCTACGGTAATCTTTGCATTAAAGATTTGGAGGAATTATCTCTATGGAGAAAGGTGTGATATTTATACTGATCATAAAATATTAATGTATATTTTCACACAAAAGAAGATGAATATGCACCAAAGAAGATGGTTGGAGCTGATTAAGGATTACGACTGCTCAATTCATTACCACCCTGGGAAAGCAAACAAGGTGGCATATGCATTAAGTTAACAAGACCATGCTAGCTTATCCATGATGAGGATAAAAAAAATCCAATATTTATGGATTTACAAAAGATGGATCTTGGAATTATAATGGAAGGGGAAAATCACATCTTTCTCAAATGAATGTTGAACCATCTATACATGTAGAAGATTAAAGAGGCACAGAAATAAGATATAGAGTTACAAAAGAAGGTGATAATTGTTCCTTAATTCAACGTTGATTGTGATGGGATAATAATGTTCAGGAATCGGGTTTGTGTTCCTCTAATCCCAGAATTAAAGAAGGAGATGCTGGATGAGGCTCATAGTTCTTCATTCTCTATTCATCTTGGAAGCACGAAGATGTATAGGGACCTAAAAGAGCACTTCTGGTGGGATGGCATGAAAAGAGATGTTGTTGAATATGTCTCTAGATGCTTGGTTTGTGAGAAAGTTAATGCTGAGAGACAGAAATATAAGGGGTTGTTACAACCATTACCCATACCCAAATGGAAATGGGAAAACATCACTCTGGACATTGTCACCGGACTTCCTAAAACATCCAAAGGCAATAATGTTATCTGGGTCATAGTTGATCGTCTTACGAAGTCGGCACACATCATTTCTATTAGAGAAGATTTCTCTCTGGATCAACTATCCATGATATATGTAAAGGAAGTGGTAAGATTTCATGGAGTACCAATTTCCATTATATCTGATCAGGATCTGAGGTTTACCTCAATGTTTTGGCAAATTCTTCTGCATACTCTGGTTACATAGTGAAGTTTCAGCACTCTTTTTCATCCTCATACAAACGGTCAGTCTGAGAGAATATTCAAACTCTAGAAGATATGTTGAGAGCATGCTCTATTGATTTCAAAGGAGGTTTGGATCAACACCTACCATTGGTGGAATTTTCATATAATAATATCTTTCACTTTAGTATTCAGATGGCTCCTTATAAATCTATCTATGGAAAGAAATGCCAAACACCAACTTGCTGGGATGAAGTTGGGGAAAGAAAGCTATTAGGACATGATCTTGTTGATGAGATGGCAGAAAAGGTCCAATATATTCAACAACACATAAGAGCGGCTCAGATTTGACAAACAATTTATGCTGATAACCAAAGAAAAGACCTAGATTATGAATTGGGTGATAAAGTGTTCTTACGAATATCTCCTTGGAAGAGGGTAATGAGATTTAGAAAGAAGGGAAAGCTGAGCCCTAGGTATATAGGTCCTTTCGAAAAAATGGATCGTTTTGGGAAGGTAGCATACCGATTGGTGCTTCCATCGAATCTCTCTCAAGTTCACGATGTTTTCTGCGTATCTCTCCTGAGAAATTACATACCCAATCCTTCACATGTACTCAGCTCAGAAGTTGTACCGTTGGAGCGAGATCATTCTTATGAAGAACAGCCGATAGAGATTCTGGATCGTAGCGAAAAAGTTCTACGGAACAAGACCACTCGCTTGGTGAATGTTTTATGGAGGAACCAAAAACTATAAGAAGCTACATGGGAGCTTGAGGATTTGATGATGGAGAGGTATCCTCATCTGTTTGTTACAAATTGATGAATTTTGAGGGAGAAATTCATTTTAAGGGGGGTAAAATGTAACACCTGAGATTTTTATGAGAAATATTTTATTTTTATGTTATATAAATCATCAAAGGAATATTTATCTACACACAACACTAGCTTGGCATGCTTAACATGCAATCACGACCTTCTTTGATAGCTTGCGTTGTACGCAATACCGAGTTTCACAAAACAACGATATGCTATTAAAATATTATTAAAACTATCCATTATGTATAGTAATACCCACTTTTTGAAATTTTATAAATTTTATCTTTCAAACTGGACTTCATTTTTGGATTCGGAATATCGAAATTATCCTAGGGTGAATTTTTTGTATTTTTTTGAAAACTTTCAATTTTTGATGAATAGTGAAAACACTAGGTTACTATTTAAAAACCGATTTTTAATTTAAATAATTATTTATTTTATTTAAATTTATTTTAGGTCAAAATTGATAGATAATACTTCTACAAATTCTAAGTAATTAATTGGAGTCATTTTATAATAATTTTAGACATATAAATATTTTATTGAACTTTTCCCCGTCTTTTACCCAACTCCTATGAGAGTTTGAAAATTTACATAAAATATAATTTTACCACTTCTATGAGTGGAATTTAAAAAATAAAAGAGACACAATTAATATCAAGGAGTAATATGTGGTTCAATAAGATAAAAATATTTTTTGGTGAATAGTAACTTTTTACTTTTATTTACCACGGTTAAAAGTAAATAGGGTAATTAAGGGTAAATAGTGTATTATTATCACCCTAACACATGTACTAATTCTATTGTATAAGTTCAATTAGACCAAAAACAACCTTAGGAATAAAATATGACCATTTAGGTCAACATAGATTAGATTAGGACATTTAATATTATTTTATTTAAAGAGGAGTAAAAATAGTTAACATCAATGTTTAATAACTAAAAAAACTTTAATATAGGGTTACAAATAATATAAATTAGACTATAAATATTCATTAGAAATCTAAAAATATTTCCTAAATAATGGTATTATATTTATAATTTTTATACTTTAAATAATTTAATTTATTTATTACACAATAATGATACAGTAATTACCTTATTAAAGAAATATTAACATAATTGATATTATAAATACCAAAATAAATGTAATTTGAGACTTTTTAAGAATTAAAATAATTTAATAGGTTACTACGACATATTAGTATTGATTTAATTTACTTTTTTAGAACTAATAATATTGTTATGATTTTCACAAAAATAAATTACCAAATAGGGTCAAAATTGACATAAAATAGTTTTTAAAACAAATAATATATTATTAATTGTTATTTTATTCTTAAAAATCTAAGGATCGTACAAATGACTTAGATAAGGTTATATATATAAATAATTAACAACTTGGGGTTCGTTTGGCTCGTTATAGTAAGTTTATTGACCATATAATGTAAGAAAACAAGAAGATGTGATAAAAGATAAATTATTTAACTTCGAGTTAAATCTAAATGATAAGGTTAAAATAGTAACCTAAACTTCTATAAAATATATTTGTTAAGAGTATTTCGACCCATACCCACCTTAGAATCAAAATAAATCAATTTTTACCAATTAAATACCGAATATTACTGTATTATAAAATAATATTTTATGTTTTTTCTAAGGTTCCCCTCTCCTCCCTTATAAAAGGTCACCTCCTCCCTCTCCTCTTTACAAAACTTTGAATCTTCATGCTCGGACATTCCCGTCCATTTACCTTATCAAATTCCCATGAAACATCCTAGAGGCCCTGGTCTTCTTCAATGTCCATCTTTAGTTCCCTAAGAGGAGGTTAAGAAGAGGCGCTTCAAAGAAGAGGTAATGTCTGTTACCGATTCTTTCAACATTATTTCTTCTTCTACTTTCTCTTCTTTTGTTTTTTCATTATGAAGTAATAAAATAAGTGTCACTAATATACTGATATGTTATTATAAATATGAAACAAACCTATTTCATCTTCTATCCATCCAATGGAAAATGAAATCACTGCATGTGTGTACGTACGGAATACCGTCTCCATGTCGTGGTGTAATCTGTTTTCCGCCACCACCTTACAGGGATGGGTATAATTGTGTAAAGAATAAATATATATGATTATTGTAATGTGATATTTATTATTAAATATTATACATACAATTCAATACAATTTCACGATCATGGGAACGATATCATCGCTCGTGCGTACGTACGGCAAACCGTCTCCACGATGTGATACGACTTGTTCTACATGATATTCAATGCATAATGATTTCATAAATGCATTTAATGAATATATATGATATATATTACACTAATAACATTCTGGAAATGCGTTATCTAGAACCTAAAAAACAAGAATAAGAATTTATTTGACAAATCACGCATAAGAACAAAAAGCAATAAACACCCGAATAACATGTAGCAATGAAATATTACTAATACGAAGCTAATTATATGACTATATATGATATCTTAACAATGAGTATGATTCTGGAATAAGTCAATAACATTATTAAATCATTATACAGGAGGTTCGAACACGTACGAAGTAAATCTGACCTAAGGTAAGGGAAAATCTCACAAATCTCATTTTTATCCGAGATTGTTTATACTTCAGAATTCACTGGGAAATATTTATCTTCCTCATCAATTTTTCCTCATTATGTATTATTATTTCTATACTCCTAAAATTTTTTAAATCAAAATTTACCCATTTTTTAGTTATTAGTAAAATATATTAATGGAATCTTTTGTCATTTTTAGTACGAGGTACTTTTTTGACTTTTTCGGCCAAAGTACGAGAAAAATGTTTTTCTTTAACTTATACGGCATGAATGGATTTTTAGAACATTATTTCCATGAAGCTTCCTTTACAAGTTTTCATGTTTATTTCAAATCAACTCATTTTAGTTTAAATTTGTATGGCATGTTATGAAAGGAAAAATGTTTTTGAAGTAGAAAGGATATTTTCCTCAAGAATGAAGTTCAACTGTTTTATCAAAATTATTTTCCATCTAAGATAATATAGGGTTCTGTTTCTATCCCTATTTTTTAAATTTATTTGATTATGATATGATGGAGTTATTTTTATGACATCCTTTTATCTTATATATATTATTTGATAATGGCATGATTTTTTAGAATCCCATTTCCATTGCATGGGTTATGCTATGATGTATGATTTATGATCTTGTAGAACACATAAGAGTGGTATAATTACAATATGGGTGGGACCCATATCTCCCTCAAATGAATTGGGTAAAGATATATATCTCATGAGATCGACATGGATGGAATGGCCGGTTAATCCGGTTCAGTGATATAGGACTGAAATGAGGAGTGATCTCGATTCAAAAATGGACTTTGTCCGCTAGGATAGTCTTGGCAATGATTCTTGACTACTAAGAAATTATTCTCTATGATTATGGGTGTATGCCACAAAGTTTCATGTTTTATGTTATGATTATTGGGATTACATTTCACTACTATTATTTATCACATGTTATGAAATGATGATCTCTATTGCAGGTTAAGATTTCCAAAATGTAATGTTATTATGAATATGATGTGATTGATATTTCTTTTGTTTACCCTTAATGAGAATTTGAGCTCACCCTTCTGTATGTTTTCTTTTCAATAGGTCAGGAAGAAGGTTATTAAGTAAGATATGCCAAAAGGGACTCTAGATATGATAAAATAAAAGGGAAAAAGTGTAGATGATTTATGAACCAGTTTTTTATGTTTCCTAGTTTCTAAAGAAATTATACCTATACAGTCCTATAATGGTTTTGTAATATGTTGTAATAAGTGGACTTCAATTTTGATGTATTAATAATGTATGTAACGTATGGGTCGTTATATGTACAGTAGATATGAATAAAATACTTAGTAGAAACTATTCCAACACCATCAATATAGAGGAGTAATTATGTGAATATATATAGTGTAAAGTGTAAATGATTTAATATTTTCATTTATAGTATATAGAAATTGGTAGGTGTGAACCATGTCAACCTAGTAACCAAACCTAATTTTTCCATTGCTAGTATCCATTTATAAAATAAGTTAATCCAATTGATTTTCACATATCTATAAGGTATAATCCAAGGATAACTATACAAAAAGATTAAACATGTATATGATCATGAAGTCTATTCAGTCCCTAAAAATTATCATGTATTTCATCCCTTATGACCATCGTATTAATCTTATAGAAAGTTAGTATCCAAAAACCCATCAAGGTCAGGTATGTATCTATCCACCCATGATTCTTGTAAGTGATATACTTTTTGGAAATACAATAAGAAAAAAACCATTAGTGAAAACAACTCAAACATCCATTTAGATCTTTAATGTTTGCAAAATTGCATCAATTTACACTCTTCTATAACAATGTGACCAATTTAAAAATAATATAAAACCAAAATAGATTTAAAATATCAATTCTAACATCAATATTGATAACTTAGTAATATTTTCCCCATAAAAACCTCCATTTTGGACTATTTAAAATCTATTTATGTATAATACTCATTAGACAACACTTTCACCCATTTAATCATAACTTAATATTGTTAAACAACGTTTACATAAATTTCTCTATCCAATGATTGAAGTAATTGTGATTTTATTATTCTATCAAGTTAAATTTTAAATAATTAAATTATGGCCCTATTTTAATTTTTTAGATAGATTTAGGGGTTTTATTTCATTAGAGGAATTGGTGATGAATTTATGTAATTTATGATGTATTCATACATGAATTTTAATAGATATTTAGTATTAATGTGAGTTTTAATGGTTTTTGTTACAAATGAATGTGTTCCAATAATATATGAATTTAATTAGCTATTTTCCCTAGAAGTGGAATGGTTTCCCTAGAGGTGACACAAGGTAACCATTAGTACCATTATATATAGGTAGTGAGATACTAGAGTGTTTTTTAATGATGATTTTTTTTCTTTTAATCCTTAAACTCAACTCCTCCACCTCTCCTTATTCTTATATTATCATTCACTAAGGTTATATAATACCCACTTTCTGGTTCCTTTGAATCTCCCTTCATACTATCATTCCTTCATTATTAACAATAGTTAACTAAAGAAATTCTTCCAGATAATATAGTGTTCAATTTTGTTGTCTCGTCTTTCTTTCACTCTTCAAATTTTTCTTCTGATTTTATATCCAAATGGTAGTGATTTTAATATTGATTCCAAAAAATTATATTCGAATTCATCATAATCCTTGGAGAATTATCTTATATTCTGTTAGATCCAATTTAGTGGGTTTTTTCCACCCATTAATCTCTATTTTAATTTATGGGGAGTAACATAATATTTTTCTTATGTATTTCTTGATTTTAGGTTGAATTTTTTTGATTTTTTCTTATTGTTATATAATGATTATGTATGCTAATGTTTTGGGAGAAAATTTATAGACGAGATTTTGTGGGTTTATGAATAATTTTATTTATATTTTTAATGGTGTTTTTGTTTTTTTATTCGATTTATTATGGAATAGTGGATTTACGGTTATACAGGCTTGTTTATGATTATCTATTATAAAAAATATCACTATTAATTTTGATAGGTGGTCACAACTCCCCAAAAAATTCTATAGTTCTGCCTTTAAAATTCATACCTTTATAATTTCAAAATTAATTAATAATCATATTTATAAATTAAAAAAAATAGATTTGTTTTCATTTTTTTGTATATGGTGGGATAAATGAATTTAATGATGGGTTTTGGGAACTATGGAATAAAAATAATAATTTCCCACTTAATCGTATTCTAACCTTTGAAATATTTTTTTTTATTTATGGTTTCATTTCATCTCTTCATTCTTTTTATTTCACTAACCTCTTAATGTGAGTGGAGAAACCCGTTATAGTGCCTCTCATAAAATAAATGTGTCTTAATGTGTTATGAAAATTATTTTATAATATGTATGGTATAGAGTTGAAGTCCTTTAGTTAATAATAGTCTTAAATCATCTTTTGTATATCTTATAACCTTATGATATAATGTTTTTCCTTAACATAAACCTCATTGGGGGTGTAATTATATAACTAGGGTTCACTCCCTTTTACCCTAAACAAATAATGTAACTAGAATAAACCATTCCCACTAGAACCTAAATGAGATATAATTTAATGAATCTTATATAACCCACGGTTTATAGAGTGCATTGGTGTAGATATAGTGGATGAGTTTATAGAGAATGAATAAGTGATTCATTATTAAAAACCTAATGGTTCAATTTTTTTTCCAACCTAGAAACATTGAAATTTTAAATTTTTATATAAGGGTTTAATAATTGTTTTGGAAAATTTATTTTAAGAATGTATATTTTGGGTATATTATTTATAAATTTGTTTCTTTTACATTCATCGTATATTCATATTTTTAATGTTTTTCCATAAATATTTTACCAATTGAAAACACATTTCATATAATAAAACATGGTTTATTCAATAAATATTTAGCAGGTCGTGTTTTTATCCCATGTACTTAATATTATATTAGTTATTATAATTGGGTATCAAACCTATATGATTATATTAGAAAATAATATATATAGTTATTCCGTATGTTATATGATGTACCATTCTCATGTTAGTGCATGAAATTTCACAAATATGTCTTGCTGTAGAAAAAAAATATTTCATAAAAAATAGTTTTAAATAAATATAATGACATTCTTGGGAGTTAGATATATTGACCCTTATGATTACATTGGGAGTATCACCGGAATACATTTTTTGAACATGATTATAAATATTCAATATATATTTACTCCATAAAGAACTTATTATATTATATGTAAATTGATGTTATTCTCAAATGATATTCTGATTGTTGGAACCTTGATCATGACTACTATTTTGATAGATAGTGAGCCTAATAAATTTTTTATTAAAATTACATGATCATGGATACATATCTGATTGTTAATAATCATGATAGGAGGGGTTATATGTATATATTTTTCATATATAATTTTTATCTATCAACTGTACAATTTGGATCTTGCTTTTTGGTTGGTATACAATTCTTTGATTCAATATACCACTTAACCTTTTTCATGGGATTGGTTAATGTCATGAATTTTATGAAAATTTATTTTTTATTATCAAAAACACATTTAAGGGGAATGTGAGAAACCCTAATATTCACCCAGAACAAGCACTAAATTAGAATACATAAGTATTAAAAAATAACATGATGTTATTGGAATTATTTTCCCAAAAATGTTTCTATGAAATATAGGCCACTGGTCATTCTAGATCATCCTTTAGTAGGTATTAAATGTGATTCACAAGCTTCTCCCATGTTTTCATGTACTCCTCTTGGTTGATCTTCCCTTTATTGAATCCTCTTTCTAAATAAGATTCTACTTGATCATCCAAGCACTCTGTTCAATGTTACAATCCACATGATTATTCTTTCCCATCATCTTATCTGAATCTTCTACAGTAGAATTTATCATAAGGAATTCTTCTTCAATTTCATCTATAGAATTCATGAGAAGCCCCATAATTTTCAATGTATCTACTATAATCTCTTGCTGGTCACCCTTAAGGGGAGTTTCCCTATAGTCTGTGGCCTTAGATTGAATGGAATTTCCATTGTTCTTTAGATCGCCATACATCACCAAGACCTTAAACTTTTTGGTAGATCATTTCTCCATTAGTAATGGAAAGTATGTATAATATATTCAGGATTCTTATAGCCACATCGAACCATACTCCTCCTTATACTAAGGAGGTATCTACTTTCAAATCATTGTGCATCATCTCATGAGAACTAACTTGTAACTCATTAAAAAACTTATCTCCCGATATTAACTTCTCCTCAATGGAGTACATTTCCCAGTCATACATATAGATATTCCCTTAATTTCTAAATCCCTCAAAGTAGTTACCTATCTTAATAGTTGGAAACTCCATCCTTAGACATGACATGTCCACTCAAATTGGATTATTCCCCAGATCTCTCTCCCTTACTATGATAATAATCCCTCAAATCAAAGCCTCATTGTTGGAATATTACAAGAGGTCCTTTGAACCATACTCATCAAACTTTTGTTTTTCTACTTTCTAGAAGATTCCACAATTATTTCTACCTTTGAAAACACCTACATCAAAAATGTTATCCACATCACATCCCCCTTGTCTTGTAGAGCCATGCACAGCTAGGTTCAGAGTACCAATGTCTTCCCTTATCCAAATAAATAAATAACATATGAAAGGCTTAAACTATTGGGATTTTATGTATGGCCCCTCTTTGTATAGGGAGTAACTAATTTTAGATTTTCTATGATTTATACAGATTTTCCATTACTATGGTGTCACTATGCCACTGTATCTCGATTGATGATTAAATAGGTATTTTGTCTGCATATTTAAAGGTGTATATTTATTCTTTCATAAACCTACTATTAAAATACTATTTTGACACACCTTTTATGGTTCCAAACTAATAAATTTATGTTCACAACCTATATATAAATTTAATTGGATATTTCCTTTAGTTATACTACATTTCAGGCACATACATATAATAGTATATTTATTATAACCAGAAAAATTTGTTTATGTTTACTATGGAAGTGGGATAAATTCCCAATATTTTGTTAAATTAACCGGTTGTGGTTAGAGTTCATTTTATTCTCTTTAACTATTAATCATTGTTTTAACTCGGTCATTATCCCTATTTCGCATGACTATTAGTGTAACAAATCATTAAATTGTGATTTTCATGTTATTTCTTTATGTATTAATTTATTTAGAGAGAGGTGAATGTTTTTTACACTATTTTTCGTAAGACCCATTTACATATCATTTTATTTTTATGTTTTCATAATTGTGGATGAGTTATGATGGATTTTTAATTGATATGGATAATTTCCTATTTCAATATAAAATTGGTTAAAATTTTCCCAATAAGATTTCATGTCACGCAGCATGTGTTTCCTGGCCTTGGGGACAATGGATTTCTCATACTGTAGTAATGCATGTGATCTAGGATCTATATTTGTATTCTAGATAGGGATGCTAAAAATAAAAATCATACCTATGATGGGACCTAAAGGATAATTTTTCATAGAAATGATTTTGACCTTTTGGGAATTTATAATTAACCTATAAAATCGAATCGTAAAACACTTTAGATTGGAATATCAGGTTTCCTAGGGACATCTGTGTACAATGAAGACATTATAGGTCAGACTATTATTTTTTATATCATGGGTATGATGTAATGGAACTACAAACATTCATTCATGGCTCGACCAAGTTTCCATATTTTAGTTCTTTTCCTGTGTCAGGTGTTGGGAGGTTGGAAATATATAATGGAAAACCATATTATATGTTTTATTTTGTAATTTATACTATATTTTGAATCAATTGAGGGATTTTATAACTAAAACAACAATAATATATATAGATATATAGTTTTTCCTATATATATATAATGGTTATGGAATGGTTAATATGAACTAATAATAAAAATTATTGAGTGAGATAGACTTTATTATATATCTGATTGCTAGTTTTAAATTTTTTATTCTTTATTTTCTGAAGCTCCCCTTTTTCAACTATTTATATTTTATCTAAAAACATTGTTCTATGTGTTCTTCTTATACATTATCCATGAGCATGATATTTACTATCTTATTATTAATGTGAAATACGAATATAATCTATTTTGTTTTTATTTATTATAATACTATTGAGTACACATTTGATTTCTATTTGTATATCCTCTCAAAGAATATGGTCAGTTATATTTATGATTAATTCCATGTTTTTTAGAATTGTAAGGGGGATATTTCCATACACCTTATTATGAGGATTGACAATCCCATTCCCCCTCTTCTGAATCACATTTATATTTCCCATTTTCATTCAATCTCAATTTTCATAAAGGTTCCATTCTTTTTTAATGTCTTGCTCAAGATCTCGATTTTGACCAAAAAAATCAGAGAAGATTAAATTCTTATGGATCTAACACTGGTGTCTTGATTAATATATTAGCATCCTTGATTTTATATTTTTGATATCATTTTATCTGGATCCTTGGGTATTCAGGATTGTGCGATTGTTGGTCTTCTATATAAGAATCATTTCATGGTTTGTTGTACTAAATTGGTGGAATTGATTAACACATAGTCTAGTTCTCTAAACAGATGTAATTAGATTCCTTTCATTCTTTTCCAGATGTCATATAATTCCATTTTATAATGTATTTCCCTATTATATCACTTTGGGTTTGTTTCCATGAAATATAATTACCTTTTCAAAATCAATCAATTATCCATTTTTAGAAATTTGGTTAGCCTATTTTTATTTTTAGATAGTAGAAAAAACTGTATTTTTCCTTTGATTTCCCCCATGTATGTGTTGAATTTATGTCTCCAACATTCTGGTGGAGTGGATTTAGATAAATATTGGGGAACCGTGTCTTCGTAAAAATTATGTTCTCTTTGAATCTTCGATAGAATATTGTATATCATGAAAACATATGGGTCACTTACCTTTGAATTATCATTTGGGTTATGAAGAGGGACTTATGGTACCTGATTTGATGACTCAACAATTAACTAGAACTAATATGGTCACTACCTCAATAGTAGATAATGTGGGTAATAGTTATCCAGTTCTATCCATTTCTTCTCAGAATGATTCGAGACCCCTGAATGTTAATCCAAAGGTTACAAACATCATTATCCATTTGTGGAACCATATTTTTTACCTCAATTCAATATTTTAACCTCTACTGGGTTCAGTTTGAAGGAATGATTTTAGTGCTAATTTTTTCTTATATAAAAAACTCAAGATTATGAATTATAGATACTATAGAGGGGTTGTGCGATCTGTCATGGAAAATAATTCTGATGTGGTGATACAAGTGACAAGTAAGGGATGTTCAATGGGTTATAATGGATATGAGAACTAAAATAAATGTTGTTATAGTTTTATGAATATAGTTAAGGGGTTTAGTACAATAATGAACTTATCTAGTTTAAATGTGAGAAACCATTTTTAAGGACTTGTAATTGAAGAGATAGTTCCAAAACAAGATGAAACTAAAGGGGAAGATACCTTCAAGGAAGGGAAAGGACTATCTAGATAAGAGTCATGTGATGGGACTTCATTTCATATTTCTGGAGATAGTTCATAGGGATTCCCTAGAAGATGGCTTCACATCCCAAGGAGTAGGAATGGTCAGAAGGGTATTAGGTACGTGTGGTGTTGCATTCAGGTCAAGAGGAAGAAATAAAAAAGGAATAATGATTATTATTACCTTCCCAAACCAATGGAGACAATAATTTTCATGAATTTAATGCTTAAGAAGATGGAAAATATCTTAAATTAGAATGAGAAAGATCATGAAGGTGGAGATTCTAAAGAATAAGATATTGGAAGTGTTGTGATGGAAAAGCCTACCAAGTTTCAAGGTGACACTGCGGCAGTGGATATTTCTAACGGCGATGCCTTCTATGGGATGACTTAATAGTAATGAAAGATAGGTTTGGAGGTTGAATATATGTAGACAACTCTGGATCTGATCTACCATTCTAATGAAGAAATGTAGGCATATTTCATTCTGATTAATGACATTGTCGAGGTTGTTGACTGGATGTCTAAGAAATTAATTCAACTGAAAAAAAAGATTCCAGTGATTGGATTAAAAATAATAACCTCATTATGATAATAGGATTTAGTTAAAGGGTTATAATTGCAGATTATTTCATTAAAACATTAGAAAATATGGCTTAATGGTTTGAAGGCCTAATCAAGGATTAACCAGATACAAAGGTAAATGGTCTTAAATGGAGATTATATAGGGATAATACTTCTAATAGGATCAAAAATTATTTTAATGGTTCTAATATTTTTTATGGTGCATGATTTTTTTGTGGTCTGAATTTGTGATGTCTCTCATTTTTCCCTCAAAAGTATGATAAAATTATAAAAAGATAATTTTCAATCATAAATGTTAATGAAAAAATGGATTGTTTTAGAATTTTTTATATTATGAAACATGTAACATCATTATAGTGATAATGTTTTATATTTTCATGTTTATTATTATACTTATATAAGTGATTATAGAAATATTTTTTAAAAATAATTCAATACAATATTCTAGACACCATCATTATTTCATATCCAAGGAAATTTGTTTCATCTAGTAAGGTTATATATATTTGGAGTCTATAATTGTTTTCTAAAAAATTAATCTTTTTATGAAATTATTTTCATCAATTGGAGAATGTGATATAATATAAATGAGTTTTAAATATTGGTATATTGTATCAAAAAGGAAGAAATAGATTTAATTCCATTAAAATTAGTTTTATATTTATTGAACTATTGGGAAAAAAATTAGTGTCTCCATATTATAGAATCACCATTATATTGTTAACTAGAATATGTTAAAGGAGAAATTATTTTTACCATTGCATTATTTTTAAATTGGGTAATGGATCTAAAACCGTGGATGTCAATTTTGAAAAATATTATAGTTAAGTGGTATCACATTAAATTATTATTTTTATCAAAAGGAAATGTAATTTAATATATCTCTAATATATAATTTACATTAATAAAATAAATAAACATTCTTTTTAGGATTATAATTAATAAAGTGTTTGTTTAAACAACATATTGTAATGTTTTTAAATAAAAAAAATTAAAAAAATTTGAAAAAATAAAATCTTTGATAAACTGTAATTGAATTGAACGATATGAATATATATTCCCAAGGTAATTTTATGGTTGGGAGTACCTCAGTTTTTCTTTTAATTGTTTAATGGTGTTTATAGTATCAATAAGGTGATAGTACATAGTTTATTATTTGTTCATGTTAAATAATTGATGTTTGGTTTTCGTTATAGGAGTCATATAGTAAAGGACTCATGTAAATTTTAAGGACGTATTAGTAGTTGGTGTCCTTAGTATCCAAAATGTAGTGTTTTTTTATTGCAGTAAATATCGATTTATCATTTTTATGAATAAAAATAATACTTGGAAGAATAAATTAGTTATAGAATGGAAAATTTGGGATTTTATTGTATTTTTTTGAGTTTCTTATTGAATATATTGTCTATGGATAGTGATATAGAATCTATAATTTGGTATGGAAGGTAATTTGTGAAGGATTTAGTGGTTTTGAAATATAGATTTTATGGATACCTTAGGGTATGCCATGGATAATTAATCTTATGGAGTCTTTAGGTGATTGTCTCCTAAGGCTTCCCAAATAAGAGAAGTCATAGAGTGTAGAAGTTGTAATGAGCCATGTTCTAATTTTAGAAGTTAATTTGTTTTTAATATCATAATTTAATATTTTATAGAATTAATCAATGAACTCAATTGAATTTCAATATTTCATTGAGGTGTAAATATTCATCAATGAATTTGTATCTGAATTTGGGTGCTTGATTGTGGATACATTTTATTTCATAGAAGGTGTTTAGGTATCGAGAGGATTTGTATAGGTTGAGGGTACCTTAGATGGTCTAAAACATGGTGGTGAAAATATGCACTCAATAGAGGTCAATTGGGTACCTATGGGCTCTAGAAGGTTCCTAGGAACCAAAGGGTTTACACTGGGTACCAAACAGTACCATACCTACTACCCTATGTGATTCAAATGAGGTTTTTTTATTAAGGGTATTTATCCCAGTAAACCACATTATATATTCATTCTCCTCTCATTATTCATTTAATTTCATTCGATACATCCTCTTAAGATCCCCTATAATAGAACATTGAATCTATCTTCATCTTGTCTTTTCCACCACGTGGTCTATGTGTGTTTTTTATTCTATGTCTAACATAATTTTTCATATCTCACCTCCTCTTCAGTCTCCTCTATAGTAACCCATACATTTCATACATAGATAATACATATTAATATATGAATATTAATTACACGGAATAAGAATTCATGAAAAAATCATATAGTTTTACTATCATTATAAACCTTTAAAAATATACAATTTGTTCATAAAATATCTACATTATATCAAACTTAGTTCTTCATAAAAACAAAATTTCTTAGATAAATCATACCTAAAACGTTTCTTCATATTTTCAAGAAACACATAATAATGGGTGAGATGAATTTGTCAATAAGGGTAAATAAGGGAGTTATCAATGATTATTTAAACATAACATGAACACAATGTGTACGAGAACATAATTTTAACCTTTCAAACTCATTCACATCAATTATTAGATAAAAAATTGAGCAATTTCATAAATATTGGATTTCATAATATATGTATCAAAAAATTATTATTGCGAATGATCCATAATAACAAAACATTGCTATAATATTATTTCATGAATAAGTGACAGAATGTTTATTATACTCATAATCATAATCATATAAATTTTATATCATTGCTACAAACAATGAAATTCACAAAATGATAGTCTTGGTGAAACTAACCATTTTCCAGTTTTTGGCTATGGATAACCTCATGTGTACCCTCTTTTGGGCTAGTAATTGGCTTTCATGTTCCCTATTGTTTTGGGATAGAGATAACCTCCTATGTATACTCTGTTTTTTGGGCCTGAGATAACTTCTTTTGTACCCTTTGTGCTCGTAGAATATTAAACTTTACACAATTCAATTTAGAGATATGTAATTCTGGTACCACCAATCACATTATCAAAAATCTATTCATATATATTCCACAAGATCATAAAAATATAAAACATCGATTAACCTGTGGAAAAGAAAACAACTTTCATCGATATTTCATCAAAATAACCACAAAACATCCTTATAAATAATAAATATGGTATCATTGGATCATTTTCCTATTAAATAATTAATAAAATAAAATAATTTTATTATATATGAACAATTACATTATAAGTTAATTGGAGTTGTTCTTGAGAAAAATAACCTTTTTATTTTTTAAATTAAATATTAAAATTTAAAAATTTCCAAAATAATATGGAAAAACATTTCTAAGAAAGTAACCTTGGAAATATTTAGGGGAAGATTTAATTCATTGACTGTTCATAAAATTAGGAAAATCCATTGATTTTATAAATGTTAAAAACAAATATTCCATCCAAATTTTTGGTAAAAATTTAAGATTACCTCATTTGGAAAATGATGTGAACATTCCTTTTAAACAAGTTTTTAAAAATTTATTCTTTAGTATAATTTACATCGAATAATTATATGATAAAAATATTATAATATTTTTTAAACATTATGAATATAGGTGTCAAAGGATTTTTGATTGAAAAAATAAATAAAGATAAATTGTACAAAAAACAATAACTCATTATTTTGAGTATTTAAAGCGAGGAAAATGAAAGTAAAAAAATTATTCTAGAGAAATAACCATGGGTAATAAAATTTATTAGATTATATAGAATTATATCATGAAATTTCATCATTGTAAACTTAATCAAAATAAATAAAAATAAATAATGATATTGTAACATGAAACCCATATTTCATTGGTAGCTTTTAAATAATAAGACCCTTTAAATAATAAACATAAATAAAACATTTTATTTTACGAATATAATGATATCAATTACATAACATTTAAAATGTGTTGTATATACAACTTATATATGAATACAGGTGAATAAAATAACATTTTTCCCAATGAAGACAACATGAGACAATAAAACAATACCAATTTGAATCCAAACCACATCACACAATGAAAAATATATGGCTATCAATATACTAAAAAAGTATTGAAAATAATCATAAATTAACTTCATGGTAATTATATACACCACACAATAGAAACAAGTGGTGAATATGGAATATATATCACATAAATAAAAGTGATGCGAGAAACTCGTACCACAAGTATGAATTTATTCAAAGAAGATATGAACTCTTATATAATAAATAAAAAAATATACTTTTATAAACAATCATTTCTATAGTTATAATATCAAACATGATTAAATTATAACATTTTATTGTCAATTTATTTATAATTACTTATTAAAATATTAATTTTGGTTGTTAACTATTTAATTTACCATGAGTATTTATATTGGATTGTTCCAGTCCTTGAACACGGATCATGGTTCAGTCAACTATATAATGTTAAGATTTATATAAATGTTACATAAATTATATATAAATATGTTTATATCCATACATAATAGGTATAAATATAAAAATTATTTATATCATTTAGGGAGACAGTAGGTGTTACAAACACATGAACCATGTTTTCATTTTTCAACGGATGATATGAAAATGGGTAAATAACAATTCAAATTTAAAATATGATTTTCATATCACATATATATTATATATTTATTAAATATATCATTTTTTGATTCTTGTAAAAATAAAATGGAAAACAAATTACATTTCTTCATGGAGGTGGTAGTTAACATGTACGCATGAGTGACATTATCATTTTCCAATCGATTAGAATAAGGTAGAATATAGATTTTCTTTAACATAATAATAATTAAGTTACTTTTAGTAACTAATTATATTATTTTAGAAAGGAATATATTTATTTATAGGAGATATAAGAATAAATAAAACAAAACCCACGTGATTAAGAGTTGTACCACTTCATTGGGAAACATCATTTGGCATAAAAATTATGCCTTGATGGAATGGTCTTTTAAAAATAACAGAAAGTCTAATATCTGATTATAGAATCTATGAAATTAATATTATTGGTGTCCAATGAACCAAATAGCTCATAATATATTTATAAAAGACCAAATTGGGTTCCCAATTATAAGTGAGGGAAGGGAATTCATGTAATTTCATAAGGTGATAAAGAAATATAAATTAACGTTCATTTAAAAATGGATAAAAATTAATAAAATTAGAATTACTGTTGAAAATTAGTATAAATTCTTGTAAAAAAAAAAATTCACAAGATTAGTTTATTTCATCACCCTTCGATTTTTTGTTTTAACCCTCTGTAAACCCTTTTGAAAATTACCATGATAACATAGTTTTTAACACATTTGGGTTATGGAATGTTATTATTAAAAGACAAGAGACTCATAAATGTATCATGGATTATATTTTCAACCAAATAACTTTCACTTAGAAGTGTATATGATTTTTAAGAATTTAAAATGATCTAAACAGTATTATTTATTAAGATATATAATTAATGACATTTTTAGAAATATATTAAATATTATAATATAATATGTGTTTAACTCTAGTAAAAAAATTCCAAATTTTCATTTATTATAATATAAGGATTAAATGGTATTAATATAACCCTTTTATAAAATTTATATTGGTTTAGGTATTATTTTAAAAAGTAACTTTTTGGTTAAACTCTAGGTTAACTAATATTAAAATTATTTTGGTAATCCCTTTTCAATATTAAAGGGTTTTGAGTTTAATTATAAAGAGAAAAATATCTCATAATTGTACGACGAAATAATTTTTTTAACAAATATAATATTAATTGTAGTATATAAATACTTTTATAACTTTTAAAAAAAATTAATAATATATTTATCATGAAATATTATTTATGTGATTTTTGACACTATTCAAATCACTTGACTTCTAAAACAACAAGAAATTAATACAATATAATTTAAACATTTAAAACGACATTAATATGTTATATTAATATAATAAAACATTGATGAAAATAATTCATCAAAATGTTATTATATATAATATTGTTAAAATCGTTAATTTTTTGTTTCTATTAATTGAATAAATATTATGTCATTTATGTGTATGAAATTATGGAAATTTTATAATCACTATGAACTAAAATTAAATTAATATGATAAAAATTAATAATTTATATTTAGAATAGGTATTTATTATTAAACTTATCCATTTTATATTCTTATGTAAACAATTTAGATATGTTAAATTCAAGAGAGTTATATGTTGTTTATATTCTTTTATTTAATTATTATAAGGGTCATAACCAAATAAAAATGAAAAAAAGTGGAGATAAATTATATAATTGGATATAAATGTAAAAAATAAACCCATAAAAGTGGATAATGGAAAGTGATAGAGAAATTTTAAGGCACTTTCCTAATGTTTTGACCATGATTTACCCTTATTGAGATGACAAATATTTACTAATGTTATTTTTCATAATGATAAAAAATTAAAATTGGAATTTTTTTTTAAAAAAAATGGACCTCATAATTATATATATCGAATCCATTTTTATTATTCAATTAAAAGAAGTGTAAGAAATTTATTTAATATAAAAATGTAAAACCCATTGAAGAAATGATTTCTCGAAAAAGTCCTCTAATGTATAGAAAATTATTCTAACCAAATTCAACCATAAAATAAATTATAATGAGTTAATTTGATTATTAATAATTAAATTTGTTATAATTTACTTGTAAAACGTTTTTTAAAAAAATGTAGTAAAAAAATTCCTAGAAAAATACCTTTTCATTAAAAATCAATATTTTCACTATTCATTGAAAAATCGAACATTTGATAAAATTATTAAAAATTCATCATATAAAAATTTTGACATCATTAATTAATAAATTATATATTTATTTAAATATAATTTCTAGGATTTCCATAAATTAAATATATAATTTTCACCCAAAAACCAATAAAAACAATTTCTATAGAAAATGTATTCTTGAGTAATAAAATGAATTTACGAAAAAAAATTGGATTATATTTCCTAATAATTTATAAATTAATTTAAATTGAGTATTATATATATATATATTATAATTTTTTGATACTATTTACACTGACCAGTTCAATGGATAGGTTATAATTACCATAAGAAAATTAAAATATTTGATTGTTTGTTTATGTGACGAACCAGACCCAGATAACAAATCAAACTGGTACCTAACCCAAATTTCCTCAAACCTGAAGGATATTCATGATCCCCAAATTCTAGAATCTATCATATTTTAAACTAACAAAAAATAGAGTGAATTATTTTTCCCTACCTAATGTAGTTAACATGACATATATATATATATTCAAAGTGAAAAAGTAGAATAACACATGAATACATATATGTTATCAGATAATGGGAACAATGAAATAGATACAACTGAAAAGGTATCAGAAAAAACCTACAAGTGACAATTCCAACAAAAAAGGATGAAAAAAAATGTAGCTACTCCAACAGTATCCATATTATTGTGTTGGAAAAGGTACACCCTCTCACTGTCCAGCTACTCAAATCCACCTGATGGAAAACCTCCAAGCCTAATTGTGGTGCCTTGTATTTCCATCATCGAAAGAAATAACTATCAATATTCACCATATAAGTGTATTTTATGGTGTCATTTATTATTATTGGTGGGGTTTCACCCATTTTTTCAATATTATGAATCTGAACAATATTACAATCATGCTCAACTTTAATGAAAACAATCCATGATAAACAGCTTAGTAGATTTATATCCAAAGCATGGAGGAAAACCATTAATTTAAACATTTAAAATTTTTAAAATAAACAAGGTAAAATATATTTAAATAACATTATGTTCATATATCATATAAGATATATCATAACAAGCCATAGAATGCATCACATGTCATATCATGCCTATGGTAGTACAACCAAATCAGTACAAGCCAAAACAACCCAAATAGACTAAAAGAATAGTAACATCACACAATGGATCACACTAGCTCATGATATCTATGAAACCCATACCTAACATATAAAATCACATACTAATAAATCTGTACACATATTTATCGATTCTAGAATGTATAGGAACACCCTTTAAAGTGAACCCTCCCAATAGTTCTAATATGTCTTCAGAACTACATGCCTAATGTGTAGAAGAAATCCCCATGATAAAACCCCTCAAAAATGGAAGATTCCTATTAGTACAAATTCTAAATTGGTATCCATGTCTTTTCATCTGATCTATTTTTTGAATCAATTCATAAAACCATTATTTGAAAACCATTTCGGAAACCACTTCACAAGGCTTTAGAAACCCTTTTTCATTTTCCAAAACATGGAGAAAACATATTTTATAAAATCCCATTTCCAAACACACACAAATTAAATATTTCAATCATTCCAATTAGTTTACAAAAGAATTTATCAAAACCAAAGGAATTTTTTTTACCAAAAATTGCTAGAGACAGATCAACTTACCATAGAACTCAGGTTTCATGTTGCCTCAATGGGATCCACTAACAAGTATAACCACAAAATGTAAAATGAGTCCCTATAATGAATATAAAAATCATAGAATTGATTCAATTAAAAAAAATTTGAATGTAATAGTAATGGTCAAAACATACCATAATAATTCACACTGACCACACTATAACCAATAAATAATTATCCCACATAATGATATTACATTGTGAATCAAGAAAGGAATAAAGAAGAAACATCACCACACGTCAATGGATCGTATAATGCAACACAATCAAACTAACTTGATCAAAGTTAATTAAGAAGAATTAATTATAACTCACCAAGAGATATAAAATCCAACAGTAATGGTCATCAATCACTAAAATAAGTGATTCATAACAAACAGAGGCTTCCAAATTCGTCAGAGAAGAACTCAATGTCTAGAGGAAAGAGGGTTGAAGAAGAGAAAAATAAGAATCATCTATGAAGAACCATAAAACCAATAATTGTGGGGATTACACAACATTTAATCCCATTAGAAGTTTTATAATCCATAGGGTCCAAATACAATGAAAAACTAATCAAATTTTTATTAAAAACAATAATTTCAACATTTCAGAGTGTGTAACCATTACACAACATGCGCCTCTTTCACATTGTGTACAAGGATCAAATCATCCTCCCTACTGATGTTACATATCCTGTATTACCATTACATGATGTGTATTTCTCCTAAAAACAGAAAAAATCTATTTTTCTAATAAAAACCCAAAACCCCTTGAGAAATCATCGAAGTTGAGGGGAACCACATTTACCTATAAAAATTTTATCAATATATTACATTAACTAAAATAAACATACATCCCTAAATTTTAGTTCATTTTCTTCAAAAAAATGTCATATATCATTTGGAATCCCATGATGTATCCAAATTAAATGGGAAAACAAATAAAGAGATGGAAATATATGAAACATGTAACAAGCGGTTACAAACACCCCATCCCAATACATCTCATCCATATGATGACTCGTTGAAGAATGAAATGTCATAAATAGGTGAGGTCATTTTATCTAATCATCAACTCCTGTACCGTGTCAATTGATAATCTAAAATGTGTCTCCCTAACACTATAACCAACAAAATAAATATCCCATGAAATAATTTTACATGGGAGTCAAAAATATCTACTAGATAATCCATAATAGAACTATCTGGATCAAAATCAGTTTCCTTTAAACATAGAACTTGAGAGGGATCATGATGTTAATTCCAAATCTTTGACATATGGAATTCATCAATAATTCTCATCAAATAATCTGGAAATACTATCGAATAAAATACCTTTCATATATGCTTAGTGACCTCAAATGGTCCAACATATCATGGATCCAACATTCCCTATTTCCCCAAAAGATGGTGACCCAACTGAGGAGAAGCATTCTATAAAAATATGTCACCTTTGAAAAAATAAGTATAACACCATTTAACCCTATAAGAGTTTTGTCAACATCTCACTATAACCATATGCTGACACATATCATGAATCATTATATATGTATCGTATACCACACTCTATCCCACTAAAGAAGCCTCATCCACCTCTTCCCAAAAAAGAGGTGACCATTGTGGGAGACCATAAAAATACTAAAAAGAATCCATTCTAATTTATGAATGATAACTATTGTTATAAAAAATATCAAATAGTCCCATATGGGTATCCTAATAGCCATTAAAATCCAAGACATAGGCACATATCATATCATCCAGTGTCCAAATAGAATGATTAGTCTGACCATCTATCTGTGCAAGATATGTTTTACTCAATCTGAACTATATCCCCATTTTCTCAAAAAGACTCCCATATAAGCAAAAGTTAAAACTAGGATGGAAACCTTAAATAATGTCATAAGGAACACCTAGTAATCTTAAAATTTCTAAAATATGCATCCTATATAGATTTTAAACATTGGGGTGTCACTAATTAGAACAAAGTAAGATAACTTTTTCAACCGATCAATAACCACCAAGATAGATTTATATCTTCATGGAGTCCATGGTAATCCAACAAAAAATTAATGGATATTGTTTCCCATTTCCAAACTATAACTGGAATAGTCTAAATAAACCCAAATGGATTAAGATGATCTACCTTTATTAGTCTTCTAGTTTAACAGTGGGAAACATAATTAACAATGTCATGCTTCATACCTAACCACCCAAATTTAAATATAATGGCATAATCAATCTTTACAGTTTCCAGATGAACAGACATGGAATAAAAATGAAAATAAAAAAAATCGACCTAATCACAATTTTTTTTATAAAAAAAAGATCCCCAAAATTGATAATAGTATATGAAGAGAGATTCAATAAGAAACAATCTTCCCACCATATAGGGTTTCTAGAATTTCTCTGAACTTTTCCTCATATTATTGACTCTAAAAAATAGTCTCAATGAGAGATTATGATAGATGAACATTGGTCTGAACCATACGTGAAACAGCATCCTAAGTATTATGATTCAATAATGAAAAGATACCTATAAGGTTCCATTATTCCTTCAACTCTTACATAGTGTTAAAAAAAGATTTTTAATGACAGAATTTTCAAGGACATTATCCATCCTAGGGGTAGAGAAATATCTAAATCAAAATTTTGAAGGTCTTATACTCACATCCAATATATAAGATTCATGTATTTTTTAGAAAATATATATATTACACTTATGGTTACAAGAACTAAGAACATCTCTCCAAAAATATAATTCCACCAATATTTAAGAGCCTTCATAACTATGGAAAACAATAAATCATGAGTTTCCTAGTTATTCTCATGTGCTTTAATTTGAAGAGAGTTGTAGGCCACCACATGATCATCCTTCATGATAACAAAACCCAAACCAATTCGAGAAGCATCATAGAAAACCAGATATCCCATATCAATAAAAAGTAATACCAAAATTAGAGATGATTTCAGAATTCGTTTCAGCTCGTCGAATGAAAATAGGCATTTTTCATCCCATTTGAATTTCACCCATATCCTTGTAAGAGTAGTAAAATGTGATGCCTAAATTCATAAATTAATGATTATATGAGTATAATATCATGAAAAAATAGAAATTTTATACTCTCAAAGACATTCTATGGCTCTTCCAATGACAAAATCAAACTTCACCTTCTCAAGATCAACTGATATTCCATGATCAAAAATCTAGTTCCACAAGAAAATTTCCTCTCGAATCCAAAAAATGCATTTTTGAAGATCTACATACAAATGGTTACTCCTCATGATTTCTGAAACCAAACATGTATGGTTGTCATTCTCGATCTCATATCGTGAAAAAACCAAAATATCAATCACAAACACTACCGAAAATTTTCTAGATACTAATGGAATACTATATTCATAAAATACATAATAAATAAAATAGAATTATTCAGAATAAATGGAATCATAAGATATTCATAATGTCTATACCTTATCTTGAAATCCATCTTTGGCATATCGCACTCCTAATATCTTAGCTGATTACAAACCGACCAAATATCGATCCTTGACACCCACTTTTCCACATTTATGGTCAAAAAATCATCCCTATAAGGAGAAGGGTACATAATATTTACCATTAGATAGTTCAGCTGATGATAATCCACACTTAATCGAAGTGAGCCATATTCCTTCCTCAAAAAGAGCATTGGGGCTGCCCAAGGTGAAATGAATATGTGAACAAAATACTTCTCCATTAGATCATCAAACTAAACATGAACTATTTTACCTCTACAAGTTTCATACGATGGGAAGGTATTAAAATAAGCTGAATTCCTATCACTATTTAAATTGTAAAGTCTGCCTCCATCCCTAGAAGAAGCATAAAGAAATCATCTCGGAAACTGAAAAAGGAAATATTTAAAATTATTTTAAATTTAATTTAAATGTTTTAATAACACAAAAGTTATATTTAAAGGTCAATTGTCCCATTTTATAATTATAGATAAATTTTGACCTTATTGAAAAATCACATAATCTATGATTTTAACAATTTTAATTTATTTATGTATTTCAACCATCACTTTTTATATACTGATTTAATTTATGAAATTCCATTTTTATGATTAAAATGTTTTTTTATTCATTTTATTATTCTGCTTTGAGATCTAAATCCAACATTTGGAGGCCAAAAATATGCTCATAAGTCAGGCTTCAAAGTTTGAGCACAGATCTATATATTTTTGAAGTTGGGCCTATAAATCATAAATGGATGTCATAACAGAGCTAAAATTTATCTTTGATAATGATAAATCATGGAGGAGGGAATTTCATAACTATGGCCCCACATGATTTTACCAATATCAAGGATATAAATGCATGGTAAATTAGATTTTTTAAATTCAACGATTCTCTTTCTTCAGATTATAATTTTATAGTAACTGATATATATCGTTTTCTAAATTATGGTGAATGAAGCTTTAATTTGGTGTTTTTACATAAAATAAAAATTTGGGAAAATTAAAATAATGGTTATTTCATAAATTTGGTCATTAAATATATCTACAACACCCAAACTTTTGGATAAAAAATCTAGGGCCAAAATTTCATGTTTTTTTCCAATAAAAATGCATCTCAGCTTTTTTCAATGAATTGGAACTCTTAGGGGACATTGTATATTGTTTTCTAGTTTTATTGATGTTTTAATAGTATTATAAATTCTAAATATTTTTTATACTTCTTAATCATTGAATTCTATTATTTTTATCTTCTGTGTTTCTACCTCACTCTCTTCCCTCTGTGATATCTAATACACATTATCATGGGTAAAAATCCTAATAATGTACCCTAGGGAGAAATCCAGTGTTGAACTCAAGTCATTGAACATTCGTTTTTATTATTTCTTATATTATTTTACTTAGATCAAGAAGGCTCTTAGTGGGTAAGGAACCTTTTTGTCTCCATTTTCATCACATTAATTACCTATCTATTCTACAATATTCTCCCTTGATCGATGAGATGGATTTGTTTTTTTATTGATTGTTGAGTTAAACATATATTCATATCATGCGTATTAGAGGTTATTCAGGCATACGATAGAGTGGGTTATTTATGTAAATTTTAAACTAATAAAGAGATGATGGAGGTTCACTAAGGGTGTTATCTTGGGAAAATATTTTTTATATCTAACATCATTTTGTCTTCATTAATTATATTATCATTAAAAAAATATATTTTTGTATAAATATATATATATATATATTAAATTCATCGATAAATACCATCCTTTTTATATTATTTTTTTAATATTATGTAGAATATAAACAATGAAAAGAATTTTTTTTGCTGTGTGAGCTCCCTCATTGAGACCGACCCTTGGTTTGAAGTATTTTCCATGCTTAGGTAAATAAAATTTTGATCAAGGATTCAAGAAAAAACATCATGCATCAATTTTACATTGTTACTAGGGAGGCAGGATGTGGCCTTAAAATCACATGGTTTTTTGACATCTTTTTATTATGTTTTTTTAATTAATTAATTGTGACATTATTTAGAAGTAATTTATCTTTTGTATTTTATTTCTTGATTTTACAAATGTACCAATTTATTTGTTTCTTTTTTTATTATTTCAAATAAATTTTTAATTCAATTTATTTTTTCTTCTTTATATTTTATATCTACAATTATTTTAAAATATAAATTTTATAGTTGTTTTTATACTATTATTCTATTTATATGAAAATGATGTCATTATATTTTTTTTAATTCACTAAAACAATAATTTAATTAAAATATTGTATTATTTTTATAGTTTTACCTTATTCAATTTAAATATACAACTTGACCTCAATAATTAATTCAATCTTTTAAATTTAATTTTTTAATTCAATTTATAAATCCAATATAAAATAATTTAATCGAACTATTTTATAATTTCATGTTACTTTTTAATTTAAATAATGATTTTACTTTTCATTTTTCTATTTCGAATTTAGTAATTATTCTATTGTTTTAATTTTTATTAATTCAAAATTTAATTTCAATTTTATTTATTTAATAAATTTAATTACTTTTTTTAATTTAATTTCTTTAATTCATAAATTCTTTAATAATTTTATTATTTTTTAATTGATTATTTTTTATTTAATTTTTATAAAGGAGCCACTAACCCACAACTACAATAGATTACCACATTATGTGTCATTACACTGTACTTGTTATTATCAAACCAAACCACCTCCAGATGACTCACCCAAGGCATGCCAACGGTGACCCCCAAAATTGGAAAAATCCCATATTACCCACTATTGTGAAAACCCAAATAATGAGTCTCATAAACCACATTCAGACTCCCTTCCTTTCTTAATTTCTAAACCCACTATTAGAACCGCTTCCAAAAATAACTCTTTCTTTTCTAAAAAAATCACACCCACTATTAGGAGTGGCAATGGTGGGTCCCTCATCTCCTTTTCAAAAAAATATATACCCACATGCATCTTCTGGGCCTTCTTCAAGAAGTAATTCTTCTCTCACTGATACAAATCAAACTCACCACCGTAGTTCACAAGAAATATTTAGGAATCCAAACTCACCATCTACTATTTTCATCACAAAAGATTGATCCACCCTCGCCAACCTACCACCAAAGGACAACGCCACAAAGAAGTCACACTTTCCACCACTGCCATATCCCATGATGAATATGAAATAATTTTCCACTATAAATATGGAAGCTATCAATTAAATTATCATCGTTGTGATAGAGCTGATTCAGTAACTTTCTCAGATCTAGAGATTTTGAACCCACCAACTGAGTCATCATCCACCATCCTCAGCCACCATTGATGAACCCTCTTCCACTGAATAAGGATGACCATACTCTTAACTGATGTTAACATATATAACCATGCCAATGTGGCCTAGGATATTGATGCTAAGTATAAATAAGTGGATTTCTATTTCGATCTGAGTTAGGAAATTATGGAACTAAAGGATGGCAGTAATGAAAATTCTATTGGGGAGAATCATCCATGCATAGACTTCGAGGATACTATCATTCAACCATAGTTCATGGTCAGTGGCTTGGTGAAATTAAGATATGTATATATACCTATAATGTAATCAAGGAATTAGAAGCATGATAATGACAAATATGGTTATTGGAATCCTATTGATACCCTAAAACGGGAGCAGGTGGTACATTGGTTTGTAGGCCAGCATCAGATCCAATAAGCCATCCAAACTTGTAACTGCTTTTCCGGTCTGTAAGGATTTTATCAAGGCCACGAGAACTCCATTTATGTGCAAGTAGCTGGTGTTAAAGGTATCGATGAGGATATTCTTAACTATTTTTCAGAGGACAAATATGTAGGCAATAATAGTATCAATATGTAAAATGCATGAAATAAAAATTTTCCTAAGTCGGATCGGAAATCAGGGAGGATTCATCTTGAAAAAAGGAAGAAAAGAAGATTTAAGGACTAAAAGTACCTTCTGAATTGAATGGAGACCATGTCAGGTAGAAAAAATTAAATAAAAAGAGATAAAATGCATACTTTCTTCCATTGTTAATATAAAAGGGAACCCTAATGATTTTACGATCGATTTCAGATAGGTTGGTGCAAAAAAACACTGGTTTTGAAAATGTTCCTAATAATAAATCCCAATGACTTCTTGTCCATTAAAAATAATAAATGGCGGGCGAGTTTATTTTTATCAATGATACTCAATAATAGGCATACAAAATGAAGGGTAGACTGCTTCATGAGGATTTGAATATTGAGCAGGCATATGGGATTGACAAACATGACCTTATTCTGATATTGGGTTTCAATGAAGGTGATATAAGTATAGATGATTAAACTCATACATTGGATTTGTTGGAGGATCACTATAAAGGCATAATTATTGAAGATCCTGATATACAGCTACACTCTATCTCTTAGAAACTTTTTATGGGGGAATCATTTAATAGGATTATGTTCTATTTTAATAATTTTGTGATCTCTTATGATGTATGTCCTCCTAGTTGAACTTATGTGGTTTCTCACTTCTCGTTAAAAGTTTATTCTAATAAAAAATTATTTTTCAGTCAATAAATTAAAATAAATAAATATTTTTTTTATAAAAGTTAAATATTTTTAATAATTTTTAATAATATATTAATTATTGTTTTCATTTATTGTCCAGAACCTAGTATGGATCTACTCTATGTTCTTTCAGGGAAAATCATTTCAAGGATTTGGTTAGATGTATTCTACAATGATCACATATAGGTGATCTGGATTAGTGATAGGAGCCATATTTCTGTTCAAGAAGAGTTGGAGACTGATTTATATTTGTTGAAGGATGTTGTTGATGATGTGAGGGACTATAGGGGACATATAATTCCAAATTAGTTAACAGAAGGGGGGTCGGACAAAATTCTTGGTGACCCATTGAGCAGTGAATATAAAGAGTATGAGACATACACATAGACTCAGAGAAGGATACTAGATTAATCTATATTTTTTCCTAGAGGGACATTTGTTCTCACTTTAATTTTTATATTTTATTCTGTAATTGAATTATTTCAATTTTATTTTAATATATTATCTGCGACTAAATTATTTTTTCTCGGGTATTTAATTTCTAATGGGGTTCTATTCATTTCATTACCTTAATTCCGTCTTTAAAATAGTGTTGACTGGAAAGATAGATTCTGATACAAAAATCTGGTTCAGGCATCTTAATTTTAAGTTTATACTTTAATATCAATTACTGATATTAATCTTGAATCATTTACTTGAAACAAAAAATTTAAAAATATAGAATATTACAAAGATTTTTATTCCATTGAAATTATTTTTAAAATTCATCCCATTTTTTGATATTTGGAGTGGTGGACTCCCAGAATAGTTTTTTGTTGAGATTATGTTCCAATTAAGGGAGATCAATAAACATTTTTCCAAGGGGATTTATAATTAAATTTCAAGGATGAAAATATAAATTTTCAACTAGTAGAGTAAGAATTTCCTTGAATCTTACTTGATCAATTTTACGAAATTTCTATTTTTATTTCTCATTCACTACATATTGTGTCTTCTTCCTCATATAACTAAAATAAACCTAAATCATTAAAAATCATTATCTCATCAATAATTTCATTCATCAAACTAAGAAAATTTAAATGTTAAAAAATATATTTTTGACAACTATGAATAGTGGTATTTTCTTGGAAAAACATTTCTCAAACATTTTTTATCCTTCTCATGGGTTTGGCCTATCTTTCAACTATAATATAATTTTTATGAGTTTTTAAATAATTAAAACTTAAAACATTTTCAATCATTGATGATTTATCTTATTGGGTATATTTCTTGGAAATACATTGTGAGACTAATTTTTTAAAAAACATTTAAAAAATACAAAAACATTTAAAAAATAAAAAAACATTTCTTATGTGCCTAGAAAAAATAATTTTTTAATTTTTTAATTGACTATAATGATAAGGATGATGGTTTCATAACACTTTTTATTATGTTCCTCAATGAAAAAGTGGTTTAATCATCAAATCAATTTGATAATGTGGTTTTGTGAAAATGAAGAGTTGGTATATTCTCAAAATGGTGAGTTAATACTTAAATTTCAGAATAATGTTGTTATGACCAATTTTCATAGATATTCAACAATTTCAATTAGTCATGATAATATTTAAGGATGAATCAACTTTCACACAAAGAGTGGAAAAAATGATATTTATGATTTTCTATTTGTAGAGTATGTTTTGACAGAGTTAAAAATGAATTTATTTTGTCAATTTTAAAACACTCATTTTATATTATAATTTTAAACTATGTTTATTTATTTTATTTATTTTATTTTGATATATAAAATAAATATGACACATAACAGATTTCAATGACTCAAAAATATTTTTTAATTGATTTTCATAACCCACTTCTTGGGTTGGGAAATCTTGACTCGTCCATTTCCACCCCTATTTTAGAGACATAAAAAATGGTATTTAGGTAGAAGTTAGTGATAATAATTACACATCCCTAAGACAGCCTACTACACTACTTTCCCTTCAAAAAAATTAAAATCTTGTCAAATATGAACCTAATCTATAAGTGGACAACCCTACCGAAAATAGTGATTTTGATGATCATTTTTTCTTTATACGATTCAAAATTTCTTGGTAGATTTTGAGAGGGTTATTTCTTTTTCACCTAAACCTAATTGTCATGAAACTATTAATAAACTAAATTTCAGTGATTATTTTTCTTCTCAACTTGAAGACTCTGTTGAGCAGTTTCGTAAAAATAAATTGTGTTTTTTAAGTATTTTCACAAATGATGAGAGTTTAGATTCTTTTATCATAAGCCAAGGTACCCATAAGTATTAATAATATATTAAAAATAAATTTTCCAATTAAATGTGTTGTTATATGGATAGAAAACCATACCCATCTAGTGAATTTGGATTGTTATTAGTGGAGTCTAGTTGGGGACTTTAAAACTAGACCTGCATGGGAGGAAGTCTATGATTCTATTTATTTCCTTAAATCAATTTACATTCATTCAATAAATTTTTTATTATTTTTATTTTTAGAATATCAAAATGACTAAACGAATACTTCAAATTTACATCATCATGGTAGTTAAACCATCGTATGTATATATTTAAATTTTATTTTATTTTTATTAGAATAAATTATTTATTTTACACCATATTTTGTTTTCTACATTTCTGTTAGTTAGAAGTTAGTAGTATTCTTGGACTTGGTTATTATATAATTATGTTGTTTAGGTGAATAATATAGGGTCATAGTTTCCATTATTTCTTATTTTAGAAGAAGCTTTATTTTAGAGAATCACAATAAAAAACTCCATAAAGTCATACCATGGGTTTTTCATTGAAATTGAGTTTTATATAAGGATTTATTTTTCTACCCTTTTTTATATTTTAGAAACTAAAAAAGAAAAAACCAAAGGACTTCCCTAAAATAATATGGTGAATTAATTTTGTACTAACTGTGAATAAAATACTTCTTTAAACCATGATTTTTTATTTCTACATAATGTATTTTCCCTTCTTTATTATTTTTCTATTGTGTTGCATGTCATTGTTTGTTGGAATTTTTCATCATTGCTAGTACATATTTTTAGACCTCAGAATTAAGTGTGGGAAGTACCACAAAAATTGTAGACTATTTGATTTTCATTGAATGTGATTATATTATTTGGGGTTTAAGAATATTATTTCATATGATGTTGAATATTTTTATTGAATAAAATCTATAAAATTATTGAAAACCATTTTACTATGAAATTTATTTATTCACATGAAACTATTTGAACATAATTAAAAATATCATTTCCCTAACTTTAATGATAATACAAGAGTTTATGTATTCTGTTGTTAAATTTTTATTGTGGAAAACATAATACCTTTTAACTTCATTATGATAATTTAACATATCACTTAGTTGCAGAATTGAAATTCTTTTTTGATATTTAAAAGAAAAATTATTTTTTTTGACACATGAATTCATATTTTGGGAAAGTATTTGGGTTTAATTGTATGGGATAGATTATTCTTATTCTAAGCTACTTTGTTATTTAATATAATCCCATAAAATGACTCTAAAGTTTTTTAATATATGGTTTATTTTTAATCAAATTTTTTTCAAAATAAGTTATTGTTTAGGGTTTATTCAACACATAAATTTTTTTTCCTATTGAATAAAAACTTATTGGTTTTTTAGGGTTGAATTGATTATTAAATGTTTTAGGATGAATGATTATTGAGTGAAGTTGCATATTTCTTTTATGAGTATTTGGTTTTTTAATTAAAAGAGAGTGATATTGGATAGATTTTTTTGAATTAAGATCATAACATTAATAAACTAAAAACATGAACTTGAACCTAGGGGATTTATTTTTCATTTAATAAAAAATCAGTCACTTTAGTGAGCCAAATTAAATAATTTTCTTCAATGTCATTTGATACTAGAGTAAAATGAGAATATGAGAACTCACGGTGAACATCTAAGACTCTAGGCACTCGGTGTATGTGTGTAAGCCCTCAGCACATTTCAGGTAAGTGAATCTATAAAGTGATTTTCTCAAGTTACTTGTATGGGTAAAATTCCAAAAAAAAGTTTCTAGTTGTCAAAACGATTTTATTGAGGTTAAGGGAATTTTTAACACCATATAAAAAAGTGGAAAATTTACTTGTATGAAAATCATTTAAGCTATGTCAATAAAGTGATTAAAAAAATTAATTTGAAACATTGAAATTTTTATCGAAGTAGAATGTTAATGTATAATGTTCCTTCTATTATTATTGTATTTCCTCTCATATGTATCGTATTATCAATCGTATATTTAGAATATAGATTTAAATAGAATTAATTAAATATGTGACTTCATAAAAGATAAATGACATGTAGAGACCCAAATCTTGGCATACATGGACATTAGATTACTTTTTCAGAATACATAATTCATAACAAAAACCAACACTCAAGGACCATAATAGTTTAGTGTCTTTTATAACTCAGAACATAATCTTCTAATCATGGTGAAAGAACTTCAACATCTCCCATAAAGATATTCCCCTTTTGTTTTCTTACCCAAAACCTTTATTTAAATCCTTGGGAAAAGAAAACATATAAAGGGTGAGCTCAAATTCACATTAATTGTAATCATGTAGAAAATAAATAAAACCATATAAATTTGAAATTAAAAACATGAACAGAATGTTTAAACATCAAAATATTGAGTTGTGAAATAAATCATCGTAGTATGTAAGGTATATATCATAATGGAACATAAATCATCATAAAATAGCATGGGAATAAATTTTGTAATTGTTGAAAACCATTAAGCACATGATATGATTTCCATAGTAGCTAAGTCATTTCTGCCAAGTCCATCTTAGTGGAAAAAGTCCCTTACGTAATCGATTTCACTCTTCTTTCCAGTCTTTTACCACTGAACCGGATTAACTTACTGTTCCAGCCATGTCTATATCATTAGATATAAATCATTACCCAAGGCATTTGAGGGAGATATAGGTCCCACCCATATCTTAATGAAATCATTCTTACTTGTGCCACAACATAAGCATAAATCATTCAGCATAACCCAAAGAATAAAAATGGGTTTCACAAACAACATCCCATCATTACATAATCCAAATAGAAAAATGGATATCATTTTTATCATAAGAAAAGTCAAACCATGTAAATCATAGAGATATTATATTTGAAACATACACATATAAAATAATGTCATCTTATATGGAAAATGGTTTTGATAAAACACTTGAAAAAAATTCTTGAGGAAAATATCCTTTCTTCTTAAAAATAATTTTCTTTTCACAAAATGCCACACCATTTTAAAAGAAATGGATTTTATTGAAAATAACCATGAAATCTTTTAGAGTAAAATTCATGAAAATATGGCGTTTTTAAAACCATAATAATCTGTTCATGTCGTATAAGTTAAAAAATACATTTTTCTTGAACTTTTTCCTGAAAAGTCAAAAAGTACCTTATATGGTAAACAAAAGAAATATTCCTTCCATAACACAAATTAAAAGTCAAAGAGGGGTAAAAATGACTTTAAAAATACATGGAAGAATACTAAACACTTTATGAAAAACATTTTTATGGACATGGATGAAAAATATAACCCCAGTAAATACTTACGAATAAAAATATCGAATAAAAACGAGATAGAAAAGTTGTCCCTTACCTTATGTCCAATTTCTTCCATATGTGTCAGAGACTCTAGTATAGTGGGTTTAAACATATCATTAACTTGTAACAGAACCATAATAATATTTATGATATCTTATTTGATTCACTTACGACTTTATATTACCCGTTCTTTTGTAAATTCCATGTTAATGTAGTGTTTTGGGTAAAATCGTTTCATTTATCATCCGTGTTTTGACTTGTAATTATTAATACTATTACATATATCATGATTAGTTAATTTAAGAATATAAAAGATGATTTATATATAATATATATTCAGAATATACATATATATAATAGATCGATAAATGGAAATAAATACACCGTTCATAGAGACGGTAGGTCGTACGTACACATGAACATTTTTTTTGATTCCTTATTGAATTGAATGGAATTAAGTAGATGACATACATACATGCATATATATATATATAAATAAATCCCGTAGCATTATTATGTCATATATTTCATGATTACATATTATATATACATTATAATCATTCTTGAATTGTTAACATGGAAAGTGAATCTCATCGCGTCGTGGAGATGGTAATTCGAACGTACGCACGAGAGATGATATCATTCCCATATTTATTGAATGGAATTGGAGTGGATGATATAATATCGTAGAAACATTATGATGTTATAATAACCATATATAGTTATTATTTACACCATTATACCCATCCATGTATGGTGGTGGTTGAAAAACATATTACACCATGGCGTGGAGACGATATTCTGTACGTACGAACGCGCGGTGATTTCATTTTCGGTTGGATTAATAGAAGGTGAAATAGGGTTGTATAGTATTTATAATAAAATATCAGTATATAATTAATACTTATGTTATTACTTTATAATGAAACAACTAAAGAATAATAATTTGAAGAAGAAAGAAATCGGAAGGAATCTATAGAAGAGATTACCTCTTCTTTGCAACACCTCTTTTAAACATCTTCCTAGGGCACTAGAGATGGTCTGTTGAGAAGACAAGAACCTCTATGATATAACTAGAGAGTTTTAGATGAGTAATTGGAATATTTTGTCCGAGCTTCATGGCTAAAAATGGTGTGAAGAGAAGAGGTAAGGGGTTCCCTTTTTATAAAGGAGGAGAGGGGCACCTTTGGAAAAACATAAAATATTATTTTATAATAAAGGCATATTCGGTTTAGAATAGATAAAAATTGATTTATTTCGAAGATAAAGTGGGTATGGGTCGAACTTTTATCAACCAATAGGTTTTAAAAAAGTTTATGTTACTATTTTAACCTTATCATTTAGATTTAACTCTAAGTTAAATAATTTAACTTTTACTGTGTCTTCTTGTTTTCTTACACTATATGGTTAATAAACATACTATAACATGCCAAAAAAAACCCCAAGTTGTTCATTATTAAAATATATAACCTTATCTAAGTCATTTGACCTAACATTATATTTTTAAGAATATAATGACAATTAATAATATAATATTTCTTTTAAAAATTATTTTTTGTCAATTTAGACACTATTTGGTAATTTATTTTTGTGATAACTATAACAACATGAATAGTTATAATAAATTGAATTGAATAAATACTAACATGTCATATTAACATATAAAATTATTTTAATTCATAAAAAGTCTCAAATTTCATTAATTTCGGTATTTATAACATCAATTATGTAAATAATTCATTAATAATGTTATTACTGCATCATCATTGTGTCATAAATAAATTAAATTATTTAATGTCTAAAAAATATAAATAAAATACCATTGTGTAGAAAATATTTTATATTTCTAATTAATATTTATAGTAGAGTTTATCTTATTTATAACCCTATAATAAAAATGTTTTATTTATTGAACTTTGATTTTAACTATTTTAACTCTTCTTTAAATAAAATAATAATAAGTGTCCTAATCTAATAAAATTGGACTAAAAGAGTTATATCTTATTCATGAGGTTGTTTTTGTTCAAATTACACTTATCCAATAGAATTAGGACACGTGTTAGGGTATTAAAAATATCATTTTTACCCTTAATTACCCTGTTTACTATTAATCATGGTAAATAAAAGTAAAAATTTACTATTTAGAAAAAATTATTTTTATCTTATTGAACCACATTTTACTCCTCGATATTAACTGTGTCTCTTGGAATTCTTAAATTCCACTCACAGAATTGATAAAATTATGTTTTATGTAAATTTTCAAATTCTCTTAAGAGGTGGGTAAAAGACGGCGAAAAGTTTAATAAAATTTGTATATATCTAAAATTATTATAAAATGGCCCAAATGAATTACATTGAACGTATATAGGTATTTTGTATCAATTTAAACCTAAAATAAATTTAAATAAAATAAATAATTATTTAAATCAAAAATCAGTTTTCAAATAGTAACCCAGTGTTTTCACTATTCATCAAAAATTGAATGTTTTCAGAAAAATACCAAAAATTCACCCTAGCCAAATTTCGATATTCCAAATACAAAAATGAAGTCCATTTTGAATGATAAAATTTATAAAATTTTAAAAAGTGGGTATTACTATTCTTAATGGCTAGTTCATAATAATATTATAATAATATCTCATTTAGTGAAACATGGTATTGCGTACTACACACGCTATAGAAGAAGGTCTTTATTGCATGTAATGCAAAGACATGTTTGGGTTGCGTGTAGTTAAAGCCTCATTTGGTGTTGCGTATAACATAAGCAAAACTTATTTCATTTATACATCAAACAAAATCTGTACATTATAATGCGTAGAATAATTCCCACAAAACGAACTTGAAATTGTGTGTAACATGATCCATGAATAGTGTTGCATATACTGCAAGATAATATAGTGTTGCGTATAGTAAAATCTAATCTTGGTGTAGTTTATAATAGAATATATCAAATAAATTAAAAATAATATATCTCATAAAATCTCGGGGTGTTACATTCTACCCCCCTTAAATTGAATTTCGCCCTTGAAATTCGTCGATGTTATAAATGGTTTAAAACATGAAAGTTTCTTTCATAGAATCCCACATCATAAAAAGGAATACTAAAATTTCATTTTAAAAAATGGAAGTTAGAATCATAACAGTCACCCAATGTAACTCAACACTGGGTTTCAATATAGGACCACATAGGTGAAAATATGGATATGGAAGAGAAATATAACCATAAACTTCTGATGAAGAGTGGTACAGGATATGGATATGAAAAATTCAAAAATCCAAAAGCCATAAATTTGTGATGATCTAAGTTACCATATAATTCATCAGATATAAGGGCACTAGGAAAACATTTTTGGTTTTCAAGATCATTTCCCTAAAGTTGGTGAAATTCGAATTAGAAGAAATAATTTCATGATTTCGGTACAATCTCACAGTTGGTCGTTCCTTGGACAATTTCCACTTCATCTATTAATGAAATGAAGTTGAATTTGTCATTTGTTAAGTGTTAGCAGATCATCTGATTTAATGATGGGTCATTCCATCTGTCTCAAACAAAAGGGTAGAAAAATTTATCAAAAATACATAAGTCCATCTATAGTGAGATTAATCATATATGGTTCCTAAAATGGACTTATACTTCATATATCATACTTCTATATATAATAAAACTAGTTTCTACTCACCAGGGACTTCGTCTAGGCCAGTGGTATGTGATAAAGGCTCGTCACACTTCGTTTGTGTGTTTGGTTCTCACAGCCTTGTCCGACGCGACTGGTTGTCGTCCATCCTGCAGGTTGCCCTTTTTCTAAAAATACATTATTATAACATTCAATAAATAATGTCGAAAAAAGTTCCAGCCTTAATCAAAACTGACTTATGTCCAACGTAATCCATTCCAACCTTTAGGCATATCCAAAATACATTTATCCATGCTCATAGTATAAGGGAAACAATTACTAGAAATGTCATCTACCGAGCATGTGAATACCATCATTTATCCCCCATGTATCATACGATATATCTTTTTGGTCAAATTACAAACATGTGCATACCTTAATAATTTATTCTATTGGAAATTGAATACCCATTGACCCTTAGTGAAAACATGAATGCTGTCAAAATTTAACACTTTCCACATACCAAAATCCAAAAATTTCTATATACTCAAACCATGATATAACTTTGTCCTTATATCAGTCATGAGAAAATTTTATTTTTTCTTTATCGCTTCATTATGCGCATATCATCTTCTTTCCAAAAATATTTCAATCAATTTTCATGGTTACCGGTACCATATAATTATTGAAAACCAATACATAGATATTCCAAAATTCCACGATTCCAAAAATGAGATTCCATGATAGTATTTTTAAATCCCATTACATAAACACTTAATCCTTACACAACATCATTTTCATACTCAACATCACAAATAGTGATCTCATGTGACTTCCCTTTATCCTTTTCCTAAAGAGGTTGCTCACATTTATCATTAGTAACCCTTGGATTAGGGCATTGATTAGCATAATGCCCCATTTCCTTTCACTTGAAGCATTGAAGTGTTGGTGGTGCGTTCTCTATAGTATTTTCTTTATTCACGTCATTAGAAACCCTTTTTCCATTACTTAGACACTCATCTACTCGATGAGCTTCTTTTCCACACTTAAAACCATTTCTAGTCCCCTTAAGACAATCTCTACCATTCTTTTTTCCATACTTTGAGCATAAAGAAACATTCATCTTCTTTTCACCATTATTCTGAGATTTTTCCTTGAACTCCATCATTAGTTTCTTGTCAAAACCATGATATGGATATGTAACACCAACTTCTATTTCTTCCTTGATAGCAGAACTCACAATTTATTCGTAGCTACTGAAGTCTCTTATAGCTAATTCCCTTCGAAGACTTGATTTTATGCCACTTAAGAATTGATCAACTTTACTTTCAGGTTAAATGATAATGCCAGATTCATACCTTGTAATCCTTTAAAAATTCGCTTTGTATATACCAACAGATTCATCATCCTTTTCTTTATGCTCAAGGAAATCCTTTTCCTTATTTGTTCAAAGAATACGAGAGAAGTACTCATTGAAATTGTTTTTCTTGAACTCATCCCATTCCATGGATTCAATTTCATCTCCCGGACTTGTATTCTTAATTAGAGTCCACCATTGATTTTCTTCACCTTCTAAATGTTAAATAGACATAATAACATTTTCATGTTCCGAATAGCGAATTATGGAAAATATATTTTCAATGGTACTGATCCATTGTTCAGAAACAAGTGGATCAGAAGACCCACTGAAAGAAGGTGGGCGTTCCCTCATGAAGGACTCAATAGAATATTGTTCCATTCTCAGCTCATTTGGAAGTCCAGAATGATTCATAGATTCTGTAAGTATAGAAGTAACATTTTTCACTCCATCTCCCATAACATAAGTTTGTTCAAGAGGACCATCATTTCATTTTCCATTACATTGATAAACATGGTTCCTTCGGGTTCTAGCCATCATCTAAAACCCAAAAATAATAGTGTGAGAGGAAAAAATCATGCTAGGGAAAACAACATAATAAACGGGGAGTACCTTCAATATATAACCTCTTAGGGTTAATTATATGATTTTTACCATAATAATAAGACTATAACCTATACTTATACTTAACCTTAGGTACATCTATAGACATACCTTATAAATATCTCTAGGTATCTCACTAAAATATTTCGCATCCTAGTTTCCAAAGGTTGACTAAACCTTTCCTATGATACCAACTGTAGAGACCCAAAGCTTGGAGTACATGGAAACTAAATTACTTTTGTGGATTACTTAAAACAAAACAAAAACCAACACTCAAGGACCGTAATAGTTTAGTGTCTTTGGAAACTCGGAACATAATCTTCTAATCATGGTGAAAGATCTTCAACATCTCCCATAAAGATATTCCACTTTTGTTTTCTTACCTAAAACATTTATTTATATCATGGGGAAAAGAAAACATATAAAGCGTGGGATAAAATTCTCAGTAAGGGTAAGTATGGATAAAATAAAGCAAACCATATAAATTTGTACTTAAAAACATGAACATAATGTTTAAACATCAAAATCTTGAGTTGTGAAATAAATCTTGGCATTACGTAAGGCATATATCATAATGGAATATCAATAATCATAAAATAGCATGGAAATAAATCGTGTAATTGTGGAAAACCATTAATCACATGATATGATTTCCATAGAATCCAAGGCATTGCTGCCAAGACCATATTAGTGGACAAAGTCCCATACGGAATTGAGTTCACTCCTCGTTCCAGTCATGTACCGCTAAACCAAATTAACTTACTGTTCGAGCCATGTCTATCTCATGAGATATAAATCATTACCCAGTGCATTGTAGGGATATATTGGTCCCACCCATCACATAATGAAATCATTCTTACTTGTGCCACAACATAAGCATAAATCATTCATCATAACCCAATGAATAAAAATGGGTTTCATAAACATCATCCCATCATAACATAATCCATATAAAACAAATGGATATCATTTCATCATAAGAAATGTGAAAGCATGTAAATCATAGAGATATTATATTTGAAACATTCACATTTGAAATAATTTCATCTTAGATGGAAAATGGGTTTGATAGAACATTTGAAAATAATTCTTGAGGAAAACATCCTTTCTTCTTAAAAATCATTTTCTTTTCACAAAATGCCACACAATTTTAAAAGAAAAATCTTTTTTTTGAAAATAACCATGAAATCTTGTAGAGTAAAATTCATGAAAATAAGGCATTATGAAAACCGTAAAAATCCGTTCATGCCGTATAAATTAAAAAATCATTTTTCTTGTACTTTACCCATAAAAGTCAAAAAGTACCTTATATTGTAAACAAAAGAAATATTCCTTCCATAACACAATGTAAAAGTCAAATAGGGGTAAAAAGGACGTTAAAAATACCTGAAAGAATATTAAAAACGTTATGAAAAACAATTTTATGGACATGGATGAAAAATATAACCCCAGTAAATATTTACGAATATACAATCTCGGATAAAAACGAGATTGGAAAAGTTATCCCTTTCCTTATGTCCAATTTCTTCCATATGTTTCCGAGACTCCTGTATAGTGGGTTTAAACATATTATTAACATGTAACAGAACCATAATAATATTTATGATATCATATATGATTCACTTATGACTTTATATTGCCCTTTCTTTTGTAAATTCCCTGTTAAAGTAGCGTTTTGGGTAAAATCGTTTCATTTATCATCCGTGTTTTGACATGTAATTATTAAAATGATTACCTAGATCATTATTAGTTAATTCAAGAATATAAAACATAATTTATATATAATATAGATTCATAATATACATATATATAATAAATCTATAAATGGAAATAAATTCACCGTTCATGGAGACGGTAGGCCGTACGTATGCATGAACGATGTTTTCATTTCCATATTGAATTGAATGTAATTAAGTATATGAAATACATATATATATACATAAATCCAGTAGAATTATTATGTCATATATTTCATGATTACTTATTATATACACATTATAATAATTCTTGAATTGTTAACATGTAAAATGAATCTCATCGCGTCGTGGAGACGATAATCCGTACGTATGCTCGAGCAATGATATCGTTCCCATATTTATTAAATGGAATTTGAGTGGATGATATAATATCTTAGAAATGGTATTATGTTATAATAACCATATATAGTTATTATTTACACCATTATACCCATCCAAGTAAGGTGGTGGTGGAAAAACAGATTACACCACGGTGTGGAGACAATATTCCGTATGTACGCACATGTGGTGATTTCATTTTCTGTAGGATGGATAGAAGGTGAAATAGGGTTGTTTCATATTTATAATAAAATATCATTATATAATTAATAATTATGTTATTACTTTAAAATGATACAACTAAAGAAGAAAAAGTTGAAGAAAAATGAAACTTGAAAGAATCGGTAGAAGAGATTACCTCTTCTTCGGCGCACCTCCTTTAAACGTCTTCTTATGGCACTAGAGTTGGTCTTTTGAAAATACCAAAAAATCTATGTTATAACTAGAAAGGATGAGAATATAAATTTTTAGTTTTTGGCCAAGCTTCATGGATCAAAAGGGTGTGAAGAGAAGAAGGAAGGGGTTCCCTTCTTATAAGGGAGGAGAGGGGCACCTTTAGAAAAACTAGAAATATTTTTTTATAATAAAGTAATATTCGGTTTATAATAGCTCCAAATTGATTTATTTCGAAGATAAAGTTGGTATGGGTCGAAATCCTTTTATCCAATCTTTTTTAGAGAAGTTTAGGTTACTATTTTAACCTTATGATTTAGATTTAACTCTAAGTTAAATAATTTAACTTTTACCTTGCCTTTTTATTTTCTTACACTATATGGTTAATAAACATACTATAACAAGACAAACGAACCAATAGTAATTCGTTATTAATATATATAACCTGATATAATTCATTTGGCCAAACCTTATATTTTTCAGAATATAATAACAATTAATAATATAATATTTGTTTTAAAAATTATTTTATGTCAATTTTGACACAATTTGGTAATTTATTTTTTTCAAAATCATAACAACAAGATTAGTTCGAAAAGGTTAATTTAATAAATACTAAAATGTCATATTAACGTATAAAATTATTTAAATTCATAAAAAGTCTCAAATTACATTTATTTGGGTATTTATAACATCAATTATGTTAATATTTCATTAATAAGGTAAATACCACATCATCATTGTGTCATAAATAAATTAAAATATTTAAAGTCTAAAAATTATAAATAAAACACCATTATGTAGGAAATCTCTTTCTCTTTCTAATGAATATTTATAGTCAAATATATCTTATGTATAACCCTATATTAAAAATGTTTTATTTATAAAACATTCATTTTAACAATTTTAACTCTTCTTTAAATAAAATAATAATAAGTGTCCTAATCTAATCCAAATGAACCTAAAGGGTAATATTTTATTCCTATGTTTGTTTTTGGTCTAATTACACTTATCTAATAGAATTAGGACATGTGTTAGGATAATAATAATATCATTTTTACCCTTAATTACCCAATTTACTTTAAACAGTGGTAAATAAAAGTAAAATGTTACTATTCACCAAAAATTATTTTTATCTTATTGAACCACATTTTACTCCTTGATATTAACTATATCTCTCGGATTTTAGAAATACCACTCATAGAAGTGGTAAAATTAAGTTTTATTAAATTCTCAAATTCTATTAGGAGATGGGTAAAAGACGGTGAAAATTTCAATAAAATTTTTATATATCTAAAATTATTATAAATGATTCAAGTGAATTACATTGAACTTATATAGGTATAATATATAAATATTGACCTAAAATAAATTAAAATAAAATAAATAATTATTTAAATAAAAATTCAGTTTTTAAATAGTTACCCAGTGTTTTCACTATTCATCAAAAATTGAATGTTTTCAAAAGATTACCAAAAATTCACCCTAGGCTAATTTCGATATTCTAAATCCAAAAATGAATTAAATTTTGAATGTTTAAATTTATAAAATTTCAAAAAGTGAGTATTACTATTCATAACAGCTAGTTCATAATAATATTATAATAATATCTCATTTAGTGAAACTTGGTATTGCGTACTACACACACTATAGATGAAGGTCTTGATTGCATGTAATGCAAGCCAAGTCAAGGCTGCGTGTAGTGAAAGATCTGTTTGGTGTTGCGTATAAAATAATCAGAACTTATTTCATTTATACATTAAACAAAATCTATACTTAATGTTGCGTAGAATAATTTCCACAAAACAAACAGGAAATTGTGTGTAACACGAGCCAAGAATAGTGTTGCGTATACTTCAAGCTAATACGGTGTTGCGTATAGTACAAGCTAATCTTGGTGTAGTGTATAATACAATACATCAAATAAATTAAAAATAATATATCTCATAATGTCTCAGGGTGTTACATGACATCCACAGTAGTGAAATGATTCTTTCATCCCTTGATCTTCTAATGGGTATTTGAATGAGAAAAAAACCATTTTGAACTTTTATTTTGAAAATATTATTTCAATGTTATTGTTATTATATTTTTAAATTTCATGACATGCTTCTTGGTGAGATGAATATTTAAAAAACTTGTGTCTACTTTAAAAAACAAAAAATATGGAATTGATTGAAGACAATAAATTCTCAAGTGTGGTGGAATTTGAAGTGGCCTTAATATCACTTGGTGACCCACAACTTTTTATTATGTTTTTTATGTTTACATTCCAAAATTTTAACATTATTATTAAATAATTCATCTTTCTTATTTTAGTTGTTGAGTTTACTAATTTATCATTTTATGTGTTTATTTTTTGTAATTTCATTAAAATTTAAATTTTTATTTATATAGTTCTTGTTTATATTTTATTTATAAATTTATTTTAATATAAGTTTTTCCAACTTATTCTATGTCAATCAATATTTTATCATTATATTAATATTTATTTCTCTAAAACATTAATTTAATTATAGTATTTTGTTATTTTTATAATTTTACTATTATCAATTATATTATTTAATGTTATCTTAATAAATAATTTTAATAATTTGAATTTAGTTATTTAATTCAATTTATAAATTCAATATCAAATTATTTAATTGATATGATTCATAATTTAAAGATATTTTTTAATTTTAGTTTAGTTTTTTATTTTTTGTTTTCTATATTAAATTTAATAATTATTTAATTGTTATATATTTTTATTAATTGTAATTTTAATTTGACTTTATTTTATTTAGTTATTTAAATTACTTGTTAACATTAATTTAATTGATTTTTATGTTCTTTAATTATAATAATATTTGTTAATTGATAATTTTTATTTTAAAGTTTATAGAGGAGCCACCATCCTGCTACCAAAACAGAGAACTGCTTTACCCACTATCACACAATAATTGCAACTATGAAAATTACAAATAGACATATGAATCACCATTTTCATGCCAACAATGACACCCATAATTGAAAAACTCCCAATTCTATCCATCGTTGTGAAGAACCCAATAGTGAGTCCCAAAACCCACCGCTCAGCTCCCTTTGCCAAATTTCTTATCCCTCCTTTGGAAAACCTTAGAATGACAACTATCTTCTATTCTGAATAAACTCACCCATCATTTGTAGTGATAATTGTGGTTCCCTCCTCAATTTTTCTAAAAAATTATCTACCCACTATCATATTCACGGCCTTACATCAACACCAATTCTTCACTCACCTCTATATATCCAACTCACCACCATAGTTCACGAGCTTCTATGAGGAAGTCAAACTTGTGATCTACAGTTTTCTAGACCGTAGATCAATCTGCTATCACCGACTAACCAACAAAGGTCATCGCCATAAATAAGACTTAACTTCTACCACTTCCACCTCTCGTAATGAAAACGAAATCAGTTTCCACCACAGATAAGGAACCCATCGTTTGAACATCCACCATTGTTTCAAAGCTGATGTCACCCTTTTCTCAGATCTAGAGATATCTAACTCACCATATGAGTCATTGTCCAACCTCATTGGACACTTTTACCACTACTTGATACTGACCGAACCCCTCTCAGATGCTGATAGAAGGAACTGTTCCCCTAAGAACAAGCCCAAATCATAGATCTGGAATAACTGAACCAAAATCATCATGACTTCGTGGAGGATATGCTGATAAACACCTGGACTTTCCCCAAACCACCAACCACTGATGGTCACCACCATCTGAATCCATGTCATCATCATTAGGGGGATGAAACCAAACCCCTTTTGCTCCCTGAGGATAAAACCCCCATGTGGGAGGAGGGATAAGAGAGAAGAAAAACCATAGAAAAAAAATTAATTAATAAAATAAAATAACGAAAATAAAACATAATAATTAATTAAATAATAATTAATAAATTAATATTAATTATGATAAAAAATAATTATAAATAAATTTAAATTAATTAAAATAATAATATAATATTTAAATTAATTTATAAATTTTCAAAATAATTAATTAAATAAATATAAATTCATTTATAAATGTTAAATCATTATAATAACGTTAAATATTTTATTTATTATGGTATTTTTTTTTCTATAGAACCCTATCAGGATCTATTCCATGTTCTTATTGACAGAGCATACCGAGGATTTGGTTAGTGGGGTTCTACAATGATCACGTATATGAGATATCAATCCGTGAGAAGAGATACATTATTATTCAGGAAGATTAGGGCTACGTTTTGTTAGTTGAAGGCTATTTGTGACAAGGAGAGAGATGAATGTGGGATTAAAATTACAAAGAAGATTGCAGAAGGAGGATCAGGGCTGCTTTCATAGAGACCGAGAGAGAAAAGATCCACCATGAAGGATAACCACACATTGACAAAAGAGGTCCTCAAATTAGTCTGCACATATTATAACTGATTTAATTAAATAAAAAGGATAATAGTTAAGAGGAAATATCACAACATACCCAAAAAATCACATGTCGTACTGCAACCAACAAATAATCGGCACCTAGAAGGTTATCACACAAAAAATCTAGAAAGTAATCAAGAAGAAACATCACCATGGGTCAAATAATTTGATAACACAATGTAATTGTAATACCATAATCATAATAAAAAAATAAGAATATATAATTAATCATCCAAAGAGATGAAATTCAACTATAACAGGGGTAGATCTCTAAAAACTGTGATTCAAAACAAATATAGGCTCCCAAAATCCCTAGAGAAGAGATCTAGGTCGAAATGGAGTAGGAATATAGGATAATGAAATAATAATAAGCTTTGTATTACCCTAAATCCATAACTTATGAAAACTATGGGCTTTTAAAATCTTTAAATGACGTGTAATCTATAAGGTCCACATACACCTAAAACCCCCATCACATTTTATTAATAACCTAATTTTTAACATTACATGGTGTGTAACATTTACATCACATGTAGCCCCATCATGATGTGTTTTGGTTTCTTGGAATGTTCTCGGAAAATTATAAACATCATTTATTCCCATTGCGTGGATTTTATTTATCACACAGACTAAAAAAACCTGATTCTTAGCAGAAAACCCCAAACACCTTAGAAATTCTACGAAATTGAAGAGACCACCATTATCCCATTACATCTTTACACCCAAACTAAATTAATTAAAATAAACATACATCATTAATCTTTAGGTTATTTTCCTCATAAAATATTCTCCATCCTCTGTAGTCCCAAGAAACACCGAAATTAAATAGTAAAATAAATTATGAGACAGAAAAACCTAAAATGGTTAATGTGATGTTATAGTTTTTGCTTTGTGTTAGGTATCTTGTACACTATCAAATATAGTTTTATTTTTAGAATCTATGGGTCTTACATTCTCTCCACCCCCTTTGATAAATTTATCCCTTATAATTTGAACATTTTCTTTGTAATCAATTGTATGATATTTGAAAATTCATTTATTGTAACCCTATATCATAAAAAAATTAATAAAACTCCCTCTTTAAAAGAGGGAAATGGAAATACCATGGTCATATGAAATAACACATAAGTGGGATTCAAAATAGGCTAACATTAATGGGTAGTGAAAATATGGACACGAATAAAAAGAAATGTCCAAATAATTAGGGAGAGTGATACAGAAAATGGACCACATAAAACTGATTGATCATGAGAATGTTAACACCCACAAAACCATAGATCAATGTGATGTTAAAAACCCCATCAATTCATCATAAATTAATGTAATAGGAAAATTTTTGTTTTGAAATCCTATTATTAGAGTTGAGGAATTCCCTTACCATATTCACTAAAATCATTATAAAATATACTATAAGAAAAGTAGAATTTATTCCTTTAGAATATTTCCAACATAATCTCATCTTTTTCACCAAATAATGAGTATTCAAGATGAAATTTCTCTACAAAAATCACTAAAATCATCTTCATAGTTGAAAGAACTATATTAACCAATTCCTCATGTGTTTAAATATTATCAAAAAACAGAATGGTTAGAAAAAAATTATATAAAATCTATACTGAATAAACATTCTTATTAGCTTTAAAATTTCCATACTAATAATGTTCCACTTAGATAATTTCATAAATTACGCTACTTCAATATTAAAATATGTTTTAACATCAAAGGGGATCTCATATCATTTCTTTTACATCCACAAAAATTAAATTTCATTCTTCCTAAATAATATTTCTTGTTAAATCACATGTTAAATATAAAGGCATCATATACCTCATCCCAATGAATCTTATCCCAAAAAACGTTAATTACCATCGTTATGTTATCTTATAATGTAATGAACATTTCCAAAAAAATCATGAAGAAAATTTACATACAATCCAAAAATGTAATCCTTAACTAGACTATAAATATCATTAAACGGATCACATTATCAATAAATAACATTCTAACCATAAATATTATATATATCCCACTATCCAATAAACCACAATTAACCTAATATCAAATCATATAGTTTCAAAAGTGTTATGTAAACATTAATAGAGTATTCTTCTTAAAAACCAGTAAAAGAATCAAATCACCTCAAATTTTCATCACTTAAAACATTAAAAGGGAATATTATTCCCTTCGAACTGATGATTATCATTAATATTATAAACCCAGGGACAGTTTAAATAACTATCAAATTAACACCAAATGATAACATATATTCTGTCAAAAATTAACACAATATGTATTCCTCAAATAAAAACATAGACTAATTCCATAAATCTAAAAATGAAATAATCTTCAAAAAAGATGACCTAAATCGTTATTTCATCAAATAACTAATTGAATTCAATTTCACTAATATGATCCCATTTACTTCATTGATTTAAATCTTATAATTTCCCCCACTAAACATTATATCCTTAACATTAAATCATTTTTCTTATTTATTGGTACATTTCAACATATATTTTCATATTCTTAATAAAAAACTAGTGTACAAAAATCCGTGAATATTTCAAGATTCTTTTATCCAAAATATCATTGATATAAAACTTTTATAGCATAATTCTCAAATCAAAAAATGAACACATCAATCCTTTTATATTAATGTTTTCCATAACATATGACCTTCCATGGTCTAGGATTTAACTCTTAAATTATAGCACTGGCTCAGCTAATTCCCACATTCAGCTTAGAAAAATACATTGAACTATTAAGTGTACATTTGGATAAAAATAATTTACCTCCATCAAACAAATAATTTTTACCCTACAATAAAATTCCCTAAACCCTTTGTTTCAACATTGATATCATTTTATCATTCCTTTGACACAATCTGTTGTATGCTTGTTCCCCCGTTCTTGACATGAGGGATGTTGAATCTTCTTTCCTCCATTGTCTTCATGAAAGTCTATATTTATCTTATTTTCTGTGTCAGGAAACTATCCCATTTTTAGATTATTAATTATATAATGATATATCTGATTAAGAATGACCACAAATTTTCTCCTTATAACTCTAGTTTCATTTGGGTTTAATGAGTAAAATCATTTCATTGTCCATCAAATTCACAATTAGCATGCTTACTCTTGGTTCCCGCCACTGACTAAAATATAAAATCATAGCGTGAGAAACAATATCCATAGTGTTGAATGAAGAAAAATCATTAATTATTTGTCTAAAGAATTAAGCCTTATTTTAAATAGATTAATCCATATATTTAAGTTAAGTAATTCATGTTCATCATCTATTCAAATCCATCATTATGGTTTGTAAAGAAAATGGGAATTATCCTAATCGAATCCCTCAAGAGTGTCAAACTAGGTGAGTAGTAAGGGAACACTCATCTTCCCCGATAATTATGGTTGAGATATACTTGACTAACTATTTTGGGGGTTATTACCCCAAGATACATTAATTCTAAAAAAAATCCACAAGTAGTATCTAGATTGGGATGTATTTCTAGTAAATCCACACAATATCTTCCCTAAAAAAGTATAAGATGTTATTCTATACATTGACTTATCCCTATTGATTTTTCCCCATGTTATCTAAACCTAATCTCTAAAGATTCACTATTCCATACTCTGATAATTAATATAGAAACCATTATTTTTATACATAGATATTAAATCGTAATATTTGAATACCTGTTATATAACAATTCATCTCCATCTATAATCACATAGTTTTAGTGTCTCTATAAATATTGACACATATACAACTGGTTCGTAAAATATCTAAATAATCTCCCACTTAGTTATTCATAACTAGATACCTTCTTATAAACATCGTACTTAATAATTTTTATCCTATCCTGGGGAATGTTAACATTATAAATGGTGTACCTATATTTTTAGTAAGGGGAAACTGGGTGCATATCAATTATTTTTTAAATATATCAAGAGAATAATGGGTATGAGAATATGAAATAAACCTTCTAAAATCATACCCAGAAATTATTAGATCATAACAATTAAGTTAGGAAAAAAGCATTATAGTTTAAATGAAATGAATCATAAAGAGACTAAAGAACATGAGCCATGAGAATATAACATTGACATAAGATCATGTCATAAAAGAGTAGCATAAACTAATTATAATCATAATCAAAGAAATATTATCATAAAGATACCCACAAGTACATTCATAACTTATTAGTATTGGGATAAACACCCTAATACCTTCTTTGGGATTGGTATAACCACTCATATACCCTCATGGATTGGGATAATATCTCATGTACCTTATTATTTGGATCTTTGGATAACCTCAAATGTTCCCTCTTGTTTCAAGAATGGGTTACACCATTGTGTACCCTTTGAGCTCATATAATATTAATATTTAAAAAATTAATTATAGGTATATATTTCCTAGACCATTCATCACATAATAATAAATATTTTCACCTGAAATCCCTATAATCATAAAATCATTCATCAAAAAATAACTCATTGAAAAACAATGGGTTTCCTCATAATTTAATCATCATAACCATAAACCATCCATTGAAATAAAAATTAAGGAATTAATGGATCATATCCCCAATAAATAATAAGTACCATCTATGGAATTTGTAACACCCTGAGATTTATGAAACATACATTTTTTGAATAAATTTAGTTTTTTGATATCTTCCATTACATGAATCACCGAGTTTTTAAAGAACTAATATATATTATTAATATTATTATTTAAATAAGATGGCTATAACCTTACTATTAAATGTTGTGGTATAAATAGGAATAATCAATTTTTAGATATTATGTACAATTTTTTATATAAAAAACATTGAAAAAAACATACTTAATTTTTAGTAAAGAATTTATATGTTTTGAAAATTCAATTTTATAAAACAATTATTTTATTTCATTTTGTCAAAAAAATTATTTTTTTTCACCTTTAAGAAGATAATTAAATAAAATATGTGTGACTCATTCATTGGGTAATACCTCTATGCATTATAGTGCGCACTTACATTAATTTTGACCCTTTATTCCCAATTTCCAAATTTCTGAGACTTTCATTACTTAAAATGGAGATGTATTCTCCTTGATCAAAATGGGATGATTGGATGTCGTTTCCTCATTCCATGGGTCCCCCATAGAAACTAATCACCTTGTCTGGGTATCCCTCATAGAGTTAAATCATGTTCATGCAACTCATTTCCAAGCCCATCTCTTTATGGATATTGGTCAATTACTCTGCTTTTATCTGGACATTATAGTTTCTCTTGACAGGGCTACAACCACTAGTCTTTAGATTAGTCATGTTGGGAATTGATGGAATCTCTATATGTTGAGAACAATGATCACATTTATTATTCATCATAAGATGGAATCTCATGGTGTAATCTGAGGCACATAAACCAAGGAATCCCATGTCGATCATGATGTATCTGACGCCAAATGTATATATATTCCATTTTTTTATCTCAGGCATCACATTTTTTTGCAGGATTTATCTAACTTTGTGGTTGCATATTTTCCAATTATTTCACCTCAATCATCCCATATTTTTCATGCGGTATGTATTTGGGGTCATAGTTTTAGCATCTTGTGGATATTGATTGAAACATATGGTTGAGATGGATGATGGAATGAGTTTAAAGTCCTATAGAGAATTATTTTGTTGACCAAGATGCCTCATGAAGGTGTATTAGAGATGTATATCCTTAGGATTTATAACCTGAAATATTTACTCATAGATGAACGATAACACCCATGGAGGAAGATCTGGGAGGTGTTTCCCATAATGGAAAGATGTAAAACAGTAATGGTTGGTGAGAATGCCTCTTGGAGGTGAACCCTAGATGGATGGATCAGAATTTCCATGTATGTGGATCCATGAGGTGGGTTCCAAAAATGGATGATGCCACACCATGAAGGTTGTTAATAAATCACCATGGTGGTGAACACTGGTTGTATGGATCAGAACACCTGTGGAGGCAGATCTAAGAGGTGTGTCCCATAAAGGGAAGATTTAACACCAGTAAGGTTCATCAGAACACCCATAGAGGTTGATCCAGAATGTACATCCCTAGGAAAGAGAACCTAGGATTAAAATGGGTCACAATTTAACCACAATTATTTTTTCTACATATCTTATCAAAATTATAGAGATTAAAATCCACATAGTTATATTCCACAGTTTAAGGTCATATGATAGGACCAGTCCAGAGAGTCTAATGTCTTATCATAAGGATGCACACATCATGAAGGTAGCATCAATGAGGGATTGTGTTGTGATTATGCATGAATGATTCCATTTTCAAAAGGTTTTGTCTTTTTTGGAGGGGGTTTACACATGGAGTTACCTAATGCACCCGCAGGATATGTGGTCTTCTGAGGGAGTGTCATGATATTACTAGGGACACTCCCCTGAGAAAATATGGATGGGTGGAGACACTAGGTTTGGACCTCAGGGATGTTTCTTATGTATCCCAGTTAGTTGGGAATCAAGTCCCAGGAAGATCAGGATTGTTGGGATTTATAACTGAGGAAGAGGTCTATAGGAGCATGTGGTTGGGACTTATGCATGAGAGCAACCCAAAGAGGATGAGTATGGTGATTTTGTCATACACACCGGAGGATGTCCATTTAAATTGAGGTTATGGATATATCTATAATGAAGTCCCATGGTGGTGATTGGGTGGGATTCCTGGTCATTACTATCCTGTAATCCCAAATGTGTCATACTTGATGTGATAACATTAGGAAGTAATAGACCTAATGCTTATGTCACAAAAGAATCTCCAAGGAGAAATGGTGTGGGGATTTCTCTTGAAAGAATCCCAATAATGATGTCATTCCATGTGATGAGGATCTCATTCCATGTGAGAAGGATATCATTCCCTATTCAGGTAGGTGGTTGAGACCATCCCATTCAACTCACACATGGTGAATCCTTTTTTATTTGATGGGGTGGGGCTTTGACATCATGTATTGAGTATATTGGTACTTGGATGTTTTAAGTCATTAATATTGGACATCAGGGACTCACTCCTTACCCATTGAACTTACATAATCATATCACATGCACCATATATTAGGGAATGGCTTTAAGAATTCAAGGGTATAATAATGGGGAGGAGTGTTCAATCATGTGGTCCATATTATCATGCCTATTCTAAGAATAAAAATGCATTAGTGTACCTATATTGAGAAGAAAAAATGTAGGGAGGTCTTAGGATACCCTTTATGTGGAGTTGGACACATGAATATGTGTAACATGTCATATAGGGACACGAGGTGCATCTGTATTGGTCATCGACTAGTATGGGGGCTCTGAGCACTCAAACCTTCATAATGAGGTGTCCTCATAAGGGAGGAAGCATGGAGAGTCCTAGGGGATAGGTTTAATGAATCATATATCCTCACATAGATTTTATTTGTAAAGGTCAAGTGCTTCCTAGAGTTTGGGGGCTTCGTGAAGGATTTATCTTCTCAAAGTAGGGTGAACCTACCTCATGATGATGTCCTGGATTAAGAAATGAGTGATTCGGGATGTCTTAATTCTCCAAAAATCATCAAGTTCCCCTTAGGTATTTTTTCCTTCGTGATGTGATTAGAACATCTTGAATGATATCTCCATCATTTGTGGAGGCTTTAAAGAACACAATAAAGGGGATTTCATGAATCCTATGGACCTCAGATGGTCTATTTTTCTGTTTCATGATGATCAATAGGTTCAAAAATTGGGATCAGTTTGAAATATGAAGGGCTGGGTATCAGCCCCAAAAATGTTGGAATAATGGGATTATTTTAGGAAATGGGTTTTACAAAGTTGGGAAGTTGTTCGTGAAGGAATTGTGGAATTTGTGAATGGTAACGTCTTTTTCTGACACATTAAAGACTCCATAAATCCTCCTCATAGATTTACAGTGTCATTTGACTCATCTGTGATACCATTTCGGCTTCATGTTTTCATGAAGGTGACTTCTTAGCTAAGAACACCATGAGCTCTAGCCATATGTGATGTGGAAGAGCCTCATGATGCAGACCCTTATATTTGTTTTTGGGTTTTTTTGGCTCATATTTTATCTAAACTGACTACGTATTCTTCAAATATTTCTATGGAATGTATTTCGATGAAAGATAATCCACCCCACCTCAGAATTGGAGATAAAAGTGAAAAGAGGGTCAAATTCTGAGAAATAATTGCTGAATATTGACTATCTGCTCCCTTTTTTTGGATCATTCACTGTGGTCACTCCCAATGTGGACTCTTGATGACCGGCTCTACAATTGCATCATGAAGCATATTTCGGATTTATTCCTATAAATATAAAATGCAGGGTCCCTCAAACACACAAAACCTTCATTAAAAAAATCTTTTGGCTCTCTTTTTGCATTCATCTTGAAAGATGACATATTTATCCCGGTGGTGAGTATAGATGAGCTAGCCTACTAGTTCAAGGGTTTACCAAGATAGTACCAATGCATAGGGCCGGTGTGGGACACATCTAGGAATACCATTCACCCATCACAACATAATACCTCTATAACCATATCAACAATGTTTATCGGGAGAAACTGGATGATGTGGCATCCCCACCACAGTACCAGATGATCATCAAGGCTGGATTGGGGGGGGGGGTCTGGAAAACTTATTGAATGATAGATAGAACATTCTCTAGGGTGGGAATATATATATGTGTGGGCCTGTGACTACTTGGAATGCATGTAGTTTCTATACTTTGAGGCAGAGCTAATGCGGGCCTGAATCCATTAAGCATCATGGTATTCACAGTCCCATGATTACCATCCATAATAAATCATGTCTAAGCTTCTACGCATATGGTCACTCAGGACCAATAAATTTCATCTTCATCAGGGGGATGTCGGCATCAGCCTATTGGACCTCCATCAAATCATCAGTACCCCATTACTGGGGGAAAATCTATGAAGAATTTATCCCCATGGAGAATGTATGGGGGGACCAAGAGCAACCACCAGCCTTAGAAAAGGAACTATTAGAACTAGAGAAAGGAAAAGGTGAAGATAAGATAATGAAGAGGGATGTTACCTTCAATATGTAGTTTGGATAAATGTTGAATGAACTAGAATTTTAGCCCAGTGAGGCGGAGGATCCAACAAGGATGTTTCAGACAATTCCATGTCCCATGATATTCCAATGGGGAAAGTAGGCATACTACTAGTTAATTATGGAATATGGATAAGAGAAATTGTGGAGGTACAGTGTCAATACTGAGGCCCAACCCGTAGTCTGGTTGCTGGGATTCATCATCGCTCTCATTTATTCTTGAATGATCCTAGTGTGGGATGAACACATGGGGTATGCCTAAGAAATTTTATAGTGTCTATGATGATGGAAATGGGGTAGTATTTAATCCTTTTCATACCAGTACTGGCGATGTTATATAAGGTAATTTGGCACGTTAGTGAAAGGATGATTCCCTTATGTTTCTCTGTCCTTTTTCAGTTTCTATAAATCTTGGTGGCTGCAAATATGTGAGGTTATGTGTACCTGAACCCCATTTCCCTTCATGCAAATAACATTAGGCTGGTAATCATAAAAATCATGGGGGTCACCAATTCATGTTGGGACTAGGGGAAGTGTTGGACAAGATTGGTTTGGATGATCACTTCATAGTTCACTGATTATACCTATCGATGGGGTGGTGACTGATGATAGTATAGAGACCATGGAACAGAGACTGTACCTCATGTTCATTCAAGGTGGCGTACTAGTAGTAAGATCTGACTGTAATCTGATTTTTTAGAGGTAAAATCTGCACCAATTTTCGAGGTTATTCTAGAGTGTGTAGAGATTGAACCCAAAGGTGTACTCATAGGGGAATCATGAGTTCCACTCTTAAATGATTTGTTGGATATGGTGTATGTTCACATGTGAATATGGAATGACACAAAATGAGTTACCACCACCCACTACTACATATTGGACTATTTTCACTATATACATTGTTAGGCGAGCGCATACCATGGGGTTATTATGAATAAATGGTCCACCTGATCCAATGAAGGGGTGGTCCCTCCATATCGGAGTCGGGGTAGATCGATGACATGAGAAACCAGTGATGGTGGAGCCAACCTAGAAAGTAGGGCATCAACAGTGGGTCTAGGGGCTCATGTGTTTAGAAAATCAAGAGGAAAAGGGAGAACAAAAGCATCACCTTGCATATAATACCTGATCATATGAATTCATGAAAAAGGGAATACATCTGGTTTGGTCCCTAAGAAATTTTTTCAAGCACTCGATAAGTATTTGTGTTGTGTAGACATTCCTAGGGATGTCGTCTTTCTTGAATCTTTGGAAAGCTCGCATGTTTTCATGAATTTCTCTGGTCCACATGGAATGATGAAGAAAATAAATAGATTTTGGTTGAATATTAATGAGATCAGTCATGTCGAGGCTAGTTTTCTCATGCCTTGGGAAGATAAGGAGAAGTATGCGGTGGAGTTGGTAGACCTAGTGTATTCCTGGGTCACTACACACTTACTAACAGGCCGTGTGAAGATTTTTTTATACATTCCCTCTCCCTTTCAACTATCGGTAGATCAACTGGATGTGAGTGCTCCTTTTCCCAAGGAGTCAGATGAGTATTGTGGAAGAGACTCTTATCAAGGAACCCCTATAGGAGGAAGCATCACTACTGACTGGGTAAATATCTAGATCCTATGTTCCTTGAATATAACCTGGTATTTATAAATGTTTTCTAACTCGTTTTTCTACTTGCTCGAGAATCTAGTTAGAAGGAGGGTGACATCTAAGATGGACTTGAAAATGAGGGTGTTAAGACCTCAACCCACTAAAGGGCATGTGTTGGGTACCTTCGTGATGTCTTAGCTTCATGAAGATAGAAATTGGTGCCTACCACTGAGGCAGTGTCCATGGAGGGTAATTTTCATGGAGGACTACCCATGAGCCTTTTAGGGCATCACAATTTAGTGTAAAACTATTATATGTTCCTTAATCATATACATATTTGAATACTTGATTAGTATTTTTAGGCTTGACTGAATCATTTTGGAATGAAATTCGAACAACACCCAAATCTCAACCACTAGTGCCAACACATGCATTAGATGCACCTAAGGATGAGATGGTGACAACATATGATTCTCTCCCAGAAGAAAGGGTCGAAGTGGTCATGACATCAGTCCAACTATAGAAGATAAATTAGTGGATAATTTTGAGTCCACACCCTCAGTAGAAGAAGGTAGAGATATGGACCACAATAGAGCTAGCAGAAAGGGCTACAGTGTCTGAGCCTATGGGTGGTGGTGCTACCAGAAGAGAATGTTGGGGATTAAACTATGATTAAGGAAGTACCAATGGAGTTTGTTGTTGGGGTGTTTGGGGAGCCTTTATTGGGTATTCCTACTATGGAATTTCTACTACTGCTGGTTGTGGGAGTCGATGATGAGGTTTCACCACCAGTAAGAGTTGCTGTGGGAGGTGGGACAATGGGGTCCACCTTCATGACACCACAAGGTGAACCATAGGTTTCGACCACTGGTCAAGTGGATGAAATATAATTTTTCCCTAGGATATTTTCTTTTCTACTCATGTCTTTAGACATAATAGTTTTCTAACCACTCATAACTGAAGATCTACATTTAGAGGAATGAAATAATACTATATTGGTGGTCTTTCATCCTCATGACCCCATGCCGCCCAAATATTTTGAGGATTCTAGACCAGATGACACTGAGGATAACTGGGTTTTTTTTCTATAAGGCATGGAGGAATGTGTGGAACTTCATCACTCACGTATGGGTAGAAAAACTTCCACAACATATGGGATCTCTCTACCACTGGTTTGTTAGTATGGGGATTTATTGGGTGGGTTCTATCACTCTTCATGCACTGGAACAAGAATTTCTCATCGACAAGGAATGCATGGAATGGAAAGAGCTTGATATTGATTTTTGGGAACACTGGGTTAAGGTCTCCCAAACACTTCATAAAGATGAGGAAGATATTTCATATTTGTATGGGATGGAATAGAATCACACAAAGGCCTCATCTACATAAGATAAGATCACTAGTAGTCTGAGGGATCAACATGAAGTGTATAAGGACAAAGAGTATAAGATCTAGAAGATAGAGGCTGAGTGATAGATGGAAAAGTACTGACCGAGGATTAGTGTTGATTAGGTTAAATCAAAGGATAAGGAGTAGAAGTAAGAACATATAGCACAAAATTTGTCTTTGAGTCCACTTAGTTGATGTGGGATGATCTTGAGTGCTCTATCTCTGAGTTAGATCCATAGAGGAAAATTTTGTGTAAGGTAGGATCCGCTATGTGGATGGACCTCTAATACTCTGGGTTTCCTATGTTTTATGATTTAATTTATTTCATTAATTTATCATATTAAGTCTATCATATTTCTAATACAACCAATAACCAATCCCTAATCTCACCTCGGCCAAGCCGATTGTGAGAAATAAAGAATCGCCATGTGATTTCTCTTTATATGAGAGTACTGGACATTCATTGAGAACTCATGGTCTGGTAATTTCAACTGAAAACTGAGAGTGTTCAGGAAGAGAGAGGTTTTGGGTGGAGATCAAGGATATTGGAACAACCAAAATGCTTTTCCCAACTTGTTCTAGTGCACAAACAGGATAACATCAGGGGTGTTGAATTAAACCTGGACAAAGGGGAATGGAGAATGATAATCAAAAATCCCAAAACAAGGGAAAAATGTTCAGTGCTGTCATGATGGGGGAAAACTTATGATTGTATTAGAAACACAACATCTATTTCTCATGTCCTGGAATGGGGACAAACAAGCAAGGGTAAATAACTAAACATATTCAAAACATGGTACATGTCTCATATTGTCGCCCAAATTCCTTTAGGGTATTTGATTAGGATAGTAGGTGAGTAAGTATGGCATGGAAACATGCCATTAGGGGTTCCATTAATACATGGTGGAGGATAACGATCCAAATAAGGGTCACATCAAGTAGGGAAATAGAGTGATTGAATGTTCAAATGGATTCCAAAACTCTTGTAATTACGACATCATGGACTATAGCACATTGTTATAAGTATAATGGTCTGAAAAAAGGTTAAAATCATCTTCCAGGGGAGTATCATCTCAGATTTTAAATGAAATATAAAAATGTGAATGATGCATTATAAGACTTGCAATGATGGAGAGGGCCTCTTAAATGAGGTCTTAGGATTACTTGCAGTTTTACATTATATAATGAGGATGATAGACATCCACTATAACATCATACGGTGAGGAAAAATCATGATATATTTTAACATCATTTGATCATGATGCATCTCACAATTTAATGTCATGTGACCAGGACATTCCACAAAATTTAAGGTCATGTGGCATGGACCATGGAAATTAGTTTAAAGTTATGTTTCATAGACTAAATGTAGAAATGTTCACTCTAAAGGTACACACATGGATTGTAAGAGGAAAATCCTGACATGAAAGGAGAAAGAGGCTCACATACCATATAAAAACCTCAAGTATAACTGCATATAGTTTACGGTCATAACGGTTGGACCGTAATGGGTTCCAAGTGGCCAATGGTTTTATGAATTTGTAGATGAACCAGGGTATGAGAATTTTGGGTGTCGATAATATCCCTTAAATATGGGAATCAGTCCACATGTAGTTCTAGAAAATGGCATGATAAGAGACTAATTTTTATAGAGGTGATCCTTTTTTATGTGGGAATTTGAGTCATCTCATGGTTATCATGAGTCATCCCATGATCATAGCATAGGGAAACCCGATTTTTTCAGGGTATAATTTCATTTTAACATTGCTCACATATGATTTTAAGATATTTAGTATATTTTCATACAACTCAGACTATATGGGATATAAAGAGTTTAAGGTCATACTTCTTGGACCTACTATAAAAAATTTAAGGTTGTGTTTCATGGACCATAGGATGGATATTAGAATAGGGTCTAAAGTTATGGACCATAGGTGGGTTTCTGAAACGGCTATGTGTAGCACGGTGGAGTGTAAACCTAATGTGAATGAGGAACAGGAAGGATCGTTCCACACAAAATATTCCTAAGGATATTCTCACAAATACTTTAATTTCATGATTCTTGGAATTATTTTAAAAAGTTTAGGGTTGTGTTTATTAGACCATCAGATCATAGTTAATGGTCATAGACTTTGGACCATGGGTAGGGGTTCTCAAAATGGGAAAGGTGGTGCAGAATAGTGAAAAACATGATGTGAATAAGGGACATGGGATCCCAATTCCCCACCAAACTTTCCAAAATGGAATGTACATAGTTTCAAGTAATGATGCTTGGACTGAGACTCTACGTTTAAGTTCATAGGGTTCACACCAAAGGGAAGTGTCCTATGAAAATCGTATTACTAGTATGATGGAATGAAACACCCAATGTGAATAAGGTCCTAAGAGACCCAAGGCCACACAACATATTTTTTTCAAAGAATAAAATATATTTTAATGTTTTGATTCTTAGAACGTTGTTTCTCAATCTATGGTTGTGGAGTTCAAACCATAATGGGGCCCAGGGGCTGAAGGGATGATGAATTTGTAGTTTGTCCTGAAGATAAAATTGTCTGGGAATTGCTACATATCTTATAAGGAAGATAATCAAGCCACATATAGATTTGAAATTTGATGCACATAGATGGTATGAGACATGGAAAAAATAGGAATTAAAGTATTTTCATGTAGAATGAGATTTGAAACCTGACGTGAATGAGCCAAACTATCTTTTCACCACATGAAGTGATCCTGACACCAATTTCAGATAATTTACCATCATACAGATTGGAAAAAAGGTGAAATATATTTAAAGTCATGATTTATGTACTAGGAAATGTCAATATATATGGAATTTTCATGGAATGGGAGAGGCATAACTCAACATCAATAAATTCAAAGATTTTCACATAGCACACATATTCTTTGAAATATAATTCATATAGTTTAATGCTATAGTGAATGGACCATGAATATGGCCAGGGATCCAAATGGTTTATGAATTCATAGCTTGGCCTTAAGAAAAAATTTCTAAATGTATCTACATATTCCACAAGTATGGGAATCAAGCCGCACGTATTTCTAGAAACACGGCAAGGTGAGAAACCAACACTGGTTGGGGAAATATTCACTGATAAGGGAACTAGAGCATCACATGATAATCATGTGGAATCCTATGTTATGATTAGAGAGTCATAATCATCTCTTATGTTTTTAAGAGTAATCCTGAACATGTTTAGGTTAGGATTATAGTTTAACATCATGCATTTAGGATGTTAACTACTAGTTTATGTCCATAGATTGAAGACTATGATAGAGGATTGTATGAAACGGGTATGTGTAGTGTAGTGTAATGATAAACCTAACATGGATGAGGAAAAAGGAGGTCTAACACCACAAAACACATCCTAGAGAGATCCCAAATGATGTTTAAAGTCATGATTCATGGGTATGGAGTAAACTGTATAAGGTCATGTTTCCTGGACCATAGTCTCTAAGTTTAATATAGTAGAGTTTGGACCAAAGGGGTGAGCACTCTAAAATGGATATGTGTAATGTAGTGGCATGAAAAACTAACCATGAATAAGGAATAAGAAGTCCTAAATACCACATATTTATTCTTTAGAGGGCTTCCATATAGTTTTATGTCATGATTCATAGACAATGAGCACAATTAAACATCATGAAACTAGGAAAATGGTGCTATACATTTTATCATCATGTGGATAGGATATTTTTTGTTATGTAGTTTATCTTCATGAAACATGGATGTTGGTGTTATGCAGTTTATCATCATGAGGATACGAAAATGGTGTTATGGGGTTTATCATTATACTTCAAGGATGTTGGTTGTTGTGCAGTTTAATGTCATGAAACTAAGATGTTGGTTCCGTGTAGTTTATCATTGTCTTGATATGACGATGGTGTAATGATGTTTATTATCATGTGTCTAGAAATATGGTAGCTCCTCACATGAATTATTTAATGAAAAACTTAGTGTTGGTTGGAGGAGTGATATGGTATCCTTCCATGATCATATAAGAGTATGCACCATTAGAAAGAACTTATATATGATGTAAGGTGCCTCCCCCTTTTGGCTCCAACTTTGGTAGTTTCTTACCAGGTATCATTGGGATTCTAAGGGCCATTACCTTGTTACTAAGGAGGAAATTACAGAGGAAAAATTTCTTTTTGATTTCTACTACTACCTTATTATATTGCCTCTCTATATTGTGAAAGGCGAATGGCCTATTTTCTTCAAGGGATTCCAACTCAGCTAGATAGACATCTGATATTATGTCTAGCGTCTGTTGATCATAGAAATCTATTCCGAGCAATCATAATAGAATATAAATGGAAATGAATACCTATGTCCCACATACTAGGGATTATGGAGTCACCTGGGTATAATTTTGAGTTTTAATAAGATAATCCCAGAGGGCGTTGGGGTGATTTGATAGCCAACTTTTCTTGTTCTGTCCCACCATCTTATACATAATGCTGGAGAGGGTTTTTTTGAACCCCTAGATCTATTTATTTTCCAAGGTGTGATAGCAGGAAATACAGATGGACCTAATACTATACTTGGCATATAGTATTTTTAGATTAGAAGCCCAATATTTGGTGTCACTGGCAGTGAAAACGGCATGAGGGACTTTGAATTGGTGTATGATGTGGGTGCTCACAAATTTAATCATATATCAGTTCGTGGATTCCTTAATAGTAATATGTATTTAAAATTTATATATGAAATCTATCACGGATAGAATGAGCCTACACTGGCGATCTATTTCTAGAAGATAGGTTCCCACAACAATTAATGGACCATTGTTGACTCTAGGATAACTGAATTTATAAATGGACCATTGTGAGCCCTAAGTAACCTTGACATCAAATCTGGTGGGAGAAATTTATTTATTCTTTATGGGAACCACATGTCTTAGAATGAGCTTACTAAATAACCTAAGAAATATCATCTTCCTATATGAAATAGTGAATAATTTTCATCATAACCACATCTTTAGAGATTCTAATCATGTTTTGGCAAACATTGTAGGGTGAAATGTTCTCCACGATGATGGATTTTCTCATGTTCATCTATGTCCAGCTGTAGGGTCCCATTATGGAGATAATTGAAAACATTTTTGGTCCCATAAGAGGATTATTTAGTTATGGGTGTTTTTAGTGGTCCTGACCTAGAAGAACCAGTAGTCATTTGGTGTACCTTTGGGAAATCATCATCTTTTGGGCTGAGGGGAGTGGTGACCCACCAATGTGCCACATAAAGGAATAGGTCTTCCTATCCAGGACCTGCAGGATAGGTATCTAGATTTTTCATGGTGTCATCTCAACCATTCTATTACCGGGGAACATGAGTCACATCCATCTGAGAAGGAAAATGTTCCATTAGCTTGTGATTGTGCTCCAACAAGGGAATGATCTATGGATTCCTGGTGATATAGTCACCATTAATATGATTTATGACTAAATAAACATCCTCCTTCATAAAAAATCAAGGGACATCAATATTGAGGGAAAACACAAGACCTATTATGAGAGCCTGATACTCAACCTCATTTTTGGTCGATCTTTATGATAGTTATAATGAGTAGTATAGAATAGGCTATGAATGGGGGATGAAAATGATCCCAAAGCCTGATCTATTGATTAGGTATCACTAATCCTTCTACTGGTTGTCCTCTGAGAGGAACCATCTAAATTTTTCTTCAAATAAGGAATATCCTGATCTACTGAGAGGATAGCCTCATCAAGGAAATAAATTTCTATATACAATTATTTAAAAGCTGGATAGGAGGATAAAAAGTCTTTTAGAACTTAACCCTTGATGGCTTTTTACATAATTAAACAGATGTTGAACTAGTGAGGGATCACCATCCTATCAACATGTGTGGGTTTAGGATATACATTAGCATATATACATAGAAAATCAATGGTATCTCATTATTTTAAAGATAGTGTACCATATTCTATAATATGAAAACTAGCCAAAGCTAGCTCTTATCGATAAGATATTATCTAGCCTTAGTTTTGAGGGGCATGAGACCAAAACAGTATAAATTGTTCTCTCTACCTTAATTTTACTTTTGAGTGATGAGTTCATCGAGGGATCACTCTAGGGTGGTCACATAAATGACCAAAGGATTCCCTATAATAGGTGTCATCAGAAAATTAGGTTACAATATATATTTCTTTATTTCATGAAGAGGACATATCACTCTTCATCACATTTCTAGATAGTAACTTTTTTTATGACCCTATAAACAGGATTACACTTTCTGGACAGATTCATGATGAATCGGCATATATAATACAAGTGGACATGGAGACCTCGAATATCCTATGGGGTTCTCATAGGAGGCCTCTAGATGATGGAATCAATCTTCCCTACGTCGATCTCAATGTTTTAATTTTGAATAAATAAACCAGGAAACCTCTTAGAGGTAACCCTAAATGCACACTTTAAGGTTTTCATCTTCATATGTAGGGAACAGAGGAATTTGAACAACATATCATGATCTACAAGATGGTTCTGATGTTGGATGGATTTGACCACAATGTCATCCATATGGAATTCAACTAGCATCTCAAGGATCAGTTTGAAGATGTTGTGCATAGCCCACTAAAATGTGAGTCTTGAATTCATCAAATAGAATGGAATTTCCTTGAATAATAATGTTCTCTGTGGTGATCTGAAGGTGGTGGAATCCTCATCTTCGTGGTCATCCGTATCTTGTTTCATATAGAGTATCCATCCATGAAGAAGAGAGAGAAGAACATAGATACAGAATTAATAAATAAATATATCAATGGAAAGGAAATCATCCTTCAAATGATGGAGGTTGAGGACTAAGTTTTTGATAAATACTATGATATTACTCTTCTTTTTCCTAAACGGGACAACATTGTCATGCCATATAGGTTATTGAACATTCTTTATAATGTTTTCTTTTATAATATTATCAACATCACACTAAACCACATTTTTTGGGGGGATACTTGAACCCAAGATGATTCACTATGAGACCAAGATGGTGGATGGATACTTGAGGGTCATGTAAAGGAATCTCTTCATAAAACCATGAAAATAAATTGTGATGTTCCTTCAGAAAAGACACACACTAATGTTGTTCCTCTAGGTGCATTGCTTCACTGATTAGCATTTTCCTCGAACCTACTTTAATCCTAATGTTCACCTCAATCAAATTATCAATAGTGGTGGAGATGCCCAATTCCAATATAGTAGGGGAATCTTCCATATCCTATTAATCATATGATGTAGGTAAATCAAGGGGAGGAAGTGATTCATACAGGGAAACTGATTCTATGGGGACACTGGTGCCTACTTAGGATGATATACAATCCTCACATAGAGACTTCTACCATACTAAAATCATGGTGATAGAGGTTGTCAACCAAATTACATGAGGACTTCAACTGTGGGTCCCATTCTTTATGTCATGTCAATGGTGTTGGGTCGGTTTTTAGTGATTCAACCCTAGTCCTTGGATCATATGGGAGTACCAAGGAAATTTGTCCATAGGGCCAATACCCAAGTGAATCACAAGGGTGGTGATTTCAAGTATCAACTAGGCCTGCCCCATGTAGCAATACAATTTAATCTTAGAATGTTATTTTTTACTTAGGGACACAAAACCCCTTCCTCCCGGAATTGACGAAGAAACTTCCCAATTCTGGAATCGTGACTTCCAACCAGTGAATCGGGAGGATGAAATAATCGTCAATGTTTTTCCATGGATTGGAAATAGAAATCTTATGTTCAGACTCATTGGTTTAAGACATTCTTCCATATCCTTGTAATAGTTGGAATCTAGATAGTTGGAATCATAAAATTCAATGGGAGTCACATCACTACTTAACTGTTTAGTGATTACATGAGACATTGGTGATATGAAGAGGTGATTTCTTCATGAAGATGGACTGAGGTCCTTACCATAAATGCATTGTAGGCACAATCTTATGGGAAAACCATGAATTTATCACTTACTACCAATCTGTAAAATTGTGTCTTTAAATGAATCCTTCCACATGGTCTCTACTTGGTCCAATCATAACCATGAATATTCAGGTCATAGGGAGTCATGTGTTCTTTAATGAGTCCCAACTTGCAGAGCATCTGGGTGGGGATGGGATTTATTTAGTATCATATGTCCACTAGGTAGCCTCAGATTTCAGCACCATGGAACTATCTTTTAATGTACAGTATGTGAATGTTCCCCTACATGAGGGAGCCTTCATCCTCTCCAGATAATGAGATGACACCCTGACCTTTTTCTATCACAACCTCACCTATATAGTATACTTATGTGGCTATTACTCCTGCTTAAAACAGGAGGGGTCTCTTTAAGGCCTCTATGAGATCCTAAATCATCTCTTATAATAGTTATAGGGACTCATGTATTTACATATTTATAGGTATTCTAGTGTGGTGATTAAATACATCATACATCCATGCCAAACAAACATTTCTACTCATAAGGGGTCTCTCTTTAGAAGGAGGCTTGATGGGTGCTATTTGATGAACCACTGTATTTTAGCATCGGTTAAAAGTATCTTGTTTCTCATTGGCTAAGTCACCCAAAACCACTATTATCTGACTATTATCTATCTTAGGATAGGCTTTAGCTAGACGTAGTTGATGAAGATGTGGATGTGGATATTCTACCTGGTCAGATAGCATGGTCACTTGTGGAATCATGTCTGACATAGTGTGTTGGGAGGACTATTTATATGGATCTCTACTCAATACTTACTTCCTAGTCTGTATAGTTGGAATTGATTTTCTTAATGTACTGGACTAATATTTCTAGTAGTTCTCATGTCCCCAACATTCCCTTTAGCAGCATCGATTGGTGGAACTCATGGGACATTCCTAATTCTCCCCATCATTAGGAAACATTAATGGATCTACCAAATTGATATTTTTCATGAAGGAATACTCCATCTCATCATCATAGGGATCTTCCAACGAGGGGTGGACCCTGTGTGTGACTCCAGATTCTGTAGGCACAAAATCACTGAGACTTTGAGACGTCTTTGACACCGGTTGGGGACTTTGCGTTCCCTTGCATAGTCATTTCCTACTCTTTTATGGTATAGAAGGATATTAAGTAGATCTAGAATCTATGTTCGGTGAATTTTTTGCCTCTTAAAGAAGTTTGGACCATCCTCAGAGCACACAAATGACACCCTGGTTGTGAGAGACTACCCTGTGAGCCAACCACTCATCATACTTCTGAGTCCCATGGTTGGAAATCTTTTTCCATTCACTAGAACCCTAACTGTGGCTATCAGGATTGGAGAAGATATGTTCCACCTATTCTAGGAAATTAATTAAATGGACCAAGCCATTATCAAATACCTTATAGAGACAATATATGACCACGTATCATTGTTTTATGGTATTTCCAAGGAACCTTTTGTAAGGTATTTATTTTGGGTGATCTGTATTCTTAGATTCATGGGGATTCTTTTGCTCTAGAATGTTCATAATCCATTACTCTAGGGAATGAATGAAATAACTAAGAACATTGAAATCCTTTAAGGAATAGTTCTGGTTCCTATTTTCTGGGATTCTTACTATGGGATCCTGACTTTGATGAAGGGATAGAAACTAATGGGGGCCTATGGGCCACATTCTCTCACCTAGGCAGTTTTTTTGCTAATGCTTTCCAATTCTGGCTAGCTGTGGCCATGATTGATGAGTTTGATTCACTTTGTGAAATTTTTCATTGTGAGGATTTGTTGGTAAATCAGCCAACATATCTAGAAGCTTGGGTTCCTCAACCTATATAGTGGTGGTAGTCTCTACCTTGGCAGCTCTTCTTACTGGAACTGTTAGAGTAAATGGGATTACATGATTTTCTTTCTTCAAAGATTCCTCTAGGCACGAGTCACTGTCATAAAAATCCTAGAACCCACCTGGGAAGTTCAAAGGATGAGGGTAGGGAACATCTCAATTTTGATGCTCCCCATGAATATCTTAAACATTTTTCTTGAATCAGTGGAATATCAAGTGAATATATGAGGCCTTTCCTCCAGGAAAAAAATTTGTTACTCACTCATTAGTCTTTTTTGGCACATGAAGGGGTATGTATTTATTTTTCTATGTGGGTAGATCCCAACTAGTATATAAAATACCTATTAAGGTCATCCTAACCAGTAATGGACGCTATGGGTATCTGGTTGTACCAAATAAATACATTCCCTTCCAATGTCTAAATAAAACATCAGAGCATGGTGGCCTCTTACTACTCTGGGGTTCCCATCATGGGACATCACCTTGAGATGAAGTGAGCCAAATTTTTCAGTAGGTTTCATATCCCATTGATAGGGGAAAATATAGGGTTCCCAAATTCCATGGGTTCTGGCATATCATCCACCCATGTAGGGTACAACTTCTCGTTAGGTGGGATCACCACCTTTTATGTCTCTCGGTATTTGAGGAGAGCAACGAGAGTACCTATCAAGTCTTATTGGTGGGTATCTCTATCATGATGAGGATTACTAACCAAAAATGCATTGAAAGTCACATTGACATGGTTTTTAGGGTTATCATCATGTGGAGCGGGTTGATCTAGGTCTCAAGGAAGACTATCCCACTACATAGGCAGATTTGACGACTCATATATTTGTCCCATACCTTAAACTCTTGCATATTCTTTTTTGAGATATGTGGGATTGTTGGGCTTGAATGGGAGAAACTGGACATGGAGGACTTAATACATCCCCAGCAAAGGAGAAATGGGATCTCGTCAGGGAGTTCCATAATCTGGGAACCGTTTAGCAAGGAGATCATCGATGATAATTTTTTGATCTGTTCCATACTAAAGAATGATAGAAATCATGGGACAATCCTCTATATATTATTCAATATACTACATATTAGAGGTCTTGAGTGGAACCTTTACCTTGTTGACATTATTAATGGTGGGAAACAATGTAAAGCGATCTCTTCAGATGAGTGTCTTCATTTGCAGGTGAGTAAAGACACTTATATGTGGGTATTTTTGATACTGTGTCCCCTAGATAAGGGGTTTTACTTTCCATACCTTGTTTCAAAGTCTTTTTTGTGTAACTCATGAATAACCATATTCACAGTAACTATACCAGGAGAAAAATCCTCAATATCATTGTGTATGAAAAGATGTCTCAGTATTGGGAAAAATGAGTTAAATCATGCTATCCCTAGACCATGATATGTACCTGAGGAGATTCCTCTTACATTATCTGGTTGATCACTATGAGTCTCTTGAAAATATTTGATGGAGGGTCCCATGATATTTGGGTGATGCAAGGTGTTGATCCACTGCGAGTGCTGCCAACTCAACCAAACAGCACTATTGATAAATATCATCAAAGTGCTCCTAACATTCTGGATAGACCAATTGATAGTTACAGAGGTGTCCAAGAATCACCTCGATAGTTTGAAAAAAAACATGACCTAATCCTCAATGAGAGACTTTGAGATATCAAGGTTGGGATTTTCATTCAACCAAAAAACCACTGACAACTAATCAACAATCATAGTATCCCATAGGATTTCTCTCTCGGAATGGGGCCCTCTCTATTTCAATCTGAGCTCCAATATTCTTTGACTAAGATATAGGTAACATCACTGACATAGACTAGTTCAGTAGATAATCAAATCTAATTGAATCCAATGAATGAGTTATCCATTTTCTATACATTTGGTCATCTCTTTTGGGATGTAACAACCCCATCATCACTTCCCTATATGATGCAGTGTGTACCACTTCCTCAGTTAGAAGGGCGTTAATTCTCATTGGTGTCTCTTTAAATATATTACTATATGAAGGAGTCAACCCATATCAGAACAACCCTACATGATCATTCTTTTTCATGGAGAGAGAGAGACTGGTGAAAACGGCGATGGTTTTACTGTGTGTTCCTGGAAGGGAGATTGAACTTCTTCCACCTATATGTACCTATAGGGGGATTTAAAAATTTTATGGATCTCATAATATGCGATGAAAATCCTCACTTGTTGGGATACTTCCCTAGACTCTAATGTTAATGAATGGGGTGAGGAATCCATCATTGATTCGCATTCCCCCAAAGAATCTGATAGATTGAGAGGCCTGATGATGACTTGGAACTTCCAAGGATTTTTCCATTGGTGTAGGTAGTTCTCCCTTATACTGGAGGAAATTTCTTCTTGGTATGGTAGTTTTTCATCATGGGGAGGACCTCCATGATAGTTAGTAGTAGTGAGGGGGGACCTCTACATTGATTACTTGATCTCTGAGGAGGGACTCTATATCAGTTGTTGTCAGGGCAGGGAGGACCTCTTCTTTGACTGTTGTAGGAGTGGGGAGGACTTCCTCTTTTATTGGTGTTGGAGTGGGGAGGACCTCCACTCAGGTTTTTGATGAAGCAGAGAAGACCTATTCTTTAGTTTGAGGGATCATGGTGAGGAACTCCATGAAAACCGGTAGTAACGGAATGGGGATGACCTATGTATGAGCGGGCTTAAGTGAGTGGAGGACCTTCATATTGATCTAAATTGGCATGAGGAGGATCTCTTATTTGACTAGTTAAAGCATAGGGATGGCCTCCATGTTGACTATTGAAGGACTGAGGAGGACCTCCACTCTAGTTGGATGTGACATGGGGAGGACCTCTAGGCATGGAAGCATAAGTATGGGGATGTAAGAACTCGTACCTTCTTTTTCAGGTATGTTTTCCTTTTCTGGCCATTTTTGAGAAAAAGATGAGAATCTGGAAATTTGGAAAGTACACGCCATGTACTTTACATGTACACGCCGTGTACATTTCTTCTGCATGGGGCCGTGTGTTGGCCGTGTCTGCGCCAGTCACATAGTGTGTAGTGACGAGGTGGAGTCCAATTAATACGGCGTACGGAAAAGGTGAGTACACGCCGTGTACTCAAGAAGAACACGCCATGTACTTTTCTTTTTATTTCATTAATAGGACCGGGGTCGCGCCTAATCGTCGTTTTTATCTTCTTCTCTGCCTAATTACGTCCAGAGTGACCAAGAGATCTGATTATTCTCCGAGCCACCGATCCTTCACTGGTTGTCTGAATCGAACGTCGTCGAGTTCAATAGAATCACATCGGTGAGTTATCGGTTCTTATTTGGCCATGTTTCCTAATTCCTCCTCTTCGGAGAGTAATCTGAGGTTGAACGTTTTAGACATTTTTGCAGTTTTACTCTGTTCTAGGAAGATTCACAGGCCGAGGTTCAAGAATATCAATCTCTGTGGATTGAGGTAGGTGGTTTGATTCCCTACGTTGAATGTCTTTGAGTTTTTGGTGCAAAAGTGCCGGATACCCATGTATCGGGTATCTTGGGATAGGGTTTGATCCTGTATTGTTATCTTCCTTAGATTGCATGTATTCTTGAGGTTATTAGATGATTAATAATTTCTTGTCATCATGTTTGAGGATCACCCCATGGGTGTTTCCCCTTGTTTTGGCTGTTGATTTCTGTTTGGAATAGTTGCCTACGAGGCAACCCTATTGCACATTGCTAGTATTCCTGTTGTCTTGATTGCATGTATTCCCTACTGTTTATATGCTTGTGGATGCATTTTAGCTATTATCCATGTAGTTTCTGAACATACCTAGGCTGCTAACAATCAATTACGCACGATTAAACTGCTCAGGGATGAGTGAACCTGGTGTGGTAGAATAAAGGGGGAGTTGACGATTAGGGCTTCCCTAGAGAGCCTGTTATAATTAGTATCGATCGCAGGACCTAAGGGAATGCGACTTTGTGCTTCCTCAGAGTGTCCTTAGTTACGTATCGAGACTCTAGGGGGAATTAGACGTATGTTCTTCCTCAGAGAGTCTATATCTTTCATTGCAAGACCACAAGGGAATTGACGGTGAGAGCTTCCCAGAGTGTCTATGTCTTTGTACATCTAATTGACTAGAGGGGTTTTCTAGTAGGATCCACCTAGAGAGTTAGTGCTTTATTTTTTGGTTGGTTGTGATGAGTCCACCAAGCCAAAGACCAAACATGGGATTGTACTACTTTCTGTTTAGGTAGACTGCTGAGTTCCATATTGTGATTATTTGCTTTCCTTTGGAGTATAGAGTTTTTTCTAGCTTCCATGGTTGATAGCTAAATGATTGTACTGAACTAATAAATAATTGTTAATGGATTTTGGTAATATTTCTTACATTAGTGTACATATGCTTCTATGCTGCATTTATTTCCTTTACTTTTGCTATATTACTCACTGACGGTAGGGAAAGGATCTCGTGGTGATTGCCTCCTGGGATTAGTCTCACACCCTGTTTGGGTCCTACTTTTCGACCCAAACAGGTTATATGGTTGCAGGTGTAGATAGAGATTGAGGCCCTTTTACTTCAGGTACATGATTGCTGGTTGGAGCTGGAGAGCATAGGACCGACCATAGGCTTGCGATGCTTCTAGAGTGGCTGTTTACTTTCATACCTTGTTTTCAGTTGTATTTTAGCACATTATTGTGTTTTCTTCTTTCATTATATACTTTTACCGACTGCATCATTATCATTATCGTTATATGTTCATTGCTTCTACTGTTTAGTTTCAGTGTTTGCATGCTCTTTACTACTTTATCCATTGACATTTGTTTTCTTGCCTTGTATACCTTACCATATGAGGTCATAGTTTCCCCAATAACTTAACAAGGCCCTCACTGCTAGTCGGTAGCCTTTGGAGTTTGGGGAAATGCGCTTGAATTCAAGTGGAGAACCAGGTACAGGGCACCAGTGGAAGGGCTCTGGATTCGGGTCATTACAAAGTGGTATCAGAGGCGTTCTTTCCTTTTTCTATTGACATACTGTTTAGTGACAATAGAAATGGATAGGAGGGAATAGGTAAATGGTAAATAGCTATGCCCGGGAATTCTAGAACACGTGTACAGGGAAAAACCTAGATTACCTCGAATATTGCAAATTTTGAGTTTTGTGAATGTTACAGTTTAATTGATTTCAACGTTGGGTGATGCACTTGTTTTGTGTTGTTACTGTTTATATGATTACGGTTCTATTTTTTTACAACCCAATGAGATGAGGGTATTCCATATCATGCATCATATAGGCACATGTTAGAAGATTACGTTCCATGCATTTTGCCAGGCCATCTAGGATGCATTAGATATTTCATGCTGTTGTGATAGGATTTTTGGTAGACAATGCATGCGGTTGTGACCGCTGCTGTGGTAGAATGCCTATTATGTTGATAAGGTATAGTTGTTTGGATCTTTCTTATCATGGACGCCAAACTTTGATCTCATATTTGTTATGGGTCCTCAAGCATGAGAATTTGGTGGGTCATGAGTTCTTATACTGTGGATTGTTCTATGCATCGTTATGATGCCAAGCTTTAATTCGCGGGGAGTATGGCCCCCCACAGATTGGAATTTGGCACCATAACCCTTGTTTTTCTGTGTTTTCTGGGCTCTGGTGCAGTTCTAAGGCTACTATCTAGAAATACCCAGAATACAAGGCGTGTACTTTATAGATACACGCCACATATTTTTTGGCCATGCCACTGACCATTTGGATAGGGACACGGAGCTGTAAATGGTTTTTAAGAACACGCCTCGTACGGTAGGTACACGTCGTGTAAAGGATAACTAGGAGCCCGACCGTGTAACTAACAAAACGGGCCAGTTAATGCATGTTTAGTACACGCCGTGTTTGGTATGCACACTTCGTGTATCTTTTCCCAGGTACCCGACTGTGTCTCGAAAAACATAGGTCGGTGTTATCTTCTTCTATACACGCCGTGTTTGTTCGGAACACGCCGTGTAAGGATCAGCCGAGTACCCACCCGTGTCATGAAAAACACGGGCTGAGTTTTCCCATCAAGTGCACATCGTGTCTCTTAGGAACCCGCCATTTAGTGTCGACAGTGTGTCAATCCGTATCGCTAACAACATGGGCCAGGTAAGGCATGTCTAACAGACGTCATGTCTACCTCAAAAATGTCGTGTTTTCTTCGGTTGGGACAGTCCGTGTGACTTAGTCATGTAGGACTAATCGAGTATGGAGAAAAGGTTTAGTACACGCCATGTAGTTTAAGAACACGCCATGTATCCGGGTATTTTACACAGCCAGGTGTGGCCAATGTACAATCCCTAGGTAAACTTTTAAGGAACACGCCTTGTAGTGGTACTACACGGCGTGTAGTTATGTTTTTTCCAGTCTTAATGGTTTGTTTTCTCTTTTCCCTCCTGTTCCATTTTACTCTCCTATATTTCAACTGTTTTCATCTTTAATGAAGGTGTGTTTTGGTCTTTCGGAGCTATGGCACTGAAACGTCCTCCTGTTGCACGCCAGGAACGAGGCAACGATCGTATGCCTGATACGACCGATCAGGGACTGCCAGTTGTTCCGCCCATCTTTTCGGACATGGAACCCGCAATGATTCTAGACATTGTTTCCAACGCTCAGTTCAGAGAGGGTTTCATGAGATTCATGCAGACCTTCTACGGATTTCATCATCCTACCCCGAATATGGCAGACCTAGCGCGGGTCTTCCAGCAGCAGCATCCTCCCACTATCATAGGGGATGGAGGACCTCAGGCTGCAGAGTCATGGCTGGAAGCCATGCTGTCCATCATCGAGCATCTGCAGACGCCTCCCAAAAGGAGGGTGAATTTCGCGACATATATTCTGCGAGATTCCACCAAGAGATGGTGGGATGTAGTCTCTCAGACGGGGCGCCAGCAGGATATGGCTTGGGATGAGTTTCAGCGTACGTTTTACAACTACTACTACCCAATGACGCTGAGGGGTGATAGAGCCAGGGAGTTCATGAGCCAGCAGCATGGTACTCTCTCAGCTTTGTATTATTCCTCACGCTTCACTGAGTTACAGCGATTCACTCCCGTCCTGGGGAATGACGAGCTATTTTTAGCGATAAAGTTTGAGGAAGGCCTCAGACCGGAGATTAGATCGCAGGTGAATGTCTTTCAGTTGACTTCTATTACTCTGATAGTCAATCAGGAACTCATCATGGAGAGGAACCTGGGGGAGACTGGAGCTATGGACCAAGGCAGTACAACATCCAAGGCTGATTACCTCCAGACTGATAGCAGGAAGCACCACCGAGAGTCTACCCGAGGCGACCCGAGGAAGCGAGGTATTCCTTATAGTAGACGAGATTCCCCTTATGGAAACCAAGTGGTGTGTTATTAGTGTGGGAGGATAACGCATAAGAATCCCTAGTGCCTGAGGGACCCATTGGAGTGCCGATCCTGTGGCAAGATGGGTCACCTGCAACGTTTCTTCAAGGTTCCCCTTCCAGCGGCAAGTGAAGGAGGATCATCTTTGACCCCGCGTACGGGATCATGATCACCAGCTCCACGGAATACTGGGGACTAGAGTTCTGTAGGACGTTCAGGTCGGGTTAGAGACCATGGATGTAGTGTTCAGGCTCAGGGAGGAGCAGCTTACGGTTTTCAGGCTACTACACAGGGTCGTGGTATAGGCCAGACTTTTGCTGTAGAGCAGATTCATCAGGAGCAGGATCTCGAACCCTCTACAGTTAGAGGTATGATCTTAGTAGCCTCAGTTTTATCTTCACCCCTTTTTGATACTGGTTCGTCACATAGCTTTATCTCTATTGTTGTTGTGGAAATCCTTGAGCTATGTGTCTTTCCGTCTGCTGACATGTTGACTCTCAACACGCCCTTGGGAATGAGGACATCTAGCGTACATCAGTGTAAGGGGTTCCCTCTCGAGATTGCAGGGTATCATTTCTTATGGGACCTCTATGTCTTGGGGATGATGGGCTATGATTTCATTCTCATTATAGACCGGTTAGTCCCCTTCCAGGAATTCGTCTATTGCTATCATCGTAGGGTGAGTGTCATATCTCTAGAGGGTGAATCATTCCTTCATAAAGGCGAGTGGGATGTTCAGGCGAGTCGAGTAGGACTCGAGCATCATGGGCTAGGAGGAGTTATGGCCCAAATTACTAATCTTTATCTAGATGACCATGGTACTTCTTAGTTAGATTTTCCTCTAGTGGCTGATCGCATTCCAGATTTCATTCTAGAAGACTTTGCAGGTTTGCCTCTGGAGCGTGAGGTAGGATTCTCGATTGAGCTCGTGCCAGGAGCAGCACCGGTGTCCATTACTCCTTATAGGATGGCTACACCTAAGTTTCAAGAGCTCAAGAAGTAGTTAAGGAAGTTGCAGGAAAAGGGTTTCATCCAACCCAGTAATTATCCTTTGGGTTCTCCTGTCCTGTTCGCAAAGAAGGCAGACGGTGCCCTTAGGCTTTGTGGGGATTATTGGAAGTTGAACCAGTTGATGGTCAAGAACCTATATCCCTTGCCAAGGATTGATGATCTCTTCGATCAGATTCAAGGAGATTGGGTGTTCTCGAAGATTTATTAGAGGTCCCGTTATTATCATCTGCGTGTTTGACCTTCAGATATACCTCTAAAAGCCTTCAAGAGCAGGTATGGCCTCTATGAGTATACGGTTATGCCGTTCGGTCTTATGAACATGTCAGCAGTTATCATGTAACTGATAAACCTAGTGTTTCATCCTTACTTGTATTCATTCATCGTGGTCTTCATGGACGATATCTTGGTGTACTCTCACACTCGACACGGCTATGCAACCCATCTTGAGATCATTTTGAGTACACTGAGGGAGCATCGGATTTATGCTAAACAATCAAAGTGCCACTTTTGGATGGACGAGATCCACTTCCTCGGCCATGTCATCTCAAAGACAGGAGTATTAGTAGACCTAGAGAAGGTGAGTGTAGTAGTTACCTGGGAGAATCCAAAGAACGTCTTTGTGGTACAGAGCTTCTTGGGGATGGCTGGTTACTACAAGCGGTTTATACATGTCTTCTCACGCCTAGCAGCACCGCTGAAAGGCTTGACTATGAAGGGGGTGAAGTTTGTTTGGTCAGAAGCCTATGACTCAGCCTTCCAAGAGCTAAAGGAGAGATTGACTTCAGCACCGATCCTAGTTTTTCTAGAGCCGGGCAACAACTATACAGTTTTCTGTGATGCATCTAGCATCGGGCTTGGAGAAGTTCTTATGCAGGAGGACTGAGTGGTTGCATATGGATCTTGACAGCTGAAGCCTCATGATAGGAATTATCCTACACACGACCTGGAGTTGGCCGCGGTCGTTCATGCTTTACGCTGTTGGAGACATTACCTACTGGGAGAACATTTTGTGGTATACACTGACCAAAAGAGACTCATGTAAATATTCATGCAGCGTGACCAGAATCTAAGACATTGGAGGTGGGTTGAGTATCTAAAGTCCTTCGATTTCGAGCTTGCCTATACACCTGGGAAAGGCAACGCAGTGGCCGATGCACTGAGCAGGAGAACTCAGATACAAGAAAGTTCAGGAGGCCAGAAGTGAGTAGAAACTAATGAATCTGTTCTCAGAGATTCATTTGGAGGTGCACGACAGGCAGGGGCAGACTTTCCTATCTTCTATGGCAGTTACCTCTGCACTTTTGGACTGAGTTTGAATGAGGCAGCTGGCAGATTCATAAGGGTTAGTTCTACTGGAAATCGTGTCAGGAGAGGACCCTCTTCCCGTGTGGACCATTGGAGATGATGAGATCTTGCGTTTACAGGGACGTGGATGGGTGCCAGTAGATATATGCAAGGATCTGATGCGAGACATCCATTCCTCTGTTTGGTTAGTTCATCCTGGCGTCACCAAGATGTACTGTGATTTACACCGCCAGTACTGGAGGCCAGGTATAAAGAGAGATGTGGCTGGTTTTGTCATGAGATGTTCCACCTGTCAGCAGGTGATGGCGGAGCACCAGCAGCCAGCAAGGCTTTTACAGCAGCTACCCAATCCAGACATGAAGTGGAACGTTGTCGCGATGGACTTCGTGATAGGGTTACCAAGATCGTAGAGAGGAAATAATGTGGTGTGGATGGTCATTGATAGGATTACGAAGGTTGCTCACTTCTTACAGATAAAGGATACCTTCGGTGTCGATGAGCTTGTACGGTTATACGTCCGTGAAATTGTGCGCTTGAATGGGGTTCCGAGTACTATCGTTTCAGAAAGGGACTCCCACTTTACTTCGCATTTCTAGAAGGGGCTACAGAATGCTTTGGGTACACAGGTGGTTATGAGTACAGCTTATCATCCTCAGACAGATGGTCAGTCAGAGCGCACGATCCAGGTGCTTGATGATATGCTCTGAGCTTGCATTCTAGACTTTGGTGATTCTTGGGAAAAGCATATACATCTCGTGGAGTTTTCCTATAACAATAGTTTCTCGACAACTATTCAGATAGCACCTTACGAGGCTTTGTACGGTAGGCCATGTCGATCACCTTTGTGTTGGCTGGAGGCAGGAGAGGCAGCTTTGCTGGGACCTTGTCTCATCCAGAAGACCTCAGAGCAGATAGAGTTGATTCCGAAGAGGATGTCTACTGCATAGTCTCGTCAGAAATCTAATGCTTACTAGCAGAGGCGACCTATGCAGTTCGAGGTCAGAGACCAGGTTTTCCTACTTGTTACCCCGAGGATGGGACACAAGAGGATCAGGAGATAGGGTAAGCTTTCACTGAGATACGTTGGGCCATTCTAGGTTCTGTAAAGAGTCGAGCTGGTTGCTTATAGGTTGCAGTTACCTCAGAGATATCAGGCTATGCATGACGCCTTCCATGTTTCTCAGCTTCGACGCTATTTCTCAGACCCGTCCCATGTTTTTTCGACCTGAGGATGTTGAGATGGAGTAGTATTTGTCGTTCGAGGATCATCCTATCAGTACTGTTTATCATAGCGCAAAAGTACTCTGTGGCTAGTCTGTTCCTCTGGTACGGGTGTTATTGAAGCACGGTCATGTGCATGACGAGACTTGGGAGAGGGAGGCCGATATGCGATCACAGTGGCCATAGTTGTTCGAGTATTATTCTTCACCTCCTTGCTAGGTAAATTCGGTGATGGATTTCTTGAAGGAGGGATGTTTGTTAGAACCGGGACCTTCTTTTTCAGGTAAATTTTCCTTTTCTAGCCTTTCTTGTGAAAAAGAGTAGAATCTGAAAAAAAAAATTAAGTACATACCATGTAATTTTCTTCTGCTGGAGGCCATGTGTTGGCCGTGTCCGGGCCAGTCACATGGGGTGTAGCGATGAGGTGGAGTCTGATTAATACGACGTACGGAAAATGTGAGTACATGTCGTGAAATCAAGAAGTACACGCCGTTCACTTTTCTTTTTATTTCATTAATCGGACCGGGGTCACGCATAATCCCCATTTTCATCTTCTTCTCCGCCTAATTACGTCCAGAGCGACCTAGAGGGCCGATTCTTCTCCATTCCACCAATACTTCACTGGTTGTCCGAATCGAATGTCGTCAGGTGCAATAGAATCACATCGGTGAGTTCTTGTATCTTCTTTGGCCATGTTTCCCGATTCCTCCTATTGTGAGAGTTATCTGAGGTTTAATGTTTTAGAAGTTTTTGCAGTTTTACTCCATTCTAGGATGATTCACAGGCCGAGGATCAATAATATCAATCTCCTAGGATTGAGGTAGGTGGTTTGTTGCCCTACTTTGAATTTTTTTGAGTTTTTGGTGCAAAAGTGTCGGATACCCATGTATCGGGTATCTCGGGTTAGTGTTTGATCCTATATCGTTATCTACCTAAGATTTCTTGTATGCTTGAGGTTATTAGATGATTAATAATTGATTTTCAGAATGTTTTAGGATCACCCCATGGGTGATTCCCATTATTTTGGCTGTTGATTGTCGTTTGGCACGGTTGCCTATGAGGCAACCCTATTGCACAGTGCTAGTATGCCTTTTGACTTGATTGCATGTATTTCCCAATGTTTATATGCTTTTGGATGCATTATAGCTATTAGAAAAGTAGTTGCTGAACTTACTTATGCTACTACCAGTCGATTACGCATGACTAAACTGCTCAGGGCTGAGTGAACCAGGTCTGGTATACTAAAGGGGGAATTGACGATTAGAGCTTCCCTAGAGAGCCTGTTATAATTAGTATCGATCACAGGACCTAAGGGAATGGGACTTTGTGCTTCCTTAGAGTGTCCTTAGTTACGTAGCAAGACTATAGGGGGAATTAGACGTATGTGCTTCCTTATAGAGTCTATATCTTTCGTTGCAAGACCACAGGGGAATTGAAAGTGAGAGCTTCCTAGAGTGTCTGTGCCTTCGTACGTCTACTTGACTAGAGGGGTTTGGTAGTAGGAGCCACCCAGGGAGTCAGTTCATTATTTTTGGTTGCTTTTGACGAGTCCACCATGCCAAAGAACAAGCTTTGGTTTGTAATTATTGATGTTTAGGTAGACTGCTGAGTTACCTGTTGTGATTACTTTCTTTTCTTGGGAGTATAGAGCTGTTGCTAGGTTCCATGGTTGATAGCTAAATTATTATACTGAACTAATAAATAACTGTGAATGGAGATTAGTAGGATTTCTTACTTTAGTGTAAATATGCTTCTCTAATGCATTTATTTCCTTTAATTTCTCTATATTACTCACTGACAGTATGGCACGGATCTCGTGGTGATTGCCTACTGGGATTGGTCTCACACCCTATTTGGGTGATACTTTTCGTCCCAAACAGGTTATCTGGTTGCAGGTGTAGAGAGGGATTGTGGCCCTTCTACTTCAGGTATATGATTTCTGGTTGGATCTAGAGAGAATAGGACTGAGCTTAGGATTGTGATGCTGCTGGAGTTGCTGTTTACTTTCGTACCTTGTTTTCAGTTGTATTTCAACACGTTGTTGTATTTTCTTCTTTCCTTAGATACTTGTACCTGCTACATCATTATCGTTTTCATTATATGTTCATTGCTTCCGCTGTTTAGTTTCAGTGTTTGCATGTTGATTACTACTTCCTCCATTGACTGTTGTTTTCTTACCTTGTATACCTTACCATATGAGGTCATAGTTTCCCCAATAACATATCAAGGCCCTCGCTACTAGTCAGCAGCCTCTGGCGTTTGGGGAAATGCGCTTGAGGTCATGTGGTGAGCCGGGTACGGGGCACCAGTGGAAGGGCTCCAGATTCAGGTCGTTACAGGGGAGGACCATTGTACTGATTAGTGATGAAATATAGAGGACCTATGTGTTGATTTTTTGTGACACTGTGAGTACCTCCATGTTGATTATCAGTGAAGTGTAGATGACATACACTTTTATCGATGTTCGACTAGGGAGGACCCTCTTTTGGGCTGGAAAAACATGAGGAGAACCATAACACAAATTTTGAGAGTTTGGAGGATATCCTCTTAGGTTGGTGATGAAATGGGGAGGAACCCAACACTGAAAATAATCATCATGGTCCATCTCATAACAGTTGTCGGTAGTACCAGAGATGGATATACTCAACCCAGCCTACCTAGGAGGTGCCTAAGGTATCAATATCATCAAAGAGAATATGGATTCCTCCTCACCTATTGTAGGTAACTGGAAGAATGTTCCCGTGTTTTAAATGGGCCACTATATCTATAAAAGTTGATTCCACTTTATGGGAATTATCTTGATCTTATGACCAATGGTGATGTACGGTGGTTTGAACCGGGGTCAGACGAGTAGGTGTAGAGTCCGACTATTCTTCATCCAAAAAATCCAGTCATTTATTGTGCTGATGGGGACTGGTGGGGGCTCTCCTTGGAAGCTCCCATGCAGTAGTCTCATCTCGGATGTCTTAGAAATCCACCACCTCCTTAGTGTATGGGACCAATTCATAGGATTTCTCTAGGTAAAGTCTCCATATAAAATTTTCTATTAGAGTGGGTAGTGTTTTCTCCCTCAAAAGACTTATTGTGGTGGTTGTGTTTTTTAGATGCTAAAGCCTCAAGGTTATAGCAAGCCATATCCCATGTGTGGACGACTCCCTCTGACTCATACAAATGTGTGAGGGTGTCCATCACCCTACTCTGAATGACCTATGAGGGTGAAATGGGGTTTGGGATCCTAGTAAACATAGTCAAATCCGAGGTTGTGGAAGAGGTAGAGTTATGGGGGATTTATGAATTAACATTTATCCTTCCCCTATATATGTGGGCATTGGGTTATTGATTTCATATATATTGTGTTATAAAAATCATTAGGATTCAACTTTTATTATAGATATAAATAAAGCAATCACAATGACCTAGCATTTCTCAATATTCCATGGTCGAAGAGAGAGATATTCATTGACTATTTCATAGACCAATGAATGAACAATGTTTAACTGCCCTAATTTTGACTGAGTTCCATGTCAAGCCCACTATATTCTTGGGGGGTCTAGGAACTAGATATCTAGATCCAGTGACATGCCAATCTAATAATGTATCGAATGTGACTAGTTCCCATGTTGAGGAGAATATTTACACATCAGGTTCACCATTTCTATTGGTGAATCTTGATATTAGTACCGTCTATGTAATATGCTTGATTTAATGACCAACATGACCAATATCCATAATTCAAGCAAAAAAGAAACACATCGTGTTGAAATTTTTATTTATGATGCTTTCATTGTGGTGTGTCATCATGCATGTTATTGTGTGATGGTGTGCATTTCTATCATATATTCCATATTTCAAAAGGTCGGTGTCTTTCATCACATCCGATAGAAATGTATTATCCTTTATTAAAATGGTATGATGTGATTTTTATTCATCATTCCATGGATTACTCCCCAGAACACATCACCTAGTTCGGGTCTCCCTCATAGCGCTATGTAATTATCATGGAACTCATCCCCAGTGAAATCTATTTGTCGGTACCAGTTAATTACATTGCTTTTTTCTGGACATTCCAGTTTTTTTCATAGGACGTCAACCTTCAGTCAATATAGTATTCACGTTGGGAATCGCTTGAATGTTTGGACCATGAGAACATTGATTGCATGTATTCTTCGTCATAAGAGTTCATCTCATGGAGGCATATTTGTCATGGAACCCATGGCATCCTCTGTCAATTATGATGGATCTGATTCCAAAGGAAAATATCTTTTAAGGATTTCACCACAAGAATCCCTTGTTTTTTATAAGGTATCCGACATCGTGGTTGAACATTTTACAATTATTTCACCTCATAAATCACATGTTTTTCATGAGTAATGTTTTTGGCGTCATAGGTTCAATGTCCAGTGGAGAATAATCACAAATTCTAGTAGAGATGGACCAGGAAATGAGTTTAATTTCTTAGGGAGATAGATTTTATTGACTAAATTTTCCATGGAGGTAGATCATAGTGGTTTATCCATTAGTGGGTGCACCAAAAATGTTTACCAATGGATGGATCAGAATTCACTTGGAGGTGGGTTCAAGAGATGTGTCCCATACAGAGAATATTTCACACCATAAAGGTTGGCGAGAATGCCTCATAGAGGAGAACCCTATATGGATGGATGATAATTCCCATGGATGCATATCCAAGAACTGTATCCAATAAAGGGAAGATGTCACCGTATAAAGGTTAGTGATAATTCCCGGTGGAGGTGAATCTTGGATGGAAGGATTGAAATTCTTATGCAGGTGGATCTAGGAGGTGCATCCCATAAAAGGAATATGTCACACCTTAATGGTAGATCTAAACACCACTAAGGGTGGATGGAGGATGTATATCCCTATCATGGAGCACCTAGATTTGTCATATTCTAGGATTGAACATCAAGGAATTATGTTACATAATGTACTCAGAATACAAGGATCAAAACCCACAAAGTTTGATGTTGTACTTTAAGATCGTGTGAGGGGACCAGTCCATGCAGTTTAATGTCATGTGGTAAGGACTCTCACATCATGAAGGGAGAATAAAAGAGGGATGGTGTGGGCATTATGCATGGATGATTACCTTCACAAGAGGATTACACTTTATTGGAGTTATTATGTGGGCTTATCCATTGATCTACCTAAGGGAACTAGAGGACATGTGGTATCCCATGTGAGTGGAATGATCTTACCAGGGATGTGGACTTGAGAAAATCAAGATGTGTGTGGATTTTGGGTTTGGAACTCAGTAAAGCTTCTTATATATCCTAGTAATTTGGGAATCAAATACCACATAGTTTGGGATGTAGTAGCTTATACAAGAGGAGGATTCTCATAAGAGAATGTCACTACAAAAAAAACTGGGTTTAGCGGCGGTTTTGTGGCGGTGGTACACAAAACCGCCGCTAAACATTTTCGGTGAAGGTTTCGCGGCGGTTTTTAATAAACCGCCGCGAAACACAAATTTTTTTAAAACTCCACGACCCTTTCCCCCACCCCGACGTTCCCCAAACCCTCGTCCCCGATCCCCCCGACCTCGGCGACCGCTGCGCCCCCCGCACCCTCCGGCGACCCCCGCACCCCCCGCACTCCCCGCGCCCTCCAGCGAAACCCGCACCCCCCGACGCGCCCCTCGACCACCGGCAACCCCCGCACCCCCCGCGCCCCCTATTCCATCCGGTGACCCCGACACCCCCCACTCTAAATACCCATGTAAGTATATTTCATTGGCCAACATGCATACTTTGTATTATTTTATCTTTTGGTATATTGGAATGAACCTTAAATTTGTTTAGTATTTCTTTCATCCGGTGAACATGGGATATAATCTTATGATCAGGTTAACTAGATTGAAATTAAATGTTTTTATGATTCTAATGCATTGGAAATAATCTTTTCTAATATCATTTATTCATGATATGGATTTTCACTGATAAATCCTTTAAGATAAAAAATAATATTTGATTTTATAGAAATTTGTTTTCTTCAATTTTGTTTTTATTTTTATAATTTAACCTGAGTTATCTATAGTATTGTTTTTATAAATTTTATGAAGCATATTGATTTAAATTTTATTATATTATTTCTTCATTTAAGGAAATTTTTACTTGTCTTTTTTCAATAGTTGGTATATTTTTTATTTGATTTTATAATGCTCTATCGCTCAAATCATGCTATCTTGAACCTAAAATCTACAATTTTAAATATACATAAATATATTTGTTTTTATCAAATAGAATATGAAATATTCTAGTTCAGGGAAGTTATCTAGTTATCACATTTTAAAGAATATATTTATTGTTATCAGAAAAGAGAGAAATTATCTCCATCTTATGATAAATCATATGTTATTCTAGGTGAATAAGATTATAATTCCAATTGATCAAGATATGATTATTGGAAAATGGGGATTACTATATCACTAGTGGTATGGATGGATCTCAGGTTAGCTAATGGTGTTTCAAGTGTTGTTTTCCTCCTGCAATTAATAAGTATCAGGATGTTTTTTTAGGACTTTATAAGGTTACCTCTAGAGATGGAGGTGTAGTTTATGATTGAATTAGTACAAGGTATCGAGACTATCACAATATCCCATTACTATATATCTCTATGGGATATTAGATAGATAAATATTTTGTTGGGATACCATTAATCCAATGGATTTATTAATCTGAGTGTGTCTACATAGGGTTATCCATTTCTTTTTACCAATATTGCAAGAGTGAGTTATTGATTTTATATTATCTATTATAAATTAAATCATGTTACTCTTAATAATTGGTATCCTTTTCTATGAATTTATTATTTATTCAATCAGTTTAGAGGTTCTTTATGGATTTTGAAGATTGTTCATCGATTAGGTTATCAGCGGTTAAAGGGTTGAGCTAAAGGTGTGTCCAAGATAGAATTTCAAACACTATATAGTAATTTTGTGTTTTTGGTAATTCTATTTAGGGTAATAGAGAAACCATATGTATTTATAACTTTGATAAACCATTTTTTATCCTTTTTTTAATTCAGGACTATATTTATCAACGATATATCGGTATGATCATGATCCTATGAGGAGCATGAAGAATAGTTGGTTATGTTCTTAGACACATTGAGATATCATCATTTATATGCCAATATATTGAAATGTTATTTCTATAATCAATAGGTGACATTTTTTGGTCGTGAGTTCTCTAAATCTAGGATATTAGGGGATATTGAGAAAGTAGAATCTATAATTTCTTAATAGATTCGTACTAATATTGTTGAGATTCATATTTTCATTGGTCATGTGCTTTCTTATTCTTGAATTATATTGGAGTTTTCTCACATATTCATTAAAAATATAGTATTGACTTGGAATGGAGTGATTTTTTAGTGGGATGATAAATAAAAAGATTCATTTTATGAGCTAAAAAATATATTGACATCTACACCTATTCTTATTTGACCAAAGCCAAGGATGCATTATAAGGTCAATAATGAGGCCTCCAATGTGATGTTAAGAGTTATGTTGATATGGAGGAATGAGTTTTAGTAAATGGGTTTTGAAACTTATAATAAATGATAACAATTATCCAATTCATGATATTGAGTTAGTCATGGTTATGCATGCCCTCCAATGTTTATGAAATTAGTTATTCAATGAGAATTTTGTGGCATTTACAAATAGAAAAACATATAGTAAATATTTTATCATAGGGATAAAAATTTATGATAGAGGATATGGGATGAATATATTTAGTCATTTTATTTTGATTTTAATTATACTCCAAGAAAGTGAAATTTCATTATTGATGCTCTAAGTATAAATTATCAAGTGCATGTAGTTTGTACGTCGAAAGATGAATGTAAATTTATATTACTTTTCTCAGAGATTCATCATGATGTAGTTAATTATAAAGGTCATGTCATTATAGAAACCTTGACCATCACTTTATCTTTATTTTTTTATTTAAAGAAGGTATGATTTCATATTATGTGTATTGGGTAGATAGTGTTATGATAAGTGTGTAACCCGATATTCTTATTTCTCCTCAATGAGGTGTTGATGCTGTCTCTTATGGACCAGACTTGTTCGGTTGGTCTGAAGTGGTAAATGTGATCAATGAACCATCTTTATTATATTATGAATACTTTATGATCAATGGTTCATCTTTATTATATTATGTTTCAGTAATCTTACACTATCGTATATTTTTTGTAGGCACATTGTGATATACATGGATAAAAGCTGGATCACATTACCGAGGAACACACCTCAATATGTTAAGGGTTTGAATGAGTTTTTAGATTTTGCAATTTCTAATCGATCCGTTGAAGGGAGAATAATATGTCCATGTCCTAAATGTAAATTTAGAACATGGTTGAAGAGAGATGAAGTTTATGAACATTTAATACTGAAGCAATTCCCTGATCAATATTTGTGTTGGATTTGGCATGGAGAATCAAACAATAAAGAATGATTGAGGACTGATGTTAATCCACAGAATGAGGTCCCAAGTTTGTCGGCAATGGAAAATGAAATGAAAAACCTCATAAATGATCCATTCGGCACTGCAAGACACCACTATGAGCATCAAAACATATCAGAACAACCAGAAGAGGGTGCTACAAATTGCAACGTGACAAGTGATGTTTTTGAGAATGTAACACAAGCAGATCAAGATTGTAACATATCATTGGATCCTCCTCTTGATTCTGTGGAGCCAAATGTAAGGGAAAACATCAGTGAGGAAAATGTGTTTCATGATTTATTTAACGATGGAAATCAAGAGTTGTATAGTGGGTGTTTGAAATATTCAAAGCTTTCATTTCTGCTGAAGTTATACCATATCAAATGTCTATGTGGAATTAAAAATAAGGCAATGTCCATGTTATTGAAATTGATTCGTGATGCATTTCCTAAAGCAAAAATCCCAGAATCGTTTTATGAGATGAAAAAAGTTGTAAACAAGCTTGGTTTGAATTATACAAAAATACATGCGTGTCCCAATGATTGTATGCTTTACTGGGGAGAGGATTCAAGTAGACAGAATTGTAAGAAATGTTCTTCTTCTAGATGGAAGTCAAAAGGTGATGTTGGAAGTATGACTGAACATAATTTCATGGAGAAGAAGAAAAGGAACACACCTGCAAAAGTTTTTCGTTACTTCCCTTTGAAGCCTAGATTGCAAAGATTATTCAGGTCATCAAAAACCGCCGAACACATGAAGTGGCATTCTGTAGATAATAACAATGATGGGTTAATGAGACATCCACGAGATTCCCAATCGTGGAAGACATTTGATTCATTACATCCAGATTTCTTAGCTGATCCTAGGAATGTTCGATTGGGATTGGTTGCCGATGGATTCAACCCATTTGGGACATTGAGTACGAGTTATAGCATTTGGCCAGTGGTTTTGATCCCTTATAATCTGCCTCCGTGGATGTGTATGCAACAAACATCTTTTATCATTTCTATGATTATTCGTGGAAAAAAAAATGCCTGGAAATGATATTGATGTATACCTGAAGCCTTTGATTGAAGAATTGTAGGATTTATGGAGCAACGATGTTGAGACATTTGATGTTTCTTCTAAAACAATGTTCAAAATGCATGCTGCTTTAATGTGGACCATTAGTGACTTCCATGGGCTTGGGAATTTATCTGGTTGGAACACTTATACGAGTTTGTCTTGTCCTATTTGTAACTTTGATTTCGAGCCCAAACAGCTACCTCACAGTAGAAAATGGTGCTTCTTGTGCCATCGAAGATTTCTTGATACATCTCATAGATTTCGGCTGAACAAATCAAAATTTAATGGTTCCATTGATCGTAGACCACCTCCAAAGTTGTCAACTTGTTCTGAAATATTGACACAGCTTGAAAATGTTAAAACAGAATTTGGGAAGGTTCATCATTTGACTGATAGCGGAAAACGAGTGTGAAGTGCATCGTCATGTGAAATCAGAACGCAATAATGGAAGAAAAAAAGTATATTCTTCAAACTTCCATATTGGGAATTTAATTCTTTACGCCACAATATTGATTTGATGCATATTGAGAAGAATGTATGTGATAATTTGATTTTCACATTACTTAATGAGCATGGAAAGTCGAAGGATCATCTCAATGCTCGCAATGACTTACAAGTAATGAACATAAAACGTGATCTCTGGCCAGATGAGAATGAAAAGTATGCTCCTGCCATTTTTTCAATGAAAAATAGGGACAAAGATGCGTTCCTTCGAATTTTAAAGAATGTGAAGGTATATGATGGGTATTCGAGTAACATCTCGAGGTGTGTTGATTTGAATAATCGTAAGTTATATGGATTGAAAAGTCACGATTCACATGTTTTGTTACAACAGTTACTACCATTGTCATTGCGTACATTATTACCTGAAAAAGTTACTGCTATTGTACTGAAATTCTGCACATTTTTTAGGAAATTATGTGAGAAAACTCTACATCCTTTACGTCTTGACAACCTACAGGAGTGGTTTGTATTTACCCTTTGTGCAATGGAGATGATCTTTCCTCCATCGTTTTTTACTGTTATGATGCATTTAACTGTGCATTTGGTTGACGAAGCTAAATTAGGAGGCCCCGTTCATTATCGATGGATGTATCCAATTGAGAGGTATTTTATTTATATGTTTCCAGTTAAGTAAACAATATTTGGAATTTAAATAGATGCATAATATTATTATTATTTTTCACAGATATCTTGGGCATTTGAAAGCATACGTGATAAATAAAGCTCAACCAGAAGGCTCTATTGCTGAAGGCTATTTGGCCGAGGAGTGTCTCACCTTTTGTTCCAAATATTTGGATGATATTGAGACATGATTTAATCGAGTTGGACGTGTTGACGACAAATCAACTCAATCTCAAATGCATCAGAAATAAAAAATATTTCCTGCTATTGGCCGATCAGTTGAGAGGACCTCATACGCGACACTGACAGAATTGGAGTTATTACAGGCACATAGATATGTGATACTGAATAGTGAAATTGAAGATCCATTTATTGAAGAGTTGAGGATACAAACAAAGAGACGAATGAGAGGCCGAACACGAAATGAAAAATATATAATGAAAGCTTTGAATAAAGATCTGGTAGAATGGTTTGCACGACGTGTACGTTTATAAATATTACAATAAATACGAATATTAGTTTGACACATACAATTTGAAAATATATTAAATTATATTTTTATTCATCAGATCATGAATACTGATACTCGAGCAGACTTGTCAGAAGATTTTAAGTTTCTTTCTAGAGGTCCTATACAACAAGTTAGAAAGTTCGACTCTTATAATGTGAATGGTTTTAGATTTCATACAGTCGATCGAGAAATGGGTTTGAAAACACAGAATAATGGTATATTTACATTTGATGAAGTGGAATACTATGAAATGTTGCATGATATTATTGAATTAAACTACCACGGGCATTTTTCTGTTGTTTTATTCAAATGAAAATGGGTCGATATTATCAGAGGTGTTAAAAGAGATTCCTTTCAATTTACTTCTGTAAACTTTTCTCGCTTGATGGATGTTGGTGATCGTGAACTGCATGATCCATATATCTTAGCATCGCAGGAAAAAATGGTATATTATGTGAATGATGTTGTGGATGAAGGGTGGAGTGTAGTTACTCATGTAATACAAAGAGATTTGTATGATATGGGTGATGAAGTGGAAGATTTGACCTCTGCAATTGAATTTCATCAACAACAGGAAGCCGAATTATTTGTCCATCATGATATTGAAAATATTAGTCTAGCAAGGATGAATGAAGTGGATGAAGCAATGGATCAGGAAACCGACATGATTGATGGGGAAAATGATTGTATGTACAATTATTTATTCCTTGAGCAACCACTTGTTTCATTTCTGTAGTCATTCATTATCATTGTTATATATATTTTGTTTGTTAGTACTGGGCATCTATTATCATTTTTAATTTTTTTTCTGCATAAATTTTTTGAAATATATATTCTGAACTTAATTTTTTTTGATTAAATGACAGGAATTCCAAGGAAGAAGTGGTACATCATTTCATCTACTTCTGCGACAGATGACGATCTGTCTGTCCCCACGGCATCTGAGGCAGCAGCTGCCTACATCCCTGCACCATCTCCCCCTGCACCATCTCTGACACCGTCAGTGGATGTCTGATTAGAGGATGAGTCATCGCCTCCCCCTACATGAGCCTCAGCAGCGGGGCAGCGACATGCCCCTTCCAGTTCATCACAGACATTCTGGAGGGTCACAGTCATAGGTACACATTTTAATTAAATTAATTTATTGCATTTTGTTTATAGTAATTTTTTGCTAATTGAAGATGAAAAAAATGCAACCGTGGAAAAACACTTAAAAAGTTCTGATGTTTGGAACATGAATGGCGAGAAGATAGTGGTGCCATTTGATTCTTATGGGGTCCCGACGGATGACGTCGCAGGTTTACTTGGTCAGATTATAGGTCAGCTGGCAGCGGAGCCCATTTCCCTACCTATTTCATATGATGATTGGACGCATATGCCTCCAAACTGGAAGAAAGATGTTTTTGATTCTCAGCTAAAGGTAATTTTATTACTTTATGGTTTAATTGAATGTCATGTTACTAATATATTCAAAATGAATTTCTGTATACAGATGTTCTTCCACTTTACCGTTGCTGATGTGATATCACGGAAGTGGACATTGAAAAATCTTCGAAAAAAATGGAGAGATTTCAAATGGAGGTTGTGGTGTGATTCCAATGATACTTTGTTGACCATGCAGCAGATGTATGAGAAGCTACCCAGTGGGGTACCGAAAGAACAGTGGAAAGTTTTTGTCGATAGCCATCGTGATGAGAAGCGTATGGTATTGAAATATATATTATTATATTATCCTCATTTTACATTTATACATGTACATGAAGAGGAGATAGACATTGAATACATTACTGTTAAATTGAATTTTATTTATTTCAGGATCTCTCAAGACAGAATGCATCAAACCGGGAAAAACAAGTCATCCCGCACACTGCGGGCTCAAAAAGCTTTTCTAGAAGCCGAATGTCATTGGTAATCTTTTAATTAGTTTAAATATTTATAAGACAATATTATATATTTAACATATTTAATTGTTGATTTATCTTTGTTTAATGCAGTCACAGAGTTTAGGGCATGAAGCATCCCGAACAGAACTGTGGCTGGATGTTCATAAAAAATAGATGGAAGTTTTGTTATTGAACCTTCCAGAGAAGTTGGGGTATGAAGTCAATTATTTATTATAATAACTTATTATCAGTTTTTACTGTGTTAATATATATTGATATTTGATTTATAGGTAAAAATTAAAGAAATATGGGATGTCAATCCTGAGCAATCCTACTCAGTCTCCCAGGATGACCCGGTTGGTAAAGTCCTTGGGAAGGAGCATCCTGGTAGAGTGCGCGGGATGGGTTTTGGACCCGTAGCATCTGAGGTCTTTGGCAGTCCATCAGGGATTTCAGCTACATCTACTCCTGGTTATAGTCATTTCATACCTGAAGATACTCAGAGGGAGATGTCTTCTCTAAGAAACACAGTTCACCAGCAGGGGGATCAGATATCTGCTTTCCAGAAAGAGTTTCTTGAAATACGTCAGCATATGAGCAGATATTCCCTCGGTGGTAGTGCATCGGCTAGTGGTGAGCAGGTAAATCACAAAAAAATCGAAATCATTTAGTTTTCACACTTTTATTGGTTTTATGTTTAATTATAAATATGCAACAATATTTAATTTTCAATATAATGTTCTTATAGGTGGCAGCAGGTAGTGGAGATGAAGGTGGAGAGGGTGACGATGCAGCATCAAATGATGAGTAATAGTGTTGTTGATGTGGTGAACAAGTATGAGAACGGTTGGTTTTTATATGTAACATGTATATGGCACATAGCTTCCACCAAACATTTCCATGTCCTAACATTTTTTTGATTTCTCTTGTTTCCTTCTATGAATTTTATTTATTTATGATGTTTCATTTTATGTCTTGATTTCTTGAGTGTGGTATACATCATTCCATTTAGGAATGTGTTTGAATTGGTACCACATCCAATGAGAATACCATATATGTAACCCATATTCATACCATTTCTACTATATAGCAGCATTCGGGTAGCCTCATTGTGTAAGCTTGATTCATACCATAACTGATTCATAGAAGTACCTAGGCAGTCCAACTGTGTAAGTCCCATTCATATCATTGTTGCTCCATAGCAGCACCTGGGTATCCTAGCTGTGTAAGCCCAATTCATACCATCACTATCAAGGCCCAATGAGCCACAACACATTACACAGGCATCAAGAAATTCCCACCTGACAGGCTAATCTTAGACTGTACAACCAACATACCAATTATGCTCATAAATAACTCACGCTCTTACTGACATGGAAAGAGTGTATCTTGGAAGCCTCCCACAATACCTAAATTTAACCATTATCAGTATAACATGAATATAAGCATGTATACACTCTATTAAAACACCTAATATGCATCATTACAATAACATCCAAATAATCATAGTTTAAATTAACTTATCCCCCAAATAACCATGTCAATTATTCATGTTAGACTTGACAAAACACAAGCACTACCCATGCTTTTACATTCACAATACCAAATACAATGATATTACTAACTGAATACCAAACCACAATCCACCTATATACCATCACTATAGAACAAAGTGTCTAAACTTACTTTCATTTTTTTAATGAACTCATAGACCTAGGATAAATCCTCTCTTGGATTACATACATACAAGAAAACCCTCATCAGGTGGAAATGAGAATCACTATTTCACTTGATTAGAACACTCCAATCACCAATATCCCAAGATACATCTCAATATTACAAGTCTCTCTCAACCCTAGTTCACATGTCACATCCTATATAGGATACAACTCATGGAGAAGCATCTATGAACCCATCTCAAATATCACGAGGAAAATCATAGGCCAATATACCCACTCGAGGGTTATCATGCATATCACAAATCCCATACCCAATCCAACTATGAAATCTAGGTTACTAATCCTAACTAGAAATCGACACACCATACTTCCCCTGAAGGATAAAGATCACATACATGCACATATATATTAATGACATTATCTTACGATAATAACTATTGTGAAAAATCAATATCATTTGGTTTGGTTAAGTATAATTCCACCAATAAGGTATTTAGGAAAACATTAGATAAGTTGTTGAAATTTTAAAAAACTCAAACCTATTTTCTTTAACGAAGTCAATAACAACTATATCATGATGCATCCCATCCAACCTGCAACATGATGACCATCTTGGGATGTATACATGAAACTCTTATCTCATATCCAATGACATAACTCAAATCTTCAATAGGAGTCATGTATAACCTACAAGATCATAAACCATACTCTCTCAAGCACCATGCACGGTTAGTGTGTTGTCTAACCTAAAACACACGCCAATTCACAAGTTACCCATTTTCTATAGTAGGCATTAACAACCAACCCAAAACACACAACAAACCATACCATAACATAAATTCTATAACTACTCAAACATCCATCTTTGGAACAAATTCTATACCCATATAAATATAATTTTTTCTATCCCATAACACAAATCCATTGTAAAAAAAGCCCAACCCATATCACAATCCACCCATGGATGTTATATCGGCCAACATAGAGCATAACCAATTACATATCATTACACATCACCATGGCTAGCATGATCACATAAATTGTATCAAAATTCATAACCATTTATTATATAGAGTATTAGTATCCATATAATATAGATCAACCCTTCTTAAAACACATAAGAAATTAAAGAAGCTAAAATCACATATACATCTTGGGGGTCACATGGATTGGTTACTCACCAAATTGTGATACATACCTTTCCTTAGGTTGGACTCCATAACATACAACATTTTCTCATATCCTATTTTTCAATGAATACTACCATGTTATTTTTTTGTATGGTGTCTCCTGTTCAATATTCTTGTTTGATTTGTTTTTCAGGGCAGTGGTGTGGTAGGACCAGAATTATTTTTTTTTACAGGTCAACATTTCGTGGCGGTTTTAACTGCCGCTAATACCTTACTGGTCAGCATTTAGCGGTGGTTATAACCGCCGCTAATGCCTTATTGGTCAGTATTTAGCGGCGGTTATAGCCGCCGCTAAATGTATTATGTTTAAATTTAGCAGTGGTTTTCACCGCCGCAACATAGGCGCATCAAACGCTAGAATATAGCGGCGGTTAAAACCGCTGTGAAAAAAAAGTATCATCTACGCATAAAACCGCCGCGAAATGGTCAAAAACCGTCGCGAAAAGAGGCATCTATGATGCTTTTCTTAAACCGCCGCGAAATAGTAAAAACCGCCGCTAATAGATTGGTGACACCCAATTTTGCGGCGGTTTTTGTAAACTGCCGGCAAACCCTATAGCGGCGGTTTAAACCGCCGCCAAATGAAAACAAAACCGCAGCTAGGGGCCGGTTTTGTTGTAGTGTGTGGTCGGGGATTACGTGTGAGAGAGGCCTAAGGAATATGATTATGGTTATTAGGCCTTACACTCAAGAGTATTCTAATTTGAATGGAAGTTGGGGTAATATCTATAGAAGAGGACGATTGAATATTTTGGGAGGATTTAATGGTCTCTACTAACATCTTATCCCCCTTGATTCATTTTCTATGGTAGAAACAAGAGGAAGTAGTAGACTTGATGATCGTGCTTCTAAATAAGCCCCAATGAGAGGTGGTGTGGGCCTTACATGTGGAACATTATCAAGAAGGATATCATTCCATGTGAGTAGGATTTAATTATATGTGAGGAAGATATCATTCCCTATGAGGTTAGGCAGTTGATACCATCCAATTCCACTTTAACATGGAGCAGCTTGTGCTTATTGCCTATGGTAGGGCCTTAATTTAATGTCATATGTTGAGGACTTTGGTACTATGAAGTTTTACGACATGCAGCTCAAACATGGGGGGATAACTCATTACCCATTAGACTTACATAACTGTAGAGCATTAAACCTTGGGTAGGGAATGAATTTAGCAATTTTAGGGTATAACTAGGGGATGAGTGGTGTGATGTTCTAGGCCTAGATTCCACTGAAGGTGAACCGAGACCGGTTGGCCACATGGCCTCAAACATGTCTCATTGAATTCTAGAGGCTTCCAAATATCAGTGAGGGACTAGGATATGTTCATTTAGATACTATTACCTCATTACTAGAGAATATAATATAGTATGAATATAATTTAGTATTGGATAAGTATTATAAGCATTATAACAAATAGATGGAACAGTGGAAGCCGACTTAAGAGATGAACAACTAAAACAACTGATAATCATATACAAATGATGATGAAGATATTTCACGTATCTATAAAGATATAAAATAGAGAATCAAAGGAGAAAACAATACATGCGATACAAAATTAGAAAAAAGAATCCCAAAACTATACGCATCATCCCGATCTCCAACTCAATCATCTGCTACCAACTCCATTATAAGAAATCATGCAATAAAGTGTCTAAAGCAGTACACTTCCCTTTTTTCAACACCTACATAAATATAATCTTCCTAAGTGACAATGGAGGACAAAATGGGTTGTGATATAAATCTCAGTAGTCCACCACCAATGGCACATATAAAATCCTTCCCATGCAACAAAAAAATGAAAATGTGAGATAGATTTCATATATAAAAGTATGTAGTGGATTAACGTAAATACCCATGTATCTTCCTCATCCATCGACTGTTGTCTAAACAAGTTACTATTTCATTATTTAATTATTTTCTAGTTTATATAATTAAGTCATGTGAGGTAATACTAGAACTGATGTGGTAGTATAATGAAGTATCTAATCTATAACAAGTCACCCCAATGTTATTTATAATGAAGAGGATCAATGGTGATAACAAAGGTAACTTATATCTCATGTGTCATCAAAATTGTAGTAACTATAGCCTAAATTAGGGATAATTGTGTAATATATGGATAATAATCCAAGTAATTCCACAATAGTGTAATCTAACAGATTCTATGGAATAAATCCATGGTAAATTAGGGAAATCAATGGTTAGGTCCAAATATGTAACCACGGAATCTCATGTTCCTAGAAGACATGATGTATCAATGGAGTTTATACCAAGCATCCTATAATAGGAATTGAAGGATCTTCCAGTGTCATACCAAGAATCCATTTATTGAAGGGTGTCCGGATACAAGGTGGGTCTCAACTAAGGAAAATGAAATTATTGAATATGAATGGAGTCCACGGGGTCTCAAGGAATTCCCTAATGAATCCAAAATCTAACATGAGACTGAGAAAATCCTATAATTTTTTCATGGTCCAGATTAAATTAGGCACCATACAATTTATTTATTTAATAAAATAGTCAAAGTAACTAATCATACATTCTACTAAGTTCACATTGTTCAATACATGCCTTTCATTATATTGAAAAGGATAATTGGGTATACAACCATTTCATTCATTTAAAATTTGATAACATGGTTCTCCTGTTTAAATTTCATAACATGATAATGCTAGGCTATGAATTATAAACCTTGTGAAATTATTTTACTATAATCTAGGCCAAGTGATATCAACGCTATATTTTCCAATTAAACCATTTAATCAGTAATTTATCAAAATGAATAAGTTACCTTAGGTGGGTCAATTGAAAGAAAACATGGTACAAGATATTAATCAATTAAATGTTAATTTAATTATGTAAGGCTTACCATTTTCTGGGTAAATCTAAGGCACACCCAAACGATGGCGCATAGACACATGTAAAAGCTCAAAAGACTAATTATGGAAGATACCCTATATGGGGTGAATGGCGTTGTGGAAATAACATCCATCAATAAATAGCATATATGGAATGGGTCATATATAATGATTCTCATGACTACAGGTAAGGAATATTAATTAAATGGACGGTGCATGATTAAATTGGTGTTCATGCACAACAATTTATAAAACGGTAAAACACGAGGGATTATTTATACACTACCTAACTCATGCTCATACGACCCTCCTCATTGAGTATAAACCTCTAATTTGGCCTAGATATGAAGTGAAATAAAGAAATTATTGATGCCTTAACATTGGTGAATATGATCCTGTATCTAAATAGAATCATTGATAGGAATAAGAAGGGAATGTTATTAAAATTGAATCTAGCTCATACTGGTGTGGATCGAATGGAATGAATATTGATCGAATGTGACTCTGGATAGATGAACAAGATCAATTTCTATCTTATTTTTGAAAATGGATCAAAAGACGAAAAATTGGAGGGACTATCCACTTGATAGAGAAAAAAGAGAGAATTATTTTAATTAATTATATTTTTAAGGGAAAACCGTAAAATCACCCAAAATTATCCTTCACACGGTTTGGTTGCATGGTTTTTCAAACCATGCTCAAATCAAGCAAAGTTAGCTGTTTGAAGGGGGAACCCTCACAGTTAGGTTGTATGGTTATGGAAACCATGGTCCAACCTAGAAAAACTCATCTGAAATTTTTTCTATTGTTTTTTAAAGATCGTGAGGCCCCTAGAGTATGGTTAGTGAAAATCATGTCACATATTCCATCTCATTTTCCAACCTCGTGTGATTTATTCTAAGCATTTGACTGACCTTTTTTACCATTAAAATTAGGATCTGAGCTCAGAACAATCCCTATAAACACATGATACCTTCAAGAAATCAATAGGAAGCCATATTAGGTCCATTAAATAGAATTATAATAAAATTTAACGGATCAATACCTATGTCAAAAATGGGGTTCTTACGGTCTCCCCTATTTATTATAACTCATGTTCAGTTCACCTTTAAAGGGTAAAGAAATATTGTCTAAGATTTAATATGACTGTTGGGAACATATGTCAGACTCCTACTCCAATGTTTAATCCTATAGATGGTTCTGCTTCTATAACACCCATATTACATGTATAGACCAGCATCATGGAGCCTTCATGATCCAGTCAATGATGCATATCAAATACTCCTCAAAAAGCATCATCATATAGGTCAACTTCCTCATGATAAAATGTATGAGATGGGACAACATGATAACAGAGAAGTTTTGAGACATGGAAGACATCGTTCGGGGAATGTTACCCCTAAGGTAGTATCAACTTATTGGAAACCATCTCTAATCTCTCAAAAATATCAAATGGAGCCACATAATGAGGCAATGACTTCCCATGCCTCTCTATCCATCAATGACCTAATCTAGGTGATACCCTTAAGAAAACTAGATCCCTAACCATGAACTATAAAAGTCATTGATGGTGATTTGAATAAAATTTATTTCTAGACCAAGTAGAATACATATTCTTTTTCCTCATCTAAACCGTCAAAAAAGTCTCCTAAATGATATGAAATCATAGTAGGGATGCCTCTCTAGCCACTTTCCATCACAAGGATGAATGGAATGACCTACCATTAATTGCCTCAAATGGAACCATTTGAATTTTCATGAAAAATAATTTATTTTAGGTGAACATGGTGAGAGGGATATGATTCTCCCATGAACCATGGAAATAAAGGAAGCAGTCCTAGAGAATGTCTTTTAACACTGGTATTGTTTGTTCTGACTATCCATTAGTTTGGGGGTGAAAGGTTGTGCTCAGAAGCACCTATATTTCTATATCCTTCTACAAACCCTACTAGAAAAATGATATTAAATGTGAATACCTATTTAAAATGAAGGTATGAGGGACCATGTTTATTTTCATTATCTCTTAGACATATATTATTCCCATCTCATCAAATGAAAAAGTATCTTAGATAAAAATGAAGTGGGATACTTTCGGAAATCCTTCAATAAAAAGCCATAAAGTGTCTCTATATTGAGGCGACCATGGTTAAATGACTATAAAATTCATGGAAAAATGTTTCCATTTTCCATTCTACAATTGAAATCAACTGTAACAAGCATTTAGATCACTTGTTATCCAACTTAACCTACTGATAGGTGGATATCTTTTGATAAATCCTACAATCTAGCGTTTCATCTCAGACCACCAATACTAGTGTCACATGTCTTGATACGTTTTGTAGATGCCTATATGAACTACCAACAATGAATAATGGGACTCACACATCAACTCCTCTACCATGTTCATAGGAACCCCGATATATCCATGTCTATATAGGATGTCTTCTAAATCCAAGGACTAATCTGGTGGTAGGTCATCTATTGGAATACAATAACATAAAACCAAGCCCTCGGGATCTACAAATTCATAGCCCCTCACCTTCAAAAAGAGTGAAGTGGTAACTATCAAGGTTGAGAGATTTGGAATCTTCTGACTATCATGAAACACCAGATGTAGCTCATAAAAGAAGGCCATACATTTCAAATCATCACTAGATTCCCATATGGCTTATTCTTGAGTTTTCCAACATAGTGGTTCTGTAACAACATTTTCCATTCTAGGAATATTGGTATGACATAAATAAAAGGATTAAGATATTTGATTCATATTTTCTGTTTGAGATTCAATTCACACTATATAAATATATACTTTGGTCCCTTTTGGTCATTATACACAACAAATCACTCACCCAATATATAATGTCTCCAACAATGCAATGAATAGACAAATAATACTATCTCAAGGTTTTTTATCAGGTAATTTATCTCATGGTGCCTCATTTGTTGGGATCTATACACAACAATACTTTCCTCATGTATCATCATTGCTCCGAGGATGATGTATGATGCATTAAAAAAACATGGTATAGCCTCTTGCAGGATCTAACAGTATCAGAATCGGTGTCGAGACAAGCCTTCCTTTCAACTCCTAAAAGTCTTTCTTGTAATTTTCTAAACACATAAACTTGACCCCCATATTTCTAAGACTACTAACAGGTGAAAGAATGAATTATAAGTCTTGTATGAAATTACTATAATATCCGGATATCCCCAAGAACCTCTATATATCAAACACATTCTTAGGATGCTCCTAGGAAACCACAACACTAACCTTATTTGGGAAAACAGAGACTCCAGATGGAAAGATTATCTGACATAGAAAGTGAACTCTATCAATCCAGATGTGTCACTTAGAATGCATGGAATAAATATGATTCTCTCTCAATACAATCAGATCAATATCAAGGTGTATAGAATGGTCACTACAAATGTGAGAGTAAACTGATATGTATTACACAAATATTACAACAATGTAATATATATAGGGGTGGAACATGCTATTCATCAAATACAAGAAAACAGTGGGCACATTTGTGAGACCAAATGGAATAATGAGGTACTCATACAAACCATAACTGCTACAAAAAGTTGTATAAGTTATGTTTGATGTAATTACTTGCACAAAATGATATCCCGATATCAGCATGATCTTTAAAAATACCCTACCTCCTCAAATGTGGTAACAAAGATCATCAATATTAGTTAGTGAATATGTGTTTTTTACCGTAATCCAGTTCAACTGTCTATAATCCATGCATAGATTAAGGGTAACATCCTCCTTATTGGTGAAAATCATGGGATAACCCTAAGAGGAAGTCCTAAGATGTATAAAACCATTGGCCTCCGTGTCATCTAACTAACTATTGAGCTCCAGGAGCTCAATAGGTGACATCCTGTATGGAGGAATGGACACTAGATATTCTCCTGGAATGAGTATAATCATAAAATATACCTCTATAAGGAGGTAATATAGAAAAATCATTAGGAAATACATACCTAAAATTACCACTTCTAGAGTTAATTCAGCCTAATGTAAACCCTAATCCACCGTAAATATATTATAAATCTCGGTGGTCACTCCACTGATACCATGATGCTTCGTTCCAACTCTACTAGCCTAGATATCCCACTCACCCTTGTATATATAACTTCTCTCCTCCAGTGATGCAAACAATAACTTGTTGTGATATGATTCCACAAAGACATGATATGGAACCAACCAATCCATCCTCACAATAACTTTGTATCCTGACATCTCGAGAACAAAGAGGTCCCATAAGAACGGGTAAATTCCCACATCAAGGGGATATCCCTACCTTGGCATATTCCATCTGACCGTACTCCCAATGGGGTATCTAGGGTAATTACACTATTAATATTGTATTTCTAGCAAAAATAATTATAGGATAGATAAATAGATGATGGTTTCTAAAAATCATCTATCAAAAAAAGCATATAATATAGTAGAGGGTACTAGAATAATAACTCTTACTATAGATGGTCATGCACCCTTATCCTTGGCTATCAGTTGTAATATATGAAACTAACCTGATCCACAACCCTATGAAATAGCCAGACATCCATCATCAAAACCACTCTTTTGGAACTAATGGTGATCCAGATTCTATCTTCCATGGCTACGACATCCTCCTCATCCAGTCTTTCCTGTTCTACCACAACTCCCTGCCTGATATGGCATAAAATACCTTACCCAGAAGATGGAGTTGGGGCATATCCTCTTCCACTAGAAGCTAATGGAAAGGTATGATAGATTCTATGAAGATTCCTTAGATGGACGCAAAATCAGAACTCCATTTGGGTTCTATCACATTGAGGATTTGGGTTCTCCTAACTTGCACACTTACAAAACACCATATAACTAATAGTATGAGTACTCTAGAAACCATTTCCCTAATAAATACCCTCAATGGGTTTCTTTCTGCTATCAAGAGAACTTTTTTCATGTTCAACATAGATCCTCTATACCTGGTACTATCACCGTCTCCCATGTTTTTCTCAATGATAAGATCTATATTTACTATTTTAGAGAAGGTTGGTAGGAGAAAGATATTCACCTGAGTATGGATGTCATATTAAAATATATCCTAGAAGTGTCTTGCTTGTGAAAGATCATCACTTGCTAGAAGTGGTGAAAATCGGTGAAACTCGGTGAAACGTATTAAATAACCCATAACTGAAACATAACCCAGCTCAAGATATATGATCTCTCTTGCCCGATCAGCTCTCACCATCTATGGAATTAAGTACTCAAGAAATACAGTCTTGAATTCATCCCATACCATGCATTGGTGGTGACCATCCTGGGTAATTACTTCCCACCAGTGCTTAGTCGAATCACATGGAATCTATGTTGAAAGATTGACCATCCTATATGAAGGTATATCCAGAAGATGAATGATAAATAAGGTGGCCTTAAGACAAGATTATATATATTTTTGGACTTCTATCCCCCTAGAATGTAAGAGGATGACTCTACTAGAACTCACGAGTTAGATCATCCACCATAGGTGTATCTCCTGGAGCACATTTCATATACTTCATCAGGTAGCCAATACTATCATGAAACTAAGCTTTGGTGCCCAGAACAAGTATAGAATGTAGTGCTTCATGTGTCACTCTTGGAGGTAAGACTATCATCACTTATCCCACAACATCTGGAGCATGGTCTTCACCACTCTCCTGGAACACGATTTTAGGATGTTTTGGAATCATTGGACTACAAATGCCCAGCTCATCCTTAAAAACAAGAATTAAGGAGATATAATTCAACAATAGTGGAATCAAAACATAAGTAAAGGGTTCAACACCCATGGTATACTAACACAAATACCTACTTAAAATTCCATTTATTGGTAATTGCTCATGTAAACATTACAGGTGTTCCAGAAGATGAAAGGTTAATAGAACCTTGCATCTTCATTTAATGAAATCCATTTATTCTTATAAGTCATGTTTAATATTTAAAGTTTCCATTTTCTTATAACTTATATAAAATGTCATCTGATATGGATTTTTATTCCCAGTGAATCAGGGCCCATATAGCTTATCCCTAAAAATGAAGCCCATTTGATTTTAATATAATGGTTCAACTCTGTAAATTACCCATTCCAACCAACAAGGGCCCAAAAAACCACATGAACTAAAACTATAGATCACTCAATCATAGCCAAGGAAAGGCACAAGAATAAATAACTACCACAATATCAATCCACAATCAAATGAATATCATGGAATTCAAGTATCCAAATACACCTATATGGCATGCCATGTGCATGGCATGTAAATTCTAGGCTCCTATGATGATGCATATAATAATAATCATTTCCATCATATCATCGTACAATGGAAAAAATAAGATCATCAATCTGAAAAATAACCTATAACTGTATATAAAATGTGCATCACCCAACGGTAAAAAAATATCTATAGTAATAAATAAATAAAGAACAATAATTAAAATTTAGGAAACTCATCCTTTAACCCAAAAATGGGTTTTTGACACCCAATAATGGATTAGGACGACGTTCCAAGCATTCCTAACCTAAAATATATATCCTCCAAATATAAAATCAAGAAATAAATCCACTTTGATACAACATTGTGACATCCTAGACCAGGATTCCACTAAAGGTTCCCTGAACCCAGTTGGCCACATATCTTCAAGTGATTCTCCCCAAACACCAGAGGGTGCGTACTAGTAGCGAGGGAATAGGGTGTGTCAATGGGAATACAATATAACAACCCTAACTGTTCTTACAAAAATAAACATGATTTATTACATAAAATCATCATTTCATAAAACATAGAAGATCGAGAGGTCTAGTTTCTTTAGGGATTAAGAACATTACATAACGACTTGAAACATGAAACACAACATCTTTATTGAAAACATCCTTTACATGACCACTACATTCCCTCGTACTTATAATTTCATAGGATAACCTAAGAATATGCATAAGATAAGAGTGATCTATAAATCCTAGTAAGGGAGTAAACATGGCATAGCATGAAGACTTCAATACATGTTATGAAATAGGAATATTAATGGAGCGTAAGAGAAACATGAACATAAAGGCATGATAGAGCAGGATTATCATAACATGGAAATGTGGAAACAACACGTTACATGATATTAGAATGATCCAAGGCCCATTGAACATAGAGCATGAGTAAACCCTCATTGCACTTGAATTAGCAAGATTAAAACCTCTATTTTACTTGACGTATCATGATTCTAATCTTTACCCAATTAATTGGAGCGCTATCAGGGCTTACCCTTCTTAATCATTTCATTTCATGCATAAGTGTTCCACATGGATCATTATACATGGATTCATTAAACATCATCATTTATTCCATGATAAAGAAATGGTGAATTCATAAATGAAAATCTATAATCAATAAGTAAATGTTCATAATGGTGAATACCCTTGATAATGAAATTCGAATGGTATTCACTACATAATGACTTTGGATTGGAAAAGCGTGATACAATTTCGGTAGTGTAACTGCGTGAAATAAGAGCTAATAAAATTGGTTTATGAGAGAGAAAGGGGTGTGTCAAAATATTTACGTGAAATGGATAGTAAGGGGGTTATATAGATACATTTCCCAAAATATATAATGGAATTTATACACCTAATACAAAATAATTTCTTGAATGTAAATGTGGAGAGGGAATTCCTTATGGAATTTTATAATGGTAACTAGTGTAATTTGGAGACATTAATGAGATAGAAAGGGGTCCCTAATCATTTCAAGCATAAATAGGTAAGTATGGGGGATGTGAGAAATCATACCCCATCATTTTTAATTGAAAATAAAAGTTCATAACAACATAATGATATTCGGACAAAAAGAGAAAGGATGAAATCCCTCACTTGGAATTGTGATCCCATAGGCTTGAAAGGGGCTTGATGGAGGCTTCTTGGGAGCACAGGGAGCCCTGGGAAGATTCTACAGAAAGGAGGGTAGAGGTTGAATGAACTCAAAAGGCTTTTATTGATGAAGAAGTGAGATCTTGGGTGGGTTTAATTAGGAAATAAGAGGTAATTATTTTTTATTTAGGTTTGGGACACCACAATTAAGCTAATCAAAACCACAAACCATCCCATGGTTTTTTCCATGTTTTTTTCAAAAGGGGATTGGAAGACAATATGTTATGATGATAATTCCTGAACTTCTTAAAATAATAGTCTTACTTATGTGGAGTTAAATCACACTCTCAAGGAAATCAATTTAAAAAGATAAAATTTTTTATAAGCCTTTGAGGGTCCAATAAGGCTTTGTAAAATAAATAAAACAGACCTAAAATCACATTATTTTAATTTTAAAACATATATTTTCCGAAAAGAATTTTTATAGTATATTATTACATCACCATTAGGTCATTATTAGGAAATAAACATAATATATATTTAAACGGAATTTATTTTTTACCCAAAAATTCGACTGTCTCTGGAAATTATGAAAAATTCACGAGTAGATAATTTCAAAATCCTGATTCCAATAATAATCTTCATTTTATCTAAATAATTTTCTAAATATGTGAATTTTTTATTTTAAAATAAAAACCGACATTTATTTAAAATTCATGGGTTTTGACAAAAAAAAGATTTCATACCATAATAAAAATTACAATAGTATAAACATTATACGATCATTTGTATTTAATAAAAAATAATTTGATACTAATATTTTTTTAAATATTATTTAATTCAAAAATCCATTCATTCATCTAATGATATTTTTTAGTTGAATATTAACTAAAAATACTATTTGTGCTTTGAAAACTATTTATAGAGTAATAATAATAAAATTAATGGATATTCGTGATAAAAAAATAATGTACATAGTCATAGTGCTGCGGTATTCTTACATAACCCCTTAAAACACCCGTATAGGTCCATAGGGTAAGGGGTGCGATGGTGATAGACTATTGGGGTGGCACAGATAGCATTGCTCGAGTAGTAATCTCTATCAACTTCCACTTCTCTCGTAGGTGGTTCTGCTTGAGCTTAACATGTTGAATCATAGATTTGGCTTGGTAAAGAGAGAATCCCAATGATGGAGCCTCTTTATGAGCACTAAAAATGAGATTTGTATGGAGAAATTCTACTGGATGAGGCCATCACTTCATTTGTCTGAGTAAATTGGATTTTTTAAATACCTATATTTATACTAATCATGTGATCACTGTTCAATGGCTATATTACCAATAATCACAATTCTTAAAGGTATTTTTAAAATCCAAAACACAAAACCAAACAATTGCATATGTTTTATATGATCATTCTACATAATAAAACATTTAATTAGATCAAGGGGAATTTTCATAAACAAAAGTTTCGGCTGTTACAATATTCCCCCCTTAAGAAGTATTTCCCTCAAAATTTATTTTTTCCACACTAAAACATATATGGGTAAATATGACTCATTACTTCCTTCAGTTTCGACACTACTTTTCAAACATGTGGTTTCTGCCCAACACTTTCATGAGGGGAATTATCTTAATTTGTAAAACTTTTTCCTGAAAATCTAAGATATTCACTAGATTCTATTCATAGGAGAGGTCATTATCCAATGGTACCACCTTTGTATTGTGTACATGCGATAGTTCAGGTATGTACTTCATCAAGATTGATAATGGAATACATCATGAACATGAGATAGGTTCGGGGGGAGTTCTAGTCAATAGGTCACTGCTCCAATGAAAATGGGGATCTCAAAAGGACTGATATACCTCGGAATAAGATTTCCCTTCTTCCCAAATCTTATAACTCTCTTCAATGGATATATTCATAAGAATACCATGTCTTCGACATAAAACTCTAGGTCTTGTCTATAATTATCAGCATAACCCTTTTGTCGACTCTGAGTAGCTTTAATGTGCTGTTGGATAGTGTCATACTTCTCCACCATTTCTTCAAACATTTCCAGACCTAGGATTTTTCTCTCCCTAGCTTCATCCCAACATTTTGGAATTCTGATCCTCTTCCCATATAGGGAATCATAAAGAGACATTTGGATTCTTGAGTGGAAATTGTTGTTGTAAGAGAACTCAACTATAGGAAGATGTTGATCACATCCTCTTTTTACGTTCATTCGAAATGCTCTCAAAATGTACTCTAGTATTTGGATATACCTCACTAATTGGACATCAGTTTGAGGATGATAAGCCATACTAACGTTCAGCTCAGTATTTAGAGCTTGTTGGAGACTCTTCCAGAACATAGAAGTGAATCATGGATCTCGATCAAATATAATAAAAACTGGTACTCAATGAATTCTTACCACATCTCTGATGCATATCTTTTCTTGTTGATCAAATTAGAAATCCTCCCAAATTGAAATGAAGTGTGTAGTATTTTTAAGATGATCCAAAATAACCCAAATAGCATTATTTCCTTTGGATGTCTTTGGAAGTCCATTGACAAAGTCGATAGTGATGTTCTCCCACTTCCATCCTGGTATGGGTAATGGTTGCATCATCCTCTTATACTTCTGCCTCTCGTCCTTCACATGATATCATACCAGACACTATGATCTACACTTATCGATATCCTTCTTACTGTTATACCACCAATAATGCTTCGGATATCATGATACATCATTGTGTTTATTGGGTGAACGGAGAAATTCAAACTATGTGCTTCATCAAATGTTTTTCTTCATCTCCGGACATGATGGAACACATAGTCTTATCCCAAATCACATAATTCCTCCTTCATTGACATTGAACTCTGAGAATTTCCCTTTTCCGATAGTTTCCACTTTCTTCTGAATTCCTGCGTCATCCTTTGGAGAATCTTTTGACCTCTATAAAATAGAAGATTGAGCAATCATTGGGGAAAATATTGATGATGTTCCATTCTTTATGTTTCCCATTTCCATCTTCCAAAAATTTAAAAATATTGGATTCTTTTCAATTATCTTCAATATTGAATTGTTGGGTCCATTCTACATAGAGGATCTGCTACCCTGTTCGCTTTCTCGTGGTGGTAATGGATTGAGCAGTCATAGCCTTTGATCAGCTCTAACCATCTCTATTGGTGCATGTTCAACTCTTTCTGTGTGAATATATACATGAGGATTTTTTGGGTTTTATATATTTCACACTTCTCGAAAAAGAGGTATTGTCACTAAATTGTTTAAGCGAAGATCACCGCCGCCAACTCCAGATCATGTGTTGGATAGTTTTTCTCATGAATATTCAATTTCCTTGAATTATAGGCAATGAATTTTTTATTTTTCATCAACACACATCACTTTACTTTCTTCGATACATTGCTAAATACCTCAAAAAGTTCTCCACTTGTGTGTAGTGTGACAACAGGTGTAGTGATAAGCCCCCTTTTCAACTCCTTGAAGATTTCTTCGCAGTCATCACTCCAAGAAAACATTACTCCCTTTTGAGTTATATTTGTAAGATGGTTTGACAATCGTAATTAGTATCTCACAAAAAGGGGATAATATCTAGATATCCTAAAGAAGATATAAATATCGGTTACCGATGTTGTCCTCAGCCATCCCTCTATTGCAGTTGTCTTCATGGGATCTATAGATATCACATTACATGTGATGATATGACCCAAGAATGAGACCTCCTTCAACCAGAACTCACACTTGTTGGACATTTCATAGAGATTATCCTTTCACAATGTCTCTAGTATAGTTCTTAGATACTCCTCATGCTCCTACTTGGTTTTGGAGTATATTATAATATCATCTATAAAGACTACCACAAATTTGTCAAGGTAATCTATAAAGACTCTATTCATCAATTCCATGATTATTTCTAGATCATTAGTGAGTCCAAAAGGAATTACAATGAATTCATAGTGCCAATACCAGGTATGAAAAGTAGTCTTGATGATATCCTCCTTCTTCACCCTTACTTTGTTATATCCTGACCATAGATCCACCTTGGAGAAGTATTGTTCTCCATGTAGCTGATCAAAGAAGACATCAATTCATGGTAGAGTATATGTGTTCTTTATCGTGATTTTTGTCAGCTCATGATAATCAATGAAAAGGCACATTGACCCATCCTTCTACCTGATGAGGAGGACTAGATCACCCCATGTTAAAGCACTTGGCTGTATAAACCCTTTATCTAGATTCTCCGGTAATTGTTTCTTCAGCTCCTTAAGCTCTATAATAGCCATTATATATGGAGTCTTGGATAGAAGCAATGCCCCAAATATACGATCAGTTGAGAGTTAAACATCTCTTCTTGGGGGGAGAGTAGGGAATTCCTCAGGAAACACTTTATAGAATTCCCACACAATAGGCATGTCTTCAATAATGGTTGCTTCCTTAGACTCAATCATATGAGTAAGATATACATTCTCATAGGGAAATAATATCCATGATTGAGATGATGGTGCTGAAGAAGATTCATCTTTCTCATTGCACTGGTATAGAATCGGGGGTCGATTCACCATATAGAGAGTGATTTCCCTCTCACGGCAATTTATGTTGTCTCTATATAAGGTCTGCCAATCCATGCCAAGAATTTCCTCAAATTTCACCAGAGGGAGTATGATGAGGTTCACTAGGACATTCAATCCAATGATTGTGAAAGGGGAGGAGTTATATTCATGGGATTAAATGAATTCCCAATTTTCCGTACTCACCGACATATTTACTTCCATGATTTTTGGTGGTGTTGAGATTGTTCTACTAAACATTGGGGATATAAAAGAATGCATAGAATCAGAATCAAAAAATACATTTTCTATTCTTGAATGAATAAATTTATTACCTATCATCACTTCATTTTCAGGGTTCACTTTGGTGGTAGTGAGGCTAAAATTTCACCCTTTATGCCTTAGAGGTTGTTGGTTGCCTATGAAAACCCTTGGCTTAGGGCACTGATTTTCAAGTTACCCTGGTTTTTTTGCAGTTTAAGCAATGAACAATGCATTGAGCGTATAATAGAGTGTTCCTCTCCTCTATCACATCTTTGGGTTTTTCATTCCTACTGTTAACGGCTATGTGCCCTTCTCTTCCACACCTAAAGAATTTCTTCATCCTCTTTAAGAAACTTTTAGGGGTTTTCTTTCAACACCTTTGACAAGTGGGGTGATGGATCTTCTTTGAACCGTTGTATTTATCCATTGGACTACCAGAATTTAATTACACCTTACGCACCTTATCCCCATGATACCCCTGACCTTCTCTGATATCCACTTCAACATTGAGGGAACATTAGACAATTTCCTCATAGAAATTGAAGTCACGGATCACTAGGGCTTTCCATAGGATTGGATTCATCCCACCAAAGAAGCGGTCAAACATGCATTTGGGGGTAACGACCAGGACAGAGTCATATCGTGCAAGCCTTGTGAAGTTCTCATTATACACTCCGACGGATTTATCATCTTTTATCTTGAGGTCATGGAAGTTCCCTTCCATATTAAGTTGGATGGTGTGTAGAAAATATTTATTGAGAAACATCTCCTAGAAATCCTTCCATTCAAACACCTAGATATCCTCCTCAGGCATCATTTTTTTGATCAATGTACACCATTGATCAGATTCACTCTCCATACGATAAGTACCCAGGAGAACCTTCTATTGTTTAAAACAATGAATTATGGAGAAGATCTTTTCAATGGAGTTGATCCATTGTTTAGAAATTGAGGGATCGGATGATACATTAAAAGTATGAGGCCTTTGTCTCATGAAGTTCGTGATTGCAACTTGTTCTCTCTTGGGGGGGGGGGTGTGAACATTCCTCTTGACCCATGTTATATTAAAAAAATAAGTTAACTATGAGAGTATCTAAACAAAGTTCATTATTCCTACTCCCATCCAATTGGGAATCTAATTAGAATAGTCCTCACATTGATCTTCACATCGGTTGTTAGAATGAGTCCTCCTATTACCAGCCATTGGCTGGAATTAAAGAAAAGTCAAGGGGTAACACATAAAGGGTAATCGAAAGGAAAAAATGGATGACATATAAATAAATTTTATTTCCTTAACGTAGGAATTTATGGGCTTCAATCTAGGTTATCCATGATCTACTTCCCAACATATATTCTTTGGGGATTTTTTTATTCTCTTATCAATGGTTCATTCTAAGCTTGTGAATTTACCAAATCATATCCCTTGGGAGTTTCGTAACCAAGAGTGTAACAAGACCCGTTTTCGTGTACCAGGATACCCCAAGTCATCCAAAAAATCCTTTTCGTAGTTTTCAATCCTAGGTATATTTGTGATAGAGCCACCTCTACATGATCGTATCGAGATAGGGATGTAGTTTCTTGATAAACTACATAATCAGTACTTACAAAAATTTAGATATTTCTTTATTTTACTGAGTCATATCTCTAAGGCTTCACTGGGTATTTCTAATCCTAATCCCAAAAATAACTTAACCTATCCTCTGATACCAATTTGAACAACCCTATTTTTCTTAAAAATCTTATACATGATTTATTACATAAAATATCCACTTGATACAATATACAAGATTGAGAGGTATAGTGTATTAGGGGCATATAAAATTACATGAAGACTTAAAACATGAAACACATCATCTTTATTGAAAAATTCATTTACATGACCACTACATTCCATCGTACTTAGCATTGCATGTGATAAAATAAGGACATGCATAAGAAAAGGGTGATCTATAAATCCCTATAAGGGAGTAAACAAGGAATATGATGAATATTAAAATACATGTTAGGAAATAAGTATATCAATGGTGTGCTATATAAACATGAACATAAAGGCATGATATGGCATGATTATCATAACATGGAAATCTGGAAACAACACTTAACATGGTATTAGCATGAGCCAAGGAAAATTGCACAAGGAACATGAGTAAACCCTCATTGAACATGAATTATAATGATTAAAACACTCATTGAATGTGAATTATCATGATACTAATCTTTACCTAATGCATTGGAGCGCTATCAGGGTGAAACCTACTTAATTATTTCATTTCATGCATAAGTGTGCCACAGGGATCATAAAACATGGATTCATTAAACATCATCAATTATTCCATAACAAAGTAATGTGGAATTAATACATGAAACTATATATTCAATAAGTAAATTTTCATAAAGGTGAATACCCATGATTGAGAAATGGGCATGGTATTCACTATACAATGACTTTTCCTTGGAAAATCGCGGTGCAATTTTGACAGTGTAATGGTGTGACATAAGAACTCAAAAAAATGGTTGAAGAGAAAGAAAGGGGTGTCTTATAATATTTAAATGAAATGAATGTAAGGGCGTCATAAAGATACATTTTCCAACATATGTAATAAAATTTAGACTCGTAATACAAAATAATTTCATGAATGTAAATGTGGAGAGAGAAATTCTTTAAGGAATTTCGACACGGTAAAGGGTTTACATGGGAGGAATTAATGAGAAAGAAAGAGGTATCTCATAATTTAAAACCTAAATATGAAATTATGGGGGAGTTTAAAAATAATACCCTAACATTTTTAATTGAAAATAAAAGGGTGTTACAACATAATAAAATTTGGACAAAAAGAAAAAGTAAGCAATCCCTTAAATTGAAGTGTGATCCCAGAGGCATGATAGGGGCTTTATGGAGGATTCTAGGGAGCTTGTGGGGCCTTGAGAGAATTCTAGAAAGAGTAGGGAAGTGGTTGGATGAACTACAAAGACTTTGAGTAAAGAGTAAGTGAGATCTTGGGTGGTTTTATATATGAATGAAGTGGGAATTATTTATTATTTCATTTTGGGACACCGAAAATTAAACTAATCAAAACCACAAACCAGCCCCTGGTTTTTCCCATGGTTTTTATCAAAGGGGAGTGAAAAACAAAATTTGAGCCCAGTGGCCGAACTTCTTAAAATAATAGGTTCCTTTATTTGGAGTAGAGTCACACTCTCAATTAATGAATTTAAAATGCTAAAATGTTTTATAAGTCTTGTAAGTTCCATTAATTCTTTGTAAAATAAGTCTGAAATCATAAAATCACATTATTTTAATTTTAAAACATATATTGGCCAAAAATATTTTTTATAGTATTTTATTACATCACTCTTAGGTAATTACGATACCATAAAACACATTATATATTTAAACGGTATTTAATTTTTACCCAAAAATTCTACTGTATCAAAAAGTTATGAAAAATTTACCATTGGATAATTTTGGCGTCTTGATTCCAAAAATAATATTCATTTTATCTAAATAATTATATATATATATTTGATTTTTTACTTTTAAAATAAAACCGGAAATTTATCAAAAAATCATGGGTTTTGATAAAAACTGCTTTCAAACCTTGATAACAATTTAAATTTTAGAAAAATTATATGATCATTTATATTTAATTAAAATTAATTAAATAATAATATTTTATTAAAATTTTATTTAATTCAATAATCCATTAAATCATCAAAATATATTTCTTAGCTGAATATTAAGTAAAAATATTATTTGTGCTTTAAAAACTATTTACAAAGTAACAATAATAAAATGAATGTATATTCATTATAAAAAAATGTACAAAGTCATAGTGATACGGTCTTGTTATATAACCCCTTAAAACACCTGCATAAGACCTTAGGGTAATGTGCATGATGGTGACAGACTCTTGGGGTGGCTCGGATAACATCACTCGAGTAGTAATCTCTATAAACTTCCACTCCTCTAGTAGGCGGTTCTGCTCGAGCTTAACATGTTGAAGCTAAACTTGGGATTAGTCTAGAGAGAAGTCCCATAATGCCACATATATTCAAAGTTACAATAAATGGTCTTAGTATGGAGAAATTATACTGGATGATGCAATTATTTCCTTTATTTGAGTAAATTGGATTTTTTATAGCCCTATTTGTATACTAATCATGTGATCACTGTTTAATGGCTATATTAGGAACAATCACAATTCTTAAATGCATTTTTAAAAAAAAACATAAAACCAAAGAAGTTCATATGTTTTATTTGATGATTCTACATAATAAGACATCTAATTAGATCAAGAGGGGTTTTCATTTACAAAAATTTTGGCCGTTATAGACAATTCCATCGTTACTAGAGTATATCAAAGTGGATAAAAATAATTTAACAAGAGATATGTTGCATAGAAAATGTACCAAATATATGGAACAACACATGAATAATTTTGTAATAAACAACTGAAACTGCATATACTCATATAAAAAAGTTGTTGATGATATGTAATGTGACACCCCAACCCCAGAAGCTTGGAGTCGGTGAATTATTTAAAAACATTGAAATGTTTTAAAGGAATAAAATCCCAGAGTAACGAGTATTTTAGTAGTTTTGGAAAACCAGATATATACATAGGTTCAACATTACAACATTAAAGGAAATACAACATATATGTTTTGTTGGGAACATCCACAACTCTATGTTTATCTCTACTAGTCATTCTTAATAAACTTATTCATGTCCTATGATAATGAAACATAAGAAAGGTGTGAGCTCAAATGTTTATTAAGGGTCACAATACAATAGAACATATCATAAACATAAACATTAGGCATGGTGAATAACTAAAAAAACATGACTTCAATATGGAAAGAATAAGAGATGAATAAATAATGACATAATAAAACATAATCATAGGTATTCTACTAGTCAAATAATCACATGAACAATCGCTACTATTTTCTTAAAAATGGAAAATCATATACAGGACATCATAACCATACAGTCAAGGCCTCATGTGAAGACCATATATAATCATTTTTTCCAGTCCTCGTGCCATGACCTACTTTGTCTCATGAGACCTACCGATGCATCGAGGGGATATACTGAGCCCCACACATCACATAAGTAGTCCAATTAATTTCTCATATGAAAGAAGATAATCATAAACAACCTATACATTCATAATGAAACTAACAAATTAAATGTAAATAACATTCCCTGAACAATAATCATACACAAAAACCATTCTGGGTAAATTGGTGAGTGGTTTTATGATAACACATCCACAGTCAAACTAATCAGAAAACATTAAATTAAATATTGTAGATGATATAATAAGAGATAAACCTCAATGATTTATATGATTCAACAAGTGTTTTGACATAGATAAGATACATTTAAATGATACCATTTAAAATATCTCGCCGAAATAATCCTAAAAAATACAAAAGTGTCGCATACCACCTTGAAATATTCAAATCATAATCCCTTTGAATATAATGAGAATAAGGAGACTCTTGATATGTTATTCCAAAGGGTATTAAATACACCACACTCCAAGAATATGTGGTGAACATGGAATATATCTCAAAAATGCTAAAGTGATATAAGAGAAACCCTTTTTTACTTTTGAATGAATATTTCTTTTTTAAAATAATTTATATTTTTCATAAAATCATATTTTTAAAAATGTATATACCAAAAAAGAAGGGGAAATAACATTTCAAGTTTATTTGAGGCCTAAATGATGTCCCACTGATGTGAAATCATGTAAAAGAGCTTTTCAAGAAGCTTTGGAAGTAAAACATTTTAGTGTAGTGTACAGAATTTAGTAAAGAGATTTTAAAGCTCAATAGAATGTTTTCATTCATAAAGAAAAAATGAACCAAAATAAAAATTTAAGGTAGAAATGTGTGGTTTTAGAAATATTAATCTGTTTTGAAACATATTATATAGTGAACATCAAAATAGGTAAGAATTTGAGATGTTCCCTGAATCGGGCTTGCATTTCGTAAGAGTTTTTGAATGATTCTTTTAAAACATGTAACTCTGCATAAAATAAAGATGGATTATTAGTTGTACACATATATATAATATTTACATATAATATATGATTATTAAATAAGAATAAATAATAATTTTATTGAGGTGATTAGAGAATTAAAATAACCTGAATGAAAATGGTGGTTCAGGTAGAAAATACATACAACATTCTAATCAATTGAATCGTATTCCCCAAAATTTATAATCATTAAATGTTACAATTAATATCATTAAAATCAATAGATTAATGATATTAATCATCAATGGGATGTATAAATACACTATACACAATTAATAGTACTTAATTGGTAATATCTCACAAAAATTGAAGTGAGATGAAGAAACCCTTACCTTGAGTCTGATGATGATCTTCACTTGATCTTAGTGTCCTGGATAACAAAATTAAATTTATTAATTAATATTTATAGAACCTATTATATAAGTAATCACTTTATTATATCATTATTAAGTCCATTTATGGCCTTCTTGATTGGTTTAATAGGTTCAATATTTTGTTTGGGAGTATTTTCTTTATTGGTATTCATGACCGATTTACTTAGGTACATGTAAAGATAAACATGTTATATGAAAATGGTTTTCTAGAATAGAAGTTGTATTTTATTTCTCAATATAAGGAATAATACATGGTTATAAATTTATTTTGGTTAGATTTAGTGAATATGAGTCATTATATAAAACATTAATGACAATTATTTGGGTTAATTGGGGGTTCTTGATCACAAGGAATTCATTTTGATTTATAAATTAGTATCTTGTTTAAAAAGGATTAAAAATCATAAAAAAAGTTATAATACATATATTATAGTATGTTTCAACCACAAAAATTATTTCATGACCATAATTGAATAGGGTAATAGAAATTAAAAACCTTTCTTCCTTGAATGTGATAATTTAACACATCTGGGATGGTGTTTTGATTTCTAGTAAAAAGAATGGTAAGGGAGAGATGATGATGAATTATTACATTATCACAAACAAATTATAGTAAATTAAAGGTACTAGATTTATGATGATATTTTTAATAAATTAGGTGATTAAAAAAGAAAGAAAAGAAATAAACTCAAAATAAAAGAAAAGTTGAGAAATCCCTTACGAAAATTCTGCAGCCTAATGACGTCGTTTAAAAATTTCCAAAATATTTTGATGGGAGAAATATGGTTATCTAATAATTATTATATAATATAGAATGTAAAAGGGATATTTAATGACATATACCAACATAATCTATCTAGAATTAAAAAATAATAACATAATAATAATGCATGAAAAGAGAGAGATTCTGAGACAAAAATTCGGCTGCATAATAGCTATGCAACATGGTTTTAGAAAAAAATAAAAAGAGAGTATACAGGGGTAAAAATTAATAATATATTAATAATATATTATAATGAAATAATAAAATTAAAGTAATAACATGGTATTTAATCTTGAAATACATAGCACATAAAAGAGAACTTAAATGGAAAAGAGAAGTTGAGAATTCCCTTAACTTGTAGTGTAACTCCTAAAACATGAATGTTGGGACCTTGAGGGCTTTAGGAAACCTTGGGAGAACTCCTAGGGAGGTAAAACTACCAGAAATTATAAGATTATTAATTTGGAATGAATGAAAAAGAAGGAATTAGTGGGTTTTATAGTAAATGAGATCGTGTTATTTAATAATTTAGAATGACACATCATTAGTGGTTTTTGTAATACCATGGGATTTCCCAAGGTATTTTCCACTTGTGAAACATCATATAATATTTTACTATAAATATTTTGACATGAATTTTATTCTAATTATTACATCTATATTATTTCATTAAACATTCGAAAAACTCATTACTGTATTTTAACTATTCACAAAAAATCAACTATTTTAGAAAAATCCCAAAAATTCACCCAAACCAATTTTTGAAGTGTAGAATTAAAAAATGAAATGAATTTTTTGAAAATAAATTTAAAAATATCACTAAATAAATTTTTTAAATAAATTCATATTTTATTCCAAGAAAACAACTTTAAAACTATAACACGTTTTATAACACCATGAGAAATTAATCAAGGTCCCATAATACTATCTTATAACCATAAGAAAATAAAGTAATAATTTAATATTATATTTTATGAAAATAAATTTACATTTTTAATTATTAAATTCAAAATATAATAAAAAATAAAATATTTATGGCATAAAAAAATATTGATACTTATACTATGATAGTTTCCTCATTTTAAAGATGTATTAATTTTATTGATATGTTCACAGGTGATGTTTATATTTTTTGGGCCAATTTACTGTTCATTTCATAAGGGTATGTTACTTTTCATAAGGATATGTTACTATTCATTAAAAATTATGTTAGTCTTATCAGACTCTAAATATATTACTTAACACAACCATGTATGTCTATTTTTTGAAATTCATATCACCGAGGTTAAAAAAATTTATTTACTAGCTAGTTTATAACAAAGTGGTGTTTTAGTGACTTATAGATTCATTCATTAAATATTAAATTTATTTAAAAAATAATCGGTTGTTACATTATCCCCTCCTTACAAAAAATTCATCCTCCAAATTTTGATATTGAATATCAAAAGTTAATGGTTGATACTTGAAAATTTACTTGTGGGAAACCCATATTAGGAATAAGGTTAAAATATCATCTTAATAAGAAGAAAGGGAAATTCATCGTTTACTAAAAAACAACATATTATAATTGGAGAACATGGTTTTGGAAGAATAATCAAACAATAATGTTCTAATGGAATCTTATAAGTATCACACTCAGATAAATGATCATAACCATAAAAATAACATCTATAGTTATAAAATAATAAGATAATAGGGAAACATTTATGTTTAATTCTCTTTTCCTATAGTTGAAGAATTATTCCACCCTATTAGATTATAAATATACATTTCTGGTTCATAAACATAATCTTATCCTTTGTTTGTGCCTTGAACTATCCATACTTCATCTCCTATCATAGGTTGCATCATGTGGTGACATTAAACTCTAAATACTAATACAATGATCAACTTAAACCATTTCATAAATGGTTTAACATTCCAAAAAATCATGATCCAATACTTTATAATCATTCTCACATCCATCTGTGCCACACCCATGTACACTGGGTCCTTATAAATCCTCATTTGTTTAGAAGACCATGATTTATCTTACTAAATGCATCTCCTACATTATATTCCATTAATCAAGATGAATTAACCATAAATTTTCACATTCCGTACATTTGAATATCCTCATCGTGTGTCCTCTTGAAATATGGTAATATCTCAAATTACCATAAAACCGTATTGAAAACATCCATTTATCCTTACACTTGTTATTGGATATATTCCATATATCCAAAACTATTGAAAACTAAAACAATTATAGAATAGACTACCTGTTGAAAAGTAAAAAAATTTGTTTTGAGGTAGTTAGTACTTATCCAAATGAATCATTTATTCATCATTATCTTCATCGTTAGAAAATTATTAATGGTTGTCCTTCATTTAATCATGTGTTTTCAAAAATGTTTAACATTCCACTGAATATCTTGTAATGGTACCATTCCACTTACGTTTTGAAATCATTAATGAAAAAGTATAGTACTACTGGCCTCATATATTCTATAATTATTATAACAAGTACATCGCTGAAAAAATATTCAAATGACATGATTCATGGCTAGGAATATTGATCATTATACTTCATCTGTAGTAGCATAATAACTTGATCATTATCCAGAATCATCATTTGGGTTATACTCATTTGATAGTTGTGATATTGATTTTTATAGTGTCCCGTCAACTTGAAGTTTAAGCATTGTACATTGGATACATTTTTCTTACCCTTGCAATCATAAACATGGTGTCGTTTTCACCACACTTATAAAAATAACTCATTCCTTTAAAGCATTTACCAGGGTGATTATTTCAACAATTTTCATATGTGGAAAAACCCTTCTTTCCCATCATCCCTTAATCCATATTTTTTTTCTACTGTCCTCTTCTTCTTTTTCAACCCTTCAAATCCATAAGACTCAGAAAATTCGTTTTATACCTTGTTAACACATGATCATATTTCCACATATTATGAGGACACATGGGAGACTATCTTCCTCTGAAATGATGGATTAAGAACATGAGATATATGATCATTCTTATAATTTTTCATCATGTGTATTGTTGATGTCATCATTCCTTATGCTAGTCTCAATTTCTAATCAATAACATTTGATATATTAGCTCATAAAATTATGAATTTTCTATAACTCTAAACATGGTATAGCACATATCATAAATGATTGAATCGTTACTCCTAACACCATATACATTAGTTACTTTGGAAAAATAAATACCTCATAATGGTATGTATGAAAAATATGTAAATTATTCTAAGACTATCCCTCAGGTGTGTCAAACCAAGGGCGTAGTAAGGCCCATTGTCGTATACCGTGTTACCCTAGGTCAAGCCTAAAACACCTTGTTAGAGCTGTTACTCCTAGTTATATTTTTTCCAGAACCACATCCAATTGTAGTATCTAGACATGGATTTATTTTCTAGGAAGATCCAAATAATCTTTTCCGTACCAAAATTATAGGATGTTCTTGTATTTTTATAGTCAGGTATATCATAGGGGTTTGTTCATGAATATATGTTTTCTAAATACAGTTTCAATGTTTTCTACAAAACATCTTTTGATACCAACTGTAATGCCCCAACCCGAGAAGAAATGAGTGGGTGCGTTATTTAATAACACAGGCATGATTACAAGTAATCAAATCCCAAAGGACCGATTAGTTTAGTAGTTTTGGAGAATCATGTACATAAAAAGGTTCAACATTAAATCATGTAATCAAATACAACATATATGTTTTATTGGGAACAACCACAACTCTATGTTTATTTATATAGGTCAATCTTAATAATATTCTTAATGTATTGAGGAGATGAAACGTAAGAAAGGGGTGAGTTTAACCACTTAAAAAGGGTGATTAATATAGTGTAATATATCTTAGACATAAACATTAGGCATGGTGAATAACTAAAAACACATTCCTTTAAAAATAAACTTGATCACATTTTGGCAAGAATAAGAGATGAATAAATAATTCCAATAAAAATTATAATCATGCGAATTATACTAGTTGAATAACGACATGAACGATCTATACTATTTTCATAATGAAATAAATTCATATGTCAGACATCATAACTATACTGTCAAGGCCTCGTTCCATGACCATAAATAATCATTTTGTCAAGGCCTCATTCTATGACCTAATTAGTCTCATGAGTCCTACCGATGCATCGATAGGATATATAAAGACACAAACATCACATAACAATTCCAATGCAGTCCTCATATGAATGGAGATAAACATAAAGAACATCTACATTCATATTGAAACTAACATATGAAATTTAAATAACTTTCCCCAAATAATGATCATAAACACTAACCATTCAGAGTAAATTGGAGAATTATCATAATATAGAACATCCAATGGAGAAATAATCATAAACCACTAAATTTAATATGGTAGATGATATCATAATAGATAATACTTCGTGAAGTATATGATTCAACAAGGGTGTTGACATTAATAAGACACTTTTAAATGATACCTCTGAAAATTTATTGAGGAAATAATCCTTAAACATTCCAAAGTGTCGCATACCACCTTGAAAATATTCAAATCCTAATCCCTTATAATATCATGAGAATAAGAAGGCTCTTGATATGATATAACAAATGGAAGTACATAAAAAACATGTAAAGAATAAGTGGTGAAGAAGGAATATATATCATAAATGATAATGTGAGATTGGGGAAAACCTTTTTAAATTGGAAAGAATAGTTCTATTGGAAAATAATCTGTATTTTTATTGAAATAATATTTATAAAAATATATATCCCAGAAAAGAAGAGGTAAGAACACTGAAATTATCTTTGAGGCATAAATGATGTCCCACTAAAGTTAAATATTATAAAAAGTGATTTTGAAGAAGCTTTAGAAGTAAAACATTTTAGTGCAGTTTAAGGAATTCATTAAAGAGATTTTAAAGCGCAAAGGCATGTTTTCTTTCTTAAAACCATAAATCAACATAAATATATTTTTCATATTAAAATTTTTTATTTTATTTAGATAAATATTTATTAAAACATATTATATAGTGAACTTCAAAATACGTAAGAATTTAAAAATTTCCATGAATCGGGCATGCATTTATAAAGAATTTTTGAAAGATTATTATATAAATTTTAACTCCACATAAAATAAAAAAGTATTATTATAGTTACAAATATATATAACATTCACACATAATTTATGGGGAGTACATAATAATAAATAATAATGTCATTGAGGTGATTAGAGAATAAGAAACCTGAATGAAAATGGAGGCTCATGTAGAAAATACTTACAACTTTGTAATCAATTGAATCGTATCCCCAAAAATTTAAAATCATTAAATGATACAATTAATGTCATGAAAATAAATATATTCCTGATATTAAATATAAATGGGCAGTATAAATACAACATACACAATTAATAGTAGTGAATACAGAACATCTCTCAAAAATGGAAGTGAGATGAAGAAACCCTTACCTTATGTCTAATGGTTTTCTTCACATGATACTAGTGTCTGGAATAACCAAATTAAAATAATTAATTAATATTTCCAGATAATATTCTTTATTTAATTGATTTATTATAGTTGTACTATGTTCATTATTGGCCTTCTTGAAGGGTTTAATAGGTCCAATTATGTTGTTGGGGAGTGTTTTCTTTCTTGGTATTCATGACCGGTTTACTAATATACATTTAAGGATAAATATGTAATATGAGAATGGTTTTCTTGAATATAAGATGTATTTTTTCATAACATACATTATATTACATGGTTATAAAATTCATTTGGTTATTGAGAGTGAAGATGAATCATATAAAAAAAATAAAAGAAAATTGTTTAAGTTAATTTGTAGTTCTTGATCAGAACGAACTCATTTTGATTTATAAATTAGTATATTGTGTAAAAATGATTACAGAATATTAAATAAGTTTTAATTAATATATTATAGTCTATTTCAACCATAAAAATGGTTTAATGTCAAGAATCGAATATGGTAATAGAAATGGAAAACATGTCGTCCTTGAAAATGATAATTTAACACATCTTAGATAGTGTTTTCAGTTCTAGTAAAAAGAAGGGGAAATAGAGATTATGATGAATTATTCCATTATCACAAAAAAAAATTATAGTACACTCAAGGTACTATTTTTATCATAACATTAGTCTGAAAGGATGTGAGGAAATAAGAATGAAAAGAGGGGAACTCAAAATAAAAGAAAAGGTGATAATTCCCTTACAAAAATTCGGCAGCCTAATGACATCTTTTAAAAATTAAAAACAATTGTATGGAGAAAAGTGGTATATAATAATAATTAAACAATACAGAATGTAACGGGGTTATATAATAACATATCCAAACATAATCTGATTGAAATTAAAAAATAATAACACAATAAGAGTGCTTGAAAAATAGGGGTTTTGAGATGAAAATTCTACAGCATAACTGCTATGCAACATGGTTTTATAAATCATTAAAAATAGAGGGGAAAAGATTCACCCATTCATAAAAGACTCATAATATATTATATTGAATGAACAAAATAAAAATAATAAAATGGTACGAAAACTTGAAATACATACCACATAAAAGAGAACATGAATGGAAAAGCGAAGTGGAGAATTCCCATACCATGTAGAGTAACTCCTAAAAAAAGAAGGTTGGGACCTTGGGCCTTGAGGACACCTCATGAGGACTCTAAGTTGGTAAAAATACTATAAATTAGATTTTTATGGGTATAGAATGAATGGAAACTAGGAGTGATTTTGTATTTATAGTAAATGAGAGGGGTTTTTTATTAATTTTTAGGACACCTCAGTAGTGGTTTTGCAAAACCAGGGTCTTTCCCATGGTATTTTCCCATCGTATTTTCCACTTGAGACAACTTATATCATATTTTAATCTAAAAAATTATACCATAATTTTATACTAAGTATTACATCATTATGATTTCATTAAACATACTGAAAACTCAAAACTGTATTTTCACTCTTCATGAAAAATATAATTATTTTATAAAAAAACACCAAAATTCACCCCAACTATTTATCAATGTCTATAATTCAAAAAATGAACTTCATTTTTTGAAAATAGTTTTCATTATATTTTTAATTTAATTTTTAAAAAAATATTAATTTATTCCCAAACAACAACTCTTGAAATATAACTATTTTTATAACACCTTGAGAAATTAATCATAGTCCCATATAGTTATCTTATAACCATAATAAAATAAAGTAAAAAATTACGATAAAATTTTATGAAATTAAATTTCCATATAAAGTTATTAAATTAATCATCAAATTATAAATAAATTATTTATGATGTACAAAAATACCGATACTAATACTATGATCATTTTTTCACTTTTAAGTTTTCTAAATATTATTTAAACATTCATGGGTGGTGATTCTAATTTTTTGGCCAATTTACTATTCCTTACTATTAATAAGAGTATGTTACTATTCAAAAGGGTATGTTACTATTAATAAAAAATTATGTTTGTCTTATCAGACTCTAAATATCTTACTGAACGCAATTGTGTATGTCAATTTTTAGAAATTCAAATCATAGAGGTGGAAAAATTTGTTTACTAGCAAGGATATAACAAACTGGTGTTTTTTAGAAACTTAGTATTTCATGAATTCAATATTAAATTTATTTGAAAAATATTATGTTGTTTTTTTAGAAAAGTGAGCCTTGAGTCCCTTGCAATATAAGAAAAAAAATGATACATTATTCGAAAAGAAGTAATTTTACATTTATCTCGTAGAAAGAAATTGATCATGTCGTCGGGTAAAGAAATCGAGTGCTGGCATCCTTCTACATTCACTCATTTGTTAGACAACCCATCTGAAATATAGTTTGCCTCCCTCTACGAATGGGTGATGATGTAATTTAGAGAAGAGAGAAGGTCCAGACAATTCACCCATTTTGCGGCCATCTTCCCTGAGAGATGCCTTTGGCCCACTCTAACAACCTGTAAGAGGGTTGTGGAGTCACATTCGAACCATATATTATTACAATTTCATTTGATAGTTCTATGAAGTGCCATTATGAGGCCCATCATTTCTGATTCAAGCACTGTAAAGATTCTACGAGGTCTACATAAGCATTCAATGACGTCCCCGTTAAAATCTCTAGAAAATAGCACCATTACCCGAGGGGCCTGGGTTCCCCCGAGAGGCTCTATCCATGTTTCACTTGATCCATATTGCAAAAGGTGAGTCCTAGAAAACTTCCATGGTCTGATGGGGTTCTATAAAATTACCAGTGATATTAAGCCACCGAAAGATAATCCATTCTTCAATCGAGTTTCTGCATTTTCCATAATGCAGCTTATGAGACACATGCACTACTGAAAGTATGCAAGTCATTCCACTACCAGCAATGATGTCGCGCCTGCCATGCACCACTACATTTCTGCTGCTCCAGATCCAGTGTAGAGTTTCCGTGCATTCCACTTGGAAGAGGACTTTTATCTGCTTGGAAAAATTCTTGCTGAACAGAGCTTTAATATAATATTGAACCGAACCTGAACAAGGTATTTAAAGACCAAAAAACTACTGTATTGCTACCCACAAGGATGACGCAGCCTTACAACTCAGAAAAAGGTGATCAAAATCTTCTCTATGCTTCATGCAAAGAGGACATCTAGAGGAAAGGTGAATGCCAATCCTTTGAATATTGGTATCAATAGGAATTTTGTTAAAAAAAAGCCTCCAGAGAAGCGTGAACCGGGAAGGTGCCAACCATTTTTTGTTCAACCTGCCGATCCAATGTTCTTCAACCTCAATTAAATGCTGATAGAAAGTTTTAGAGTCATGAAGGCAATTTTCTGACCCTTCTCAAATCAGCATGTCATCATGCTTGATAAAATCATTGTTGTTAATAATTTTGACAACATCATCTGGAATCATATCCATATTGTCCAGCTTCTCCTTTATTTTGATGGTATGATTAATGTGATATTCCTATAGATTGACATGATAGATAAGTGGCACTCTAGTCCAATTTTCATTCCAAAAGTGTAGGGAGGATTTTTTACTCACCATCCATTTAGAGTGGCTATGAATTTTTTGGAAAGTGACCTTAATTCCAGGCCAAATGGAGGATTCTAGATAACTGGCTTTTTTATCTTTGATTATGCTCATAAATCTATTTCTCAAGAAGTCTAGACTAGATTTTTTGTGATTGAGAAGTATCCATACAAACTTGGCTTGTAAATATTGGTTGAAGGCTTTCAGATTTGGAACACCTAGTCCTCCCAAAGCATGTGGCAAGCAGCATTTCTTCCATTGGGCAGTAATACTCTTTCTTTCCATGATGTTTCCACTCCATAAAAAGTTCTTCATCATCGAGTAAAGACTTTTAATAATGGATGAAGGCCAAGTATAAACCATGAAATAGTAAACAAGCTTCGAAATAACCAAGTGCTTTACCAGGAAAATGTGTCTAGCCATAGAGAGGGATTTCCCCTTCTAATAGGCGAGGGTTTTTCTGATTTGATCCATTTCATTAGAGAAGTGAGAATTCCTAGGCCTTCCCCAAAACATTGGGACACCCAGATACTTGAATGGAAATTCTCCCTCCTTTATTCTCAAGTCAGATGTGAGGCACACCTTCTTAGAGGCTGAGAATCCCTTACGAAAAAATAGATGTCTTTTGCCAACTGATGGACTATCTAGAAACACTCTTATAATGTCATAAAGACTTTTTAATGTTATTAATGTTCCTTTTGTCTCCTTGTGTGAAAATGAAAATGTCATCAGTAAATAAAAGGTGATAGGGAGTGGTGTTACCTCTTCCTACTCTGATGATGGAATGATCTCCCTTGTTCACTATGTCCAAGAAAAGTCTGCTCAGGTAGTCCTTAGCTAGAGAAAAGATGATAGCTGAGAGGGGGTCTCCTTACCGTACCCCCCTTGAGAAAGTAAAGTATCCCTCTGGGGATACATTAATAAGTATGGAGACTCGAGATGAGATGAAAATAACCATGATCCAATGAATGAATTTAGCATTGAAAACAAGATTATTTAGCACTGTGCTGATAAAGCCCCTGTCCATGGTGTCTAAATCCATGGTGACGTCCAATTTGAGGGCAATGTTTCCACCTCTAGTTGTTTTTCTTAGAAATTTGACACATTATGAGGCTGTGAGCAAGAAATCCTGAATTTTTCGACCTTTCACAAAGCCAAATAGATTCCAGGATATAATTTTTTCAGAAATGCGAGCGAGTCTTTTTGATAAAATTTTAGTGATTACCTTGTATACGGTGTTGACAAGAGAAACTGGCCTAAATTGGCCAATCTCATTAGTGTTCTCAACCTTCGGGATGAGATTTATGAATTGTGCATTGAATCCCAAAGGGAAAGATCCATATTTGAAGAAGTGTAGAACAAGCTGACAAACATCATTCTGAATTATGTCCCAATATGTCTAAAAGAATTCATTGGTGAACCCATCCGACCCTAGGGATCTTTCTTTTCTAGGACCAAAGACTGCCTCATTGATTTCAAATTCCATCGGAATAACGGTGAGAAGGATGTTATCCTACATAGTAACTAGGCTAGGGATGATGTTTTCCCTTATTAAATCATTTTTTGGTGGACCATTGAACAGATTCTTATAGAATGAGACAATATGATCTAAGAGTTCATGCCTTCCTTTCAAAATCTGATCCCCCTCCCTGAGAAGAGCAAGTGGTATGTTGGCTCTTTGAACCCTTTGAAGGGAATGAAAGAATTAAATGTTTCTATCCCTATCTATGAGCAATCATTCTTTAAATATGTCTTTGTTAATGTTGTCCCAAAGTTTCAGTAGGCTGCATAGCCTGGAGGAAATATCCTCCTCTTCCCTCATGTCTCCACTAAAGTGCTCTTTGGTAGATTTCTCTTGTAAATCGTGAAAAATGCATTCAAGCCCATCAATTTTAGCATCCATTGAGCTAAATATATCTATGATCCACTGCTTCAGTTTTAGTTTCACCAGTTTGAGCTTCGTAAGACATATCATAGGTTTGGCTCCATCACTTCTCTGGTTCCAGGAATTTTTCACTATAGCTAAGCATTCTGGGAGGGAGATCCAAGCACTATTAAATCTGAAAGGGAGTGGGTTATCTCTTTTAAGATTAGTAAGGCTCACCAAGATTTGGTGATGGTATGAGTTGTGTTTATCCAATGTTATACACGATATAGACTTCCAAAGCATAAGTGAAGCATCGTTGACAAATGCCCTATCAATCATACCGGCTCTCATGCCAGTCAGATGGCATCTATACCAGGTGAATTTGGCTCCAACAAGGTTGAATTCTTTAAGACAGGTCCCCTCAATACACCCACTAAATTCAGTTGAGGATTTTCTATTGTTCAGAAGAAGAATCTTCTCTTCCATGTGTAGAATAGAGTTGAAGTCCCCACCAATAATCCATGTATTGGAAATTGCATTTTCTAGGTCGTGGATGTGATTCCACAGTGGTCTTCTGTCAATGTAGTTGGTATGAGCATACACAATAAAGCAATATATTTTTTCTCTAACTCCAAAAAATTGATAGTGAGGATCTATTCATTCACAGTAACATTATCTGGGTAGACCACTGATTTCTGAACAAAAATCCAGATTCTATCTTATACCCCTTCAGCTCTAGCATAGATCAGGAGAGAATAGTCTGCTTTGGAAAAGGATTTAACAAGCTTTGTAGAGATGGACTTAGGCTGAAAAATGCCTAACATGTCTGGATTATACTAACCTGTAATCAGCCAGATGGAACTCAAGGTGTCAGGATTGGACATCCCCTAACTGTTTCAAAAAAATTTCCTCATTTATGTAAAGATTTATGGGTTATCCCCCCTTGCCTTTGGTATCCAATATTTTTAGTTTTCGAGCAGATCTAGTTGAGGTAGCTAGGCCCCCAATTTTGGGGTCTTGAGGGACATTCAGAGTATGTTGTTGCGTGTCCAGGATACTCCTTATTCCATTAAGGGGCTGAGTTGAGCAGTCAAAAACCTTCATCTCTGGTTTTTCAGGAATTGATCCGCAGCTGCAATCCCTGTTTTGGTGTCACCTTCATTAAACTAATCCTGCAAAATCAAATAGGCCCTCTGATCTGGAGATCCTAGGGCATGTATTTCTCAATCCAACGTTATGTTTCAATCATCCAACACATCGTTGGAAAAATTCTCCACAACGTTCTGAATCAACATCAAATTATCATGGATATCCTTGTCAACCAAGTCCAAGGTGAAATCCTCAAGCTGGAGTGAAATTGCAACTGAGAGAATCTTTTTTGAGAAATTCAGATCCTCCTTCTCCACTTGTTCATATGTAGTTTTGTCTGAGTTGTCCTCATGCCTAAGTCGCTCATTGTGATGATTGTCTACCTCAGCCATGTCGGCCCATGAAACAGAGTTCTCATTCATTCCTGAAGAACTCCCCTTTTGCATATCATCACCCAGGTCCTTCTTTTTTTCCATGTAAGTGGCTCCTTTTCCCCTAGGAAACTCCCGCCATATAATAGGATTAGAGGAAGGCTTAAATTTTTTTTGTAGAACCTGAAAATTATTGTCAAGATGACCAACATTTTACAATGTTCAAACAATTTGGGAAAGTTCTCAAACTCATAATTTATTTCTATTTGAGGATCCCCCTATGCTAAAAACAATCATCCAGGATGAGGCGCCTCCATGTCAATTTCAATGAGAACCCTAGCATACAAACCCAAATCACCATTAATGGAACGCTGATCTATTTTCAAAGGCATACCCAACCCTGAGGAAATATCACAAAGGTTTTTGGGGTTCCAGTAGACCCATGGAAAGCCATGTGTCCTTATCCACACCTGATCCATTAATATCCACTGCTTGAATGGATTGAAGTTCGCATCCCATTATAAGAGGCGAAGAAAACCTGGTATAAGATTGAGGTTCCCTATTCTCCATGCCATGTTGAGGCCAACCTTCCTTTCAAAAATAATCTGAAAAACTCCCCTTCCCGATTGGTATTATTCTTAATCCCTAGAAACCCCAGCAATGAGAAATTCAATTTTTTAAATTTGCTTAGGACCATGATTTAATTCCATTTTCATATGATGTTTGTCCCAGTAGATGTTATTTTCATAGGTCCAATCTCTGCATGAGTGCCTCCAGATCCACCTTCACCGAGATGGATCTGTCACCCATTTGTGTTAGAGCAGACTTACCGAATCATGGAGCTAGGGGCATGGAGAGCACTTATGAAAAAAAAATTGTCTTTTGGGGAATTAAGTTAGAACCCACCTCTCCCCCCTTTGTGGGGGTGAAATCCATTTCCCATTCTGGGTCAAACACATCCATACTATCCGCTACCACTTGTAAAGGACTAAACGGCCAAAGCAACCAACAACCACCTACTGCCATGAAACTGATGGTCACCACATAAGTCCATCCTCATGTGGAGGAATTTATTGTTATTGTGTTACATGTAACATATATATAAATATATAAAATATGGATATAAAGAAGATCACCATTCATTCTTTACAAAATTTGATAATAGGAATGAAAAATAATACCCATCATCCTGAGATCTGGTTTGGTCATCTACTACCAGATCCATTCTAAGAAAGCAAATAATCATGTGTATAAAGCATTAGACATGCCTTTTTCAGAAACTACATACATGTAGTCTATGTGGGTTCCAATGGTATCCCGGATAGGGTGTGAGATAAATCTCAGTAGGCCACCACCAATGGTGTCTCTAACATCCAGTCTGTGTAATATTAACTGAAATATTAAGCATGCGATCACATATAAAAAAGAGAACTATAGTAACATAAATCCATAATTACCTACTTCATACCTCAAATAGTGTCTAAACATTTAACCTGTTCATTAATTAATTATGTTCCATATTATATAAATACATCATGTGAGGTAATACCATCATTGACATGGTAGTATAATGAAGGATCTAATATGTAACAAGGCATCCTTGTGTAATTTATAATGAATAGGTTCTAAGGTGAAAAACAAGGAAACCTCGACATCAAGGATCCCCAAATCAGTGAGTAACTACATCCTAGATAAGGGGTAAGAGTGTTATCTATGGAGAATAATCCAAGTAATTACACAATACTGTTATCTAACCCAGTCCAACGAATATAACCAAGGTAAAATAGGATAAGAAATGGTTAAGTCCATGGATGTAACCAATGAACATCATATTCATTGAAGTAATACTGGATCCAAGAAGTATATCTAAGGAATCATGTAATAGTAAAGGATGGGTCCTATGGTGTCATATGAGGCATCCCCAGATAGATGATGACTAGGTTCAATGTGTGTCTCAACTAAGGAAACTACCATCTTTGAATCGAAATGGAATCCATGAGTTCTCAAGGCACTCTCTCAAGAACCCAATAGATAAATTGAGTATGACCATTTCCTATAATGATTTAAAGGACCATATTAAATTAGTAACCTTATAATTTTTTCATTTAATAATATATTCCATGTAATTAATCATACCTTATATTAAAACACTTGGTTAAAACCTTTCCTTTCATTAGTCTGACAAGTCTAACTGGGCATTAATTCATTTAATTCATTTCATATTAGATAAAATGGTTATCTACATTAACTTTCATAACATGAAAAGGCTGGGATAAGGATGAGAAACCATGTGAAATTATTTTAATATAATCCAGGACTAGTGATATCAATACTATACTTTCCAATTTAACCATTTAATCATTGATTTATCAAATTAAATCACTTAACATAGGTTGTTCATGTGAAAGAAAACATGGTACTATACATTAATAAATTAAATAGCCATTTAATTAAATAAGTCTTACCATTATTAGGGTCAAGTTGAGGCACACTAGAATGTTGAAGCAAAAATATATTTCAGTGATCTAAAAGACCAAATAGAGAAAATCACATATATGGGGTGATCAACATTATGAACATAACCACCAACAATAAATATCATATATGGAATAGATCTTACGATATGGTTATAATTACAACAAACAAGGTATATTAATTAATTATATGACTTCTAATTAAATAAGGGTGCATGCACGACAATTTATAAAATGATGACACCTGAGGGATGAGTTATAGAGCACCACACTCATACTCATATGACTCTCGGCATCTAGTGTCGGTCTATTGATTGGCCTGGATTGGAATATATATGAATAACATATCAAATCCCTGAAATTGGGGTATATGATCATGTATCTAAATATCATCCTTGAATGGAAGAAGAATTATGAATGAATAAAAATGAATCGATGTTGATCCAACAAGAAAAACATTGGTTGAATTAGACCATAGATGGTCGAATGAGATAAATTCGTAGATTGGGTTTGAAAAGGGATCAAAAGATGGAAAATGATAGTGGTTGTTTGATGGAGAGAAAGAAAAATAGGCAGGGTTTTATTTAATTTGGTTTCTATGGGAAAAATTGAAAAATCACCCATATCTATCCTTCATATGGTTTGGACATATGGTTTTCAAAACAATTCATCAATCGTGCATGGGTATATATATGAAGGGGTAACCCTCACAGTAAGGAAATGTGGTTAGGAAAACCATGCGCTAACCATGAATAACACCTCAGTAATTTTTTATATAGTTTTCGCATGACTTTTAATCTCCAGGTGCACAGCTAGGTAAAATTGTGTGCCCTATTCTAGCCCACTATCTATCCTCACTCTGCTAAAACTAACAGTCCATCCTTCCCCGCACGATTTATTCTAACAACAAAACAGGTCGTTTTTACCCCCTAAAACTGGTATCCGGGCACCAGACGAACCTTGAAATCCCCTAAGACCCTCACAAACTCATTAATAATTCATTTGGGGTACATAAAAGATAATTAGTCCAAAATTAAAAATGTCCATACCTAATTCGAAAATTGGGTTGTTACATTATTCCACTCTTAAAGGAAATCAACCCTGAGTTCACCATCCAAGGGAGGAAAAACACTTCTGAGAACAACATTGGCCATTAGGCATGTACATTGACCTCCCACTTCCATATATCATCCCTTAAATGGTTGTGATGCCATAGCACTAAAACTAGAGGGATAGACTAACTTCGAAGAGCCTTTGTACTCTAGTCGATGATGTGTATAGGATACTTCAAAAAATGAGCATCAACATCTAACTCAACTTCTTCGAGCTCAAAAGTATGAGACATTTTTTCATGACATTTAAGAATCTAGGAGACATCGAAGACATCATACATCGCATGGTACCTTTGTGGTAGTAACAAATGATAATCTCCTAGACAATATCTCTCCAGAATCTCAAAAAACCCAACATAATGAGGTGATAGATTCCCTTGACTCTAAATCCATATATTCCATAACATAGGCAATTCCCATAGAAAACCATGATTCCTAACCTATAACATTAGTGGTGGTTGATAGAGATCGACCCATTATTTCTATCTAGACTAACCTTTAGACATACACGTTTTTCTCAACAAAACCTGCTAAGAAGTCTCCTAAATGAGATGAGGACCTAGTAGGGATTCCTCTCCTGCCTGTATCCTGCATAGGGGTGAGTGGAATAGACAACCATACAATGCTTCAAAATGATCCATCTAAATAATTTCTTGAAATCTATTATTATAGGAATACATGAAAAGAGTGATATGATTCTCCAAAGAAACTCTGATATCAGACAATCATGCTCGTAGCATTTCCTCTAACACTTGTATTGTCTGTTATAATTGTGCATTGGTTTGATGATGAAAGGTTGTGCTCAGAATCACCTACATACCCAAATCATACTGTAACGATTTTCAAAACAGTGACATGAAATTAGAATCCCTAACTGAATTGATATTATGAGTGACCTCATGTAGTCATATGATCTCGTAGACATAGAGTCCTCTAATCTCATCAATTGAGAAAGTCTCCCATATAGGAATGATGGGGGATACATTACATAATCTATCAATAATAACATATACATCCTAGCTACCTCACAGAAGCCATGAAAATCCTACTAAAAGGACTGTGTAGACATATTCTCATTTCAATTATAGGACTAAAAGTGTCTATAACAAGGCTATCATTCGTTGGTGATCTAACATCACCTCTAGATAGGTGGAAACCCTTTAGATAAATTCTATTATATGAAATTTCCTCCCAAACCACTATTACTGACATAGCATGTATCAATACATTTTGGATATTATTGGATGAACTACCCATTATGATGCTTGGGACTAATGCATCAACTCCTCTATCATGTCCATAAGAACCTTGATATGTCAATGTATATATAGGATGTCATGTCTATCCATAGATCAATGAAAATGAATATTATCTCCCTAAATACTCTCATGAAGAACTAAGCCCTCCAGATCTAAAAATTTCCTTCTCATCAACTTCTCAAGGAGGGAATAGGTAACATTCAAGGTTGATAGATGGGACTACTTGTCACTGTCTTGAAACTCGATATTAATATTGGAAAATTGGTTCAACAATTTCTATTCATCACTGGCATCCTATATGGCCTTCTCCTGAGTTTTAATACATAACGTATTAGTAACTACATTGTCATTTCTAGGTATATAGGCAAGATAAAAGTCAAAGGAATGAAGATCTTCAACCCATATTTTTTATCTAAGATTCAATTCATGTTGTGTAAAGATATATTTTGGGATCATGTGGTTTGTATATACCCCAATGTGCTCACCCATTAGATAATGTCTCAAGGAACATAAGGCATTGAAAAATACGGCTAGCTCAAGGTTATGAATCAGGTAATTTCTCTCACGATGCATCAATTACTGAGATTCATACACAACAAATATATCCTCATGTATCATCAATGATCCTATGAAAATGATATATGCATCAAAAAACATTGTATATCCTCTTCTAGGATTGGGAAGTATCAAAATCTATGTCAAGAGAATCCTTCCTTTTTACTCTTGGAAGGATTTCTCGCACTCTTGTGACCACTGGAACTTGAAACCCTTATTTGTAAGACCATTAAGAGGTGATGAAAGTTTTGAGAAGTACTATATGATATATCTGTAATATCTAACCCATCCTAAGAAACTCTGTATATCAGACACAGTCTTGGCCTTCTCCCAGGAAACCAAAATACTTAAAATATTTGGGTCAAAGGAGACTCCTAATTCTGAGGTTATTTGACCCATGATGTGATATTTTCAATCCATAGGTCAAAATTATAAAGCATGGAATAAATATTATGCCCCTTAGGGTACTCCAAATGATCTCATGTTTTTCACCATCTTCTCTAAGAGTGTGATAGTACACCAATATTTTATCCACAAATACTATGAAAAAGTAATCATGTTTGTGGTGGAACTCCCTATTCATCAAATACATGAGAATTGTGGGCATGGTATTGATGTTTAACATCATAAATATGTACTCATAGAAACTATAAATAATAAAAATCGTTGTACAAGGTATTTTTGGTGGTCTGACTCATAGCTGATAATAGCTCAATCTCTGTTCAATATTTGAAAACAACCTATCACCTTAGAACTGGGCAAAGATATCATTTATAAAATGTATTGGATACTAGTACTTGACCATAATCCATATCAACCATCTATAATCCATTCATAGATGAAGGGACACATCCAAATTCATAGAAAAAACACTTATGAACCCTAAGAGAAAGTTCCTAACCATATAAATCCTTTGGCCTCCAGTTGAACTAATTGATGCGTAAGAACCTGGAGCTTAGTAGGTTCCATCATGTATAGAAGAATGGAAATGGTATATGCTCCCATTATGAGCTCAATCATAAATTTTACTTATCTCTTAAGAGGTAATCTAGAAAATGAATCAATATATAAATCCCTAAAATGATATATTACTGGAGGAAATTTAGCCTATTTTAAACCCTAATCATCCATTAAGTGATCAGCAATATGGTTGGTCACTTCACCTATACCAGTATTCTATCCTCTATATCTACAATCCTAGGAACCCCACTCACCCTTATGTAGATAATTAATTCCCCTAGTGGTGTAAACAGTACATTGTGGTGATAGTAGTCTTCAATGGAGTGATACATAACCAACCAATCCATCCTAATAATTACATTGAATCCAGACATATTGAGAACATATACATCCCCAAATAAGGGGTAACTACCTATCTCAAAGGGACAATCCCTACATTGTCATATTCTCTTTTACCATACACCCAAATATGTATCTGGGGTCATTACACCATAATAATAAGGTATTTCTATCTTGATACTTTCCAATATATATAATGAGATGAATGAGTGTGAAGCACTTGTATCAAATATACAAATTACTATAATGTGGTCTACTAGAATAGTACCTCGTACTATAGATGGTCATGTACCCAGATCCATTAGTATCATATGTAGTGCTTGCAACTAAACAGATCCATGGCCCTATGAAATAGTCAGACTAACATGATCAAAACCAATCTTAGGGAATTGCAGGTGATTAGTTTCCTGGCTATCTAAACATGACACTCTTTGGCCAGTTCTACCATTTCCACTCCAAATCCTCGTCGTACGAGGCATAAAATAACCCTCCCCTAAAAGTGGGTCCTCTAAGGAACCTCGTCCACTAGAATATGATTGAAGGGCCTGGACAAATCTCTGAATATTTCCTATATGGTTGCAATATTGACATTCTAGTGGGTATCTATCACACTAAGTCTTCATGTAACTCTATTTTCTAAACTAATGGAGCACCATATATCTACAAGTATGGGTACTCTAGATACCACTTACTAGATAAAAAAACTCATCTGTTCACTTTATACTACTAAAATAATTAATTTCATGCCTTAGTAATGATTTTATAGGATTTTTACTATCACTGTCTATTAGGTTCCACTGAGTAATAATATTTTGATTGCCTATTTTATAGAAGGTTTGTTGGTGAAAGAAATTCACCTATGATTTTATGGAATGTTGAATACCATCCTCTAATAATCTAGCACACGAAAGATCATCATAGTCTAGATGCTATGAAAACCCTGGAGACTCAGTGAAATGTGTTGAAAACTTCATTATTAACGAAGAATCTGACTCTAGTTTCATGAAATCTTTGTATCTTTCATCTCAGAGAGTATGAGGAAATAAGTAGTCATAGAATACATTCTAGAATTCAACCCATACCATGCCCTGATGAAGACCATCTGGGTAATTGCATCCCACCAGCACTTCGATGAATCATGCATCATGTAAGTAGCAATATTGACCCTCCACTATAGATCTAACTCCATATGAACAAATATTGACAAGGTAGCATCAATCCAAGACTCAAAAGCCTATGGACCACCATCCCCAGAGAAGGTTGGAGGATAATGCTGAAGGAACTCATGATTCCAATCAGTCGTTGTAGGTTTTGGTCATGGAGCACCTTTTATGGACTACATCACATAGATAACACAACCATAAAGTTCAGCGTTAGTTCCCATATTGGCTACCAAAAGAGGTGCCTCATGTGTCACTCTTGGAGGTAGGACTGGGAGCATTGGGCCCATTGCTTTTGGAGTATGGTCATCACTACCCTCAGGGCGCACAACATGAAGACCTCATGGCTACATTGGTCTACAAATTTAATGAAAAAACATCATAACAATCTTTAAGAAAATAGATATACACACTAGTATAAGAAAAACATAAGGAAATTGACCATTTCCCATGGTATACTACCTCATGTACCTTATTATAATGATAGGTATTAGTAAGTGGTCACGCATAAGTTACATGGGTTAAAGTAGATAAAAGTTCAATACCTACATGCATTGTCATTTACTGGAAACAATTTCTCCTTATAAGTCATGTTTCATTTTTATAGTTTTCATTTTCTAATAACTTATATCAAATTTCATTTTTAATGGATCATTATTCATAGTAAATCTAGGCCCATACACATTGTCCTTAAAAAGGACAGAGCATTGATTTTAATATAATGGACCAACTCAATAAATTACCCATTATAACTCATGAGGTCCCATAAAACCTGATGAATTAAACCTCAAAATTATTCAATTTTACCGTAGAAAATTCATAGGCATATATAAATACCACAACATCACTCAAAAATCACAATAATTTCAAGAAATGAAAGCAGTGAAATGCACCAATATGGAATGGAATATGTTTATCATGGGAATTCTAGGTTCCTATGATGATTCATGTAATAATGATCCTTTCCCTCATATCATCAAGCCAAGGAAAAAAATTAGTTCTTCGATTTGAATAATAATCTACAACACCACCTAGAATGTGCATCACCCATTGGTGAAATGATATCAACTATAATATGAAAAATTAGAATAAAAATTAAAATTTAGGCAAATCATCCTTAACCTTGAACATCAGTTCACAAAGCCCAATCATGATTTTTGACCACCTTCCATGAATTCATTATCTCCAATCTGTTGTCTTTGAAGAGTAAAATAAGAAAAGAAGCCATTTGAAACCACATTTTGATATTCTGGACTCATATTCCATTGAAGGTTCCTCTTTACTGGTTGGACACATAGCCTCAAGCACATATCCCCGAATACCAAAGGCTACCGACTAGTAGTAAAGTTCTTGGGGGTGTTTATGGGGAGACTACAACATCATTACTAGTATGTATCACATTACATGATCATAATTTAATAGAAGATATATAGAAAAATCAATAAAACAAATAGATGTAATAATAGAAGAATAATGAAGTAATAAAAAATAAAACAATTGATACCCATATACAAAAGATAATGATGATATGTCATGTATCTAAAAAAATTAATACATGTATATGATGAATAAGAATATACATGATATAAAAAATTAAAAAAAGGAACCCAAAACTATCCCCAACATCATGAGATCTAGCTCAATCATCTTCTACTAGCTCCATTCTACGAAATCAAGCAATAATGTGTCTATAGCAGTATACTCCCCTTTATCTACACCTTTATACATGTAGTCTACACGAGATTTAATGGAATCCAAAATATGGTGTGAGATAAATATCATATTTCCACCACCAATGGAGTCTATAAAATTCATTCCATGTAATATAAAATTAAATAGTGTGCGGTCATGCATATATAAAAGTGTGCCATATAATAATGTAAATACACAATTACTTGCTTCATCCCTTGGTTGGTGTCTAAACATGTAACTAGTTCATTAATTAATTAAGTTCCAGTTTATATAAATAATCTATGTGAGGTAATATCGTAACTGACATAGTATTATAATGAAGTATCCCTGATGTTAAAGGTAATCCTAATATTATTCATAATGAAGAGGTCGCAAGGTGATAACCAAACAAACCATGACCTCCAGGGTCGCTAGCTCTGTAGTATGTACTACTTGGAGAAGGGGTAATGTTCTAATCCAATTCCAATCCAAAATAGTGTGATCTAAATGAGTCTATGTAATACATTCTAGGTCAAATGGGATAATCAATAGCTAGGTCCAAGGATGTAACCAAGTAACCTCGTGTCCACAGAATCCATGCTGGATCCAAGGACTGTATCTATTGAAGTATGTAATAGTAAAGGAGGTATCCTAATATGGAAAATTGGGCATCCACTGATGCATGAGGATAGAGTTCCAGGGTGGGTATCAACCCAGAAAACTAGAATCATTGAATAGAAATTTCATCCAAGATTGCTCAAAGAATTTCTTCAGGAATCCAAAAATCTAACATGAGTCTGACCATGTTCTGTATTGATGTCAAGGTCCACATTCAATTACGCGCCTTAAAATTGATTCATTTCATAAAATAGTACGTGTAATTAATCATTCCTTCTATTAAGTTCACATGGTTCAAAACATATCTTTCATTACTTGGGAAATTCGTATTGGGAATGCAACAATTTCATTAATTTCATATTAGATAACCTAATTCCTCCCTTTACCTTTCATAACATGAGATCTTTAGTATATGGAAAAACAACCATTTGAATATGTTTTTGTAAAATCTAGGCCACGTGATATAATACTATACTTGCAAAATCAACCAATTAATCCTTGATTTATCAAAATGAAGCAATTAACATAGGTGGTTCAAGTGAAATAAAACATGGTACTACCCACTATTCACTTCAATAATCATTTAATTAAGGAAGGTTGACAATTAGAATGGTTAGGCTGAGGCACACCCAAATGGGGGTACAGACACACTTGGTAAAGCTCAAAAATCCTAATTATGGAAAATACCCTATATGGGGAAATAGATGTTGTTGAAGTAACCATAAAAAATAAATAACATATATGGATTGGGTCTTAGAAAAACTTTCTAATGAACACAAGCATGACATATAAATTAAAGAGACGATGATTGATGAAATTGGCACACATGTATTGAAATATATAAAATGACAAAACTCGAGGGATGATTTATAGGCCACCTATATCATACTTGTATGAATCCTCCCATCTAGTATTAGCCTCTATTTTATCATGGACTGGAAAAGATCTGAATAATGAATCAATGCTCTCAAATTAGAGCATATGACAAAGCATATAAATAATTTCATTAATTGGAATATGAACGACAAAAGATTAAAAATGAGTTGAGGTATTATCCATGTGAATTCTATGGGATGAATGAATATTGAATCAGACTTTAGATTCCTGAATGAGATCAATTCATATATTAATCATGAAAAGGGATCAAAATAAGGATAATGGGAGGGGTTCTTCGATTGGAAAAAATAAAATAGGGAAGGGTTAGTATAAAAAGGGTTTTCAAGGAAAAACCATAAAATCACAAAAAAAGAATCCTCCGTATTGTTTAACTACATGGTTTTCCAAACTGTGTGCCAATCATGCATGATCATCTATAAGGAGGGGAAACTGTATGGTTAGGTCACATAGTTGGGGAAACCATGCACCAACCTTGTTAAACCCCTCTAAAATTTTTTATGTTATTTTTACATGGTCATGTGGCCACTGGTGTATGGATATGAAAAACAGTACACACTATTACTTCCCATTAAATAGACTTTCTTAGATAACACTAACTTTATGGCTTTCCCTGTATGGTTTATTCTAACCATGAGATATCTTTTTCACCCTAAAACTAGGATCTAGGCTCTGAAAAATGATTAGATACCCCTCAAACATTAACTAACTCATTAGAAATACATATTAGTTTCAAAAAAGTGAATTAGACCAAAATTTAAATGATCCATACAACTGTTAAAAACTGGTTTCTTACAATTTCATAATCATGACGTCCTTATTAATGTGCCTATAATGAGAAGAAAATTAAATTAGTATACCTATGATATGAATAAAAAGTTATGTGGGAGCCTCGAGACCCAATTTAAGTTGAGTAGGATATAAGAATATGTGTCACTTGTCACATAGGGACTCGAGGTGTAACTAGACTAATCATAGACTCGTATGGGTGGTCTGAGCACTCATCCACTGTGAATAGGTGTCAGAAGAAGGGAGGAAACATAGAGAATCCAATGAGATAGGTTTCATAAATCATAGATCCACATAGAGAGGTTCTTTACAAATCTCAAATGACACATGGAGGTTAAGGACTTCATGAAGAGTAGGATTCAATAAACAGGGTAACCCTGCCTCAGAATGAAGTCCTGGCTCATGAAAAGAGTGATTCAAAATGCCTGAATACTCTATGAAGCCTCAAGTTCCCCATTTGGACTCATAATTTGTGAAGGTAATATGCCTTTTCAAAAGGCATTTCTACCATGGGTGGAGGCTTTCAAGAACACACAAAAGTTGGTTTCTCAAAGAACGGGTACCTTGGATGATCCATTTTTAGACTGGTTCACAATACTCAGGTGGTTTGTCAATAGGGAGAAATTTAGAAGAATAAGGGTTCAGTAACCATAAATAAAATGTTATAATGAGAAGGTTATTTATATGAAATGTGTCTGGTGAAGCTGGTAAGTAGATCATGAAGTAATTATTGGATTTGTTAATGGGCACAGATCTATTGGACTCATGAAGGACAACAAAAATCCTATGCATAGTCGTGAAGAACCATCAGACTCACAGAGGAAACCACCATGGCTTAAATTTTTTTGACGGGGACTTCTCATGTAGGAACATTGTGAGATCTGGTTGTTCTGAAGCGACAAAACATCATGAAGCAGACCCTTATGTGGGTTTTTTGCCTGTTTTGGCTCAAATTTGCTCCAAACTAGCCGAATCTTACTCAAAAATTTCCATAGAATGTATTTAGAGAAAATAAACTAATTATCATTTTTGAAATCTACATGTCCAAATAATATTTGATTAAATTCTTGGTAATTTTCTGAAAAAATATTTTCTTGAAAATAGTGAAAAATATTAGTTTTTATTGAAAAATACATTTTTATATAATGTATTAATGCTTTTCATTTTTTGGAAAATATTTAAATGTTTAAATAGCTCACTTATGTTATAATTAATCAAATTTAAGTTATTATAATCAATATAATATTTAATTTTTTATAAAACCTATTTAAGCTTTTGAAAAGTTTCTCTTTGGAAAACCTCTTTTTTATCAAGTTTGTGGGTATAATTTTATATTAAATATTTTCATTTCATTGAATTGAATTAGAAAGAATTGATTTCCTATTTTTAATAATCATAGTTAATATTATTTATTGTGTTCAACATAAATATTAACTATAATTAATAGTAAAACAGTAAAAATTAATTATCACGGTTATGGTTAAAAAGGGTTTACATGGGGGTAAGATAAAAATATAATGGGTAAAATACCCTATAATATTTTAAAATAAACACTTTCTATTAATATTTATACTAAAAACCAATAATTCTCTATAAATACCCATTTTTGTGACTTTTTGAATTTGAAAAATGTGAGTACAGTTTATTCGTTCCAAACATTACTTGTGTTTCCTCACCTCACTTATAAAAGGCCACCCACTATCCTCTCCTCTTCACACATCATAATCCAAATTGTATCAAAACATAACATACCAAATATATTATTTAAATACCTCCTTACATACTAGAGTCCATATTTTTATTGTTAAACCCGGTAAAGAAGGATTTAGGTAAAATCTTATAGAGGTTCTACGAAGAAGAGATAAAATTCACAACCTTGCATTTTTTGTTATTTATTCATCAACCTTCTTAGAATAATCCTAAAGTAATATAGTTAAATTATAGAACTATATACCTTATAATTATATTTTATTATGTTAATTTCATTACTTACATCAATCTCATCTTCCATAAAATGTAAAATAAAATCGTTGATCGTGTGTATGGCAGACTACCACCTCCCAAACTGATGTTCTTTGTTCTCTTATACACCTCCCATGGATTTATATAATTATATATTTAATGATTATTTATTATATTAATTTTATGACTATACTTATGGAATCTTAGTATCACATACACCCTGTTACATTCCATTCCATGGGAATACGGTAATGTTGCTCATCTATAAGGCATATTACCACCTCTTGAAGTGTTGGGAATCATTTTTAATATACACATTACATGGTAGGTAATAAGGGTAAATTTAATGAATATATTTGATATATATGACTTAAAATTATTTTGGTATGTTAATTTATTATTTACTTTCCTTTATATTCATCTGTCCAAAAAATATAAGCAACCTTCATGTGTACATAGGGCCTAACATCTCCATAAACGATATATTTATTTTTCAATATATAACATTAATTTATTACTCTAAATATTCATATAATGAAAATATATTATATTTAGTTCATTGTTAATATTATGGATATTATGGAACCTTGATCAGAATTAAATTATAGATGATAACTAACCAAATCAAACATGAGAAACAAAGAAGTTATTACATGAAACGTGACAATAGACAAGAATTTCAAATAAATAGAAAAATAAAAGGTCATAATTATATCATAAATAGTATGATAAAAAAGTATATATTTCATTAATATATATATAATAATATTATAATTATTATACATGAGGTCCCAATGTGTATGAAATAATTTAAGACATAAGGTAAGGGATTTCTATTCTCATTTTTATTTTTGGGAGACATATGCCATATTCACAACTTGTTTTTCATATGAAGTGTATTTACAACCCATTAATTTATTTTATGATTCTTATCAAGAAAATTATGGTATATAAATATCCATAAATTTTTCTCTCTTTCATGGTTCTTAAGATTCAAATGTTACCAAAGTGGAAAGGGTTTGATATTACAATCTCATTTTTTATCAGATTTTTTTTATTATTATACATTTAATGATTAAATATTATGATATTTTTCTTAGTAAATTAATGATTATTATTCTCCTATAGTATTTTCATGATAATATTTTCCCCTACTATTTTTATCATTATTTACTAAATATTACAAAATCATTTTTTAAATAAAAACTAAATTTTTTTCTGTGTTCGATTGAAAACCCTTTTTCTTTAATACCTATGTTTTCTAAAAAATAAAAAGTGTTTAACTATTACCAAATTATTTTTTAAATGAATTTTTTAAAATTTTATAATTTAATAACCCAATACATTAAAGGTAATATTTATTTCTTTTTCCAAATAATGCTTGTTTGGATTTTACCAAAAATTATTACCGAATCTTGGTTTTAATGTGTATATAAAGAACATAATTTCTCATATTCAAAAAATATTCAATGTTTTAAATAGTATATTATATGTTGAAAATGTTATTTTAAAAAAATCCACAGATTTTTGTTATATTCTTGTTTAAAAATTTGATTTTCTATGTGAAAAGGTTATTGTCTTCCAGTTTTGCTCAATGTGATTTTTGAAAATCATTTTCCATATAAGTTGAAATTACATGATGTAAAATAAGTTTTACAAGGAATATGATCCACTAATACCATTCTTATTCTTTCCATGTGTGGTTTAGGATTAAGATGATAATATTTCCATGAAACCCATTTAGTTTTGATGGGTTTTTCTTTTGAGGAAATGATTAAATATTACCAAAACTCATTTCTTTTCCTCAGTTTATGCTATGATGAAATGTTTATGGAAATAATACATTTTCATGGGTTCTGATATGATTAATTATTTATGAACCCCATTTCTTTTCATAAGTTCTTTTATGATTAAATTTTTTGATCTTTTCCATGCATATATACGGTTTTATTTAAGCTATTGTGGTTATGATATTGTAGATGGCGAAATTTTCTTAAGGAACATAAGTGCCACCAAAAAATAAAAAAGGCATGTGACAAAACATCTCTTTCACGTGAAAACCCAAGAGATGTTATGATGTTTTGCGCACATGCATGAAAACATGTGTGCAGCCAACACCGGGTGAAAAATCCTGCGCACGGCCGACACCGGGTAGAGAATATTTCGCTCCGCCGACACCGGGACTAGATTTTTCCGCACCGATCAACTTAAGCATGGAATTGGGGACCCAAAGCGCCTATAAATAAAAGGTATCCCATTGGACTTCTGAAGAATAATGAATCCGAACCGTCTCCTATATGATAAATTTACCTCTCCCGTGCAAAAAAGATGGTTTTTAGGTACGGGATTTTCTGCGGTTGGTCTCCCAGGGGTCCGCCATCGCGCAGGACTACTCTGGAATGACCCTCACCCATGTCTCTAAAATTTGGGTCCCCTGTTCTCAATCCATTCCCCTTGCACACAACACCTCAAAAATCCTTGCGTGCAATGTATCTGACATGCGCACAACACCTTGTCCCATCCTTGCGTGAAAACACTTTAACTTGTGCGCAAAACCTCGGCCACACTTTACGAGCAAAAATTATCAATTTCATTCACAACCATCCTTTTACACGCACCTATTAATATTTTGCGCCAATTATGTGCAACCCTCTCCTATTGCGTGAAAACCTTTGGGTCTTCCCACCCCGGCCTTTTCCATGAAACTCCTCTATTTTCCCGCAAGTCTCCCTCCTTGTACGTGCTATTTCATATGTGTTCATTGTCCCTCTTCCAGGAATCATATTCATGCACTTCTTATTCCCAAAACATCTATGTTACACACTGTATTCCCATACGACCCTCCAGGATCATACAATGTATCTTTAATGTCCCTTGGGTGGCACTTCTCGTTTCATTGCATCGCCTCATTCTTCTTCACATAGGCACACTATAACTATTGCTTCTTTGCATAGCCACACTAACGTAAAACCCTCAATGGATTACTCTATAGTACCCATTTACCATGGCATTGTCGGTGCCTTTCCTTCACCAAAGGTTAAAGCATGTCGGTTATGTATGTCCTAGGGGTGTAGAGATAACCCACCTCATCTGAGCTACAGGATGTTAAATTTCCCAACACCATCCTCCTCAGTACATGAAATTAAATTGTGACCCTGCCCTGTGCATCATACGCAAGGTTCCCTATCTCGGACATTCTCTACACCCACTAGTCTCCACGAGAGTGACATCTTCCTCAAATGGAATGATATCCTCTTTTTTACAGAGGCCTCTATCCATGGGGAATAGGAAACCACCTTGGTTTAAGCCCCTAGCCTGTCTTGTGAGAGGAAGCATCCCTGCTCCTCCTATATTTTTTCTAGACAAAGACCAGATAGGGGGGATGGGCACCAGATCCCACCTCTCTTACAAGAAAAATCCATCTCCCTTTGGTCTTTGTCACCATCGGGACATCACCCTAGAGTAAGTCCCAATCTCCATCTCCCTAGGATGCTAACCACGCGTAAGCCCCTATTTCCTCTTTAGGCAGCAGACCACGCGTACACCCCTAATTCCATTTGGGCCTCTAACTATGTGTCATCCCCACTCCACTTCCCACAGATGCACCTTTCATGATGTGACTATTAGGTATTTCCTACCTCTTGTTTCTCACACCGAGCAAGAATCATGTGGGCTTAGAATAATAATCGACCATGGAATCTTGTACGGTCTGCCTTAGTCTATAGGCCTCACACTATCCCGAACTATGTGTACTTTGATCTTTGCAATGGAAATATATGTTAGAAGCCTCCCTAAGGTTCAATCCCACCATCCATTGGTCATGGCCATCTTCACATTGGTTCACCAATCCCTCCCAAACTATGTGGACTTTAATCCTTTCCATGGCCAGGTTCGTAGGAATCCACCCTGATGTTCAAGCCCAACACCCGTTTATTATGACCCCCTTCACATCCGATCACTAGCTCAAACTATGTGGGATTTGATCGATGTCCCCTAGACATGGTACATAGGAAGCCTCCATGAGGTTCAAACCCATTCATTTGTAAGCCATTGTGATCCCCTACCCAGCAGTAAGCCATTGTGAACCGCACATAGTGTGAAGTTGTTGTGATCCTCATTCAGCAGTAAGTTATTTTCCTCCCAAACCCAATAGTAAGATATTGTCGTCCCTTCTATTGGGACCCATATACTTGGTCCATCCTTGTGAAATCAGACCAACCTCAGGATAATAACCATGTGTAATCCCTAATATATCATCGGGTCACTGTCCTTTGCGCACACCCCAAACCTATACACCATCCAGAACTACGTGGACTTTGATATCCTACCACTGGGATACATGGGAGGTCTCTTTGAGGCTTAAACACAACATCATTATCACCCTCAAGTTGAATACATCTCATTCTACATCCACTTCACATAACCATCCATTATCCATCTTGTTTCTTAAATGGGCCACCACATCCCGGTGATATCATACTAATTCACCACCTTGAATCAGTGTTCCCTCAAGGGGTTACACTCATCGGACCCACTCTAGTCAGTTTTCTGATCAGTATGATCCGTCTCCGCTAGACATTAAACTCACGTCATACCCCATCTTAAACATGGGATGATGAGTAAAACCTCAGAGACATTAATATTGCATGTAATTCCTTGCATTCGACGTGGGATTCCGTGGGATTCTGCTCCCTCGAGAAGCCATATAATAAGGGGAAGAATTCCAGATGCACTTGTGTTCTAGCTTCCAGACACACCAGTGATGTAATACGTGACTACTCCCATGAGCGAATGTTTCTTACCTGAATAGACCCTTCGTAATGTCTTGATAGAAGTAATTTAATTAACCAGATCCCATAAAGAAATGGCCATAGGAAGAGTTTCACGAACAACATCTTAATCTCTGAGGGAGACCAGGACTAGGTGACAAGTTCTGAGGAGGATTCCACGAAAAGAGGAACCAATATCCTATCATCCCATTTCTTCCAAGGAGAAACAGTCCATAGATAATCAATGGATACTTCTCGACTTTCGAAAGCAGGAATGTAGGGCAACTGTCAGTGCGTCCATGTTATCCTCAAACATGTAGATGCACGTGCCTCGACAAAAGCATCCGAAACAAAAATGGTGAACCTGACATGAATTTCTTCCTCTCAATTTTCAGATTAGTATCGTTTGAGATATCAGTGGACTTGCATGTCACCAGATCTGGTTATCCGGTGCTAGGTCCCACCACAAAAATTATAGGCCTAGAGTGAAACTCACCAGAAGTTGGGGCACTTGAATGTTGGACATCCTGGTCTGTGATGTTGTCAATGAGGATCCCTCTTACCAGCCATGGAAGACGGAATGGTTCTAGGGCACTGGACATCGATTTATTTGTTTCCGAACTAAGGGTATAATCTCCCTGCATTCCAGGAACCAAGTTGCTACCTCAAGAATCTAATCGCTATCCATCCACTAATGCAGGGGCAGGGGAAATGTCAACGTGGCAGTCCCACGTGACTCCACTGCTTCTGTGACAATATCCACAAACACATTTGTTGGGCTCCCATGCCCTATCTTCGCTTCTGAGTTCATTCAACATAGGGTGATAAACATCCTCGTCCACCGATAAGAGGAGGATGAGGTTATCCTGACTCGGGATATGGCCCGTCTGGATTTCGAGGCATATGCGCCTTGTCGCAACTGCCACCCCCAAGGGCTGAATAGGGAGCCACTACTCCCCACTCCAATGTACAACTGTTTAGGGATCCTCTTTTAAGAATGCTTCAATGACTCCCTCCCCTATACAGATGAGGTTGGAGATGTCTGGGCCAGCCTGACCGGGATCCTATTTCAGGGGCTCCAAAGGAGGATTCCCACTAGGCTACGCCAGTGCCACCACTCGGTTCAACGAGTCAAGGAGCAAAAAAGCCATGCGCCTGCATCGCCGGCCCCAGTGAAGCTGACCTGACGCCAGCATCAGGCATCAGCCGATGAGGACACCCACAATGGGGCATAAATGTCAATAACTATTGTGGCTCATGCCACCACTGACGTATATCATCATTACCATATGTATTTTGAGCATGGTCAATTATATACCAGACATGGATCGAGGCCCCAACCACCCCACGGGTAGGCAGGGTTGACTTTCTTCTTTGCCGGTGCAGGTAGGGGTCGTCGCAGACCAACATGTGATAATGAAACCCAGTACGGAGGTCCTCCCCATACCACCACCTTTGAGGATGTGGGTCCTCCCCACTTCCATGTTCTACATGGAGGTCTACCCCATGCCACCTACAATTCGAATGAGGGTCCTCCCCATGGTTGTGACACTAAGTACTGAAGCTTCTCCCGCTCTTATTACATAGGGTATGGGGTCATTCCTCCTGCCACAGGATGCCAGTGTGAGGATGTTACACATATGGTCCATCTACATCATGGGGGGCCCTCCCCATGTCCTTATAGTAGCTGTAGAAGGTCTTTCTCGCCTCAAAAATTAGTGGGGTGAAGGCCAACATCACTTCACCAGCACTCAGTAGGAGGTCCTCCTCGTGCTTCTGTCCGTTCCAGCAGAGGTCCCACTCACTCCATCACAATCCACAGAGATTACCTCTACACATCAGTCAGTGGGAACATAGGTCTTCCCAGTGTTCCCTTTTATATCTATCTAGGTGCTCCTTGCACCCCAAATCACTCAGGGGGAAATCCTCTCTGCCCTAGGACCAGTACGGCCGAAGGTCCTCGTCGCGCCGGAAATCTTCCTGGTCCCAAAAAACCAACCCGAGGCAAGAGGGCGGGTCGTTGCTACCATAAAATGAATAACGAGAATATTTAAACTAATATTAAATCAGTATGATTCTCATATTCTGAGGCGAAATACGACTCAGTGATGGAACCCTCGCCTATATCCTTCATGTTAATGTTCAGGGCAGGAACAAGGCGCATCATCCTCAAACTTCCAAAATATGAGGTCAATCGGATTCCTTCCTCCCTTCGCAAGTACATCCAGGAAAAAACAATTTTGGAATCTCAAGAGGTTTCTGCTGTGAAATCACTGCCATCATCACCAAAAGCAGTCTCTACCATGACTAGAGATCACAGAGAGCTATTCTGTGGACTAATGGCCAACGAGAAGTAGCATGGTCCATCTCCAATATCCTTAGTCCTTACCCTGTAAACTGTGGTTGTCAGGCCGTCTTATTGATATGTAGTGGTTATGTCACTACACTCTTTGGAGGATAGCCCGAGATATGGTGAATTTTCAGCAATCTTTCCATATTCCCCACTGGCCAGCCTTCCATCTCAACGATTTGTTTCTGTACCGCTACCAGTTCTCCAGCCACCTTCAGTTGATCAGTGTGTCATTGAAGGGCCAAACTCTTAATCTGGACCAAGGAATTTGTGGGATATTCTCGCAGTAGACCATTTCCTAGAGATGTTTTGGCCAGTTATAACTCCAAATTTCTAGGCACCAGAAGTACTCACCCATGAGGAGTCTTGATTCTTTCTCCAAACGCTTTGGGTGACTCATTTCCATCTTCTTCATCGATGAGTGGCATAATCCAAGAGTCAAGCACACTTCAAAGACATTGGCCAACAATGTAGTTTGGTTTATTTGGACACACTCCTCGTGTCCAGTGCCCTGAGTCACCATCCCTCCATAGTAACCTCCAACAATGATGCATCCAGATATTTAATGTTCTCTAAAGAGTAATCAAGGAAGCTTCTACCTATTTGAAAATATGTGGCTAGGGGCAGTACGCGACCTTCCATTTCAACTCTATCAAGATCTAGCCTGACTTTTCAGGCGACATGGAGGATATGCCTCTTAGAAGGGTCGTGGTTAACATGGCCGACCTTCCGAGGGTGAGAATGAGATAGAGATTCTTGGATAGGACCTCCCCCTAAGGTATTTTCATACCTATTAGAAACATTGGGAAGGATTTCTCTTCAACAGAGGAATTTACTAGGTATTATCATGCCCACTAAGGCACTAGTCCTCTGCCGGAATCCAAATAAGGGCAAGGAACACCTCGAAAATTTCAAACCCTCTCACTCATCTGGATCAGTGGATAAATAGGAAGAAGATCCCAAAAAATCCTCACTGCATCAGCAACTCACAAAACACAAGAAGATTGTCGACGACCTCCTTACTGAACGTGCTGCAGAGAGACGACCAGACTACAATAATCCTAGGTCAGGGCAGTAGAAGCACACACAACTTGCCCTCAGCAAATTACCTCCAGGGGACCCTAAACATCCTACCCACACAAACAGTTTCAAGGAAAAAACATATAGAAAGAGGGAGCGATATGTGTCACAAAATCCCCCTGAGTGAAGAAACAACCTTCAGGATCAAGCTTAGATTCCCACAACTCCTCCCTAGGTCATCCCGCCAGCCACTCCATGAGCCGTTAGACCTTCTTATTATGTCGATGAACCTACCAATGCATTGGTGGTTAGGGATACCAATCAAGAGAGGAACCCCCACCTAGACGATCCAATGGAAGCACTAATCGCCCACCTTAAAGATTATGAGACTCAACAGGTGGAAATCCCACCTGATGGAAATCCATATCCAACATGGGTGGAAGATATGCCATCACCCCTGGGTTTCGGAAACCCCACCATATCCCCCTTCAACGGGACAGGGTACCCGCTACAACATCTGGCCCACTTCATCTCAAGGTGTGGACCCATGTTGGGAACTCCAGCGCAGTAGGAGGCCACCAAACACCAATGTTTTGTGCAGAAATTGGAAGGGCTTACATTTGTTGGGTACATCCTACTCCCGATCAGATAAGTAGCTAGCTGGGAATACCTCCATAGATAGTTTCACTACCAGTTCAGTTCCACCACTCGGAATACAAGTATCGCGAACATCTTCAAGTGCAAGAAGATGACTGATGAGCGTGTTTCAGACTTTTTCACCCTGGGGAAAGGGCTCACATACTCCCTTTACATGCCACTGACTCTGGAGAAACTGCTAATGATGTGCGTAAGGAATGTCAAGACAAGAATGGTCCCCCTATCTAATCACCCAGAACTACCCTGGGGGATTCCAAGACTTCTCTAATAAGGCCAAGTTCTAGAAAAAGCCTTGCAATAGCCCGACTAGGCACGTTCGTTGCCTCCTGCAATCCCTACATGAAGCGCTGGTAGGGTCGAGCCTACTGTAGTGGCTCTAATAGACCCCCCCCCCCCCAAGAAACTAGAGTCATACAAGTAGTTCCACCTCCATAGCCCCGTAGAGGCCCTACACCTCTATTGCATCCTCCGGCCCAGTAGTGCCCACCCCAGAATCGGTAGGTTCACCCTCACAATGTGCCGCCACCGCCTAGGTGAGATAACCAGGCTCCACCACCACAACAGGCTCCTCCAGTCCCTCGTTATGGTCAGGCTCCAAGGGCTCCCTTTACGGACATAAGGAACTGGACCTACACATTCAACGAGGCTCAAGTCCTGGGTTGTTTCTGAAGTTCCTTGGAGTAGGTGATTGTATGTTTTCCTGAGTGTAAGAGGCCAGAAGACAAAAAACTCACTGATCTCAAGAATTACTGCCCTTATAACCGGATCCTAGGGCACACCCTCAAATACTTGTATGTGTTTAAATAATATCTTCAAGTGTAGTTGGATAACAACATATTCTGGTTAGGCCCAGCTCTAGAACAGGTTGCATGTGTCTTCATGAGGCTATACAACAGCAGTGTCAACGAAGGCAAGTGGCATCAAATTTATAACCACAGGTCCCAGAAGAATGATGAATGGATGGCTCCTAAAATAGTCTCTCATTATCATGGTGTTTTTCGTGCATGCCAGAATTGACCATTTCCTTCAAAATTCATAGCTACTACTTCTGCATCATCGTCTCAATCATCCCCTTCCCAGAAGAGAAAACACTACCAGTAGAAGGGAAAACAAAGTACCCCACCAATGACATCGTCATCCCGTACTCTCCGTGATTTCATGCCCCCGGAGATGGAAATTCCTCCCAGAATCCCTCTAATAGGGGATGAATCTTCAAGTGATAGTCAAGGGTATGCCTCGATTAATACCGTGGAGCTGGTAGACCCCAACATGATTTCTGAAGATGAGGAGCGCCAGGAGGATCCTCCCAACATCCCCAGCCATCATCAGCTTTGATGAAGCCACGAAAATATGGGTCATCAGAGTTCCTTGACTAGTATTTCTAGCTAGGATGTGCATGCTACAGAAACCAGGCAGTAGGCCCAGTGCAGATCTTTGCACGTGTATCCTTATAATCTAGTGTCATCAGGTCTGCTTTCTCTGTCGTTCGTGTTTTTGGATCGAGAAAAGCCATCTTGAATGCTTCGTGATCAGCTATTCTACATTGTAGACCGGTCTCAGTCATTGGGACCTCATCCAGTAATCACTCTATAGGCTTCAACTAGCGTGCAGTGGGATATTCCACACACCAGCCAGCCGCCGGTCCAATCGGCAAGGTCCACCATACCTCCTATCATAGAGAAACCACCCGTAAGTAGAAGTTAATGCTTGGAATACATGTATGATGTTCTTAAGAATCTTTTCAACATTTCAGCAGGGCTCTCCATCCTTGAGGCCCTTCACATGTAAACAGATATGTGTGAATCCCTCACTGATTCTTTAAGAAGCCCCCTCCAGTTTGAGATAGGGGTAGCAGCCGTATAAGCCTTCCATTCTGAGGCCGTCGAGCATGCTGAATTCTAAGCCATCACCTCATTCTCTAGAGAAGATGAAGGCTCCCCCATAGAGGGGACCACTCTCACACTATACATCACCAGCCAGTTTAATTTCATAGAGGTTCGACGGTGTCTTGCCGATAGAGGCTTCGAGATCAACCTAATCCCGACTCAGACACTACGAAAATTGGGGTCATCCGAGGATGATTTGAGTCCCTATGACCTATGAATCCATGGTTATGATAGGATGGAACAAACTATAGTTGGAAATATCTGCTTGAAGAATTAGTTTGGTGGCATAGTTTCCACCATCGAGTTTATGGTCATCTCCCAGGACCCCACCTACAATGCATTAATGGGCAGGCCATGGCTCCACCTACATACGACAGTCCCTTCATAATTTCACTAGTGCCTTATGTACTCCCTCAATGGTTGAGGGGGAATACTAAAAATTGATGTGTCTCTCTTTGCCTCTTGTGAAGCTCACAATATGTATTTCGACTTTTACAATAGAAAAGACAATTAGATTCAGGCTAACATGGTTGAGCATGCTACGGTTGCAACCAATCTATGGGTAGATCTAGATGATTCCTATGATTTTCCAATCCACAGATTGGAGGCTAAAACCCCAAACATGGGACAATTCTTATTCATTTTGGTACAAGGGGGAGAACATTCCCAATTCAATGAAATGTCAGAATATCACCTCAAAATCCTACACGAATCAGGATTAGGTGATCCAGGATCCTCCTACTCCCATAAGGTATCAGGATGTTTGCCCCATTGAGATAGATATACATAATTCTTTCTTGTTCTTCCGGGCTACGATAAACCGAATCAATCTACACCCCACTATTTCTTCAAAATCATCAAGTGTGGCCCCTTGTCCTGAATACCGGATGGGATCGGATCAACAACCTTCATCGCTATGGTTTCACTTGTACAGGAGTTCCCCGATGTAGTGTCCACTACCGCACAGGCTGGTGCCAACCTCCCATAGTGATCTTTTGACTCAGGGGAAACTCCTCCTACATGGGATCTATCCATCATAATTTAATAATAGGGTTCATAGGATTCTCCCCCCGCCTTTGAAGAGGGCGTCTCCGCCATGGTCAACAAATTGGTGCAGGTGAACCTCGGTAGCGAGGCGTACCCGAATCCCACATTGATCAGTGCCACCATGACCCTTGAGGAGAAACAACTATACATAAACGTCCTTAAGAATCATCATGATGTATTCTCTTGGAGTTATGATGAGATTCCCGGACTAGATCCTCAGGTGGTCGTCCACCGCCTCGGTCTCCTGGAAAATCATTTTGGGTTCAAGCATCCTCCCAAAAATATGAACCCTTCTCACAGTTCCATGGTTGAGGAAGAAGTTGATAAGGTCATCATAGACAATTTCATTAAGGAGGTCTAGTACCTCAAATGGATAACCAACATTATTCTATAAAGGATGAAGAGCAGATAGATCAAAGTCTACATCGACTTCCAGGATCTAAATTGTTAGTGTCCAAAGGATAATTTTCATCCTCCTGTGACAAAATTGTTGTTCAATGATATAGATGGGTTCCAAGACTTATCCATTATGGATGGGTACAATGGGTATAACATGATCCGAATGGCCCCCGAGGATGAGGCGTCTATATCCTTCAGGTCCCCACAAGGTACTTTCTACCTCTAATTCATGCCATTCAGTTTCAAGAATGCATGTGCCACCTATCAACAGGCTATGCATCGCATATTTAAGCAGATACTCGGGATGTTAGTGGAATGTTACATGGATGATTTGGTAGTAAAATATCCCCAGTGTCATGACCATCTAACAGACCTTGAGAAAGTGTTCTTCTTCCTCCGTTACTTCCACCTAAATATGAATCCACTGAAGTTCTCCATTGAGGTCACATCTGGAAAGTTTATCAGCTTCATTGTCAGATATAGGGGCATCAAGAATGGCCCATAGAAGATCAAGGTCAATAGAAAGATTTCTCCCCCAAGAAACCTCTGGGAGTTTTGATGTTTCCAAGGCCACATGGCCTACATATGCCAATTCATCATGAATCTGGCATGCAATTGTAAGACATTTTCTAGGTTCATGAAAAAAGGCATTGTCTATAATTGGGATGAATAATGTCAAACTGATTTCGAGGAAATTAAGTTGTACTTGTTTCAAACTCTTTTCTTAATGCCACCTATCTCTGGAAAGCCATCGGTCCTTTACATGACCGCCCTTGAATGGTCTCTCGGTGCCCTTCCTTCCCAGAAGAACAAGGATGGGATAGAGAATGGTCTTTAATATCATAGTCATATTCTCCTTGATACAGAGACCAGATACTCCTCTATCAATATGAGCTGCCTTGCACCAATATTTTCAGTCCAAAAAATGTGACATTACTTGCAGTATCATGAGGTACAGCCGGTATCCTGAGTTGATCCACTGAAGCACATCTTGAAACATCCAATATTAACAGGACGTCTATGTCTGTGGGTATTAATCCTCTAGCAGTTTGGCGTCAACCTTGTCCCTTGGTAGGCTATAATGGGGAAAGCATTGAAAGACATGTTTTCCCCTCATCAAACTCCCACGAACCAGTCTCTGGAGCTTGATTTTCTAGATGAGGCTATCCGCTTAGTAGACTAAGACATTCTGTGTTGGAAAATGCACTTTGATGCTACTTCATTGAGCCCCACTGACAAAAGGCTCAATGACCCCAGGCTCAATAGTGTAGGCCTAGGTATTGTCTTCATTACCCCAGCATAAGAAATTCTACCATATTCATTCATGTTGACAGAATGTTTCACCAACAATGAGGCGGAGTATCAGGCTCTCATTACTAGCCTCGAGTTGGCCCTCGAGATTGATGTTCCCCACTAGCATGTGAAAGGAGACTCCAAACTAGTCATCAAGAAGATCAATGGTCACTATGTCATCAGAAATGCAGATCTCATACTATTATTGGAACGCACACTCAAGCTAATCTCCCGGTTCCCATCTCTTCCAGAAGTTACTCCTGTCCCTTGTTCTCAAAATGGTCAAGCTGACTCTTTGTCCATCCTAGCTGCATCACTTGCAGAGCCTGAATAGGATGATATGATTATCCACATGGAACACCAGAGATTCATTGCTCCCATAACTCTAGATGATTATGAAAACCTGCAGGTAAGCCACCTGACCACTGGCGCCTCCACGCCAGGACCTCTAGGTCCCCCATATGTAGTGATTGAGGCGACTCTTTACTAGAGAAACTCTTTTTTCGAGTATCTCTAGAATGGTAATATCTAGAGATATTAGGCTGGGTGTGAAAAAATCTGACTCTGTGCATTGCAGTTTACCCACTAGGATGATCTTGGTCATGCGAAGATCCTCTAGAAGCATGGTTTTGATGGGGATCTCCTCTATTGCATTCATGGAGTTGAGATTTCCCAATTCATATAGGAGGTTCAAGCCGGTTCTTATGGGGCTCATCAAACTATGCCAAAACAATCTCACCTGATCCATATAATGAGGTATTTTTTGACCTCCATTATCCATGATTTCATTGAGTTCTCCAAAAGGTTCCATGCATACCAATTTCATGCCAACTTTATGCATCGGTCGCCGGAGCCTCTCCACACTACCAAGTATTCTTGGCCATTTCTGTTATGGGGAATTGATTTCATGGGACCATATTCCCCAGCAACATCTCTCTAGGGTAAGTTTATCCTGACTGGTGTGGATTTCTTCTCCAAGTGGATAGAGGAAGTTCTGCTAAAGGAGGTCAAGGCTCGTTCCATCGTTAACTTTGTGATCTCCAACATCATCTACCAATTTGGAGTCCCTAATGCCATCCTCACTGATAACGACACAAACTTTCGGGCAGCTGAGTTGAATAACATGTATGCTAAGTACAACATCTGTTCTATCCATACCTCCCGTAATCATGCACATGAAAATGGACAGATTGAGGTGTTCAAAAAAACCCTCTCTAACGTTCTACAGGAAATGGTGGGTCAGAAAAAGAAGAGTTGGTCGGACAAGCTCATCAACACCCTCTGGTCTTATTAGACAACAACCTGTAATTCCACACTGGTGACCCCATATTCCCCAGTGTATGGAACGGAGGTCATCGTACCCATCAAGATTCATTTTCCCTTATTGCACACAGTTTTCTATGATCAGCAAGCACCATATAAAGTAGATGAAATTAGTCTAGCTTAGTTGGAAGCGCTTGACAAGAATAGGCTTCATGATTGGCACAATCTAGAAAGGAATTATAATAGGATAGCTAGAACTTTCAACAATAAATTTTTCCTCCGCTCCTTCTTGCATGGAGACTTGGTGTTGGACCTATGAACACAAAGGATACCTGGCAGGAAACCACCCAAGTTTGAGCCCAAATGGGAAGGGCCTTACATTGTTCATAAGGTTTACTCAAATGGATCACACTCCCTAGTTACCAAGGATGGTGAGCGTATAACACCTCCCACCAATTCCATGTTTCTCAAGAAATACTTTACCTGGGTCTCCATGGTCCCACATGACCTTAAACTGTATGGTACCACACAACCCTAAACTACATCAGGGTCCAACATGACCTTAAAATGTCCGATCTTACATGACCAAGAACTATAAAATATCCCACATGACACTAAACTATATGTCATCCCGCATGACGTTAAACTATATAACATCGCGTATGACATTAAATTGCATGTCTTCCTCTAAGATGTTAAACTATTTGTCGTCCTACAAGACGTTAATCCACAAGAACTATGTAAAGATTTATTCCAATCCTCATTGGATACATAGGAATTCTCAGACGCATAATTTTGAATCTAACCCCACTTTCCTCTTTGACTATCCCACTGGCTATAGTTCTTTTGAAGGATGCCACATGGTGTTGCGTAGGATTTTTGGTGCCACTCATGTCAGGGTTACGATGATTTCACTATGTTCCCTCCCTCGTTCTTCTCTCCTCCCACATCCTCACCGTACGACACTAAACTGCATGGCCTTCATTACTACGTATGGCTTGATTCCCATCCTCATGGGATACATAGGAACACCCAGACATTTCTTCCGTAGGCTTAGCCCCATAATTTGGGACCTATCATTGGGTCAAAACACATGGTTTGGTGCAAGAATTTTCCCTGATTCACATCAAGTTCATCATGACCGTAACATGAATCCCTTCCCCCTAAAGGTCTCCACCTCTTCTACTCTCCAGCATGACTATAAATTGCATGGTAAATTTTATGTTTCACACACTCCCTGTACATGGGACTCCATTATCTTTCACATCCGAAGGGACCCCCGAATGGCATGGACGTTCGTCCCAAGGGCTCTCCAACCATTACGGGCCAACGTCCTTGTGGGTTTTGAAAAAAAAATTTGAAACAAGTCCCTCATCACGAATATGGTCAACAATTCATGCTCATTCTTGTTCCCATTTCTGGTCATAGGTTATGGATGTTGTGTTTAGAATCTGGTCAACAGCTATCCTTTGTCATTGTCACCATCCCCATATGTCCCAAACCTTGAGTGTAGTGGATCATTCTACCTCACGGTCTCTTCAATCATTATTCAGCCTCATGCAGGAGTTTGATTTTAGCTGTCGAGTCCTTATATGATGGGGAGATCCTAGTCCTACTCCTTGGTCACCATACCAAGTATTTCTCACGTTGGATTAGGAGATATGATAAGGAAATGCCCGCGTGGGAGGCCATATGGTTACAATTGGTTGGGATGCCCAGCCTCTGGCCCCCAACCTTTTGTTCCCCTTGACTCGAGTTTTCATTCGGGGTTGAATGATGTGGCATGAGCATATGCCCTCATTCACCTTAGGTTACTCGTCCTGCCATACACATCCCTTATTTGGGTAACTTTACATTATTTGTGTCCTCTCTATATGAAGATAAACTACGCATCATGCTTTTCGTATGAACTAAATGTTCCTTGATTCCCATCCTTATGGGATACGTAGGACTGCCCGAACATCTAGTCATCAGGTCCAGTCCTATTTCTTAAAAACCTTCATATCATTCAAGCCTCTTGGCCTGATTCCTTCCAAGGGAGGGGTACACGGTGTGGTATGGTCTTGTGTCCCCATTCATGTCAGGTTTGTAAAAACCATGCCACACACATCTCTCTCTTGAGTACACTTTTCGGCCTTTCCCTACACTCATCTTTTTGAGTCAACTGATCTTAAGATGGGTCCCTCGACCCTCTTCGGTGATTCCCCAATGTGCCCAGGAGTACTCTGGTTCAGAAATTGGAGTATCAGATTCTACCCGGAATTGCTTTCACCCATTTTTCTGGCATTGTGTTACCCTTCATTTGGGATTTCATAACCTTTCACATCCGAAGGGACCCCCAAGTGGCATGGATGCGCAGCCCAGGGGATCTCCTACCATTATGGTCCAACGTACTCCATGGTCCGAGCTCTAAGACCTTAAACTAAGATCTCTTTATACTTACTCTCTCTAGAACTATGTATGGCTTGATTCACATGATCATGGGATACATACGAAAGACTAGACATCTCATCTTTGGATTCAGCTCGAGCTCCAAAAATTTAACTCTTCTGTTCTACCTTTTAGGACTCGAATATTATAGGACAATGTGGTTGGGGGTTTGTGGGCTTATGCCTTCTTTCACATAGGGTTTTCAATAGCTGCATCACATAATCCCTTTCTTGGAGCTAGTCCTCCTACCTCCTATCCCGTGTGACATTAAACTGTATGATATCTTGTATGACATTAAACTGTATACTATTTCTGCATGACGTTAAACTGTATGTTGTCTTCCATGACGTTAAACTGCACCTTCAAGAACTAAATATGTCTTGATTCCCTTCTTTATGGGATATGTAGGAACACCTACATGCCTCATCCATAGGTCCAATATCCTATTCTCTAACCTTTTCTGGCCCATCGGCCCAAGGTTCCTTCCCTAGAATTGCACGTGGTGTGATGTGGACCTCGTCCTCATTCACGCCATGTATGATTTATCACGTCATCTGCATTCCTCCAAATATCTAATACATATGACGTTAAACATTGATTCCTGGTCCCACATGACTTTAAACTATTTCATCATTATTGAATGAAATTAAAATGAATGGTTGGTCCTATCATATGACCCTAAACTATGATATTATAGTCCTGGCCACAAGACGAAAAGTGGAACTGCATTGTGATGACATCACTCGAGGTGACATCATGTTCGGTATTGGTCATCCACCATGCCATTTTTAAATTCCTTCATTTGGCTTGATTTCTTGTGGAGACTCCTAGATCCCCGGTCCTCAGTTTATTGCAGCACAAAAAAACATACATCTATCCTAATGGAGAAACAAAATCTATCCATTTTCGCTTCTTTTAGAGTATGGTCTAAACCCGCACGAACTTATCATTGATATTATTGGTACCTTACCATTCCATCTCTAGAACTATGTGTGGCTTGATTATCATTCTCATGGGATACATAGGATTGCCTATGCACTTTCCCATAGGCCCAGCCTAACTTTCGTTTTTGGTCCCGCGACCTAAAACCTCTCCAATGAACACATGGAGATCTGACTCTAGTTCCTCATTCACGTCGGGTTTTATAATTACCTCACCATGTGTCTTCAATTTTTTTACCATATTTGGTCCGAGCTCTATGACCATATACTAAGATCAATCATTTTCCTTACCGCACGATGTTACATTGTACGAAATCTTCCAGAACTACACACGACTTGATTCACATCCTTATCAGATATGTAGGAATGCCCAGACATCTTTCTTTTGGGTCCATCCCTAGGAATCATTTTCCATGTTCCCCATCTTTTTCATCCCCTTGTCCTGAACTCTTCTGAGGAACCCTGTAACTATAGATCTACCCTGAACAAGTTTGGGATGCCCCACAACAATGATGGAATGCGTCAGCTTCCTCATCAGAGAGGTCATGTATAGAAGTAGTAATGATCCCTGATCTGACCGGTACATCCACCTAATGTGTTTCCACAATGGAGGTGTAATTTCAAGAGTGTTAGACTACATTCAAACAATCAAACACTCCACCTTCCACACTTTGTGTTCCCTTTATTTAGGCCCTCACTCCCTTTCATATCTAAAGGAACCCCCTAATAGTAAGGATGCTCAGCCTATGGTTCACCTAATATCATAGGTCAACATTATAGAAGACTGATAAAAGACATTCTGAGTCATGCCCCGTGTTTCGAACATGGTCAGCGGTTAGCCCTTGTCTATTATCCCCATATCAGGCTAATACAATAAAGATATTCTGTTTAAAAATGGTCAACAGTTATCCTTTATTGTCATGCCACCCCTATAATATTCCAAATTTTGGTTATCGTGATTCAAACATTCCACTCCCCTGTGTTTGGATTGATTATAATGCCCCTGGAGTAGCCCCACTCATGCAATAGTGCATATTGGGGATGTGATAGATCGACTGTTCTGAGGACATTATTCTCCAGTCAGGTCTTCCCCTTTCTTTTCAAAAGCCCGTATGGGTCATTTCTACCCTGGGTGTCTGAAGTATGGTTGTCACCCCTACATTCAAATGAAGTAAGAGTGTGATCATCCATTGTTTCTCAAATTGAGAATGAACCACGTGATATTAGGAATGTATTTTTATTTATTTCCTGATTGTGGTCAGAGTCCATTAAAATAAACATGAAAATCGTTTTTCCATGTAAACAATTTAGAACTAGAAGTAGTAAATAAGGATAATTTTATGGTTTCAGCCAAAACACGGCCCTTCAAGATCAACATTTTGTATGGAACGATCCAGCGCTGCTACTTTCTGGATTGTGGCCTACAGGATCTCTTCTAGCCCCCTGCGAACTCTCTATTTATCAGTTGTCGTAGAGCACTTTTCATTGGACCTACCCTATGATCGCGCCTATTCAGCCTGATGTTTAGTCATTTGGTGACCTGATTCTACTATCTTCTCATAGTTGTCCGCCAGCTGGGCCCTCAATTGATCAATGATCTCAGAGAAATTTTCAATGAATTCACCCCTTTATTTCATCTTCTCTTCATGATGTTAAACCTCCTAATCTTCTTTCAGGTGTGCATGGGTATTCCTTGACTCCTTCTGGCACCAAGAAATGTTGGGGTGTTGACTTTTCTCCCATAGCTTCTCAGCCATGTAGTTGCGGATTCTTAGATGAAGACGTTGAGCATCAACCACTCCATCACAGAGAAAGTGAAACCAGGTGAAGAGTGATCCCATCTGTTTTAGCCATTCTGTATGAGGATAACTAAGGAAGCTCTTGATATACTTCCACCCCTTGCACCACATCATTTGTCTCTCATCAGCTTCCTCCGAATCAGAGACATCTATATCCTCAGGGTTGGTAGGCCGATAGTCAGGGAAAGTATCCAAGAGATCAGTGGCAAGGTCTTCTTCTAGTACTCAACCAGAGGAGTTAGGCTCTTCAACGTGTGGGTGACCTTCTTATATCGCATCAATCTCAGCAGCTTCTTATTTGATGACATCAAGCCCCACCCCGGTGTTGACATCGCTGGTGTCTACATCCCTTTTCTCACCAAGTTCCCAGGTCGACTCTTTTTGAGAAGTGTGTCCTGAGTGGGACAGAACATTCACCGTCAAATAATTTGTGGATGGTCTGGATTCGGTTTCCTATCACACATCCATTTCCGTGATTACTACACAAACAATGAATTCCCTAATCATATGGGTTATCTAATAGAATATAGTAGCATTTAAGTGATTAAACATACAATAACTCAGCGCATCGTCCTTCGGAATTTTCATTGCCATAGGAGCTGTCACTGTGGGATATCCTTTAGCGCTTGGAATCTCAATAACGGGTGTCATATCCCAGCTTTGTTCTATCGGTGCATCCAACCCCCCCCTCCAGATTGAGATTTTTGGTCGCCACCAATATGTGCCTAAGAATGATAAAAAATACTATTTATGATTACGAGCGATGAAAAAAAAGAAATGGTTGGATAAGGATTGAGCCATGCATTGAGTAGGTCAGTTATATCTATATCAGAGCCAAAAATCTCACCACTCTCCGGAAGACTCACTGGGTAGGATGTCCCTTGAGACACTCCACCTCCAAGCTCCTCTTCAACTTCCCATTCTTCTTCTCCTTCTCTATTACCATATCCTTCTCCCTCATGCTCTTCTGACTCACTGCCCTCTAGATCCTCATCACTGTCGTGACCCTCAGATGGCATTTTTTCTGGATCATGCTCCTGGACGAGTATTATCTTCACTAGGAGAGGTGGGTCCTCAAGCCGACCCCGCTGGCGTGCATACGCGTCCATGGCCGTCAAATACGTGTGCCGCCGATGGAAGTTCACCTAGTTATCAACCCAAATTAATCTGACCTCTGGTAGTTGTATTCCATCTTGTATTATCTTTTTCTAGAGGGCTTTTATGCCCATCAAATGCAGCAGGGTCAACCAGGATGACCACATCACATGGAAGATTTCATCATCAAATGGTTGAAGAATTTACCTTATCTTCGTCTCAGGATGCTCCTTGATTTCTCCATGAGGTTGTTCACGAGCCCCTCTCCCCCAAAACGATGAGGGCACGACAACACCATGTGATATTTCTCTTGTTCTAGTCTCGGCCTGCATTATCCCAGTTTCCCGACATTCTCCTAGCCTTTCCTCACTGACGTCACCTTGTCTGATCTCTCGCCACCTCTGTTCAACACTATCCACCTTGAGCTGCCGGACTCGCTTCACTAGTATCCCTTTAGGGTATTCCACATCCCATTGTTCGGCATATTTTATGGAAAGGCCATCATCATATTCGGTGGTGCGAAAGGCTATGATATCACCAGAGCCATAAGTTGTAAACATCATCCACATTTTGAGAAGAACGCAAGTATGCCCCTCCTCTCAAACATCAGTATACAATTTATTTGGCATCTAGTGGAGGCATCCAAACTACCTAGCCAATATTGACAACACATAATGATCAAAATGAATCTTCCCATTGACCCGGGCCACAAGCACCCCACCTCTAATGCTTTGGAAGTATTCCCTTTACTCTAGTGATCATTGACTGTTGTCTATAATCTGGCCATATGGGGTAGGAAATGGGATAAAGTTAAAATTGGTGTAATTTTTTATCCTGATCCATATTACCTCTTCGTTTAGCGTCAAGGGATAGACCCCAACAATTTTCAACAAGGAGATCCACAAAATGTTACTCTAGGGATGAATGATTTTTGGAATGGTATATCCACCACAATGATCCGCGATCTAGCCATGAAGGATTTGGAAAGGGCCACAGATCGTCCTTGGTGAACCGCCTCACAAAATATGCCCTAGGATGGTGTAAAAACAGGCCAACATAGGGACACCCAAGTTAAATATCTGATTAGAGGCCATAATACCAGCCATCACCAATTTTGTTGGACATACTCCCATCCCTGTGTCCCTCACTAGAAGGAGCCACCATCTTAAGAAGGATGCAAGAAATTTGGCATCCATGACATTCAGGTCTCATCTTTCATTCACACTAAAACCAAAGGATTGATATTCCCCTACCACTAAGATCCTCCAGTATGATTCGCCCATTCTTATCTGTGTCATGGTCAGACATCATCATCCTCACCTCATCATCTTGATATTCAGGTCTTTCTGTAGAAACAGGCTGAACCACTTTGAGTAGGCGATGTCTTTCAAGAATTCCTTGACCGCCAGTCTCTCCTTGGGCAACTCTAATAGATTCTATGTCAGGATGGGAGTCCATGATCTATCTCCCAAGATGTTCCCTATCAAAAGGAATTCATCAAACTGGTGCCCATCCAAAGGTATTATCCCGATGTATTGAACATCTCAAAGGCTGATACTAACTTTCCCACGGTGGAGATGGAAGATGATGGTAGCGGGGGACCACCGGGTGAATAGCTCCGGACCAAGTTCATGCTAGTTGTAGAAATGGAACTGCAACATCCACACCACCTCGAACAACCCAATGTGTGACAGTTTGGCCCCAAACTGATAACACGTTTTGCGTACCCAATACGCCTTGGCCCTCTCACTTGTGAAATTTCCTCCAGACCTCAAGTCCTAGTCTTACATCCAACCATTATTCTCATCGGTGATACTCTATCGGAAGGTACTTTCATAATGACCCAGAGAAACCTCACCGACCGGCTCATTTCCAAAGATGGCCCTGGTCCAGGGGTTTAGAACATAAACATCAATGTACCTAGTTTTTCTTGAAATATGGTCGTTGTTGGTGATATTATATCAGGGGATATCATCATCGCGGGTCACCCATGACCGCTGTGTATCAACTTCAAATCCTGGCATGGGTACCTCCTCTAAAATACTGAAGTCCCATATCAGTATGTTTTCAGTAAGCACATACTCCTTATGGACTGGGTTCAACATGTTGAAGAGAGTTTGGTTATTGGATATAAACTTTCGGGCACCATAAACCTTAGGGTTCGCAACCATCTCCAACCTCAAAGCGGTGTTTCTAGCTTCTCTCTCAGAGTCAGTCTGATTAGAATCCATCTTCTTTTAGTATGGTCTGATGGAGATCACATGAAAAGACCAGAACGATGTGTGAAAAATCAAAAACTGCTGCAAAAAACTAAGGCAACAGTGTGAAAAAAATTATTCTATGTGTAAAATTGTGTCCACACTCGAGGAATTACGGGCAGCAGAAGTAAGATTATGTGCAAAGCAAAGGAGATTTTTCATGCATGAGAGCGCATAACATATCACACGAGATAATTCATATGGTCTATGGGACCGGCGAGAATTTTTATTGAAGTGTAGTGTGGTTTCCGCATGCTTGAAACGTGGTTTATATGAAACTTCATGGTTTTACACAGATCTTAAGTGTTTTACGAGCACCGACCTCAGGAGCTTTGGCATCTTGAAGTTTCCCTCAGAATTCGACCTTTGCATTCCCTCACAGATCCGATTCCGAGGGGGGGAATTTGTAGAGGCCGAAATGTGATTATGGCCCAAAGAGGGAATTTGTGTATAAAACAAATAAATATTTCATCTCAGTGGTAAATTCCAGGAGGAACGGAAGTGTCATGCAAAAATTACAAAAGGTTCATGAAAAAAATCTCTCTCACACAACATCTGCATGATCTAAATGTTTTTTTGTGCGTGGGCATGGAAACTTTCACGAAGCCGACACAGGGTGTGGAATCTTGCACACCGCCAACACCGGGTGTGGAATCATTCATGTTGTCGACACCGGGACTATATTTTTCCGCACCGATCAACTTTTACGAGGACCATGTGACCCCTAGCGCCTATAAATAGAAGGGTTCCCCCTTCGACTTCTAACGACGGAATTATCCGAACCACCTCCTGTGTGAATAATTCACCTCTCTCACATAAAAAAGATTGCTTTCAGGCACAGGATTTTCTGCGACATGTCTCCCTAGGGTCCACCTTCGCGCGGGACCACTCTTGCATGACCCTTACCCAAGTCCTTAAAATTCAAGTCCCTTGGGCTCAATCCCACCCCTTGCATGAAAAACCTTGGGAATTACTTGTGCACAATCCCTCCGATGAGTGGGAAACACCTTGGCCTATCCTTGTGAGCAACCCCTACAACTTGGGCACAAAACCTCGGCAACCCTTTACGTGCAAACATTCTCAATTGCACGCAAACCCATATTTTTACAAACAACTATTCCAATTGCACACCAATTGTGTGAAACCCTCTCTTATTGCACACAAGCCTCCGGGTCTGCTCACCCCAACCTTTTCCACATAGGTGCTCTATTTTTCGCATAAGACATCCCCCTTGGGCGTTCTCTTTCGCACGTGTTCTATGTGTTTCTTCTAGGAATCATATTCCGGCGCTTCTTATGCCCAAAAAATCTATATCACACACCCTTCTCTCGTACAAACCTCCAGTCTCATTAGAAGTAACATTAAAGTCTATTGGGTGGCACTTCCCATTGTGTTTCTTTGCCCCATGCTTCTTCACATAGGAACGCTAATGGCTATTGCTTCTTCACATAGCCATGCTAACATGGACCCCTAATGGATCACTCTATTGCACCCCCTCACCAAAGCATTGTTGGTGCCTTCCCTTTACCAAGGGTTAAAGTGTTCTAGTTATGTATGTCCTAGGTGTGTAGAGAGAACCTGCCTTGTCTGAGCTACATGACGTTAAACTTCCAAGCACCATTGTCTTCAGCACATGACATTAAACTGTGACCCCTCCTCATTCATCATATGCGGGGTGCGCCATCTTGGACATTCTATACGCCGATTGGTCTCCATGGGAGTGATATCTTCCCCACATGGAATGTGATTCAGTTTACTGGAGTGACGTTTGTCTGTGGGGAAAGGGATACCACTATGGTTTAAGCCCCTAGCCTTTCTTGCAGGAGGAAGCATCCCTGCTCCTCCTTTCTCCTTCAGGGCCAAATACCAGAGAGGGGGGAAGGGTGTAAATACTCATATTTTTTCATATAATTTTTTAATTATATGGGAATATTATGAGTCTTCCAAAACAGATGGTGCATATTTCTGAGGCCCGGTGTGCCTGGAATGAATTTCTATACTTTTTTTTGGGTACGTTCAGTGAACACGCAAGCGATGTTTTGTATGTTTTGAACCGGTACTCGGAATTGAAATTTGAGGACACTATTGAACTTGCAGTGCCAATATTCTCTTAATAAGACCTTAACCTCAACCATAGTAGGTTGGGGGTAGAATTTAGTTTTTCAGATTTTTTGTGGGAGAGTGAGACAAATAATAAAATAAAATAATTAACTATTATTTTATTTTTAAAACCACTCATTTGAATCATAAATGAGGGGACCACATGAGTGCAGTCAGGAATATAATTCTAGGGATTAAATGCCTGGTTACACACAAAGTGTAACTACATTTCACTTTAATTAATAGGATACATTAATCTGGTATTAATGACCCAATTTGTTAATTAAGATTTATTTTTTTAACTCTTCTTAAGGGTTGTTTTTTCATGGGAGAAAGGGAGAGGAGGCATGTGTGGGAGAATCCTCCAACGAAGAACCACCCCTAATGAAGAACGAGAAACCGACACACAAGCTCAGATTAGAAATGTGTTTTGGGAGCGATGAACGCCGACGTCCCCTTCAATGACCTAATCATCCTCCTCATGACACCTCCAACAGACGATCGAGGTAGGGGTGTGTTTATGATTATTCTTCATTAATTTCTGTTATGTTGAATCTTCCTCCCCGTGCCACATGATACTGAACTAATGCGGATGGTACAGGACAAATGAAAACCGCCTGATCTCTCCCCATATTCATTATTGATGTGTTCTTCACGGTGGAGGTGGACGACGACCGGTTCTAGTAAGGAACAAGAGGCAGAGCAAGGTTGCTGCTGACACCCAACTGGCTGCATGGAATCAGTGCGGAACACATCTGCGCCACCGGTAGCGAAGGAGGTCGTGGGCGGTAGGCTACAGAGGTGGGAGGACAGTGGCATGAATGCCATCCCACCGCATGGAGGTAGTGCAACGCACGTCCGCACCACCGGTTGAGCAGGAGGCCTCAGCCTGTCTGCCGCTGCGAAGTAGTGTGGCGATCAGCTGGCTGCGTGGCGGAGTGGCGGTGCACCTCCTTGTCGCAGGAGCTGAAGACGGCGACAGTTTTGTCGTAGTGCAGTCTAGAGAGCGGTCGGTACTTGACCAGTCGTGGGAGGACATCAGCGTCGTCACTCTACTAGGAGGAGCCCACCAGAACTGTCGAGCAGCCGTGTCGCGCCGAGTGGGACCTCTCAAATGGGTCCGATGGGACATCAAGTGTCATTTGAATGATCCATGGACCATCTGGAATATCTGGGGGTTCCATTCCCCCTAGTGCGGCAAGGGCGAGTCCCACCATGGCGTACCTCACCCAGGAGGGTGGACCCCACCCAGACGGGCGGGCCGTAATGAGCGGGCCACGCCCAAAGGGTCGTGCCCAATGCAGGCTGAACCACCCCCTTTGTGGGATAGGCCGGTCCCTGGCCTAGCGGGCTAGACCTAGACTGGGTCGGGTCGGCCTCAACCATGTCGGGCTGGGTCAGTTTGATCGGGTCGAAATGGACCCGAGCCCATCTGGACCCAAGTACGCATTTGTGTTCATATCTTGAGAACCGAGTGTCTGCTTGACGAACCATTTGTGGCACCAAAATCCATGGATCGAGAAAATCCTTTTTGTATACTCCACTTGAGTTTTGGGTAATTGTTGTGTATGGCTGGGTTGGATTGAACTCAAATCAAACCGGGCCCTCGAAACCAAATCACTAAAAACTTACTGGTCGGGTGTCAGATTGACATGTCGTCAGTTGCATTGGGTCCCTTATGACATGACGGACCTTTTGGATACTTCTTCATGGGACTTTCTGGCAGTTCAAGTACCTAACGAAGTTTTGAGGAGAGGAACCTTTCGGAATCAAGCGTGCTTACTGCGAGAACCATGTGGATGGTTGCACTTGAAGAATCTTCATATCCTATGTGGGTCATCTTCAGATTTTGTGTGGGTTAGTGCTCACCGATCTTGTGTGGGTCATTTCATATCGATTCTATGTGGGTCAGTGCTCAAGGGTCATGTGTGGGTCATTACATACCGATCTTGTGTCGGTCAGATCATGTGTGGGTCAGTGGGGGTTTGTTACCTATAGATTCTATGTGGGTCAGTGGGGGTTAGTTACCTGTCCATATTTTGTGGGTCAGGAGAAGTTCTTTATAATAGAATAATATGATTCAGTTTATGACTAATCATCTGTACCTCTGTACTTAATTTATACCTTGTGTGAGCTGAGTCCTTACCCTTGTGGTATTCTTCTTAGTGGCGATACCTTTTTGGTAATTACCATCGTGGTGAAACCCTTGTGGTATTATTCAGTGTGGTGTTACCTTTTTGGTACTTTAATTTTTGGTTTTCACTTCATGGTATTCATTCCTTTGTGGAATAGTTAGGTATTGGATAAATAGTAGGGCCTTGTATTCCTCATTAACATGATGGGTATACATGATAACTTAGGTATATGTATGGGTATATACCTATGTATGGATTAATGTTGTTTCCATGATTTATGGTTTATCATTTGTGGATTTGACATACCTATGGGGGTCTGTGGGACCCTACTGAGTATTTTTATACTCAACCCTGCATGGGCTATGCCCGCACCATGTTCTGTCTTATGCAGACAACGGATATCGCTGACTGGGGACGTGGGTACCTGGACTGGAGGCTGCTCAGAGGTGGACCTCAGATGAGGCGTACCACAGACCCAACTATTTGAGAGCTATACCAACCCTTCAGGTAAGATTCATGGTAGCTATTCAAAGGAGTTGTTTTTAGTTTTACTTGTACTTTCAAGTTTTACTTGTACTTTTCAATTGGGATTGTATTCTGTCCCCTTTACTTACATTACTCACTATGTTTACTATTTAGTTTACATTGTTCAAGCATCCTTCTGTGTGATTGGATTGTGTGAGTTCACAGGTTTAGAGGAAATGCTTTCCTAGATTTAGGGATATGTCTCTCCGATTCAAGTTGCTATCCCCTGGCCTATGGAAGGCGGGCCTGGGGTAGTCCCGACATGGGCCCCGATGGATGGGTCATGACAAATTGGTATCAGGAGAGTGCGGTTCTACCGAAGAAAAAGTACTCTAATCTTGGCTATGTGACAGTAGTGTTAAGTGTGATGAGTATGGTTTTCAGTTTGGGTAACCTAGTGTTGGTGCAGCAGCCGACATATCCACACACAATGACCCTGACTTCTAATTTCCAACTCAGTGCATCAAAACACTGATTGTGTGTGTGTTTTTGAAATGATTTCTTTTTGATCACATTGAGTCAGTACACCAGGTATAACATATTGAATGTGGCGCACCTGTTTCTTTTTAGGATGCCTCCACACAGGCAGCCATCGAGGGTTCTACTTAGAGTATGTGATTACAGCCCCCCCCCCCCCAAGTGATGAGGCTTCAGTGAAGGGCCCCCTTACGGTAGTAGTACCACCGAGTGGTGTACCAGAAGCCCCACTACTAGTTGGGTAGCTGATGCCACAAGCCCTATCAGCAGGGGGTGTACGCCACTTGAGTGCATTGCACGAGTTCCTGAACCAGAGGCCACCGAGGTTCCGAGGTGAGATGGATCAAAAGGCAGATGAGGACAAGCTTTGAGGAATTTTTTATAGTTTTCCAACGGATAGGGACACCAGCTGATCTCATGGTGATCCCTACCAACAATATTCTACTGGAAGAAGCGGGCAGATGGCGGACCTTGATGCTCCAGGTTCACAATGAGGTGACTCTCGTCTGCACAGACTTTGGGAGTCATTTTAGGGCAGAGTTCATCCCAGCGACCCTATGCTCAGTGCGTAAACAATAGCTTCTCCACTTGCATCGGGGTTTCATGATCATGGCTCAGTATTCCACGAGGTTCACTGACCTCTCACGCTACTCCACTGACATGGTGCAGGACCCTTCCTTCAGGGATCAGACCTTTGAGCAGAGGCTTAGATGGGAGATTAGAGCTTCGATGATTTCTCTCAGCATCCCGATGCAGGAGGGGGTGTTAGAGCAAGATATCTTAGTGGAGAGCTTCCTTAGTGATCTATCACCAGCAGTGAGACCCACCAATGGAGGCTATGTAGCAAAGACATCTACAGCTGGCAGTAGACAGATGACACAGAGTTCCAAGAGGACCAGACCTATATGTGGACGACCGCTGGATATGGGGTCAGTTGTGTGGGGATATTGAGATAGAGTAGGACCGGAGAGAAACATGCAGTGTTATTCGTGCGGTGGGACGGGTCACATGGCTCGCAACTGCCCGACCTACCATACGGATGACCATCAAATGGTCAAAGGACCACCTAAGTAGAGGCGAAGATTCGATCGAGGAGGTCTAGAGGCAGCAAAAAGATGTGGTAGAGGAGTTTGCCGTGCAGCAGGTGGTGGGCAGTGATTCAAGGTTCTACTACCACCACCTCTATGTGGTCCACCCCGACCACTGGGAGCAGGTGGATAGGGATGAGCTCAGCTCCAGGCAGCTGTGGCCTATGACCACGGTGCTCTGAAGATGATATGATACATGATCTCTGTCTACTCCACTCTAGCTGCCATACCTATAAACACGGGTTCCTGTTACTCTTTTATTGCCACGACTCTCGTTTGGAGTGTAGGAATTCTGGTGGAGCTGTTGGCTCGATCCATACAGCTAGAAAATCCTACGGGAGAGGATTCGATGATTACACACTAGTTCTAGAAGTGTGAGCTTACTCTAGGAGGCATGAGTTTTAGATGGTATCTTTTAATAATGGCATCGAGGCTTTAAGACATCATCATGGGTAAGGATTGGTTTTCTATAGTCCATGCTCAGATCGAATGTATTAGGCGAAAAGTGTGGTGGGTCCACACAGATGAGACTAGGTTTTCCTTCACCATCTAGAGGGGAACATTTGTAGCATAGGATAGACATAACAAGAAGAGGGTGAAGTCGATCACACATCAGTTGGCTATCGTTACCCTTAGAGCAGTTGACGTTGAGAGTCAGAGATATCCTGTAGTGGTGGACTAGTATGCTGATGTTTTCCCTGATGATGTTATCAGTCAACCTCATAATAGAGAGGTGGACTTTTATATCGATTTGTACCCTGGGATGGAACTGATATCTACACCAGCATATCGTATGGATCCTATGGAGCTTCTATATATATGAGTACAGTTGGAGGACTTTTAGTGCAATGGGTTCATTAAGCCTAGTGTTTCTCCTTGGGCAGCCCAGATTTTGTTCCCCAAGAAGGAAGGTTGGAGTTCGAGACTCTATGTGGACTATCGGCTTCTAAACCAGGTGACCGTGAATAACAAGTACCCACTCCTGAGAATTGATGATCTTTTTGATCATTTGAATGGAGAACGATTGTTTTCTAAGATAGACCTCATATCAGGCTATCACCAGCTCAGGGTAGGAGACCTGGATGGGCAGAAGATGGCCTTCAGATGTCGGTACGGCCATATGAGTTCATGGTTATGCCATTTGGCATGACCAATTCCCCAACAGTGTTCATGGGAGTCATGAACATGGTCTTCCATCCATACCTCGATCATTTTGTAGTAGTATTCATCGATGACATCCTTATATAATCAACAATGGAGGAGGAGCATGCCTATCATATGAAGATAGTTCTGGACACACTCCGAGAGAATCCACTTTATGGTAAGCTCTTGAAGTTCTAGTTCTGGATATAATAGGTTCACATCCTGGTATACTTCATCTCGAAGTTTGGAGTTGTGGTGGATCCAGCGAAGATTGAGGTTGTGCTTTCTTGGGAGCCACCCAGGAGTGTGACATAAGTGTGGAGTTTCCAGGGATTGGTCGGATACTACCAGAAGTTTGTGCCTAACTTTTATAGAGTTGCGTCACCATTATCAGCATTGAAGAATAAGGGGAAACCCTTCATGTGGTCGGAGAGATGCCAACAGAGTTTCTAGGAGGTGAGGTAGAGACTGATGAGTGCCCCCAACTTGAGGATACCGGAGGATGGCGTTGGGTACGTAGTCTAATGTGACACATTATAGACGGCGCATGGATGTGTCCTAATGCTGGAGCGACCAGTGATCACATATGGTTCTTGACAGTGGAGGTAGCAGGAGAAAAACTACGCTACCCATGACCTGGAGTTAGAAGTAGTGTTATTTTCTTTAACGATGTGGCGACATTACTTGATGGGTGAATGTTTTACAATCTACTCTAATCACAATAGTATCAATTATATCGTCTCTCAGAAGGAACTGAACCTAAGAAAGTGGTGTTGTAATGAGTTCTTCCATGACTATGACTTCAAGATAGTATATACTCTTAGGAAGGGGAACGTAGTAGTAGATTTACTCATCCAGAGATCTGGTATACAGTAGCTGAGTGAGGCAACAGAGCAGCTACCCGTTTTGAGGATATCTTACATGGATCAAGATAGAGCAGTTTATCATTAGTCTCGGATAGTCACTCCCCCACTTCTTTAGCAAGTCAGGGAGGCGCATCATGGGGACACTGACTGTGAGGATTGATGTGCTTAGATATCCATAGGACAGGCACCCAATGGATTTTATGAAGGTGGGGAGCATGACATCCTCTTTAGTGAACGTACTATGGTACTAGAGATGCTATGGGAGGAAGTGTTGAGGGAGTTTCATATGTACCCACTAGCGGTACATCCAGGTGTGGCGAATATGTACCAAGACCTTCAGCGTCAACACCAATGGCTGAGAATAATGAAAGAAGTGGAATAGCTTGTCTCATGATGCCTCACTTGTCAGCAATTGAAGGCAGAGCACCATGTTCCAATGGGCTTAGTTCTGCCACTAGAGGTTCCAGAGTGGAAGTGGGATGGAATTTCCATGGACTTCGTGATAGGACTTCCATGCATGACCAGAGATTATGATTATAGTTGGGTGATCATTGACCAACTCACCAAGTCGGCCCACATCCTACCTATCAGAGAGCAGAGAATAGTAGCGATCAAGTGACACCTCTAGAAGCAGGAGATTGCACGACTTTATGCATTTCCATCTACGATTATCTCCAATCGTGATGCATGTTTCACTTCCCAGCTTTGGAAAGGGTTGCAGGAGGCATTCAGTACATAGCTTCGGTTGAGCACCGCCATCCATCCTCAGACATATGGTCTGACAGAGCAGACCATTCAGATCTTTGAGGACATGCTACATACTTGCGTCCTAAATTTCGGCCGCATCTGGGAGGATCACTTCCCTTTTGTGGAGTTCACATACCATAATAACCATCACTCCACTATCGGTATGGAACCATTTGAGGCATTTTACGATCAACCTTTAAGATCACCACTGTGTTGGACTGACCTAGGGGAGTCAGTACTCAAGGGACAAGAGATGGTTCGGGCTACCATGGATAAGGTGTAGATCATCCAGCAGCGGATGAAGACTACATAGAGCAGACATATATCTTCTGCAGACAAGAGATAGAGACCTATGGAGTTAAAGGATGGTGACCATGTTGTTCTACGGGTCTCACCTCGATGAGGTTTGCAGAGATTTGGTAGGGGCGACAAGTTATCTCCAAGGTTCATTGGACCCTTTTAGGTCCTCAAAAGAGTTTGCGAAGAGGCTTACCACATATCTCTTCCACCTCAGTTTCACTGGGTGAATGACATTTTCCATGTATCCCAGCTGAGGAGATACGTACATGATCCTTCACACATCATTGACTAGGGTGAGCTAGACATAGAGTATGGTGTGACATTTTCAGATGTTTCAAAAGAGATTGAGGATCGGTAGGAGATAGTCCTTTGTGGGTGGTCAATACCTCCTGTGCATATACGTTGGTAGTATGGGAACCTCCAGCAGATCACATGGGAGCGGGAGGCTCAAATTCGGGCTCAGTACCCCCACATGTTTCCCTAGTTTGTATTGTATATTTTAGGGATAGAAAGCCTGGCTGTGTGGAACCAGAGCGGTGCATGTCCGCACTGCTGGTAGCATAAGAGGTCACGGACCATCATCCATGACGGTGGGAGGATAGCTGCTGGCACATCAAACATCCGCGTGGAGGTAGGTAAGCAGACATTCGTGCCACTGGTTGAGTATGAGGTCATGGCATGTCGGCCGCGGTAGAGCAGAGTGGCGACCGACATGCCAGATGGCCGCATGGCGGAGCGGCGGTTTGCGTCTATGGCATAGGAGCTTGATACCACGACCAATTGGCCTCAACAGAGACTGGAGGGTGGCCGACACACAATTGTTTGTTGGAGGACATCGGCACCGTCACGCCACTGGGAGGAGCTGGCCGAAACCGTCGGCCGGCCGCTTTGCATCGAGCGGGATCGTTCCCGTGAGTCCCACCTACCAACATGCACCATTCAAACAATACCTGGAACATTTGGAATACAGAGGGGGGGGGAGCATTACCCCTATTGCGGTTAGGGAGGCTCCCACCATGGCGGACCGCACCGAGGTGGGCGGGCCGCACCGAGCGGGCCACGCCCAGCGCGGTGTCGGGCCGGTCCGCGGTCCAGTGGGCTAGGCCTTTTGTTGTCCGGGAACGTCAGCCCAGGTTTGGTCAAGCCGAGATGGTCGAACTGGGTCGGACCGGACGCGAGCCCATCTGGACCCAGATACACCTTTGTGGCCATATCTTGAGAACCAGGTGTTTGTTTTACGCACCATCTATGGCATCAGAATCATTGTATTGAGATGGTCCTCTTGATATACTTCACATTAGTTTTGGATAATGGTGGAGTACGTTCAGGTTTTATTCAACCCGAATCCAATAGGGCCCTTGGAACGGAAACTCTAATAACATATAGGCTGGGCATTCGATTGACACGCTGTCAGTCGCGTTGGGTCCCTTATGACGTGACAGACCTTTAGGATACTTATTCGTGGGAATTTGAGGCAGTTAATGTATTGACTGGTGGATTGAAGAGAAGAACCTCCCATAATCAAGCGTGCTTAGTGTGGGATCATTGTGGCTAGCTGTACTTGAATAATCTTTAGATCCTGTGTGGGTCATCATCATATCCTGTGTGGGTCAACGCTCCGTGAACCTGTGTGGGTCAACGCATACCGATCCTATGTGGGTTAGATCCTACATGGGTTAGTAGGGGTTAGTTACCTATCGATCATATGTGGTTCAGCATGGTTTAGTTACTTATCTATCTTGTGTGGGTCAGCATTAGTGCTTGTAAAAAGAATAAAATGATCTAGTTTTTGACTAATCATCTGTACATCTATACTTAAGTTATACCTGGTGTGAGCGGAGTCCTTACCTTTGTGGTATTCTTATGTGTGGTGATACCATTCTGCTACTTACCATTGTGTTGATACCTTTGTGGTATTATTTTATGTGGTGTTACCTTTGTGGTACTTTTCTTTATGGTGTTACGTTTGTGGTATGCATTCCTTTGTGGAACAGTTGTTCATTGGCTAAAGAGTTGGGCCTTTTATTCCTCATGAATATGATGGGTATACATAATAACTTATGTATTTGTATGGGAATATACCTAAGTAGGGTTGTCTATTGTTTCCATTCTTTTTTGTTTATCCTTTGTGGATTTGAGATACCTACAGGGATCTCAGGGTCCCTACTGAGTATTTTTTGTACTCACCCATGCACGGGCTATGCCCGTACCTCGTGGTGTCCTATGCAGACGATGGACATCACTGACTGAGGATGAGGGTACTGAGACAAGAGGTTTCTTAGATTTGGACCTTAGACGAGGCGTACCACAGAGACTATCATTTGAGATTTGTACCTACCCTTCAGGTAGGATCCTTGGCTGGTGTTCAGAGGAACTGTTTTCAGTTTTACTTGTACTTTCTTGTTTTTCATGTACTTTCCAATTGAGCTTGTATTCCGGTCCCTTTAATTACTATACTCACTATGTTTACTATTTATTTTACCTTGTGCTTATATTCTTCAGTGTGCTTGGATTGTGTGAGTTTTCATGTTTAGAGGCAATGCCTTCCAATATTTAGGGATATGCCTCTCCGGTAGTAGTCGCCAGCCCCTGGCCTGTGGAAGGAGGGCTTGGGGTAGTCACGACACATTCCTCAGGGGATGGGTCCTGACAATGGGCACCTGAGCCCCCCTCTCTTCCATTCCAAATCCCTCTACCACTGGGCTTTGTCTCAATCGGGCCTCCACCCTGGAGTAAGTCCCAATCTTCATCTCTCTGGGCTACTAACCACGCATAAATCCTTGTTTCCTCTTTGGGTTGTGGACCACGCCAATGCCCCTATTCCCATTTTGGGCCACTAAATACGTGTCAACACCACTCCACATCCCATGAATTCACCTTTAGTGATGTGATCATCAGGTCTTTTCTTTCTCTTGTTTCTCACACCGAGCATGTCTCACATGGGTTTATAGTAAGCATCGACCATGGAATCTTCTATGGGCCACCTTAGTGTGTATTCTCCACACCATCCTGAACTATGTGTACTTTGATCCTTGACAAGGCAAGGTACGTAGGAAGCCTCCCTGAGGCTCAATCCAACCATCCAGTGGTCCGGAACATCTTCCTGTCGGTTCACCAACCCCTCCAGAACTATGTGGACTTTGGTCCTTTCCAAAGCATGGTAAGTAGGAAGCATCCCCGAGGTTCAAGCCCAACACCCATTTATTCCGACCCCCTTCACATCGGTTCACCAGAACGAACTACGTTGGCTTTCATCCATGTTCCCTAGACAAGGTATGTAAGAATCCTCCATGAGGTTCAACCCCATCCAGCGGTAAGCCATTGTGATCCCCTACCCAACCTATTGCCATTGTGAACCTCACACAATGTTAAGGCATTGTGATCCCCATTCAGCGATAAGCCATTGTCAACGCAAAACCAGCAGTAAGCCATTTTCATCCCTTCTGTTGGGGCCCATATCCCTGGTTTGTCCTAGTGAAGTTATACAAGCCTCAGGCTGAAAACCAGTCATAAGAACCATTATATCATCTGGTCGATGTCCTCTGTGCACAAACCGACCCTATACCCCATCCTGAACTATGCGGACTTTGATTCCCTACCAAGGGGATACGTTGGAGGACCCTCCGAGGCTCAATCCCAACATCATCGTCACCCTCGAGTTGACTCCATCTCATTCTCCATCCACTTCACTTAACCATCCATTATCCATCTTGATTCTTACCCTTGCTGCCACATCCTAGTGAGATCATGTCAATTCACCTCCAAGCATCAGTGTTCCCTCAAGGGGTTGCACTCATCTGATCCACTATAGTCAGTGTTTTGATTAGTCTAATCCATCTCTTCTAGATGTTAAGATCATGGAATATCCCGTGTTAAACATGGGAAGCTGAGGAAAACCTAAAGGACATGCCTATGACATATAATTCCCCGCATTTTATGTGGGATTACTTGGGCTTCCGCCCCCTCGAGATACCCTATAATAAGAGGAATAACACCAGAGGAGCTAGTGTTCCAGTTTCCAGACATGATAGTGATGTCCAATGTGACTACTCCCCCGAACGAAGGTTTCTACCATGACTAGAACCATTATAATGTATTAACCGATGCAGTGCAATTAACCAGCATCCATAATGAAATGGAACTTAGAAGAGTTTCATGAACAATGTCTTAATCTATGAGGGAGACCCGACTAGGTGACAAGTTCTGAGGAAGAATCCACAGAAGGAGGAACTTACATTCCATCATCCTTTTTTATCTAAGGAGAAAACACCCTTGGATAAGCGACAGATGCCAACCACCTTTGGAAAGTGAGATTGTGAGGAAATAGTCAGTGCATCCTTGTCTTCCTCAAATAGACGAATGCGCGTACCCCAATGAAACTGTCGGAAATAGATATAACCAAGTATAATGGTTACACTATAACCAGGGATGGTGGTCATTTTATAACCAAGGATTGTGGTCATATTATAAAAAATGATGTGTGGGCCATATTGTAACACCTCAAGCTTCCACGGTACGTTTCCCTTCGAATAATGCAATAGCGTGTGTTGTACGCAACCTCGAGCTCTAACACTCACCACAAATAATTAAACTAGTCGTTGTGAATAGTAATACCTACTTTTTGAAATTTTATAAATTTTATTTATCAAAATGGACTTCATTTTTGGATTCGGAATATTGAAATTAGCCTATGTTGAATTTTTGGTATTTTTCTGAGAACTTCTAATTTTTTATGAATAGTGAAAAATACTTAAAAACAAATTTTTTAATCAAAATAATTCATAGTGATAAATTATACTATTTAGTGGTTTTAAAGTATAATTATAATATATTTTTACCATTTTATCCAATGGTGGTCATTAGAATTAATTTAACATTGAAATTGGACATAAACCATTGCCAATCTTTTGATATAAATTATTTCTTAAAAACACGCTATTTGTTGTAACAGCGGGAGTTAATTATAAAATTAATTAATGAAACATATATGTTTGGAATTTTGTAAAATAGACATCATTTTTGAATTCGGAATATCAATTATAGCTTAGGGTGGAATTTTGGCCTTATTCTGAAAAACTTCAATTTTTGATGAATAGTGAAACCACTAAGTGGTTGTTAAAAACTGATTTTTCGTTAAAATGAAATATTACCACTTCTGTGATTTGATTTTCAAAAATCCGACATACATGGTTGTCATTAAGAAGTAAAATGCGGTTCAATGAGATTAAAATAATTTTTTGGTGAATAGTAACTTTTAAGTTCTTAATCGCGATTAGAGGTAATTAGTGTAGTTTAAGGTAAAAATTATGTTTTAATAATATGAGATGAGCTTGACACTTGTCCTACTCATATTGGATGAGTAATGTCCGACCGAGACATCCCATGGGTCAACTTGGGGACCCCATGGAGCCACTTTGGTTGGAGAATGACATTAATATATATTTATTTAATGTTAAAATTAAATTGACACAAACATGAGTTGTTTTACTAAAACAGTTTTTAAGTGGGGTTACACAAGTCCAAATTTTGACTATAAATATTCATTAGAAATATAAAAAGATTTCCTACATCATAGTATTTTTTTATAATTTTTAGACATTAAATAAATTAAATTATTTATGACATCATTATGATGCAGCGATGACCTCATTATTTAACGATTTTAATAAAATGAAAAGATAATGTAAAATCCAAGGCTTACACTTGTCCAAAGACTATTTTATGGGTAGTTTTCGAACCCTTATCACCTTAGACACGAATTATATAAGTGTGGGACCTTTAGAATCCGAAAAGCATTGTATAATAATGTAACATTTCAATCATTCCAAAAGAGCCCCTCCTCTCCTCTTATAAAAGGCCCCCACCTCCACCACCTTATTCACACTTTCAAGCCTTTTGGTTCGGCCAAACTATGCCCAAATACTCTCCCAACTTCTCTCCCTTCATCCTAGAAGCTTTACTTTAGTCAGAAAGCCATCCTAAGGAGTCCTTTTGACCAAATCAAAAGGAAGAACCCAAAGAAGAGGTAACATTTTCATCACCCTCTTTCAAGTTTCTTTCTTCTTCCACTCCCTCTTTGTTTATTATTTAAGTTATTAAATTATAACTCCAGTATCTTCTATATATTGTGATGTTATTATAAATATGGAACAACCATATTCAGTATTCTACCCATCATTTGAATGACATGTCACCATACGTGCGTACGTACGGCTTACCGTCTCCACGTCGTGGTGTAATTGTTATTCAATATATTATTATTTAGATGGGTATAATAATGATATGTAATTCATGTAAATAATAAATATAACATGATAATGATTCTGTATATATGATATAATATCCAATTATATATTATTTTAATATCAAAATAATGATATTGTCGCTCGTGCGTACGTACGGACTACCGTCTCCACGAACGCGATGAGATTCATTCTCCGTCGTATCCATTCAATTATAATTATCATTAGATGATCTAAAAATAATGTTTAAGGACATGATATCATTCTGGATATGAATAAGATACAACCTATCCATGAAAACACGACTTACGAAAATGAGTAAGTTAACACCCGAAACAACGATAAATCTAAGATATTGTTAACAAAGCAATGTTAAAAGATCATATATGATATCATATGAATGTATATGATTCTTGTATAATTTAATAACAATTATTTCACCATTATACAGGAGGTTAACCTACCCCAACCAAGGAAAAGTACAAGGTAAGGGTTTACTTCACAACCTCTTCATTATCCAAGGTTTTTTATACGTAATTATCTACTGGGATCTCGTTATCATCCACATCCATGTTTCTTAAAAATGTCTTTCAAAACATTTTTACTATTAAATGGAAAATGGGTTAAAGTCATTTATACCCTTATAAGTTTTTGAAAGGAATCTTACCGTCATTTTCCAAACAATGTACTTTTGACCTTTTTGACAAATTTAAGGTAAGAATGTTTTTTTAACTTATACGGCGGGTGCGGCTATTTTCCGCCATTATAACTTCATCGAAGCTTCCCTAACAAGCTTATAAGAATATTTTCAAAGTAAATGTATTATTTTATAATTATTGGACTTTTAAATTATTTCAAAAAGGAGAGATATTTCTCTAAAATAGCTTTGATTTCATCTATGTCAACATCCTTTGATGGGTTTTAAGTTTAATTGAAATTGATTTATGATACAAAACTTCCATTGAACATTTTGTGAAATATTGGACTGTGGATGTGTTATTTTTATACCATCCATAGTTTATGGAGAAATTGTTGACATTTCGTATGCTAATTTTAATACGAATATTTATGTTATGTTTAAACCTATTCATATGAGGAATGTATTGGACTTAATATGTGATGGGTGGAGCCCGCTATAGCTCCTCGATGCATCGGTAGGTCTCATGAGACAACTGGACGTGGAATTGGCTGAGGCCCTTTCCCAATTTAATTTATGGTTTTGGTCGAGGCCTTAATCATTTTAGATGTCTTGGCCGAGGCCTTGACAAAATGTTTCAGAATGTCTGGCATTATACATTCCCTCATTATGAATGTGGTTATTGATATTTCATGTGATTATTCGTCTAGTAGAATATCCATGTGAGTAAGTAATGGCATTATTTTATTTTACTTTTTCCATATTATGCTGAAGTTCAAGTTCAATAAGGCTTTTGTTTTAGTTATACATTGCCTTAAATGCTTATGTTTTCTTATGAAAGTTTCCGCTATATTGTTATCCTTACGGAGCATTTGAGCTCACCCCTTTCAATGTTTTATTTTTCCCAGGATGTGAAGAGGTGTATTATGACTGACTTGCAAGAATAGTCAGTGAGGATATGAGTGTGGACTAGGGAGACCATGTTATTGTAGTTATCATTTTTATGATGTAATGAAAGACTTATGAATGTATCTAGTGTTTCCAAGGCTACTAAACTAATCGGTCTTTCAAGACTTGATCTTTTGTGATCATGCCAATGTTACGAAGTAATGCACCGACTCTGGGTAGCTGGAGTCGGGGCGTTACACATATATATCCCTCCAATGTATTGGGTAAAGGTTAAGATATCATGAGATAAATATGATATTATTAGGGATTGAACCATGTTTAATAATGGAATTTGTCCTTTATGGTAGTCATAGGAGTGAACCATATCTGCTAATATGGTTTGGGGTGATCCGAATCCACTATTATTGTTTTAGAGTGAACCTTCAGTACTACGACGGTTTTGGGAGGGATCCCAATAAACTAAGAGTGTGTTGGCATTGAGTTTAAAATATTAATGAAATTATTTTATATGGTTTTGTGTATTCCACAAATCAACGTCTTATCCCAATTCTATGTTATCATGGATAATATTCTTTGATTCCTTTCTGACTTATTTCTTATTAGCTACCATGATTTCTGAAATGATGAAAATATTTTATATGTGATATGCATGTTATGATTTTCAAATATTATTATAATGTTCACATACACTTATTATAATGTTATATTGATATCTCCCTTATTTACCCTTAATGAGCATCTGAGATCACCCTTTCATATGTTTCCTTTTCCTAGGTTTTGAATATATATATATTATGTATCACATGTCTAAGAAGGGTGTTAGTTAGGTAGAAATTAGTGGGATTTTATATAACTCACTTATAAACTAGTTTTTTATGTATCTATGTGTTAAAAGGAACTGAGACTAAATAATAATATAAAAGATTATTATGTTATATAATGATGTTTTTTCTATTAATGTGTAATATTTAAGTAAGAAAAGTGTGGGTCCCTATAGCTAGTATAGGAGAAAATTTTAAGATATCCTTTGGAAACCAGGATGATAATAATTCATTGAATAACCAATATGACGAATATATATATATGATAACATCCTAAATTTTTGTTAAGAAATAGATTATGAATTTTTCTGAGAAATAAATCCCTTACAGGACACTATAAGTGGAATTGTTTTTGGAGGAAATTAATCTTAGAGATATTATCCTGAAAAGAGTTGGTGGAGTATATCATTGCCATCATTCTCATTTTGGGTGAGTGTTCCCTTACAATGAACCTAGTTTGTCACTACCAATAGATATTCTTTCATTAACTCACATTCTCTATATGAACCGTTATGAAGGATTTAAATAATGATCATGAATGAACTAGAAAAAAATTAATGTGTCATAGATTGAAAAGAATGTGCCATGATTTAGAAATCCTATTAATGATTTTTTTGATAAATCACATTGATTAAAATTCTTGATGGTTATTCTAATATTTTTGGGTTTATTAATGGATTTAAGATATAACAAAAAAGTTGGGGTGTTGAAACATATTCTCTAATATTGAATCACCTTATTTGATTTTAGTTATAAATAAATTGTAATATATTTGGAATGGTTTAAGGAATGATTATTCATATCCTTAAGGATTAGATGTTGAATTAGCTAAGAAACCCCTTAATGGTATGATGATGACATCCCATGTTTATGATTCTTCTTCAGTTTATTTTTATGAGAATTGTATTCCTATATATCTTTTTTTATTCCTTTGATTATATTTGATGTTATATTGGGAATGGATTGACTTTCTCTATATAAATCCCCCATTAACATATGTACAAGGGAATTCACATTTTATATTCCAAACTAAAATATGATCATTAATCAGGGTAATCATAAATATTTGCCTCTAATGGTAATCACATCCATCTTATGGGTTTCGATTCATATTGAAAAGGGGTATTTGTTTCTAATGGTTGGGGAGAAACATGAAATCAATTATATGGCTATTGTATGAGAGTTTGATGATGGTTTTCTATAATATTTCTCTATCCCTCCCCCAAAATCTGAATTTAAGTTCTCAATATAAGTCATACCTGGTTCCATACCTATTTCATATACTCCATATAGAATGACACTAATTTAGTTGAGTGAATTGAAGTAGAAACTCCAAGGGAACCTTGACAATGGATTCATTCAAAAATAGTTTGTCAACATGGGGTGAACCTCTTCTCTTTGTTAAAAATAAATATGTATTGATGTGACTCCTTAGGGAATATTGGGAGATGAAAAAGATCATCATCCAGAACAATTATCCTCTACTATGAATTGATGACATGTTTGATCAAATGAGTAGAGATTAATACTTTTCCATGATTTAAATCCATTATGTATATATTCAATAAAGTCTCAAGAAGGAAAATATACACAATACTGAGATCCATATAAGGTATGTACACTTTGAGTAAATATTGATTCCATTTTTCATACTAGTGTCCCTTTTATCTTCATTAATTTAATTAATTCAGTCCATATAGATTACCTTGATTAGTATTGGCCATATTTAGAGACAATATTCTTAATTATTAAATTTTAAAGGAAAACAATTAAGATCACTTGATAATTTTACTAATGACCCTATGGATGGAGAAACTATGTGACAAATTTATAAAGTGTTCATTTTAGATACAAACGTATTCATTTTTTTCATATAATCTCAAGAGAGGGTATATGGATAGATTCACCCATGGTGGAGACAATTGAATGTCGGACATGATAAACTATATTGACAGAGATCTAGTGTTTTCATGGTTTAACTAAATGTTATTGAGTTTTTGGGAGGAATTTATCATGACTATCTAATCCACTCACTATGTAAACTCAAAAGGGATCCTTGTTCCTCTAGATAGATGAATGTGATGTAAATTTTAAGTAACTAAAGAGAATATAATTGGGTGCATATGTTATTACATTACCCTATAGTAAGGATGTGCTTTTAATTTATAGTAATTCATTCAATAAGTTATAATTATTTGTTCTCTTACTGTTAGATTATGTGTCCTAATAATTGAAGGCTCATCTACAAAATTACCCAACCCATGATTCTGAGATAGCTATGGAATTTTTTGAATTAATGTGAATAAGGAATTATCTTTATATAAAAAATTTTGATATATATACCAATCCCAAAATTTTAAATTATATATTCACATATAAATAGTTGGATATGTTTTAGATAAGATAGTTTGAGATGATTAAATATTATGATTCCTCAAAACATTTACACTCTATGAAAACAAACAAGGCATAAGATGCATTGTGTCAAAATGATCAAACTATATTATCTATGTTAAGTTTCAAAAAAGATCCCATATTTAAATATTTTATATGTATCTTAAAATCTTGAAATAAGGGGAGAAAATTTATCTCTCTCAAATAAGTGTTCAACTACCTATCTATGTGTGGATAAACGAGGAACATAAGGATGATATAGAGCTACGATAGAAATAGATAAAAATTCATGTGTTTAAAATTAATCATAATGGAATTATAATGTTTAGGAACCCTTTTTTGTTACATCCATTCCAGTTTTGAAGATGTATCTATTAGAGGAAGCTTGTAGTTCCTCATTCACTATTCATCCTGGAATTTCAAAGATGTTTTGAGATCTAAAAGAGTATTTATAATGGGATGGAATAAAGTGAGATATTACAAAGTTTTTTAACTGATTTATTGATAATCCTATAGGATAATATTTAGAGAAAAATTTTTAAGGGGGATTTACAACCATTACAAATAGTAGAATGGAAATACTAAGACATCTCCATTGATTTTTCTATTAGAATGGCCAAAAACATCTATTGTGCACGGTGTTGTATGGGTAGTAGATGATCTCTTTAAAAATTCACCACACATTAAAAATATTAGGGAATATTTACCTTTTCATCATATTTATATAATTTACATTTTAGAAATGGTAATATTTTATGGAGTACCAACATCAATTGGATCTGATTGGGATTCAGGGATTACGTCGATGTTCTGGAAAAGTCTTTAGGAAGCTCTAGATACATAGTTCATTTTTAGAGATACATATCATCCTTAGAAAGAGGGTCATCTTGATTGATCCATTAAAAACATAGAGTATTTTCTAATATCTTTTTCATTGGATTTCAATGGTCATTGGGATCAATTCCTTCCTCTAGTTTGTTTTTACAACAACCATAGCTTTAACTCCAACATTTAGATGGATACATATGAATCCCTCTATGGAAATACATGTACAACTCCAATGTATTGAGATGAAGTTAGAGGAATAAATTTATTGATACCTTATCCATATGAATAAATGTTATATTTGTTTAGATCCATTTAGTAACACATAAAGACCACAAAATGTTGGCATAAAAGTAATGAGGATAATTGATAGTATGATCTTAGATTTGATGTTGTTAATAAGGTGTTTCTAAGAACATCTATATAGAATAAGTTTATGATATTTGAGAAGATTTGGTAACTAATCCAATGGTATATTTATCCCTCTTAAATTCCTGACTACATTGATATGGTATCTTATCGATTTGTGTTTCCACCACACCTCTCTCAAGTCAATGACATATTCCATGTATCTCTATTGAGGAAGTACATATATGATCATTCAAATGTTCTAAAAGTAGAGTATATACCACTAGGGCATGATATATACTATTATGAACAACTAGTAGATATTTTGGATCATTCATAGATATTTCTATGAAAAGATACCACTCATCTCGTCATGGTTTTGTGGAGAAAACACCAATTTGGGGAAGCTATGTGGGATCCTGATGATGTAATGAGCTAGAAGTATCCTTGGTGGTTTATACTAAATTGATGTAATTATACATGTGAAATTTCATTTAAAACAGTTTTATTATAACACCATGATTTTTTATGAAATATATTTCTAAATAAATTTAATTTATTCAATAGCTTGGGTTACACACACCATCATGTTTTTAACGAACTGTAACATATTATTAATATTATTATTTAAATAATACTCATATAATATAGCCTTCAAACATGGAGGTATGAATAATAATAACATATTTTAAAATATTATGTAAAATGGTTTTAAATAAAGAAAACATATTCCTAAAAAGTACTAAATCTTTAGTAAAGGCATTTTATGCTTTGAAAATACAATTTCCTCAAAAATTGTTTATATTTAATTTTTAAAAAAATTATAAAAGTAATGTTTAAAAATTTTAGAAAATTTATTTTAAAAAATTAAATTCATTTTTAAACCTACATTTCAAATCAATCACTGTTTGTATTTTCGGAATGTTTCTGGAAAGATTAATTTTTTGATGAATAATAGCAAATATAGGTTTTTTATTGAAAAATGCATTTTCGTTTAATAAATATGTAAGGTAAAATTTTGTTTCAAAAAGAGTTTAAAAGTAAAATTATCTAAATGATAAAATAAATAATAAAATTTAAGTCATTTAAATCAATTTCATATTTAATTATAATATAAAATATTTTTAAACATTTGGAAATGTTCTCTTTGGATAACATTTTTTCATCCTTTTAGTGTGTTTAATTTTAAAATTTTATTTTCAACTTATATGAATTGAAATTTTAAAAATTTATTCCATATTAGGAATGATAATAAATAATATTATATATTAATTTCTTCTTAATGTTTTATCATAGTAAATATTAAAAATAATTACCATGGTTAATGTTAAAAATGATTTATCTAGGTTAAAAAAAAGTGATAAGTATTAAATACCCTATAAAAATTTACAAAACTCAAAATATAACCATATTTATTTTATATCACCTCTAAAGTCCGATAATGACCCATTTTGAAGCCTTTTTTCATGTGAAAAATGTGGATAAACTTTATTCTTTTCAAAATTTCCATTTGTGTCCTCTCCCCTAGTTATAAAAGGTCACCTCACTCTTCTCTTCTTCACACATCGAAAACCATTTTTTAAAAAAATACCTTCGCAAATATTATCCTTAATTCCCTGCCCAAATTATATTTCCTTATTTTGACATTAAACCCTCCGAATAAGACTTTAGGTATAGACACAAATAGGTTCTCTAAAGAAGAGGTAAAATTCTCAACATTCAATTCTGTTTTATTTCTTCTTCCACCGCCTTCAAATATTATTAAGTTAATATAATAAAACAAAATACATATATAACTTGTTCTTAGATTTTATAATTTTTAATTTCATTACCTATATCTATCACCTCTTCCATTAAATGGGAAACAAAACCATCAATTTTTTGTATGACAGACTACCGCCTCAAAAACCAATGTTATCTATTTTCCATCACCACCTCTCATGGATATATATAATGTTGGATTTAATGTTAATATAAATTATTTATGGTATTTTTATACTTTTTAAGTTATAATATCACACAAACCTTATTTACTTTCCATTTCAAGGGAATAAGATAACATGTCCCATTTTTACGGTGGACTACTACCTCTTGGAGCGATGAGATTCATTTTACCAAGACACATTAAGTGGTAGATAATAATGGTAAAATTAATTAATATATTTTATATATATGAAGAGGAATATTTTGGAAATATATTATATTATTTACATTCCTTTATTTTCATCCATTTAGGAAATGTAAATAGAGTTCATGTGTGTGTAGGACCTACCATCACTATAGCGACCCTCGCTTTTCAAAACATTGACATTAGAAATCAATTTCAGAATACATAAACATTATAAAAATAGACTTACAAATAACATAATTTTCTATAGTGCCTTTGGAAACATGGATACGTAATAATGGAACATAAATGAACTACATAATCTCCCACTAGGATCTTTTTTACTCTCACCATTCTTAGATACATCAAACAAAGTACATAACATCATAACATGGGGAAAATAAACATAAAACAGTAGAGCTGAGATTCTCATTAATGGTATACAAGGGATACATATAATCATTAACATGAGTATAAGGGTATGATAACATGATCATGAAAAATAGATGATTATACCCTACATATTAAAGATCATAACAGAAATCATGGCCAAAATATTGGCAGTTCATAGGACATAAATCATAATTAAATAAAGATAATAATCCATGAAAACATAACACGGGAGTAAGACATTGTATTTTGGAAAACACATAAGAATATAATGATTTCTATTTAATCTAAGGTATAACTACCAAGACCATTATAATATTATGGGTTCATTTCCTATACCATTATAGTAGCATGAGTTCACTCCTCATACCATCTTAGTAGTCATGGCTTACTTACATGGACATAATAGTTGTCAAGGTACACTCCTAAGACCATATTTGTTTATATCATGAGATATAAATATTTACCCAATACGTTGGAGGGAGATATAGGTCCCACCCATCTCATAATGAAATCATACATACATGTGCTGCCAGATCACTAAAAATCACAACATAGCCAATGAAATGGGTATCATAAACATGTAAACATATAATAACATATGAAAACATATAGGTTTCATAATAATTTCATTGTAAACATAACCTATGAAAAGAAGCGGGTTTCATAAGCATATAACCCATGAAAAAGAAATGAGCTACCTAAACATCATTCCATCAAATCATAATCCATTCAGAGAAAGAATATGAATGTAAACATTGAATAATTTCACTATAAAGGAATGAGTAATATCAATGGATGTTATCTTATAAAGAAAATAATTTTGGTAAAATATTTGAAATTAATTATTGGGGAAAATATCCTTTCTTCTTCAAAAACACTTTCTTTTCTTAAAACACCATGAAATTTTAAAAGAAGATAATTTATTTGAAAATAAACATGAAAATTTTTAAGATAATATTTAAGGAAATAAGGAATTATGAAAGTGTAAAAATAAATTCATGCTATATAAGTTAAAAAATTTCTTCTCATACTTTGCCAGAAATGTCAAAAAATACATCGTATGGAAACCGAAAGAAAGATTCCTCCAAACGGTGTAGTAAAATTTCAATAATTGGTAAAAATGTCATTAAAAACACATATAATAACAGTAAAACATTTTATGAAATTATTTTTATAAAACATGTACATGGATGATAAATCAACCCCAGTAAATGCTCATGTATAAACAATACTGAATAATAATGAGATTGCGAAATTATCCCTAACCTTGTATCTTTCATATCTCTGTACTCACACAAGTTTCATATAAAATAAATATAAGGATAATATAAATATTTTAAATAATAATATTCTTATACATAATACCATATATGTTTTGATTATGACCTTATATAAACCACTTGTTAACGATCCTATGATAAGGTTTTACTTCGGGTAAAATTACTTTTGTTCTTCTCTAGTGTCTTAATTTGTTTTATCATTGCTCCTTATACTAATATCATGATTATATAATGTATATAATGATATAAATATCATTTATATCCTGTATATTTATATTTTATTAATCTATAGAATAAATAAGTACAAAATGGAATACACCTTTCATGGAGACGGTAAGTTGTATGTACGCATGAACGTTGTTTCCATTTTTAATTGTCATATTGAAAGAAAGTATGTAAATTAAATATGTGGGATTATGTATGTATATAAATATATCATTATCCCTTTAGCATGATTATATCATAAATTTCACACATATCAATACTATATATTTTTATAATCATCCTTGAATCGTGAATGTAAAAGATGAATCTCATTATGTCGTAGAGACGGTAAGTCGTACATATGCACGAGTGATGATATCATTTTGTATTAGTAAAAGATATTTAGTTGGATGGAATATTAATTATACAGAAAAAATTAATGTCATAGTTATTATTTACATCCTTTATATTCAAAATCATACCCATATAAATAATGTATACATGAAAAACAGTTTACACCAATGAGTGGAGACGGTAAGCCTTATGTACGCATGCATGGGGATTTTATTTTTCATAGGATGAGTGAAAGGAAGAATGTGGGGGTAAAATAATCATAAAATATCTTATAATATATTATATTCTAGATTTATTACATTGGTATGGAAACAATATATAAAGAGGAATTTGAAGAAGAAAATAACTTTGAAAGAGGTGATAAACCAATTATCTCTTTTTTGGGCATCTCCTTTTTATTTGTACAAAAAGACTCTATATGATGGTTTGATTCCCAAATAATGGACTCTAGGATGTAGTGAGAGATTTTTGGAGTGGAAATGGTCATGGTTTGTCATATAAAAACAGCATTGGAGGTGTGGATTATAGATAAGGAGAAGTGCCCTTTTATAAGGGGGAGGAGGGGCACTTTAAGAAACTCCAAAACAATTAATTTATGATAAATTGATTTTAGTTTTAAAATAACTCCAAAGTGAGTTATATAAATTTTTTTATGATTATGGTTCAAAATCCTCTCAACCAATTAATTTTAGACAAATATAGGTCATATAATTAACCTCCTCGTTTATATTTATCCTTTAGATAAACAATATAACTCTTAATATGACAAAATGTTTTTTATACTATAAGGTTAATATAGTTACTAAAAAATGAAAAAAGAACCAGAATTGGATTATTTATGAAATATTTCAAATTATAAAATTTAGTTGGCCAAACCATTTATTTTTATTACTTTTATAACTTTTAATAAAATATTATTTATTTTAAAGTATCATTTATATCAATTTTGATACTATTCAATATTTTCATTTTTTAAATTATCCAAACTGCATGATAAATTCAAAAAGATACATCCAATATATCTCTAGAATGTCTAGTTTGTCTATAATTTTTTTTGATGTCATTAATTATGTAAAAAATTATTTATTTAAATATTTTTAATACCATTTATTATATATCTCAATTAATTTTACAATTACTGCATCATTACTGTACAAGACTTTAGGGAAGTTATTTATTCAATAATAATTAAAAATAAATTTTCGTAATTAATATAAATTTATTATATTTAAAATTAATAATTATAGTAGAATTTATGATATTTATGACCCTATATAAAAAATGATATAGTTATTAAATTTTGAGTTTGAGTGTTTTAACTATTATTTAAAAAAATATAATAAATGTATTAATATGACACATGTGGAATAAATAGGTTCATATTTTTGACCTAAGGTATATTTTTGTCAAAATAAAAATATACAATGAAATTATGAGAAGTTTTAGGATAATCTTTTCTTAATATAATATTATGTTTACCGTTATTATCCTATTTACCTTTAAATCCATTAAATAAATTTTAAAAGTTACTATTCAAAAAAAAACATTTAGTTCATATTAGATAAAAAATTTCATCATAATTACAACCATGTATGTCTATTTTTTTGAAATTCAATTCACAAAATTTGTAAAATTACATTTACTTCTAATGCTAAAAAAACTGGCTAAAAAGGTGGATAAAAGAGACGCTCAAAAGTTCAATAATTTTTTATATCTAACAATATTATAAAATAATTGTAATGAATTAATTAGATGAATATATTTATCAGTCATATATGGGGAATTTAAATTCAATTTTACTTAAAATAATTATTTTAATGAAAAAGTCTGTTTTTAACTAAAAAGCAGTATTTTCACTATTCATCAAAAATTAAAACCTTTCAAAAAAACCCAAAATTCACCCTAACCCAATTTTAATATTCCAAATTCTAAAAATATGTTTATTTTTTAAAAATAATTTTCTATGAGTGTCTAAAATTAATTTTATTATAAGGACATCAAAAGTGATTTATTCAATAAAATTTGTATTTTTAAACATAGAATGACTTTACCAAGAATCATATCTTTTATTATCAATATTTGAAAATTAGTTATTAATATTAATATATTTCTATTTAAGAGATAGGTTTTAATTATAACATTTAGATTATAATAATATTAATAATAATAATAATCATTTTTTTATAAACTCAGTGTAGCATGTATCGTAGGCCAAATTGGTGTTGTGTGGAATGTACGCCATGTCAGTTCCATGGGAATTTATTCTTTGACTTATTGAAATTGAAGATATAAAAAATTATTTATTCAAAAAATGGTATATTAAAGCTTAGTATGTTACATTCTACTACCCTAAAAATGAATTTCACCCTCAAAATTCATCACTATGGTAAAAACAAATGAGTATAATCATGGTTCATCATTTCCTCAACTTCCCACATGGTTTCCTCTAACTAGTGATTTCTAAAAAAACATTAACCATGTGAGTGGTCTTGTTTAATATAATATTCTATGATCAGTCCATAATATATATAGGTTTCTCCTCGTAAGAAAGATCATGTTTCAGTGGTATGACCTCTGAGTTCAGTACATGTGAATGGTCAGCTATTTACTTCCTAAATAGAGATACATGGAACACATCATGAACTTGAGAGAGATTTAGAGGAAGTTCAAAGAGATAGGATAATATCCTAATACGGTCAAGAATTTCAAAGGGACCAATATACCTAAGTTTTAGTTTCCCCTTCTTCCCAAATCTCATAAAATTCTTCTGAGGTGATATTTTTAGAAACACTTTTTCCCCAACTTCAAATTCTAGATCACATTGACAGTTATCAACATAACGTTTCTACCGAATTTGACCTATCATGATATGGCATTGAATTTTTTAACCCTACGGACCATTTCTTCAACAATATCAGGTCATAAAATCTTTCTTTATCCAACCTCATCCCAACATGTTGGAGTTTTTCATTTCTTCCCATAAAGGTATTCATACGGTTACATCTGAATGATTGAGTGGAAGTTATTGTTGTAAAAAAACACAACTAGAAGAAGTTGTTGATCACAACCACCATTGAAATATAGATAACTAGATCTCAATATATCTTCTAGGGTTTGAACTATTCTTTTATACTAACCATATGTATGAGGATGGTTAGTAGTGATGAAACTCAATTCTTTGTCATGTTATTTATGAAGATTTCTCCAGAACATTAATGTAAACCTCATATCTCAATTTGTTACAATGGAATGTGGTACATCATGCAACATTTCCACTTCCTTTATGTATATCCTAAAATTTTTACCCAGATATAAATCTTATATAACAGTAATGAAGAGTGTGGACTTAGTAAGGATATTGAATACCACCCATTTAGCATTAATCCCTTTAGATTTTTGGGTAGTCCAATGAAAAAAAAAAATATTGTTATGTTCTCCCATTTCCATTCTGGTATAGGTAATGGATTCAATATCCATTTATACTTTTTTCTTTAATATTTAACTTTCAAGCATACCAAACACAAAGATACAAACTCTGTGATATCTCTATTCATTCCATCCCACTAGATGTATTCTTTAAAATCCCTATACATCTTCATATATCCAAGATGAATAGATAATGAATAACTATGGTCATCCTCCAACATATCCTTCTTCAAATATATTATATAATGAACACATACACGGTTCATAATCCTCATCATTCCATCTTGATCAAGGTTAAACTCTGGAACATTTCTGACCTTCTTTTGCAGATCATCTCCTTCCTTCTGTTCCTCCTTAATCTTCACTTGGATAGAGGGTTGAACATTCATTTCAAAAAGATAAGATATTTTCCCTTACTTCAGGATTTATTTATCCATCCATTTAAAATCTAGAAATATATGATCCTTTTTTATCCTCATAATGGATAAGCTAGCATGATCTTTTCGACTCAAAGCATTGGCCGCCTTGTTCGCTTTCCCAGGGTGGTAATGTATTGAGCAGTAATAATAATTTATCAACTCTAACCATATTCTATGGAACATTTTCAACGCCTTCTATGTGAATATATATTTCATACTTTTGTGATAAGTATATATATCACACTTTTTCCATAAAGATAATACCTCCATATATTTAGTGAAATTTTTTTTACTGCTTACTCCAAATCATGAGTTGGGTAATTTTTCTCATGAATATTCAATTTTCATGAAGAATAGGCTATAACCACGTTATTCTTCATATGAAAACATCCCAATCCCATTATGGATTCTTCTATTTAGATTAAAAACCCGTCTCCACTAAATGGTAATGTATGAATAGGTGAAATGACCAACCTTCTCTTCATATCCATGAAATCTTCTTCACATTCATATGTCTTGAGGAATTTCAACCCCTTTTGAGTCAACATGGTCAAAGGATTTGGTAGTCATGAAACATTATCCACTAATAGTTGATAATATCTAGAAAAACAAAAAATATCCATGGATCTCAGTCACTATAGATGGCCTAGGATAGATTTCAGTAGCCTCTACATTTGATGGATCTACTACTATACAATCTTTTGAGATTATGTGAACCAAAAATAAAAATTTTTCCAGTTAAAATTCACACATTATAAATTTTACATATAACTTCTCCTTCCTTAGGGTATGTAGTACAATTCTCAAGTTATCTTCATACTCTTCCGTTATCATTTAATATATAATAATATCATCTATAATGACTAACATAAACATATCAAGGTAATCTCTAAAGTCTCTATTCATTAAATCCATCAAGATAACAGAAGACTAAAAGGAATCACTATATATTCATAATGTCCATACCTCATACAAAATTATGTCTTCAGTATATCCTCCTTCATGATCCTTAATTAATGATATCCAGAAAGAATGTTAGCCATGGAAAAGTATTAAGATCCATGCATTTGATCAAACAAGTCATCAATACGGGGAATATGATACTTGTTCTTGATTTTGATCTTGTTCAACACTCAATAATCAATGCAGAGTCACATTTATCAGTCTTTAATTTTCATAAAAATAACTAGTGCTCCCCAAGGTGACACACTTGGCCAAACAAATCTCTTATCAAGGTTTTCTTAGAGTTTATTCGTTAATTCCTACAACTCAATTGGGGGAATTCTATGAGGAGTCTTTCAAATTGGTGTGGAACCAAGTATTAGTTGTATTAAGAACTCAACATCACATTTTGGTGGAATACTAGGAAAATATTATAAAAATACATCTATAAAATCTTGAACAGTACGCATATAACCAATGTCAATCCTCCCACCAACCATTTGAGATAAATACCACTTTTTAATGGGAATTAAGACCCATAAACTGGATTTAATCTCTATAGAAATTTCAAACATATCGTCACATTTATATATGATCATAAAAGGGTTTGATATATTGAACATAACTTCCCTTACGTGAAAATTGACTTGGGATTTATTTTGAGAATGAAAATACAAGCCTAATATGATTCCATATTCGACAAACTGAAGAATGAAAAGATTCTAAAAAATCACATTCCCATATAAATCAGTAGGAAATAAATCATATACTAGAGATACAATCATAATACCATTAGGGGGTTTCACTATTTATTCCACATCTAACTATTTTAGAGGAATATTAAAACCATTGAAAAATTATTTAGATATGATAGAGTGGGAAGATATAGAATCAAATATGACATTAGCAGTTCTGGGGATGACAGAAAGTGTACCTTTCATCAAGTCATTATTGCACCCCTCATTATAAATAGTGATTGCATGAGATTTTTATTTTTACCTTAGTTTATGAGTTTTATGGCGTTGATCATCATCACCAGCCCTTGGGTTTGGGAATCCGATACCAAAATTACCATTCTCCTTACACTTGTAGCACTGAATCATGTGGGGGGGGGGGGGGTCATTCTGCGATGTGTTTTCTTCATTCACAAAATTAGGTAACATATTCCCATCACTTTTGTAATTAATTTCCAGATGACATTTTTTCTATACTTAAAAAATTTATTAGACCCTTTATAAAAAATTTCTCCATGTTTCTTCCCACAATAATAGCATAAAGGAAAGTTCATCTTCTTTTCTCCAAGGTTTTTAGAGTTTCCTTTAAACTCCATATTCATATTCTTGTCCAATCCATGAGATTGATATGTGACTCCCACCTCCATTTCAACCTTGATTTCACAACACAAAATCTCTTCACAGTTACTAAAGTCACTTATGGCCAAAGCCCTTTTGAGACATGGAATTAATCCACTGATGAACCCATCGAGTTTAATTTTGGGTTGAATGATAATTCCTAAATAATTCCTTGTAAGTATTTGGAAACTATCCTCGTAGGTAGCAAATGATTTATCATCCCTTTAATTGAACTCAAGGAACTCTTTCTACATCTTGGCCCAAAGTATTCAAGGAATGTACTTATTGAAAAATAAATTCCTGAACTTGTCCCAATCCATGGATTCAATCTCATTTATCTACATCATGTTCTTGATTAGAGTCCACAATTTATCTTATTCACCTTCTAATAGATAAGCTGTTATAATGATTATTTTAGGCTCTGAACACTGAAGAATATATGATATTTTTTTAGTAGTACTGATCCATTTTTCAATTGAATGTGGATCAAAAGACCCTCTAAATGATGGTGGATATTTCCTCATTAAAGACTCTATAAATTTTTTTCCCTCCTTTTATCATTTTTAAATACACCATGATTCATAAATTGAGAATTTTTTATGAGTATAAAAATAAGGATTTTCATTCCATCTCCCATAGAATCCAGTTTCGTAGGAAGCCATTTTTTCATTGTCCATCGCAATCACCATTAACACAGTTCCTTTGGGTTCCAAAAATTGAAAAAAAACCAAAAGCATAAAGTAAGAAATAGTTATCATAATGAGGAACAACATAACCATGAAAAAGGACTTATATGATGTAAATTTTTTTGACACCTTCTTTAATATATGACACCTTTCGTTTATCCAAGGTTATTCACAGCCAACATATATTTAAATCCTTCATAATGGTTCATGAAGTGTTTGTCAATTCCCAAAGCATATCCCCTGGGAGTGTCAAACCAGGTATGCATCAAGGCCCATTTTCATGTACCAGATTACCATAAGTCAGTCTCAAAACAACTTGTAGGAGTCGTTACACCAATTTATATATGTTCCAAAGCCACATCAAATTGTAGTGTCAAGATAGGGATGTATTTCTAGGAAACCACTAACTCAATCATTCACCGATATTCCAAGACATGTTCTTATTCTTTTACTTACCCTTAGATTTATCCATAGGAATAGACTTATGGTTCTTACTAAGGTTTTCTCATACTAGATTCCAATGATTAATTATAAATTTTCTATGATACCAAATATAAAAACCCTCACTTTTCAAAACATTAACGTTACATTAATTTTTTAAAATACTTGAAAATAATAAAAATAGGCTCTCCAAGACTGCAATTGGTCTTGTTCCTTTGGAAACATGGATACATAACACTGGTACAGAAATGAACTACATATTATCCAAGTGGGTTCCTCATGACCAGAACCCTTTTTAGATACATCAAACATTGTACATATCATCATAACCTGATGGGAAAGAAACATAATAGGGGTAATCTCAGATGATCAGTAAGTGTAAAAAAGGGATACATATATGAATTAACATGATTATAAGGGTATGATAATGTGATCAAGAAAAATAGAAGATCATTCCCTACATAATAAAGATCATAAAAGAAATCATGGAATAAAGATTGGAAGGTTATTGGAAATAATTCAATATTAAAAAAATAGAATAATACATTAAAGATAACATAGGAGTAAGATAAGGAAGTGTGACAAACACGTAAGCATATAATTATTTCTATGGTATCTAAGGCATCTCGGCTAATTCCATCATTGTAGTATGTATTTACTTTCCAATCCATCATAGTAGCACGCGTTCACTACTCATACCATCTTTTTTGTCATGGTTTACTCCCATGAACATCCTAGTAGTCAAGGTTAACTCCCAATACTATCTTAGTTTATCTCAAGATATATAGATCTTTACCCAATGCATTGGAGATAGATATTGGTCCCACCCATTCATAATGAAATCATACATACATGTACCCCAAGATCATTAAATATCAAAACATAACCAAGGAAATTAAATGGGTATAAAAAAATGTAAACATATCATAACCTTTGAAAAGATATAGGTTTCATAATCATTTCATCATAAACATAACCCATGAAAAGAAGCGGGTTTCAAAATCATATAACCAGTGATAGGGAAATGGGCTTCATAAACATCATTACATCAAAATATAATCCATTCAGATAACAAATATGAATGGAGACATTGAATATTTTTCCTATAAAGGAATGAGTAAAACCAATAAATGTTATCTTAGATGGAAATTAATTTTGGTAAGACACTCAAAAATAATTCTTGATGAAAATATCCTCTCTTCTTCAAAAACATTTTATTTTATAAAAACACTGAACACTTTTAAAAGAAAAGAATTTATTTGAAAATAACCTTAAAAACATATAACAGGTGCCTCATGGAAATAAGGTGTTATGAAAGCATAAAAATCTAGTCATACGGTATAATTGTAAATATATTCTTTTTATTCTTTTGTTGGAAAAGTCAGAAAGTACCTCCTATGGAAAACAAAAGAAATATTCCTTCCAAACTGTGTAGTAAAAAGACAAAAATAGGTAAAAATGAATTTAAACACCCATATGGGAATAGTAAAACATTTTATGAAACCATTTTTAGAAAATATTTTCAAGGAAGATAAATACACCCTAGTAAGTGATTAATTATAAACAATCTCACATAATAATGAGATTGTGAAATTATCTCTTACTTTGTGTCTTAACTCTCTATATACTCACACAAGTTTCCTTTATAATAAATATAATATTATTATAAATCTGTTACATAAAAGTATTATTATATATAATACCATATATTATTTTATTATGACCTTATATTACCTACTTGTTAATGAACCTATGTTAAGGTTTTACTTTGGGTAATGTTTTCTTTGTTCTTCGTATGTGTCTCAGTTTGTTGTATCATTGGTTCTTGTAATTATATCAGGATTTCGTAATGTATAACATGATATATATATAATGTATTTCAAGTATATGTATATTTTAATAATCTATATCATAAAGAAGTATTAAAAGGAATACAACATTCATGGAGATTGTAAGTCATACGTACGAATGAACATTGTTTCCATTTTTAATTATCATGTTGAAAGAAAGTATGTAAATGATATATGTATATATATGTACGTATATAAATATATCATAATTCTATTGTAATTATTATATAATAAATTTCACACTTATTAATAATATATATTTTTATAATCATCATTGAATGGTGAATGTGGAAGATGAATCTCATCGCATCGTGGAGACGATAAGTCGTACGTATGCATGAGTGATGATATCATTCAGTATTGGTAAAGTGAATGGAATTTTATGTAATATGAATTATAAAAAAATATAATTACATACTTATTATTTAAATCCTTTATATTAATCATCATTCCCATAGAAATAATGTATACATGAAAACATTTTACACCATGACGTGGAGAGAGTTAGTCATACGTACGCATGCATGATGATATTATTTTTCATATGATGAGTAAAAGGATGGATATTTTTGTCCCATAATAATTAAAATATCTCATAATATAGTAGATACTCATTCTACTACTTTTTCATGTCAACAATATAGAAACAGAAAGTAGACCAAGAAAAAAACATTGAATGAAGTGACAAAATAATTACCTTTTTTTCATGTATCTCCCTTTGAATTTATCAAAAGGACTCTATATGATGGATTTAATCCAATTGGATGGACTATAAGATGTAATTAGGGAGGTTGGGTGAAGAATTGGTAGGTTTTGGCAGAGAAAAAGGGCTTTCTAGTTATGAATTAAACAGAAGGAGAAGTTCCTTTTTTAAGGGGGAGGAGGGGAATTTATGGAAACTCCAAAACTATTAATTCATTGTAAATTTATATTATATTTAAAATAGATAGAAAGTGAGTTATTTAAAATTTTAAATGATTATGGGCCAAAATAATCTCAACCAATGAATTTTAGAGATGATTAGGTCATATAATTAACTTTATCTTTTGGCTTTTTCCTTTAGTTAAACAATTTAACTCTTACCGTGACAGCTTGTCTTTTTACACTATAGGGTCAATATAGTTAATATAAAATGGAAAAAGAATCCCAATTGGAACATTTTTACATATTTGGCAGTATCAAGGTTATTTGGATGATACTTATATTTTAACGACTTTAATTTAATTTAATAAAATATTATTTATTTTAAAGTATCATTTTTTTCAATTTTGATACTATTCAATATTTTAATTTTTATAAATATTAAAACTACATGATAACCAAGAAAAAATACTTCCAATATGTCAAAAACATATATAATGTGTATATAAAATTCTCATATGTCATTAATTAAGTAAATTTATATTTATTTTAATATGTTTAATATCATTTATTTGAAATATCAATTAATTAAAAAATCACAACATAAATATTGTATAAGACATTAATTATGTTATTTATTCTATAAAAATTTATAATAAATTATCATAATTAAAATAAATTTCTTATATTTCATATGATTAATTATAGTCAAATTTATCTTATGTATAACTCTATATAAAATTGATTGATTTAATAACATTTAAATAGGGTTCTTTTAACTCTTCTTTAAAAAAATATAATAAATGTCTTAATCTAACCCATATGGCTTAAATAGATCATAGTTTTTTACCTAAAGAATATTTGGGTTAAAAAATTCATATCAAATGAAATTTTTGTATGTTTTTGGGTAATATTATAATATTATAATATTATTTGTACCTTTAATTTCCATATTTACCTTTACCCGTGTTAAATAAAATTCAAAAGTTACAATTCACAAAAAAAATTGATCCTATTAGATCACATTTATCATCCTAATAATAACTATGTATTTCCATTTTTTTAATTCAATTTATAGAAGTGGTAAAAAAATTTACTACTAATGTAGAAAATGTGGCTAGATAGTAGGAAAAAAGACGTTCAAAAGTTCAATAATTTTTTAATATCTAATTATATTATGAAATGATTTCAATGACTTAATTGGATTAATATATGTATTTTTTATCTATTATTAATTTAAAATAAATTCAAATTAAAATAATTATTTAGATTAAAATGTCACTTTTTATATAGAAAGCAGTATTTTTCACAATTCATCAAAAATTGAAACTTTTCAAAAACATACAAAAAATTAACCATATTCAAATTTTGATACTCAAAATTTAGAGAAGATAATTATTTCATCAAAATAGATTTCTATGAGTGTCTAAAATTTATTTTATTAGAAGGAAATTAAAAATGGTTCATTAGAGAAAATGTTATTTTTAAACATAGAAGGACTTTACCAAGAATCATATCTTTTATTAATATTATTTTAAAAGTAGTTATTACTATTCATATAACTATGTTTAATGGCTAGGTTATAATTATCTGATTTAGATAATAATAATAATAGTAAGAGACCTTTCATATAAACTTAGTGTTACATGTATCGTACACCGATTTGATGTTTTGTGTAATTTACGCCAAGTCAGTTCCATGTGAATGGAATTTTTGACCTAGTTAAATGAAAGATATAACTGAAAATTGTAATTTATTTGAAAAACAATTCTGTAAAAACTCGGGGTGTTACAATATCTGTGAACAGTGTAATTCATTTCCTATCTCTATACATTAATGGATTAATCTCTAAACTTATATAATGAATATATGTGTTATTTAAATCATGGTTAAAATTATTGATATTATTGTACCATGATTCATATTAAATGACCAAATATGACCTATAATAATATACATGAAAAATGAACAGTTATTACCTGAAACACAATTCTAACATAAAATTGTTATTAAATAGATAATAAAAGGTCATAAGAAAATCATATATGGTATGATACAAAGGAGTTTGGTTCTGTGATATATTAATAATAATGATATATTTAATATATAGGAGTTTCTAACATGTAATAAGGACATGGAAACTTAAGGATAGGGATTTCATGTTTCTCTTTTATTTCTGAGAGGCATAGGTCATATTCACCATATGTTTCCTTTTTTTGTGTATATAATGACACTGAATGTATTTATGGTTCTTATAATTAATATTATGGGATATAAATATCCATAAAAACGTTTATCATTCGTGGGGATTTTTATTCAAAAGATACCAAAGTGGAAATAGTTTTATGTTAACATCTCATTATTTATAGGGTTTGTTTATGATTATTCTTTTCATAATAAAATATTATGATCTATTTCCTTGGAACATCATTAATTTTATTCTCCTTTAGTTATTTTTTGATAATAAATATTTTCCTATTATTTTACTCTATTTATGAACTTAGGATTTCAAGCTAAGAAATTTAAAGAAAAAAACATTATTTATCTCTTTGGTCGAATAATTTTTTTTTCATATCCATATTTTGAAAAGATGTTTTCAAGAATGTTTTGAAGACCCTCTATTATTTTTGAATTGGTGTTTCCCTTGATTTTTTTTTAAAAATGTTTTAAAAATAATCTTCTTGTAATTTTCAAAACAAAACCAATTGGTATTTTAATGAAAATGTGAAAGGAATATTTTTTTTAACATGTGATACATTAAATTAATTTCATACATTCAATACCAATCAATTTTTTATAAATTTCTTCAATAATTTTTATTTTTATTTTTGATAAAATGTATTTTCATAATAGGTTTGGAACATTTTGTTTTAGAATGTTGATTTTCAAAGTGAAAAGGTTATTTTCCTCAAGAAATATTTTAAGTGATATTTCAATATAATTTTCATCTAAAATGAAAACCAATAATGTTATAAAAACTCTTCTTGCAGATATCATCCATTAATACCAACCTGATCCTTTATATGGGTATTTTATGATTATGATAATAAGTGTTCCCTGAAATATTCATTATATCCATTTCCTTTCCATGGGTTATACTATGATTAAATAATTATAAAACCCATTTATTTTCATGGGTTATAATATGATGAAATATTTATCATGCCCATTTATTTCCATGGGTTCTGTTATAAAGAATGTTTTTTATCATATTGTACACATATGTGAGGTTTTCATTATGTCAGAATGGTTACTTTATAAACAAGGATGATTTTTATATTATAACAATGTATAGTGGTTATGTTATAATAAAGGGTGGTGGTCACATTGTAACCAATGATGGGTGAGACATATATCTACCTCAAATTCATTAATTAAATATTGAGATATTATTAGATAAAGATAAATGTAATGGGAAGTGAATCCAATTTAGTAAGGGACTTTTTCCAATGTGATAGTCAGGCGAGTGACCATGACTTCTATGAAGGTTGGGGATTGAACCAAATCCACTAAGATAGTCTTGAGATTCCACCTTGAATACTATGATGTTTGGGGAGTGAACCCAATACACTATGATATTATTGTAAATGTGTCTGGAATGATAAGGAAATTATTTTCTATTCTTATGTGTGTGCCACAAATCTGGGTCATCTTCCAATATTATGTTCTAATTGATTATTTTCTGTGATTCCTTTTGTATTCATGTATTATTATCTACTAGGATTCATACCATGATGAACATTTTATACCTATGATATGCATGGAATGGTTTTAAAATGTTAATCTCATGAGATCATACCATTATGATCGTTTTATATTGATATCTCCCTTATTTAACCTTACTGGGAAACGTAGCTCCCCCTTTCATATGTTTCCTTTCCACATGTTATGAATATTTTTATTATGAATGCCATGTCTAAGAAGGGTAGAAGTTATGAATAACATAGTGGGATATGATATAGTCCACTTCTAAACTAGTTTTTTATGTATACATTTTTTCAACAGCATTGGACCTAAATTATCCTATCTTGGATATTTATGTTATGTAATAAATTTTCATCTACTAAGATTTTGTATTTATGAATGAAAACTATGGGTTTCTATAGATGATATCATAGATTAAAAAATCATTTAAAATATAACTGGAATACTTATTGAGGAAAAAACACTTTTCATCATTAAATCGTATATAAAAATATAAATCTTTATTATATAATAAAAAAAGTAATATCTTTTAAAATAACCATTTAAATAATTAAAGGAACCTTCAATGCATTGTGGTGTCATAGAGACAAGAAATTACATTCATGTCGTGTATGTAAAAACAATGATTTTGTTGACATTTCATATTAAAATTCCAAAGTACTTCATTCAAAAAAGGAAAATAATGTTCCTTTTAAAAAATTAGAAAAAATTATAATAGATACTAAAATTACATTAAAAATCATATAGCAATAAAAAATTTTAAAATATTTTTAGAAATCATGGTCATAGATGAGAAATGGTTTTTGAATGAAAGTATAAATAATGTTTATTTTTCAGTAAAAAAATTAATCATGCCTCTTGAGTACATAAATAAAGGAAAAAATGAAGGAATTATTTTATTAAACATAAAAAACTATATTCTTTGAAAATTATTGATTTTATTTAGATGTATATCATTAAATTTCATTATCAGAAATATAATCATATATAATCTAGAAAAACAATGATATTGTAACATAAAAACCTTACTACTTTGGAGACTTTTGAATAGTGTGATACATGAAAGAATAACTTCCAATGAATCATTAAAGAACCTTAAAGTAATTATATCCATGATATAAAATTCTAAATGGTTTTTTTGTACTCCTTAAAAAAGAATATTGGTGCATAACAATAAGTAAGTCTCCAAAAATAAAATTTGAGATAAGAAACACATATCACATTGAATCAAATCATCATAAAAGATAGAAATATATATGGATTTATAAATCCAAAAATAATCAGGAAAATTATCCTAAAATATATTCATGGGTATTATATACACCATAAAAGGGTAACAATTGGTGAATATGGTATACATCTCACAGAAATAAAAGTGAGACAGGAAACCCTTACATTATGTTCAACTTTCTTAAAAGGTTCTCTAAAATCCTATATTATACATTAAAATTTATTATAATTATATAAAATATTAATTTATGTACTAATAATATCTTATATTATCCACTTATAACATTTTAATTCCTATGTAATTAAAATTCCTTATCAAAATCATCGTTTTTGGGTGTTAACTATTTTATTTTTATGGAGAATTTATGTACAATAGTTTCAATATTTATACATTCATCATGGTTCCATCATTGAAATAATGTTAATAATGATACAAAAATTATATATATTCAATATATATATATATATGTGTGTGTGTTTATATTCATCCATAAAATATATAGATATAAAAATCAAATACACCATTCCTAAAGATGGTCAGTCATACGTGATAATGGACATTGATTTAATTTTTTGACATGTGGAATGGAAATGGGTAAATAATAATTCACTTTTAAAAGATAATTTATATATAAAACATATCATACATATTTATTATATATATCCTTTTATCATCCATGTAAGTTAAAAAAATGAAAAAAAAATCACACCTCTTTTTGGAGGTGGTAGTCCACTCACAGGCACGAGCACAGTTATTGATTTCTAATAGATTGGAAGAAGGTGTAATATGATCATTAAATAATCAAAATAATAATTAACCATATTTAATATACTTTGTTAATTATTTTATAATGGACTCTATGTATTTCTATGACTTATAAGAATAAATAAAACATCAAATTCATAGTTAAGAGTTATACCTCTTTATTGAGAAACAAATTTTGGATTACACTATATGTATTGATGTGGGGGTCATTTAGAAAGAACAGAAGCATTAGGATGTGGTCAGAAAATCTATAAAATTATTATGGAAGAGATTTTACAAACCAAGTTTCTCTTGATGAGTAGAGAGAAGGGGAGAGGGGGTTCCCTTTTATAATGGCTGGAAGGGTATTCTTCAAATTTTAAAAAGTATTAAATTAAAGTAATTTAATTTTCATGTTATAATGGATCCAAATTGATAAAATCAGAAACTATAATGGGGATGAGTCGAAAAAAAATTATAAAGTTATACTTGGGTATTTTTATATTAGGTTGGAACCCTTATATTTTTTTACCCCTACTAACCCTTTTGAGAATAATTGTGATGACATAATGTGGTAATCTTTAGTGGGAAATAATATTATTATTATACAAAATGTGAACATTAAATTTATAGTGTTTATATTTTGAAAAATTGTCATTCACCATTCATAATATATTATTTTTATGATATATAAATCATTTAAAGAAATATTATTTTTTATAAAACATCCTTAAAATTATTTTTGGAAATTCATGAAATATTATAATACAATATGTTAAAATGGTTCATAATGATGTGGTTTAAAAACTAAGGCTTAAAACACTTAATATAATCCCCTAATAAAATTTATATAGGTTTAGATATCTTTTTAAACATTATATTTTTGTCTAACCCCCTAGTTAGCCAATTTTAACATTCATTATGGGAATGACACTTTCAGTATTAAATAGTTATAACATTACATATAATTTGACAATTGTCAAATAAATGGTTGAGGTGAGAAATTTTCAACCATTTAACATCTTAATTTTTCTATTTCATTTTTTAGAAAAAATTGAAAAAAATTAATAAAATATATATCATAAAATATAATTTATCACATTTCTTGGAACTACTCAAATAATTTGAATTTGAAAACAACATGAATTTAATGGAATTAGGATTCAAATATTTCAAAAATCAATAATATGTTATATATATATATATTAAAAATTATTGTAACACAACAATTCTTCCAAATTATTTGACATTTAATATTTTTAAAATCATTTATTTTATTTTTCTACTAGTTGAATAAAATTATGTTAGTGTTGCATAATAATGTAAGGTAATTATTCAATAACTAAATTTTTTAAAAAAATTAATATGTTAAAATATTTATTTAACTTTCAAATAAATATTTTTAAACAAAATTATCAACTTTTTATACATAAGTAAAAAAATTTAGAGATATTAAAGTCATAAAAGAGTGACATTTTGTATTTATATTTTTCATGAATTAAGATATTAGAAATAATCAAATTTAAATGAAAAAACGTGGAAATATATTCAATAATTGGATATAAATGACAAAAAATCACACATATAGTAAGATAAATGCATGTTTAAGATAAATTTTAATGCCTTTTCACAAAGTTTTAACCTGGTATTTCCCGTTTTACCCTAACCAAGTTAAGAAATACATACCATCGAAATTGTTGATAAATACCAAAAATTAAAGGGAAATATTAACCATATGTGGAAATCCTAATTCTAATATTAAATCTATTTTTAAAATTTCAATTTTTAGATGTGGTAGAAATTAATTTAAAAAAAATGAAATTTATAACAATGTTTCCTAAAAACATCTTTTCAAGTACAAAATTTCATTCCAAATTCAACTATAAAATTTATTCCAATAAAAATACCTAGATTATTAATAATTAAATATTATTAATTTTAAATTTAATCCATCATAAAACTGAATATAATGATGGAAATTCCTAAAAAAAATCAGTTCTTCTTAAATTCCTTAATTTTATACAACTTGTTGAAAAATAAACAAAAAATCCCAAAAAAAACTCAAAAATCCCTCCTAAAAAAATACTAATGTGATAAATTAAAATATTATACCTTTTTTATCATATATAATTTCAAAAATTTCATAAATTAATTATCGTATTCTCAAAAAAAACCCCATTTTTAAATAAAACACATTTTTAAAGAGTAAAATAAATTTACTAAGAAAAATTAGGTTCTTATTCCCAAATAATTAATGAATAATTTTTCATTGACTAGGAATTTTATATATATTTCATAATTTGATTAATCTTGTTTTTTACATCTAATTCAATGGCTAGGTTATAAAAGAAAAATATTAATATTAATATTTCAAGGTTCATTTGTTCTCTATGATTGGTTTCTTGTATGATATCAAACAATGTGTTATTTTAATAATATATGGGTGTTACATTGTATCTTTTATTATAATTTCCCTTACCATGAATTAGAATTTTTAATTTTTTTCAATCATATCAGGATGGAATTCTTTCTAAACCATTAAGATTTTTCTTCTTGTGAATTAAGGAGGCTCAAGTGGGGTGTCATTACCACATTCATCACTTTTTTTATTGATGTATTTTAAGGAAATAGTTTTCCAAAGATTAATATATCTTTTATTGAATTATTTATACTTTTTCAAAGAGTTATGTGAGACATAGGGTCCTTATCTTTTTTCAAGGAATTCATGTAATTTATTATGTTTATTTTCTAATGATTTTTATTGATGTTATTTTATAAACATAATTTTTCTTAATTTTTATATTTATGGATTTTTAGATTATTTTAGAGGTAACTAAGTTATGGGAATGAGTTTTAGAATCTCTCTATTAATATTTTTTTTGTGTTTTAACTCATCGAGGTATTCTTAAGATATATATTTAGAATGAATTCCATTGGTATTTATAAATTAACGAAGAACCATATTTATATTTTGAAAATAAAATTTAATGTTTTACAATGGTGTTTTTTATATTATTGGATTTTTATTTTCAATGATGGTTATTTGGTACTACGTAATGAAATCATGTTATCCTCCTAATCACATTATAATATTTATTAAACTAGTTTTTAATTGTTGTTTCCTTGCATGTATTATCCTTGTTGTTGAATTCTTCATAATATGAGAGTTTTTAACCACTAATAGACAATTTTATTTCAGACTATTTTTGACATAATGGTAATAAATTCTTCATAATAGGAAATGGATTTAATATAAATCTATATGGACCTGAAAATCTTAAATCATCTTGGGAATAAATTTTGAGCTAATCAGAAAAGTTTATTTCCATCACCTAAACCATCTCAAGGGGTGATTAAATAACTAATGTGAACCTCTTTATATCCCAAATAAATATTATAACTAGAAAAATACTCAAATTAAAATCTTAGTCCATGTCCTATTAAAAAAGGTTATTCAGACATTGTTATCTTGAAGAATTCAAAATCACCCAGGGGAGGCCACATAGTAACATCACATGACCAACACCTAACATCACATGACCAACACCATCACATAGAATAACCCCAATAATCATGCTCCCATCCCATCACAACACATCATAAGATACCCACACCCAATATATGTCCACAACAATATATGTTAAAAATTGATAAAAAGGTATTAGGAATGCTTAATAATTAATAAAAGAAAGACTTACAAACAATATCCCAAAAAAAAATCCCAAGCAAAGATACCATAAAGATAAAGCATGTGCTTCTATCTAACATACCCCTCTTGGTTACCCACACTAGTCATGTTTCTTAACATGAACCTCCTCAAATAAAGGATTCAACATCCTAACCAAATTTCCAAATCACTAGGATACTCAAACAATAATCATGATTGAACAACTCACTCAAGTTCTAATCTATCCTAGAGGGTAAACATGGCTAACATTACAGAACAAAGAATGATTCAATAAAACCAAATCAATTTTACCTATATCTTCCCCCTAGTGGTTTAATTACATAATTTCATATGGACAAGGGAACTTTATACTAAAATATAAACATTATCAGGACAAATCACACACCTATACGAATAAAAAACTATAAAACCACACATAAATTTTAAAACAAGGTAAGGTATTCCTAAAAAATTATAAAATATAATGTAGTAGGTACCAAATACTTGGAAATTATATTCAGTAACTGAAAACAATTATTCATGCTTCGAAGAATATATTGTAACCAATATGAGTTCGAATATCGCAAAACATTCTCAGAAAAAGAAAATATAGATTTTTATCAAAATAAAATTCAAGGTACTATATATAATTAATTTAGGAAAGGAATCACATGTCATATTTACTTACTCTGATCCCTTATCCAATATCCAAATGAAAATTTTATTTACAAAATCTCACATTTGTATGGAATTCCGTTTACAAAACATGACAAAAAATCCCCATTTTATCACTGAAATTCCATCTTAATCCCTTTCAACTATAAATAAATTTTCATCAAGAAAATCAATTTAAATTCCATATTCTTAATGGAAATCCAATTTACCTTGATAATACCCTTACAACACCAAATAATCCATAAAGAAGCCCATTATCACTTACTCAACCAAGCCATCATAAATAGAATGTTTTGAAAAATATAACATTAATATTTTATATTAGGACAATAAAAGATCATCTCATCCTTATGGTTGATATCACATAATTTAATACAAACTAATGATAATAATAATAATAATAATAATTCTCAATAAAATACATAAAATCACAAAATAATTGGTTTATTTAGTAATGTAAATCCCACCTATATCAACCAATGATCCATAAATCAAACTTGAAGTTCACACATACATCCTCAGATCCCATGGGGACCTATATCCTTAATTTCAAATTAATAAGATTCATAATCAATCCATTTTGTAATAAAAACAAATATTAGAATAATTAATTCGAAATACAACGGTCAACATCATAATTAACATAAATTAACAAATCAACGTGTTAATAAAGGAAGTGTCCAGGGGATTTCAATGGAAAAAACCAAGGGAATCCCTAAGAATCAAATATATAGATTCTGAGGTTATATATCCAATATTGTATTTAATTCTTATAGTGACTTCTAGATTTCCATTGGAAAAAAAGATACATTGACATTATAATCCTAAAAATCCTACTCGATGATACATATATAGGCCACAATGTAATTTGAAATGGACCAATGTGTAGTAATGTTCCCAATAATGATGTTTCCCACTAATAAAGAATCACCCACCATAGTAATTAAATCCAAATTATAGAGTTTTAACATGAATAGGTCAATTTATATAGCCTGAGCCACTACCTCCTGAGAGTTCATATGCCCATAATAAAAATTTAAACCCCGCACAACATATCAACTCAAATCATCAATAATTCATCCACCACATATGGTAACATGGTATCATGCTTTATTAGTAAAAAACATCAATCAAGATTAGGGGATTATCCCAGGAACTAAATACCCATGTTGTCTCTGTTGGGCAATATCCACCCCTAGAAAATTCTTAGGGAGAATGTTATTAATAGTATATAATAAGTTATTACCTTATGAAAGCTAAATAAAATAAACAAAGAGTGATATGAAATAAATATATAACTCTTGAGGAGCCTCTAAATTTAATGATCCCACTACCACTCATGAAACAAATGAAACATTGAATCATTATAACTATTTGAACAACAGTTTTATTTTGATGCCAAATAAAAACCTTTTCCTTTCACAACATAGTATTTTGAGACGGAATGGTTTCATATTTTTTAGACCCTAAAGTTTTATTTATTTGGGATTTCATTATATAAAAAGGTTCATCACTAATATATTTATGGATTGTATAGGGTATACCAGATTATGATACTTCAGTAAAATAAATCACCTTGAAACTGAAGGTGTAAAAACCAATCGATATAGTTCATCCACTAACTTATTTTTTTTGAAATGATATCTTTGATCATAATCAAGAGTAAAATAGATGAGATCAAGGTAATTAACATCAGAAAAAATGAGATATCATGACTAAAACATCCTAGGATAAAAAATCTTTGAAATTTTTCTATCCATAATCAAAATACATTACACCTCATTATCCAACAATAATGTTACTTGATGTTATGAAGAGTCTATTTTAGAATTCAATAGATATAAGTATCACAATGAATCTTATTATTAAAATGAGGTATTTTATTTTATTATTTCAATTTTGTGTAATTATCCCATAGTAAATGTATTTCTTGAACCTCTCATGGGGGATTAGCCTGTATATAATGCATTTTGATTCCATGGCTCCTCAAATTAACCCCACCCTACTAAATGGGTTAGGTCCGCCTCTCCCACCTATACCAGTGACATATTCCATCAAGAATATCATTCAACCATGGTCATTCATCACCATTTATATTTTCTAGAAGAAAGTCTTTGGCACCCGGATAATGAATAATAATTCCAAGGAATTGATAAAAGAATCATATTAACTAGATTTATCCTACCTCTGAATGATCAATACATACACTTGTAATTCCTGATGTCCTAAGTAATGTTTCTCACCATTCAATATATATGATGCACATGGATTCTACCTAACGATATAGGAGAACATACATACTTCAAGAGGAAGAACCTGAATTTTATTCCAAGCCATGCATCAATGTTTCACACCAGTGGGAGGAATAATCAAAGAAATATAGGAATTTATCTTAATAGTGTTTATCACTTAAGAAATAAATTTTGTATTATTATATGAAACTCTCTCAATGTAATGGAGAGAGTTATACCATCAATTTATTAAAATTTTCAGATCATCTACAAACATTAAATGTTATATAATATATAAACTATCTCTTCTTATAAAATGGTTGATCTTGAAACATGAGATTCATTTATTTATGTTCCTACTAATTAAATATTTATCAACGATAATGAGTCTAATAGAAATTTTATTTCCTTGATAAAGACCTTAAACTGATTTGAAGAATCTAAATTTTATACCCATTAAAGAGACAAATATTTATGCAGAAGAGTAGTAGTGAAAAAATTTAACACACACCCAATCTGAGAAAAAACAATATTTCTTGATATAATTGATAAAATTACATCTTGCCTTTTATATTACATATTCATGTCAAATTTAATCATAATTTTATTCAAGAGAACCTTTATATTATGGTCATATATCTTCTCTTATGTTAGATCAATGGCACCTTGAGTAGATCATCTCTAAGAAAACCCATGTTCTTAACTCAACACCAAAACAAGGACTAATGAGGTGTATTAAAATTTTAGAATACCCCAACCCCAAAGACATGTAAAATCCAATAATTTTTTATCATAACCCATGTATCAGTTTCACCCAAAATTATAGAAATCCCAGACTAATTCGATATGGTTAAATACAAAAATAAATATGAAACAATTACTATTTTCTCATCATCATAGGATCCCCTTTAGAAAAACTATAAAAAACATTATAGAGAGGGACTTAGCTCTATGAAACAACAAATTTTCTTGAGAAACATGATGATAATTACATATAAGAATCATACATGTTGTACCCTTCCACTGCAGTGTGATCCTTCCTCTTAGAAAAACCCTCACAATATAGCCTATGTGTTTTGGTATGATTCATCATACCCTCATCATTAAACCTTTATATTTCCACCATAGATACACTTATGTTGTGGTGTACCTTGGATATGGTGGGAACAATAGCCCATCCGACAGAATTTTTCAAATTTCTAGAACCCTTAGATATCAAGAAGCACTTATATATAACCATTAGGTATCATTGTAACCATTATGTACAGAAAACATTACAAATTCTGATAACTCTTATATATTAAACAAGTAAATTTTATGTACCATCTAGATAAATCCATTATGAATCATCTTGAAAACCATTACATATTATATACTTTATCATATTTATAACAATTATGCATTAGAGTATTCTTTACATATCACAATAGATATTTTGATTGCCCTTAAATATCACCACATTATGCATATATGACATAGGTTTACCCTTATGCATCATAGGGTAACCATAATTAATCATTGGGTGACCCTTACATTATTTGAATTTACCATTATACAACTCACCTTTACACATGATAACCCTTATTCATGGTGACATGTCCATTTTTTGAATATCTAGACCCTTATTCATGAAGTCCCATATGCATCAAGTGTAAGACATTTTTAAAACATCAAGACCCATATGCATGAGTACCCTAATGCATAAACAAGATAACCCTTATATATTACCTCTGTTACACTTCATCTTGAAGAACTAGATCATCCCTTACGTAATTATATTGCTAATTTTCAAACTGGTTTCCTCCATACTAATCATCTATATACATTATCCCATGTAACATACTCCCAAATATAACACCCCTAATTATAGTTTTATCTACCACCCAAAATAGACCTATAGTAGATTCAACTCAACCCCAGTTTGACACTGACTATGTCACCCAAGGAACCATTGTGGAATCTCTTCACATCCAAAATCATATCTAATATATTTTTAACACTCAAAATTCTAATTAAAGCCCTAATTATAACATTTACCACTACTCCAAGACCAAAAAATCAAATTTTACTAGATTTTTCCAACTGTTAATAATTTATCTTGATACAGAGTTGATTGAAAAAGGTTAAAGATCGAATTTTATGGTTCTAGGTGGAGAATATGTGTGTGGAGGTAGGAAATATATTAAAATAAATTTAAATAATTATTTCCTGAAACCATGAGTCGGGATCTACCACTTCAAAATTGTATTAAATATATTTAATAAATAAATAGATAAATACCTAAGATTAGGAACATTCATCATTGGTGAATTATGATCATCCAAAAGGACCCTTTTCGGATTACCTGTGTTAGACTATGGGGATCTAAAGATTGAATTCATTAGCAGTTATCCTCACATGGTCCTATGATCTCCAAGCAACACCACTCGATCATCGGGTGCTAGCACGATGAGGTGCATTCCCTAGGTGGGTTGTTCTTGATTTCTCGTTCTTCATCCTTGAAGAAATACCTCTTGTATTTATTGTTCTTGAGTTTGAGATAGAATGAGAGGTTGAGAGAAAATTCATTGTGCACAACATTTCCCTATTTTCAATTTTTGGATACACTATACAATAGAGATAACCGTATATTTATAATGTTAGAATTTAAGTTAAAATATTATTATATTTGATACAGGCCATTAAATAAAATGTATTTCCTTTAATAAATACCATTCCACATAAAAATAATTATAATATTATTATTTTGTGGTGCATTCCAACATTCATAATAACAAATATTATGTAATGGTCTTGTTAATGAATATTTGTCACCATACTTGGTCTTATTCCATTCGAACTCCTCAATAATATATTGAACAACTGAATAAATATTATATTAATAAATAAAAATCATGTTCATAATCTAGAAAATAAATATTGATTAAAATATTTAATAAATAAAATAAATATTTTAGTCACATGTCGATGAATAAATATTTATTTAATTTATTCGATCAATATTACTTGAAGAATGTTTTTCCTCATATATTATAATGATATTTAATATATTAGTTAATCTCGAATAGAAATCAAGATCAATAGAAACACTTAGTTTGTAACCCTTTAAAAATCTTTCCCATTGGCATCAGGTGGGCTTGCCTAAAGTCTAAAATTACTGGTTAGTAGTGGGTCAAGGAACCGAAGTGAATTAATTTAATGTCACAACATCAAAAACCAGATAAGAATGCTCACTATATAATATAATATCTTTGTCACAATATCTCATCAAATAGGTTGTATAACATTTTCACCGACTCATATGCTCAATATGTCTTTCTTTGACTATATGAAATAAACACATCATTACACCATCGATATGAAATTTAATATGACAGTTCTATTCAAATAAAAGGGTCAATATATGTCATGACCCATCCCCTGGGGCCCGTGCCGTGAATACCCCAAGCCCGCCTTCCATGGGCCAGGGGCTGGCGACTAGCACCGAAGGCGTAATACCTTAAACTAGGAAGGCATTTCCTTTATAACCACTAAGCACATGTAACCAAGCACACAACAAGATAGGAACATAAGTAAACTGAACTGTAAACAGAGTGAGTGAAATAAGTAAAAGAGGCCAGAATACAAGACTGACTAGATATTACAAGTACAACTATGATACAATACAACTGAAGAAAAGGGAAAGTCTGCTGCTGGGTCGTCCTTCGAGGATCATACCAAAAGGGTAGGTACAGGTCGCCTCCTCAGCACTCCATGTCCATCCGTCTCCTATGCGCATCGACACGCTATATGGTCCACCTCCGAGCATGGTCCAGTCAAGGTACTCATGTCCTCAGTCAGTGATGTCCGTCGTCTGCATCCAACACAACATGATGCATGCATAGCCCGTGCAGGGGTGAGTCAAACAATATTTAATAGGGACCCCAAGACCCTCATGGTCTCACAAAAATCCACCAAAGAAAATCCAAAATGTATGAAATCAACAGATAACCCTACTTAGGTATATCCCCATACATATACCTAAGTTATAGAGTAATCCATCCCAATCTGGAGGAAAAAAAAGAAAAATAGACTCATATAAAACAATGATTTTATTCTAGGGGTAAAATCAAGTAACATCCCTAGTCACATTGTCGAAACCTCAACTGCTGGAGAACTCCTCCTCTATCGAGTACAGTGTGCCTACCGCGACACCAGGGTGCTTCCCACTAACCTTGGACTGCTAAAGTACTCTTCCTATCTAGTACCATGGGTCAGCGGCATCACCAAGGAACTCCACACCATTGTTCTGCCACGTCACTAAGGTGGTTCCCCTCGTAGCCTACTGACGTACTCCTCCGGTTGAGTACCGTGGGTCTGTGGCGACACCAAGGTGCTCCCCACTGTGGGTTTGCCATAACACCAAGGCGCTCCCCACTGGGCTAGTCGAGTAACTCCGAGTCTAATCGGTCAGCAGTCGTCAGGTCTCTCCCAGCTACAAGGTCTCCGCACTATGGTATATCATCTCTGGGAAGATCATATCCACAAGCTACTGGTCGATAATCCAACTATCACGATGTCCCATGAAGAATTATCTCAAAACTCCACCACGTCATAGGGATATCAATGCAATTGACGATGCTTCAAATAAGTGTCCAGTCTGTGGTTTATTAGTCTTTTAGTCCCGAGGGCCCAGTTGGATTCGTGCTCGATCCAACCTGACTGTTTTCCATTGTAATCCAAAACATCAGTGGGGTTTACTCAAAGGGGTCGTCTCACTCCATGATTTCCAATTCCTGTGACGGTTCGTCAACCATACGTCTGGTGCCGAAGATATGCCCAAAAGAAATAAATGGGTCATAGTGGGAATGGGTCTGGTCCGACCCGGTCGTACTGACCCAACCCGACCTAGCTTGGGTCGACCTAGTTCGGGTCGAACTGGCCTGACCCACTGGGTCAGGCCCAGCCCATGGTGCAGTCTGGTCCACTCGGTGGCCTGGAAAGCCGCGAGGAACACGACGGGCTGCGAAGGCCGCAGGTCGGCACAGCCGCGGACAACGGCTCGGCCGCGGGGGTTCCGCGAGGGTGTGGGGAGGCTCATCCTGGACCAGGGCGGTTCAGCCAGGAAGGTTCCACAAGGGAATCCTAGCCGGGAGGGAGCCATGAGGCCGGTTCAGCCGGGAGGGCTTCACGAGGGAAGTTTGTACTGGAGGGTACCGTGAGACCGGCAGTGTGAGGTGGTTCGGCCCAGGGTGGTGCGGAGGCTCGGCAGATGGCAGATGGCACGGCTCGGCTCAGCTTGGCGGACGTCGGACAGTGCGACATGATGATGCGGAAAGGGCCAGGAAGTGGTGCGGTAGGGGTGCAGGGCCGGTTCGGCCTAGAGGGCAGAATGTCGCGGGGCGACATGGGTCGCGGAGGCTGCGGGTGGCGGCGCTATTGCCTTCGTCACCTATGTCCATTTCTAAGGACACCAAAATTTAACACAAGGATTACGGAGAGGACGGGCCAAGTTAGTTTGGTCCAGACTCTCCAAATTAGTGTGGTAACACATGGCTCAACATAAAAAGAATGATGAACGTCAACCCTCCTGCAAAGATTGTTCCCAGCCCGCAAAAGAAAACATCTGCATTCTTCGTTTTAAAATAAAGGAACAACATGGGAATATAATCGTACAATAATTAAACCCCTACCTCGTTTGCTTGCTGGAGTTGGAGCAATAAGGTAGTATGGTCATCGATTCTCCATATATGAGGACGTCCCACGTCAGAAGAAGTCCCGAGGAAGAAGTTTGAAGGAGGTCGGCGTTCTTCATTGGCAGAGCATTCTTCATTGGGGAGTGTATTCCTCCAAGTGTTGGGCGTTGCATTTCTTTACCAGTGCTTCTTTACATGGTGAAGCCATACCAAATCCTCCTCCCAAGATCTATATATATATGAGAGGTGGGAAGGTAGGTAATGATCATGGAATTTATGATAGTTCATTTATTAAAAACCTTCCTAAATTCCAAAAATGTTGTTACTTAATTTAAAAAGGGGGCAAGCCAATTATCTATGTTGGCACAATTAAAGTTATGTGAAATGGCACAAATAATGTTGAAGAAGCTCAAGAGGATCCTCCACCTTAATGAGGGAGTTGAGAGGTTTCTCCCTCATTAAGAGGTTTGTTGAGAGGTTTAGGCCTCGGGTGGTCCCCACCCCCGTAACCTCTCAAGGGAGGTTAGGGTCTGGTGGTCCCAAAAACCACAACCTCTCATGGGTGGTTAAGGTCTGGTGGTCCCCACTTCCCAACTTCCACAGGGAGGTTTAGTTCTGGTGGACCCCACCTCCCAACACCCACACGGGTGTTGCAAACAAAAATAAAGTGTCACATACTTTTATTTTTATTTTATTCTTTCATGAAAAACCCAAAAAATAACTTTCACCCTCGACCATATGTCATCTAGGTGAAAGTATCCTTAAATGAATACCAGCGCTGCGAGTTCAACAGTGCCCTCAGATGTCAATTCCGAGCACCGATTCAATAGTTAGGAAAACCCACTCACACTTTTACTGAACATACCTGAAATAATGTTCAGAAATTCATTTTTGTCACTCTGGGCCCCGTAATCACGCAACATCAATTTTTGCGTACTCATAAAATTCCTATATATTAAAAAAAATTAAATGGAAATTCCAAGTATTTACATTATCCCCACCTTAGGTCTTTACATCCTCGTAAGCTACAACTCACAATAAGGTAACAAGTGGGGGGGGGGGGTACTGAGTAGGAATATGAACCTCTCTCTCCCATGTGCTCTTCTGGAGGTTCCCATGCTGCCAACAAACACTCAGCAGAGGTATCGACCATCCACAAGGTACCCTCTACTATCGATCCTCAATCTCAATTGGAACCTTCGTAAAAGTTTCCCCATCATTGATCTCTGTCTCACCATGGTCGATGATGTGATAATGTTCATTCATGCATCTCCTCATCTTGGATACGTGGAAGACATCGTGCACCTGGTGCAAATGAGGTGGAAGAGATAAGCAGAAAGCCACCTCACCAACTCTTCTGAAGTCCTGAAAGGGTCCGATGGATCTCAAAGATAACTTGTCTCCTTGGCCAAATCATCGTAGACCTCGTTGGGGTGAGACCCATAGAAAAAAAAACATGGTATCCATACTCGAACTCTAGAGGTTTCTGTCTCCTATCAGCATACGACTTATTCCTACTCTGTGCAGTCTTCATATGCTCCGGTATGATATACAACTTTTCTTTGGTAGCCCGTACCATCTCTGGTCCCACGGGTACTGACTCCCTAGGGTCAGTCCAGCACAAAGGTGATCTGTAAGGTCTTCCGTACAACGCCTCAAAAGGTTTCATCCCAATGGTGGAGTGATAGCTATTATTGTATGAAAAATCCACCAAAAGAAAGTGATCCTCCCAGATGCGACCGAAGTCGAGGACACAAGCACAGATCATGTACTTGAGGGTCTGAATGGTCCACTCAGTCTGGTCATCCGTCTGAGGATGAAAGGCAGTGCATAAATGAAGTTGTGTCCTGAAAGCCTCTTGCAACCCCTTCCATATCCGGGAAGTAAAACTTGCATCACGATCAGAGACGATCATTGAAGGTATTCAATGTATCCACACAATCTCTTGCATAATGAGCCATCCCATGCTCTCTACTGAAACCTGCTCTTTGTTCGGGGGGAAGTGGGCCGACTTGGTGAGTTGTTCAATGATAACCCAGATATAGTTATGACCTCTGGATGTACGTGGAAGTCCTTTCACGAAGTCCAAGGATATCTCATCCCACTTACATTCTAGGACCTTCAAGGTTGAACCAAGCCTACTGGTACCTAATGCTCTGCCTTCACTTGATGACAAGTGAGGCACTGAGAAACAAACTCTACAACTCCTTTCTTAATTCCTGGCCACTAGTACTGTCGTCGGAGATCTTGGTACATCTTCACGACTCCAGGATGTACTGCTATATGGGATGTCTGGGAATACCTCAACACTTCCTCCTGAAGTGACATTGGTACCGTGTTACGTCCTCAGAAAAGGATGACGTGCTTCCCACCTTCATAAAATCCATCAGGTGCATGTCCTATTAATATTTGAGGACGTCGTGTCTCACAATCAGCGTCCACACACTGCGCCTCCCTGACTCGTTAAAGAAGTGGGGGAGTGACTATAAGAGACTTAATAAATGATGCTCCATATCTATCCACTAAGGATATCTGTAAAGAGGCCAGCTGCTCTTTCACCTCACCTAGTAGCTGAATACCAGATCTCCTGCTGAGTTCATCTGCAACAACGTTCCCCTTCCCAAGAGTATATACTAACTCGAATTCATAGTCCTGGAGGAACTCAATCCAACATCGATGTCTCAGGTTTAGGTCCTTATGAGAAAAGTTATACCTGAGACTCTTGTGATCAGAATACACGTAAAATGCTCGCCCATCATAGAGTGTCACCACATCATCAAGGCGAAGACCAGTACTGCTAATTCCAGGTCATGGGTAGTGTAGTTTTCTCATTATGTCTCATCTTTTGAGATCTATAAGAGATCACATAACGCTCCTGTATCAGGACACATCCGAGTATGATCCCTGATGTGTCGCATTAAATTATGTACTCTACTCCTTCATCTAGAAGACTCAAGATGGGGGCACTAGTCACCTTCTGCCTCAGCTCTTGAAAACTCCGCTTTCATTTCTACGTCCAAATTAAGGGTTTCCCCTTCTTCGTCAAGGCTGGTAGTGGTGCTGGAACTCTGGAATAGTGTGGCACAAACCTCCGGTAATATCTGGCCAAACCCAGGAAACTCTGTACCTCTCTCATAGTTCTGGGTGACTCTCAAGAAAGTACCACCTCAATCTTCTCTGGATCTAATACAAATCCAACTTCTGATATGACATGTCCCAGGAAGTGAACCTATCAGATCCAGAACTGGTACTTCGAGAGCTTACAATAAAGTTGGTGCTCTCAGAGTGTGTCCAGTACTACCTGAAAATGATAGGCATGCTCTTCCTCAGTAGTCGAGTTGATCAGAATGTTGTCAATTTAGACCACTACAAAGTGATCAAGGTATGGCTGAAATATCATGTTCATGAGCCCTGTGAACACAAATGGAGCATTGGATATGCTGAATATCATAACCAAGAAATCATAATGGTTGTTCCGACATATGAATGTCATATTCTTCACATCCTCGTCTCGTACTCTAAGCTGGTGATAGCCTGATCTGAGGTCTATCTTTGAGAACTACCGTGATTCCTTCAGCTGATCAAAGAGGCCATAAATCCTTGGGCATGGGTACTTCTTCTTCACAGTCACCTGGTTCAGGCGATGATAGTCAATACAAAGCCTCAAGTTCCCATCCACCTTCTTGGAGAATAGAATCGGGGCTGCCCAAGGTGAAACACCCGGCTCGATGTATCCCTTCCATTGGAAGTCCTCTAATTATACCCTTAACTCACGAAGCTCTGTGGGATCCATCCAATACATTGGTGTAGATATCAGTGGAGTCTTGGGGTACAAGTCAGTGTAAAATTCTACCGCTCATCTAGGAGGTAGACCTAGGACACCATCAGGGAAAACATCAGCATACTGGTCCACAACTATAGGATAGTTCAGACACTCCACATGAATAGCTCTGAGGGTAAGGCTAACCAAATGATGAGTGGTCGGATGCACCCTCCTCCCAGAAAGTCCATCCTATGCTAAAAAGGCTCCCTTCTCATCTGTGAAGGTAAACCTGGTCCCATCCGTGTGGAAACACCGCACATTTCACCTAATAACATCTATCTAACCATGGACTGTAGATAACAAATCCATACCTAAGATGATGTCATAAGGCCTCGACCCCACTACTAGGAGATCCCAGCTGAAGCTCTCGTTTACTAGTTTAATCTTGCACAGCCGGCACCATTGCGTGATCGTCAAATCTGCTCCCCTAAGAGTCTATAGCTGTAAGGATCGATCCAACGGATCTGTCAGGATCTCCGTGCGCTGAACGAAGGATGTGGAAATAAACGAATGACTGGCACATCTGTCTATGAGAACTACAGCTAAGGTGGAGTATATAGATATCATACCTTGTATCATCTCCGCAGCACCATGATAATAAACCTCAGCTGCATGGAGCAGAGCTCTCCCTTATCCACCTTCTCCTTGTGGTCATGGAGGACCTCTTAGTGGTGGTGGTGGTAACACCTTGATATGTCGCCCACCGCCAGCTGCTCGACCAGATCCTCTGCCACGTTGGCCTGCTCCCTACAGACCCCCTCTATCAAACCTCTGTCTCTTCTGGGGTAGTCCTTCAACCATCTGCTGATCATCCCTATGGAGGGTTGTCCAGTCATGAGCCATGTGACCCTACCTTCCACATGTGTAACACTGCCTTCTCCTAGCATGTTTTCCTCCACAACGGGTGCTTCGCACAACCGACCCTGAGTCATGAAGTCGTCCACCTGTAGGTTTGGTCATCTTGGAGCTCTGTGACATCTGTCTGCTACCTAATGCAGATGACTCCACTACGTGTTGACTGGGGGTGGATCTCGTTGATGAAGACTGCTCAGTAAGGAAACTCTCCACTAAGAGGGCTCTCTCTAACACCCCCACCTACGTCGGGATGATGAGTGAGATCATCGAAGCCCTGATCTCCCGCCTGAGCCCTTGCTTGATGTTTTGGGTCCTGAATAATGGGTCACACACCATATCTGTGGAGTATATTGAGAGGTTAGTGAACCTCACTGAGTATTGATCTACAATCATGCTTCCCTACTGTAGATGAAGTAGATCCTGAATTCGCCCTGCACAAACAGTCGTTGGAACAAACTATTCCCAAAACAAGTTCTCGAAGTCTTCCTCGAGAAGAGTCACCTCATTGTGAACATGAAGCATCAAGCTCCACCATCTTTTGGATTCTGCCTGTAGAAGGCTATTGGAAAGGACCACCATGAGGTCTTTTGGTGTCCCTACTAGTCGGAAATCTCTTCCAACGGCCTCCAACCAATACTCAGTTGCCTGTGGGTCCATCCCTCCCCGGAACCTGGGTGGCCTCCAGCATTGGAACTTGGGAAACACGCTCAAGCGGCATGCACCATATGTTGCTGGGGCTGGTGGTATCGGTGTCCAAATGGGTAATGGTATCGTTGGTGCCTCCACTGGTTCCTCTACTGGAAGAGGGTCCTACACTAAAGCCTCATCACTCGGTGGGCTATTAGTGCATAAAACTATCGGAACCCTAGCTAATTTTTGTGTGGGGGAATCCTGAAAAGAAACTGGTGCGCCATGGTCAAAAAGATATACCTGGTCAGATGACCTGGTGAGCTGAGTTAAAGTGTTAACAAAGATGACTCTTGAAAACACACACACAATCGATGTTTTCTTGCACTATGTTGGAAATCATAAGTCAGGGTTCTGGTGTACGGATATGTCACCCACCGCACAAACACTAGACTCCCTGAAATGGAAACCATACTCACTACCCTTAACACTATTGCTTCATAGAAAAGGATGATCAAATTCCTATGTTCTGCGGTAGAACTAACCCCTCTAATACCAATTTGTCATGACCCGTCCCCCAGGGCCCGGGCCGTGACTAACCCAATCCCACCTTCCATAGGCCAGGGGCTGGAGACTATCATTGAAGGCGTAATCCTTAAAACTGAGTAGGCATTGCCTTTATAACCTGTAACCACACGTAACCAAGAACACAACAAGATATGAAGACAATTAAACTGAACTGTAAATAGAGTGTGTGTAGTAAGTAAAAGGGGCCAGAATACATGCCCAACTAGAAATTACAAGTACAACTATGCTACAATACAACTAAAGAATAGGGAAAGTCAACTAGTGGGTCATCCTCTAAGGATCCTACTTGAAGAGTAGATACAGATCGACTCCACAAAACTTCATGTCCTTCCTTCTCCTCCACGTATCGACACGTCGTATGGTCCACCTCTGGGCACCGTCCAGTCCTGGTACTCACGTCCTCATTCAGCAATGTCCATTTTCTACATCCAACACAACAAGGAGCAGGCATAGCTCATGCATGGGTGAGTATAACGATACTCAGTAGGGACCCCAAGACCCTCAAGGTCTCACAAAAAACCACCATGGATAATCCACAAAGTATGAAATCAACATATAAACCTACTTAGGTATATGCCCAAACATATACCTAAGTTATCAAGTAATCCATCTCAATAAATAGGAAAATGTCGAAGAACTGACTCAGAACAAAAAAGGATTTTATTCTAGGGGAATTATCAAGTGACATCCCCAATCACATTGTTGAAATCTTGGTTGCTAGAGAACTCCTCCTCTATCAAGTACAGTGGGCCTACTATGACACCAAGGTGCTTCCCACTAGCCTTGGACTACTGAGTTCCTCCTCTTGTCGAGTACCATGGGTATGTCGATTCACCAAGGTTCTCCCCACCGTGGGTCTTCCGTGTCACCAAGGCACTCCCACTCATAGCCTGTTGAGGTACTCCTCCTGTCGAGTAGCATGGGTATGCCATGACACCAAGGATCTCCCCACTTTCAGTCTGTCGCGACATCAAGGCGCTCCCCACTAATCTAGTCGAGTCACTCTACGTCGAATCGGTCAGCAATCGTCAGGTCTCAGCCAGCTACTAGGTCTCCACACTATGCTCGCTCATCTCCAGGAGGATCTGCTCCATGAGCTACTGGTTGATACTCCAACTATCACGAAGTCCCACAAAGAATTATCTCAAAAGTTTTCCATGTCATAGGGATCTCAAGGAAATAGACGGCGCATCAAACATATGCACGGTCTGTGAGTTCTTTAGTCGCAAGGGCCTGGTTGGATTCATGCTCGATCCAACCCGACCACTTTCCATCGTAATCCAAAACCCCAATGGGATATACTCAAAGGGACTGTCTCGCTCCATGATTTCCATCACAGTTAATGGTTCATCAAACAGATGTCTACTTCCAAAGATATTTCCAAAAGAAGTAAATTGGTTATAGTGGGCTCGGGTCTAGCCCGATCTAGCATGGGTCGACCTGGTTCTGGTCGACCCAGCCCGACCCACTGGGTCCGGACCGGCCCTTTCCGCTGGGCCGCCCGGCCCGCTGGGTTGTCCAGAAGGCTGGAAGGGCCATGAGTGGTCGTGGGGTTCGTGGGGTGGCAAAGGCCACGGGTCGGCTCAGCCGCGGCCAGCAGCTCGGCCGTGGGGTGTCGTGAGGATGTATAACTGCTTAGCACGACTTAGGGTGGCTCGACCGGGAGGGTGCCACGAGGGCGGTTCGACTGGGAGGGAGCCACCATGCCGGTTCTTCTGGGAGGGCGCCGTGAGGGCGGTTCGGCCTGGAGGGTGCCTCGAGGCCGGTGCGCTGAGGGGGTTTTCCCCAGGGGGTGCGGTGGCTTGGTGAATGGTGGACAGTGCGGCTCGGCTCAGCTCGGCGGATGATGGACAACACATCACGGTGGAGCGGTGAGGGTCGGCAGGTGGCGCGGCAGGGGCGCGGGGCCAGTTCGGTTTAGAAGGCGGAATGTCGCGGGGCAGTGCGGGTCGTGGATGCCGCGGGTGGTGGCGTCGTTTCCTTCGTTGCCTTCATCCATTTCGAAGAACACATAAATTGAACACTATGATTACGGAGAGGACGGGCCATGTTAGTTTCTCCCACAATCTCCGCATTAGGGCTGTAGCATATGGATTAACAAAAAAATAATGAAGAAGTTCAACCCTCCCGCAAATATTGTGCCCAGCCCGCAAAAAAAGCATTCAAATTCTTCGTTTTAAAAGAAAAAATGAAATGGGAATATAATCATAAACAAATTAAACCCCTACCTTGTTTTCTTGTTGGCATTGAAGCAAGAAGGTAGTACGGTAGTCAATTCTCCGTAGATGAGGATGTCCCACATTGGAGAAGTCCTGGGGAAGATGGTCGATGGAGGTCAGCATTCTTTGTTGGGGAGCGTAATCCTCCAAGTGTCAGGCGTCGGGTCACATTACCAATGCTTCGTCGCATGGTGAAGCCATCCTAAATCCTCCTCCCAAGATCTATATAAATAGGAGAGGGGGAAGGTAGGTAATGATCGTGGAATTTATGATTGTTCATTTATTAGGAACCTTCCTAAATTCCAATGACGTTGTTACTTAATTTAAAAAGGGGTTATCCAATAAACTATGTTAGAACAATTAAAGGTATGTGTGTTGGCACAAATAATGTGGATGATTCTCAAGAGGATCCTCTACATTAATTTGGTAGTTGACAGGTTTCTCCATCATTAAGAGGGGAGTTGAGAGGTTTAGGCCTCATGTGGTCCCCACCGCCATAACCCCTCATGGGAGGTTAGGTTCTGGTGGTCCCAACCACCATAATCTCTCATGGGAGGTTAAGGTCTGGTGGTCAGCACTTCCCAACTTCCACAATGAGGTTTAGTTCCGATGGACCCCACCTCTTAACACCCACATGGGTGTTTCAAATAAAAATAAAGTGCTACACACTTTTATTTTTATTTTATTCTTTCACGAAAAACCCAAAAACTAAAATTCACCATATACTATCTACCGTCGAGGTTAAAGTCCCCTTAAGCGAATACTAGTGCTTTGAGTTCATCGGCGCCCTCAGATTTCATTTCCCATCACCGGTTCAAAAGTTAGGAAAACCCGCTCGCACGTATACTGAACGTACATGAAATATAGTTCAGAAATTCATTTCAGGCACTTCGGGCCTCGGAATCACGCACCGTAAATTTTCACAGACTCGTAAAATTATCATATATTAATAAAAATTACATGTAAATTATGGGAATTTATAACATATCATCTTATATAAATATAGTGGGGATAAATCCTTCATCGACTTATTTATTAATGACATGTCACTCTTGAGGTACCCTATGTATCTAACTTTACCATAAACTCTTATCATCATCATTTACAAAATAAACCTATTTATTCGAGTTCTAACATGCATTAATAATAATCATAAATTATAAGTACCATCACACATGCTCATATATTGGAATATTTAACAACACCAAAACATGAGGAATTCCAACTGGTGGATCTATATTCATAATTTACCATCCTATAGATTACTATGCAAGAACATCATGAGAAGAACACTACTGGAAATCAAGCCTATAAAAACACTTTGTTCCCAATGGTTTAGAAAACCCTTTGGAAAAAAGAAAGTATAGAAAAAGTTATAGTAAACTATTGGCATATGATGTTTTATGATGGGTTTTCCAAATGGTTTAAGAAAACCGTTGGGAAAGAGTACTATTACCCACAGGTTTTATTAACCATTGGGAAATATTATATCCAATTTAGGGCTCTATCTCTCGTGACATTTCATCCCCGCGCACTCCTCCCCTCCTCGACCTCGAAATCCTATCTGCCTCTGCCTCTGCCTCCCAGCCTCCGACTCTGCCTCCGCCTCCCAACCCCTTCCCTCTCCTCCGACGACGTTCCCTTTTACCTCTCATCTCCTTCTCCGATGATGACATCCCCCTCCCCTCTCGGCTCCCGACGACGTTCCCCCCTCCCCTTCTGTCTCCCTCTCTTGGCGACATCCCCCCCTTCTTGGCTCAATCTCCTCATCGAACGTCCCCCGACCCCCTCTACAGTCGCGCGAGAGACCCCGCATGGCCGAACACCCCATGGTACGTCCCCCTTTTTCGGCTCCCTCTCCTCCTGCCAGGGTTTGTGATGGGTACTTCCAGGTAAGAATTAGCCTTATTATTAAAAAAAATAAAGAAACAAGGAATGCATTTTTAGGTTCATAGTTTGGATAACCATTCATATTAATCGTGCATTTTCTAGAGTTTTGGGTAGTAACAAACTCATAGTGTGGTGAATTATTGGTTAAATTGTCAATTTTATCAAAATAGAGTCTTCTAGAAATGTAGGGTTAGATTAAAAAGTTTTAATCCATTCATTAGAACATTTCATTCATTAAAATGTTCATAATACTTTAAATACCTCATAATTTCCACTACAGACTCCTATTAGACCTTATACTGTTTCATATTTTGTTTTTTAATCATGATATATATGTGATGAGGTTGTATCGTCATTAAGATGTGAAATGATGTGGGTTAATTGGAGGTGAGTGATGCAATTTGAGATTTTATGGGTTATTGTGAGGGGTTTATTTCCCTTTAATTGATTGGTTAATAAAAATTATGTTGGTGTTGCATATATTACGTAATTGGAATTGGTAAAGTAAAATGTTGGTCTATGATTTCTGAGTTGGTTATTTGGATGGTATTCTCTATGAAAAGAGGGTATATCTATATTGACTATGGGTTTATCTTCCAATTGACTAATGTATTTCTTAAATTTACCATGCAATACACATTTCCCACAATTGGGATGCACCACAGAAATCATAGATAGACACTACACACCACAAGACACCCATGGGAGACACCCCTTGACATCTACGGATAGTGAAGGGGACATTAACTTAGGAACTAAAGTCGATTTCCACTCATGACTTGAGAAATTCACATTTCTAGTAGAAAATATACCAACACCATTATTATTAGTATAGTATAATGAAATGGTTTACACCCTCATTACCAAGTAGACCATCTGGTTCAGGGATTGTTGCCCATCCAGGTTCAAGAGTAGGATCAAGTACTAAACATTGATTATGGTCCCTCTGAGGTTCTTCCCATAGTTAATAGGGTTATGTGCATGATCTTCAACTTAACTAATGTATAATAGGTTCATATTCAATGGCTAAGTGTACTAGTATGTTGTTTCCAACAACGTTCTATATAAGGAACATAATAAAAAATGAAGATATTATTAAATGGAACGGTTTCCCCCTTGCTTGCATGAACATGAATTGACCCATTGGGTGGTGTGGTTCTTATATATCGGGTGGTGACATGTATAGTCACGTGATACATGTATGAGTTTGTTTATTTTTTATTTTATTTTCTTTATCACATTGGACACTTAGGTATTTTACTTTTTCGTACGGATGGAGGGTAGTGATGCTACCCTTACTAGTTGACGTAGATCACTCATATACTGTAATACAATGATGTGTGAGTGTGAGGAAACATTGGAAGATAGAGGAGCCACAGGGTATTCCATGAGATGGAATTGATTTTCTAAAAAATTGTGTAGGATCATTTCTCGAGTATGTTGGAGTCATGAAAGAACCCTATGTGTCTCCATGAAATAGCATAAATAACCCCAAGTGTCTCCAAGTGTCTCCAAGTGTCTCCATACATCGTATCATCCTCGCATGGGTTGGGAACTCACCCAATCCTATCAAACCTATCCTAGTCTATCCTCTCAGTCACATAGTCTAGACACATCTCTCGAGGATTATCCCATGTCTCGATGCACATCTCATCATTCAACTAGAAAAAGAGGTTATTCACATTATGATTGTCCTAGTCAAAAAATAACACCATGTCGAACATATATACATTATATTCTCAATAATTCTGTAAATAACCTCATCAAAATCATGTTTTATAACCTAGCCCCACTAACCAGGTTCCATCCTAAGATAAATCACACCAAGCCTATTGACATTATAATGCCAATCTGTCCATCAATGCGCAATAGCCACACTAGCATCTCATCCTTCATCTCTTTAGTTGAACACTTGTATCATTAAATAGAGTAAAAACTTTCATAATACATTTTATATACTCAGAGGGACCATCACACTATAAGAGCCTACCATGATTCCAATCCATCCTCATAAGTATTTCCTCATTAAATTCTAGATGTACAATTGCCACACCTATCACTACATGGACCAATCCTCTTAGGAATATATTACATGACCACAATCCTCATAGTTAGTGACATAAATCACATTAAAGGGCATAAAAGTGAACTGAACTCTTCATTCCATGAATTATTCATGTGGAAATGCCCCATGGAGACATGATAAAAAATAAAACCATAAATAATAATGCCAAATACATGCAACATTTTTAAATAAATATCTCATGTATAAACATAAAAACGATGAATAAAAAGGCCTCATACCTTGTATCGAACAAAACCAAACTAAGTTGAAACTCATGCCAAATTGATTATATACCATTAAAAGGAAGAGTAATTGGTAATTAATATGAATGTACTATTTGATAGTATCATTTTGAAACATTGATCCATTTCCCGTTTTCTTGCAGGAACATGATTTGACACATGGGGCACTGTGGTACTTATATATTGGGAGGTGAAAGGTATAGTTACAAAAGACAGGTATGTTTTAGTTCAGTTTTCATTTTATTTTATTTATTTCATAGTTCACTTAGATCATTAACTGATTTCTAAGGACAAAGGGTAGTTATATTCTACGAAGGGTGCTAGAAGAAGTTCAGATTGATTCAATCCACCAAATTTGATCCGAGGTAAGATTTTATGGTTACTACTTGTTTCGTGCCTCTTGAATTTGGGCCTTTATTGTTTTTTACTCCATACTATGTTTTCGGTAGGGTGTTGAATCATTTCTTGTTGGTTCAGGTGGATTTGGTTCTCCGCTGCCAATCTAGGTAAGGATTTAATGCCATTGGTTGGTTTCTCACTGGTTATAAAGCGTCATTCATGTGTTTTAAAGTTTTTAATATCCTTTTTGTAGTGCATTGATCCCTCCTCGTTGGTTTCGAATCTCCAAGTTAAGGGAGATTCTCATGCATGTGCATAGGTATGTAAGTATATGTATGTGGGTTCCCCTGTTAAATGTATAGTCACCCATGGGAGTGATTATGCATGTATGGGGATAGGTGTGCCCATTTATATATATATAAATTCATACACAGGTGAGTGGAGATTGATATATGCATATAAGAATATGTGCAAGGATCCCCTTGCACATGCTCATGGCCATGGAGGAGTGGGCATAGAGGCTAGGTATCCATACATGTTTTTGAAGGGGCATATACCCAGGGGAGGAGCAGCAGCTTTTAGTTAGAAAGATCCAAGAGCTGAAGTGGACGACTTGGTTCTACCTTGAGGTAGAGTCCCTCTCGTAGCCTCTTTAATTTAAGAATGACTTAAATTGAATTTAGATTCTTTCTTAATTCTACTTAATTATATTGAATTTCATATCTTGAATTAGTTTTTTTTAATATAATTGTTTCATTTGATAAATAAAGTCACGTTTTTATAATAAAACCCCTCCAACGGAGGTGCGCTGTCTACTAAAACTCACAGTGATAGTTTAGGGTGTATGATTCTTTTTCATAATTTTTTCCCTTTTGACGTTGCGTCAATGTTCCACTCACTAAAACCTTCTGACGATCCCTTGTTAGAACATATTAAATAGTTGATTTTTTCGATCATGTCTGTTGTGACCTTATCTTATGGAGAAACCTGTTTCGGGTGTTTCTCTGGCCTCTTGGCCACCCCTTATGGTGTTTACCCGAGCCTATATATCTAAAATCACTGATGGTGTCATTGTTTAACACCTGTCAGGCTTATGGTACTCCCCACCATAAGCTTCATCTTAACACTGTTTGGGTTGTTTGCCTGGCGTCGATGCACATCTAATTTTTTACAAATATGAATTCTCCCATAAGATTTGTGTTTCATCCTCAGATGTTAAAACATTCTCAAAATATATTGTTCTCAAGGTGACTGATATTTTATTATTAGAGTTACAAGAAATTTGTATCCCATTGATACGTAATACACCTGCATAATTTGACTCTCAATCAGTAGTTTCAACTACCTAGTACAACTTTTAAAAACAACGAATATAAAGTATATATATATCTTTATCATACAACAATCCAGAATCATGAGAATATTTTTTAAAACATAAGATTAGTTTCTATAATGTGAAGCACAACTACAAAGGATTTATATGTAATCCTCACAGGAAGATGATGCCCCACAGATGTCATTGGATAGGGCCAACAGTCTGCGGTCATGCCGCAGTCATGCAGCGGTCACGCCGTGGTCATTATGTGGTCACGCCGAGGTCACTCCATGTTCATGTCACCGTATTGCCGTGATTTGGCCCTGCTTCATGATGACACCCTGGGGTGGTTCATAGTCTTATCTGAATTCAATGTATGATACCTAGATAGATTTTTAGAAACATTACCCATCCATAGGTAATGGGGAGGGAGGCGATGGCCGGAATGTTTCCTCGCTTCCTCCCACACCCTTCACGCCTGGCTGGAAGATGCTTCCCTGCAGATGTCGCTAGACCGGGCCAACACACCGCGGTCATGCCGCGGTCACTCCACAGTCACGCCGCGGCCACGCCGCAGTAATGCTGTGATTTGTCCCTACTCCGGGACGACACCCCGTGGCGGTTCACAGTCCTGTCGGAATTCGATGTATGATAACTAGATAGAGTTTTTGATATATTACTCATTCATAGTTAATGGGGAGGGAGGCGACGACCAAAATTTTTCCCCGCTCCCTTTACTCTAGGCTGGAAGATGCTACACCGCTGATGTCACTAGACCGGGCCAACACGCCGCAGTCACGCCACGGTCATGCCATAGTAATGCCATGATTTGGCCCTAATCTAAGACGACACCCCACTGCGGTTCACAGTCCTATCAAAATTAGATGTATGATACCTAGATATAGTTTTGAATACATTACCCACCCATCATTAATGGGGAGGGAGGCGAAAGCCAGAATGATGCCCCGCCTCCTCCCGCTCCCTTCGCTCCTGACCAAAAGATGTTGTTGCGCGAATGTCGCTTGATCGGGCCAACACACCGTGGTCACACTGCGGTCACACCTCAGTCACGCAACAGTCACACTGCGGTCACACTACTGCGAATCCCCTGTGATGTCGTAGTCACACTGCAGTCACGCCGTGATAATGTTGTGATTTGGCACTGCCCCAGGACGACGCCCCGCAACAGTTCACAGTTCTATCGGAATTCAAAGTATGATACCTAGATAGAGTTTTAGATACATTACCCACACTCATTCCTGGACCCTGTACAGCCCCCCCCCCCCACCCTCCTCCTCGGACCCCGGACATCCCCCGGACATCCCCCCAGACAGCCCCTCGGACCAGCCCCAACCCCCCCCCCCCCCAGCATCCTCTCTGGACCTCGGACAGCCCCCTCGGATAACCCCCAGATAGCTCCCCCAACCCTCTTCCCTAGACCCCAGATCCCAATCTATGATCTCTTCATGATTCACCCTAAATCCCATCGTAAAAGAGGGGTTTAGAGCATCCAAAGAATACGAGAGAAGAGTGGAACCCCTAATTGAAAAGAAGAAGAAAGGAGAGGATTAGACTCACCTGAATCTTCAATCCACACTTGAAAGCACTCAAAATGCCCATGTGATGTGTAAGAGTCAACCCCTCCTCAAAACAAAACATGGTGTGGTCGGTACAACACAAATTGTCTCACTTTTATTTGAAATGCACAACATTTTAAATGAAAACAACAACTGACATATGGAAAACTGACCAAAAAGATTCGGATTGTGTTGATACATTAGAAAAAAGACCCATGAGTCATTTTTGACGTGTACGAGTCAACCCCGCCTCAAAATGTGGCAAGGTGTGGCAGATACCACTCAAAGTGTTTCACATTTATTTGAAATGGACAAAATTTTAAGTGAAAACAACAACTGGCATACGGAAAACTGACCAAACGCAATAGGATTCTGTTGATACATTAGGACAACAATCCCTGGGTCATTTTTGATGTGTAAGAGTCAACTCTGCCTCAATCTGAGGCACGGTGTGGCCGGTACCACTCAAAGTGTCTCACATTTATTTGAAATGGACAATATTTTATTTGAGAACAACAACTAGAAGACAAAAAACTGACCCAACACATTCGGATTGTGTTGATACATTAACACAATGATCCATGGGTCATTTTTTATGTGTAAAATTAAATCTCGCCTCAATCTGAAGTGCGGTGTGGCCGGCCCCACTCAAAGTGTCTCACTTTTCTTTAAAATGAACACCATTTTAAGTGAAAACAACAACTGGCATACAGAAAATAGACCAAACACATTCGTATTATGTTGATACTTTAGGAAAAAGATCAATGGGTCATTTGTGACATGTAAGATCCAAGCCCTCCCTTATCCGAGGCACGGTGTGGCTGGTACCACTCAAAGTTTCATTCTTTTGTTTAAAATGGATACGCTTTCAAGTAAAAACAATGGGAATTCAAAAAGATAACCAACCACATTATGATTGTGTTTCTACATTAGTAAAAATATCCATGGTTCATTTTTGACGTTTACGAGTCAACCCCGCCTCAATATGAGGCGCGGTGTGGCCAGCACCACTCAAAGTGTCTCTCTTTTGTTTCAAAAGGACATCATTTTAAGTGAATACAACAACTGACATACATAAAACCAACCATAGGCATTCAGATTCTGTTTAAACATTACGAAAACAATACATGAGTCATATGTGACTTGTAAGAGTCAACCTCTCCTCAATCCGATGGCCAGTGTGGCTGAAAGAACTCAAAATGTCTCACTTTTATTTGAAATGGACATGATTTTATGTAAAAAAACTGGCATACGAAAAACTGACCAAATGCATTTGGATTGAGCTGATACTTTAGAAAAACAATCCATGGGTTATTTTGGACGTGTACAAGTCAACCTCACCTCAATATGAGGTGCGGTGTGGCCGAAACCACTCAAAATGTCTCTCTTTTGTTTAAAATGGACATCATTTTAAGTTAAAACAACAAATGAGAAACGGAAAACCAACCAAACACATTTGGATTCTATTAAAACCTTAGGAAAATGAAGAATGGGTCATATGAGACGTTTATGAGTCAAAACCACCTCAATACAAAGTGTGGTGTGTCCAGCACCACTCAAAGTGTCTTTTTTTTAAATGAACATCATTTTAAGTGAAAACAAGAATTGACATACAAAAAACTGACCAAATGCATTCAGATTCTGTTGAAAATTTATGAAAACTATCCATGGGTCATATGTGACATGTACGAGTCAATCCTGTTTCAATCTGAGGTGCAGTTTGTCTATCACGACTCAATGTGTCTCTCTTTTGTTTAAAATGGACATCATTTTAAGTGAAAACAACGACTGACATATAGAAAACCGACTAAACGCATTCAAATTCTATTGAAACATTATGAAAACGATCCGTGGGTCATATGTGACGTTTAAGGGTCATCCCCACCTTAATCGGAGGTGCGGTGTGGCCGATATCACTCTAACTGTCTCTCTTTTGATTAAAATGGACTTCATTTTAAATAAAAACAACTGGCATATGGAAAATCGACCAAACGTATTCGGATTGTGTTGATACATTAGCACAACGATCCATGGGTTGAATGTGACATGTACGTGTCAACCCTGCCTCAATCCAAGGTGTGGTGTGGGCAACACCCCTCAAAGTGTCTCACCTTTATTTGAAATGGAAAAAACTTTAAGTGAAAACAACAACATTCTTACGAAAAACCGACCAAACGCATTTAAATTATGTTGATACTTTATGAAAACGATTCATGAGTCATCTATGACATGTACGAGTCAACCCCACCTCAATATAGGGAACTTTGTGGCTGGTATCACTCAAAGTGTCTCTATTTTATTTGAAATGGACAGGATTTTAATTCAAAACAACAACTTGCATACAGAAAACTGACCAAATGCTTTTAGATTGCATTAGTACTTTAGGAAAACAATACATGTTTCATTTTTGATGTGTACAAGTCAACCCCACCTCTATTCGAGGAACGGTGTGGCCAGTATCACTCTAAGTGTCTCTCTTTTTTTAAAATGAAAAACATTTTATGTGAAAACAAAAATTGACATATGGAAAACTGCCCAAATGTATTTGGATTGTGTAGATACTTTTGGACAACGATACATTAGTAATTTTTTACGTGTACAAGTCAACCCAAACTCAATCCGAGCAATGATGTGGTGGAATCCTACCCTGATCAATTGATCACTCCATACATGTACCATTTAGTGTTCATGGCCTTAAGAACATTAATATTATTCTCACTAAGGTCAATAAACTTACAGTTCCATTCTTCTAGACCATCACAAGTTGAACTTCTGATCATTTTAGTTCTGCCTGAATTTTAAATCATGTAAGTGTTGCATACTTTACTCCTTTTGTAACGACCATGGAACCATGGGTTAGTTTTCATACCCCATTTTCAAATTTAGTTTTATAACATGCATCATCAAACTTTCTTTTTAGATTTAAGAAGAAGAAAACCACTCCTAGGTAAAATCCATTTTCAGACCTTTTTCATTTTCTATAAATGTTGCTTTTGTTTGAGGATAGATCATATTTGGGTGTTCTTTCATTATCAAAAGATCTTATTATTATCGTCAAAAACCTAACAATTTCAAAAATTGAGGGGTTTTATTTTACAACATCATGAAAGTGTAGTGAGGGAATATGATGCCACATGTCAAAGACTTATAGTAGGATTGTTGGGTTAAAGAGGGTATTTGGGGCATGATTCAGTTGGATCCAATTTTTTTTGAGGATATTACGTTTTGTCACTTTTATTCTCACTATTAAGCATGAGAGGGTCTCATAAATTATTTTTATCATGGAATAAAGAAGTGTCTCCCTTTAATTAACCAGTATTACACCATGTATGACTATAACCCATCCTAGAAGGGGACTGTTTTTTTTCAACCTCATATGCATCTCGACACACTCTGGATTAGACACATGTCCAACATGCACTTATTCAACCAATTTGGTCATGATCACTATTCATATAAAAACCAATCCCCATGTATATTATTTTAATACTACTATAGAGTCTACCAAAAAATCCATTACCATTCAACCAATATCTGACATTAACACCCCTACCTCCTTCATCTTCCTTCTTAGTGCATCAAAACTGTCATTTCCTTTATAAAGAACATATTCCATTTCAAATTTGAACATCTACATGTATTTTATTCAACACATCTAAAAACGATTTAGTTTACATTATAATAAATTATGTTACTATGACACTCAGTTTGTATATATAACATGTCTCTAATCAAAGAGGTGGTGTCTCTGAAATTTACACTCATCAATGATAGTCACAAACTCTATTTCATGAGTTGGGTAGTTTCACTAATGGGTTCATAAGTGATAACACTCCTAAGAAAATACCTTTTCACCATATATTATAAAAAATACATGTTCAATGCCAAATGCATCGAAATTCATTAAATAACCAAATCTACGATGAGAAAAAAATTGGGATTTGAGCCAATTTCAGACTCTTATTCAACTCTAACAAGTATTTATCAGACTATTCTTCCTGTTAGAATTTGATGGGGAGGTGGGGGGGCTATGCTGGTAGGGGGTTGTGCAGGGGTGAGGTGAATTACTACTAGAAGAGTGGTTGTCATATGAAGATTGAAATATGTGTAAATAATTTTTGAGTTATTGAAACTGTTATTCAACTCTACTGGAAGATTTTTGTCATATGATGATTGAGATAGGGAATTGTAGTACAGGACATGGTTGGAAGATTTTGATGGTTTTATGTGTTTTTTTGCTATTTCAGGTGTTTTTATTCTATTTTAAGTCTGTTTGTATGTGTTTTGTGGTATTTTTATGCAGGTGTATACTAGAGGGGCTGCGGGAGGGGTTGTTGTCCATTGGTTTTGGAAATACACAATACCAAATGTTTTAAACTGATGGTATACTTTGAGAAAAATTTAAAAACTATCCCAACGGTTTTAAAACCATTGGTATAGTGTTTAGTCTTCAATATATACCAACGGTTTCATTGAAACCATTGGTAAAAATGATATACAAACATATACCAATGGTTAGCCTACAACTTTTGGTAAATCAATGCATACAGTGGTCTATACCAACAGTTTAGATAAAACCATTGGTATAGGGCTTTCCTTATGGATTACTACCCTACGGTTTGGAAAACCATTGGTATAGGCTATTCCAATAGTTTTCCAGCCTATACCAATGGTTTAGAACCATTGGTATAACCTTCATTTCTAGTATTGGAAGACTCATCTTCTTCCGAGTACTACCCTCAGACAATATATGTACAATGTATCCCATCATTGTACATTATCTGACCACATAATTTTAATTGAAAATATCTTCCTAGATCATCAAGATTCTCAACATAGCAGGAAACTGTAATGACTTTAATAATCTGACTTATACTCTAGGACATTATAACATTAAAGTAATTAATAACATCAAAAAATATTTAATAAAAAGTTTTGTTAATATTAAATACACAGAATACTCATGTAATAAAAGTACAAAAAGATGGTCCTTAGAATCCAACTCCAAAAAAACACTCACCTAGACTAGATCTAACTACCAACAACCTTCATTCTGCAAGATATCACATGATAGTCAAGTTTCTACTGTGTCAAGAATTTATTCATGGGTTCTACCATGTTTTCTTTCATGTAAGTACTTCTCACTGTCACATCACATCTCTAAGAAAAATCCCTCAAGATATTTACTTCCAAATTATGTTTTTTATCCACTGACAATACCTTTTATCTTTTTCAATATCCACCACTATAGTATTATCACAATAGAGAGTGATTGTATCTTTAATATTAGGTACAAAATCAAGCTTGTGGAAAACATTTTGCATCCATACTACTTCTTTAGCTACTTGAAAAGCCACAACATACTCAAATTTTACTATGGAATATGAAACCATATCCATATTTGATCTCTTTCGGCTCACAACACATATATTTAATGTGAATATTTTTCTGGTTTGTGAGTTCATGTCAACTTTATCAGTTTGGAAACTATCATCTCTATTTCCTCTAATAATTTTTTTATCATATATTTCATAAAATAAAGATATATCCTTATTACAACTTAGATATTTAAGTATAGTCTTGAATACCTTCTAATGGAGGTCCCCACGATCTACTTTATATCTTTAAACCTCAATTAATTCATACTTATCATCTCTCATAGTACAAAGAATAAGAAACATGACTGAACCAATCGATGGTTCATACATAATCCTTTTCATTATTTTTCTTTCCTCATGTGTCTAAGGACACATTTTCCTGGAAATATGAATTCCATTTAATGATAGAAACAATATCATCCTGTATTGTTCCATACTGAATCTCTTCAGTATCTTTCCTATATATTTACTTTTACATAGGATGAACAACCTCTTGGATCTATCACGATGGATCTTGATCCCGAGAATATATGATTCCTCTCCCAAGACCTTCATAGAGAAGCATTTTTTCAAGAATTCCTTAATAGAATTTAAGGATGGTATTTCGTTTCCAATGATTAATATGTCATCAACATATATTATTAAGAAAATGACTACACTCCAACTAAAACTTTTGTAGACACATGACTCACATTTTTCTTTATGAAACAAAATTCAATTATGGCCTCATCAAAATGAATATTCCATGACCTAGATTATTTATTTAATACATAAATTTATATTTGTAACTTTTATACTTTTTTGGAATCCTCTGGAGTCACAAACCCTTTGATCTATGGCAAATAGACATCTTCCTGAAGGTTCCCATTAAGAAATGTTGTTTTGATATCCATTTTCAAAATATCAAAATCAAGGAAATCCATATTGGAATGAATAATTCAGATAAATTTCAACATTTAAATTGATGAAATGGTTACATCATTGTCAATTCCTTGATGTTTTTTAAACCATTTGCAACTAGTTTCACCTTATAGGTACTGACTTTTCTGTCTATGCCATGTTTCTTCTTGAATACCCATTTTCAACCAAATGGATTTACATATACTAGAGGGTCTACCAAAATATAGACCTAACATTGTTAGATGGAATCCATTTTATATTTCATGGGTTCTTTCCAATTGGAATCATATGTGCCACTTACTTCTTCCTTATAGGTTATCGGATCATTATTATCAACTAATAACGACTCACCATCTTTGATTACTAAAAAACCATAATTTTATGATTCTATGACCTATCTAGTACTCTTATATAATAATTATGTCTCTAGAAAAATTTCTTTTTCCATGAGGATTTGTGGAATATGTTTTACTGCCAACTCATGTGTATCTTGATCGCAGACTTCAATGATGTCTATCTTTCTCCCACAATCTCTTTTAGATATAATATCCTCCTCAATAAATGTGGGATATCTATGATCCACAACCTTTTTTCTGAAGGATTGTATAGGTTGAACCCCTTTGTTTCTTTTTAATGTCTTATAAAGACACACTTTTTGCCTTGGAGTGCATGTTTGTTACCTGAAAAGGTCTTAACAAATGTTTCTCAACCCCACACATGTATATAAGACAACATGGGTTTCTTTCCATTCCATAATTGGTATGGTATACAGTTTGTTTCTTCAGTTGGTACTCAATTTAGTTTTTATATTTTTTTGGTAATTCATACCCCCAAAAGGATAATGGAATACTCGCATGACTAATCATTGATCTCACCAAGTCTAACAAGGTGTGTTTCATCATTTCAAATACACCATTCCATTAAGGAGTATAAGTAGGAGTGAGTTTAGATAAAACCCTAACTCCAAAATATAATCAATGATGTCTTGATTAAGATATTCCTTAATATGGTTGGAGTGAAGTTTCTTAATCTTGTTACCAAGTCGGTTCACAACTTCATTCTTGTATTCCATAAATTTTTCAAAATAATCGGTCTTAAAATTCATTAAGTAGACACATCCATATCTACTAAAATTATATGTAAAAGTTATGAAGTATGAGTACCCACATGATTCTTCAACGAGAATGGTTCCATATGCATTGGTATAAACTAATTCAAGAATATATTTATCCCTTTCATCTTTCCTACTAAATGGGGATTGTTCATTTTTTCATGTAAAAATTTGTCAAAAAACACCAAGTGGTTTAAGATCAATAGAATATAAGTATCCATCTGTATGTAATTTAGTCAAGTTGTTTTCATTTACATGACCTATCCAGTGATGTTAATGTTGGGTATGGTATGATTCATGTGAAGTAACTTTGTTATCAATTTCCATTATTAGTTTTATATAATAAAACACATAAAGACCTTTATTTAAATTTTCATTTCCCTGAAAAATGCTATCTTAATAAAAGAAGCCATAATTATTCCAAAATTTCAAAATAAATCTATATATATCAAGTCTAGACATAGAAATAACGTTTTTGGAAACTAAAGGATCATTATAAAACCCCGTTAAAATGAAGATCATTTCGGTTGGAAGCATGAGTTGGCAGTTCCTGATAGCTACAACAACAAGTTTATCTTTATTGGCTGCTCGAAGATCCACCACTCCTCGATAAATATTTCTGAATCCATTTAGTTTCTTTTTTTGAATTAATATGTGATTGGGAAAGAATGTAAAATATCATCTAGGAGGGGGGAGTTTATGTGAGGAGCTTAGACTCTATCATTCTCTGTATGTATACTAAGATTTTATGGGAATTTATTAAGGGAAATACCCTTTGAAGGAAGCCAATGTCCAATAGCTGGATGGGTGATGAGGAGAATACATGTGGTAAAGAATATCCTTTACTATCTAGTATTTACCCTATCATCAACACTATTATATAGAACACTCATTGGATTATGGGGGTAGTTAATATTCTCTTCTGGTGGCATAACTGGCTCAGCTCTGTTAATGGTTTTCAAGGTTTCCTAGATCCCTTGATCTCCTTTAAATAAGCTAGTATTAACCCCTAATTCATTAAATCTGTGATGGACACAGAACAGTAGGATACATTTGAGTCGATTTTTATCAACTCGAACGCCGACACATGCATCTTCACTACATTCTCCTTGGGGTGATTCTCATCCAAGGATTACTACAAGCTCTCAGCTTCACATGGCCATCACGATCCCTATAATTCCATAGTATGGTGTATTAAGATCCATTCAAAATATAATTTTCCTTCATGGAGGATTAGAAATCATTCTGTGGCCAAAGGATGAGCAAGTCGAGAAGGAAGGTATTAGTATGGCCTCCAGATGCCAGTACTGTTGTAGTCAGTGGGTGGAGAGCATAGTTAACTTGTTTTCTGAATGTGAGTGGTCCCATAATGTTTGTATGTTCTTTGGAACCCTAACGGATTTCTCCAAGGGACCTTAAGGTGATGTTATTTTTTGGATAGATGGATCAACGTGATGAATCTTATGGACACCGAAAAGATGTCGTGATCTATGATCTTCATTGCAAGGTGTTGATGCATATGGAAAGCCAGAAACCAAACTCACATTTAAGGGTCTATTCCTATAGTAAGTTCCATTATTGTGCACACGTGAAACTTGTTAGTTAGCCTAGTTATTCCCATATCTAAATCGTGGGAGGCTCTTTCGTTGATGTTGCTTTAGGTCAGTGCTCCTCCAGCTAACTCCTCTCGTAATAGGCCCCAGGGGCAGTGGATATGCTGGTACCCTCCAGTCTCAGACTAGAAGATTAATTCCGAAGGTTCATGAGTGATGAGAGACATGAGAGCATGGGGTGTTGATCGAGACATATATCATAGTTTTGTGCTAGATTTCACTACCTTTTATGGGAAAGTCTATCCGCTACAGAAAGATTCCAAAGCATTGATAACAAGGCTATCTCTCTGCAAATGAGGCATATTGTGATCACTGAAGCTGATAATAACTATTTGATTCTTCATAACTCTATGACTGGAAATGTTTATATACCCTTGTCAATATCCAATACTGTTTGGAAATTCTATACCCTCCTCTACAATGCGAGGGAGACACACACATGGAGGGAGGGGAACAAAGTTTTGGATCATTTTCATTTATAGTGAATCTGGGATCCAACACCACCTTCCTCCCTTCGATTAATTTCTTGAAACCTGAGGGGGTTAATTTTATTAGAGGCGATTCTCATGGTTTACATTACATTAGGACACCATAGTCATATTGTCCCATGGTTATTGTCTCTTTTTTTGTTTCTCTTCAACTTTGTTTGTTAGTTTGATTTATTCTTGAATAAAAATTTTATGTTAAATGGAATACATATGTGATCACTAAAAGTAGTATGTAATTCATAATTTTTATAAAAAAATTAATTAAACTCAAAAAAATACCTGAATATTCCCCGTTATTTTTTGGATAGGTGCATTTTTTTCATCCAGTATCCCATCTTTCCACATGCGAGGCAGACAACATCATGTTCCCTTGCTTTCCCCTTGATCATACTTTTCTTGGAAGACAGTGAAGAATATTTGAGCGTAAATGTCATTTATTTTCCATTATATTTTTTATCCATAAGGAAGGATGGTTTTTTATGCTTCATGTCCTTATCTACATGTATAAGAAGAGTAAAATGATCTGGCAGAGACTTCTCAGTGTTTTTCATATTAAAATTACAAAAAATAAAATGTGGAATCTCTGAGGGAGTGATGCTAGAATGAGTTCAGTGCCCAGTTCTTCTGGATGTTCAAACCCTAGAACTTCTAACTGCTCAATGTATCCAATTATGTTTACTACATGAGGCAGATCTAGGGAACCCCCTCCAAACATTCTCTGAAATATCACCTTGGAAATATCAAATCATTGCTATCAAGATCTCTCCATGTAAAGATGATGGAGGTGCTCATGCATGTTATACACATCCATATTTTAATTAGACATCATTATTTCCCTAGATATTGATGAAAGAGTCAAACATTGAACTCTCATCACATCAGTCAAATGTTTTTAAAAGATAAGGAACTCTTAATCACTAGCCTCTTCAATAGGCGAATCAGGCATTGATGATTCTATCACATATTATTTTCTTTCATGGAATAGAACATCCTGAAGGCATATAAACGTATATTTAAATTCATTCTAGTTATGAGGTTATATTTCTCTAATATTGATCATATGGATAGTGTGTATGCTGAAATTTTCTTTTTATTCTACAATTAAAAGGAGCATATTATTAGTACTTTTCATGATTAAAAAATAAGTTACATATAATATATTATTTTATTTTATTTTGTTTATTAATTAAATATCCCACTATTTTATCAAGTCTAAATAGACCTCACCATTAAACTCAGAATGTCTAGATTCTTTAAAATGAATTTGGCATGTATAACCATTACTTTTTATAATGATCTATTCTTTGGACATGAAAACCAAAATTAAGTAATTAGTTAGTCGATCTTTCCAACTGTGGACTCGCATCTCGTTGATCGGTTGAGTGGATTCCCATATCCAGAAATCCTGACTTTGAATTCCTCAACACTTGCCCCCAAATTTGTATTGAACAAACATTGGTTGTTAAACTCAATACAATTTTAGTTAATTCAACACAAAACTCTCATGAGAACTCCCTGATAAAAATTATGTGCTTAGACTTTGGCAATTCACTACAATCAGTTCTTTGGTTTCATTCAAAATAAAGTTGGATGGCTTAGTCCGACATAAAATTCAATTTAAGGATTTTAATTTATTATGAATACATTTTTTATCTTGTTTTACCATTTACACATCTTTTTAATTTTAATTGGATGTTACTTATTTAATTAACAATAATGGATAAAAAATTTATGTATAATTAATTTATTTAATTTCTATCTTTACACATTAAATCAATTATTTATGTTATCATAGTCTTGAATCAATAAAATAAATAATTTCAATCACATAAATAATTAATTTGTTAAATGAACCCTTCATGAGATCAATCTAATGGTTTATTTAATGAGAGGACAGTAAATAAACCTTTGTCATGGGGTAAATAACTCCTATTGTTATTATTGGAATTAGTTTTAGTATTCCACGTGTCCACCTATGTATCACCTAGGTTGGAATGATTATTATTATGCCTTGAACCACCTCCATGCATGTTCAGATGCTATATTATTAACAAATATTTCGTACTCATAGGTAGGTGGGGGAGAAAAATAATTTCCTAAAGGGGGTTACATAAATATCCTTGGACATGTATGTCTTATATAATAATGGCAGGAGGGATGACTCATAGTCCATAATTTATGATAATATTAAATAATTGGAAAATCATGTAATAAATTAAATTAAAACATCAAACACAAACACATGTCTTTCTCAAGCTCAAGAATGTTTATACATGCAATAAATACAAAAAATAGATATAATTCATTTAGTAATTCATTATTTTATTTTTTAACATAAAGGTGGTAGAATTAATTATCTAATTCCATTTAATATTAATGATCATACAATATTATTTAGAGACACCCATCATTAATGGAATTCAAGAAAAATAAATGGTAGAACTAATAATGGAATATTAATTACAATAAATTAAGAGATTATATAAAATTATTTATAACCATTATTAAATTTTCAAACATAGAGTGGTGTGTCAATCAATAAAATAATATTTTAATGCTGAAATATTCATTTTTAATGTAATTTTAATTTTTCCCATTAATGAGATACTGTGTTGCATGTACATAAAGCTACACGCCATGTACCTTAGTGGTCGTAGATCAATGTAACATGCATGGGGTTTCGACATGTTAACTCGGACAAACTAAATGGTGTGTACATGCCGACTACACACCTTGAATCTGCTTTCCTTATTCCATTTTATCCCAAAAAACATGTGTTGTACAATAAAAGAACCACGTTTAATTAATTGATCAGTGCTTCTTGATACAATTTTAATGGGTATACGACATGTTCTTCGGCCGTATTCTATGTAACCCAGTTTTACTACACAATGATTTGGAACTTCTGGATAGAATCTCCAGACATTCTTCATTTTTTCTTAGTCATTTCTGAAAATGAAACACTGAACAAACATGATTAATATGTTGATAACATGTTAATTAAAATAATATTAAAAAAATTAAGAATTTGAAATGAAAATCTAATCACAATTTCACATAGATCAACAATCAAATAAATAATTATAAATTTAAATGCGACCCCTCTAATACAACTTGACGGTTTCAGACAATGTGGAATCATGCGGAGGTGGGTGATATATTAAAATTTTCTATTAATAATCATTTCCCGAAACCAAGAGAGATTATCTTTCACATCAAATTTATAGTAATTTATTTAATATTTCAAAAAATAAATACATGGGATTAGTGACTTTCTTCATTGGTGAATATTTATTGATTGAAAGGACCATTTCAGATAAACTTCATAGTGCTGTGAGGACCCAAGAATAGAATACCACTAGAGGTGATCCACATGTGCTCATATGATCCTTGAGGAACATGACTCAGTCTTCAGGTTCTAGAACAGAGAGTCGAATGTATTTGACTGATCATTTTTTATTGCTAATTCATAGTCCTTGAAGAAATATCTCTTGCACTTCCCTTTCTTTAGAGGGAGAGAGAATGAGGATTTGAGAGATAAGTTTTCCTACACAGCTATTCTCTATTCTCAATTTTGGATACTCCAGACAATTGACATATTCCTCTATTTATAGAGTTAGTATTTTAGTAATAATATATTTTAATTTCATACCGAACATTAAATAACATATATTACCTTTAATAAACCCTATTCCACAAAATATTAATTATATTATTATTATTATTATTTTTGTGCATACCAACTTGTGCAAAAAAAATGATATGTAATAGTCTTGTTAATTAATATTTGTCACCAAACATGGTCTTGGTCCATTTGAACTCTTTTATCATTTATTGAACAACTGAATTAATATTCTATCCATAAATAATTATTTTATTCACAATATAGCATACAAATATTTAGTAAAATATTTTATAAATATAACAAATATTGTTTTCACATGTCGACAAATATATATTAATCTAATTTATGTGACCAATATAACATGAATAAAATTATTCCTCAAACATTAGAATAATATTTATTCTATTAATTAAACTCAATTAAGATTTCATAACGATCAATTTAAACAATTAATGTGTTGCCCTCTAGGATTCTTTATTGTTGTCATTTGGTGGGCTTTCTTGAAGTTCAAGATTACTGTCTAGTAACGATTCATGTAACCCAAGAGAAATAACTTAATATCCTAATGTTAATAACTGTATAAAAATTCTCACTGTGTAATATAATTCATTTTTCAAAATATCTCATCAAACAGGTTGAATAAACATGTCACCATCCTATATGCTCGATATGTATTTCATTGTTTCTATAAAATAAAAACATCATTAAAAAATGTCCATGGAATTAAATGTGAAATTTCTATTCAAATCAAAATAAAAATATATCATATTCCATAAACATGGTAGGTAAAAATCCTTCCTCAGATTATTCATTAAGGAAATGTCACTCATGATACTATTAATGTATCCAACATCACCATGGACAATTATGAACATGGTTTATGAAATAATTATATTTATGTGAATTATAACATGCATTAATAATAATATTAAATTATAATGACCATAACATATGATCGAAGATAGGAATATCTAGTGGCACCATAACTTCTGGAATACATTTACTTGTTCTGGCCTTATAGAAATCATGCATAGGTGGCCGATATATTAAAATTTCATCTAATAATATTTACTTGAAACCAAGAGCGTGGATCTTGAAAATCAAATTTTAAATTTATTTATCTAATATTAGATAAAATAAATAATTGGACTTAGAAAATTACATCGTTTATGAATGGTTATCATCTGAATGGACCCATTTAGATTACCTTTGTTGCACTGTGAGCATCCATGTATAGAATCCCTCTTTTGGTGATCCACACGTGTTCCTATGATCTTTGAGAAACACCACTCGATCTATGGGTTCTATCATGGTGATTCAATTGTATTAGGTTGTTCGTTCTTGATTTCTCATTCTTTTTCCTTAAAGAAAACACTATTTCACTTCCTGTTCTTGAGAGAGAGAGAGAGAATGATGAGTTGATAGAGAATTCATTTTTCCTAATAATTCTATACTCACAATTTTGGATACTCTACACAATATACATATCTGTCTATTAATAAAGATAATATTTCTGTGAAAATATTTTTTAATAGATTAATAGAAATTAAATAAAATTTATTTTCATTAATAAATCCAATTCCACATAATTATAATTATATTTTCATTATTTTGTGGTGCATGCCGACTTTCATAATAAAAAATTTTATGTAATGATCATGTTAATTAATATTTGTCATTGTAATCGATCATAGTCTGTTCGAACACCTATATCATTTATTGTAAAATAGATTAAATATTTTCATCAAAAATAAATATTTTATTCACAATCTAGAAAATAAATATTTTCCTAAATATTTAAAAAATAAATAAATATTTTATTTACATGCGAAAAAATAAATTTTTATTTAATTTATATGATCAATATAATATTTATCAAAAATCTCCTCATACTTGAGAATAATACGTATTCAATTAATTAAAATCAAAAAGAATTTAATTGAGATCTACAAAAAAAACATATTGTGTGACATTCTAGGATTCTTTCTTATTGGATTTAGGCGGTCTTGCCTAATGTAAAAGATTACTATCTAGAAACCGGTCGAGGAACCCTAGAGAAAGAGAATAATTTCATGAAATTAATAAACACTTATAGACACTCACTATGTAATATAATCCCTTTGTTATAATATCTCATCAAACATTTTTCTTAACTGTGTTACCAAACTATATGCTCGATCTACCTTTTTTACCATCTTAAATAAAAATGTTGATACCCAATGGACATGGAATTAAATTTGATGGTTATATTTCAATCATAGGGATGATAAATTATCCTCTATAAAGATGGGAGGGAAAAATCCTTCCTCGACTAATTAATTAATTACATTTCACCCATGACGCACCCAATGTATCTCACATCTCCATGAATTTTTATCGTCAGGGTTTATTAAATACATCAAAATATGAGAGTTATAACATGAATTTATAATAATATTAAATTATAATTAACATCACACATTCTTATAGAAAGTTATATCTCATGACATTAAAACATATCGAATTCGATAGTGGTTCCAAGGGTAGCAGAAACATGTAGAGTTGGGTAACATATTAAATTTCATTCTAATAATTGTTTCCCAAAACCAAGAGCGACAATCTTTCACATAAAATTTATAATTAATAAATTTAATATTTGAAGATATAAATATAGGGGCAGAGTAAAATTCCACGTTGGTGAATTATGATCACCCAAAAAGACACTTTCAGATTACCTTCCTTCCACTGTGAGGATCCTAGGATAGAATCCATGTAACAGTAATCCATATGTGCTCCTATGATCTCAAATAAACACCACTCGATCTTTGTGTGCTAGTGTGGTGACTCGAATTCCTTAGGCTTTTCAATATTGATTTCTCATTCATCATCCTTGAAAAAAAATCTTTAACTTCATGATCTCTATAAGGAGATAGAATGAGCAGTTTAGAGAGGATTCTTTGTGAGCAACAATTATTTACTCTCTATTTTGGATACTCTACACAATATACATATCCCTCTTTTTATAGAGTCATGAATTAGGTTAAAATATTATTTTATTTCATACCAACCATTAAATAACGTTTATTACCTTTAATAAACCCCATTCCACAGAATAATATATATTATTGCTATTTTGAAGTGCACTACAACTTGAAAAATAACAAATATTATGTAAATGTATAGTTAATTAAAATTTTCAACCAAACATAGTCTTCTTCTATTTGAACTCCTCTCTCATTTATTGAACAACCAAATAAATATTTTATTCCCAATCTTGAGAATAAATATTTTTTTAAAATATTGAACAAATAAAATAAATAGTTTTTTCACATTCTAGTGACTAAATATTTATTAAATTTATGTTATAAATATAACATGACTAAAATTATTCCTCATACTTGATAATAATATTTAATCCCTTATTTAAACGCAAATAAAATTTAATCGAGATCAACAGAATCACTTAGTGTGTGACCCTCTAGGAATTTTTCTCCTTAGCATTAGACAAGCTTGACTAAAGTCTAACAATACTTTACAGAAACTGTTCAAGTCACCCAAGAGAAAGAACATAATTTAGCAACATTTAAAACCTCATTTGAATGATAATTGTGTAATATAATACATTCGTCACAATATCTTATCAAGTAGGTTGCATAACCATGTCACCAACATATATAATTGATATTTGTTTCTTTAACTATCTAAAATAAACATGTTGTTACACCATGGCCATGGAATATAATGTGATGGTTATATTTGAACCAATGGGATAAGATATCAGATTTCATAAATATGGAATTGAGAAATCCTTCCTCGTGTTATTCATTAATGAAACATTACTCATGACGCAACCAACATATACTACTTCTCCATCAAATGTTATTATCATGGTTTATGAAATATATATAATTACTTGAGTTGTAACGTGAATTAATCATAATCTTAATTTCTAAGGACCATTAAAAAGGCTTGTAGATAGAAATATATGATGACACCAAAACTTGTTGAATTCTTACAAGCATGTATGTTCTCATAATCTCCCATCTTGGAGTTCACCAGGTGAGAAGCTAATGAGAAGAAGCCTCATCTTTTTATGAGTTCTCTCTCCTTAAATTATATGTATTATGTGTCCCATAATAGTTTATTATCCAATAGAAGAACATTTTTGAAAAAATCTTCAGAGAACATCAATGTTCTTATCATAGTAGGGAATTTTTATGACCTTATCTATGGGAGATGTACTCTAGGATACATTTAATTAGAGTCATGGAGAAAAACAATATGTAATAAAAGTTTTTATTGGTATTCACTAGCAAAAATATTCATATAATCAAATTATAAACAATTAGTCATAGAACCCAGACTCCAAGAGAATTCTCATCCAAAAATATATCAAGATATATATATTAGAGGAAAGTAATAAGTTTCCACAATAAATTTTATATTTTAAGTTGAATAACTAGAGGTACTAAACCTAACACCTATATAAAATAATGAAATTCCCTTAAAAAGTATATACAATATGATTTGTGACAGTTTAAAACCTTAATCTTTTTATTAAAAATTAACACCACAAACTCTTGAGATAATATATAGACATAACCAAATTAAGATCATGAGGGGATAATTATTATTATGTTACCTAATCTTCCATGAACTATACACTACTACTTGACCTCAATAGATCAACACAGAACCCAATATCATTACTGAAGTATCATAATATACATCATATAACTTCCAAAGACCCAAAAAATTTGAATAGCCATTGGGATCAATAAAATTTTCAACTCTTAAAAAGATTCTAAATATATACCACATCCCAAGAATATTAATCCCTTTCTAGTTATTTATTTCCTTATTGTAGGTAGATTATTATTTCTTGAATAAATAATTGATAATATGAAACAATGAACATGAAATTTGGATTTTCAAAAAATAAACTCTTGGGCTTCCCAAGACATCAAAAAAACTACCCTCTTTAGATCCATAAATATTCAAATTTTTTAGATAGATGTTATGAGAAAAATTATCTCTGAAAGATTGAACTGGATATTATCATCATGCAATATAAGCAATGTGCCTATAACTTATCTAGGTAAATCACTAAATTCCTGCCATAGTCCTTGTATAATTATTCATATATTAAAATATCATCAATAAACCTGACCATAATATAATCATGATATGGATGAGTGGAAAAATTCTTAAAAATCACAAATATCATTGGCATGTTCATCGCGCAATGTGACATCACCACAAATTCACAATGGATATAACAAATTTAAATGGTTATCTTAGATAAATCTTAAGATTTTGTTATTTTATTTCTTTAAAACAAATGAATTTTTCTCAAAGAGAATCACCGAGTTCTCCTTAACTAGTCAAAAAAACATTGATCTGAGGAAACTTATATTTTTTCTTTATAGTTACTAGGTTCAAACTTGGGAAATAAACACATTACCATAATCTTCTATCGATATTACAAGGGAAAATTAGTATTGTCACCCATGATGACACAATATTCCAAATGATTCTCCTGTATTCAATAGCCTCTAAATAAATTTTTTATGTCACCATATTTATCTAATATTATTATATCGGTATGAATTATAATAGTCTTGGTGATCATTAACAATTAAATAAAAAAATCCACATCTATTGTAGGAGGAAACCCACATAATGTAATTGGGAACATGTACTTATGCTAATCAACCACCTGTGGGAAACAGAACCAATAACAACTCCCTAGACTAACCAAATATCTATCCCTTATAATTGAGATGTGATTCCCCTATACATTCATAAATCATATCTTCCCCAGATGTCATAATAATCCAAATACTTGATTGAAATACATGATTAATTATAAAATATATATAAAATCAAGTATCTATGGTAGAAATCAATATGTGCATGAAAATATGAAAGCCAATTAATCCCTATAATCAAATTAGTTACACTTATCTCTACATAAAATTAATCCAATAGATAACTATAACCATAAATATAAGTAGATCATGTATAAAATATAAAAATAGTTTTTGACATCCTCTATAATAGGGTATCAAATGATAGGGTTCTAGAAATAAACTCAATAGCCAAACCAAGAACTGAACCCAATGAAATAGACATCAAAGAAGAAGATGAACCATAATAAAATAACACAGTAGATATATTAGAGGTAACTAGAATCATAACTCCCACCATAAAAGAATTATATTTGAGATCCACATACACCTTATCAAATTAAAATAAATAACTAGAACCAAAAACACAACCCACCCAAAGGGATTCCAAGCACCCATTCACAGAATATCCCCACTGAGATTGTTCTTAAGATCCTATATAGGCTTCTATTCTATATATCATTGATGGAATACAACCCACACTCCACTTTAGAAAAAATCCCAAGGATAGATAACATATAAGGATCCTAAACCAAGACACCCAATTCCTCTAGACACTATCTAACAAAACCACTATATGGGTCCCACTTTACCATAGTAGTGACCCTCCTTAGGGTCAAAAGGATTAATTGGCTAGGTATGACCTCTTTAGACAGAGTAAAACTATTTGAACATCATTGTTCATTTAGAATAAAGAGATTATGTGGTTCTTATATAACCCAAAGAATATTCGCCATCAATACATGAATAATTCCCCTTCCTCATATTATTACTTATAGATCAACATGTTCAAACTAATTCTCACTTCTAATCTATGATAATTTTCTCAACCACAATAGCCTTGTTCACCTCCTATGTAATGGTTTATAAACAATGTATGAAAACCTTTTTGAAAATCCCCAACCTCAACCTATACTCAAACCAATGAGCTTTAAAAATCCTATCTCTTCTAAAGGTATGAAAAAACAAAAAAAATATTTGAACCGAAAACCATGGTAATGGATCAAAATATTCCCATTTTTAATCACCATAATATTTTAATGCATGTATATCCTTGGAATCTAAATCTAGAACATTTTAATGAAGTAAATAAAAAACTACCTAAAACAACCCATCAATTCACCAAACATAAGTGATGATATCCTAAAATTAGTAAGATGGTCCCTCTATCATAAAATATCGTGTTTCACCTTATTTATCATCATATAATTGACCAATAAAAGATATGATCCATACATTATAGACCGTACATAATTACCAAATGGAAAAAATTTCCTCTAAAGGTATGATGATGTTGTTATTGGAAAACACAAATCACATCGGAGACCACAACCATCTCTTAGGATTGCATCACCTCCATATTTTATATCTCCTTAAATAAAATCTTTTTATATTGTTTTTAATCAGAGTATCTATATCAGGAACCAATGTAAATTGATCAATATAACCCTCCATATTCCACTCATTATAGCACCCAACTCAACCTCCATTTTCCTAAGATTAAAAAATCATCTCTTTTATTCAATAATTATTCCGAAGCACGAAACCACATATTCAAATCAAATAATAATTACAAAAAAATATATACACCTTAAACCAATTCATTAAAACACTAAAAAAGAAATTATTAAATCTAATTGAACAATATTACATACCAAATTAATTCCATAACCACATTCACACACAAAAACACATATTTTGTGCTGTTATGCTTTAAAATTACTATTAAATTTATCCACTACTTAATATAAATTGAGTGAGAATCCTATTGTAAAATATTTTATTAAACCCAAAAAATAAAATCACATACAAGCTTGGTTACTTAGTCTTCCAAAAAGGATGTGTTTTGTAGACACACAAAATTAGTTTCCCTAACAAGTACTAACTCTTGATCTCTATAGTACCACATGCAAAATATATTGACTATAGGAAAGAATAGATATGTTTCAATTTTGTAAAATCCCAAACTTATATGATCACACCACTAAGGAGAAATGAAAAATTTAAACATGTCAACTATCCAACGAAAAGATATAGGGGACAAGTTATAGCAATCATAGATTATTATACATAAATATTAAATCATTTTGTATAAACCATTATTACTTCATAGAAACATACACCTAAGGATTGTAAAGGTATAATAACCTTGGAAATTGGAAATAAAAACAAATGGTACATAGAAAAACTACACCATCTCCCACTATGTTCCCCATATCTACCACCCTTCTTAGACAAATCGTATGTAATAAATTTATTTAAAACCAGGGGAATGGAAATAGAAGAAATTGTGATCTCATATGAAAATTAAGGGTAATATAGGGAGATACGTAAACATAACACGAATAAAAAATTTGAATACCATAACATGAATATTAAAGATCATAATATTGAGTCATGGATTAAATATTTTAATTTCATTACACATAAATCATAAGGTAATCTTTGAACTTGAGAAATGACATCATAACATTGGAATAAGACATTGATTTGTGTTCTACAAAACAATTATGGAAAATAATTTCCATAATTGTCAATAATCACATCCTATGTTATTATTATGGAAAGGGTTCACATAGAAAACCATCATATTAGTCAAGGTTTACTCCCATGACCCACAAAATAGATAAATTTCTTACTAAACTGGGTTTACTCAATGTTTCACTCATGTATATCTCATGAGATATAAATATTTAACCAATGCATTAGATAGAGATATAGGTCCCACCCATTACATAATAAAAGTTATATATATGTTTTATAAAAGATCATAAATCAGTCATCATATCATAACCTATGAAATGAAAGGGGTTTCATAAACATTTCAACATATCATAACCTATGTAAAAGATATATGATTCATAATAATTTCTTCATTTCATCATATAATAAAACATTAAAACTATGAGTTTAATAAAATTTTCTATATGGTATAAATCATTGATGTTAAATCAGTTACAGAAAAATCATTCTTTTATAAACATAATCCATTGAAATAAGAAATATTAATTATATCCTTGGATCATATCCCCACTATGGTATAGGTAACATCAACATATGTGGTCTTACATGGAAAATGATTTCAAAGATCATTTAAAAACATTACTAAGGAAAATAATTTTTATTTGAAAAAATATTTTTTAAACTAAAAGTTCATAAACAATTTAGAAATAATTTTCATTGAAAATAAACATTGAAACATGTAGTGGAATATTTAAAAATTATCTGAACTTTTCCATGAGGAAAATATCATTTCCTCTTTGAAAAATACTTTTTAAAACATAAAAAAAAATTAAAATACTTTTATTTTAAAATAATCTTGTAATGTTATAATTTAATATTTAATGAAATAAGTGGTCATGGAATGGAAAAATTCAGACCATGTCAAGCATGTTGAGAGGAAGGTTTCATTCACATTTTCAGTAAAAATTCAAATGGGAATTATTTGGAAAATGACATGAAAATTTCATTAAAATTTTTTTTCAAAAATATAAACTTGGGGAGAATTTTCTTTCTAAAATAATAGTATAATAGTAATACATTTTGGAATTTTATTTTAGTAAACTTAGTTTTGGGAGAAAATGTATTTCCTAACTGATGATTTAAATAATACCATTTTTTATTAAAAAAAATGAATTATTTTAATTACCAAAGAGTTGTAAAATGGTACTATTACTTTCAAATATCATGAATAACCCAAGGATAATATAATTCATGAGTTTCATTAGATATGGATCCAAATATGTTTTCTTTGGAATCATAATCATAAATAATCATGATAAATTTTGAGTTTGTAACATAAAATCATTACCACATTAGTGACTCTCAATTGTACAAACCGTAAATAAATAACATAAAATATCATGAGGATAAAAAAATTCATGTTATCTCATATCCAAGGGGTTTTATATATTCCTTGTAGTATAATATAGATGCCTAAAATAACAAATGTCTCAATGAAAAAAATTGAGAAAAATAATATCTTACCTTAAGTATTGAATTCTCTTATACACATTAAAACATTATATATAATAAATATATGTTTATTATAAATTTATTAAAGAAACATAATGATATATCATACCATATATTATTTGATTGTGAACTTTATTTCCAATTTATTAACAATTACACAATAAAGTCACCTTTCAAGCAATAACTACTTTGTTTTTCATGTATGTTTTAACATGTTATTTTGGTTCATATTACAAAAATAAATGATTCATAATAGATTTAATTTTTAAAATTATATAAACATTACATATATTAATTTTAAATTTATTTAGATCATTCAATATAATTAAGTGAATCAAAATGAACTACATCATTCAAAGAGATGGTAGGTTATACGTACACATGGACATTGTTTCTATTTTCACGAAGGATTAAAATAAATAAAGGTAAATAATATATTACAATTTCATAATAATTATTTTCCTTTTTTTATATATCGTAATTAAACCAATCTTTAAAACCTTCAATGTAATGTGTCAGTGAATCACATCTCTTCACGAGGTGGCAGTCCGCCTTACATAGAAATGATGTTATCGTATTCCCATGAAATGGAATGTAAGAAAGAATATTTGATATAATGATTCCAAAATCATAATAATATCATATATATCATATATATATAATATATTCATCATTATGACCGTAATTTATATGTTTTAATGTAAAGATGATTGGCATCGGTTTGTGAGGGGGTATTCCACCGTACACATGAATTGTGATTTAATAACCCCTTCGATGGATGTAGAAATGGTTCCAGATCATTAAATTAACATAGAAACATCGTATATTATGTAATATATTGTGGTTATTATATCATCATAGTTTAATAATAATTAAATGATGTTCAATAGTAAATAATATAAATATGCATGATGAAAAATGTCACCTATTCATTGCGTAACTTCCTTAAGTTTGAAGAAAAATACTTCCAAGGATGGATTATAACACAAACTATGGCTACTAGGATGAGATGAGGGATGTTGGGAAGTATTATTTATTTAGGATTTCTAGAAAAAAGTTTGAAGGTGTGAAGACAGAGGATATAAGAGACGTTTTATAAGTAAGGTGAGTGGGACTCTTGTAATTTTTTGAAAAGAAAAATGTGTACCCTCATTTTTATAATCCCACAAGGATCCAAAATGATGTTTTTGAGGTTTATCTCATCATACCCTTTAGGGTGGTATTTTTTTCTAATATTGTATACTCTTATAGATTTAAAAATTGTTCATGAATCCTCCAGAAATCTGTTTTTGGTAATTACGACCACCATGACAATTATAGATCAAAACCATGTGTAAATTAGAACATGTATATATATTATAGGTTCTCTATCAATCTCTTATTTTTTTTATTATTCTTTATTTTACAACCAAAAAACATGGCACTCGGAAAATTTTCTCAATCCAAATATGTGGTAAGAGTTGTAATGTTGAGATTGGGCCCCTGATAAGGGATTCCTATGTATATATATATAGAATAAGAACCCATATAGTTCAATTTTTCATAATAGAACACATTATACCTTTTAAGATAATGTTTCAAGGGACTATTTGGTGGATTTTAGGTCATGAATCTAAGGCCAATTGATGTTATTTTATGGAATGGTTTCCAAGATATAGAAGGCATTTGGATTGAACTTCAGTGGTGTGGCCAAAATATACATTTAAAATATGAAAATAAACCCATGTAGTATTAGTTAAAAAGTTGTATGTTCATGATAAAGGAATAGTCCATATATTTTAACCTCATGCGGTAATGAAATTATGTTATTCTATGAAACTATGACTTCTCGGTGAAAGGTTCTTATAAAATGGTTGGGGTCTTATACATGATCAGCTAAATTATTATTCATCCTATCAATTGGAAACTATATAGGAGAGGATATAATTGTCCCTTATGCATAGTATGAGGACCATAAAGGGATTTATTATATATATTTTGATAACTACAAAAGAGAAGTTATAAACTCATATTAGATATGACCATGTGGGGAAGAGTTGTAACATACACATTTGATTCCCATATATGGGTTTATCATCACTATTGGTAACTAGAATATAAATGGTATGGATTCACTAGGGATACATACCAATGAAGAAGAGTTGGAACATTTTTATGTGTTTCCCATATTGGGGTTCATTATATCTATTGGTACCGATTTAGGATAATTTATAGACTCATAAGGGATACAAACTAGTTTAGAGGAGTTGAATATTATGCATGTGTTTCTCATATAAAGGTCCATCTAGCCAATTGGAAACTATATAGTAGAAGAAATTCACTCACAGAGGATACACCCCAATAGGAATGATTTGGGATTATGAATTGGGTTGTGCTTATTGAATTTCATTCTCTCTTTTGGAAAATATAAACCAGAAGGTATAAACTAATAAGGGATATGGTCCAGTGAAAAAGAGTTGGGGATTACTCATTGTGATGAACTTATTGGGGTTCATTCTATCTATAATTAATTATACCAGAGTGGATAAGTAATCACATGGGATAGATGAAAGTTAGGAAGAGTTGGGTAATATGTATTCAGATTCTATTTATTGTTTACAATAATTGGTCATACAGATGTAATTATTTCTAAGAAACCATGAGGAGTATCTAAAATCAAGAAATTATTTCAGAACCAAGAGAAATATAACTACTAAAGTAACATGTCTGTTCCTTGCACATTAGTGGTTCCCTCTTAGGTTTATTATATATATTGTTTACTAAATAAGAGATTTTATTTGAAAAGAATACAAATAGTTAGAGACCCATATATTGATATTTTCTTTTTGGAACATTGACCCTACCAAGAGGATACCAAAAAATTCATTTGTGATGATCCATCCATGATTGATGACCTTGGAAAAAGAGAGGATGTGAAAGAGACAAAATTCTCCAAAATTGTGTTTTTTCATGATGTTTCTAGAAATAAACTAAACACATCATATAGTAGTTACATTATGGATAGTCCAGATAACCTAGGAATCCCCTACATCAAAAATTAGTAAGGTACTATGTGAGGATGGTCATTTTCATATAGAACCCAAGGAAAGGGTAGCTCAAAAGGGTTTTATTAAAGAACCCTCCAGGGATGGTGTTCATGGGGATACTTCTCCAAATAGCATCATGGAAATGATTCATGAAGGGTAATAAAGGGTGTGATTTATGAAGGGTCTAGATGATAATCCTTTATGAATATACATCACATCTGTACATCAATAAGGGTCTTTATGAGCCTGATTCTTGAATTGAAATTGCAAGTATACTTGAAAAACCATTATTGCAATCATGCTTCCTAAAAGGATCTCATATACATTATTCATAATGGGTCTCTATGATCATGCTTCATGAATAAGAATAATAATAATAAATTAATAATTACCTATGAAATATCAAAAATATATTTCTTATTAAATATTTTTATTACCAACAGAGGTTAAATTTCTATGAATAAAAAGATCTCTCTCAAATGGGAGGCCTCCACTTCAAATGTTATGTTGGTTATTTGTAGGAACCTCTTTATTATATTACATGGTCATGTATGAACAATATGGTCTTATAATATTTCGTTTTAATTTGAGTGAATCAAACATAGTCCAAAAAATTCCCCACATGATCATCAAGAGGCCAGATGAGTGCAAAGTAGTTGTATCATTCTATGACAAATAAATGTATGCACATGATGGAAACCTGGGAAAATCACAGAAATATAAAATAACAAAAAAACCTTATCACCCAAAAAAAATTATTTCCTATTTTTTAGGGAACCCCATGACTGACAAGATACCACACATATGTGATGTGGCCATATGAGTCTGAAGAGACGCGGATAGCACAAAGATACCTCGTGAGGATGAAAGGTTGCATCAGTTTTCTACAAAAAAATAACCTGACTTCTGAACATTATATACATTCATGAATTAATTCCTTCATGAATGATTTAGATACATCATGAAGAAGAAGTATCCTTTATAGAAATATTCATGTTGATATTTTTCCTTCATGATAAAATAGATTATAAAATAAAACTCCCATAACTTCTGATGAAGAAAAATATTTTTACACCCTGAGTTGTAAAATAAAATCTTCAAAATGCTATTATGTTACGTTCTAGTATGTGATTAATGATGCTAAAAAGTATAAAAAAGACAATCAAATTTATTTTATGATTCTAGGGCCCTTTTCAGTAGTAATGGATCATATACATGTCTTTCTATCCATAAGAGATTCACACCACCATATTTACAGACTATGAAATTTGTTTATGTAATATTTGTCCCTTGATGTGTGAGAAATAATGTGCCACATATAAATACCATTTTCATATTATTTCTTTTAGAAATATATTTTTCTACCTACACATGACATGGTACATCCATATGGGGGCGTATCTAGGATTTAGTAAAAAAGTGTGTGGCATACATTTTCAATGACAAAAAACATTCAAGACAATTTTTGAGTCATGAAAAATATAATAATAATTAAATAAAAAGTCAGCTCAGTTTTATTATATAAACACATTATAAATTCCATGATACATCTATAGGTCAACTATATTAATAAAGGCAAACATTTCATCCATGTTTCAGCCCATTGTCGACTCTGTAACTCAAATAATCAATCAAATGATGAAATGGAATAAAAAAATAGGGATTGGAGAAACACACTAATTAGAACCTTTTAATCATTGAATAAAAGGGTTTGGTTTATAAATCACATACACATAGAAATAAAATTCACTAAAGGTATTATATATATGGGCCAAAAAAATTATAAATTACTATTAAATCTTACAAATAAATAAGAAAATTTAGGAATTCAATGTTAATCAATTATCTACAAAAATGAAACATTGGAAGGGAAAATAAATAATTATATATCAAATCCAATTATAATTAAATGATAAATATACGCATATTTAAAAGAAGATAAATAAATTGGAATAGAACCATCCAAATGGAATAAAGAAATCAAATACATACTCATAATGGAATATGAGAGTATAGAGAAACAAAAGGACTTGGTAACTTTTTCTTTATGGATAATCATGAAGAGATTTCATATTAAATATATTATGTAATTTTTATCACTTATCTCAAAGAAGAATACATAAGTTTTTTCAGAGTGGTACACCATAGTAAACACCAATGTTTCCAAAAGTGTTCATTATTCACTAGGATGAGGAGTTAAAGTAGTGGATGTGTTTGAAAAAGTTAAGGGGTTCTCATGAGGATCATCCCTATAGAGAATTTCTCTCTATAAATATCATAATTAAATGGATTGGGTTACACTGGTTGCTCTCTATTATTATTTTATAATATATTTATTTCTTTCATAATGACTTGTTCGAAATTATAATAATTTTTATTCCTTGGATAGCAATATTTCAGCATTCCACCTTTAGTGTTGGAATATGTGTAGAGTATGTAAAATACTTGTGTTGTTCTTTTCCATTATTTCATTTCATTGTGGTTTTTTATATATTCATGTTTTGTTATTCTCAATGTTTTTATTGAATTGTAGTGACATATGTGGGTATTTTATTATATTTTTTGTAAATCCTTATCTTAAGTTCATTCTAATTATTTTTTTCCACTATGTTTGCTATAAAGGTTAAAATTAGGGTGTAAAATGACTTTACAAGCCTAAAAAGTATCATCATATCATTAGTTTTACAATTTCATATGACCAAGCCTTGACTAAGGTATTTAACATATCATATCACTAGTACCATTTTACCCTCTTTCCAATAATATAATTCTGGTAATAATTTTTTGATCACTGTTACTGGTTTTTGAATTTAATAGGAGTTCACTAATTCTATAAGTAAAGGAATTTGAGGAGGAAAAGTACTGGGTGGAGATGTTTAATAGGAATGTTTTTTTATTCCAAATGATATAGAAAATGTATTTTATACTAAAAAGAATATTGATATTCCATTTAAGGGTAATAGGCAATAAGAAATAGAGAAGGACGAATGGGAGATTCTTGATAAGAAATAACATTTCATGATCAAGTTTTTACTTTACAAGAATGTGGATTAGGAAATCTATGAAGTGACAATAGCTTCATAACTTTTGAATACATTTATCGATATGCACTAGACTATAACTTAAATTAACTAAGTGTTTCTACTGTGAAGGATATTCAACATGAGGATATTATAAATAAGGACTGTGGTTGATAAAATTAATGACATTAACATTATTCATATATATATATTTAATATGTGAAGGTTTGTTTCTGTATATAAAGTGGGAACTGATGTTACACTCATTAATCCTATAATTAGGGGATGTGGTGTTTAGAAACATGAAAAATTATATCGGTATAATGGATTTGGGTTTCAATATGTTACATATATGATTTTTAATGACTAGATTAGTTTAATGGGGAACCAATAGTATATTATGAACACATATACTATGTATGGTAGGTGATGATCCACATCATAAAAGAAACACAAAAAACTAAATGGATGGATAATTCCAATTCGGTGCAGCTCGAAAAAAAGGAGATGTTCCCATGGGTTGTAATTATGGAAAGTAATGAAATTTGAACAAAAATTAAATAATATAATGATTTAATTATATAATATATTATTCTAGAATTACATCTATAAATCCTTTAACACCATATGATTTTAAAAATATTTTTATCTTTAAATAAATTGTAAGTGTTTGAAAGATTTTTTGACAAGAAATATTGAGCTTAAAAACCGTGATATATTATAACATTGACATTATATTCATGAGAAATAATTTTCATAACCACATTATAAAATATATATATATATATATATTGTACTTAATTCAAAAGTATTAGTTAATGTACGCAATTTTTAGTAATATTATATTATTTTTTTAAACTATTCTTTCTTAAAAAATGTTATTTATTTTATTTTTTATGATAATAATATAAATAATTTCTACCAATTTTATAAAATAATATAATAAATATTAAATCATTCAGTATATCATAGTAGAAAAATTAATTTAGGTCAGATTTTGTGATTTTTCTGAAATGATTTATTTTTCAATGAATAGTAAAAAATATAGATTTGTGAAATACAGTCATTTATTTTCATAAACTCCAATACTTTAATGGGGCCGTTACATTTTTTTTCCTCAATGTGTAATATAAACTATTTTATTTATAATAATGTAATTATTTCCTTTCAAATCATAATTTATTGTAATTTTATTAAAAAACATTTTTTATGCTTAAAACACATTTATATAAAAACTATTTTTGATTTTCTTCCATGAATTTATTTTAAACATTCTTGCATACAATTATAATGATTTAATATTTAAAAATGTATACCATATTATGAATAAAGAGATTTATATTTTTTAAATAATTTCCTTTTATTTTTTCATTATAAATAGAAATTATGGTAAATATTTGTCACCTCTATAGTAGTAAAATAGGTAAAATATGGTTTATATTTTTATGATGAGACCTTGACCAAAAGAGAAAGACTCTTATTATTAAAAGAAGGGTAACAAAATTTCAGAATTCTGAAAAATAGAGACTTACAGCTCCCTTTGAATAAAATATATGAGATTATCAACAGTCTGATCAGACACAGAATATTCGCGCCATCGGCCTCTTTATTTTGAAACCCATCATAAGCCGAACTGAAAATAAAATCTCAGACATAATCCTGATTGGCCAACTGTCTTCATTTAAATCTGTATCCAGGATTGTATCCCCCCCTTCTTTTTCCTTCCTACCTTCTTTTTAAAAGACTTAGGAGGCCTGCCAGCCTTCCTTTTAGGAGCTAGAGTGCATTGAAGAAGATCGCTAATGTCATTGGCATCAACCAATCCACTTCTAAATCCCACCTTACATGAATCCTTGTTAACATTTTGGTGGGAGTCTGTTTCATTTTCATGTCTATCTAGGTTAAACTCTTTAAAAGGACTAACCACCACCTTAGAAGCATTTCCAATGATGTCTAATTGCCCATTTTTGTGATCTACCTAAAGATAAAATATGGTTAAAACACTGAGATAAGGTATGAAATATAAACCCAATGATAATTTTTCAACTTGTGAATTAATTGTTTCAAATATATTTTTGGATAAATTAAAATATCCTCACATTTAAATAAAATCAAATTCCCAAAGTAATCATTCATTTTTTCATGTATTATCTTTTGAAATTATAAATGATACTTTATAAAAAAATTAATTTTATATCTTATTTGTTAATCATAACTCAAAAATATTAATTACTGGTATGATGTATTTTTTTATTATGTTTTTTAATTTTGTTGAATTTATGAAAAAATCCTAGGTGCCTTCAGTAAAAAATAGGATCACCCATTACAACCTCACAAGAGTCTGCCCATCAACCACATAGGGGACTTGAGGGTAAACCCTATGGGATCTTCAGACCAATGATCCTATATGTAAACTAGGAATAGATTACCAAGTATAGGCCCATATGAGAGAGTGCGGCTAAGCGTGCATGCTTTAGGGAAAAAGACATTGGTTAGGTCGCGACTCGTAGGTGATGTTGAGTGTACGGGTGTTGATCCCACACTTTTAGTTTGAACTTGTTTCATGGGTTTATTATTATAGAAGAGGATTGACATAAGTGTCCAATGATGTTCAATATGGGAGTCTATTCACTATTCATCCACTTTAAATGATGCAAACATAACGATGGTCTCTTGATCAAATTGATCTCCTCCATCTGATGGATCTCGCGCATCTCATATTTCAAGGGTTGTATCTTCAACCTCTTGACCATCAAGAAATAATTGAATGATCTAGAAACAAAAAACTATGGGATAATTGGACATCTTCATTCTTTTTATGAAGGATCAAGACATGTTTGAAAAACTGAATCCATTCATCGATTTTTTTCTTGCATGAAAGATGATTTTGAAGAATATGATATTGTTGAATGAAACCAAATAGTTTAAAAATTACAATCCATTAAATATATAAGGATAAGTTCAAGATTATGTGATAATAAACATTTCATTTATATCTCATGCATAGATCCTCTATGCATAGAACAACACTCTTTCATAGTAGTTCATATGACGGAATGACTATTGTTTTCTTTATTGGTAGCAGCACCATTTCAACAATTCCGTCCATTAAACCGTAGATAATTTTACCATGTGAAACAAATGGTAGTAAAACTATATTTTCAATGATGGTAGATTTGAAATAGTAGATTATTATAATGCTTAATTATTGTAGAACATTCACTCGCAATAGTAGTAGTATCTTCTTTTAATGGTAGATCACCAATAATGGTAATATTGTTTGCTAAAGCAATGATAACAATGAATTTATTCTCACTGATCATATATTGCCTCTTCATAGTAGAATTTTTCTATACCAGAAGTAGATAAACTTACAACAGTATATTATAATTCAATAGTAGATCCCTCTCAAAGTTGCAAAATCTACGGATCATCTGCTACAATGGTAGAGAATGAAACCATGAAACTGTTGCTCGTGAAACAACAACTAACAAATTGGCAGATAAGAAATTGTAGAAACATCTTGATATGTATTTATATTTTTATCTTCCATTAGTTAAAATATTTTTATATAATTATAATTTTTATTATATTAATTACTGCAATTGAAATAAATTTTCCTTAAATATTGTTTTATTAATTTTCTTTAAAATAAATTTTTAATGTTTGTATAAAAATATTTTGAGCATATATAATAAACTTTCGGCCATGTAGTATATTCATAAAGATACTCTATTTTTTTATATTTCAATTAACAAAATGTTTATTCATGTTATTTTATATTTTTTAGAAATGTAAAATAAACATGTTTTTTATTAATGGTAATGCTGAATGCATTATGATATTATTTTATGAAAAAAATTAAAAACCCAAAAACTAGTAGATATTGAGAATTTTTTTTTCAAATAAAAGTAATGGTATTATTATTATTATTATTTTATAAATCATAGCATGTAGTGATTTTAAAATCATACTCTCCTATAATATATAGGATTTAATGATGATACGAAATTATTCAGTTGGGATGTGATCAAGGGATAAAACAATTTTCATATAGTTCATATGATAGGATTTGGATATACAATTACTATTTCATATATGAACAATAACTCTTGTGACTTCTTTTCTATTTATACTATCATGAAAAAAATCTATGCTCAACTCCTTACTATTTAAGTTATAAATATCATCACACTTCATCTTATTCATCATATGATCTCTTCGAGTTTAATTTTTTTTCTATTTTTTCATCATTTAAACTTTCTATAATATTTTTTTATTTTACAAGTAGGATTATTAATTTCCAAATAAAAATTAATTCTAGTCTTGGTTATTCTAGAACCATTAAGTATGTTCTTGGATTGTGACCCTCAAAGTAATTTCATATCCAGAATTAGTTAACATTCATGTAAAATGTATAGGTTATGCCTCTAGTTAACATAAAAGGAAGAGTTGAAAATTGGTTGTCACAACTCAATAAGTGAGTTATTCTTAGTGGGTGACAATCTTTACATGTATTATACAAGGCTGTTGAGTGGAGAAGGATCATAGTGATATGAACCACAATAAAAAAACATGTGTCCATTCTTTTAATTTATGATGCACTATATGTCTTGAACACAATAGTCACTATATATTCTTTAATTAATAATCTATGACTAACTGTTGATAGAAACATTTAAATGATTATTCAACCCTGGTATTTTATTTCATTAATTATAATCCAACAATTGGTATAAGAGCATGGTATCAGATTATATATCATCCATTTTAGTTTTAATACTTATGGTTAAAGTTTTTTGTTTATTTTGAACTATTTTTCTAAACTAAATATTATAGTCCTAAAAGTATAAAAAATTAATGAAAAGTGCTCGAAGATAGCATGTGTCAATTCCAATTATGAATGGATTCCAAAAAAATCCACCATTTTTTTATGGAAGAGACTTTGGATTCTATAAAAAAAATTAGAGGCCTGCTAGAATTTGTTAAGTGTGGATCATTATACTATCATAGATAATCCATATGAGCAACCCAATGTTTATCTATTGACACTTTTAGGGAATGACATGGTTACGTATGATTTTAATTATAAAGTAAATAATATTTTGTAGTTTTATATAAGTAGAAGTTTCTATAGGCATGTTTTAGAATGTAAGATAGACCATGAAATATAAATAACACTATAAGTCTCTTACTATGGGAAAAAATGATCAAAAAACCATGTTGGGTATGATACTATAACAATACCATGACTTTAATATGGGATATGAATAGTCCGTGAATTAGATGTTCCATTAGTTTAAAAGTACTAAAAATTATATAAATGGACTTGGTGATGTATTGGGCAACAATTTTTTTTTGAAATAGTACTGAGAGCTCCCCCAAAAATATTTCATGAAAATAAAGTAGTGTTCGATGAAAGTAAAAAGTTTAAATTGTAAACCATTGGTTAAATAATTGACTCTTTGTTATAGTATGAGTTAGAGTTGAAAAAAATGATGATGAGTAGTCTACAATGACTAATGGTATATATTTTAATTTAATTATTAACGAATACTCTAACACATATAAATATGAGTTCAAGGAAAGTGAAAAAGATATTTCTTAATTTATCATGATGTTTTTCATGTTTATGAAGAACAAAGGTGGAAGAAGGAATATAAAAATTAAGTTAAAAAATGATTACAAGAAATGTAATTCTAGTAATAAAAAATATGTTTCTGAATTAACTTGTTATGTGTTTACGAAGAAATGACACATTACAATAGACTTACCCAAAATAAAAAATACAAACAAAGAAAAAAAAAGAGAAAAAAATCATTTTTTGGAGGGTGGGACTGCTTAGATAGTTCTGACTCAAGTAGTGATTACAAGAGTGAATAATAGAGTGGGAACCATGATCTAAGTGGTGTAAAATTTGAGGTAATTGATTCACTATTCACTAAATTAATTACTCCTAATTTTGATCAAATGTTTATTTCTAATGATGAAAATGAAAATGATTCTTATTTTTATTCTTATACCAATTCGGATTGTGTTAATTCTAAATTTAAACAACTATATAAATAAAATGAATAATTAAGAAATTATGGAGTAATGATAATTTCAAAATATATTAATATAAAAATAAAAAAACATGAATTTTTTTAACAAAAATTAGAAACTAAAAGGGTAATGTGATAATTTGAATATCATTGTTTCCTTGAATGAATATCGAAATAAAATTATGCTTATAAAATGTTAAAACAAAATTAAGAAAATGACATTCATAAAGAATTTTCGGAGGTGAATGATAATGATCAGGAAATAATATTTAATTATATTATGGAATATTTTACACTTGTTGAGAATGATTATAAGAAACTTAAAAAATAAATTATAGAACTAAGAAACATAAATTATGGCTACAATGTGAATGTTTATACTAATTTATAGACTATTCAAAAGGAGAATATGAATTTGAAAAAGGAAGCTGTAAATCATAAATAGAATTTATCTACATTTTTTGTGGTAATAACAATAAGACAAATTTATTTCAATGATGAAACTAAACTATAAAAAAATGGGTTTTCATATAAAAAATTATCTCAAGGGATAAATAAGATAACATTTTATAAAAGTTAAAAAGGATATATTTCCAATGTAACTTCCTTTAAATATAGAATGAAGAATATTATGCTTAAAAATTTTCAATGGTATTTTCCAAATAATTGGGGCATATAAAGAAATTTATTTCTAGAGATTTATTTTGTAAAAACCCTAATAATAAATTATTTAAATATATCTGGGTTTCATAATTGTTTACTACAAATCCAGTTAGACCCAAGTTTGTATGGATACAAAAAAATCATCTTGATTGTTTAATTTCCTATAATATTCCTCAAAATTCACAAAAAAATAATGGAACATAGATGGTGCTTCATCTAGGAATATAAATGTTATATTTATAAATTTCTATGTTTAAATTCATGTGATGGTGGCCTAGTCACATTTGGAGACAACTCTAATGGTCAGATTAATGGTATTAGTGAACTTGGTTTTCTTAAAACTGGTATTATTGAAAAAGTATTATATTTATATTGTTTAAAAAAATATAACAATTATATCATATATTTTTTATGATTAATTAAATTTCATTTCAAAAAATGTTAAAAATGTAGTTTTGTAAATTAATTCTTTCTTAATGTATACAAATAGAAAATAGATTGCTAAAACTATTGATTTTTATAATATTACCAAACAAAAGGGTAAGTGTTTAAATGTTTCAAAAGTAGATTAAATTTTGTGGAATAGGTTTCTTGGGCATTAAATATTATTATTTTTGTAAAAACTATCAAAGCATGAACATGTTCTCCAATTTACCATGTTACATACAAGTTAGACATTATGTGTGATTCATGTTCAAATGGTAAGCATCACGTATAAATATTCAAATCTATAACTAATTTTGGTACTACTAGATACCTCAAACTATTACATATTGACTTATTTAGTATAATAAAATATATATTTATTAGTGTTAAGAAATATTTATTTGTAGTATTTATGGGTTATAATATATTTATATTGATTTATTTATTATGACATAAAAATGAAGATTTAACTGAATTTTATGGTTTCTATAAACATATTCAAAATTAAAAAAAAAATTAAATCATATCTATTAGAAGTTATAAATTTGGGGAATTTTTAAATTTATAATTTGATATGTTTTCTGATAAAAATTGATATAAATATTATTTTTCATCCCTTATGACAACATAACTAAATGGTGTGGTAAAAAGGAAAAAACATCGATAAAAAAATGATTAGATCAATGATTATGTAATTTAAGGTTCATAAATATTTTTTTAAAGAATCTATAAAAATATATTTTTGATGTTTTAAATTTATTTTTTATTAAACCATTACTAAATTAAACCCCTTTTGTACTATTAGAAGTTTTTGAACCTAATGTTGTATATATAGGGTATTTTGTGGTAAAATAATTATTATAAATAAATAAGATAGCATTGAAAATTTTGAATCTAAAATTGTTGAGGGATTATTATTTTTGGATATTCCAATACTAGCAAGGATTAGAGGGTTTTCATTAAGATAAATTTAGTAGTTGAATATTATGTACATTTTATTTTTAATTTTAATAACCATAACTAGAAATATTATGATTTAAAAAAAGATGGTGATGAATTTAGAGAATTTAATTTTGGTGAAGATAATGACCAAGAATATGAAAAAGAATTAGTTGAGGGGTAGAAAATATCTTCTCAAACTAATAATAAAGAGTTTTAAATACGTTAATATCATCCAAATGAAAAATAAATTTGAAATGTAAAATCCTGTATACAATCTAGAAAATCAATTTCAATTTACTATAAAAACTCTTATTTTATAATTCATTTTTTACATAATAACATTGATCAATATTTAATTTATTCAAATTGGATAAATTCTATCTAATGTGGATTAAATTAAATTTTAATGGAATAAAGTATGGAAATTAGTTGAATAACCAAAATTTAAACCAGTAATAGTAAATAAATGTATTTTTTATGATGATAATAATACAGCTAGAAACATAGTTAGAAATAAATCAAGACCAGAGGCTAAATAATATTATAAAGAAGAGGGAATTTAATTTGATTCATATTTTTCTCTTGTTTCTAGGATGGTAAAAATTATGGTGTTATTATCCTTCTCTTGTTTCCAAAATATCAATTTTTTTCAGAAGGATATAAAGAGTGGTTTTTAAAATGTAATAATTTTTTAGGAAGCCTATGTTAAATAACCCCGTGGATTTGAAAATAATAAAATATCACGTAATGCTTTTATTCCAGATAAATCTTTATATGTTAGTAAGAAGGCTTCCCGATATTGGTATTAAAGGCTAACTCAATTTCTATTAAATAAAATTTAGGAAGGTTGATCCGAACTTTTTTATAAAGAGTGTTCCAAATGATATAATGAATTTAAATATTTTTTATGATGGTATAAAACATGTTTCAAAATTTTTATTTACTTTGTAATTTTTTTCTACTAAATATAAGTGAATTTGATATGAGTTTAATGGTAGGATTGAAATTTTTCCCTGGTTTACAAATTATTCAAAGAAAATAAGGTATTTTTATAACTCTATAATAATATACTAAACAGATTGTTAATAGGTTTTTACTTTATTATAGTAATTATTTTAAATCACCAAAGAGTAAAAATTACCCATTTGGCTTAGATAAATCTGGAATGTTAGTTTATATTAAACTATATAAATTCATGATAGTTATTTTATTGTGTCTCATTGCATCTTGACTGAAAATAATGTTATTTTTCAACTAATTTGCTAGATTTTATTCCTACCCTAAGTAAATTAATCATAAACAAGATAAGAGGGTATTTAAATATATTAAGGGAACTATTTTCATAGGTTAATTTTATTCAAATGAGAATTGTATTGACTTTTTATCTTACTCTAATTTTGACATTGGAGTTTGAAGAATTCACTAAAAAAAGAAAAATATATATGTTTCATTTTCAAGGAAAAATTTAAATTTCATGGAATTTTATGAAACATCTATACGTAGAACTATATACATCTAAGGATTATTATGTTTCTTATACTAGTTGTTTTTAACAATGTTGAAAATTTAAACAATCATTATTTGATTTTAAAATTAGTCTAAATAAATATCCAACAATGTGTATAACTTATAGTGTAATTTTATTCTCTGAAAAGCCACTTCAACACATTATAGAAAATCCAATAATTTTTAGACATCATTTTTTGAGGGATCATGGAAATAAAGGTGATATATTTTAAAATTTTTTCCCACTAAAACAATTTGCTAACATATTCACTAAACCATTAGATTATGTGAAATTTAATAAAATTAACTTTTAATTGGGTATTCTAGATGATTAATTTTTATTATAATTATTTCTTTTTTACAACTATACAATTTTTTAAATATTTGATTACATACATACTATAACAAAATGAAAATTTTAAAGAAATAATTCTACATTTCTAATTCTATTCTTTTGATACTATTTAAGAGTAAGAATGTATTAATGATTTAATTTTAATATAATTTTTGATAAATTTTCAATGTAGAGAATGTATTTTAAAGTTTAATAAATGTTTATTTTTTTCATTTTTATGATTGTGAAGATTTATAGTTTTAGAATTTCTATTTTAATATTTTAATAGTTTTGTTTGGATAATTAAAAATTTCCTCAAATGTAATTAAAAGAAAATTCTTAATGTAATCATTTATTTTTTAATGTATTAATTTATGAAATAATTAATGATGAATTATTAATATTATGATTTTACATTTTAATTTTTAATCATAACATAAAAAAATATTAATTACATATATAATATATTTTCATTTATTTGTTGTCTTAAGATTTTTAATTATATTTAATTTCTAACAATTGACATAGTGCCTTTAGTATAATAAAATAGGTCAAAACATTAAAATTTAACAAGGGAAATCCCATTAACCACATCAAGCATCCATGGGTTAACCCTATGTGAGAGTCGGCCCAATGATCATGCATAGCAGTTGGGTAGAGTAGGCCATAAATACATCCACATGAGACTGTGATTCTAAGCATGAATAAGGATGGAACATAGAGGTCAGCTGGACCACGACCTGTATTTGAAGGCATCTATGTGTGTGTTGATCCCTAGTAACTAAATCAACGTAGTTATAGCACAAGATTATTATTATAGAAGAGTTTGACCAAATAAATATCTAATATTGGACATTGTAGGTGCTACCATGTTTATCCTCTTTAAAAGATATACACATAATGACAATTGCTTGATCAAACTGATCATCATAGTCCAATGAATCATACAAATCACATATTCCAAGGGTATCGTCTTCAACCTCTCGACCTTCAGAAAATAGTTTTGAGAGATAGAGAGAGAAAAATAATGTGATAACCAACCGTCCCCGCATATTATTCCACAGGATAGAGACAAGGTCGATCAAAAGGAATACTTGAAAGTAACTATTTCTTACATGAATTGTGATTTCAACGAGTATGATACAACAGAATGAAAACAATGTTTTATAAGGCATATATTCCATTAAATTTAACAAGATTTGTACAATATTAAATAAGAATAATCATGTGATTCCTATCGTATGCATAGATCATCTATGCACTATCCACCACTCCATTTGGTAAGATCATAATGATGGGAGCATAGTTGTTTTCTTCAGTGGTGGAAGCACCAATTCGATAGCTCCTTCCCTTCTATGGTAGATAATTATATCATTTAACAATATTGTTAGTACCTCTCCCTCATTAGTGAAGGTTTATTTGAAATAGTAGATTAATATACCTCTCAATGATAGTATATAATTTATTTTTGGTAGTAGTATGATCTATATGTGACAATTTTTCATTAATAATGGTTGTAATATTCTCTAAAGCAACAGTTTTAGTTACATTCTTTTTGTCTATGGTAGATCACCTCTTCACGTTAGTACCTTTCTATAATAATGGTAACTCGTCTTCAAAAGGAAGTCCATAATTCAACGGTTGATCCCTCTATTTTTTCTGCATCTATAACACCCCTACTTCAATGGTTGGTCCTCCTCCAGGTAATGATAGCTCATGTGATGGTAGATAACATAACAGTATCTTGTTAGTGGTAGAAACATTTTTATAACTCGAGGTATTTTAATATTTCATTAGTTAAAATATTTTTATAAAATAATAATTGGTAATAGTTTAATTAGTATAATTGAAATAAATGTTCATAAATTACTATTTTATTATTTTTCATAAAAATCATAATTACTTGTGGTTTAAAAATATTTTGACCATATATAATGCACATTCACACATGTAGTATATTATCTATGATTCTCTATTATGGTGATTTATTTATTTAAATAAAATGCATCAATATTAATAAAATTTTAAATATTTCATAAATGTCAAATATATACATGTTTTTTTACAATCTTTCTATAATCATTATGACATTATTTTATTTATGAATAAAATAGTGTTAGAACTATATGATATTGAAAACAGTATTTCCAAATATAGGTAACAATAATACTATTATTATTTTATAAATCGTGGAATTCCGGGATATGAAAATTAGGCACTCTTATAATATGTTGGATTTAATGATGATGAAAAACTAATTCATTAGGATTTGATAAAGGGATAAAATAATTTTCATATAGTTTATTTGATATGATTTGTTGATAAATAATTTTTTCTTCATATATGATCAAGAACTCATGTGAATTATTTTCTCTTGGTATGATCCTGAAGGAAAATCTGAATTCAACTCCATACTAATGAAGTGATCAGGATCAATTATATTTATCTTCTTCACCATCAAATCATTACTGGTTTAATTGTTTTTCTATTATATCATTGATTAATATTTTGGTAATCTATTTTTTATTTTACAAGTCAATTTATGATTTTCCCTCCTAAAAGAAATTATTATCTTGGTTATTCTACCACCAAAAAGAAATTTCTTTGTTTTTTACTCCAAAAGAAATGATTGGTCCAAACTAGACTAAGAAACCTATAAAAATTTTGGGTTGTTCCTCTAAGTAATGTAAATGGTAGTGTTTGTAATGGGTTTCACACCACTAAAATTTATTTCTTCTTATTAAGTATCAATCTTCTCATGAAGTAGAGAAGCCCCATGAGTATATTAGAATCTTGGTGATTTGAATATTTATAAAAACATCGTGTTCATTAATTTAAATTCCATTTAACTACATAACATGTAAATATCACTCACTATAGATTCATTCATCTATAAGCTTTGAATGATTTTTTATAAATGTTTTTAAATGACTATTCACCCTCTCCAAGAGTCTATCTTTCCATCAATTATGATACAACACCCCAAACGTGACATTATTTCATTGGATTGAATAACATCAACCATACACATCCGAAATTAAAATATATTTTATTTTTATGTCATTTTCCCTTGATTATAAAGTTTACATTATTTTAGGAAAAGAAAATTTCAAAATGTCACACCTTTGACTTTAATATCTTTAAATTTTTTCTTATGGATAAAAAGAAAATAATTTTGGTTCTAAAATATTATTTTATGGAATAATAAATTTTTTTATCATGGAAATTTATTTATAATTTTTATTTATTGAATAATTACCTTAACAACTTATCCAACACCGATATATCATCTACTAAATTAATCAAATAATAAAAGGAATTATTATAAATTATTAGAAATAATATAAATTTTTTGAATTATTATGTTCCATGAAATTTTTATATAAATATAACTTCTTAGTGAAGTTTTTATAGTTTATATTTAAATTCCATAGCTATCTTAATAAATTTAATGACAAATTCAATGAATAGTGTCAAAATAGACAATAATAATATTTTTATCAAATAATATTTTATTAAATTATTTAATATTAATTAAATTATTATATACATCCATGAAGATCATATATGGTTTCAAATATCAACCAAAATCCATTTATTTGTCACTTTTCCTTTTATAATATCTTTCTTGACCCCTAAAAATTAATAAATTTGTTATCAAAATAATAATTAAAAGGCTTAGTGAGGGTTAAAACCATGAGATAAGGGGAAAAATAACAAAACTAGGTAAAGAATTATTTGATAAAATTATTTCAAATTATTGTAATGTTATATTCTTATTATATCAATTTTGATTCATTTTTCCTAGAAAATAATTTATATTAGTTTAACACCGAATGTAATTAAAAGAGTTCCCCTCGACTCACTTATAAAAGAACCCCCATTCTCCCTTTTCTTTAAACATTCTTTAGAAACCTATCACGGACAAACCCTAAACAATTATCTTCTCAAATTCAATAAAATTTAATTATAGGTTATATTCTTGATTAAAATCTATTTCAAGGGTATATAATGATTAATTTAAAGGAATTATACTGAATAAGAGGTAATCATATTTACCAACTCTTACATGTTTATTTATCCTTTTACTTATAACAAATCCTTTGTAATCATAATAAAATAATAAATCATGTATCTAAATATAATGATATTTTATTTTTATTATGGAAAAAAAATTTATATCATTCTCGTTCTACTAAAATTGAAAACATTGCCGATGCATACATATAGTTTAACATATCCATATAGTAATGTAATTTGTTTTTCATCACTCCTTTATTTTGATGGTTATAAATATATAACTACTGAATATAGGTCATATTTATGAAATAAAAACTATTTTTTAATTATAATATCATATTTATCATCTTACCTTAAGATCTATTGTGAAATGATAACATCTCTAATGCCTTCATGTGGACTACCACCTCCACGAAGCCATGTGATTCATTTTTCATTTATGATTTACATAGATGGTAACAATGATTTTTTAATGAATATATTTGATATATATTTTATAAAAATTTCCTTTTAAATATGAATTATTATTTAAATTTATTTCATTCCATCCATCAAAAATTGTAAAATAGTGTTCATACGTATGTACGGCATACGGTATCCATGAATGATGTAATTCATTTTTCTATCACAATATTTTATGGATGACTATAAATATAAATATTAGATATATATGTTTTTTAGATAATTAATATAATTATATATTTCTTTTACCCATGATAAATAATCGTGGATAGAAACTACCTAATCAAAACATACATGAAAAACAAAGCAGTTAACACCAGAAATAATAATAATAGAAAATTATTATTATCTAACCGGTGGAAAAAAGTTATAAAGGGATCATATATGTTATTTTACATATATATATGAATCCTATATGTAATTATAATATTTATAAATTTATTATTCAGATGTTAAAATCCCTAATGAGGAAAATCAATCTTTAGGTATGGGTTTTCACATCTCACTTTATTTCAATGATACATAAGACACATTCACTACATATTTCTTTCTTGTGGTATATATAAAATCCATTTTATATTTTATAAAATGAATACATTTATATTCAGGTTATTTAATTTTTTATTTTATTTCATTCATAAAATTTATGATTCAAAATATACCAAATCAGTAAGGGATTTATTTAATAATCTCAGCATTTATCTGGTTTATTTTTATTATATTTCTAATGAAAATTTTTTTTGACATATTTCTCAGTAATCCCATTTATTTTTTTAATATATTGTTATTTTTGGATATAATGTTTTTATTTTAATTTTCATCTCTTAAAGAACTCATAAATTGAAAGAATGTTTTTATGAAAACCGACTTTATTTCTCCCTTCAGTTGAAAAATTTTATCTTCCGTATCTATGATTTCAAAAAAAATGTTTTCAAGAATGTTTTTAACATTTTAATTTTATTTCTTAAATTAATTTTTACCCATGATTGATTTTTTTTTACAAATTGGTTTAAAATGAATATTCATTCTTTTTCAAAATGTGGTACTTTTTGCTTGATACTGAAAATGTGAATGAAATCATTGTTTTAACCTACACGGTATGAATAGAATTTCCACCATCATGACCAGAAAATGTTTTAAAGAATACATTATAGTTTTACAAGGTTCTTTTAAATTAATGATTTTATTCACTAACAGGGAAAAATTATTTTAATAAGTGATTTAAAAGAGAAAATAATATTTTTCATCATGAAATGTTCTAGTGATATATTTAAGGTATTCTCATCTATGAAAAAACCCATTGAGGTTTTTGGGAGTATAGTCTAATGTTATCATCATTATTATTTCTCTTTATGGTTTATGATCGTGTTTTTAATTCTTGATTAAATATAGATAATTGTGGACTTATAAAGAGTTTTGAGAATGGGTTTTATTTTTTATTCAAAATTTAAGTAATGAATAGAGTGTGCAAGTGACGGGTGTGACCTAATTATATATATCCTCATGATGAATCAATAGGTCTCATGAAACAAAATTGGTTGGCCTGATGTATTGGAAATTGTTGTAAGATCATGTCATAATAGATTGGTATTTCATGTATTTGTTTCCATATAATGATAATGTCTTGGTTTAGAGGTCCTAAAGGAATGGAAATGTCTTGGTTGAGAGTCTTTAATAGAGATATTCATGATTTTTTGGTTCAGAATCCTTGATCATGAATGTATTGAATTGTTTATTTCCTTTATTAATATTTCAATTCTCTTTATCCATGTCTTTTTATATTGATATAATCCATGGATTCCAATTTAACTTCAGTCATTGATTGATTTTCATGCCTTTTTATTATTCACTCTACCATGTTAACTATTCATTTTTTACTCATTATAGCTCGCATTGTATATAACCCTTACTAAGATTCTGAGCGCCACCATTACATGTTTTCCATTACCCATAATATGAATAAAGATACTATGATTGATTTCAAGGATGGAATATTTTTTATTCTACGATTTTATATTTATAATGAAATGTGGGTATCATGTATTTATCTAGTTTTCCAAGACTGCTATACTATTCAGTCATTTTGGATGTGATAACTTATATTTAATACTATTGTCATTATTTAGACACCATCTTGGGTTTAATAGAGTTTTCACCTTTATAGTTGTTATGAGAAAAAGTTTGGTAGAATCCTTCGAAGATTTATTTCAGAAAAACATATATTAGGGAATATAACAATATAAAACACTTTAAGGATAAGTTAAAATATTATAAAAAATCATAAATTGTTAAGATTATGCGGTTCTCCTAGAAATACATCCATGTATATATTCTTCCAGTGGACTTGTATATTCCATAGATGAATCTAAGTGAAGTAATCCAAAAATGAGTTGGTCAAGTATATCTCATCCATCATTCTAGTGAATGATGATTGTTCCCTTAATTTTGACCTGATTTGAACTCCTTGGGTATATTCTCAAATTAAGTCACATTTTCTTTAAGAATAATTATAAAGTATTTTAAAAAAATATTATCATAAATAGAATAGGTTAAAACTAGTTTTTAGTATCTTGAATGAAATATGTCATGATTTTGAGTGATTTTTCAAGATTATATGATTAAATAATTTTTTCTCACAATATAAGTTTTATTTGGTTTTATTCTATGGTATAATAAGAAATAATAATGTGGTTGATAAATGTGTTAGAAAATTCAATACTTATTATCTTGATATTCTAAATGAGATGTGATCTAGAAGATGAAACATTTTAATTATTCCTAATCACCTGTCACAATATATGATTAAAAACAAAATAATTGGTCAGTCTCTAAACATGTAAAAAATGATAAAGGTGTAATTTTATGGATGCTCATATGGTAATGAATAGAAAGAAAAGAAATTTCAATTTATTTAATATCAATAATGTGGTAAGAACAACCTAAGAGAATTTCTCAATGAAAGGGTAATATGTTTTCTATGTTGAAATAAAGGTCATAGATCCAGTAATTTCCATCGAATATTAAAGGCTTTTATGTAATGGTATGAAATTCATCCTATGATACCGCTTATAGTTCAATTTATAATTTTTATGGAGGAAGGGAATTGTGTAATTAAATAACCAAATACAAGGGTTAGCTAAAGGAAGGGAATATATTATATCGTTCAAGTGAAACGATTGAAGTTTCTATGTATTGGTATTTGAAAATTATGTTTTAAAAGTTTTATTTCAATGATATTATGGTTATTATAATCAAGGAACATGTAACTATTTTTATATAATGGGGTTTTTAGGTATTTGAAAGAATATGTTAAATAGTACTGATAAAAACTAAAATTAATTTAGTTGTAAGGATATATTATTATATAAAATGTGATTAAGGGAAAAATAACTCCAAATATATGCTTAATGTTGTGTAAAAATGTTTACTTGGGATAATGATATGATTTAAATTGATTAAGTAAATTGGATAGTGTTGGTTACCATGGATTGGATTATTAGATTGAAAAAAAATCAGTTTACTTCATTTTTTATATTTGTGGAATATATTCAATAGTATGTAAATTTTTTAGGTATAAGGATAGAGTTAATTTTGGGAATAATTTATGATTCCATTGAGTTTTTATAGTGATTCTGGTTTCTAGTATGTTTTTATAGAATATATGATCAAGGTATTCCAATGTTAGGTATGCGAAATATTGAGTTGAATTATATTGTCTAGATATAAATTTTATAGTTGATATTAAAAAAATATATCAAAAAAATTTTCATATTTTCATATTTTTAATTTGGATAGTCATATTTTGGCAGATTATTTAGGTTAATTATTTATTTAATATATTAAGTTTAACTTTGGGGGTTATTGTTGAGGTTTTAGATATTAATGTATTATATTAATCTATGTTAGTTAACATGTAATAAACATTATGGTTTTCATAAACATTTTTTGAAAGTGGGAATGAATTAATATTCTTTTATAGATCTTATGATATTTTAAAAACTAATTTTAGTTCTTCATTAATGAACAACTCCTCTTGAATATTTATTTCTTGGAAAAATATTTGAAGTATAATTAATCAAAAATAAACCAAATGATGATATTTTAGTTATGAAACAGAAAAAAAATCAAATAATTACATTTTACCAAATTATCTATCTTTGTAAAAAACAATCCCTCAAATTTAAGAAAATGATATTGTGTTAAAAATTTTAACCTTTTCTATAATTTCATATGAATTTATTTTCTTTTAACCCCTCACTAATTTATTACTTTTTGGTAGTTAAAATTTTCAAACTCTTGTTTTCTATCACTATCTATTAGTCTGTTTATGACATTGTTCTAGGGGAACCAGAAGATATGGTATTTCCGATAAGATTTATATTTCCCAATTTTTCTTTTTTCTGAAAATTTTTATTATCCCTTTGTATGGTTTGGGTATTCAAAAAAGGTATTTTTAAATTTTCAAAAACATTTTACCAAGATAATAGTTATTCCATTTTTTAAGGTGGCCGGAATGCCACACCCTAATATTTTAGAATATATTTGTCTATAAATACATTATATGTGATTGAAAACATTCTTGACATGAAACACAGAACATAAAAAAAACCTTGATATATTTTAGCATTGTTGGTAAATAGATTGGTATGAATAGTTGTAACAACAATATAAAATATATATATTAATTTTTTTACTTAATAGTAATTTATTAGTTACTGCATAATATGAATGTACTTAGTTTTTTATAGTAAATTTATGTTTTTAAAATATATTTTCTTCAAATATGAGTTCTATTAAATTCTGTGTGCACATATTATATTAAATTTATATCACTTTTAGAAAATAAAATTTATAAAAATTCAATTTTTTTTTTTTCATAATATCAAAATTAAGTGATAGTTAATTTTTTATATATTTTGGTAATTATTTATTTTTGAGTAAATAGTGAAAATATAATGATTTTTCAAATACTATCATTTATTTTCATTGAATAAAATAATTTTAAGGTATCGTTATATTTTGGATTTGATATGAAATTAAAATAATATAAATTTTATTTTTATTTATCTAATTAATTAAATTTTAATCATAAAAATTCATGAATTTATGATAAGTTAAATTTTGTAGTTAAGAAAACACTTCTCTAAAAACGGTTCTCATTTTGTTTCACATATTTTTATTAAAATTGATTTATTCAACTTCAAGATATTGAATCATGAAAATTGATACCATATTTGTAATTAGGAAGCTAAAAGTTATTAATTTCTTCTTGTTTAAATTTTATTCATTATGAATAATAACTCTTGTAATTATTTGTCCCCTTGGTAATGGAAAAATGTATAAAACTATGTAAAATACAAGTTATAACGATTCAAAATAAACATTATAATTTCCTTAATTTAAATGGTTGTAGTTTCTTATTCTATATACATCCCAAATTTTAATATATGTCATTTTTCTACAATTTTACCCTATTAATGAGATTTATATTATTTTAAAGTAAATAAAATTCCAAAATTTTATTTTCTTGACATTAATATCTCTAAAAAAATCATCAAGATAAAAGGAGGATAATTTTAGTTTAAAATATTGTTTTAAAAAATAATTATTTTTTTCAGGGTTATTTATTTATATTTTTTATTTTTAGAATAGTTACATTAAATTATTACCCAAAATTAAAAACGAATTTTTTTCTACTAATACAAAAAAAATGATTTTAAATGTAATAAAGGTAATACAGTTAAGTGAATTATTATGTTAAAAGAATGGTTTAGATAAATATAACATGTTAGGGAGGTTTTACGGTTTATATTTCAATTTCATAACTATCATTATAACATTAAATCCAAATTAAATATATAGTTTCAAAATGACATTAATAATATTTTTTGGATAAATAGTATTGTATTAAATTATATAAAGAACAATAAAAATATTAAAAAAACTCTATTAGGATGATAAAGTTTCTAAAATATATTATCTTATACATTAATTATATAATTTTCATCTTATAAGTGATATTATAACCCTTAAATATTGAAAGAGTCATGTTAAAAAAAGTTAACAAGGGGGTTAAACCAACAGATAAGATCCAAAATGATATCTAATACCATAAAAATTGTATTTTACGGTTCTATTAAGACCAAATAATCCTTATCTTTTATTCCATTTCATTTAAGAGCCATTATACCTGATTTGTATACAAATTATATTATAATTTATAATGTATTTCCAAAAAATGCGTTAATAATATTTTATAATAAATAATATTTTATTAAATGATCTAAAATTCTAAAAATTATTATCATTATGAAATTATATGGTGTTTGGTTGAAAATATAAACAATGTATTATTTATGTTTCAATTTTACTTTTGTAGTCACTTTCCCCGCCCTAATGAGTAAAAAACATTAATATTGTGGTAATCATCAAAAGGGTTATTGGGGGTGGAAACTACGAGATAAGGGAAAAACATTACAAAAACATGTAAAAAATTTATTTAATGAGAATATTTAAACTCATAATCATGTTATATTATAATTAAATCCATTTTTATCCATTTTAACATTAAAATATTTTTAGATTAATTTAATATTTAATATAACACCTCGAGCTTCCACGTTACAGGTCTCTTTGAATAATACAGTAGCGTGTGTTGTACGCAACTTCGAGTTCTAACACACACGACGACCAATCAAAGTAGCCATTATGAATAGTAGTACCTACTTTTTAAAATTTTAGAAATTTTATCTCTCAAAATGGACTTCATTTTTGGATTCGGAGTATCGAATTTAGCCTAAGGTGAAATTTTGGTACTTTTCGGATAACTTTAATATTTTGAGGAATAGTGAAAATTACTAAATATTAATTAAAAACAACATTTTTAATCAAAATAATTAATAGTGATAAATTATTAATTTTAGTGGTTTTAAAGTATAATTAGAATATATGTTTTCCATTTTATCCAATGGTGTTCATTAGAATTAATTTCACTTTGAAATTGGACTTAAACAATTGTCAATCTTTTGATATATATTGTTTCTTAAAAACACGCTATTTGTTGTGACAGTGGGAATTAATTATAAAATTAATTAATGAAACTTATATGTTTGGAATTTTTTAAAATAGACATCATTTTTGATTTCATAATATCAATTATAGCTTTGGGTGATATTTTGGCATTGTTCTGAAAAACTTCAATTTTTGATGAATAGTGAAACTTCTAAGTGATAGTTAAAAAAACTGAATTTTTCATAAAATATAATCTTACCGCATATGTTATTAGAATTTTTAAAATCCGAGAGACACAGTTAATATCAAGGAGTAAAATGTGGTTCAATGAGATGAAAATAATTTTTGATGATTAGTAACTTTTTACTTTTTTTACCACGGATAAAAGTAAATAGGGTAATTAAGGGTAAAAATGATATTAATATTACCCTAAAACATGTCCTAATTCTATTAGACAAGTGTATCTCGACCAAAAACAACCTTATGAATAAAATATTATCATTTAGGTCCACTTGGATTAGATTAGGACATTTATTATTATTTAATTCAAGGAAGAGTTAAAAGAGTTAAAATCAAAGTTTATTTACTAAAAAATTTTTAATATATGGTTATACATAAGATAAATTCGATTGTAAATATTCATTAGAAAGATAAAATGATTTACTACATAATTATATTTTATTTATAATTTTAAGACATTAAATAATTTAATTTATTTATGACATAATGATGATGCAGTAATTACCATAATAGTGAAAAATGTAAAATAATTGATATTATAAATACCCAAATAAATATAATTTGAGACTTTTTATGATTTAAACTAATTTTATAGGTTAATATGACATGTTAGTATTGACATAATTAATGTTTTTAGATGTAATAATTCTGTTATGGTTTTTACAAAAATCAATTATTGAATAGTGTCAAGATTGACATAAGAGAAGTTTTAAGATAAATAGTATATTATTAATTGATATTAAATTCCTAAAAATCTAAGGTTCGGCCAAGAGACTTATATCATGATAGGTGTATCATTAATGGACCACTTGGGGGGTATCTTGGATGTATATAGTACGTTTATTAACCATATAATATAAAAATACGAAGAGACATTGTAAAAGTGAAACTAATTAACTAAGAGTTAATACTTAAAGATAAGGTTACTATAATGACTAAAACCTGTCTAAATTCTATTGGTTGAGTGGTTTTCTACCCATAACCACCTTAACATTTAAATAATCCACTTTTAAGCAATTAGAAACCGACTATGAATTTGTTATAAAATAATATTTCTAGCTTTTCCAAAGGTGCCCATCACCCCTATTATAAAAGGGCACTCTCCCTTCTCATTAACTCACACCATCAAAGCCTTTTAGTTCGGCAAAAACCTGCCCAAATACTCTCTCAACTTCCCTCACTTCATCCTACATGCCTTCCTTTAGTCATAAAGACATCCTAAGGAGCCATTTTGATCAAATCAAAAGGAAGAACCCGAAGAAGAGGTAATGATTTCACCACCATTTTTCAAGTTCCTTTCTTCTTCCTCTTATTCTTTCTTTGTTATTACCATTATAAAATAATAAATCCAGTATATCATATATACTGTAATATTATTATAAATATTGTACAACCATATTCATTATTATATCCATCTTTTAAATGACATGTCACCATACGTGCGTATGTATGGCTTACCGTCTCCACGTCATGGTGTAATTGTTATTCAATATATTATTATATGGATGGGTATAATAATGATTTGAAATTCATGTAAATAATAAATATAACATGATAATTATTCTTTATATATTATATACCATCCAATTATATTTTATTTTAATATCAAATGAATGATATTTTCGCTCGTGCGTACGTACGGATTACCGTCTCCACGACGCGATGAGATTCATTTCCATGTTCACCATTTATCGACGATTATAAAAATATATATTACTAATAATTATGTAATATATGACATAATAATTCCACTGGAGATATATATATATATATATATATATATATAAGGATTTATGTACTTACATATATCTTATTCACTTACTTCCGTTCAATACTATATGTAAACAGAAACAGCGTTTATGTGTACGTACGGACTACCGTCTCCATAAACGGTGTCTTCCATTTATATATATGTCTATTATAAATATTTATATTCTAAATATATATGATATATTTATCATGTTTTATATTCTGGAAGTATTTAAATCATGATCTAAGTGATACAACCAAGAGTGACAAGTTAAAACACGTACGACAAAGAAAGTGATTATTACCCGAAATGTTAACGTAACATGGAAATTATTATTAAATGGGTAATATATAGTCATAAATGAATCATGTATGATATCATAAATATTAATATGGTTATGGTATAATTTTATAACATACTATGATCTTCGTAAAGGAGGTTAAATGTACCCTCAACTAAAGGAAAGTGCAAGGTAAGGGGTTTTCATCTCACTCCTTATTCCCGTGAGATTCATGCCATATTGACACTATTACCTTTTGTGTGGTGTATGTACTGCCCATAATTGTGTTCTTTGTGTAATATACTTTAATTTATGTGTATTTAGATATTCATTTTATGATACCTCTTTCATTGGTTGTATGTTTCGTATGTTACCAAATTGGTAAGGGTTAATTCTTCAATATCATCATTATCCGAGATTGTTTATCTGTAAGTATTTACTGGGACATTTTTATCATCCATGTACAGTTTTCATAAAAATGATTTCAAAATGAAGATTTTAAGGATTTTGAATGGTACTATTTATCAAGATCAAAATTTCAAATGTTTTAACGATTTATCTTTCTAAATATTTTCAATTAATGTCCATGTTTTCAAAATGTTTTTAATGATTTATTTATATGGAAATGAATGTTTTGAAATGATAATTCTTTTCAAAAGTTTCAAAGTGGTATGGGATACATTGATTCAAAAATATATTTTAAAATTACTTACTTTATAAATGTTTGACTTTTAAATGGTTTTACAAAAAGGATATTTCTCTCAAAAAAATTTACTCATCATTTGATAGATTTTAAGCTCATTTGAAGTTGATTTATTATAAAAATATTCTATTGAAGGTTTTGTGATATTTTTGACTCTGGATGTGTTATTTTTATACAATTCATGGTTTATGGAGAAATTATTGACATTTCGTATGCTAGTTTTAATAAGAATGTTTATGTTATGTTTAACCCTTTTCATATGGGAATGCATTAGACTTAATATGTGACGGGTGGAGCCCACTATAGCTCCTTGATGCATCGGTAGGTCTCATGAAACAAACTAGTGTCTTGGCATAAGGCCTTGACAAAATCTTATTTGTAGTCTTGGAACGAGGCCTTGGCTATGTGGTTATGATAGTCTGGCATTATGCATTCCATCATTATGAAAGTGGTTAGTGATATTGCATGTGATTATTCGATTAGTATAATATCCATGTGAATAATTAAATAGAATTATTTCATTTTATTTCTACCATATTATGCTGAATTTCAAGATTAAAAGTCTTTTGTTTTAGTTTTATACATTGCCTTAAATGTTTATGATTATTTTTGAAAGTATCCACTGAATTTCTTACCCTTAACGAGCATTTGAGCTCACCCCTTTCTATGTTTTATTTTTCCCTGGATTCCAAGAAGTGTAATGTGCTTGATATGCAGGGTTAAGCCAAGGGAATAATGGCATTTATAAAGAATATTTATGTTGTTTTGTACGTCTTAATGCGCAAATGTAACATTCATGTATGGGATAAATTTTTCCAAGACTACTAAACTGATCGGTCCTTCAGGACTTGATTCCTTGTAATCATGCCAATGTATTAAAATAATGCACCGACTCTGGGTAACTGGGGTCGGGGCATTACCATTGGTATCATATGAAGTTTAGCAATAACCTTGGAAACTAGATTTAGATAAACTCTGATTGGAGCACAAATTCCTAAGATAGACTTTGAGGATTAGTATAGAAGAACTTACTAGAATTTTGGTATTGTAGAGATTTTGTTAGTTTTCTGAGAAATACATCCCTGTCTGGATACGAGCAGGTATGGGTGGCTCTAGGACAGATGTACCTAGGGGTAAAACCCAAAAACACCGCTTTGATCTAGACTCGAATGGGAACTGGTGCACGACAATGGGCCTTGCTGCACTCTTGGTTACGACACTCCCGGGGGATATGCTTAGGATAATTCTCATTTTCTTTACAAACCATTATGAAGGGGTTATGAGTATATACTTACTCAAAGAAAACATTTTTATGATTATGGATTATATCCATAAACTGTTCAATTTGTGTTAGGTATTTTACAAATTTGGAATTATTCATTGCAATTCATAAACTGGCCTAGTTTATGCTATTGTATAGAAATGGCACCCAGTAGAAGGAATGTGAACTCCAGTAATATGTACGATCCAAAGAGTAAGAAGGATTGTATCTTTCATGGTATTAAGACATCATTTAGAAGGTAAATAGTCTCCCACGTATTATCATCATATGAATAAATATTTTCATGTGTGGATAAGATAACTAAAGAGTTTACTGAGTCCTATGGCTTTGAAGGGAAGCAAGAGAAGAAAAGGATGGAAGAGAGAAATATGGATAAAGGGAAGAGGGAAAAGAATAATTTTTACATATGTGATAATTGTGGGAAGAAACACCCTGGAAATTTCCTGAAAGGAATGGGAGTTTGTTATAAGTGTGTAGAAAAAGGGCACAAAGTACATGACTGCAAGGGTAAGAAAATGGATTCAAATGTACAATGCTTCATTTGCAAGGAGTTTGGACACTACGCGAACCATTGTCCCAGTCATCATACTATGCCGCAAATGATGATATTGGATAATAATCAAGTTATGATACTACCACAGATGAAGAGGAATGACTAGTGTTCCTATGTTGTAATTTTAGAATTATTTTATTTAAGTGTTGTATCAATGATGTTCTGGAAATAAATAAGGAATGTATTGCAGTACTATTTAATTAAGGATTTGAGATTTTATGGTACTAAGAAAAGTGACTCTACAGCGAGTTAAATTTTTCTGGAAATTACATGGTTGAAGGAAAGATAAACCATAATATGGTCATAATATTGAGGTAGTGATTTTGGAATAAGAGATGGTTGATTTTGATAATTCAGGATGTTGCGGTGCTATAAAAGAATATATGAGGAAGGCGTTCACATGTTATTACCTTGAAAAATGGATCCTCATTATGTTTAACTTCCTTGTAAATTTTGGACTGTGAGTTTAGATAATAGTATTTTGGATAAGTCTAATGGTTGGAATGGATTAAGTTTGCAAGGTTATTTTTTCTGGATTTTTCTATAAAGACAACACACATACCGTGTGATGACCAGTCGTGTCAGACAAAGCTGTGGAATCGAACCCACAACCATAGTGCAATTGGGATTTATCGCCTACCATTGTGCTACATGAAGTTCCTAGATGGTATAATGTTGTTTCATTACATAAAGGGTCTGATATGTGAATTATAAATTCATTATATTTGGAACCCTATACGATTAGGATAAATAGAGTATTTTTGAGTTGTATTATGTTTTGGGGTGAAAGATGAGTTTGTGGTAGAAATTTATTAGTGGATAAAACTCTAATTATAAAAGTAAGTATATCTCCTTATAATCTTAGCCAATATCATAAATAAATTCATCAACATTAAGAAAAGGAACATAGAAAAAAAATGTTGTCCTAGATGGTACCTTAGATCATCACTAATTTATGGCTTTAAGATTGTTGGCCTTTTCAAATCCATGTTCTCTACCACTCTCAATCAGATAATTGATGGTTAGATTTCTCTTCTAAATCCATATTTTCCGACTTGGAACCCTAGTAAGTGTTATTTTCGGTAATCTTCATACTTTCCACTCTTTATTTTAAATAGAGGCCTCATTAATTCATTTTTCGATGTGGGATTTCAACTAAGATATTTTGAAACGTCAAAAATGTGTTATCCAAATACCTTATGTTTTGTTGAACCAATGGTATTTTAAATCATCATAGATTGATGAATGTAAAGACCTCAATTTTAAACTTGTTTGTGATTGATGACCTCAATCACTAGCTATAAATATTTACATTTTTCCTCGAATTATATGTCTATAATTTCAACCAATGTCCTCCTAATAGAGATCATAATTTTGTGGTTACCCTTTCATTTCTCTTTTCATTTGTTAAGACTATATTTTATTAACCAAATTTCCGATGTGGGTTTTTCCACAAAGATATTTTCTATTTTCAACCTTTATTTTCAAAGAACAATATCAAATTGTGAGGACGCAATTTATTGAAGGAGGGGAGAATGTAAAACCTCGAGCTTCCACAGTACGCTTCTCTTTGAATAATACAGTAGGGTGTGGTGTACGCAACTTTGAGTTCTAACACACACCACGACCAATCAAAGTAGCCGTTATGAATAGTAATACCTACTTTTTAAAATTTTAGATATTTTATCTCTCAAAATGGACCTCATTTTTGGATTCGGAGTATCGAATTTAGCTTAAGGTGAAATTTTGGTAATTTTCGGATAACTTTAATATTTTGATGAATAGTGAAAATTACTAAATTTTAATTAAAAATAACTTTTTTAATCAAAATAATTAATAGTGATAAATTATGAATTTTAGTGGTTTTAAAGAATAATTATAATATATTTTTACCATTTTATCCAATGGTGTTCATTAGAATTAATTTCACTTTGAAATTGGACATAAACAATTGTCAATCTTTGAATATATATTATTTCTTAAAAACACGTTATTTGTTGTGACAGCGGGAATTAATTATAAAATTAATTAATGAAAATTATATGTTTGGAATTTTTTAAAATATACATCATTTTTGAATTCAGAATATCAATTATAGCTTAGGGTGAAATTTTGGCATTGTTCTGAAAAACATCAATTTTTGATGAATAGTGAAACTACTAAGTGGTTGTTAAAAAAACTGAATTTTTCATAAAACATAATTTTACCGCTTCTGTGATTGTAATTTTGAAAATCCGAGAGACACGGTTAATATCAAGGAGTAAAATGTGGTTCAATGAGATGAAAATAATTTTTGGTGAATAGTAACTTTTTACTTTTATTTACCACGGTTAAAAGTAAATAGGGTAATTAAGGGTAAAAATGATATTAATATTACCCTAACACATGTCCTAATTCTATTGGACAAGTGTATCTCGACCAAAAACAACCTCAGGAATAAAATATTATCATTTAGGTCCACTTGGATTAGATTAGGACATTTATTATTATTTAATTCAAAGAAGAGTTAAAAGAGTTTAAACCAAAGTTTATTTACTAAAACATTTTTAATATACGGTTATACATAAGATGAAATCGATTTTAAATATTAATTATAATGATAAAATGATTTCCTACATAATTATATTTTATGTATAATTTTTAGACATTAAATAATTTAATTTATTTGTGACACAATGATGATGCAGTAATTACCATAATAGTGAAACAATTAAAATAATTGATATTATAAATACCCAAATAAATATAATTTCATACTTTTTATGTATTACACTAATTTTATAGGTTACTATGACATGTTAGGATTGACTTAATTAACTTTTTTCTAAGTAATCATTCTGTTATGAGTTTTACAAAAATCAATTATTGAATAGTGTCAAAATTGACATAAAAGAGTTTTTAAAACAAATATTATATTATTAATTGATATTAAATTATTAAAAATCTATGATTCGGACAAGAGACTTATATCATGATAGTTGTATCATTAATGGACCACTTGATGGTCTCTTGGATGTATATATTATGTTTATTAACCATATAATATAAAAATACAAAGAGACATTGTAAAAGTGAAACTAATTAACTAAGAGTTAATACTTAAAGATAAGGTTACTATAATGACCCCAACCTATCTAAATTATATTGGTTGAGTGGTTTTAGACCCATACCCACCTTAACCTTTAAATAATAAACTTTTGAGATATTATAAACCTAATATGAATTTATTATAAAATAATATTTCTAGCTTTTCCAAAGGTGCCCCTCACCCTCTTATAAAAGGGCACTCTCCCTTCTCATTAACTAGCACCTTCAAAGCCTTTTTGTTCAGACAAACCCAGCCCAAATACTCTCTCAACTTCCCTCAATTCATACTAGATGCTTTCCTTTAGTCATAAATCCATCCTATGGTGCCTTTTTTATCAAATCAAAAGGAAGAACCCGAAAAAGAGGTAATGATTTCACCACCCTTTTTCAAGTTTCTTTCTTCTTCCACTTCTTCTTTATTTGGTATTACCATTCTAAAATAATAAATCCAGTATCTACTATATACTGTAATTTTATTATAAATATGGTACAACCATATTCAGTATTCTATCCATCTTTTGAATGACATGTCACCATACATGCGTACGTACGGCTTACCATCTCCACGTCGTGGTGTAATTATTATTAAATATGTTATTATTTGGATGGGTATAATAATGATTTGTAATTCATGTAAATAATAAATATAATATGATAATGATTCTTTATATATGATATACCATCCAATTATATATTATTTTAATATCAAAAGAATGATATTTTCACTCGTGCGTACGTACGGATTACCGTCTCCACGACGCGATGAGATTCATTTCCAAGTTCACCATTCATCGACGATTATAAAAATATATATTACTAATAAGTTTGTAATATATGAAATAATAATGCTACTGGAGATATATATATATATATATATAAGGATTTATGTACTTACATATATCTTATTCACTTACTTTCGTTCAATACTATAAGAAAACAGAAACAACGTTTATACGTATGTACGGACTATCATCTCCATAAACGGTGTTTTCCATTTCATATATATATCTATTATACATATTTATATTCTAAATATATATGATATATTTTTCATGTTTTATATTTGGGAAGTATTTAAATCATGATATAAGTGATACAACCGAGAGTGAGAAGATAAAACACGTACGATAAAGAAAGTGATTATTACCCGAAATGTTAACTTAACATGGAAATTATTATTAAATGGGTAATATAAAGTCATAAATGAATCATGTATGATATCATAAATGTTAATATGGTTCTGGTATAATTTAATAACATACTATGATCTTCGTATAATAGGTTAAACGTACCCTCGACTAAAGGAAAGTGAAAGGTAAGGGGTTTTCATCTTACTCGTTATTCTCGTGAGATTCATGCCCTATTGCCACTATAACCTTTTGTGTGGTGTATGTACTGCCCATAATTGTATTATTTATGTAATAAACTTTAATTTATGTGTATTTACATATTCATTGTATGATACCTCTTTCATGGGCTGTATGTTTCATAAGTTACCAAATTGGTAAGGGTTAATTCCTCAATCTCATCATTATTCGAGAATGTTTATGTGTAAGTATTTACTGGGAAATTTTTATCATTCATGTAAATTTTTCATAAAAATGATTTCAAAATGAAGATTTTAAGGATTTTGAATGGTAATATTTATCATGATCAAAATTTCAAATGTTTTAAAGATTTATCTTTCTAATTCTATTAAATTAATGTCAATGTTTTCCAAATGTTTTTAAGGATTTATTTATATGGACATGAATGTTTTGAAATGATAATTCTTTTCAAAAGTTTCAAAGTGGTATGGGAAAATTTGATTGAAAAATATATTTTAAAATTTCATCCTTTATAAATGTGTGACTTTTAAATGATTTTACAAAAAGGATATTTCTCTCAAATATTTTTACTCATCATTTGATGGATTTTAAGCTCATTTGAAGTTGATTTATTATAAAAAACTTCTATTGAAGGTTTTGTGATATGTTTGACTGTGGATGTGTTATTTTTATACAATTCATGGTTTATGGAGAAAGTATTGACATTTTGTATGATATTTTTAATACGAATGTTTATGTTATATTTAAACCTTTTCATATGGGAATGCATTCGACTTAATATATGATGGGTGGAGCCCACTATAGCTCCTAGATGCATCGGTAGGTCTCATGAGACAAGCTAGTGTCTTGGCACAAGGCCTTGACAAAATCTTATTTGTAGTCTTGGCACGAGGCCTTGGCTATGTGGTTATGATAGTCTGGCATTATGCATTCCATCATAATGAAAGTGGTTAGTGACATTGCATGTGATTATTAGATTATTAATAAATCCATGTGAATAAGAAAATGGAATTATTTCATTTTATTTATTCCATATTATGCAGAATTTCAAGATTAAAAGGCTTTTGTTTTAGTTTTAAACATTGCCCTAAATTTTTATGCTTATTTTTGAAAGTTTCCACTGTATTGCTTACCCTTACTAAGAATTTGAGCTCACCCCTTTCTATGTTTTATTTTTCCCAGGATTCCCAGAAATGTAAAGTGATTGATATGCAGGGTTAAGCCAAGGAAATAATGGCAATAATAAAGATTATTTATGTTGTTTTCTACGTCTTAAAGTTCAAATGTAACATTTATGTATGTGATATATTTTTCCAAGACTGCTAAACTGATCGGTCCTTTGGGACTTGATTCCTTGTAATCATGCCAATGTATTAAAATAATGCACTGACTCTGGGTAACTGGGGTCGGGGCGTTACATTTAAAGTAACTATAAAAGGGTCCCTCCCCTCACATATAAAAGGATGCACATTCTCTCTTTTATTTACACCTTCATGTAGAACCATGATAAACCAAACACTACATAATTCCCTTTTAATCTTATATATACATTAATTATAGGTTCTTTTCATTATAAAATTTATTTCTAAGGGTCCTTATGAAGGAATATAATGGAATTCTATAGAAGAATATGTAATCCGTTTTACTGACTCTTTCAAGTTTATTTCTTTTTATAATTTATATAAATTGATTAAACAGATCCTATAATAATAAATTAATTATCCTAAATATATATACATATATATATATGTTATTATTATATTATTATTATCATTTTCTATATCTTTTTGATCATATGAAAAGTGAAAACATCCCACGTGCATTTGTATGACTTATTATTTCCACATAGCAGTGTAATTTTTTTTTCATCACCAGTTTATTTGGTTGGAAATAAATATTTCATTAATGAAAAATATGATATTTAATAAATAATTATTCATCTATAATTTTAATTTCATATCTACCTTCTTACCTTCCAATCTTTTGTAAACTGATAATGTTGCTTGTGCATATATCTGGAATACCCCCTCCACAAAGCGACGTGATCCATTTTTCATTACTACATTACATGGATGGAAATAAGGATAGATTTAATGATTATATATTATATATATGAAATAAAAATGTTACTATAAAGGTGAATTTTTATTTCACTTTCTTTACTTCTATCTGTCTAAAATTGAAGATTGCATTCATACCTATGTATGGCCTACCATCTCCATGAACAGTGTATTAAATTTATTTATATCTATATATTTAAGATGTCTCTAAATATAAATATACATTATATTTATGATATTTATATCATGAATATCATTTTTAATTTGATTTAACCATTATCAATATGCAAGTACTGAAACTAATGAATCAAAATATTCTTGAAAATTGAAGTAATAAACACATGAAATAATAATAATATAATACTGTAATAAAATGGGTGGTAAAGTGTTATAAATGGTAAATATGTGATATATATATCTGTGTGTGTGTGTGTGTGTGTCTAGTACTATTATGTAATTATAATAAATCTAAATTTGACAAACATAGTTATGAAATAAAATACATGCCAAGTCCAACTTATGGTAAGTCTTTTCTCATTCTACTTTTGTTTTCAAAATATATATTCCATATTCATCACTTATTTCTTTAATTTGGAGTGTATACAGTCCCTTTGATATGTTATTTAATGAATCCTTTTATATTCATGTTATTTAAATTATAATTTGAATTGATTTCTGTCATGGGGTTGGGATTCAGAAGATAAAAAATGGTAAGGGATTTATATTACAATCTCATTAGTTATTAGGATGGTTTATGACAATGTTTCTGATGATAATGTTTTATGACCAAACCCTCATGAATCCCATTGTATTTATTCTCATATATTAATTTTTTAGATTAAATATATTCGTTTCATTTTCCTCTATTTAAACACTCAAAAGAGAAAAATAATATTTTTAAGGAAAACCAACTTTATTTCTCTATTCGATCAAAAATAATTTTCCTTCCAAATCTATATTTTGTTTAAATGTTTTAAATAAAGTTTTAAATATTCTTCCTATAATTTTTGGATGTTTTTTAAAAACTAAATGTTTTTTTACAAAATTATTTAATTGGAATCTTGTTGCATTTTTTATGAATGATTTACATTTTCCTTCTTCTGAAGAAATTGAAAGGAGTCATTATTTTAACATATAGGGAATGAAAATAATTTACCATATTCATAAACACTAAATTTTTAATGATTTATTTAAAATTTTAAATGGTTAATTTCAGTGAAAAAAAATTCTTTAATTTCTTGTTAATTTATAGACATTAATAATTCATTTCAAATTAAAAATGGCACTTTTCGTTAAGAAATGTTCTAGGGATATTTTAAAGGTATTTTTCAACTTGAAAAATACCCATTGATGTTAATATTGATATTATAAAATTATAATATCATTATGAATTCCCTATATGGATTATGATGATTTATTATTGCTTTCATGAATTCTTGATTAAATACAAATAATTTTTTTACTTATAAGGAATTTTTGAGAATGAATTTTATTGATCCTTAAAAATAAAAGGAACACATAAGACATTAGAGATATGGGATGTGACATCTTAGATATGTCTCTTCACTAAATTGATAAGTATAATTTTGGGAAATAGTTTGGTATGATGTATAGGCTATGGTTTCAAGATCATGTCATAATAGTTGGTTATTTGGTTAATGCCTTCCCATATAATGATAATGTATTTGTTGAGAGGCCTTTATCATGAATTACTAAAATTATGAATTTACATTATTAATAATTTATTTTTCATTTTCCATGTGTTTTATATATTGATATCATCCATGTATTCTCATTAAACATTAGTTGTTTATTTAAAGGAATTTATTTTGATTATCCACTCTACCAAGTTAATTATTCCTTATTTAATCATGATGGACTTCATTGTATATAACACTTTATAAGCATCGGATCTCACCCATTATTTTTTCCATTTACCAATATATATATAAGGATGTTATGAATGATATCAAGGATATAAGAATTTTTATTATTATATGTTTTTATATTTCCAAGGTAATATGGGAATCTTGTATTGATCTAGTTTATAGAGACTATTAAACTATTTGGTCTTCTGGGATGTGATCACATGTATCTAGTGGTAGTGTAATTATATTGACACTGGATCTAGGTTACTAGAGTTGGGTTATTTAAAAATAAACCATCAGATGATATGAGTGGGATTTTTTGAGCATTTCTAGTTCACCAGAGACTTGCTTTATAAAATCTAGAGCATCATTTCATTCAACTTCCGAGATAACAAGTATAGGGAATTATACATCAAAAATTATTAATAATGTATATCATGTGGATGGTGAAGATATCGATATTATGGTAATGGATGATAATTCCTTATAGAAAAATAATAGAATATTTTGATAATTGAAAGGATTCTGGAACATAGTGAGATTAAGGTAGAAAATGATTTTTTTATAATTGTTAGATAAATCATGATTTTTTAGACCTGTAACATTTGGTTTGTGTAATTTTATATGCAATTACATGGTAGTGGATAGAGTAATAAATTTTGGAGAATTAAACCTAATATGATGTTGGAAGTTGAAATTTAATCCAAATAATTACCCTCTAAAAATTTATGGTATAAATTCCTAGGTAACATAAATTATAAATAGATGGGAATCAATGATTTTAAAGGAATGTAAAATGTAAAACCATGGAGTATTGAATATATGTAAAATTTATTCTTAATAAACAATATAAATTATCATTAAATTAGAAGGTAAGATGTTGAAAGATTTAAAGTTATGTATTTTTAATAAATTTGTATGGGGAAAGAAACAATTTATTCTTATAGAGGTTCATTGTATTAGGTTACCTTCATTAGTGAGGTGAAATGAAAGGTTTGGGGGTTATTTATCATGAACGAGTCTGATGTATTTGAAACCTTTTTTTTGAGAGATATGTATGATAGAAAGTAGAATAAAATTAAACTAAAATGTTATATGACTTAACAATGGTGTAGAATACTATTGGAGGAAGTCCCTTAATTTATTATTACTGAATGTCATTGGGTTTCAGAAGACTGTAACAGGTTATATAGAAAAAAATAGATTTGTGAAGAGGAATAAATAGATGTTATTTGATAATGTATTGATAATTAGAATATAATTCTTCATGTTTTGGATTGGGTTAAAATTTACAAATAGAATTTAATCTTTTCCACAAGCGGATGGATAATTCAGTATTTAATGATCCAAAGTTAGGTTATATGGGTTTGAACATCCTAAAATGGTGTTTCTGGATGTGGTTTATTTTTATGTGGAAGTCTTGTGGGTTCAGGACAATATTTTAGGAATAAAGGTGTGTCAAGCTTTAAGAATCAGTTGATGTTGGAAAATTTACATTGTTTGTATATAATAAATGATTTGAATGTGGTTCCTGGGGTGAGGTCAGCATTTACATGACATCAATTCATGGGTGGATTACCCTAATAATTTCACAATGTGTATCTAATACATGTAGTGTATTTATTTCACATTGCGTTTTACAGAGACAACGTATATTATGTTAGAATCCATTTTTAAAAAGGGAAATAAGGCCCCAAACCCTTATTATATCATTACAATGGAGGGTTCGTAGACACTAAGAAGTGGTCCCTATCCCCCTTTAGGGATATTGAGATCTCTTCAATCTAGTGACCCACTCTCTTTTCATCAGTCACAATAGATCCATTGTGGTAAGATCACAACCCAGTTTCCTTATCCTCTTTATTTTACTCTCCATCTTCAACAATATTTTGGTGTGAGTTGATGATCTATATTTTCATGGTGTTTTCTAGTTTCTTTTATTTCTCTCGAATAATCTCGATTAATGTCTAGATACTGGAGGAGTATATGATCCTATGTATGAGGTAGGTGTTCTAAATATTTTTACTTAATGTTTCTTCGACTATTAAATACATTGTTGTTCCACATGACGGATTTTCCATGTATTTCCATTAAAATTTGGAACTAAATTTCAGAAATCAAATGCATTAAATTAAATATACATTTTTATTAGTTTTCACCATGAGCGGATAATCTCCTAAACTCAGACCAACCCTTTATTGGTGTTAATTAGTTTTCATTGAACACCATTTTGTCTTCGTTAAACCACCTTCTTGGGGTGTTGTTTTAGATGCCTAATATTTTAATGTTTTCATAGAAATCAATGAAATTCATGATTTGTGGGGTTTTAAAACTCTTGTAATTGATGATTTATCTATAACAATGAATTCTAATTTCTGGATTCTTGTTTAAATTAATATTTTTAAGCATTACATCCCATGATAGTTTTGTAATAATTCCACTCTTGTGGTTTGTTACCTTGGTTAATAAAAAAAGGAATCTAAATGGAAATATCTATAATGATAAATGGGAATGAACCGCTTTAAGAATACTTGACATGTGATTTTGAATTATCAATACATGGCCCTATTTATTGATCAGTTTTAAATGATTAATAGAATTATGTACCTTGAGTATTATTTGGGTTTACTTTTTATAGAATTACAAGGATAGGCTCATATGTTACTCATATTATGAATGCCTTGTGTGATACTAAGGTTCCATTTTAACAAACACCTTGGATGGGATCATGTTATAATTTAGATTACATGAACCATGAGTGATACTCAGGTTCCTCGCATGGAACAACATGGATGAGATCAGAGGTTGCATTCATTATATTCTACCTTGAGAAAAACATGGGGTTCCTTTTAAAGAATACCTTGAATGAGCTCATAGCCAAGATGAATTTCCATATGATATTAGCAATTCTTATCATTATTTATTAAGTAACGCAATGTAAATTCTCAAAGGACAGTTGGGTGTTGTGAGAGATACTTGGATTTCCTCATTATGGAATGCTAAGGATGGGAATGTTAAATAAAAATAATCATGTGGCTCCTTAGGGGATACTTAGGTCCCTCATTACGGGTTTTTTTGGAATGTCTTGAAGGGTGAAAAATTAATTTAATGAATGTTTATAATTAAATATGAATAGTGGAATCATTTTTTATAGTGTTCATACTAGGAATCCATGGGTATATATCTTGAGTCCTCGTCATACTAATGATCTTATTTTCAATTATTTGTGATGACCCATAATTTCTCAGAGGTTTTAGATTTAATTTATACAAGAATTCATGGTCTCATAGCAATGGACCCTAGGAATAATTTTTTCACCATCACCTGATTGATTACGCAAAAAAGCATCAGTTTCACCACATGTCATCAATAGTTTTACATGTCTACTTATTATTTATATATGTAACTATGACTATAGTTTATATATAAATCTGCATAAAAATTAATATATTTACACCTATGCATAGGGTGCCTTCTATTCAGATATATTTTTTATTAGGAAAAAGAAGGTATTGTCATCTAGGTGTCCTTAAGGAAGCCGAATCGACTTGTTACTATTATTTATTTACTTCTTTATGTGTCATAAATTTACCATACATTATTTTATATTCACAAACTATATCATAATTTATATAATATTTGTGGTTGAATATTATGTATATCCCACACCCAGTTCAGGCTACTAATACACTGAGGTACCCAAACATACATCATGGTTACCGGGCAAGGTTTATACATTATTCTTGTGTTGTTTACTAGTGCATGGGAGCTTAGGGGAACATGAATGATTTGGAGCTCAGGATGCTCTGGAAATTAGATTTTGGGATTTTATTCATTTTTTTATAGTAGAATATTGTATCGCATGTTGTATGTTTAATACTTTAGTTCATGTAGAATAATTTGGGAAAGCATACTAAGTTGGTTATTTATCATTGGCCACATTTACTTTATTCAATTTATATTATTATCTTCCACCACTTTGACATTTATTTTTACTTCTTATGTATTTGGTTTATTTATTCTCTTTCTATACCACTGTACTACTTTGATCATGAGGGTGTAGTCTACCCCCCTTTCCACTTTCAAACCCTCATTGTTTCTCAGTAGCCTCTGGTATACTAGGAGGCATGTTTGAGGCCATGTGACGAACTGTATCAAGGCTCCTTCTATGGTTCTTACTTTGGGATGTTACAAAGTCGTATAATATGAGGTTTTGTTTCCTTTTGCCTTATTTTTTAGGGATAGAAGATAAGAGACTAAGATTGTGATAGTATAAGGTAAATATCCATGTTTGCGAGTGATCAACCTACACATGGGGAAAGGACCATGTGTCCATGGATGGGATTATTTTTTATATTGTTCATTACTATATTTGACTATGAATTCAGCTTGAGTGATTGGTGTACTTTCAGATTCATACTAATTAGTGGGATTTATTGATTTTTTCCCTTATCCTCATATGGAAAGGAGGTATGTATACATGTATCATTATAGGAACATATATATTCTCATGACATGCATGTGTCACCCCACATAGGTTGAATTTTTTTGACTTATTGATATTGTGTTATGTACCTTGAGTATTTTAGCTGCATGATTATCTGTATAACCTATTTAGGTTATTTTTTAGTATTCTTATTTGTATAGCATGTTTTTGTGATTATTATTCCATTTATCATGATTATTTAGTATGTTTATCTACTAACCTTGATATGGTAATTAATTTTCAGGTTTTCATATTTTTACAAGTTGTGATTGTGTGACTAATATAATTTTTATATACAATGGGATATTAAAGTTTCATCATCAGCCTAAAGGGTTTTCACACATATATTGATATTGAAAATCTAAAAAAAATCATTAAATTTTTTATTCATTAAATAATGGTTACCTGGGTTGGAACATACTGGTTATGATTAAATGGGATCCAATTTTCAATAAATAATATATATGGGTGCTTTATAAATTTGTAGAGGGTAAAAAATATAATAAAAAATCATATAAGAACTTTTTTTAATTTGATACTATCATATAAATATAAAATCCATTAAATTTTGGATTTTAAATGAATATTTCTTATGGTCCTTTTACATGACTCGGCCCAAGTAGGTCGGTCTTAACTTATTATTGTTTTGTGATAGACCTAACTAAACACAATTAGGTTTTACATTGTTCTAAATTCTTTTCAAATGATCCCACAAAGAGTGTCTCATAATTTTAATGATTTAAAATGTTTCATATTGTATTTAGATAATCCCACAATGGGTGAACGATGCCCTTATATCTCATGACCTGACCCAAGATGGAGCTCGAGCCACAACTTCCCCAAGCCTCCTCTATAGTCCAGGGGCAGAAACAAGTGCCAAAGGAATAACTGAACTCATGGGGGCCTTTTTTTATGTAGCTGTATGCACACACATAGCCAACATAATAAAAAATTTATGAGGGAAAAAGTAAAATATGAAATATTATTGCAATATAAATCAAGACTGAATAAACCACTAGATTAAAAAAATGTACGGTAATATAAACTTAGAGAAAAAAAAGGTGAAAATAAACTTCTACCCATAAATATTTTACAACTTGACAAAAAAGGAAAATTAGTCAGCTGAAAGAGATCCCAACTCTTGAATCTCAAACTACAACCACTATACACTATCCAAGCACAAAATATCCCTAAGCTCCTCTATAGTCATGACCAACATATATTTCATCTACATAAGACACAACATGTGTGGGAAAAGACTAAGAGAGGTGATTATATACATACATAGAAGAAAACCCAAAATTTTGTGGGGAGTAATAAGAGATATAAATGGAAGAGGAATAATGTAGATACATAAGGTATGGTGAAAGAGTATAGCTCAACCCAATGAATATTAAAATTAAGCTAATCCAAGAACAAGTGTCTAAACATGTAGTGCATATAATCTAACTTTTGTATCCTCTCTATCTATAAAAGGAGAGTAGACTCACCCAACCATGAGAGGATAAACTTGGAAAGCACATGGCATACCTCGTACATCTTCACCTCTCTTGAAAAAACTGTAACTAAATCCAAGGAGTGGATATATAATAACCATATATATATTTATATTCTACACCAAAATAATCTCAACAATCAAACCCAGAACAGAGTAGCCAATAGTTAGAATATCTCTATCTCACCAATCAAACCAGGAACAGAGTAGCCAATAGTTCCAAAAGTCCAACAATGATGCCCAACATCACACATCTTCCATGATCGATTATGTTTAGGGAACTCATTCACCATACCTTGATATAATCCACATTGGGTGGAATTTAATCATCCACGTGGTTTTATTAATGTCCCAAAAACACTTCTTATAAGAGAAAGTGATCTTCTTCCTTCTGAGTCCAAAGCAATGTCAACCCATGTCTTATCAATGTTCCACATAGTCGTGGGGCCATAGATTATAGGTAGAGGACCCGTGAAATAGTACAAAAAGAGGTTCCCACTCTGGTGGTTGAGGACCCATGTTCAGACCGACTGGAGGGTTCCACTCTAGGTCATCGAGGAACCATGCAGTGCCCATAGGAGGGTTCCAAATTGAAGGTTCAGGACCCATTAATAGCTAGGATTGAGGGTTCTACTCTAATTCATTGAGGACCTATTCCTGAACGCATAGGATGGTTCCACTTATAATTTTTAGGACCCATACCTATCCCAACTAAAGGGTTCCACTCTCGGTTATTAAGGTTCTATTCCCTTCCCTACAATAGGTTTTCCCTAAGAAAGTATCCTCTAGTGATATTGACTGATCACGGTGATCATATAGCACCACCCTAAATGGTATTATACCCAAAACCTTTAACATTATATCTTCAAATCCACAACAGATGGAACCATCTTGTTCTATATGAAAAAGAATTCTGGATAGGATACTTGTGGGCCGAAATCTAAGTTCAAACGAAGAAAATACAGAGCATGAAAGGTTCCTTAAAGGAATAAAGGGGGTATGTGGTGTGTCAGGGGACATGGATGGTGTGTGTCCCCACTTCACCGCTTGGTCATTTCCCTATTTAGTACATCACTTCTAGTCTTTGTAGTAGTACACACTGTATTTGTGCACTACACAGCATGTCCTCAATAACTGGGACCAGAGACATGTGTTACTCATCATGTCTATGTACAAGAGTATAGCGGCTTGTACCTAATCATGTGTAACACAACATGGGTTCCCATTTTTGTGACCCATCAAAGAGGTTACCTAAAAAATTAAATGGAAACAAGGTGTATTAATGGGACTACACACAATCCCCTCTATAATTTTTTACCAAACCATAGCTATTGTCACGATATGGGCTACACATCATGTATTATTCATTGAACATGGTGTTTAGTCAGGATTTTCATAAAAATTTAGATCTAAAATAGTCATTGTATATTTGGATATTTCACACCATTTATCTATAGATCTCACCTCCAATCTACCGATGAATTTTAGATCTAGTCCGGATATACCATTTTTATCTCCTCAGTGGAAGAAAACTGATCTCTGATTGAGTACATGTGATTTCATATGCCTATGCATGCCCCAGATCTTCTGTTTTCAATTTATCAGGATTAATTCATCAAAATTATCTTCTAAAACTCACAATCGTACTAGGTATGGAGCTTCTTCATTTATCCTTTCACCATTCATCAATCAGTCATGAATTTGGTAGTACGATGAAGCTCATAACCTCCCAACAATGTCAAACAAGAACTACATGGATCAAATTGATGAAGAACACAAAGAAACAAGGGAAGGAAGAAACAAAAACGAAGGTCTAAACATCAATGAAAAATATTTCTCTGAAAATGATCGATAATGGTCATACCAGGGATAGTTTATTTGCGAAACAATTGAAAACTGGTATATTGGATAGTGTAAAGTCAACAATAGGTTGAAGATCAAAGAACGAATAATTATCTACTCAATTAATTTAATTATAAGGGTGGAAAGCCACATATTATGAGACCAACTACAATTATAGATCAATTTTTAATGAATGATATGTTTACCAATGATTTAAAAGGATCATTTGCATTCAATGCCACTATATCCAATCCTATTCGTAGTTCCCCCATCGTTTGTTTCAATTTTCCAATTGAAGGGGGAAGAGAGCTCTCGTTGGCGATTTCAGAAATATGAGGCTAACCCTAGTGAGGTTTCCATAACAATATATTTTTAATATTTCATTTAAGAAAAAAAATGAATTAATTAATTTAATAATTAATTATTTCACTTAAACACATTGTCAATGAGTGAGTAGTCTAAACGTCCCATGCAAACTTACCTTATGTCATTGTTAGGGTAAACTCCACATTTTGGACAAAACCATGGTCTTGGGATTCTGGTCTAACGAACCATTTAAGAGTGATCTGATTTTAATTATGGGGAAATTTTCAGGCAATATAAAATATATTTAGTATTTTTATAATGTTAATTTTGGGCCCACAAAGCCTCGAAATTTCTTTCCATCTCAGCACCTTGTTTATAAAATCTATATAGAAATATTTCAATCTCTAATAAGGTAAAAACTAGGTCTCTACATCATTCCCTCCTTCAATATTTTCATCCCTGACATGAAAAAATTAGGAAAACAACATGTTATATTGAGACTATGATTCTCTCTCCCACTACTAGGAACTCTCCAACACATTTTCATACTGCCACAACACATGAACCAAAGGGATATTCCTTACACATAGGTTCTTCTCCCACCAATCCTCAATTTCCACTAGGTGCTCTACAAAGGTGGATCCATCCATGATGTCCATATCTCCCTAGCTAATGAGGTTAAGAGAGTCATTCATGTACATCCTCAGTTGCAACACATGGAAGATGTCATGCAATTTCTCTAGCATTAGGGATAGGGTAAGGTGGTAGGAAACCTCACCAACCCTCCCCATGGTCTCCAATGGCCCAATGAAACTTAGAGTTAGATTTCATTACCAAATAATACTCTAAAATATTTTTTAGGGACGGACAATAAGAAAAAAATTAGTCTTCATACTCAAACATTAAGGGCTTACGATGATGATCTGTGTGAGATTTTTGTCTTCTCTAAACCACCTTCTTCTACTCGTGGATGACCTGGACTTTCACTGTTGTCACCTAAACAAACTCTGAAACCACCAGAGATTTCTCAATGATCTTCTTACATCATAAGGGCATCCTATAGGGTGTCTCATGAAAGGTCTCAAAAGGTTTCATGTTGATGGTAGAGTGGTAGATGTATTTGTACACAAATTCTACCAATGGTAGGTGATCCTCCCAACTCTATCTAAAGTTTAACATGAAATCCCTTATAATATCATCCAACACCTAGATAGTGTGTTTGTTTTACCCATTGTTCTAGGGGTGAAAGGTTGTACCCATTCGCAATTTGGTCGTGAATGCCTCCTGTAGGCCTCTCCAAAATCATGACATAAACCATGCATCGCGATTGGAGAAAATCATTGAGGTTACCCCATGAAGGAGAATGATCTCCCATACGTAAAACTGCTCCAAACTCTCTACTGAACACCAGTACATGATGGAAAGTAAGTGTTCCAAATTCCTAATATATTAAACTATCACATAGATGAAATCATGACCCTTCATTATTCTTGGATGTCCCATGATAAATTCCATGGATATATTGTCCAACTTCTACTTCGGGATCTCAAGGGGATACAACAAACCATCTAGAACATGGTGATCATCATTTACCTATAGATAGGTGTGGCATAGAGAGATGAACTCAGCTATTATTTGTCTCATGTTGGACAACCAAAACTACTATTTGAGGTCTTTGAGCACCTTCCTCGCACTGGGATGTACTATTAGGGGAGAAGTGTGGAACTCCCACATCACATCCTCCCAAAATGTGATTTGAACCAATGTTCACCCATGGTATAAGGTAACATGATTCCCTCCTTAATAACATTCATATGGTGAGTAATATATGGATATTTGATCATGTATGACCTCACAGCCGATGTATCCCAACTAGGAATCTCTCCCATTCATGAGAAGTGAATGAGTAAACATCATCGACTAAAGAAAAGTTATACCCTTATACTCCACCAGGATTAGATGTAGGGAAGATAAATCTCTAAATAATCCTACACTAAGAAATCCCGGGTCATCCTACTAAGGTAATATACTACAACATTTCGCTTCCCTAGACTATACACTATCTTGAAGTCATATTCCTTATCTAACTCTATCTAGTGTCGATGTCTCAAGTTTAGGTCTCTTTGAGTGAAGTCAGACTGAAGACTCTAGTGGTCTATGTAAACCAAAAGTTTCTCCCCCAGAAGACAGTGTCTCCACATCCTTATGTAGAAGACTACAACTACTATCTCTAGGTCATGGTTTGTGCAGTTCTTCTCATGGGGGTTCAGCTTCCTTAACATGTATGCAATAACTGTCAGACGTTGCATCAACATGCAACCAAGACTAGATCTTGAGGCATCACAATACACAATGAACTCCCCACCCTCTATTGGTAGTCTCAACACGAGTGCACTCTTTAGACTCTACCTATACTCCTTAAAGGATCTACATCGTGGATCAGACAAGGCAGATCGATACCCCTATTATGTTAGGGTGATCAAAGGGGCTTTGATTCTGAATTAGTATACCACAAACCTCCTATTGTAACCCATTAAGACAAGAAACCTCTACACCTATGACACATTCCTGGCTTTCCACTATGAATGAACTACATTGATCTTTTCTAGACCCATTGTTAAACCCAGATCAGAAATGACATTCCCCAAAAATTGAACCTCGTTTATCCAAAATTGGCACTTATATATATCTCTATAAAGATAGTTCTCTTGAATGTAGTAAAAAACCATCCTCATGTGATCTACATTATCCTCCCCCAATTCATATTAGTTGACTATTTCATTGATGAAGACACCAAAAAACTAGTCTATATATGGATAGAAGACCTAGTTCATCAATTCCATAAATGTGGTGGGAGAATTTGTCACGCCAAAGGGTATCACTAAGAACTCATACTGTCTGTAGTGACATCGGCATGCCAACTTTGTAATATCATCCTCATGAACATGTTAGTTTTCGTAGCTGAATATGATATTGATCTTCAAAAACCATCTTGTGAATCACATCTTTTCAAAGAGGTTATCAATCCTATGTAAGGAGAACTTTTTCTTTATTATAGCTTTGTTCAAGTGATGATGATCCACGCAAAGTTATACGCTACCATCAATCATTTTTAGGAAAAAGAGTGGAGATACCCAGGGGGACACACTTATTCTGATGAAACCTTTTTATTAAATGTCCTCTAATTGTAACTACATCTCTCTGATATCATTATGTTCTATCAGGTATGCTACATAAGATAATGGTGTAGTCCCTCAATGTAATTCGATGAATAACTCCATATCCCACCTAAAAATTATATTTGAAACATCCTCAGGGAAAAAATCCATGTAATCCTCCACAACTGAATGAATCTGGATTAATGGAGATCCTTCTACACTAGGGGGTACACTTGATAGCTGATGGATAATGGGTTGTATCCACCTACTCACAGAACCCACTTGCTATTCCATGATCTCTCTCTCTCTCTCAAAAAAAGTAAATTTCGTCCCATATGTGTGTTAGAATATAAATTTTATGGGGTGGCATTCAATCTGGGTTTTGACCATGGAAATCCAATACGTACCCAATATGACATCATAGGGTTCCATAGTGATGACCAAAAGGTCCCACATGAACCTCTCTCGATCAATATATAGCTCGCACTTCTGAAATATGGGATATATAGAAGAAGTGTTCCCTGTAGAATTCCTAAAAAAAATATGGTGTGATAGCACCACAAATATGTTCTCTATCTCTCACACCAGGAGTAGATATAATAAGGAATGGATAGACCCTTTTTCTACTAAAACTAAAGCCAGATTATAATAAACACAGATCATACCTCAAATCCTCTATTGAATTGTGGGGTCATAGACATCCAAAGACTACATATGTCCACAACCCCGGAATCTAGACCCATGATCTTGATGTGGGCTTATTAGTGGTCTTTTTATAAGGATCTTGTAGCTTCAACCTCCCCTGGTAGCTCCTCTTTGTCCTCTACCAGCTTCGCCTCCCTAGTGACCACCCATTCCACTCTAAGGAGATCCATGATCACAATTCTGCCTCTATCATGGAGTTGCATCAGCTGTCTATCACGGATTCTCAAGAAGTATATTTATGAAATATCTTTCCATGTGACCTTGCCTATCACGAGTAATGAAATTACCCACTCCATGATTCCCTGGTGCACTATGCAGCCTATGACCATGTGCCTGATTCTGATCCTGGAAGGATATCATATGCTCAGATCCCGGTGCCTGGTGTCTTCTAGCTGTTGTATACGACACAAATCTGGGAATCCCACATCCAGCTACATCTTTATAGAATCCCTCTGATAGAAATATATATGTCACTAGTACCCAATCCAGCACCCTGTCAATGGTGGGAATGCACAAGGGAACAATGTTGGCTCAGATCTCTATGAGGCATCCCTACTCAAATATTCATGCTCACAAGTAGACATCATGGATCATGTCATGAGAGTAACATGTATGGTCTATAAAACTCACTACATAATCATCCATTGTAATCCTTCCCAACTTGAACTCCAAAATCTCAAAGATCTAACTTGAGAATAAGCATAAGTGATAGTACTTTTGATAGAACAGTTGTTGGAAGTCATCCCACAAGAGTGTTGACTCATCATTCATATACATAACAAGGCTCTTCAAATTCCCAGCTACTCCATGGAAATGGATGAATACCAATTCCACCACCCAATTCATCATTGTCCAAGAAAGATTGAAAATATGCACCACTGAATCTGGCAGATCCCCTACAGCATGTGGCTATAGCTCACCATAGAACCTCAACGGCCTATGATGATGGAAATCAAGTAGTGCGCTATGATTTTTCACATCCCTAGCTTACTCTACCAAGATAGTCGGCATCTTGATAGATATTGGTGCTTCTACCTTACCACCTAGAGGAAGGGGCCATGGGATGGTCCTAGAACTAAGACCTCATCACTCATAGGATCGTTGTCATGAACCAGAGCTAGTATCCTGGATACAGTCATCGTAGATTCATCCTAAAAGTTATCAATGATTACTATTTTAAGATGAATATATATATATATAGATCAAGAACAATACAGATGCTACTCAAGAAGGATAGTCAAATAATCAATCCTATAGGATGCATGTACCGTTAATGCTTGAAAAAATATTCTCGGCATGTTGAGTCTAAAAGTAGGCAGACAATGTACTAGGTAATGGATATGTTGGAAACCACCATATCATTTGATTCCCTATCCTGGGAGACACACCCAAGATACTCTGGCACTATTTCCATAGACCCAATCAATCCTCTTAATGGGATAATTTCAAACATCATCCCAATGAATGAACATGCTCTGATACTAATCTATCACAACCTGACCCAAGACGAGGCTCAATCTGAAACTACCCCAAGCATGCTTCTATAGGCCATGGGTGGAAACAAGCCCGAAAGGCATAAATAAACTCCTGGAGGCCTTTTATTAAGTACTTTTATGAAATCACTCATATAAATCAATGAAAATGTGTAGAGATAAAGAGTAAAAGATGAAACACTACTGTAAAATAAATCAAGCATGTACGAACCTCGATATAGTACAAAAATATTGTAGTGTAAACTAAAAGGAAAAAAAGGGGAAAAATAGACACCCAGCCAGAAATATTTCCCAACCTAAAAAACTAGAAAATAAAAATGTAAAATGGAGCCTCGCTCACGAATTCAAAGCTACGAGCACCATACATGGTCCAAACAACTAGTATCTCTAAACTGTTTGTAGTCATGGTCAACCTGTCCATCATCTTCATACGAAATTTTACATGTGGGAAAATCCCATGTAGAGTTGAGTATATACATACCTAGTAAAACAACCCAAAAGTAGAGGGGTAGAAGTAAGTGTTTCAAAAGAAAAAGGATGACAATAGATACATAAGGTACAATGAAAGAGTACATATCAACCCAATAAAGTGTAAACATAATCTAATCCTAGAACAAGGGGATAAACATGGTGAGTAGATAAACTACCCATCAAATCATCACCACTTATCAAAGGAGAGTAGACTCATCCAACCATGAGAAGCTAAAAAATAAATTCATGTGGTGTACCCTGTGTGTCTTCACCTCTCCTGGAAGGAGAGTAACTGAATCCAAGGAGTGTATATAGAAGAAGGATGGATGTGTGTGTGTGCGTTCTCAGTCAAAAAAATCTTCAAATAGTTAGTATGTGGATCTGCATCCCACTGCTCATCTCAGGAAGACAGTATCCAACAGTTCCAAAAGTCCAATAATGATTCCCAACATCACGCATCTTCCTTGAACACATAACTTTGAGAAACTCATTCACCACCCCTTGATATTGTCTGCATTAGGTTTCAGTTACTCTCCCTCATGGTTTTGGCCACATCTCAAAAATGCTTCATAGTGGGGATAACATTTCTCTTACTCGTGAGTCTAAAGCTATGTAAAACTAAATCTCATCACTATGTTGCACTTTTAGGAGGCCATAAATTCAAGGAAAATGACTCATGTCCTAGTAAAATAAGAAGGTTCCACTCTGGTGGATTAGGAACCCTGCCCATCCCAACTAGAGGGCTCCACTCTAGGTTATTGAGGACCCATGATCGGCCCCATAAGAGTGTTCCACTTAGAAGGTTCAAGACCCATAACCATCCCACCTAGAGGGTTCCACTTTAGTTCATAAAGGACCCATGCCCTACCCCACAAAAGGGATCCACATAGAAAGTTGAGGACCCATTACCATCCCTACTATAGGGTTCACTATAGGTCATTGATGACCCATGATCTTCCCCATAGGAGGGTTCCACTCCAAAACTACCCTAGAGAGATCTCACATGATCATGACCATTATTGAGTTCCACCTCAGAAGGGGTTTTCAAGAAAAAATCCACATCATATCTAAAAATCCACAACTGAGGGAACCATTACATTCTATGAGGCAATAAACTCAGGTTGGCCTACTCAAGGTTTAAAATCTGGGTTCAAACAAAGAAGATATATAGATTGTAATTTTTTTCAAAGAAACCAAGGGGGTACACGGCATGTGAGGGTACCCACACCGCTTGAGGTCTCAATTAATCACCTGGACAAGTCCTTGGTTGAAACATGACTTCTTATCTTGGTAGTTACATGTCATTTAGGTATAGTACACATTGTGTCCTAGCTAATCGGGACAAGAGTCGTGCGATACCCATCGTTTTCATGTACCGAAGTACACAAGTGTGTACATGACCCCGTGTACCGCCACATGGGTTCTCATCCATGAAACTCATCACGTAGGTTATCCAACTGGGAAGAAAATACATAAAATGTTAGTGGGACTACCAATCATTTCCTCCTAATTTTTTTCCAAACCCTAGCCACAACCAATGGATGGGATACACATTGTGTGTTCTTCATTGAACATGGCATGTAGTCAGGATATTCATAGAAATATAGATCTGTGATCCACATTATAATTCTAGCCATTTCACCACATTTTTTCAATAGATATCACTCCATTATTCTGGTAAATGATTGATATGGTATAGATCATCTGTTTCCATCCCACCATTGGTTGGAAACCAATCACCATTCAAGTTCACGTAAACCCATACACCATCATAACCCTGGATCTTTCATGATAGATTTCATACAATTCATTCATCAAAAAAATCTTCTATAACTCATAAAAATCCATGATATATAGCCTCTTCATTGATTCATTCATCATTCATCGATCCACCATGAATCTGGGGTCTAATCGAGTTCAATACCTCCCAGAAAAGACAAACCAGGGCCACGGTGTAGGATTGAAATAAGAATATAGATGCTCAATTACAAAAGGTAGGTGAATTTTACGTTTAAAAAATTTCTTTCTTAAGCTTAAGTAAAACTATGTTTAACAATGTTAAACAAGGTAAATACACAAAACCTATTCTAGTTCTATAAACTTACTAGGTTCTGGAAATGCAGTTCATGAAATGAAGCTTAAAGAAAGATTACAAGGAAATGATTCTACCATAAAGTGTATAGAATATTACTTATCAGAGTATACAAAAAAATAATAAAGTATAAGAATGTTATAATTTCTCTCTTTATCAAAATTCAGAGTAAATAAACTTGAAACAAAACATGTAACAAGTATGAAATCTTTTAACCCAAAGAGTAGGGTATCCAACAACCTTGGATAAAGTTCCCTTGATTTAAACTTTCAACAAATTTTGTCTTTCCCACACCAGGGTAATCCCTCAATAGGAATTTCAGAATTTGTCTTGATATCCCCGCAAGCCCCTGAACTTTAGGGTAGTCGGAACCGCTGTCCTCCTATCCATGGATGTCCTCGAACATTAAGGTAGTCAGAACCTCTATCTTAATATCCCCAGAAGTCCATGATTGTACATAGAAATAATCAAATTCGCACGAAACAAGATGAACAAGATGTTCAGTACGTACATGGCATGAGAGTCGCCCTCTCTAGAAATCACTATAGCAGCTTTCAATTTCTAGAGTGATCAACAGGTATTGAGATCGTTCAAATGATATCATATTTATAGGAACTTCTCTAATGGTCGGCTCCCTCCTCCAATGGTCATATTTTTCCTTGAATTTATGAGGGATGTATACATGTGTCTCTCAAACAATGGTTAGGTAGAAATAGATTGTATGACATTGTTTCATAACTATAACACGTATAAGAAAAATAAGTTTTCTTAATAAAATATATTTTTTCGGAGTCTAAGGAAAAAAATAAATTTCAGAGTCTAACAAAATAATATTTTCGAGACTACAAATCATGGATATTCGGGTTCCATTTTCCATGTAATTCAGAACATGGATTCTATAGATTTTGGAATCTGATTTCCAATAAATACAAAGTCTGAATTCTGAATAATTCGGAGTCTGAATTCTGAGAAATTCAAAGTCTGAATTATGAGGAATTTGGAGTCTGAATTATGAGAAATTTAGAGACCGAATTATGAGAAAATCGGAGTCTAAATTATGTGGAATTTGGATTTCGGATTATGAGGGATTTGGAATCCAAATTTTAGAGTATTTAGATTCTGAATTTCATAGAATTCAGAGTTTGAATTTCAGAGAATTAATAATATGAATTAAAGAGAATTCAAAGTCAAAATTTCAGGGAATTCAGAGTCTGAATTTTAGAGAATTTGAAACCTGAATTCATAACCTGAAAATATTATTCTCTATAACCAAATATTGATAGGATTCTGAGGTTTTAGATGTGAAACCTAATTTTTAGACATACAAAAAAATGATTTATATTTAGAGAAACTATAAAATGAAAAACGAAAACATAAGTAAGGATAAATTTCCTTTGGGAAGGAAAACATTCCTTATTAAGATAATTTTCATGAAAAATATAATTTGCATTATGATAGAGTGTTTGTGATTTTCAAAACAAAGTGGAATGGAAAATTCATAAGGAAACCTTATTGACTCAACAATCTCCCCCTTTTTTGAATGCACAAACATTTTTATGAAAAAAATATAAGGACATAGAATTTTTATTTATGTAATTGAAAATAAAAACATACTCGGTTTACTTATGAATCATGGTGAATAAAATTAACCCCCCCCCCCTTAGGTTTTGAAATCCCTATGGATCATATTTTTGATATCCTTAAATTGATTTTTTCATTTTCTGTACAAGGAAATATTCATTGATGAAACTCCCCCTTAGATAGACTCCCCTTTACCTAGGGAATTCACATATTTACTTAGTATTATTTTTATCATTCCATTCTCCCCCTTTGTGATTTTCAAAAATTAATAAAGAGAATGGAATAAAATTTGGTAACTGAAAAATTAGTACTAAAAAAAATATATGAAGAACAACCAAAATTCCATTATGATTGAAAGAACTTGTACAAAGATGAAAATAAAACAAAATATTGGAATGGGGTAGAATTATACTTCTTTATCCTTCCGAATTTACTTCTTTAAAATGGTTTTCATCTTCTTTATCTCCATGTTATCTTCTTCCACATGCTTGAGTATATGATCATGATCTTCATTTTTTTTCTAAGGCTCTGATCTTTTCTTCCTGAGCCTCAATAATGTCTTCCTGAGCCATCAAGATTTATTATTTATTAACAAGATTTTCCTCAAAATCAGTTCTTATATCTCTTTTCCTCTTCCAATTCATAACCATAGAATTAATCTTTCTATTTATGTCCTTGAATTTTGCTTTCGAGTTGTCTGTTCGAGAGTTAGCTTTTCCTCAAAACTCTTTGTAAGATCATTAAACTTCCCATCTTCGGTGTCAAAATAATCCTTCAAATATTCATGAAAATCATCAAAGACTCTCAGGTCTTCAATTTCCTTCCATGACCAGTTTTTAATCTTCTTTCATGATCTTTGGTTAGCTTGATAACCAAAGAATAATGATTTGAAATTGTCGTTGAGTCTATCAAACTTATCTATAAGCATGGAAACTGAATCTGATTTCTGATTTATCGAATGATGAAGAATCTGGAATCTTGAGTAAATAATTGAAAAAAATGAAATGGTATCAACCAAATTCTTCAAATATTGTACCATGAAATAATATCCAAGAGAGGACGATTCCGAATCAGAGTGTTTAGTTGGTGAGGATTGTTTTTCTATCTATTCAGATTTCATCTTCAATGAAACACTAACATCTTTCTTTATTACTACAGATTTATTATGTGTATAAACCAACACCTATTTTCCCTTATCTTCTCTCCGAATTATCTCTTCTTCTTTGGGTGATTCATGCTCACTATCTCATAACTCAACAATCTTGTCTTCCTCAAGATTTTCTTTCTCGGCACCTGCCTCATGATCCTCAAGCTGAATAAAATCATGGTTTCTGATTTCTTCTTTAGATTGTCTATTAACTTCTTTCTAACCCTTTTCTTCTTTTCCTTGTGTAGAAAGTTTTGAAGATTCTTCTTCATAAGTTCAGATAGATAGTTTCTCAGAAGGACTCACCTTCTCATGATATTCCTCTACTTTCCTTATCATGTATTCAGTATCACCACTTCCTTTTTCTTCATCTACTTCCACTTATTCCACTTGAACTATTTCTTCTTCTTGTTCTGGTTTCATAATCACCAACTTCTTTCCTGGAGTCATAAGATGTGATTCTTGTAAAAAATATTTAGGTACCTGAATTTTTTCAGAGGCTTTCTTAGCAGACTTGAGAAGGGATTGAGCTATCTTGGTTTTAGACAACTTCTTCTTCTGCTTCTTTTATTTTTTTCTTGCTTCTGAAGATCTTCAGCAACCTTCAACTTCATGGATTTTTCCGTAGTAGGGTCCAGGAAAAAACTAGGATCCCCTTACTACTTATTCATCTTGTCCTATCTTCACTTGGAAACCACTTCAGTAGGATAAGTCTTTTTCTTATTTGTCTAAGGTGGTGATGATTGAGTTTCCTTAGATGCAGGAATTTTTTCTTTTTCTTCGGGTTCCTTCACATTCCTCTTCCTTCCACCCTTCTTGGATATTTTTTCCACATCTAGTTTCTTCGATAAAGCTTCAATTTCTGAATCATACAAATCATAGAAGTATACGGATTTACTACTGAATCCATCCATAATATTTCTGAGAGTATCATCACTCAACAAAATTACATTGAAATTCCTTGGCTTAGAAATACAAGGGATTTTGAATGACTCAAGACAAAGAATTATAATCTTCGAGAGTATAGCGGGATACATGATGATTTGAGACTTCAGATTTCCATTCTTGATATTCTAAATTGTAATCAAGATATACTTCACCAAATTTATCTTCCTGAGTTTCACCATGAAATCTAGAATATAGATGTAACTTTTCTTTAGGGAATCCTTATCCTATTTTCTCAGAATAATAAAACATTGAACCTAGAATTCAAGAATCCAGATGTTTTTGGATAGATGAACAATCTTTGGTGTCTTCACTTATTTCAAGACAAGTCACACTAAATCCATTTACATCTCAAATGAACCTAATACAACTGGTAGCTTGTAGGTACATAACTCTGATTATCCATCATATGGAATTACAATCAATCTTGCAGCCCTAGTGTAAAAAAGGGTGTAGTTTATTCCATAGCTATAGAAAAAAAACTCATCACTCCCTCCTTCATTAAAGAAACATAATATCTCATAGAATTCAACCAATAACTTCAGATAAACCGGATCATGTTCTTTCAGTATTGATACAAACAGGCTCTCCCAGCCATTCAGCTTGATATTCTTTGAAATGATTGAATCATACTTAGCAAAGAATTTCATATCGACTAACCTCTGTCTGTATATCTATCATTCTTATATTTCCTTTATAGATGACATTTCTTTCTAAAGAGAAGCTTGCACAACCATTCAAAATTGAGGATAACCCTAACGATTCGAAACTACATTAAGTAGAGCAGCAGGGTTTCATCTTGCCAAATAATTGAAGATCGATGTGGGACAATCATCAAGGGGTCCTTATATAGTTATTTGAGGTGACAATTTTCTTTCCTTGATTGATCAAATGGTTGAAATACTCTTGATCAGATCTAATGGTTGAGATGATATCCAAAGGAGAAATTTGGTATGTTTTGATCTTTTGATGTTTTAAAACAAAAAATCAGATTTAAGGAAAAGTGAATCCCAAAAATTTAAACAAAATGAGAATTCATAAATGTAAAAATATGATTACAGAAATTTATGAATGGAAACATACCTTCTGGATTGGTGGGAAAATTATTCATAATGAGTAAAATTATTCATGAAGAACATTAGAGAATAAATTTAAAGAAAAATTTGATTACGAAAATTTTGATTATGAAAATTTTGATTACAAAAATTTTGATTATGAAAATTTTGATTACAAAAATTTTGATTATAAAAATTTTGATTACGAAAATCTTGAATATGAAAATTTTGATTATAAAAAATTTTATTACAAAAAATTTTACTACTAAAATGTTGATTACGAAAATTTTGATTACAAAAATTTTGATTACGAAAATTTTGATTAAAAAGAAAATGTACTCACCCTATGAAAAGGAGTTTCTTACTGTAAAGAGATAGGCTTCAACGGGAAGTTAATATGGAATATTACCCTACAGATATTATTCCTAACTTTTGTTTAATGTATTCAAATCTATCGGAGGGTAAATATTTTGTAAAAATATTATCAATTTGATCTTTCATTCTGATAAATTAAAGAATGATATCTTCTTTTTGTGTGTGATTCCTAAGAAAGGGGTGCCTTATATCTATTGGTTTTTCACACGAGAGATGTGAAAGGTGTTTACTTAAGGCAATGGAATTTTTATTATTGCACAATATTTTTGTTTTGGTATAACTCATTCCATAGTCTGTGAGTGTGTGTTGCATCTATAAAATATGATCACAACAACTTCCAGCTGCAACATATTCAGCTTTAGCAGTGGAAAGTTCTATTGAGTGTTGATTTTTATATGATCTAGAAATTAATGAATCTCCTAAAAAATGACATGTTCCGGATTTAATTTTCTTATCCATTCTACATCTACTAAAATCAGCATCTAAAAAACTTTTTAGAAGAAAATCATTTCTAGAAGTATAAAAGAGTCTTAAATCCATGGTTCCTTTTAAGTAGTGAAAAATACATTTGACTAACTTTAAATGAGATTCCATATGATTGGATTGATATCATGCACATTGGCATACTGAAAATATTCTTTATGGAAGACTAGTTGTCAAGTATAGTTGACTTCCTATCATACCTCTAAATGATGTTTGATCTACTTGTTTCCCAGCTTCATCTAGATCAAGAGAATTTTAGGTACCAATGGGAGTACTTATACTCTTAGTATTGTCATATCCATACTTTTTAAGAAGATATTTGTTATAAATATTTTGGGATATATAATTTCCTTCTGGTTTTTATAAAATTTGAAAACGTAGGAAAAATGTTAACTCACCCATCATACATATTTCAAACTCTGATTTCATTTGATTTTCAAATGAATCAGTTAAATATTACCGAGTTAAACCAAATATAATGTCATCAAGATAAATTTGAACAATCAAAACATTTTTTCCTAACTTTATTTATAAAGATGGTTGGATCATCATTTCCCTAAACATAATTTTTTTTGTAACAAAAATCATCCAATTCTATTATACTAGGCTAAAGGGGATCTTTTAATTCCATATAAAGCATTGGTAAATTTGAAAACATGTTAAGGTTGTTTTGTGTCTTCAAAACCAGGAGGTTGTTCAACAAAGACATCCTCTTGAACATATTTATTAAGGAAATCACATTTTACATCCATTTGAAAAAGTTGAAAATTGAAGAATGCTGCATAGGCAAGTATAATACGGATAGCTTCAAGTCTAGCTACTGAAGAGTAGGTTTCTTCATAGTCTATTCTTTCTGGTTGATTATAGACTTTAGAAAATATTATAGCCTTATTTCATACAATGACTAAATTTTCATCACACTTATTTCTGAAGACCCATTTTACTTCATTAATAGAGGTTTCCTTAGGTCTTTCAACCATGCCCGAAACTTTATTTCTTTCGAATTAATATATCTCATCCTGTATGGATTTTATCCAATCATAGGAACCTAAAGCATCATCAATGATTTTTTGTTATAATTGATAAAGGAATGATAGGTGTTCAATTTCATTTATTATGGAACTTCTACTCCTTGTAGGTTTATTTACATCACCAGTGATACTATCACTGGGATAATTCTTAAGAAACAACCAATTTGCATTCATTAAAACCTATTCATCAACATACGGTAAGAAATAATCTAGGGTAAATGATTCAAAAACATTTTATTGAACATTTTCTTTATCGAAAGGATATTCAATCAAGGGTTGATAATTAGTTTTTGAAAACACATCGGAAGATGTAGGTTGAGGTTTCTTAAAAACAAAAGGACATGTTTCATCAAATTTAACATGTATTGTTTCTTCAACAATACTAGTAATTTTATTAAAAACTCTAAAATCCATAGAGGTTGTGGAGTAGCCTAAGAAACATCATTCATCATATTTGGGTGTGAATTTAAGTAAATTATCTTTAATTTAAAAGTGCATACTTTTCAACCAAATAACTTAAAGTATAAATGTCTATGTTTTCTACCATTCCACAATTCATAGGGGGTTTTATTAAGAAAAGGTCTAATCAAAACTTGATTTATAGTATAACAAGAATTACATATAGTTTAATCCCAAAAATGATTAGCTATCAAATATTCACTCAACATAGTTCTTGTTATCTCTTGAAGAATTATATTTTTCATTTAACAACACAATTTTTAGGAGTTCTTTGTGCTGAGAAGTTATGAGTAATACCTTTTTTTACGACAAAAAGTTTCAAAATCTGAATTTTAAAATTATCCTCCATGATCACTATAAATAGTTATCAATGGAATATTTTTCTCAATTTTTACTTGGGATCTAATGATTTTAAAATAAAAAAATCTTTATAAGTCTTATCTAGAAAACATACCCATTTAAATCTTGTGTAACCATAAACTAGGAAAAATACATAATATTTTCCTCCAATGCTTCTAGTTTCTGTTGGACCGAAAAGATCCATATACACCATCTATAATGCATCAGTAGTTGAGGCTTCATTGATTGATTTAAAACATGATTTATGTTTCTTTCTATATTGAAAAGGATCACAAACTTTTGAAGTATCATATCTATGCTCTGGTATATCCTTAAAAAGTCTTTTCATAGATAGTTTACATATGTTACCAATGTTACAATGTCCTAAAATTATATTCCATAACCAAGATTGATCCTTCACTCCACTAAGTCAAGGTTGATCGTAGCTTCTAAGGTCATCTAAGTTTAGTGAATATAAATTCTCTTGCCTATGGGTGGAATGAATAAACTCTTCCTTTGAATTGTGTACTAAGCACTTATCATTCCTAAACATCACAAGGTAACCTTCATCACATAATTGAATTATGCTAATGATATTGTTCTTAAGACCCTTAACAAATAAAACATTTAAAATCAACATTTTTTCAAGATGAACAATGATACCAATACCAATAATTTCCCCCTGAACAATATCTTTGAATATTAATTTTCCTCCTTTCATCTTAATAATATTTTCAAAAAAGTTTTGTTTAACTGTAATATGCTGGGAACATCCACTCTCCATGTACCATGTATTGTTGTTGTTACTTTCTTTATTTTCCTGAAAATAAGTGTGTTAGACTTTTGGAATCCAAATATTCTTAGATCCAGAAATTTCAGAATGAAAGATTTTAGGAATGGACATATTCCAAAAAAAATAATCATTATTGAAAACTAAACACTGAGTTTTATTTAAAGAACAATTTTGTTCCCAATTTCCACCACACAAAAATTTATTACAGAATGGAGCAATTTGAGGAACAAAATAGTTATTACTAAAAACCAGTTTAGAATTGGCATAACCAAAACCATAATGATTCCTTAATGGTTTAATTTGGGAATACATCTTATCAATGTTTTCCTTACCTAAGGTAAAGTTGGAAAATAACTTCACCAATGAAAATATTTCTAACTTTAGTTTAATAACCTTGTTTTTATCCTCAAATAAATTAGTTTTAGAAATATAGTTAGTCTCTAAAATATTTTTCATAGAAATTACATTTTTAAGATCCTTAGAAAGTTTATTCTTCTCATAATTAACTTCTTCATGGTTTTTGGAAATAATTTTAAAATAAAAAATTTTCTTATCATGATCTTTAGAAATATCTGATACCTATTTATTTAAAATAAAATTTCTATAATTTCCATTATCAATCTTTTTCTAGAGTTTAGAGTTTTCATTATCAATAAGTTTAGAAAACCTAGATACTACTTCATAAGTAGGTAATATATTATCTTAATTAGAATAAGAGTCCTCATCTAAAGAATTATTGAATTTATAATATGTATAATTTACATTCAATGATACATTTGTGATAGATTTATCATTGTGTACATTTTCCATTAGAAGATGAATTTCAATGGGTAGTATGGCTAGTATACTGAGATTTTTCTGATCAAAATATTCATACTCTAAGGATTCATCATAAGAGTCACCACCAATGGAACTCCAGGTGTCTTTTTCTTTAAAGACATTCTTATCATTAGCTTTATAGTACTTATTTATATTCATCTCAGAATGATTTTCCTTTCTATAATTTGTCTTAAGCATAAGACAATCCAGCCAGATATTCCCTGCTCTTTTACATTCATAACAAGTGACTTATGAGCCTTTCATATCTTTTCATTATTTCTTCTTATATCTGTACTGAAATTATTTCTTACCAACTATCTTGTTCATCCTTCGAGAAAGATTAGCTATCTCATTCTCACTATGTTCACTTTAACTAGATTCAGATAAAACAATGACTTTATTATACTTGGATCTTCTAACCCTTTCAGGAGCCTTGGATTTATTAGTAGTAAAGGCTATAATTCCATTACCATTTTACTTCTCATTCATATCAGCATCTCTTTTCATTCTAATCCCATGTGTAAGAAGACTTCCAAAAATCTCAAAAAGATTAATTTGAGATACTTTATTACTCTCATCAATAGTTGTTCTCTTAGATTCCCACTCATTAGGCATGGTATCTATAATCTTTTCCACAAGTTCCTCATCATTTTATCCTTTCTCACACATTTATTGTAAACTATTAACAATATTAATAAACCATTGTTCTTCATAGAATATCAGTTATCCATAATGAAATATAAATCCATGATATTCTACTCTAATCCTAGCTCTATTAGTTTCAATAAATTTTGATGTACTAAAGTCTGTAACTTCTAATTTCTTCTAGATAATGTTAGCAGCTTCACAAAAAAACATCTGTCTATATATATTTCTATTCATGGAACAGAACAAAGTATTATGTAACTTGTAGTTTAGTTGATATTCTGGATTTTCATGATTAGTGAAGTTATAACTTACTTATCAAGAATTCGGTAATATCTAGTAATCATAACAAATTTTCCCACTCCAATATTAATAAAAAAAGTCTTCATAAAATCTCCCCAATATTCATAATCATTCCCATCAGATAGATGTGGTCTAGTAGGATTTAGATTTTCAATCGAACCAACATTCATTCCTTCCATCAAAATGAAAATATCTTTCAAAAAAACTAATTAAAAGAAAAATTTGGTAAACAAGGATAAAAATCCCAAACCAAGAAAATATTTAGAACAATGAAAACATGAGCAACATAACCTGAATGTGAATATAAGTATTTCATATACCTCCTCTGATACCAATTGTGGGGTCAGAATATGAATGTATATGCTCAATTACTAGAGGGGGTGAATTTTATGATTAAAAACTTTTGTTTTTAACCTTCAAGAAAACAATATTTAACATAGTTAAATGAGGGAAACTCAGAAGACCTCTTCTAGTTCTACAAACCTACTAGGTTCCAAAAATGAGGTTTCAGATATGAAACTTTTGGATAGTTTACAAGGAAAATATTCTACCTTAAAGTGTATAGAATATTACTTATCAGAGTATAAAATATAATTAGAAATTATAAGAAGGTGGTACATTCTTCATTTATCAAAATTCAGTGGAAACAAACTTGAAATAAAACAATTAACAATTATGAAATATTTTAACCCAAAGAGTAGGGTATCCAACAACTTTTAATAAAGGTCCCTTGATTAATAATTTCCACAAAGTATGTTTTAATCACACCAAGGTAGCCCTCGATAGGAATATCGGAATCGGTCTTGTTATCCCTGTAAGCCATCGAACATTAATGTAGTTGGAACCTCTATCTTCATATCTACAAAAGTTCTCAATCTTTAAGGTAGTCGAAACCTCTGTCTTCCTATCCACGTATGACCACCATTGTACACAACAACAATTGGAGTCCCACGTAGCAAGTTGAACAATATTTTCAGTAAACAAAATTCATGAGAGTCTCCCTCTCTAGAAATTATCTCATCAACATGCAATTTCTTGAGTGATCAATAGGTTTTGACCTCGTTCAAATAAGCTCCTATTTATAGGCACTTCTCCCACGGTTGGCTCCCTCCTCCAATGCTCATATTTTTCAATGAATTTTAGAGGGGCCTGTACACATGTAACTCAAGCAACAGTTTGTTAAAAACAGATTGTATGACATCATTTTATAACTATAACATGTTAAATCAGAAATAAGGTTGCTTAACCAAATCTAATTTTTCATAGTATAAGGAAAAAATATAGTTCAGATTCTAACAAAATAATCTTTTGGATACTATAAATCATGGATATTCAAATTTTGTTTTCCATAGAATTCAAAACCTGAATTCTATATATTTCAAAATATTAATTCCAATAAATCTGAAGTCTCAATTATGAGGAATCCGAATTCAGAATTCTAATGAATTCAGAGTTGGAATTATGAAGAATTCAGATTCTGAATTCTATGAAATTTGGATTTTAATTTCATAGAATTCAGAGTCTCAATTATAGAGAATTCAGAGTCTTAATTTCAGAGAATTCAGAGTCTGAATTTAATAGAATTTGGAGTCTAAATTTTAGAGAATTCGTACCTTGAATTTTAGAGAATTCGGAGTTTGAATTTCAGAGAATTCATAATCTGAATTGGGAACCTGAAAACAGAATACTCTATAACCAAATATTTATAGTATTTCAAGGTTTTGGATGTGAAACCGAATTTTCAGACTTAAGAATAAAATGAGTTAGATTTTGATAAACTATTAAATGAATAACGAAAACATAGGTAAGGATGAATTTCCTTGGGGAAGGAATGTTTTCTTTATTAAGATATTGATTAGGGAAAATATAATTTGCCTTAAGATAGGGTGTTTGTGATTACCAAAACATAGAATAATGGAAAATTCATAAGGAAACCTTATTGACTCAATACGCGGGGATCCAACCGGTGAAGAACATGAAGAAAAGAGAGGGAAAAGAAACAAAAAATAGGGTCCAATCATTTTTTCCCAAGTGTTCTTGGCCAAAAATCAAAAACGGGAATACTATGCTTAGAACATTGATTAAACAAATTGAAAATTGGTATATGGGATAATGAAAAGGACACAACATGGAACAGATCAAAGAACTAAAAATGATCAACTCATTAAATTTAATTATAATAGTGAAAAAAACACATATCAAGTCCTACCTCGATTATAGATCGATTTTTGATGAATAATTCATTCTCCAATAATTGTATAGAGTCGTTGTGTTCGTTGCATCCTAATCTGATCTGATTCAGACTTCCACCATCATTTGTTTCTATTTTCCAATAGAATAGGGGATAGTTCATTTTCATGAAATTGAATAATTATAATGCTAACCATGGTGAGGTTGACATAACTCTATATTTATAATATTTCATTTTTTGTCAAAAAGGAATTAATTAATTAAATTAATAGTTAACTAATTCACTTAAACTCAGTCCCCTCAAGCGCGGGTTCTGAACATCCCCTTCCAACTAACATTATATCACACCTAGTGTAAAAATGCATTCTAGATCCAAATGTGATCTCAATTTTCTGATTTGAAAAAAAAAATGAATTGTTATCTAAATTTATTTAAGAATCTAGGTGAAAATAATATAAAAAATATAAAATATGTTTATAAAATTAATTCTGGGCACATCGGGCCACGAAATTGCACAATATCTTGGCACCTATATCTGGAAATCTATATAGAAATATTTCAAAGTATTACAACATAAAAACTAGTTCTCTACATTATAGGTTACTTTTATTTTGATATACCTTAGTACATTACACCATTAGGGTATGTTTATGTTATATAGGGGTTGTTTTTTAATGGGTCTACAACCATCTATATGGGTTCACATGTAGATGTATGGTGGATTATTAACATACCAGTAGCATACTTAATTTATAAAATACCCATTATATTTTTTTGGTACATATATAAGGACATAGTTAATGATAATTGAAATTACAAGCTATATGGTGTTTTCTTCTATAGATTTGAATTGAAAATTTCATTAACTAATCACATATTTGAGAAATGTTGATGGATAAATAAATGATAATTAAAAGGAATTTCTGTGATAAATTTCCTAACTATGATATGATGTCAGCTAAATAACATATTATTAAAAGGAATTTTGATATAACTGGCTTGTTTTCATTATAAAGTTAGCTAAATAATGTACCAAATAAGTTTTTATTTTGAATATTGTTTGATGTTCTATAAAACTAAACATTGAAATTTTTAAATAACTAAATGTTAATTTTTGTGATAGATTAAATGATAACATAATAGATCTCTATAGAATAACCCTTATTATGTGTTAATACAAATGTTTCCTTTTTTAGTTTCATTGAAATAGGAATGTGAGCATTACCCATAGGCCAGTTATTTTATAGGTTGAACCTAAATGATAGGAAATATAGCCTAGTGATATTTTTTAGGTGTCACCTCCATATAGTTTTGGTGACTTATATACAATAATGGGATAGACTGAGGTTGGTAGAACCCTCAGAACATAAGGTTTTGATACATGATGTGATGGTTATTTCTGGCATTAGGTGTTGTTCATGTGCTGTTTTTTCTGAACAAGATTCTTAGTTTTGAAAATGACACATGGTATGGATGGTTGGTCATTTGATAACTTGTACTTTGTTTTGGGAATGAGAATTTTTTAATTCTTGGTTTCATCGAGTTATATATTATTAGGGCATGGTCGGATTCTTTATAGGTTATTTGAACCTTCTTCTTATTCATCATCTTCAATGGTGGATGACTCAAGAGGTTGTGAGCCATATTTAAAGTCCTATGGAATAAAACAACTCTGAGTTAAATATTTTATATGCGACATTGGTTATTGGTATGAATAAGGCTAATGGGCCTATGGATAGTATCAAATAATGTGTTTTGGAGTTGATAGATCTTAGGGTAGTATGCTTCGATACACACAGTACATGTCGAGTTAATAAATGTTTCAATGTAACATATGAGTTCAATAGAACTCATTAATGACTTATGTTTTTGTGGTTTGATCACTGGTCATCTATGTGGTAGATCAAACTGAGCATTGAAGGAAAGTAGAAATTTCCCAATGCTCACAATGACGATGTTAATGAAATTGGTGTTTTGTCACACTATTAGGTTGGATTTGGATTTTATGTAGGATGTTAAAGAATGTGTGCACGTAACTTAGAATTAGTTTCACACAAAAGCCTAAATTAAATTTGAACTATTGTTCCTTTAAGTGACTGGCATATTTCACCTTTTTGTTTAATGCATGGTAAAATTGTGTTAGCCATGTCTAGTAACCACAATTACTGGTTGATGGGGAATGTTTAGTGCAGTGAGTTCCCATTCATAGTAAATCATGACTAAGACACTACTAAGGTTTGTAGTGTCATGTCTAATGGGTTTTATGGGGTCCTAATAGGTAGATTGAATTTAAAAGTACAAGATGAGTTGGAAATAGTTAGCATGAATTAAATTATAATGGGGTTGGTGGGTTCGAAATATGTTTGTTCTTGTGATTCAGAATAATGGTGATATGGTACGTTATTTACAAAACTTTTGAGAAAATGTTATATATATATATGAAATTTAGTGTTTTATCTTGAGTGATCACAAGATGAATCCTTTGGTAAATCCATCGTGATTTATTAATGAAGATGTAATAGAAGTTACAAAAGAGATCTTTTGAAAGAATTTGGCCAGTCATGGTTCGACTGTTCTTCTTTTCTGTTTTAGGATGAGTATGGTTGGTTGAAAAATATTCCATGAAATTAATTTTTAAGTACATTATTTTATTATTTCTTCTTAAAAATTATTGATATCTTTTTATTGTACATATTTCATTGTGAAGATCATGTCCCCTCATCAGGGGTGTACTAAAGGAGCGTTAGTTATACTAAAAGATGAAATTTTAAAATTCCCTTACATTTCAATAATAGAATTCATGGGATTTGTGCTCTGAAAGAATGTTCTCATATATAGGTATTGTTAGTATTGATTAATAATTGGTTTCTCGAGTAGCAACAGCTTAGATGGACTCATGGATACCATCTGACTCTTTGACTTGATAGTCATTGGGCTTAGTCAGAGTTTTTTTATGTGGATGTATCCCTATATAATAATGTCTAACTTATAAGAACCAGAGTATGAACTACATTCTATGAGCTCCTTGGACTATAGTTTTGATTTCGAGGTAACCCTAAAATTCATTTGGTCTCGGATGAGATGTTTTGAGGGTGAAGATCAAAGTGTGTTGAATTGGTATATATGCGTATGTTCATGGTGTGATGTGATAACATAAATGAACATATTTGATAGAGATATCATAGGAATAATTTTATAGGATTTGATGATCAAACATGGATAAATCTTGAGGTACCTTCATTTAAATTCGTTGGGATCTAGTTTTGGAAATGCATTATCTATCTAAGTCAAGCATTGTTAAATGTGGTTGAAAGAGGTGGTTTTACTTGAGGCCTATTTTTTCATGTGTGTCCAATGGGTTAATTGAGTTCAATTAGAAATAATCCATTTAATCATTTTAACAAACATGTCGTCTTCTTCGTTAGAACTTTGAGATCATGCTTTAATATGAAATTCAAATAGTTATGGTATAATGGCTCAGAATTAGTCGTTCGTGTTAGAACATATGGAGGGAACCACAAAGGTTTTTTTATAGTAGATATGATGATGTGACTTTTTATTTGGATACACGAGTTTATCTAAGAACTGTATTGATGTTCAATTTTGAATACAATCATTGGATCGAGTTTCTACAGCTTTTGTATTGTATGATTGAAGTGTAAGGACCTGTGTTTTTTCGGACTGTCGTTTTTAGCAGAAATTTGAATTTTTGAATTCAGATGCTTGTGAGGGGTAAAGTGGTACTTTTCCTTTAGCAGGTGATCATAGATAATTTTTAGGACCACTCCGTTGGTCCTGGAATATGGTGTTTACCCTAGGATATGAGTTTTGTGGAAATATGAGATGTTCAAATTTTTTCCGAATATTAAATATTTAATATTATTAAATTAAATATTATATTATTCATTTAGGTTCGTTTAGTGATAAATTTTCAACAAATAATATAATTGAGATTCCATATGTGCCTTTTTATTCTTAATGAGGAGTTTATCCTATACGTGGCCTAAACTCGAGTCGGGTGTCGGGGCCGGGTCAGACCCCTTTTTCTCCCTTTTATTTTCTTTCCTTTTCTTCTTTCATTCTATTCTCTTCATTCCTCCTCCTTATTTTTAATTCTTAATTTATTATCCTCCAACATCATAACCTAACTGATAATTTATATATAGAGAAAGATTAATAGAGGGAAGGGATGATGGGTACCATTTCAAAGCTCTCGACGTGCTGAGTTGGCGTGCAACATACATGGATGGTGAAATCAACTAATGTTTCAGTGGTGTCCACCCAAAGGTAGGGATATTTATGTTTTAACCATAGATCTCATTTAAACGTGTTCTTTTATGTTTCTATATCCTTTTTTTCTTTCTTGTTTCCTTTTAAGGACGAATTAGTTATTTCGGGGGTGAAAACGATTGTTTCGTGCTTTTTGAGGGATTTCCCATCGAAAAACTCATATAACACGGTGTTTTCTCCAGGGGAGAATGTTGTGTGTTCATCCCATTCAGGGATGAAAAAATTTTCTTTTGTACATTCCATGTACTCTGAGTACACTCCACGTGGTGGTTGGCCATGTGTCTGGTCGTGTGAAAAAAAACATGTAATGGTGGTTTTTGAATAGTACACATCGTGTACCGGGAGTACACTGTGTAATGGAACATGGGCATGTGTCGAGGTAAAAAAGAACACGGGATGGTGTTTTTTGAATAGTACAGGACATGTATAGTAACTTACATTTTGTTTACTTTTACATGGGCAGACCCCATGTAATCCAGAGTACATGCCTTGTGCTTTGTCCTACCTGTTTTCGTCTGGGGGTTCTTTAAACCCTTGTATTTTGTAATCTAGCAGTCTATTTTGCGTGCCATCTATGGCCACATGTCCCTTTATTTGAAGCATAACTTTTGAGTCCATTTGGAAAAAAAATTTATGTTGTTATTGATTCTTGGTGTTACCAAACTTCCAAAAAAATAATAATAATTTAATAATTATTATTTGGTGATTACTGAATCAGACGAATCCTCTGCGTCCAATGTCTGTTTGATGCACCATCAACAAAATTTCTACCTGAAATTAAATATGTATATTTAGAGACTCGTTTCAGGTGCTAAAAAAATTATTCATGTTCCCCACTCGTGATCATTACAGTGAATAGTACCTTTTCACCGGTTGATCATTTTGGGAAAGAGAGTAGTGAATTTTGAGAATTTTTCTATGTAGATTACAATGGTGTAATCCTATTGGAAATTGGAAGTCATATAAATGGTGTTTTTAGAGTTTCCATATAAATGGGGAGGTTCTTCCTCTAGTTCATGACTTCAGTTGTAACTTGAGAGTGGGACTTGGCGTGGATGACAGGTTGGGTGTTAGGACCAACAAAGTTGATACTTTTTTATTTGAGATGACCTATGATCTATCTCCCGTAACCTATGTTCTTAGGACATTTATCTTCTGATACGTGCCCATCTAGCCTACAAGGCCCTGAGAATGGATATTTCCAAGGACCTCCTGATGGATTCTTTTTCTTATGCATTGACCTAGGGTGTCCCTTGAGAATATATCTCTTGTTTTCCATTGAGAAGATCCCTATTATAGGAATCATTTGTTTCTATTTGATTTAGGATATGATGTAGGATTCCTCCCTTAATCCTTTTTAATGATCCCTTATAGGATTCCTTCTCTTGTGATTACTAGAAAGATCTTTAGTTGGATGTCTCCTTAGTGTTTGACTTGAGGGACCCAGTGGGTGCCGGTGGTTTTACCGACCCGGAGCTATTACGTCGGGTTTGGGTAGAGAGAGTTTCTTGGTGTCACCATGAACCCCTGCCAAAATTATAATCCCATGGGGCTGTGGATGTAGTTTTGGGTTGGGTGTTTGGGCTACCCATACTCATTTGTTTATATATGACTTGGTTTTTCTGATGCAGTAGTGTTTACCAGAGGTGCTTTCTGGTTGGTGACTGTTGAGCCTGACACGAGGTGTATTTCTATATTTGGTTGGGATGCAGGGACGTGCTTTATTAGGATCTAGATTCTAATAAATGTTATTTCTGATATTTATTATACCCATATATATTACCTGGGAATGTGTTGTTGAACCTTGTTGCAATTGGTTATATAATTGTTTTCCCATGTGAGTTGATTATTCTAAACCATGTAATAATGTAATTTACATTTGTTGTGATACGTGGAGAAATGAATATATACCGAGCTTGGCCATGATACATGTTGAAATGATGATACACTGGGCATGGACCTAATAGATGCTGAAATACTAATACACCGGTCTTGGCCCTGATACATGTGGAAATGATTATACACCAAGCATAGCCCTAATACGTGCTGAAATGATTATACATCAGGCTTGGCCCTGATACATGTTGAAATGCTTATACACCATGATTGGCCCCAATACATGCTTAAATGAATATACACCAGGCTTGTCTATGGTACATGTTAAAATTATTATACACTGGGCTTGGCCAAAAAACTTGCTGAAATGATTATATACTAGTTTTTACCCTGGGACATGCTAAAATGCTGATATACTGGGATCAACCTTGATTTACTAATATGCCTGCAGGCAATGTTTTCTCAGTCTTAGTGGGATTCATGGGATTATACTCCATGTTTTCCAACCGGTGACCTTTTATAGGATTTAACATTATTATACTATATCCTTCCTTATTGGATTGACAATTGGTATATGGCATCCTAGTTAGTGATTGCAGGAGAGTATGGGTGAACCCCGGTGTAGGATGAGTATCCCCCTGTGGTGACGTATCTTTCCTAGAGATATAATTCTAGCATCGTTGAAGAAGGAACATGTCGATGGGATTACGGACTCAGATATCGACTTAAGGATATAGGGCTTGAGTGGAATGACATCCAGCTCAGTGTCGTTACACAGGATGTCCATGGGATCAGGCTTATGGACCCAAGGATCGACTGCTAATGTGGTTTCTTGTTATTTGACTCATGTACTCATTAATATTATAATTTATGCATATGTGTATAGGTATGGAACTATACATGTATAGGTATATAGATATGGACATCCATGGTGGAACTTCATAGTTAATAGGGATTAAAGACCCTAGGTTTGACAATGGTTTCATGTTTGGTATACTTATTTTTATTGTGTGTTCCTATTTGGATGAGCACATTGTAATTGTATACACTTTTAGCATCACAGTTATAGGTTGCTTGATGGTTTACCATACTGAGATTATTTCTCACCCCTAAACGTGCACCTCGGTGTTTGTATATTCCTTATGCCTTCTTTTTAGGTTGAGCACGAGTTGCTTGGTGAATAGGGTTGAGGCCCACTGTTTCATGATTGAGCAGAACTGCTCGAGAGGTTCTACTGATCGGGCTGGTTCAATTTGAAAGTGTCTGGAGATTACGTGCATGGATTGGATCTAATTTATTAGTATATCTCTATAATTTTACTTTAAATTTATTTTTAACTTGTATTTGTATGGACAGCCTAGTGGGTGATTGTGTTGTATTGTATTGCATAGCTGTTTGAGCTTTTACAGCATTTTACTATTACAACTTGTTCTATTTCAATTGTTTATTGATTCTACATTATATTTTCATTCCACTATGTATGATACTTAGTTATTTCAGTTGTTTTCTTACTCTAATAACAGGGCATAGTCTTCCCACTATCACCTCCTAGTCCCTCACTGCTAGTCAGAAACCTCTGGCCTATGGGGAGGCATGCTTGAGGGCTTGTGGTGAATCGGCACAGAGCGTCAGTTTAGTGGCTTTTAGGTCAGGACATTACAAAGTCATATCAGAGGTTATTTCTTTTCCTAGTCTTTACTATTTGGGATATGGTTGATAATAGTAATAGGAATGTGTTGGAACCTGTGATGGATATCAGACCAGTGCATCGAGAACATTTGTTCCAGTAGGAATTCCTAGTTACCAGGGTTTGGGATTGATGTTCTGGTTTTGGGATGTTACAGTCGAAAATTATTTTCACCATGAGTGATGAACTTGTTGTATGGATGTTTTTTATTTACTATGGATCTGTGGATATTCTCCATTGGTAAGAGTCCAGGGACAGATTTTCACTCTTGGATAGTAAAGGAAATATGTGTCTCGTGCATCATACTAGACATGTAGGATTCACAGCATATAGGACTGCTAGTGTGTGTTCTTACATATGACTGAGACCTTTGGGTCTTCATATAAATACTTTTTTACTATAATGGAAGGTTATTTGGATCTACATTGAGGCATTTTTTTTGAGGCTGATGACTCGGTCCTCATGCACATGTGGTAGAGACCTTGGTTGGTCAATATGGCATGCGATGCCATTCTATTTAAACCCTTGTTGGGGGTTGTTTCTTAGGTCTGTGGTTATCTAGTCAGATCATTGAGTATGATGTCAATAGATTCTAAGGATTTTCTTATGAACTGAACACCTAGAGGGGTTTTCCGGATATGTATACCTGATGAGTGTGAGTTATGTTTTTCTCTTGTTCTTTGGTAGTGACCTCTAGGGAGCAGTTCCATTTGGGAATGCTTTGAGAGGATTAGGTCCCTTTAACGTTGTGTGTTTCAGTTTTGATCGACATTGGTCGTTGTGATCTTGAACTTCTTTTGAGTGGTTTTGGATCTATTGGGCTAGTTGGTTAGACCCCATGGCCCAATTGTAAGGCCTTTTCTATAGGCCTATGTGGAAGACCTAGAGACCCTTGGTTTTTAATTGAACCATTGTAGGTATATGTCTTTTTTCTTCTAGGGAAACCTGTGTGAGAGAGGTTAACCCATGTTTTCCAATGCCTTTTTGGTGGGGAGCTTGGTTTTATGGTCATTTAGTGATCGAGACATATTAGGTGTTAATGTTTACATTATAGCCATGTTGATGTCTTCATATTTTTATCGAGGCACCTATGGTGTTTGCCTTTCGAGACTAGATTCGACGGGCATGATTGTTCAGGTGTCTAGCCTGGTCGACCAAATTTTATGATGTTTCTAAAGTAGTCATATCATGGGAATATGCTTTATAATGGAACGATGTTATATGCTCATGTCGGGTGTTTAAGATAAATGCAGGATGTTTGTGTTATCATTTTAATCTAAATCGGTGATTGGTTAGGTACGAGCCAAGGACCAGTGTTTTAAGACTTTCCATGCGTTTGTAAAGATAATTTGTGTTGAACTTTCCCACCATTGTAGAGGTGACATTGTGAAATTTCATGTTACCATATGATGGTAGACATGTGGCTTAATCTTGGTTAGGTTTTGACAGGATGGTGAACATGGCTCGGAGGGAGATGGATGCACCTTTTTTGTAGAATCATAGTGTACTCCTATTAGAGATGATCATTCACTATTGTGATTCTTCTTCAGTATGATGAGAGAGCTTCGACCCTATGTCGAGATCCTTTTTCTTTCTAATTGTTTGTCCATATTAGGAAGGGAGGATTTTTTTTGTTACGATAGAGGAGCAGTGTAAGGTAAGTCATATGGTGGGGAGTGACACTTTGGACATTCGAGGGTGGTTTCCCTCATTTCGGTTAAACATCGATGTTTTTAGTGGGCTTTTGAGCTTAGAGTTTTCTTTTGCAATGATGATAGGCGTATTCATATGGTGGGGAGTACCATATCAGTCACATTTAAATGTATTACATGTATAAGGATGTTGTTAAGGATTTGAGGCTAGTCATTGGACAGTCTATGTGGCTAGGTTTTTTAGATGCTCGGGTTGGGAGTATGGATTCTAGTCCTTTGTCCAGGCTTTTTGGGGATGAGAATGTTTATGTTGGGGATTTTGTAAGGACACGTGTTTTTTCCGACTGTCGTTCTGAACAGAAATTTGAATTTTTGTATTTATAAGCTTATAAAGGGTAAAATGGTTCTTTTCCCATAGCATATAATCTCGAATAATATGTTTTACAACTCTGTTGGTCAATGAATAAGGTGTTTACCCCAGGACATGAGTTGGGTGCAAATCTGAGCTGTTCAAATTTTAGCGGAATATTTAAGATTTAACATTATTGAATTAAATATTAATTTATTCATGAGGGTTTTTTTAGTGATTAATTTTAAATAGAGAATATAATTGAGATTATGTTTATTCTTTTGAGTCTGGAATGGGGATTTTAACCTAGATTGGGTCAAAACTCGAGACAGGCTTAGGGGCCGGGCCAGACCACTTTTTCGCGTTTTTCATTTCTTTCCTTTTCTTCCTTCTTTCTTTTCTCTTCCATCCTACTCCTTCTTGTGCATGCCTCCTATGTGATACTCCACCATCATGGGCTAATGGATAATTTAGATGGGGTTAAATATTTTTATAGTTAAAGGGAATTCGGGTACCATTTCGAATCTCTCGACGAGTTGATTCGACATACGACATCCGTGGATGGTGAAATCAATCGTAGATTCAATGGTTTCTTCCAAAAGGTAGGTCCATATATGTTTTCACTAAAGATCCCATTTAAAAAAATTTCTTTATGATTTCAAATCCTTTTCATTCTTTCTTATGTCCTCTTAAGTCTGGATATGTTGTTTCAGTGGCGAAAATAGGTGTTTTGGGCGTTTGGAGGTATTTCTCGTCGGACAACCTTGGTAACACAGTGTATCTTCCTGGGGATTATGTTGTGTGTTTCTCCAATTCACAGAATAAGAATTTTTATTATGTACATGTCATGTAATCTGAGTACACATCATGTGGTGGTTGCTCATGTTTCCGGTCATGTGAGAAAAGAATAAGGAATGGTGGTTTCTGAACAGTACACACCGTGTATTGGGAGTGCACGCTGAGTAGTGGAACATGGGCATGTGTCCAAGTGAAAAAGAAAATAGTAAAGTGTTTTGGGAATAGTAAACATCATGTACAGTAACTTACACACCATGTTCTTTTACATGGGTAGACCCCATGTACTCTAGAGTATATTCCATGAACATTTTCAATCCTATTTTCATCTGGGGGTTCTTTTTGCTCCTATAAGTTGGAATCCATGGGAATATTTTGTGTGTTGTCTATGGCCACACGACCCCTTCCTTTGAGGTGGAACTTTTGAGGCCAGTGTTATAACTTTTTCTATTGGTCATGATGCTCAGTGTTATGAAACGTCTAAAAATTTATAATAATATTTTAATTATTATTATTTGGTGATTGTTGAATCAGACGTATCTTTTGTGTCTGATGTCTGCTTGATGAACTATCATTAGAGTGGTAAAATTGAATTAAATTTTTATCTTTAGAGACTGATTTTATGTTCTAAAACCAAAATAAAGTGTGGACCCCACTCGAGATCATTCGGTTGAATAGTAACTTTTTCACCTGTTGATCATTTTGGGCGAGTGAGTAGCCATTCTGAGCATTTTTCTACATAGATCACAATGGTGGAATTATCTTGACATTTTTCGGCCATATAAGTTTTGTTGTGGGGGTTTATATCTAAATAGAGAGGTTCTTCCTCTAGTTCTTGAATTCAGTTGTCACCTAAGAGTGAGACATTGTGTGGATGATTGGTTGGATGTTAGGACCAAACTAGTTGAATAATTTCGATCTGAGATGATCTATGATCTATCTCGTATATCCTTTGTTTCTTAAGTCATTTCCCTTGTGAGACATGACCTTCTAGCTGAAGAGTCTGTAAGACCGGATGTTTCATGGATCCCTTGATGGAGGCCTTTGCTTATGTGTTGACATAGGGAGTCCCTTGTAGGATCTCTCTCCTCTTTTCCATTAACTTTATCCCTATTATGGGTTTCCTCTTTTGTTTTTCATTTGAGGATCTCATATAGGATTCCTCCCTTACACTTCTCTAAGGATCCTAGGTAGGATTCCTTTTCTCGCGATTAACGGGAGGATCTCGAGTATGATTCCTCCTCAGTGTTTGGCTTGAGGGACCCAATGAGTTTCTTTGTTTTGGCCAACCCTAGTCTATTACATCCAGTTTAGGTAGAGATGGTGTTCGTGTGCCACCATGAACTCATGCCCAACTTGTAATCCCATGGGGCTGTGGATGTTATGTTGGTTTCAGCATTCCGGACACTCTTACTCATTTGGTTATATCTGACTTGGTTTTTCTGATGTAGTAGTGTTTACGAGAGGTTATTCCTAGTTGGTGATCATTGTGCCTGATGCAAGGCGTCTTTCTATATTTTTTTTGGCATGCACAGATGTGCTGTTCGAGGATCCATCTTTTGAGCCATGTAATTTCTCATATTTACTATACCCAGATGTGTAACTTGGGAATTTTCTGTTGAGCCTTACTTGATGAAATTGGTTTTATAATTTTTTTCATATGTGAGTTTATTATTATGAACCATGTAACAGTGTAATTTACATGTGTTGGGAAACATGTTGATATTCTTATAGACTGGGCTTGGTCCTAATATGTGCTAAAATGAAAATATATCGGGCTTGGCCCTGATACATGTTGAAATTATGATACACCAGGCTTGGCCCCAATACATGCTGAAATTCTTATATACTAGTCATAGCTTTGATACATGATGAAATACATTAAACCCAGTCTTGGCCCTGGTACATGATGAAATGTTTATACATCGGGCTTGTCCCTAATACATTCTGAAAGACCGATACACCAGGATTGGCCCTGAAACATGCTGAAATGATTATATTCTGGGTTTTTCTCTGGGACATGATGAAATGTTGATATACCCGGCATGATCCAAATTGAATGATATTCCTGCGGGCAAGGTTTTCTAAGTCCTAGTTGGATTCATGGGCTTATGATCCATGTTTTCTGACCCGTGACCTTTTATAGGATTGACCGTTGGAATACAGTATCTATCCTAATAGGATTAAATGTTGGAATATGGTATCATAGTTTGTGATTTGAGTCATGTACAGGTGAACCCGGGCATGGGACGAGTATCCCTCGGTCATGACGTAGCTTGCTCAGATATATAATTCCATCATTGGACAATGAAAGTACATGTTGATGGGATTACAGACCCAAAGATAGACTTAATGATACATGACATGAGTGGCATGACGTCTAGCTCAATGCACTTTCCTAGTATGTCCAGGTGATCAGTCTTATGGACCCAAGGATTGAGTGCTGATGCGGTTTCTTGTTATTTGATTCATGTACTCAGGAATATTAATATTTATGTATATGTGTATAGTTATGGGGCTATACATGAGTATGTATATAGATATGTACATCCACGGTGGCAATTTCCCAGTTCATAGGGATTACTAACCCTGGGTTCGACTGTGGTTGCACGTTTGGTTTACTTCTTTTTGTTGTGTGTTTTATCTTGGTTAATCACGTTGTTGTTACATACAATTTTAGCAACACAGTTATAGTTTTCTTGTCAGGGATCCCTTTTATGATTATTTTTAACCCCTGCACATTCACCTTGGTGTACACATAGACCATATGTATTTTTTTAGTTTAATCATGAGTTTCATGGGGGATAAGGCTGAGACCCAGTGTTGCATGATCGAGCGGAGTTTCTCGAATGGTCCTACGGATCGGGCAGGTGTTTTTCTACAATGTTTGGAGATCGGGAACTTGGATTGGCTCAAAGTTTTTAGTAGAGCCTTGTACTTTTACATTCAGTTTATTTTCAACTTTTATATATATGGTCAAACTAGTGGGTGAGAAGTGTGGTATTTTATTGCATAGTTGTTCGGGATTTTACAAAATTTTACTATTACAACTTGTTCTATTTAAATTTGTTATTACTTATGAAATCTGATTATATTCCACTGCGTATGATACTTAATCATTTCTATTTTTTGCACTCTGATATGAGGGAATAGTATCCCCACTATCACCTACTAGTCCCTCACTGCATGCTGGAATCCTATAACATATGGGGAGGTGTGCTTGAGGCCTGGTTTTGAACAGGCTCAGTGCACCAATTTATTGTCTTTCGGGTCGGGAAATTACATAAAGTGATGTTTAGATATGTGTTGTGTGTTTGGAAATGCTATGTGACTATTTAAATTAAACTTCATGTCTTGATAGAGTTATGTGTTGTTTTCATTTACCCAAAGGCTTCTTGAGGAAAATAATTTTAATGTGGGGATATTGTAATGTCCCATACTTTGGACTGGTTTAAAATTTCAAAAACAAATTTAAATGCTTCCATTGGTTGACAGATAATTTGGAATTTTGGGAACCAAATAGAGGTTATGATGGTTTTAAAATCATGAAATAATTTTTTAATACATTGTTTTTGTATAGGTTGATTTCTCAGGGGTTCAAGAGAACATTGGAGGAAGAAGGGGAGTGTCAGGATGGTAGAAGTGGCTTCTATAGGAAAATTAACGTAATGTAAATATAATAGACTATGTGAATTTACTAACTTCCTCTAATCAGTCCATAGAATATGGTGCATTTTGATGGTTCATCATTTGGTGTAACAGGACTACTGGGATGTGGTGGAGTCTTTTTCATTCCTTATGTCATCGTTAAGGGATGTTTACCACATTACATTGGAAATGGGATTACGTATGAGGATGAATTTTGGGCCATGATATATGTTGTCAAACAAGATACACATCATTATCGCATTCATATATGGATCAAATCTAACTCCTAGCAAGTGATTAATGGAATAATGACACATAACAGGGAAATACCATGGAGAGGTTTACCTCAATGGATTGATTTAATCCACGAAATTAGTCATATTAATTGGAAGGACTTACATGAAAACTTGGAATCCAACTTTGTTGTGGATGCTTTATCAATGAGGATGAGGTTGACGTGTTCTTTATATATCTATGATCACTTCCTATTATTGATTGAGGTGGACATGAGATGTTTTATTCATTCCTTATTTTTTTAAACCCCTTGTAATGACTAAATCTTTATAGTTTATTTTATATTCTATTTTAAGACTAGGTTTGTCTAGGTCGTAATATTTTCAGTATAATAAACTATTTTAAGGTGGTTCATGAGGTGCAGTGTATGTTTACATGACATGATGTCCCTAAGTGATTATACCAAGGAATTAACAATTAGAATCTAATACAAACCAAGTATTTAGTTCTCATCATCTATTAGATAAACGACCTTTATTACTGTTGAAATCCCTTTTTAAAAAAGGAAATAGGAGATCAACACCATATTTTCTCCTTGCATAGGAGGGTTCCTAGGTGCTTCGTAGTGGCTCCTCTCCATATCTTGGGATCTTTATATGTCTTATGTCCAATTTATATTTTTCTTTTCATCTATCTTATTGACTCCCTTGAAGTAATCCCTCAACTCTGCTTCCATATCTTCTTCATTTGTCTCAAAATCCTCGGCATTATTTGTTTGTGATCTGATTCACCCTATTATCAGATATTTTTTACTTTTCTTTGATTACCCTCAAACTAGATCAATTTGATTATCTGTATTGGATGATTGGAACATCCTAAGTATAAGTTTTGTTGTATCTAAATTTTTCTTTTATAGTTTCATAAATTATAAATTATAATGTTGCCTTAAATGGAAGATTCAATATGAATTGGATTTAAAATATGAATCTAAATTTGGGAAACATAATTACTTAAATTAAATAGCAATTGTGTGTTAGTTTCCACCATGATAGGATTCCCATCTCAATAAGTACTAACCCTTTAAGTGTGTTTCTATTTTCCCTTGACCCCCATGATCTCATACTTAATTAAACCACCCTCTTGGGGTGTTGTTTTAGATTCATATGATTTTAATGTTTTCTAGAATTCAATAACACCTTCTATTTTTGGGGTCTTCACCCTCATGCAATTAAAGTTTTCCCTAAAATAATGAATTTGAATTGTAGGTTTATTTGTTAAATTAATAATGTTTGGAATTTTATAAAATGTCTATTTTTTATAAAGTCGCCGAAGAGGTTCACTACATTGGTTAACAAAAGGGGTATCTAAATAGAGATATCTAGAATAATAAATGGCTATAGACCACCATAAGTTTACTTTTCGTTTGATATGGAATTTTCTAGGACATGGCCCTCTATATTGTTCAATTTAAACTTATAAAAATAATTTTGTACCGTGAGTGAAACTCAAGATTCCTTTTTCCAAAATTCCATGATTGGTCTCATAGGTTACTCGTATTATGTACACCATGAGGGATACTCTAGTTCCTTTTTATAGAACACCATGAATGGGATCATGGCATAATTGGGATTACATGTACCATGAGTAATACTCATTTTACATACATGAAATTATTGGAGAGGATCAGAGGTTACTTTCATTATATTCTACTTTGAGTGATACTTGGGTTTCATTTTATTGATTTCCTTGGATGGGCTCAAGGGCTAGAAGACTTTCCTTATGCTCTAAGTGATACTTGGGTTTTCTTATTATAGAATGTCATGGAAAGGATCATAGAGAAGTTGGTTTCTATGAGATATAATTAGGTTTCATCATGATGGAACACTAAGGACAATCTAATTTAATAAAAAATAATCATGTGGCTCCAAGGGTGATACTTGGGACCCTCATTATGTGTCGCCTTGGATGGGATCATAGTATGAATGATTTAGATCATGCATGCTTATAGTTATATATGACTAATGGAATATTTAGGAAAATGGTAACACTAGGAAAACATTATTGTATACCTTGGGTCCTCGACCAACTAATGGTCATATGTTCAGTTATATGAAACTACCCATAATTTCATTCAGTTTTTAGAAACATATTATATATGGACGCATTTTCTACATTCCATGAGTCCTAGGACTTCTTTTTTTCCATCACCTATTTGATTACGTACTTACAGTTGAGTTTCACCTCAATTTTTATCAATTCCTTCATGGTCACTTCTTGTTTACATATTTTACTATGACTATGGATCATATATACATCTTCTAATATAATGATATATTTACACCATATTATAGGGAGACTTCTATTAAGATATATAGCGACATAGTATGGAGCTGGTATTGTCATCCAAGTGTCTCTATGTAACCTAAGATGACTTGTTACTTTTATTTATTACTTTTTTATGTCTCATACCTACACATTACAGTATTTTATATTCACAAACTGCACTATGCTTTAGACACTATTGGTGTTCCCCTACTGAGTATATCTCACAACATGTTCAGGATGCTAATGTAATGGGGTACCTGAATAGACCTCATGGTTACAGGACCTTGATTATGGATTATGTTTATGTTGTTCGCTAGGAAATTGGAGCTTATGATCATGGGACTACGCTCGAGCTCAGGATGCTCTTGGATTTATCTATTATGATTTTATTCTTTTTTTTACTATACTAAGTTATATCATCTACTATAATTTCACTACCTTAGTTCATATAACATTATCTCTACATGAATGTGTGGTTTTTTATTTGGTGTTGGCCAGATTTACCTTATAATGTTTATTATTATTAACTTCCCCTTATTTTTTATTTATGCATATTGCTTCCTCTATTGGGTTATTTATTCTATTATTTTATCGGTGTTCTGTTGTGATCTTGTTTTTATATTCTCCCAACTGTACCACCTTCGGACCCAGCGACTAGTTGACTACCTCTAGCGTACAGGGAGATTCACTTGAGGCCATGTGACTAACTAACTTGGGGAACCTTCAGTGGATCCTATGCTCAAAATTTACATAGAATTCATTTTGTTCTTCCAAATTATTTTTGGGTTGAATTAGAGAATAGTTATTCCTACATAGTGAAAAAGAGTCCATCATATGTGTTGGGGAATGAAATTTAATAATCCAGTTTTTTTAGAATAAAAAATGAAATTTTTCATCTCAATGTATTTAGTTCACTTTCCAAATTCCTGGTTGACTCAATGTAAATGGAAGTGTTAAAGGTGAAATTATGAGCTTTTATATTTATTGAGTATGGAGATAAAGTCGTTGGGTTCTTGATCTGGAATAATAACAATCAGAAAAATTTCAGAAACAACAATTTTATCTTCAATGATGAGATATAATTGAAATATCTGAACCAATAAAATTTTATATATAAGTTCAATTATTTATCACATGGTGAGGCTCAAATATATGAAAAGATAAAAGTTATGGATGTTCTATAAATTCTATGGAGTATATAAATTCTAGATATATTAGATATTCCAAATGAATATTCATAAAGAGGCTATTATTATGGAGTTTTTTGGATATGTGTATTATAAATAATAGGGAATAAAAAATCATTTTGAATGGAGCAGTAAGATGATGTTCCAGAAGTAGAGGTTATGAAAGGATCTGAGATACATTGTGAGTTGGGGAGATAAACCTGGATTTGGATCCATGTGAATAGATATGGATTTAAATTGAATAATGTGTTACACATTAATGATACATATTTCAAGTACCCATAAGATACTACATTAATGAAAGGATTGAGTTTGTGGGAGTTAACAATGTGGTATAAAATGGATTCCTTGCCTACATTAAAAACATGACATAAAATTTTATAACAAACTAAGAATTGAGTTATTTAGATTAAATGTGTTTATTCATAGAATTTGTAAGCATATGGATGATCAATGAATAAAACAAGGGTTTTAAGAAAGGGTTTATCAATAAAATGAATGTATATATTTTCTTAATATCTTTTCTCAGTTTGATAAACCTGAAACTATTCATATAGTTCTCAACACAATTTATAGGTAAGGGTTATAAATGTTTTAGTTAGATGTGATGTCAAAATTTCATCATGGATAGGTATATTGAAAAAAATTTATTGAGTAACGAAAAGGTTCCATGAATGAACAAAATAATAATATTTTGTAAAGGATGAAGTGGATCCTTTACAGGTTGAAGTAAAATCCCATGGAAGTGAAACAGGATGTTTAATTCCTATATGGAAGAACAAAAGTTCAACAAGAATATTTTTCCTAATTTTTATTACTAGATGATGTGTGATGATGGGAAATTCAATATCATACTTATCTATGTTGATGAAATTCTTATTAATAAACAAGTAAAGGAAATGACACATTAGTTGTAAGATGAATTTCCTAGAAGATTCGAGATATCGGGTCACATTCAAGTAATATAGATCTTATATATTTATGTTTTATGGTACATAAATTAAAAAATACATTTTCATAAAATATTCATAATATATTCAGAAGGTTTTGTAACGTTTTGGAATTAACAATGAAAAATAAGTTACCACACCCATTGCTAGAAATTTCATTTGGTTTAACTATAAGGAACTAAGAAAAAAATTTAGGATTAGTAAAAATTAAATATTCATTTTCTATTAGTATTTGAAATATTTATTTTTTCAATGATTTTTATATATCTAGACATTTTTCATATAGTGGGATTGTAATCATGATTCTTGGAAAATCCTGGAAGATAGAACATGGAAGTTGTAATGAGGATCCTATAGATGTAAAAGGTTATGAAATATTTTATATATATATTGTGATCGATTAAATTATAACATGGAATTTAGATTCAAATGTTCTTGGAGATATAAACACATAGTGGAGAACCATTAGTTGTGTGTTCACTTTATAAGGCACAAAAGTGACATGGATGTTGAAACTTTAACTAGTAGTTTTATATTCAACAATATAACTACAATATATTGTATTTAAAATTTCTTAGAAGTAGTTCAAGTGGATGATAGAATATATTAGAAGAATGTAGGAGAATGTGGTGTTTTTCTTTAACCACAAAATGCGATTTTTCATGAAACAAATCTAAAGATTAATTCTAGTAAAAATCACTTTTAGTTGTACTATCAATTTATCTAGATTTTATTGTAGGAAAATGTGATGGACCTATAAATTTTTTATTGAGTTTAAATTTAGTAAAATATTCTAAAACAATTTATCCTATGATGTGTTAAGGCTTTAACACACCTTAATCAGGTAGGGTAGACTCAAAGTATGGTGTTGGAACCATTTATATGAAAAGTTTGTTTCGAACGTGAAGTTATTTATGGATATTGATTGAAAGCATTGTGGTGAATCAATAAATTGATTCTCAAGTGGGATATTTTATGGTTAAACTATATCATTTCCAATTTTTGACTAAGTTATTGAAGATAATAGAAGGATCATGTAAGGATTTCTACTTTATGAAAACTAGAAGGGAGATTGTGGAGTAGTAGTGATTATTTCTTAAAGGACATAATGATAGAAAATAGAATCAACTGGAATAAATTAATTCAAAATGAATAAATCATCCAACCCCCAATTCTTGATGGATAGTGAATCTATAGAGATCCAAAAGACTTTTAAAAGGTTTTCTTTATGGATACATAAGAATAAAATCTATTATAAAGGGACTGTGTAATGTTTTTTCCTTATATCATGTAGAAATAAGTAAGAATCCTTAAAATGGTTTTTTTAGATTAAACATGTAGTGTTTTCAAAATAATTCACTATTCACCAAAAGAGCGTGTTAATGCAGTGGATGTACATGACCATGAAAATGAGTTCTTATGAATATCAAATTAATATAGACATTCTCTTTATAGATATCATAATGCAGTGGAATCAGTTGCACTGTTTGGGCTATACTATAATTTTATGGTGGATTTCTTTCTTCCAATATGACTTGTTCGACATTGTAATAATATTCTATTCATGTTATAAATGTATTCTATAATTCCCCCATAAAGCAGGACTATGTCAAAATCATTTAAAATAAATGTGTTTAATTTTTTCTATATTTTATTTCAATCAATATGTTTATAAATATATTGTTTCGGTTGTGCCAAAGGAGTGAGTTAATTTTTGATGACATAGGTTTGAATTTATTTCAAGTTCTAGTACATAATCGGCATTGGTTCTTTCTAATTATTAATTTACGGTAATTATGTTTTGATGGTTAACTTCTAGGTGTCATGTGGTTTTGTAGACCCAATAATATAGTCATTTATAATAAGAGTGGAAATTATGGATAGTCACTTGAGACCTCATTGTAAAGATTATACAATGTGATTGATATAGATAACTATTTTATTAAAGATGAATGGTTTATTAATATTACTAGATTCATTAGTGTCTATGGGCCTTAGTAATATACATGGTTAGGGTTTTTAGTTGTTATTTATGTGGGGATAATCGAGTATGGTGAGTTTGATCAGTATGGGATATATCTAATATTTTATTTATGTTATCCTCTATCTGATCATGAGGTATGGATGGGAAAATGGAAAAGATATTTGGTATAGGTTTTGTTTGTAGGGGAATTAATTATTTTACCTTGGATATATTTCTTTAATTATTATGAATGTGTTGATGTGAAGTTATGGAAATAAATTTGTTGAGTTACACCAAAAAATTACTCAGTTCTTCAGTGTTCTAGGACATTTTGGGTGGGGGTAAGATACCCAATTTCTTTTCTATATTTTTTTCAATGTTACACTTTTATCTAATGAATTTTTTATACACAATGATGGATATATTATGAAATACTTGGGTGTGTTTACTATATATGCTTATAGATATGTTATTTTATTCCAAAATACATTATTTTGGAGACCTAGGAGGATCTTGGTAGTGTCTATTGAAAAACAAATACTTGTATATATAGTTTTTTCTTCATTATACCATTCCTTGATGAATTTATTAAATAATATGTTAGATGTGTTATTAATTCTTCTGATATATTTCAAACATTACATAATAATGAAACATGGGACAATTAATATTAGTCAAAACATGTAAGGGTATATGTTTCTTTGGCCCAGTCAGAAAACACGCACTCAATTTTATTTCCTATGTATTTCATGTACTTATAATTTTTTATGAAAAATGTAAACACTATATATTAAATAATATATATGGGTCTATTTGGATGTTTCCTACTAAATTTTATTATCACATCTCTCATGTAAAACATAGTTGATATGTAGATATCTATATTTGAATTTTAGAAAGTGGGTTATAGAAAAGACAACTATAGAGTAGCTTGTTGGTGTTTAGGATACATGACTGAAGAAAGGTTTGGGTTTTTTGTATATATAACCAACTATATGTTTTTACGTTCTTGTTTTTTACTTTATCAACCTAATGGGAGAACCTTGTTTGTACGTATGTGCATACAACATGGGATTATTATATTACATGATGTGGATGTTTTTATATTTTTGATGGTTATCTCTCCATTGTAAATCCGTATGTACAATATAATATTATATAAATTTATAATATTTTATGATGTTATATATTCTGATGGAGGGAGTATGGTCATCATGATGTTGTTTATAGGCTCTTGGCACATGTTGGAAGCCTCTAACATGTGAGGAGGCATGCCTAAGGTCTTGTATATTCACTTAATTAATCTATGTGTGGGTGTAATTGACATGGGTGTTTCACCTAAAACATTCTCTTAGATTGTATTTAATATTATAATGTTCAAATTGGATGTCATATACTAGATTGAAAGGGTTCCTTAAGAATATGTTATTTATTAGGAATATCTTTATATTGTTATTCTAGAATCAAGTAACGCCTGATTTCAATATCTTCAACTAAATCTTGATATATTGTAGTTGATAGTCTTTATGAAGAAGTGTTGTGGATAAAACATAGTTTAATGTAAATTTGGGTTAATTTTTAATATTCTCTAATTGAATTTTATAACACAAGACCTGTCAATGTTTCAAAAACTGCTATAATTGATTCCTCAAACAAGAACACATATATAAAACTTTATTTCATAAAACAACCATATTCAAAAAGATGAAATTTATATCCTGTTTATCGACACAGATCATCAGTTAATATTCATATTCATCAAGGATATTATTTTTTATAGGTTTTATTTTATCAAGCGCTATTTTATTTTGTTGTAATTTATTTTATTTACTTCTATTTAAATTATTTTTTAATTTTTTCTAATCATTTTACATTTTTTATGGTTACATGTTAAATATTACATACCATTTGTTATTTTCTACTCAATAATAAGTGGATATAATCAGCCTATTACCATAACAATTTTTCTTATTTGTAAGACAAAGATTATATATGTCTAATATTATATGAGGACATAAGTAAAAATAAATTATAATTTTATATAATATTAGATGAATTTTTATAAAAGAAATATAATTTTAAAATTTTAATATATATAATTATGAGTTTTCATTATTTCATGTTTTTTAATCATTTATAATATTTCTATATATATCTTTTTATTCATTGAAATTTACTGTTCACATCCTTTGTAATTTTATTTTTAATCAATTCCTAGATTATTTATTGTTAAATAAATGTAAAACCTCCCATAGAAACCATTAAGATTCATGTTGAAAATTATATTTCTTACCATTTACAATTTATTAAAATTAGAGAAACTAGAAGGTCAGAGTATGATAAATCCTCTACTTATGATAAGGATTAGAATATATTCCTAAAACGAAATATTTTGTATGGTAAGGCTAACGATTTTTATTATATTGTTTTAATGAGTATTTGTTTGAAGAAATATGTCTATTTTTTATAATGTAATGTTTTCTCAATAAAGTGAAATCCATTTTTTGATACGAAGCTAACATAAAAACATTTTACTGAAATATTGTGTTTACCTTTTGTAACCCAAAATATGGTCAATAATAAAATGTCAATGGTATTTAATATTTTTAAAAATTGTGTAAACTCTGTGGAGCTATTTTAGTTTCCTCAAAAAATAATTTTTTATGGAAATAAATCATTAGTAGATGATGGATATGTAAATATAATTGAAATCATGATACTATTATTTTTGAATGACTAGTATTAGGAATGAACCATTTAAAATATTAGATCTTGAGCACAAGGGTTTTTAAAAATTTATTCATACTCTGATTGACTAATGATTTGGGAATTTTTGAAACTAATATTTTAGGAAATAATTCTTATATTTATGCTAGAAAATTTGAAAATATATACTCTTGATATGTTTATTATGAGGGTGAATTATCATTCCATCGAAGGAAAAGGGAGGATGAATTATTACCCTGATTGATTATTGATGAAACTTTATCTTTAAAAGAGGGAAGTTCTTTTAAAATATGGATATTTGTTAAATTTTAATCACCTAAATACACAAATTTTATTATTATTATGAAATATTAATATCACTTGGAATGAATCTCAAAATGGATTGGGGGTTTTTTGGTAAGATGAAGATGGTGTTATTGAATATACTAAATAATTGTAATTCCCTCTATGAGATTTGGGGGATCGTTTTATTATTGATATTTGGAATTTACCCATTTAATGTGATGTAAATATGAAAAAAGATATTGAGATAGAGTTTAGTAATTTATATTTTATAGTAAATATGCACACAAATCCACAGAGCATGTCTATTAAGATAGATCTCACTATTATTGTGAAGAATGAATATATTGAGTTTAAAAAATATCAAGATATGGAATAATTTATTATGAATATTTAAACTGTTATATTATATATAAATGTATATTTAGAATATTGTAGGGCTCAAATTTAATATTTATTCATTAAACGTTTATATTTTGGTTGAAAATTTATACATTAAGGTTTATATAGAGAATGAAATGAAAAAGTGTGATCATTTTGAATATTTGGAAGACAATGTTAAAAAATATATGGGTTCTAAAATCATTAAATGATGAATATTGTTCTTTAAAAATAATATATTCTATTAAGTAATGATCATTTACATCCCTTTTATATTTGAATATTCTATTTATTCAAATTGTTAAAGGGTGATTTTATAGATTTAAAATGTGATACCATGGATGAAAATGAGGAACTAATGTGATAGAAAGAGAATTATTTTTCAAAATGCAATTTCTAAGAAATGATATCTAATATTGTTTTGAAAAACTATTTTTATAATATATAGAAATTTATTAAATTGCACTCTATGTTGATGACCAAAATACGCATGTTGAGATAGATATTTTTTATATAATAGTTATGTAGGTAAAATAAATAAATACTCAAATATCTTCTTTTATTGAATCTGTTTTTTATGGAAATATTAAGAACAATAAATGTTATAATGTGATATTGGATAATTTATTACTTTTTAAGAATGATATTCTTTTCTATGTAAGATAATAAAATATACTAAAAATTATGATGAATATTAATATGGATTATTTGGTGTAAAATTAATTCTAGGTATAAACATTATATGGTTATTAGAAAATTGAAATGTTTTTATAAGAGGAATGATATGTACTATCAATAATATTCAATAAATTTTTTTACAGATGTAAGACTAAGTATCTTCTCAATTAGAATCTAAATTTTATTTCTTTCGAATTAAAGAAGAAACTATTGGTTCAGTTGGAAATTTATTTATCGATAAAGATATGGATGTGTTAAAACAAATGGTTATGAATATTCAAAATTATTCTAATATGAGGGAATAATTTGAATAATTTTTAGGACCCTATATATTTCATTTCTAATCATTGATAGTATATATACTAATGGATTTTCTAATGAAATGGCTTGGGTAGACCTGACAGGTCACCCGACCAAGCATACCACTCATCCCAAGAAGAATTCCTAATCCCCAAGGATGGTAAATAGTGTCAACACATCAATTGAATTTAATTTCTGATTTGTTTCTACCTCAATTTAGAGTATAATATAGCATATAATTCTCCAAAAACCACGACATAGAGAATTTGTATATCAAACATCCATTTAAACTGAGATAAGCATACACACATCGATAATATTGATAAAAAATTCATAACCAACAATCATCTCACTTTTATAAAAATTTATTCATCTCTAAAAATAAATACACATCCAGATACAAAAATTTGAAACTATATACAATAAAAGAGATGTCATCATGTTTGATTGATCATCAATGAAACAGAAAAAAATAGAACCAAATGGGGAGATCATCTCAATGGAACCAATGGTTATTCACCACCTCCCAAATCAGATATCAACTACCCATGAAAATTATTTACAATAGAAATAGATTCAGAACCTATTTAAAACATAAGGATTTCATATGAAAAAGCATGTTTTTATTCAGGGAGTGAGATTACAATCCTAGTGGGATCTTCCTATGGCTTCATTGCAATTTTTTTAAACAAATAGTTCATAAATGGTAATTATAAATTAAATAGAATAAATGTTTTTCATTGTTAATAAGTAAGTAATGAAATAAAATGACTCAATTAATCCTTTAAAAAAACAAAATTATTTCCTTAAAAAATCAAGTTGGGACTCCACCTAGTAGTAAAATTCTTTATAATCCAAAATGTGGACCTTTGATTTAAAAAATAACAGAAAAACATTTTTCATTTATTTCAACAATTTTATAGGAATCCAAGCACAAAACCAAACATTTTCCTTTATTTTTAATTTTTTTCCATAATAATATATAAAACTATTTTTAAAACCAACTCAACCATCAAGGATAAAAGCATAATAAAAGTACATACCACTTTATCAAGTAAAATGATAGCAGACAATGAAAATAACTCTATAAGAAAATAATCTCATGAGGATACATAAAAATAGGGGGATAAAGAGTGAATCACCTATATAAACCAAAGATGAATACGTTTCATTGGATATCACCTATAAATCATTTTACACGGACATAAAATAGATAATAATACTTATGTTCATCCTAAAAAAACACCTCAATACCAAAATATTTTTTTAAAATATTTAGGAAATATAAAAAATTCCATTATTTCTTTGCTACCATGGGAAAATAATCCCTCCAATGAGTGGCCAAAATTCATGGGCCACAACCCTATAGAACGTGCATGATCTAAATAGAGGGGGTGACTCATGTATATGATCCACTAATTCCCTAGGGCTCATATGATAAAAAATTAAGTGGGGGAGGGAAAACTAATTTAACACGTACAACATAAGAATAAATAATAAATCTTATCTCACCTATAACACCCTCACATTAAAGAACTCCTCTTTCACATCTTATATCCAGTACATAATAATAAACACCTAATAAGGGAGAATCCTATTCAAGGCCTAAAATAGTGGTCACTACTAACGGTCACAAAATAATCATAACAATTTTTTCTAGGTTCTATAATGTAATTTAGTTAATTACAATGTGGAAACCAATTCATTTCCATTTTGTTTAAATCCTACATAAAATACCCCATTAGAAATCATTTGGAAAAAACCACATTTTTATAACCAAACCATTATTTTCATAAGGTTTACTCTTTGAAGAAAAAAAATAATGGTAAAATACATACATTTTTCACCAAAAACTTTAAAAGTCATTCATAAAAGTTTCTATAAAAGTCATTTTTTTAGTGGTGGAAATCACTTGAAATCGGGGCTTGTTTCTATTCATATGGATTTTTTCTAGTTTTTCTTTCTCAATGTTATCAGCAATGCCTTGTTTGCATTTGGTTTTTAGTTATATTCATTGCGGGTTATGATGGCTACCGTTCATGTTTTTCACGATGGTTTTTTTATCACCCATCGGATGTCGACGACGATGAGGTTGATGTATAGAGGCTCTGTGGTTGTGGCGATGGATCTCGATGAAGTGGATGCCATTGATGGTTTCCGGTTATCTTCTCCAGCGGTGAATACGGAAAAAATGATAGCACTGAAGACAACAGATGATAGTGACCTAACTGGACTCTTGGTTCGAGGCCCGTCTTCGTGATGTGATTGAGGTGGGTAAGCTCGTGGCTCGAGGTGGATAATTGCGGTTTTTCTGAATCTTGATTTTTGAAATTTGAATGTTGGTACTTTTGAATTTTGAATGTGTCGTGTGTGGTTTATGCTGATGCGGGGTTTGTGGGAACAGGTTTGTATGGTTTTCACTTTTCCAAAAAGTGGCTATTTGAAAAATACAAAAAAATGGATTCTGGCCAAGTGGGTAAAAATTAGTGCGAGAAAAGTGGTAAATCCAATTTTAATAAAATGTGCATGTACTATTTCACAATATACCCCTATTGGAATTGGTGTTGTGTTCCCTACAAGTTACAATAGTGGAATTTACCCTTAGGATATGGTATAGAGTACCTACCTGGGGGAGTTCCACCAGCCATGATCCATGATCCACTATGTCCCTATCCTCTACACTATAGTGCAAAGTCCCTCACAAAATTACCTCTACAGCATTGTGATCCCTTCTATAACATGGACCATCTATGTTTCTCTTAAATGACTTTAAAATTACCCTTATATATCTCTAAACATGGAATAGGCCAAGGATTTCTCCATAAACGACCTTTAGGAAAAGATCATCACGCTCAAGCATCACTAATACATCACAGCAACCATGGCATGTCACCTGTCCCACGGCACAGCCACCCTTCACCCTATAAAAATCATAAAGACAATGATTTATGCTACTATATTGTATCTAAGGGATATGGTATGGCCTACTATATACCCATAAAATAACTCTCCATTTTATTTTTAACCACCTAAAAAAAATATAATACTTAGGAACTGCAAAATAAGTCCAAATTAAAAAATATTATACAACATATGATTAGACCATGGGATGCCCTAAGAGGGGAGGGGTGAATTAGGGTGTCAATTTTTTTATTTAAATTATCTTGTCACAAAATTGATATAATCTCATTAAACCTATCATATTTTAATTTACACACACTAAATACATATTTGAATAAATGAAAAATATTACAAAGCATTTTTTACCTGGTTCTCCACTAAGGATTATGTCCGATGATCATATTCCAGCAATGTGTCTAACAATCCAGAACAAACTACTATTCACTAGTATTTGTGGATTATAAATATTTGTACACTAACACTCTATTCTATGTGAACTAACTCTATAATGGAATTATGGGAATAAACCTCTACCTTTCTTGAATCACATCCATTGACTCCTCATTACACATTGCTCTGTGTGAATTATACCTTGGTTTAACAACATAATGAACACATCCATATCATCATGAACTCATTAATTTATTCATATATAAAGGTAAAATATTATACTTGAATGTACTCACCAATATTATAAATATATTTAGAAAATACAACTTTGGAATTTAATCTAAGTTTTCCTCGAAACAATGTTCATCATATAACAAAACTATTTGGGTAGCCCTTCGTGAATAACCCTAGTCACATCACCCCACATGGAAAACCCTATGTGAGTGACTCATGTATGATACATATTCATATATACCTAAATTTTATGACTCCAAATGTAAGATCTTATGTTTTTTATGGGATGATAATTCTAAAAGAATTTAAATTTTCAATCTAGTAGACATGATTTTTTCATACAGATATTTAGAATATAAGATCATGATTTAGAGCACTATAAAAAAATTTAATGTGGTTGAAGAACCAATAAGTGCCTCAAGATTCCTTATATGCCTCAACCACTTCAGAAATTGGAATCTCTATTTTGGGAGAAAATAGCATGGGCACATGGTTAATTCTAACCATGTTCCCTAAATTGTGTGCCCTAATTGACAAGTCATACATTTTTTAGTGTTGTAGGTACCCCGATAACCATGTGTTTATTTTCAAAATTACATAGTAACCATCATAATTTTAACAAGATTTTTCAAAAAAATTTCTTTAACCATGTGAAGTGGGGTGTGTTTTGGACAGTGACTCTCCATGGTTGGTACATTATTTTACTAACTATTAGACTTATTTAAAAGGAAAAAATCTATTTTTAACCTCGTACCTTATAAGTTTTTTACCCCATTTTTTTCCTTCATTTTCATAGTACCTCCCTCATGTGTTCCCTCCTCTTCATCCATTACTAGATGTGATTGCTCATTTTTTCTTAGTCTAAATTTAATTCCATCGTTTTTCATTAGGATATTTCAACAATTCCATCCCAATACTTATTTCCTTTCGTAGTTTTTTATATATAGATCCCACATGTTAATTAAGTGGGTTACACACTATTTTTAGGGCTATTATCTAGTTATTTGTTTTCGTCTATTCTAGATAGAACTAAGGTATGATACCATATGATTGAAACTTCATGGGATTAAGCTAAGTGGTCTATATGTTTTCCCCAAAAAAGTATTCCCATTTATAAAATGTTACACAAACCGATAATTTAGATTGCTTCCCATAAATTTATAATAACATTAAATTGGTTACTGAATCATGAACTAAATGTAGTAAAATCATCCTTTACACCAATAGAGGATAAAAACCTCAACTCAGACCCCCTCTTACAGTGAGTTCAACTAAACACCCATGACAACCTTAATTTTATAAATCCAAAACACCTCAAAATGTGTGTTTGGATTGACTCATAGTAATGACTCAATTTATTCTTCCACTATGTAATGAATCCACACCTTACAGTGTGTTTGACATGTAACATAAATTATAATAATATTATGTAGACATTAGGGTGTAATCAATGAATGATAGAGTACAAGTTATTTTCTCATTGTGATCTATTAAAATGAAATAGACTATTTTGTTATCCAATTACATACTTTACTATTAAAAACTACGGGAAACACATACAACATAGAGGTTTATATTCTATAAAATCCTTGAATTGGTTATTTACTTTCACATATTACTTATACCATTAATTCCTTATATTCCCTTTCAGGGATGACTTTCCACTTACGAATCACTATTATGGGAACCATGGAGTATATAATTAATGTAATTATAGTAGTGAAATTGTGATATCCATTTTTAGTATAAAAATTTGTGGAATGTGTACATGGAATGTAATGATTTGAAATTAAGGGATGTTTTAGTAAAATTTTATTAAAAATCATTGACGTTAATAGTACTACTTGATTAATTATTTCTTGTTATTTATAATCCTTGATCCTCTCAATATAATGAGACTGGATATGATTATAATGAGTTTATCTATGAGTAATAAATGAATTACCCTTTTAGATTCCATGTACAAACCTGATGGATGCTACACGATTCATTTATTTGAATGAAAAGTTGTAATCTTGAACTAGATCTAATCAATGACTCATATTTATGAATTCTTTGGAATGACACTGAATATTAATCTTGAACCATAGGAAAATATAATTCCTAGGATGAGGTCCCAGGATTCTCCCTAATGTCCCAAAACATATTATTCATCAAATTATATCCTTGGATCCCAATCATGTTTATCTTGAGATTACAGTGGACTTTTTCCTTAGTCTTGGTTCATAAATTTTTTAGAAAGTTAAATTCCTGAGATTTACTCCAGGGATTATCTTTGTTCCTATATATGGAAATTCCTAAAATAATTATATAAAATCCCCTAGATAACTATTCTTGGACACCTGGTCTTACACCCAGGGTTCTTAGGACTGCATCAATATTCTTATAAGAAGAGATAATCTATCAAAGCCTGAATTAGGAGGAATTCTCTGGTTCACCTTCAATTTACTAATTTTCTTATTTATTTACATTTCACTATTATGTTTTATACTCATGTAATAGAATTAATTATAATATATTATTGGTAGCCTATTGAGTTTTACTCATACCCGGGATAGGGCATGGCATGGTACCAGGGATGGTCTCATGGCTATAGTTTAGGATCTTGGATCGTTTCCCTTTGTTGTTACATGTTTGGGGCTAAGACTTGAAATTTGATATGCGGGCCATATGTACTTATACTACTAATGAGAGTTGGTTATTTTATTTATTCATTAATTTCTCTACCTAAACATGATTTATATTACCTATTATTAATTTAGAGTACTTTTTACATGTAACATATAATAATCATCCATGGATAGATTTTATTAGTAATTCTTGGGTTTTTATTTTTTTATTATCGACTTATAGTTGATTTTATTTATTCGTATAGATTTTTTTTAGAAATGATAGAGATGGTATAGTCTCCCAACCATTCCATAATTATATCTCACTAATAATTAGATACCATTAGCATATGAAGAGGTGGGATTGAGGTCATGTGCCCCTTGATTTTGGTCAATTATGATTGAACCAGGCCCTAGATGTCACAAAGTTGTATAAGAGATTTATTTTTAACATTATCTTAATATATTGGGATGGTAGATAAGATACTATTAATGTGTCGGAACATGGTAAATAGCTCATGTTGTGGAATGGCCAACCCACACATGGGGGAAATATCGATTTCCCAATTATGGGATTGATGTTCATGTTATTATCTATTATAGTTGATTATTTTTCCCCATGAGTTACAATTTTTATTTTTTATGATGGTTACTAATTCATGCGATTTATCTATTTTCCAAATATAAAAATAGATGAGGGGTGTCTATGTATTATTTCAAGTACATGGGAATTTTATATCATTTCCATGCATTCTATTTTTATTGATATTTCTTAATTTTTTAGTTACTAGACATATAAAAGATATGGTATCTTGTTGGTTAAATAATGTGTATACATCCACATAAATAGTTTTCCCCATATATCTTGATTATGGAATTCTATTTAACCAGTCATAAATGTATTGAAATAACGATTTAACTAAAATAGTTAATGAAATAACATAAATGAAATATTTAAATATTATGTATACTGGATTATTTTTAACAAATCCAAGTGATTTCAAATGGATGTTATTATAATGGGACTCCAATTGGACATTATGGAGAATTTTTCTACATAACATGGGAATGGATATCTGAATAACATAATCAATATATTCGTGATTTGATCTTTATAGGTTGATTATAGAAGTATATATCCCTATAATAAACTCCATATTGGATAATATAATTCGATGTTTTATTTCATAATAAATGAAAATGTATAGAGATGGTTGTTAGTTAAATATTGTTCCAATTGAAAATTATAAAAAAATATCACATTTATAACATTGTAATGTCAACCCATATAACTGAATCATTATATGCATGACTTGGACCTTAGATTTTGATCTTGTTATATTATTCTTATGAGATAATCCTACTAATGGTGTGATAAAAATATTGAGTAAATTAATTTTTAACTGGTTTCTCTTAAATGGGACACTAATTATAATTTATAGAGAGTTTCATCCATAAATATTTAGTGGAATCCCATATAACAGAACATAGTATGGCATGGCTTGACCCTTGGAGGTCAACTTTATCTTTACATTCCTTAGTACAAAACCTATTGTGGGTATATTTATGTTAAATGGGATTATTATTTAAAGGTTCTATAGCCACTCATAAAGTGTTTTATATAAGTGTATAGGTTCATTTTACATAACTGATTCCCTTAAAATGATAAAATCCTTTTTTATGTTTTTTCTTTATTTTTGTTTGGCATAATGTGAATAAAATTTCAATTACAAAAAAATAATTTCCTTTATATCTTGTGATTGAAATCTCTTTTAACTAAGTCGATTTTTGAGAAATTATGGATAAGTAATTGTTCAATGGATATTTTGAGATATTTTACCTAGAGTTCATTACAAAATTAGTGAAATAAAGTTCCACGTACAATTCATAAAACGTTTTCCTCTATAAGTAGTACTTGAAATTCCATTTATCTAGACTCATAATGTTTATGTAATACGTTAATTTAAGTAATAGATTAAAAAAACCACATTTTTTATATTGGTATCAACTTCCCTAATGTGACGTTTAGTGTGATGGTTACTATAAAAATTTTCTTGTATGGGTATGTGGGTGTTTCCCATGAGTCTTAGTTAGAGTTTTCCTTTTCACTAGATAAAGAGGTTAGTCAGAGAATCCAAGTGACCTTTTAGTGTAACCCTAGTTTTGGAATTTATGCCTTCTTCTAATTAGGTTGATAGGCCATTTCAGGGTAGTTCCCTTGGAAATAGGAAGCATCAATTGATTATTATACTGATTTTTTAGCATGGTAAGTGTCATTCGTCTGGAATTTGGGCTTGTGTATGACACTTCATTTATGGAATGATTCCCTAAAAATATGGATGGTCATGCATTAATTTTATCTTTTCTAGATATTTTAGAATCAATTATCCTTGAGTTTCATTGGATTTACATTCCTTGGGTATGGTTTTTCATTTAGTTAGTCATGTGACATTTCCTATTTTTTCAATGTGCAACGTGATAAGTCATTATCTAGGTTAATATTCTTGTGGGGTAATTCAATTTTGGGTTGATTTTATTTATAATTTTTTAGGTGTCTTTAATGTGTTTTTTTTGCCTATAAATTTTTTTAGTTGGGAGCACCCATTTCATTGATATAATATCTAGTCAGTAAACATCATATATGTGGTTCCCATTGAGTTATGAAATGGTTCAATGAGTTGAGAGTGATCTTTTGGAAATTTTGTAAGTATTGAGGAGGTTAGAGTTGGTAGATCATGTAACACCATGATCTTTGTTTCTTAATGAAATATTGGAAAAGGATCTTCAGTTCTTTAAGATTTAATTCATGGGTCACTTCCAGAGTAGGGTAACCAAGGTGTATGGGGAAATATGAGTTATCTCAATGTTGTGGATGACCTTATAAAAGGATCTGGTGATATAAAACCACTGATTTGAGTTAGTATACTATGTTTAGCATCCATTACTAATGATTCACATGAGCAAGGCTTGTTAATAGTGTCATGCACGCCACAATGAATGTTCCTATGTTAGTTATACCTTCAAGTTGCCAGTGAAATTCTATGTGGTGGGAGGTACAACCCAATCTCTATAAGGTAGGAATCCTTAACAAGGATACAATTCATGTGTGTTTTAATTTGGAGTTAAATTTTGGTTCTAGGTATAATATTTTCATCCATGTCTTGAAACTATGTTTGATAGTGGATGGATTGCGTGTCATGGGAGTAATTTTTTTAATGTCAATAAAGTGATTCCTAGGATGATCATATGGTGTAGAGAGGATTCAAGACCTTGGGATATGGACATTGTGTGAGGGATAACTATTAAATATAAGATCAACCATGAGGATATCACTATGGATTCATGATTTTAGTGGATACATGTAGTTGAAAATATCTGGATTACATGATGAATGATAGGTTGGATTTCAGAATTACTTTTTTTAAAGTTGAACCTCAGCTATGGGATTGGGGTATATTAGAGAAACTCAAGAGAGACTAATTCTCATCTAGTATTGATGCTTGAATCAAGGAATTATGACGGTTTTGAGTAATTAGTGATAAATGTTGAGTCAACTATGATAAATAGTCTCCCTAACTTAATTTTTCCCTCATGATAAATTGTAACTCAAAATTATCATATGTTTTTAAAAGGTAACATAATATTTTCATAAGTTACTAATGGGTATATTGAAGATTTAATAAGTTACTAAAATGTAATAAGAATTTTTATTATGCTAAAAAACAATATCATGAATATTTATTAAGTTAATCATGGGTAAATTGAATATTTATTAAGTAATTGAATTTCAAATTGATGTTTTCTTAAGTTAGTGAAGAGTAGTTATTGAGTGATAACTTGAAATTATCTATGAAATGAAATGGTGACACTAATTGTTTTCTTATGTTTCCATAAGGTAATTTATATTGATATTCCAATCATTCAACTTCATCCCAAGATGTGTATGAGACTTAAGAATTATTTTTAGATGATTACAAGAATCCTCTCAGGGTAAAAGAATTGTGATTGGGTAGTGATGACATGTTAGTTGGTGAGGCCTAGTATTTTTATGAAGATTAAACTAGAGGATGTTTAACTATCATTATTTCATGTAATAACATTTGTTCTGTTCAAAACTATATGGGGAAATCCTAGTAAATATTGTGGACATTTTTATATGGGTTTATAGGAATTTCAAGGAAGAACCACTATTTTTAATTCCTTTTAGAGAAGTGAAGGCATATCCATTGGGCGTCCGAATATAAAATTAAGAGATTCATCTAGTTTGAAATTGATATCCTATGTGTTGAGGTGTGGTATAATGGAGACCATTCTATGAAATTTACTAAACCACTAAGAGAATTATTTAATAGAAAATCTCAATAGATGGAGGTGTATAGTTTCAGAATGGGTCTAATAAGTTATGTTCTATGGTGGGGGGCACTATGGGCTAGTTAATACAATGGGAGGAAAACATAGGTGCCTGAAGTTATATGGGATCCATAGATTATTGGATCGGTGTTTGATGATTATCATGAGTGTTAGATTAGGTTCAAATAGTCTTGTGGCTTATGCATGGTGTTTTGCTTTGGAAGAACACCTATAGATCAGAAATGGGGTGGGGCTATTTAAATTGGAGTTTATATATAGCATAATACAGTTGTAGTTATTTGTATTTCCACTAGGGCTTCTCAAGGACAATAGGTTCTAAGGTGGGGAGGATGTAAGATCCTACATTTTATATGGGTTTATAATTCTAAATGAATTTTAATTTTTAATCTATTGGATGGGTTGTGTCGCAAATCGAGATTCATAATGGAAGTCTAAGAGTTATAGAAACTTGATGTTTTTCTTGGATGGGGTTTCAAGCCTGCGAGGTGTCTCAGTATCCAAGAAATTTATCTAGAACACTAATCTTTGAAATATTAGTTTTATGATAAAATGGATTGGGGAAAAATGTTTGTGCTAAACATCCCCCACTAAACCCTAAAACATTTTTTATAGAGCATGATTTAATTATGTCATTTAAGGAATTGTGAAACTGTAATTTTATCTATAGAATTGAAGAGAGATCACCACTATTTGTATGTGAATTTTTAAACTATGAAATGTAATTGAGTGAAGTCATATGTGTTTTGAATAGTGAGTCTATACTATTGGCACAAGGTTTTCTTAACAGTGAGACCAGACCATATTCCTTATTAAAAGGGGAAAACTAATATCATTCCCTTATAGAATTTTTTAACGCCATTTTCCACCCCCATTTTCCTAGTCCTTCTATCACACACACCCTCCTCTTTCTCCCTTCCTTCATGGGATATCTTAATCATTCTTGGTGTGTATCATATGATATCACATGCAATCAATAGAATTTATTAATTATATCCCTCATCTAGTTTCTTTTCTTATTTTCATTTACTTTTTAGATCCCTCTACTTTCTTATGTGGGTTGTGTCCTATTTTCAGGGTTTTTTCAGATTCTTTATTTAATTCTATTCTAGGTTGAACCAAGGGACAATACATGATGAGTGAAGCTTCATAAGATTAATATCGGTGATCTATATAAATTTCAATAACATGATTTCCATTTATAAAATGTTTTATTGTACCACAAACTAGTAAATATGATCAATGCCCCAAAATTTATAAATCTATTCAATTGGAACATGAATCCTAACCTAGTTTTAGTAAAATCCTCCCTTACGCCATTGGAGGTTCTCAACCTCATCCTGAACCACCACTTAAAAAATATTATATTAACTCCTATAAATAATATTCTTTATATGAAACCAAAACAACTCATAAACTGTGTTTTTTGTAACTCTTAGTAAAACCCCCAATTAATTATTTCCCCAAGTAATGAAACCACCTCGTATGGTGTGTTTGTCCAGTAAATTAAATAATGGAAAAATTAAATGGAATTTATTGATTCATGAATTAATTCTAGAATCTAAGTAGTTTTCTTTTTGTTTACACTTGAAATTAAATGTACTATTTTATTATCAAATGATATAGAACTCTATGGGAAACCTTGGGATACATATTTAATGTTATGTTTTTTTTCAATAAAATCTTTCATATGATTACTTTACTTTTTTAAATGAATTATATGATGAATTCATTGGACCCCCTTTATGGAATGACTTGTAACATATGAATCATTTCTGTTGTAACCATGGATTATATAATTATACAACTTTTTTTATTAGAATTTTGTTATCATTTTTAAGTAATATATTTTATCTGGTGTGTACATAGAACATAATGAGTTATAATTAAGGGATGTTTTGGAATAAATTTAGTAAACATCATTTATACTAAGAGTATTATATTATTAACAGGTTGTTTTTATTTATCATCTTTGAGACTTTGAATATAATGAGCCTTATTATGGTTATAGTGAGCTCTTTTAGGGGTAGGAATTGGATTCTAGTTTCGGATTCCATGTGTAAACAAGATAGATTCCACAAAATTCATATAAGTGAATTTTGAGTGGTAATCCTTATTTAGATCCGTTGAATGTCTTACAATTGTGAATGTATCTTCATGATGCCAATGATTCACCTATAACCTCCAAAAACATATAAGACAAGTGATGAGCTCCTAGGACTCAGCAAGAGGTCCTTGGAAACATGATGGCTCAGATAATCTTCTTATATACCAATCAATTATATCCCAATATTATATTGTACTTGTTCCTCGGGCTTTTTTAGAGAACATATATAAAGTGTATTGCCTTGTATTTAATCATTAGATTAACATGGTTTCTATACATGGTAATGATAGGACTAATTACGTATATGCACATACATACTAGTTCTTGAACACCTATTCTTATATCCATGGGTCCTATAACAACATCACTATTCATATTATTTGGAAAAAACTGGCATTGGACAAATCCGATGGTATTCCTTGTTTTACATAAGCATTATTCTTCCATTATCTATATACTACACACTATTATATTTATTACTCATGAACTGGAATGCATTAGTTATCATTGGGGGTTGCCTATAGGGTTTCACTCAATCCCTGTTCAGGCTGCCACTTGGTACCCATTTAGATCTCAAGGCCATATATTTGGATCTTGGATATTATCTATTTTTTATTCCCTATTTGTGTCTATGACATGGAATGAAAGTTGTGGAATGATTATGTACTTGGACTGCCAATAAAATATCGGTATTTTATTTATTTATTCTTTTATTTAGATAAAACTATTTTATGTTATACCATCTGTTATTTTGGATTTAATTGTCATGTAACATCTTATGATCATGCATGGTAAGATATTTTTATCACTAGTAAGGTTGTTAGTTTATAATTATTTTCTTATAGTTCATTTTATTAATTCATCTAATGTTTTTAGAACTGATCTAGAGACTAAAGTCTCACCATTATACCATAATTAGACCATCATTTCTCATTGATATCCTCTGGAATATGGGTAGGCATTCTTGAATCCACATATCTCGTTGGGTTAAGTTATTTATTAGTGAACCAGACCCTATATGTGAATCCTAGTGCCTCCCCACTTCAACTAATGACCTCTATGTAACTCCATACCTACATCACTTCCACAGAACAGATTATGAGGGACATATTTGTAGTTGTGAATCTAAGACACCCATAATTACTCGAAACTTATTCCAAACTAAATAATTCACAAACACATGGTGGTATCATAATTGATTTAAAATTTGGGTTTTAAAATAGGATTTCAATCATCATAATCTCTGAACAAAAAAATCAATCTTTCATTCAACCAACATAGTTCAACTTACAGTTCCACCTTATGATTGCATGAATGAAATTATCATGGGTCAAAAGAACACATCTCATTTTTATCACATAAGTCTCTCTTTATACACAGTCCATGAAACTTCATCATGAACCCCCTTCTTTTCATAACTAATTTGATCACACAAAGTCAATATCATTTACAACATATATTTATTTATATGATTCATAATTCATCTACACCTATGATCGTGTAACTTCGCTTAGACATTAAACACACATAATTCATGTTATTTATTTATTTATATGTTATTTTCCTCAATAAAATAACGTATTTATTTTAAACATACATGCTCTATGTAATCCTAAAGGATGTACAAAAATATCTTCTTTTCCACAATATTTGAAGCCCAAAAAATTCATAAACATTGAGAAATAATTCCATCTTATAAAATATTGATCAAGGTAACTTTCGTTCATCATCCTTATAAATATCATCCTTCATATATTTAAATCTCAATGTTCACACCAAATTTATATTTTCAATAAACACAACTCCAAATTTTGATCAAATATCACCTTGTTTCCAAGATTCTCCACCCAACAATCTAATGTGAAATTAAATTCCATAAATTTTTGAAATGGATAATAAATATTTAATTCATCACTCTATGTCTTCATGATCATTACTCGAAGAAAAAAATATACAATTTTGAATTCCATGACTTTAGAAATTCCAAAAATATTCCATGTCTCCATGCATATTCCCCATGGATTGTATCCCCCCCCCTAACTTCAATGCCTAAAAATACCCCTTAATAAGAGAGTAATTTAAAATTAGAAACCTTCTATTTTTATAGATTCATTGAATACCAAAAAAATTATACCCCATTGATAGTAAACCAAAAGAAATATAGTCTTACAATCTTTAATAAAAATGTAAGGAAATATATACAATAGGGAGATATGAACTTTGGAAAATCCTCATGCTGAGGGAGGTGTCTAAAACGAGATAATCAATTAATGCTTCTCAAACAATTGAGTAAGAAATATTATTTTTTTAGGATATCATCCATCTAACTATGAGTTCTAAAATTTTCTATAGTGAAAATTCCTTATTACCCATTATATTTAATTAAGTTGTACCATATTTCAATATAATTTTAAGAAGAGTGTTGTACATCATTTTACCTGAAAAAAATATAATTTTTGTTATTTTAAAATATAAACACATTATGTTTGAAATATTAACCAGTATATTCTAATTATTACTTCATCCATATAAAATATGTAAAGGTATTGGTCATTGAGAAATTTTTAGTTTTGAAATATTCAATGAAATTCTTTAACTACTTTGAGATTCTCATCCTACAAATTAGTCTAGAAACAAGCAGCTAAATATATTGCAAAGAAAATATCCAATAATGTTACACTAAAGTATATAAATATCCCATTTATCCTTATAAATAATTTGGAATCCATAGATATATCATCTTTGTGGTTCCCATTTCTTCCCAATTACAATTATAGTAAACAGTGGTTTGTAATTAGAAATATTTTTATTTTCTAGTAGCGATCTAGCATACATTTTTTGGTAGAAAAATGTATACCTCTCTCTATAAATCACATTTATCCCTATAAAATATGTTATCTCATTAATCATATATGTAACAAATTCTTAACTCATCAGTATATAAAATTATTCCACGAAATTGTTTTACTTCCACCAAATATGATATCATCAACATAAAAAAAACAACAAAATGTTTTTCCAGGAATATTTTTATATAAATATTTTGATCTAATACTCATATTTTGAATTCCATTTCTCTTTAGTATGTGTAAATTTTACCAAACTATTCATTTCGTTCCTTCTTTAGACTATACAAGTACTTCTTCAGCCTTCACACATTGGTTTCCCCATTTCCAATCAAGAATCCTGCTGGTTATTTGATATAAACCTCATATTGAACTATATTATTCAATAATTATATGTTTACATTTATTTGATATATCTTGAAGTATATTTGAATAACAATTTCAATGAATATTTAGACCGACTCATGTCAGGACACTAAAGAAAAAGTATCATAATCATTTACACCTTTGACTAGTACAAAGAATTTTCACATAAGGAATACCTTATTTTTGAATTGTATTTCCATTTTCATCATAATACTTCTTATATATACACTTTCTATCAATCACATTGTGATGTTATGGATTCCTCACATGCACCTAAGTAAAAGTTTTAACAATATAACATAATTATTCATTCATATATTTAATCCATGACTTAAATTTTTCTTCTTCTTCAAATGAGGTTAGTTCCATCATAGAAAATAGATTATCCTTCTCTATACACTTCATCCTCCTTGTCGGAGTTGTATAAAATTGATAAAAAATAATATTTGATGGATCAACCTTCAATCCTCTATTTATTATTTATGATATTGGATGACTTTATTCAATAATAGTTTCCTCATATGATTCAACTTATCAATATTCATCATTTGGGGAATCTTAAATATTTGATGAATCTTCCTCTATATTATTATTTGGACCAATTGCATTTTTTTATTCATCTTCTTCTCTATAGAAAACATTAAAATAATATGTATAGTTTTTACAAATCCTTACACTCAATGTTCCTAACAACATTACTCGCCAAAAAAAATTCTAAGCATATTTATGTTAAATTTATTAGAATTACTTTTCATTGAGTATCCATGAAATAATCATTCATATATCATATATACATACATTTATAAATTTCCTTCCTTTTTTTAATATAAAATTTCCATACAGAAATATGAAATTGATTTAGTGAAGGATTCCTCCCATGACTCATTTTGTTGGTTGTTCTTTCTTCCCAAAGACTTATCACTTCCTGATTTTGAGTGTACACTATAACTTGAATAACCATTTTCCATTTTTAATGAGAAATGTCACTCTTAATCTGTTGAAAATTTATTATATTCTTCACCTATCAATTTATTCATTCAGAAATTCATTTTTTGAGAGTTATAACCAACAAAACATCATTATTAATACCGTGATTATAAAGATAGTTCTCAAATTTAATAGATGTATACTCTATTCCATTATAAGAACATAAAATTTAAATATTATTACGATTCTCTCTTTAGAAACATCTTAGATTTATCTTCATGTATCACATCCCATCTCACTTGTTTTACATGAATATAAAACATGATATTATATTGTTTCCATGAATAATGAAAATGACATATTTTTCTCTATATGTATTAGGCGTGTTCATTATACCACACAAATCAGTGTGAACCTGATCAAACTAATTTGATGAACTTTTTTCTTTGGTCATTTGGAATTTTGACCATTTTCTCTATATAAAATAATCACACCTCTTCTCTGGATCATGTTTTAGACTTGGAATATCAACAATATCCTTTAATTTGGACAAGTTATACATGAATTGTTTTTCAACATGGCCAAGCCTTTTATGTCACATTTATTTTCTTTTTTATCTATTATAAGATAGTTGTTCCCTTTTTCCCCAATAGGTACGAATTATCATTATTACTCTAGAATTTTATGAGAGATTCCCCAGTATTTACTTCTAAAATCAATCCCTTCTAATTGAATGTGACTTCCAGTATTGATTCTTAGAGCTGACTCGCTCTCATGATATTATTTCAAAAACCACCTATATGAAAAACTACTACTCTATTTAGTATGTCTCCAACAAACAAAGTGTTTCCATTTCCCAATGATTTTCAATGCCTCATCAGTCCCGAAAAATATTGTTCCATCGAATCTACCATTCAAATTATTTTGGAGAATCTTTTTTCAAGTCATGTTGGATGATCAACCACTATCAATAATCAATGTTGTTTTTGTTATTCATTTATTATATTGATATTGTTTCTAGATTTTATTTCTAGATATTCTTATTTCCCTTCAACAAGATAAATGGTCTAGTAGAGGAATAAGATTTTCTCTCCAAATTTTCTTTTACATGTAAGTTAAAATCAGGATCATCTTCTTATAATGTTTATCACATACTTTTGAAAATTATTTTTCTTTATTAACCTATATTCATTTATCTTTAAGCTTCATAGTTGTTGTGTCTACATCCTCTTTTACTATACTTAGTGGATTTATGCCAAAAGCTTGAAAAAATATCCATAGAAATTATTTCTTCTATATTATGTAAGATATGGACACATCCTCCTTTATTGGCTTCTAGGTGTTTCACTATAGACATTTCTACTTTACTCATAACAGTAGGACATGGTTTTCCATTCAATCCAAAAAACATACATTTCATTTTTGTAAATATATTCTCTCATTTTTTCCTCTATAAGTCATTAGGCTTCATAAAACATTATGAAAATAATTTGTTAACCCTATATAATTATGTTTTATTTTATTCCCCCTAATTTCTTTCGAATTTTTCTTCATTTATCTAAATCGTTGGTATTTTATATTTTATATTTGTAGTTCCATCCACTTACTTCCATTTGTTTTGATATGTCATTATCGATGATTTTGAAATTTTTACATCAAAAATGTTTCCTTTTTTACTTTCAAATGTAGGTCTTTATTCATCCCAAATGTTGTTGAAACCTTCTAACCTATGCTTTACTATTTCTATCAGTTATCCATATATGAACCTCTGAAAGTGATGTTTATTATATGGATCACTGGTTTTAATTTCTATTTCTAATTTATTTCCAATAGTAACATCCACTTCTTCCAAATATTATACCTTCATTATTCACTCTTTTATATAGGTATTAGGTTTATCAATCACTTCATTTTTTTCAATCATTATCTTGAAATTCACCCCTACTTTGGAATTTACATAACTATGTAGTTGATTATCTTACCCCTATTATAATCAATCAATTTATAAATTGAGATAATCCCAATAGTCATAAATATATTTCAAAAATCCAGTAACTTTATAAATTTTTATTTCTTCAAATTTTGAGATCTTAGAGATCTCCCTTAGGTAATACCTTGATATAAACTGCACGTTCTAGCTTATTTTCATTCCCCATTGTATATTATTCTTTTTCAAATATATCTTCCATGGAATATTTGATGATGTTAAAAATTTCCATGGCATTGAATTCCATTTCCTTACTGGTATGGGTGGTGGTGTATTCTGGTTCAACTTATCATTCATAAGACATAAGAGTGCATATATGTTCATCCAGAATGATTTTGGTCATGTCCGTCTCTTCAAAAGAAGAAACAATTGGATTATACTACATAGGAAATAATCATATATTCTATTTTACAATGTAAATATATTTTTTACCTTCTCTGAGTCCCTATATACATCCAACAACCTCTGTGATTCAATTAAATAAACAGTCTAAGATTCTATCTTGATTCATTCTAGGATCATAATACCTATTGTGAAACACTGAATTCATTGATTCATTTTCTTTTATATCCACATCAAATATATTAGCTAATTTATCGCACATGATATTATCCCTATTATATATTATAACATTGACATAGAAATGATCTAATAGACCACTAGGTAGTACACTTAATTCCTCAGTATCAGCATCCAATAGTTTTCTATCAGTTCCAGTCATATAGATTTTTACCACATCACTAACTTGACTCCCATTTAATATTCCAAAGATAACATCCCTTCCAAGAGAATGAATATGTGACTTAATCCTATATTTCTGTATTTTATAGTTACACTTATTAAATAGAGGTATTCCTCTAATATGGAAAATCTTATCCATGTGATCAGGATTCATAACACATATTTAATATCAAGAACCTATCTCTGACACTGCTTGTTAGTCCCCGAGACACCGTAATAGTGGAAGGTGAATAACGGTATCATTATTTTATAAAATTTAAAATATCATGTCTCCATGTTTATAGGAACTCTCTAAACCATTCAGATTTTGTTTCTTATACACCAAACGTATAATTGTAGAAGTGAAAATGATAAAAAAAAATAACTTCGTTCTCCACTAAGGGATGCATCAAAGGAACTTATGTAAATTATTTCTTGGACTTACCAAAATACAATATGATTAATTTTTTTAGTGGATTTCGTTTATTTTACAGAATTATTTTAAGTTCACTTCTTTTATAATGGATTTTAGGTAATGGAACACTAACACCCCCCCCCCCCAATAACTTTTATTGACTCCTCCTTCCTTACTACTCTATATGAGGTTTTTCTTAGCTTATTGACTTAGAGGATATATCAAATTCTTCTGGAAAATATTGAATATTTTAATTATTAGTGATGGATTATGATTCTCTATGTTTTCCTCAATATTATAAATAGCTTTATAAAACACCATATGTGAATTTTATATATATTATTTCTTGAAATATTGGAATCATGTAACCCGACTTGTGACATAACAATATGCACATAACATTGATCAGAAACCCCTGATCACAAGACACCACATGAAAAACTTCATTCCAAAGACACCTCTACAATACTTCTTCATGTATTTCAAATTAATTCAATTCCATACACTTTCCACTTTAAGTGATGACTTTTTTATTACTCCTTATACTGATCACTTCCTCAAAATCACTTATGGGGGTAAGATACAAGTTCACAAATTCATGAACCCCTTCTTTATTTAATAAATCTTCCAAACTAGATTAATCTCAAACCCTTGATGATATCCTTAATGATGTGAAAAATGGGTGTTTATAGATTATTACCGCATACTTAGTCTCTGAAAAAATGGTCAACTATTCATTCTGTCATTTCAATTTACCCAACTGTACCGCCTTACAATTACTTAACTAGGATTCTCATAGATAGTGAGACCAAACTTCCTTATGTCCACATAAGTCCCCCTACCCAATATGTGTTCGATTAGAATAAATTTTGAAACACCTTCATTTAGTTACTCGGTTGATCACACAGATTATTAATCATTTATAGCATAACATTATTCAAGTGATTCAGGATACCTCTCTTCCTATGGTGATATAACTCGCATCATGCATGAAAGTCACACAATCCACATGATTAATTTATCCATATGTGATTCCCCTCAAATAATTAACATGATAATTATGAATATATGTGATCTCTATAATCCTTAATGACTTATATAAAACTCCTCTTTTCCCCAGTATTTTTAGTGATTTGTTTTCAAAAACTCTGGGAATTAATGCCAACTTCTCAAAATAACATCAATGATGAATTCGACACTTAACTTCATAAACATCATCCAAATTAGACAACAATCTCCATAATCACACTAGAATTTGATTTTCAACAATAAAAATATCAAAAATTAAACAGTGGTCACATTTCATCAATACATGGTGAAATGGGGTTGTCCCAATTTTCCCCATTAATCCACTTTTAACCCCCAAAAATTCAGTAATATTGGAATAATAAATAAAAATCCAAAAAATTCACACATGAAATAAAGAGGCTCGGGTGGGGGAAGATGGAGGTGACAACTAAGAATAGGGAACAACACTCAATTGTAATTATTTAAAATATATGGAATAGGCCCTCAAACATCATCAATATATCCAAGCATAATATGATTTGAAACCATCCAAAATGGATTTGTAAATTTAAGGAGGCCTAGTGTAGGTATACCCACCTTATATAATTAATAAAAAAATAGTAAAAACCATGGAAAACCTCTTTATAATTAAAATTAATTCGAAAAAAAATCATTTTTACATAAAATTCAACAAACTATATCCAACCAATAAGGAACTAGTTCAAATCCCACAAAGGAAACACAATCTCAAGTAATCATCCAATATATCCAAAATTTGGTCAGAAAAACCATCACATTCTATGATAACCACATGATATAAATAAGCAATATAATGACTCAAATAATTAGTAAAATGTTTTTAACCTCATGTCATGAGACTGTATTAGTGGGAAACTCGGGTTCAATATCACAAAACATTATCTCATGGTTATATTGAATAAATTTCTTGACCACGTAGATATCATGGTCTAAACAGTAAAAAACATAATTACCTATAAACCAACACATTATTACACATACCCAAAATCTCAACTCAAACACATTGCATAAACCTCACCACAAATCCATCATCTCAAAACAACAACACAAGTCATGTAAAAACAAATCATACACATCGACAAAGAACCACTGATCACATTAAGAACAAAAATACAACACAATCAAAATACCAAGCCAAATTCATATTAAAGACACAAATTCTCTAAACTCAATGAGAATGAATACATATAAATAGGTTATCTCCCAAAACAATAATAACAAAAATCTATGTTTATTTAGTTATCTAATTAGGAATTTCTATTCCAAACCAACCCAAGTTATCCTACTCAGTCATCAAATAAAAGATTCTAGATAAGCACTACTAAGAGAGGAAAATAACACCTACCACTCCATATAGAGTCAACAAAGTTCCATGAATAGGAATGGAATTAACAATATCAATAAACATTTGAAAACTTATGAAAACTATTATGGGGTAATCAATATCTAGACATATGATCTAACCCGATCATGTTTTCCAAAACACATTAAACAATCCCAACATCTCAAGGCCTAATCACCCTAGTTTTTTCCCTTAATTAAATATTGAATTATATAATTTTTATCTCAAAATACACTGAAAACCAAACCAATATAGACCATCCTAAGATGGTTATTGAATTAGAATGTATAAATAGTGGTAATATAAATATGATATATTTATAAACAAAAATAAATAAAATTATCCTTAAAAAAGAACATAATTAGTACAGCTAAGAAAAAAAATTATAGATCTTTTTATGATTAAAATGTATTTTATAAAATGGATATTTTTTAAGCTTGATATATTTAGGATTATCACTAATTTTAGAACAATAGATAATATTTCAATAAAAATGATTCCCTATAAAAACTATTTTTAATTATATTTTATGATTTTATTTTAATGTTTATCTTATAAAATTTAGGATGTAAATTTTAAAAAATGTTTTGAATTTACCATGGTCATATTCAAATAAGATGAATTTTTTGTAATTTTTCTAAAATTTTATCATTTTTTAATAGTGAAAAATACAATGGATTTTATTACTTAAAACACCGAAAAAATATAGGTCTTTTAAGTAACCGTATATATTTTAAAATATCTTGTTTTAATTAAGAACCTTTACTTGATATTTTAAAATTTAAGAATTATTTTTAAAAAATTATTTTAAATAAGTTATACAAAGTATTTTAAAATTATTTCTCATCAATTGAATCGCATGAAATGGATTTAAAATAAATATTTATTGGGTGATAACTATCTAATAAGGGTCAATTTATTTTTAGGAATTAGGATTATGTTACCTTGGGTTATAATTAGTTACCTATGGAAAATGGTTATTTTTTAAAGAATAATATTTGATTAAGTATTTTTTATTTTTAAAATCAGATGAATACATGTTAAACTAAAGATATAACATTATGTTTAAAATTATATAGAAAATAATTAACACTCTTTTGATGGGTAATAAATGTTAAATAATATTAAGAACACTTAATTATTAAAATGATATTTTTTTAAAAACATTTTTTCAACATGTTATATATTTTTATTCAAATGTATGTTTTATCCTATTTAGATAATTAATTATTATAAATAGAGACCAAATTCATATTAAAAATTTTAAAATTTGTTAATAATTTTATAATAATTTTTATAGTAATAAAAAATTGACATGAATAATATTTAATTAATCATAATAATTTAATAAATGTATAATCTAAGTTTGATAGTTTTTTCCTAAATTAAATTTTATCTTTATATGTTATAGAAAACATTGTTTAGGTTATAAATCTTTGCCCAAATTCATTACCAAACTTCTCACACCTAACTATCCCTAATTTCAAGCCATTCCATTCTTACCCATTACCATTTTCCCCCATGGAAATATACCTCCTCCTCACTTATAAAATGGAAATCACTTCCTCCCACTCAATACGCCAATAATATTTTAAAATTAATTCAAACACCTACCCAAATATCCTCTAATTTAAATTTTTTACATTCACTAATTCCCCTGGTCATCATAAATTATCTTATGACCCTTAAATATATGGCCTTGATCAAGAGTAAATTCATGTTCTCAATGTTGGTATCACATCCTTCTTAATATTTCTTTCTTATCATTTACTTTCTAAAAAACACTAAAAATAGTTAAATAATAACCTAAAAATAATTAGTGGGATAATATTTAGTCATAATAATGGTATAACCATTATTTATTCATTTCTATAAACTATGAAAAACATGATTTTTTTGTGGGTACGTGTGTGCGGATTACCACCTCCACAAAGCGAAGCTTTTGGTTTTTCATCACTGCCTATAATGGATGGAATTAAATATAGTATGTGTGAATTAATATTATTTGTTTAATTTATTTATGATCCTAAAATTATCACTTACAATCCAACTTCAACCATCTCATATTTTGAGTAATCGAAATTTTAATCTTGTGTTGTGTGATCTACCACCTCCATGAAGAACCGTTTTTATGTTTCTCATTTAGTTTTATATTTTTTGACCAAACATATTACTATATGGTTCATCGTCATAAAATATATAAAAATAATATAACTATTAATTTTTTAAGATATTATTTCAATATAAACACCTCTTTAACCCCTACTTACCAATCAAGTTAAACTGTGTTCATGATTGAGTCAGTTTGACCACATACTTGAATAATGCAATGAAATTTTATCATGGATTATTATGGGAAATTAATTTCTAGTATAATATTTTATAAATAGGTAAATAATTGTGCTTTCATGGTTTTAAAAGGGATACAAAAATACTTAACTCATTTAATAAAACATTTATCGTCGGTTAAAAATCGCTAAAAAAATGTTCATTGTGAATTTCATCTTCATCGAAAATTTTTAAAATACTCAAAAAAGTAAATTTAAAATTCATATATAATTATTAATAATATATTAAATTAACATTAATTAATTTTTAATTATGAAATTTGTAAGAATCGTGAACAATGAAACCACTACTATGAAGCTACAATAAACATTCAAAAATGTAAACACGTGATATGGGAAAATTTGGAAAATATAACTAATATACATGTAGATAATGATTATTAATGAAAATGATAAATAGAGTGAGATATGAATATGGTTTTAAAATATTATTTTAAGATATTTTTTCTTATTTTACAAAAGGTAATAGTGCATCACACTATGTAGGGAAACAAAGTAAGGGTCTCTTTGTCGGATTTTTAAATTCATGAGGAATGTTGGAAATTATGAACCATTATTTATTTTGTGTGGTATGATTATATATTATTTAATTTATTTTAAATTTTTCGTTAAAATAATCAGGTTTTAAAATTAATATCATGCTATTTATTTATATAGCATTTTATTCAAAGATACCAATGTTTTAAGGGTTTCTTTGTCAAAAATTTGAATCTCTTGAGACATTTTTTTGTTATACACCATGTTACATTTTAATTTTTGTAAAAAATACCCAATTTCAATTTTTTATAATTATATAATTATATTTCATAATTTCAAATGTTTTTTCTATGTTCACTCTTTGGTTTTTTATTTAGAATATACAATAATTGTATGATTTTACGTCTCAGCATATCTTCATTGAGACATGTTTTAATGTTTTCAATCAATTTCATATATATCTAGTGTATATACCACCCAATAAAGTATTTTTTCATTAAAAATTATTTAATATATTATATTTATATAAAAATATTATTTTAAATCTTTATATGTCTTTTGATTCAAAAAATTACTAAATCTATAAGCGGTTCTTCATGACTCAATTCCCTTCCTTGTGTCATAATCACTCATATTTTTCAAGTTTTTCATGGTTTATATATCATAAAATATGATTATTTTAGGATGTATTACAACTTATTTTCTTAGTAAATAATGTTTCACACAAAATTATTCTTTATTTAGGATTTTAATTTTTCGTTAAAAATGAATTTTTATTAGCAATAAATTTCATTAATTTTAACAGATCTTTTTTTTATGTCCATATTTTTACATCCCATAAATGTTATCCTTTCATTAGAAAAAACTATAAAAACTACCTCCAATGATACTTTTATTCCAATTTTTATATTTAATATAAAAGTCCTCTTAATCCTTTTTAACAATTTGGTTTTTTGATATGGTTATTTAAAAATGTTTGAAAACAATTTTCTATACTTTAAAATTAAATGGTTTTACCATTCACTCCCCCTTATATTTTGATAATTTTTATATATTAAAAATTTATTAATTATTAAATATTATTTTCAAAAGTAAAATGTTTCAAATTATTTTCACTTACACTTTTCTAAATAATTTATTTCCCAAGATTCTATTATTAAATATCATTTTCAAATGTAATGGTTTTTAAAGTATTTTCACATATCCTTTTTGAACCCTTTTGTTTTCTAAAGAAACTATTATTTAAACCTTATTATAATATGATCTTCAAAAAGTAATCTCTTTCACTTATCATAGATGAATTTTTTGAATCTAATTCACGCTTTATTTTTATAAAAAAACTTCTTAATGTTTTTTTATAACATTTTTATTTTCACTTCAATTTTTCCTCTATGGTTCATCTCCCATTAGGTAATGATTTAATCACCATCCATATAATATTTTGTTATGAATAATTTTGTGGAATGATATTTTGACATCCTATGATTTATTAAGTTCATTTTATTTGAAATTTTAAGAGATCCATACTATTTCCATGGGTTAATTAATATATGTTCATGATTGATTTTATGTTTCCACATATGTATGGATTAGGATGGGTGGGCTTCTAAATCTCCATAAAATGAATTTTTATAATATTAAATATAAATAGATAGTTAGTAATAGGCACGATGTGTTTTTTTACATTGGTATAGAAATTATTGGATTGCTCACATTTTTAGGTGTGGACATTATGAGTTTGGTCACATAGGTGTGGCCATAATGGGTTTACACACACATGTTTTCATAGTATTAATTATGTGAAGAATTATATTGTTTATCAATTTATAACACATTTAAAATTTTTTATTAAGATATGAATAGTTTAAATAGGCATTTTATTTCTATGAAATTCCATGTTTTCATTATTAATACTTCTTAAGTATCAGACACCTTTTTTCATGTTCACATGTTAGATTTTTTTCTTTTATGTTTCTTTAATTATTTTTTTGATCTTATGTGGATTCATCATGTTTTTTTATTATAAAACGTGATATTATGACAGATTCTTTAGATATTTATGTTTTTTACATATTCTCCCCTTTTTTATTATATAACACTTTATGGTATTTCTTTTCCCTTAGTAAGAGTTTGAGATCTCCCATTTATTATATCTCCATTCACAATGTTATGCATTTGATTATTTCTTGTGATATTTATAAGAAAGGGTCTATAATAGAATGGTAATATGTAAATGTTTTCAAGTGTTATGAAATTACATGTTTATATAGGTAATCTATAAAACACTAAAACATTAAGTTCTTGGATTTTATGATTATTTCTAACATGTATTATTTAAAACGTAAAAATGTTGTACTATTTATGTTAATTTTAACTAAGGATGATTCAGTTGGCATTAGAGGAGTATTTAGTTATATTTGGAGATTATTTTAGTTATTTAGGGGAATTATTTAGAGGACCTTAGTGAAAACTCTTGAGATGATTCTAAGTATAGGATTATATCCTGAAATATTAAATTCATGAGTAGATGGTATTAACTGAAAATAAATCCTTATCTGGATAGTAAATGTGGATTCAGTTATCACATGGATTCACCTAGGGGTAATCACGTCGAAAATAGTCCTTTGAGCATTGACTCAATCATCAACCTAATTTACTATGAGTGGTCCTTAGACAACACTCCTTGGGGATATGATTTGGATTATCACATTCTCATTATGAATAATTATGAAGGATAAATGTCCAAGTTAGTCTGAGGGATTATAAAGAGAAATGAAAGATAACCCAACATAATGTTTTCGAAGTGAAACCAATATTGATATAGGTTTAACTAAATGAATTGTAGGGTAACTTAATAATGTAAAAGAATAATAATTTTTATGTTTGAATTCTTTTTATGATTACAATAATTCCCTCATATTGTTAATATTTGATCACTCGGGTAAAGATTTTTTAGTATTAGGGATGGATGAACTAGAAGGAATTAATTTAACTTTGGGTGTGAAGTATAATATGATTATTACCTAAATAGTAAACCCTTTGGAGTGAGAGATAGAACAATAGTTTTGGTGAATATTCCAAACCAAATATCACCAAACATGATAAAATATATAAGAATATTTTAATAGATTCTATACCAATGGTTTTAGCCAAACTATTGGTATATCCATCACATATAATAATGTTTTTGGAAAAATAATTGGTACAGGGTCATATTATTGTTCTTATACCAATGTTTTTGGAACAATTGTTAGTAAAGGGTAATTTAATGATAACTATACCAAAGGTTTGTACAAAATTATCTGTATAGGTCCATTATTATATGTCAAATTTCTAGTAGTGAATTCTTTGAGTAAAAAAACACTAATCATTCACTGTGAGGACTACCTCCTCCATGAAAATTGATTTTTTTATATTTCTTCTAGTTTTTAATTATTTATCAAAAAAACATGAAATGTTGTTCACTACTATAAATATATAGAAATTATATAATTATGATCATGTTGTAATCATAATATGTCCAAATAAACTCCTTCATAATCGTATGCACTAATCAAGTTAATGTGTGTTCATGAATGCTTCGGTTAGACAATCTTCTTGAAAAATTATTTGAAATTATATCATGCATGATTATAAAAATATAATTTCTAGTATAATATGATATAACCATTTAAATAATGATTTTGTCTTTTTTATTTAAATGATTCAAAGTTAATTAACTGATTAATTAACAAAACACCCTTCATAGGCTGAAAATCACCAAAAAATGACTGTATTTGATTTCATCTTCTAAGATAAAGATTAAAGTAATCATGAAAGGTAATTTAAAATTAATAAATTACTATAATTAAACAATTATATAGATATTAATTAAATTTTAATAATGAACTTTGCAATAAAAATAAACACCAACACTTCCCCTATAAAACTACTTTAAATAGATAAAACTCTAAACATACAATTTGGTAAAATGTGGAAAAACTAACTAATATATATGTAGATAATGATTATAAAAAAATAATAAATTTTATTAGGTATATATATGGTTCTAAAATATTATATTATGATATTTATTTTAGTTTTATAATAGTTTAGAGTTTATTAAACTAAGACGGAAATGAGATTAGGGTTTCTTTGTCGCATTTTCAAATTCATAATATAGAATTGTGCACCATCATTTATTTATTTATTTTTGATTACAAACTAAATAATATTTTTTGGAAATATTAATGAAATTAATTATTTTTAAATATTCATATCATGTTTCTTCTTTACATGGCCTTCGATTTAAAAGATACCAAAGTTGCAAGGGTTTCTTTGTCTAAATTTGAATCACTTGATTCATGAATTTTTTATACACCATCATTAACATTTAATGGAATAAATACAAACACTTTTTAATTTTATATAATTATAAAATAATATTTATGACATAATGTTATTATTCCATTTTCATTAACTCTTGGGTTTTTTATTCAAAATATACAAATGTTGTAAGAATTTTCATCTCACCATTTCTTTATTGAGACATTTATTAATGTTTTCCACCAATTTCCTATTTCTGTGGGGCATAAACTTCCTAAAAATGTATTTGGAAATAATCATTGATTTAATCAATGATATGCACATAAATATATAATTTTTATCATTCCATTTTATTTTGATTCAAAAATTATGAAATTTATAAGGGGTTTCTGTGACTTAATTTCCTTTTTTTATGTCAATCAAATCTCCTTATTCTTCCTTATCTTCTTCCTTCCTTCAGATATTATTTTTCTAGCTCCTTTTTATAATGTTTTCCATTTGATTGATTCTATCTAATTATGTTCTTATTATTATCATTCACCTTAAAACATTTTTCCTAATCCTTCTTCACTATTTTTCTTTCAACACCAGTTTGACAAATATTATCCATTTAATGTGAATTTTTCATGTGGTAACCCATATGGTTACATTTTATTATTGTTTATATGATTAGAAACTGATAATGAAATCGTATCTAGTGTCTGCACAACCCATTCTTACTTCCTTTTTATTGATGCATTGTTCTATGTCTAGTACTTCTTCTCTGTTCGATAACCCCTGCTTTTTTGGTACCACTTCTTTTAAAACATTAGACCAATTTTATAATTATTCTCATTCTAAATGTTTATACCATTCTTATTGAAATAAAATTCTTCTATACAACAACCATTCATTCTTAAATTCATCACACATTCTAAATGAATCAACAATCAAGTTTATAAGAAATAGTTCTCTAAATTGTTTATGTGAGATACATATTTGATTTCAAACATCCCACCCATGGTTTCTAGGGACCCACACTTAAACTTCATCCTATTAACCACCTTTAAAATATCAAAATTATAGGAGTCAATAAATATTTATAAGAAACATCCTTATATCTCGGGATCAATTTTCATCTTTAATCCTCCAAAAATCGTGGATAGAATCACAATCATCCTTGGTGATTATTGAAACATTGATCATCCATCTCATCAGATCTATTATTAAATTAATTTAAAAAATCTCATAACATTATTCAAAAATTACATCTAATATGACTTTATAACATATATTTTATCCTGTGAAACATTATATGTTGTTCCTTCATCAGATTATAGAAACATCTTGGAAACTTTTGAAACATAATTTTTCTGACCATTTACATGCTTCATTGAAATAATCGTCTAATAAATTCTTTATATTTGAAACTCGATTTGATGTTCCCATAGGAAATTATTTTAGAATACTCTCACAGGGATCTTCCATCGTCCAATCGGTTCCAAATATTCAATATTTTGTTTTATATAATAAACCAATAGAGGACTCCCATTCATATTATGTCTGGTGTCTTCATAGAACTATATGAGAAGACTTATTAATCATTAGATAAATATATTTATCACACATTTTTTTATGAGATCACTTGAATAAATATGTATGATTTAATCTATTCAGAAACCTCATCAAACTCCTCTTAATCATATTGCATGAAAAATGAGTCTAATGAACATCACTTAGAAACCTTTATATTATGAAATCATATGGAAAGTTATATTTGAACCAACTAATCAAAAACCATTGAAAAACACTATCTGATGATCTTCATATGTTTCCTATAATTTTGGTTAGGAAATATCATTCTATTCATTAAGAAATATCTTTATTCTATGATCTTAACATAATTTCTATAAATATTGATTTCTTTAGGAAACCTATGCCTAATAATTTGAGAATCTTTGTTCAATATATTCTTTTTATGGAACCACTATTATTTTAGGCAATACTTCTTAAACCCTTTTTCAGTTAATAATTCATTAACACTTTCTTCAATCAATTATTTGATCTTATTAAATTATCTGGAGATATTTTTTTATGTATCTCAAATAGACTTCATATAGATCTTTGTAAAACTACAATCATCACTTAACAATGTCTAGGAACCATAGTTTCATTGAGCTCACCCGTAACATTAATATCTTAATTACTTAAACAATTCACTTCAACTACTAAATTTATTTTTGAATTTATTTGATATAATTTTAATTAATAATAATTTATATACTTCCATACTTCAGAATCAATCATATCCACAAGTCATTGTGATAATTAAATAGTATGGAACACATTGATTATAAATTTTTGATAAATTTATTCGGATCATTACCTATCTAATAGGGATATAAATGTAATTGTTTGGTAATTTTTTTTACATTTAATGTTTTTCAACTAATCCCATTCATATTAGTATTATGTCCATGTGACTATTCCTTTATCGTCCTCCCAAACATTCCTATATCCATTTAGACTATACATTTGGGTATATTTGATGTAAAATTTTTATTATTTGGGAATGTTTATTCTATGTTCACTTCATCTAATTGAACTACTCAAAAACCATGATATAATTACCTCAGTCTGATCATCATTATCTGATCACCTTAGAATGATCAAATCAGTCTAATCACTATGGTATACTATCCCATATTGGATTAACATCACTAACTCGATTTATTCGACTTCACAAACATCTTAAAGAAACAACCTAATTAATCTTCGATAATGTTGATAAAAACATGTATCTCATATAACGAAGTATATATTTGATACATTAAGAAGAAAACATCAATATTTATAAGTAAACTCAAAGTCTTCAAAGAGCATTCATCATTTCTATGGGAAAATAATAATTGATAAGTTATTTTATTCTTCATTAATTCATCCAAGAAACATATGATTTTTAACCAAGAGTGGATTATTAAACCAAAATTTTCAAAAACATATTATTTTAAAATTATTCAACATATAAAAATAAATGAAATTATTCTATTTCATTTAAAACCACTAACATCAAATTAAAATCATTGAATAAAATTAAACACACACACAAAACATGATTTTAACAAGGACATACTGATAAAAGGGTATTAAAAGGTCATAATTAAATCATTTATGGTATTTTGAAGATTAGTATAGTTCGATAATAAATTTATAATAACATTATATTTGTTATAAAGGAGGTTCAAACTTGTACAATGGAAGTTGGTACTTAAGGTAATGGATTTTCATCTCACTTTTTATTTTTTTTGTGAGACACATGCCATATTCACAATAACGTTATTTCATGTGTTGTATATAATTCCCATGAATGTATTTTATGATGATTATCCAAAACATTTTGAAGATTTAAATATCCATTTTAATATACCACTATTATTGAGATTACACTTAAAATGGTACAAAAATGGTAAGTGATTTTTTTGTCTTAAATTGCCTTCATTATGACTTTAGTTGTGTCATTCCCATATCTTCTTCTATGAGGGGTATATGATACCCATTTGATTTTTTATATCTTTAACATACTTATTTTCATGATATTATAAGTTTTACTTAACTTTATTCCTTCATGGGGATTATGATTCCATGTTACCAATGTGGTAAGAGTTATAAGCTCCAATCTAACTGTTTGTTGGGATTGTTTATGATTGTTCTTCCAATGATGAAATATTATGATCTATCTATCAAGAAACACTTTAATTTTATTATAAAATTTTTATGTCTTAAGAATACTGTTTTCCTTTATTTTCCTATATTTATGAACTCATGAGACCAAAATAATGTTTTTAAAAAAAATTCATTATTTATCACATTGGTTAAAATCACTTTTTAATAGAAAACCAAATTTTCATAAAATGTTTTCAAAAGTGTTTTTAACATTTTTTAAATGATTTAATAAATAATTTTTTGCCCATTTTTTACTTTTTATATAATAAGTTTAAATAAATCATCCTACATTTTTATTAACAATTCTTGTTTGGATTTTCTCAAAAATTTGAAACAAATATTTGTTTTAATGTGTATGGCATGAATGGAATTTTCCACTATCATGGAAATTGTTTTCTCTAAAAATTATTTTATAATTAATCAATGTTATTTCCAAGGAAAATTATTTCCAAAATGATTTTTGTTTTAAAGAATCAAAGTGAAAAAATATATTTTTCTCTAGAAATATTTAAAAATATTTTTAATGATTCCTTTATATGTTTAAAATGTTATTTTCAAAAAAATAATTTCCAAAAGGTTTTCTATTTAAAAAAATCAAAATGGAAAGGATATATTCCTCAATAAATGTTTTAAATTATTTTTTAAGAATCCATTATAATTTTCCAAATTTATTCTCAAATAAAAATATTTTGCAAATTGTTTTAGTTTTAAAAATAGTTTTTCAAAGTGGAATGGCTATATTCCTCATGAAATGTTCCATGTGATATCTCAAAATAATTTTATGTCTACGATTACATCATTTGATGTTACTTATACTTTATTGGTGATAATATGGAATGATACAATCCTGATTATTTCTCTAGATGTTTAATGAATATATTGATCAAATGTTTATATAATCCATTTATTTTTTATGGGATATTACACAGTTAATTAATAAAATGTGTTTGAATCTTGTTTTTTTTAATGGGATATGATGAGATGATATGATGAATTTTTAATGATATTATAGAATACAAAATTATTGGTTTCATTATGGGATGGGTGGGATCTATATTTCCACCTAATGTATTGGGTAAAGCTTTATATCTCATGAGATAATAATGGAAAATAGGTCGATGGACTTGATATACTATGGGACACAGGTGTGTACAGATCCACTATGGGAAACAGGTGCTTCCTGATCAACTATGGGAAATATGTGCGTCCAGATCCACAATGAGAAATAATTGATGAGTTATGATTCATGATGTTGATTATCTTTTTAGTTAATCTTTAAATATTAAACAGTTTACAATATTTTTGATTGTGGGACACTTTTATAACATGATATTATCATTATTTATTGATTTATGATGATTTTTCACTCTTATGGGCCTTGTTTTTAGAAATGATAATGTTTTATGAATTGACTCATGTTTATGATCAATTAATTTTATGGTGTTTACTTTGTAAGATATGTGTGTGATCACATATAGATATCCTCATATTATGCCTTTATAGGATCATTAATTGGCATCCCTTATGTTTACCCACACTAAGAATCTGAGGTCATAATTTCTTATGTTTCATTCTCATCGTTTGGAAGAGATTTTTTGGTATGAAATTCCTAAGAGGATTACTATTTGAGAAGATAATTGTTGTAGATGTTGAAGATATTTTATAAAATAGAAATATATTTATTCAAGTCCCTTAATACACTAAACTATTATGGTTTTCAAGAATGTATTTATAATATTTATTTAATATCTATCTAATAATAATTCTAATTATAAGAAATTATCAAGGAATTTTTGTGAAGGATATAATAAGGTGTTTCAAGAAAATTTCATCCCTGATTGGATTCTTAAATTATATGTGAATCTAGTATATAGGTTTCTAGAGTTAATTATTTTATAAAGGGAACATTTAAATAGAATCGATTCTCACGTGGTGCATGAGAATTGGCCTTGTTTTATAGCAAGTTTGACACTAGTAGAGGATATACTTTCGAAATTCACAAACTCTTTAAAAATCATCAAGAAAGATTTAAATATTGACCATGAATGACCTATGTTTTCCCTATGTTTTTATAGATTGAAAACAATTTTTCATGATTTATACATCCTATAAATGATTCTTTATGATTATGTGGTTTTTAAATATGAATATTATTTCTAATGATATAATTTTTGGATTTAGTCAATGGTTTTAACATAAACAAACTATGTTAATTCTAAGTAAGTTACAGAATGCAATGATTTTCCTATTTACCCACCAAATGCTATGGGATCTAGAACAAATAATCAAGTTTCTATGATCATATGGAATTCCCAGTATATGAATTAGGATGAACATACAGACGAGGAAAGCATGGAACTACATTAATTTGAGTCCTTCATGTGGAAATGTCCACATTCTTTGATTAGTTCCACTGATCCACTAATTGATGATCAATAGATCAGTACCAATGAAAACTTATGTTCCATTATTCATTGTTTGGGTAATGAAATTTAATTTTCGGTTTTTATCATTTAAAAAGTGAGTAAATTCAATGGGGGAATCTTTTTAGGAACATGGGGGAATAAAAAGAAATTGAATCTATGGTATGGGAAGAGTTTTAAGGTATATTTATCAGTAACTACTTCCCTAATATTTTATAATCAATGTTGGTGATGTAATTACCTAATTTTAAGAAAAATGATGATGAATCTATTGGTACATATGAAGCTAATTTTATCATACTTTTAGGGTATTATTCTAGTTTAATCATTATCCTTGAAAGGAAAAAATTTCGATCTTATGGTGCCTTTAAAAATGTATTTTAAAGGCCTTAAATATAAGAGAATTCAAAATATATAATGAAGTTTTTCGATGTGTACTAAAGGTAGAAATTAAATTTTTATATTACCACTATTCCTATAGTTTTCATAAGAAAAGGAAGATCGAGTCTTAAGAAAACTCAAATGGTAGAAGGATATTATAGCCATCTGTATGCTAGAAATGTGGTAATAATAATCAATGAGATTTCTTGAATGGAATTGAGAGATGATTTATATGTTGAAAGGTAGGTCTTAAATCCATGTAATTTTTAATTGAGATTAATGGGATAGTTAATATAATGGATTATAATATGACTCCAACTAATGAAAAACCCACACTCTACTGTTTCATGTTTAAAGAGTTTGGAATTTATGTGAATTAATTCCCCAATACAAGGGATAATGTGGATGATAATCCACAAAAACTGCTAAACCAAAAAAGAAAAAAAGGTAAATCTTATATATTTACAGTGGATTAAGTGAATCATTATAATTAGTGAATTCTTATCCTTTAAACATTATTTTGGAATTTAATGATTTATTATTTATGAATAATCCCTAAAAAATATTATTGTTCGTCCTTTATTGAAATTTAATTTGACTATCACCCTCTATAGGTGTTGCAGAATAATGAAATCGCATTTGATATTCTATCGGTTCAATAATGAACAAATGTTTCCAATGAAAATGTGTTTTTAAAAGATAATATCTTATATAGGGAATAAACGGTGAATTAAATTTTGAAGGTTTACATGAATGCATGTAATATTAACTTAATAGTTATGGATACCATCATGTTTTTGTGAATTTAAAGTTGATTATAGGTTTTAATTCATTGAAACCCATTTTGAGGTTTTATGTGATTGGATTATTTCATGATTAAGGATATTTTAAGATACATTTATGATAATAAAACACTTTGGTTTTATATATGTATTAGTGATAAATTTATTTAATGAGGAATTAATTTACACTTTTTGGAAATATGATTAATGGTATTGGTAACTTTTAGGGTATATCTTATCTCGGATGTCAAGATATTTATGATTTTTCATCAATCACCTTACGAAGTCAGCACAACTCATTATCATCAGAGAATATTTTACTTTGGATGCACTTTCTATTGTATTGATTAATGAAGTGGTAATATTGAATGGGGTAAAAAATACAATTGTATCCAATTGGATCAAATTTTTACATCAGTGTTTTGGTGATGTCATCAGCAAGATCTTGATATGGGGTTGAGTTCCATCACAATGTATCATACTCAGAGAAATGGTTATTCTTATAGAACAATTAAATCCTTTTAAGATATTCTAAAATATTATTATATATATTTTAAGGGTGGTTGAGATCAATATATTTTTAAATTTGAGTATTCATTTAACAATATCATTCATCTGAGCATTTATATTTCTCCTTATAAAGCCTGTTATGGAGATAAGTGTATAACTATAATGTACTGGTATGAATTTGTAGAAATATATATATTGGGACCTGAGTTATTTAATTAAATGGGATATTATGTTAGATCCATTCAGAAAAAAGTGAAGATATAAAAAAGTTGATAGAAATGATATGTTGATAATTATCAACATGATCTAGAATTTGAAGTCTGTGAGGGCGTCTTTCTATGAATTTATTCATGTATGAAAGAAGGTACCACTATTCCTAGGGTATATTGGTCCCTTTAAAATACATGATCATATCAGGATAATACCCAATCGATTGGAACTTTCACGAAACTAATACCAAGTTCACAATGTGTTTAATTTATCCCTCATGAGGATGTACATACCTGACCCATCACATGTACTTATCTCATAGGTCATACCACAGGAGCATGATATTTCTTATGAGGATAAACCTGTATAAATTTTGGATCAAATAGGGAAACATTTAATAAATAAGACCACTCACTAGTTCATAGTTTTTTGGTGAATCCACTTACATGAGGAAGCTATTTGGGAACCTAATAATTTAATGATATTGAATTATCCTCACCTATTAGTTCCAAAGTGATGAATTTAAAGGGTGAAATCCGTTTTTAATGATGGTAGAATGTAACACCCCTAGACTTGGTGGAATATTTTCTATAATTAAAGTAAATATTTTTTTAATATTTTTTATTAAATCCTACCCCATGTTTATATTAGATTATATGAAACACTAAGTTTAGCATATGTTGCACACAACACAGAGTTTAAATGAAACAAGAAATACAGTTAAAATTTTATTATTTAATATGATTGTTATCATCTAACTGTTGGAATAGAGGTTATGAATAATATTAACTACATTATAAAGATATATAGTCTAGAAGTGTATATTAATTTAATTATTTAGGGATTTGTTAATTTAAAAGGAAAATAAAAACTACCTAAAAATAATGGAATCAATTTTATCAAAAACTATTTTTATGCTCAAAAATTTATTTTACCTAAATAAATTAAACAAATCACTTTTTTTAATTATTTTAATTAAATTTAAATATTATTTATTCAATATGTTTTTTAACATTCATTTTATGTGATTTCTAGAAAATAGTTATGAATTAATTTAATTTTTTTTATTAAAAAACCCTATTTTTCTAAAAATCAATTTTTTCGCCTTCTTTTTATTTATTTTAAATTTATTTTTTATCACTTTAGAAAATTTATTTTAAAAATAGAATTATTTTAAAAAATCATCATTTCAAAATTTTTTAGGAAGAATTTTTTATAATCTTCTATGAAGATAAATTTTTTGATTAATGCAGAAAAATAATGGTTTTATTGATAATTTTCATTTATTTAAAAGTATTAAAACATAAAAATACATTCATATGTTTTTTAAGGTAATAATAGTTCAATTATATATATATATATATATTAATCCAATTTAGGTCATTTTAATCAATGTCATATTTAATTTTGATATAAAAACTTTTAAAACATTTCGACATTTTTCCTTTGGAAACCCACATTCTTATCGGGTCAGCAGGTTTAATTATTATATAAATTGAATTTGAAAAAAGGTATTCAATATTTAGAATTATCAAAATTTATATTTTCAAATAATTTCAACTTGAATTTTTACTATAATTAATAGTAAAAAATGTAAAACTTATTTACTGCGGTTATAGTAGAAAATTTGTTTACCTTCGGGTTATGCTAAAAAATAAGTGTTAAAATTAGACAAAGATTATATAATACCCATTGTAATACCATATTTCAACCTTATATCATATATTTTCATGAATATACCATTTTTACTTCCAAAAATGAAAAAATGTGGGGATACTTTTTTATTTTCAAAGATAGCATGTTTTCCACTCACCTCACATACAAAAGCCCCCCCCCCCCTCTTTTCTGATTTTAACACATTAAGAACCATTGGTTCATATAATAACTAAAAATTACATCTTTTATTAACTATTATAATTATAGAATACTTATTCTGTTCAAAAATACAACTTACGAATCCATTAGGTGAAAACCAAAAGAGGTTGTCTGAAGACGTGGTAACATCCCTAACCGATTGTTTTATTTCATTTCTTACTACACCACCAGAAATTATTATTAAAACAACATTTTATTATAAAATAATAATACATATAATTATATTTTATTATTTTTATTTACTAACCCAAATAATTATCTTCCATCAAATGGGTCAAGAAATCGTTATCCGTGTGTACGTTGGACTACCGCATCGCAAACCAATGTCATTCATTTTCCATCACTACATATCACGACTAGATATAATGATGGATTTATAGTTTATATATGATATTTATGATATTATTATTATTTGTAAATCATTATATTACTTATTCCATCTTACATTTCATTCCATGGGAATACGATTACATCGTTCCTGTGTACGGTGGACTACCGCATTGTAAAGTGTTGTGATACATTCAGGATTTACATGGAAGGTAATAATGATGGTTTTAATTAAAATATGTAACACATATTAAATAAAATATATTCTTTAATATTAATATATTATTTAAATATTTTTATTTTAATCCATCAAGAAAATAGAAACAACGTTCATGCTTTTGTACGACATACTGTCTCTATGAAAAAAAGTATTTCATTTTCTATCTATAACATTTATATTTATCTATAAATACACAAGTACTGAATATATATGATATTTAAATCATGTATAAAATTATATATATTATGGATCCATGATCAAATAAATAGTACTGAAAATAAAAAATCAAAACATATATAAAAAAACAGGTATTACCCTAAATATGTTTTTAATAATTAATAGTTGATAAATGGGCAATAAAAGGTCATAAGTAAATCCTATATAAAATTATGAATATGAGGATTTTAATTTATTATATTTATAATAAAATTATATTTATTATACTAGATTTTTGAATGTGTGTGATGGAATTCAAGACTTAAGGTAAGGGATTTCCATCTCACTTTTATTTTTCTAGGAGACACATTCAATATTCACCATGAGTTTATTTTCTATGGTGTATATTTTGAACATGAATGTATTTTATGATAATTATAATTAAATTTATTTAAATTTACATATCCATTTTTGGATCGATATTTCATTATGTTTTTTTCAAAATTTTCCAAAGTGGTAAGGGATGTTTTTTGTCTCAAAATTTCCTTCCTTGGGACAAAAGTAATGTTATACCCATATCTTCTTCCTTGAAGTTTATATTCTCTCCATTTTACAAGTTATATTATGAATATAATTATTTTAAATATATTATATGTTTATTTTTTTATAATTTCTAGGTTATTTCTATTCAATGTTACCAAACTGGTAAGTGTTTTATGTTACAATCTCATCGTTTACTAGGATTGTTTATTATTCTGTTTCTAATGATGAAATATTATTATCTATATCTCAAAAGACTCATGAATTTTCTTCTATTATCATTTTTTCATTAGAAATAATTTTTCCATTAATATTCCCCTCTATATGAGTTACACCCCATGGTTTTCTAAATAAATAGAAATACATGAAATTTTTTTTATGTAGATAGTTATAACAACCCTTTGAACATAATTTTGTCTCTTCTATGATTTGAATTTAAAAAATGGTGATCTATGGTTGTCATCGGTAAGTTTTTTGGAGTTTTATGAAACCAACTTTATTTTTGGTTAATATTAACATACCATTATGAATATAAATATGAATCTAGTGAATATTAAATTGTTTTATTATTTTTTTCTTAAGGATTTAAGATAATGACATCTTGATTAATTTTTCATGGTGATAAAAATTAAGTAATAGTTTTAAAATTGTTAATTTTTTAATAAAGTAAGATTTTATTTAAAATTTAAATTAATAATATTAAAAAAATTGTTTTAAAAAAATGGAGCTCAGTTTTAAATTCTACATGTCAAAAAATGGTTAGGGTGATGTTTTGGGGTTTTTCTAAAATTACTGAATTTTTTATGAATAGTAAAATAAGATAAATTATGATAAATGATAAATACATGTTTGACTGCATCATAGGTGATCCAAGGATTATGTATGACCACTTTGTTCAAACTAACATGAACTTATTACTATTTTTTTTGAATTAATAAAAACTATTAATAGTCTTGAGAAAAAATATTAAACTAATGATTTAAATAATGCAAAACCCCTCCTGTCCTCCACTATAAATACCACCCTCATTACCATATTCCACGTACACCTATCAAGCCTTTAGACTTGATTATGTTATACCAAATACCCTCCCCAAGGCTATTCCCCACATCCAATACCTACTGGTCTCAACAAAAGGGAAAAACCAAAGTCCTTAAGGAGGATCTCAAGGAGAAGAGATCAAGAAGTAAGAATCCTCTACCTTTTTCTTGTGTTTTTTTTTTCAATTTTTTTCTTTTACTCTATTTACATATCCTTATCCAAGAGGAATTAAATCTCCAATATGATATATATTCAGTATTTTTATCATGTTTATTGAAATATTCATCATCTCTCTTTCTCCCTTCTCCCTCTTATTCTAAAAATAAAAACACCATCTCTAATGTGTTGATTTACCAAAATCATAGACGATGTATCTTCATTTTCCATTACTTCCTTAAAATATGGTTTTAAAACCCTTTTAATTGTTGGAATAGATTTTAAATTGTATGATATAACCTCTATTAGGTTTTGGAACTAGTAATTATGCATACTTTTAATAAATAAATAAAAGGTTCTTCATAATTATCATAATTCACCAAAATAAACTAACAATCATCGTTAATGATTAATCTAATGATTCATCCTCATACCATATAATCATAATTATTTATGGAATACTATATTTTTTTCCAGACACTTTAATATCTTCACATTTAACTTCTGGAGTTTCACTTCAAATCGACAATAAAATCCATTACGAACCCACCATGAAAACCATGTAAAGAACACACTTGAAATAATATAAAAAACAAAATGTGATTAATAAATGTGTCAAATGTTGTTGTGAAATGATCATATAAGGTGTTATAAGCATGAATGTTTTTTAAGATATTAAGAACACTCTTTTAACCATTATACAATAGGTTTAAAAAAAATTAAGTAAGTCAAACCCAAGGTAAGAGAATTCTTAACCCAAATTTTATTCTTTTTGTTAACCTTATACTTTATTCATTTTGAGGTATTAAGAATATAAGGGGAATGAATTTTTGTTCATATTATGTTATTTTATGTTTATTTATGTTGTATCGACATATCCTTTCCATTCTATTAATTCTCACTCCAATTATATTTCTAAGGGACATTCCTTTTAAAATTATTTAAAAGGTCTCATTAATAAAATTCAAAATGGTTGTCTTATATATATACAGAATGACTGACTTATCCTGATTTTATGATGATTTATTACCATGGTATGTTCCTTAGATATATATTTGTTGGTTTCATCCCATAATAGATCATGATATTCATGATTGAGCCCACTATCGCTCAAGATATATTGGGTTGAGCCCAGTATCGCTCAAGATATGATAGGTGAGCCCCATTATAGCTCTCAAACATATTGGGTACTTCTAAGGTAGAATTTGAACAAATGGCTATTATATGTGTAAGGGTGACTCTATGAGTCATATGGTAAATATTTCCCAAGAAAACTACATGATGTTTCCATTCATGTTAATGATTTTTTATGATATGGGTTTTATTGGTTTTTATGTTATCACTTGACTAGAAATTTCTTTCCTTATATCCCTTATAGGTAATTTTCTGATCATCCATTATTTTTAAATGATTGTCATAGGTTATAAGTATTTTTAAGATAAATAAGTAAGAAAATTTAAATGTCATGAAGATTTGTCAAATAAATTATGTTTTATTTGAAAAGTTTTATATTTTGGAAAAAATTGATATTGTTTTTATAGTATCCACATGTATGATTATAAGATGTTATGTATGTTTTATATCCTCAATTTCTAAAACAATAAACCTAAAAAGATCCTAAAATGAGGTGGTATTAGGCATATTTCTTATTTTTATAGATTTTTCAAATGTGTTGTTTGATTCGAGGTCAACACATTCCTTTATTTCTGAGAAAGTTTCAGAAAAAAATTAAGAATTCCGTCTCATGAAATAAAATAAGAAGTCGTGGTAAAAAAACTTGGAGGAAATATTATGTAAATAAAAAATTATAAGAATATAAATGGTGATATAACCATCGAACTATTTCCTACTGTTTTGGATGTGTTTATTTCTAAGAAATATGCATCTCAGGAGCCTAATTTGAAAGTCAAGGGGCCACTAGTGGATGAGTCACCGGTGAGAGATAACAGCGGGACTTCAAATAGTTAGGTTGAAATTGCAATGGAGTCTCATGAATGTACAAAACTAGTGAATTAAGATCCCCTCTAAATGTCTCCAATAAAAATGATGTGAAACAAAATATTGAGTGTCATCATGAAAATCCAAAAATATTTCAATCCACTAGATTGTATGATAAATGGGGTAATATCTCTGAGGATGAAAGGGTGCATGTCGGTACCCCTTTTCGAGCTTCAGGAAGTGGTATGCATGCCTCTTTTAATGATTCATTCATAAGTGCCGAGACAAAGATGGATGATAGTTAGGTCTCCACCTCTATTACTCTAAATAGGAGAGACCATGAAAAGATTATTCTACTCTTCCTAAGACTGTATCTACTATGTCATCTTCTAATATACCAATGAAGGTGTATGGAGATATCCTTAAGATTTTCAATTAGGGTAAGTCTTAATATTAATAGGTAACAACGGATGATTCTGATTATGGGAATGACTTGTCATATTATGATCTTTAACATTGTTGTTCCATGGATGAGGGAATGTCTCTTTATTTAACCTCATCTACCTCCTTTATACTTTTCCATTCTTTTTTAAATAATGGTCAGACGCTTTTCTTCTAGATGGACTTAGTTGGTATATGAATCTACCTATCATTTCATGTGGAAGGATTTTACCATGAAATCAAATTTTATTGCCTATATTAGAGTTTCATGTTATTCTCGGTATGGACTGGATTTCATTTTATCCTGCTAAGATAGATTTCAGATCAAAATAAGTTGTTTTTTATAAATAGATTTAGTTTTTGTATAAGAATAAACTCATCCCATTGATAACATATCATGGAGATAAGAAACTAATAAAATATGGAAATTGAATTTATCTTTCTCATATTTTTTAAGATAAGGGTGTTATCTAGATTAATTATGTACGAGTGGTAAATGAATAGTTGGATATTTTTCCTAATGATATTCATGTTTTTATTCTTAATCAAGAGTTTGAGTTTATTATTGAGTTAGCTTATAATGCTCAGACTATTTCTAAACTCCCTTATTAAATGGCTCAAATGGAACTTCTGGAATTAAAAAGCAGTTGAAAAAATTATTAGATAAAGGCTTCATCTGACTTAGCACTTCCCCATGGGGTTTTCCTGTCTTTTTTGTTAAGAAGAAAGATGGTTCAATGAGGCTTTGCATTGATTTTGGAGTCTTGAATAACATCACTATTAAAAACAACTGTCTTTTTCCTCATATCGATGATTTATTTGGTCATCTCTAAGAAGCATAGTATTTTTCAAATGTTGACATGTGGATGGGGTACTATCAGTTGGATTTAAAGGATGCAAACATCTTGAAGGTTTTGTTTCGTACTAGATATGGTCATTATGAATTTTTATTTATGCCATTTGGGTTAACTAATTCCCTTGTTGTATTCATGGATTGTATGAATAGAATATTTCAAGATTTCATGGATATGTTTTCTCTTGTATTTATTTATAACATTCTGGTATATTCTAGAAGTAAAAAAAATCATGAAAAACATTTAATGGTTGTTTTTCGAACCATAAAATAAAATAAACTATATGAAAAATTCAGGAAGTGTGATTTTTGGTTTCAATAGATTTCTTTTCTTGGGAAAATTGTAAATAAGGATGGAATAATAATTGATCCTACCAAAACGAAAGTGGTTGATGAATGGCCATTACCTAAAAATGTTATAGATATTTGTAGTTTCCTTTGATTAGTAGGTTTTTACCAATGGTTTGATAAAACATTTTCACGATTATCTAGACCTCTAACTAAGTTAACACAAAAATGTGTTAAATTTGTTTGGATAGAATAATGTTATGTTTTTTTCAAGAACTGAAGAAGATATTGGTGAATGCTCTATTTTTGGCCTTGCATTCTCAAAATGGTGAGTTTTTCAACTAATGTGATGCTTCATTGTAGGGACTTGGCTGTGTTTTGATACAGAATGATCAATTAATTTCTTATTCTTTAATACAACTAAAACCACAGGAGTTAAATTATCTGGAACATGATTTGGAATAGGAGGATATAGTTTTTTCTTTGAAAAATTAGTGGCATCATCAGTACGGAGTAAAATGTGAAATATATAATAACCAAATAACTTTTGAATTATATATTCACTCAGATGGAATTAAACATGATTCAGATAATATGGACTGAACTAATATAGTATTATCATTGAAAAATCAATTAACATCTAGAAAAATCAAACAAAGTGGTGGATTCCTTGAGTCAAAAACATCATGAAAAATTAACTGTGATACATTCTGAATGTGATCGTTTGGTAAATGATTTGATATAATTTATCATGGAAGTTGTTTGTGCATGAAATTGCTCTGTTTTGTTTCAGGTTTCAGTGCATTATTCATTATCAGACAGAATTAATCAAGTGTCTAAGGAAGACCAGAAGCTATAGAAAAATGTATAATTGGTTTAAGTGGGTATGTTTCTAGAATTTAGCCTTGATAAAGATTGTGTTTTAAAATTTAGTAAAAGTTTGTGTGTGCCTTGTGATTCCATGTTGAAGAAAGAATTTTTGTGTGATGCTCATATCTCACCATTTTTTTCATCCTAGAGGTACTGATATGTATAGTGTTTATCAAGATTATTACTGGTGAGATTGAATGGAAAGGGATATTGCTGATTTTACCCTGAAATGTTTGACATGTCAATAGGTTAAAGAAGAGAGGTATTTACCGAATGGGATACTATATCCTTTTCCAGTGCTAGGGTTGAAATGATAGAATATATCTATGGTCTTCATTGTGAGACCACTAAAGACATCTCGATGTAATTATGCAATCAGGATTATTGTAGACCGACTGACTAAATCTGCACATTTTCTTTCTATTCGAGATAAAATGACTTTAGTATAGATTTCTCAACTACACCTCAAGGATATTTTTTAGGTTACTTGTAGTGCCTCTTTCCATTGTATATGACTTGGATCACAAGCCCCCTTCTAATCTTTAAAAGGTCCTTTAGAAGTTGTTGGTCACATAATTAAATTTCAGTATGGTTTTTCATCATCAATCTGATGGGAAGTCAGAATTTAGATTTTGGATGATATTCTTCAAACATATTAAATAGACTAACAGGGATGTTGGGATCAACATATTTCATTAATTTGGTTTTCTTATAATAACATTTTTCATTCTAGTTTAAATATTTCACCTTTTTAGGCATTTTATGGGAAGCGGTGTCGAGCTCCATGATTTTGGGATGATGTTGGGGAAATGAAGTTTATTTGACTAGAATTTATAGAGGAAGTGGCTAAGAAAATAAAGATGATCTACCAATACATGAGGAAAGCTTAGAGAAAACAGATAAGTTATGCTGATAAAAGGAGGAAAGACTTTTATTTTGAGGTAGGTGATCATGTTTTTCTTAGAATCTCACCATGGAGATGTGTTATGCATTTTGGTAAGAAAGGGAAGTCTAGTCCACTGTTCAGTGAACCTTATGATATCTAAGAGGAAGTTGGACCGATTTTCTACCATGTAGCTATTCCTCCGAGTTTATCTCAGGTACATAATTTTTTTCATGTTTTGATGTTGAGAAAGTATGTTTTAGATTCATCTCATGTTTTGAGCCCAAGATCAGTTCAGCTGGAAGAGAACCATTCTTATGAAGAGAAACCCTTAATTTTTTACTAAGTAAATAAAATTGGGAGGATGCAATTTCTAGAAGGTTTGGATAATGTAACATCCCCATGTTTTCAAAATAAATTGAAATCTATGAAAATATGTTTTAATTATATAGTTATAACTATCCTTTAAACATAATTTTTTCTCTTTTATGATTTCAATTTCGAAAAATTATCATCTACGGCTTTAATCAGTAAGTTATTTGGAGTCTGATGGAACTAAATTGATTTTTTTGAATAGTAGCATACCCTTATGAAGAGCGATATGAATAGTATTATGAACCTAATTAATAGTAAATTGTTTTATTATTTTATTTTCTTAAGTATTTATGATAATGACATCTTGATTAATTTTTCATGGTGATATAAAATGAGATATAGTTTCAAAAATGTTAATTTTTGAATAAAGTATGATTTTATTTAAAAATTAAATTAATAATATTTAGAAAATTATTTTTAAAAAATGGATTTCATTTTTTAATTCTACATGTTGAAAAATAGTTAAGGTGGATTTTTGGGATTTTTATGAAATTTTTGAATTTTTTATGAATAGTAAAATATGATAAATTTTGATAAATGCTAAATACTTTTCTTACTACATTATAGGTGATGTAATGCTGATGTAAGGCTATTTGGTTTGAACTAAAATGCACTTATTACTATTTTCGTTCACATGAATAAATACTGTTCATATTCTTGAGAAAAAATATTAATCTAATGATTTAAATAATGTAAAACCCCTCCTCTCCTCTATTATAAATACCACCCTCATTCGCCTCTTCCTATCACACCTCTCAAGGCTTGATAATTATCTAATTTCATCCAAATCCCATCCCCAAGGATCTTCCCCACATCGAAGACCTTATATTCTCACCAAATGGCTAAAACCAAAGGCCTTATGAAGGATCTCAAGGAGAAGATATCAATAGGTGTGTATCCTCTCCCTTTTTCTTGTGCTTCCTTTTCAATTATATTCTTTTATTATACTCTCTTAGCCTCACCTTATACAAGAGGAATGAAATCTCCAGTATGATATATATGATGTATTTTTATTATGATTTTGTAATGATTCATCATCTCTCTTCTTCTCCTCTCCCTCTTATTCTTAAAATAAATACATCGTCTGTGATGTGCTGATTTACCAAAGTCATGGGAGATGTGTCTTCAATCTACTATACTTCCTTAAATGAAGTTTATAAAACCATTTTAATAGTAGGAAAATATTTTAAATTTTATGATATATCCTCTATTAGGTTTTTTAACTAGTTCTTATGCATAATTTTAATTAATAAAACAATGGTTCTTCATAATTATCAAAATTAACCAAAATAAACTAACGATCATCACTAATGATTCATCTAATGATTCATCCTCATACCATATAAACAAAATGATTTTTGGAATCATTTAATTTTCTAGAAACATTTTAATAGCATCACATTTTACTTCTGGAATTTCACTTCCATTCGACAATAAAATCCATTATAAAACCACCATGAAAACCATGTAAAGAACGCACCAGAAACAATGTAAATAATATTATGTTACTAATAAATGTGTCAAATGTTGTTGTGAAATGATTATATAAGGTGTTATAAGGATTAATATTTAACTTCAAGATACAAATATCACTCTTTTATCCATTATAAATAAGTTTAAAATGTATTTTAAGTAAGACGAACCCAAGGTAAGGGAACTCTTAACCCAGTTTTCACTCTTTGGGTCAACCTTATACTTAATTCATTTTGAGGTATTGAGAATATTTGTACGATGATATTTTTTTGTATTATATTTTATTATGTTTATTTATAGTGTATACACATATCCTTTCCATTAAATTAATTATCACTCAAATTATATTTCTTTGGGACATTCATTTTAAAATTCTTTTAAAAGTATCATTAATAAAATTCACAAAGGTTGTTATATATATATATGTAATGAGTTATTTCTCCTTATTTAAAGAAACTTTTTTACCATGTTATGTTCTTTGGACATGGTTTTGTTTGTTTGAACCCGTTATAGCTTATGATATGTTTGTTTGAGCCCATTAGAGCTCAAGATATGTTGGTTGAGGCCATTATAACTCAAGATATGACAGGTGAGCCCCATTATAACTCTCCAATGCATTAGGTACTCTGAATGTGGAATTTGACCAAATGGTTATTCCATGTGTAAGGAGTATTGTATGATTGATAAGGTAAATAAGTCCCAAGGAAACTACATGATTTTTCCATGCAGGTTAATGAGTTTTTATGAAATTGGTTTTATTGGTTTTTAATTATCACTTGACTAACAATTTCTTTCCTTATTTTCCTTAATCAACTTTTTTATCTCTTCCCATGTTTCTAAATGTTTTTCACCGGTTATAAGGATGTGTAATGGAAATAAAGGAGATAATTTAAATGTCATGAAGATTTGTCAAATAAATTATGTCTTATTTTATATGTTTTATATTTTCGAAAAAATGGATTTTGTTTTTATAATATCCATAAGTATGATTATGAGATGTTATGTATGTTTTATATCTAAATTATAAAAAAATATAAACCTAAAAAGATCTATCCTGTGTGAGAATTTATGTTCTTTCCTAAAACTAAGGATTAGGGTATTTTTTAAGGTTGAATCATTAAAATATCTACTCAAGATACCAAAATAATATTTTTCTGGAAAATCATTTTTATTTCTATCTTCAATAAAAAACCCTTTGTATTCAAACTTCACATTTTCTAAAAAAATGAAAAATGTTTTTAACGTTTTTCTGATGATATATTATTAAAAATTTTACCCATTTTTATCTTTCTAAAAAATTATTTTAATGGAATATTCATTTCGTTTTCCAAATAATTCCTATATGTATTTTACAGAAAATGTGAATGGAATATTTTTTTAATTTGTATTTATTGAAAAAAAAATTCCCATCATCAAGAAAAATATTTTCAATGAATATTACTATATAATTTTTACTTTCATTTTCAAAAAAATGAATTTCCAAAATAATTTTTTTTAAATTATTTTCAATTTAGAAACAATATTTTCTTCATGAAATGATTTAAAAAATAATGATTCATTTATAAGTTTCCAATGTTATTTTTAAAGAAAATGATTTTGAAAATAATTCATGTTTTAAAATGTTTTTCCAAATTATAAAGAATATATTTCTCAAGAATTGTTTCAAATGATTTTTAAATCCTCCCTTAACATTTTGAAATTTATTTTCAATGAAAATGATTTTGAATATTTTTTTTGTTTAAAAAGGGAATTTTTCAAAGTGGAAAGGATATATTCCTTAAGAAACTTTACATGTGATGTTTTAAAATAATTTAGTGTCTATTATGACATCCTATAATGTTATTTATGTTTTATCGTGGATTATATTGTATGATATTATTCTTATTCATTCTATGGATGATTAATAGTTTTTCTAAAGAAATGTTTATGGAACCCATTTTTATATCATGGTTTATTCCATAATTAATTAATGATGTATATATGAATATTTTTTTGTTTAAATGGGTTATGATGTGATGGTATGACGAATTTTCTATGATAATGTGGAGCACATATGTATGGTTATCATTATTATATTAGTGGTACCTATATCTCAATCTAGTGAAGTATGTAAATATCTATATCTCATGAGATAAAAATGCGAAAAAAGTTGATGGACTTGATCCACTATGGAAAATAGGTGTGTCCGGATCCACTGTGGGAAATAGGTACTTCCTGATCTACTATGGGAAAAAGTGAATCTTTATACACAATAGGAAACAGGTGATGATTCATGATACACTTATGTTTATGGTCTTCATAGTTAACCTTTAAATATGAAATGGTTTTCAATATTTATGATGGTTCCACACATTATGACATGAGATTCTGGTTTGTGATTGATTTATGATGATTTATCACTCTTATGGTCCATGTTTTTAGAAATGATGAAGTGTTATTCAAGAAATCACATTTATGGTCTATGACAGGTTGGTTATAATGTTAATAAGATCTTTTCATGACCACATACCCTTATATTTATTTAATTATTTCATATTATCATGGATTGATATCTCTTGTGTGTACCATTTTTGAGCATCTAATATCACCCTTTATTATACTTCCTTCCTGATGTTATAAATAAGGTTTTAGGTAGTGTATGCCTAAGTTGTTTACTATGTAAGACGTTATTTTGGAGTGATATAGAATATATTTTATGAAATAAGAATATTTTGTTTATTTTTTTTAAAATTTTGGGTCTGAATCCTCATTTTTTTATTAATTCAATTCAAATATATCTTTTAAATGGGTACAGGGATACTGATTACATAGCCCGATGGCCCAGTTGTCATGTAGCGCATTACATGGCCTTTTGGCCCAAATTTTTGGCCCAAGGCCCATTCTGTGAATAGTAATTCTACAGTACCAGCTTGCTACAGTACCACACAGTGCATGTTGCTGCTAAAGTGTCATGCCACTAGTACAGTACCCGCCATTACTACAGTGTCATCGCTGCTATAGTCTCTGTGCTCAATGGGTTTTGAACCCGCATTTTTCTTGTAGGATTACGGGGTGCTTACCACTAAGCCAAACCCAAAATACAATAATATTGTTTTTATTATATCCAAATAGACTAAACTATTATGGACCATAGGAATCAATTTATGAAATTTTTATAATATTATTATAAAAATATGTGATATTTATGTATAAAAATAATGCATAATTATACTTACTCTAAAATTATTTTCATAGGGATAGTTTTTATAAGAATTATAACATACCTCATGATAACTTAACATACTTGAGGTAAGAATTATTTCCTTCTACTTGGAAGAAACATGAACCAAATGTTCTTTTGATTCCAATAGAAATTTGTCTTCTTTGATATCATGGATCAAAGAAAATGATACTTTGTCTTCTTTTTTAATATGGATCCCTTCTTGAGCTTGTATTTATCTTTCTTTATCCTTTTCATCATGGTATTGATAGAAATATAATTTATAAAAGTTATAAATAAATCTTCACCAAAACTACACCTTATAGTTAAAACAAGAAAGAAACTCAAATCATAAATAAAGAATAATTTCATTGTACAGAATCGAATAGAAGTGAAACAAGGATCTGATACTGATTGAGAGGACCAGTTAAATATATAATCAACACTAAGAGGGACTTGAATTAGTGTTAGAACATTTTTAACAAATTATAAATTTTTATCCCTTTACTTATTAAACCTATTATTATACAAACACTCATATTCTATTTTCATTATCATATAAACGTATATGAACGAAGGTAAAATATTTACATGATATTTTTACCTTGCTCAATAATCATTAAAAGATTTTTTTATTTTTGTATGGTTATGACCAGTACATATAATATCCATTATAATGTGATACTAGGTATTTTAGTGTAGATAGAAAAAAATAATCATCCTAATTTTGTATCCCTATACTTTTTGTGGTGTGAAGGAAATAATCTTGAATCCCTGTACTAGTGATGACCTAGTCTTGCTTGCATCTTCGCATAGATTCTTTATACTTCCCATGTAGACTGTTTCCAACTTCTTTATTTAGAGACATTTCAACACCAATTAAATATTCAACATGTTGATAATTCTATAATATTTTACACAATTTTTTTATTCACAACTTCCTTCTTCAACTACTGTTACTTTCAAAGCATTGGGAAAGAAACTCTACTTATTATTCTAATGATACTTGCATAGTAGTGGAAAAGAAACCCTCTTTTTTCTTCCAAATCTTATTATGTATTATAGAAATTTTCCATATTGTAACTTTTTCAAATCCTATCCATCTAATTGATTTTGATCAATGATGTTTATCCGATCATGGTTCTCCTCGTTACGATTCATTTGACCCTTCTCATCCTTCTCCATGTAATATGTGTTCTTCTGGAACTGTCTATTTGATGTTTATTTTTCCAGTAAAATTATATATGATAACTTCTTCTTCTCCATTTTTGTTTGATCACCAACTTATAAGGAATATCCATCCATTGTATGGATAATCCCTTGATATTTCATTCATTAGATTCCCTATTTCTACATATGATGCTTCCTCTCCCTCCGGTACCCCCACATCATCTAGTACTAAACATCATCCCAATTTGATAATTACTCTTATGATTTTTGGACACCACATTCATATGATACATAAATTCTTAATTATAATTCATATCCTTGATTTAATTCATCACACCTTCACAAATCATGATAACCCCATTATATAAGCATTTATTCTCCATATTTTTTGGGTGAGGCATGTACTTGATTTCAAAATATCAACTCAGTGTTTCCACTCAAAAACATCCTCTTATTCCCCACCTACAAACTTCCTTAAATATTGGAATAAACAAATATTCATAGGAAACTTATTTAGATATTTATGTCAATGTTCTTCTTCAATTTCCTTGAAATGTCAGCTAAAATCAAAATCTTCCTTCATGATGATTGAAACATTGAATATCCAACTCAAAATATCCAAAATTAAATAACATTAAAACTAATCTATAAAGTTCATTAAACATTCTTCTAGGTAAAACATTATAACGTGTCTTCCATCTAGTGAAACGTTTTCCAGTGTTCTAATATTAATTTATAATAACATCTCGAAATCTTTCACAAGATTCTTCCCCCAACTGTTTGTGTGAATCGCAAAGAATTCATCCAAAAATTTCATTGTTATGATGATTATATTCAATCTTCCCTATCAAAATTTATTCATCATACCTTCATGGGGATATTCCTCCATCATATGGGCTCTAATATGTTCATTTTTTACCATATGATAAAACCTTAGAAGTCTAATAAACTTATTATGTCAGATAACATCATAGAACTATATATGAATACTTTTAAATAATATACTTGATTTCTTATTCACACTTCATTATATGATGTCACTCAGAGACTTATGTTTGATACAATATGTATAGAAAACACGGTAACCTCTTTCTAATCAAATATCATGGAAACTTCAGTAAAATGAACATCATTAGGAAACCACTATATGATTACTTCATATATAAGTTTTTTTCTGATCCAACTTATCAGAAACATTCACCAAACTCAATCTAAGGTTCTTCATATATTTCATTTAACATTGTAAAGAAACATTTGTTTGAACACTTGGTAATCTCTTAATTTGAGGGTCTAAATACATTTCCTATAACCATTTACAATGTTGGAAAAAAATTTATTGATCATTTGAGAAATTTTGTGTAGTATATTCTCTCATTTCACTCACCATGATTGTATGATAGACTTATGACTCTCTTTCGTCAACTAAAAACTCTTCAACATTTTATTCATTAATTAATTAGATATTCATAACTTCTCTTTTTATATTTATATAATAATATTTAATATAATTCATATATATATTTGTTCAACTTAAAAAATCAATTCATAATGTTCATGAATCATATTTCCAATCATCTCCACCATAACATTAATATACTCATGACTTGAATAATGCACATCCACTCCTAAATTTGAAATATACTTAAGATTATTTAACATTCCTTCATTCAATTTTATATTCTTACAATCATTGGAATGAATAATATCTAGAGGAAATTTTAATATTTAAAAAGAAAGAAAAACATCACTCGGCAACTGATGAAAATGTTCTTCTAATAATTTTCTGTCAGATGTAACTATTAAGGTAATTTATCAAAAATTTATTTCCCCCTATAAACTAATTTACTCGGCCCATTCACATCATTTTTATGGTAGTGTGAACATTCCATTGGTGGTCATCCAAACTGTCCATGATCATTTTTGACTTTATAACATGGTCTGTTGGATGGAAAAGTCTATATAAATTTGCAATGTTTTCCTAATGGACACTCTAAGATGGCCCTATCCTTTTACACATATCATTACCTTATTTTAAACATCATTAACAATTAAATACAACTGAGGATCCTAATGTATTCTATCTTTAGAAGACTAGGTATATAACTTAAAAACATGAACCCAAAATAAAAAATCCTTTTATTTAATCTTCATAATAAGCTCTTACCTCTATTTGGGCTCTTATATTTTCATAGGATAAATTGGGGAATACATGAATAATTTGATGATCTAAATAGACCAAGAATGGAATAAACCTAGGTATAAACACAATACATTGGTTAGAAGACATTACATGATAACAGAAAAATCATAGAACATGAATAAGAACAAGGAAGTATAACATGTATAACATGGGAACATATAACCATGAAATAATAGGAATATGAAAACAATATATAACATTACAAAAAGTTTATTTGAGGCTAACTTCCAAGACATGGTGGACAATGTCTCGTAAAGAAATTCAGCTCGATCTTTATCCTAACATGTTGTCTCATGAGACTAAACATTACTGAATTCATTAGAGAACTATCTAGTCACACCCATCACAACATGTTTATTAATATGTGTGTCACATGAATAATCATACATTTGTAATCAAATAGAAACATATGGGTTACCCATGGAATGAATTGGGTATCATAATCATGTTAAAAGGTGTAACATAAGGGAGTATCATAATGGTATCCATGAAAGAAAGGATATAAATAATACATGGAAATTAATAAGGTAAGATAGTTATATATCATGACAATTTATGGTAAACTAATCTTAATACATGTTAAAATAGTGTTTAAGAAACATTAGAAATAACATTTTATTGCAGTTTAAGGAAAATATTAAAGACTCATTCAAAAGGGAAATGAATAATTATATATATAAACCATAACATAACTAATAAAAAAATTATTATAAAATTATTTATTTTAGAAAAATAATGTTTTATTAAAATAGATTATGGAGTGTACTTGAAAATGGGTAAGAAATCAAGAAGTTCCATTTAATCAGGCTCCCTTATCGAGAAGAATTGAGATGGGAAGATTATAAAAAATGTAATTTCACATCAAATAAGGATGATATGATCTAGATACATGATTTTGGAACAAATAAAAAAAATTATAATAGGTACATAAAAATAAATAATAATTAAATTGGAGTAAAGAGAGAGAAAGCGTAACCTAAAGATAAAATGGAGGTTTGGAAAGAATCTCTTACCTAATGTCTGATTGTAGACTGCACTTTATCATAATGTCCTTGATGATCATATTAAATCCCTTAATTAATTATTAAATAACCTTTTCTATATAAATCTCATTTATTATAATATTATTAAGTTCATTTATGGTTTTTTTTATGAGTTATATGATACAATTTCATCATTCAGAAGTGTTGGTTTCCTTTTTTTCATAATCGGTCCGCTTGTATATGAGTATGCAAGTTCATGTAAAATAGAAATATATATACATAATTGAATTTATATTATATTAATGAAAATTCATAATATTAAAAGTTTGTATTATTCATTTGGTTATTTGGGGTGCGGATGAGTCCTTAAATTTGATGTTAGTGATAATCATTTATATTATTTTGGTGGTTTTCTGACCAGCACTAATAAGATTTGTTTTATTAACTATTATCATGTATTTATAATAGTTACATAAGATTTAATGTATATATTACAACATTTTTTAACCATAAAATTTTATTATGATAACTCTTTATATAGTTAATGGAAATTGAAAACATCATCATCGTTGAATGCGATAAACTAACATACCACGAACGATTATTTATTTTTTAGTAAAAAAGAGAATGGGAAGTGATTTGATGATATATTATTAAAATAGAATAATATCATTATAGTATATTTAAGGTCCTAGAGTTATAATATAATTTTTATGAGGGTAGTTGAGGATAGAATAAGAAAATAAGAAGAACTTGAAAAAAAATAAAAAAGAAAGAAAGAGGATTTTACCTCTTGAATCCTTCTTCTTGAGAACCTCTTTGTTGGGATTGGATTGGGTTTTTTATTGATTCAAAGGCTCATGGAAGTGGGGGAGGTTCTTGGGAAGATATTTGATCATAATTTTTACAAGGAGAAAATCTTGAGACATGTTAGTAGAAGAGGTGGTGAGGGTGGTATTTATATGGGAGGAGAGGGGCGCTTTCTCATTATTTTATTGATAATTTTATTATTTTACCTCAAGACTATGAATTGATTGATAATTATCACAAAATATATTAAAATAATGAAGTTTAATTCTATATTATTTTTATTTTATTATATATGACTCAAATAATGTTTTATTTAATTTATAATGTATATATACTATAAATTACCATATATTACTATTCTCTAAAAATTCATGTATATTTAAAAAAACTAATTATTCAAATTAACAATATTTAGATGTGTAAAATTTAAAAATTCACTCCATTTTATCAAAATAATCTTCAAAATATGTGAAATTTAAATTTTTATTTAAAATCATCATTTACATGGAAAATATAAATTATAATATTATAACTGATTTTATAATCCTTTGAAAAATTAATTAACGTCTCATAAAATTATCATATAACAATAAAAAATATTAGTTTATGAAAAAAATTTATGGAAATAAATTTTATTTTAAAAAAATTATTAATTATAAATCTAAAAATAAACACTTCTATTTTATAAATATATCAAAATTTAATTAATAATTTATAACCCTTTATTTACATAAAAAATGACATAATTATATCATCTTTTCTTTTATAAGATGGAAAAAATTTATACTTCCATATGGGATGTTATTATTATATTTCCCAGTTTACTATTATTAAGGGTTACATTACTATTCGAAAGGTAAAGTTATTATTCTACTGGTTTAGGTTTCTTAACTTATAAAAATAATTATTATTTCATTCATTATTCATTTATATGGTTTTTATTGTGTTTTCCATGTTAATGTTTTTGATATTTAAACCATATGACATATTCATAAGAAGGTAATTTTTGTTAATAAAAATATTTAGTCATTACAAACCCCTTCTAATAGCCTAACATAGAAAACATCATCTGATTACATTATTATAATTTTTTTCCTTTTGATAAACTTATCATGATCAAATTCATCCAATCATTGTGGAAAACATGTATCTACCTAAAATTACTACCCAGCATGGATGCATTAACTAAAGATTATAGAAACTTCTTCTTTGTATCTTTTTCAATATATTGACATCAATCAAATATTTCTATTTCATCTAAATCATTTACATATAATGAAAACCATTAACAAAAAATATAGATCACACACAAAGTGGGATCTTTAATCAGTTCCCCTAGAAGATAAGTGATTTAATTAGATGATTTAATTTTTCAAATAACTTTCACCATGACATTTTGATTCTCACCACATCGATGGAGGAATTAATAAAATAATACTCAGAAAGACCAACAATGTGACCCTCTATGAGGTGGTGTAAAAAAAATTTCCTAACCCAACTTGCCCTTCACCATAGCATGGTGGTTGCCATTATAGTCCAAGTCCATAGAATAACCCCCAACATCCCATACATGAGACCACAGCACACCATATGACTATTGGTCCTACCCATGGTTCACAAGTAATTCCTATTCCAAAAAAAATCTTATTCCATGGTGTGTTTTAGCCTGTGTTGCACTAAGAAATAACAAAAACCCATTTTAAGAAAATGATGCAAAAAAACATTATAGAGAAAAAATACCATCCCAAAGCTCAAAAAAATATCATACCTCAAGCTGATATTTGTTAGGAGGTGAGAAAAAACAAATCAATTAATGCATCATATGTATAAATAGTAAATATCACCTTATGTCCAAAACCATCACATGAAACATTTACTTTTTACATCACGCATCCTTCACATATTAATAAAGAACCCATATGGAAAAAATCCAGATCAAGTCATAATACAAGGGGTAAACACTGAGAGGATCACAATAATCAAACTATTTGTTATTGCAAGATGAATATTAGTCATTTATTAAAATCAAACATGGAAAACCATGTCCTTTCAATGTATTTTAAATCATTCATTCGAATATATATATAGAAACTATTTTAAAACAACCCCAAGAAAAAACCAAATCATTTCTTAAACATGGTTTTCTCTCTTTATAAATCCAAACATCTCATGAGAACTATTTTTTTACAATGGAAATTTAAAATTTCTTTAAAGTAATTTCTAAAAAACACATAATATTCAAAAACACTTAGATTCAAATTAACACTCAATGTTAATAATAAAATCACTTTTATGGTAGACCTTAGTATTAGAGAAATAGTTCGTAATCCATTGTATTTATCTTATATAGTTATACTTTAATTTAAAATAAATTTATAAAACTGAAGCATCTCGTGAATCTCATAATAATGTGATTTCACAAAAACACCTTCCTCAAATTGAGAAGAACATGGTTATATTGTATTTCCTTAAATGATGAATATCTAATCATGAATAAAGCACCATCTTTGTGTTGAAATAGTGGGTTCCCAAGAACCAAATAAGCAATAATTTTGATTACCATATCATGTATATAGTTAGTTATACATGATTTTCACTTACCATTATATTTCATATTTTTCTACATCTACTATTTAATTGTAATGTCCTAGATTAATTGTCATATCAAAAGGTTACAGGAGATACTAGGATATAAAGTGAACCTTGAGATACTATGAAATTAATCCTAAACAAAGGTTTCATGTCCTGGATGCATCATACTAATTGGACACAGTTGATGTTTGACTATCAGGTGTTGGGGGATCATAATAATTGATACTTACTCTCATGAAGTTTGTTCTCGGTGATCTCTTATAGTGAGTTCATAACGGAAGACTCTCCAGTAAGAACACCATATGCTTCATGTGTCATTGTTTTTACCTATCTATGTACATGTGTAATGGTATCCTCAGTTGATATCATTACCAGTGTGTTCCATTTGATTGTGAATGTAGATGAAAGGGAGAAAAACATGATACTGAAATCATGCAGAGGTGGCCTATGTTGGGTGCATCATTAGTGGTATGACATTGGATGAATGGTCAAAAGAGGATTTGTCAATTTTGGGTTATAGAAGTTATATATCTTAGGCTTGGTTGATCAGGATGGTGCTACCTTGATAAGTCTTTGAAAAATGAATTCAAAAGGTAGACTCTATCCTCAGAGATCAACAAATAATAAAGCAAGAAAAGGATGATGACAAAAGTTTGTGTCCTGCTTTATGATATAGTTAAATACAAATAGATTATAGTACACATTCAATGTTGTTTGGTTGGTAGTCATTGATATAACTATATGTATCTCATTAGGGGCCTTGAGGGGTTACTATACTCTATCCTTGGTCTATGGATTTTATTCACTACTACCGAGTTAAGGGCCAAGAGGGTGACACATAATAGTGTGTTCAAGAATCTCTTTATACGCGGTTGAAAAGGTATATTGGACATGGTGGGACCCACCATGGGGTCCTACTGTTTTCTAAGGTATTTATCACTGAAGAAATAAATAAGTACATTTTTATTCAAGTTTTGAATAATTGAGATTTAATTTATTTAATTTATTTTCAAGCTACGTAAATACGAGAAAAATGTTATTCAAACAAAAATTATTTTAGATTTCAAGGTTCATTTAATATTAATTGGGATTAACATGTCAAGTTAAATAGATTGGTTTAGTCATGTAATATATTTTATATATATTACAAGTATGTGATAAATTATTAATAATATTTATGGTTCAATTTATTTCATCCCTATTATTATTTACCAGATATTAATTTTTATGGGGGTCAGGGAAACCTATGGGGTGTTTTTCATCAACCACTATAAATAAGTGGAGATAGGATCAAGTCTATTACTATTCAGGGCATTTTAGCAGAAGACTCTCTCTCCTCCCACTTTATAGAAATAGAATCAATGGATCCAACAGCTCAGATCAAGATCTCCCTCAAGCATTGAAGGCATCTCGATGTGGTGATCAACAAGACATCGAAGACAACATTGGATCGCCGAGCTTGCACCTAGAATCTGATAACAGGAACTCTCATGTATTTTTCAAGTGCGTGTGGATGATCCAGATGGATATTGTTATGGATCCTTGATGAAATGATCACTGACGGTGATTTTTTTCTACCACACCTTCACATCTATAAATTTATGTTTACAGTTTTATTTTATGTTCTCCTTTAGTTTACGTGAGATCCTCATACAATACTGGGTCTCAGATCATCGGTGACGATAATTTCCTTCATCAAGTTGATGAAATTTTTTATAATCTCCATCCCATAGGCTTCTGTTGTGGGCCTTAGTACCTTCACTATGGACCCTAAAAAATAGAACCCTAGGATAGAATCTATGTGATCCCCTAAATCCAACTAACTCATGGATTTTTGTTCATAGAGGAAGATGGAAACTGTGAGTAAAGTAGAGGGGAGGAAGGGTAATATAAATGAGTAGAAATAGGAGGGATTTACCTTTAAAACCACTCAAAATTAAAGGAATGGGATTCAAATCCCAATAGGATACAACGAGGATCTCTTCATATGGATACAAGGGTGTCAGGTGCGAAAAATGAAAGGAGGATAAGGAATAAACACAGAAATATTAGTTTGTGTAATGTTTTAATTTCACTTTAAAACAAATGGTTGTGCAGTGCTCTATGACATCCGCCTATTGGCAATAGTGTGGGGTACTCTACCAAACACTCGTATGATATAGGACTCCAGGATATGAAATATAATGCAGCAACCCAAGTAATGTTATAATAAATCATTTTAATGTCTCCTTGATTTTATTTTATTTCTTTTTTATTGATACATATTCACAATGTGAATATTATGTAATTTTATGATTAAATCAGAAGTCGTTTTATTCATACTAAATTTGTCCATATATATTATATGGTTTTATTTAAAGGATTTATTTCCAAATTTTAAATTTTCTATTTTAAAAAAATAATTAAATTTTTTAAATCATCATATAAAACTTTTCTTAGGGGGAATTTTTGTGAATTTTTTTGAAAAGTTTTAGTTTTTCAATCAATAGTAAAAAAGACATATTTTATTAGAAACAAAATTTTATTTTAAAGCATTTACAATGAAAAATTATATTTTCGATTTTTTTTTTGAATTTAATTAGTTTCTTTTGATTAAAAATAATTAAATTATTGACTATTTAATGATTTTAAAACATGAATTTGGTACACAAAATTATATTTAAGAGGGATTTTCTGAAAAGTAATTTTTCATCACGCTTTTTGGAATTTAATTTTAACAAAAATCTCACACTTCTATAAACTAAATCATGAAAAATTAATTTCATATTTATAATTAGGATGTAAAAAAATTTTAAATAATTCCCCATATTATTTTCATTTTGAATAGTAACCATAATAGATTTTTGTTTCCATAGTTAAGATAAAAAGGGTTAATTAGGGTTAAAAATAAGATGATAAGGAATAAAATACATTCATACACATTCCTTTATTTCATTGGATATATATATTTAACACATAATCATCCAATGTTCAAAAATATGACCTTTATTGTCATTAATCTTTGATATTGACATTTATTATATTTTATAAAAGCATAATGTAAAAATAATCACTATCCTGATTTTAATATCTATAATATTTTGTAACAATGAATATTCTAATTAATGTGTAGTTATAAATTTTTATTTGAAATATTAATGATTTTTTTATCATGGTAATTTATTTTTAATTTTTAGTTTTGAAATAATTATCTTAAGGACTTATATAATGCTGACTTACTTCATGTATAAATAGTATAAAAATCCTATATATAATTTTAAAAACATTAATAGAAATATTTTTTTGGTGACTTATGGTCCCCCTAGAATTTATAAATAAAAATATCCTATTATTTATTTATTAATAGATTATATTATAATTCCATTATTTTAATGTTTCTTTCAATGTAATTTTAATTGAATTTTTCTAAAAAATGCATTTAAGGTATTTTATAAAAAAAATGTTTTTTTAAATGATTTAAAATACATAAAAATAATATCATTTTTAAAGTGAATTTGATATAGTCATAAATTTCATCCATTAACCATTTATTTTCCAATTTTCCTTTTATGGTAACTTTCTTGAACCCTAAATAGTAAAAGACGTTGATATCTTGGTAATTGTAAAAAGAGTTAATGATTGGATAAAAGAAATGGATTTCGATAAAAATATCCCTAAAACTTATATAACTTTTATTAGATGATATTATTTCAAATAAATCATATCCTATATTTTAAATAAATCAATTTAGATCCATTTTTTGATGAAAATAAAAATATATTAATTTAATAATTTATGAAATTTCTTGGGTAACCCTCCCCTCACTTGTAAAAGATCAACTCCTCCCCTCGATTCCAAAAACCATTAAAGATGTATATCTCAAAAAAAACAAAACAATAGATTTAGAAAATCCCCCCCCCACCCACCAAATTTATAGATTACATTTTTTGATTATAAAACCTTCCTGGGAAGGCTTTAGTTATAAAATAAAAGAGGTTGTCCAATGAACATGAATTTTTCATAACCTAGCATTTTCATTTAATTTTTTATTATAACTACATAATATTAAATTCAAAAAATATTAAATAATAACATTGGTATATTCCATATAATTATATTTTTTTATTTTAATGGGATATCTAATATATATCTCCCCTCCCATTAAATTTGAAATGAAACCATTAATGGTGTGTAAAGAGGACTACCACCTTGCGAACTGATTTAACATGTTTTCCATCACTACCTCTAAAAATTGGTTTTAATGATGTATTTAATGGTTATATATGATATTAAAGAAATATTTATCATTTTGTAAAGATAATATATCACCTAATTTCTTACTTTTCCATCCACAAAAATAAATAAAGTATCAGTAGATAATTCATGTCGTTTCCCACCACTACAAAGTGATGTGATTTGTTTTCCCTGACCACATCGCATGTATAATATGTATTAATAAATTTAAGGAAATATTATTATATTTAGGATATATAAATTGTTCGATAAATTTAAAATTATACTTTCCTTATTTCTGAAATCTTCTCTAAAAACTTGAAATGTCAGTCACGTGTATGTATGGCCTACCACCACCATTATCATAAATAAACATATTTTTCTGAGAAATAATTCATAGTTGGTTTTAAAACAATTATTAATAGAAAAAAATTAATTATTTCATGATTATAATTTTTAAAATGATGGAATAATAAACACTTTAACAGTAATCAACTTCGGAAATTCATTTTGAACATATCACTAATTCAAAAAAATTGCTTTTACATCACAATTTTAATATTAATTTTTAAATAACTGATGTAAAAAGGATTTTAATTTTGTTTTTTTAAATAATTGATACTAAAATAAATAATTTTTGGTTCTCATGTTAGTTTTCTAAGAACTGATAAAAAATATTTATTTCACATTGTTTATCATTAAATTGATGTTAGATTTACTTTGTTATGTCAGTTATCATAAAACCTCCATGAAAAACTAAATTTTTGTATAATTTTTATGATAACCGATGTTAATAATATATTTTTCACATTTATTATTTTAAAAACAACATGAATGTTAGTGTTTTATATCACTCGAATGAGATATTCTATTTTTTTAATACAAAAATACCGAATTTTCAATTTTTGTGTAATCTATAAGATACCACAATTGCTTTTGTAGTTTCATTTATATGTTTTCACACTCTACATGTTTGAATTTCATAATCAGGTCTTTTGATCATCATTATTCCACAAATTCAACTCTTGCAATCTTCATAATTATTCATCATATTCTTCTTTTGAAGATCTTTTCATGGTATTAATAATTCTCTTCCCATGATTTAAATTTTTATGATTAGTTTTCTCAATTGATATACCAGTGAATGATTTATTTTTTTTATACTGAATAATCCTCTTTAAAATCACAAAAAAAAATATTAAATATTTCTTCAAAATCTAAAATTACTTTTAAGTTCCATATTTCTTTTCCAAATGAGATGTTTCCTTTGAAGAAAATTATATCGGAAAACACTTCGATAAGTGTAAAAATTAAGTTGAATATTTGAGTTTGTTTTTCTATATTTTGGTTGGTTTTTATGAAATTTTATTGTTTATTAATATTCTATTTCCCTCATATGGATTAATCAATATTTTAATAATTATTTATTAAATATTAATATTATATCATTGAATGATACTTATTATTTATAAATATATAATTATATTATATTTAGCTTATCATGTGAAAAAATATTTATTCATGTTGATTATTTAACAAATCTATTTTTATTGATGTAGAATCCCAAAAAACAATTTTTTAAATCATATATATTTTAGTAGGTTTTTTAAAAATCCACTTGAAATGTGGTGTTTCACTTCATTTTTCTAAAAACCAACATGAAAACGCATAGTAACAAAAATTTAAGGACATATTTAATAACATTATTAAAAAAATATATTTACAAAGTCATCTTCAAATACATCACCTAAATAAATGATGTTTAAAATGTAAAACTAACTTACATAAAAATACAATTTCTTACTGGTGTATAAATCGCATATCATAAAAACATCCAATATGAACTTAAATGATTACGTAATTATTTTTAACATGGGAATAGATAAAATAAAATGAATAATAAAATTGAAAAATGAACTTAGTAAAGGAAATAATTAGCTTAGTTTTACTATTTTAAATGATAATAAATTTATGTGATGAGTCGGACACAAGGTAAGGGGAAATTCAATTTTAAAACCATAATTTAAATTTTTTGAGACTTATTTTTTAATTTTTTTCTTCCATGTCCATATTCTTAAAATTATTTTCTTGATGTTTTTATATGTACATAAATTAATTATTAAAGAAATTTTAGGTCAGTTTTTACATTCTTCCAATGTTTATAAAATTGAATATTTTGATATAAACTTATGTTATATTTTACAATATATGGCATCAACAGTTTTTCCCACATTCATAAACATTATTTGATGTTTTGGATTTCATTATAAAATTTAATGTTTTCTTCAAAGAGGAACCCTCCTTCACTAGATTCTAAGTATTTTTAAAAATCGTTTTAAATGGAATGTAGATTTCAATGAAAATACAATATTTTTCATGTTATGATTATTTTATGGTTATTTAGAATTGCTTATGATTTCATGTGGTTTAGTTATAAACCAAGGATGGGAGGTTTTATTATAATAAAATTATGGGTGGTTCTATTATAAACTATGGGATAGTTTTTCTATTAAAACCAAGGATGGGTGGTTCTATTACAAACATAGAAAATTGATCTTGATATAGCTCTCTAATGGATTGTGTATTTATAAGAGTGATTATAAGAGTGACAAAAAGATGATTCCACGTCTTATATACAATATATTTCAATTTTTATTATGGGGTTTTATAGAAATATTATGATTTAAAAAGGTATGTTATTTTGATTATGTTTAAAGTAAAGTATATTCTACTTCTTAAGGGTGAAATGTATAACTATTTTGAAAAAGATTTCATATGTTTTTAATTGTTGAAAGAAATCATTTATGAGTTTTATCTTAACTTTTAAAATTTATTATCAAATGATTTATTAAAATATTTAGGCAATGACCTCTATTTATTGAGTAAATAAATATATATTTTGAGATCAAGGTTAATTTTGAAAACATAAACGTTTTATGAGTGTTCATGTAATAACAAGTTTCCTTTATTCATTATTTAATTTTTATATGTCCCATACGATTATTTTGATACTCATACCACATTTTCAAATATTATTCATATGGTTTTAAGAATTATTAGGGACAAGGATATGTTCTATATGAAAATTATGAAGATATGTACTGAAAATAAATCATTTAACATATTAAAAGATTTTTATTGTCTGAAAATGGATATTGATTAGAAGTGCTCACTTGGTGATGAAAAATCTATTTATGTAAGGGAGATGAAAAAAATCTATAAATCATAATAATAAAAGATCTTCAAAAATGATAGAACATGAATTCTTTTGAAGAGATAAAATTTACAGATTATTTATGGTCTAGTACTTATAGTTAGTGTCATGGGAAAAGGTATAAATAGTTTTAATGTTAAGGATAATGTAACTAGAAAATAATTATACATTCTAATTTATTATTATCATGATATATCATTCAAATAGAACCATGTTGCTTCATCTAATCTATGTGTCTTTATAATGGTTTTTCCTAGAGGAAACAAGGACGATGAAGTAGGAAGGTACCAAGAGGAAATTATTGTTCCAAATCTTTAACATGAAATAGTTGCAATTAGAATTAAGCAGTTTTTTTGTAATGGATTAGTTAATATAGGCTATAAATGATGTTGTAATCTAGGATATAGATAAACCAGATGTGCCATTTAGAACCATTTTTATGATGTATAATTTTTCAAGACATCACCCTTAAACATTTAGTAGATCTTCAGACCCATTGGTAGATTAGGGGTGGATTAAAGGTCTAGAAAAGATTTTCGAAGTCTCGAGTTGTTTGGATAATCTAATGGTAACTCTTTATATTTATTGTTTTGAATAATAATTAGATCAATGGTTGTTAATTTTAAGGTATACTAGATAATGTTAATATATTTTATATATGAAATAGGATAAAATTAAGAATATTTTACTTGAGAAATATTTTACTAAGACTATTTGGATTAGGATAGAAAATAAATTTTGGAATTGATGTGTAAGGATAAAGATTTAATGGTCTCATATGATGAAAACATCACTCAATTATCAATTTTTTCACCAAATTTTATATGGGATATTGATACTAAAATTAATCAGTTTTCTACATTATTTAATCCAACATATCAAAGGGAATTGGATTTTATTGAATTAAAAATTTATGATAAACTTATTTCATGTGTTAAGAAGGTAGAAACAATGTTTTTTGATGATAAAGTGTTTTAGAACAAAAAAAATAAAGGTGTATAGAAGGTAGGTAATGGATAAAAATCCAATAAAAAATCTTAAGGCATGAAAATCATGTTTAAATTTCTTGATAGGTGTAGTAAATAAAGAACTAGAGAATGCATTGTGAAATTTGGTAAGAGTTTCATATGAGTTAGGTTTGTGTATATGGTTCATGACTGAAAATAAAATTATTTTTATTATGTTAAAACCAATATTGATAAATATGAAGTAAGGTGTTTTAAATTTTATTAAATGTATCGTTACATAGATTAATTTTTGAAAAATAGAATGAATTATGGGAAGAAGAAAAACTATAAGAAGAAGGGTATAGTGAAATTCTTTTAAACTACTTCAGTATAATTTGGACCATTAAAAAAGTGGTAATAGCTATATTATTTGTTTATTTATATTATGTTAATAAATGTTTTGATTTGTGGTCTACACATTCTTTCATTTCCAATAAGGTTTTTGGTAACATGAAAATGTAACCTAAAAAAATAGTCATTACTTTTGGTAAAAAAACATGGGGTAGTATTAATGAAACAATAATTTATAAATATCATATTATTATCAACAATAGGAGATTTTTCCTTAAAAACCTCATTGTCTTATATATTTTCGAATTTGGTGGTATTATGGTTATGAATTGGGTTTTATATTATCATTTTAAGATAGATTTTATTACTAATGATGATATTTCCCAAAATTAGTTTCAGTTTGAATATAAGAATAAATTCACAACATTTATAAACATATTAAAAATTTGAGATACTACTATGATATATAAATAAAGGTTACATTGATCATATTTTTTAATAAATTTAATTGATTATAGTAATCATGTGTTGGAGGAAAAAGTATACATTGATGTTTCCATGATGATTTTTTTGGTATTATACCATTTTGGGAAGTTGAATTCACTATTTACTTAGTTCCTGGTACTATGATAATTTCAATACCACCATATACAATGGATCAAGTAGAATTCATGGAATTGAAAAAGTGATTATAAGAGTTTCTTGATAAAGATTTCATTCATCCTAGAATATCAGCATAAGGAGAGATTATTTTGTTTTTTTAAAGATAGTTCCTTGAGTATTTGAATTGATTATAGAGGGTTGAATGACATTACTATTAAGAATAATTATTGTCTACCTCATATTGATGACTTATTTAATCAACTTCAAGGAAATAATTATTTCTTGAATGTTCGTCTAACATCCATATACCATCTATGGATGTTGAAGGAGGATTAAAATTAAAAAATATGGTTTCATACTAGGTATGGTCATTATGAGTTTCTGGTTATTCCCTATAGGTTGAAAAATACTCCATCAATGGTTATGGATCTTATGAATATACTTTTCCATGAATATTTGGATATTTCATTGGTTGGGTTTATTGATGATATTTTGGTTTATTCCAAAATATATGAGGAACAAAAAAATATAAGTATTTTTATACAAAACTTGGACGAAAATAAGTTGTATGGATAATTTAAAAAATTTGAATTTGGGTTAATGAAGATTTAATTCCTTAGACATATCACAAAATATATATATATAACTATTATTAATCCTGTTAAAAATGATGTGGATGAGTAATTGTTCAGACCGACAATTATTACTGATACTCTTAGTTTTCATAGGTTACCAGGATATTACCAACAGTTTTTTGAAAAAAACTAATGGTTATCTATCCTAGTAAATAAGTTAACATGAAAATGACTTAGGTTCATATATAAATAGAAATACGATGAATGTTTCTAGGAATATAAATGAAGAAGAGTGAATGCACTAGTTTTGCATATGCCACCCATAAATCATGGCTTTACTATCTACATTTTTGCTTCATTAAGTGTATGTATTGTGTTTTAATATAGAATGGTTAGGTAATTTATTATGATTTATATCAATTAAGACTTCTTGATAAAAATTATCCTACACATTTCCATGAACTGGAGGATGTATTGTTTGCTTTAACATTTTGGTGACATCATTTATATAGAGTAAAATGTGAAATATATACTGATCATAAAATCTTGAAGTATATATTCACAAAAAAAGAATCTAACATCAAATATAAGATTTGTATGTGATTTATAAATCATTAAAATTTCAAAATTCATTACTATACATGTAAAAACACATTAGGTAAATCTTTGAGTTGGGAAGATAATGTATAATTAATTATGCCTTATCGTGAACATGATCCTTTGGTTAATGAATTGATGAATTTATGATTAGAAATTTTGTATACATGGCCTCCCATTATTTTTTTTTCTTTTCAGAATAATTTTATATGTCATATAGGATTGATCATGCTCAAAAAAGAGTTTGTTTTACAGGTATTTTTCAAATTGGTTAATAATTGTATGTTTATTGAATTTAATATTGATATAGAAGGTATTTTGATATTCGTAAAAAATTTATTTGTTGCATGTGACCCCAAGTTAAAGAAAAACTATTCAGAGAGGGTCATAGATCTCCATTTTTTACTAATCCTTATATAATTAAAATGTATATATTCCTTAAAGAACATTTTTTGTAGGATGGAATGAAGAAATATAATGATAATTTTACTATATATTTTTTGACTTCTCAACCGATTAAAGTAGAGTGAAAATAATTGAAGGTGATTATTCAGTCTTTTCCAGTTCTATAATAGGAATTAGAGAATATATCTATTAATTATTCATGGGATTACCAAATACATATTGAGTAAATAATTTTCCTTGTGTAATTATTGATCTTTTTACTAAATCTTATCATTTTCTTCTCATTCGAGACAATATGTCTATGGATCAAATTTCTCAACATTATGTTAAATAGATTGTTAGATTAACTAAAGTCCATCTTTCCATTTTTACTGGTCATGATCCCAGATTCACCTGTAATTTCTTGAAAGGATGTTAGAATTCTTTGGGTATTGTATGTTCTAGGAGCAGCAGAAGCAGCAAATGGGGCATGCCCAACTTGTCTTTTTTTCATGATCGATGATTATTTCAACATTTACATGAAAATAAACACTGTGATCAATGTAATTGAATAATATAATATAGGTAATATAAAAAATCAGAACCAAGGAACATGATCATTAAATATTATTTATAATTAATTTAAGAAATTAATTAATTATTGTGTAAGACATTATTCTTTTATTGATGGATATGCTGGCATCTCTACATCATAATCTCATTATGTGTTATGAATAGATTGCATATTCCCTCTTATGGTGATCCACACATGTTCCACGAACTTCAAAAATTCACTATAGGAATATCTTGGTGTAAGCACAATAGATCCTATCACTTGCATTTTACACCTTTGATAACTCTAGGAATCACTACAAGGGTTCTATTCAATTGCTCTAGACATGAGAGTTCTGGTGGAGGATGATATCTCTCAGCTCATGAGAGAATTCTTAGAGAGGGAGCACTATATAGATTTTAGAAAATTCCCTTTGGATATTTTTTTGCATAAAAAATGAATTGGATCTATTAATTATATAACATATTTGGGCTTATATTCCATTTGGGTTAGAAAGTAATAATTAAAAATGCACCATTTGTTATTTAAATAATAAATGTATAACCCCATGTATATAATAATATTATTAATAATATTAATTCTTAACATGTTCAAAACTCGTTAATTGAAAAAAAAATTATTCAAATAATATTCAATCTATATTATTTATCACTAGACCATTAAACTCGATCTTCCATTCCTCTATAATATTTTTTGGGGATTGAATAATCACTATTTATTTAATAAATAAATATCACTGCATTATTCACCAATAGATAAATTAATATTATATTCACTAAAGGGAATGTAAATAATTATTAAATATTATGATCAAATAATATTATCTTGAATAACTAGTGGCAGAATATATAAATTCAAGTAAACAAAAATAATTATCAAACCATGTATGGGAATAATAGTTATTTAGATTATTAAATAATAATATTATTTAACTGAGATTTTGGATACACTTATTTTGTAACCGTCTATGACACATTCTTAGTGGAATTAGGTTAAGTAACCTATTGTCCAGGGTTAGCATCTAGAAATATACTGAGGCACCAACATAAAAATAATTTAATGTCGTAATAACATAATAAATCATACAAATGCTTACTGTGTAGTATAATTTCTTTATCATGATATCTCAAATCATGTAGTTTTCATGTTAGTGACATCAACCTATATGCTAGATGTCACTTTGATTAAATTTGTGAGAAATCAAGAATTGCTATAGAACACCCTAGCCATAGATTTTTTTAGGCTATATCATTTCCATTAATGGTCCTAAGATATCAACTTTCATTAAATAACATCAGGGAAAAATAATTTCTCATATTAATCATTAATGATATTATATTTGGGATGTACCCAATGTATCTTACCTCATTTTGAATATATTTCATCCTAGTTTTGATCAATACATCAAAGAAAATGACTTATGATACTCATTAATAATAATATTAATGTATATGGACCAATACACGCATCCATAGATAAGGACATCAAATGACACATATAAATATTGATTTCCTACTGGCGGGTCTAGTTCTCATAATATCCTACACTAGATATTACCTTCGGAATACATCATAACAAGGTTCCTCAAATTTATAGTAGTATCCACACCAAATATCATGGGTCATTTGTGTCCCTAAAATGATTTCATCTGGATGTAGAACATGATTTTAGGAATTATATCATAGCACTTTTGGGTTCTCTTCATATGGAGAACTATTATGACATTTCATTATGACAGCTACTCTTAGGACTTTATTACATAATATGTCATGAAAAAGAATAATCGTGATGTTATTAGAAGCTTATTAATATTAAAAAATTATTATAGGTTATCATAAAGTTCATGGATGTTTCTTCTGGGGAACCAAATCAATAGGCTCCCACTATCACTAGAGCAAACATCTAATAACATTCATTTCTCTATATCTCACATGATACTCGTTATTTTATAGATATGGATCTTTAGTCAAGGGATCTACAACATTTTATTCTTTAATAACTATTCTTACTAAAACATCACCCTTATGAGAAAAATACCTCAATATGTGTTACTTCTAGATTATGTTCTTTGTTCGTCGGTGTGACCTTGGATATTTTTCAATATCCATGGCGTTCAAATTATCACAAAGAAATTTTTGATAGAAAACACTTCAAGATTCCATCTCTTTTGTTGAGATAGAAAATATATCTTCACTATAAATTTAGATATTCCAGATCTATTTCAAAACTATAATTAGTATAACCCTTGATTAATATCTTCTTGTATCCTAAATACACCACGAATATATCCTAACTTCATCATAGATACCTAAGGATAACCTTGATAGTATACTAGTGTTTTTCTTCTAGATCTTCTAAATATCTTCCTTCTATGATCAATGCATAGGAAATAACAAGTCTAGTACATAACCTGACTTACATGAATAATCATGTCGCTGAAGTGTATGAGATATTACTCATTCTCTCTTTCTATTTGTGTATTAGACAACACATTTTCTTAGAAAGATGTATATCATGTGCCACTGTAACTAATATCATCTTGGATTATTCCATACTAAATATCTTTAGTATCTCGTCAATTTATATACTCTGAAAAAACCAACAATCCTCTTAGATATGTCATGAATTATATTCATCCCTATAACAACTATTTTTTTACCAAATTTCTTCACGAACAAAAACTTTTTTAACTAGTATTTAATAGACATTAATGCTGGTATTACATTTCCAATAATTAATATTTCATCAACATATTATCCCATGATAATGACTAAATTTCCACTAAACCTATTATAAAGACATTATTTATTTTCATTATTAATGAAATAAAATTATTTTATAGCTTCATCAAATCAAATGTTCCTTCACCGGGATTATTTCTTTAATCCATAATTGGATCTCTATAACTTGAAAATATTTTTAGAATCAATTAGAGTCAAAAACACTTTTTCTTGTCTCATATATGTATCTTCCTAAAAGATCCCATTAAGGAAAATTATTTTGACATCCATCTTCCAAATTTCATAATCATGGTAAGCTACTCTACCAAGTATAATTCTTGTGGTCATAAACATGGAAGCTTATGAAAGGGTTTCTACATAGTCAATTACATGATGTTGATTAAAACCTTTAACCACTAGCCAATATTTATAAGTATTTACATTACCTTCCATTTCTTGGTGTTAAATTTATCCAATAATAATGTTTACATAATGCTTATCTGGAACCAACTCTCTAATCTTAGTTATAAATATAGCATTGTATATCTCACATATCTCTTATCTCGCCTTTTCTTGATAGATATCCTATAGGTGATACATCATTCTATACATATCCATATCCACATGTTGCTTCAAAAACACATTGGTCATTAATGGTAGAATGCAACACTAAACATATATGGAGTCATTTAAATTTTTCCCGTAGAGAGATAACTCTAACTAACAAGCCTCTTGACTAGGCGCTTCAAGAATACGTTCTTCAAGAACATACAATATCTTTTCATGGGGTAGGATAAATGTTTTTAAGAAAGATACATGTTTTTAGGAAAATATAAATTAATATTTTGGAAATGATTTTATTTTAATTACTATTTAAATATATTACAATGATAATGAATTAGGTATGAATGAGATTATTTTCATAATTACACAAATGGAAATTTATCCATATGCATGGAATATCTAATTATCCAAGTTCTTATAAAAATTTTAAAATCATTTCTATTATTTATTTTTATCATTTGTTACTAATATATAAAGGAAAAAAGTTTAATAACAATATTCCTTTGTGTTATTAAAGATCAATATGAAATATTGACTCTTGTTCTTAACTGTTGCACAGTGAAGATATATTTACTATTAATGATTATTTACTATCAATTGTGTTTTAACAAAATTGTGTTACAACTTCTACTATCACAAAATCAAACTCTATCTATTTTTTCTGAAGTCATAATTCTTATGAGGATGAGTGGAGTATTTATTGTTATGATCCAACAAAAGGTTTGTATATTTTATAAAGACTCCATTTTTCAACTGATTTTAGTCAACTCTAGAGATCCCTAATAAAATTATCTTTATAAAATAACAAAACACGAATTTGTAGTTGGTAGAGTTTAGTAGGAGATAATCATGGATACATCAAACAATTGTAAACACCATATGGTACTATGTTCTTTATTTTAATTTATTTTTTATTAACTCTCTATGTTAATTGGTACGTATAGTTTAATGTTAATAATTAGATTTGGAAGAAAATATTAAAATTTCCAAACTAAAGAACTAAATTTATCACACACTTGATCCGTTAAGATATAAAAAACTAGCGCAACCCATATCCCAACTATAATAAAAATTATAAAAAATTTAAAAAATATTATTTGAGTTGCCCTTATCTTTGGAATTGTTTATGAGGCCATATAAATTATAATTACATAAAATAACTCCATTATAATGGATTATATTATTTATCTAATTATGAACCATGTGATTCAAGATAATATTTTTTATTATATAATATGATCAATAAACCATTAAAGGTTAAAGGGAAAAGAGCTAATAATTTATTATAAATCAGAAATATTGATTTATATTGTCTAACAATTAATGTTAATCAAGGGGTTTTTTAATTTTATTACCATTACTGATAACATCAATAGTTTTCTGTATATATATTTTATGATACCAAAGTATTGATCCGTTGAATTGATCAATATGTTACAATAATGTACTAATTCTAATAAAACACATTTTAAAATACATTGATCTGAATATGGGGAAGAATAATCGAGACATGAATTTCATAACTATTGATAAAATCATGGTCAAGTATCACAACTCACACCACAATATATGCCACAGTTTAATAGTGTCACCAAAAGGAGAAACATAATTTTTTTACTTCTTGTATTATATAAAGAGTTTTAAATATTTCATTATTTAATTATGTGGTTTTTATTTATATAGTTATTTATTTACACTAATTCATATTCAAAAACAAATATTCAAAATATGTCACATGGTATGTGGGTAGGGAAGAAACCAGATTTTCCATTCATTAATGTTTTTGGTTTTAAGGAATATATACAGTATATTTCCTCATGGAAACATTATCAAAAATAAAATAAATTCCAATTTGTTTGTTATTCATAAGAATTAAGGGAATATTATTTATATAATCCATCAAATACATTGGACGTAGATCATAATATTTTTTTTTATATAATAAAATATTTATTTCTAAAATATTTAGTTGGAAAAGTATTCAACTTAGTGAAGATAAATATCAAAAATTACATAGACTTACTCATATGGTTGAGTTTAATTTAAAACAAGTTACATAAAATGAACTAAATCAAAATACATATGAAATAAAATAGTTTATTAATTTTAGAAGGTTCCTTAGATATATTTATTTCTAATTTTTGATGAATGTCATGAAATAAAAAAACAATGACAAATAAGTATCCCACTATATGGAAATTATAAGTGAAAACTCTAAAAAAATATTAAATAATTTTAAATGTGAAATGGAATCCAATTACATTGATCATTTGGAACATAATATACCCCCTAAACCAGTGAATCTAATCATGTAATAGTGGGAATTTTTATAAAGGTTAACATGTGTCACACTAAAAACATTAATTATTTATAATTTATTTCTTTATATTTTAATATAGGAATAATATCATGAATCATGAGTACATTTATTTTTTAAAATTTATTTTTTTAGTCATTTTACTTATTAAACTAAAGTATTTTTAATGGAAATCAGGATAAGGTACCCAATGTATAACATATGACACACCCCTAAAAGTGGTTTTGAAATATTAAAAATGGGATTGAGGATATATGATTTATGTTTCATGAATAAGAGAAATTATTTCACATTATATAAATTCATATTTCAAATTTACATGGTCTTAAAACATAGTTAATCCATTTTATAATTGATTTACCTTAACATGAAACAATGGAAAAAAATTAGAATTTTTTTAAGATATATGAATTATATAGAATTTCAATCAACCAAGTGTTATGTTTTTATTTTGAGTGAGTGATTCAAAGTAACTATATAGTGATGAATTTTTTATTAATTAGTGGATATTTTTTTATTTTATATTAATATTTTAATATTTATCTAATTTAACTCATTTATTTATTTATCCCAACCAAAGAATTAAAAATTTCCCATTTGATATTCCTTGAACGTTATCCTAAGAAAACATTGTCCCCATAAGTGTTTCTATAATTCATACAAGTATTAGTTAATAAAAATGTGTTATATGGTCTATTTGTTACTAAAACTTTTATTAGAAACTATATCCTATAGAAATGATCTCTAATTATCTTAATACATGAACAAAATATACCCTTAAATTATATTATTTAATTTTACAATTATGTTAATCAGTGATCTCATGAATCAATAATTAATATCATAAAAAAGAAAATCACACACTGCTCATTTCTAAAAAAACAAAAAATAAGTTATAGATATCGTATTCACCACTATGAAATTTAGTATAGCATATCCATAAAATATTCAAAATTAGTGTCATGAAAGAAAAACAAAAGTGTATGTTACAACCCTTAATATTGATACCTGAAGTCGACAATAATTTCATTCATTAGAAATAAAATACATATATCACAATACATTGGATCCAATATTTTAATTGTCTGAGGAAGCTGTATATATATTTTATGATTAAATTAATTTTTAAAATAATGTACACTCTAAAAACATATTAAGATTTTTTATTCCATAATTTATTATCGTTAGATCATATTTCTCTTCTATAATTGTTTACTAGTGAAATAGGGGATCAATATAAATGTTGAGCTCAGCTTTTCAATAAAGAGGTTGTGTATTGGAGATATAACATGAAATAAATAATATGGTAGAAATAAATAATACAATGATGCCTTATAAAAAATAAGATGAACATAATATATCCATTACTAATATAAAATTTGAAATAATATAGTCACATAGATAATAATAATGATGATGATGATGATGATGATGATGTTCATTATGATATAATGAAACATTTTTGACATCATAACCATATAATTAAGTTCCCATTATAAAACATAATTCCTAAAAGGGTAGGAATGTACCAAATATCTATGTTAATTTATTTAATGATACTTGTTGATGCATCAAGGAGATAAATAATTAAATGACAAAGCCATAACTTATTATATCAAATTCATTAATAATATAAAAAACATGGATAAAAAATACAATAATTTTTGTATCTTATAAAATCACTTATATTAATATGTCTATGTATTACTTAATTATTCATATTGAAATAATAATGATATAGATTGTTAAAATTTTCCAAGTTAGATAAATGGTATAACTATATATGTAAACAGCCTTTATCTAGGATTATGAATTATTGTTTTTTAACATCATATATTATAAAGGATATATGATCTAGTCCATATGATAAAAACCATAGGAATCATGGAAATTTTATCAAATTCATTAAAAATATAACATAGAAATAGAAGAAAATGATACAGTCAAGGAAATGAGTGGGAGAGACCCCATACAGAAAAGATAAGTTATAAGATATAAATAATTAATATATTTAATGAGATATGAATTCAAAAAAAATAGAGGCAAAATTACCAAGGAATAATTTGATAACTTTTTTGGAGATGACATATTTATAAAGTAATACTGTAGATAAATAATATATAAACAAAATTAAGGAGATTTTGATAAGGAACACTTATTTGTTTTTTAATTCAATAGATATTTTCTAATTAATGAAGTAATATTTAAAAGGTAATATAAATCCATAGATTTAAAAGAAAAAATATAACAAGAAGATTTCATTGCCTTGTTTTTTCAAAACATTTAAAATCATAGATAAATAATTTTTAATATGATTCATTTTGAAAATATTAAGGCAAGAAATTGACTATGAATAGTATAAGGTATACCTTAAGAATGAATATTTGAGATTAGGTAGGTAAATTGAAATAATGGTAATGATAAAATGAAAATTATATTAGTAAGATAAAAAAATTGAAAATTTATGATTCAGTAATCAATAAAGAGATAGAATCCCAAAGTCGTGATTGGGAGATAATCCCTTACAAAAATTAAATGTGATTGTTAAAAAATATTTGAAATAAAATCAATGTATGTGGTTTTCCATAAAAATAATAGTGAGATATATTATTTTATATTAATATATGGATACTTTTTTAATATAATTAGATGTTAATAGACATTATTTGAGTGGTACTTTAAAAGGATGGAAAGTAAAAATTATCTTTTTATCCGGTTTGATTTAAAGATAATATAAAAAAGAGAAATAAATTGTCAAAAATATTTAAAGACAGTTTAGGGAAAATAAACTAGGTATATATGGAGGAAACATATATATATAACATTGAACCAGAATAAGTAAAAAAGGGAGATAAAAAGAGTGTATAAATTTAATGAAAAAGGAATGTGATGGAGGCCCCTTACCATGAGTAAAAACTCTCTTGGATGTTCCTCTGTCCTTTTAAATATTTGAGTTAATTATGTTAATTTCATAAACATAGAACCATATTATTTTAATTTCATAATTTATAATCCCTTATTTATAATATTTTATTTATTTAGTTGTTTGATATTGCATGTTTCAATTATTTAAGGTTTTTCAATTCATAGTTCTAATATCCCTTCGGTATAATGGTAATGGTTGATGGTATTAGTAGAATGGATTTATAAACTCTAAAAACATCAAGGTAATTTCGTTCATTTCATTTTATTGGTAAAAAATTGAAGTGTTCAATATATATTTCAAAATGATAGAGATTAATAAATTTGTATTAGTATGCTCATTTTAGGTAGTTCAAATAGCCATATTTACCATTATTAATATAATTAATATAATTTTTCATGTCCTCTCCCTCCAAAGGTATCCCACCTAGAACAAAAATAAAGAAAGGAAGATAATGATTCATGAATACCACCTAAAATAGAAAATTGGTTTGTGACTAGAACCTAAGGTATATAATAACACACATGGTAGGTATTTCCACCATAGTTTAAATAATAATAGATAAAAGTAAAAAAACCCAACCAACATAATTCATTTTTTTACAACAAAATGTGACATGAATTTGTGAACCAATTCATTCACCCAAATAAATTTATTAAATAAAATAAATTTTATAATACTTGCATGAGGTTTAATAAGCTTACACTATCAGGTAATTTAGGGAGATACATGTTGAAGTGAAACAAAACACATATTAAAGCTCACATTGCATCATACCAACCTGAAATATTCTACTGTATAACTAGAAACTACCACATATAATAAATGAAGAAACTCCAAGTGAACAAAAACACCCCATTAAAAATTTATCCTCAAGAATAAAAATCAACAATAGTGCTGAGATTCATCAACCATATTTTATAAAGCAACTAATAGAAAAAAATTGTCATCACCCAAGGTCAAAATACTGATGTGTCGAGAGTTAAGAAAAAAATTCATGAATGAATCATCTATGAAAATAATAATATCATCAAAAATTATGTCATCAACTATGTGTATCTCACCTTATCATTCAGGGTGGAGATAGATCAGAACATGTAACAACCCTGCAAAGAAAAAGAACCGCATGACTAAATTCCAACAAAAAGACAAATCCCATAAGTGGAGTACATCTTTACAGAAAAAAACATGCTGCAAAACATTAAATAAAACCACTCCTAATCAATTTGTATAAAATATTTAACTCTAGTTATTTCAATATTAATAAAGTAAACTAATAACGGGAAACTAGGAAATCACTGTCAGTATCTTGTAACTCCAAAAATCCCTCTTCTATTGAAATCACTATAAGAAAATATAGTATTCAATGAATTTTTACATCAAAAAACATATTCCAAGCATCTAAAATTGTCATCAAATAGAAAAATATAACTTAGAAGCACCATATAATGTTCTTTCAAGCATCTAATCAATGGTCCAAAAAAGTCACTGAGAACCACTAGCATAGGAATCTCTTGATTAGTAACAACCTTTTCTAAAATCAATAACTATAAGGAATCAAGTAGCTCAAAGCTCCCAAATAAATTATTTCAATTAATACATAATCATCACATCATCATGAAAATCTAATACTTTTTTCACCATTTTGACATAAAATAAAATCCATCCCAACATCAAATCATCCAAAAACTTTACATACATCCATAGAAAAGATAAATGATAAGTAGAGTCATTTCCATTGGAGATCTCTATACTTAATGTCAAGATTTCATTTAAATTATTCCACCATTTTAGAAATCATTTTCTTCCAAATTTGGAGATATGTTTCCATAGTGACTTCAGCGTCATTGTATTTTTGTAAAATAATTGCATTTTATTCCTCTATACAAGATAGAAATTCCTCCCTTAGGTCCTCTATGATCATATATGCATATTTCAAATAAGGGTAAACATAATCATCAAAGCTGAAGCCTTTAACATAATATTCATCAATTGGTGTGAACGAGGGTTCAACATAAATAGGCTATGGTGGGGACTATTATTTTTATCCTATAAGTATCAATGGATCTATTAAAACATTTTCTTTATATGTTATAATAATCTCTACATTTTCGAGTCTTCCTAGGGTTTGGGGTGATGAAACCATCTGAGTGAGTCACTCGTTTTTTACCTTTCATATATCATTTTTTCAAATAAGCGTCCTCAATATGATAGTCTTGATCACTGAAATCATTTAAATACTCCTTAGAATAATAGTTGACACTTTTCCCTCATCTTTAAAGGCTTTATGAGGTTTACTAGGTTCCTCCTAATCCCTCGCCCATGTGTGAGAATTAGTGGTGTCACCAAGATTAATGTCAACATCATTTAAAAGGCCAAAAATATCATTAGCCTTAAATTAATTACTCACGGGTTTCCCAGACATATCATTTTCCTACAATAAACCCTTATTTTCATTAGTCTTCTCAACAACTTATTTTTTCCCTCTAGGAGGATCCTAACCTTATAAGGTTCACAAAAAACTATGTGCCAAATGTTTAACTCTTCCAAACCAATATTTTTTCAATTTTTAACCCATATTAGCCTATGATCATTAGGTAGTACTACCTTATTGACACATTCCATAGAAGCGTGTCCAATATTAATGAAAACAGTGCAATATTCGAGGATATTTTCATAAAAACACTTCATAAAGAATCCATAATATCTATTTTGAGTATAGATATGGGATTTGAGAGCTCTGTAAATGTCAATCTTATAACATAACCTAAAATCCAAGGGACATGAAATATTCCTCATATCAATTTCCACATTTAAAGGATTTACAAAAAGGCTGGAAATTAGAAACATGTGATCTTATTTGAAGAAGTAAATTGGTAGTCTTGGGAAACAGATCCAAACTAGAAAAATAAGAGACTCAATTTTTGGATCAAAATCTAGGGTCTATTATCAATAAACTATCAGTTGATGTGAACCTACAGTAGGTGGGGATTTCCTTATGTTCATGTTGTGATTTGTTCCAACAGCACCTTTATGATGTCAACCACCTTTTTTTATCCTGAAATATATCTTCTTCTCTTTGGAAATAATTTTTTGGCACATTTAGGATTCATCCTCTATAGAATGTTGGAGCTTCGGGATTTCTCATAGACCTACTGGAAGTCCACCATTCATCGCAGGTACGCATCCACTTTTTGGTTGCCTATGTAGAAGTGTTTCATCTTATATGGATATGTAGGAATAAATGAGTTAATGATGGGGTTGACAACCACACCAACATTGCCCTCTCTGAAATCCTGTGTGTGGTGCAACATGAAAACACCCTTCACAATGACTACAGTGACAAATCAGTCAAGGACCTTTCTATTATGTGAAATCTTCATATTCAAGGAAATTTTCTGCGACCTCATTGTACCATTGAAGTCTTCTAGACTCCCCCATTTGTTGGATGGATTAAATGAAATATTGATGGTTCTTCAAAAGGTAACCTAGGACCATCCGGATATGGAATAATATTTAGATACCACAATAGAGATGTTATTGAATGTATTCATGGCCGCTGTTGTAATTCCATAGCACTTGAATTCAAAATGACTGGTTTCATCAATTCTATTGAAATTTCACGTCAAATAAATTAGAATAATTTTTGGTTCTAAACTGACTCAACGACAATTGTAAATATAACTAGAATGGTTCAGCTTCATATGGCATGGAAACTCACATAAAAATAGAATAAATTCCTTAAATACATGCCTTACTGAAACATATCATTACTAACATCTATAATGAAGAAAATAAACCAGCTGACTACCTTGCAAACAAGGGGGTCTCCATAAGAACTTGCATCAACTATTTTAGTATCCCTTCTTATATGATTGATATTTTTAAAAGAGCTAAATGTAAATATCCTTTCTTTCGACTCTTCTAACCCTTTTTATAATTTTTTTAATCCATGTTTCTTGCTTTTCTAAAAAAAAATATATGGTAGATTTGAGAACTTTCAAAGAATAAACCCCCAAAACCCATGAACATCTTGGAAAATGTCTAGATTACTCATATTTAGCAGAGAGGTGAAAAAAACATTGAAAAAATTAATAATATGACATTAAAACCTAAAAACCCAATTAATACAAGGTATTTCATTCATATATTAAACGACAATCTACGTTTGAGGAATGTCCCAATGAGAAAAAATTGTAAATATGAAGAATGAATATTTACATCATTTGTTATATAATAAATTTTTTAATATACATTGTGATGAAAATGACCTAGAGATAAACATGAGTCACAGTCCGTGAAATCACACATTCCAGACATATAATGCTTAATAGATATTCAGTAAATGATATCATTAAGGTATTGAGGTTTTTAATTAGGGTTTCTTGTTTGATCTACTAAGAGCAGGTTAATCAGAATCTATGACTCCATCTGCCCTCTATCCAACACAATACATAAATATAAAATCATTCCAAATATATATAATTTTTTAAAAAAATGATACAACTAAATATAATACAATAAAGTACCAAAATAATTATAGGAAATGGCCACTGAAACCTCTTGATAGATACTCACCAACTCCTTCAAGATAGTAAGGATTAATATAATCACTAAAAATATCTCAGTGACTAAAAAAATTTCATGTACATAGGGTGAGGATAACATGTATAATCAGTAGGATCCTCCTTTAAAACTCTCATGAAAAAATTGAAGGAAGCATACCAAATCCTAATGAATAAATAGATGAAACTAACTCATCGCCTAGATAGGTAACACTAGTTTTCCATCCTCATCTTGCATAAATCCCAAAGTAACACATTAAAATAAACCATTTTATATCAATATAATATGTGTCTGTGTGTGTGTGTTTGAGAAGCTACCTCGCTTTCACTTCTCCAATGATTTTCCACTCTCACACCCCCAACAACAATGTTGTGTTCACGTCCCTACTATAAGTCATCCTACACCTCATGAAACAGTATCAATTGTAATACTACATCCTGTGAAATGCACAATATATCATCATCATTATTCCAAATAGCTACCAAATGTATAAATGGAAGCCAATATGTCTTGTGTAAATAAATCATACATCAAGCCATCACAATTCATGTAAGAACGCCAGTAGAAAGTTATAACCCCCATTTCTAGGTAAAATTTTGTATTATACCATAAACTATTACATCTTATATACAAATATATAATAAATATTAATCCATAAAATCCATATTAGGAAACAACTTTATACTGTAATCCATTATAGCTCAGGATATTCTAACACATATACATCTAGAAGGAGAGATAGGAAGAGGGAGAAGCCAATAATTTGTTCCCTCACCATCCTAGATATTGGAGACCCCCACCCCCTAGAAAATTGGGTTTCGGTTTCCCTACAGTTGTGGGTGGGGTATCATATCAAATCAGAAAATATAAATAATATCATGACCATAAACACTAACAAAACTGTATAAATTGGACACATCTACTGTTATCTTCATACAAGACCCTCAACTTTGACAGATAATATCTAGGTACCAGATAATCACATGATCGTTAAGTCAATTTTAATTAATTATTTAATTATAAATTTTTTAATTATTACCATTTTATTTCCAATATTAAATTTTTAATCTTCTAAATGAAGTTTTGATGGAAACATACAATCTTTATTCATAATCTCAAAAATGTAATAATTTTTTTAGCACTATGAACCAACCCTATTCCTTCATATGTTCAATTATCATATCAAAGTCATTAGGGTACTCTAGGAATCAGATTAAGAAACAACATCAAAAACTCACTTGTTTTTCATATCTTCAAACTATGTAAAATAGTTAGAAACTGATAAACTAAATATCATATAACCATCTATCCATCAAGAAAGCATCAAGTAATAATTAATATATCAATGATAAATCCCTAATATGAATATGTCCTGAAAAACCGGTGTCCCACGCAATTATAGAAATTATAATCAATCCCACCATCATCAAACTTGATAATCACTATAGCATGGTCTTCCATTCCATCATTAATCAAATAAGTCATCAATAAATAAAGTCTTCAGCCTCCTATCTATTTCTTTTTCAAGGTTTTCAACCATAAAAAATTCATTAATAAAATAACAAGGCTCTAAATTCCTTAAGCACACATGCATTTAAAACGTATTTTATACAAACATGAAAAGGCACTAAGGCTATTTCATTGAGGCATTTCATCCTCCCAAAATAATAAATGGGCATGTTCAAGCCCAAATATTTATTGTTTAAAAAATTATCAATCTAATTCCATCTTTAATTAACCGGTTAATTATGCATAGGTTCTTTACATAAGTAAACTAAATGGAATTTTATAATTATAGCTAATAATAATTAAAAAGAATCTTGAAACTATTATTCTCATATTCAATCAACTATAAAAGAGTAGTACACAATCTTTACATGCCACATCCATTTCATTTTAATATCATTTGGATTTAAATTTTTTATGGGTTCAATCAACTAACCATTTTAATAATAAATAATGAAATACAAAAAATACATATATCACACTACCTAATAAATTGAAAAAAAGTGTATTAAAAAAATAAAAAGGCACATGCACTCACACCCCAAGCATTCAAATTGTAACACCCGAGACTTTTATGTGAAATATTTTGTTTTTATGTTATATAAATCATCAAAGGAATCTTTCACTACACAAAACACTAGCTTGTCTTGCTTTACACTCAACCGCGGCCTTCCTCAATAGCTTGTGTCGTACGCAATACCGAGTTTCACTAAACAATGATATGCTATTAAAATATTATTAAAACTAGCCGTTATGAATAGTAATAACCACTTTTTGAAATTTTATAAATTTTATTTTTCAAAATGGACTTCATTTTTGGATTCGGAATATCGAAATTAGCCTAGGGTGAAATTTTGGTATTTTTCTGAAAACTTTCAATTTTTGATGAATAGTGAAACCACTAAGTGGTAGTAAAAAAATTGAATTTTTCATAAAACTTAATTTTACCGCTTCTGTGAGTGGAATTTCGAAAATCCGAGAGACACGGTTGATGTCAGTAAGTAAAATGTGGTTCAATGAGATGAAAATAATTTTTTGGTGAATAGTAACTTTTTACTTTTTTTACCACGGTTAAAAGTAAATAGGGTAATTAAGGGTAAAAATGATATTATTATTACCCTAACACATGTCCTAATTCTATTTTACAAGTGTAATTCGACCAAAAACAACCTTAGGAATAAAATATGACCATTTAGTCCCACTTGGATTAGATTAGGACATTTATTATTAATTTATTTAAAGAAGGGTTAAAATAGTTAAAATCAAAGTTTAATAAGTAAATCATTTTTAATATGGGGTTATACGTAGGATAAATTCGACTATAAATATTCATTAGAAAGATAAAAATATTTCCTACATAATTTAAATTTATTTTTAATTTTTAGACTTTATATAAGTTAATTTATTTATAACACAAAGATGATGCAGTAATTATCTTATTAATGAAATATTGACAAAATTGATGTTATAAATATCCAAATAAATGTAATTTGAGAATTTTTATGAATTCCACTAATTTTCTAGGTTAATATGACATGTTATTATTGATTTAAGTAACTTTTTTCGAACTAATCATTCTGTTAGGATTTTCACAAAAATAAATTACTAAATAATGTCAAAATTGACATAAAATAGTTTTTAAAACAAATATTATATTATTAATTGTTATTTTATTACTAAAAATATAATTTTAGGCCAAATGACTTATATAAGTCTATATATTTTAATAATAAACAACTTGGGGTTCTTTTGGCTAGATATAGTAAGTTTATTAACCTTATAGTGTAAGAAAACAAGAAGACACGGTAAAAGTTAAATTATCTAACTTAAAGGTAAATCTAAATTATAAGGTTAAAATTGATACCTAAACTTGTCTAAATTATATTGGATGAGAGGATTTCTACCCCTACCCACCTTATCTTCTAAATATATCAATTTGGATTTTTTAAAAACCGAATTTGATTTTATAATAAAATAATATTTTTAGTTATTCCAAAGGTGCCTCTCTCCTCCCTTATAAAAGGGAACCTTCCCCCCCTCATTCTCACACCATTTTGAGCCTTCAAGATCGGAAAACCCCTGCCAATTTCTCCTCTACACTTCCCTAGAAACATCTTAGAGGTTCTGATCTTATTCAAAGACCTATTTTAGTTCCCTAAAAGGAGGTCTCAAAGAAGCACTTCAAAGAAGAGGTAATGTCTGTTACCGATTCTTTCATCTTTATTTCTTCTTCCACTTCTTCTTCTTTAGTTGTTTCATTATGAATTAATAACATAAGTATCATTCATATACTTATATGTTATTATAAGTATGAAACAACCCTATTTAATCATTTATCCATCCTACGGAAAAAGAAATCACCGCGTGTTCGTACGTACGGAATACCGTCTCCACGCCGTGGTGTAATCTATTTTCCACCACCACCTTAATTGAATGGGAATAATGGTGTAAATAATGACTACATATGACTATTATAAAGTGATATTGATTCTGAAAAAGTATACATACACTCCAATACAATTCCACGATCATAGGAACAATATCATCACTCGTGAGTACGTACAGAATACCGTCTCCACGATGTGATGCGACTCGTTCTACATGATATTAATTTCATAATGATTATATAAATGAATTTAATGAATTAATATGATATATATTACACTAATACCATTATGGAAATTAGGTATCTATAACCTAAAGATAATAATAAGAATTTATTCGACAAAACATGCATAAGACCAAAAAGTAATAAACACCCGAATAACAAGTAGTAATGAAATATTACTAATAAGAAGCTAAGAATATGACCATATATGATATCATAAAAATAAGTATGATTCTGTAATAAGTCAATAACATTATTTAAATCATTATATAGGAGGTTCGGACACATACAAAGCATATCGGCCCTAAGGTAAGGGAAATATCACAATCTCATTTTTATCCGAGATTGATTATTCTTTGGTATTTACTGGGGTGTATTTTATCATCCACTTCCATGTTTCCTCAATATGTAATATTTATATCCTTCTACAATATAATATACCAAATTTTTCCCTTCGGTGAGTTTTTAGTAAAATACATGGAAGGAATCTTTTGTCGTTTTTCGTTCGAGGTACTTTTTGACTTTTCTGACAAAAGTACGAGAAGAATGTTTTTTTAACTTATATGGCATGAATGGATTTTTAAAAGATTTTTTCCAAGAAGCTTCCTTTACAAGTTTTCAAGTTTATTTTTAATCAACTTCTTTTGGTTTAAAATTCTATGACATGTTACGAAAGGAAAATGTTTTTGAAGTAGAAAGGATATTTTCCTCAAGAATGGAGTTCAAGAGTTTTATCAAAATTATTTCCCATCTAAGATAATATAGGGTTCTGTTTCTATCCCTATTATTACATGGATTTGATTATGTTGTGATGGAAATATTTTTATGAATTCCTTTATCTTATATGAATTGTTTTATGATGTCATGATGTTTAAGATTCCCATTTTTATTACATGGGTTATGCAATGATGTATGATTTGCGATTTTGTGGCACACATAAGAATGGTTTCATTATGAGATGGGTGGGACCTATATCTCCCTCCATTGCATTGGGTAAAGATTTTATATCTCATGAGATAGACATGGCTGGAACAGTAGGTTATACCAGTTCAGTGAAACAGGACTGAAACGAGGAGTGAACTCGGTTCAGAAATGGACTTTGTCCACTAAGATAGTCTTGGAAATGAGTCTTGACTAATAAGAAATGATTCTCTATGATTATGTGTGTATGCCACAAATTTTCATGTTTTATGTTATTATTATTGGGATTCCATTTCACTACTATGATTTATCCCATGTTATGAAATTATGCTCTCTTTTTCAGGTTAAGATTTCCAAAAGTTATGTTCTTATGAATATGATGTGATTGATATTTCTTTTGTTTACCCTTACTGAGCATTTGAGCTCACCCTTTTGTATGTTTTCTTTCCCCAGGTCTGGAAGAAGGTTATTAAGTAAGATATTCCAAAAGGGACTATACATATGATGAAATAAATGGGAGACAGTGTAGACGCTTTATGAACCAGTTGTTTATGTTTCCCAGTTTCTAAAGACACTATATGTATACGGTCCTTTCGTGGTTTTGTTATATGTCGTAATAAGTATGCTTCAATTTTGAAGTATTAACAATGTATGTAAATTATGGGTCGTTATAGTTGGTATCAGAGGAAAGGTATAGTCAACCTATAGAAACTAGGATGTGAAAGCCTTATTAAGAACCCTAAGGATAAGTCTAAGCATAAAACACAATATTAGTGTTTTAGAAATGGCCATAAATAACCTAGGATAAGACCTTAAGTGTGAAATTTTATTCTTGATTATGTGGTTTTCCTATTATTATTAGTGTTGCTCACACTATTCTTCTTGATTTTAGTCAATGGATGGAACCCGAAGGAACCGTGTTAATGCGGAATGCGACGGGAAATGCAATGATTGTCCCCCTGAGCAACCAAACGTTATGGGAGTTGGAATGAAAAATCTTGTATCCATGCTCACACAACTTTCTCAAGCTATGAATCATGCAGGACTTCCAAATGAGCAAAGGAAGGAGCAACATTCTATTGAATCCTTCATGAGACAGCGTCCACCTTCATTCAATGGGTCTACTAATCCATTAGTTGCTGAACAATGGATTAGTACTACTGAAAAGATATTTTTAGTTATTCAATGTTCTGAGCATGATAAAATCATCTTAGCAGTGTATCGTTTGGAAGGTGATTCTGATCAATGGTGGAATCTTATCAAGAATATGTGGCAAAGGGTTGAAATTGAGTCCATGGAATGGGGCGAGTTCAAGAACTTATTTTTCAATAAGTACTTGCCTCGTATTCTCTGAAACAAAGATGGACAAAGAGTTTCTTAAACTAAAGAAAAAGGATGATGAATCTGTTGGTACCTATGAAGCAAATTTAACAAGACTTGCAAGGTATGCTTCTGGTATTATTATCCAACCTGAGAGTAAGATCGGTCGATTATTTAGTGGCTTAAAACCAAGTCTTCGAAGGGCCTTAGCCATAAGGGACTTCAATAGCTACTAGGAAATCGTTCGATGTGCTCTCAAAGTTGAGATAGAGATTGGAGTAACCTATCAGTCATATGGGTTTGATAAGAAGAGGAAAATGGAATTCAAAGGAAAATATAAAGAGCACACTGAAAAGAAGATGAGCTTTCCCTTATGCTCAAAGTGTGGAAAGAAACATGGAGGGAGTTGTCTTAAAGGGACAAGTAAATGTTTCAAGTGTGGAAAGGAAGGTCATTGGGCATTTGAATTCCACGATGATGGGAAGAAGATGTCTAATGATGCAAACAAAGGAAGGGATACACAGAATGAACCTACTGCACTTCAATGTTTCATGTGCAAGGAGATGGGACATTATGCCAATAAATTCCCTAATCTAATGGTTGATGATGATGGTCGACATCAAAAAAAGGCTAAAGTCAAAGGAAAGTCACATTAAATTTCTATCAGCGATGTGGAGTATGATAACGATGTGGTGAAAGGTACACTTACCATCCACTCTAAAGTAGCAAATGTTTTATTTGATTTTGGATCCAGCCACTCTTTTATTTCTGAAGAATTTTCTAAGGGTATCACCGTATTACCTCAACAATTAGATGTTGAGTTAGCTGTGACAATACCTAATGGCACAACAGTCGCATCAAAAGTTTATAATTCTTCACCGATCTAAGTTTGTGGGAAAGTGCTTCCTGCAAATCTTGTGATCCTTCCTATAGTGTAATTTGATGTGATTCTTTGCATGGATTGGCTTTCTTTATATGGAGCTCATATCAATTTCCAAAGAAGGGTAGTCACATTTCATATTCAAAATCAATCTATGGTCGTCTATCAATGCAAGGATGAACATAACCTTCCAGTGGAAATTCCTTCTACCTTATGGGTCTTGATTCCACTAAATGAAGGTTATTTATCTCAAATGGTTGGTGAGAAACTCACGATTAAGAATATGTCCATTGTACGGGAGTTTGATGATGTCTTTTCTGAGGAATTACCGGGTCTTCCACCAAATCGTGAAGTTGAGTTTTCAATAGAACTCGTACCGGGTGCTTTGCCTATTTCAAAGACACCTTATAGAATGGCCCCAATTGAGTTGTAGGAATTGAAGAAGAAACTCCAAGAGAATCTTGATAAGAAATTCATATGCCCTAGTGCGTCACCTTGGGGAGCACCTGTTCTATTTGTTAAGAAGAAAGATGGATCAATGAGACTCTGCATTGATTATCGAGAATGTAACAAGATCACTATCAAGAACAAATATCCTCTCCCACGCATTGATGACTTATTTGACCAACTACGCAGAGCTCAATACTTTTCCAAGATTGATCTTCGTTCAGGGTATCATCAATTAAGGGTCAAAAGGGAGGATATACCAATGACGGATTTCCGTACAAGGTATGGACACTATGAATTTATAGTGATGCCATTTGGTCTTACAAATTCCCCTCTTATCTTCATGGATCTGATGAATAGGGTCTTTAGAGACTATCTTGATCAGTTTGTGGTAGTCTTTATAGACGATATTCTTGTATATTCAAAGAGAAAGGAAGAACATGAAGATCACATGAGAATTATATTGAAGACCCTGAGAAAGGAGAATATTTATGCCAAATTTACCAAGTGTGAATTTTGGCTTCAAAAAGTTTCATTGTTGGGTCACATAATCTCAAAAGATGGGATATCTGTGGATCCAGCAAAAACAGAGGTTATCAAAAGATGGTCGAGACCAACAACAGTAACTGAGATCCAAATTTTTCTTGGTTTGGCTAGATATTATCGACATTTTGTGAAATATTTTTCACGATTATCTAATCCACTCACCAAGTTGACTCGGAAAGGAGTTAAGTTTGTTTGGACGGAAGAATGTGAAGAGAATTTCAAGGAGTTGAAAAGAAGGTTATCCAGTGCACCTGTGCTCACACTACCTTGTAGTGGATAAAGGTTTGTGATTTATAGTGATGCATCCAAGAAGGGATTGGGGTGTGTGCTTATGAAAAATGATGTGGTGATATCTTATGCCTCACGACAGTTGAAAATCCATGAGCAAAATTACCCAACACATGATTTGGAGTTAGCTGTGGTAATCTTTGCATTAAAGATTTGGAGGCATTATCTTTATGGAGAAAGGTGTGACATTTATACTGATCATAAAACTTTAAAGTATATTTTCACACAAAAGGAGCTGAATATGCGTCAAAGAAGATGGTTGGAGCTGATTAAGGATTATGACTGCTCAATCCATTACCACCCTGGGAAAGCAAACAAGGTGGCAGATGCATTAAGTCGACAAGACCATGCCAGTTTATCCATGATGAGGATCACAAAAGATCCAATATTTATGGATTTACAAAGGATGGATCTTGGAATTATAATGTAAAGGGAAAAATCTTGTCTTTATCAAATGAATGTTCAACCATCTATACATGTGCAGATTAAAGAGGCGCAGAAAGAAGATGTAGAGTTACAAAAGAAGGTGAGAAATGTTCCTGAATTCAACCTTGATTGTGATGGGATAATAATGTTTAGGAATCGTGTTTGTGTTCCTCCCATACCGGAATTAAAGAAGGAGCTTCTGGATGAGGCTCATAGTTCTTCATTATCTATTCATCTTGGAAGCACGAAGATGTATAGGGACCTGAAAGAGTACCTCTGGTGGGATGGCATGAAAAGAGATGTTGCTGAATATGTCTCTCGATGCTTGGTTTGTCAGCAAGTTAAAGCTGAGAGACAGAAGTATAAAGGGATGTTACAACCAATACCCATACCCGAATGGAAATGGGAAAACATCACTATGGACGTTTTCACAGGACATCCTAAAACATCCAAAGGCAATAATGCTATCTGGGTCATAGTTGATCGTCTTACAAAGTCTGCACACTTCATCGCAATTAGAGAGGATTTCTCTCTGGATCAGCTTGCCAGGATATATGTAAAGGAAGTGGTAAGATTGCATGGAGTACCACTTTCTATAATATCTGATCGGGATCTGAGGTTTAACTCAAAGTTCTGGCGAAGTCTTCAGCATACTCTGGATACAGAGTTAAGTTTCAGCACTTCTTATCATCCTCAGACAGATGGTCAGTCTGAGAGAACAGTTCAAACTCTAGAAGATATGTTGAGAGCTTTCTCTATGGATTTCAAAGGTGGTTGGGATCAATACCTACCATTGGTGGAATTTTCATATAATAATAGCTTTCACTCCAGTATTCAGATGGCTCCTTATGAGGCTCTCTATGGAAAGAAATACTGGACTCCAACTTGCTAGGATGAAGTTGGGGAAAGAAATCTATTAGGACCTGATCTCGTTGATGAAATGGAAGAAAATGTCAGATCTATTCAACAACACATAAGACCAGCTCAGAGTCGATAGAAAAGTTATGCCGAAAACCGAAGAAAAGACCTAGAGTTTGAAGTGGGTGATAAAGTGTTCTTACGAATATCTCCCTGGAAGAGAGTCATGAGATTTGGAAAAAATGGGAAGTTGTGCCCAAGATATATCGGTCCTTTTAAAATACTGGATCGTGTCGGGAAGGTAGCTTACCGATTGGCGCTTCCACCGAATCTCTCTCAAATACATGATGTGTTCCATGTATCTCTCCTGAGAAAGTACATACCTGATCCTTCACATGTATATAGCTCAGCAGTTATACCGCTGGAGCAAGATCTTTCTTATGAAGAACAGCCGATAGAGATTCTGGATCGTAGCGAAAAAGTCCTACGAAACAAGTCCACTCGCTTGGTGAAAGTTTTATGGAGGAACCACCAATTAGAAGAAAACTACATTGGATCTTGAGGATATGATGAGGGAGAGGTATCCTCATCTGTTTGTTACAAAGTGATGAATTTCGAGAGAGAAATTCATTTTAAGGGGGGTAGAATGTAACACCCGAGATTTTTATATGAAGTATTTTGTTTTTATGTTATATAAATAATAAAAGGAATTTTTCACTATACACAACACTATCTTGGCTTGCTTTACATGCAACCGCGGCCTTCCTTGATAGCTTGTGTCGTACGCAATACTGAGTTTCAATAAACAATGATATGCTATTAAAATATTATTAAAACTAGCCATTATGTATAGTAATAACCACTTTTTGAAATTTTATAAATTTTATTTTTCAAAATGGACTTCATTTTTGGATCCGGAATATCAAAATTAGCCTAGGGTGAAATTTTGGTATTTTTCTGAAAACTTTCAATTTTTGATGAATAGTGAAACCACTAAGTGGTAGTTAAAAAACTGAATTTTTTATAAAAATTAATTTTACCGCTTCTGTTAGTGGAATTTCGAAAATCCGAGAGACACGGTTGATGTCAGTAAGTAAAATGTGGTTCAATGAGATGAAAATAATTTTTTGGTGAATAGTAACTTTTTACTTTTTTTTACCACGGTTAAAAGTAAATATGGTAATTCAGGGTAAAAATGATATTATTATTACCCTAACACATGTCCTAATTCTATTGTACAAGTGTTATTCGACCAAAAACAACCTTAGGAATAAAATATGACCATTTAGTCCCACTTGGATTAGATTAGGACATTTATTATTAATTTATTTAAAGAAGGGTTAAAATAGTTAAAATCAAAGTTTAATAAATAAATAATTTTTAATATGGGTTTATACATTAGATAAATTCGACTATAAATATTCATTAGAAAGATAAAAATATTTCCTACATAATGATATTTTATTTTTAATTTTTAGAACTTAAATAAGTTAATTTATTTATGACACAAAGATGATGCAGTAATTATCTTATTAATGAAATATTGACATAAATGATGTTATAAATTTCCAAATAAATGTAATTTGAGACTTTTTATGAATTAAACTAATTTTCTAGGTTAATATGACATGTTATTATTGATATAAGTAACTTTATTCGAACTAATCATTCTGTTATGATTTTAAAAAAAATCAATTACTAAATAGTGTCAAAATTGACATAAGATAGTTTTTAAAACAAATATTATATTATTAATTGTTATTTTATTCCTAAAAATATTAGGTTCGGCCAAATGACTTAGATAAGGTTATATATTTTAATAATAAAAAACTTGGGGTTATTTTGTCTTGATATAGTAAGTTTATTAACCTTATAATGTAAGAAAACAAGAAGACACGGTAAAAGTTAAATTATCTAACTTAAAGTTAAATCTAAATTATAAGCTTAAAATTGACACCTAAACTTGTCTAAATTATATTGGATGAGATTATTTCTACCCCTACCCAACTTATCTTCGAAATATATCAATTTGGATCTATTAAAAACCGAATTTGACTTTATAATAAAATAATATTTTTAGTTATTCCAAAGGTGCCCCTCTCCTCCCTTATAAAAGGGCACCTCCTCCCCCTCTTTCTCACACCACTTTGAGCCTTCAAGATCGTCCAACCCCTGCCAATTTCTCCTCTACACTTCCCTAGAAACATCCTAGAGGTTCTGGTCTTCTTCAAAGACCTATTTTAGTGCCCTAAAAGGAGGTCTCAAAGAAGCACTTCAAAGAAGAGGTAATGCCCGTTACCGATTCTTTCATCTTTATTTCTTCTTCCACTTCTTCTTCATTGGTTGTTTCATTATGAAGTAATAACATCAGTATCAATAATATACTTATATGTTATTATAATTATGAAACAACCCTATTTCACTCTCTATCCATCCTACGGAAAAAGAAATCACCGCGCGTGCGTACGTACGGAATACCGTCTCCACACCGTGGTGTAATCTATCTTCCACCACCATCATAATTGAATGGTTATAATGGTGTAAATAATTACTATATATGACTATTATAAATTTATATTGATTCTGAAATAGTATACATACTCTCCAATACAATTCCACGATCATAGGAACGATATCATCACTCGTGCGTACGTACGGAATACCGTCTCCACGATGTGATGCGACTCATTCTACATGATCTTCATTTCATAATGATTATATAAATGAATTGAAAGAATGAATATGATATATATTACACTAATACCATTCTTTAAATGAGGTATCTATAACCTAAAGAGAAGAATAATAATTTATTCGACAAAACACGCATAAGAACAAAAAGTAATAAACACCCGAATAACAAGTAGTAATGAAATATTACTAATAAGAAGCTAAGAATATGACCATATATGATATCATAAAAATAAGTATGATTCTGGAATAAGTCAATAACATTATTTAAATCATTATATAGGAGGTTTGGACATGTACAAAGCATATCGGACCTAAGGTAAGGGAAATATCACAATCTCATTTTTATCCGAGATTGATTATTCTTTGGTATTTACTGGGGTGTATTTTATCATCCACATCCATGTTTCCTCAATATGAAATATTTATATCCTTATAAAATATTTTATATCAAATTTTACCCTTCGGTGAGTTTTTAGAAAAAGACATGAAAGGAATCTTTTGTCGTTTTTCGTACGAGGTACTTTTTGACTTTTCGAAAAAAAAGTACGAGAAGAATGTTTTTTTAAACTTATATGGCATGAATGGATTTATAAAACATTATTTCCAAGAAGAATCCTTTACAAGTTTTCAAGTTTATTTTTAATCAACTTCTTTTAGTTTAAAATTGTATGACATGTTAAGAAAGGAAAATGTTTTTGAAGTAGAAAGGATATTTTTCTCAAGAATGGAGTTCAAGAGTTTTATCAAAATTATTTCCCATCTAAGATAATATAGGGTTTTGTTTTTATCCCTATTATTACATGGATTTGATTATGTTGTGATGGAAATATTTTTATGAATTCCTTTATCTTATATGAACTGTTATATGATGTCATGATGTTTAAGATTCCCATTTTTATTACATGGGTTATGCAATGATGTATGATTTACGATTTTGTGGCACACATAATAATGGTTTCATTATGAGATGGGTGGGACCTATATCTCCCTCCAATGCATTGGGTAAAGATTTTATATCTCATGAGATGGACATGGCTGGAACGTTAGGTTATACCGGTTCAGTGAAACAGGACTGAAACGAGGAGTGAACTCGGTTCAGAAATGGACTTTATCCACTAAGATAGTATTGGCAATGAGTCTTGATTAATAAGAAATGATTCTCTATGATTATGTGTGTATGCCACAAATTTTCATGTTTTATGTTATGATGATTGGGATTCCATTTCACTACTATGATTTATCCCATGTTATGAAATTATGCTCTCTTTTGCAGGTTAAGATTTCCAAAAGTTATGTTCTTATGAATATGATGTGATTAATATTTCTTTTGTTTACCCTTACTGAGCATTTGAGCTCACCCTTTTGTATGTTTTCTATCCCCAGGTCAGGAAGAAGGTTATTAAGTAAGATGTCCCAAAAGGGACTATAGATATGATGAAATAAATGGGAGACAGTGTAGACACATTATGAACCAGTTGTTTATGTTTCCCAGTTTCTAAAGACACTATACCTATACGGTCCTTTCGTGGTTTTGTTATATGTTGTGATAAGTATGCTTCAATTTTTAAGTATTAACAATGTATGTAAAGTATGGGTCATTATACAAATCATGAATTATATAAATATTTCTAATCATAAAATAATAAGTATTAAATACAACAACATGTGATATCATATTCATTCATTTAATGTTCATATTAAAAAATCTTAACTGATTAATATAAAACACGGGATTCTAGATGTAAATATAATTAAAATTATTATATATAATGTGATTAATTCCAATAAAGAAATTAAATAATAACATGAAATAATTAGTCTCTTTATAGTTTCCAGATTACTAAAATAATCATTATTCTTTATAAGGTTCCTTTCCAAAAAAATTATCCTAACATGGTTAACCTCAACCATTTATACATGGATATGAACAAGGATTAATTCACACATTCAAATAAATAAATGATAATTATAATATCACATACCCAAATTTGAATTTAAAAGTTCTACGAGTAATAAAGGATGATTGATAATCAATCACCACCAAAGGAAACACAACAAAAATTGAAGGGAGACCCACCAGAGCTTATGAACATAAAACCACCATCAACAATCGCTCAAAATTCAACCCAAAATAGGGTAGTATGCCCCCAAATAGATTTTTTTATAGAAGAAGAAGAGATAAAATGATGGAGAAAGTATAAAGAGGATAATAATTAAATTTTAGGTATCGATCCGAATGAACCAAATGGTTTAAACTCTCAGGAAACACATTTGGAAGGTTGTTGAGGTCAACGGGTCTGACAAGGTTCAAGGGGAGAGACAAAAAATTAAACCTGAGGTGAATTTTTTCCCCTATTTATATATAAATATTTGAATAAACTCCACCATAGAGTGGGCGTCGTTAAAAATTGTGGTTGGTTTAGTCAAAAAGGCATATATTTTTTTTAATTTTAATTTCATTGATCACATTATTTAGAAACTCTTGTCGAAACATTTGATTGACAACATGGCCTCCGCACAGGAAGTGTGTATAAACACTAGTCGTTTTGACCCACCGCATTGAGCGTTATGGTCTGGCGACCCCCACAATTTCTATTTTCCAATATGAGGGATTGTTGAGCACCACACCAATTTATCCTCCCCCAAAATAGGCTCTATAAGCTATTTCATCCTCTTTGTTAATCACAATAGAAACATTAAGGAAAAAATGTCTTGTAGATAATCTGGGAATTACATTTAACTTCTCATGGAGATCCCTAGGACCAAGGATCCCACTCCACATCAAAACTCAAAACACTTATGTTTGAATCTACCTTCCCATGCTAAAGCCTCTCAAAAGGCTTCAGCACCACGCCCACTAAATTGGTGTTGTGACCCAAAAAATGTCCAAAAAATCTAATTTGGACTTTATAAATACTATAAACTCACTCATGAAACCACCAAACCTCAAGGAAATGCAAAATGAAAGGTTTTATAAATCTATAACCTTACATCAGATACCTCTTAAACATTTCTCATCCTCACGAATATAAAACAAAACCCAGAACAAAGAAAGGGTGTCCAAACCACAACCTCATGAGATACCTCTCAACAATCTTGCATCAAGAATAACAAAACAAATACAACATGAGGAAATCGTATATAAATATGAAACTTCATAAAAAAAGAGAACCAATATCATAAATCATGAAAATTACAACACATAATCTCAACATGGTTCGAAAAGAGCGTCAAAACGAAGTAGATGTAGCATAAAACCACTTCCTATATTCAGTAAGCATATGAGACTCTTTATACAAAGTTCAATTATCCAATCCATCATATCATCACATGATACAAACCAAAGTAATAACTTGCATGCATAGTACCTTCTCCTGATTGTCCTGGATCTAAATAACCCCCCCCCCCAAAGTTGTATCATATTCAACATCTAGCTCACCCAAATTTATGATGTGAGAATCTTCATGAAGATATCAATAAATAAATGATACATTGAAGATTTTATGAATTTATCTCATAAATAGTTCTAGTGCTAACCAGTTTTTCATGGAACTATACTGATCCATCACCTAGAAAGGCCCAACATACCTAAATGAAATATTACTCCCATGACCAAAACATCACTAACCATGATGATGAAACACCTTCAAGAACACATCATCTCTAATGTTGAACTATACAGGCATCAACTTATTATCATCATAGGACTACTAATAATCCAATTCCACCATCACTCACTCACGGATCACATGTACCTTCTTTTTCATACTTACCATTAATTTTAGTCAAAGAATAGCTTACACTCCAACCTCATTCAAAAAAATAAAGAACAAAAATGATTTCCATAAGAGGTTCAAATGGTTCCATACCAATAGTAGACTGATAATTATTATTACAAGAAAACTCCACCAAGGGTAGGTGACTCACCTACGATCCTCTAAAATATAGAATACACATGTACAACATATCCTCTAATGTATATATAGTTTAATTTATCTAATCATTTATCTGTGGATGAAATGTGTCTCTACGTAATAACCTCATGCTAGTGGATACCTATGAATTACTTACAGTTAAAATGAGGATCATAGTTAGTGGTGATTATAGTGACCCAATAGTTATCTACATAAACATCTCATCTTATTAGAGGAATACGTATTCCATAACATCATGTTAACCACCATAACTATAAAGGTTTAGTGTCTTTAGAAATGTGGATATAAATAAAATGGGTATATTAAATTTCTATATTATATCACACTTAGTTCTTCACAAATAGAAACATTCTAACACATATCATTATTAAAACTTATCTTCATATCCTATTTAAATGGAAACATAAGAAAGGGTGAGATTATATTCTTAGTAAGGGTAATCAATGGAAATATCAATTATTATTTATGAATAACATGAGTATAAGAGTTTGAAAACATGAGTTTAACCAATTAATACCATACACTTCAGTTCATAGATCATAATCATGATTCATGTCATAAATATTGGAAGTTCATATGACATTAATCATAAATGAATGAAATAACATAATCCATAAGATCATAATATTTTCATATGATCATTCTAAAAAAATACATAATATGTGGAATAATAATAATCCTATAATTATTATATTAGTTATACCCAAAAAATAAATTCATCACATATTTGGATTGGATAACTGCTCAGGTATCTAATTTTGGTCTTGGGATAACCTCCCATGTACCAACTATTGTCCTTTGGATAACCATAATTTTACCCTCTTTCTGACTTGGGATAACCTCCTATATACCCTTGGAGATAATAAAACATTAATCTTTACCAACTCAATAGAGGTAAATATAAATATGGTTTCAACCATAAAATAATTAAATCCATAAATATGTGTGACACAATATCATAAAACATTCATCATATCATCATATCATACTCGTGGAATGGAAATGTGTTTCATGAACATTACAACATTTCATCGTAGCATAACCCCAATAAAATAAATGGGTTTTGTTAACGTATAATAAAAATTATCATAAACCATCCAGAGAAAGAATGGGGGTGGTATCATTGGATTGTATCCCCATTAAATATAAAATAACATCAATGGGTGTTATCATAGGTAAGAAAATTCTTTATAATATCCTTGGAATATTTCATGAATAAAATAGCCTTTTAGTTTTGAAATCACTTATTTAAAATCAAAATATTTAAAAATATATTATTATAATAAATTTATTTAAAAATAACCATGTAAACCTTTATAGTATTATATAAATCATTAATTAGTCATGATGGCGGGAAATTCTATTCATTATGTTTTCATTAAAATAATGATTTTGATTACACCTTTAGTAAAAAGTCCATTTTTCATAAAACGAAAATATTAATCTTTTTTTTAAAAAATTAGAAAAAATTGAAACATGATTACAAATTTATTTAAAAAACTATTCTAGGATATTAAGAAAACTATTGAACAAATTTTATAATATATGAATATCAATGAAAAAAATCTAACTGAAAGAGCATAAATAAGGTTGTCCTTTCATAAAAACATTTTATGGACCATTTTGAGTAACAAGGAGAGGAAAATGGTACTAGAACATAAAAATTATTGAAATAACTATAGGATAACAAAAATTAATTTTTTTATTAAATAATAATCAAATAATTTTATCAATATAAATTTAAACATAAACAATCTCAGTTGAAATGGGATTGAAACATAAATCCCTTGTCACATAAATATATTTAGAATCATAACTCCAATGAATGGAATAACATAAAATTAAACTTTTAAAATGAATATAAATAGACTCATGATATAGAATATAAAGTGGGTATTATATACACATCATAAACATAAATTGGTGCATAATATCATACGTGTCTCAATAAAATAATATTAAGACAAAGAACTCTTACAACATTGGTTATATCTGAGTCAAAACATAATAAAGAGATATCCATATGTAGATTTATAATTCAGAATAATTTTCATGAAATTAAACATAAAATAAATTTATGGGTAGTATATAGACCACAAAAATTTGATATGTGGTGAATATGGAATATGTCTTGTGGAAATAAAAGTGAGACGAGAAACCCTCACCTCAAGTTCAACTTTCATTGTAAGCATTCTAACCAATTGTATATTGAATTAAAATTTATTATAATTCTATAATAGAATCATGTAAAAACTTATAATACCATATATTATCCACTTATAAGATTTTAATACCCATTTATTAATAATTTCTTATTCGAATCATTATTTCTGGGTGTTAGTTGTTTAACTTTTCATGGAATTTTTGGTTTGGTAGTTCTAATCCTATACTTTGATCATGGTTACATAATATAATAAAATTTAATAATAAAATAAATATCATATATATTAATTATTTACATATTTATAACTATCCATAATTGGTATAAATACAAAATGAGTTACTAAATTCATGGAGGCGGTTGACCAAATATACACAAGAGTGATGTATCCATTTTTCAATGGATGGAAAGGATGAAATGTAAATAATAATAAACCACTCCCTAAACATAATAATATCATAAATACTATTTATATATATATATATATTTAATTCTTTGTTAAAAATATCCATGAGAGGTGGTGATGGAAAATTAAATGTATAGTTTCATGGATGTGGTTGTCCACATACACGCATGAGTGATACTTTAATTTCCCATTTCATAAAAAAAGGTGAATAGTAAGGTTATTAAATTAAAATAATAACATATAAAAATATTATATATAATTATATTATTATAATGGAATGGTTACGATATAATTTAAGGTGGTAGAAGAAGATGTAAAATGAAAATTATTGGTTAATACATTTATCTCCTCTTTGAAGAACCTCCATTGGATCTCTCCTTAAGGACCTTATGGATAGATTTATAAGATAAAAATGACATAAGGAATGTATATTATTTAGTTAATAAAGTTATTTTTTATGTTAAGATTATCACATTTTTGTGAATAATAGAGGAGAGGTGGTGTCCTCTTATAGTGAATAAATGGGCACACTTGGAATTACATAGAAGATTTAAATATAATAAATTCCTTTTTAGGTGAAAGCAGTACCAAGTCGGAAAAAATTTAGATATATGATATTTTAATCCTAAAATACCTTCAAATTATAATATTTGAATAGTTTTACATTGAATTTAAAACCATATATTTTGGTTTAACCCCTTTATTAAATAATTTTAACCTTAATCATAATAATAACTATTTCAATACTAAAAGGTTATAGATTTACTTTTAAGGTAAATATTGGATCACGAATGGTGAAGGTGTGGAATTTTATATAATATCATATCATTATTTTTAATTTTAACTATTTTTAAGATCCATAAATCATTTGATAATATATTATTTAATATAAAATACCATTTATCTCATTTGAAGAACTATTCACATGTTTTGACTTTAAAGACATCAACATTGGTATAGAATTTGAATATAATCTCATTCAACATAAATTATAAACTAATATTAACCATAAAATTATTATAATTCTATAATTCAACAAGGAAATATTACTTTTATTTTTTAAAATAATTTACATGGATTTTTCTACAACTTACACAAGCACCGTGTCAGTGTTTTAAAAGCATGTAAGGTAATTATATCATAACTAAAAATTAAATATAAATTAAAATACAAAAAATAAATCATATTATATTTGAAATAAACAGGTATATTCATCTATAACATATTCTTACCACTATGTGAAAATATAAGATAAATTAAAAGTAAGAGAGTGACATTTTTGAATTTTTCTTTACCTAAAATAGTATAATGCTCCTTATCAAAGATTAATGGAACCAAAATTACATATTTTCAAATATTTAAACGTTTTAGTAGAATTAAACACATCCAATTAAATATATTAAAGCTTATGGACGTTTATTAATTTTTATGTCATAGTTTTAATCTTGTTCAACCATTTTTACACTTACTGTAGTGACAATATTTTTACCAATGTTATGATTTATTATGACCAAAAAAGGCCTATTTACCAAATTTGAATGTAAATATTTAAAATATGGAATATGTTTTTCAAGATTCATAATTTTTTAGTGTATTATATAATGCTGAAAATAATCTCACAAAATTTGATTGAAACAGTTTTCCAAAAAAAATCTTTTTTAAGTATAAAAATGATTTCATAAAAAATTATGCTTAATGCCAATTTTGAAAAAAATAATTGAATTTTAATTAATAAAATGAATTATTTAAATTTTAAAATAAATTAATAAAAAATATTAATTTATAGATACTTTAATGTAAAATATAGTTTTCTATAAAATTGAAAAAATTTCACTATTTGTGGAAAAATTAATCTTTTAATAAAATTAAAAAAAATTCAGCTTAAACTAATTTTAATTTTTTGATTTAAAATTTGGTAAAATAATTATACAATATAATTTCTAAAAATTGGAAAAATTTATTATAATATATAATCATAATAATAAATAAAAACTATTTTCTTAAGAAAAAGTATTTTTGAAACATAAAATTATTTCACTAAAAATTAAGTGATTATTTCCTAAGAATTGATCAATAAATTTGTGTCGAGTAGGAAAATTATACAAATATGTCATAATATGGTTACTTGTATTCATACCCTCCAATTCCGAATAAAATTGTAACATTTAAATAATAATATTTTTATAGTATATTGTAATTCACTTAATGATCAGTGTTTCATTTCAAGATATCTATAAAGCTAATTGTTATTTTAAACTAAATTTTTTTGGTATAACATTAAATACCCCATAAATAAATTTTTCCCTTAGAATTTTTATCTTTGTAATTAAGGGTTAAATTATTTTAAATACTATTATTGAAAACATGGTGTATAAAGGGTTATTAAAACATCCTTTATCAAGGGGTAGTGAGAAATATAAAGGTTACTTGAAATAACAAATTATAGGGTTCTAAGATGAGGAGAAAATTGTTAGAAATCTAATATATTGGTATGGAGGAGAAAAATTTTATCTTAAGGACTAATAATTTGTGATAATTAAAATTGTCAAATCAAGGTTAATAACTAAAAAACTATAAATCAGTGAGGGGTTAAACACAATGAAACCATAAAAAATATAGGTAATGGAATAAATTTTTTATTTCAAGGAAATTTTCATAATATTGAGATATTAATTTACTATGAATATATTGAAAACGATAAAATATACTTTCTTGAACTATTTTTATTTCATAAGCATAATTTCATCCTTTTTGTGCTTTAATCACTTTTCACATCAACTCTTACTCCATGAAATGGATATTCAAGCTTATGTTTTCATACCTAAAGAACTAAATTTAAACTTATGACTTCCCAAAAATAATTTTAACAAAATTAAAAACCCAAAAATATAAAAGTCTTAATCATTTATTTCTTTTCAAGATAAATGTAACGATTATATCGTAATAATATTAATAACTCATTAGGTAATATTATATAAATGTATATTCCATAAGCATATACTCCCAAAAATAAGCTAATAATTTAAATAAATTTCTTAAATCACTATAAATACACATTAAAATCATATATGCTTCCCTAAATTAACTAAATATTGATTCCTTTTATTATTTTTTCCTTAATTATATAATTTTCCCAATATAATGTACCTCTTCAAAATAACATTATTCGCTTTTCAATCTCATGGTTATCTATATGATAAAAGTATATTCCCATAATATACTAACTCTTTTATCCCTAACAACCATAATTGATTCAACATTAATGATCTTATTAACCCTAAAGTGTATCACTAACTTTAAACTTATGTCTAAAAAATCATTATTCCTAAAATAAACATTTCACTGAGACATATACACTAAAAAAGGGTGGTATTCCAATAAATGTCTCACAAAATATCCTTATTCATATTTAATTCCCATCCCATAAATCCACAAAAGGGGTATCTATTCATTTACACTACTGATTAACCTTAGACTTATCAACCCATAAACACTTTAGGTTTATCCCATATCACTATGATATATCATACATCTCCATAAGCCATATTATCTCATTCTTCATAGTGTTTCATAAAGAAAAAGTGAATTAACACAAACATATCACCTAGGAGTGTTTGTATAGGTGTGTAGTCTTATGCCTACTCATTGTGTACTAGTGAAGATTGAGTTAATTCCCAATTTTCCCCATTCATATTTTTTATCACTACATTCATCTAAAATATAGTCTCATCCAATTACAAGTATATAGATAGGGATGTATTTTCTAGGAAACCCAAAAAAATTAATTTTCTGTTACTTTGGATATTCTTCTATAATTACTCATATCCTAAGGATTATCACTAATTTTCCTCATCCTAGTTTCCAAAAATAATTAAACCTTTACCTGATACAAACTATAGTGACCCGTGTTTTTCATCTATAAATATTTCATCACATTTGGGGAGTTCTAATTACATAAATTCAAGATCTATACCAGAACTCTAAGGTTTAATGTAATTGGAAACATGGATACATAAACAACTAGTGAAAAAAAATTAAATGATCTCCCACTTATTTATTCAAAACTATAACCATTATTAGAAATATCATTCTTAATGAATTCTTCATATCTTGGGGAAAATGAAACATAAGAAAGGGTCAGATTATTTTCATAGAAATTGTAGACAATGGAGATATGAATGGTCAGTTAATCATAACATGAGAATAAGGGTATGAGAACATGATTTAAACCTATGAAAACCATACCTATTTGTTCATATATCATAATTATGATCCATTTCATAATGATTGATAGTCCATAATTCATGAATCAAATAGGAAATAGAGAACATGAGCCATGAGAGAATAACATTGGCATAAACACATGTCTTAAAAAGTGGTATAATGTGTGTAATAAACATATCATAGAAATATTATATCAATTCTATATTCTAATACATTGATCTAATTTTATTATTGGGCTAAAACTCCATATACCTTATTTGGTCTTTGGGATAACCTCCCATTTACCCTGTTTTGGGCTTGGGATAACCTCTAGTTTACCCTTTGATCTTATAAAAATTAATATTTACCAAGTGAATCAGAGGGGTATATAATTATTGTTGCACCAATATTATAATGAAAACTATAAATAATTGTAAAATAAGATCTTAAAACATTCATCATGTCACAATATAATAACTTATTGTAAAGAAACATGTTTCATAAATTTTTTTCATTTAATCATAGTATAACCCATGGAAAATAAGCTGGTTTCAGAAATATCTAATCATTATAATAATAAAACATATAAAGAAATAATGAGTATGTTATCATTGGATCATATCCCTATTAAATCATAATTAACATTAATGGATATTATCATAGATGAAAATTTTCATTAAAAGATCATTGGAATATTTCTTGAGGAAAATACCGCATTCATTTTATAATAAATTATTTAAAATAAAAATATTTTAATAATATTAAGGATAAAATAATCATTGAAATGAATCATGGAAACTTTTAAAGTAATCATCAAATAATTAGGAGGTTATTGCAGATGGAAATTTCATTCATTCTATAATCATTAAAATAATATTTTTTGTTCACAACTTAGGTAAAAATTACCATATTTGGAAAATGACAATAATATTATTTTTAAACCTTCAGGTAAAAAATTAATACATGGAAAAAATTAATTTAACCAACCATTTAAAATATTAAAAAACATTATTCAAATTATTTTAGAAAAAATGGATATGGAAGAAAAAGTGTTTCTGACCAACAAAAGAGTTATAAGGTTTTCTTTTTATAAAAACATTTTATAAACCATTCTGATCACCAAAGAGATTAAAATGGTAAAAAAACATTATAATTATAGAAATAAATATAGTATAATATAAATAAAATGGATTTATCATATTATGACCATTTCATTTCCTCAATGGAAATTCAATCATAAACAATCTAGATTAAAATGGGATTGAAACACAAATCCCTTACAACTTCAGTAACTTTTGAATCTTAATCCACATTAAATGTATCACATAAAATGAAACTTAAAAATAAAAAATACATAGAAATATTCATAATATAAAATATCCAAGTGGTATTATATAAACCTCATAAACATAAAAAAGTATATAACAACAAACAGGTTTCAACAAAACAATATTGAGATGAAGAACTCATACAACCTTTGTAATTTCTTAATCAAAACCTCATGAAAGATAGAACCTTATATATACTTTTTAAAACCAAACTATTTTCAATAAAATCGTCTTAATATAAATTCATGGGAAGTATATACACTAAAAAATATGAAATGTGTGGAATATGGCATATATACCTTGGAAATAAAAGTAAGATGAGAAACGCATACCTAATGTTAGACTTATTTCATAGGCACTACAACATCCGGAATAATAAATTTAAATTAATTATAATTAAATAATATAATCATTTACATACTTATAATATCATATATGATCCAACTATAAAATTTTAATACTAATTTTATAAATAAATTATCATTAAAATCATCATTTTTAGGTGTTGATTTTTTCATTTCTCTTGAACGTTTTGATTTAATAGTTATAATCCTTGTATATTTATCAGGGTCACATCATCTCATGTACGCTAATAATGATATAAATATGATATATATAGATTATATATATTCATTATATATATATTCAGAACAATCAATAAAATGTAGATAGGGAAAAAAGAATCGCAACATTCTTGGAGACGGTAGTCTGTACATACGTACAAGTGATGTTACAATTTTTTGGTGGATCGAAATAAATTAATTTAAATAATAAATAACCATTAAATTAACCTAATAATATAATAAATAAAATATATATTTATTAAATTGATCATTATAAATATCCATTTGATAGGTGATGGAAAATTAATTATATCATTTCATGGTGGTGGTGGTCCACACTTAGGGATGAGTGATTCATTCATTTACCATTTTATTGAAAAAATATATTAAAAAGTTTATTACATAAAACTAATAACATGTTTTTATATATAAGATAATTATTTTTTTATATTGTAATGGATATGATATACATTAATTAGTTATGATAAGATGTAAAATTAAAACACACTGTTAAGATGATTACCTCTTCTTCAAAGAACCTCCATTTGATCTCTCCCTACGGACCATAGGGATAGACATTAAAGATGATAAGAACAACTATAATGTTTATAAAGAAGTTAATAACAGTATTTTGGTGATTATTTTTTGAGATAAGTTTCTCAAGTTAGTGAAAATAATAGAGTATATTTGGTTCCCATTTATAGTGAAGGAAAGGACACACCGGAATTACCTAAAACATTTAAATAAAATATTTTTTTTCATATGATACTCATACCAAGAAGAAAAAATTTAAAATATAAGATAATTTAATTGGTATATTCCTTAAAAATAAAATTTTTAAAGGTTTATGTTACATTTTAAATATTAAGTTTTTATTTTACCACTCCATTAACCAATTTTAACCCCAACCATGGTAACAATATTTTCAATACTAACTAGTTATACATTTAATTCTAAGGAAACAATTGAATCAAAAAATTTCCAAATGGTGAAATTTTATCCTATATACCATCCTTATTTTTATCATTTAGTATTTTTATAATTTTTTATCTTTTAATAATATACTATTTTACGTAAAATACCATCAAAGTCATTTTAATAATATTAAAAATGTCTTGACCTTAAGGAGTTTAAGACATATATATAATTAAAAATTATATCACCCACAATTTAAGGTATAAGACCCTTTATTCATTTATTTTTAGTCTGTATAATTGTTTGGTTCAGTTTTGGGAATTTATGAGGGATTTATGATCATTTTGGAGGCATTTTTGTATGTGTGTGGTTTGTTCCGGGTTATCAGAAACCATGTACCATCTTTAGGAAACCATGAAATGGAAGAAAGTGGACATTGGGAAGAAACACTATTGGGGAAACTTTTTTCAAAACTATGTGGATTACTCGGGGAAACTATTTATATTGAAAGAGAGGTAATTGCATGGTTGGTGAATGGATTGTCTAACCATGCAATCCATCCATGTGAGTTATCACCCTAATATAGTAGCACCACACTATGGATGAATAGTTTAAAAACCATATTCCCTAACCATGAAATATACATTTATCCCTCCATAAAAACTATATCGAATCCAAATTAACCCCTTAAGACATTTTTTTTCCATAATACTATCATAACTATAATTATTTTTTCTCTCAAGGTGTGAGAGTGGAATCCAACTAACCTAGGAGGGATCCTTAGGATAAATAAAGTGGGTTGGACGCCCAAATTTATTATTAAGTTATCATTATTTCGTGTTCTCCATATATACAAGGTTCCCTCTCCCTTAGAACCATATGTATAGTCTTTTATGGATAGATATATGTGTTTTTATTTATTTTATGAGGGTATTGTGATTGATTTAGTGAAGGGAAGGTTTGTTGTGATCGAATCTTAAATTTTTATTATGTTGTTCTTTCTTCTCACCGACATTTTAGAGGTAGGTGGTTTATCTATCGATTCTACATGCTTTATTCTTGATCTCTTAGATTTAATTAAATTATTTCCTAGAAATTTTTGTGAAATTACTCTTTGAATCATTATGGGAACCTTGTTTTGGTATTGTCCTGGATATTGTGGAATGTTGATCGGTTTTTGGAAAACCCCTTTTTTAAAATTTTAAAATGTTGATTTTAAAATTATGGTTTGGTTCTGATGAATATAAAGTATTTTTTTAATTCTTTTAAATAAAGAACTGGTTTTATGTTAAATGGTTCTTATATAAATTGGTTTTCTGAAATTTCTTGTCATGATGTCTGCATAAATAGTCGGTTGTGAGTTGAATGGGATGGATAATGGTTATGAAGTACTTCCATAAATTGGGATACAATATGGACATAAAGTTACACCATCAAATGTGACACAAATATTGACTCTGTCTGTGTGTGTGGTTGTGTGTGTGGACATGGAAATTAATATTCCAAGTCAAATGATAAATGGTTTAACCTATTTTTTTATTCTTTCCTTGAAAACAGGTTTATGGAATTGATACAATTTGTTTATTATTTAAAAATATATTATAAAATTTTTTAAAAAGTTTCTTCCTACTGGATTATGTTGGGAATTAATTTGGGGAAAAATATTGTGTTTAAACTCAACAACTTCTTAGGAACTATTCTATGTTTTTAGATTACATCTATCGATATTCAGGTAAAGTCAAGGTATCTTAGTTCTTTAGGTATGCTTCTTTGATACTATGGGCATGGAATGTGGGTTTGGGTCATGGATTGGGTGGGGTGTTGTCAGTTTTTTTCACTTTGACTTTAAAGTATTGTGGACCTTTTTTCCTACTAAGTATGTATCTTAGTTTCCAATTTTACTTTGATATGGTTTATTGGCTTGGTTTTCTTTTTTAGTTTCATTTTAAACTCACGCAACAAATAGAGTTATGTTTTCTTGTTGTTTAGTGGTTTGGATGTTTTATCTTTTTGAGGGAAAATCATCCCCCCAATTTTTCTTGAGGCTATTTCCGTTTATTTCCAGCCTTTGGTGTCTTGGGGATGTCACGTAAGGCCTAGTAGCTCCCCTTTCACTCCCCATGCCAATGAGGATGGATGAGATGTAACAAATGGTATCCCATTTTTCGATCCTAGAAATCAAAAAATGGTAATAATATTTTTCTGTCCAAATATCTTTTTTGGAAAAATGGTATCATCATTGTTTGGTTCTCAACATAGGATATAGTAATTTTTTTTGTCATGGATTTGGGAATTGTATCACTCTATATCCTAGGATAGTATTAAGAACTATGATTGTCAAAACATGAAATGTGGAGAATAAATATTCTTATCAAACCTCTTTATGTTGAACTTCAAGTTACCAGGTTGTTTCGGTATATGAGTACTTTAAGATACATTTAGGCGAGTTTTTACCTCATCTTCATGGCTTTAGTCGATGAGTATTACCTAACATGCATTGATGGTAATGCTTCCCAATAGTACTGTATAGTTTATTTTGTGTCAATTATTTTATGGAATTTTAAAAAAAGTGTTGATCTTTGAAAATAGTGATAATAGATGCTTTTTAAAGGCATAGTTAGAGTATTTTCAAAACAAATGTTTGAAATGTTGATGATGGTTTAATTATGGAAATCTATGTTGTAATATATTTGGATGTGGTTGTTTTAAATCTATATGCCTTTAGTTTCTAATGGGTGAGACTCAATTGATTTTTTCTCTGTTTTAGTGAATCGCACAAAGTAGGCAATGAAGAAACCAACTGGAAGAGGATAAAAAAATGTTTTCGAACCTGAGCCATAGGTGAACCAACATGTAGTTCAATGTATTATCAGGGATTATCTGATAGTGGATAAGGGAAATTGAAATGATGAACTATGTAAATTGTACTATTTGGTTCAATTACAAATGAAGAGTCCATCCATCTTTCGAGGGAATCTAAGATGCAAAAAAACATAAGTACAATTGACTATGATGAATCAAAACTCTGATTTCATTAGGACCCCATCATAACTAGTAAATTTGGCAACGTATAAGCTAGAGTATTTGGCGTAAAAATGGTGGTAATTAGCAGTTCTAGATAAATTGTTCCACGGAAGGACATGGGATAAATTTGAATAATTTTTTTACAATAAATTATATCCTCAATCCTTTCAGATTTCTAGAAAAATTGAATTTTTTACTTTGAAATAAGATAATCTATTGTGATAGTGTATGTAAATAAATTTATGAATTTAATCAGTTTTTTTCCAAAAAATTGTTGCAAGTGTATCCATGAAGGAACACATTTTTTAATTGGGTTTGAGGACAAATATTTTCTCAATTATTTTTGTTCTTTATATAATGGATTATATAGAGATGATCAATTGAGTGACTATAGGAGAAAGATATTTTTAAGGAAATATGATTACGGAGAGCATGTTTATTTCAATAGGAATAGGTGGGAAATATAATTTTGGGAATAAGAAAAAAAGGGACCACGACATCCATAGTGGTCAGACATCTCATATTTAGACCATAGGAACAGTAAAGCTTTATCCGCATCCCAAAAGTATTATGGGATGTTTTTTGTGTTGTTTTATGGATAAAATAAACTGATATTGTATAGAACCACCTAGATCGTGTCACAGCTACAACATGATTGTACATCTTTAGTGATATTTTCGAAGTTAAATATGGTCACGTTCTAGAGACACATATTATATTTCTCAATCATCATATTCTTCAAAGGGAAATGTGTAGTATAATAACTCTTATCATCATAATAGATTAACCTAAGGTGATTTTGGGAACACCATGACTCCTCAACTAGTGAAATATCCACATGGTAACAAATAGAAAAGTTAAACAAGTAAAATATTATATATAGATAATAAAATGATCACAGATGATCGATATTTTCATTTAATGGAGAGTGGTATGATTATTTTTAATTATAACCGTACACAAGATTTTTTGATATGGTCATGTCCCACTCATTTATTACTTCTAATTTTGTTGATAACCTGGGTTTTAATTTTGAGATGATACCTTCTATTTTGAAACTACAAACTCCTCTTGAACAAAGAGAGTTTTGATCCATTATGAACAACTATTTCTCTACAAGTATCTATGGGGATGAGTCTCTTAGGGATTAAATGTTTATTGAGATGGATGTCTATGACTTGATTTTGGGTATGGATTGGTTGACATTGTTCAAGGCCCATATCAAATTTTATACTAAAAAGATTAGTTTCACATCTCTAAATGGCATCAGGAATATCTTTAGAGGATATTAGGATGTAAATACAAATATAATGGGTAATTTGGCACTCATGGTTGGAATTATCTCTTTAAAGCTGGCATAAATTACCTTATAATCTATTTATGATATTGGGAATAACGACTTTTCACCTATTTTTTGAAAGTTTCCAGACATTTTCTTAGAACATTTCTCTAGATTTATACCCAAAAGAGAAGGGTAGTTTTTTTATTCATCTCCTTATGGAGAACAATCAAATTTAACTTCCATCTTATTGAATAGAACCAAATGAATTGAGGGAGTCGAAGGTTTATTTTTAAGAGTTGGAATGTAATTTTTTCATTCAACTGAGTATGTATATATGCGTATCACTTGATATTCTTGTGATTAAATTGAATGGACCTCTTAGACATTGTGTAGATTATCTAAATATTAACCAGGTTGAAATAAAGAATCGATATAACATTACATGAATTTATAATTAGTTTGATCAATTTAGTATAGCCCATTGTTTCTCAAAAATTGGATAATATTTGGGACATCACTAATTACATGTTTTGAATGAAGATATCAGGAAAATAGATTTCAAAAATAAGATATACCCATTATGAATTTATTGTTACGCCTCTTGGTATTTCGAATGAACCAATCATCTTTATGGAATTGATTAATTGATTATTTAAATGGTATATGGATTATTTTTTTGTGGTGTTTTTTTTATATACTTTTTCTCTATATGACAAAAGTGGGTCATGATAAATACTTAATGATACTTTTTTGCATCTTTCTCAAACATTTTTTTATGCCAAGTTATCAATGTGTGATTTCTAAGATGTATGTTTCCTTGGGCATGTAATTTCTAAAAAATCCATTTTGTAGTTCTGGGAATGAATAATGTTGTTATCTCTTTGAAAAAAACATATAATTTATTTGAGATACATAGTTTCCATGTCCTGGCGGGATAATATAAGAATTTTTTATGTGATTTTTCAAATTTGTAATCACTAATGAAATCTTTGTTGAGGAAAAGAGTTCATGTAAAATTGAGTTAATATTATCATAAATCCTTTGAATAACATAAGTGTAGACTTACATCATTACCTATCCTCACATTTTCAATGTCTAGATAAGGCTATATATTTGATTGTGATGCATTGGGATCTGGGTTGGGATGCATTCTCATTCAAGGAGAAAATGTGGTTGTTTATGGTTCATGGAAAATACAATTGAATGAGAAGAACAACCCAATACACAATTTAAAAGTAGTTTTTGTGATCTATTATTTAAATAATCTTATTCATTATATCTTTAGTGATAAATTCATGTTTTTTTAGATCATAATAGTTTGAAACACATTTTCATAGAAATAGAGTTTATTTTAAGGTAGTACGGCTGGAAGGAATATATGTTGATGTTTGACTTCAACTTGATGTATACACCGGGTAAAAGGAACTCTACGGTGGATACATTGACCAGGAAGACATATGCCCCATTGTACAAAGCGTCTTTATACCATTGGAAACTAGTATAATTTATATGGGATGTTCATCTAGATTTCTCTCACCAATGTAGTGTCTCAATTTTCTTTCCAATGTTGTATGTTCCTAATTTGTTTGAACAAGTTAGTGATTCATAGACATCTGATCCTAAATGTGTTTCTATGATATCCAAAATCAATGGTGGGAGACCATTTAGAGATGGATGTCGAATGGTAATTCATTGTTGTGTTTTGAATATTGGGTGGTCGTACCATTGGCTAGTCAGGAAAAACATCAAATTTTCTACCTCCTTTTGAGATGGGTTGTTTAACCTAGGATATAAAAAAAGTATAAATCATTAAAAAAATAGCTTTGGTAGGTTGGAATGAAACTATATGTAGTGAATTATGTCTTGATATTCCTCACCTGTCAAGAGGTAAATTAATATCATCAATGACCAGTGGAGGTATATTTCTATCTTTACAGATTATCATGTGGAAATGGGAGTAGAGAGCCATGGATTTCGTAACATGACTACCAGAGATGGTTAAGAAACACAAATCCATATGGTTGATATTTTATCATCATAAAAAGTAATATCAATTTATACTACTTCCTTAAAATAATTCTGTAGAAGACTAGTCTAAAATATACATTCAGGCAATTGTAATTATTAATGGCATTCCAATCTCAATTGAATAGAAAATAGGCCCCAAGTTTTTGTCTCATTTTTTTCAAATCATTATAGAAATACCTTGGAAGATAGTTGACTATGAGTACATATTATCATCCCAAAACATATGGATAGTCTATGAGGACAATCCAAATACTAGAGTGAATTCTTAACGATTTTGTAATGGATTTTGGTGGCTCATGGGGGAAGAATTTACCATTACTGCAGTTATCATATAATAATAGATACTTGGACATGATATATATATCTTTTGGAAGCATTATATTATCATCCTTTTCATTATCCACATTATTGGGTTGAAATAGGTGATACTTCATTAATTGGAACTAACCTTGTGCAAGATACATCAGAGAAGATTCGGTTAATCATAATGATAATGGAGACGGCTCAGAGTCAACAGAAATCATATGTGGATCATCATTGATGACCATTTTTATTTTAGGTGAGTGATAATGTGTTCTTGAGAATATCTCAAAGTCTTATGAATCATTGTTTTGGTAATTATGGAATGTTTTCTCACTGATAGATTGGGCCTTTTGAGATACATGAATGTGTTGGTGAAATGTAATATCGATTTTCTTAACCGTAAAGGTTCAGTTTAGTGGATAATGAGTTTTATGTGTCTCGGTTAATGAAGTAAAAACTAGATACCAGTATAGTGATTTTATGTGATCACATTGACATAGATCCAAATGATACATTGATTCATATTCTAGTACTAATTTTGGAGAGGAAACATAAGATCTTTCATGTAAAAGTAATCGGTCTAGTGTAGGTTTTATGGAAACATGAACAGAATCAGGAAGAAGCATCGGAGTGTGAGAAAGAAATGGTGGAGCAATGGACTAAAACTTTTACGATAGCAAGGGTTTTCTACTTTATAAGGAAGTAAAGCAAAATATTTGGGAGAATTTATCACCAAAAGTTTTGAGTAAATGGCCCTTTATTCATGTATTTTGATGCTATATAATGGTCAGGAAATGTTTTGGAATGTTCTGAGGTTTTTTGGCACAATTTAGATTTATTTATGGAGGTAAAAAGTTTCTTCATAATTAATATAAACAATGTAATATCTCCAAAAATTATGAAATAAAAGAAATTGGGCACTAAGCAGGCACATAGTTGGCACTCGGTTTGGCCAAACCTTGTGAGTTCCTAGGAGAAACCATGCATCTTGAAATAGAGGGAAATCTATAGTTGTTTCATGGTTTTTCAAACCGTGAAAGACAATTGTTCAAGGTATGACATTATTATAGTTGTACCATATAGTTGGAACAGGATTTCAAAAAATGTGTTTCCTAATAGTGCATTGTACAGTTTTCCCTCTTTTAATAGTTTATCTAATATTAAATAACACCTTAAATATTTTTTCCCATAATACCTGATAACTTGATATCATTTTTATCCCAAGGTGTGACAGATGATTCCCTTCGATCCGAGAGGGATACTTAGGTGAATTAATGTGTGTTAGAGACCCATATTCATTAATAAATTCTTGTTCTTCCTCTTTCTTCATAGATCCAAGGTTCTTATCTCCCTCAAAACTATAGATCTATTCCATTATGGAAATATTTATGGGTAATTAATGATTTAAAGATGGTATCTCATTGAATCTACTAATCATAACATGTGTTTTGATTTAATCTTGAAGTTTCATTGTGTTGTTCTTTTTTTCTCCAATGTTAGAGAGGTAATAGTCTTATCTCTCGAATCCATAAGATACAGATTTGAATTCTTAGCATTAATTAAATTAGTTTTTTGAAATATTTTTGAAATTATTGTGTGAATCATGATGGAAACCTTATTTTTTTATTGTCTTGGAAATATTGGAAAGTTGATCCATTTTTTGATAACCCATTTTTTATAATTTTGAAATCATTGATTTAAAATTAAGGTTTGGTTTTGATGCATTTAATGTATTTTTTGAAATTATTTAAAATAAAGAAATGGTTTTATGTGAAATTTTTGGCATGGAAATTAGTTTTAGGAAATGGATTGGAATGATGTTAGCATAAATGATTGGGTGTGAATTGAATGGGATGGATAATGGTCATGAAGTACTTCCATAAAATGGTATGGAGTATGGATGTGAAGTTCCGCTATAAAATGTTCGACCAATCTTGAGTGTGTGTGTGTGTGTGTGTGGATATGGAAATGAATATTCGAAATCAACTGGGAAATGGTTGAAAGGCATTATTGATGCTTTACATGGAAAACTAGTTTATGTCTCTGAAATGAACTATTTTTATTTCTTAAAATTGTTTTATAAAATGTTATAATAGGTTTTCCTTAGTTCCATGAGTTGGGATTTTATTTGGGTAAAACCTAATAAATTTTGAATCACCCACTTCTTTGGATCTATTGTGTGTTTGTAGATTCCATATATTAAGACACAAGTAAAGGAAAGGTAACTCAATTATTTAGTGATACTTCTTGATACAATGATCATTGCATGTGTATTGGTATCTTAAAGTAGGTAGGGTGATATAAGTTTTTTTTATTTTGGAGTTTCGAGTAATGTAGTACTTTGGTCCTCTTGAGTATGTTTTTTGGTTTCATCTTGTACTCTGATATGGTTTTTAGTTTGGTTATGTTTTGAGTTTTATTTTTTACTCATTCATTATATAAATGTTTGTTGAGTTTTTTTCTATTTTTATATTTTGTCATTCAAAGCTAAAATCAACCCATAAATGTTCTTCAGGTCCTTATCATTTATTATTACCCTTTTCTATCTTTGGGATGTCACTTATAGCCTAGTAGCTCCCCTTTCACTACTCAAGCCAATGAGAAGTGGTGGGATGTCACAAATATAAACTCTTTCACAATAAATTATATAATTTTATTAAACATTAAATTTATGGTAAAAAAAATTTAATCCATAAAATGTTACTTTTAATTTTTTCTTGAATCGTTTATTTTATATTTCTATTGCTATTACAAACACTATATCAATGTTGTGTAAGAATTTACGATAATTAATCATCACCCAAAATTTAAAAAAATAACCATCATTAAAAAAATTAATTTTGTACGAAATGAAAATTTATATACATTAATTAAATCTCACTATCCCTATGTGAACATATAATGTGAATTAAAAAAAGAAGTGACATTTTGAAAAAAAACATAAATGAATTTAAAGCTATTTATAAAAGGCTAATGGTACCAAAATTCTATATTTTCAATTATTTGAAGGTTTTCATCTAATTACACTAATATAATGAAATATGTTCATGTGTATAGATTATTTTTATGCTTTATTACATATTGGGTACCTTGTTTTACTCATTTTAGCCTCATTATGGTGACAATATGTTTACTAAGGTTAAAATTCATTATTCCCAAAAATAAAAGGGTCCAATTTAAAAAATTTGAATACTATGATTAAAAAATATGGAATCTATTATTAAAGATAAAATTTCATGAATTGGTAGAAATAAATTTTGAAATAAACCAATAAAACCATATGAAAAGAGGTTTTCTATCAAAGATTAATTTTTAGTTGTAAACATATTTTCATACAATATTAATCATAATTTTAATTATAATTAAATTAATTGAATTATATTTAATAAAAATAAAATATTTATATTTTAAAATCAATTCAAAAAATTAATATTTTTAAAATACATGAATGGAAATAAATGTTTTTTCACCGGTATTTCTCACTATTCACTAAAGAATTAATCTTTTAAGAAAATTCCCAAATTTTCACCTTATGTTAATTTTGATATCCTAAATTAAAAATATATAAAATATTTATAAAATATAATTTCTAAATTTTTATGAAATTAATTCTAATAATTACTCACAAAACATAATAAAAATCATTTTTGAAGAACATTTATTTTTGAAGCATAAAACCATTTCTATAAAATTTCAGCCATTATTTCCTAACAATTAATATATAAATTCTTATTTATAATGAACATTTTATATATAATTTATAATTCTATTACTCATATTCTTACGCCCCCCCCCCCAATTTAATGACTAGTTTATAATGGTCACATTTAATTAATTATATTTTATAGTATTTCACAATTTACTTAAAGCTCGGTGTTGTGCCTTAATAAATATATCAATATTAATATTAATTTAAAATATATTTTCAATTTGTTAAAAGGGTAATATTCAGAACCCTGTGAAGCCTCCTTGTCTCCATCAGATACTTCATTGACAACTTCTCCTCTTAGCTCGACTCCTTGATCTCTGAGAACTTAGATCACTTTTTCAACTCGTCCATGAACAAACATATAGCTTCATTACCACCCTGATATATGGATAAATTGGGGATTATTTCAATCAAAATTTCCTCCCAATTCGTCTAGGTAACATAATGTGGCCAAATAATACCCCCTAGGACGTGATTCTTAGCCTTAACTTTCTAGTAAACCAAACACCATGATGGAAACTCTGTAATCGACTTCTTCAAACTGGATAAGAAAACCTAGTATCTTAGAGCATGATACATCATTTTGACACCTAGGTGTATCTCCTAGGGTGGAATATGAAATTCATGGAGGACTAAATAACAAATAATTGAATGAATGAAAATATTACCTTTAACAACACTCAATGTTTCTTTCCTTCTTACCATCCTTTCTGAGCATCACCCCAAACTACTCAATCACACCAAACCTATGCCTCATGATCACCAAGATGAGATTCATCTACCAACTTTACTAAGTATTTATATTGATTAATATGATAAATTAAACTTCTACAATAAATACACAACCCATGATATAATATAAAGATTCATAGTAAACCACGAATGTAATGTCATCCTCTGTCAGAAGGGGGACATGACCACTGACTAGCATCTCCTTCAAACACTCAAAATAATCATGACATTTGTTAGTAATAACAAATTCCTAATACTACCTGGTCAAAAATTTCAAAGGATTCATAATCTGGGCGATGATCATGAACCTTGTATAATATCCAGAGACATCAAGAAAACTCTACAACTACGCAAATTTCATGGAGGATACCCATAAAACCACCTCCTAAATCATCAAATGAAAAAATGGATAGTCCATGAATAGATAATATGTAACCCTAAAAATTGACCTCACTAAACTAGAAATCAAAATTCTATATCCTATCGAATATCTTATAAATTTGAAGAAATCAAAAAATAGTTCAAATATACTCTATGTGATATTTCTTTGATGATAAAAATCACAAGGGTGTCATCAATAAAAACAATTATGATCCAATATAAAAATATATAGACCGAATTATTCATTAATCCCATGAACATGGTCAGATTGTTCTTAACTTTTAATGGTAACACAAAGATCTCGTAATTCCATTAATGACATCACGAGACATTCTTTGAGATATCTTCATCCTTTACTCGCATCTGATGATATCAATACTAAAAGACAGACTTTGAGAACCGACTACCTCCCCTCAACTGATTGAGAAAATCATAAATTCATGGGAGGGGGTTCTGTTTCTTCACCGTCACCTGATTCAAATGGAGATAGTTCACACACAACCACAGACTTCCAAATAACTTCATCTCAAATTGAATTAGAGATTCCCACAGTGACCTACTAGGACAAATGAATCCTCATTATATTAGATCCTGAATATGAATATGCATCATCCATAGCTTGTATGGGGTTATCCAATACGGTTACATATATATTAGAGAAACACTTGGTTTTAGTTCTATCTCAAACTCAATATCTCATCGAGGGGATAGTGTCACAACCTCTTTAGGAAAAATATTATAGTAATCTAAAAAAATATTGTAAACACTACTGGCCAATCCTCCATAGAAATTAGCATCATATTGACCATTAAAGAAGATATATACTCACCATTATTGCAACCTATTAGATAGTATCTCTTGGAATTGCACACCACATTTCTATATTAGCATCATAAAATATAGTGTTCTGGATAATGTAATCCATGATGAACTTTATCTAATATAACCAATCAATTCCAAGGATAATTTTGTATGATTCTATCTGTAAACATAAGAAATCTCACAATGAGTAATGCTACCCTATCACCAATTCAAACCCACTAAACACATCATATAAGATAGCTTGACCTTGGACTAGAATAACCAATTCCAAGGGAACTGGAAGTGTCTCCACCCTAAGTCATAAATAATAGACTGAGGTGGTTGAAAAAAAGGAGTATATATGTCCCTAATCAAAATATATATAAACCACTAAGTAGAAAATGGGAATTTAGTACCTAATATGGATTTGATCTCCCCAAGAGCTAGAAACACTAAATCATGCATTTGAACATGCCCAGCTCCATGAATACTTTAGCCCTAATGGTGACCACATCCCCAATCACACCCTACATACATTCCCTATGGATGAGGGTATCAAGAGGCTATGTTATGTCTTCCACATCCCATCTCCATTAATCATAATCTATGATGTTTTACTACTACTAATATCATGGCTAATACTACTGCAATGGTGGGGCCTAATGTGGGCCATCATCCCTATGTTAACTAGAGAGGAAGGTTGGGAACCCTTTCATATGATGGTCATGCCTTCACAAGAGAAACAAACTAAGAATATCCCACTAGAAGGGTTTTAAGAACCTGTTTCTATGGATAAATAGGATGAATAAGGTTGAAACCTACTCCCAATCAATCGAAACATCTTCTAGAAGGGAAATAGTTAATTTTGAGTCACAAATATTCTGTATATAAATTATTGGTGACTCCCATATAATGATGAAATAGTCCTAGATAGTGTCCTCATTATGTCCTATGTCTTCACAAATTCCATGAAATAAGACTTCAACATAAACAGAGTAATCTAAAAGAAGATATCATGATGTCAAGCCTCATGGAAATGTTCCAGCCTAGCCTCTCCATATTCAAGAATATCTGAAGAATAACTTGTAAATTTCATATTGAAGATACGTAACTCTAGAACACTGTAACCCCTCAGAAAAAGGGTAAGGATATCATGTTGACAAGTCCCCATAACATTCAATGATATAAATTCACCTAGAAACTAATCCCTAAACTTTTTCATAGAAACATATGACCCCTCATGATGCTTATTTAACAAAATCCACCACTATAAAGTTTTCCCACACGTCAACATCACATATAAATAAACCCACTTCTCCTTCTAAGAATAAATTAAACTGAATTATATCTCCATGACTTCCAACTAATCATCTCTCTACCAATCTGAAATGTATCCCTCACACATCTGTGAACCCTAGAACTAACAATCATAGACTTTTCTCCTCCATGTTTCCTCGTCATTTACCTCCACTCTATGATGAACAACTATAATATCCTATATATTTCCTTTTATGTGTAATTTATGGGGACATCGACTTAGTTCCATATCTATAAAAGAACCCACATTATAAATCTTAAACCCAAGAAACAAATTAAGGTGAATTAATTACATAATTTTAACATATCTCCCATTTTCAACAAAATTAAAACACATGTGTTGAATATCATGATGTATGATCCATACCAAAGTCTTTACCCCACAACTGGAATCACTTTTCATATCAAGTTAAGTAAAAGTGAATGTCCCTACATGGGATCATAGGTTAAGATAAAATCACATTCCCTTGTTAGTTTCCATTGTTTCCAACATGTATTAAGCCTATATGGTATTGTTTCCCTACAAAACCATGAATACTCACAAGTACCTAACTTCAAATATCATCTTATCTCTCAACTATTAGGCTCTGTTAGAACTCGATCATATCCCACTACTTCAATGGTACCCCTCTTGTACTGATAATGAATAAATATAGATAATGACTCCTGAACCCCACCTCAGATAATCCATGGGTTGGATATTAGCACCAATGTTATATAATCAAACGCATGGGAAGCATTAACCTCGTAGTTTAAGGGAAAAGGATAATAAGGAAAACCACCAAATGATACCATGTATAAATATAAAATAAATACTAATGAATTTAATGTTATATATAAATTTATATAGCTAAAAATAAAACTATAAAGTACCAAAATAATTCTAGGCAGTGACCATCGACTTCAACAACTCTCCAAAATTACTCAACAAATCCTCAAATCTAGTAACATCCAACTCAATCATCAACCTAATTATATTAACCAAGAAAATAGTGTGTTTGTGATTTGGGTGATCATAATAGGTATATTCGGTGGGATCCTCCTTGAAATCCCTCAATAAAAATATAAAAGATGCATACTAAATCCTAGTGAATAAGAAGATGAAACTAACTCACTATCTAAATAAGTAATACTAGTTTCCAATCCATGCCATGGATCTCTCACCAAGTAATGTATATAAATAAACCATTCTATATCAAAATCATATATATATATATATATGAATGAAGGTACTCCTCTTCAACTTCTATAGAAGTTTTTCTCTATCATACCTTAATGGATATGTCATATGCTCATCCCTCCTATAAGTCCCCATAATCCTCATTCAATAGTCTCACCACTATTACTGCATCCTATCTATCTTAAAATATCTCATTATCATTATATCCAAATTTTAGATTCATGTATTCTCAAAAGAAACTATAGATCATATAAATGCATCATACCTCAAGCCATCAATCCCCTGCACAAACACCTATGGAAATTTGTTACCACTATATCTGGATACAATTATGTTATCGATCAGAGTGGATAACAAAATAGGGAGAAAATTCAGTTTATAATTAATTTTTCTCTTAAGAAATTTAAAAATAATCTCCCATTTTATAAAATCAACCTGGTTGATTAAAATAATAGAGATGTATAAATTAATTTTTTTGAATAATTTCTAAAATGATTGATCACATCCAAGTTAGAAAAAATCCAAAATCACTTTTACTTTTAAAATAAATTTAATCACTTCAAATATAGTATATAAAAAATTAATTAAGAAAACTATACGAGTATTATTTTTCTATGTAGTTTTGAAAAATAAATCCAATTTTTTTAAAATAAGTTAATTAAAATAAATAATCACACAATATAATAAAAGAAATAGGTTCAGTCTCAAGATGATGAAGAATACTCTCCAATTATAAAACACCTACCAACAAGTAGTTTACTGAAGAAAAATGTTTACCCACAAGTTATATTGAGATTTTAAATATAAAAAATGCGCATAGATATTCCATATGATACGTAGACATTTCCACTATTCTTCATGGGATATCAAGTATAATAAAAATAAAACAAGAGTATTAGAGTAATCTCTAATACATTGCATGATATTTTGATATTAAATATACATTGTAATGTAATCACAAATTTATTGTTAATAAAAATATAAAAGAATAAAGAAGTACTTTACAAGTATTTGTATAGTTATTCTTTATCTATCAAGGAGACGCTCATGAATTTTATTCTTCCTCTTTGAGATTGTCTTTAAATATTTCCTTTAGGAAATATCAAAATGATCACCTCCAGATATCTATTTTTGTGGAAGAATGTTTTTTCAATTTTACCACTAGACAACCGCTATGTTCTCAGTAGGTATTGAGTCAAATCTAGTCATTGTGTAGTATAATGTAATTGATCACCCAACTAACTAGTCAGTATATATTCTTTTGACATTATGGAATTTTAATGTCAAAATTTATCCATTATAGGATAATTATAAATTGAGATAATCCATCCTAATAAGTGGAAAATAAATAAATTTTGAACATTTCTTTAATTACTTTGTGTACTTATTTAATAATAAAAATTCTTAAAAACAATGTTTCTCTATCTTTCATTAAATACCTTAAACTATCATTTGGAATAGTGAATTTAAATTTTATTCCTGAAAGATATAGCGTAATACTTTAAACTGGATGTAGAATATTCATACTAATGGTATATTATCTATCTATAAGTAACTAGATCTAAACTAATGGCATCACACTATTAAATGATAGTAGAAGAAGAATAGTACTTATCGTAGAAAAGTTGAGCTAGTGGTAGATGCATTAACTAGAAGTAGTAGAATTTTCACAATGGTAGCAATATTTCACAATTGGTAGAAGATGTATATTGATGGTAATTGATTTCAAATGATTGTGACACACTTGAACTAATGATATGACAACTCTTCTAGAGGTAGAAACATCCTTCTATTAATAGCACGCTATAATTTTTGGTAGAATGTCTTAACTAGAGATAGAAAGTTTGTATTAGCTGTAGTATCTACGTAAGAGTTAAATAAATTTTCTCTAATATTTGTAAGTGTAAAACATACTTTTATTACCTTATGTGGGGGTAATAAGATACTTACATTATGGGTAAATTGAAAATTTGTAAAGGTGGGAAATAAATTATAATGATTCACATAGGGGTAGATCAGTGCTTTCAAAGCCTATGTAAAGGGAGATCAAACTTTACTAAGGTTAATAGATACATATGTAATGGTAAAAAATTATATTTAAATATTTCATAAATGTACAGCCAAACTGGTTTAAGGTTAAAAATAAATTTTTTATGGGTATAATCATGTTTACAAAGCTCAAATAAGCAGATACTAAATTTTACGCAAATGTAATAGAATACTTAAGAGAGTTACATAAGGGAAAATAAATTCCTAACATTGATGAAGAAAACATGATTATTGATAATTAAAATAAGGAATTTTTTGGAATAGAAGAAAATATCCCCCTTTTATGATCATAAAATAGGGTTGAAAAAGAAATAAAAAAATTATTTCAATAATATTTCAAAAGCATGTTCTAAAAGAATACATTGTTTCCTTTATATATATGTCTCCACAATATTTTCTCCCAATATGGGATTATAAAAAAGGTATAGTAAAGATAAAATTTATTAGATAAAATAAAAATGAACTAATTATAATGATGATTTGTTAATGTCAAAGTAAGATGAAATATATCATAAAAGGAGATAACAAAATAAAAAATCCCTATCTAATTCTAGTCTGAGCCTATATAATCCTCATCATAAAGGGAGGTAGGATAAATAGGGTCATTACTAATCCTAAAAAAGGTGGTGTAGGAGGTAGTGAAAAGGAGGTTATAGAGGGATTAACACAATATCATATGCCACTGGAATCAAATTCTTTTCTAACTCAACTAGAGTAAGTTTGAAGGACTAAAAATAATATATGTGGTATGATCTGCCACTGAGATGGGTGTAGTGACTGAGGTTGTCCTAGTAATGGTTGGAGGTGCAGCAATTTTTATCCTCATAGTGTTGATAAATAGCCCCATCAGTTCCACAATCTAGGTAATAAACATTCTACCATCCCCCATTTCCTAAAAGAAATCTATTTTTTCTTCCATGAACAGTTTTAGCAAGGGGATACAGTCTTCAACTAAGTTGCTTTCTCTTGGAATACCCTAGTGATAAGAGAAATTATTATATGTTTATACAAGAACATAAAATTATAGGTCATAGTTTTATTGGTAAAAATATTTGAAAGATGGTACTTAATATCATTTTTTACGGTATTCTTATAAGCATGTAGATATTCTCACCAAGAGTATTGATCTGTCTAATTTTATCTTGGTTAGTGGTAGAAAAATATACAAGAACATTCTATATCTCTTCTATAATAATACTCCTAATCATATTAGTATCCAGAATATAGGAATAGAAGGAGGATCTCTTGAAGAAGATTCCCTAGCTGCAGAATAAGATTCCAACCTACTTAGAATTGTCTAATGATATATACTCATATACATCCTCATATCCTCTATGAAAAACTAGATATGATTGATCTTCTCAAACAATATTTTGTTATTTATTTCAAAATATCCAATTGTCAATAATATTTTTTGTTGAATGTGATCCACAAAAATGATACAAAAATGGAGATAACTCTTCCTTGATTGACTTTTCTAGTAAAATAGAAGATCTGAGCATATTCCTAAGATCAAACACCATATTTTCCTTAAATGAATCAATATTAACTCTAGTTAGCTAAATAGTCTGAGTAAGGGTTCTTGGAGGATATTAAAATCACTCTAGTCTAGATGATGCCACATCCCTAATCTCTGTAGGTAGTGAAAGAGTTGCTTCATCTTCCTTTACTCTGGAATGAACCTCAGAAGAGAAAGGTTCAATTTGCTTTTACATATCTATATGTCCAAGCAATGATCCCTTAAAATCATTCTAAAGAAATAAATTATAGGTCCACCAATATTGTGTGGAATTCCCCAATCATCATCTTCACCATCTGAGCTAGAATTGGTCAGACCAAGGACAAATGGACATGTGGACTTCTCCCCCTTAGAATGTGCAACTTCTTATGTAACTATCTCATTGGACTGAAATGGTATTTCAATAGATTTTCCCACTAAAACACTATAGAAACTCTCTCAATCTCCACTGATAGTATTTATAGAATCATTAGCTTTCATGAATTTTTGAGATTTTTTATCCTCATTTTCTCCATTAACATCAGGTGAAGCGCTATTAGATAAAAAATAACATCCATAAGACTCTCTGAATTAGCATCTTAAAATTGAGGTCCATTTGATACTTTAGTGTCATATTCCTTATCATCTTATACGTGAATTACCATATAGGATAAGGATATAGAATAATTATGAGGTCCTTGAGAGATATTAGGGCTTCCTACAGTATCAGGGTCACTCCCTGCTTCAACTGAAACATCAACAGATTCCTCTATTTAATCGGTATCTTCTTCATCAACCCCAATACTAGCCTCATCCATATACGAATAAAAAACCTCTTTATCTAGACATATTCTAGGATAAAGAATTTTTTTTAGTCTAGAATGGTGCTCTATAGGGTTAAAATTTTCATATAGTATATCTTTTTCTTGAACCCATTTCCCTAACCATGGATTCCAATTTACCATCATCAATTTATTGTTTATTCGACTGATACAAAAAATATTACATCAGGTTACTTTCTATTATCCATCACCGACTGTCTATTATGTTTCCAACAAGGTAGAAATCATTTAGGCAAAGATAAGAGAATTATACCATGAAGTAGGTTTGCACGACTCAATATTGTCCACTATAATATACCAACATAGATTGATTTTATCACCTATTTTCATAAAAAACAATAAAAACACATCTCAATAACTTATGATACTAAAATCATTTTTACTGGTACACATTATGTCTTAAAAAAACATAACGATCATTCTACACTCTCTATCTAGTTCCAAAATAGCAGGTATTCTTACTATATAATCTCTAGTGAGATGAAGAAGAGCATCGTTAAAATATTATTGGCATGGTCAATGGGATAATAACCCTAATAATACTCATATATTCCTTTATAAGGTAATTTTAATAATTTATCTCATTACTTGGATGAAAACACCATATCCTTTACATCTATCATCGTTCTTATGAAATATTTATTATCCCTAAAACTAAACTCGGTGAAAATATAGAAATCATGGCCAAATATTAGATATAAAGGTTGTTCATTACTTGAAAACCACTCTACCCTGCCTTTCTCTTAGATAACCTTCAATACTAGTGACTTAAACAAATTCAACTAAACAGAATTAATTTCCTTTTAAGTGACTAAAAGTCATGAAGCAATTTGAGGGTTTTCATGGATATAATGGTTGATTAGATTTTCCTTTAAATTTCATTCTAATTTATGATTCATACAAATAATCAGAAACACACTTCACTCTCATCGTTTCTTCATAGATGGAGGGTTTAATATTGAAGATAAATGGTCTCATGTTTGAGATATAATGGAATAGGTTTGTAGGTTATGTGTGGAAGAGGATTCTATTCTAACTCTAAATAAATAATTTTATCAATTGGGAATCTAAAATAATTTTACAAAAAAAAATTAATTCAAATGAAACATATAATTTAATAGTTAAAAAATTAAATGGTAGAACATAGAGTGTTAGTGGATTATGATATAATCTTACAATAGTAAGTTGGTAGTATAAAGTCAATTAGTAACAAGGCTTCTGATAACAAGGATAACGGTAGTAAGGATAATAGTAGGAAGGAAAGTGGTAGTAAGGCTAGTCATAGAAAGGATAACGGTAGCAATAAATTATAGAACATTACTATATAAATAATTACTACTATAAATAAGGAAATAAGAAATTAAAAAATATTAATATGATTTTTTCATTCCAATTCCATGCCTCATATAGATCATTCTCTCATTATTGAAAGGATTTGTAAATATGTCACAAAGATAATGTTTATTGGAAATGATTTCAAGAGTTATATCACCTTTATGAAAATAATCTCTCAATAATTGACATCTTATATTAGTATTCTTTATCTAAGGGTGATACAAAGGATTCTTAGAATTTTTAATAACACTTGTATTGTCAAAGTTCATAGACACGTGTTTAAACTGATATCAATGGTTAGTCATGTGTGTTTCATCCACAGAATATGTTCACAAAAACTATTTGTAGCTATGTATTAAACGTTAAAAATATAAAAGGAAGTAAAATTAGTTTTATTACTATCCCATAATACTTTACATTTTCCAAAAAGTGATATAATCTAGAGTATCCTTTTTATCTAACTTGTAACCACCAAAATAAGAATTTGAATAAGTAACTAAGACAAATGCATGTCTTCTATAACAATCCTAAATTGGTGGTACTTTTGAGCTATTTGTAAATTATTATGATGTAATTTAAATGATATTCTTTAAGGTTTTCCACAGAAATGGAAGATATACACACACTAAACAAAATATCATATTGGGTAACATTTAAGTATAATAAACTTCCAATCATACCTCTATAATTATTTTAGTCAACTGACTTTCCAATTTCAACAAGATCTAACTTAAAACTTGTATTCATATGAGTGTCACTACCTTTCATAATATTCATACCTAAAAAAATTAAAATAACCTCTATGTATTTACTTTTATTTAAAATAATTCAATCTCTATTTTCAAAAATTATAAAAATAAAAATGAATGTTAAGTCACCCATTAAACTCATTTCAAGCTCAATTTGTATCATTTTAGATAATTCAATAAATAAGGATTTTTTGGATGATTTAAAAATAATAGAATCAATTTAAATTTTAACTAATAACACATACTTTAAAATACATTTTACAAATAGAGGAGGATCATTAACAAGATTTGAAAAACCAATTGAAATTAAAAAAAAAGTGTTAATCTTGTCATACCAAGATCTTGGATCTTCTTTTAAACCATATAAGTGTTTTTTCATTTTGAAATTAAGATTTGGAAATTGAGGATTTTGGTATCTTATTGTTTATTCTATAAAAACATTCTCAACAATATAACCATTTAGAAATTAACTCTACATATCAATTTCCAATAGTTTGACATTGATAAGTGATGTATATGAAAGCAGTATTCTGATAGCTCCAAGTCATGCTACTTTTGAAAAGGTTTCCCCGTATTCAATAACTTCTTCTTGACTATGACCTTGTGTAACCAATATATTTTTTTTATATTGATTTTTCCATATTCATTATAATTTTTTCTATATACTCGTGTGGTGTCAATAGAGAGTTAGTGTTTATCTCTATCTACTAATTCCGAGACTTTATTTCTTTCAATATGGATTAATTCCTCTTGTATAGAAATTACCAAATGTTTATAATTGATTTATTCATTGTTTTTTTAAGGTCTAACCTATGATAATAATGCTTGATATTCAACCTTGTTTCTTAATGAGTCTTATGTCTGAGTACCTTTATCTAGGTCTACTATAACAGCATCAAGGGATTGTTTTTAAGGGTTCTAATTTATCTAGGGGTTGAAGAATGTGGTTCTCCCAAGTCATCATCTAGGTTTTGAAGGATTTTATGATCTCTTATAATAGATTTATTATGCTAATTAGTAGAATGATAATAAGTCTTAGATGTATTATTGAAATTTGGATTTGACATATCATCCACAATATTTTCATAAGAGGTTTTGAGTTCATGTGGATTTGTCTCATCAAAAGTGACATAAATAGTTTCTTCCAAAACATTAGATTTACTATTAAAGACTCTATAATATTTAATAGTGGTTTATTAACCAAGATAAATTCATTCAGATTGTATTGGTGAAAATCAATCCAGATTCACCTATATATTTATAATGTAGACTTTGTATCCAAAAACAATAATGTAATTTACCTTGGGTTTTTTATCATTCCAAAATTTAAATTGGGTCTTTCTAAAAACTGGTATGATAAGAACAATTTTAATTAAATAATATTTTACATTAATATTGTCATCCAAAACATAAATAGGAGTGTCATATTCACATATAAATTCCATGGCATTTCCTAAATTTTTTTATTTCTCCTTTCAACAACCACATTCTATTGAGGTGTTCAAGGTGTAGAGAAATTTTAAGCATAGATATATTGAGGGAAGAGATATTAAAACTCTTTTTTATATATCTCTTGACCATTATAACTTATTATGGTTTTGATGGTTATTCTACTATGTTTGTCTAATGACTTTTCATATTTTGAAAAACATGAAGGGGATTTAATTTTATGAGAAATAAAAAACATCAATGTATATCTTGAAAAATCATTAACAATTACATAAGTATATAGTTTTACAACTAAAATACAAACTCTAAATGGTCTAAATAAATCCATATGAACCAATTCTGTTGTTTTAGAGGTAGAAACCTCAATCTTTCATTTGAAATATAGTTTGTGTTGCATTCCCTTCTGACAGGGATTACACACTTTGTCGGTAAGAAATTATAGCTTATGTAGATCATTGACTAGACAATTATTATTTAGCTATATAATTGAGTATATATTGTTGTGTCCTAGTATCCTTTGACACAATCCAGATTATAGCAAGATCACTAAAACATGAAACATTTGGAGAAAATAAGATATCTAGATTAACAATGTAGACATTATCATTTCATAAATCATTATATACTAAACTACGCTTGTAATAGTGAATCTTACAAGAATAATTTCTGGTTTTAACATTAAAAATTCATCAAAAACTAGGAAATACTAAGAAAATTACACTTTAAACCTTTAATAAATAAAACTTTATAAATAAGGACATATTCAATGTTGTCAATTTGTCTAAGTGCAATGATCTTTTATTTTTCATTTTCATATAAAGTGACATTTCCACCATATTCTTTAACTAGATTATAATAGCTTTAATAGACTCAGATCATATATTTGTAACATCCCTTATTCAAATTCCATAGATTCTCACTAGATCTCTTTAAAAAATTTCGTACAATTAATTAATTCCCTATTGATTTTGGTACCCAGATATGTTTAGCTCAAAACATATTGGTAATCAAATAAGTTGGAATCTATATTTATTTCATAGAATTTATTATAACATAATTATCATATTTAGACAAAAACTATTTTCTGAGTAAAAAAATTAAATATTTACTTACAAAACATGTAGATTTATAAGAAACTAGAGTCTTGTTTTTGGAACTAGAAATGAAATAATTTTTTTTACAGCTTCCCTTTCATTCCAAATCCATAACATATTTGTGTTTTTTCATGAATTTATTTTCACCCAGCAAGATATTTAATTATTCTATACTATCAAAATATATTTATATATTATTTTCATGTTTTCCATTTACTAATTTCAAATCAGTATTTTACATAATTACTTTATAATTATTTTCTTTTTATATACTAAGATAAGACTCCTCTACACCACATAACATATGAATATTTTTCATGTTTCTATATTTATCTTTTAATTCATTAATTCTATCTTCCAAAATATCTTAGAACTCTCATAATATTTCATTATACATTTTGGAATCCTCAAAAATATGAGTAGAAGAAGATGGATCCTTAGAATAAGTATCCATAAAGTATTAATTTTCATTTTCATTCATGTCTTCCCAGCTAGAGTTGGATTCACTGGTGCTATCCTCATATGCACTCCAAATGGAAGGTGATCTCATTTGATGAATCTTTTTTCTTACTATATTTCATTCAATTCCCTTAATTTTCATAATTTATATTGTTATTTTTCTGACAAAATAATTTATTCTTTTGGAAAAACTTCTTAAACTTTCTCAGTAGATGATCTATTTCCTCATTTATATTATCTCCTTCCATAAATCCACTTAAGCTGTTTGGGTTGAAACATTATTATGATTTTTATTGTGATACCTTAAAAGAAATAGATTATCTATTAGGTTTATCATATTCAATGTTAAAATTATGTTATTCTTCACACATGATTAGTTTTCCAATAAATTTATTGAATTTTATTTTTTTTGATGTCACACAATCCTTGGATAGAGACTATAGTATCTCTCCTTCGATCTAGTAGATATCTCAAGATCCTCGCCACTTGATCTTTTTCATTAATAATTTTTTCTAGGGTAATCATAGTATTTATGATATCCTTAAACATGAGATATATGTTAGATATTTTTCTTTTAAGTTCAATCTTGAATGTATGATACATAATTTTATAATTATTTAATCTTATTTCCTTAGAATTATATGTTTCTTCATGAGACATATAATGGGTATCCTATATTTGATAGGAAGCATTACAATAATATATTCTATTAAATTAATCCTCTCATAAAGCACAAAATAAATAATTCATAGCTTTATAGTTTGAATCATAAGAGTATTTCTTAGGACCATCCCATTATTTTATATCCATTTTGAGTTTTTCATATTTATCTTCAAAAGATCCCCAAATATCAATACACATTCTCTAAAAGTATAATTTCATTTTAATTTTCCACAGATCATTTTTTACCATTAAATCACCGTTCTTTGTTCAAAGCATAACTATCAGACTTATCCTCCATAATAAAAAATTAAATAATAAATAGAAATTAAAAAGATCATTCTAATGACATGATCAGTGTTAACGATAACAAAATAGAAGGAAAAAATTTCCTCTAAAACAAAATTTTGGTTGAAGTGGAAAAATTTAGAGAGGGTGAATTGAGTTTCTAATTAAAATTTCAATTTAAAAACAATTTAAAACAAACACCCGAAATTTACAAAAACAACCCAACTAATTAATATAATAGATATATGTAATTTAAATTTATTACAATATTTCTCAAAATATTGATCATGAACCAGTAAAAAAAATCAAAATCAATATAACGATTGAAATAAATATAATTACTTTAAATAGATTATATAAAACACTAATTCCAAAAAAATATTAGAGTATTATTTTACAAAATAGTTTTGAAAAATAAAACCAATTTTTTTAAAAAAAGGTAAAAAAAATAAATAATCACACAACATAATAAAAATAAGAGGTTGATAATCAAGATGAGACCTAATCTTGCCCACATGTAAATCACCCACAGCCAAGAATTTTATAAAATAATAAATATGATCCTAAACATGGATCAATTTTTTGAATATAAAAACCTCACTCATACTGTCTATGAGACAAACTGCCTCTTTCACAATTATTCATGGGATATCACGTGTAAGAAGAAAAAAATAGAGTATAAAATTACTCTCTAATATTTTGTAATATCTATTGTGGTTAAATATAAAAAGTAATGTAAGCACATCTAGAATATAAATGGAAATAGAGAGGAAGTGTTTTAGACACTTTCTTCCGGGGTGTGCGTTGTTTGTAGGGAAGCGTGTCTATTTCCCTGTATCCCCTTATTCCGAAGGTGGAAGGCATTCATCTCCTCTTCAGTGATGTTTTCACCTTGATCAAAATAGGGTGATGGGATGCCAGTCCCTCCTTCTATGGATTTCTCCCCGAAATTTATCCCCTAGTCTGGGTCTTCTTCATATATTGGGATGTTGTTTGGGAAACTTATCCTAGAACCATTTCTTCATGGACACTACTTAATTTTGTTGCTCCTATCAAAACATTCTGAAGTGTCAAGTTAGGGAAGAAACCATCAGTCAGGTGTGTAGTTACATTGTGCATCACTGGCATTTTTGGACCTTGGAACCTTGGTAGACCTAAATTATCCCTTATAAATGGGCTTCTAGAGGGTTCTGAATCCCGAGTCATCCCGTGTCGAATGTGGGGTATCTTATGATAGAGGCATGTATACAATTTTTTCCTCATCTTATAATGTTTAACATGGTGTATACCACTAGTTAAACATCTTTTGGGGATGGATTTTACTGATCAGAACACTAACAAGAGTAGATCAGATGGGAATGTCCCTAAGAGGGAGTACATAGAAGGTTTACCATATGGATGGATTAGAACACCCAATGAGGATGGACTCGGAATGGTGTGTCCCAAAAAGGGAGTATTTTATGATGTGAAGGATGAACTGAAAACCAAAAAGGTTGATTAGAAAAAGGTGTCCCCAAGAAAGGGGACACCAAGGTTTACTATTGGATAGGATTGAATCTTAGAGAGGATTCTTATATACCATGTGTAGAATATTGGAATCAAAACCCCCAAAGTTCAAATGGGTGATTTTGGGCATACACATGGTTATCTATTGAGGTTATTCTAGGAGTATCGAGGAAGTAGATGGAATGAACTCAAAAGGATGTAGAGGCCTGGGTAAGAATCAGTCTGGATGATGTAGGTGGTGTCAAAGGATGAAGAAGGATGAGATGGAACTATCAGGAAGATGATATGTCTGTTCTTGAATCTCAGGGAGGATTATTCTATATCCTATTGGGTGGGAATCAATGTCCATGTAGTTTTTTGGGGTGATGAGACACCTGATGAGGTAGGTCCTGGGAATGGAGTTCCTGGGAAGGCACTCAAAGGAAGTATAACCTTTGGGTTTCAGTATTATTTACCTAAAACACAAAGGCTTGAGGTGTGAGACCAAGATGGGAATTGATCATTGGATTGAACCATCGAAGAAGCTTTCTACAGACCCTAAAGGGATCAAAGTCTAACGTAGTTCACGAATGGGGCATAGGATTATGGTGTACACAAAGGGCAGTGACCTGGAGACATGCTAGGTCTTACACATGGTTAGCAGCCCATCGAAAGAGGGTAAATATTGGATTGAAGTGGTTGGATGGAGTGTGGGGATTATGCATGGTTTGTAGCTTCGATGGACGGATCATAACAACTTAGGGAGGTGGACCGAGTAGATGCATCCCAAAAAGGGAACGTATCACATTAAAAAGTAACATTCCTAAGAGGGAGCACCAAATTTTACCATTTGGAAGGATTGAGACTCAAGGAGGCATCCTATGTAGCTGAAAGGGATTAAAACCCACGTAGTTCGATATAGGGGAATATAGTTTAACAACATGCTACATGAAGGTGAACCGACGTGAAATGCATGGAATTGGTCGATTGTGGTGAGTGATGGGATTCAACCTCATAGAGGCTTACTACGTACCCAAAATGGTTCAAATTCCACAGAGTTCGGTGGTACATATAGTTTAGCATCATACGAGATGAGGGTAATGGGGATAACACTTGGTCAGAGGAAAAAAGTGACATTGGGGATTACACATGGTTAATAGACCAAAGACATGTTGGGGTTTAAGCATGGTTAGTGTCCCAAATAGAATGGCATGGCAGCTGCTTACTCAAATCCCACATGATTAATGCTTAGTGTTATAAATAATAGATAATAGAAAACCTAATAATTGTTTCACGAAAGGTGAAGCAATGAGGGATGGTGTGGGGCTTATTCATGGTTAGAAGCCTAAGGAGATGGGGATTTTGACTTACTCTAGGAGGGAAATACATGATAATGGTTTAGGGATTATGAGAATACTACTTGAGGCACACATGGAGATAGAGCCTAATGAGAGAGTGAGAGTGGGAGAAAGTTGATGCTTATTATCCTTCAGGTCATCCCAGACTTGTCACACATGTGGCAAATAATATTTTAACATCTTGTGTTGGGGACCAAGGTTCTTGGAAGTTTAACATCCTATAGCTCAGATGATGATCACTCACTCATCATCCCTTGGATGTACATAACTTGTAACATCCCACACTTGGGGAAGGAAGGCACAATCAATTCCTGACGGAAGTGAGGTGGAGGATTGGTCAATTTAGGGGCCCATGTTAGCGTGTATTTCCCAAGAAGCAATATACGTTATCATAGTTATATATATAAGCATAAGGTAGGACAAATAAACAGGAAGCACCACATGGGGGACCACAAAATCACTTCATACGATCCTAGAGGGCCACACAATAGAGGGATTCATGTTGTAGAAGGCCCTAAAAAAGGGGATTCATGAATCTCTGGTGCTTCATAAAGAGGGGAATCTTCGTGAAGGAAGGAAATTTAAGAATCATGGTGAAAAGGGGATCTATAAAGGTATGAAGTTCATAAAGCATGGTGATCCAGCCAAGGCATAGATATTACATGTGTTTTGAGGGTTCTTCATGAAGGTTAAATGCTCCATGAAGTCCTGAGTACCCGAAAAGGACTCTTACCTTCATGATGGACATAGGGATTTGTGAAGGGAATCCCTACTTAAAGAATAAGAAAATATGAATGAGGTGAAAGGTGGTTAAAAATTCTCAAATACCATGGGTTCTGCATTTTCTGGCTAGTTCATGGACCATATGGAGATTAGAAAAATAATAGCTTGGAAGGTGAAAGGTTAGGGTAGTGATCCTTTGGGATGGGGTTGAGATGCATATTTATAGGAACTGGGTATCGAAATTCATGGAAGGTTCTCCGCAAATAAAATAGTAATTCAATATCGGAGGCGGCATCATTAGACTCATATAGACATCTATCACTACTTTGTGGCGGTTATGGTTATCGTTGCACTTGCAGAGGCTTCTGTCACTACTATCTGGTGGTCGTGGTGCTCTTCGTACTGGCAGAGGAGAGGGTCTTTGTGATGGATCTTCATGAAGTAGGCCCTTTGGTGATTTTTATGACTTTCTCATGTTGAATTTTGTCCCAAGATATTTTAGTTTCCCTCTATCCATATTTGGCAGGTATTTTAGTGCCAAAAATCCCCCACCACTGAAAAATGGGAGCCAAAGGGAAAGAGAGTTGGATTATGAGGGTAGATCTCTGAAAACCTATAAATCGTGAATCTGTCTCATGATGAGGGCACTCGGATCATGGGGTGAGATCGTTGTGATGTTCGGGGCAGCCAATGGCTCAACAAACCTCATGAGTCCGCCAACTATAAATTCAGTTCAAGGGGTCCCCTCTTTTCTAAATTCTAGATTCTCGAAACTATGCTTGAGATCTTGAATCATGAAGCCCTATCTCCCCTGTGAACACTCTTTGTGAACTGAGTTCCTTAGAATGGCGCTCTAAGAATTATACTTAGTGAATTGGTTCACTGCAATCCTTTTTTTCTCTATGAATTTTGTAGAGTTCATTGAGACTCTATGAACATGTTCTCTGGGAAGGTTCTTCATTAACAGCCTTGAAAAAAAGAGAAGAAAAATAAACAATGTCTTGGAACAAATGGCACATCAAGAAGTTTCCCAGGAGGTCCTTGAGGATGTTACTCGAAGGTTTGACATGATAAAAAATTCCCAACTCAAGGAATTTGTGCATATTCATTCTGACCATGAGCCCTTGGGGGAGCAATTGACATATGGGAAAAAGGATTTCCCCATCTTCAAGAGATTTCCATTATATGGATTTGATTTATGGGATGATATTTTCTTCCCAATGAGAGTAGGGATGAACCATATTACTCATTCAGGGGCACACCGTGTCAATATTAGTAGTTCAGAAATTCCAATGGCCATACCTGGATGAAATATATGTCTATCAATAATGAATGACTTTAAGACCATGTCAATGATGTTGATGGGAACAATTGCAGCCCGAAGCATCTCCACTACAATATCACACCATTCTCATGGTGGGCTTAAAGAACCCAGGGAATGGGTGGACTGACAATTGGTACATGTTCCAGGGTGAAAATTTCATGGATTAATGGTGCTGGACTTACTAGGCATCACTACATGAAAAATAACTTATACCCACAGTTCAAAACTATGTGTATAGCCCCCAAAATTGTGGGTATACCCTATACCCACGTTTTTGTGAACTGTGGGAAATCGAGGCGTCAATATAGCTTCATGGCCTATACCCACATTTTACAAACCATATGTATAGATTTTTTCCACCATGTCATAGCCTTATACCCACGGTTCCCAAACCATGAGTATAAAAATATATTCAAAAAATTGGGCTACCTGTGGTTTTCAAATCGTGGGTATAAATATTTTTACAAAAAAAAAATTATCTACCTCATAGGTTTTGATCTTGTAACCTCCTATAACAACCATCATCTCACTACTCAACATATATAACTTATGTATATATATATATAAATTTACTTAATATATTAACATGAATTGGAAGTATTGGGAAAAATTATGATGCTGAATTTTGATCCCGCGACTTCCTTTTCAAACAATAAGTGACTAACCTGTCCACCTACTAGAATTTTTTAATATATATCTACATTTAGTTAAATAAATTAATTTAATGTTTCATTATTATAAAAAATTCAGCTGAATGTTTCAAACCTGTGACCTCCTCTACCAACAAAGAACGCCTTACCAACCCACCTACTTAGTTTATGGATAATTAACTCTATATTTATCTAAATATATTAATATAAAACATTGGTAAAAGTAAAACATCACATGCGGGTTTAAAACCCATGCCACTAATATATAAGAGAACTCCCTTACCACCAAAATGATTGTAAATATATTTTAATAAACATATATTACATTATATATATTTAAAAATGTGGTTATAATAAAATGTTGCATGGGTGATTCAAACCTACACCGCTGCTCTACCGTGGGAGTACATTAACACTACACTGCTCTCACTTATGTGTCTATATATTATCTTATATATATTTATATATTTATAAACCATGGTTATAGCTAACAAAATTTGGAAATAGGTTTCCCCCAGATTTTTTTTAATGCAATCATAAGGGACCATATACCCACAGTTAAGTAAACTGATGGGAATAAGTGCCATCTATACCCATGGTTTTCATGAACCATGGGTATAGATTCCACTTATACCCATAGTTTAGTGTGAACCATGGGTATAGGTTTTTCCACATCATTCCCACACAATTTTTCGTCTTCTTGTGCATACGTGGGCACCCTATACCTAGGGTTTAGAAGGAACCATGGGAATAGGATAGAAAATGTCACATATACCCATGATTTATGAAAACCCTGAGTATAGACCCATTTTCTAATAGTGTGTGGACAACTTGTGATGAATTCATAGCTGAGCTATGGTGGGTAGGACTGTATGAGGTAGGGTGGTATTTCTAATTCTACACCTACCAACCGAAACAGATAATGTTGGAACTATTGAGTGGGTGGTTGCTGAGGACCAACACTTCAAATTTATAACACAAGGAGTTTGGGATTAGCCTATGGGACCTCCACAATATTTTTTGGATTCCAATTCTAGGGGAAATGTATGATGAGTTCCTCCCTATAGAGAATACACAGGAGGAACTAAAGCAGATTCCACAGCTGGTGAAGATGATAATGTACTTGGTTTCGGGAGAAGATAAACAAATAGTGAGGGACATCCACTTAAATCTTTGGTTTAGATGTTTCCTGAATTTCTCACCAGAGCATCCTACTAATAGAGAATAGGAACTCGCGAAGCTTCCAAAGAGGCCCCCTAATTGTCCAAGGGGAGATCAGTGAGGAAGGTATGGTTATTACTAGTGAATCATAGAAGACAACCAATTGAATATAGGGGGTACAGAGTTAACATTGATCATCAACTAAATGGTTAGGTTGGTTGAGTTCATCTTCGCACTAATTTGTGTATGGATGTTGTTGGATAGGGATTTTCACATGGGTGTGTGTCCAAGCACATTTATTATGGTTACCATGTCAGTGTTGGGGAAGCATGTCAACATTTGGGTTCCCATATTTGAAACATTGTACAAGGTGATTTGGAACATCAGTGAGGGGAAGAAGCCACAACTCATATATGGGCCGCTCTATTTTCTATATGGATGGATAGTAGTACACATGATGGAATTTTAATATTCAAACCCCATTTCCCCTCATGAGTCAGAATTTTTACTGGCCATTCTGAATGCATTGGGATATTTCTTGATCAAGTGGAATTCATCGATGGTGCTGAATAAAGTTTGGATAATAGATGAATTGAATTTTCACATATTCCTATTGCCAATGGGAGTATTCAACAATGATAGAAGGGGAATCTAGGAGCTTCAGTCATATCTTATGGCCTTCATAGGAGGAGTTCTAGTGACATGGTTAGAATGATAGCCAATTTTTGAGCCATATACCCTGTATTGCCTCTTGAGGCAACTTCAGTTCCTGATGTGGTTAAACCTGAATTTTTACCTCGGTGTAAGCCATAAGGATCACCTATGTGTGATGAGGATGCTCTGGATCATGTTAACATGTAAATATTGGAAAATACAAAATGAGTTATCTCTACATACCACCACTTATGAGCTTGTTGAGGGGTATGCAAAATATATAAGAGGAAGCCAATTTGGGAGAGATACTGAACAACGGACTACACGTGTTGATGACCGGGTACCTCCTCAAACCTGAGGTTGGGGTTGGACAATGGAAAGATCAAATCCTAGTGTTAGGGATGATTCACGTCATGGTGGTGTAGCTATAGAAGTAGAAAATCCAATAATAATGAGGCTCAAACTTGTCATAAATGAAAGATGAGATGTAGCAGTAGATCCAGTGGCTCTAACTACATAGAACTGGGAGGAAGGGTACATATCTAGAGGGTTCCATATAAGACATTCCCATTCTCCTGGGAAGTGACTCTGCTCTATGGAAATACCTGAACACATTGTTTACCCATAGTCTTGGGAAGCATGGAACATTAATGGAAAATTCCTTAGTCATTCTAAAATGTGGGACTAACTTAATCGGTTTGAAATGGAATTTGTGAGAATTTTCCATGTCATGGATAGATTTTAGGTTTTTTAAATAGAGGGTAAGTGATATGTGGATAATCTGGAGGGTTTAGTGCACTCTTGAGGCACCCCATATCCAATGACAGATTGAGTGAAAGTACTTTTTAACCAAACATCTCCACCACAATTGTCTACTACTAAGCTAGTATAGTGCTTCCCTCTACATGAGGGATCATAGGAGCCTTTGGGAAAAGATGATGACAAAGAAATCCCTTTGGTGGAAGGTGTGGTTTTGGCCTCAAAGATAGGTGAATTCACTAAAACACTTGAGGTAATCTCTAAGACATTCCTTTGTGATATGATCTTACTCATGTCATCTGTGATTCTTAAATGATATTTGTTTTCAACAGGAGAGCCTCAATCAAAAGGCCCCTTCTCGCCAGACAACAGATATAGGGGGCAAGCTCTGGGGACTTTGTTTAGAATGACGATGGGCGCTGGATCTAGAAGGGATGTAGAAACAAAGGCAGGCCTTCTAGAATCTTCAGAGCCCCAGACCATATATGGGTGGTCACATCCTGGGATCCCGATAGTAACAACTCAAGGTTGTGATCAACTATTGGATCTTTGTAATTCCTCTTCCTCCCAGAGTCATAACCATTGTCCACTAAACCAGGATAACTAAAATTTCCTTTTTCTAAAATTTCCTTCAAGAATTGAGAATACTATTAGTGAGGATGGTCGGGGGTATCAGGGCTCCTTTATTCAAGGAAACAATAATTGATAGTGAATCGGACTCCGGATCTGACCAGACCATGGAAAACACGGATGTGGGTGGAACCACTAGTGGGGTGGAACCTAAACTTGTCGAGGTGGAATCTAGTGATGAAGATCAACCAAATGGAATGGAACACATAACATCTAATAGAATACTAGAGGATGTTCCCATTGTCGAACTCCTAGATATGTTCCTGAAATTTGAACCCACTTACCCATAGGAGGTTGATGAAGCTGGTTCTGATGTGGTGGATAGTTGGGTTATTTTTCACTAGTCATGGAAGATGATCAGGTGCTTTATTGAAAAAATTTGGAGATCAGAGTGGATAATCTAGATGGGATAACTCCTCCATCTTCTACGTGACCTATGTGTTGTAGGGGTAGATTCATGTGGTCCGGATATGCTCATTTGGGATTACCATGCTGAGAAGGTATGGGAGATAGATCATAGATTCAGTGTTTCCTAGTAGTGGAGTAAGTGTTTCAACATTCAGAATATTTGGTAGACTGAATAGGAAATCCATCTCCTAGAAACATGAATGGATGAGTTCTCTTCTTTCAAAAACACCCAATCAAAATACATATCATTACTACGGGTCCATTTGGCAGAAGCTGAAGAGAAGATGAGGTTAACATCTCGTGAAGTGGCTGATATCTAGGCTGAGTTGGATTGAGTACATATTATGGATAATGAACATCACCCCGTAGCCAACGAGGAATAAAGGGAGCTCAGGCAACGAAAAAAATCATGGATGCCACATGCCAAAGAGCGTCGGAGGTGAGACGATACATCAAAGGGGCCAATCTATGTAGAATTTTTTTACCGAACTCACAAACATATTTTCATGATTGTTTGTTTATTTATCCTGCATGCATGGAAATCATAAAACCTACTTTCATTATAGAATCTTGATTGTATCCACGAAATAACTAATTATCAATCCCTAAACTCACCTGGGTTATGCCTGATGTGAGAAAAAAGGGATAACCACATAATTTATCACTTTGGATATGAGATTGCCATCCAATCATCAAACATTTGGGGTATGAATGACCACCTAGAACATTCAGTCTAAGATAAAGGGTTATGACTAGAGAATAGTGTCCTCAGAGCAACCAACTTTCCTTTCTCAATGTGCTCTAGTGAATGAGCAGGATAAAATCGGGGGTGTTGGAACATATCTGAACAAGTGGAATGAGATATGGGAATCACGATACCCAAAATTCAGAACATAGTATTGGTGTCTTGACGATAGAGGATAACTATTGACCATGTTTGAAACGAAGTATCCATATTGTATTTTCCTAAAATGGGGACAAACAAATGAGGTCCAACTACTGACTGAGTTTGAAAAAACTAGTCCAAACTTGAAATGTCATCTAATGTCATCCATAATGTTATTCTAGGATATTAGGTGAGCCAAAATTAAATTGGACTAGGCCGTTAGGGGGTTCCTCCTGGTGTGAAAGGGGATGAGGATTCAAATAAAGGGGATGCAAAGCATTGAGATGGAATGATGAGTTGTTCAAATGGAGTCCAACAATCATGAAATTATGCCACCAAGATGAAAACACATTGGGTGGGAATATTGGTCTAAATAAATATCAAACCCACTTCTAGATAGAACCCCTATAGTTAGGAAGTTGGTTCCCTTGCAGTTTTACATCATGAAAAGGAATGTGGTAAGCACGTAGTTGAGCATCGTATGATAAGGATGAATATTCATGGGATAGTTTAATATTATATGACCATGATATTGCACATAGTTTAAGGTCACACTTTCTGGACCATGGATGATAGTTTATGGTCATCTTACATGGAATAGGTGCTCCTAGTTTAAGTTCATAGATTTTGGATCAGAATTCGGTCCAAAGGGCCAGGAAGGAAATTTAACCAAGGGATGGGCTCGAAGAGAAATGCTTGGGTGTTCCTGCATATCACATGATGATGAGAATCAATCCATACATAGTTCTTTATGGTCATGTAGTTTAACATCATACAATGGGGATAGATATGTGATGTGGATTATTATCGTACATCAAGGACATGTGCGCCCCAAAGAAGAAATGTGTGGTGCGGTACATAACCTTATGTGAATGGGGACAAAAGAAGTCCACAAAAAAACACACACTACCAAAGGAGAAACTAGGACAAAAGGGCCAAAATGAGGAGTTTTTAATCCTGTGGGTGGACCCAGGGATAAGATGTCTGGGTGTATCTATGTATCCTTCAAGGGAAGGAATCAAGCTACATGTAGTTATTGAATCCAATGCATTTTAAAGTCATGTGGTAAGGATGAAAATTATTTAACTTGGAAAGAGACAATAATGTTTTGGCTGGACCCAAGATTGAGGATTTGGGAATTTCTATGTATCCCATTAGGATGGGAATCAAGACATAGGTAGTTATTATATGGTTCCACTATGCAGGTCTAACCCATGAACATAAGAAAAGAGGCATTCGATATATATTGATTATTATTCTACTATTGGTGAGAGTATTTTTTCTGAGTGACCATCCCATGATGAAAATTCACAGTGTTGCTGTAGGAATCAAGCTGTATGTCAGTCTTGAAAAATAGCATGGTTGATGAACAGTTCCAAATGTGATGCCCTCTCAAGCTAGAACCCAACAATGTTGTGTTGTTTTTCATCGTGTATCCCGGAAGATGGTGTTGTAGTTTAAGGTTTTATGACAATACTAGTCCATATATTTTAACTTCATATAGTAAGGATGAAATATTTTAATGTTATGTGGGATGAGGCGGCATATTTTAATGTCATATGGATTAAAAAAAGATATATTTGTTTAAGGTTGTGGAATTCAGACCATGGGGTTGTGCAATCCTATATGTGGGTATTACCCTACTAAAATTCTTAATCCTACGTGAGCCATGCTAGGTCTAGGAAACAAGGAGTGATGTCAGAATTTCCCCATCATATGAGAGTGAATAGTAATGAAAAGGGAAATGATGGGTGGAAATCCTAACCAATCCAACATTCATACTCGATGTGTGTGTTTGCATAGTGTAACATTAAAGATCCATAAGAACTAAAGGGAAATAATATGTGAATCATAGAATCTGATATTTGGGATACAATGGGGGTGGCATAATGATGGAGGATAACTTTTATCCATGTTCAAGACACGTTATTCATATATTGTATCCTAAGATGAGAATAGACAAATGAGGGTCAGCCACTGACCATATTCAAAACGTAGAACCTGGCTCAAAATATCCTTTAGGTCCTCTGGGAAGTTGGCCCAAGATGGTAGGTGAGCCATAAGGCTGAGCATACAACCAATTTGGGTGTCCTTTCAGATGTGAAAGATGATAAAGACCCAAATAAAGGGAAATAAGAAGCGTGAATATAAATGTGTAGTTTAACATTACATGGTAAGGACGATAGAAACAAAATGTTCTCTCAAGGGGGGAATATTGAGTGGCTATTATAAACCAAATGTGAATGAGGACTAAAACTTTCCACACCACACCATGTATCTCTGGAAGAAACTAGGATGAGAGACTGAAAAGACCAACAGGGTGCAGCTGGACAATAGATAGAAATTCTAGGTGTTCCAAAATATCCAATGAGGATGGGAATCAAGCCTTACATAGTTATTGGATATGGGATAGCATATAGACAACACCAGTAGAGGTGACATCCTCTCAAATGATAAAAATCGAGGTTGTTACTTAGTTTTCTATCATGTGAACTTGGACACTAAACATTTTAGATTAAGGTCATAGAGTTCAGACCATAAGATTCCTAGTTTAATGTTGTGTATATGGGATATATCGTGCAATTTAAAATCATGCGTTAAGTATGAATACAATGAGAGATCTTAAGGGAGGTAAATAGTGTAGTTTATTACATACCCAATGTGAAATGAGAAGAAAATAGGTCTAATACCACACCACATACTTCTGAGAGAAACCTAATACAAGAAAGTGGTGAAAAGGATCATGATTCTATGGGTGGAACTAGGGAAAAAATGTTCTTATGTCACTATGTATGTCAATAGGGTGAGAATAATGCAACATATAGTTCTTCAAGATGGAATAATAGATATCCAATACCAAAAGTGAAATGTCTTCTTAGATGAAGACATTATAGTGCTAGGTAGTTTATTATCATACATCTCAGATTTATAAGATGTTGTTTTACTTTGTATAATAAAGACAATGGGGATCTTAGTTCATGGTCATAGAGCTTAGAACCAGGGTGAGGTATTTAAAAAAGAAATGTGTAGTGAAGCACTATAAAGAAAAACGATGTGAATGATGACCCGAAAGAAGTCTACCCCATGCCACACATTCCTCAAGTAATGTGCATGTGGTTTAAGGTCATGATGCTTGGACCCTATGATATGAACTCCTAGTTTACGCTCATCAAGTTTAGACCGCAATGTGGAACAACTATTCTATGTAGGTACAAACCTTACCAAGACCCTTAAGCCCGAGTGAGCCATGCTCGGTGCGTGAAACAAGTGGTAGTGAAGATATTATGGATCCTGGAAGCACATGACAGGGGGAATAGAGATGTGGAGTAAAGAATGACCCCACAAAGCTGATCCGCCCACTCAACATGCAAAAATGATTCGAGGGGTAAAACCAAGAGTGTAAAAATTCCATCTAGACATGAGGATGTGAAGAGGGATGTGAATTACCATGTCCAATATTAGGTACACAATGAGAGTGGTTTAATGATGGAGGATAACTGCTAACTATGTTTGAGATATAGTATCCATATCATGTATCCTGAGATGAGAACAAACAATTTAGGGTTGGCCACTGGCCATATTCCAAAGGAAGAACATGGCTGAAAATTCTTTTTTGGATCCTTCTAGACGTTGGCCCAAGATGGTAGGTGATCCATGAGGCTGATCATCAATACCATTTGGGGGTCCATTCGAATATGAAACCTAATGAATACCCAAATAAAGAGACACATGAATCATGAAAATAGAATGAAAACATGTCCATGAATTATCCAAAACTCTAAGACCTACACCACAGTGCATCTGAACACATTAGGCAGGAATAACAAATATCAAGGGATCAAATTAAGGGAAGATGAATAAAGGAGTTGAGTGGAGGAAAGTGGAAAATGGGTTTATGAACCTAGGGCTGGACCCAAAGACAAAATGTTTGGGTATTCCTATGTATCACATAATGATGGGAATCAATCCATATGTAGTTATAGAATGTCGTGTAGTTTAACATCATTGGTAAGGATGAAGGAGGGGAGGTATCCCAAAGGGGGTGTATATGGCATTAAAAAATAAACCAATGTGAATGAGAATCAAAGAAGTCCCCACCACACCATCCACAATCCTAGGAGAGAACTCGGTCCAAGGGGGAATAATAGGAATTCAAGAACCTTAGGCTAGACCCAAAGAAAAAATCTCTGAGAATTCCTATATATCCCATAAGTATGGGAATCAAGCCATGAATAGTTCTAGAATGTCGTGCATCTTAATTTTGTGTGGTAATGATGGAGGGGGGAGAATTCTATCAGTGGAGGTACATGTTGCGGCTACCAGATGCCCAACATGAAGGGGAACAAAGAAATTTTCACTGCACCACATGCAATCCCCAAAGATAATTATGGGTAAGGGGGTCAAAAAAAGAGATGAAAAGATTTATGAAACTTGTGGATGGACCTAAGGATGAAATGTTTGGGAATTCCAATGTATCCTATAAGGATGGGAATCAGGCCATATGTAGTTCTAGAATGTCATGTAGTTTAACATCATATTGAAAGGAAGAAGGATAATGTGGAAGATGCATGAAGGGGATACGTGATGTGGTAGTTGTAAAACCGAAGTGAATGGGGACAAAATAAAGTCTCACACCATACTATATTACCCTAGGATACTCAGGTTGAGAGACCAAAAAGAATAAACGACTTTTGGTACCTGGGGTTAGACTCAGGGACAAAATGTTCAGGAATTTCTATGTATCCTATAAGGATGGGAATCAAGACAATATTAGTTCTAGACTTTCATGTAGTTTAACATTATGTGGTAAGGATGAATATTAGATTAACATCATGTAGTATTGGTTAAAGTAAAATAGAGATTTCAGTTTAACTTCATGTGAAATGCAAAAGAGTTTCACAGTTTAATGTCATGCAGGATGTCTGGTATTGTGAAATATAATATAAAGTAGGATGAGGAATGGAAAATGGGAAGCTCTCATGAAAATTAATTCTTGAGGAACTTAGAATTGGTGGGAGGAGTAATCCTCTCACCATCCTTAGTGAAAAAAGTATATGCACCAATGGGGTAAGCATTGTGGATAATATAAGGTCCCTCTAATGTGGATTCTAATGTCGATTGTTTCCTTCTGTGTATCAATGGAATCCTTGGGGACAACACCATTTAAGCTTAAAAGAAGGAGTGGAGGAAAGATTTATTGTTAAAATTTTGGGCTATCTTGTTCTATTGCCTCTACAGATTCTACAATGCCTGAAGTCAGTTATCATCAAGGGCTTCCAGCTCATCCAGACAGATTTATGCTATGATTTCTAATGTCTACTAATCATAGACAGAAGTATGGAGTGAAGGTAACTGGATCTCGATGAGTAGGACTAACTTTTTTCTATACACCGTGGAATATGGGGTCACCTGGGTAGAATTACAAGTCATCATTTGGTGAACCCAATGAGCATTAGGGAATTTTTTGGACAACTTTCCGTGTTATGACCAACCATATTTTGCAAAAAAAATTTATGGGGTCTTATTAAACAACTCAATCTATCCATTTTCCTAAAAATGATAGTGGGAAGTATGGTTGGACCAGATTTTGTACTTGGCATACAATTTCTTCAACTCAGTTGCTCGAAAGATGGTTTCATTATCGATGAGGACAGTGTGAGGGACTCTGAATCGGTAGGTGATATTGGAACTCACGAAATCAATGATAGAACATGCTTGGACATCCTTGATTAGAATCACTTCTTCCTATTTGGATAAGATATTTGTGGCATTCAAAATGAACCATCATTGGAGAGTTGTTTCTTGTGGATATGGTTCCACAACATCGAGTCCCCAAACCACAAAGATCCTAGAGTACATGGTATTTTGGAGAGGCTTTGGTGGTTGATGCAAGCAATTGGCATGCATCCTACACATATGACACCTCTTAGAGAACATGATACAATCGCGGATCATGGTGGGATAGAATTAGCCCAATCTTTGGATCTGGTGGGACAGTTTTGACCCTGCTTGATAATCTTCGCAGAAATTGGCATGGACATCCTACATAATTTGGGAGATCTCACCTCCCTAAATGTAATAGAGAATAACTCCATCGAGTCCATATTTTCAGAGGATTTTTTCAAGACTGAGACCACATTAAAGGGTGAACTACACTGCATGAAGACATATTTAATAACATTTGGATTTTTCTGTTGGAAAATTACCATGTTGGAGGTACTCAACAAATGGATTTGTCTAACCATTGGTCTCTTCTGTTGTGGAAGGGGGTACTAGAGTTCTTGATGTGGAAGAATTAGCTATAAGATAGCATACCTCCTGGCTATCATCATCATATTAGGTGACATGAGTGATAACCCTTCAATGATTCACATGGATGATCATGTCATCCTCGTCAGGATCTATGAGAGACGTGGAAAGGCTAGACAAGGAATCGACTGGACCATTATTTGACCAAGTAGTATGAATGACCTCAGGTCAACAAGGGAACAGATCCATCAGCTGGTGAGAATACATTAAAAAGGGTAAGATCTCTGGATTCCTAATGATGTAGTCAATGTTGATTTGTTTGATGACTAGCTTAGATTCCCCCATCACATGTAGGTACGGAACATCAATCATGAGGTCCATCTCGAGACTAGTGATAAGAGCTTGATAATCTGCCTTGTTTTTTATGAAACCTTCTGACAACAAGAACGAATAGGGAAAGAAAACATGTGTGGGATGATGAAGATGATACCTAGTCTAATACTATTGAGTATAGGATTGTTGAGCCTTCTGTCAGTGAGATTTTGTGAGGTATCATCAATGTTTATTTTCTAACATAGTGTGGCATGATCAAATGAGATGATGGCATCTTCTAGGAAGAAAATATCTAGAGTCTGCTATGTGGTGGCTAGATGGGTGGATAGAAAATCTACCAACGCCTGAACCATGACAGATTTCTATGGAACAAACCTAATTTCGAACTCCTAACAGATCACTTCCCACCGAGCTAGATGGACTTTCAACATATTTAGGTTCAGAATATACCATAGAGGATCCACACGAGACACCAGATGAATCTCATGATTATGTAAATAATGTTTCAACTTGTGTACTATGAAAACTAGCATGTGGAATCTCTTTTCAATAGAGGAATATCTGGTCTCCATGTCAAGGAACATGCAAATGAGATAGTATAAACTATTATTTATCCTTTCATTTTTCTTCCATGTGAGAAGGGAATGAGGGATCATTCCATGGATGTCACATAGATGAAAAACAGCTTTTTGATGATGGGTAGCATAAAATATGGAGCATGTAGTATGTACTGTTTGACCTCCTCAAAAGTAGTTTGAAACTCTTCATCCCATTGGTAGACGAAATCTTTCTTCATGAGTCTGTAATAGGTCTTATACATTCCATCTAGGTTCATGATGAACTGGTGTATGTAGCCTTAGTGGCCTTGGTAGCCTCATAGATCTAGAAGATTGTTCGGAGGAGGCATAAAGTTGATAGCATTTATCTTCTCTGGATCGATCTTGATGCATTTATATCTAATGAAAAATACAATGAACCTTATAGAGGTAACACTGATGGAAAACTTAAAGGGGTTCATCTTCAGATGGAAGGAGCATAGTAAGATAAACACATTCTCAAGATCTCTAATATGGTCCTGGGGATAGAGGGATTTAACAACTAAATAATCCATATATAATTCCACCAACATCATAAGGATCAATTTTAATATGTGGTGTATAACACACTGATAGGTGGCACTTGAATTCTTCAGGATGAAAGGAATTACCTGGTAATTAAAATTACTTTTTGGTGCCTCGATGGTGGTGGATTACTCATTCTTAGGAGCCATACAGATTTTTTTATACCTAAAATATCCATCCATGAAGGATATGCCTTGGAACCTAGCAGTGGGATAAATAAACAACTCTATCATAAGAAGGGGAAAATCATCCTTCAGAAGATATGGTTGAGATCCTAAAAGTTAATGTAGACACGGATATATCATTTCTTCTTATTAATGGGGACAATATTAGACAAACATATGGGTTACTGGACTTCCTTGAAGAAGTTTTCTTTGATGATCATATCAACTTTGGCCTCAACTAGGCACCATGAGAGGGGTGCATATTTCGGGGAGGATATTTGAACCTACGATGTCTTAACAGTAGACCAAGGAGGTGGAAGTAAATTTGAGTGACCATTCTTGGAATCTTATCCTAAATCTAGGGAAAAATCAAGATTTCACTTTAATAAATCCACATACTTTTACTACTCTTTTGAAGGAATAGTTCTACCGGTCAGTGTTGGCCTCAAGTCTAACTCGACATCAAGATTTACCTATACTATCTCATCAACAGTGGTGGAGACACCTTCTTATAAAGAGTCAGGAGCATCATCAAAATATTCTTCTTCATCTATAGTGATAGGATCATTAGGAGAAATCAATTCTTCTAGGTTGGATAAGCTTAAAGGGATGTTGGGGCCGGCTTGAGCAGTGGTGGAATCTTCATTGGGGGGCTCCTGCACTGCCGAAACCATGGCAAAAAAAAATTCAACCTAATCCCATCAGAACTTTGAACTAAGGGTCCATGCTTGATAATATCAAATTATTATTATCATGTTATTTTGTGTCAATTCATCCATTCTTGTAAAAACATGAATTTATGGTGTATTATTGTTTCTATGGGGAAGACATCCTGATACCTTACAAGGGTGATGAGATTTGGAATTACTCAATCCTAATTGGTAAAGGAATATGATGTAATGCTCCTATGTTCCTTGTATCTGGGAATGTGTTTCCTAGTCACTCTAGAGACAAAATATAGTAATGTCTCGGGTCTGGGGTTGTGGCATCCAAATAGTGAATTAGGAGGACGAATGCACTGTCCAAATATATCCACGGGTCGGCCAAAGGAGTATTATGATAAACCTCATTAGTTTAAACCTTTTTTACTTGATCTTGTAATATACGGAATCCATATGATGGTTTTCACAAGATTTAAAGAGAGATTAATCACCATGTAGTATGCCCACATGATTGTTGAGGGCATACATGAGGCATTGATGATATGAAGATCGAACATTCGCATGCAGATGAAGCTAGCGTCTCCCCATCAGCATGTTCTCGGTGGTGTCCCATGAGATGACCATGAATTCAGTGCTAGAAATAATTCCACCAAACTAGGTCTCTAGGTGTATCTTATCACAGGTCCTCTGCTCAGTCCTACCATAACCCTGAATTTTCAATTAAGAGGGACTGAAATCTTCTCCACATTGTCCTAACGTGTAGATCATCTAGGTTGGGATGATATTGATCCTAGAACCTATATCAAAAATGCAATGGAAGACTTCCACACAATTAAGTTAGCATGTGATTTACAATGGGTGGATATGCCCCTTTACAGGGGAACCTTCACCTTCTCCTGAGAATGAGATGATTGCTTGACATTCTGCATGCTCGGCTTCCACATCATGGAAAGCTTCTATGATTGTTACCTCTATTTCAAACATTAGGGGCCTCTTAAAGCATCTATAAGGGATTCACATGTAATTTCTAATAGGAGGAGGGCCTCGAGGATTGAGATATTGGTAAGGATGTAAGAAAGGTGCTTTATCACATCGTACTTCCATGTTTGGAACACATTTCTTCCAATAAGATATTGCTCTGTGGTAGAGGATATGATGGGAATTGTTGTTCAAATAGGTAGATTATAGCTAGTGTTGGTAATATCTCATTTCTCACTATCTAAACCTTGAAAAATGATTATCGGATGACTATTTTATGACTAATCTTTGTCCATGCCTAAACGCTTCTGATCACAGTACGGTTATAGAGATTATGCCTAGTCGAGCAGCACAAATGGTAGTGGTTGTGAATATGAACAGATAGAATGAATGGAATACACATGATAAGATCTAAGATAAAATTTATTTTTGGTCTCAGTGGAATACATGGACTAGCTAGAAATATTGACCCAATCATTCTGATGATTCATTTATCAACATTTATGTCAATGATACTGCTGACCATGAACATTAGGAGGATATACCTGACTCTCCTCATCTTCATGAAACATGTATGGGTCCACCAACTCAATGTTATTTTCTAATGAATAATTCGGATAATAACATGATGAATCTTACAATGTTGGGTAGATTCTGGGAGCAATTCCCATCTATGGGGGCATTAGGTCACCAATGGTGCGAGACGGATTCAGCACTGTGGGGCTTTTCTTTCCCTTGCGTCTTTAGAGCTTTCCCTTTTAAGAGTTTGAAGGATAAGATGTGGACGTAGAATTGGTAATAAGAGGAGGTGTGGAAAACATGGAGGGATAAGGAAGGTTCAAATGAGCACAGATGATACAATGAAGACCCATAACTGGAGACCTTTTTACATTCCCCCTCACTATAACTATCGGGATTTGCATAAGCACACACTACCTATAACAAGGTAGGACCCAACCCACCTATTTTGTTTTCAACCTGGTCCTGGAGCATTTCATTTAAGATATAGCTCTACTTGAGGGTATGTCCAAGGAATTGGTGATAAGGGTAGTAATTGGGGAGATCAATGAGATCATCCACTTGAGGTCTCCTATATTCTGTAATCTATAGTATTCTCATATCTAAGGTGCTCTAGAAATAGCTAGGGACTTGAGAATCTTCAAATGAGTGGTTCTGGTTTCTCTTCTCCAAGAAAAGTTCCCTGGGAGACCGGACCTGACGAGGAGCTGGGGCCTGATGAGGAGGTGGAACATGACAAGGAGGTGGAACTGGATTATCTTTATTGGTTTATGGCAACAAAAATGTTATCAAAAAATTAAGAAATTATCTAAATCCCAAGAAAACACATACATTTCAAATTCATTTTTCACATGTGAAATTGAACTTAGAGCATGGAATCAAGCCATTTAATCCTCCAATAATAACGAATGGGAGCATTAAACCCCAAAAATATATTCTCTTACAAACCACTATAGATTCTGAGCGTAGTAGAATTGTGCGATGGGTTGTGTCCAACTTTTATTTTTTTTTATGATCAATGGTTAATCTAAGATTTAACACAATGAATAATGACGTAATCAAAAAAATTGAATCAACGAAAATATACACGGGATAGGACATTAGAACCAAGAATAGAATAGCCACATATTATTTAAAATTAATTTATTTAGTTAAATAATTAGCTTGCATGATTTATTTCTTTATTGATGGATTTGATAGTATATCTGTATTGTATTGTCATTTCATTGTTGGAATAAAGAGAGGATCCTTTCAAGCATTTATCCACAGATGTTACAAAAATATTTGAATATTGTCATGGGAATCTCTGGGTTCTAAAAATAAAGATCTTATCTATTAAATTTTTCAACTTCGATCACCATGTGATTCTCTTCCAAAGTATTCTCCTTAATCTCTCTAGAATTGAGATTATGAGGTGGAGGAAGATCACTCTCAATTATTGAGAGCATTCGTGGAGAAGGGATCTCTCTATGGCTTCATAGGATTCATTGGATTCTTTGTGTACAACAAAAAAATGAATCTTCTCTATAGAAAAAGAATATAATTTAGTTTAAATATTGATTGGGACTGAATTAAATAATTGCACAAGTTACCGTTATTATTTTTTTATTCCCTAAAGAACCCCAGGTTAATAATAATATTAATAATATTAGTATTTATCGACATGTTCTAATCTTGTGAATTAAAATTAAATATTATTTATTCATATAATATTAAATATATATTATTTCTCACTAGACCACTAAACTAGATCTTCCATTCCTCCACAATATTTATCAGGCCTTGAATGACAAATATTTATTTAATAAATAAATATCACTATATTATTCCCTAATAAATAAAGATATATTATTTTTTCTAAATAGAAAATAAATATTTACTAAATATTATACTCACAAAATATTCTCTTAAATAACTGATGACAAAATATATGAAAGCAAGAAAATATTAATAATCATTAAACCACATATTGAAATAATATTTATTAAACTTTTTAAATAATAGATTATAATATATTATTTAACTGAGATTCTAGATACACATAGTTTGTGACCCTCTAGGACTCATTCTTAGTGGCATTAGGTGAAGTAGCCTAATGTCTAAGGAAACAATTTGGAAACATGTTAAGGTTACCATAGAGAAAAGGTTAATTCTACAATGACATAATAACTCATACGAATTCTTACTGTGTAATATAATCATTTTATCGTGATATCTCTAATCAAGAAGGTGTCATGCTGGTTCCATCTGCCTATATACTTGATGTATCTTTCTTTGAATTTTAGAAAATAAAACTTTCCTCTAGAACACCATGGCCATGGATTCATTTAGGATATATAATTTCAATCAATGGACCTAAGATATCAACTTCTATTAAATAATAGAAGGGGAAAATCCATTCCCGCATTGTACATTAATGATGTATTACTCATGACGCACCTAATGTATCCTAACTCGCAACAAACATATGTAATTGTGGTTTTCATCAATTCATTAAAGTATGTGACTTATAATATTCATTAATAATATTATTAAATATTATGTCTAAATACACAAATCCATAGATAAGAACATCCAATGACACATATGAATGTGGATTTACAACAAGAGGGTATCGTTCTTATAATATATTATATTATATATCACCAAGAGAATACACCATGATAAGGTGTATCAAATTACTATGAGTCTCCACCCCTGATAGACTGGTCTTGCCTAAATTTACCCATGCTTTAGGGTTAAGAGGTCGCTTGTAGTTTATCTTCAGTTGTCAAAACATCGGAGACCTAAGAAGAAACCTATATATATTCACATTATATGGAATGATTATGGATATTATGTGACCAAAATTTTGTTTGTTTTACATAGGTTTAAGTGAACACAAAGAGTCTTATGTGAATTCAATTTAAAATAATGATTTGATCATAGGTTATCACTTGTGGTGGATTGGATTCATTCCTTTTTCAATTATTTCAATTTCATATATTTAAGATGGGATCTTTTAATGAGGTCAAAAAACATCATCACATTCTAATTTAATTCCAAAAAAACCCTAATAAAAATAACCTACACACTTAGAGGATCAAATTCATGGTCACTCTATGGTAATGGTTTGTATTTGCACATGAAGTATGTGGCCTTAAAATTCAACAAAGACGGAGATGTTTTAAAATCATCAAATAAAAATCTCAATTAGAAAAAGTAATTAGACATTAATGGGGTGATAAATAACATACAATATATCCCCTTTTCTACTCCCTTATATCAACCAATAAGAGGGTTAGCCCTCTGTTGATGCTATGGTTTCAATGGAAGTGATAAGTAGACTCATGATGGAGGAAATGGAGTTGTAAAAAATAAAACAATGAAATAACAATCACTCCACCGTTGTGTGATAATTTTAGAAGTTTTGGTGTGAATAAATTAACACCTTGAGCCAATGGTATCAATGTGATGTGAATAAGAATATAATAAGAGGATAATAATAAGTTTTATTAAGAAACTAAAGAACAACTTACATATTAAAGACAAACTTGAGACAACAAAATTGTAGCATAACATTACAATGGAGGAAAGCACCGAAGATGAATAAAAACACAAAATAACTAACGTAAATAGAAATTTTGGTAGCCTTGGGTACATCTCCCATCTATCCAAGTCTTTTAAATTATTGGTGGTAGGCCTATGGTGGTGGAAAGTAAGGGAGAGGATATTTCTCCACCCTTGACCAGAAGTTGTAGTCAGCTTGCATCCACTAAATAGAGGAGCCTATATGACCATATATATGGCCAAATTAGAGTGGTAAATAGAAATAAAATTGGATCTCAAGATGTCCTATAACTCTCTGTAAAGTTTCATCCAAAACTAGTTTATGTTTTATGAGATATGTGTAAAATGCTGGGATGTTTTTCTGGGGTGTAGAATCTGTCCCAAATATTTATCTCTATATGGGCCGCTTGGTACTCCATTCAAACATCCAAATTATCTTTGGACACTATTTAATTAAATTTTACCCATGATAGCCTCTATCATAGTTTAAATTTTGGGAATCTTTGGCCTTGGATCATGGCCGCTATAGTCTATTTATTGGGCTGTTGTCCAGTTTACTTTGCCCAAAATGTGTTTCCATGAGAGCCTATTTTGGTGGTCTTCCAATGTGAATCTTCATATACATGAAAAGTATGAATTGTTCATTGTATTATTAAATACCTGAAAATAAAATATGAAAATAAAATCAAGGCCATTTTTTATTTTAGGTGGTGTTCAAAATCAAGATGTCCTATAACTCTCTGTAAAGTTTCATCCAAAACTAGTTTATGTTTTACGAGATATGTGTAAAATGGTGGGATGTTTTTCTGGGGTGCAGAATCTGTCCCAAAAATTTATCTCTATATGGGCCGCTTGGTACTCCATTCAAACATCCAAATTATCTTTGGACACTATTTAATTAAATTTTACCCATGATAGACTCTATCATAGTTTAAATTTTGAGAATATTTGGCCTTGGATCATGGCCGCTATAGTCTATTTATTGGGTTGTTGTCTAGTTTACTTTGCCCGAAATGTATTTCCATGAGAGCCTATTTTGGTAGTCTTCCAATTTGAATCTTCATATACATGAAAAGTATGAATTGTTCCATGTATTATTAAATACCTGAAAATAATATATGAAAATAAAATCAAGGCCATTTTTTATTTTAGGAGGTGGTCTCAGAGATTCATCATTTTCAAAATCCCCATTTTTTTTTGAAGTCTTTAACATTCTTCAACACCACTATGTCTCCTTATTTATGAGAAGAACACATACTATGAAAAATTAAAGATTGTTCTAATTTTATAACTTTCAGTGCCATTTCAACAATAAGAGATTTTTCATTTCCCTTTTCATTCTTCACCTCTAACTTTCGAGAGTTGTTAATAATTTTTTTGTGCTGGTGAAAAAACAAGACAACCCTTAGCAAGATTTACAAGTTGTTCACGTCTTTCGAAAATAGTTTCCTAGGGTTGTATCCTATTCTATACTATCACATCAACATTCTAAAGTTTCTTCTGATATTCATTCTTAGGCTTCAACTATTGAGTGGATTAAATCCCCCCCAAAACATGCCTTCCATAACCTGTGGAATAATAGAAATGTCGTCAGTTGAACTAACACATATTTTCTATATGTCCAAATCCACCATAATACTAAAAGTATATATATAAAGAGTACTTTCCTCTTAAACTTTATGAATGACTGGTTTTATGAGTATTTTTCTCAACAACCTTCTTAACATTACATTGTGGACAACTAACCTTTCTATTTTAATTCAGAATATCATTTTTTAGATCTATTTTTGTTTCATAATTACCAAAACTATATTTTGTAAGAACTTTTCCATTTTCATAATGTTTAGAAACATTTTTAGACATAGTGTTTTTATAAATTTCTCATTTTTGAACATTATTATCTTTGGCCACATACATAACATTCCCATCATACTTATTTTAAGGCAAAATTTCAACACTATTTTCAACCTTTGAATGTGAAAATTATTGATCATTCTCATGTTTATCTTTATGGGAACTTTCACCAACATTGGATATAGAGTTTTTAAAACTTGTACCTCTTTATTCAGCTTTAGAAATTTTTTGTTGGACAAGTTCCAAATCATCTTCTTTTTTCCTTCAACTATAATTCCAGATGTCCATTATAATTATATTCTTCCTCAATAGAATTATTCAAATCAATAATAAATTTTAACAACTTCAATTTCTAATTAGGAAACAATTATTGATTTTTTGTTGAGGAAATTTCATTTATCAGCATAGTTTTTTTTATTTTTTCCATCCTTATATTCTTTCTCACACATTATTTCAACTCTTGTTCAAATGAAATTCAAGTTGAATTTATTCTTCTTCAGAACTAATGTATCCATAAGATTCATTATTCACTATTTTAATAAAATTATTCTCTCTATCTTTCTCTAAAAATTATTTTTCAGCTTCAGCTTCACTATCTTCTTCTCCTTCATCTTCATTAGAGAAAACCCTTCTTAGATTATATTTTATTAACTTTTTATCATTACTTATGAAAAAAGATTTCTCCATCTTTGTTCGGAGAATACGAGGGAAGTACTTATTGAAAAATAAGTTCTTGAACTCGTCCCATTCCATGGACTCAATTTCATCCCTTTGCCTTATATTCTTAATAAGATTCCACCATTGATCAGCATCACCTTACAAACAATACACTGCTAAGATGAATTTATCATGCTCATAACATTGAAGAACTGAAAATATCTTTTTAGTAGTATTGATCCATTGTTCTGCAACTAATGGATCAGTAGACCCGCTGAAAGAAGGTGGACGCTGTCTCATGAAGGATTCAACAGAATATTGCTCCTTCCTTTGCTCTTTTGGAAGTCCTGCATGATTCATAGCTTGAGAAAGTTGTGTGAGCATGGATACAAGATTTTGCATTCCAGCTCCCATAACGTTTTGTTGCTCAGGGGGACAATCATTGCATTGCCCATTGCATTCCGCATTAACACGATTCCTTCGGGTTCCAGCCATTGACTAAAACCAAGAATAATAGTGTGAGGAACACTAATTATAATAGGAAAACCACATAATCAAGAATAATATTTCACACATAAGGTCTTATCCTAGGTTATTCATGGACATTTCTAAAACACTAATATTGTGTTCTATGCTTAGACTTATCCTTAGGGTGCTTACTAAGGCTTTCACATCCTAGTTTCCAAAGGTTGACTATACCTTTCCTCTGATACCAACTATAACGACCCATTCTTTACATACATTGTTAATACTTCAAAATTGAAGCATACTTATTACAACATATAACAAAACCACGAAAAGACCGTATATGTATAGTGTATTTAGAAACTGGGAAACATAAACAACTGGTTCATAAAGCGTCTACACTATCTCCCATTTATTTCATCATATCTATAGTCCCTTTTGGCATATCTTACTTAATAACCTTATTCCTGACCTGGGGAAAGAAAACCTACAAAAGGGTGAGCTCAAATACTCAGTAAGGGTAAACAAAAGAAATATCAATCACATCATATTCATAAGAACCTAACTTTTGGAAATCAAAGCCTCCAAAAGAGAGCATAATTTCATAACATGGGATAAATCATAGTAGTGAAATGGAAATCATAACTTAAAACATGAAACTTTTTGGCATACACACATAATCATAGAGAATCATTTCTTATTAGTCAAGACTCGTTTCCAAGACTATCTTAGTGGACAAAGTCCATTTCTGAACCGAGTTCACTCCCCGTTTCAGTCCTGTTTCACTGAACCGGTATAACCTACCGTTCCAGCCATATCTATATCATGAGATATAAAATCTTTACCCAATGCATTGGAGGGAGATATAGGTCCCACCCATCTTATAATGATACCATTCTTATGTGTGCCACAAAATCATAAATCATACATCATTTCATAACCCATGTAATAAAAATGGGAATCTTAAACATCGTGACATCATAAAATAATTCATATAAGATAAAGGAATGCATAAAAATATTTCCATCACAATATAATCAAATCCATGTAATAATAGGGATAGAAACAGAACCCTATATTATCTTAGATGGAAAATATTTTTGATAAAACTCTTGAACTCCATTCTTGAGGAAAATATCCTTTCTACTTCAAAAACATTTTTCCATTATTAAAATGTCATACAATTTTAAACTAAAAGAATTTTATTAAAAATAAACATCAAAACTTTAAAGTAGTCTTTTTGAAAATAATTTTTTAAAAATCCATTCATGCCGTATAAGTTAAAAGAAAACATTCTTCTCGTACTTTTTTCGGAAAAGTCAAAAAGTACCTCGTACGAAAAACGACAAAAGATTCCCTTCATATCTTTTACTATAAACTCACCAAAGGGGAAAAATGGATTTATACAATTGTAGGTGGATGGAAATAATATTACATATTGAGGAAACATGGATGTGGATGATAAAATACACCCCAGTAAATGCCAAAGTATAAACAATCTCGGATAAAAATGAGATTGTGATATTTCTCTTACCTTAGGTCCGTTTTGCTTCGTATGTGTCTGAACCTCATGTATAATTATTTAAATAATGTTATTGACTTATTCTAGAATCATAATTATTTTTATGATATCATATATGGTCATGTTCTTAGCTTCTTAGTAGTAATATTTCATTGCTACTTGTTATTCAGGTGTTTATAACTTTTTGTTCTTATGCGTGTCTTGTCGAATAAATTCTTATTCTTCTCTTTAGGTTATAGATACCTCATTTCCAGAATGGTATTAGTGTAATATATATCATATTCATTCATTCAATTCATTTATATAATCATTATGAAATGAAGATCATGTAGAACGAGTCACATCACATCGTGGAGACGGTATTCCGTACGTACGCATGAGTGATGATATCGTTCCTATGATCATGGAATTGTATTGGAGTGTATGTATACTATTTCAGAATCATTATCACTTTATAATAGTCATATATAGTAATTATTTACACCATTTTACCCATCCAAATAAGGTGGTGGTGGAAAATAGATTACACCACGGCATGGAGACGGTATTCCGTACGTACGCACGAGCGGTGATTTCTTTTTCCATAGGATGGATAGATGGTGAAATAGGGTTGTTTCATACTTATAATAACATATCAGTATATTATTGATACTGATGTTATTACTTCATAATGAAATAACTAAAGAACAAGAAGTGGAAGAAGAAATAAATATGAAAGAATCGGTAACGGACATTACCTCTTCTTTGATGTTCTTCTTTGAGACCTTCTTTTAGGGCACTAAAATTGGTATTTTAATAAGACCAGGACATCTAGGATGTCTCTAGGTAAGTGGATAGGAGGAATTGGTATGGGTTGGCCGAGCTTGAAGGCTCAAAGTGGTGTGAGAAAGAGGGGGAGGAGGTGCCCTTTTATAAGGGAGGAGAGGGGCACCTTTGGGAAAACTAAAAGTATTATTTTATTATAAAGTCAAGTTCGGTTTTAAATAGCTCCAAATTGATATATTTCGAAAATAAGGTGGGGATGGGTCGCAATCCTCTCATCCAATATAATTTAGACATGTTTAGGTATCAATTTTAACCTTATCAATTAGATTTAACTTTAAGTTAGATAATTTAACTTTTACCGTGTCTTCTTGTTTTCTTACACGATAAGGTTAATAAACTTACTATATCAAGCCAAACGAACCCCAAGTTGTTTATTATTAATATATATAGCCTTATATAAGTCAATTTGCCGAACCTTAGATTTTTAGGAATAAAATAACAATTACTAATATAATATTTGTTTTAAAAACTATTTTATGTCAATTTTGACACTATTTAGTAATTGATTTTTGTGAAAATCATAACAGAATGATTAGTAAGAAAAAAGTTAATTAAATAAATAATAACATGTCATATTAACCTATAAAATTAGTGGAATTCATAAAAAGTCTCAAATTACATTTATTTGGGTATTTATAACATCAATTATGTCAATATTTCACTAATAAGATAATTACTGCATCATCGTTGTGTCATAAATAAATTGAATTATTTAATGTCTAAAAATTACAAATAAAATACCATTATATAGGAAATATTTTTATCTTTCTAATGAATATTTATAGTTGAATTTATCTTATGTATAACCCCATATTAAAAATGATTTACTTATTAACCTTTGATTTTAACTATTTAACCCTTCTTTAAATAAATTAATAATAAATGTCCTAATCTAATCCAAGTGGGCCTAAATGGTCATATTTTATTCCTAAGGTTGTTTTCGGTCGAATTACAATTGTCCAATAGAATTAGGACATGTGTTAGGGTAATAATAATATCATTTTTACCCTTAATTACCCTATTTACTTTTAATCGTGGTAAATAAAAGTAAAAAGTTACTATTCACCAAAAATTATTTTCATCTCATTGAACCACATTTTAGTCCTTGATATTAAACGTGTCTCTCGGATTTTCGAAATTCCACTCACAAAAGCGGTAAAATTATGTTTTATGAAAAATTCAGTTTTTTAACTACCACTTAGTGGTTTCACTATTCATCAAAAATTGAAAGTTTTCAGAAAAATACCAAAATTTCACCCTAGGCTAATTTTGATATTCCGAATCCAAAAATGAAGCCCATTTTGAAAAATAAAATTTCAAAAAGTGGTTATTACTTTTCATAACGGCTAGTTTTAATAATATTTTAATAGCATATCATTTTTTACTGAAACTCGGTATTGCGTACGACACAAGCTATCGAGGAAGGCCGCGGTTGCGTGTAAAGCAAGTCAGGATAGTGTTGTGTGTAGTAAAAGATTCCTTTGATGATTTATAAAAACAGAATATTTCTCATAAAAGTCTCGGGCGTTACATGGGAAAGCAGTGAGATGACCATAAACCTTGCAAAGGCAGTGAGCCTGGGACAGAGTGACTGTACCCGAACATTGTAATCCACAGCTAGTGAAGTATAGTGGAATTTGGTACGAACGGCAACCTATCGGCGTATGCTCCTTGGACGTAGCCCTTAGCGGTGAACCAAGTAAAATTTTCATGTCATGTGCTTGCTTTACTTTCTGTTTATATTGTGCAACAGGACAGAGAGAGAAGAGTGTTTTTCTTAACAGCGAAACAAGATCAGAATGAGCATTAATTTTAAATTAGTCATACCCTGATTCACCCCCCCCCCCCTCTCAGGGTATTCATCCTTATGGACCTAAAAATCTTATAATTTAACCTACGATGTTAGATATTGACGGTACTCCCCCTTTATTATGTTTTTTCCCTATCATAATTTTTGCCTCTCACACTATTCTTTTTGGGTTTTTGAAAATGGTTGGAAACAGGAAGATTCACGATAATGGAGGATATGATGGAAAATGGAATGATATTCTTCCTGAAAAACCAAATGAAATAGGACTTGGAAGTCCAAACATAGTTTTTATACCTAATCAACAATTTCATAATATGATCAATAATCTCAACTTTGGTAATTTTCCCGACTCAGCTAATAAGAGAAAGATGGACTTTCATGATGATCATAGAGGAAAGAAAGTTCAATTTCTCTCATGTAAATCATGTGGGAAGAGGCACCCAGGAGAATGTTTCAAAGGAACTAGAAGATGATTTTGGTGCAGAAAAGAAGGACACAAATCTAGTAAGTGCAAAGGAAAAGGTTTAGTTAACACCATGGATAAGTATAATGGTATTACTATGATATCAACAATGATTAGATGTTTTAAATGTGGAATGTATGGGCATTATGAAAACTAATTCCCTAATGGAAAATATCATGAAGAGAATCAGCATGGTCATATGGGTAGTATTTATGGTAATGATGATGAGGAGACTACAAATGATATATGAGATGAATGAAGTGTTGAAGCTTAGTCAATGGTTTAAGAAGGTAGTGGAATGATTGTATGTTTATCAATAGTTATGTTGTATAGGTAATTTAATGGTACTATGGAATAAAGAAACATCTAAGGATTGTTACAGTATTGTTTTTCCTAAATTATTTGATAGTATATGTTGAATGGTACTGGTAGCCATGAAAGGTTATTTAGATATTTTTGGAAAGAATATGATATGCACATAATGAAAGGATAAAGAGAAAATGAAATTTTGATAGTATTTATGAGCTCATGACTGATATAAGGACAAAGTGATATCATGATTTGAGTATATAGAAATTTTGGGATTTTGGTATGTGGAATGAGTTATCTTTTGATAGCATTCATGTTTTAGCTAAGGTTCCATGGTAATTCATGTTTCAAAAGAATACATGATTAAGGTATTCACATGTTTGGAATATGACCAACAAGATATATCTTATGATATATGGGAGATAAATGATGGTATTCACATGCTTGGTATATGACCTCTCTAGTAATCTTTTTCTTTATACTATGAGATTAGACAGATGTATTTTGGATAAGCCTAAAGATTGGAATGGATTATGTTGGAAATAAGATAGTATTTTTTAAGGATAGAACTTATTTTTTGATAAAATTTATGGAATGATATAATAGTGTAGTTTTAGAAAAAGGAAAACCCATAGGATGAGAGACAACCCATCACGTCGAACAAGGCTGTGGGAATCGAACCCACAATTGAAGTACGATAGGCCTTTATCACATACCACTGTCCTATAGAAAGTCCCTGATTAGTAGAAACTAGTTTTATTTTATTAATCACTATGATAGATGAAGTATAAGTCCATTTTAGAAACCATATATGATTAATCTCAAGATATATGGACTTATGTATATTTAATAAATTGTGCTAAACTTTTTGCGATAGAAACAAATGGAATGACCTATCATTCTATCTCATGATCTATTAACACTTCCCTAATTAAAAATTCAACTTCATTTCTGTATTTGATGAAGTGGAAATTGGTCAAGTCACGAACAACGGTGAGATTTTACCACAATCAAGTAAGTATTTCTTTTAGTTCAATAATTCTTCAGCATTAGGGGAATGATCATAAAAACTAAACACATTGTCCTAGTACCCTCATACCCGATAAATCAGATGGAACATTAGGTCATCACAAATTTATGGCTTTGTGATTGATGGATTTTTCATAGCCTTGTTCTCTGCCACTCTCCTTTAGAACTTGATGGTTATATTTCTATTCCATATCCATATTTTAACCTATGTTCTCCAATGTGGAAACCCATTGTTGAGTTAATTTGGGTAACCATTACATTTCATACTTTAGTTTTTTAAATTTATGTTTTGTTATTCCTTTTTACGATGTGGGTTTCTATGAAAGAAACTTTCAAGTATTAAACCATTTATAACCCCGACGAATTTCGAGGGTGAAATTCATTTTAAGGGGGGTAGAATGTAACAACCTGAGATTTTATGAGAATTATTCATTTTAATTTCATTGGTGTCTTGTGTTGTACGTGACACCAAAATTAGCTTGTTCTATTCGCAACACCGTATACGCAACACTATTCTTGGCTCCTGTTACACAAAATTTCAAGTACGTTTGATAGAAGTTATTCTATGAAACATTGAGTATATATATATATATATATATATATATTCAATGTATAAATGAAATACTGTTGGATTCTATTATAAAAAACAATAAAGGAATCTTTCACTACACGTAACCCTAACTTGGATTGCTTTACACGCAATGGCGACCTTCCACGGTAGCGTGTATTGTACGCAATCCCGAGTTTCACTAAACAACGATATGTAATTAAAAGTTTATATAAAGTAGCCATTATGAATAGTAATACGCACTTTTTGAAATTTTATTTTTCAAAATGGACTTCATTTTTGGATTCAGAATATCTAAATTAGCCTAGGGTTAATTTTTTTTATTTTTCTGAAAACTTTCAATTTTTGATGAATAGTGAAAACACTGGGTTACTATTTAAAAACTGACTTTTTATTTAAATAATTATTTATTTTATTTAAATTTATTTTAGGTAAAAATAGATACATAATACCTATATAGGTTCAATGTAATTCATTAGAGTCATTTTATAATAATTTTAGATATATAAAAAAATTTATTGGTTGAGTTTTCATACAACATATTTCACTCCACCATTGGGATTTCACATTTTGAGGCATTGTATGAGCGACCTTGTAGATCACCTTTGTGCTGGACTGACCCATGGGAGTCCACACTTGTGGGACCAGAGATGGTACGGGCTACCACAGAGAAGGTGCAGATCATCCAGGAGTGGATGAAGATTGCATAGAGCAGGAAGAAGTCGTATACCAACAGGAGACAGAGACCTGTGGAGTTTGAGGATAGTGACTATGTCTTTGTACGTGTATGACCTCGATGAGGTTTGATGAGATTTGGTTGAGGCGGCAAGTTATCTCCGAGTTTCATCAGACCCTTCCAGGTCCTCAGTAGAGTTGGTGAGGTGGCTTACTGCTTAGCTCTTCCACCTCAGTTGCATCAGGTGCACGACGTCTTCCACGTATCCCAGTTGAGCAGATACGTGCATGACCCTTCTCACATCATCGACCATGGTGAGCTGGACTTCGATGATGGGGTGACTTTTATAGAGGTTCTAGTTGGGATTGGGGATCGATAGGAGCGGGTCCTTCATGGGTGGTTGATACCTCTGGTGTGTGTTTTTTGGCAGCATAAGAACCTCCTAGAGAGCATATGGGAGCGGGAGGCTTAGATGCATGCTTAGTACCCCCACGTGTTCCTTTAGTTTGAGTTGTGGCTTACGGGGACCCAAAGCCCTGAGGTGGGGAGAATGTAAAACATCAAATTTTCATGTAATGTTTTTTAAAATATATGGTAATTTTACAAGTCCTTGAAAATTGATGGCGCATAATTCTTGAGGCCCGGTGCGCCTAGAATGAATTTCTAATCTTTTTTTCGGGTACGTTCAGTAAACATGCGAGTAGGTTTTTCGAACTTATGAATTGGTTCTCAGAATTTAAATAGGAGGGCACCGTTGAACTCGTAGTGCCGATATTCACTTAAGGAGACCTTCACCTCGACCGCAGTAGGTCGAGGGTGGAATTTAGTTTTTCACTTATTCATGAAATAATAAAATAAAATAAAAAGTTGTAACCTTTTATTTTTATTTTCTTTTGAAACTCCCATGTGGATGTTTCACAGGTGGGTACCACTGAACTAAAACCTCCTATGAGAGGTTATGGAGGTGGGGAACACCGAGCCTATACCTCCCATGAGATGTTATGGTGGTGGGGACCACCTGAGGCTAAACCCCCTTGAACTCCCTCTTAAGTGTGGGGAATCCTTTTAAACATCCCCCGCTTTAATGGTTCCACCCCCCTTTAATTAATTTTTTTTTCAACATCAACAATTAATTAAGTGGAGCCAACATAAATTATGTCAAAAATTAAATTGGGGAAACATATCAGATGTTGGATACTTTTCAATTTGGTGGCATTGGGAGAGGATAAATATTGGCAGGATTTCACTTCTCCAACGAATAACTTCTTCCACGAAGAATGTTCCTCCTATGAAGAACATCGACTTCAACTTCTTCCTCGGGACATCCTTCAACGTGGGACGTCTTCAATCAATGACCATTCATTCCATTTCGTTGAAAACAAAAAATGAATGAGGTAGGGGTTTCAATTGAGTATGATTATATTCCCATGTTCTTCCATTCTAAAACAATGAACGTGGATCAACTCACTATCAAGTTGATCCGCAGATTTCTTCTTTTGTGGGTTGGATATAATTATTGCAGAAGGTTGTAGGGTGGTTGTTTGAAATTATTCCATTTTTCATTCTTAACGACTCTTTGTAATTCAAAGAGAGTTTATAGCCGCTTTCTACTACTGTAATGTAGAGAGAGTGCAGGCCAAACAAACATTCCATGTCCTCTCCACATTTCTTGTGATGATTTGTTGTGTTTTTCGTGATGGAGGAGGACGACGACCAACAATAGTGGGGCACGAGAAAGGCGTTCGGCACCCCCACCGGCTGCAATAGTGGCGACGGTGCAATGGCACTGCCCCGCGGCCACATCTTCCCATGCCCCCACCGCCCGACGCCTCCACGGTACCACAGCACTACCGCCCCGCCGCCCGTGGCCTCCGCCGCCCCGTGGCACCGCCGCCCCACGACCGAACATCCCCACCGCCTCTGCGCGCCGCGACCGCGCCGCCCCATGGCCGAACCGACCCGCGGCCGAGCCGCCCCACAGCCGAGCCGCCCCACGGTCGAGCAGCCCCCTGGCTGAGCCACCTCGTGGCCCCCACGCGCCACGGCCGAGCCTCCCCATGGCCTCATGCCATCCGCGGTCGAGCTGCCACGCGGCCTCGCGTCGTCCGCAGCCGAGCCCCCCTGTGGCCTCTGCACCCTGCAGTCGAGCCGCCCTACAGGCTCGCACCTTTCACGGCTTAGCCTCCCTAAGACTGAGATGACACGCGGCCATGCAACGTTTGTGGCCAAGCTGCCCCGTGGCCTCATCGTTCTGCGGCCTCTACAGCCCTTTGTGGCCCCTCATTGCCCTCTCGGCCTGCTGGACCGCCCAGCGGGCTGGGCCGGACCCAGCGGGCCAGACCGCCTAATGGGTCGGGCGGGACCCAACGATTCGGGCCGGGTCGACCCGAACCGGATCGACCCCGGTTGGGTCAGGGTGGGTGGGGCTGACCAGGTCGGACCTGACCCGGGTTAATTTTGACCCTATATGCTCATTTGGCCAGAACATTGGCACTGGGCATCCTTTTGATGAATCTTCAGCAACGCTAGAAACCTTGGAGAGAGACAGTCCCCTTGGTATACCCCCAATGGATATTTGCATAATGTTGGGGAACGGTCAGGTTGGATCGAGCACGAATCCAACCGGGCCCCACGGGGCTGAAAGGCTAATAACTCACAGACCGGGCATCCGATAGACACACCGTATGTTGAGTGGAGACCCCTATGACGTGGAGGTACATTAGGATAAATCTTCGTGAGACTTCGTGCTAGTTGGAGTATCAACCAATGGATTGTGGAGCGGACCCTCCTGAAGACGAGCGAGCTTAGCGTGTGAACCCTATAGCTGGTTGTGACGTGAAGAATGAAGTGAGATCCTGTGTGGGTCATCACCGAGCGATCATGTGTGTGTCAGCACCAAGAGATCCTTTGTGGGTCAGCACCAAGCAATCCTATGTGGTTCAGCACCTAGCGATCCTGTGTGGGTCAGCACCGAGCGATCATGTGTGGGTCAGCACCTAGTGATCCTGTGTGGGTCAGCACCAAGCGATCCTGTGTGGGTTAGCACCTAGCGATCTTATGTGTATGAGCACCTAGAGATCCTGTGTGGGTCAGCACGAAGCAATCCTATGTGGGTCAGCACCAAGCAATCATGTGTGGGTCTGCCTCTAAATAGAGTAAGATTATTCAGTAGTTACATCTAATCATCTCAACTACTATATCTATGTTATACTTGGTGTGAGTTGAGTTCGTTCTTGAGTGGTACTTTCCTTTGTGGAAATCCCTTTGTGTGTGGCATACCTGTGTGGTACTTACCTTTTTGGTATTCCTTCCTTTGTGGAACAGTTTAGATTTGGGGCTTTGGATTTGGACTCTGTGTTTTCCTCATGTTTGAGATGGGTTTACTTGATAACTTAGGTATTTGTATGGGCATATACCTAAGTAGGGTTCTCAGTTGTTTCCTTTCTTTGTAGTTTATCCTTTTGGATTTTTTGAGACCCAGAGGGTCTCGGGGTCCCCACTAAGTATGGTTATACTCACCCCTACATGGTTTATGCCTGAACATCATTGTGTTTGGTGCAGACGACGGACAACGCTGACTGAGGACGAGGGTACTAGGACTGAAGGTAGATCGGAGGTGGATGTTAGATGAGGCAAACTACAGAGACACCCATTCGTGAGTTGTACCTACCCTTCAGGTAGGATATGTGGTGGATGGTCCAGGAGCTGCTTTCCACCTATCATGTGTCTTATACTTTCTAGTTTTCCTTATACTTTCCAGTTGGGCTTATATTCTGGGCCCTTTTTACTTACTGTAATCATTTGTTGTACAGCTTACTTGTTGTTCGTATCTTGTGGAGTGATTGGTTGTGTGTTTTTACAGGTTATAAAGACAATCCCTTCCCAGTTTTAAGTAATATGACTATCGGTGCTAGTCACCAGCCCCTGGCCTATGGAAGGCGGGCTTGGGGTAGTCACGGCATGGGCCCTGGGGGACGGGTCATGACTCAACATTTCAAAAATGACTAATATATTATTTTCCTAAAATTTCAAAACAATCAGAAGGCGTTTGATTGGTTTCTAGTATGTCAATTGTTGTTTTTACTTAAATTAATGTCAATTTTAAATAAAAAGAGACACTTTGAGTTATATTGGGAACATAGTGCATCGTATTGATGTGTAGATAATCCCTAAATATCAAAATGACTAATATATCATTTTCCTAAAATATAAAACAATTCGAATGTGTTTTCTCAGTTCTCAGTATGTAATTTGTTGTTTTTTACTTAAGTTAATGTCAATTTCAAATAAAAAGAGAAACTTTGAGTGACACTAGTCATATAGTGTGTCATATTGAGGTGTGGATGATTCATACACATCACAAATTACTCATGGATCATTTTCCTAAAGTATCAAAACAATAAGAATGTGTTTGATCTATTTTCAGAATATGACTTTTTGTGTTTTCTTAAATTAATGTCAATTTTAATCAAATAGAATCTTTGAGTTGTATTGGGTAAATAATTCATTTTATTGAGTTTAATATGATCCATACACATCAAAAATGACTAATAGATCTTTTTCTAAAATATCAAAATAATTAGAATGTGTTTTCTCAGTTTTTAGTATGTCACTTGTTGTTTTTACATAAATTAATGTGAATTTTAAATAAAAATAGACACTTTGAGTGATACCCTTCACACCGTCTGTCAGATTGAGACGAGGTTTACTCCTACATGTCAAAGAGGACTCATGGATAATTTTCCTGAAGTATCAAAACAATCTGAATACATTTTTTTAGTTTTCAATATGTCACATGTTGTTTTTAATTAAATTAATATCATTTTTAAATAAAAAGAGACACTTCGAATTGTATCGGCCACACTATGTGTTGTATTGAGGTATGGTTGATCTATACAGGTCACAAATGACTAATAGATCATTTTCCAAAAATATAAAAACAATTTGAATGTTTTTCATGGTTTTCAGAATGTCACTTGTATTTTTTATTTAAATAAATGTCAATTTTAGATAAAAAGAGACACTTTGAGTGATTTTGGGCACACTGTGTGTCATATTTAGGTGAGACTGATTCCTATATGTCACAAATGACTCATTTATAATTATCCTAATTTATCAAAAACAATATGAATGCATTTTTTTTGGTTTTCAGCATGTCACTTGTTGTTTTTAAATGAATTAATGTCAATTTTAAATAAAAAGAGACACTTTGAGTTATACCAATCACATCAAGTGTAATACTGAGGTGTGGTTGATTCCTACACCTCACAAATGACCCATATATTGTTTTCCTTAAATATCAAAAATAATCCAAATTCATTTTCTCAGTTTTCGTTATGCCACTTGTCCTTTTTACATAAATTAATTTCAACTTTTAATAAAAACACAGAATTTGAGTCATACTGGAAACACCGTGTGTCCTATTGAGGTGTGGTTTCTTCCTACACATCACAAATTACTTAAAGATCATTTTCCCTATTGAAGGTGGGAAACCATATTCCACGTGATTCTGGAATCATGTACTACCTAAGCTTGATCCTTCCATTATTCCTATTCATCTCATTCGCACAACATCTCACGTAAGCACTTTACCACTCTGAATTAATAAAAACATCATATCACCTATTTCATATAAACTAAATCACCTCATACAAACCATAACAAACTAAATAGAACACCAAAACTCATAACCACTTAAAATTATCTACAACAACCAAAAAAATAATCTCATTCAATACCACTAACCATAACTCCCAAATCTCACAAAAACAGTAGTTCATCCATCACTCCAGGAACAAAATCATCTATTCACCACTTCCATATCAACAATAATAACTTTTTAGGACTATTAAGGAAACTAACCACCACACCAACGTCATAACACATTCCAACACTAAAACCCACCATAATAATTTCCAACTAAGAATATACAACCCACAATAAAGGTAACACAACCAACCACAAGAAACCTAATAATAAAATAAAACAACCAATTCCCCTTTAATTATTATTTTCATAATCATTAAGTGTCTTCAATACAAAATCATCACCAAATTCTAGATTTCAAAATAGCTTTTTCAATAGCTTCTTTAAAAGATTAACCTTTTAGGGAAAGTGACCATATCAATTCAATAAGAAAAATGACACATAATCAAGATAGAAGGAAATATCACTAACATTAATCACTCCACATAGATTTCAATTAATCAAAACAGAAATTATAAGCATATAATCCATAAAGAGTTAAATTCATATTAACTAGCCTTTAGATTATCAAATTCTAGTTTTAGGAAAATAGCTTACAAAAATAACATATCAACACCTTATGTAAGAAATAATAAAATGGAACATCAAAATAAATACCCCAAGTTATTTAAAATAACAGACTTTGTAATTCAATAATATCACTAAAACAAGCTTCCAGATTATAAAATGAAAAATTCACATCCTTAAATTTCATGCATTATGCTTGACACACTCAAAATAATATGCATTAAACATTTCAATACCATGGAGACATAACATCATATTACATAAAAGGTTCCATAAACATTCTTCCATACTTAGGTGAAACCTGATCAATACATAAACTTTATTGGGGAAATATACACAAGTGATTGATAATAATTTATGAAAACAAATTAAATTTATATATACTTCTAAAAACGTATAATCTATATCCTACCCCTTGTATGTTACCTACTCATTAACATCTCAATTAAACTAATATTCTAATGGAATTTATAATTCAACAGTTAACACATAAATATTTTAGTATCCTGTAATATCCTGGATCCAGGTGCCACACAACGGGTGCCCCAAAACCGGTTGGTCACATAACCTCAAGCGCATTTCCCCAAATGCCAAAGGCTGCCGAATAACAGCAATTTCTTAGGTCTGATAGTGGGAAACTATTCCCTCATTTGTAAAAGTGTAGTGAAACAGAAATAGATATAAACATACACAAGTGGAAACAGTATACAATTCCCAACTGAAATGGACAACATTACCAGAGTAAGAGATGACAGCAGACATATATATATGATGATGTAATATGTCCCTAAATCTAATAAAGAATCCAAAATAGGATACACTACAATATATAACAATATAATACAAGGTACAAATATAGAAAAGCAAAAAAAACAGTGCAACAGGAACTCAGCAGCATCGCAAACCTAAGCTCGATCCCATGCTCTCCCACTCCTCTACAGCAATCAAGTACCTGTATAGGGACTCTTTCCCTTGTCAACACCTGCAGCAATATAACCTGTTTGGGTCCAAGACATGACCCAAATCGGGTGTGAGAAATAAATCCTAGTAGGCACCCACCAATGGCCCATGCCCAACTGTCAGTGAAAATATGAAACAGTAGTGTGCAATAATAAAATGCAGTAAGATAGGAAGTACTCAAAGCAGCTACTCCTAATAGATCCATTACCATTTAATTATTATTTACCAATTTAATATAATTGAATTATAAGTTTCTGAGACTTATCATCAACTGAAAATATCCTATATAGTGTCGCAGCAAAACTATAATAGGCTATCGGAAAAATAGAAGGTAATAGAAATACCAAGCCTGTGATTTCTCTTAGTAAGTATAACAAAAGAAATCACCACATTGAATATTCAAAGTAATCAGTGTCCTTGTACATGAAAATCCTTACCCTCGGGTAATCATAATAAAAACCCTCAGGTGATTTCCCTCAGGATACATGAATATTTCCCTCAGGAGTATGATATATCACCCTCAGGCAAAGAAGCTACTGCCCTCAGGAATAGGAAATGTTTCCCTCAAGCTAAACAGAAGCTTGCCCTCAGGGGAAACAAAACACTGCCCTCAAGCTAAAAAACACTGCCCTCAGGATAAGTAAGTAATCGGGCCGAGTCCAATACATAAACATCAATTTATTTACATTTCATCTACAGAAAACTCAAAACATTCTTATAATCATGGAATACCCACGGGTATCCAGGACAAACAGCTAAATAAGGGAAACTCCCCCACGGGGTGGCCCTAGATCAAGGAAACGATCTCACACAACTATTTATACATGTTCATTAGATTATCTATGCAATTCTAGATATCTTAACAGCTAATCCCTTAGCCATATGACACCCCAAACATGGGTGTGTAGCACAACTATACACAAAATCAACTCAACAGTTGGAAGTAAACACCAGACCACCTACCTCGATCTCCTCTGATCAATATACATGGACGACGCCTCCTGAAATAACCGAGAAGGATGTAGATCTGGGATAAATTAAAACCCATTCAAACAAAAATAACAGCCCCTCGGGAAATAATTTCAAGGAAACACACAATAAGGGGGAAAGGCTTACCCGTGCGGTCCAAACATGATCGTTGGTGAAGGAATCGGAGTCCTAGTGTTCAGTCGGGAGCTCTTCCAAGGTCTGACCTTCTCTCCTGCGGCCTCCTGATGTTCTAAGATTCCTATGTTGAAAGAGGGGCTACTTCCAGTTTATAACAAAAAAAACACAACTACACGGCATGTACTCTCAAGTACACGGCGTTTACTTTCCATTTTATAAATGTTCCTATGGCGGCTACTTTTCACCACCACACTGTTCATCTGTCGACTTGATTACACGGTGTGTATTTTTGAGTACACGACATGTACTGTTGTTCCGCTGGTGGCTACTCTCACTGCCTTACTATTCACCTACCAACTGATTACACGATTTGTATATACTAAGTATATGGCATGTAGTCAGTTTTTACACCCTTCATCTTCGATGGGCCTACACGCCCTGTATACTAATCCCACATGGCCAAAGTACACGCAGGGTGGAAAAAGTACACGGTGTGTACCCACAAATTTTTATATTTTTTCCCATTTTCCTAATTTTCTCAAAAACACCTAAGGAAAAAGGAAAAGAAGAAACATGTACATCAAGAACAAGAACTGGGTTCTTACAAACTTCCCCCCTTAAAACAATTTTTCCCTGAATTGCCCTTCCAAGGGTGGTAAAGATAAATCTGAGAACAACTCTGACCACTGAGAATGTACGTCGATCTCGCATTCCTAGGTTTTGTCCTGTACTCGGCCATGCTATCATAGCACCTGTACTAGAGGAACTGACCAACCTCAGAGAACCTTCATGATCCTATCAACAATACGAATCGGTTGCTCCTCAAAGGATGCATCAACTTGCAGTTCAACCTCCTCGAGCTGAAAACTGTGAGATGGGTTTGAGTGATAACGGTGAAACTGATATACATAGAAGAGGACATGCATGGCCTGGTACCTCTATGGTAACTACAACCGATTGGAAACTGGCCCGACTCGCTCCAAAATCTCAAACGGCCCCACATACATCGGTGAAAGTTTACCCTATATCCTGGTCTGCCTTTGTCCCAACCTCGGTGAAACATGCAGGAAAACCTGATCCCCAACCACGAACTTCAAGGGTCATCTACTGTGATCAGCATAAAATTTCTGATGAGACTGTGCAGTAGACATCCACTTCCAAATCAACTGGATCTATTCTGAAGTCTCCTGCACAAGACATGGTCCTATTAAATCTGTCTCACCTGCCTTCAACCAGCACAAGGGTGATCGGAATGACCTACCATATAAAGCCTCGTAAGGTTTCATCTCAATAGTTTCCTCAAAACTATTATTATAGGCAAACTCGACCAAGGGTGTGTGCTTCTCCTAATATACCCCAATGTCCAGGACACATGCACGCAGCATGTCCTCTAGCACCTGTATCATACACTCTGACTGACCATCGGTCTAAGGATGGTAAGTTGTGCTCAGAAGCACCTGTGTACCTAGTGACCTCTGAAAACTATGCCAGAAACGATATGTAAAATGGGCATCCCTATCTAAAATGATAGAATGTGAGACCCCATGAAGACGTACTACCTCTTTGATATAAATCTTCTCGAGCTCGTCAACACCGAAGGTCTCCTTGATAGGAAAAAAGTGAGATACCGTCGTAAGTCTCTCCACAACAACCCATACAATATCATTGCCTCAATCTGACCTTGGTAACCCAGTCACAAAGTCCAATGTGACATCATCCCATTTACACTATGGAATAGGTAACTATTGTAATAGTCTGGCTGGCCTCTGATGCTCCACCTTCACCTACTGATAGGTGGAACATCACATAACAAAACCAGCTACCTCTCTCTTCATTCTCGGCCACCAATACTAACGTCTCAAGTCATGGTACATTTTGGTAACCCCAGGATACACATCCCAAGATGAAGAATGAAATTCCCGCATCAAATCCCCATGTATATCCCTTGGAACCCACACTCATCCATGGATACGCAGTACCTCATCATCACCTATCTTCCAACTAAGAGGAGGGTCCCCACTTGCCACCGACTCCTGTAGAACTAGGCCTTCTGAATCTAATAGGTGTCTCATCCTCACTCTATCCTAGAGGATAGAATTCGAAACTAAGGATGAAAGATATGTTTTCCCCTGACTATCATGCACCTCCAAATGCATCTCAGAGAATAATGTCATAAGGTGCCACTCACCACTGGCCTCCTGCAATGCATGTATCTGATTCCTCCTTCTAAGTGCATCATCTACTGTATTACCCTTACCAGGTGTATAGGTAAGCTCGAAGTCGAAGGACTGAAGGTACTCAACCCACCTTCACTCTATCAAATTCAATTCACACTGGGTAAAGATATATTTAAGACTTTTTTGGTCTGTAAACACCACAAAATTTTCTCCCAAGAGATTATGTCTCCAATAGCGTAACACATAAACAACTGTAGTCAACTCTATATCATGCATCGGGTAGTTACTATTATGTGGCCTCAACTGCCGAGACTCGTACGCAACTAATCGATCGCCTTGCATCAGCCCTCCTCCTAGCCCAATACCTAATGCATCATAGTAAACTGTATAGCTCTTCCCATGATCTGGGAGTATCAGGACTGGTTCTTATGTTAACCTTCCCTTCAGCTCATGAAAGGTTGTATCGCAAGCTTCTGACCAAATGAACTTCATACCCTTCTTAGTCAAACCCATCAATGGTGATGCTAAATGGGAGAAGTCATGTATAAAGAACCTGTGGTAACCAGCCAGCCCCAAGAAACTATGTATCTCAAACACGTTCTTAGGCTTCTCCCAGGAAACTACTACTCTCACTTTCTCTGGGTATACTAAAAATTATTCCTCTGAGATAATATGACCTAGGAAGTGAATCTGGTCGATCCAAAAGTGGAACTTTGAGAGCCTAGCACAAAGAAAATTCTATCTCAATGTACTTTGTACGGTCCCAAGATGGGTGGCATGGTCGTGTAGAGTGTGAGAGTACACCAAGATATCATCCATGAAGACTGCCACAAAAGAATCTAGATATGGGTGGAACACACGATTCATCATATCCATGAAAACTGCTAGTGTGTTCGTGAGTCTGAACGGCATAACCAAGTACTTGTATAGACTATATCTGCTCTGAAAGTCTATAAGCGGTATGTCGGATGGTCTAACATGCATATGATGATATTCGGATCTGAATTCAATCATTGAAAACACTCATGCTTCTCAATGTTGATCAAAAAGATCATAAATACTCAGTAAGGGATATCGGTTCTTAACCATCAACTGGTTCAGTTTTCTATAATCCACGCAAATTCTGAGGGTACCTTCAACCTTCTTCTCAAACCGGACAGGATCACCCCAAGGAGAAGTATTGGTTTGGATGAAACCTTTTGCTTGTAACTCCTCTAACTGCCTCTTGAGCTCCTGCAATTCTGGTGTAGCTATCCTATAAGGAGGAATGGACACTGGTGCCACTCCTGGAACAAGCTCAATAGAAAAATCCACCTCTCGCTCGAGAGGTAGACCTGGAAATTCATCTAGGAAGACATCCATGAAACAATCAACCATTGGAGGGAAATCATTCTTACAAGTTCCATGGTTATCCAGATATAAACTCGCAATTGGGGCTGTTACTCCACCTTTCCCACGATGCTCGGGTCCATCTAGGCTCGCCTGGACATCCCATTCGCCCTTGTATTGAAACTCTCCACCCTCTGGTGACGTGGAACTCACCCTGTGATGATAGAAATCTACAAGGGCTCAAAAGAGTACCAACCAGTCCATTCCGAGAAAGACATCATAGCTCATCATCTCTAAGACATAGAGGTCCCATAGAAAGTGACACCCACTAACTTCTTGGGGGAAATCATTGTACTAACACACAGTAGCCATTATAATTACCAACGGAGTCTCTAGAATCATAATATCTAAAGAAGAAGAAGAAGAAACACAGAGCCCAAGGATCTCCACAAAGTGCATAGATATAAAGCTATGTGTAGAACCAGTATCAAAAAGTACTGAGATAAAACAGAAGCAACAAGAATAGTACATATGATAGTGGAAGGTCTGGGATCCTACTCCTGTTGGGACTTTTGCACTACATATTCCTACCCAGTTCTGTGGCCCTACGACACAGCCTGGCTACCCTGAGTTGACCCGGCCTATTGTCTCTAAGATCCTGGTGTCTGGAAACCACAGCCACGACCACCACCTCGGCCTAAACGCCCTGATGTATTCCAATTCCCTGACCGGTAAGAAGCTACATGCCATGATCCCACACATGGAGTCTGCACATAACCCCTCTCACTATTCACCAGTGGAAATACCCTGCAAAAACGTTGGAGATATCCCACCTTGCTGCAAGCTCAACACTCCACTGGGTCATGTGGACACTGAGGTCACTTGTGGCCCTCTTTACCACACTGGTAGCATATTCCCTGGCCACCTGAAGAATTATTCTGGCCAGTACTGCCATCATGAGAGAAATTCATCTGCCTTTTCCTCTTACCGGTAGAAATAGTACCAAAGAATGGTGCAAAACTGCCCTGGTTAGCACCACTAGCTTCCTGTAGGTTCCGCTCAATAATTAGTGCCTGGTTTAAAATAGCATGCACTATAGGCAACCTGAAAACATTCACCAGTGATTAGATGTCATATTGAAGACCATCCACAAAGCGTCTATCTCTCAACGTCTCATCACCCACTATAACAAGTGCAAAATGTTGTAGCATAGTGAAACGGGCAGAATAATCTATCAATGACATGGCACCCTACTCCAGATTTATGAACTCTCGAGCTTGATCTTCCCTTAGCGTCTCCAGAAAGAAAAAGTCGTAGAAGACTGCCTGCAAATCTTCCCATGCCATATCTCGGTGATTCTCAGCCTGAGTGATAACATCCATCCATCTCTTGGCGGAATCACGCAACATGTAAGTATTGATATTGACCCTCCTCCCCGAAGGCATCTTCAAATGATTTAAGATCATCTACATAGAACTCAACCATGCCTTCACACCCTCTGTTCTGCCATCCCATGAAAACGTAGGCGGATGTTGCTGCTGGAATATATGTTTCAACTCTTCCATAGATGTGGAAGCCGGCACTACTCCCTGGAAGGTCATCATGAACCGCATAAAGCCTTCACAGAACTGCGCATCCACGCCTGTGTCTGGTATAATGGATGGCGCCACATATGGAACTGTTGGAGGATATATTGGTATCCCATGGCCTACTATCTCTAGAGTAGAATCATTTCCACTCTCTTGGAGAACAACTGGGGGTAATCTCGGTAGCATAACTCTACAAGGTCAAATACACGCCTTATTTTATGATCATCAAGGTCCAAGAACTGGAAATGTAAGATGGGAACAGGGAAAATAAAACATTCAAGTTTTATAAAATAATACTACACGGTGTGTAATAGGTATACACGGAGTGTACCCTTAAGACTTTCAAATGGGTGTGTACTTCTGCTAGAATGGGTCATGTAACAACCCAAACACACGGTGTGTTGTCTACACCCACCGCGTGTACTTGAATATTCTTCTCCTTCTTTAGTCCTTTTACATGTCTAAGCCACACGACTCTCTTTTGAACATGACTACACGGTGTGTATAATGTCTTGACGGTGTGTACCCTTAATCATTTACATGGTCGTGTTCTGTTGCTGGCCTGAGCATGTCTCAACCCTAGGTACATGGCATGTTACACCCACACATATCATGTACACTACTCCATCTCCCCTAGCCACACAGCTATGTCTACAAGGTCTCTTACCGATAAAGAGTACACGGCGTGTCCCACAGGTACACGGCGTGCACTAGACGAGCTCGGCAGGCCCGTGTTGTTCCTGACACGGCTGGATACATGGCTCACACTACACTGTGTGTTCCAGATGGACACGGAGTGTACTAGAAGAGTTATCACTGACCCATGTTGTTAGTTACGTGTATGGGTCCCAAGATCACACTACACAGCGTGTTCAGCATTGACAAGGCATTTATAAACTAATATTTCTCCTTCTTTGTTGTTAGTCACGCAGTGGACGCAGGGTCCACATGACAAGGCATGTACAACCGGTACACGACATGTTCCCTGTAGAGTTTTTCCATCCCGTGTTTCTGCCAACATGGCCAATGAAACGATTAGCAAATAAACAGCATGTACGTTTGGTACATGGCATGTACTTAAAAATTATTCATTTCTCCCCGAACAGAAAAGTACATGGCATGTGTTCAAAATTACACGGCGTGTAATCTGGGTTTTTTCTAGACATTACACCTCAGAAACTACTTCAGATCCCCTTTTCTTTTAATGTAAATCGTTAATCTACCAAATTCTGATCTGTGGGGGCCCATACTCCCCTGCGAATCAACGTTTAACACCCGACCATCCACTTTATAGTACAAAATACAACAAAAAGTTGGGTCATGATATGCTAAATTCCGGTCCAAGAGAGACCATACTTCTTAGGAACCAATGTTTAGTGTCCATCAACCCATATGTAACATGAACCAATACCCTATCATTAGTAAGCATATCTATCAAGGTACCTATCACAATAACATAAATTTTTCTAGCACAACATCTATCACAACGATATGAAATTTCTTATGCACCTACATGGCATGGAAACTATGCATGGCATGTGATTATAAAAAGTGCCTAAATGATGCATGAGATGGAATACCCTCATCTCATTAGGTTTCAACTGAATAGAACCCAGTATAAAAATATAAACAGCACACCACAAGTGCATCACCCAACAGTGAAATCAAATGAACTGTAAAAGTGATAAATCAGTAAAATTGCAACACAAAGTAAATTGGATTTTCCCTGTACATGGGTTAGCTACTCTCGGACACAAATTATTACCAAATACCAATTCAATCCTATCCCTGACTATAGGATCCAAATAGTAAGTTAAAGAAAAGAACTTCGTTGATACCACTTTGTAACATCCCGGATCTGGGTGCCACAGAACGGGTGCCCCGAACACGGTTAGTCACATGAGCTCAAGCGCATTTCCCCAAATGCCAGAGGCTCTGACTAGTATTGAGGGCATAGGTCTGAAAGTGGGGAAACTATGCCCTCATTTGGAAATGTGTATCACAGTGGAAATAGATATAATCAAACCCAAGGTCAAACAGTAAACAATTCTCAACTGAAATGGACAACATTACCGGAGTAAATGATGACAGCAGACATATATATATGATGATACAATATGTCCCTAAGTCTAAAAAAACAGCCAAAACAATATACACTTCAATCTAGATTAATACAATACAAGGTACAAGAAAAACAAATCAAAACAAAATAGTGTAGCAAGAACGCAGCAGAATCGCAAGCCTATGCTCGGTCCCATGCTCTCCGACTCCTCTGCAACAATCATGTACCTGTATAGAGACTCTTTCCCTTATCAACACCCGCAGCAATATAATCTGTTTGGGCCCAAGACATGACCCAAATAGGGTGTGAGAAAAAAATCCCAGTAGGCAACCACCAAAGGCCCATGCCCAACTGTGAGTGAAAATATGCAATAGCAGTGTGCAATAATAAAATGCAGTTTGATAGGAAGTAGTCAAATAATCTACTCCTACCAGTTCCATTACCATTTAATTTTTATTTTATAATTTAATATAATTGAATTAAAACTTTTCGAGACTCAGCCTTAGCAGATAATCTCCTATACAGTGTCGCAGCAAAACTACAATAGGATATCTGAAAAATAGAAGGTAATTGCAATACCAAGCATGTGCTTTATCTTGGTAGGTATAACACAAGAAATCACCACACAGAATATTCAAAGTAATTAGTGTCCTCGGACATGAAAATCCTTACCCTCGGGTAATTAGAATCAAAACCCTCAAGTGATTTCCCTCAGGCTACACGAATATTTCCCTTAGGGGTATGGGATATCTCCCTTAGGCACGAAAGCTACTACCCTCAGGAATAGGAAATGTTGCCCTCAGGCTAAACAGAAACTTTCACTCAGGTGAAACAAAACACTGCCCTCAGGCTAAACAAAACACTGCCCTCAGTCTAAGTAAGTAATCGGGCTGAGCCAAACCCATAAACAGAAATTTATATACATTTCCTCTCAAGAAAACTCAAAACATGCTTATAATCATGACATACCCAGGGGTATCCTGGCCAAATGGATAAATAAGGGAGCTGCACCCACGGGGTGGCCCTAGATCAAGGCAACGATCCCACACAACAGTTTATACATGTTCATTAGATTATCTATGCAATTATAGATATCTTAATAGCTAAGGCCTCAGCCATACGACACCCATAACATGAGTGTGTAGCACAAATGTACACAGAATCAACTCAACAGTTGGAAATAAACACCAGACCACCTACCTCGATCTCCTATGATCGATATACGCAAATGATGCCTCCCATAACAACCGAGAAGGACGTAGATCTGGGATAAATGATAACCCATTCATACCCAAATAACTTCCCCTCAGGAAAGAATTGGAAGGAAGAACACAAGAAGAGAAAAAGGCTTACCTGTACAGTCCAAACGTGATCGTCGGCGAAGGAATCTGAGTACCAGTTTTCGGTCGGGAGCTCTTCCAAGGTCTGGCCTTCTCTCCCACAGCCTCCCGTCATTCTATGCTTCCTCTGTTGAAATAGGAGGCTACTGCAAGTTTATAATAAAAAATACATAACTACACGGTGTGTAATCTCAGGTACATGGCATGTATTTTCCATTTTTTAACTGTTCCTTTGGCGGTTACTTTTCACTACCACATTGTTCATCTGTCGACTTGATTACACTGCTTGTATTTCTGAGTATACGGCATGTACTACCATTGCACTTGTGGCTAATCCCACCACCTTAATATTCACCTTACAACTAATTACACATAGTGTATATACAAAGTACACGGTGTGTAGTCATTTTTTACACACTTCATCGCTGACAGGCCTACACGACCTATATACTTATCCCACACGGCCAAAGTACATGGTGTGTTGAAAAAGTACAGGGGATGTTCCCACAAATTTTGGGATTTTTCCCCATTTTACTTTTTTTCTTGAAAACACCTAAGGAAAATGGAAAAGAAGAAACCCATACCTCAAGAACAAGAACTCGGTTCTTAGATATCCCAAAACCTTTGTTATACTTGATAAGGGGATAAAACAAGTTCATTCATGAAAATGTCCTCTAAATCCCATGGGTTATCACTAAGGGAACTCATAAGGAAATTTGTAAGGGTACTCAAGAGGCAATGCATAAGAGAACCCAAAATGTAGGGAGATTTAAAGAAATACCCAATCTTCATGCGGCGGTAGAGGAGATCTTCCTGGTGGCAGGGTGGGGGAGGGCTTGTGCGATGTTGGAGCAGGGCTTCATAGCTATAGTGGACAATGGATTCATGGTTGTGAGTATGAGGAGAAATCGATGGTCATAGCGGAGGAGGAGGAGGAGGAGGATTCATAGGTGACCATAGAGGAGGAGGAGAATTCACGGTGGTAGTGATGAGGAGGAGGAGGAGGATGAGTATTCACAGTAGCTGGGTAAGGCATCCACGAGAGCTTAAGGAATGCGAATGATGGAAGAGAATTTTAGGGTTTTCTTAAACTGAGGGAATCATTTATCAGTTCTAGCTAAAAAGCACTGATAAGGGGATGTTTTATCAGTGCTAAATTAGAAAGCACTGATAAATACACCTTTATCAGTGTTTTTTAGTGCTGATAAAGATAGGTTTTTATCAGCGTTAAAATTTTAACGCTGATAAAACAATAATGATAATAAATTATTTGTATTTTTATATATATTTATACAATTATACGTATAAAAAATATAAATTTATTTATTTATAATAATAATTATAAATATATTTCTTTATATTTCTTTATATAATAAATATATATTTCTTAATAATTAAAATATATATGTAATAAATATATATTTATAATAAATATATATTTATTCCATAATTATTTCATAATTATTTAAATGAATATATATTTATATTTAAATAATTATAAAATTATAATAAATATATATAATTTAATAACTATATTATTAAATATATAAAAATATTTATAAATAAATATATTAGTGATATATAGTTATATATATATATATATATATTTAAATTCTGATGAAATTAAAATAAATATATTAATTATATATTTTTTTATAATTTTATGATTATTTAAATAAATAAATATTAATATTTAAATAATTATAAAATTATAATAAATATATTTATAATAAATATATTTACTATATATATATTTATAATTATAAATAAATATTTATTTATTTATTGTCATAAATATATATATATATATATAATAAAACTAAAATAAATATATTATTTATAATTTTACAATTATTTCAATATAAATATATATATTTTTAAATAATTATGAAATTATAATAAAAAATATAATTAATATATTCATTTTAATTTCATAAGTATTTAAATATATAAATGTGTTTATATTTATATTTACGAGTATAAATAAATATATAATTATTTATAATTGTACTTCTAAATATACTAAATATATTTATTATAATTTTCTAATTATTTACATATATATATTATTTGTACTTATAAATATAAATATTTGTATATATGTATAAATATTTGTATATATTTATATACGTATATATATATATAATTATAAATAAATATATTTAAAAGGTATTTGTGTATAATTATAAATATAACAAACATATATTTATGATTTAATTAAAAAAATTATTCTAATTTTATAATCATTTAAATATATATATTTAGTTATATATATAAATATATTTTAAAAATTATTTATATTAAACTAAATATTTGTAATTATATATATAATAAATAAATTTATTATTTAAATATATTTTTCATGGTTTTTCGAATTTATAAGAACATAATAGCTTCATGAGAACCTGAATCATATACACCGAGTGAAGTATAGATCATAAAAAATGAGTCATCATATATATGGCCAACATGAATACTAATGAGGGTGTAATGTACAAATGAACTTTCATGATAATTGCATAACATATATATGAATGTCAATTATATTCAAGCATCAATTGAACAATTCATTGGAAACATATATTAATTTAAATATAATTATATATTTATTTTATAAACATATAAATATAATAAATATAATTATAAATATACATATTTAAAAAGTATTTATATATATATATATTTAAAAGGCACTTATATATAATTATAAACATAAAAAAATAAAAATATAATAAATATAAGTATTATGAAATGAAATTTATTTTATATATATATGAATTTTTAAAAAATATATATTAATTATAAACACGGGTTTTTATTTAATGTATACAAATAAACATTATTTTTGAATATAAATATAATAATTTTATATAAATTAATAATGTGTTTTATTAAAAACTTTTAACAGTGATAAACATAATGATGATAAAGGGAAACTTTGTCTGTGCTTTTAGCTTACACTGATAAAGCTTATCATTTAATTAGTGCAATCTTCTTATCAGTGATAAAATCTGGCACATACCCTGCCTGGATCTGTGGTAGTGTCAACACTACCCCGCAAGACAATGAAAACATGTTATGTTTTGGCAAACCACCCATGTACCAACTTTAGGATTGGGATAACCTCTCATTTACCCTCTTTTGGGTTGGGTATAACCTCTCATGTACCCTCTTTTTAGGCTTCTAATTACCTCTCATGTACCCTCTTTTTTGGGCTTGGGATAGCCTCCATTGTACCGTCTTTTTCACACTTTGGATAACGTCATGTGTACCCCTTGATATCATTGAATATTATTCATTACCCAATGAATTTTAGGGAGATATCGGTCACACCTATCACATATTCAATATATTTTTGTTCCATAATATCATAAAACAATCATCATGTCATAACCCATAAAAAAATTAAATGGGTTGCATAAACACTTCATCATAGCATAGCCCATGAAAAGAAATGGGTTTCATAAAAATATTGTCATTATAATCATAAACTATCCAGAGAAAGGATAAGGATGGTATCATTGGATAATATCCCAAGAAAGGAATAAGCAACATTGAAGGTTTTTTGACATTAATGATTATAAATTCTATAAAATGATAATTAAAAACATTCGTGAGGAAAATATTATTTTTATTTTGAAATAACTTCTTTAAAATGTAAAAAATTACCTATTATTAAGGTTAAACTTTTCATTCAAAATAACCACCATTACTTATAAAGGAATCTTTAAATCATTTATAGTTCATGATGGTGGAAAATAAATTTTTTTGTACATGTTAAAATGAATATTCCTTTCACATTTTTAGTAAAATGTCAAAAGAGACTTATTCTGGAAACAAAAAAGAAGATTCCTTTGAAAACATTTTTTAAAAATTCAAAAAGTGATAAAAATGTCTTTAAAAATCATTTTACAACAGTAAAAAATTCCTTGAAAACATTTTTAGAATACATATATATTGAATAAAAAGTGATTTTGAAATAAGATATAAATAAAGTCAATTTTTTTTTAAACATTATTTTGGTCTATTTAATATTTTAAGAGAGGATAATTAAAGGAAAGAATTTATTATCTAGAAATAACTATATGATAATAAAATTCATGAGTTTCTTGATAGGTGGGTCATAATATTTCATTATATTAAACTTAATCATAAACAATCCCAATAAACAATAAGATTTGAACATAAAACTTGTACCAAATTCGTAAATTTTGAATCATAATCCCCATGAAATAAATATAAAAATCTGTATATGTATATCCCAGAATTTTCATCATAATATCCATAAAATAAATTCATGTTCAATTTATATACACCACAAAAAAATAAACAAGTGGTTTCTAAGGAATATGTCTCATATAAATAAAAGTGTTATAGAATTCCCTTACCACTTGAGTATATTTTGAATAAAAATAACCATTACTGATTCAAATAAAAGTAAATCTTTAATTTTATTAATGATATTACTTGTAAAATGGTTTATATATACACCTCAAAAAACAAATATTGGTGCATAACATAGCATATGTTTCAAAGAATACAATTTGAGACAGTAAAATATTACCTTAAGCCATTAATTACATAATACATGTTCAAACTTCCAATATAATAAATATAGGTTTATTATAAATTCCTTGATAAAATCACATTTCGGTTAATAACTACTTTTTTTATATATGTTTTGGTATGATAATTTTGGTCCTTATACTTTGATCATGGTTCCATAATCTCCATAATTTTAATCATGATATAAATATAATATAAATTAATTATTTACATATTTATAGTCATCCATAAAATATAGAGATAGAAAATTAATTTCACTATTCGTGGAGATGGTAAGTCATACGTATGGATGAATGTTGTTTTCATTTTAGCAAATAATATAAATAAAGGATTTAAAATAGTAATTCAGTATTAAATAATAATTTTTAAATCATATATATCTTATATATTCATTTAATTTGTCCTTATTATAATACATTTTAAAATAAAATAAAAATATATTACATCTCTTTGTGAAGGTGGTAGTCCACAAGTATCCACGAGCGGTGCTATCGTTTTCCAATGGATTGGAAGGTAAGAAGGTAGATGTGATATTTTAATTAAAAAAGAATAATAATTTTATAATTATCACACAAATGTGATAAAAAATCATTATATCTATCTGTGATAGGTGGTTATGGAAAATGAATTACATTGGTTTGTGATGTGGTACTCTGATGTACACACGATTGACGGTTCTGTTTCCTATTTGATAGAATATGAGAAGGATATAGGTCCTGAAATTAACATAATAACATATAATTATATGTTATATACTGATGTTATTATATCATAATGGTTGAATAATATTTTAAGAAGGTTAAATAATAAATAAAATTATAAAGTGTGGTTAAGAGCTATACCTCTTCTTTGGAGGGGCTCTTTAGGTTTATACCTAAATCCCTCTTAGGAGGGTTTCATAGTCAAACTAAGTCCTATAATAAGATTTTAGGTAATTAAGAAAAGATTTTTGTTAGGTATTTCCTGAAAAAAATGTATTTTACAGTATGAATAGGGGAGGAGAGGGGATGTCCTTTTATACATGGGGAAAAGAACCCACTTCGAAACCACTTGGAAATTTCTGAAAAGAATCCAAAATGATAAAGTAATTTCTAAGAAAATTTCTTCAAAATGACCATAGATTAAAAATTGTGATATTATATGGTTGAAATAAGACTATAAAAAAGGATTTATAAAAGTATGATCGGTAAAATTTCCCTTATCAGTTTAGTTCAACCCTTGGTAAACCCATTTTAACCTTAACTACGATAATTAATTTTTAATGTTTTCACTATTAACTATGATAAAATATTAAGTTTCTCTTATTATATAATATTATTTATTCCAATTCCTAATATGGAATCAATTTTAACATATTCAATTCACATATTATGCATAATTTAATTTAAAATTAAATTCGCAAACGTAAAGAAAAAGCGGTTTTCCCAAGGAAAATTTTTCATAAGTATAGAAATTTTTCATATAAAAATTCTATATTAAGTTGATCCCAAAATAATAAATTAGACTAATAAATATATAATTAAACTAATTTTACTTTTAAAACCATTTTAAAATAATATTTAACATCGTAAATACTTTAAAAAAAATTAAATTTTCAATAATAAATCAGTATTTTTTACTATCCATAATAGAATTAATCTCTTTATAAAAATCTCAAAAATTCACTATAAGATAATTTTGACATTATAATTTCAAACAATAATTCAATTTTTCAAAAAAAAATTATAATAGTGGTAAATATTAATTATATTATTTTCTCACAATATGCAGTAAAAACATGTTTGGCAAAAATATACTTTTTTGAAACATTTATAGAATTTACTAGAAAATATATTTTATTTATCTAAAACATTAATATATATTTTTAAAATGTTTTTATTCTTATTAATATCAATTCATATAATGGATATGTTATAATTTTCATATTTGAATAATAATATTAACAGTATATTGTGGTTGGTTAAAACATGGTCTTGCGTGCAATGCAAGTTTTGATGTAACATTATAACAAAATTAAAATTAATTTCTCCCACAAAATTATGTCACTTGGATACAAAAAAATGAATCTGATACTACCTCATCATATCCTCAGGTATCCATACAGATTCCTCAAGCTGGGGATTTCTCTAAAAAACAATGACCAAGTGAGTGGTCTTATTTCATAACACTTTCTCTCTACGATCATGAATCTCTATAGGTTGTTCTTAATATAAAATATAATGATCTAGAAGTATGAATTATTATTTTAGTACATGTTAAGTATTAGGTATACACATCCATGGGAGAGATACATGGAACACATCATGTACTTGAGATAGGTTTGTTGTGAGTGCCAAACGATAAACAACTATTTATACTCAATCAAGAATCCCAAAAGGTCCAATATACCTAGGTCTAAGATTTATTTTGATTTTTGATTTCATAACATTTTTTCCTGAATAAATTTGAAAACAAATCCTTCTCATGAACATCAAACTCCAGATCACAGTGATGATCGTCAGAAAAAATTATTTATAAACTCTAAGATGCCCTATTTTGATATTGAATGGATCTAAATTTATCTACCATTTACTCATCATTCTCAGGTCTCAGTAGCTTTATTTATACAACTTTATCCCACCAAATTGTATTTATACACTTATTAAAATATAGGGATTCATAAGGATCCATATAAATGATCAACTGAAATCTATTATTTTAAAGAGACTTGACTAGAGAAATATGTTGATCCAAACCACCGTTGAAATCCATATAATAAGATCTCATAATATCTTGTAGGGTTTGAATTGTTCTTTTAGACAAACCATCTTTCTAAAGAAGAAAATTATTTATGAAACTTAACTCTATATCTAAATCCAATTGAATACTTCAATTAAACATTGAGCTAAACCTTGAATCTAGATCATACATAATAGAAAGTGGTACTCCATGAAACCTTACCACTTCTTTAATGTATATCCTGGAAATATGATCAGAGAGAAATATTCTCTGATAGTGATGAATTGTGTTGGCTTTGTAAGGAGATCAACTACAACCCAAACAACATTATTCCATTTAAATTTTTTGGGTAGTCTGATGGAAAATCCATGGTGATGTTTTCCCATTTCAATTTTGGTATAGGTAATGGTTGTAAAATACCCTTATAATTTTGTCTCTCCAAAATAACTTTCTGATATACCAAGAACAATAATACAATCTCTGTAATGTCTCTCTTCTTTCCATCCAACCCAAAATAAACTTTCATATCTCCAAACATAGTCGTACTTACAAGATGAATAATAATGGAGAACTGTGATCTTCTTACAATATCACTTTCATAAAATCTAGTATGAATGGAACACATAGATGGTTCTTGAACCTTATCATTATATCATAATCATAGTTAATCTCAAGAACATTTTTCATCTTCTTAAAAAACTCTACTTCTTCCTTCTTGGCCTCTCTAATCTTAACATGGATTGATGGTTGAACACTCTTTTAAGAAGGATATTATTTCTCTCTTTCCTTATATATTTCCATATCCATCATTTTAAAATCCGTAAATATTGAATCTTTTTTATTCTATTCATAAATAAAATATCATGATTCTCTCTACACAAAGCATCACTCACTTTTTCTCTTTCCTAGGGTTGTAAGGTGTTGAGTAGTCATAATATTTAATCAGCTCCAAAAAACTTCTCTAGAACTTATTCATCTCCTTCTGTGTGAATATATAAATAATAATTTTATGATTATTATATATATCACACATTTCTCCATAATTATAATGCCTCCATATTTGTAATGAAAATATTACTGCAGCTAAATCCAAATCATGAGTTGGGTAATTTTTTCATAAAACATACATTATTGTGAGGCATAAGATATCACTATATCATTCTATATAATAATTCATCACAATACATTATTTTATGCACCATAATAGATTATAAACCCTTCTCCACTATAAGGTAATTTGAGCACAAGTGAACTAATTAACCTTCTCTTCAGTTCCTTGAAATTTTCCTCACATTCAACTATCTGTAGGAATTTGGCTCCATTATAAGTTAAATTGGTGAGTATATTAAATAATAATGAGAAATTATCCAAAAAACATCAATAATATCTATAAGTACAAAAAAACATTAGTCCTAAGTCACAGTGGTTTGTTTGGTCCAATGTTCAATAGCCACCATCTTTGATGGATCCACCGATATACCTTTCTGTGAGATTATATGACCAAAAATGAGACCTTTGTAGAAAAAATTCATAAATAGTAAATTTTTCATATAGTTTATCCTTCATTAGGATTTTTATAACAATCATAATATTATATTCATTTTATTCATTTTATTCATTTTATTCCTTACTCTTTGAATATTTAAAAATATCATCTATAAATACTACTACAAACTGATTAAGGTAATCTCTAAAGACATTATTCATTAAATCCCTAAGTATAGTTGGGGAATTATAAATTCCAAATGGAATCACTATATACTCATAGTGTCCATACCTTTTATGAAATTATAACTTGGGTATATCCTCCACCTTGACCATAAATTGATGATATCCATAACAAATGTCAATCTTGGAAAAGTATTGATATCTGTGCAGTTGATCAAACAAGTCATCAATAGGGGGTAGAAGATAATTTTTCATGATTGTGATCTTGTTCAGTTCCCAATAATCAATGGAAAGTTTCATTAATCCATCTTTCTTATTAACAAAAAGAATAATTGTACCCTATTGTTACTCACTTGGCTAATTGAGTCCCTTATCAATATTTTCTTGTATTTTCTTCTTCAATTCCGACAACTCAATTGGGGTCATTCTATGGAAATTCATCGAAATAGGCATAGCACTATGTATGATTTATATTGAGAAATAAAATTCAAAATTTTGTGTAATACTTTGAAAATATTTTATAAATGCATTAAGAAACTCCAACACAATAGTCATATAATTTATATTCAGTTTCTCCTCAACCATCTACGATAAACACACCATTTGAAAATGGATCATAACCTATTCAAAGGATGGTATTTCCATCATATGTTCATATTTACCATCACACTGATATATGATCATAGGTTTTTTTGTAATATCAAACTTGACTTCCCTTCCTTGGTAATTGATTTAATTTTAGGAATATAGATCTAATCCATGCTTAAGATAAAATCAAATTCAACCAGAGGGAGAATTACAATATTTATAGAAAGTATATTCTCACAGAACTCAACTGGAGTAGAATCATAGACTTGATAATTGATCACTATACCATTATGGGTTTTCACTTCTAATTAAACATCTAATAATTGAGGTTGTATTGTGATACCCTTATTGAATTATTCTAATATAAACTAGTGGGTAGAAATGGAATAGAATAGAACATTATCAATTCAAGATTGGATGATATGTGTACCTTTCACAACATCATTATTATACCCCTCATAAAAATAGTGATGTCATGTGATTTACATTTTTATATTATCCTAATATGTTAATGACATTGATCATCATCATTACACTTAGAATTTGAGCATTGTTTAGCATAATTCCCATAATCATTGCACTTGAAACACTGTAGTGTGGGCGGTACAATCTATGGAGATTTATCCCTATCTGCATCATTATATAACTTATTCCCATCACTTCAAAATTCATACACAAAATGATATTTCTATAGAAACTTAAAAAATTTATTTTTCTCTTTAATAAAATTTCCTCCATGGTTTCTTCCACAGTTTGAGTATGAAGGAAACATCATATTGTTCTCTTTATGGTTGTTATAGTTTCCTATGAATTCTATGTTTCTTTTCTTATTAAACCCATGTGATTTATGGGTAACTCCAATCTCCAATTCCACCTTGATAAAACATTGAATGATTTATTCAATGCTACTAAATTCCTATATGGATAACACCATTCAAGGACTTGGTTTTATCCACTAGAGAATCAATAAACATTACTTTCAAGAAGAATGATAATACTAGATGCGTACCTCATAAGTCATGTAAAATTTTCCACATAGGTACCAATGGATTCATCATCCTTCAGCTTTATCTCAAATAATCCATTATCCATTCTCTTATAAATAAGATTAGGAAAGTAATTATTATAAAATATGATCTTAAACACATCCCATATAATGGATTTTATTTCTTTATGTTGCCTCATATTCTTGATATGATTACACCATTAATCCGCTTTTCCTACCAAACAATAGTCATCAAAAAATGACTTTTTCTTTCTCTAAAAACTGGTTAATATAAAATATATTTTTGGTTGTACTAAAATTTTTCTCATAAACTAGTGGATTAGTCGAACCACTAAAAAAGTTGGATGTTTTCTCACTAAGTACTCAACATAATGCTTTTCCATCCTTTGCTCATTTGAAAGGACATAATGATTGATATACTAAGAATGTTTTCTGAAAATAGTAATAAAAAAATTATTCCATCTCCCATAAAAGAATTTTTTCTCTAGAGTATAGTAATTGAGTTTTAATTGTATTCATCATTAACATGGTTCCTTTGGGTTCTATCCATTGAATAAAAACAATAATCATATTGTAACCAACAATAATCATATTGGGGAACCACATAATCATAAAAAAGAACTTAAAGGATGTCAAAATCATGAAACAATATTTTAAATATATGAAATATTAGGATAAACATAGGTCATTCATGGTTATTATTCAAATAATTTATGGTGGTTCATAAATATTTTGTAAATTTCCATAGAATATCCTCTTGGAGTGTCAAACCAGATGTGCACCAAGCCACATTGTCTTGCACTATGTGATGATTGATTATAGCTCAATATGATCTTTTTGGAGTTATTTCCCCTAGGTAGAACTGTGCCAGAGCCACATCCACTTATTGTATCTAGATTTGGATGTAATTTTTTCAGAAACCACTCTCTTTACCCTTCAACAATATTCTATGATGTTTTTTCTATACTTAGAATTATCCTTAGATTTATATTTTTACATATCCCTAGGGATCTCAATAATTTTTTATCATCCTAGTTTTAAAAGGATAACTAAACATTTCCTCAGACACCAACTATAATAACCCATGATTTATATTCATATATATTATATCTTAGAAGATGAATATCCATTTCATTGTATAAAAACACGCTTAAATACAATAATGGTTTGGTTTATTTGGAGACTAGATAGACAATATAATGACCCATAATTTATATACATTGTTATTACTTCAGAATTTAAGTATATTTATTACAATATATAACAACACTATGACAGTACTGTATAGGTATAGTGTCTTTAGAAAGTAGGAAACATAAACAACATGTTCATAAAATAACTATATTGTCTCCCATTTATTTCATCATAACTAGACTCCTTTTTGGGATATAATATTTAATACCCTTCTTCCTGAACTAGGGAAAATAAACATACAAAAGGGTGATCTTAAATACTTAGTAATGGTAAATAAAGTAAATATCTATCATATCATATTCATAAGAACGTAACATTTGAAAATATTATCCTACATAAGAGATCATAATATCATGTCATGGGATAAATCATAGAAGTTAAATGTAATCCAAATAATCATAACATATGACATGAAACTTTTTGTCACACACACATAATCATATAAAATCATTTAATATTATTCAAGTATCATTTCTAAGACAATAATAGCGGAAAAAGTATATTACTGAACTAAGTTCACACTTCGTTCCAGTCCTGGATCATAGAACTAGATTAATTTTTGATTCCATCCATGTCTATATAATTAGATATAAATCTTTACTCAATTAATTGGAAGGAGATATAGGTCCCACCCATCTCATAATGAAACCATTCTTATGTGTTCCACAAAATCAGAAATCATACATCATATCATAACCCATGTAATAAAATCAGATTCTTAAACATCATGCCATCCTAACATAATCCATATAAGATAAAAGGAAGTCATAAAAATAATGTCATCATATATAATCAAATCAATGTAATAATAGGGATAGAAAAATAACCATATATCATCTTAGATGAAAAATATTTTTGATAAAACACTTAAACTTAGTTCTTGAGGAAAATATCCTTTCTTCTTCAAAAAAATTTTCTTTTCTCAATATGTCATGCAATCTTAAAAGAAAAGAAGTTAGTTGGAAATAAAACTAAAAACTTTTAAATGGAGAATAGCGGAAATAACTCTTTGTGAAATCATTAAAATATGTTCATGTCGTATAAGTTATAAAAATATCATCCTCGTACTTTTACCAAAAAATTCAAAAAAGTACCTCGTATGGTAAACAAAAGAAAGATCCATTCCATACAATATAGTAAAAGTAAAAAATGGGTAAAAAAGACTTTAAACATACATGTAAGAATATTAAACATTTTATGAAACCAATTTTATAAAACATGAATGTTGATGATAAATATAACCTCATTAAATGCTTACGTATAAACATTCTCGAATAAAAATGGAATTTTAAATTTATCCCTTACCTTAAGTCTCAAATGCTTCATATGTGTCCCAAACTCACGTATAATAATTCAAATAATTTTACTGATTTATTCCATAATCATAATAATTTTTATTATAACATGTATGATCATATTTTCATCTTTTTGTTAGTAACATTTTATTCTTACTCATTATTCGAGTATTAACTGCTTTATGTTCTTACATTTGTTTTGTCGGATAAGATATTGTTCCTCGTTTTACGCTATAGTTATAAAATTTAAATCATAGTATTAGTATAATATATATCATATTTATTCATTCAATTAATTTATATAATCACAGTCTAATAAAGAACATGTAGAATGAATCACAACACACCGTGGAGAATGTAAGTCGTACGTACGCATGAGTGAAGATACCATTCCCATAATTGTTGAATGGTATTGAAGTGGATGGTGTATAGTAAATCAGAAATATTATAATGTTATATTATTCATATATAGGAATTATTTACACAATTATACCCATCTATGTAAGTTGGTGGTTAAAAACATATTACACCACGGCGTGGAGATTGTAAGTTGTACATACGCACGCACTGTGATTTTGTTTTTTCTTAGGATGGATAAAAGGTAAAATATGGTGGTTTCATATTTATAATAACATATAAATATATGATTGATACTAACTTTATTATTTTATAATGAAAAAATTTAATAAGAGGAAGTAGAAGAAGAAAGAAACATGAAAGAATCTGTAAAAGAGATTCCCTCTTCCTCAATGTGCCTCCTTTGAATTTCCACTTAGGGCACTAGAGTTGGTCTTTTTTGAAGACCATAACATGAATAATGTTACTAGGGAAGTATAGAAGAGTAATGGGTAGGGTTTGATAGATCTTGAAGGCTCAAAATGGAGTGAAGAGGAGAGGGAGGAAGTTCCCTTTTATAAGATTGAAGAAGGGCACTTTAGGAAACTCTCAAAAATATTAATTTATTATAAATTCACTTTCAACTAAAAATTGTCCAAAACTTATTTAATTAGAATATATTATGATTTTGGTTCGAATACCCATCATCCAATAATTTTTAGACAATTTTTGAATATTTTTTATCCTTATATTTTTTGTTTAACCCTTATTTTACCCTTTTTAATCTTACTGTGATATCATGTTATTTACACCTTGTGGGTTAGTGTAATTATCATATCATATCAAACAACCCATAAAAAGTTATTTAGGGAATATTGGTAATTATTTTAACAATTTTTTTGAATCATAGGTTTTTAGAAATTTAATATCATTTAATAAAATATTTTATGTTTTATGTTATGAAATGTGTCAATTTTGGACACTATTCATACTTGAATTTTTTCAAAATTAATGAAAACTTTATTCATTTTAAAATAATGAAGTAAATAAAAGAAAATATATCAATTTCATACAAAAAATTCATTTATTACATCAAAATAACAAAATTATATTTGTTTTAATATTTTTAAATTCATTTATTTGAAACATTCATTAATGAGGTAATCAATACATCATATTTATGTCATAAATAAAGCTATTTATATAATCTCTAAAAATTATAAATAAAATACCATGATGTAGGAAATATTTTTATATTTCTAATGACTATTTATAGTCATATATATTAGTTATTTTATCTTTTATTAAAATCAATTTAGTAAAAGATATATGTTTAGGTTATAATTATGCTTACTTTAAATCAATTCTTATAAAATGTCATTTTTACATTCAAGTGAATCCATGAGGTAAAAAAATCGACCCAAGAATACCCATGGTCTAAAATATCTCAACAAATAGTATTAGGACAGGTTTTAGGGTAGTTTTATATTTTTAAATTATTATTTTTTACCCTTATTTATCCAGATTTTCCCTTTAACCATGGTAAATAAAATAATTACTGAAGTTACTATTCATAAAGTCCAAAAATAAAAGGTACCTATTCACACAATTTGGTACTTCTTATTCTAAATATGGAATCCATTTTTCCAAATTCAAAACATAGAATTTTTAGTAATTTATTTTAAAATAATCATGTTTTTGAAATGAGAAAACTGGTTTTATAAGTTAAAACATTTCAAAAGATTGAAATGTTTTTACCTATGAATTCAACGTAAAATAATTGATAATGACATAAATTATATTAAATGGTAAAAATATATTATATTTATAATTTCAAAACATTAAATATTATAATTTATCCATATAAATTATCTCGATGAAAAAAGTTGTTTTTTATTAAAATTTAGCGTATTTTTACTATTCATCCAAACATGAAAGTTATCAGAAAAATATCAAAAAAAATTACATAGTAAATTTTTATTTCCCACATTGAAATAAAATTTTTATTTTATCAAATAAAAATCATTAATGTTTCAATGTCTTAATTTAAAATGGGTTCTCCATTCAAAGGTGTTAAATTAACCTTTTAAAAAAAATACATCAAATTGGGTTGTATTCATAACTTATGACTATTATAATCATTGAATGAATATAAAAAATATTTTATTAAGTATATATCACATATATATCTAATGAATTTCATTACCAAAAGTAATTCACTCTAAAATACAAATATCTAATTGGTTTATATTTTTCATAGTGCATTTTCATAAGTTAGTTATAAATATTACTGCTAACTTAACGACTAGGTTTTAACGGTAATTTTATATTAAGGGTATCTCACAGTTTATTTAAACTCAATATTTTTTGAAAATAAAGCTACTGAAGAATAAAAACTATTTAAATATTTTATAAAAACATACAGGCATTACATTCTACCCACTTTAAATTGAATTTCTCCATTGAAAATTGTCACTTATAAACCAACAGATTAGAATTCCTCTCCATCATCATATCATCAAGTTCCATATATCTTCTTCAAATTAGTGTTTCCTCCATAAAACTTTAACCAAGCGAGTTTTCTTATTTCATAGTACATATTCACTACAATCAAGATTCTCTATCGGTTGTTCTTCATAAGAAATATCTTTCTCCAGTAGTACGACTTCTAAGCTTAGTACATGTGAAGGATTGGGTATGTACTTTCTCAAGATAGATACATGGAATACATCATGAACTTGAGAGATATTTAGTGGAAGCTCCAATCGGTAATCTACCTTCCCAACATGGTCTAAAATTTCAAAAGGAACGACATACCTAGGGATCTGTTTTCCCTTCTTTCCAAATCTCATTACTCTCTTCTAGGGAGATATTCATTAGAACACCTTATAACCCACTCAAACTCTAGGTCTTTTATTCAGTTGTTAGCATAACTTTTTTTTCAAATCTGAGATGCTCTTATATGTTGTTGAATAGATCTGACCTTTTTTCCATTCCATCAAAAATATCAGGTCCTGATAGCTTTCTTTCCCCAACTTCATCCCAGTAAGTTTGAGTTTTTCACTTCTTTCCATAGAGGTCTTCATAAAGAGCCATCTGAATATTGGATTGAAAGCTGTTATTGTGAGGTAATTCCACAAAAGGTAGTTTTTTATCCTAACCACCTTTGAAATTCATATATCAAGCTCTCAATATTTTTTTTCAGATTTTGAATTGTCCTCTCATACTGACTATCTGTCTGATGATGATAAGCAGTGATGATACTTAACTCTATATCCAGGACATGCTGAAGACTTCTCTAGAACCTTGAGGTAAACCTTGGATCCCATTCAAATATAATGGAAAGTGGTACTCCATGAAATCATACCACTTAATTTACATATATCCTGGAAAGTTGATCAAGAGATAAATCCTCTCTAATAGAAATGAAGTGTGCTAACTTCGTAAAACAATCAGCTATAACCCAAATAGCATTATTGCCATTGGATATTTTGGGAAGTCCTATGTCAATGTCCATAGTGATTATTTCCCATTTCCATTATGGTATGGGTAATTGTTGTAACATCCCCTTAAACTTCTATCTCTCAACCTTAACTTGCTAACAAACCAAGAATCAAGAAACATATTTGGCGACATCTCTTTTCATTCTATCCCACCAGAAGTACTACTTCAGGTCCCTTTACATATTTTTCTTCCAGGGTGAATAGATAATGAAGAACTATGAGCCTCATCAAATAATTACTTCTTTAATTATGGTATGGAAGGAATGCAAATCTGGTTCTTTAGCCTTATTATTTTATCACAATCAAGGTAAAATTCAGGAATTTCTCTCATCTTCTTTTGTAACTCTACATCTTCCTTGTGTGCCTCTTTAATCTTTACTTGTATATATGGTTAAACATTCATTTGAGAAAGCTATGATTTCTCCCCTTTCATTATAATTTTAATATACATCCTTCGTAAATCTATAAATATTGTATCTTTTGTGATCCTCATCTTGGATAATCTAGAATGGTCTTTTCGACTCAAAGAATTTACCACCTTATTTTCTTTCCCATGGTGATAATGTATTGAGAAGTTGTAATCTTTAATCAACTCCAACCATCTTTTTTGGTGCATATTCATCTCCTTTTGTGTGAAAATATACTTTAAACTTTTATAATCAGTATAAATATCACACCTTTCACCATAAAGATAATTCCTCCATATTTTTTATGCAATGATTATTGCAGCTAAATCTGAATCATGAGTTGGGTTATTTTTCTCATGGATTTTCAATTTTAATGAGGCATAATCTATCACCATGTCATTTTTCTTGATAACACAACCCAGACCTTTCTTGGATGCATCATTGTAGATCACAAACCTTTCTCCACTACAAGGAAGCATGATCACAGGTACACTGGCTAACCTTATTTTTAGCTCTTTGAAATTCTATTCACATTCCTCCATCCAAACAAACATAACACCTTTCCAAGTCAACTTGGTGAGTGAATTAGATAATCATGAAAAATCTTTCATAGAACGTCGATAATATCCATCCAAACCAAGAAAAATTTGGATCTCAGTTACTGTTGTTGGTCTCAGCCATCCTTCAATAACCTCTATTTTTGTTGGATCCACGGATATCCCCTCTCTTGATATTATGTGACCCAAAAATGATTCTTTTGGAAGCCAAAATTCACACTTGGTAAATTTGGAAAAAATCTTCTCATTTCTCAAGGTCTTCAATACAATTATCAAGTGATCTTAATGTTCTTCCTTTCTCTTTGAATAGATGGGAATATCATCTATAAAGACTACAAAAAATGATCAAGATTGTCTCTAAAGACTCTATTCATTAGATCCATGAAGATAGTATGGGAATTAGTAAGACCAAAAGTCATCACTATAAATTCATAGTGTTAATACCTTCAATGGAAAGTTATCTTTGGTATATCCTCCCTTTTTACCCTTAATTGATGATACCCTAAATGAAGATAAATCTTTGAAAAGTATTGAGCTCTGCATAGTTGGTAAAATAAGTCATCAATGAATGGGAGAGGATATTTGTTCTTGATAGTGATCTTGTTAAGTTCTCTATAATCAATGTAGAGTCTCATTGATCCATCATTCTTCTTAACAAATAGAACAGGTGCCCAACAAGGTGATGCACTAGGGAATATAATTCCCTTAACAAGATTCTCTTGGAGTTGCTTCTTCAATTCCTACAACTCAATTGGGGACATTATATAAGGTTTATTTAAAATAGGAATAGAACCCAGTATGAGTTCTATTAAAAACTCAACTTCACGATTTGGTGGAATACCTAGAAATTCCTCCGGAAAGAAATCATCAAACTCTTTTACAATGGGAATATTCTTAATAGTGATTTTCTACCCAACCATTTGTGATAAATAACCATAATTTATTTGAATCAAGAGCCATAAGATGGAAGAAATTTCTACTGGAAGGTTATATTCATCCTTGCATCGATAGATAGTTGTAGATTGATCTGGATTATGAAATGTGACTTCCCTTATTTGGTAATTGATATGAGATCTATATAAAAAAATCCAATCCATGCCAATAATCCCATAAAATTCTACTATAGGAAGGATCCCAAGATTTTCAAGAAGCACTTTCCCACAAACATCAATAGGAGAATAATTGAAAACTATTAATATGACTATTGTGCCATAATGAGCTGTCACAACTAACTCAACATATAATTGTTGAGGTAATATGGTGATATAATTAGAAAATTATTTAGTAATAAAAGAGTGGGTGGATCTAGAATCAAATAAAACATTTTATACATTAGAGTAGATGGTAACTGTACCTTTCACCACTTCATTATTGTACTCCACATCACCGATAGTAATTGCATTTGACTTTACTTTCTATTTAGCTTGAAGATTTTTTTGACGTCGATCATCATCAATAACCATTGGATTAGGGAATTGATTGGAATAATGCCCCATTTTCTTACACTTGTAACAATGAAGTGTAGGATGTGCATTCTATGTGGACTATTCTTTGTTCGCATCATTTGATATCTTTTTTCCATCACGTCATCATTCAATTTCCCGATGACCTTCTTTTCTACACATAAAATGTTTAATTGTCCCTTTAAGAAAATTCCCACCATGTTTCTTTCCACACTTTAAGAAAAAGGGAAAACTCATCTTCTTTTCAGTGTGTCCTTTAGATTTTCCTTTGAATTCCATTTTACTCTTCTTATCAAACCCATATGACTGATGGGTTACTCTACTCTCCATTTCAACCTTGAGAGCACATCAAACAATTTCATCATAACTATTGAAGTCCCTTATGGATAATTCCCTTCGTCAAATTAGTTTTAGGACACTAAAGAATCAATCGATCTTACTCTTAGGTTGGATAATAATTCTGAAAGTGTACCTTGCAAGTCTTGTAAAATTTTCTTCATAGGTACCAACAGATTCATCATCCATTTTCTTCATTTCAAGAAACTCGTTATAAATATTTTTTTCAAGAATATGAGTAAAGTACTTATTGAAAAATAATTTCTTGAAATCATCACATTTTATGGACTCAATTTCATTTATTTGTCTTGTATTCTAGATAAGATTCCACCATTGAATAGATTCTCCTTCCAAATGATATAATCCTAATATTACTTTATCATATTAAGATCACTGTAGGAATGAAAATATCTCTTCAGTGGTAGGGATCCACTATTCATCCACTAATGGATCAGAAGACCCGCTAAATGAAGGTGGATGCTGACTCATGAAGGATTTAAAAAAATATTTCTCCTTTTCTCATTTTGAAGTCCTGTATAATTCATAGCTTGAGAAAGTTTTGTGATCATGGCTACAAGATTTTTCATTCATGCTCCCATAACATTTGGTTTCTTAGGGAGACAATCATTGCATTTCCCACGACATTCATAATTAACGTGCTTCCTTCGGGTTCCAACCACTGATTAAAACCATGAAGCATTGCATGAACAACAATAATCATAACAGGGAAAACCACATAATCAAGAATAAAATATCAATTTAGCTCACTTTAGATTTTATCGTAGATTATTGATGGCCATTTATAAAATACTAGGATTGTATCCTATACTTATATATATCCTTAGGGTTTTTACTAGTTATTTCTTATCCTAGTATCCAAAGATTAATTATACCTTTCCTCTAGTAACAAATATAGTGAACCATAATTTACATACATTTTTATTAATTCAGAATTGAATTATATTTATAACAACATATAACAAAACAATGACAGGGTCGTATAGGTATAGTGTCTTTAGAAACTGGGAAACATGAACAACTTGTTCATAAAACATCTACATTGTCTCCTATTTATTTCATCATAACTAGACTCTTTTTTGGCATATCATATTTAATACACTTCTTCTTGACCTGGGGAAAAGAAACATATAAAAGGGTGAGCTCAAATTCTCATTAAGGGTAAATAGAAGAAATATCAATCATATCATATTCATAATAACATAACATTTGAAATTCTTATCCTGCATAATAGATCATAATATCATGTCATGGGATAAATCACAGAACATCAATATAATACCAATAATCAAAACATAATACATGAAACGTTGTGGCATACACACATAAGCGTAGAAAATAATATCATATTAGTCAAGTCTTATTTCCAAGACCATCATAGTGGACAATGTCCATTACTGAACTGAGTTCACTCCTCGTTCCAGTCCTTCATCACTGAATCAGATTAACTTGTCATTCTCGTCATGTCTATATCATGAGATATAAATCTTTACCTAAAAAATTCTGAGGGAGATATAGGTCTCGCCCATCTCTTAATGAAACTATTATTGTGTGTTCCACAAAATAAAAAATCATACATCAATGCATAACCCAAGTAATAAAATGGGATTCTTAAACATCATGTCATCATAACATAATCAATATTAGATAAAAGGAAATCATAAAAATAATTCCATAATACATAATCAAATCAAAGTAATAATAGGGATAGAAAAATAACCCTATATCATCTAATATGGTAAAGAATTTTGATAAAACAGTTTAACTTAGTTCTTGAGGAAAATATTCTTTCTTCTTCAAAAATATTTTCTTTTCTCAATATGTTAAGTAATTTTAAAAGAAAAGAAGATAATTGAAAATAAACTTGAAAATTTTTATAGGAATCTTCAAGGAAATAATTTTTTATGAATGTGTAAAAATTAGTTCATTTCATATAAGTTAAAAAACATCATCCTCATACTTTTACTAGAAAAGTCAAAAAGTACCTCGTATGGTAAAAAAAGAAAGATTCCTTCCATACCATGCAGTAAAAGTAAAAAATGGGTAAAAATGACTTTAAGTATACATGGAAGAATATTAAACATTTTATGAAAACATTTCTAGAAAACCTGGACATTGATGATAAATATAATCTTAGTAAATACTTACGTATAATCATTCTTGTATATAAATGAGATTGAAAAATTATCCCTTACCTTATGTCTGATATACTTCTTATGTGTTCAAACATCATATATAATAATTTAAGTATTGTCAATAATTTATTCCAAAATCATAATTATTTTTATTATAACATTTATGATCATTTTTTCATCTGTTTATTAGTAACATTTCGTTGTTACTCGTTATTCGAGTATTAACTTCTTTATGTTCTTACGTTTGTTTTGTCAGATAAGTTCTTGTTCCTATTTTCAGGTTATAGTTATATAATTTATAGAATGGTATTAGTATAAAAATATCATATTTATTCATTCAATTCATTTATATAATCATGGTTTAATGAAGATCATGTAGAATGAATCACATCATACTGTGGAGACGGTAGGCCATACATACGCATGAGTGACGATATCATTCCAATAATTATTAAATGGAATTGAAGTGGATGGTGTATAGTATCTCAGAATTAGTATAATGTTATATTATTCATATATATGTATTATTTAAACAATTATACCCACCCAACTATGGTGGTGGTGAAAAATATATTGCACCATGTTGTGGAGATGGTAAGCCATATGTACGCACACATGGTGTTTTAGTTTTTTCATAGGATGGATAGAAGGTGAAATAGGGTTTTTTAATATTTATAATAACATATAATAATATTATTGATACTGTAGTTATTATTTTATAATTAAAAAACTAAATAAGAGGAAGTAGAAGAAGAAATAAACTTGAAAGAATTGGTAGAAGAAATTACATCTTCCTCGATATGCCTCCTTTGAATTTCTACTTAGGTCAATAGAGTTGGCCTTTTGAGAAGACCAGAACCTCTTAAATGTTACTAGGGAAGATGAGAAGAGTAATGGTTAGGGGTTTTCTGAGATTGATGGCTCAAAATGGAGTTAATAGGATAGGGAGGATGTGTCCTTTTATAAGAGAGTAGAGGGGAACTTTAAGAAACTCTCAAAAATATTAATTTATTATAAATTCAATTTCAAGTAAAAATTGATCCAAACTTATTTAATTAGAACATAAGATGATGTTGGTTCAAATAACCATCATCCAATAATTTTTATACAAGTTTTAAATATTTTTACCCTAATCTTTTTTTAACCCTTATTTTACCCTTTTTAATCTTAATGTGATATCATGTTATTTATAACTTGGGGGGTTTGTGTAATGACCATATCATGTGAAACGACCGAGAAAAATTTATTAATGACATATTTGGAATTATTTTGAAAATTTGCATCAATGTTAGATTTTTAATAATTTAATATCATTTAATAAAATATTTTATGTTTTAAGTTAGGAAATTTTTCAATTTTGGAATCTATTCATACTTCAATTTTTTAAAAATTCATAAAAACTTTATTCCTTAAAAAATAAGGCATTGATTAAAATAAAATATGTCAATTCCATCAAAAATATTTTTGGATGAAATAAACATAACTAAATTATATTTTTTTAATATTTATAAATTCATTTATGTGAATCTTTCACTAATGAGGTAATCGCTACATCATAATTTTGTCATAAATAAAACTATTTATATAATCTAAAAAAATTATAAATAAAATTCCATGATATAGGAAATATATTTATATTGATAATGAGTATATATAATCTTAGATATCAGTTATATAATCTTATATTAAAGTTGATTTAGTAAAAGATATATGTTTAGGTTATAATTATCATTACTTTAAATTAATTCTTATAAAATGTCATTTTCACATCCAAGTGAATCCATGGGGTCCAGAAAATGACCCAAGGATGACCATGGAAAGAAGTATCTCAACAAATAGTATTAGGACATGTTTAGGGTAGTTTTATATTATTAAAGTGTTATTTTTTACCCTTATTTACCAGATTTACCCTTTAACCATGCTAAAAAAATAATTAATAAAGTTACTATTCATAAATTCCAAAAATAAAAGGTACATATTCACTAAATTTGGACCTTATGATTCCAAATCTGGAAACCTTTTTTCCAAATTCAAAACATAGAAGTTGAATTAATTAATTCAAAATTTTTCTCGTTGTTGAAATGAGAAAACATGTTTTAAAAGTTAAAACATTGCAAAAGATTGAAATGTTTTTACCTATGAATTCAATGTACAATTAAATATAATTACATAAATTATATTAAATGGTAAAAATATATTATATTAATACTTTCAAAACATTCAAAATTATAATTTAACCATATAAATTATCTCGATGAAAAAAGTTGTTTTTGATTAAAATTTAGTTTATTTTTACTATTCATCAAAACATTAAAGTTATCGACAAAATATCAGAAAGTTTTTCAAAGTAAATTTTTATATCCTACTTCAAAATAACAGGTTAATGGTTTCATATAAAAATCATTAATGTGTCAAAGTTTTAATTTAAAATGGGTTTTTTCATTCAAAGGTGTAAAATTATCCTTTTTTTAAAAAAAAATACATCAAATAGGGTTTGATTCATAATCTATGACTAAAATATTCATTGAATGAATATAAAAAAATATTTTATTAAGTATATAACACATATATATTTTATTAATATCATTACCAAAAGTAATTCACTCTAAAATACAAATATTTAATTGATTTATATTTTTCATAATTCATTTTCATAAGTTAGTTATAATTACTCTCACTAACCTAACGACTAGGCTATAACGGTAATTTTATATTAAGGGAATCTCACATTTTTTAAACTCTTGATTTCATGTAAAGAAATCTATTAAAGAATAATAAATATTTAAATATTTTATAAAAACATACGGGCATTACACACAATATTCTTATTTTATGAAATATCGTCAACATATCTCACAAATATCATCCCATATAGTACTATTATTATAAATAACATACTTAAGACCATTCTTCATAACCTGGTAAGAGGAAATATAAGGAAGGGTGAGATCATATGCTCAGTAATGTTAAACACGGGATATATCCACATAACATGAGCATAAGGGTGTGATAACATGAGAATAACATCTGAAAATAATACACTTCATATCATAGATCATAAACATAAGTCAGGTAATAAATCATGGATGTTAATAACACATGGATCCTAAAGGGAAAAAATAACATAATCCATGAGATCATAACATTTCCATAATAAATATATTTGTAGAATACACATAAGAATAGAAAATATTACGTCAAGGATACCCACTAAGACATTCATAACATGTTATGATAGGTATAACCACACTTGTAAGTAAATTAGGGATGAGATAACTTCCCATGTACCCAATTTTGAGCCTGTGATATCCTTCTATGTACCCTTTTTTGAATTGGGATAACATCATGTGTACCATCTTTTTTTCCTTGGGATAACAACACATGTACCCTCTTCTTTAGGATTGGGATAACCTCCCGTGTACTATATGGTCTCATGTTTCATTACCCAATGAAATAGATGTATATATAGATCCCACATATAATATAATCCAAACATTTTTGTGCTATAAGATCATTAAGCATGCATCATGACATAGCCTATGAAAAAAATTAATTGGGTTTCACAAAGATTTCATCATAGCATAACCCATGGAAAAGAAATGGGTTTCATAAAAATATTTTCATTATAATCCTAAAATATTAATATAAAGGATAACGAAGGTATCATTGTATCATATCCCTAATAATTCATAAGCAGCATCGAAGGTTGTTTTTATTAATGAGTAGGAATTCCATAAAATGATTATAAAAACATTCTTGAAGAAAATATCCTTTAAAATTTGAAATAACTTTTTTTTAAATAAAAAATTCCCAAATATTATATACAAAATTTTATTTGATAAGAACCATGAGAACTTTTAAATAAATCTTTAATTAATTTAGAGGTAATAATGGCATAAAATATTTTCCATGTCATACATGTTAAAACAAATATTCCTTTAACATTTTCAGCAAAAAGTCAAAAAAAACTTGTTCAAAAAATAATTAGAAGAATAATTTTAAACTATTTATAAAAAAATTAAAACATGGGTAAAAAATCCTTTAAAAAGTTTTAGAATATTAAAATATTTATTAAAATATTATTAGAAAACATGGATTTTGAGTGATATTTATTTCGACCAAATAGAGATATAAAGTCTATTTTTCTTGAAAACATTATTTTTATATAGTTAATCATTTAAGAAATTAGAATGAAATGAAGGAATTTATTCTCAAAAAATATCCATATGATAATAAAATTCATGATTTTATTTAGAGTTAGTTTATAATATTTATCATTGGAAACTTATTCATAAACAATCCCGATAAACAATGAGATTGTAATATAAAACTTTTAACACTTTGGTGACTTTTGAATCGTAAGAACAATGAAATAAATAACCTTATATGTATATGTGTATCCCATAATTTTCATTATAATAATAATAAAATACATTCATATTCAATATATATACACCACCTAAAATAAATAAGTGGTGTATAAGGAAACTATCCCACAGAAATAAAATTGAGATAGAATTACCCTACCACTTGGGTAACTTTTTAGTCGTAAACCCCATTAAAGAATAAAATCTAATGAAAAATTAAATATTATTAGATGAATTATATTAATAATATAATGTTTAAAATTTTCTTTATATACACCACATAATATAATATAGGTGCATAACATAACATATGTCCCAAAGAAGAAAATTCAAGAAAAAGATCCCTTACCTTAAGTCTCTAATTACTTTGTACACTTTCAAAACTCCTGAATAATAAATATAGTTTTGTTATGAATATATTTCCAAAAAAAACATATATATATAATACGGTATATTATTTACATATTACCCAATTATTATCAATTCATTGTTAAAATCACATTTCGGGTAATGACAGCTTCGTTTTACATATAGTTTTTGGTTTGGTGGTTTTGGTCCTTGTACTTTTATCATTGTTAAATCATCCCCATAATTTTAATAATGATATAAATATAATATATACTCATTATCTACATTATTATTGTTTTCCATAAAATCTTGAGATATATAAATGAATTACACCGTTTATGGAGACAAAAATCTACATGTACGCATGAATGTTGTTTTCATTTTACCAACGGATGAAAATAAAGATATTTAAATATTAATTATAAATTAAAAAATTATTTTTATTTTATATATATTTATTTAATATATTCTTATTATCATCTATGTTAAAATAAAATGAAAAATGTATCAGATTTCTTCATGTAGATGATTGTCCACGAGTATACACGAGCGACGTTATTATTTTCCAACGGATTAGAAGGTGAGAAGTTAGATGTGATATTATAATTAAATAAATATAATTATGTGATTAATATCATATAAATATGTTAAATCCATTATTATATCCAGTCATGAGAGGCTATTATGGAAGAAAAATTACATCGGTTTGTGAGGTTGTAGTCCATCTTTGACACGTTCGACGGTTTCATTTTCCATTTTATAGAAGAGGAGATGAATATAGGTTTAAAAAATAACATAATAACACTGCATTATATGGTAGATAATTATGGTATTATATCATCATTTTTGAAGAATATTTTATGTTAGAGTAATAACAGATAATGTGATAATTCATAGTTAAGAGTTACACCTCTTCTTTAGAGAGCCACTTTAGGTTTATACCTAAAGCCTTCTTAGGATGGTTTTATAATAAAAATAATAAAAATATAATGTGGGGAAGTAATTAAGTAAAGTATTTGGATAGTTATTGGCCAAACCAAAAGGCTTTTATATTGTGAATAGGATAGAATGTGGGATTTTCTTTTATATGTGGGGAAAGAAACCCACTTGGAAACTAGTTGGAAATTTCCCAACATAATCAAAATTGATAAAGTAATTCCAAAGAATTTTTTTTCCAAATGACAATATATTATAAATTGAGATATTATTATTATTAAATATTGTTATCTAAAAGGATTTATATAAGTTTTATTTTCAAACATACTGTTATCATTTTAGTTTAACTCCCTAGTAAACCCATTTTAACTTTAACTATAGTAATTAATTTTTACTATTTTCACTATTAATTATAACCAAAAATTAAGTTTGAATTATTATATATTATTAATTATTATAATTTAAAATATTAAATCAGTTTTACCATATTCATTTCATATAAGTTGCATAATTTTATTTAAAATTAATCCCGTAGACTAGACCAAAATGTTAGTTTCCAAAGAAAACGTTTTCATAAGTATATAATGTTTTAATTTCGAAATTGTATAATAAATTGATTGAAATAACCTAAATTGAATTACTTAATATATAAATAAACTAATATTAGTTTTAAAATCATTTTAAAATATAATTTAACTTTTAAATACTATAAATAAAAAGGCATATTTCAATAAAAATTGTATTTTTAACTATTTATTCAAAATTTAATCTCTTTAGAAAATTCTCAAAAATGAAATCTAGGATAATTTTGAAAATATAAATTCAAAAATTAATTTAATTTAATAAAATACCTTTTATATAAGTGGAAAAAATTATTTACATTATTTTCTCATGAAAATACGTAAAACAAATTTTTCGTAGAAAAAATAAATTTTTTTAAACATATAAATAATTTACTAGATAATATATTTTCTTTATCTGAAACCTTTAAACATATTACTGAAATGTTTTTATTACTATTAATAATTCAAAAGTCATTGTATATTTATAACATTCATGTATGAATAATATTATTATTAGTATATTACAGTTTGTTAAAAATTAGTGTTGTGTGTAATGAAATCTATCAAAGTTATTAAATATATTTTAGAAAATATATATCTCATTAAATAATGGGGTGCTACATATAGATATTGAAAAGGGATTTTATTTTTAGAAAAACTAAATATAAATTATGTAGATTATGTATCTTAGTGCTTGCTATTTCTGCAAGATAAGGCTGAGAGACAAAAGTTTTAAGTGATGTTATAACAATTACCCATACCTGAATAGAAATGGGAAAACATTACCATGGATTTTAACATCTGAATCCCCAAGAAATCCAAAGACCATAATTCTATGTGGGATTTAGTATACACCTTTTGAATTCATTACACTTAATTTGCATTAGAGATGATTTCTCTCTTGATCATATTTCAAGAATATACATTAAAGAAGTGGTAAAGTTTTTTTGAAATACCACATTCTATTATATCTGATTGGGATTATAGATTTACCAAAAAGTTTTTGTGATGTCTTAAATATCATATGGATATAGATTTTAGTTATAGTATTCCTTATCATCCTCATACATATGGTGTGTCTAAGAGAACCATTCAATCATTGTAGGATATATTAAGCCCTTGTTCTACATATTTAAAATATAGTTGGGATCAACATGCCTCTAAAAATGTTTTATTAGAAGAATATATTTCATGAAAGTATTTTGATGGATACTTATTAATACCTCTATGAAAATAAGTTTATAACTCTAATGTTTTGTGATGAATTTGGAGAAATAAAAATATTCAGACCTAATCAAATAGAGGAAATGGTAGAGAAAATCAAAACTATTTAGCAGCATGTCCTGGAATATAAGAGTTGATAAAAAATTTATGCTTTGAATCATCAACAAAATCTGGAATTTGAAGTTAATGAGAAGGTATTCCTATTAATTTCCACATGAAATAAGCTTATAATATTTGGAATGAAAATAATGTTAATCATAAGGAATATTGAAACCTTATATATTCCGAACTTAGTAGAATGGTAGTCTATCACTGGTGCTTCCACCAAATATCTCTCAAGTTCATAATGTGTTTCTTTATATCTCTTGAGGAAGTACATATAGGATCCCTCACATGTACCGAAATCATAGGTTGTACCACTAGAGTTTGATCTAAAACACCTCGACCCCAAATGCCCAAAGTATATACATTATTTTAATACATTGACATGATTATAAGGAATAAAATCTCGAAGGAAAAATTAGTTTAGCAGTCTTGAAAATATATTACATTCATGAAATTTACATTATAATTCAAAAAATAATATGCAACATAGATAATTCTTTTATAATGCCATTATTCTCCAAGCTTAATCCTATATATCAATCATAAAACACTTCTCGGCATCATGGGAAAATAAAACATAAAAAAGGGGTGAAATCAGATGCTCGGTAAGGGTAAACAATATAGTATAAACCATCATAAATATGCATAAAATTTTAAGAAAGGTTATAAGAAGAAAACACAATACTTTTGAACAAAATGTTCAACTTAATTTGGAAATAATAAATCAAATAATTCCATTTAAATAATCAGACGGTTATTCTACTAGTCAAATAATCATATTTAATATCAATAACTAATCTCAAAATGAGGGAATGCATAATGTCGAACATCATAACCACACCGTCAAGTACTTGTGCCAAGACCATACATAACCATACCATTAAGGCCTCATACTAACACACTAGTTTGTATCCAGAGATCTTCCAATACATTGACTGACTATAGGGGGCCCCTCTCATCACTTATTAAGTCCAATACATTCCTCATATGAAAATTGTGAAATATAAAGAACATAATAATTGTTTATTAAAAAATAGTATACGAAATATGAATACTCTAACCATTAACCCATAATAGTATCTAAATAGAACATCCACATTCAAAGTAATCATAAAACATTCAATAAAATATTGTATTTATGTCATAATAGATCAACCTCAATTAAAGATAAGATCCAACAAAGGATGTTGACATATATGAAAATACTATATTAATATCATTAAAAATATCATGATACAAATACCCCTTTTTCTTTGAAATCATTTTTTCAAAATTCACACCCTTATAAAAAAATAAAATTAAAAAGATATTTTTTAAACAAAGTGTAACATACCACTTTAAAACTTTTGAAAGGAATTAACATTTTGAAACATTCATGTCCTTATAAATAAATCCTTAAACTCATTTTTAAAACATGTACATTAATGAGAAACATTTTAGAATAATAAATATTTTAAACATTTAAAATTATGTTTTAGTTAAATAGTATCTTACCTAAACCATAAAAATATTCCTTTTGAAAATATTTTTAGGAAACATGTACATAGATGATAAATATTTCCTAGTAAATAGTTAAGTATAAACAATATCAAATAATAAAGAGATTGCGAAATTAACCCTTATATTGTACTTTCCTTTAGTTGAGGATGTGTTAACCAATTGTATAATTGTTAAAGAAAGTTATTAAATTATACCAGTACCATATCCTTATTTATGATATCATATATGATCCTCTTATATCATTTTTTTGATAATATTTTTGTATTACCATTGTTTCAGGTTTTAACGGCTTCATTTTCTTATACATGTTTTTTTAGGTAAGTCATGTTTCATAGGAATATGATATATTTGATAAATATACAGAATGATATTAAGTTATTAAATATTATATTTACTCATATTATAAATTTTATAATTATTCTTTAATGTTTAACATAAATAATGAATCTCACCATTTCGTGGAGACAGTAGGTCATACGTACACATGAGCAATGGTATCATTCCCTTGATGGTTAAAAGGTATGGAATTGGATAGTATATTAATTATACAAAATCATTATAATTTCATATTTATTATCTATATCAATTATACTTTTCGTTATACCCATCAAAATTAAGTAGTATTGAATAATAAATTACACCACAACCTAGAGATGATAAGTTATACGTACGCATGCATGGTGATATTGTTATTCATAGTATGGATAAAAGAGGGAATATGGTTGTCCCATAATTATAATAACATATCATCATGTAGATGATACTAGAGTTATTACTTTGTGGTGGGGAAATGTTTTGTGTTTTTAGGCATCCAAGATGTGATCCTAGGTGGTGATGTGTTTTCTGATGGTGATCATGGGATGGTGATGAATGGTTTTATGGTGATTCAGCTTGTTAGTTCATGGATTCACAGAACATGCCCCAGAAGAGGATCAAGAGATAGTGATTCATCTTTACAAAATTTTAAGGATTTATATTTTTGAGAGTGTGTGGTGTCATCCATCGGATTGGGCAGGTTCTTTGACACATGACACTTTTTTATCAAACAGCCTTGCAATAGGGGAGAGTGTAATCATGATCAAATGCTAGGGAGGGGTAGTTTCATGTTGTCATTCTGATTTTTCTCTCTTAGACCTTTGGATCATGTTAGTCTTATATTCATAAAGTCTATTTGGTTTCTCCCCCTATTCCCTTAAAATGGGTTTCTATTATAATAAAAAATTAAAGGCCTTTGGGCCATTAGATGAATAAAAAGAAAAGGACTTTGAAAGAGTTGATAAAACAATTACATCTTTCTTGGGTATCTTCTTTTGATTTGAACAAAAGGACACCATAGGATGAATTTTTGCCCAAATTATGGCCTCTAGGATAAAGTGAGGAAATTTGGGAGGATAATCATTCAATTTTTGTCCAAGAAAAATGGCTTTAGAGGTGTTATTAAAAGAGAAGGAGGGTGCCCTTTTATATGAGAGGGGAGGGGATCTTTGGAAACTCCTAAATTATTAATTTAACATAAATTGATTTCCAATTCAAAATAGCTCCAAAGTGAGTTATTTAGAAGATAATATGATGATGGATCAAAATCCTCTAAAAAATTAATTTGATATATGTTTTTATTTTATTTTAGACATTATCATTTTCGTTTATCCTTAATTAAACTATTTAAATTTAATTATAGTAAAAATATTTTAATATTAAAAGGTTTAAATATTTAATTATTTGGTGTACTTTTTCAATAATTAGAAACTTTATTACATTATATACCTTATAATTATCACTTTTTAGTTTTTAAATAATTTTATTATTTTTAAATAAATTAATAAAATGTTATTTTTATAAAATATCAAGTGTTTATTTTGACACTATTCATTTATTTAACTTTAAATAAAATTAAAAAAGAAATATAATTTTGAAAACAATCATTTAATATACTCCTAATATGTCATATTAACCTATAAAATTCGTGGATCACCTCAATTATGTAAAATTATATTAATTTTAATATTTTTAAAATAATTATTTTATATTTCTATTAATAAAATAATTACTTCATCGATATTGTGTCATTATTTATAGTATTTATTTAGTCTCTAAAAATTATAAAAAAATTAATATGATGTTGATAGTTCTTTTATATTTCTATATAATATTCATGATCTAATTTATCTTTATATTATCCCTATATTAAAATTAGTTTTCTTATATGAAATGTGAGTGTGACATTTTGTCACATTGTTGGATTTTAATAATATATATGTCATTTTCAGGGACAAGTGTCCATTAAATCATGAAAATAAATATTTATGAAATTTTTTACATTATCCTAATTAATTGTAATAGTTATTGATTTTTATGAATTTTATAACATTTAATAAAAAAATAAAATTTTAAAATACCAATTAGAGCCAATTTTGACACTATTTATTAGTTAACTTTTAAAAATATATTAATAGTAAGATATGTTCAAAAAAACTACTTTAAATCATCACAAACATATAAAATTAATCCATAGAATTGTTTTATTGAATAAATTATGTAAATTTTATTTATTTTAATATTTTTAATATGATTTATTTTATTATTCCATTAATTAAGTAATTACTACATCATCATTGTGCCACCATTTAATTTAATTATTTATTTATTAAAATTTATAAAAAAATCACCATGATGTAATTTATCATTTTATATTACTAAATATAATTTATATTCAAATATATAATCTTTATAAAACCATATTAAAAATATTTTACTTTTTAAAAACAAAAGTTTAACAAAAATGACTTTTCATTGAATATAATATTATAAATGAAATTAAGTCATCCAAGGGGCTCTAAATGGTCATAAATAAGAAATCATGATTATAATGTTCATAATAAACTCATAAATTAAAATTAGGACAAATTTTAGGGTAATTTTGATATTTTATTAATATAATGATTTCCTTTCATTAACTCATTTACCCTTATCTATGGTAATAATTTTTTTTACTAAATTTACTATTCATAATGTCCAAAAATAAAATGGACATATTTATATTATATTTAACTTATTATTACAAATAAGGAATAAATTTTTTGAAATTCAAAATTTTTATTAGGAAGAAGTTAATTAAAAATTAATTCCGTTGACGGAATAAGAAAACGTGTTTTTTTAGTAAAACGTTCAAAAGTTCGCATAGTTCTTATATTCAATTTAAATGTGAAGTTAATTAAAATGACTTAAATTGGTTTAAATGATAAAAAATACTATAAATATACTTTAATATAAACTAAAATGATAATCTCTTAATATAAATAAATTATAAGTAAAAGATATTTTGAATTAAAATGCAGTAATTTTCATTATTCATTAAAACGCGATATTTATCCGAAATATAGAAAAAAATCAAAAAAAATTAAATTCTGATGTCCTTATTCCAAATAAAAATTTTATTTTGTCATATATAACTTATAAAAGTTGCAAAACTAGATTTAAAATGGGTCTCTATCAAAAGGCATCAAAACTGTATTTTTTGAAAAATACTTCTTTTATCTAAAAAATTTAATTTATTATTATATCATGTTATATAAGATGAATGTTAAAAATATATGTAATAAATAAAATTAAAATTTTGTGTGATACTATTCGTAACTACTAATTTAATGACTACTTTATATATTAAATAATAATATTTGTTTAATATATTATTGTTCGGTAAAACTGTGTCTTACGTGTTACACAAGCCAACTCATTGTTGTTTGTTGTGTAAGATTAACATGGTGTTGTGTAAAAATAAATAAAGAAACAAAATTAAATTAATTCAAAAATGAAAATAATGTACCGTCTTGGGGTGTCACATTCTCCCCTCCTTTAATAAATTGGGTCCTCACAATTTGAAATTATACTTTGAAAATAAAAGGTTGATACTAGAAAATACCTTTTTAGACAACCCACATCGAAAATAGGGTTAAAAATTATAATCTTAATTATAGCAAAGTTGAAATGTGATTTCACCACAAAATTAGGATTTCGAATATAATAACATTAGTGGAAAATAAAGATACATACTTGGATGGAAAACGTAAATATTTATATGGAGTGATTGAGGTCATCAATTATAAACAAGTGAACGATTAATGGAAAATTGAGGGCCTCAATTCCATAAATATATCATGATTTAAAATATCATCAGTTAAAAAAACTTAAGGTATTAGGATAACACATTTTTTTAGATACATTTTCCTGGAGTTGGGGGATTATTTTTCTATCCAGATAAAAACTCTCAAAAACATAATTGATTACATCAATGTTATCCTTTGGTTGTGCTTAGATCTATTTTCACTTCATCTCTTACACCTGTAAATGGATGATCAAAATGAATTTTTTTACTACTAAATCACTTATGATAAATCATAAAGCCCTCAAGTACTTCCTCATCCTCTAAATGTTTACTAAAACCAAAAAGGATAGCCCAAAGTATCCAACAAATCATACTTTAACCTCGAAAAATAATATCCAATGTTCAACTTACTTCATACCAACATTAATATTTTTTCAAAATACATCTTTCCAATGTAAGATTCTAAAGAGGTCTCTAAATTTCCAAAATCATTCATAACATCAGATTCTCCAAACAACATAATGTTGCTCTTATGGACAAATACATTTATAACCTCAAAACCTTAATGAAATAATATGTGCTTCCAAATAATTGATGAAGACTTACAATAGTATAGTTATTATATGTATCATGAATCATATAACCATAGAATCATTGATGTAATAATTATTTATTCCAAATAAAAAATAACCTTAATCATTCCACTTCACTCTTAAAATGTTTACTATGCTTCAATATCTTATTCCTTAATAACTCCCTCATCTCATTTTAATTTTGTAGCTTCTTTATTATCACCAGTATAACAATTTCATGTATAACCTCTCTGATTCTAACCATTGAAGAAAGATCAAATAATAGTGTAAGAAACACTAATCAAAGTTATGTAGTCATGAAAAATTATTTATAGGATATATAAATGGTGGAATCTTATTCTCAATACATTTGTTCATAGTATTAACCAAGGTTATCTATTACCAAATATAAAGGATTTTATCCTATACTTAGACTTATCCTCAAGGTAATTAATTGGGTTATGTTTTCTAAATCAAATTTCTAAGGTTGTTACTAACCTTCCTCTAATACCAACTTAACACCTCAAACCCCGGAGCTCAAAGTTGGTGCATTATTTTAATAAATTTTCATGATTATAAGGAATCAAATCCCAAAGGACCAATAAATTTATCAGTCTTGGAAAATATATTACCTACATACATTATACATTATAATTCATAACATAATATGAAATATGGATAATTATTTTAGAACACCATTATTCTCCTAGCTTAACCCTTCATATCAATCATTAAACACTTTTTGGAATCCTGGGAAAATAAATCATAAGAAAGGGGTGATATCAAATGCTCAGTATGGGTAAATAATATAGTAAAAGCTATCACAAATAAGCATAAACTTATAAGCAAATGTATAAAATTGAAACATGTGCCATTTGAACATAATATAGAAATAATAAATCAAATAATTCCATTTAAATACTCACATGGATATTCTACTATTCAAAAAATCACAAGTAATATCAATAACTAATCTCATAATAAGTGAATTAATAATGTCAAACATCATAACCATGCTATCAAGGCCTCATGCCAAGACCATACATAGTCATACCATCAAGGCCCCATGCAAAAACACTATTTTTTCCCATGAGACCTACCGATGCATCTCGGGGCTTTAGTGGTCCTTGCTCGTCACTTACTAATTCCAATACATTATTCATATAATAATGGTAAAATATAAACAATATAATCATTCATATTAAAAAAATTATAAAAAATATGAATACATTAATCATAGACCAAGAACGGTTTCTAAATTGAATATCCACATTGAAACTAATCATAAACCATTCCATAAAATATAATAAATGATATCATAAGATATACAACTCAATTAAACATAATATCCAACAAAGGATGTTGATATATATGACAATACTCAATTAATATCATTAAAAATATATTGAGACAAATACCCCCCTTTTCTTTGAAATCATTTAGTAAAAATTAAAAAACCTATAAAAGAATAAATTTAAAAAGATATTTTTGAATCAAAGTTTCACATAACCCTCTTAAAAGTTTTAAAGTAATTAACATTTTAAAACATTCTTGTCCATATAAATATATCCTTAAAACCATTTTGAAAACATTGACATTAATGAGACAGATTTTAGAAAAATAAATCATTAAAATATCTAAAACAATGTTTTAATTAAAGAGTCCATTACATAATCCTTAAAACTATTCCTTTTAAAAATATTTTTAAGAAACCTGGACATTGATGATAAACATGTCCCAGTAAATACTTACATATATACAATCTCAGATAATAAAGAGATTGCGAAATTAACCCTTACCTTGTACTTTTATTTAGTTGAGAGTGTGTTAACCTCCTTTATAATGGTTGAATAATGTTATTGAATTATTATAGCACCATATACATATTTATTATATCATATATGATCCTATTATATCATTTTGTTAATAATATTTCAGTATTACCATTGTTTCAGGTGTTAACTGCTTCATTTTTATATACATGTTTTGTTATGTATGACATGTTTATTATGAATAGGATATATTTTATATATACCCAGAATGATATTAAGTTCTTAAATATTATACATACTCATATTATAAATATTATAACCATTCTTGAATGCTTAAGGTGGATAATAAATCTCATCAAGTCAGGGAGACGATAAGTCGTACGTACGCACGGGCATTGGTATCATTCCATTTATAGTGAAATGTTATGGAATTGGAGGGTATATTAATTATAAAAAATAATTAAAATGTTATATTAATTATTTATATCTATTATACTCATCATTATACCCATCCAAATAAATTAGTATTGAATAATAAATTACACCACAGCCTGGAGGCGATAAGTCATACATACGCACGCAAGGTGATATTATTATTCATGGGATGGATAAAATGAGGAATATGGTTGTCCTATAATTATAATAACATATAATAATATATATGATATTGGATCTTTTACTTTGGTATGGAAACAACATACTAAGAGGAATTATAAGAAGAAGAGGTCTTTGAAATAGTAGATAAAACAATTACCTCTTTTTCAGTCATCTATTTTTTATTGGAACAAAAGGACTCCATAGATTAGATTTATATCCAAAGTATAGCCTATAGGATGAAGTGGGGGAAGTTGGGAGGATAATTGGGTATGTTTTGTCTAAGAAAAATGGGTTTAGAGTTTTTATTAAAATAGAATTATAGGTACCCTTTTATAAGAGAGGGGAGGTGCATCGTTGGAAAGTCCTAAACTATTAATTTAATATAATTTGATTTTCAATTAAACATATCACCTAAAGAGAGGTATTTCAAAGATAATAGGATTATGGGTCTAAATACTATCATAATACTAATTTTATACAAGTTTTTATTTTTTATAAACTTTATCAATTTCATTTATCCTTAATTAATCTATTTAATTTTAATTATAGTAATAATATTCTAAATATTAAAAGATTATAAATATTTAGTTATGTGGTGTAAATTGTCCATAATTGGAAAATTAATGACATTATAGACCTTATAATTATTAATTTTTAGTTTTTAAATATTTTTATGATTTTTAAATAATTTAATAAATTGTTATTTTTATAAAATATCAATAGTGTCAATTTTGACACTATTCATTTCCTTGACTTTAAATAAAATCCAAGTAGAAATAAAACATCAAAAAAATCATTAAATATTATACTAACATGTCATCGTAACATATAAAATTCGTGGATCACCTCAATTATGTAAAATTATATTTATTTTAATATTTTTAAAAAAAAATTAATATTTCTATTAATAAAATAATTATTTCTTCACTATTGTGTCATTATTTATGGTATTTATTTTGTTTCTAAAATTTATAAATAAATTACTATGATGTGTATAATTATTTTATAACTACATATACTACTCATGATCTAATTTATCTCCATATTAAACCTATATTAAAATTATTGTTCTTATAAAAAATGATAGTGTGGCATTTTGTCACATTCATTGATTTTAAAAATATCTATTTCATTTTGATGGACAACTATTCATTAAATCATTAAAAATAGATAATTACGAAATATTTGACACTATACTTGTAATTTTTTTAAATTATAGATTTTTAATAATGTTATAACATTTAATAAAAAATATATTTTAAAATAGCAATAGTGTTAATTTTGACACAATTCATTAGTTGACTTATAAAAATATCATAACAGCAATATATGTTCAAACCAACTACTTTAAATAATCCCCAACATATAAAATTAATACATAAAATTATTTTTTACATCAATTATGTAAAATTATATTTATTTTAAAAATTTTTATATCATTTGTTTGATTCTTCCATTAATGAAGCAATTACTGCATCTTTAATGTGCCACCATTTAATTTAATTACTTATTTTATAAAAATTATAAATAAATTATAATGTTGTAGGTAATCATTTTATATTCATAAATTCTATTTATATTTTAAGATATCCCCTGTATAACCCCATATTAAAAATCATTTACTTATTAAAAACAAAATTTTAACAAAAAATACTTTTCATTGAATATAATATTATAAATGCATTAAAGTCATCCAATTTTTTCAAAGTGGTCCTATATTTTTATAAAGAATCCTATTTTTCAGAAGAAAATATTCCAATTAAATTATTACAAGCTTTAGGGTATTTTGTATATTTTTATAATATAATTCTTACCATTAATTGTGTGTTAATCGTGGTAATATAATTTATTTCTAAAGTTACTATTCATAATGTCAAAAAGAAAAGGGGCCTATTTAAATAATTTGGACCTTATAATTCAAAATATGGAATCCATTCTAACAAATTCAAAATCTATAAGAACCTGAAATTAATTAAAAATTAATCCCATTGATTGAATAAGAAAACTGGTTTTTTTAGTAAAATGTTCAAAAGTTCAAATAGTTTTTATATCCAATTTCAATGTAAAATTGATTCCAATGAATTAAATTGGTTTAAATGAAAAAATATATATAATATAATTATAATTTAAAACTAACTAAAATGGTAATTTAGAAATATAAATAAATTATAAAAAGGAGTTTTGTATTAAAATGCTGTATTTTCACTATTCATTAAATATGAAATTTATCATAAAAAATATCAAAAACTCAACCAAAGTAAATTTTGATGTCCCTATTTAAAATTAGAAGTTTATTTTTTCAAATATAACTTATAAAAGTTTCAAAAACTATATTAAAAATGGGTTCTCCATCAAAAGGCGGCAAAACTGCATTTTTTTTAAAAAATACTTCTTTTATCTAAAAAATTGAATTTATTCTTTTATAATGTCATATAAGATAAATGTTAAAATTATATTTAATATATAAAATTAAAAAAAATTATACTATTTGTAACCGCTAATTTAAAGTCTAGGTTATATATTAAACAATAATGTTTTATTAATATATTATTGTTCGGTAAAACTAGGTCTTGTGTGTAATGCAAGACAACTCATTATTGTGGGTAGCATAAGCTTAACATGGTGTTGAATAAAATTAAAGCAAGAAGACAAATTAAATTTTTTTAGAAATAAAAATATTTTAAAGTCTCATGGTGTTACATGAACCTTCCTATAAATAACAACCTTTAGAATTATTAAACCATAGAGATAAAGTGTTGTAGAATAAGACTACTCACCTGGTTAAAGTTCTCTGGAGGAATTAAAAATTTGAAAAAACTACTTGGGATCCTGAGGAATTGATGAAATAGAGATATCATTATTTGTTTGTATCTGAGTGAAATAATTTCATTGGAGAAATTTAATTTAATGGGGAAATAATTTGATGCCCTGAGATTTTATGATATATTTTCAAATAAATAAATTTTATTTCATTGATAGCTTGTTTTAATCACAACACAAGTTTTAAACAAACTATAATAAACTATTGAATATTATTATTTAATGTGATAATTATTTCTTAGTCATTTTATCTGAGGTTATGAATATGAATAATTAAATTAGGAAAAATTTAGGGATTAGACATGTATAAAATGAATTCATTGCTATTTATATGATTATAATTGAAAATTAAAATTGTTTGAAAGTAAAACAAATGTTTTTATGAAAAACTATTTTTATGCCTGAAATATGTTTTTATATTATTAAATTTAATTAATCACTATTTTTAAATTATTTTATTGAAATTTATACATTATAAATTAAATCAGTTGATTTGCCTTTATCTAATATTTTTTATAGTCAGGGTATAATAATAAATCCATTTTTTGGTTTAAAATATATATTTTTCTAAAAAATGGTTTTCATCGTGTTTTGTGCAATTATTTTTAAATGAATTTATGTCAGTTGTTGAAATTGAATATTTAAAAATATATTATATTTTTTAATCAGTATAATAAAATTTTTAAACAGTTTTCTTTTATTTTTTTCATTCTGGATAGTAATTTTGGTAAATATTTGTCAACTAAGTATGGTTTAAATGGGTAAAACAACACTAAAACTTTAGGATAAGGCTTTAAATTTTTTACAATACATTATTTTATCCTATTTTATGATTTTAGTTCAACAATTATCATCCATGTATCAAAATTGTGGATACTTGGTACCATTTTTCTTTGATTATAACATTTATATTATTTTAAGAAAATAATAAATGCATAGCATCACTCTCTTGACATTAATATATATAATGTTTTTACATAAGGATAAAAAGATGATAATTTTAGTTATAAATTTTTATTTGAAATATAAATTAAATTTGTATCATGTTAATTTATTTTTAATTTTGACTGATCAAATCATTACCTTAAATGCTTACACAACATCGATATAATGTTTGTACAAGTAGTATAAAAATCATGTAAATAATTTTAAAAACAATAACAGTAATATTTTTTTGGTGATTTATATTTACCCATAAATTTTATAAAAAAATATAACATATAATGGATGTTTAAAATCTTTATATTTTAATTCATCTACTGTCATGTTGTTTTCAAAGTCAGAGTAAATAAATTATTCCAAAAATGACCTTAATTATATTTTATAATAAACAATATTTTATAAATGATTTAAAATTCATAAAAATAATATCATCATCTAATTGAATGTAATATGGTTTTTCATATCAACTAGGTTCCATTTATGGGTCACCTATCCTTTTATGGTAACATTCTTTATCCTAAAAGAGTATAAAACTTTGTTATCTTGGTAATTTTCAAAAAGGGTTAATAAGGGTTAAAACTAAGATATAATGGAGAAAACATAAAAAAGAATTTACAACATTTATTATAAGATATTATTTTGACTTGTAATAATATTATATTTATATTATATCAATTTTGATCCATTTTAATATGAAAATTAATTTATATTAATTTAATACATTAAGTAACTCCAAGAGTGCCCCTCCTCTCACTTATTAATAGAAACCTCCTCTCCTTCATTATGAAAAATGTATGAGCCTTATTAATCAGCCCATACATATTGAGTCAAAAAGGTTTTCTTATGAATTTTAAATTCCTTCATGATTGGGGAGATTTTTGAGTTAATAAAGATTCATTATGACTTTACCAATCCTCATGTTTTGAAAATCACAAACACCTTATCTCAAGGAAAATTTCATCTTACCCTGTGTTCTAATTTTATAAGGAAAATTTTATTTCCCCAAAAAAATTTATCCTTACCATGTTTTTCATTGATCATTGTTTTTTCTAAGTGTAAAATTCGGTTTCATATCTAAAACCTAGGAATCATATAATACTTAGATAAAGAGAATTCTATTTTCAGGATCTGAACTCTAACTCTGAATTCTCTGAATTGTGACTCCGAACATTGTATGTTCTGACTCCGAATTCTCGTGAATTATGACTCTAAACATTATAAGTTCTGATTCTAAATTCTCATTAATTCTAACTCTGAACTTTGTAAGTTCTGACTCCGAATTCTCATGAACTCTTACTCCGAGCTTTGTAATTTCAGGTTCCAAATTCTTGTGAATCCAAATTTCGAATTTCCTTGAAATTCAGACTTTAAAATTATATAGTGTTCAGGTTCTGAATTTTTTATAAAATATAATCCTAATATCCTTGTATTATAGAAACTAAATGTGTTTTTGTTTAGACTATGAATTTTTATTTTCTTATATTCTGAATATTTGAATTTGGTTATGTAATCAGATTTTTTCTTACACTTGTTTTTGTTATAAAATGATGCCATGCATTCAGTTACTAACTAATCATTGTTTGAGTGACATGTGTAAAGGTCCCTATGAAATTAAAGGAAAAATATGACTGTTTGAAGAGAGAGCTGACCATTAGAGTTGTGCCTATAAACAGGAGCTCATTTTAAAGATCTCAGAAGAAGACTTTTGGAGAGATTTTGATCTGAAGTGATTTCTAGAGAGAGATGCTCTCATGCTTAGTGTGTACTGAAATTTTTTTTCATATTTTCTTTGTGAAAATCCGATTGTTGTTGTATAAAATTGAGGGTTTTGGGGATAGAAAGATAGAGGTGTCGACTACCTTAATGTTCGACTACTTCCTTGCTGAAGAAGACAGAGGTTCCAACTACCTTAAAGTTTAGGGCTTGCAGGGATAGAAAGACAAACTCCGATCTTCGTATCGAGGGCTTACCCCAGTGTGGGTATGACAGACTTTCTTAAAAGTATAAATCAAGGTACCTCTATCCAAGGTTATTGGGTACCCTTCTCTATGGGTTAAAAGATTTACTACTTGTTACTTGTTTGTTTCAAGTTTTCTACTGCATTTTATTTTTTGAGGAATGTATAACTATCTTATACTTTCTTATATTTTTACTCTGATTTTGTAAGATTCTATATGCTTTAAGGTAGAATATTTATCTTCATAGCATTTTCTTATTTTTCCTTTCTGGATATATATTTCCAAAATTTCTTTCTCAGAATCACTTTTCCAAATTCCAACAAGGTTATAGAACTAGTGGTTTTGTGAATTTTTTCTTGTTTAACTTTGTTAAACATTACCATCATTAAAAGTTCTAATGTAATTTTTAAAATTATACAATTCTTCCCCCCTTGTATATTGAGCATTATTAGATACTACATACAATATCTATATCATTTCAATCCTAAATTTAGTAGTATAGAGTATATCATACTTCATACCATCTTTACAATTGGTATTAGAGGAGGTCTCTGAATTTCTTATATTCACATATAAGTTTTCTTTTCTCAAGTTTTTCATTATTCTCCTTTTTCCTTGCTGAGGAATATTTTCCTTGTTTACAAATTTTCTTCCTAACATGTTTTATGTGGAAAGAGATTTTCTTTAAGATGGAAAGAATCAATGTTGGTTCCATAGACAACCTAAATCCTACCAAAACACCTGTTTTTGGATGGAAATTATTATGAATATTGAAGATATCACATGAAGACGTTTAATATCAATACTGGAAAAGATAATTTTTTTATACTTATTGGAGGATAAAAAATCCCTGACAAGGAAGTTAGTACCTTCACCAATCAAGAAAAGCATGAATATCAACAGAATTATAAGGTACGCAAAACTTTTCTTTGTTCTATGTCTCGAAACATATATAGCCAAATTTCATCTTGGGAAGCAACAAATTGTATTTGGAAGAAACTTGAAGTTACACACTTTGGAACTTCAAAAGTTATCGAAACTAGAAGATCCATGCGGAGAGATGAATATCATGGTTTCTTCATTTCGTATAGAGAACCCATATGTAAGGTGCAACGGAGATTCATGACTATCATTAATGGTTTACAATCTATGGATGAGAAATGATTAGATGATGAATCTCTTATTGATAAGATCATAGATATCATGCCTAATGAGTGGGAATCCCAGAGGATAACTATTGATGAGAATAGAAAGGTTACTCAGATTTCACTTGATGAACTTTTTGGAACTCTTCCTCAACATGAGACTATAATGAAGAGAGATACTAATAATATTAAGAAGAATAAATGGAATGGCAGTGTTGATTTTACTACAACTTCAAATCATGTGAAATCTAAGACTCTTGAGAGAGTTACTAGGTCTAAATCTAATAATATTGTTATTCAAACTGAATCTATTGGAAGTGAATCTTTAGAGAAATAATTAGTCAATATTACTCGAAGGATGAACAAGATTGTTGGACAGAAGAATTTTCAATCCAGATACAAAAAGAAAGAAAGGAAAGATAAGAAAGACTCAGAAGTCTCTTGTTACAAATGAAAGAGAGTTGGACACATAAGACCAAATTTTCCTATGCTCAAAAGAAAAGAAAGAAAGGAAAGTCATGTAGATAGAAATAGAAATAAGTACTACAAATCTAAATCTAAGAATGTTTTGAAAGCTAATGATGCCTAAAGTGACAGTTGTGGTGACTCTTCAAATGAATCATCATAATATGAATCTTCTGGATAGAAGAATCTTGGTATAATAGCCAGACTGCCTATTGAAAATCATTGTTTGATGGCTAAGGTACACAATAGTAAATCTATGACCAATGTATATTTGAATTCTAATTATAGTGATAGTAAATACTATAAATCTTCTTATGAATAGTCTACTTCTGATGAAGATAATACTTCACCAACCTATGAAGAAGTTTCAAGGTTTTCTAAGATCCTTGAGAATTGGAATTCAAAACTCAAGAAAAATATATATAAGGAAACTTCGACGAATATTATTCTTACTAAGGAAATATCAGATCTTTCTAAAGATATTGATAAGAAAATTTTTGATTTCTAAATTATTTCAAAAAATCATGAGGAAGTAAATTCTGAAAAGGATAAACTTTCTAAGGATCTAGAAAAATATTTTCTAAGAAAAATATTGTTGATCCCAACTCTAGTTTAAAATCAAATGTTTTAAAAGACAAGAACTTGGTTATCAAAATAAAATCCAAAAATATTTCCTTGAGGAAGTGTTTTTCAAACTTTACCTTAGGTAAATAAAATTTTGGTAAGATGTATTCGCAAATCCGACCTCTAAGGAATAGTTCTGGTTTTGGTTATGCTGGTTCAAAAACTATTTTTAGCAACAATAATTTGGTTCCTCAAAGTGATCTATTCTGCACTAAGTGTCAATGTGATGGGAATTGGGGGGGGGATTCTCTAAAAAACCCAGCCTTTTGGATTTCATAAAGATTATTTTTCAAAGAAAATGTGGGTGCTTAAAATTTTGCTTTCTGAAATTTCTAGATCCAAGAAAGTTTTTATTTTGAAAGTCCAACTTTTTTATATTCAGAAAAATAAAGATAGTACAAACAGAAATACATGGTACATGGAGAGTGGATGTTCCCAGCATATGGCTAGTAATAAAAACTACTTTGAAAAGATTATCAAGATGAAAGGAGGAAAAGTAACATTTAGAGATAATGCTTAGGGAGAAATTATTGGTATAGGTAAAATCGTTCTTCTTGGAAAAAATTTGATTTCAAATGTTTTATTTGTTAAGGGTATTAAGAACAACCTCATTAGCATAAGTCAATTATGTGATCAAGGTTACCTTTTTAATTTTAGGATTAACAAGTGCCTAATAAACAATTCCAAGGAAGAGTTTATTATTTCTGCCAATAGGCAAGAGAATTTTTACACACTAAAATTAGAAGACCACAGGATCCAAGAATTACTTTGCCTTAGTGAAATGGAAGACCATTCTTGGTTGTGGCATAGATTTTTAGGTCACTGTAACCTTATAAACCTATGAAAACTCTCTAAGAAAAGACTAGTTAAGGATCTCCCGGAGCTTATATTTGATTCTTCAAAAGTTTTTGATCCTTTCCAATATGGAAAGAAACATAAATCAAGTTTTAAATCAATCGGTGAAGTTTCAACTACAGATGCATTATAGTTAGTCAGTATGGATCTTTTTGGTCCATCACAAACTGGAATCATTGGTGGAAAATATTAAGTATTTTTCTTAGTTTATGATTACACAAGATTTACGTAGGTCTATTTTCTAGCAAAGAAATATGAATATTCTTCTTATTTCAAAAGTTTTAGAGCCCAATTTAAAAATGAGAAAAACCTTCCTTTGAAAACTATTCATAGTGATCATGGATGATAATTTCAAAATTATAATTTTGAAACTTTTTGTAATAGAAAAAGCATTAATCATAACTTCTCAGCACCCAGAATACCTCAAAAAAATGGGGTTGTTTAAAGAAGAAATATAATTCTTCAAGATATAATGAGAACCATGTTGAGTGAGTATTTTGTAGCCAAAATATTTTGGGTTGAAGTTGTAAATATTGCTTGTTATACTATAAATTGAGTTTTGATTATACATTTTCTTAATAAAACTCATTATAAGTTATGGAATGGTAGAAAACATAGACTTTCTTACTTCAAGGTTTTTGGGTACAAGGTATTCATTCTGAATAATAAAGATAATCTATACAAATTTTCACTAAAATTTGATGAAGGAATTTTCGTAGGCTACTCCACAACTTCTAAGGCTTATATAGTTTTCAATAAAAATACTTGTACTGTTTAAAAAATAGTACATGTCAAATTTGATGGAATTGATCCCTTTGTTTTTAAACAACCCCAATCTACATCTTTATATGTGTTTTAAAAAACTGATTATCAAACTTTGATAGAAGATCCATCTGATAAAGAAAATTTCAAAGAATATATTAATGAAACATTTACCCAAGAAGATTTCCTACCCTATATTGATGAACAGGTTTTACAAAACCCAAATCAGTTGTTTCTTAAGAATCATCCCAATGAGAGTATCATTGGTGATGTAAATAAACTTGTAAGGACTTGAAGTTCCTTATTAAATGAAATAGAACATCTAGAATTTCTTTCCCAATTAGAACCAAAAATCCTTGATGAAGATTTTGGTGATGATGATTGGGTAAAAGCCATGAAAGATAAACTAAATGAATTCAAAAGGAATAAATTCTAGACCTTGGATGAAAGACCTAAGGAAACTTCTGTTATTGGAGTCAAATGGGTCTTCATAAATAAGTGTGATGAAAATGGAATCATAGTAAGAAATAAAGATAGATTTTTTGCTAAATGATATAATCAACAAGAAGTAATAGATTGTGAAGAAACATATTCTCTAGTAGCTGGACTTGAATCTATTCATATTTTACTTGCCTTTTCAGATTTCTTCAATTTCAAAATTTTTCAAATGGTTGTGAAATGTTCCTACCTTAATGGTTTTTTACAAGAGGAATTTTTTGTTGAACAACCTCCTGGTTTTGAAGATACAAAACATCTTGAACATTTTTATAAACTTACCAAAGCTTTTTATGGACTTAAACAAGACCCTCGAGCTTGGTATGATAGACTTACAAGATTTTTTCTTCAAAATAATTATGTTAAGGGAAATTCAGATCCAACACTTTTTATAAAGAAAGATAAGAAAAATGTTTTGATTGTTTAAATCTATGTTGATGACATTATATTTGGTTCAAATCAACAATATTTAACTGATTCCTTTGTGGATATAATGAAATCTGAGTTTGAAATGAGTATGATGGGTGAGTTAACATTTTTCCTTTGTTTTCAAATTTCTCAAAAACCAGAAGGAATCTATATATCCCAACATAATTATATTAATTATCTTCATAAAAATTATGGATATGAAAACACTAAGAGTATTAGTGCTCTCATTGGTACCTCAAATACACTTGATCTTGATGAAGCTAGGAAACCAGTAGATCAAACATCTTTTATAGGTATGATAGGAAGTCTACATTACTAGACAGCTATTCATACAGACATGATGTTTTCAGTATTCTTATGTGCAATATATCATACCAATCATAAGGAATCTCATTTAAAATCAGTGAAGATAATTTTTCACTACTTAAAGGGAAACATGGATTTAGGACTCTTTTATACTTATGGAAATTATTTTGTTTTGAAAGGTTTTCTGGATGCTGACTTTGGTGGATATAGATTGGATATAAAGAGAACATCTAGAACTTGTCATTTCTTAGGAGATTCATTTGTTTCTTGAATTTTGAAGAAGAAACACTCAGTAGCACTTTCCACTACTGAAGCTGAATATGTAGCAGCTGGAAGTAGTTGTACTGAAGTGTTGTGGATGCAACACACACTCACAAATTATGGTATGAGTTTTAGCAAAACACAAATTATTTGTGATAATACTAGTTCCATTACCCTAATAAAAAACCATGCACATCACTCTCATGAAAAACACATAGATATTAGGCATCACTTTCTTAGGGATCACACACAAAAAGGAGATATCATTCTTCAATTTATCGGAACACAAGATCAACATGCTAATATTTTCACAAAATCATTACCCTCCAATAGATTTGAATACATTAACCAGAAGTTAGGAATGATAACCATAAGGTAATCCTACTCATTAACTTCTTGTTGAAATCAATATTCTCACAGTAATAAACTCATTTTCATAGGGGGTACCATTGGATTTTAGTTTGTTTTTTAAATTTTTGTTAATGATGTTTTTCAAATTTATCATAATTAAGTTTTTCAAATTTTTCATAATGAATTTTTTCAAAAAATTTCATAATGAAGATTTTTGTACTTAAAATTTTCGTAATGAATATTTTCATACTTAAAATTTTTGTAATGAATATTTCCATACCCAAAATTCTTGGAATGTTTTTTTTGTTTTCCAAAAAAATTTTGTAATCAGATTCTCAGAATATAAAGTTCTTCAAGAAGAATTTCTCCTCACTATGAATAATTTTCCCAGCAATCTGAAAGGTATGATTGTTTCTCAAATTTTTGTAATAATTTATTAGTTGTTTGTATTTTCAATTGTTTTTTAAATTTTTCGGATTCTCTTTTCCTTAAATATGAATGTTTTTAAAAAAACATCAAAATATCATATCCATGATTTCCTTGTGGCTATCATATCAACCTTCAGATATGATCAGAAGGATTTTCATCCATTTGATTGAGTTTGGAAGATTAATCGTTGCTTCTAACACCTATATAATGGACCTCCCAATTGTTGCCCCACATCGAATCTCATGATTTCGCATGTTAAAGTTATTCCTCTCTACATAAGCTCATTACAAACTTCTCACAGTTTTCTCAAATCTGAATGTATGTAGAAGAATCCTCTCAGAAAGATCTGTCTACTGTAATGCCAATTCCAGAGTAGCAGGTATATAGAGAAAGGTTGGTTCACCCATCTTCTTCAGCAACTATGATTCTATAATCTTGAAAACATTAAATTGAATGGATGGGAATGAATTTCCGTATCGAAGCCAGGGGCTCAAGATTTGGTGTATTCGGATCTGCAAATTGAGTTTTATGAATCAGTCAGTTTCTTCAAAGAAGAAGTCAGAGAGAAGTTTTCCTTCAAGAGCTATGGAATGACCTATGCTCTTTCATATACTAAGGCAGCCAGCATAGTTGGTATTCCATACGAAGGGGAAGCTGAATTCTATTCTCACATGTTGTCGGATGTCAAAGGAAGCTTTGTAAAGGTGAAATATATGGAGTGCCTCGGTCTAACTGATGTTAAGACTCCCAAGATTTCTCATCTCTCTACAAATAATTGGATCCTTGAATTATGGGTTCCAGGATTTATCATTCCGAGAAATAGTGACAAGGACACATTGAAGAAGAGTGATATGTACATCCTAGATTTTCTGGTAAACCTCAGGAAGGTTAATTTGGTTAAGAATATTCTAATTACGATCGATAATATCAAGAATGGAAATTTGGAGGCTTAAATTATCATGTAACCTTCCATTCTTAATAAGTTAATTGTTTGGCTCATATAATATTTTAAAATCCCTTATAGTTCAAAACCAAGGAATTTCAATGACATGCTAGTGAGTGATGATACTTCGAAGAGAATGAATATTTGTTTTTCTAAATATTCAGGAGAATTTTATGAACTACCAGAGGAGGAAGCTGAAGATGTTCCAAAGAATACAGAAGTGGCTAAACCGTCCAAAAAGGGAGGAAAGAAAAGAAAGTTGAAGGGAGTAGAAGAAGAATAGAAACCCCCAAAATCTAAGGAAGGTCAATCCATACCTCGAAAACCTAATAAGAAAAGCCTATCCTGATGAGGTTTTAACTAAGTGGAGGGAGGATAAGAAGAATAATAACGCATGGGAGCCAAGTTTTGGTTTGGATCCTACTGAATCCAATGTCTTAAGAGAGAAGACAGCTGATGATCTTGATAAGAAAGCTAAAGAAAAGAAGTTAAAAAAGATGATTGAAGCTGAGATAGTGCAATATCTTCTATGGCATACTGATAAAGCATTAGAGATAACTCCAGTACTGGAATCTTTCTTGGAAGAGTCTTTACCTGAGACTCTGGGTAAGAAGTTTCTCACTCCGGAAAAATTCCAAGAAAAACTTGTTGAAGAAAAAGAATTAGAAAAAGATGTGGAGGAAGTGGAAGAATATAAAAGCAGTGATGACACCTATGATTTGATTAAAAATGTGGAAGACTTTCATGAGAAGGAAACCCCATCCAAGAAATTGTCAATCCGAACCTCTCAAGTTGAATCTTCAAAGCTTGATACTCCTAGGTTAGATGAAAAGGCTGAAGATGAAGTGAATAAGCTCTCTGAGGGAGAAAGTTTTAATCATGATTTCATATACCCTAAGGATATAGAGGCAATAACTGAGAAAGAAAATATAGATGAAGATAATATTGTTCATCTATCTGACTGTGAATATAAATCTTTGAATGAGGAAGCCATTACAAAAACCAAAAAGGGTAAACAGATGGTTACTGATACACCTACTAAAGCAATTGTAAAGAAGAAAGATTCTTGTGGACATTCAAAGTGGAAATTTTATGAGCTGGAGAAAGAGCTCTCATCAAGAAAGGTTTTAGATTCGGAATCATCATCCCTTGGACATGATTTTTTGGTGCAGTCATTAAAGAATCTAGTTGGGGCCATTCCAATTTTTCCAAGCATTGAATCTAGATGCCAGATGCTTCATCACACTCTAAATTAGAAATCATATTCAGTATCCATGGTGATGGATAAGTGTGTAAATCTTGAGGATGATTTCATGATTTTCATTATTAACTACAATTCCCACAAAAGGTCTTGTAAGAAAATGGTGAGCTGTTCAAAGAAGACAGTTGAAGAAATTAGATAACATGATGAGTTTCAAGATGGTGTCAAGAAGGCTTTTGACATTGAAGATGGTAAGATCAAGGATCTCACAACCAGCTTTGAAGAAAATATTACTCTTGAACAGAATACACGAATGCAAGAAGTAATATATCGGAATGGGAAGTTGTATTTTTTTCTCAAAATATGGAAGAGATAAAGAGATATTCAGATTGAGATAGTAAAAAATATTTTCAAACAGGAAGAAGTCCTGATGGCTCAGGAAGAGGCTCTTATGTTTCAGGAAGAAATAATCCAAGATTTAGAGAAGAAAGCTGAGGATTATGATAAGCTACTTAAGTGAGTAGAGGAAGATCATAAGGATCTTAAAAATCTGAAGACTATAGTCTAGAAGTTGACGCTGAAGGAAAAGGAAGGATAAATTTTTTGCAATCCGATATTTTGTTGTACTTTTCTTCCTTGTACATATTCTTTCTAATCCTAGAGAAATTTTTGGTTGCTTTTCTTTTGGATGTCTTGTAATAATCTTTCAGGTGCGATAATTTTTTTTCCATTACCTCAAATTCTTTTTAAAAATCACAAAGGGGGAGAAAAAGAAAAATAATACTATGTAAAGAAGAAATATCCCTAAGTAAGGGGGAGTTTATCTAAGGGGGAGTTTTCATTAGAAATATTTCCATTTTCAAGATAAAGAAAAATATCATTCCAGAAATCTAGAATACGATCCTTAGTGTTCTAAAGCCTAAGGGGGAGTTAGTCGTATTCATCTTTTTCCCATATGATAAGGGAGATAAGTTTTATTTTCAAAGTCTAGAAAAGTATTTTCTAAGTCCTTATTTTATTTTTTGTAAGGATGTTTGTGCTTTCCAAAAAGGGGGAGATTATTGAGTCAATAAGGTTTCCTTATGACTTTTTCATTCCTTTATGATTGGGGATATTGTTGAGTTAATAAGGTTTCCTTATGACTTTTCTAATACTCATGTTTTCAAAATCACAAACACCTTATATTAAAGAAAATTTCATTTTACACTGTGTTTTACTTTCATAAAGAAAATTTTCCTTCCCTAAGGAAATTTATCCTTACCATGTTTTTCATTGATCATTATTTTTTCTAAGTGTAAAATTCTATTTCTTATCTAAAACCTCTGAATCATATAATACTTAGACAAAAATCATTTTCTTTTCGGGATCAGAACTCTGACTTTGAATTCTCGGAATTGTGACTCAGAACATTGTAAGTTCGGACTCTCAATTCTAATGAATTCTGACTCCGAACTTTGTAAGTTCTGACTCTGAATTCTCAAGAATTATGACTCCGAACTTTGTAAGTTCTGACCTTGAATTCTCATGAACTCTGACTTCGAGAATTTTAATTTCAGGTTCCTATTTCATGTGAATCCAGATTCCGAATTTCCTTGAAATTCAGACTCCAGAATTCTATAGAGTTCAAGTTCTGAATTCCTTGGAAAATAGAATCCAAATATCCTTGTATTATAGACACCGAATGTTTTTTGGTTAGACTCCAAACTTTTGTTTTCTTAAATTCCGGATATTTGATTTTGGTTATGTAACCACATTTTTGGCTTACACTTGTTTTAGTTATAAAATGATGTCGTTCATTCAGTTACTAACTAAAAGTTGTTTGAGTGACACGTGTACAGGTCCCTCCGAAATTCAAGGAAAAATATGACCGTTGGAAGAGGGAGTCGATCGTTGTAGTTCTGCCTATAAATAGGCACTCATTTGAAAGAGATCTGAAAAAAATTGGATAACTTTTGATCGGAAGTGATTTCTAGAGAGAGATACTCTCATGCTCAGTGTGTACTGAAATTCTTGTTCAGATTTGATTTGTATGACTCTAATTGTTTTATTGTACAATTGAGGGATTTTGGGGATAGGAAGACAGAGGTGTCAACTACCTTAAAGTTAGAGGAATTACATGATGAGGAATACAATATGTCGACTACCTTAAAGATGAGGGCTTGCAAGGATAGCAAGACAGGCTCTGATATTCATATCGAGGGCTTACCCTGGTGTGGGTAAGACAAACTTTCTTGAAAGTATAAAACAAGGGTCCTTTATCAAAGGTTGTTCGATACCCTTCTCTTTGGGTTAAAATATTTACTACTTCTTACTTGTTTGTTTCATGTTTTCCACTGCATTTTATTTGTTGAGTAAAGTATAACTATCTTATACATCTTTATACTTGTACTATGATTTTGTAAGATTCTATACACTTTAAGGTAGAATCTTTATCTTTGTAACCTTTTGTTAAGTTTCCTTTCCGGAACCATCTTTCCGGAATTTCTTTCTCGGAATCAGTTTTCCAGATTCAAGCAAGGTTATAGAACTAGTGGTTTTTTGAATTTTTCCTTGTTTAACTTTGTAAAACAATACCATATTTAAAAGTTCCAAAGGAATTTTTATAAGTATACAATTCACCCCCTCCTCGCTCTTGTATATTGAACATTATTAGATACTACATATAGTATCTATATCATTTCGATCCTACAGTAGGTATTATAGAGTATATCATACTCCATACCATCTTTATAATACCTACAATAATAAATTTCTATCTTCCTTGCCCAAAACATAAATCCTTATTTCTTTCCAAATGACTATCCTTTCGAGGCTTAAGGTGAAAGCTAAAAGAGGCTTCTCAATTAATACATACTTATAACTCTTAACTGATCATTTCCAATTTTTTCTTCTTATATCACCTCTAAACCTTTTGTTTCCATTATAAAATAATTATTTAATTATATTAAATATACTAAATTATTATTATGGTTATTCAAAAACCATTATCCACCTCCTTCTAATTCCTTGTAAAATGATAATGTAGCCCATGTGTACATGTGGACTACCACATCCACGAAGAAATGTGATTCGTTTTTTGTTTCCATGTTACATAGATCATAAAAATGATAGATTTAATGAATATATATGACATATATACAAGATAATAAGCATTATTTAATGGTGAATTATTATTTACCTTTTTTCATTCCATACTTTAGAAAGTAAAAAACAACATTCATATGTATGTATGAAAAATTGTCTCCATGAATAGTGTAATTCATTTTTCTATCTCTATCCATTTTGTATGACTCTATATATATATATATAATTTATATTATATTTATATCATGAAATACATTATAGATATTATTGAACCAAGATCAAAGTACAAGGTTCATAACTACCAAACCAAAATTCTCAAGAAAAATGAAACAGTTAACACTATGAAATGATGATTATAACAAATAATTATTAATAAATGGGTGTTTAAATGTTATAAGTGGTTAATTTATAATATTATAAGTCCTTAAATTATTCTGATATAGAATTATAATAAATTTAAATTTACTGTCCATGAGGTTAGAACACTTATGAAGTAAGTGGAACTTAAGGTAAGAGATTTATCCTACAATCTCATTATTTATCAGGATTGTTTATGATCAAGTTGCTAATGATGAAATTTTATGACTTATCTCTCAACAATACCATTAATTTTCTTCAACTTCAGTTATTTTTTTTATATTTCATGTTTTCTTTTCATGTTTGTGTCTTTATGTACTCAAGATACCGAAATAATTTTTTTAAGGAAAATTGACTTTATTTCTCTCTTTAGTTGAAAATAATTTTTCTTCCATATCCATGTTTTCTAAAAAAATCCAAGAATGTTTTTAATATTTAGATACGATTGTTTCAATCCATTTTTAACCATTATTTAATTTTTAATAAAATACTTAAAATCAATCTTCATGTCAATTTCTAAACAAAGTACATTTGTATTTTTACAAAAAAATTGAAATGAATCATTGTTTTAATATACATAGCCTGAACGGAATTTTCCACCATTAGACTGCTCATTTTTTTGAATATTTATTATCAATTTCTCATGTTTATTTTCAAATAAAGGATTTTCATAATATTTTTGAATTTTTTATATTTTTAATTAGTGATTTAAATATATAAAGTGTATTTTCCTCCTAAAATATTCTTAATATCTTTTAAATTAATTTTCAAATAAGATAAAATACTTTGATGTTAGTTATGTTTTACTGTTGATATGATCCAATGGTACCATCTACATTTATATTTTTATTTATTGTGATGGTGATGATTTAAGGATGATTCTATGAGATATATTTTTTTCCTACAAGATTATTATGTTATAATGAAACCATTATGAAACCCATTTCTTTTACACGGTTTAGGTATGATAAAATATTTATGAAACCTGTTTAATTTCCATGTGTTTTGATGTGAAGAATTTTTTATTATCCTATGGAACACATATGTATTATTTTCATTATGTGACAAGTGGGCCTGTAATAATATATCCCTACAATTAATTGCGTAAATATTGATATCCTATGAGATAATAAGGACTAAAATAGGTAGTGAACCTGGTTTAGTTAGGGACATTGTCCACTATGATAGTCTGGGAGTGAAAATTGACTAAGGATATGATGGAATAGAGAGTGAACCTAATCTAATCTGATAGTCTTGGTAGTGAGTCTTGACTAATGAAATGGTTTTATATGTTTAGGTGTATATCACAAAATTTTGTCTTATACCAATTTTATGCTCTCAAAGATCATGTTTTTGATTCCTTTATGATTCAAATCTTATAAACTACCAATATTTACCTCATAAATTAATATTTTGATCTATTATATTCTCGGTATGGTTTTTAAATGTTAATAATGTGTTTTCATACCCTTATGCTCTTATAATTATAAAGTGATCTTTGATATCTTCCTTATTTTCCATTATTGGTAATCTGAGCTCACTCTTTCTTATGTTTCCTTTCCCCAAGTATAAAGAATGTTTTTAAGTATGATATGTCTCTGAATAGAGATAGTTGTAAAAAAAATTATGGGGGATGTTGTGGATATCCTATAAACAAGTTTCTTATGTATTCAAATTTTTAAAGACACTAAACCTATAGGATTCAAGCATGTAAATTAATTTTATGTAATTAATATTCATATTTTGAAATATAATATATATATATATAAAAATTATGGGTTATTATATTTTAGATATCTAATTTGATGCCATGGTTTTTATATCTTATCATATGTTTTTTGGATGGGGAAATGATTCTCATATTTATTTATATGATACCATAGTGCCTGTTGTCAGCCCATGGAAATTGGGAATACACTTGGAGCCTTATGGTGCACCATTTTCCTCTGACATAATGGGTTGACCCAGGTTGGTTAGTTAAAAATTGGTTTTCGAGGCTCGTGTTGTATTAAATCGAAGGTCCATACTTTTGAATCAGCCTCCTATGTGTGGGGGTATTATTAAACTTGATATAGGACTTTTGGAACTTGAGAAGTTGTGTGGGAGTTTTCATGGACAACTCATTCTCATAAAAAACCTTCAGCTACCATAGTAAGTGTGAGGATGAATATTTTGATTTTTTATGATGTTATATTTTTGTATTTAGTTCTTTAAATGAATTTTATGATAAAGGAATATAAATCTATTATAAATGGTTTTCATCCTCATTTTTTATAGATCATGGATCCTTAAAGAAGAATAATATGGAATACTAGAAAAAATATATGGAGAAATCCCCATAGTCGAATCCTCAAATTAACCTAGTTTTAGTGGAAACTATCATATGAATGATTCAATCTATGGTCCAAGTCCCAAACATTGAACCAAAGAAAATGGTGGACCACACTTTGAAATTCAAAATGTATAATCCCTTAATCGTTCTTGGTGATAAGGGTCTAAAAGAATCATAATAATGGATAATGAGGATTGAGAGGATTTTCCACTTTCTAAAAACTCTTAAATATTCCATGGTTGGATTCACCACTTATATGCTTAAAGGGTCAGGAAGGAAGTTGTTTGAATCTATTATGTAAGATAAGTTGCATGAATATCTCGCCTATAATACCTTTAGGAAAGATTTTGATTAGTAGTTCTGTCCTAAGGCATTGAGAGTAGTGAAGGCAAGGAATTGTTTTACCTCTGAGTAGGGAGATAGTCTAGTCATGTAGTATGCTACTCGGTTTGTTCAGTTGGTGGACCTGTCTCCAGATCTTTTTTCAAATAATTACCTCAATGTGTGAATGTTTGAAATGTTTTTGAGGGTATATATTTTATTTATGATGATTCTTATATGCCTACCCACCTATAAGGATGTTGTGGGAAAGGTGGATATAATAGAGGGAGACACGTCTTGGAAGGAAGGTCTCTTCAGAGTATCATTAACAATAGAAGGTATCCAATGTTATCTTTCTAGTTAGAAATTGAAGTAGGATGATCACTGTTGAGGTGGTGGTAGGATTTTACAATGGACATCGAGGTAGAGTCAGATGGTCTTTTACCATTAAGGGAATAATGGATACCTAAAACAAGAATGTATGTCAGCACCAAGGGTGTGTCACACATGTCGTAAATAAAGCCATCTTAAGTGTTTCTATTAGAGGTAATCCAATGGAAATAGTGAGGGATCCATCTTCAACAAGGTATCACAGTTTAGACCTGATGTAGAGAAAGGGGTGGGATCTCAACCTCATGCTAAGGGTGATGAGTAATTGAAAAATAAATAGAAGTATAGGGATAAACATTTGTATGAAATAAAGTGTTTCCTAAATTATTTAGAGGTCGGACATTCTAATATTATATGTATGGTGTTCATTGTATATTCTATAGTTGTGGATTATTTTTATACTAGTGAAAATCATTCTCTTATCCCATCTAAGTTGTTTTATACATTGTTATTATGTTAGAAGATTATTCCTTTCTTGACACTCTTTCCACTCCTTTGGGAATGAAGTTTGAATACAGATCTAAATGTACTAAGTGTCATGCAATGATTTTTTACAAAAAATATTGTATGGGACCTTTTAGTTCTTGATAATTACATATTTGATCTTATAATTAGAATGGATTTGATTACTACCTATAAAGTCTAGCTTTATTGTTATCATCTCTAGCGTATAATTTCTTTCTCTCAATGTATTCACCCATTTATTTCAGGGAGAGTAGGATCTAATATTGGTTAGAGTGGGTCTTGTTACTCCTAGTATTGATATGATATCCCAATAGTTGTCAACATTTTATCTTGATGTTTCTGATCCATGTATTATTTTTCCTCTTTCAGTGGCGGCTAGTGAGTATCCTGATGTATTTTTAATTATTAATATAGGTTATCACCTCTTAGTGAAGTTTGATTATCTATAAACATGATTCCTAAGATAAAACCCATTTCATTATCTTCATAATGAATGAAACCCACTGAATTGAAAATAATTAAAGGTTCGGCCTTGGGATCTCGAATCCAAGGGATTTATTCATTATATCTTTTCACAAAGAGAATCATGTGTGCTATTTGAAAATAAGGTGCATAGGAGTCTCGAACTTTGTGTTGATCAACAAAAAATCAACCAGATGAAAATGAAGAACAAATATTTTTTCTCTAGGATTGATGAACTTTTTGTCATATAAAGGGGGCCAGTTTTTCAAAAAATGATTTGATATTGGGGTTCCAACAACTGAGGGTTTGAGAGGAAGAAATCTCTTAGAGTATGTTTAAGAGTAGGTATAGAAATTATGAGTATATGGATACTCGATTCAGCCTTACTAACACTATTGTGGTATTTATGGGTTTAATGAATTAAATCTAACATTGATTCTTAGATTTTTTTCATGGTTTTATTTGTGGAAGACATCCTTTAATATTCCTGGTCAAATAGGGGTCATGTTGTGCATATTAATATCAACCTAGTAATCTTGAGAGAACATCGATTGCATGGAATGTAATCCATATGTAAGTTATAGATTCAATAAGTGGAATTTCTTGGACATTTAATTTCTACGAAGGGTGTCTTAGTGTATCCCAAAAATATTAAAGCTATGATGTCTTGGGAGTAGCCCAAAAATGGGTTTGAGTTCTAGAGTTTCTAAGGATTAACTGGTTATTACAAGTGATTTATTCATGAATTCTCTAAGATCTCATCCTCTATGAGAGAGTTAACCCATAATGGTGTAAATTTTGTTTACAGTTATCAGTGCCAAAGATATTTTGATGAGTTTAAAGTGATATTGACTTCATCTCCATTCTAGATTCTTCCTGATCTGTGTTTTGGTTTGATGTTTACTACGATGCTTCAGGTAGAGGTTTATATTTTGTTATGATAAATGGGAGATAGGTAGTAGCATTTGGATTTTGTTATTTGGTCTCTCATGAGAATAATTATCTGATTCATGATCTTTATTTGGTATCATTGATGTATGTTCTTATGAATTGGTTCCACTGCCTCCTTAGGGACTATTTTATAGTTTATTCTCACCATAAGAGTTTGGACTATGTATTCACATATAGGGATATCAAAAAGAGATAAATATGTTGTGTGGAATACCTTCAGACCTTTTAATTTGATATTACATACACCGTTGAGAAAGGGAGAATGTTTGCATATGATTTTTGTAGGAAATTACAACCCATTTTATAAAGGAATTAGTGTAAAAGTGGTTCTTATTGAGCATTTTTCTGAGATGCACTTAGATTAAGGGGGATATAATGATAAGGTATTCCTAGATTGAACGTGGGTAGGATAATATATGGATGATCATATTCTACTTGGATAGGCTGAGTATGTAGAGTGTCATTAATTTAGTAGGAATCTTTATTGTGGGGAGACCTCAGGTGAGTTGTCTCGGTCTCCCGATGGAGTTTTGTACTTCCAAGGTAGGATGGTTATTCTAATGGACTTGAGTAAGGATTTGATGGATAAAGGATTTTTTTCAAGTTGGTTTGTTTAACATAGAGGTAAACAAATGTACCATAACATGTGATGTCATTACTGGTGGCTGATAATGAGACATTCGATTAAGGGTTTTGTATCTTGGTGCCTCACATGTGAAAAAATTAATCCACAACATCAGAGACCTTTTGCGTTGCTATAAACTTTACCCATTCTAGTGTAGAAGTGGGATGATATAGCCATATAATTTGTGATTAGGATACCTTAGACACCGACTATTAAGTATGTGGTGTGGGATATTATTGATCGACTCATAATATTAGCTCATTTACCACCTATCAAGGATTGGACGAAGTTAGAGGAACATGGGAAGCTATATGTGGTGGATATTTTTAGACTTCATGGAGCACCTTAGGATATCATTTCATATAGATACCCTCACTCTACATCTTAGTTATATAGAGAATTGTTTACAGTTGTGTTCTCCCTATTGAAGTTAAAAAGGAATTATCTTCTACGTATATATGGTCCAACTGAGAATTCCATCCAAATTCTTAAAGACATTATATGGGAATAAATAACTGACTTAAGTGGATATTGGGATAAATATCTTACATTAGTTAAATTTACCTATAAAAATAGTAATCAGACTTCAATATAGATTCCTCCATATGAAACGTAGTATGGGGGCCTTGTATGTTGCCTCATTGTCAGCTGGAGGTTGGAGAATGGTCTTTGGTTGGACCGATAATCATTCAGGATACAATAGATATTGTGAAATTTAATGGTAACAGGTTAGAAATATCTCAGATTTACTATAAATCTTATATTGGATAGTGTCTTAATTTGTTGGCCTTTGAGGTAGGTGATAAGGAATTTTTTAGTGTTTTACGTTGTTGGGACATAAATGTTTGTTAAATTATGTTTTGTTATCGCCTAGCTATGTCATCCCATTTGAGATTATGGAGTGACTCGAGAAGTTGGCTTATCATTTGGACTTACCTACTCATTTTACATATATCCATAATGTGTTCCATGTTTCCCAAAAAAAGAAGTATTATCCAAATCTGTCAAATATGATCGATTGGGAGGATGTTGATATTTATAACATTCTATGTTTTAATAGAAGGATTGTTTATTTAAATAATTATTTAATATTAGCAATAATAATTAAAGAAATTGTAATTATTATTAAATTATTAATTAAGAATGTAAATAAATAAATAAATAAATAAAAGGAAACATTATTAATAAATAATTCATTTTCTTTAGTTAATTATTAATTGATATGTTTTTGTATAATGAGTTTATTTTCATAAATTACAGTATTATTTTTCACAGGTTTAGTATATTTCTAAATGGTGTTTATTTCAAAAAATTAGGGAGTACTCGTGATGAATTTTGTTTAATTGTTTGTACTGTTTTCTTAATTTGTAATATAATTTTCTAATTATCCAAAAACTAGACCAAAAAAGTTTCTAATATGTAAAATGATCTGTGTTTTTTTTTTATTTTTTTTCATTATAAAAAATACACAACATTTCATGTGTTGAATCCAAAATCAAATGTTTGGGGCTTTACATTTGGTATCAGAGTGATGGTATCAAAAACTTTGGAGATTAAATGATGTTATTTGAAGAAATTATAAGTGATATAGTATAGAGTTTTAGAAATTATAGTTTCTCTAATTCTAAATATGAAAATTCTTAATTTTCTAGAGTCTAACTAATTAATTGAATTTTCGTAATTCTTTTAATTGGGGGAATAATATGACAAAAAGAATATTAATATAAGTATTATTTATATAAATAATAATTTAACATTATCAATATTAATTAAACAAATTTTAATTAATATTAAATTATCAATTAAGAATGTAAATAAAGAAATGAAAAAAATAAAATGATACTCTTAAATGAAATGTAATTATTAATTAATTAATTTTACTTTGTTAATTATTACTTGATATGTTTTAATATAATGAATTTATTTTTATAAAATACTAAATAATTTTTCACAGGTTTAGTATATTTCCAATTGGTGTTTATTTCACAAAAGTAGGTAGTGGTCGTGATGAATCTTGTTTAATTTTTTGTAAAATTTTATTAATTTTTAATTTAATTGTCTAATTCACCAAAACCTAGACCAACAAATTTCTTGATATATAAAATTCTATGTGTATTTTTCATTTTTCCTTTATAAAAACATACACAACATTTTTATTTGCTAAACCCGAAAGTGTGGTTTCATGGATTCACCATATTGAACCTAACACCTCAATAGTTGAAATCCATTTTTAGATAATAGACTGGCAGGATAAGGTGTTGTGTGTAAATACAATCTCATTATTTTTATTGAGATGGTAGTGTGGTAGGGAAATAATTTAGATAAGGGAGTGTGCGGCCCAGATAATGCAGCAATGTCCTTATATCTTCTTGAATTATGATCTTGAAACTTTTTTGGGACATAAATATTTTATAGTGGGGGTAATTGTCACACCCTGGTTTGAGAAAATATGTATGGATATCCTTTTGTCACCATCTTTTATATTTATGGTTCATACACAACTTAGAATAAATTTTGGGGATGTTGGTGGCAGAAGGAGGCCATTTTCTAGCTGGTGGGGCGCATCATCTAGTCAATGTAGGCTAGGAAAACACATTTATGGTTGTAAGTTCCACCATCCAACTGGTGGGAATCCATCGGCCCACCAGTAGATGGACTTGAGGTATAGGTATTTTTCATGTACCCATTGTCCAGTTGGTGGAAGCCTTGTAAGTGTAGGCATTTTTCCTGCACCCACTGGCCAGCAGGTGGGTTTTCACCGGCCTGTCGGTAGACCATCAGCCTACCAATGAGGCCTAGGGGATCAATGGTGACACTGCTATGTGCCCAATTTAGTAAGGGGATAAATTTTATTTTAACATAAAATAATAATTTGTCTCCATTAATCAAGACCCTTCCACCCTAGTTCATTTTTTCTTAGTTTAGATACTCTTTGGTGAAATTCTTGTCTCTCTCCTTCATTCTATAGGTGATTATTTATTCCATTTGAAAGTTTATCTCTATGTTGGGTGAAATCCAATAATTGGATCATTTCTAATGTTTTTCTTCTCTTCTTCTCCATGTGTTTAAATCCAATTGAGACTACATCACTAAACCTATAATTAATAAGGATAATTGATTTTTTTTCTTCAGATTAAGGTTCTCTAGGATCTAATCTTATTTCATATCATCATTGGTTTATAAGGAAAAATAATTTTCATCATTCTTAAGGTAAGAGTCTCTATCCAATAGTTTATCCCTTTTTTATACATGTGTTCTTATGATTATTTCATTTTGTTTTTTATTTTAAATTGGTTTTAATATTTTGGGTAAATCGAAAGAGGTTTTCAAAAAAGTTTTTTTTTGAAAAATATATTTATTTCACTATATGTGTTTGAAAAAATGCATCAATGATGGTTTTGAAATAGAAATTATTTTTCAAGTATGGGAGTGGTGTGGTATCGATATAAAAATGTTTTATGAAATATAGTCTTGTATTTGATATGGATTTTTCCTTGGAAATGTTTTATGAAATATGATTTTGTTTGACTTAAATTTAATTATGATGTATTAGAACATTTGGAGACCTTGGGGTATGGGACAAAACTGTAACGGCCATTGTTTTTGAGTCGGGTCAAAAACCACTCCATATTTGAACTTCTCAATTAGAAGTCATTATTTTTTCTATATAGTTGATCGAAATAACATTATGAGAGTTACATTAGCTTTATATCACGATTTTAAATGAGTTTCAATATTTGGTTGAAGCCTTGGGTGTTTCAAATAGGTTTAGGGAGAATCAGAGTCCAAATGTCTTATTTTGGAATTGTAGGTTAAGGCGCACAGTTTATGGTAAACTATGTGGCATGTTCTAGGTAACCATGTGTCCCGTTTTGGTACTAGAGCATAGTTTGAGTAAACTGTATGAGTTGGGAACATGGACATGTGGCCTTTGGTTGTAGGGTTATAGAGGGATACCACATGGTTTGTTCATAGTTAATGAAAACTGTATGGAAGGTTACGAGGGTACAGCTACTTAGGCAGTTCCTCAGTACTATAGCCCACATGGTTTGTGTATAGTTTAGAAAACCATGCAGCCTATAAGGGGTGGTTTTTTAGTTTTTCTTTTCTTTATTTTCCCTTATTTCTCCCTTATTTATCCTCTTGGTAACGCGCAGTAGAGGATTCTCCCTCGTTTTCTCCCTTTGACCGTATTTGATCCCTCTCCTCCATCGGTGGTATGATTTCATATTCATTTAGTACATTGGAGTCACAGTGGTATGGCTAAACTGACCCACCCTTATTATTCATTTATCTTTCACCTCATGGAGCACTAAATCATTTAGGGATGTTTCACCCTATTTTAATTTCAGTGGATAAAAACTCAGATCTACTCCAATCCACACCGAATTATAGCTTGGTATCAAGTGTGCCTACATTTATGGGTCCAAGTTAGGCAGTGTATATCTTATTTTGTTTTTTTATGGACATTTGGGTGGTTCATATTTTATCACACCTTTGATAAATTAAGATATACCCTCTCTTCTTGGTATTAAATTGTCCATATGCCTTATGGGATTCTATTGGGAAAGCCCTTACCTTATTCGCACGAGCGAGGTGGGGTTAAAGGTCATCACTCCTTGGGTAAATTAGTCGAGCGTGTTAAATTCATCTAAATTGAGTTTTTTTTAAATGAATTGATTTATTTATTTTAATCTAAGGATTTCAAGTCCTCTAGATTGAATTGTTATGTCTGTTGGTTATAAAATTCAATGATGTTAAATTTAATTTCTTTGGTTAAAGTGAGTTTCTTATTAATTCATTATGTGTAATTAAATTCCATTGAATTGATTATTGTTTTAAAGTGATTTATTTATATATAATTTAATATGATAAATTATCAGATCCAAGGGATCATGACTGGCTTGGCTTAGATTGGTTGGGTGGTATTGACCACAGGATTGTGCCTTGTGGATATCAGTTTCAGGCGGTGATACTGTCAGGTTGGGCATGGCCTGTGAAATTGGGATGGCATTGCCATCGTAAATCGAGTGGCATGGTCGTAGGGGAATGAGGTTCCAGTTTTGGTGTGACTTATTTTATATATTTGGTGATTATCGCTCACCCATGATATACAAATCACCCAATTGAGTTGTATGCACACATTATGACTCCTTTGATGAGGTGTTTTTGACCACTCGTGTGGGTAGAGGTCCCTAGTAGTGTGTATTAGGATTTTTTATGGGGTTCTTGTCATAGAAATCCACATAGAAGGTGAAGAGATGTTTTTTGATATCGATGAGGCTATCTATTGGGGATGAGTATCATCATGATTAAGGCTATTTCCCTAGGTTTATTTTGAAGATATACATCGTTATGCCTCCAGACGTCGGGATTTGAGCTTACGGGTGCTTTGAGCAGCTGTCTGAGGGACCAAATACTAATGTTTTGGACATGCCTTTGAGACTTCAGTACTTACTAAGACCTAAGGTTTTAGGGGACATGAGGTAATGGGTTACTTGATTCGAGGTGGAACCTGAGGGTTCATCTGGTCTTGGCATTTGGGTACCTTGGTCCATGGGCCAAGGACCCTCTTCACTCTTGATATTTTGGAATTGGCTAAAGTATGTGACACTACTCGATTGCTATTGATCAGTATATGAATGTATTTTGGTTTCATTTCAAATGTATTAATCTTCATTTTTTATTTATTATATCATTCCTACTTAAACACATATTCTAGTTATGCACCATTGGGTGGTATCCTATTGAGACTCATCTCACACCCTGCATGGGTCCTACAGGATGTGTGTATACTTTATGTCTTTACATTGAAATAAAGGGTCGTCTTCCAGAGCTAGATCTTAGTAGCTTCTTACATGGAGTTAGGCTTAGGACCTTAAGGTTGTGCCTAACTGGAGTTTCTTTTTTAGTTTCTTTTTTGTATCAGAGTGCTATATATGTATGACTTGTACTATTTATCCTTTGGAAAACCTTCTTTTGGATATTGAATGTAAGACCTATTTTGATATGATTTTTTGTTCTGTTTACATACAATAAGTGGTGTGTTGGGAATTTCAATATATTTATTTATCTTCTATTGCATTTGATTATTTACTGCTTCTTCTATTGCTCATTATTGATTGTGCATCCACATTGCGGGTTTGGTTTGACTCTGATTAGTCTTTATTTCTACTATATGTTATACATTATTACTCAGACTATTATTATTATAATTCCCATAGGGTATATCCTCCCTATTATACCTCTTTCAAACCCTATCATCTAGTCATCATCCTTTGGCATTTACTGAAGCGCACCTATGTCCAGTTTCACCCGTCCTGAAAGTACTGTTCGAGTGGATAATCAGGTCGAGGATGCTACAAAATCTAAACAAGGAAGATCCTTGGTGGAGTAATATATCACAATTGGGGGTTCCCTTGATTTTATAGAGACAAGGGGTAGATGCTTGAAAAGTATTAGTGGTCTGGTTGTGTACACCCTCACATCATGGATTTCCCTTTTGTATTATTTATATATACATTACATTCATGATCCTTGGATATTATTATTTTCCCACTGGATATTAATATGTATATAGATGCTTGAAAAGTATTTTATTTGTCTATTTAGTTCATTAGATATGTAATATGTCATATTTCTTTGCTTATCTGAATATAGTATGATTTATGAAAGAAATGGAATATTTTTAAAATAAAACCAAAGGATGAGTTTTATATGAAAAATGATTTATTATAAAAATGTTTTCAAAATATGTTATAAATAAGAAATAATTGATTAATGTGTATACAAATTATATAGATTCATGGTGGTATCCTACTGGTCCCTTAAGCTCACACCCTAATTTTGTTTTTGGGTGTTTGTATCTTTGGTTTTATAGGATATAGGTAAAGGGAAGAGCATAATGTAGTGGATGGATCTATTTTATTAGGCTTCCTCTCAAGTGGGTTTCGATGGTAATGACTTATGGTAACATAGATATGGACCCAGGGGTTTCTATAGGTTCCATGTTCTTGGTCTTTATATTATTCATTGAGACCTTTTTATCCAAATATTATGTTGTCCTTTATGGTTTATTACTTGAAATATGATATATTTTTTATATATGTTCTAATTATCTAGTGGTTTCTATCTTATCATATGTTATTTATATTATGAAATCATTCCCACATTTCTTTATATGATACCCCGGTGCTTGTTTCCATCCTGTGATTAACGGGAATGCACTTTGGGTCCTATGGGGGGTAAATTTTAGGTGATATCATGGGTAGATCATGGTTGGTCTGTTACATTATATTTAACTATTTATACACCAATATATATTTTACTTTTTTTGGAATGAACTAACGGCATCAAATGATACAATTATTCATCTTTTCTTTTGTGGCATCGTTCAATAATACTTTTACAAATATTTTTTTCATCTTTGTAAAAAACATCTATGTTTCCTTTATAAAATCTGGGTTATGTTCTTTTAAAACCACACAACTTCTTTGTCCATATGGTTTATGATCATTTTATCCCTTTTATTGACATGAGTAAAATTGTTGGTGTACAATACATTTTTATTATAAGACAAATTATTATTGGAAAGTTGACTATGTATTTTTGGTCATCCACCTTATTTATGAGGATGGGTTATGGTCATGTTTTCCTTTTTATTTACATGGGTAAAATTATTAGCACCCTATATATTGTTATTAAAATATAGATGATCATTAGAAACTTGAATATGTTTTGTTTGACCAACCACCTTCTTTATCTGGATAATTTATTATCACCACATCCCTTTTTTTAATGGGGAAAAGTATTGACATTATTAATGATTATTGACTACTAATGTAGGTTTATTAGGTATTGATATTCTATATTATTTATTGTATGGATAGATATGTTTTTATTTAGCTAAAGGTTCCTTAGAGAATGGTACAAAAGGTCTTGTTGAATCTTATGGTGAATTCATTGCATGTAATAAGGTGAAAAATTGGGCCCAAAATTATATATCCCCTCAATAAATTTGCAGGTATCATGAGACAAAACAAATAGGGTTTTGATGTATATAACATCCTATAATAGAAGAGTGAATTATCACAAAGCCTTGACATTGTAATTTTTATGTTTAGTGAAGAGCACAACTATATTATTTATGAATGAATATTGTATTTTTTTGTTGTTTTATTTATAAATATTATATATAGGGAAGACATAAACAAGAGTTGATGATTCTTAAGGAATTGTATGTCATGCTTGATAAAGAATCCATGTAAGTCCATAGGTTGATTGAATTACTTATATGTTTATGAACAATTAATTGTGAGGTTTTTGTATTGAACAATTCAAGTGAATAAATAATTTCGAGACATATTTAAATATTAATTGTGATGATTGTTGAAATGGTATTTAATGAAAAATACATGTGTCAACTGTGCTAAGGGTGACATATTGTTTAAAACATGTGGAAGAAAATGTCAGTTGATAAAGATAAATTTTAGAGGTCATGCAATATTTATTATTTTATGAGTAATTTTATTTTTATGAATTCCACACAAAAATAATTTATTTTTTATATGAGATTAATAAAGAATGATAAAAGTGGTTGTTATATTTATTTTGGTGTTTATACTTAGTTTTTACGAAGTATATGAGTTGTCCTTACTCAAAAAAATTGGCCAGCCATAACATACCAAGGATCCACCTTTAATAAATGTGGTACCTAGGTTCAACAACATGGGAGGAAGGTCAATCGACCAAGCCAAGGCGGCAAGTGAGTGGGCATGCATAGTGCCTACAGTATAACACCTCGTGTTTTTATGAATTTATTTTTTTGAATAAAATAAATTTATTTTATGGTTTTATTTACACACAACATCAAGTTAATCTTGAAACACAAATTTAAGTTTGCACTACACAAAACATTGGATTAGATTACATTACACACAACACTGTGTTTTAACAAAACCAAGATATAGTGTTAATATAGTTATTTAAACATGACCGTTATAACCTATCTGTTAAACATAGTGATATAAATGTAAATAAATAATTTTTAAATATTAATTATAATGGGTTTATATAAATAAAACATATTAATAATAAAATAAACTAAAATTAGAAAAGGCTTTATATGTTTCAAAAATATTATTTGCTTAATAATGTTTTTATAAATTTTTGTGAATAATAATAAAATTAATTTTTGAAACTCTTCAAAACTTATTTTTAAAAAATAAACTTCATTATTGAATTAAAAATTTCAAAATATATTTGGGTGAATTTTTTGGATTTTTTTAAAAAGTTTTATTTTTTATGAATAGTGAAAATAATGAATTTTAATTGAAAATTGCCTTTTTTTTAATATATTTAAAAAGATAAATTATAATTTAAATTTGTTTTAAAGTTTATTTACATAAATTATAAATCTATTAATTCAATTTATTTCATTTTAAAAAATTTCATATTGAAATTAGATATAAAAACATTGTAAACTTTTGATCATTTTCTCTTTGAAAACCTATTTTCTCATCACCCATGTGGGATAGATTTTAAATTAAAAGTTTCCTACCTATTTAAATGAAATTTGGAAAAAATTGATTCCATATTTGTAAGCATGATAATTTATATTATATAATAATTTCAACTTAATTTTTTACCGAAATGAATAGTGAATCTCATAATAATTAATTATCTTGGTTAAGGTAAAAATTTGTTTTCAGAAGGTTAAACTAAAAAGATAAGGGTTAAATTTACCTATAAACATGTCTAAAAAATATTTTCTAGAAATATTTCTACCATTAAACCTCTAAGGTTCTGTAATGGTTAATTTTGGATTCTTGTGGCATATGAAAAATGTGGTACCACTCAAGTGTTTTCAAAATGTTTAAGTGTGTCCTCTCTCCCACTTATAAAAGACCACCTCATCTCCTCCCATATCCACACCTTCGAAACCTTTTTTCAGAAAATACCTACCCAAATCACTTCCTTGAATTCCAAACCTCATCCTAAAATCCTTATTTTGGACAAAAATCCAACCTAGGATTTATTTTTGGTGAAAACCTATATTGGATGCCTCAAGAAGAGGTAACATTCATCAATGAGCATTTATATTTTAATTCTTCCTCGAATCCCTTAAATTATTATTATACCATGATAATATAATAACTAAATTATATACCATATACTGATATTTTTTTTTGTTAATTCAATTATTTACAACCATCTCCACTTCCATTAAATGGGTTACTAAATCAACGTTCATGTGTACGGTGGATTACCACCATGCGAACCGATGTAATTCATTTTTCCATTACTACCAATCAAGTATCATCATAATGCTGTATTTAATGTTTATATAATTTATTTATGATTTTATTGTGATTATATAATTATTACATCTCTCATACCTTCATACTCTCCATTTTATGGGAATAAGATAATGACACTCATGTGCACAGTGAACTACCGCCTTATGAAGCTATGTGATTCGTTCACGCTCTACATTAAAGGTATTATAAATTGGTTTAATAAATATATGTGATATATATTACATTTAAATTATTCTATAATGATAATAAAAATAATTTACTTTTCTTTCTTTCAATCCAGTAAGAAAATTGAAACAACGTTCATACATACGTACGGCCTATCGTCTCCATGAACGGTGTATTTCCACTTCCTATCACTAAATTTTTTGTATTATGGTAAAACAATATGTACTGAAAATATGTGATATTTATATCATGTTTTAAATTTTTGAGATGATGAAACCATGATCAAATTAATAGAACCAAAAAATACAAATTCAAAACATAGCCGAAAAATAAATTAGTTATTTCCTAAAACTGACTTAAACATGGAATTATTAGTAAACATGTAATAAATAAGAATAAGTCAATAATATATGGTATATTATATATAAATATGATTCTATAAAAAATTTATAACAAACTAATATTTATTATATAGGTTCTTTTAATGATTATGATGGAATTCAATACTTAAGTTAAGGTATTTTTGTCTCAATTTTTCTTTTTTGAGACGTATGTTATGTTATGCACCAATTTTATTTCATGAGGTGAATATACAGACCGTTTAAAATGTAATATAATTAATTTATTAATCCTTGAAATATTTTAACATTAATTTTATATAATTACTTCATTGGGATTATGATTCAAGTTTACCAAAGTGTTAATAATTTTATGTAGCAATCTCACCGCTTATTAGGATTATGGATTAACTCTCCAATTTTGAAATATTAGGATCATCCTATCAAAAATCATCATTAAATTACTAATACTCTAGTTATTAATGATATATTCAAGTAATGGTACCATTTATTTTCTATTTAGTACTTAAAATTAATTCAAAAATGTTTTCAATAAAATCCATATTTATTTCTCTCTTCGATTGGAAGTCTGTTTTTTTATAAAACCATGTTTTCCAAAAAAAAATAAAAAATGTTTTATTACTCTCTTGTTATTTCAAATTTAAATTTTCGACCCATTTTTTATTTTCTTAAAGAAATTAATGAAATCTTCATGTCATTTTCCAGACACTTCACATTTGTATTTTACCAAAAATGTGAAAATAATCATTGTTCTAACATGTACAGCATGAATGGAATTTTCCAACATCATGACCAATCATTACATCGAATCTTACCTTTTAATTTTTCCAGTTTCATTTAAAGAAAAATCTATTCAAAATTTTTTATGATTTAAAAATAATTTTTCAAAGTGGAAAGGATATTTTCCTCAAGAAATGTTTTAAGTTATCTGTAAAACTTATTTCTCATCTAAGATGAAATCCTCTAGTGTTATATATTCATTACTAGGGATATGATCCATGGATACCATTCATATTATTTATCTAACTTTTTATGTTTTTTTGGTATGATTTTTAGTAAACTTGTTTATCTTCCATGGGATATGCAATGTGTAAATTCTAATGAAACCCAATTATTTTCATGGGTTATTATATTATTAAATGATTAATAAACTTATATATTTTCCATAGGTTATGATATGATGAGATATTTATAATGCTAATTTCATATCATGGGTTATGATATGATGAATGTTTATGATCTTATGGGACACATAAATATGGTTTTTATTATGTGATGTCTGGGACCTATATCTCCCTCCAATTAATTGATTAAATATTTTTATCTCATAAGATAGATAGGATAGGAATGGGGATTTAATTTGGTTTAGTAAGATATGAATGGAAGAGGGAGTAAACACAGTTCAGTAAGACAAGGGTATTGGTTCAGTAAGGGAAACTATCCACTATGATAGCCTTGGAAGTGATCCTTGACTAATATGGAAATGATATTATAATATTTAGTGCATGCCACAAATTCGATGTCTTATACCAATTTTGTGCTCTTGGAGATCATCATCTTTGATTACCTTATGATTCATGTCATATGAAATTCCAATATTTCTGTCATGACTCTAGATTATGAACATTGATATGTAGGGTATGGTTTTTAAATTTTATTCTCATGTTCTCATACCATTATGTTCATGTAATTTTTACATATATCCCTTATTACCCTTAATAGGTATCTGAGCTCACCTTTTTCTTATGTTTTGATTCCAAAGTTACTAAATTGTTATAGTCCCCAAGCATGTGTTTTTGTAATATAATAGAGGATTCAAAAAAATTATGTAATTCCTATATATCATAAGTCTGGGTCACTCTAGTTGGAATCATATGATACATTTAGTTATCCTTTTGAAACTAGGATGAGAAAACCTTAGTGAGGTCCCACAGGATATGTCTAAGGATAAGTCTAAGGATGAGTCAAAGTATAGGAAAATGTCTTGGAATTTTGGTAAATGATATAGTGAGTGTTTTATAATAAATTAAATCTCTATTTGGATACTACAAGTGGATGTGGATCTGGAATAGAAGTAACTAGGGGTAATTACTCCTAAAAGGGTGTATTTATCTAGACTCAATCATCACATGGTGCATGAAAAGGGCCTTGATGCACACCTAGTTTGAAACTCTTGAGGGATATTCTTTGTAAATTCAAAAACTCTTTATGAACCATTATTACATATTTAAATTGAAGATGATATGAATAACCTAGGATAAACCTTGGTTTTCTTAGATTAAAAATAAGGTGTGTCATAATTTAGACATCCTATGAGTATTTTTCCTTATTATTTGTTTACCCACTATGATTATTGTCTCTTACTCTATTATTTTTTGTTTTAATCAATTTAAAGAACTAGATGGAATCTTGTTAATGCTAAATGAAATGGAAAATGAAATAATTTTCCTTCAGAGATTCCAAAAAATATGGAAGATTGAATGAAAAAAATTATTGTTATTATCCAACAACTTTCTCAAGATATGAATCATGATGGAATTCAAAAAAAACAATATAGGGAACAATTTTATTTTGATTCCTTCATGAGGAAACACCTACCTTCTTTTAGTGGGTCTTCTAATCCACTAGTTACTAAAAATGTATTAGTACCACAAAAAAAGATATTTTCTATTCTATGGTGTTTAAAGAATGAAAATTTCATTTTGGATGTTTACCATTTAAAAGGTGAAGTAGATCAATAGTGGACTCTTAGCAAGAATACAAGGCCATATGATAACATTTAATCTATGTATTTGGATGAGTTAAAGAATGTATTTTTTGATAATTAATATCCTAATATTCTTTATATGAAGATAGCGAAGTAGTTCCTTGATCTAAAGGAAAAGGACAATGAATCCATTGTTACGAATGAGGGAAATTTTACCAGACTTGTGAAGTACACATCTTGTATTATCATCCTACATAAAAGTAAGGACAATCGATTCTTTAGTGACTTAAAATGAAGCTGTTGAAGTTTATTAGAAAAAAGATACTTTAGTAGCTGTGAAAATATTGTTCAATGTGATATCAAGGTAGACCTAGAGCTTAGAGTTATGTATCGATCTCATTGTTTTGAAAATAAAAGGAATATAGAATTTTAAGGAAAGTCTAGAAAACAGGGAGAGATTAAGATGATATTTCTTTAATTCTCAAAGTGTGGGAAAACAAATAGAGGAAATTGCATTAAGGGGACTAGTAAATGTTTTAAGTCTAGAATGGAAGATCATCAATCTCTTGATTATTGAATTGATTGGAATATGTTAGTTAATGATTAAAATAAAGATAAATATCTATAGAATGCTCCTCATACACTTTAATGCTTCAAGTGTAATGATAATGGGAATTATGCTAACCAATGCCTAAACCTGAGGGTTAATGATGATGATCGATGTCAGCAACCTCTTAAGCCGGGAGACATGGGTAAATCTCATGTGATCATTGTTTCTAATAGGGAATTCAATAACAACATGCTGAAAGGTACACTTATCATCCACTATAGAACTATTAATGTCTTATTTGACTATGTTAATACCCATTATTTCATTTCTAACGAATTTTATAAGGTTATCAAGATTCCACCTAGACAATTATATGTAGAATTATCTATGAAAAGATATGATGATCACATCTCAAGTGTATAATTCCTCTCTAGATTGATGTTTGTGGGAATGTGATTCTTGTAAATCTTATCATTTATCTGGTGTAATTTTATGTTATCTTAGACATGGATTGGATTCCTCTATAAAAATACCACATAATGATTCAAGGAATGGAAGTCACATTTGATATTTAAAACCAACCTACGATCATATATCAATGTGACAATAAGTATGAACTTCCAATGGATATTACATCCACTGTATGGGTCATAATTAACATTCAAAAGGGTTTGTTATCTCAAATGTTTAGAGGGAACCACAACATTGATAATACTTCTATTGATTATGAATTTTTTGAGGTATTTATAGATTAAATTCTTAGTCTTCCACCAAAATGTGAATTTCAGTTCTTGATATAACTCATACCTATTTCCATAAAAATTTCAAAGACTACCTATATAATATCCCCAATTGAGTTGTATAAATTAATGAAGAAACTTCAGGAAAATATTTATAAGTGATTAATTTGTCCATGTGTGTCACCTTGAGGTGCACCTGTTCTTTTTTTTAAATAAATATAGATCAATGTGACTCTACAATGATTATCGAGAGCTGAATAAGATGTCAATTAATAACAAGAATTATCTTCCCCATATTGATGACGTGTTTGATCAATAACACAAAGCTCAATACTTTTCCAAGATTAACCTTCATTATGGATATCATCAATTGAGGGTCAAAAAGGAGGATATACCCAAGTCAATATTCCATACAAGGTATAGAGAATATGAATATATAGTGATGCCTTTTAATCTTACAAATTTACCTATTATCTTCATGGATTAAATGAATATATTCTTTAGAGATTACCTTGATCTATGTTTGGTAGTCTTTATAGATGATATTATTTTCTATTCAAAGTGTAAGGAAGAACATTAAAATCACTTGATAATTTTACTAAATTCATTAATGAAAGAGAAACTATATTCATTGTTTAAAAATTTTGAAACTTGGATGAAATTTTTTTCATTTTTGGGTAATATAATCTCAATATAGGGTATATTAGTTGATCCATTAAAGACAAAGGTTATTGTATGTTGGAAAACCCAACCACAATGATTGAGAACCATAGTTTTCTTTCATTAGTTGTATATTATCAATGGTTTATATATAATTTCTCATGGATATTTAATCCTCTAACCAAGATAACTCGAAAAGGATCCAAGTTTCTAGGAATAGATAAATGTGAGGAAATTGTTAAAGAACTAAGGAGAATATTAGTCAGTGCATCTATGATTACATTACCCTGTAGTGGAAAAGGGTTTGTAATCTATAATGATGCATCCAAAAATGTATAGGGATATTTTCTTACGCAGAATGACATGGTGAAAGATTATGCCTCATGGTAATTGAATATTCATTAGAAAAATGACCCAACTCGGGATTTGGAGTTAGTTGTAGTACTTTTTTAATTAAAGGTATGTAGGAATTATCTTTAAATTGAAAAGTGTGAAATATATAACAATCATAAAATAATAAAGTATATATTCACATATAAGGAGTTGAATATGTGCCAAATAATATGGTTAGAGATGATTAAAGATTACGACTACTCAATACATTACCACCTTGGGAAAGAGAACAAGGTGGCCAATGATTTGAGTTGAAAGGATCATGCTAGATTATCCATGATGAGGATCACAAAAAATCAAATATTTCAGGATTTAAAAGGATAGATCTAGAAATCATTATGGTATTAGAAAAGATTATATTTCTAAATTGAACGTTCAACCATCTATGGAAGTGATGATTAAAGAGATGCAGAAGGAATTTGTGGATTTGGAAAATATGGTTATAAATGTCCCTAAGTTTAAGCTTGACCATGATGGAATCATAAGGTATACGAACCATGTATATGTTCCATACATACCATATTAGAAGAATGATTTGTTACACAAAACACATATTTATTCATTCTCTATTTCACCTGGAAGTATGAAGATGTGTAGATATTTAAAAGAATACTTCTGGTGGGATGGAATGAACAGATATATCAAAGAGTTTGTATCTCAATTCATGGTATGTCAACAAGTTAGGGGTGAAAGATAAAATTCTAAGGGGATGTTACATCTATTATTCATACTATAGTGGAAATGAATGAACATACCCATGAATTTTGTCATTGGACTCCCAAAAATTTCTCAAGGGAATAATGTTATATGGGTTTTAGTTGATCACCTTACTAAGTCATCACATTTCATTGCTATCAGAGATGAGTTATATTTGGATCAGTTTTCTAGGATATACATTAAGGAAGTGGTAAGCTTGCATGGATTACCACATTATATTATATCTGATTGGGATCCATGGTTTACCTCAAAGTTATGGTGAATTATTTAGAAATATCATAATATGGAGTTATGTTTTTTCATTGTGTATCATGCTCAAACAGATGGTCATTATAAAAGAATAATTAAAACCCTATAAGATTTATTAAGGTCTTATTCTTTGGATTTCAAGGGTGGTTGGGATCCATACCTTCCTCTAGTTAATTTTTCTTACAATAATAGATTTCACTCAATCATTTAGTTATCTACTTATGAATCCCTCAATGGAAAGAAATGTAGATATCCAACATTCTGGAATGAGGTTAGATAAAGAAATATTTTGGTACCTAAGATAGATGAAGAAATGGGAGAGAACGATAAATTCATTCAAAAACCCATCAAGGCTGCTCAGAGTTGCCAATTTTTTTTTGCTTAAAATCACTATCATGATTTAGAATTTGAAGTTGGTGATAACATGTTTCTAAGAATTTATCTACCGAATAATTTTATGATATTCAAGAATAAAGGGAAACTAATCCCTAGGTATACCAGTCCCATTAAAACTCTGGATCATATCATGATGGTATCTTATTACTTGGCCCTTCCACCAAATTTCTCTGAAATCCATGATATGTTCCATGTATCTCTCTTGAGTAAGTACATACCTAACCCTTCACATATACTAAACTCATAAGTCAACCCACTGGAGAAATACCTTTTTTAGGAACAACTGGTGGAGATCCTAGATCATACTGTGAAACTTCTAGGAAACAAGACAACCCACCTGGTCATGTTTTTTAGTGAAACCACTAGTTTTTTTATGTTATATGGTAACTTAAAGATAACTTTATAAAGAAGGATCCACATTTATTTGTATGAGAATGATGAATTTTGACGGTGAAATTAATTTTAAGTGGGGTAGAATGTAACACATTGAGTTTTTATGAATTTTTTTGAATAAATTAAATTTATTTGATGTGTTGAATTACACATAATAAAAATTTTATCTTTCATTGTATGAAACACGAAGTTATTCTTTCGCTACCTTCATCACTGGCTTAGCTTATATTACAAGTAACACTATGTTATAACAAAACCATGATATATTTTTAATAGTCATTTAAACACAACCATTATAACCTAGCCATTAAACATAGGGATATGAATACTAAAAACTACTTCAAAAATAATAATTATAATGGTTTTATATAAATTAAACATATTGATAATAAAATACATAATTTTTTATAAAGTATTTATATGTTTTAAAAACATTATCTTCTTAAAAAATGTTTTTATAAATTTTTATAAAAAATAATAAAATTAATTTTTGTTACTTTTAGAAAATTAATTTGATAAAAAAAACTATATTTTTTAATTTATAATGTCAAAATTATCTCAGGGTGTATTTTTTGTATCTTTCTGAAAGGTTTCCTTCTTTGATGAATAGTGAAAAATTCTGAATTTTAATTGAAAACTGCCTTTTAGTTTAATTTATTTATAAAGTTAAATTATATTTTAAATTGGTTTTAAAGTATATTTTATCAATTATACATATATAAATCCAATTTATGTCATTTTAATCAATTTTATATTGATATTGGATATAAAAACATTGTAAAATTTTGATCATTTTCTCTTTAAAAACTCGCTTTCTCGTCGCATCTGTGGGATTAATTTTAAATTAAATTTTTTCACTTATGTGAATGGCCTTTTGTAAAATGGATTCTATATTTTTAATAAGAATAATTTATATTATATAACACGTTTAACTTATTTTTTCACCAAAATTAATAGTGAATGCCGTAAAAAATAATTATCACGGTTAAGGTAAAAATGTGTTTACCGAGGGTTAAACTAAAAAGATAAGGGTTAAATTTACCTATAAAGTTGTATAAAAACTATTGGATATAAATATTTATACAATTTCACCTCTAATTTTTTATAATGGTCCATTTTTTATACTTTTTATGTATGAAAAAACATGGGAGCACTCAACTCTTTTCAAAAATAGCAAGTCTGTCATCTCACCCACTTATAAAAGTCCACCTCCTATCCTCCCTTATTCACACCATAAAATTGTTTCTTTCAAAAAATACCTACCCAAATAATTTACCAATATCCCTCCCATAATCCTAGAATCCTTATTTTAAACATAAATCCCATCTAGGAAGGATTTTTGTGAAAACCCAAGGAGGATACCCGAAGAAGAGGTAACATTCATCGATGAATGTTTCTATTTTATTTCTTCCTATGCCCCCATTAAATTATTGTTATACCATGATGATATAATAAACTCATTATCTCCCATATAATTATATTCTTTATATTAATTTAATGGCATACAACCATCTCCAACTCCATCAAATGGGTTATGAAATCATCCTTTGTGTGTACGACGGACAACCGCCTCGTGAACCGATATCATTTGTTTTTCCATTACCACCTATCAAGGAATTTAATAATGATTGAATTATTATTTATATATAATATTTATGATGTTATTATTATTATTTAATTATTATATCACGTATACATACGTACTCTTCATTTTGGTAGAATATGATAATGTCACTCGTGTGTACGGTGGACTACCGCATCATTAAGTGATGTGATTCATTCATGCTTTACATGGAAGGTATTAAGGATGGTTTTAATAAAAATATATGATATATATTTTATAATAATTATTATATAATGATATTATATATATATATATATATATCATACACTTTTCTTTCTTTCAAACACATAAGAATGTGCAAACATCATTCATGCGTACATACGGCCTACAATCTCCATGAATGATGTATTCCATTTTATATCACGATATTTTAATGATTACTATAAATAAATATATACTTAATATATTTAATATTTTTATCATGTTTTATATTCTTTATAAGATGAAATCATTATGTAAGTAAGAGGACCAAAAATAACAAGTTAAAAGAGACCCGAAAAATATAGTTATTGCCTAAAACATATCTTTAACGTGGAATTGATAATAAAAGGGTAATAAAAGTGAATGATATAATTATATATGGTATAATATACAAAAATATTTTTCTATAATATAAGTATAATAATATTATATTTATTATACAAAAGTTTTTAATGAGTATGGTGGAAGTTAATACTTAATGTGAAGGATTTTTGTCTCAATGTTCCTTCTTTGAGATGTAAGTTTTATTATGAAACTATATTCTTTCACAAGGTGTATATACAGATACTTTTGAATTTAATATCATTGATTTATTTATCTTCAAGATATTTTGAATTTCATTTTATCTTATTCCTTCATTATGATTATAATTCAATGTTAACAAAGTGGTAAGACTTTTGTGTTACAATCACAATGTTTATAAGTATTATTTATGATTAAGTATCTAATTATAAAATATTATGATACACCTATCAATGAAACTTTGAATTTTATTATCCTATGTTTATTCATGATATATTCATGTAATAGTATAATTTTTTCACTATTTTTCACTAAAAATTATAAAGAAAACGTTTTTAATAAAATTTGATATTATTTCTCTCTTCGATCAGAAATCTATTTTCATCTGATACCATGTTTTATAAAAATGTTATCAAGTTTTTTCTATTACTATCTATTGATTCTTAAAATATATTTCTACCCATGTTTTAATTTCTTACAAAAAAATTAAAGTAATCATCATCTTGTTTTCCAAACAGTTCCTATTTGGATTTTACTGAAAATGTGAAAGGAATATTCATTTTATTGTACACAAAATGAATAGAATTTTTATATGTAATGACCAATCATTTCTTTGAATATTCCTTTATATTTTTCCAATATTATTTTCAAAATAAAATTAAAAATATTTTGTTCTTTAAAAAAAATTTAAAGAGGAAAGGATATTTTCCTTAAAAAAATTAAATGATCTTTCAAAATTATTTTCCATATAAGATGATATTTGTTAGTGTTACCTATGAATTAATAGGAATATTATCCAAGGATACCATTCATATTATTTTTATGAATGTTTTATGTTTATATGACATGATTTTTATGAAACATGTTTCTATTCCAGGGGTTATACCCTGACTAAATTATTATGGAACCCACTTCCTTTCATGGGTTATTCTATAATGAAATGAATATGAAACATGTATCATTTTCATGGGTAATGATATGATGAAATGATTATTTAACCATTTAATTTCATGGATTATGATATTATGAATGGTTATGCTCTTATGGAAAACATAAATATGGTTTTGATTATGTGATGGGTGGGACATATATCTCCCTCTAATAAATTAGGTAAATATTTATATCTCATGAAATATATGGGATTGTAATGGGTAGTGAACCTAATTTAGAAAGATATGACTAGAATGGGTAGTGAACCCAATTCAGTAATACAAGGCTAGAATAGGGATAGAACCTGGTTTAGTAAGGGACTTTTTCCACAATGATATCCTTGGGAGTGAGCATTGAATTATATGGAAATAAATGTTTATGCTTACGTGTAGGAAAACATTCAATTTATTATGCCAATGTTGTGCTCTCATGGCTCATGTTCTTTGATTCCCTTGTGATTCATGTCTTATGAACTACCAATATTTATTCCATGACTCAATATTATGATATTTGATATGCATTTCAAGGTTTTCAAATGTTAGGGTCATGTTCGCATACCCTTATGTTCATGTTATACTTATATATCACCCTTGTTTACCCTTATTGAGCATCTAATATCACCCTTTTCTTATGTTTTATTTCCATAGGTTATGAAGATATGTATTATATATGATATATCTAATAATTCTACTAGTTATGAAGAACATTATGGGAGATGATGTATGTAACGCCCTGACCCCAGTTACCCAGAGTGGGTGCATTATTACATAACATTGGCATGATCACAAGAAAGATCAAATCTCGAAAGACCGATTGGTTTAGTAGCCTTGGAAACACTAGATATATTCATAAAGTTTTACATTACATCATAAGGTGAAAAACTACTACAACAACATATTGTCTCCATAGTCCACACTATTATCCCCTCATAATATCCCTGCAGGTCATTCATAATTTACTTCTTAACATTCTGGGAAAAATAAAACATAGAAAAGGGGTGAGCTCAAATGCCCAGTAAGGATAACAAAATAGCAGAAAATTTCATAAATAAGAATAAACATTTAAGGCAGTGTATAACTAAAACAAAAGCCTTTTAAACTTGAACTTCAACATAGTATGGCAAAAATAAAATGAAATAATTCCATTTACTTATTCACATGGATATTATACTAATCGAATAATCACATGCAATATCAATAACCACTTTCATAATAATGGAATGCATAATGCCAGACTATAATAAACACATAGCCAAGGCCTCATGCCAAGACTACAAATAAGATTTTGTCAAGGCCTTGTGCCAAGACACTAGTTTGTCTCATGAGACCTACCGATGCATCGAGGAGCTATAGTGGGCTCTACCCGTGACATATTAAGTCCAATGCATTCCCATATGAAAAGGTTTAAACATAACATAAACATTCGTATTAAAATTAGCATACAAAATGTAAATACTTCATCCATAAGCCATGAATGGTATCAAAATAACACATCCACAGTCAAACATATCACAAAACCTTCAATACAATATAGAAGTTTTGTTTCATAATAAATCAACTTCAAATAAGCGTAAAATCCATCAAAGGATGTTGACATAGATGAAATCAAAACTCTTTTTAGAGAAATATCTCTTTATATTATGAAATCATTTAAGAGTCATATATTTATAAAATAAAACGTTTTCTTTGAAAATATTCTTATAAGATTGTAAGGGAATCTTCTAAGATTTTATAACGGCGGAAAATAGCCACACCCGCAATATAAGTTAAAAAATCATTCTTACCTTAATTCTGTCGAAAAGGTTAAAAAAGAACCTTATTTGAAAAACGATGGAAATATTCCTTTATAATCCACTTATAAAACTCAACAAGGGTATAAATTACATTAACCCATATTCTATTAAATAGTAAAAATGCTTTGAAATACATTTTTATGAAACATGGATGTGGATGATAAAGAAGTCCCAGTATATTATTATGTATAAACAACCTCGGATAATGAAGAGATTGTGAAATAAACCCTTAAATTTTACTTTTACTTGGTTGGGGTAGGTTAACCTCATGAATAATGGTGAAATAATTGTTATTAAATTATACAAGAATATGATATCATATATGATCTTTTAACATTGATTTGTTAATAATATCTTAGTATTATTGTTGTTTCGTGTGTTAACTTACTTGTTTTCTTTTATATGTTTTGTTACATAAGATGTGTTTGTCATGGATAGGTTTTATCTTAATCATATCCAGAATGATATCAAGTCCTTAGATACTATTATTAATCATCAAATGAGAATTATACTTGAATGGATACAATGGAGAATGAATGTTATCGTGTTCGTGGAGACGGTAGTCTGTACGTACGCAGGAGCGACAATATCATTTTTTGATATTAAAATAATATATAATTGGATTTTATATCATATATACAGAATAATTATCATGTTATATTTATTATTTACATGATTTACACATCATTATTATACCCATCCAAATAATAATTTATTGAATAACAATTACACCACGACGTGGAGACAGTAAGCCGTACGTACGCACGTATGGTGACATGTTATTCAAAGGATGGATAGAATAATGAATATGGTTGTAACATATTTATAATAACATCACAGTATATATAATATACTGGAGTTATTATTTTATAATGGTAATAACAAAGAAGGAAGAAGTGGAAGAAGAAAGGAACTCGGAAAAGGGTGGTGAAATCATTACCTCTTCTTCGGGTTCTTCCTTTCGATTTGATCAAAAGGGCTTTTAAGTTGGCTTTCTGACTAAAGTAAGGTCTCTAGGATGAAGTGACGGAATTTGAGATAGTATTTGGGTAGAGTTTGGCCGAACCAAAAGGATTTGAAGGTGTGAATTAATGACCAGGAGGTGAGCCCTTTTATAAGAGGGGTGAGGGGCACCTTTGGAAAAGTTAGAAATATTATTTTATAATAAATTCATATTCAGTTTCTAATGGCTCCAAAGTGGATTATTTAAAGTTTAAGGTGGTAATGGGTCTAAAACCACTAAACCATTATAATTTAGACAGGTTTGGGTTACTATATTAACCTTATATTTAAGTATTAACTCTTAGTTAATTAGTTTCACTTTTACAATATCTCTTTGTATTTTTATATTATATGGTTAATAAAATTACTATATACATCCAAGAGACCCCCAAGTGGTCCATTAATGATACACCTATCATGATATAAGTCTCTTGTCCAAACCTTAGATTTTTATGAATTTAATATCAATTAATAATATAATATTTGTTTTAAAAAACACTTTTATGTCAATTTTGACATTATTGAATAATTGATTTTTGTAAAAATCATAACAGAATGATTACTTAAAAAAAAGTCAATTAAATAAATCATAATTTGACATATTATCCTAGAAAATTAGTTTAATTCATTAAAAGTCTCAAATTATATTTATTTGGGTATTTATAATATCAATTATTTTAATTTTTCACTATTATGGTAATTACTGCATCATCATTGTGTCCTAAATAAATTAAATTATTTAATATCTAAAAATTATAAATAAAATATAATTATGTAGTAAATATTTTTAGATTTATAATGAATATATACAATCGAATTTATCTTATTTATAACCCTATATTAAAAATGTTTTAGTAAATAAACTTTGATTTTAACTCTTTTAACTCTTCTTTGAATTAAGTAATAATAAATGTCCTAATCTAATCCAAGTGGACCTAAATGATAATATATTATTCCTAAGGTTGTTTTTAATCGAGATACACTTGTCCAATAGAATTAGTACAAGTGTTAGGGTAATATTAATTTCATTTTTACCCTTAATTACCCTATTTACTTTTAACCGTGGTAAATAAAAGTAAAAAGTTACTATTCACCAAAAATTATTTTCATCTCATTGAACCACATTTTACTCCTTGATCTTAACCGTGACTCTAGGATTTTCGAAATTCCAATCACAGAAGCGGTAAAATTATGTTTTATGAAAAATTCAGTTTTTTAAATACCACATAGTAGTTTCACTATTCATCAAAAATTGATGTTTTTCAGAACAATTCCAAAATTTCACCCTATGCTATAATTGATATTCCGAATTCAAAAATTATGTCTATTTTAAAAAATTCCAAACATAAAATTTTCATTAATTAATTTTATAATTAATTCCCACTGTCTCAACAAATAGCGTGTTTTTAAGAAACAATATATATCAAACGATTGACAATTGTTTATGTCCAATTTCAAAGTGACATTAATTATAATGAACACCATTGGATAAAATGGTAAAAATATATTCTATTTATACTTTAAAACCACTAAATAATATAATTTATCACTATAAATTATTTTGATTAAAATAGTTTTTTTTAAGTATTTTTCACTATTCATAAAAATTGGAAGTTCTCAGAAAAATAACCAAAAATTCAACTTAGGATAATTTCGATTTTCTGAATCCAAAAATGAAGTCAATTTTGAAATATAAAATATATATAATTTCAAAAAGTAGGTATTACTATTCATAACGGCTAGTTTGATTGGTTGTGGTGTGTTAGAACTCGATGTTGCGTACAACACACGCTGTCGCATTATTCCAAGAGAAGCGTACCGTAGAAGCTTGGGGTGTTACATTCTCCCCTCCTTCAAATAATTTCATCCTCAAAAATTTTAGAATACTACCGCATGAAAAGACTCGGGAGGTTCTTCATCATAAGATCCTCGGGTTCCCACATTGCCTCTTCCATCTTATGGTTTCTCCACAAGACTTTTACCAGACGAGTCGTCCGGTTTCTCAGTACTTGTTCTCTTGTATCAAGAATCCTGACGGGCTCTTCGTAATAAGACAGATTGGGTTCCAGTTCTAATTCCTCATAGGTTAGTACATGTGTTGGTTCACACATGTATTTCCTCAACAGAGATATGTGGAACCCATCGTGAACTTTGGAGAGACTTGGCGGCATTGCCAATCGGTAAGCTACAACCCCAATTCGTTCTAGAATTTCGAAAGGTTTGATGTACCTGGGACTCAATTTACCTTTCTTACCAAACGTATGACTCCCTTCCATGGATATACCTTCAAGAAAACATGATCACTGACTTGAAATTCCAAATCCTTCCTTAGATTATCAGCATATATCTTATGCCTACTTTGAGCTGCTTTGATATGGTTTTGGATTAACTTCACATTTTCCATCGTTTCCTCCACCAGTTATGGGACTACAAGTTTTTATTCACCAATGTCATCCCAACAGGTTGGTGCGTGACATCTCTTTCCATATAATGCTTCATATGGTGCCATATGAATACTCAAATGGAAGCTATTGTTATAGGAAAATTCTACCAGAGGTAAATATTGATCCCACATAACTTGAACGTCAAGTGAGCATGATCTCAACATGTCTTCTAAGGTCTGAATAGTCCGTTCTGATTGTCCATCTATTTGAGGGTGGTAGGCAGTGCTCAAGTGAAGTTCAGCATCCAAGTCTTTCTAAATACTTTTCTAGAATCTTGAAGTAAAACATGGATCATGATCAGAAACAATCGATAGGGGTACTCCATGAAGTCTCACAACTTCATTAATATATAGTCTTGCTAGATGTTCTAGTGGTAAATCTTCTCTTATAGCAAGAAAATGTGCTGACTTGGTAAGACGATCAACAATGACCCATATTTCATCGTTCCTTCTAGGAGTCTTTGGTAGCCCCATGACAAAGTCCATCATAATATTGTCCCATTTTCACTCCGGTATGGGAAGATGTTGCATGACTCCTCCAGGCTGTTGCCTCCCAGCTTTCACTTGTTGACAAACCATAAATATTAAGACAAAATCAGCAATATCCCTCTTCATGTTGTCCCACCAAAAATGTTCCTTCAAATCTCTATACATTTTGGTTCTCCCATGGTGTATAGAGAAATTGGAACTATGAGCATCATCCAGCAATTCCCTTTGTAGATCAGGTATATCGGGAACAAAAAGTCTCTTCATGAATTTCAAAATTCCTTTTTCATACACAAAGTCTCTCAATCTCCCATCATTCATAGCTTTAATCTTCTTTTGAAATTCTTCATCATCGGTCTGAGAACTCTTAATCCTTACTAGTAAATATGGTTTGGCAACCATTTGAAAAAGCATTGATGTTTCACCTTCCCTGGTTATTCCCATGTCCATCATCACTAGATCCATGAAAATTGGATCCCTTTCAATTCTCATATTGTTCAAAACTCCATGATCTTTTCTGCTCAAAGAATCTTCCACCTTGTTTTCTTTCCCCGGGTGGTAGTGTATCGTACAATCACAATCCTTGAGTAATTCAAGCCATCTCCTTTGCCTCATGTTGAGTTCTTTTTGTGAGAAAATATACTTCAAACTCTTGTGATCAGTATAAATCTCACATTTTTTACCATAGAGGTAGTGCCTCCATATCTTCAAAGAAAAGATCACAGCTGCTAACTCAAGATCATGAGTAAGATAGTTTTTCTCATGAATTTTCAACTGTCGTGATGCATAGGCAATAACCCTATCATTCTGCATAAGGACACAACCAAGTCCTTTCTTCGATGCATCACTATAAATAACGAACCCATCATTCCCCAATGGTAGAGTCAATATAGGAGCATTGACTAATAATATCTTCAGTTCTTTGAAACATTCTTCACACTCTTTTGTCCAAACAAATTTAACCCCTTTACGTGTGAGCTTCGTTAATGGGTTTACCAATCGGGCAAAATTCTGGACGAAACGTCGATAATAACCTACCAAACCAATAAAACTGCGTATCTCAGTTATACTCATAGGTGCTGGCCATTCTTGGATTGGATTGGTCTTAGAAGGATCAACAGAGATTCCATCTTTAAAGACAATATGGCCAAGAAAAGAAATCTCATGAAGCCAGAATTCACACTTGTTAAACTTCCCATATAATTCATGTCATCTCAGAGTCTTTAGGATAATGCGCAAGTGACTTTCATGATCCTCGTAGCTTTTAGATTATACCAAGATATCATCAATAAATACCACCACAAATTCATCGAGATATTCCTTGAAAACTCTATTAATCAGATCCATGAATGCAGAGGGTGCATTAGTCAATCCAAAAGGCATTACAGTAAACTTGTAATGCTCATACCTGGTTCGAAATGTTGTCTTCGGAATGTCTTCCTTCTTTACACACAACTGATGGTATCCAAATCGAAGTTCAATATTTGAAAAGTATTGAGCTCCATGCAGTTGATCAAATAAATCATCAATGCAAGGTAGGGGAAAATTGTTCTTTATTTTTATGGCATTGATCTCCCTATAGTCGATATATAACCTCATAGATCCATCTTTCTTTTAAAAAAAAAGAACAGGGGCTCCCCATGGAGAAACACTAGGGTGAATAAATCCCTTATTACTCAATTCCTCTAGTTGTTTCTTTAGTTCAACTAATTCTACAGTGGCCATTCTATAAGGGGTCTTCGATATAGGCCTTGATCCAGGAATTAAATCAATGGAAAACTCAACTTCTCATTCTGGAGGATGTCCAGGTAAATCTTCTGGAAATACATCTACATATTCTTTCTCAATAGGAACATCCTCTATTTGAAAATTCCTTTCCTCACCCATATTCATTTCATTCTCTTCCTCCCCAATAATTGAATTTAGTTGAGCTACTGGGGGTGGATCTAGATAAGAATTAGGTGGTGACGGTTCTGCTCTAAAGATAAGGTGTTCCTTATCGTCATCATCAAAAATCGTAACCTCCTTCTTCTTACAATAAATCTTCGCATCACAATCCGAAAGCCAATCCATACCGAGGATTATATCAAACTCAATCATAGGTATGAGGATGAGATCAGCGGATAAAGAACATTTATGTGCTCTAATGGGGACTGATTCACAAAACATTGTTGTAATGATACTTCCCTTAGGAGTTTTAACTGACAACTCCCTTGTTAAATCAAATTGAAAATATCTAATTTTCTTAGAAAACTGGGAAGATATGAAAAAATGTGATGATCCGAAATCAAATAATGAATTTTCTAAACTTGAGGAAACCATTAAATTACCTGCCACCACGTCTTTCAGATCTTCTACCTCAGCAGTAGTGATAACATAATCTTGGCCTTGATCCCTTGGCCTTTTCTGAGGTAAGTTCCCCTGACGCTTAGGACATTCATTTACATAATGTCCCATCTCCTTGCAATTATAGCATTGAACATTGGTAGCTTCCTTCTTCCCTTTGCATTCACGAGCTTGGTGACCTTTTTCACCACACTTGTAACAGACACCCATTCCCTTCAAGCAAGTACCGGGGTGTTTCTTCCCACATTTACCATAGGATGGATATTCATCCTTTCCTTTCTTCCCCTTATTTCCATTCCCAGATTGATTAGCAGATCTCTTCTTCTCTTGCTTTACTTTAAAGTCATAAGACTTAGAGAATTCCTTTTCTGTCTTGATAGCACATGAGACAATGTCTTCGTACGACGAGAAGCATTGTGAGACTAATGCTCGATGGAGAAATGGTTTTAACCCATCAAAGAAACGATCAATCTTAATTCTTGGGTTACATATATAATATCCAGTATACCTTGATATCCTTGTAAAGTTAGCCTCTTACATTGCAACATTCTCATCCTTCTTTTGTCTCAGACTTAGAAATTACCTTTCCATATCTGCTCGATGGTCACGAGGAATGTATTTTTCTAAAAATAGATCTTTGAACTCTCTCCATTCCATATTTGATACTTCATCATCTTCCTTCGTGTTTTGAATTAATTAAAACCATTGATTAGCAACTCCAGTGAGGCGGTAAACTATCATGATAACTTTTTCCCTTTCACTACTCCCCAAATCCTGAAATATTTTCTCTAGGGAACTTATCCATTGCTCAGCTACTAATGGATTTTTACTCCCATTGAATGTTTGTGGTTGCTACCTCATGAAGCGATCTAACATTGATCCTCCACGCTGCGGATCAGGGTTCTCCATACGGGTAAGGTTATTATTGAAAACCTGAGTGAGTTGTCCCAGTATGGTGATTAGCTGATCGGCACTAGTTGCATCACCAGCTCCACTATAATTATCTTGAGCAGGAGGGAAATCCCTACATGGAGTGTGTTCATTGATACGGTTTTCATTTCCTCCACTAGGCTCCATTTCTAAACAATGGCATAAACTAGATCAGTTTATTAATCAAAATACATAATTCCATACTTATAAAACACTTAACAAAAATTGAACTATTTATAGATATAATCCATAATCATAAAAATGTTTTCTTTGAGTAATTATATACTCATAAACCTTTCATAATGATTTGTAAATAAAATGAGAGTTATCCTAAGCATATCCCTCAGGAGTTTCATAACCAAGAGTGCAGCAAGGCCCGTTGTCATGCACCAGTTCCCGTTCGAGTCTAGCTCAAAGCGGTGTTTTCAGGTTTTACCCCTAGGTACATCTATTCCAGAGCTACCTCTACCTGCTCGTATCCAGACAGGGATGTATTTCTCAGAAAACTCACAAAATATCTACAATACCAAAATTCTAGGAAGTTTTCTATACTAATCATCAAAGTCAATCTTAAGTCTATGTGCTCTAATCAAAATTTATCTAAATATAGCTTCCAAGGTTTGTACTAAACTTCCTCTGATACCAACTGTAACGCCCCAACCCCAGTTACCCATAGTTAGTGCATTATTACATAACATTGGAATGATCACAAGAAAGTTCAAATCTCGAAAGACCGATTGGTTTAGTAACCTCGGAAACACAAGATATATTCATAATGTTTTACATTACATCATAAAGTAAAAAACTAATACTACAACATATTGTCTCCATAGTCCACACTATTATCCCCTCATAATATCCCTGTAGGTCATTTATAATTTACTTCTTCAAATCCTGGGAAAAATAAAACATAGAAAAGGGGTGAGCTCAAATGCCCAGTAAGGATAACAATATAGGAGAAACTTTCATAAATAAGAATAAACATTTAAGGCGGTGTATAACTAAAACAAAATCCTTTTAAACTTGAACTCCAACATATTAGGGAAAAAATAAAATGAAATAATTCCATTTACTTATTCACATGGATATTCTACTAATTGAATAATCACATTAAATATCATGAACCACTTTCATAATGATGGAATTCATAATGCCAGACTGTCATTACCACATAGCCAAGGCATCGTGCCAAGACTAAAAATAAGATTTTGTCAAGGCCTTGTTCCATGACACTAGTTTGTCTCATGAGACCAACCAATGCATCAAGGAGATATAGCGGGCTCCACCCATCACATATTAAGTCCAATGCATTACCATATGAAAAGGTATAAACATAACATAAACATTCGTATTAATACTAGAAAATGAAATGTAAATACTTTATACATAAGCCATGAATGGTATAAAAATAACACATCCATAGTCAAAAATATCACAAAACCTTCAATACAATATAGAAGTTTTGTTTCATAATAAATCAACTTCGAATAAGCGTAAAATCCATCAAAGGATGTTGACATAGATGAAATCGAAACTATTTTTAGAGAAATACCTATTTTTATTTTGAAATCATTTAAGAGTCATATATTTCTAAAATAAAACGTTTTCTTTGAAAATATTCTTATAATATTGTAAGGGAAGCTTCGAAGATTTTATTACGGTGGAAAATAGCCACACCCACCATATAAGTTAAAAAAACATTCTTGCCTTAATTCTGTCGAAAAGGTTAAAAAAGCACCTTATTTGGAAAACGATGGAAATATTCCTTTATAAACCACTTATAAAAGTCAAAAAGGGTATAAATGACTTTAACCCATATTCTAGTAAATAGTAAAAATGCTTTGAAATACATTTTTATGAAACATGGATGTGGATGATAAAGAAGTACCAGTAGATTATTACGTATAAACAACCTCGGATAATGAAGAGATTGAGAAATAAACCCTTACCTTGTACTTTTCTTGGTTTGGGGTAGGTTTAACTCCTGTATAATGGTGAAATAATTGTTATTAAATTATACAATAATATGATATCATATATGATCTTTTAACATTGATTTGTTAATAATATCTTAGTATTATCGTTGTTTCGGGTGTTAACTTACTTGTTTTCTTTTATATGTTTTGTTACATAAGCTGTTTTTGTCATGGATAGGTTGTATCTTAATCATATCCATAATTATATCAGGTGTTTATATACTATTATTAATCATCAAATGAGAATTATACTTTAATGGATACAATGGAGAATGAATCTTATCGCGTTCGTCGAGACGGTAGTCCGTACGTACGCACGAGCGAAAATATCATTCTTTTGATATTAAAATAATATATAATTGGATGGTATATCATACATACAGAATCATTATCATGTTATATTTATTATTTAAATGAGTTACACATCATTATTATTCCCATCCAAATAATAATTTATTGAATAACAATTACACCACGACGTGGAGACGGTAAGCCATACGTACGCACGTATGGTGACATGTTATTCAAAGGATGGATAGAATAATGAATATGGTTGTACCATATTTATAATAACATCACTGTATATATAAGATACTAGAGTTATTAATTTATAATGGTAATAAAAAAGAAGGATGAAGTGGAAGAAGAAAGGAACTTGGAAGAGGCTGGTGAAATCATTACCTCTTCTCCGGGTTCTTCATTTTGATTTGATCAAAAATGCTCTTAGGCTGGCTTTATGACTAAAGGAAGGCATCTAGGATGAAGTGATGGAAGTTGAGAGAGTATTGTTTCAGATTTTGGCCGAACCAAAAGGCTTTGAAGGTGTGAATTAATGAGAAGGAGGAGTTCCCTTTTATAAGAGGGGTGAGGGGCACCTTTGGAAAAGCTAGAAATATTATTTCATAATAAATTCATATTCGGTTTATAATGGCTCAAAAGTGTATTATTTAAAGGTTAAGGTGGGTATTGGTCAAAAACCACTCAACCAATATAATTTAGACAGGTTTGGGTTACTATATTAACCTTATCTTTAAGTATTAACTCTTAGTTAATTAGTTTCACTTTTACAATGTCTCTTTGTATTTTTATATTATATGGTTAATAAACATACTATATACATACAAGATACCCCCAAGTGTTCCATTAATGATACACCTATCATGATATAAGTCTCTTGGCCGAACCTTTGATTTTTAAGAATTTAATATCAATTAATAATATAATATTTGTTTTAAAAAACTCTTTTATGTCAATTTTGACACTATTCAATAATTGATTTTTTTAAAAATCATAACAGAATGATTACTTCTAAAAAAGTCAATTAAATAAATCCTAATATGTCATAGTATCCTAGAAAATTAGTTTAATTCATTAAAAGTCTCAAATTATATTTATTTGTGTATTTAGAATATCATTTATTTTAATTTTTCACTATTATGATAATTACTGCATCATCATTGTGTCATAAATAAATTAATTTATTTAATATCTAAAAATTATAAATAAAATATCATTATTTAGGAAATATTTTTAACTTTATAATTAATATTTACAATCGAATTTATCTTATGTATAACCCTATATTAAAAATGTTTTAGTAAATAAACTTTGATTTTAACTCTTTTAACTCTTCTTTGAATTAAATAATAATAAATGTCCTAATCTAATCCAAGTGGACCTAAATGATAATATTTTATTCCTAAAGTTGTTTTTGGTCGATATACACTTGTCCAATAGAATTAGGACACGTGTTAGGGTAATATTAATATCATTTTTACCATTAATTACCCTATTTACTTTTAACCGTGGTAAATAAAAGTAAAAAGTTACTATTCACCAAAAAAAAATTCATCTCATTGAACCACATTTTACTCCTTGATATTAACCATGTCTCTAGTTTTTTCGAAATTCCAATCACAGAAGCGGTAAAATTATGTTTTATGAAAAATTCAGTTTCTTAACTACCACTTAGTAGTTTCACTATTCATCAAAAATTGATGTTTTTCAGAACAATGTCGAAATTTCACCCTAAGCTATAATTGATATTCAGAATTCAAAAATGATGTCTATTTTAAAAAATTACAAACATAAAAGTTTCATTAATTAATTTTATAATTAATTCCCGCTGTCACAACAAATAGCGTGTTTCTAAGAAACAATATATATCAAAAGATTGACAATTGTTTATGTCCAATTTCAAAGTGAAATTAATTATAATGAACACCATTAGATAAAATGGTAAAAATATATTATAATTATAATTTAAAACCACTAAATAATATAATTTATCACTATAAATTATTTTGATTAAAAAAGTTGTTTTTAAGTATTTTTCACTATTCATAAAAATTTGAAGTTCTAAGAAAAATACCAAAAATTCAACTTAGGATAATTTCAATATTATAAATCCAAAAATGAATTTCATTAGGAAATATAAAATATATATAATTTCAAAAATTAGGTATTACTATTCATAACGGCTAGTTTTATTGGTTGTGGTGAGTAAGAACTCGATGTTGCGTACAACACACGTTATCGCATTATTCCAAGAGAAGCGTACCGTAGAAGCTTGGGGTGTTACAATGTACTCACTTATGGAAAAATTTTTATGTTTCCATGTTTCTAAAGGTACTAAACTAATATGTTCGTCAAGTTTATGTTTTTTTAATGTAATGAATATTCATAAAAATTGATGTAATAATAATATATGATAAACTTATGTCATTATACCTAGGGAGTGTATAGGAGTAAGTGAAACCACCATCTAGGGTGGCATAGAGGTGGTGGGGTTCCAGCATGGATCAGTGCCAACAGATACTAGGATCGAACCTCATTACTCATAGAAAATTGGTTAAGGTAATGAGATCCATTTATAAATGGAGGTAATATTCATTGGAGTTCGATGAGGGATGGTTCCTAGCTCTTACCTTTTCACTTATCATAAAAACATTCGCATAGAAATTGGAAAGTTAGATTAAATTGATCTAATCTATCTGATCGAAACAATTATTTTCATCAACCTCCTAATTTAAAAATCCTTCTTTATATGTGGTTTTTCATTCCATAGCTACATAAAAGCTCAAAATAATTCTAGGATCAATAAATGATTGATTAAATTTTGGAAATCAGTTAAGTATGGATTTCCAAAACACAGAACAATTATTTGAAAAGGTAATTTTGTGAATAAAGATTGATTTCAGGTGATTGAGGGATAATAGTAAATAGATAAATTCTAGTTTCTAATACCATGTGAATGAGGATGACGGTTTTTTATTTTAAATATTATGCAATGAATTCAGTATACAAGTTAAAATTTGTCATATGGAGATCCTATACAAAGAGTTTTTAAGGAGTTTTCCATGCAAATGATCAAATATTTTTTGATACATACATATAGTATGTGAATATTAATTTTCAATTCTTTCATGATGTATGTGAAAATTATTGAGAAAAAATAACATGTGAATCATAGTATGTGAAGGAATTTTTTTTACGAAGATAGGCGGCATATTTTTCGATGTCAAATACTATCGAATGGCTAAGAATATTTTGTGTGATTATCATGTTTTGACCATGTGCACATTATCTTAAAAATTCCTAGTTAACTCTAAAAAGAATAATTCTTAATAATTTTTTAGAGAACTATTTATAGAGTGTTAAAGCTCTTTTTTTCTAGATTTGAGTTCCTCAATGAAAGTGTTTCTTTTTGAAAAGGACTGTTAATCAAGTCATTATTTTTTAAAAGGATTAAATTTTATAAAGTGAATTGTTATGATAAGTGTTATGTAGATAAATTGTTATGAAAATTAAAATTTTTAGTGATTTCATAAATAAAGTATCATATACTATCTATTACATAAAAAATAATTAATTTGTTATTGAAGAATCAGTTTACAAAGCAATGAGAAAGTGAACCATGAGTATGTGATTTTACACATATGTTATGGTGTGATATTTTGATGTGTATAGGAACAATTTTTCATACTCTATGAGAAATTTTCTATAGATAAGTAAAATCGGTTCACAAAGAACCAGTTGAGAAGTCCAAGAAATACTCATTATTACATTGAGTATCGGATTTTTTGAAATTGAAGAATACTGAGGATACTAATACGCCACAATATCAAGATGATATAATAGAATGAATCTAGTATACACATGAAGGATAATACTTTCATATTTGATTATTATATAATTTGATAAGAACTAGATCATTTAAGATCTTGTATGAAGGAGTTTCAAGACAAATAGGCTCATGGATGAAGATCACTCTAAAGAATAAAGATGACATTTTACGATAGTATCAACAAAACTAAAAATAAGAATCTTTTGATTGGGTTTTATAACTAGTTGTTGAATAGGCTCAAGTCTAGGGTGTCTAACTATTCATGAATATGATGGAACATTCATTTATAACCAAATGAGGTAGAGGAGTTGGTTACTGAGGTTTAGAACCAAAATCTTCTGGAGGATCAAATACTAAGGTGTTTATCCATTTGTTTCCTTACCCTTTATAATCATTGATAAAATTATAGTGAAGAATCCATGTTTGGGCATCTAACTATAATAGAAAAGAGTTTTTATTTATACCAAACCTTGTAAATATTGTATGTTGTGATTTAACTTATTATTTATGCATATGAAGTGGGACTGTGAGATTTCAGTGAGTAGATTGAGAAAATTAACAAATTCTAGTGGTTGAATTTAAAAAAATTATTCATAAAATTAATCAAATGATTCAACCCACCCCCTAAGTGGCCAATTCAGCCTAGGGATCTAGAATTGGAATTAGATCAAAGGTTTTCTCTAAATATCCAAGATACCAATTTTTATGTGAAAATTTCAAGAAAGGTGTGAGCAAATTTAGATAAGGAAAAATGAAGTTACTATCCGGGATAAAAATCTAGATATTTATTCCAAGACTCTAAATAATAGGAATAAAAGACAGAAAAAGAAGATGACAAATAACCTTATAGTAAAATAAGAGACACCACTAACTAAAGGTAATCAAAGTTGTATAATTTTCAATAATTATTTTGATTATCATTATTCTAATTAATCATGTTTAAGTTATGATGATTATGTATCACTTAGTGATATTCACTATAAACTCAAAGAACATATATTGAATGTTCCCAAATAAGTGGTAAATTTAATTTTTGAAACTATCATGGATCTATAAGAATTAAAAATTATAGCTCAAAGAAGAGGATAATACAATAGAAGAGAAATTGGTTAAAAATTTCACATATGTAACACTCTTAAAAAACTTATGAAAGAAAAGGATGAAATAAAATCTCCTTGCAATGAAAAATATAGTGAAACTATTAAATAATTTCAAATTAATGCCTATGAGAAATATTTTTTTGAGGTATTTTTTATCGAATCATTCCATGAATATAAAAAAATTCACAAAGTTTATCTGTATGTAAAAGCTACTCAGTTAGAGGTTAAAGACAAAAAGGTAAAGGATCTTGAAAATTATTTACTAGAATCAAGACAAAGGTATGAAGAACAAATAAATAATATGAAGTAGGATTGGGAAGATAGGTTGATATCAGATGTGGATGAGAATAACTCTATCAACATGAAGTGTTTTTATTTATAGGTGAGATTGAATAAACAAGAATCACCAAAATCTATAACTTACCATATTATAGGGAAAAAATATTATACCACACAACTTTTCATTGAGATTCATGACTCCAAGAAGGGAATAAGATTATCCTATAACTAAATGTAAATATACTCCAATAAGAAGGTATATCATAACCCTTAAAATTTCTTATGCACTAATGTTTTTTGAATTGATATTATGGATTTTGAGACCAATTCATGGAAATATGGAGAGTGAAAATTTCTCATTAACCTGCCTCTATCGAGGGTGCATGAGAAAATATTTCTGAATAGTAATTCACTAATAAGTGTCAAAAATAGTAGTGATTCAACTTAAAAATAGAAACGTTCACAACCTATAAAATATAGATAGATCACATAAAAAAAATAAGAGAATAATATTCATCATCTATTGTTGGTATTTCTAGAATTTTGGGCACAAGGCATTTGAATAATGGCAAAAAAATAAAATTCAAGAAAATAAAATAATTACACATGAAAGGGGGAGAAAAGATAAAGTAATATAAAAAAAATTGGTAAATAATATTTCACCAAGTTAAGAATGTTTAAAGATTAGTCTTCCAATACTAGTGAGTTGAAGGGTGTAAATAAGAAAACAAAATATACACCTAAATTGACACAAATAAAACTGTTATTTCTAATAGTATATGTGAAAAAAATAATTTAAACCTATTTATACAAAGAATATAAGTGATTGAACCTTTCATCCAAAAATAGATAGGTAAATATTTCAATTTTTTTAAAGGTTAGGGTCGAAGCCTTATTTTATTATTAAAGCAAATCAAAGACCTCTTTTAACTAGGTAGAGGGAGACCCATTACATAGCCCAAAGTCCTAGTGGGAATGTAGCCAATTACATGGTCCGTAGGCCCAATTTTTTTGCCCAATTGCCATTATTTGAATAGTAACACAGCTGCAACAGTACCCACACAATTCTGCCACTACTACAGTGCCTTGCTGCAGCTACAGTACCCGCCGATCAACAGTACCGTCGTTGCTACAGTACCGCTACAGTACCTGCGCCCAATGGGTTTTAAACCCCCATTTTTCATGTAGGATTACAAGGTGCTTAACACTAAGCCAATCCCCAACTACGATAAATATTTCAATAAATTCACTTTAGCCTTGGAAAAAGAAGGCTCGATTTGAATAAGTATTAAAATAGAAAGTGTCTATATAGAATACATATCAAGGTAGAAGATCTTTGATCAAAGTTTTTAACTAGTTTTATGAAATCTATGTACACAAATCCTACTTTTTATGGTATAACTTTTCATTACCAGGAAAAAGTCTTAAATCAAAGGGGTCTATACAGAAAAGATATTAAGAGTTTATCAGAGTAATAATATAGTGACTATAAATTCATCCAAAATTCCAAAAAAAATTATGAATGAATTCATAGAATATTTTTTTTGTAGTTGTGTATTATAAGTTCATATATATGATCTATTCATAACCAAATTACCTATAGTTGTTCCCTATTCTATGAAATGAAAAAAACATAGAATACCAAAGAGAGGAAGTCATGTACATTTGAGATGATATGTGATAATCCCAAAAAAGATGAGTAAATCAAGAATTATTTCCTAGTTGTATATCCCAATCAAATTAAATTGGATAGAAAATTGGATTAAGATAAAAAAAATAATGAGGAAAAAGTAAATAAATTGGATTCAAAATAAGTGGGGAAAGGTCAGGAGAAAGTATAGAATACAGAGGTGGAAATGGGTACTATAAAAAAATAAGTTTAAGGGATTAATGAAGATAATAAAATAGTTAATACTCAAAATAGAAATAATAATCAAATTAAAACATCCCATGTTGATATTATAAGAAAATAATGGCTCATTTTGAGAAGAAACTCTTGGCCTAAATTCTATTTCTGAGGAGAAAACAGGACCCTCCTTATTACCTTATTTATTTGATTTTATTCCAATGATTAGATAATTGAAGGATATGTATGTATCCCTTAAGGGGGATCATTGATGAGTTAAATCTATTAAATATTCACTACACTGTGAATGTGTAATTTTTGAATAAATATTTAAAATTATAAGATGAGGTATGATAATCACTCTTAAATCCTTACTCTAAATGAATTTATAATTATTACCAAGGGGGGGTTTATATTTACCTAACAAGGGGGATTTATATCTCTTTTCACTTGAACTTTTTTATTTGTTTCTTATAATATGTGCAAGATATAATATATTCCATGATTTTATTGTTTTATCAACCCTAAAAAATTAATAATTGAGCATTATGATCATGATTTCACATGCATAATAGTTTATGGACACTATAAAAAAACTTGGTTATATTCCTATTGTTTTATACACCAGGTTATCCCATGTAGACTTAGGGTTAATTAACTAAAGTCTCTTTTCTAAGGAAAACCCATGTGATTTCATCCTTCTCTCACAAGTGGCTAAAGATAAAGACCTAAATGGATAGAGGTGAAGAGTATTCCTTGATGTCACATGAAAATTGATGAAATAACAAATTACTTATTTTAACTTTGTATTTATTATCAAAAAGGGAAAGAAAAATATTGAATTTATAAAGTGATGAAGTATTGATAAAAAATTCAAAGTGGGAGGTTGAAGGGACCAAATTCATGATTGAGTAATTAACGTTGTATTTATTATTTGTATATTATAAAGTAAATATATGAGGAGTAATTAAATTGGTATTTTATGGTGCTTAATTAATTTGATGAAATTATCGATAAAGCATCCATTTGAGTCTATAAATAGACTGAGGTACTTCCATTTCTATGGAAAATAGATTGTGAGGCTGCTATCTTGATGAATTCAAGTGAAGATAAAAGTTCAAAACATAGTAACATATTAATTGTGATGATTGTTGAACTGGTATTTAATTCAAAATACATGTGTCAATTGTTCAATTGGTGACATATTTTTTAAAACATGTTAAAGAAGGCATGAGTTAATGAATAAATATTTCATAGACCATGAAATATTATATTATTGTGTGATGAGTTTTATTTGTTCAATGGCCAGGCATAAATGCTTTATTTTATATAAGGTATTAGTGAAGAATTGAAAAAAGGGTTGGAATATTTTTTTTGGTGTACATACTTAGTTTTTACTAAGTTAATGAGTAGGACATATATAAAAAATGGTTATCGATAGCCAACTAAGGGTCCACCTCAACCAAATTTGGGAACTAGGTTCAACCCCATGGGAGGTAGGAAAACCAGGATAGATAAAGAAACAAGTGAGTGGGAATGCATATAACCTACAGAGAGTTCATAGAATATGTTTTTGCCACTGTGTTGGTCTATATGATGGTATAGGTGTGAAAAACTAGTCATTTCTAGTGGAGGTAAAGAGTGGAAAATGTTCCCTATGGTAGGTTGGAAAAAGGAACGAGATCCCTTATTAAGCAGAAGGAAGCCACATTGGGTTTTGATGTGTGATGGGTCCTATAAAGTAATCATTCACCCTTCATAAAAATGCATGCATAGAACCTACATCATTAAATTCAATCAATCTGAGTTTTTTTATTGAAATAGTGATTATATTCAACCACATGACATCTAAATCCTTTTGTATATGAGGGCTTTAATTTTGTGGATTTATGTTAACTGAAACACTTTGTTGGATCAATAGAATCTTGATAGATGTTTGTAAATCAAAAAAGTATAGATTTCCAAAAACATTGAAAACATTTTTAAAATTTGAGTTTTTGAATGAAGATCAATGCTAACCAATTTGATTAGAACTATGCGTGAAAAACTTATGGTTTCCAATGTCATGCGAATAAGGAGTTGAGTTCTTGATTTTAAATGTCATGTGATTCATGAAATATGTGAGTCAAAAGGTGTTACGTGGTAGTCTCATGAAAATATTTTTATATGGTTCATTCCATATGGAGGATAAAATTATTTTTTATGTATACATACATTATGTGGATATGATTTTTTGATTCATTCATGGAGTATGTGAAAATGAGTGACCAAAAATACCATGTGAACCACAGTATGTGAAGGCCATACCATTTCTCAAGAGAGGTGATGTGTTTTTCAGTGTCACAAATGTTTAATGGATTTGAATATTTTGTGGGATTATCATGTGTTTACTACTTTCACAGTATCTTATAAATTTCTATTTAATTCTCAGATAATGTTTTCTTATTAATTTTTGAGATATGTTTTTATCAAGAGTGAAAGCTCTTATTTTTTTCTCTAGTTGAGTTCTAGAAAGAAATTGTTTATTTTAGAAATGGAACAAAAATAATGTGATGATTTTTGAAAAGGATAAAATTATATGATGTAGAGTGTAATACCATAAGATTTTAAAATGGTGTTGAGTTCGATAACGTGTGTGACACGCCAAACCGATCTTAAACAAAGGGAAAAATATTATTATTTAAATTTGATTATTATAACATAGAAGTTAAATTGGAGGGTATGAATAGAATTAAATTATATTAAAATATATATAAAGGTTATAATCAATACTAATTTATTTATTAATACTTAGGAAATAAGTACAAAATTTTTAGTAAATCCATTTTATTCTTCAAATATTTGTTTTCTTCAAAAATGGTTTGGTGTTGATTTTTGTCATTAAATAATATAATTAATTTATAGGACTTTGATAAATTATATTAGATAAAATAAATATCCATTTTTAAATTAAAATATTAAAATTATTTGATGGTGAAACTTTCAAATTTTTCTAAAAAGTTTGATTTTTCAATGAGTAGTGAAAAATAATGATTTTAATTGAAAAGTTTATTTTATTTTTAAAGTATTTACAATGTAAAATTATATTTTGGATTTGTTTTAAAATTTCATTAGTTTATTTTGATTAAAAATATTCCAATTATATTCTTTTAAAATAATTGTATACTAGAATTCAGTATAAAAAATATTTTTATACTTAAAATGGAAATTTTTTGAGAAATCCTTTTTCGTTGTGTATAGGTGGATTAATTTTAAATTAAATTATACCAATTATATGTTTTGATTCTTTAAAAATGTATTCCATTTTTCAAATATTCAGTTCCAAATTTGGTAAATATTCCCCTTTTGTTTGTTTCATTATGAATAGTACCCTTATTAAATTTTTGTCATCTTTGTAAGGGTAAATCGAATAATTTGAGTTGAAAATTATATGATAATAACTAAAAAATTACCTTAACACTTGACTTAATTTTATTATATGAGTATATCTTAAACATAAACATACATATGTCTAATATATTACCTTTATTCCATTTTTTATGATTTTTTCTTTTAGAATATTTAAGTGAATAATAATCCAAAAATGACACACTCTTTCTTTAAATAAATATAATATTTTTGACATAGGTATAAATGAAAGATATGTTCAGTTATAAATATTAATTTTAAATATAATTTATTTTTTATCATGGTAATTTATTTATAAATTTTAGTGATAAAATAATTACCTTAAAATCTTACGCAAAACTAACACAATAATTATTCAATTAATAGAAAAATAAAATTAATGATATTAAAAATATTAAAAGTAATATAATTTGAAATAATTATATGATCCCCAAATTTTTTGGATAAATATAATATGTTAGGTTATTTTTTATTGTATTACATTCCAATTACTTAGTTTTCTTAATGTTATTAAATTCAAAGCGAATGAAGAGTTCAAAAATTGACATTTATGATATTTTAAAATAGAAAATATTTCATAAAATTATATAAAATTACAAAAAATTACAAAAAAAACTATCATTTCTAAAATTATTTTAATGTGGTTAAAAATATCAACCATGATATATTTTTTATCTTATATTAACTATATTGACCCTCAAAGATTAAAAAAATCTTATTATCATGGTAAGTGTGAAAAGGGTTAGTATGTGGTTAAAACCAAAAGATAATGGTAAAAAAATGGTATAAACTTGTCTAAATTTACATTTTATGAGAGTATTTAGACTAATAATAATCTTATATTCGAATATTATCTCCTTTTATCCTTTCTAACATGAATGTTAATTTATAAAAATTTAATATTTTATGAAATCTCAAAAGTGACCCTCCCCTATCTTATAGAAGGGAACCTCTTCTTTTCATTTATTCACACCTAAAGAACCATTTGGTTTGGAATGTACCTAGTAAAAATCCTTACTTAAATTAAACTCCACATTATAGATGAATTATTTGGGTCATAATAACAACCTTATAGGTCTTAAGATGTAAACCAAATGAGGTTTTCCAAAGAAGAGGTATAGTTCTCAAGTGAACATTTTTTGTTTTATTTCTTCTTCAACCTCATTAAAATATTATAAAACCTTGAATAAACAATAACATAAAAATATTATATATAATTATATTTTATTATATTAATTTCATACACCATAACCATCTACAACCTTTATCAAATGAGAAATGAATTCATCATTTGTGTGTATTGTGGACTGCCTCCACGCGAATCGATTAAATCATTTTTCATATCCACATATAAAAAATGGTTATAATGATGGATTTAATATATATATATTATATTAATGAAATATTTATCCTTATTTATAAATAATATATCATATGTTTTCTGAACATTCCATACATTTAAAAATGATTGCATCCTTCATGCGTACGAGTGAAATACGACCTCCAAAAGCGATGTGATTAATTTTTCATGAACAGATCACATGGATGATAAATATATAAGTTTATTTAATGAAATAATATGGTATTTATGACATTATTATCATTATTTAAAGATAAAATAATTCTTAAATTATTTCAATAATGATCGTTCAAAAATGGAAATGTTGTTTATGAATACATATGACTTACCATCTCCATAACTGTAACATTGTTAATTATTAATAACCATCATTCATGATTGGTTTTAAAAGTAAAATTTATGTATAAAATTTAAAATTATTTCGCCATTATTATTCTGTTGATGATGGAACAATGAACCCTTTTGACCATGGTCAACACACCAAAGCAGTTTTGAAATTATGGATTGAACGTCCTCAATGTACCTGATGTGGACATAAATGATTAAGTAATTAATAGTGTAATTAAGATAAATAAAAAATGGTTTAATGATAATGGATTAATCCTTGAATATTTTATTAATAAATCGAAACAATTATAATAGTTTCTTGTACATGATTTAATGGAAAAAATGGAATGTCTCGACTCGAGGTAAGGTATTGCGTCTCAATTTCCTTTTCATTAAGGCATATTATATTATTATGAACCAAATTTTATGGTGTATATACATACCCTTTTCTTATTAAATAATTAATACAACATAATTCATTGTATTTTAATTTAAAATTTTAATTATTTCATTCAAGGTAATTTTAATTGAAAGTTACTAAGTGGTAAAAGTTTTCCTAACACACCTTCTTTTCATTAGGTTATAAATATTCTTCATTGACCTTTTTATTCCATGATTATGTTTGAATTGACCTATAAATTATTTTATTATGTATTTCCATTAGTTTGTTTTTGGATTTACATTTGTTACAGATAATCTCTCCATCGATTAACTCTCAATTCAATGATATGATCTGTGTAATGGTTATTCGTATCAAATTCTATTTCCTTAGGACATACATTTATAATAAAAAATATCTTATTTTATGAGGTGCATATACCAGCACTTTGACATAATATATCATTAAAATCCTTATTTTCATGATATTTAAAGTTTTATTTCAAGTTATTTTTCCATGGGTCTTGCTATTGAAAAGTTTCCCAAGTAGAAATGTATTTATGTTACCATCTCCTTTCTTTTCAGGATTTTTTAGGTTCAATATTCCTTGGGTAGGAATAATATTCTCTTATTTTATGGAACCAAATTTTTTTTATTATCCTCTTCTTAGGAAGTTGGTTTACATTCTTAATTTTTAATTCCTCCCTTATTGATTAAATAATATCAAAAAAGTTTTCTGTAAGTGATATTGATATTGTATCTTATTTTAGATGGTGGATCTTTCTCTTCCGTATCCATGTTTTCTAAAATGTTTTCATAGATGTTATTTTATAAACATAAACATTTTCTTAAAGATACTTCTCAAGATTTTTGATCTTATTTTAAAAGGTTTTTAAATGTAAAAATATTAAAGTTTTCTAATTGGTTAACTTCCAACTCCCTCTATAAGTTATTTGAAGAGAATTTTTATTTTTAACATTTGAAACTTGAACAAATTTTTTTAATATCATAATAACTATTTTCCTTGAATCTTTCTTTAAGAACTTCCATGGTTATTTTCAAAGAAAATTATTGTCATAATATTTTAATAATTATTTGTTTTAAAATTTTATTTTTTAAATTGAAAAAGGTTATTTTCCCCCAAGAATGTTTTTCATGATCATTTAATGGTATTTCCAATCATCAATGTGAACAACCCTTAATTTTACTTAAAACTCCACCAGGGATATATTGTAATGATACCATCCTTATTACTTATTTGGATAGGTTATGATATTTACATGGAACCCATTGTTTCCATGAGTGAATCAAGAAATTAAAGAACAGTGATAATTGTTATGTCGAAAAGTGAAAGATTCTAATTATGGTATTTATAAACGGTACATGACATTATAAATGATAACAGGTGATCCCGATATATATTATAAAGAGGTTTGATCCCCATTATATCTCATGATTAACATCTGATCCTAATACAGATTATATGATGGTTTTATCCCCATTATAGCACATGATGAACAAGTGGTCCTGATGCTTATTATATGATGGGTTGAGCCCCATTATATCTCATGATGAACAGGTGAGACTGATATATATTATATAAAGGGTGACCCCCATTATATCTCTTTGATGCATTGGTTAATATTCCTTGTTGATATAGGCAAGAATAATGGATTTAACTGGTATGGTTTCTCCTATGGGTTTAACTAGGCTCCAGTTATTTATGAAATAGGTTATAAAGTTACTGTTCCAAGGTACCAACACATTTTATTTATGATTGTTATGGGTTTTTAATGATTCCTTTGATTAATATAGATATCACATGGCTCATGATTATTGATTATTATGAATATTTCCTTTTTAAAGCTTTAAGATATGTTTCAATACAAATGATCCAAGTATTGATGTGTATGAATTATCTTTTTTATGCTTATACACATTGATTATGTCATCATACCCTTATTCTCACCTTATTATCACTAATAACAATCAATTATTAATTTTTGTGTTTACCCTTATTAAGAATTTGATATCACCCTTATTATATTTCCAATTCATCACGTTATGAATAATTATGTTAAATTATTTGTGACTTGAAATGGATTCATATGTAAATAATTTAATGGGAGATGTTAAAGAATTAATATAGAATATGAAAATCTTGGTATAGTATAAAAAATACTTTATTGATGTCATGAGTTTTTCTTATATTATAGTTTTTCCTAATTCTATAAAACTCTTGTAATGTATCAGATTTTCTATGTATTATTTTTTAATATTTTATGGATTATATTTGAGATTAAGTGCTGAGATGATGTAAAATTCTGAGGTCTGGTGTGCCCAGAATAAATGTTTTAAATATATTAAATATATTAAATAGCACACATACGTGATTTTCCAAAAAAGGGGGGGAATAAATTATAAATGGGTACTGATATCAAGAATCTTAGGGAACTGTTGAACTCAGAATGTGAGGTTTACCCTATGCATGACTTAACATTAGTCAGCGTGGGTAATTCATAGAAAATTCATTAGAGGTTCATAAATAAAAAAAATTATTTGAAAAAATTATTTTATTTCAAATATTTGATGCAGCCACTTCTTAGTCTTTAAATAGAATATTATATAGAAATCATGTGGTTAACCACATTTCTATGGAGCCTTTTGAGGATTGTTGAGGATAGATTTGAGGATTCTCTCTCAGTAGAACGACTACGGATCATGGATCAACAATCAACACACCTCAGATTTGATGGATCATTCCAATGATGATGAAAACGCATCATTATTCACCTATGATCAAACTAAATCAAGGTAGGGTGTATTTTTTATTTGGATATATTATATTTTCTTGAATTCTATGATGAACACGGAATAATCAACGAACAGATTGATCTATGATCTGATCTTCTTATGGGATGGGTTATTTTGTAGGTTTTATCCAAATATTATCTTTGATATTTGATTATTAAATTCTCAATCAAATATAAATGAACTGAGATTGACACAAACATCGATTTAGTTCTATTCCTCTCATTTGAATTTATGCTTTTCTCCCCTAAATTTTCTATTCATCATGGTGTTCTTCATTTGGTCATCATTCTATGTATTATTTAATGATTGATCATTGTGCAATTTTTTCTTGGTAAAATGATTCAATATTTTATATATGGTGTTAATGAAATGTGATAGAGATGTAATGGTGGTTGTAATAGCAGATCAGATAATGGTTCATGCCCAATTTCATGTTCTTTGGTGTTGAACAAAGAATAGCGACGATCTCATTTTCTGAGCTGATCGAAGGCCCAAATATTATTGATTTGATGATGGAATGACTATATGAGGCTAGATCATGAGTTATTTGGTGTGGTGGTCAATATATTTTAGGTTGGAGAGTTGGCTGAGGTGAGCGAGAGGAAGAATAAGAGATTCTGTAAAAACCTAACACGCACGGTGTGTAGTCCACTTTGGATGAATCAGTGTATACTTGGGGAAGTATTCTAACATAAGGTGGAGTAAAAAGGTTTCCTACATGGCATGTACTCTACCACATAGAACGACCTGGCCAATGTACACAGGTTGCCCCATATACTGGTACACGGGCATGGATCCACTGTTTGTTGTTATGTACTCGCACACAGCTGGAGTACATTGGTGAGACCTGAGATATAGGGACTCACCATGCGACCCCTCTACACACGGTTTACTCTCCTCTTACATGATTAATGTTTGATGACACCGTCCTTTTACATAGGATGGACCTGGGGTCAAGGGATATAGCGAGTGACCCCTACTACATGTCGTGTATTCGTTTATACATGACTTGAATCTCTTGTCCTATGTATCATGGACAAGTTTCATTAGGTTTTGTTACCCATATCCTTTACCTAGAGGTAGGTATTGTATCATTTCCTACTCCTATGACTACAATCCATTCAATAGGATTTCCTCTATAGAGTTGATGGAATCACCCCCCCCCCCCACCCCAAGGCCTGAAGTGGGGTCCTCTATTCATCATTACTCCCTAGGTGGAGTTCTTAGTATTGAAAACACCAACACTACTCGGGCACCAATCCTCCACTTTTTAGGGTTAATCCAGATTGAGATGGTGGTATAATTTCATATCCCTGGCAGTGATGGTAATTTATGCATCATATTCTCTTCATATCTTTTAGCATGTATTCTCTCTCATGATGAGACCCAGCAAGTAGTACCTCTCAGATAGACGTCATCAATGATATTGGACTCAGGGATGTGTTATCCTAGATGAGTGCTTTGTGGAATCTTAGATCTATAACACTATGATGATATACTACGGTTGTGTCTTACCTCTAAACTATGTGTCCATATTGAGTATATTTGGATATTCTTTTTATATTTGTTGTAGATATATACCTATTTATAGATGATTGTATCTCCATTTATTATATTATTATTTTTTTGGTGTGTCCTATCGAGTTTCGTTATACTCACCCCTACACAGGCTTTGAATGAACATGTTGTATCTTGTGAAGATGATTGACCTTTTTACGGAGTCCTTGATAGACTAGGACCATACTGTGATTTGTGAGACTGGACAGACTGAGGTGTGTTCCTATAGATTTCATACATTATTCCCAATACCTTTACTTTTAGGTCAGATTTATGTTATAAGCATTTTTGTGGTGGGATTTTATTTGGCCCTGTTTACTTTCTTTACATCCTATTATACTCTGGTTGTGGGATACAGATGTATGAATGCATTTTTTGTATAATTGTTTTTACATTTCAGAATTTTTGGGCTGGAGAAGGGTGTGTGTGTTTATAGGTACCTAGTAAATTCCTCCCATGCTAGTGATATACCTACTCAGTTCTAGTAACTAGCCTTTTCCCTATTAGTGGTGGGCTTGGGGAGTTGCAGCACGAGCCCCACTATGATTAGTTGTGACAAAGTGGTATCAAAGGTGGTCGGTTATACCATAGGAATAAGAGTCCTTTATATTTGTTTGTGGAAACATTATTAAGTGTTTTAAGTTTTTATTTCAATATAGGGACTCCAATGTTGGTGTGACGAAAGATGTATCCATAAACTAGAACTCTAATAATGTACTTTTTGACTTAGTACATTAGAACACTAGTTGTATGGAAAACAATGGAACATGCATCATATAGGAATGGGTTTTGGTTCCACGTACTTATTGAGTTAGATCTCCAAACATACTCATTGACCGTGGTACACCATTTTTTAGAAATCCCCCACAACATATTCCAGAAATGATTCGGCTGCATGATCATGAGTACGATCCCCTCAGTGCTGAGGGTTTTATACAAGGACTAGTTCCTGAGATGTTACCCCCATATGATCCACCATCCACAACACAACCTATAGAGAATCATATAGTACCTGTAGTACCAGTGGATGAGGACCACAAGATGAGTGTGCTTCATGAGTTTTAGTGGTAAAGACCCCTTAGGTTCTGATGAAATCCTAATCCACAGGCATATGAGGCCCGACATGAGGTGTTGAACCAATTTTCCCATCTAGTCGGGACACTGATAGATCAGATGGTGGTTTTGGTATTGAGCCTTCTTCTTGGATCTGTAGGGTGATGGTGGGGTTTAGTTACCCTGTCTTATGAAGAGGCGACTCTTTTGTGGATAGATTTCAAGTGTCTCTTTATAGAGGAGTTTTCATCATCTACATTGAGGGATGAACATATCTAGGATCTTTTGAAGCTCCAACAGGGCAGCATGACAGTAGCTGAGTATTCATCATGGTTTACCAACCTCTATAGGTACTCAATGGATATATATTGAGATCAATTCTTTATGGATCAGACCTTCAAGATAGGTCTTCATAGAGACATATGATCCAGTTTTATCCATATATGCATTCCTACCTATCCCAGGGTGCTAGAGAAGTCTTTGGTGGTCAAAAGTTTCTTTTCTGAGTTGATATAGCCAGTGGTTGTTAGTAGTGGGAAATTAGGAGCAGAGACCTCAGATACATGGATTTGACATTAGTATCAGATACCTGGATGTGGGAGACATTTCAAAAGGTGGTCTAAGGATATTGTATATTTATTATAGGGATCATAGGGTGGTTCCAATCATTCTAGAGAGAGGCAGTGCTACTTGTGTGAGAATAGGGTACATCTCTAACCAGACTTCCCGACCTTCCATACAGCTGATGGATAAATTGTGTATGGGACACTGAGGTAAAGAAATTAGAAGGAGTGTGTAGATCTGCAGGGCGGCGGATGTGGAAGAGGAGTTGTAAGAGAAGTAGGAGGTGGTCGATGTTTTGAATTATTACAACCACCACCCCTAGATAGTTAACACTAGGATCATGGAGCTGGAGGATAAGGGAGTGGACAGCTGTAGGTGGTCGAGGCTTATGACCCAGAGGATCCAGGAATGATTTGGGGTAAAATCATAATCATTTATACTTTATCTGAAGTAATTATATACACAAGTGAGAGTCACTCCTTTCCTATCACATATCTTGTTCGAGACTTATAGATTCTGGTGGAACTGTTGACTCAACCCTTACATTTCGAGGCACTTACTAGAGAAGACTAAGTGATAACACACTTGGGATGATAGTTTGTCCTGACCCTTGAAGGTGATTGTTTCGATTGGAATATCTTGTTATCAACATCGAGTCCTTATGAAATCATTATTGACATGGATTAGTTATCTAAAGTTCATTACCAGATTGATTATTTTAGGAGATAGGTGTGGTGTGTTCATAGTGATGGAATTGGGTTTTCTTTTATAGGTGAAAAGGAAACCAAGGCATCAAGGGATGGACTCACACATCGTAGAGTGCAGCTGATTACTCATCAATTAAATAGTCTAACCCTTGGTGTAGTGGATGTTATGAGTTCCCATTTTCCTATAGTGGTGGAGTATTACAAGGAAGTGTTTCCTAAATATGTTTGAGGTTTACCTCCCCACTAATATATATACTTCTACCTAGATCTACACCTCAATATGGTACTGATATCCATGAAAACATATTGAATGGATCCCACAGATCTTCAAGATCTGAGGGTACAGTTGGAGGACTTATAGAGGAAGGTCTTCGTGAGACCCAGTACTTCACCCTGGGCAGCCCCAGTTTTATTTTCCAAGAAGGCAGATGGAACATTGAGGATATGTGTGGAATATAAATGCTTGAACTAGGTGACCATGAAGAAAAAGTATCCACTATCGAAGATTGATTACCTCTTTGATCAGTTAAGAGGGGCGCAATGGTTCTTGAAGGTTTACCTTAGATCAGGAAATCACCAGTTGCGAGTACAGGATGAGGATATACCGAATACAACATTCATATGCCTCTATAGTCACTATGATTACTTTATGATGAAATTTTTCATGAAGAAATCCCCAACAGTGATCATGGGACTCGTGAATTGGATATTCCAACCTTTTTTAGATAGGTTCTTAGTAGTTTTCATCGACGATATCCTTGTATACTCGATTTCCAAGGAGGATCACATGAGATAGTTAAGGATAGTTCAAGACATACTCAGAGAGAATTGTATTTAAGGAAACCTCTTAAAGTGTCATCTCTTGATATAGGTGTTCCGCTTTCTGGGACATGTTATCTAAGCAGATAGAGTGGAAGTGGACATGGACAAGGTCAAGGTAGTGTTAGCATGGGAGCCGCCTAAGAGTGTGACAAAGGTGCAAAGCTTCCTTACGTTGTCGGGCTATTACCAGATATTCATACCTGATTTCTCCAAAGTATCATCACCCATGAAAATTTTGACATGAAAGGGTCATCATTTTGTGTGGAAACAAAAAGTTCCATCATGATTTCTAGTAGTTGATATCGAGTTTAACAATCACTCCCATATTGAGATTTTTTGGGGAGGGTGTCAAGTATGTAGTGTTATATGATGCACCATGAACCCAGCATAGTTGTCCTCTAATGCAGATTCAAAAAGTGATTGCCTATGGTTCACTACAATTGAGTCCACATGATTAGAACTATGAAACTCATGATCTTGAGTTAGCAATGGTAGTATTTTCTTTAAAGATGAGGTAATAGTCCCTAATGGGAAATTGGTTTATCATTTAATCTGATCACAAGAGGATAATGTTTATCTACTCTTAGAAGGATCTCAACTTGAGACAGAGGTGACGGCTAGAGTTACTCCATTATTATGACTTTAAGATTATATATAATCCTGAGAAGGGGAACATGTTAGAATATGCTCTCATTAGGAGGTCTAGTTTGTTGTTATTGAATGGGATGTCAGATCAGTTGGCCAAGTTGCAGTTATCCTTTTTGGATGGATATGGAGCAGCTTACCTCCAGTTGATGGTTTACACCCCTCCACTTTTGCAACAAGTCAAGGAGGCACATATTGGGTATGCTGACTCTAAGACCCTATGTACTCAGATATCTACAGTAAATTCTCAATATGGATATTCTAAATGTGTAGAGAAGGTTATTCTATCCAATGGATGCACGGTGGTTTTGGTGATGTTGGGGGAAGAGGTTTGAATATATTTTCACACATCTCCGTTGGTTGTACATCCAGGTGTGGAAAAGATGTATTAGGACATCCAATGTCAGTTTTGGTGTCCATGGATGAAAAAAGGAGTTGCATAATCCATCTCTCAATGCCTTAATTGTCAGTAAGTTAAGGTTAAGCACCAAGTTCCAACAGGTTTGACCCACGAGAGTCATCACTCATGGCCCCGAAGTTGGTGCAAGCTACAATATAGAAGGTGAAGATCATCCAAGAATGGATGAAGACTGCATAGAAACATCATAATTCTTATGCTGATAGGTGAAAAAGTAATTTAGAGTTTAAATAATGAGACCATGTTTTCCTATAGGTTTCACCTCGACATGGATTGTGGAGATTTGGTTAGGGTGAGAAGTTATCTATAAGGTTCATCAATCTTTTCTAGATACTATATAGATTTGGAGAGGTGACATACTTCTTAGATCGACCTCTGTAGTTAGATTGGGTTCTCGAAATCTTCCAAGTGTTGTAACTTATGAGGTATGTTCATGACCCATTGCACGTTATTGACCGAGAAGAGCTGGACATTGAGGATAGAGCAACCTTTTCTAAGAACTTAGTAGAGATAGAGGATCGGTAGGAGAGGATCCTTTATGAGTGATCAATTTTGTAGTGTGTGTTTGGTGGCAGAACAAGAATCTCTAAGACATCACCTGGGAGTAGGATGATCATATCCATGATCAATACCCACATATTTTTGAGTAACCATTATTTTGGATTTTTGGGGATATAAAACCCCAAGGTGGGGAGAGTGTAACATCTCAGATTTTCTATGTATTATTTTTAAATATCATGTGGATTATTTTTGAGACTAGGTACTAAGATGACGTGTAGTTCTAAGGCATGATGTTCCTTGAATGATTTTTTGAAATATATTAAATATATTAAATAGTATGTGCATGATGTTTTCCTAAAAAATTGGAATAACTTATAAATGGGTACCAGGATTAGAAACATGATGGAATCATTGAACATGGAATGTAAAGTTTAACGTAGGTGAAAATTAACATTATTCGGCTCGGTTTTATTGAAGAAAAGTCATCATGGGTGAAAAAATGAATAGAATAATTTGAATAATTTATTTTATTTAAAATTTTTGATGAATTAACTGATTAGTCATTAAATAGACTATTATATAGAAACTTAGGGTTAGCCGCATAACCCTGGAGCCTTTGGAGGATTTTTGGAGTGATCTTTGAGGATTATCTCTCAAGTGAACAACAGTGGATCATGGATCGATGATCAACACACATTAGATTCGATGGATCTTACCAACGATGAAGATGATGAATCATTATTCACCAATGATCAAATTGAATTAATGTAGGGAAAATATTTTATTTGGATTTCTTCATCATTCTTGAATTCTATGATGAATGCAGACCAATCAACAAATAGATTGATCTACAGCTCCATCATCTTGTGGTATGGGTTATTTTGCAAGGTTAATGAGAGATTATCTTTGAGATTTGATTATTCAATTTTTTTCTAACAAAAAAGAACTGAGATTGACACAAACATTGATTAAGGTCTATTCCTCTCATTTTATTCTGTGATTTCCTCCTACGAATTCTTCATTCATCATGGTGTTCTTTGTTTAGCTTGGGTTCGACACATTATCGAATGATCAATCGTTTCAAAATAATTTCTTGGTACAATGATCTGATATCACAGATCTGAGATCTATGTAATGAGACAAAGGTGTGGCGATGGTTGTAGTAGAAAATCATATGATGGTTGATGCATGATTTCACATTATTTGGAACATAATTAAGAATAGTGATGATCTCATTTTTTGAGTGGATTGAAGGCCCAAATATTATTGATGTGGTGATGGCATGACTAAATGAGGCTAGATCTTGGGTTTTATGGCATGGTGATCGACGGATCAGAGGTCAAAGGATTGGCCGAGGTGAATGGGAGGAATAATAAGGGTTTATGAAAAAACCCAACACACATGTGATGTAGTCCTTGACTACATGACATTTAATCAATTTTTTGTATGCACATCTTACCATCTACATGTAGAAGTACATTTTATTTTGCATCACCATATTTAATGGATGGTTTGTATAATGGGTTTAAAGTTTATATATGATATTTATAACATAATTATTCCACTTAAAATATAATATCATGTCTACTGTTTTACTTTCCAAAACTTTGGAAAACGATAATGTCGCTCATGCATATATGTGGACTACCACCTCTACAAAGCGATGTGAATCAATTTTTGTTTCTATTTTACATGGATGGAAAGGAGAATGGATATGAAGAATATTTAATATATTTGTGAAATAATAATTATTCTTTGAAGTTAAATTATTATTTTCCTTTCTTTTTTTCTATCCTTCAAAAAGTGAATATAGTGTTTATGTGTATGTACGTCCTACCATCCCCATGAACAGTGTAATTCATTTTCTATCTCTATCACTATGTATGAATTTAAATATATATATATATATATAATATGATATAATAATCATTTAAATTATTATTTTATATATGTATAATAAAATTAAATTTATTATACATTAGGTAAAATAACATTCCGCAAAAGTTAGACATAAGGTAATGGGTCTTTGTCTCACTTTTATTTTTGTGAGACATGTGACTTATATGCTAAATGTTTTTTTATGATGTATGTGCTTCCCATGAATGTATTTTATTATTATTATCATAAAAATTATGGTAAATACATATCCAGATAAATTTCTTTATTTTATGTGACTTATTATTAAAATGATACCAAAGCGGTAAGGGTTTATTTCACAATATGATCATTATTCAGGATTGTTTATATTTATGTCTCTAGTGTGTAATATTTCTCTTCAATTCCCATATTTTCTAAATATGTTTCCAAAAAAAATTACAATTCTTCTATAATTTTTTAAAAACATCTTTATCTATATTTTACTTTTTACAAAACAATCTGAAAGGAATTTTTTTTTTTTTTTCCAAATTAGGTACTTTTTAACATTTCTTACAAAGTTGGGAAAGGAATGTTTTTTTAACTTATACAGAATAAGTCAATTTTCCTACCATCATGATGCCTCAATGATTTTAATATTACTTTAAAATTTTACAAGTTTATTTTCAATGAACAAAATTTCATTTATAAATGTACATATTTTTAAAAAGAGGAGTGATTTTAAAATAGAAAATTTTTTTTCTTCAATAATTAATCATATTGATATTTGAAAATAATTTTACACCTAATATGGAATAATTTTATGTTACTTATAATTTACTAGGGATATAATCCAAGGATAACACCCTTATTATTTCTCTATATGGTTTATTTTTATAATGAAAAAATGAAATTTTTATAAAACCCATTTCTTTTCATGGGTTCTGATATAATGAATGTTTTATGATCTTATGGCACACATATGTGTGGTTTTAATTATGTGATAGGTGGGGACTATATCTCCCTACAATATATTTGCAACGTATTATATCTCATAATATATTTATGAGAAACAATTTAAAGTGCTTGATATATTATGGGAAACAAGTCAAAGTGATTGATTCATTATGGGAAATAAGTCAATGTGCTTCATCTGTTTTGGGAAATAAGTTGTTGTGATTGATAAACTATGGGAAATATCTTTTTATTCATGATTTAATGTTCTTGTTAGATATCCTTGACTTGTGAAATTTTTTCTATACTTATGATGGTTCCACACACATCTATGACTTGAAATTCTAAAGTTTTATTCCATTATTCATGTTTATGATTTTTTTATATTGTGTATGCAATTTTTATGTTATGGTCATAATTTTATACCCATATTAAAAAAAATGGGTACAACTGTGAAAGCGGCACACACAAAAGAAATAAAATTACATGTAACCATATTATTGTCATATGGTTTCATATGATTATTGATTGATATATACCATGCTTAAACATAATGATAATCTAAGCTCACCCTTTATTGTTTTTTCTTGTTCCCAGGTTATAAATACTTATTCTAAATGATTTTTGTTTAGAAAGGTTTCATATGTGAGTAATTTTATGAGATATGTTGAATACATAACATGGAATATGAAAATATGTGTATAGTGGGAGATGGTGTTGATCATTATGAACCAGTAGATTATGAACCATAGTCGTTAAGAGTCTGTCCCAATTCTCTAAAACTATAAAAATAAAACATCCTTATGTGTATAAGTAATACAATATTTCATTTTGATTTTTTATATTTTGTATGGAAGGAATTGGGTCACATTTATGAGTATCAAAGAAAAAAATATAAAGTTTATGTTTTTAACATTGTATCTAGAAGTGTGGATCTCCTACTGTTACAACACATTACTATTTATCTCGGAAAATATTCATCCTAAAAAACTAATGAAAAATTATCAAGAGTCAATCAGGCATATTAATTTCCATAAACATGATGGTAATCCATTAAAACTGTTTTCACAAAAAATCATATCAAAATCCATGTTTCTACTTTTATAAAAAGGCCATGAAATCATAAATCATTGAATGTATATACTATATCTAAGAATAAGTAATAAAAGATAAAAAAATAACAAGATGTAAGCATAATAAATAAATGATTCAATTCTAAAGGGATGTGATTGGGACACCTACCTCAGAATCAATCATAATCCCAATCACCAGAATGAATCCCCTAGATTAAGATATGAAAGGATAAAAGAAAATAAAAGAAGAACCCTGGAATCACAATTTCTAATTATAAAACATGTATATGATGGACTCTTGTGGCTTACATATCCCTAGTACAAGAAGAAAATTAAGAAGAAGAGGATCCAAGACCAAATAAAAGAAAGACATATCGATCAAAGACCACTGTGACATACAAAACTTAGATCCACCCAGAATCGAGGTTGGAGAGGCCAAAATCACCCAACGATGGCTCCATAAGTTATGGGGTCATTTATGGGTTATGTGAGGAAGATTAAAATAATAAAATGGAGGTTTGGGTAAAATTACGTAATATCTCCAATGTTTTCCCAAATCAAGTGATTCCATCAGCTACCTGATCACCACCACCGGCTAACTAGTGGATATAGAAAATTTTTAGTTGCCTCTAGACATCCCATTGACTAGATGATGGAGACTAACTAGTGTTCTAGTAGGTGGAGGAGAACTTTTGCACCACTTCCCTACCCCCCCCCCCCAGTTGTCTAGTGGCCCTCATCAACTATCCATTAGACCTCTTGTAGTTATTCTAGAAATAACCGAAGGTCAACCCTTGCACCACTACTCAAACCACACCATTGAATCTTCTAACCAACATATAAAAATCCAAAACTTAATGAATATGGGCTAAAAAATAATACAAGGATAATTAAAAAATCTTAATTTTCAAATAATGTTATAAAAATCATAGTATTAGTAAAAATGATATATTACATTATTCTCATAAAAATAAATTTTTTAGAAAAATATAAAGAAAAATACAAAAATAATATTATTATTATGAATCAAAAAATGAAATTTATTTTTAAATTTTATAATTATAAAATATATAAATTAATTTTTAAACAAAACTATAAATCATAGTGAAAAAAATATTTTTATAGTAAAATAACTTTTTAAAATACTTGTTGTATTTATTATTAATTTCTATAAAACACTAATAAAGGTATATTAATCAGTAAATATTATATTTAGTTAACTTTATAATTTAACAATAATATATTATGTTTTCTTTAATAAAAATTACAACACATAAAAAGATAGATTATTAAGCACAATAATTAATTGAGTAAATTTTTATAAAGTAAACATTATATAAATAAACGTATTGACATATTTCATAAATTATGTACTTCTATTCATACCTATTAATTAAATGTCCAATTTTTAATGGTCTAAACATGTCACAATTTCATTTTAGTTTTGTGTTTCATATGGAGAAAGTTATCGAACACGTTATTTATTTAAGGAAAATTTATAGTGAAATATCAAGTCATTATATTCCCCCCACATAAATAAATTGCATCCTAATAATTTTAATTATCACTTACCAATGGAAAAAAGATAATTATTACCTTAAAGTAGTCATAAATCAGGGTTTTATTTCTAAAAAGGTGGAAAACTTAGTAACATTGTCAAGTCTATGAAACTGATCATTTCCTTTATAATAGACATATCACAATATAGATTTTATTTCTAACCATTTGAGCTAAAAATACCATATGATTAGGTATCATGACTCTAATAGTATAATTAGTTTTTAAAGAGATATCATAGTCATATTTTCATTTATATACTAAAATAGGTTCATATGAAATGTAATTTCACTATTCAAATAAATGATAATTTTTTTAAAGTAGAGATAATAAATACATCTAGAAAATCACATTAAATTTATCTAAATTAAGGGTTATAATATTTCTATAAGGAAAATCCATATAAAATTCATCTTGGAATACAATATTCATACCACTTGAAGGTCTCTTCGATAATCTAATTGTTAATGTGGTGATTTAATGATCTTATAAAGCTTATTATATATACTAAAGTTACTAGAATAAAATTCCAAAAATACATCTAAAACATTGGAGTGTAAGGTATATGTACCTTAAATATCATGATCCACTTTAGGATTAGTTATTACATAATAATTCAATATTCCTCTTGACCTTGGAGGTTGGTTATGCTCTTAGTCTTGGTTAGTCCTTGTATTATGGAATTTTAATTGATAATTCCAAAATTCACCACACACAATACATTGAATTTTTAATATTACCATAGTATAAACTCAATTTCTTTTAATAATTTTAATGAAGCTCTTTATTTTTCCTCTATAATTTGATGAAAAATGACCCCATATTCCAAAATTAAAGTATCTTAAAGTATCCTTGAGGAAATTTCATTGGTCTTTCTTCCCACATTTTTTATATATAAGAAATTGAACATTTTTTCCTTCATCATCTACATCACTTGATCTTTAATGAGATTTTATACTTCTCTTACATTTTAGTAACTTAGGAAACCTTCAAGTTACCCATTAGTAACTTAAGAAAATATTAAGTTACCTTTTGGAAACATATGAAAATTTTGAGTTACGATTTATCATGAGGGAAAATTTAAAGGCAGGGTGACCATTTATCATAGTTGACTCACCATTTATCACTAATTACTCAAAACCATCATCATTGCATTATTCAAGCATCAATACTAGATGAGAATCGGTCTCGCTTGAGTTTCTCTAATATATCCCAAGCTAATAGCTAAGGTTCACCTTTAAAAATAATACCTCCAAAATCCAACCTATCATCCATCATGTAATCAAGATATTTTCAACTACATGTATCCACTAAATTCATGAATCCATAGTGATATCCCCATGGCTGATCTTATATTTAATAGATATCCCTCACATAAGGTCCACGTCCCAAGGTTTTCAATCCTCTCTACACCGTATGATCATCCTAGGCATCACTTTATTGAAATTAGAAAAATTATTCCCGTGACACACACTCCATCCACTATCAAACATTGTTTCTAGACATGGAATAAAATATTATGCCTATAACCAAAATTAAACTCCAAATTATAACACACATGAATCTTATCCTAGTTGAGGATTCCTACCTTATAGAGATTCAGTTGTACCTCCCACCACATATAATTTCACTGGTAACTTAAAGGCATAACTAACATAGGCATATTATTGGAGGCATGAATGACACTCTTAACCAGCATTTCTCATGTGAATCATTAGTAATGGATATTAAATATAGTACTCTAACACAAATCAGTGGTGTTATATCACCCGATCCTTTTATAAGGTCATCCACAACATTGGGATAACTCATATTTCTCCAAACACCTTGGTTACCCTCCTCTGGAAGTGACCCATGAATTAAACCTTAAAGAAATGAAGAACCTTTTCCAATATTTCATTAGGAAACAAAGATCAGGGTGCTACATGATCTACCAACTCTAACCTCCTCAATAATTAAACAATTTCTAGAAGATCACTCTCAACTCATTGAACCATTTCATAACTCAATGGGAACCACATATATGATGTTTACTGACTGTATATTATATCAATTAAATGGGTTCCCCCAATTCAAATAATTTAAAGGCCCAAAAAACACCACCCATTAAAGACACCTGACAACTTATAAATAAAATCAACCCAGAATTGCATTACCCCACATGAATATTTACCTAGAAAATGACTTATCAAGATGTAAATTGAAAAAATAGGAAATGTCACATGACTAACAAAATGAAAAACCATACCCAAGTCATATCAGTCCCATGATACTAAAGGATACTTGATGCTGAAATATCTAGAAAAAAACAACTTACTGCATGATGATCTATATTTCTAGGGAATCATTCCACAAAATACATACATGAGAATTATTTGTCTCATAGTATGGAAATAGAATATAACTAATGACATACATGGGAAGTATTTGTCTCATGGGATGTTTAGAATGTGACCAAGCCCGTGTGGATTTATTAATGGAAATTCTTAAGATGTTTTACCTTAAGTAAATTTTTGATTGTGATTATCTCACTTATATAGATATGGGCTATATACATGATTAAGGATGGGAGGTATTCTTACCCCATTCCACATAATTAACTATTATCTTATAGGGATGAGAGGTAGTCTTACCCCCATTACTATATTAAAAGTGTGCACATGCTGATGCCACATAATGAACTATTGTCTTCTAAGGATGGGAGGTAGTCTTACCCCATGCCTATATTAAAAGTGTGCACATGTTGATTCCACATGATAAACTATTATCTTCTAAGAAGGGGAGGCAGTTTTAACCCATGCCTATATTAAAATTTTGCGCATGATGATGCCACATAATGAACTGTTTTCTTATAAGGATGGGAGGTAGATTTTCCCCAATCCTATATTAAAAGTGTGCACATGTTGATTCCACATAATGATCTGTTATCTTATATTATGGATGGGAGGCATTCTTACCCCATGAGAGTATATACTTATATGAATGTTAGGCATGCTTACCCCATGTCAGTTATCTTCTATTTATGGGTTGGAGGCATGATTATCCCACACCATATATGGTATAAGTATATATATGTATATATATGTTTCTATAAATATATATATATAGTGACATGATCATACATACCATTCATGGGCTGAAGAAGGTTTCATCGTCAGGTGTCCCTTAGGATCCTGGATGGGTGTAGCCTATTTAATAAAATTATCCATTAATACTTCATTCCTATACGCTATTAAATTTATATTACACTTTCTGGATTGTGCTAGGCACTGGTGGTGCCGACCTACTGAAATTTATATCTCACACCCTACTCGGGCCGCTATTGCATTGGGGTAACCAAGTAGGCAGTTCTTATTTTCAGAGCCTTAGACCTTGCTTATAATTGTATGTTAGTACCTGGAGTTATGAGAAAAGGATTGAACCGAAGATCAGGTTGCTCGTGGAGACTTTTTTAAGACTTTTACTATTTTCCTTGATTGGATTCCTGTATTTCTCTATAAAGAAAAGCATGTTTTATTGTTTACGACTTTCAGTTCAATAACATGACATGCATATATTGTATAAAATAATCTTGGACACTTGTATTAAATTTATTTTATCTACCTTATGATAATTTTATTGTATTTTTTTATACTAATTATGTTTTTTCCATTCATTTATATTCTATTAGACCATTGTTCAACTCTGATATGAGGGTATAGTCTCCCCACAATCACCTCATAAGATCCTCATTGCTATTCAGTATTATATGGCGTATGGGGAGACGTGTTTGAGTCCAGGTGACCCATCAGTACAACTATCGGGTTAATGGTTATTCGGGGTTAGGACATTACAAGAACCTTTAACAATTATCTTTCATACTTTTTCTATGAGTGGAATTTCTTTCATACCTTTTCTTTTACATTTATCCTAAGAAATTATGTTAGTCATGTTGATCATGTGTTTAATAGGTTCTCCAATTAATCATAAAATAGCCCTAATGATATTAGAAACACCATATTTATTCACTAAACCAATTCTCATGACCATCCATGTATGTCAGTGATGAAAAGTACAGCAGAAATCAATCATTACACGAAGGCAGTAGTCCACACATATGCATGGTAGATGATTTCATTTTCCATAGAATGAGAAAAAAGTATGATATGGTTTTAAATTTCAGAATTTATAATATTTTATAAATATAATAATTATATATTAAATTCAACATTAGTACTATTCAAGTAAGTTGGTTAATGAAAATTAAACACGGCACTTTGTAGAGGCATTAGTCCACACACACATGGATATCATTTTCTCTTTTAGTAAGGGAAAATGGTAGGGTGGTTTATTTTTATACCATAATTATAATAACATATCAATATGATATTGATACAAATGTTATAATTTTAAGATGGTGTAATGAAATTTGAGGAATAATAAGTTCACATAAATTAATAGAAAATAGAAAGAGAGGTTAGGAACTAATACCTTCCTTTTGGATAATCTCCTTTGTAAGGGGGGTTAATCCCTAGAGGGATATTATTTTGAGAATAAAAGTACCTATTTAAGTTTTATAAGAGTTTTTAATAGAGGGTTGGGTATATTGTTTTCTGAACTTATGTATTTTTTATGGGAGGGTAAATGAGGAGAGAAGATCCCCTTTTATAAGAGAAAAGGGATGAAATTTTTGTAAATAACCATAACTTTTCAATGATGAGAAGCCACTATCAAGAAATGTGGCTCTAAAATTTAATATATAATTGGGTGGTGAAGAGATAAGTTTGATATTTCCTTCATCATGTTTTTTACACAAGTTTTAAACATGTTTCAACCACTTTACACCATGAATTCTTACTTTTTACATTTTTGTTTTCACTGCGTTAACTAGTTTTCACCTTAGGTGACATAAAATTTATGCCTAAAATATTACGTGGACCTTAATAGATAATTTAAAAATAATTATTATAAATTTGAAATCTATTTTTTCAGATTATATTTTTAAAATAACTAAAAAAATTAATATAATGAATGTTAAATTTATTAAATCATATTTTAGAAAAATGTTACATTAATTCTAAAATATCGATCATAGGTTTATAAACTGTAATTGATATTTAAAAATTCATAATTCAAATTTTAAAATAAATATTTTTTTATTATAAATTTTTCATAACTTTATAAGTCATACTTATAAACTCATAATGCTATAAATATCACAGTATTAGTAAAAATAGTATATTTCACTATTCACCTAAAAGGAATTTTTTTAATATCAAGAATTTATCCTATGATAATATTTTTATGATAAATACAAAAATATAGTTTAATTTTCCAAATTATTATTCTAAAATATATAAATTTAACATTTAAAAAAAATTAAAGCATGGAGAAAATATGTTTTTATATAAAAATATCTTTTTAAAATAATATTTAATTTTATTCGTAATTTCTATAAAAAATAATAATGATATAGTTAATAAATCAATATTATATTTTATTAGATTTATCATTCACCCATAATATACTTATTTTTCATTAATAACAATTATAATTCATAAAAAGATAAGTTATTAAATACAATAATTAATGAAGTAAATTTGTATAAAATAACCTTTATTTAAATAAACATATTAAAATATTTCAAAATTAGGTTACTTTAATTAATACCTAATAATTAAATGACCAAGTTTTAACTATCTAAAAATATCATAGTTTTTTTATGGTTTGGTGTTGTTTGTGGAGAAAGCAATTAAACACATTGTTTATTTAAGGAAAATGTATAATGAAATCTTAGGTTATTACACATTGAGTTAATGGTTATGTCATTATATGTCAAACATTCTGTCAATATTTTCATGGGATTAATGATATTTTTGTTATGAGAATTCCTATACCTTTTTATAGTAGTATTCATTAATTAAATTCTCATGTACTTACAATTAGTGGAGGAACATGTTGAGCATCTAAGAGATATTTTATATGTTTTATGATGACATCATGTCTATGGAAAGTTTCATAAGAGAACTTTTCGGACATTAAATGTGCACTTATTTATACATGTCATGTATCATCATGGATTTATGGTGGATCCTTCTAAGATAAAGGAAATTACTTATAATAGCCCTAAACCTGCACTCCCGAATTTGGTGCTAAAAACATGAACTTCAGATTTCCATCTTTGATGTCGATAATGGTGACACAATTTTTTTATCCAAATATCAAAACATAAAATTAAAAAATTTGATCACTTACATTCTCAAAGACATTTTAGGTTTAGATATTTAGAGAATTTGGACAAACTATTTAAAAAAAACACCCATGTATTTAAACGATAATATCTCCCATTTAACCCATATTTTCTTATTTCACATTAATTCATCATAATCTATATGAAATCCATTCTAGAAAAAATTCACTGAACCTCATTATTTATAACCTAGGAAAAATGAAACATAATAAGGCTGATATTAAATACCCGGTAAGGTTAAATGTTGTAATTAACAATTGAATGTCATCTGTGAGCATAAGAATGGAATAAGAGTATAATGACATAATCAAAGTGCATGAGTATAACATAAGAGTATTCATACCCATAAATACATAGATCATAAAACATGAAACATGGTATAAGGATTTAGGAAAGGAAATATTAAACATAATCAATAATCTTGAGCCATGTGATATCAATTTAGATCATAGGAAACATTATAAACCCATATAAATAATAGATAAAATGTATTGGTATCTTGGAAAAATTATCTTCATAACCCATTTATAACTCATGTCTAAGATAAATGGAGTATAATTAAATATATTATAGAATCCCATCAATAACTCCCTCTTTCTTTTATATTACAATAAGGAACAGTAACCAATGCATTGGAGTGCTATCTAGGCGCACCCATCATAAATAAAGATTGTATTTAATCATAAAACTCATATAAATAATCATTATTCCTTTTATAACATGATTAATCCATAGAAAAGAAACTGGTTCCATGAAAATATCTTTGAAACAAGATTAAACCATTAAAAATAAATAGATTCCATGATAATTTCTTTTAAACATGATTAACCCATGGAAAATAAATGGGTTCTATAATAATCCCTTTGAAACATGATAAACCCATGGAAAATAAATGGGCATCATAAAAATATCTTTGAAACATGATTAACTTGTGGAAGAGAAATGGGTTCCATAATAATCTTTTAAAATAATCATAATTCATCCATAGAAAGAATCAACATGGTATCATTATAAAATATACCCACTAGGCCAAAATTAACAACAACGGTTTTAGACATTGATAAATAGAAATTCCATTAGAATTTCGTTAAAACATTTTTGAGGAAAATAACCTTTTCATTTTGAAAAATCACTTTTAAAAACTAAAAAAATTACAAAATATTTTGAAAATCATTTTCACTAATGTCACACCCATTTTTTTAGTCATTTTAAATATTTTAATTCACTTGGCGTCAGGTGTTTTTTGTTAAGTGCGGGTGAGTCCCGGTTTAAATTTTTAATGTTGGGATGAGTTTATGGTTTTGGATGGTGCGCGAACATCGTACGCTTAAGACACGTAGTTCTCTTGGGCATGTGCTTTCCGCTTGGGTACGTGCAGCCCGCATGCAGTCTGCTTTGATACCGCACGGCGTGCGAACGCCGCACGATCATCCAGTTTTAACATTATGTGTGTATATGTATGTTTGTATGTTTATATATGAGCATATATATGTGTATCTACATTTTTATATGTTTACGATTTAACGTTGTGTATATATATATAAGGTATGTGTATATATTTCTATAGGAGTATATATATACACATATGTTTATAAATAACTATGTTTTAAAGTTATATGCTTATGTGTATTTATGTTTATATATATGTCTATATATGTTTATATGTTTATATGTGTTATATATAGGTTTATATATGTTTATATGTTTATATGTTTATATATGTTATATATATGTTTATAAATATATATGTATAGATGTATTTATGTTTATATAAGTAGGTTTATATATATGTTTATATATATATTTATTTATGTGTATAGGTTTATTATTATTATTATTATTATTATTATTATTATTATTACTATTTTATTGTTATTGTTATTATAAGATAAAAGAAAAAAAATTAAAAAAAATTAATAACCAACCCTAATCTACCCGAGCCCGCCCCCTCTCCCCCTCTCTCCACCGTCTCCCCCCCCCCCTTCCTGGTTCGGTCGGCCCGCGCTGCCACCCCCCCTCCACGCGACCCCGCCTCCAGCCGCTTCATGTCCACCGCCGTCCACTGCCGTCCACCGCCGTCCACCGTCCTCCGTCGCTGTCTGCGCCAGCCACCCCGACCGCACAGGCGCCACCGCCTCCCCTTACCCTCAGCTCCGCCGCGCGCCACCCTCCCCCTTTCCCTCCGGCTAGCCGCCGCGCACAGCCCCCCATACCGGCCTCCTCTTCTCTAACCCGCAACCCCCTTCCGGCCGAACCCACCTACTCCGGCCATACCCGCCTCCTCCGGCCAACCCGGCCTGCTCCGGCCGACCCCACCTGCTCCGGTCCTCCCCCTCCTCTCGCGCACCGGACAGCCGCCCCGGCCGACCTCCTCGCTCTCCGGTCAGCAGCCCCGACCACCGCATGACACCTTTGGCCAAAACCTAATGTTTTTGGGGTCTTCCTTTTGATTGAATCCTATTATTTTGGCTTCTTCGGGTTCCGTCGAGATCAGTTCTAGCCACTGCCGGCAAGGGCAGTGGGTTGGCCATGGTTTTTAGGTATGAGTTCTTCAGTTTCTTCTTTGTGGGTTAATTTTATTTTAGGGTTTTTATTATTATTCTTAGTTGTCATTAATTTATTTTGGGTGTTTAAGAGAAATCTAGTGTGTTATTTAATCAGTTTTCATGGTGCAAAATTGCTCTAATTGGGGTTCGGCATGCTTTGATTCATTAGTGATATGTTTACACAAAATGAGTTTGATTATTTTTGTGAAAAATCGGTGTTGAGCTGTTTATCATTATTCTATAGACTGTGCAGTTGGTTTATTTTGTTGTGCACGGGCTGCATATTCTGTTTTGACAAGTGAGAGATGTACGTTTGGCCTTGGAAGAGGTTTTTGGGTGGGCTTTGTGTTCAATATCTTGTGGCTGTTTGGAGTTGTTTCATAAAATTTTTATGTGGTTCATTAAATCTTTTAATGGGATTTTGATTTTAGATTTAGTTGCGGACCCTTGAGGTCTTTATCTGGTCTAGAGTCGGCTTTACCTAATTTGTTAATTTTCCAATGTTTTGCCTCTTTCATTGCAGGGTATATATATATACCTATGGTGTATAGGTATATAGGTATATAGATATATATATATATATATATATATATATAGATATGTGTATATATATACATGTATGCACTTCAAGGTCGTTTGTGCTTTGGACATGGGTTAACCGAGGTTGTGCATTTGGTCTGCGGAGCGTCATTCCTCCTTCCGTTGAGGTTCTTCCGTTTTCGCACGTGTCAAGGTAGGTGTTTCCAACCATGTCCCTTTTAGATTCAAACCTTGAGCACTTGAATATTTTCAATTAATCCTTTTATATCGTTTGCATATCTATCGTATTTATGAAAAGCATCTGGCTTAGTTATGTTGCTGTTTTAAATTTATGAAAGTGGCTTTTGATGTTTGTTTATATGAAATGCATAGGTTCTTGGTAAAGTTAAATCAATTGATTTGTGATGTTTTTGGTTGCAGTTGATAGTGATTGTGTTCTGGAAATTTAAGAATTTCTTTGGTGTGTTTGTTTAAAAAAAATACGAACCAGTAGTTGTTTTAGAAATGATTTGGAAATGGTGGTTGGTTTGAATGATGCATTTGTTTTTATAAAGTGTTGTGAAAAAATTTGAGTTTGGTTTCAATGATGAAGTGTTTTATGAAAGAAGTTTTTTTAGGCAATTCTTCTAAAAACTAAATGTGCCATTGGATGTTAGTACATCCATGGGAGCACTAGGTGCTCACATGGATGTGCCTCCAAATGAAAATGACACATTAAAACAATATTTTCTTAAAACTAGGTTTTTGATGAATGGTTTGGTGTTTAAAAAAAAGGAAGCGGAAGCATGGTTGGCCTGGTTGGCTTTTGGTGTGAGTTGGATTGTTTTTTGGTGTAAAGGCCCATTTGAAATTTTAAAATGTAAAGGGATGATTGCGTTGGATTTTGAGAAAGGTGGATTGTGCCAGATTGGCAACACAACCCATTTGTGAAATGTTTAAAGGTTCTAATGGTGTGAAGGCCCGGTTGGCACCTTACTGAATGTGAAAGAACATTTGATGTGATCATTCTTGCGGGGCACCTCTACAGGGGGACTTCCCTTGAGGGTTGTCGTGTAGTGGTGTATGTGTAAGGGGTTGGCAAGTTTGTTGAGATGAGTCACGCGTGCGAGGGCCTCCCACTTACACAGTATTACTAAAACCACCATGGGTTTTAGGGAATCTTATAGATTATCGAGTGACGGTTGCTTTCTAGCCCTGATTAGGCGGGTTTGTACCCCCTGGAGTCGTGGACAGGCCAGGAGGGATGTGCCACTGGTTGGCTATTAGGGCGGCCAATTGGTTATTGACTATGGAGTACCATGCCGGCAGGTAGTCTGAACCCGAGTACGTCTAGGGGTTTTCTAGGGATGTTTAGGATCTCCCATGGTTATTGCTTACTTCTTCTTGTTTACTTTTACTTGCACTTGGTTTCCAGCATTTACTTATTACCTGTTCGTATTTTGCGTAATGTGATAAACATAGATTTGAAATCCAGTTATTTAGAAATGCATTGTTTTGGGAAAAACTGGTTGTGGCATGTGTTGGTTTTGAAATGGTAAATTAGGATCATTTTTTTTGTTTTCCTTTAAGATGTGAAAAACCTATTTTTTATCATTGTATGTGAAAACTAGTGTTTTTTTTGGGTTTGTTTCTAGAAAGTGGACGTGGTTGGATTCTGTGGTTACTTTGGCTTCCCTACTGAGAATTTTTAATGCTCACGCCTATTTTATCATTTCAGTTGTAGGTTTCACTTGCTCTGGTTTTCATGGCCGAGTTGCTCGTCATGAGAACAAGGTTGGCCTTAGTTGGGAGGTGACCAAAGGGTCACAAGGAGGTATGTGCCGTTTTGTTTCTTTCTGCTGCTGGTTTTTATTTTTATCATCAGTTTTTATTTGTCTGTTTATATTTTATGGTCTAAATCGTTCCCAAAGTTTTAACTTTGATGCCAGGCACTGGTTTCCATCCCGGGGGGATTGGGAACGCCCCTCGGGACTTGCCGTGGACCGGCTCGGGTGACCGGATCAGGGTCGACCCGGGCTGGTTCGTGACAAAATGGTATCATAGGAGGTTCTTGTTATTTGGGAGGTCTGGTAGAAGGAGATTAGGACTGTCGAGGCTCAGGAGGTAGGTTACGGGTCGGTGCCTAATCACCACGGCTCGTGACGAGTCCTGAGTTACCAGGGTTAGTTCGGGATTTGAGTCTTTTGTCTTTGGTTATTTTGGATTGAGGGATGAAAAATGGGAGTGAGTCGGTTCACATTGCAGCCTCACATGGGGTGGTGACCCACGTGGAGTCCAAGATCCTGGTTTAAGGTCTTCATAGTGTCATGTTTTACTTGGGGCATGGCTCACCACCATGTAGCCGAGTTAAGTACAGACACTAGTCCCTCATTCCAATGGTTCATAGTTGGTTGTGTTTTGTTTTGAACTCGGTCTCTCTGTGTGTGCGTTGAAAATGAAAGTGTTTTCGAAATGAAAAAAATGGGTTTCTTTCTCTCTTTTTTTGAAATTAGTAAAGTGGGTTTTTAAAGAGAGTTTGTATTGGTTTGGAACAATATGCTATGTGTTTGGATTTGATAAGGAATGAAGTGTTTGAACCTTAGCACTCTTTATGGAGGGTCACATGTGCGTGGGTATATACGGATAGTGCGTAGGGGGCACTTTTTTGCAGATGATGTGAGCGAGATCGAATGAATTCACATGTTACAGTTCATAAGGTTCCATAGGAGGGTTTTAAGCCTTTAAAGAAATGATGGTTTTGGAAAAGTGATATATGCTTGTGTTTGTATATGTTTGGCTTATGGGCCTGTTTCCCTTGTCCTGTGTTATTGCCTTGATTGATTTTTGTCTTGATGCTGGTTTCGATGATGTTTCTCGTGTTGTCATGAGTATGCCGCCCAGAAAGGTCATTAAGGTTATTAATGATTCATGCCCAGTTTCCAGTTCTTTTTGCATATTGGCTATTTATCAAAGTAATCAAAGTCTGTTAAGGACAGTTGTGTGGTCGTGGAATTAGTGTGAGCCTTCGTGTTGGGAACTCCTAGGGTTGTTAGGGTGCGCATCATCTTAGGTTTATTTGAGGATCAAGTTTAGACTAGTAAAGATGAGATTTCTCGTCGTCGTTGGAGTTTTGGGTGTGATTAATGGTGGTAGACTTCCCCGAAGGTTCCCCACCTGGCAAGGAGTGTGGGCCAGTGGAACCTGTCTCCAAGAAACCATCCTCGTCGGTACCGGCTCATAGTTCGCCGGACTGCTCTCTTGTGTGCCACTAGTATGGCATGTCCAGACATTCAAAGTCGCCATGCCACATCCCTTCGAAGTCTTGCTACCGTGTGGCTGTTCAGGCCACCAGGGATAGTTTTGGAAGAAGCGTCGCTCGTGAAGGAGTTAGAGACCAGGAGATGAAAATGCCTGACTGTGAGGTAGGAGATGCTTCAACCATCAGGGCCCCAGCCACAGGTCTCGAGGTGAAGCTCGCACACAGTCAGGAGTTGCCGAGGGTGTGTAGAACCTCACTTCGGATTATGTTTCCAGCTTTCCGAAGAAAAATATCCAAATTTTCCTTGTTCTATTCTTGTCACCGTTGTAACCTCATCATAGTTGTGTTGATGTGATGAACTTTTTCTACCGCAGTCTAAGCGGTATTATCTGTTCTCAGTGTGTTTTCAAATTGTTCGGTTCTCCCTGAAGGGTGATGGGCCCGCGAATGAACGGCTCATTCTAATTTTGAGTTGAGTCTCAATTGTGTTCGTTAGGGGGATGTTTGGTTTTGTGAAATTAATGTGCGGTATTTCGAGGCCCTTGGTGAGTTCAGGCTAGGAATTCCCTAGTCTCTGGTTGTGGTGAGCAGTTGTTCGGTCGATGTGGGAGGGGTTGAGATAATTCCTTATCCTCGAGCTGTTGGGTCGTTTCGTAGCAAGCTTCCTGTTTAAGTCTCCGAGTGTTGTTCGGTCTGTGTGGAGAAAGTAACTGGGTTCGGTTTGGGAGTTCCCGTATTGTTCCCTCCCCCTCAGGGGTGGTGTGTTCAAGTTTCAAGGCCTCTGTGTTAGTAAATTTCTGTGGTGGGTAGAAACCTCCCGTGTTCTCCCCTCAACCTCGGACAATGTTGGTACTCGAGTTGGTCGGATATGACTTGTGTTGGTAATGGTCACCCCGAGCCTCTATGTTTCTTCTATTTTTTCCTGGGCACAGACTCGAGTTAAGATAACTAGTGGCTTGGTGACTTTCTGGGGGCAGAAAGTGTTTGTGGTGGGGAGAATTGTCACACCCATTTTTTTAGTCATTTTAATTATTTTATTTCACTTGGCGTCGGGTGTTTCTTCTTAAGTGCGGGTGAGTCCCGGTTTAAATTTTTCATGTTGAGATGAGTTTATGGTTTGGGATGCTGCGCGAACACCGTACGCTTAAGACATGCAGTTCGCTTGGGCACGTGCTTTCCGCTTGGGTATGTGAAGCCCGCATGCAGTCCGCTTTGATACCGCACGGCGTACGAACACCGCACGATCATCCAGTTTTAACATTATGTGTGTATATGTATGTTTGTATGTTTATATATGTGCATATATATGTGTATCTGCGTTTTTATACATTTACGATTTAACGTTGTGTGTATATATATATAAGGTATGTGTATATATGTTTATAGGAGTATATATATACACATATGTTTATAAATAACTATGTTTTAAAGTTATATGCTTATGTGTATTTATGTTTATATATATGTTTATATGTTTATATATGTTATATATAGGTTTATATATGTTTATATGTTTATATATGTTATATATATGTTTATAAATATATATGTATAGATGTATTTATGTTTATATAAGTAGGTTTATATATATGTTTATATATATATTTATTTATGTGTATATGTTTATTATTATTATTATTATTATTTTATTATTGTTATTATTATTATAAGATAAAAGAAAAAAAATTAAAAAAATTAAAAACCAGCCCTAATCTACTCGAGCCCGCCCCCTCTCCCCCTCTCTCCCCCGTCTCCCCCCCGCCCTTCCTGGTTCGGCCGGCCCGCGCCGCCTCCCCCCCTCCATGCGACCCCGCCTCCAGCCGCTTCCCGTCCACCGTCGTCCACCGCCGTCCACCGTCATCCACTGTTGTCCACCATCGTCCATCGTTGTCTGTGCCGGCCACCCCGACCGCGCTGGCGTTGTCGCCTCCCCTTGCCCTCAGCTCTGTCGCGCGCCACGCTCCCCCTTTCCCTCTGGCTAGCCGCCGCGCGCAGCCCCCCCTGCTGGCCTCCTCTTCTCTAACCCGCAACCCCCTTCTGGCCGAACCCGCCTACTCTGGCCAAACCCACCTACTCCAGCCAACCCGGCCTGCTCCGGCCGACCCCACCTGCTCTGGTCCTCCCCCTCCTTTCGCGCACCGGCCAGCCACCCTGGTCGACCTCCTCGCTCTCCGATCAGCAGCCCCGAAAACCACGTGACACCTTTGGTCGAAGCCTAAAGTATTTGGGGTTTTCCTTTTGATTGAATCCTATTATTTTTATTTCTTCAGGTTCCGTCGAGATCGGTTCTATCCACTTCCGACAAGGGCATTGGGTTGGCCATTGTTTTCATGTATGAGTTCTTCAGTTTCTTCTTTGTGGGTTAATTTTATTTTAGGGGTTTTATTATTATTTTTAGTTTTCATCAATTTATTTTGGGTGTTTAAGAGAAATCTAGTGTGTTATTTAATCCGTTTTCATGGTGCAAAATTTATCTAATTGAGGTTTGGCATGCTTTGATTCATTAGTGATATGTTTACGCAAAATGAGTTTGATTCTTTTTGTGAAAAATCGGTGTCGAGCTATTTATCATTATTCTATAGACTGTGCAGTTGGGTTATTATGTTGTGCACGGGCTGCATATTCTGTTTTGACAAGTGAGTGATGTGCATTTGGCCTTGGAAGAGGTTTTTGGGTGGGCTTTGTGTTCAATATCTTGTGGCACTGTTTGGAGTAGTTTCATAAAATTTTTATGTGGTTCATTAAATCTTTTAATGGGATTTTGATTTTAGATTGAGTTGCAGACCCTTGATGTCTCTATCTGGTCTAGAGTCGGCTTTACCTGAGTTGTTAATTTACTAATGTTTTTCTTCTTGCATTACAGGATATATATATATATATATGGTGTATAGGTGTATAGGTATATAGATATATATATATATATATATGTGCAGATATGTGTATATATATATATGTATGCACTCCAAGGTCATGTGTGATTTGGACATGGGTTAACCGAGGTTGTGCATTTGGTATGCGGAGCGTCATTCCTCCTTCCGTTGAGGTTCTGCCATTTTCGCATGTGTCGAGGTAGGTGTTTCCAACCATCTCCCTTTTATATTCAAACCTTGAGCACTTGAATATTTTCAATTAATCATTTTATATCGTTTGCATATCTATCGTATTTATGAAAAGCATCTGGCTTAGTTATGTTGCTGTTTTAAATTTTTGAAAGTGGATTTTGATGTTTGTTTATATGAAATGCATAGGTTTTTTGTAAAGTTAAATCAATTGCATTGTGATGTGTTTGGTTGCAGTTGATAGTGATTGTGTTCTGGAAATGTAAGAATTCCTTTGGTGTTTTTGTTTAACAAAAAGACGAACCAGTAGTTGTTTTAGAAAAGATTTGGAAATGGTGGTTGGTTTAAAGGATGCATTTTTTTTATAAAGTGTTTTGAAAGAATTTGAGTTTGGTTTCAATGCTAAAGTGTTTTATGAAAGAAGTTTTTTTTAGGCGATTCATCTAAAAACTAAATGTTCCATTGGATGTTGGCACATCCATGGGAGCACTAGGTGCTCACATGGATGTGCCTCCAAATGAAAATGGCACATTAAAACTATATTTTCATAAAACTAGGTTTTTGATGAATGGTTTGGTGTTTAAAAAAAAGGAAGCGGAAGCGTGGTTGGCCTGGTTGGCTTTTGGTGTGAGTTGAATGGTTGTTTGGTGTAAAGGATCGTTTGAAATTTTAAAATGTAAAGAGGTGATTGCGTTGGATTTTGAGAAAGGTTGATTATGCCCGATTGGAAACCCAACCCATTTGTGAAATGTTTAAAGGTTCTATTGTTGTGAAGGCCCGGTTGGCACCTTACTGAATGTGAAAGAAATTTTGATGTGAGCATGCTTGCGGGGAACCTCTACAGGGGGACTTCCCTTGAGGGTTGTCGTGTAGCGGTGTCTGTGTAAGGGGTTGGCAAGTGCGGTGATATGAGTCACGTGTGCGAGGGCCTCCCACTTACACAGTATTACTAAAACCACCATGGGTTCCTGGGTGTCTTATAGATTATCGAGTGATGGTTGCTTTCTAGTCCTTATTAGACTGGTTAGTACCCCCCTAGAGTCGTGGACAGGCCAGGAGGGATGTGCCACTGGTTGGATATTAGGACGTCCAGTTGGTTATTGACTATGGAGTACCACACCGGCAGGTAGTCTGAACCCGAGTACATCCAGGGGTTTTCAAGGGATTTTTAGGATCTCCCATGGTTATTTCTTACTTCTTCTTGTTTACTTTTACTTGCACTTAGTTTCCAACATTTCCTTATTACCTGTTCTTATTTTTCATAATGTGATAAACATATATTTGAAATCCAGTTATTTAGAAATGCATTGTTTTGGGAAAAACTGGTTGTGGCGTTTGTTGGTTTTGAAATGGTAAATTAGGATCATTTTTTTGTTTTCCTTTAAGATGTAAAAAACCTATTTTCTATAATTGTATGTGAAAACTGGTGTTTTTTTTTGGGTTTGTTTCTAGAAAGTGGATGTGGTTGGATTCTGTAGTTACTTTGGATTCCCTACTAAGCATTTTTAATGCTCACGCCTATTTTATCATTTCAGTTGCAGGTTTCACTTTCTCAGGTTTTCATGGCCGAGTTTCTCGTCATGAGAGTAAGGTTGGCCTTAGTTGGGAGGTGACCAAAGGGTTACAAGGAGGTATGTGCCGTTTTGTTTCTTTCTGCTGCTGGTTTTTATTTTTATCGTCAGTTTTTATTTTTTTGTTTATCTTTTATGGGCTAAAGTGTTCCCAACATTTTAACTTTGATTACAGGCACTAGTTGCCATCCTGGGGGGATCGGGAACGCCCCTCGGGACTTGCCGTGGACCGGCTCGAGTGAGCAACTCAGGGTCGACCCGGGCTGGTTCTTGACAACTAAAAATAAAATCGGAAATATATAAATGAAACATCAAGTAAAATAATGGGAATGATGGAGAGAAAAAAAATTCATGTCATAAATGTTAAAAATAAACATTCTTTTCAAAAAAATCGAAAAAGGGTGTTAAATGACTAATTTGGATAATTTTATGAAATTTAAATTTTAAACCTTTTAAAATAATATAAAATATAATGTAAAATGGATTTAGAAAATCATATATTTTTAAAAAATAATATTTTGAATACATTTTATATAATATGGATATGGAAGAGAAAGACACTCATTATAAAAGAAAAATTCAAGATCAGTATCACCTATAAATGACTTTCTTAATATTTGTTCAATAAATATTTGAGGAAATGGAAATCAAACATGTTAAAAAAATTCATAACCAGTGGAGAATAAAGATATACGGTTCAAGAAAATAAGGTCATTTTATTTCCTCAAAATGATCCTTGGACATAAATAATCTCAAAAGAAAGAAGATTATAAAATAAAGCCTTTTCCACTTTGGTAAATCTTTAATCATAAACCCCATGAATGAATTAAATAAAATAATAAATTAAATACAATTAACATAATTATTTTCATGATATAACATGTAAAATTTTAGTATATACACCTCAATACTTAATATAAGTGCATATCATAAATATATGTCTCAAAGAAATCTAATGTGAGACAAATAACCCTTAAAAAATCATACCATTGAATTAGAGAATTAATAAATGAATAGATTATGTGTATAAAATTTAATTTCACATAAACAATTATAAATAAATATATATATATATATATATATATAATCAAAATTAACTACATAAATAATCATATAATATCAAATATAATGAATTAGTAATATAACCCAATGAAAATAAATTGAATTATGAAATTATTTACCACTTGGTAAATTTAAATTCAAATCCCTAGGATAAAATAATTCAAATTGAAAATTAAAATACCATTATGTGTGATGGATTCAAGATATTACATGTAAAATGTTTAGTATATACACTGCATCATATAAATTAGTAGTGAATATAGTATATTCCTCATATAAGTAAAAGTGAGATAAGAAAAACCCTTACCAAGAGTCCAAACTTTTTAGGAATGTCCTTTAACTCTTTTATGAAAATATTATACCAATTATTTGATTTACTAATCACATTTTACATGATTAAAACCTTATACTTAAATCATTTATTTTATTTCTTTATAATGACATAATTGAATACTTAATAAGTTAAGTAAAAATTTGTATGATCTGAACCTTTTCTAGAGATTTATCAAGCTCATTTACATTTACTATTAATCCTTTTGGGGTATATATTGTTTGGGATCTATCTTAGGTGTGTTGGGTGAAATTTTGAAGTTTTTTGAGGGGTTTTGGATAGTTCATAGTTAGTGTATGGTTTTCCCAAACCATAAACCCTACCACAGAAAACCATGCAACCCCAAATGGAGAGGTATTTCATTGTTTGATAACAGTTTTTCAAACTGTGTGCCATTTTGGAGTTACTGTGAACCCACCATATGAGAGGTGTGTGGTTAGGGAACACGGTTTGTCAAACTGTTCTCCTCTACCATGCAAACCATGTTTGTGGGATTAATTACTCTAGAAATTGGTTTTAAAATTCCCGAAACCATCAGAATTCACCCAAAGCTAACCCAACTCATCCCTAACTAATTCATCTCATTTTTTGAAGGCTTATGAACGAATTACTAGGGCTCTTGAACATCGTTCTTGACAAATCAAAGGCCAGATTTTCGGATCTTCAGCTTTCCAAGTATGTGGATTCTTTCCGGTTAGGTTTCTCTCCCACCCATCTTTTTTTTAGATAAAAAGGGGGTGTTTTCCTCCATTGGTGGTGGGTTTAGATCTAAGTTTGATGGATATTTATTCTTACGATCTTGGATCTAGGTTTTAAATCTAGATCTTGTTCTTTTTTGTGATCTTGTGTTTTCTTCTTCAATTGGGGATTTTTTTGGTGAGCATTCATCAATGAACTTTAGGTAGGTGGTATAAATTGAAAATCTCATAGTCTTAATTTAATTAAGTGTATGTAATAGTGAAATTGAAACTAAAATGATTGTTAAATTCCATTTATTATTGAATTAATTTGATTTAATTACTATGTGATGATGATTTATGTTAAACTGGGGAAATTGAAATTGGTGGAATTGGATTAATTAATTTGTCAATTAATTAATGGATTATTATGATTGTGAAATCGATGGGATATTTGGATTGTGTAATTAGTAAACTAATGTGATTATGAATTAATTGACAAATAGTATTACGATATTGTTGGATTCACCTAAATAGTTTAATAGTGAATTGGATATACTTTTCCATATGATTTAATTGACGAAGTAAGATTGAATTGATAATTTAATTAGTACCCCATGATGAAAATGTTTGAAAATAAGGTTAATGATGCTTAACCTTGATGTTTATAAAATTTTGATATGTGTTATTTTTCGATATACGTGTGTGGGACAGGGACTGATGATTCAAAAGACTATATGTGATTGATTGATATATATGTGTAGGATGAGGACTAATGCTTCAAAATCCCATAGTGATAAATAAGTTTTGGGACATGGACTGATGCTTCAAATGCTCATAGGGTTCTTGAAATGGAATTCTATGCCCAAAATGTTGGCATTGGACTATAGTTCCAATTGGCTGTAATATGAATTGAAATGAAATTATAATTGATAATTATGGTATTGTGATATGTGATATCCCTTTGGGATAGTTCAGACTCTAGAATAGGCCGAAGAAAGTATTGAAGGATCGGGTGTCCTTAGGATCCAAGGGGTTTATGTACTTAAATAAATAATAATTAATTGTATGTAAATTTTTTTACTTTATTTCTTATATTTTATTATTTATAAAACATCATACACTATTATTGACTATATGTTGTTTTAGATGCCATTAATGGTGGACTACTGTGTTGTACTCACACCCTACTCAGACTACCTGATCGATACATGAATATACTTAATGTTTGTAGGACAGGATAAGGGAAAGGTCCCTGTGTTATATGGATGAGTCAGTATGGAGCATGGATGAGGGGACTGTACATAGTGTTGGGATCCAATTGGGAGTGTTAGTGTGTGTTTTTATTGGTTTTTCATTTGACACTTGGAACATACTTGACATGACATATCAAATGTTTAAGATTGGATATTGTATTCCTGTTTTAGTTATCATGTGATAATGGTTTTTCTGGTTATTGGTTATATCATTTGGTTGTTATTATTTATTTTTGTTGTTATTATATTTAGATAAAGATAGTATATTTTACCTATATTATTCACATCAGACGCTTACTATTATTTGGTAGCCTCCGGCATTAAGGGAGGCATTCTTGAGGACATGTAATTGACCATCTTGGGGCACTAATATGTGAAACTCTAGTTAGGTTGTTACAAAGTGGTATTAGAGTAGTTTTGTTTTATTTTTTATTTAGAAAGGATAATAGGAATATTTGGGACTTGTACATGAGATTGTTCATTGGATTATCTTACCCATGTGTGGGGGGAAACCCAAGTACCCAAAGTGGGATTGTTGTTATGGGTATTTTTTTTATAGTTGGATGTTATGTCACCTTGGGTGGTGTCCTTGTTGTGTGATGTGATTATTGTTTTTGATATTTTTTATATTTGACTCATGGATCAGTATGGAATGATATTTGAGTATGCATACATCATTCTAGGCACTCATGGTCTATTGTGACATGCATTATTTCAAGCAAACATATGAAAATGGGTTTTTGGGTAAGTTGTTGAAATTGAAATTGTCTTTCCTTTCTTTTTTAATTGAACTAAAAATGGTTCCTATTATGGAATTTAATGTTGTAAAATGATGCAATATGTGAATAATTGGGTGTCTAATGACAAACTGGAATATGATAATGGTTTTACCCATTGTTAACCATGACCTAGATGTAGTATGGTTAAGGGTAGTGATAGTGACTTGGTTTTGACCTTCTGATTGGAAAATGTGAGATGAATTATTATAGATTTACATGAATCCCTCATGTTAATTATGATAATGTTGTGTTATGAGTCTTAATATGTGTTATTGGAATTATATATATATTCCACCATTATGGTACTTTTTGAGAGGATGGCAAGAGGTTGTGGCTAGGAATGATCTACCAGCAGTGGAACCTATGGCATAAATATTTCTTGGGGGGAATTGGGATAGCATTTTTGTAAGAAAAATTCTTGGTTTATGTAGTTTATGGAAAGAGACCCATGGTGGGTTGTGAAGAGTATGTCTGATTTAACATGGAATTTATTGTTGGCTCACCCTCTAAATTTCACTAGAGAGGGTGGACCTGAGGTGACTGAGTTCCAGATTGAGTCCATCTAGACTATACTTGGCCACATAGAGAGTACTACTGAGAATATAGTCAAATTGGATACCTATATGTTGTGTGGTCAAGAAAACTATTGGTCGGACATCCAGACTCGGGATGGACAGCTGGATAATATGGATTGTAAGTACTTTTATGAGATGTTTTGGGATCACTTTTACATTGAGATGCACAGGTAGGAGAGAGTAGATGAGTTTATGAGTTTGGCTCAGGGGAGCATGTCTATGATGGACTATGCGGGATGATTTACTAACTTGCTGCACTTTGTTCTAGTATTGGTGTGGGATGAGGCTACTAGGTAAAAGAGATTTTATGATGGGTTTAAATGTGAAATTAAGTCCTAGTTGAATATCTTATGGCTGGAGAATTTTTCAAAAGTGGTGAATTAGGATCTCATTTCTAAGGGGAAACTAAAGGAATCTTCTAGTGGAGGATGGGTGGTTTTTTTATGGTTAGGAGTTATGAATTCTAAGAGCAGGAAGCATCGTTATAAGAATTTTTACTGGATTAGTGGAAAGAAAAGAGTATAGGGGGAATGATCAATTATATTGGACCTTACTTGGGTGACTTAACACTGGTGTGGTAGTTCAGGTCACTTTCAAATATAGTTCCCCCAACCACCAGTATATTGTTGATCTTGTGGAAGGATGGGACATCTACAGAGGTTCTACAGAAATCTATGCAAGATTAGTAGTGATGGAGCAGCTAGAAAGAACCAGAGTACGGGAAGGGAATTATTTATATCGTGCCAATATAGCAGTTGGAGTTCTACTGTACATAGAGGTAGAGGAAATGGATGTGGTACTTCTGGGAGAGAGCACCCATATTATTATACTAGTCCATCTTTGGGGACTCAGATTTCATCACATGGGAAGAGGTTAAAAACAATTTCATGCAGTTTACAATATAATTATGGATAGAGAGGTTAGACCATCAATAGTTAAATGTATTATTCCTTTAGCATCTATGCTTTCTAGTGCCTTATTTGATACTAGTGCCTCACATTATTTAATATATGTACAACTTGTGAACTGTTTGATCCTAGTGGTGGAGATCATGAGTGGGGTTATGATGACAGATACACCTTTAAGAGTACGGTTGAGAGACATATATTTGTTAAATGGGTGTTCTCTCAAGGTTAAGGAGTATCGTTTTAGTTTGGATCTTTACATCCTTGACATGTTAGGATTTGACCTAATTATGGTTATGGATTGGTTAGTGGTATACCAAGCCCACATTAATTAATACTAAAGGAGAGTGACTTTTAAATCTTCTTAGGGTAAAAATTATATTCAATGTGGAGAGTGTCATATCTTGGAGGGCCATGAAGGTCCAATTGGTTAGAATCTGGGGGAGCTCACCACCCAGGTTTCTAGTTTGTTGCTGGATGACGGAGGTTTAAAGAATGATTTCTTTCCACCCATAGTGGATAGGTTCTAGTACGTGTTTCCTAAGGACTTATCAAATCTTACACCTAAGAGAGACATGGAGTTTATGATAGAGATTATTCCATGGGTTGATATAGTTTATATTCCACCATACATAATGAAACCAATAGATAATAAAGAGATTAAGAATCAATTGTAAGGATAAGAGGTTTATCCATCCAAATACATTGCCTTGAGGTTCTCTAGTTTGTTTTCTAAGAAGGCTGATAGGACTCTGCGCTTATGTGTTGATTGTTAGATGTTGAACCGGATGACAGTGAAGAACCAATATCCTCATCCACGTATCGATTATCTATTTGACTATTTGAGAGGAGATTGTGTTTTCTATAATATCAAATTGATATTGGGGTATCATCAATTGAGAGTTTGACTATTTAATATAACTCAGACTGCTTTCAGAAGCAGGTATGGAATATATGAGTTATTTTTGATATCATTCGGGCTAACAAATACTCTAGTAGTGTTTATGGTCTGGATGAATAGAATCTTTCACACATACCTGTAACTTTTTGTGTTAGTGTTTGCGAATGAAATCTTGGTGTTCTCCAAGACTCCTTATAATCTTTCTCCATATCTTGACATTGTCCTGAGTGAACTGAGATAGAATCAGATATATGCCAATATATCTGAGTGGAAGATGACGACATTACTAGATGTGATGCATGTTTTGGTTTAGTATATATAGGAGTAGATGACTCTCATATCAGTTTAAGTGGATTATACACATTTGAGATGGATCAGGGAGAGACAGTATGATGATCAAGAATGTTTAGCCTTGAGGTAAATCCCTGAAGGTGGGAATTCACATTCTGATCGGACCATATATTAGGATGATATCATAATGTTAGGAATTGAGTTTTTTTTTCTACGAGTATATGGGAGGATCTGATGTGTGAATTTCATGGCTTGAAGTGGGTGGTGCACCCGGATATGACCAAAATTTACTGTGACCAATTTTGATAGAATTGGTGGCCAGATATGAAAAATGAGATAGAAATGTTCATGAAATGATGCTACACCTTTAAACAGGTGAAGGATGAGCATAAATGACCTGGAGGTTTACTAAATCCATTTCTCATTTTGGAATGGAATTGTAATGTTGTTATCATGGGCTTTGTGGTGGGTCTCTTAAGGACACCTCAAAAGAATGACACCATTTGGGTGATAGTAAACTGGCAGACGAATGTGGAACATTTTTTTCTATATGGAATAATTTCTCAATCGATCAGTTGGGAGAATTTTATATTCATAAGATATTATATCTACATGGGGTGTCACGAATCATTGTTTCAGACTGTGATTCACACTTTATATCGCATTTCTGTAAGGTCTTGAAAAAGGAACTTAGATCACAAGTTTTAAAGATCATGGATTTCCACCCATAGAAAATGGTTATTTGGAGTTTCCTATAAAGGTTATTTAGGATATTCATTGGTCATGTGTCCTAGACTTTGGCTAGTCGTAGAATAACAACCAAACATTGGTGGATTTTTTCAATAATAATAGTTATCAGGAAACTTTGAAAATGGTGCCATATTAGGAACTTTATGGTAGTCCATATATATCACCTCTATGATAGATGGAGATAGGTGAGTCAGCATTGTGGGGACTGAGTCGCATGTAGAAGACATCATATCAGGTTCAATTAATTCAAAAATGTATGGATATAGATCAGAGTAAAAATAAGTTGTATGTTGATAGACATCAAAGACCTATTGAGTTTACATAGGTTGACCGTGTGTTCCTTCATGTGTTGCCAAGATTGGGTCACCATATGATTTAGAGGCAGGATAAGTTGGTGCCTAGGTTTTTTGGACCATTTGAGGTTGTGGAGAGAATCAGACTGATGGCATATTGATTGGCTCTTCCACAAAGGTATAGTGTCATGCATGATGTTTTTCATCTGTCACAACTTTGGAAGTATCACCTCAAACCTTATCAAGTGATCGATGTGGATGATGTTGAGATTTAGACTGATGAGTCTTTTAAAGAGCATCTAATATGTGTGTTGGGTCATATTGAAAAAAAAAATTGGGGAAAGACTGTGTTATTAGTTCGTATATTGGGGAAACATGGGCATGTTTAAGAGGGAATGTGGGAGACATAAGCAAATATGTGGGCTCATTGGCCTGATCATTTTGCCTCAAATTCATATAAATTTGTGGGAGTGGATCTCAAGAACAGTCTGTTATAAGGTGGAGAGATTATAAGATCCCGAAATTATTTTAGAGATGTCTCAATCTCATTTACAGGTACTATTTTTCCTTGTTTTTGGTATATCTTGTTTGAATTTTATCTTGGGAATTTGGAGTGAAATGTGGATTTTTTTTATGCTTTTTGGACAGTGCATGGTTGGCGCTTGGTTTATCAAATTGTGTACACCCATAAGAGAGGTGCATGGCTAGGGTGCATGGTTTGAAAAACCATGAACCCCTACCTAGGAAACTGTGTGCAAGGGTTTAATTATTTTGAAATTTGGTTTTAAAATTCCCAAACCCCACAGACTTCACCCAAAGTTGACCCAACTTATCCCTAACTCATTACTATCATTTTTTAGGATTCCAGATGAATTCATTGGGCTCTCAAACACCATTCTAAATGAATCAAAGGCCGGATTTTCAGATCTTCACCTATCCAGTTATGTGGTTCTTTCCTGATTAGGTTTCTCCCTCTATTGTCTCTATTTATGGATAAAAAGGGGATTTTTTTTCCTCCATTGGTGGTGTTTTTAGATCTATTTTTGATGGATCTTGATTCTTTTTATCTTGGATCTAGGTTTCATATCTATATCTCATTCTTTGTTGTGATATTATTTGTTCAACTTAAATTGGGTATTTTCATTGGCGAGCATTCATCAAAAAACTTGAGGTAGGTGGTATAAATTAAAAATACTAAAAGTCATGATTTAATTACGTGTATGTATTTTTGAAATTTCAACAACCATGATTGGGAAATTTCATTAATGGTTGAATCAATTTAATTTAATTACCATGTGATAATGATTTGGGGAAAATCGGGGCAATTGAAATCGGTGGAATTGGATTTATTAATTAGTTAATTAATTAATGGATTATTATTATTGTGAAATCGATGGGATATTGGGATTGTATAATTGATTGATTAATGTGATTATGAATTAATTGAAATTGAGGATTATGAGACAATTGACTTAACTTAAATGGTATAATTGTGAAATGGTTATACTTTTCCTTGTGATTCAAGTAATGAAATAATATTTAATTGATAGTTGAATTGGTACCCCATGATGAGAATGTTTGAAAATGAGGTTAATGACACTTAACCTTGATGTTTATGAAATTGTGATATGTGTGATTTTGTGATATATATGTGTATTACATGGACTAATGGTTCAAAATACCCTAGTGATAAATGATTTTTGGGAGACAAATTGTTGCTTCAAATACCCACGAGGTTCTAGACATGGTATTGTAGGCCCAAAATGTAGTTATTGGATTATGGTTCCAATTAGTTGAAATATGAATTGAAATGAAATGATAATTGATAACCATGTTATTCTGATATGTGATATCCCTTAAGGATATTTTAGACTCTCGCACAGTCCAAAGTAGGTACTGACGGTTTTTGTATCCTCGAGAATCCATGGGTTTATCTTGTTAAATAAAGAATAATTGAATATATGTAAAGTGTTTAAATTATTTCATGTATATTATTCATTATACAACTGTATACATTGTTATTGAATGGGTTTTGTTTTAGACATCATCGGTGATGGCCTAATAAGTTGTACTCACACCCTACTTGGGCAGCCTAATCAGTACCCAAATAGAAATCATGTTTCCAGGACATGATAAGGGGAAGGTCCCTATGTTAGATGGTTGATTCGGTATGGATCATGGATGAGAGAACTAGAAATGGTGGTAGGACCCACTTGGGAGTGTCATTGTAAATTTCTTTTGGTTTTTCAATTGACATTTGTAACGTACTTGGCATGAAATATCTACAATTTTGGTTTAGATATTGTATTTAAATTTTAGTCATCGTGTGATACTAGTTTTATGGTTATAGGTTATATCATTTGGTTAATATTATTTTCTTATTCTATTGTGGTGCTTTGATAAAGAGGGTATAGTCTCCCAATTTTATTCATATTAAAACCTCACTACTATTCATTAGCCTCTATCATATGGGGAGGCACGCTTGAGATCATGTGATCAACCAGCTCAGGGCACCGGTGTGTGGCACCGGGGTCAAGATGTTATAACATTGGGTGTTTTGAGGATTTTTGGTTCATTGTTTCATAAATTATACTTTTAAAACTAATCATTAAAAACATTTATGAAAAAATGAACTATTTTACTATCATAGAGATGGTAGGTCGTACATACACATGAGTAATGTTTTCATTTTTCAATGATCATTATAGAAATAAGAAATGCATTATTTTTTATTTAAAGAGTGATAATAATATCATAAATACCATATTTTTTAATTTAATATACTTATATATATCATTATTTTTATGTGGTTATGAAAAAAGAATCACATTTCTTTGTGGAGGAAATAGTCCACATGTACATGAATGATGTTATCATTTTTCAGCATAAGAAAGAAAATGATATATTATATTTTTATAATTATAAATATTTCATGAGTATCATTATTATTTCATTTATAAAACATATATTCATTAAATTTATCCTTACTAACTTACATTTAAAGCATTTGTGAAAAATTAATCACGACGTTTTTTAAGGCGATAGTCCACCATACTCACAAGTGACGTTACCATATCCCCCATAAAATATAAATTAAGAAAGTATATGTTATATATAAACTCCAGAATTATAAATATTTCACAAATATAATATATATATATATATATATAATTTAAATCCATTAATATAAAATGTTGTGAGAGATGATGATTTAAAATAAATGACATCGATTCGTCACACGGAAGTCCTCCCTAGACACAAATGATGAATTCATATACCATTTGATGGAAGATGTGATGCATTTTGGTTATAAAATTAATATAATAACATATAAGTGTATATTAGATATTTTTTATCATATGATCATATTTTAATAATATTTTAAGTATGTGGAAGAAGAAATAAAACAAAAAATAATATTTAGGAATTTTACCTCTTCTCGGACCACCTCTTCTGGATTATACCTAAAGTATTCCTATAATGGATTTATAACCAAACCAATGATTATATAATGAGGTAATATAATTTTGGAAGTTAATTGTTTAGGTATTTTATGAACCAAAATGGTTTTAATTTGTGAATAACAGAGGGTATGGGGTGCCCTTTTATAACTGTGGTGAGTGTCACACTTGTAATATTTTGAAAGAAAAAGATGTACCCACATTTTTAAACATTATAAAAGGGTCCAAAATGGATCATTATCAATAATTAGATATTATATGTTCTAAATATGTCCATAAAATATATTTTATACAAGTTTTTATGTCATTTGTACAATTAAATTTTAATTTTAACCCCCAGTAAACTCGTTTTCACCTTAACCGTGATAATTATATTTTATTGTCTTCACCATTCATTATCATCAAAATTTAATTTAGAATTTTTAGATATTATAAATTATTATGATTAAAAATATCTAATTCATTTTAAAAATTAAATTCATATAATTGGAAAATTTAAATTTAAATTTAAACCTGTGGACATGATGAAAAACTGGGTTTTCAAGAAGTGTATTTTGCAAGAAAATTATGATTTTATATTAACTCTATGACAAATAATAATTATTATATGAATATAAAATAATATTTATTAATATATAATATATATATTTAGTTTAGATCATTATTAATTAGTTTTTATTTTAATTAATTAAATAGGATAAATAATATGCACCTTAAAACAGTTTTCAAAAAAATATTATTTTTAAACTTAAGGAAAAACTTATACTAAATTCCAATATAAAGTTGATTCATAAGAAATTAAGTGGATTAAATATAAGTAAATAATAATTATGTTACTTTATAAAATATTCAAAACATAATTATACTTTTACATTTCTTAATTTATTAAAAATAAATGACATTTTTAGAAAAATCGGTATTTTCACTAATCACTGAAAAATCAATATTTTCTAAAAATTTCAAAAATTTCACCCAAATTAAATTTATATATTATGATTTCAAAAATTATGTTAATTTTATCAAATATATTTTTTAAAATTTTAAGAAATAATTATAATATTTTTTTAATTAAAATCAATAAAAATCATTTTTGAAGAAAACATATTTTTGAGGAATAAAATTACTTAACAAAAGATTGATTGATTATTTTATAAAAATTTATAAATAATTTATATTGAGTAGTAAATTTATATATATATATATATATCATAAATTAGTTAATATTAATCATACCCACCAATTTAATGTATATATTATAACAGTGATATATTTCGTGAGTTATTTAAACTCAGGGTTGCATTTCAAATATGCTTTCAAACATAGTATTATTTTATAAAATCTAGAGGTATTGAATCTCCCTCCTCCCATTTAATAAATTGTGTCCTATAAATTTTAACCTTATCTTGGTAATAAAATTTTGTATATTTGAAAATATTTTTGTTTTAAACCCACATCATAAAAAGGGTTAATAAAGCTTTCTTATAAAAAGAGGGAAGTGAAATATGAAGGTCGTAACATAACTAGGTTTCCACATAGGAGAACATTGGTTTTAGGTAAACATTGATAGATGGAAGAAAAAATAAATTCCCAAATAATGATATAGAGTTACAGAAATCATTGATCATAAGAAAGTAAATGATTAAGATAAAGTTAACAACCATACAACCATAAACCTAAGAGGTGTGAAAAAGGTCACTAATTTCATCAAAAATGATGATAATAAGAAAAAGAATTGTTTAAAGATCATTTTATAGATTTAAATAATTCCTTTGTCATCTATACTAATAAGGAAATATACTTACTTGAGGAGTATAATTTCATTCTTTTATCAATTTCCACCACAATCTCATCCTTTTCTCCAAATGATGAGTATTCATGATGAATATTTTTTTCATTCCAAAAACACTAAAATCCAAATTTAAAGGAAAACATATCCATAATAGGTATAATCAATCTACTCCATATATCTTCATACATTAAAAAAAACAAAAATAAAATCACATGGTAAGATGTTTACCGAAATGAGTAAACCATCATATGAAGAAATAATACATTCATCTCCAAAATTAAACGTTAATACCCAAAGATCAAACTTAATAATTATTAAATAAACTCAAAATTAAAGAGTCTTTTTACATAAAATTTTATCTCATACCTTTTTTATTTCAAGCCCAAAAATATGGAGAACTTTTTTTAATAACATTAATCACTTAGACACCAAATAACGTCTCAATATCATAGTTATCTATATGATAAATCTTATGTTCCCATAATTACCTCAATATTCAAGATCATATAATCCCTAAAGGTTATAAATACATTAAATATTATTTCCAAAAAACTAAATGCATACTTTATGTTAAAACAAATATTTACATATTTTTTAACCTAATAAAATGACTACTAAAATTTCATTAATCACTTTAAGATATCATCACTCAAAACCAAAAAGGGGTGTCTAAGACTTGTAACTTATGAATATACTCAATATTATAATCCTAAAATGGTATCCATAAATCTTAAGATAACATCACATGAAAACATCCTAATCTTAAAATTTATCTAAACCTTTCCTCTGATACCAACTATAAAAGCACTAAACCCACATTCCCAGATCTGGTGCTAAAAACATGAAATTTAAATTTTTGGATTTGATGATGTTGAAGGTGAACCAATTTTTTTCATCCAAACCATACAACATAAAAACTAAAAAATAGATAACTTATATTATTAAGGAAATTTTAGGTTTAGAGTTTTAGATAATTAGGACAAACTCTTACTTAAAAAATACCAATGTCTTTAAATGAGAATATCTCCCACCTAACACATATTTTATTATTTTACATTAATTTATCATAATCATATATATAAAGTCACTTCTAGTCATAAGTCATTCAAAATCATTATTTATAACTTGGAGAAAATGAAAGATAATAACGTTGATCTCAAATGCTCAGTAAGGTAAAACGTAAGCATTAACAGTTAATTGTCATCAGTGAGCATAAAAAGAGAATAAGGGTATGATGAAGTAATCAAATTTCATGAGTATAAAATAATAATATTCATACCCATAAATACCTATATCCTAAAATATGAAAACATGTAAAATTGTTTTAACAAAGTCAAGAGTCATCAGAATCAATAATCATGAGCCATGTGATATCAATCTTGATCATAAGAAACATTATAAACCTATAAAAAGAATATATAAAACCTATTGGTACCTTAAAAACATTATCTTCATAGCCCATTTTAAATATATGTGAAATATAAATGTATCCTAGTTAAATCCATAGGAGAAAACCATCAATAACTCCCTCTTTATTTTCTATTAAAATAAGGAACATTACCCAATGAATTAGAGTGTTATCTAGATGTACCAACCATATAAGAAATATCAGGATCATCCGATGCTATCTGGGTGCACGCATCAAATAAAAATGTCCAAAAAACTTAAATAAAGTACATATATCTTTAATTTTATTGTAAAACTCATAAAAACAATCATTATTCCTTTAATAACATTATTAACTTGTGGAAAAAAAATTATTTCCATGAAAATATATTTAAAACATGATCAACTCATGGAAAATAAATAGTTTCCATAAAAATCACTTCTAAATTTTATTAAAATATGGAAAATAAATGGTATCCATAACAATCACTTTGAAACATGAGTAACATGTGGAAAAGAAACTACATCTATAATAAACACTTTGAAACATGATTAACCAATGGAAAAGAATGGGATCCATAAAAATCTCTTTAAAATATGTATAATCCATCCAGATAAATAATAATGTTGATAAAATTACAAAATATACCCATTGAATCATAAGTAACAATAAGGGTTATTTTCATCGATGAATGGAAATTCCATTGAAATATCATTAAAAACATTTTTGAGTAATATAAACTTTTCATTTTGAAAATCAATTTTAAAAACTAAAAAATAAATAAAAAAATTACAAACATACTTTTCTTTTAAACAAACATGGAAACATATATATGAAACTTCATGTAAAATAGTGGACATGATTCCAGTAAAATTTATTCATGTCATAAATGTAAAAAATAAACATTCTTTTCAAAACATTTTAAAGAATGGTGTCAAAAGTGACCTATTGGGAAAAATTTAAGAAATTCCCTTCTAAAACCTTTTAAAAGAAGGTAAAAGAACATGTAAATTGTATTTAGGAAATCATTTATTTTATAAAATAATATTTTGAAATAATTTTAGAAAACATGGATAAGGAAGAGAACGATACATGATCTAAAAGAAAAATACTAGATCGATATCACTTACAAATGACTTTCTTGATATTTATTCAATCAGTAAGGTAGGAAATGGAAAGAATACATGTTAACCAAATTCATAACCATTGTAGAATAAATATATTTGGTTTATGAAAATAATATCATATGATTTCCTCCAAAGTAACCTTGAACATAAACAATCCCAAAAGAAATGAGATTGTAACATAAAGTCTTTTCCACTTTGGTGACTCTTCAATCATAATACCCATTAAATAATGAAATTAAATGATACTTTAAATGTAATTAACATAAGTATTTTTATGATATAACATGTCAAATGGTAGTATATACACCTCACAAATTAATATAGGTTCATATTATAAATGTATGTCCCAAAGAATGAGAATTTGGGATGAATAACCCTTAAAAAATCATACCATTGAATTTTATAATTATCAAATGAATAAATTATGTGTATAAATTTTAAATCCAAATAAAAAAGTGTAAATACTAAAAAATATAATCAAAATTAATTACACACATAATCATATAATATCAAATACAAAGAATAAGTAATATAACCCATTGAAAAAAAATTGAGTTATGAAATTCATTACCACTTGGTAACTTTAGAGTCAAATACCCTTGAATAAAATAATTTAAATTATAACTTAAAATAATGTATTAATGGTATAACATGTAAAATGGAAACTATATATACCAAAAAATATAAATAAGTAGTTGAAATATCATATGTCTCACAGAAGTAAAAGCTTGATGAGGAAAACCATTACCTCAAGTTCAGACTTTCAAGGAATGTCCTTTAACTCCAATATAATAAGATTATATCAATGATTTTATTTGATAATTAACTTTTAAATGTTTAAAACCTTATAATTAAATAATTTATTATATTTCTTTACAATTACACATTTAAATACATAATCAGTTAAGTCCACATCGGGTGTTTTGAGGACATTTGGTTCATTATTTCAAAACAGATTTGGTGTGTTGACCATGGTCAAAGAGGTAATTATTTCAACATATCAATAATAATAATCATTAAATAATTATAATATTTATTTATCAATTATAATTTTAAAAACAATAATAAATAATGGTTGTTAAAAATTAACTACATTACGATCATAGAGACAGTAGGTCGTACGTACGCACGAGTAACATTTCCATTTTTTAATGATCATTATGGAAAGAAATTATGTATTATTTTATCTTTAAATAGTGATAATAATATAATAAATACCACATTATTTCTTTAAATATACTTATATATATCATTATTTAGATTTGTTGATGAAATAATAATCACATTGCTTTATAGAGGCATTAATCCACATGTACATGAACAACGTTATCATTTTTTCAATGTAAGAAATAAAATTATATATTATATATTAATAATGATAAATATGTCATGATTATAATTATTATTTAATTTATATTACATATATTTATTAATTATATCCATATTACCTTCCGTGTAATGCTTTAGTGAAAAAACGAAACATATCACATTGTGTAGCGGTAGTCTGTTCTATATAAGAGTGACATTATTGTGCCCCCTATAGAGTTTAAATTAAAAATTTAAATTTAATATCATAACTAATAAAGTATAAATATATTAAAAATATTACATATATTATTTAAATCCATAATTAAAATAATTCATGTGAGTGATGATGCAAAACGAATGACAACAGTTCGTGAGGCAGTAGTCCTCTATACACATGAATCATGATTTCATATCCCAATTGATGAAAGATGATATGGATTTAGGTTATAAATTAATATAATAACATATAAAATATATTAGACACTATTTTTATTATATTATAATAGTTGAACAATATTTTAAGGAGGTTTAAGAAAAAATAAAACAAAAAACACATAGTTAGGAATTTTACCTCTTCCTGGACAACCTCTTTAATATTATACTTAAGGTATTCTTATAATGTTTCTCTAACCAAAAAGAGGATACTATGATGATTTTATTGAATTTGGTAATTTATTTGGGTAGTTATTTGACTATCCAAAATGTTTTTAAGGTGTGAATAAGAGAGGTGATGGGGTGGCCTTTTATAAATGAGGTGAGTGGCGCACATGTAATTTTTTAAATAAAAATGTTGTACCCACATTTTTTACATTATAAAAGGATAAAAAATGAAACAATATAGATAATTAGACATTATATGATCTAAATATTTACATGAAATATATTTTAGATACATATTTAGGTCATTTTTAAACTTATCTTTTAATTTTAACCCATTGGTAAACCCAGTTTCACCTTAATAATGGTAATTAATTTTTAGTATTTTCACTATTCATTGTGGTCAAACATTATGATTAACTTATTAGATAATATAAATTATTATTATTCAAAATATGATATCAATTTTATGAAATTAAATTCACATAAGTGTAAAATTTTAATTCAAAATTAATCCTACAGAGGTGATGAAAAAGCTGTTTTTAATAAGTGTATTTTTCAAGAAAAAGATGATTTTATATTAACTATATGACTTATAATAATAATTGTATGAATCTAAAATAATATTTATTCAAATATAATATATAAATTTAATTTAAATAATTCCTAATAGGAATTTTTTAGTTAATTAAAAAGGATAAATATTATGCAGTTTAAGAATTTTTTTTTAAAAATATCATTTTTAAACCTAAGGAAAAACTTATACTAAAATCCAATATGAATTTGATTAAAAATAAATTAATTGGATTAGATAAAATTAAATAATAATTATGTTTCTTTAAATAATTTTCAAAAAATAATGGGATTTTTAAATTTCTTAATTTTTTGAAAATAAATGACATTTATTGAAAAACAATTTATTTTCGCTATACACTGAAAAATAACTATTTTTCAAAAAATTCCCCCAAATTAAATTATGATATTCCAATTTAAATAATTAAGTTCATTTTATCAGATAGATTTTCTAAAAGTTCCAAAAATTAATTATAATATTTTTTTCACGAAAATCAATAAAAACCATTTTTGAAGAACACATATTTTTGATGAATGAAATTACTTTACTAAAAATTGATTAATTATTTTATAAAACTTTATCAATAATTTATATTAATTAGGAAATATATAAATATATATATATATATATTATAAATTTTTTAATTCTAACCATACCTTCCAATTTAATAGCTAGGTTATAATAGCGATATAATATATATTTGTTTAAGCTCAGTGTTGCGTGTTGAATACGCTATCAATCATAGTTTTATTTTCTAAAATATTATTGTGTTACATTATTTATTGGTTGGATCCTAAAATGTATCATATATTTACTAGTTTTATAAGCTTATATATTATTATAACATGTATGTCTCTGATATCTCCCTAGTTGTGACCTCATTGACAGTATTGACCCTAAATGCACAGACCATCTTATTGACTATGGAGGTGTTTGAGCATATGAAAAATAAACTAAATACTACTCATATCCTTCTCATTATATAGTAAGGAGTATTTTTTGAGGTTTTTTATGCTTCCTATATTGTTTTAGGGTTTTTTAGATGTAAAAAATGGAATTTATCTCTTATGAGTCCTGATAGTTTTCTTCACTTTTTTATAACAATGTTATCCATGATCTTGAGTTGGTGGAAGTTGTGTTTTCCCAGAATCTATGGTAAAAATACATCATTGGTGAATTGTTTTTTGTCTTCAACAATCAAAAGATCCATAGTTATATATTCTCTACGTAATATTTTAATCTATGTTAGTGGCAGTGGGTAGTGTTATTATAGAAAAATTACTTTGAGATCTCCTATACACTAGGGAAGGGGAATGTGGTAGTGGATTCACTAAGTCATAATTCTTATGGTTCTTTTCATGAGTTTTTGGGTCCATGAAGATTGATGTACGGGCTTCCATCCTTGTATTTTTTTTGTAACCTAGGTTCCTAATAGACACCCTAATAGGGGTGAATTAGGGTGTTATAAAATTTATTATAAAGTCTAGTTTAATTGTATCTTGTCATTAAATTTTAATAGTCACTTTCAATCCTTCACAAAAATAACACAATTTCACAAAAAAATAAATACATGTAATGAGAATGCACACCATGATTTTACTTGGTTCACTAGCACTAAGCTACATCCAAGGTACACTTATTGACGATTTTTTATATTCTTAATGACCACTACTATGCTATTTTGTTATTAAAATCATTAAAAAAATACCATCACGCATCCAAGGTCCATGCAATGTTCCTCTATTTCATTCACTACTTTCTAATAGGGTTTCATGAAATTTCATATCAATACTGAGTTCAAACTTAGAAAAATTCTGGTAAAATAAATAACACTAAATAGAAAATGTTATTCTACATAATTCTTGGATATTCACCCCTGAATCATCACATGTATGTGTATAAAAATTATCTTTTAATTCTAATCCTAAATGAAATACAATCTTGTAATAACTATCTTTTTAAATTATATATCTTTCAATTATATCTAACAATTTATCTCCTTTATTATCTTATTTCTGATAATATTTTTATATCTTATTATACTCTTTCTTACATAGCCTCCCTTCTTCTATTTCCAATAAAAGAATTTGAACATACAAATTTAAATTGGAATTACTAACCACATCGAACATCCTTGACATAAAATCCATCTATTGGATGATCTCTAAGAAAATACTCATTATTGAATTCCATTTTAATTTTTATTGGTCATTTAAAAAATCATATAAAATTATTATTAGATCCAAGTAATTAATATCTATTGAATTATACATTTCTTAGACAAACATAACTTGACCACCTTAAATATGGAATGAAAGTTTGGTTTCTAAATCAGTTTCTAACAACTTCTAAAAAAAATTTGTTGTGATAATTCTCTTCATGGAATAATATCAATTTTATTTTCAAATAGGCATGAGTCTAATTTTTATGCCTTACCTCATGAAATCATTTTTACTTAAAATAAACTTATGATGGTGTGACATGTGGTTTCATTGAATACGGTTACATTGTTTAAAAAATAGGTCAACAAATTATTTTCATGGCCTAAGTATTTTGGCGTGAGTCCATACTATAAACATTATTCAAATATAACACATTATTTCATTTAGGTGTAAAAAATGATTGTTTCATGATTTACTCTTCTGTAGCATTTATTAATTCTTATACAAGTCAGTTGCATATTTTTCTCTTTCTCCTCAGAATAATCAAATTATCAAGGAATCTATATTATTTTTACACATAGTCAACATTATTTATACAAATCTTGAGTTTAATCCTAAACAAGTCCTACTACGATTTGACTTTAATCACCACTATTTGACTAAAATGTTACTTTTCCTAAATTATATCAGTCATAGTTATTTCATGGTGTGATCTGATGATTTTTTTATGATGAGATATGTTTCATCACTAAGTACCTTTAAAACTTTACCAAAACTCTTCAAATTTCCACTACTCAAACCACAAACTCCAAATTCCACTAATTAAAAAATAATCCAATATTAAATCCTCGAGTAAAGACATTCTCCCCCTTTTGATTTTTTTATCAATTCATCCATAAATCCATCACCAAATTTTTAATTCCTTTACAACTTACATCTAGTGGTGATTATTTTATCAATATCTTATACTCAATCATCATCATTAGACAATTCCAACATAAACATTGATTTTCACCTAACTATTATCACTTATTGATAATAAAATTCAAAGGTTCATTGTCTCCTAAGTTGATCATACTATAACATCCATGAAACTATCCCATTGATAGATAATTCAACTAATTAAAAGCTATTTATTATAATATAATTTCCTAATTCCCTCACTATTTTCTATAACCTTATAAATATTTATTAATAAGTACAATAATCCTATGTGAGTCAAATATAGGTGAATTAAATAATAGAAAGCTATTTATTATAATATAATTTCCTAATTCCCTCACTATTTTCTATAACATTCTAATGATTTATTAATAAGTACTATAATCCTATGTGAGTCAAACATAGGTGAATGAAATAAGAGAAAATGTTAATTCTTATAGTTTTATCAAGATATTCATGTATTTCTCTACAAAACTCTACTTCATCCTAGATAACATTGCTTGTTGAATTTTATGTATGAAAAACAATATCTCTTTTTTTTACAATACCCTATGAAAAAGTTTTCCCTTATATTTGTTTTGAAATATTAACATAATCACATATAAAATACATATAACCAAATAGAAAAATATATATATACACACACACACACATATATATATATATATATCAGTGGGATGGGTATTTTATAAACACATTAGTTTGAGGAAGTTAATTAAACTATCATAGTAATCTCATATATCTCAAAAACATGTGCATTCAAAATATTTATAATGTAATTCTACACTTGGTGTTGTGTCACATCTAGTTTTTCATGTTTTGGTGCATGATCCAAGTCATTGGGAATCCTCATCTTTTTCTCATGTTCTGGGTGTAAAGGGTTTTGAGTTTTGACATTTTTCTTCATCTATTCATTTCCTCATGGTTTATATTTGATTTGTTTGGTAATTTTTGGATAAAACATGGAAGTTAGGCTTAAAAAGGCCATGTGCATGGTTGGGGCACGGTTTGATAAATTGTACAGCTGAACCTAGGTAATCGTGCAGTAGGTATAAAACCTACCGCATGGTTGGTGCATGGGTGTGTAGTCCATTAGGAGAAACCATGTAGTATCTCTTATGTCTATCATAATGTTTGGTGCATGGTTTAATTAATTGTGCGGCCTAACCATTCGAGTCTGCCCAGAATTAAAATTTTAAAATTTTCAACTTTTCCCCCTTAGGATTTTTGGTCCCAAATCGGCCTAAATCACCCCCACCCTGTTCATCTAGACCTAGGTATACCTCTACCTTTCCCCCTAATCCATTCCTACCCCACATTTGGTGTATATCTAATAGATATTCAAGTTGGGGATATATTCCTAAAGGTAATATCCTCTCCTTTCTCCTACCTCTTTCTTCTTCTCTCTTTTATTTCTTAGTTATCTTTTATCCCATAGACATGCTCGACCCATGTTTCTATTTTACCATGTTTCTGAAGTATTTTTTTGTTTTTTAGGGTTTCCTTAATATATCTAGGGTTTTGGAACCCTCTTTGAGTGATTTCATGTTTGTGTTTCCATCCCACCATGAATTTGAGGTAGGTTTCCCAAGAGCTTGCCTTTATAATTATAGAATCATTGATTTCATGGTTTTCTAATCATATATACATTCTGAATATTTATTTTAATAATTGGTTAAATTGTTTTGTTTTCAAATTAGCGGTTCATTCCTTTTTTTGTGTTAAATGGTGTTTCTTTTCTAAAAATGTGCACTCTTCTTGTTTAATAAAATGCTCTATTAGCTTTTGTATATAGTTAGTGATATTTAAAACATTTTTCAGTACTATGAATAAATTTAAGGAATGAAAATTGGTGTTTTATTCCTTATTGGGTGTTGAATAGAAATTGTTTTCTGAAATATTTCATGCATCGTGTTTGATAAATTTCCCAGTTGAATTTTATGAGTTAACTTTGATATAAAATGATTAGTTCATATTTATTAATATATTTATTACTTTTGAAATGATATTTTGAGGTCATTGGATGATTTTCCAAAGTGTTTTTCATTTTTACAAATAAGTTCTATTGGTTTTTTAAGGTTTTGTGGCATGTGTTTCCAATGAATGGACTGTTTTGGAATTTTCATAAAAGTGGTTTATGCCTTAAATGTGTAACCTGAATGTTTTAAAGAAGATTATAAATGTTTTGGTGTGGAAAATGGTGTGTTTAAACCTCTTTATGAAAATTGGATTTTGTATCATTGATAAACATTATTGTGGTAAAATTCATAAAGGCCCGTTTGGAAACTTTTTGAAAATAAAGAAAATGATTATTATGAAAACCTTTTTTGGATGTTTCTCATGCCTTTTTTGTGTATAATGGATGGGGTTCCATTATTGTGGAATCCTTTAGATCCATTATCAGAGTTCATTGGTTTGGACTCTTCGTGTTTTATCATTTATATGGCATGAGATCGGTCCTTGGATTGGCTCAGGGTGATACATGTTGTTGATTTATTATTATATATACATGTGATTGGATGGTTGAATGGAATCAATTGGCTCACCCTGATTATATACATGACACATGGGAACCTGGCATATTGAGAGAATTTTCTGAGAATAATTGTTTCATTGGTAGTTGACATACTGACCAGTGGCCTATAGTAGGTGAATATATTTGGGTTTCTTGCTTTTGGATTTTCCCTCGGTTTGTCCTGAGTTCGGGTGGCCGACTTTATTGAGAATTTTTATTTCATTATGTGTGGAATGCTACTAGGGTTGGGGTGTGACATCCCGACCTGGGAGCCACTAAATAGTTCCCTGAGCCGGTTGGCCAAATTCCCTCAAGCACGCCTCCCCTTACACTAGAGGGTGAAAACTAGTAGTGAGGATTTGTTAAATCAGTCTTAGGGACACTATACCCTCTTTTTTCAGAATAAAACACTAATAGAAAAAAATAAAAATAACAATGTGTGGAAGCGTATATAAATAACTAAAATAAATCCCATGATATATCATAGTCAAAACCAAAAAATACAATACTAAACAGGAAGGTAAAACATGTTATACCAATGAAAGTGTCAAGTGTCTACAATGAAACTGAAAGTAAAGATACAACAAATCCCAAACAGATCTCGAACCATGTCTGGTTCCCTCTCCTATGCTCCAATCCCAAACTGCAACATATCCCAAGGCCTTGCCCTTATCATGTTCTGCAACAACAAAGTCTTCTCAGGAGCTAATTAGGCTGCCCGAATAGGATGTGAGTACAACTCATTAGGCCACCACAAACAATGTCTAAAATGAATCCAATCAAAATATAGTGCATGCAGTTTAATGAGGGAATAAAATACAATGCATAATTTAAACAGTTATCACATTGTCATTTAATCTTTAATCATCACTTTAGGCCAAGATCAAATCATGCTTCCCATTTGAATCATCATTCATTATCATTAATCATTTAGTGTTGTTCCTTATGCTTGTCACCCCAAATATCATTTGAATCATCATTCATTAAAATCATTAATCATCTGGTGTAGGACATCATGACTAGCACCACAAATCTCACTGAGTGTAGGATGTCATGCCTAGAACTCTAATTCTCATTCGGTGTAGGTCTTCATGCCAAACACCCTTACATATATGCTCTTAGATAACTATTATAGTGGAAAGTCATGTCCAAGTCCCAACTTCTACATTGATCTAGGATCTCATACCTAGAACCACAAAATCTCATCCATTAAATCAATCTTTAATTCACAAGAATTTTCCACAGTAATCATTTACTAATCCAATGATTTCTTAAACATTTCAAGGACATTAGTTAATACAACAATTAACTAACCACATAACCCATTAATTAATTCATCAATTAATTAATCAATCAATACCATTCTCATTCCATAATTAATTCTTCACAATTAATTATCCATTTCAAAACCCATCAAGTCGTAATTAATTCTCACAATTAATTATATTTAAATCCAAACATCATTTCATAATTAATTCTCCCAAATAATTATCTTTCCAAATTCAATTAATATCTCAATTATAACATCAAATATCAAAGATAAATTTGGTAACCCCCCCCCCCCCTTCATTTATTCTGTGATCAATCAACAATTAACCACCAAGGTAAAAAACAACTCAAAAACAATATTCCTAATTACTCCAATTTAAGAATTCAATTAAAAGGGAAACTAGAAAATTCATAAACTCATACACATGTCATAAATCATGACTATTGGAGTTCTATTTAGACCACCTACCTTAGTTTATTGACAGAAGTTATCCCAACAGAAATCCCCAAAATCTGAGCGGCACAACGTCGTCAATCAAGCTTTGAATCTATATCCGTAAAACCAAAATTAAGATCCAAGGAATCAAGATCAGACAAAACTAGATATTGACACACAATCCTAGATCTATATCTCAACTCATAGGTTTAGATCTAGGGAAACAGTCAATATCCTTCATGAAAAGATCATGGAAAGATAGGGGAAAGAACGATAGAAGCAACAGGATGAAATTCACTTACCGGGAGGACAGAGGATCTTTAATATAGGATTTAAATATCTAAGAACGGTGTTCATATCACCTTGGTATCTTTCTAGGAGGATTTGAAAACACCTATAATCTATCAACCCCAAGCCAAGGTCTAAATATGGGAGTCCTAGGAGTTTGGGTGGTTTTAAATAGAATTTTCAGAATTAAAATCCCACGTGCATGGTTTCTTAGGCAGAGGAGCACGGTTAAGAAAACCTTGCTCCCACCATGTATACTCCACTGCCCACTTTTGCATGGTTGTCATAGTTTGGTCACAAGGTTAGGAAAACTGTGCGCCAACCGTTCGGACTCCTCTGTCCACTTTCGCATGCTTGGCACAGTTTGGTTGCATGGTTTGTCAAACTGTGGGAAAACCGTGCACAGCCCATTGTTATTTAGTTTTCCTTTAAAGTTTACCCAAATGCACCCCAAGCCACTACTCAAAGTCAAAGGATGTTAAAATATTCAAAAAGTACCTGAAAACATGCTCAATATGACTCTAGAAAAGGCTGGGATTTTACAATATCCCCACCTTATAACAGCTCGTCCTTGAGGTGCACTCTCGAACTTCTCTAAGATTTCGAGCCAAAATGATTGGGCCATTGAGGCCTCATGTCTGCTTCCCATTCCCAAGTTTCCTCTTGAACATTTCCATGTTGCTATAACACATGAACTAACGGCACAGTATTTCCCCGTAATACTTCCTCACTGCGACCCAACACACATACTAGATGCTCCTCAAAGGATGCATCTATCTCTAGGTCAACTTCCTACACATCAATCACATGAAAAGGGTCTGGGTGATACTTATTAGTTGTGATACATGGAAAACATCATCCAAAGATCTATATTTCTGTGGATGTTCTAATTGGTACACCACTGTCCTGATTCTCTCCAGCACCTCAAACGGTCGCACAAACCTGGGTGCTAACTTTCCCTACCTCTGTGTCCTATGGTGACCCAATCTAGGCGACACCCAAAAGAATACATGATCACCCTTTGTAAACTCTAGGGGTCATCTCCATCTATCAGCATATGAATTATGCCTACTCTAAGTTGTAGCCATACATTTTCGAATTAAATTTACCTGCTCTGATGTCTCCTAAACGAGACTCGGTACCAACAACTCTGACTCAACCGTATCTAACCAACAAATTGGTGATCTACAAGGTCTACCATAAATTTCCTTGTATGGTTCCATCTATATAGTTTCCTGATAACTATTCTTATAATGAAAATCTACTAATTCCATGTTCTTTTCCCAAGAACCACAAAACTCAAGCACACATGCTCGCAACATATCCTCTAACACTTGTATGGTACACTCTGACTTCCCATCTGTCTATGGGTGGAAGGTCGTACTTAATATAACTTGTGTACCACGAACCTTCTGTAAACCCTGCAAGAATCATGAATTAAAGTGTCAATCGTGATCTGTAACAATAGTCTATGGAACCCCATGCAAATGGAATATCTCTCTCATATACAGTTCCCCCAACTGCTCTACTGTAAAGGTTTCTTTGATAGGAAATAAGTGTGATGCCTTCGTTAGTCGATCCACAATTACCCAAATAGAATCATTATTCCTAAGAGTATTTGGAATTCTTACCACAAAATCCATGGTCACATCATCCCACTTCCATTCTAGAATAGGTAATGGCTGTAATAGGCCTTCAGGTCATTGATGCACTGCTTTCACCTACTGACAGGCGAAACATCTTGTTACAAACCCTGATATCTATTTTTTCATACATGGCCACCAAAACTATCATCGAAGGTCACAGTACATTTTTTCACACTAGGACGTACCACCCACCTTGAAGCATGAAATTCTTGCATGAGTTCCTATCATATAATCGTAGGCACAACAACCAAATTTTTCATATATATGATCTCATCCTCATATATTTCCCAATCTGATGGTGTCTCCCCACCTTCAAGGCATTCCGTCAAGGCTAAACATTATGGATCCTCATATTTCATGTCTTTGATCCGTCTCAAGAGTGTAGACTCCACTGCTACAGAACCAAGAGTTATCCTCTCCTGACTCTTCTAAACTACCACATGAATTTCCTCCAGCAATTTCATCATCTTCCACTCTGCACTCGACTCATGTACCAACTGAGTCTGAGTTTTTCAGCTCAAGGTATCAGCCATATTATTCCCATTTTTTTGTTTATATGCGAGTTCAAAATCAAAGGAATGCATATAGTCTACTCATCTTCATTGTCGAATATTCAAGTCGCATGGTGAAAAGATATACTTCAAGCATTTTTTATATGTAAAAACTTTTAAATTTTCACGCAAAAGATAGTGTCACCATAATTTAAGAGAATAAACCACAGATTTCAACTGACAGTCATGAGTAGGGTAATTCTGTTTATGTGGCCTCAACTGTTGTGACCCCTAAGCAACGACTCTATCCCCTTACATTAATACGGCTCATAGTCTGAGCCCAGAAGCATCATAATACATCGTTTACTCCTCACCTGACTCAAGTAAGATCAAAATTTGTGTCAATGTCAAGCTCTTCTTCAACTACTGTAAATCATTATCACATGCTTCTATCCAATCAAACATTATCCCTTTATTTGTAAAACTAGTAAGCGGTGTTGTCAAATGGGAAAAGTCCTGGATGAGCCTTCTGTAATAAATATCTAATCCAAAAAATCTTCAAATATCAAAAACATTCTTGGGATGCTCCCATGAAATCACTGCCTGCACTTTTTCTAGGTCTACTGCCACACCTTCTTCTGAGATGATGTGCCCCCAAAAAGTTTACCCTGTCAATCCAAAATTGACATTTAGATAGCTTGGCATATAGTCAATGCTCTCTCTGTGTACTCAAGATGATGTCAAGATGTTGGCCATGATGGCCATGAGTCTTAGAGTACACTAAGATGTCATCCACGAACACCACCACAAACTGATCTAAGTATGGATGAATGATCATATTCATTAAATCCATAAACACTACTGGAGTATTTTTCATCCCAAACGGAATTACGACAAACTCATAATGGCCATACCTACTTCTAAAAGTAGTTATTAGTATATCAGAAGTTTGAAATCTCACCTGATGATACCCTGATCTTAGATCGATCTTTAAGAACACAGTAGCCCCCTTTAGCTAGTCAAACAGATCATCGATACGCAGAAGAGGATATCGGTTCTTCACAGTCATTTTATTCAACTTCTGGTAATAAACACACAAGCGTAGACTCCCGTTTTCCTTATTTTTAAACAAAAAAGTTGATCCCAATGGTGATGTACTTGGATGGATAAACCCTTTATCATCTAACTCTTCCAACTGCATTTTGAGCTCTTGAAGCTCAGTAGGTTCCATTCTGTAAGGTGAAATAGATACCAACTCAACACTCGACATGAACTCAATAGTGAATTCCACATCTCATTCAGGTGGAAACCCTAAAAATTCTTCTGGAAAGACATCCTGAATCAGTTCTACTACCGGTGGAAGGACGTATTGCCTACCACTCCCATCATCCAGCAAAAGACTAGCAACTCGGGATGTGAGTTCTCCTAGTTTCTGAGTAACTGGCCCAGTTCTGCTTGCATGGATATCTCATTCTCCACAAAGGACATATTGATCACCCTCAAGAGATAAAAAAGTCACTCTCCTGTGATAAAAATATATGTGGAATCAGTATGCGACTAGCCAATCCATACCCATAATCAGGTCAATGCTCATTATATCAAGGATATATATATCCCAAAGTAAATAATACTCTCCAATCTCTAGAGAACATCCCTTTCATAAATATATATCCCTAGACCGTTTTCCCAACTGTGTATTGATATTCATCATCTCGTTTACAGACTTTACTTCCAGGCTCAATTGATTAACAATATTTCAAGATAAAGTAATGAGAGGCACTAGTATCAAACAAGGAAGTAGCTAAAGTAAAAGAAAGTATAATAGTACCTATTATTTTCGATGGTCCACCCTTGCTCTCCACAAGTGTAGGCTACACTGCATGTATCTATCATGCCCCTCTTCCCTGTGGTGTCGTCTGACTCCCCTGAGTAGAAACACTCTACTTGTATGGGCACTCATTCCTTGAAGCACCGCACCCTCTTCCTCAACCACCTCTGCCAGTAGAACTCCAGCATCTAGACCTATATGGTGTAGAAGACCCCCTTCCCACACTCTATCTCTGTGCTGCTACTCCCTTAGCACTAGCCTGCCGCTACTTCCTGTAGAACCTTTGTAGATGTCCCATATTTCCACAAAACCATCACTCCACTGGAGATAGAGGATAATGTGTATGATAGTGTCCTTTCCAACCACACTGGTAGAAAATCACATGAGAAATATTCGGTGTAACTTTTTCTCCTGACTGTCCACCTTGCTTTCCACTATCCTGACTAAGATTCTCATGAGAGTGCTTCCTACTCTCGGAAGGCACAATCCCTGATTGTCCAGCTACCTATCCAGTACTGGAAGTCTCTTTTAGGTTCCCCTCTTAAATGAGAGCCTAATTAACCACTTATGAAAATTTCTTCATCCTAAAGATATTCACCTAGTAATTAATTTCAATCTTATGTCTGTCCTATTATCATTTTACTGAAGAAGCCTCATCTGCAGCCAAAGCTAGAGAAAAATGTTGTAAATCTAAGAAACATTCATTTTAATCCATTATGACCCTGCTCCCTTGTTTTAGATGCATAAACTCTAAATCCTTCTCTTGAATCAGTGTGTCTGGGTAGAAGTGCTCTAAGAACTTCTCCAAAAAGTCCTTCCATAACATCTCTTCAGTCTGTCCATATTGTACCTAAATTTCTCACCAGCACTTCGCAGAACCCCACAGCATATAAGCATCCAACATGACCATCCTCTTAGTCAGATTCTACAAATGGTCAAGTATCATCTCTATGGATTCTATCCAAAATTCATCTCCCTCAGGTCCACCCTCTCCAGTTAAAGTAGAAGGGTACTACAGCTGAAATTCCCTTTCCAACTTAGATATGCTTTTCTGAACCTGCCCTAGGTATCTCTCTATGAATTACATGAAATGAGCGAAGTTCTCTCAGAATTATTCCCTTTCTTCCTCAGCTTGCACCAATGGTGCCTCATGATCTATGTCTAGAAGTTCATTCCTGGCCGTACCCCATGGTCTCTACCTCAACAAGCGTCGTGGAGGAATATCTCTACAAGGCCAAACACATGTCTCAGGTCTCATAACACAACCTCACAATATTTACGTAAGAGAAGAAACGAACACAACAAGTTTCAACATATCATTTCCTCACTTTTCTCTCCACACAGTCGACACCGAGGCCTTATCACTACCCTTAACCATCCTACTTTTAGGTCTTTATTAAATAGGGTATATTCATTAACATTAATTAATCAACCATTAATTAATCACATTATCTCATATTAATTAATTTAAAAATAATTAATTTATCATACTCATTTCATCAATCAAGGATCTCATTAGACACCCATTTTTTCTCATTTTGCATCATTATTTCATTATTATAATAAGGAAAAAGAGTTTAAGTTCAACAACTTACCCATAACCCACTTTCCCATGAGTGCCTATAATGATGCATGTTACAATAACCCTAAGTGCCAAGAACGATGCATGGAAACTCAACTATTTTTCCTCTTTAGTCCATGAATCAATATTCAACAAATTTCAAAACAAATATCGCATCACACCACAAGTGTGTCACCCAAGGTGAAATAATATTCAACTATAACAATAAACAACAATCACAATAATCCTATCCAAAGTACTCAGATTCTCCCTATACATGGGTTTGCAACTCCCACGCATGAGCTCATTACCAAGCCTAGATTATTCCTAGTCTCTTGTCTAACTTTCCCAAAATAGTAAGACAAAAGAAGAATAAATAAAAGAAAACTCCTCTGATACCACTTTATGAAATCCCGTCCTGGGAGCCACTGAACGGCACCCCAAGACGGTTGGCTACATGCCCTCAAGCACATCTCCCTGTACGCTAGAGGGTGCCAACTAGCAGTGAGGGTCTGATAAATTAGTCTTGATGAGACTATATCCTCTTTTTTCAGAATAAAACACCAGTGGAAGTAAATAAAAATAACCAAGTGCGGAAGCATATATAAATAACCAAAAAAATCCCATGACATGTGATAGTAAAAACCAAAAAATACAATAATCAACTCAAAGTTAAAACATGTTATGCCAATGAAAATGTCAAGTGTCTACAATAAAACTGAAAGTAAAGACATAACAACTCCCAAACAGATCGCAAACCATGTATGGTTCCCTCTTCTATTCTCCATTGCCAAACTGCAACCTATCACAGGGCCTTGCCCTTATCATTGAGTGCAGGATGTCAAGCCTAGCACTCCAATTCTCATTCATTGTAGGTCATCATGCCTAACACCCTTACATCTAAGCGCTTAGATAACTATTGGCGACGAACACCATGTCTAATTCCCAACTTCTACATTGGTCTAGGATTCCATAACTAGAACCACAAAATCTCATCCATTTAATCATTCTTTAATTCACAAGAATATTCCACATTAATAATTTACTAATCCAATGATTGGTTAAACATTTCAAAGACCATTAATTAATTAAATAATTAACTATGAAAATAACCCATTAAGTAATTCATCAATTAATTAATCAATCAATACCATTCTCATTCCATAATTAATTCTTCACAATTAATTTTCCATTTCATAACCCATCAGTTTATAATTAATTCTCACAATTAATTATCTTAAAATACAAACATCATTTCATAATTAATTCTCCCAACTAATTATCTTTCCACATTCAATTAATATCTCAATTAAAACATCAAATCTCAAAGATCAATTAAAGGAACCCCCCCCCCCCCCCTTCATTTGTTCTGTGATCAATCTAAAATTAACCACAAAGGAAAAACACAGGTCAAAAACCATATTCCTAATTACTCCAATTTAGGAATTCAATTATCAAGAGAAACTAGAAAATTCATAAACTCATAAACAATTCATAAATCATGACTATGGAAGTTCTATTTAGATCACCTGCCTCAGTTAATTGATGGATGTTAGGACAACGGAAATCCCCAAAGTCTAAGAGGCACAACATCTCCAACCAATCTCCGAATCTAAATCCCTAAAACCAAAATTAAGATCAAAGGCATCAAGATCTTACAAAACTAGATCTAGATCCACAATCCTGTATATATATAATAACTCATAGGTTTTGATCTATGGAAACATTAAAGATCCTCCATGAAAAGATCATGGAACGATAGAGGAAATAATGGGAGAAGCAACGGGATGAAATTCACCTATCGGGAGGAGAAAAGAACTTCAATACGGGCTTTCAATCTCAAATAATTGTGTTCAGATCGCCTTGGAATCTCTCCGAGAGGATTTTGAAACACCTAGAATATTTCATTCCCAATCCAAGGTCGAAATATGGGAGTCCCAGGAGTTTGGGTGGTTTTAAAAAGAACTTTTATAATTAAAATCTCACACGCACAGTTTCTTGGGAAAAGTAACACAATTAGGGAAACCATATGCCAACTGTGCGGACTCCAGTACCCACTTCTGCATGGTTGGAATGGTTTGGTCACACAGTTAGGCAAACTGTTCGCCAACCATGTGGACTCCATTATCCACTTTGGCATGCTTGTCATAGTTTGGTCGCACGGTTTGTTAAACCATGCCAAAACCGTGCATATCCCACAAACCTTTATTTTTTCATAAATGTTCACCCAAACTAACCCCAAGCCACTACTCCAAGTTAAAGGTAATTAAAAGATTCAAATATTACCTAAAAACATGCTTGATATGACTCCAAAAAAGGCCGGGATCTTACATGGGGTCTCATGTATTATTATCTTTCATATTATTCTTGATATCATGGGTTCTACTATGTCTATTGGTTCTTAGTTTCTAGCTGTGATGAATGTGATACTTATATGAATATTTCCATTTCCATTGTTTTGTGACTAATATAGTTCCTTCTTGTGTAATGTTTTCTTGGAAAGTGATGTGTGGATTTTAAGAGGTATTATGAAAACTGTTTTCAAAGAAAAGTGTTTTATCCCCTTCGTACAATCTGAAAAATTTTGACATCACTTTCCCATTGAAAATACCAATGTCTCACTAATGGAATGAACCTGGTTTTGGAAATTAATAAGGGTAATAATATGTACTTTGTTTTTATGTAAAATGTGTAGAAAATCATACTTTTATATATTGTAGTTAAAACATGAAATTAATTTTTCTTTTATTGTAAATTAAGTGCATTGAGAATAGATTAGAGGGCCAACCTACTTAGTTTTAATACTAATACCTATAGTTATTTTTTTATACCTTGTTCAGGTTCTATCTTGATTTCATTAACCTTTGGTGACAGTTGATCTTTATGTTAGATATTGACCAGTGGGATAACATGGAGAGAGTGTGGTTGTCAGGTTTGGTTGGTTTAGTTGTGCTATTTTGTTTCATTTTTTAGATTCCTGCATAAATGATGTTTAGTTTGGTTTCATTTATATATTTAACTACTTGTAAATATTCTACTGTTTAGTCTTCATCAGTTATTTATTAGGAGAAATAGTTCCCTTATTTTACACAATTGATGCCTGACACTAGTTTCCAGCCTGTGGGGATCGGGAATGCCATTCGAGTCGTGCCATGGATCAGCTCAGGTAACCGGTTTTGGGTTGACCTGGGTTGGTTCATGACATGTTTTGTACCAATACACTCTAATTTCACAATATTTTTCTCCTACATATCCTTTATAAAATGATAAATTATTTCAATGTTTTTGGTGGAAGAATGTTATACTAATATCTTTGATAAATCAAAAGAAAAAAAAATTCACTATGAATCGGCATCAATTATTATAAAAATTCTTCAATATCCTATAACCATTTCTTTATCCAAATAAATTGAGTACAATTTTGGTGGCTTAAATATAATATTACCCTTCTATGCTCAAATTTTTAATCTCCTACTTTTTTACATATCCTTATAATAATGTTTCTTTTGATAAATAATGCTTAACCTTTTATAGATTTTTAATCACCAATATCTCTAGATCTATATATGTTTGAGTAGGACGCAAAATCTTGATATTATTTATATTTAAAAAACAACCCATAATTCAATGTTACTTGGATGTATCTTGATATTATATTACCCAATTAGAGGTTTTATTACTTTGTATATCTTTGAAAGTGTGATTCTAAACATGAAACATAAAAGATATGTGATCTTGTTGTAGTGATATAAAATAAAATCCTAATAATTAATCTATAAAATTTTGAGTCCAAAGTATTTTTATCCTCATGTTTTCTATGTTTAGTTCCAAATGATATAATAATTATAACCATCTTGAATTCTTCTATTTCAGGATTATTTAAAAATTATCTTGAATACTTTATCTATGAGATTAATGTGTTTCCTAAATTTTATGTACTTTCACCCCAAGGAATTAGGTTAGTTCTATGATCATTAATATATCAAATTCTTAACACATAATATTTTCAAACCATTCAATATAATTATACTTGTTACAGCCAAATATAAAGTCAACCATGTACACCTCTAATATGAACTGGTCTTCATATGATATTATTATATAGTTATTCATATCTACATGTAATTTTTAAAACTCCATATTTATATTATATGTATCTATCTATGAATATTAAGAACATGGTTCATGCTTTAGGGAATATAGAACCTTCTATTACATAAAATCTTTTATATCATTGTCTCATTGAATAAATCCTATCATTTTTTTGATATAGAATTATTTTTTCATCACTCCATTTGGGAATAATTTTTTTACATCCATTTTATAGACTTCAAAGTTCCTTTGAACATACACTACCATGAAAATATTGATTTACTAGTAACTTTACACTACTGAAAATATTTACTTGATGTCAACTCCTTTAATCGAACTATACCCTTTACATGCTAGATTTTCTTTATTTTGGATGACCCATCCATGTTTTTAAAAAAATTATCTTTTAAAACCCAATTTGTACCTATAAAATAGTTATTTTTAGGCAAATCCACAAGATATCATGTTCTATTCTCGTCAATCTATTCTAATTCTTCATTCAAGGATTCTTACCATAATTCATCCTTTGTCACATCTTCAAATATAGTTGGTTTCATGTGTGATAATAGAGAACTATTCTTTATAATTCCCATTGTTTTTGTTTTTATTTGAGCATATATGTCTACATTAATGTTTCTTTGGTCAACTTAAACTATTATTATTCTTATTTGACCCAAAAAATGACCTCTATCAACATAATTCTCATCCTTCGATTCAACTTATTCATAATCATCATTTGAGATATTTTTCAATTCATTTGAATTATTATCAACATTTTCTTACCCATAAAAAATTATTTAAATATATATTCTTTAAAATTTTCTCTATCTTTATTTTCAACCACTTTTACTTCACATCTTTCAAAACTTTTTTAGATTCTCTCCTTGAAACATTTATAGGAATTAATTTTAGATGAGTATTAGAGAAATATTTCTTCATCTAATATATGTATATATTTACCATGATTTATTCCTTTATTCTAGATGAAATGATTATAAAAACCATAAAATTATTCAATGAATGTATCCAATTAGAACACAATTCATATAGTTTCATTTTTCTCCTAGTCTAAAAATTTCTTAGTCCAAGGTGTACATGGGTACCTGAAATCCTTATTTATAGTAATGATGATAGATGATACTTCCAATTAAAAAAATTCTAGTCATGTCATTGACTATGAAATTAATCCTTTACAAACATTATTCTATTGTGGTTTTATTACTGAAGATACCTCATGTTTTATTCCCTAATTCTATAAATAATCTGTTACTTCAATTTATGTGTATTCAATTACATTATCTAATAATAGAGTCATCATGGTTTTGATCTCCTCACATATTTGGAATCTTTTTATATAATCCATCACTTCCCTTTTATAAACAAAAACACGGAACATATTATCCTATTATAGTCATCAAAAAATAGAATGAAACATTTTTCTTCCTGAGTTGAACCTTGACTAATTAGACCATATACATCAGTCTATACCAAATCTAGTATATTTGATTCTCTCTTATCCTTTTGACTATATGGGTTCCTTACCTTCTTTCCCCTTAATCATGAATCACATAACCATTACCTATTTCTCTTCAAGTAAGGTATATTCAATGGTTCGTTCTATTTTTATACATTTCTTATGCTTTGATGATGAATGTGGAAAAGCCTCTGATTCCATAGGTTATTTTATTCTTATACTATAAGGAGACAAGTTTTCTCTTTTATATCCACCTGATATAAATTATCATTCATTATTTATCCCTACATTGGATAATTTATCATACTTATCATAATAAGAAAACCATTTTGGTTTAATTTATCATCATATCATGATTCAGATAGTTTACTTGCACTTTTAAAATTATATCGTAGGCCATAAATATATGAAACATTGGTATTATTTATTTCATCTCTAACCAAACAAGGTTTTAAAATATCCATTGATATTTAGTGTTCTGTCATTTCCAAATAAAACCATTTTATTAACAATATCTTTCACATTCTTGAGAAGATTCATGTTATTCATAATGTGGGATGAATACCCACTATCAAGAGTCTTACAACTACTATAAATAATTTTTATCAAGGATATAACTTTTCTTATTTTAAATAAATCCTAGGATGAGTTGATACACTTGTTTTTATCTCCTAATTATCTTTAGTTCACATAATTATGTCATATTATTCTTTTTTTGATGGATAAAATTTATTTATCAATGGAATAATGTGGGATTATCTCACATCCATCATTATTTGAATTCTATAGAGATAATCCCCATAGATTTTCTTCCTAAAATTAATGGATTTTTCCCATGTTATATAAATTGAAACAATATTTATTTATTAAATTCCTAATCCAATATAAATTATATATTTTGATTCTACTTTGATGAATTCAAAATTATTAGGCCTTAAAATAACTTTTAGTTTTATCATAGTATGAAATTGTGTGGTCTATACAGCTAAATAATTAGAACATAATCAATGTAAAAAATTGTTACCATATCTCCGAAAACCATATACTCTTGAATAATTATTATATTATTGATAATATCTCAATTAATTATAACTTTCACTAATATTATTTTTTTCATTTTCTCTACATAATTATTGTATTAGTTTTTTATGGTTCTGTATCAAATAAATGTTTCATTTTACCCATGTAATTGGGTCTTCAAAAGATCAGAACCTCTTCAATAAATCTTTTTCCATGTTTTTATATTTTATTTTATTCTTAAACATAGAATCACCCAAATTATAACTTTTTATTTAAATAAAATAATTCATTTTCTAACTCAATTCTCTTCCTCAAAGATACCATTTCATTCTCATGTGCTTTAATCTTCTTAGTTTTATCCTTGGTAGTGATGTTAACACCATCAAAAATATTATCCTACTTCTCAAGTTTCAACCAATGTTTTGCACCATTTTCTAGTTTCATTTGATTATTTTCATATTTCTAAAAAACATACTCTATTTGATCAATTTTTTCTTCAACATCATCAACATAAATTGAGGATTCTTTAAAAAAATCTCTAATCTTCCAATTATTCATTATTTTTTTGTTAGTTTACACAATATCTTCTTCCAAATGTACCTTAAACTCAAAAAATACCTTTGGTTTATCAACCTATTTTACATGTGTTTTGGTTTATACACTGTAACCATCATTACATCTTCTATATCTGAGATAAACCTAGTTTCAATATGTTTTAAAGGTCCTTCTTCACTATCATATTCTTTTTTACTTACAAAAACTTTTCTCTAAAACATTCCTCAAATTATATTTCAATAATTGAATTTTCTTCTTGGGGAAAATTTCTTTCTTATATTTTCAGAAAATTCAATCTTAATATATTCACTATAAAATATTTTTGGACACATAGCAGTGATGTACCCTACCATTCCATAATGAAATAAAGGCAATATAGGCTTACTTTAAAACCACATTCTACCTCTCCAGAGCATGATCTCCATAAATGAAAATATCTCACCACTTACAAATTCTTCTTCATATCCTACATTATTATTCTCAAGCTTCTAAATAGCTTTAAATTCTATTTATTTTTATGAATGTTTTGAATAGATTTTAGGCTTCACTCATATTTAATATATGACTATCTTTCTATATAGAAATTTAAGAGATAATTACTCAATAATTACTTATTCAAGGTCTATAATTTTTATATTATATATTGGTGTAAAAATGTTTATAATTTCTTTCACAGTATCAATTTCTTTCATCTCATCACCAATTACACAATTATACATGATGTTTTCCATTATACTTTTAAAGAAACTATCAAAATTTTAGCTTGATCATAAATTCATATCATTAATGTTTTTTAAATAACTTGAATCTTTCCCTCTTTTACTTTATTATCATCTTCATAAATATTAGAATATTTCTCCAAAATAAATTTTACAAATTTTTAACTCATCACCTTTATGTAAATATGATTTTTATAATACCTTTGATGAATCATTTTAGGCATTAAAACCCATATTCAAAGATTTACTATTATATTTTTTCAATAAAAATTATATAGCATCACTAATTTGTGGTCTATAGACTATATTCAAGAATACATCAAGCCTGAGAGATCATAGGTGTGATCTAATTGTGTTATTAGAAACATTATATTTTCATCCATCAAAAATGGTACACCCATTGCATTCATTGAATTCTTCATGAAAAATTTTTTCCCTTAAAAAATTCATGAAGAATTAACATGTGGAACTGATACCACTTATTTTAACTTGGTGTCCAAATACACACCTTAAGAGGGGTAATTTAGGTTTTTTAATAATTTCATATATAATTTAGTGTGATTGGATCATATCCTTGAGTTTTAAAATATAATTTTAATCTATCATAACAATCACACAACTACATTACTAAATGTAGAAAATTAAAGACCATGAACACCAATATTTTACTTGGTTCACCCACACTAGGATACATAAAAGGATCACATATCAAATATATGATAATAATCCTAATAATCACTACTCGAGTGGTTTGTGATTAAAATATTTATGTTATGGTCACTACTCTACCATGATCCATGTCTTTTTATTATCTTCTTCTCAGTTTATTCCAATAGGGTTACAATAAATTATTATTCCAATTCACAAGTCAAAATCATGAAAATATTTTTAAGATATATAACACCAAATAGAAAAGGGTGTTCTCCATGATGCTCTAATCTTTACCACATGATATTCACATGTGTGTGTAGTAAACACCTATTCCATTATAGATCTCCATGATGCTCTCATCTTTACATCCTGAGGAATTAAGGTGTGAGGATATCCAAAAAACCTCCTTTTAATAAAACCTAGAATTTTATTATGGAATTAACAAACAATTTTGGCTTGATTTATGCTTATATATCCTTAGTTTATTCTTACACAAGTTTCTATAATGTAATCACCTACTCTATGACTTATTCAATCATTAAACGCTCCAAATTATTTTTATGTATAGTCAATATTAGTCCTATATAGTAAGAGTTTAATTATACACAATACCAATTTTGTCATGATTTGAGTCATTGTGGCATGAAAACCCTATTATATTTCTTTAATTCTAGAAATCATAATTCTTTCCTGATAGGATCCTCATGTATACATTGTGATGATATGTTCACCATCACAAAATACATTTAAAACTTCAAAAAATGTCTCTAATAATCCAAAATTCAATCCACTAACTCCAAATACCTCCAATTAACTAAAAGTCTAATATTGGAACCTTTAGTTTCAAAATATCTTGGTATAAAGGAAGTCGGTGGTAGAATTTTACTATATAAAATGATAGTTCAGTCTTCCATAATGCAACAAGTGGATAAATCGCAATTATAAAATCATGAGGTGGATATTTTGTGTGGTTGTATCATCTATGGTTATGATCCTAAGGGGTGGTAGGAGAATGATAAGCTTTGTGTGTTGTTTAATTGGAAGTTCTTTATTCCATTATCAGTGTGTGATATGGTTCATTGGTAGTTTCATATCTCACCTATAGTATAAAATCCTCATATATCCAAGATGTATCATGATTTGAGGAGTTAGTTATGATGGTCGGGGATGAAGATATTTGTGGAAGAGTTTGTGTCATGGTGTATGGTTTGTTATAGTATTATGATTAAGTATTATTCACTTTATGGTTTTTTATAGTCATTTTATGTTTTTAAGTGGAATTGGGAGGAATTATTGTGTAATTTTTTCACCATTTTTCATTAGTATCCAGAAGGATGTGATACTATATGGTTGATCATTGATCTATTGAGAAATTCATCCTATTCAATGATGATTAAGATATTTAGTGAGGAGTATTCCTTAGTGAATCTATATATAGAAGATATTTTTCTACTTCATCGGTTTCTAGGATGATCATCTATAGTCATGATACTTTTTTTATATCATGAGTTTAAAAGGGTTTGTAATATGATTTTGGATCTCATCCAATGCCTAATAACAACATTCATTTCTTAGTTAAATGGTCAGATGGAGTGTAATATTGATAAACTAAAGTACATTTCATGTATGTGAGTTTTGGATTTTATAGGTTCATAGGTAAATCATATAAAATTGGTTTATTTTTTATTATAACTATATATATCAATAATATATTTACATGGATCCATTAAAATAATTTTATAGGAGGCCTTTTAGATCACTATTTTATAGGGCTAAGGTTAGTGTGTCAACAATTTTTTGTTTGGATTTGTTATAGGTCACAACCAATAAGTTTTAGGTGATTCATGAATTGATGATTGCAATACAAGGCCATCGAAATCCATATGTGGATTATAGGAGGATACTTTTAGAGTCTAAGGTTAGTGATCATGTGTTATTAAAGTTTTATAATTATCATTTATAGTTAAGGTATAGTCATGGGAGTAAGTTATTATGTATGTTTATTAGGCCTCTCATGTTTTTTGAGAATTCTAGCAAGGTGGAATATTAATTGAATCTCCCTCCACAAATATACTAGAACCAAAAAAATCATTTTTCATGGATTTGTAGTATCTTCATGATAAATACCATGTCATTGACTATGTTGAGTTGAATATTGAGGAGGACTATACATTTTGGAGTGGCTTATTATGATTCAGTGTTGTCAAGATATGTGTATGTGGGAACGCAAGTCATATATTCATAATTTTTATCTCGAGAAATTTTGAACATGTTTTTTCTAATGTTTATTGAATGAATATATGATTATGTGGTTGAATTTGTTCCCTATTATGTATTATTTATTCTTTTATTGATTCATAGTTCCTTATTTGAAAGGTATCTCAAAGGATGTCATAACTTTAAAGTTATTTCATTTCATTTCTATATTGAATTTTATTTTCATGGGTGATAATAATTTAAGACTTATCTAAGGTAGATACCTATGAAAATCAGAACCTTTACTTTGTGTTTCTTGGGTGGAAGAGATGTTGGGGGAAGTTTAGGTTAAATAATGGCGGATTCTTATCTGAAATTATACCTAGAAGTCAAGTTTGTTTCATTACCATATCAATTTATTTGTGGTAAATTTTTGGGAAAATATAATTTGTAGTATCCTAGTGTCTTGTGGCATGTATTTTGTAGTGTGATGATATGTTTTGTGTCATGGATCTAAGTCTGTGATATTTTGGGGTTTTTATGGTTTGATAGACTTTATTGGTTGTTCCATGAATTTTAGGGTTGCGAAATAAAGATTCCTAAATTATATATAGGTTAATATTATGTGGGTACTAGTGCTTTGTGTTATAGGGATTTATTCGAGGAATTAATCATATAAATCATTTACTCTACCATTTATAGGATAATTGTGTAATAATGGTTATAGTGCTTCATGATTTTGGTCAATGGGATTATTTTATTTGATATAGAGACTGATTTTCTCACCTTGAATCTAGAGTATTTAGGCATTTTTGTGTGTTCATCTATATTAATCTATGATAGTCCTTGGTTTCATTAATGTTGAACAATTTGAATCCCTATTATTTGGGAAGGAACACACCATGAATTTCACATATGATCCATATTATGGTGTGACTATGCTCGTTATGTTGTGATGTTATGTTTTTATAGTTTAAATATAATTTTTAGTTCCCTATTGGGTCCTCTCATAATCATTTGAATTCCACCAAACCCTAGGAATATTTTGGAGTCCTTTGAGATCCATTTAGACATTCCATTATGAACCTTTATTTTAGAGATGATTCCTTAGAATCAACAAATTTTTTAATTTAAATTATAAAATTTATTTATTTATTCTTATCACATAATAATTATTATTCTGCATAACATTAATCTAATATTGTTAGTAGAATGTTTGTCACATTAAATGCTTTTAGAAATTCATTATTATAATTTGTACATTGATATCTAGAACTATATTATTAAATAAATATATCATGTGGTCAAGATATGTCAATATGATAGGAAAAAAATTATGTTTGACTATCAGGAGTCTGAGGGTCATAACCATTAAGAATTTTTCTCCTACCCGAATAGCCTGAAGGCCTTATTTTTTATTTCTTTTATATAAACACCATTTCAAGGGATGAGGGGGAACCCTTACAATGCATGTAGTCATGGAGATTACATGACCCATAGGTATTAGAAAATAAACATGTTATAACTACATGGAACTACTCCTACCAAGCTTTTTCATTGTGATGTCATCTCTCCACCGTCGCATGGCTAGATCGTCCAGGATTCTCGTACAAGCACAGGCTGGTCCCAATAGAAAATTCCATGCCCTACCTTTCTGAAAAATCCTTTTAAGCTTCTATTTTAGTGAATGTGCATGATCTAAATCCTCATCTAGAGTGTACACCTTGTAGAGTCTTCCTAGTCGTTAAACCCAATTTTAGGTGGGCCTAAGGCCTTGAGGTGGCCCGAAGGCCTTGAGGTGGTCCTAAGGCCTTGAGGTAGCATGAATTCCTTATTTTACCAAAGGCCTTGGGTGGCCCAAAGGCCTTGAAGGACCTAAGGCCCAAACTGGTGTCATGAAAACCCAATCGTATGAATAGTCCTGGATACTGCAGTACTAAATAGTGCATGCTACACTACTGCTACAGTACCCCAGAAATTATGTCTTCGCCTGGTTTTGAACTCGGGTCTCTTGGATTCACTTGTCGAGTCCTTACCAACTGGGTTAAGGCTCTTGTGATAAATGTGTGTAGGGTAATGCTCGCCTCCCACTGGGGAGCCGCTAAGCTCAGAGCACACTACACATTCCCCAGCTAGGCTAATGGATTTGAATCACTCTGTTCATAATATGCACAGTGTCTGAGTCTGTTGGGACTCGAGCCTATACCAGTTCCCATGGAGATCGAGGGGTACAATCAAGGGGTACCACTCAGCTAACACCCCATGGGATTTTCTACTGAAATTCTCACATCGTGATCTCTAAGTAGGGTGGTCATAAGGATAAACCCACAAATATAAGTACTATATTTTTTATACGTCATTGAATTATACTATTTGTGAGTGTGTGTGTTTGTATTGAAACTTAGACTTTACTTCATTATTAATGTGTATCATGAATCACATATATTGATTTATGGATGAAAATTGTGATGACATATGCTTGTAATGATGTAACATACATCTGGTTTGTCATAAGAGATATGAAATTAATTAAATGTTCATGAAATTATGTTTCCCTTTTATATTAATGAAAGAATATATCTCTAGATCTTTATTGAAATGGTAATGTATAATAAATCCATGGCCATGGTAGTTTATAGATAAGTTCATTTGGGGAATTAAATGAATGATAACTCAAGCATATTGGGTGCAGACACAAGTATGCTCTTTCTTGATGAGATATCTATTTACAAAGGGATTATGTTACATGATATAATTCATAGGATCTTTGTTATAGTTTCTATAATAATATTTTATCTATATTTGTATTGATGTATTTTAAGATTTTTATCTTAGACTTTAAGATAGTTTTACTTATTAAAATTTGAGAAAGAGTCCATGAGGGTCAAACAATACATGTATCCAAAATCTTATTAAATTTTATTTAATTTTGATTTTATAAAAAAAATTATTGATTATAGAAATTAAATCATAAGATATTAGAGTTTAGAATATGTGAGTAGAATTTTATCACTTGATTATTTTATCCACATGGTAATGAAAATAATATTTATTATTCATAAGTTTAGTGAATAGAGTAAAATAAATATTTATTCATGTTATGTAAATATTAATAATAATTATTTATTCTCAGGTTTAGTGAATATAATATTTTATTGGGGGAATGGATCGAGTTTAATGAACCGGTGAAAATGATATATTATCTTAATATCATTTAAATAAATATTAAATAATTTATTTATGAAATTATATTTAAATAAACACCATTCATGGGATATAATAATATTATCATTATATTTGATGTGGGGAATAACTAATATTTAATAATATGATCGAAGTCTTTATATAATTATCATTATTTAACCAAAAGTGTATATTCACATATATATCAGTTTTTATGAGAGGAGATGTGTTGGCATAATAGAGACATTCTCTATAATTATATGAATCCCTAGAGAGAAATTATTCATTCCTCCCTCTCAAGAGATTATGAATAGATAACAAGAAAACACTATTGTGATCATTTATGATCAACATGAAGCACTTGATTCTTCTACTCAAGCACCCGCTAATGGAAATTCAGGCTATGGCCGCACCCTTACACCCAAGATCAGAAAAACAATAGTTATAGGGTAGCTTATAGCCATGATAAAAAATGGACCATAGTCGTAGGTCACCTACCTCTATGGTTAGATAAATAATATGGTGATAGGATCAATCCGTACACACATATGTCCATGGTCAAACTATACTATGTCAATAAGCTCGTCTTATGGCCATAGTACACAAGGGCCTTGGTGTTAGGCATACACTGAAACACAAAAATAAGGTAGGAACCACATGGTAATAGTGCAGGAATGGGTTTTTACACACACACATAAATGTGTGTGTGTGTGTGCGCGCCTATATAATTACATATAAATTGCCTAGTGAAGTCGTAAAGCATCAGTTTGGGATCTTGGAGGTTGCAAAGTCAGAACTCGATGGAGCCTTTTTCTGAGGACTACAACCACATTTGGCTACCATGTTTATAGATCATGACCAATAGCCATGATCTATAGATATGGTTTTTTACCATAGTCATAGCTTAGCTATGTTCATGGTAATTTCCCAACCATGGTCATATTATTCACTAATTATATTATTGGTGATGGTATACCTAACCATGGTCATTGTCTATGACCAAAGCCCTAGGGCCTACTACCACGGTTTTTCTTTATGGTAGTAGGAAAATTTTCCACTAGTGACACAGAGTATAAAATATATCATTCAAAGATTAATAGAGCCCATGTGGATATATCTAAAGGAATCCTTGGTAGGTTTATCTATCTTAATGAAACCATGATAAGAGTGGTGAATAAAAATAGATTAATCTTATTTCCACATGTGAGGTAATTAAATATTTAAATTAATTATATGTCATATTTTCATGAAAATATCTATGATATTTTGGGGTGTGTTCTTCTAGTTCTTTATATTTATCCATGGAAGTTAATGAAAGAAACTAAAATAGGACCCCTATCTAACACTTCTGTAAAACACTAGAATCATCAAAGTAGTCACATTATTATTTATAGTTATTTATGACATATTAGGTAATTTTCAGTCATTGGTTCTCTAATATTCTTGTTTATATTTTCCTTCTAAGTTTAATGGTCTAAATTTCATGAAAATATGACATCGTATATCCAATAATAGTCCAAAAATAGGTGAAGAATGCTCAAAGAAATCATTTAGAGGATCCAAGGACATTATCTGTATAACAATATTACACAACATGTAGCGGGATAGTACATGTTGTGTAATGAGTTTTTCTATAAACATGGTATATATTTCATAAATCATGGTTTTTCATGTGGTTCAATGCCCTATGTCATTATGCACCACATATTGTCAACTAGCATAGTATGTAGGTTAACAATGACAACACGACATGTACCTGATATTTCCCAGCCAGGATCAATGTATCACTATATGGGGGAGGGATGAATCGGTGATATCTTTTTCTTTTAAGTTTACATTATTTTGAAACAATCTTTACCTTCTATTAAATATTTATCTCTTTTCTGAAGAAAAAAAATCACACATCCATAGGAACACAAGTATTTACAAGGTTCACTACTCAATAAGAGTATCTACATCCTTAGCATGGTTTGGAAAAAATCCAATATCACACAATCCACAAGAAAAAAATCCTTTTGTGAAGATACAACATATAGGATATACCCTTACACAAGTGTAGAACTATGTTCAATACAATAGTGCATGTGATTATTATATCACGAATGATGTAATACAAGTTTGTGTAACAAGTAATGAAACTTTCACCAGTTATTTCCAAACATATTTTTATGCTACCTTATCAATTTTCACTTATATAACCTTCAAAACAAATCATCACTTTCCTACCCAGTAGTATATAAGAACTTCTTCATACTCACACTAAGTCTGATGGATCAGTCTGATTCTTTAGTCTGATTTCTTAGTCCAAAAATATAACATTTCCATAACACTACTGAAACAATTTAGAACTACCTCATTCTCAGTCTAGAAAAATATCATTATAATGGATCTTTCTAAAGACACATTCTAATATGAGAAACTCTAACGACTTACTTTCTTCTGTTTAGAAAAATTATTCAGGAAAACTCTGTCTGAAAACTTATTCTCACTAAAAATTCATAACTTCTCCCTCTTTGTTCTCATGTGAATAATTTTCTGATCATTTATAAAGTAAAATATACTCTCTTCCATTTATAGGTGTTTCAAAAGTTGTTTAAGTAGGAATCAAAAAAATCATGCTTAACATAATTTCCCAACACTTTAATTTCCTCTTCATTTTGGATCAATATTTGACTTCTTCAAAACTTCTAAACTTTTCTCAAATCATCTAGAAACTTCTCAAATCTTCTCGCAACTTTATCTAGTTTCATTACTTTCAAACCATTCTTCAGTCCAATGTCAATTTTCATTTTTTGTTTTTTCACTATGATGCAAACATATTATAACTTAAGATTCTCATTATGATGAAAACATATGTAAGGTAGTAGGCACCTCATTATGTTACTATGTACCAATTGTAATAAATAAAAAATTCAAAAGTTTCGTAAAAACAGAAAAACATACAAATTTGAAAACATTATTCCATAAATATTGTTGTAAATTATGAAGCATTTAAGAAAAATCCTTTAAAAAACTTTGGCTACAAACATCCCTTTGATAACACTTCAACTGTAGCATCAAACAATTCACCCTTTTTTTCTTTTCCTCATATTAATGATCCTCCATCTGATGGATTATCAATATTAGTTTTCTTATGATGGAATGGTCTCTGGTTCCTTCTAATGGATTGGTATCAATATCAATCCAATAAGTCTCGAACCACTTTAAAAACAAACAATACTTTTTTTCTTTTTCTCTTGACCCAATTGAAACAATACATTTTCTCTTGACACCTAGAATACAAATCAGAGCCTCGTCTTCTCTTGACCCAATTGTAATATAATTCAACCTTATAAAAATGGTTGAATTAATTATTGATCATCACCCAGTTGATTAGTATCTGAATTTTTTACATGCATTGATCAAATCAAAATCTACTTTATTATCTATGTACACAAATTTTCCTACCTCTAATTGATTGGTGGCATACCACATTGGATAGACCGGTGTCAGTTGCAGCTTCATTCCAATCATCCTTCTACCACAATAATTTTTATGTATCATGAATTCTTCATGACTTTGAGAACATAAGGATCAATATAGCATCATATGACTTACATTGAAAAGTAATATAATTTCCCATTCTTTCATCACCTCATATCTTTCCAACCAAACCTCAAACTGATTGACAGCACTTGTTCTCTCCATTTCTTTCATAAGGCTTGCTTCCCAATTTTCTCGGAAAACTTATGATTTATGAGAACTCTAAGTTGAGAAAAGAATAATCATATTTTGTATGGAGACTTTCAAGACTCTGATATTCTCTCGTACCTATCAAATCATTCTTTTTAGACACAAGATGAGTTGGAAACAAACTTCTTTCATAAAACTTTTTCAGAATAGAAAACTAAAACCAAGGTACTTTCTTATCAAAAATGTGTCTAATTTTTTGATTAGTTTATAACATTTCATTATTTTATAATTACTTTAAAAAATTTCATTATTTTCATCTGACCACCAAAACATACAAATTAATGTAATTTATTTTTCTTAACAACAAAATACAAAATAATCAACACAAACTTCTTTCATCTAAAAACCTTGTTCAGCAAAATTGGTCCCTACAATCTCCTCTTTGGATTTTGTTTTCAAACAAGGTTTATAAATCACTAAATTTTGTAACCTTAATATATAGATTACTTATCGAATATTATAATACTACGTGATCTCACTCATTGTAGGAAACAAGAATCATTGACAGTAAAACCATCTTGTCCAAAAGTAATGACTCCTGAAACTTCTCCAACTTTCCAACATTTTTTCACAACTTGATATACTTAATGATTAAATTATTTCACTCTCTTATAAACAAATATTTCATAAAACCACTCCCAAAAACTATTAGAATAGTTCACATACTTACATATTGAGTTCACATCTTACCCACAACTCCCCATATATACATTCTTTCTTAAAAGGTTTAGCAAAAAAAAAGTGGCCAGATTTATGAAAAAATCTCCCCCTTTTACAATAATATTCAAAGACTAGATGAGATAAGGGACAGAAACACATACCTCGACATTGAATAGAAAGTGGTTGGACACCCATGTTCAACCTTAATTTGAAAATTTCTTCCTTTGGTAAAGGTTTTGTGAATGTGTCAGTAACTTGTTCCAATGTAGGAACATACTCCATCTTCAATTAATTTTTTTCCACATGATATTTGATAAAGTGGTTTTTGATATCAATATGTTTTATATAAGAATGTTTTACTGGTTTTATTGTACGATTTATGGAACTTTGATTATCACAAACTAAGAGAAACGGTAACTTTTCTTTAATAAGTAAATATTCTAACTAAGTCTTCATCCCGATAAGTTGTATGGTAGCTTGAGTGGTAGCAACATAATCATCTTCATTCATGATAAGAGTTACTCAATTTTTTTTCTTAGTATGACAACCTAGAAATAAAAATCCACCATATGTATATCTTTTATCATCAATACTTCCTTCCCAATAAGAATCTAAATACCCAAAAAAATCATTTCTTTCTAAGATTTCATATCTAATCCTAAAATATATGGTGACTTTGATGTATCTAAGAATTATTTTTCCATCCAATATATGTGATTATATTTTAGCACTTTATAATATTTCATATAAGGTAATTGTATAACCAATGTCTAGTATTGAGGTATTCAAATACAAAAAACTTACTATCATCTTTTTAAACTCTTTAAAGTTAATTTTTTACATTTTCCATATTTGGTCAAATTGGTTCCCACTGATATTGGTGTGGAAAAATGTTTTGAATTTTCTATTACAAACTTCGTAATAAGTTTTTTAGCAATATTTTCTTGAGAAAGAAATATGTGTTTCTTCTTTTGTGATATTTTTTACCCAAAAAAAGTATTTCATTTCACCTGGAATGGACATCTCGAAAAAAATTCATCTCTTCAGCAAATATTTTATAGGTGCTATCATTATTCCTAACAAAGATAATTTCATCAACTTAAATAATTACAATAAGGGAAAACTACAGAATTTATTTGATGTACAGATTATTATCAACCCTTTACTTTTTAAAAATAATCTTCCTTAATAAGGTATCTAGTTTGTAATACCATGCCCTGTGATCTTTCATTATCCCATACAAGTCTGTATTCAAGTAACACACATAACTTTCATCCTTCCCAAAAACAAAACCTCATGGTTACTCGATATAAAAATCCTTATCAAGTTCACCACTCAAATATTTTGACTTCAAATCCATTTAAAAAAAATTTAACAGCATTTTGTAGTAATAGAAATAAATATTTTTATTGTTTTTAATCTTTCCATTGGAGAAAAATCCTCATCAAAATCAATGCATTCAATCTGTGAGTATCATTTTCAAACTAACCTTGCTTTGTTTCTTATCACTTCACAATCTTCATTCAACTTGTTTTGGAACACAGTCTTTGTAGGAATTTCATTTGTATCATTTTTCTAAGGTATCATTTACCATGTTTCATTCTTCTCAATTTGATCTAAATCTTTATTCATAGCCTAAATCCATTATAGATTCTCAAATGTTTATCTAACATGTTTCAGATCAACTTTTGAATACAAAGAAGTATGTGTAATAACTTTTGATGTTATTATTATTTGAACCATTTGATGTTGATCACCAATAATGTTTTGAGATTCAACTTACTTCCTCATCCTAGGATGATATGTTTTAGATTCTTCCTCATCACTAGAAACAACTGAGTTTGATTCTTCTTCTTGGGTGGGATAACAATTGTTTTCATCCTTATCAGATCTTTCATCTCCATCATGTTTCTTATCTATATGTGTTTGGGAATCATATTCCCTAGATTTTTCAATAACTTTCACTTCAATAAAGTCAAAAAATATTTCTGTCTATTTGTTGAAACATCTATATCATCTTCTTTTTGAATCATAGCCATGATAAATTCCATCTTAACCTATCTGATAAAACTTTCCATGGTTTCCAACTTTTTTATTTATAATGTAGGGACTACTAAAGACTATTAAGTGTTTCAAATTAGTATTTTTTTCATAAAAAAATCATAGGGAGTCAAATCAGATCTTTTCTTGTAGAAAAATTGATTTTTAATATGAATAGTTGTGCTCGTAGATTTCATCCAAAAGTATTGAGAAAGACTATGTACAAGTAAAATAGTATGTCCTATTTAAACTAAACTTCTATTATTACTTTCAAAAACACCATTTTGTTGTGGTGTGGATGGTGAACAAAACTCATGTTAAATTACATGCTTTCTAAGATAAATTTTGAACCCTTCATTCTTGAACTCACCACCACTATCAGTTCCCAAACTCTTCACTGAATACCCATATTCCTTCTCATCAATTATCCTAAAACTTTTAAACATCTTCATAGCATATAACTTATGTTTCAAATACATAACACAAGTAATGACAGTAAAATCATCAATGAAATAAATGAATTACTTATCTTTGTTAAATGATTGTTTTCTCATTGGGACACAAATATCAAAATGGATAAGTTATAGGGGTTGAGTTGAATGAATATCAACTTTAATGCATATATTTTATAATCATTACTTTCTAAAAAATAGTGCAACACAAATATCTTTTTCTTGACATATCAAAAATACAATGGACATTGTTTCACTTTGATAACTTGTTCATGTTTATCCAACATATATGTCCTAACGTTTTATGCCCCACCAATTTTCTTCCATCGTGATTAAGTAGCAAGTGTTTTAAAAATAAATAACTTGGAACAAGTTTCCTTTTGTATGTTTTCCTCTTGTAATAACTTTTCCATCTTCTTCTATTTTCACAACAAAACCATCTTTTCATAAAATAACTTTATTACCCTCATCAAAAATTTGTGAAACACTTAACAATTTTTGTTTCAAACCATCAACAAACAAATATTTCTTGGATTTCAAATTTTCTTCCCCAGTAATAGAAGATCCAACACCTTTGATACTTAGAGACTCATCATTTCAAAATATCACTATTACTTATTTGAAGTCTTTCACATTCTTAAACATTTTTAAGTATCATGTAATATGAGAAGAACGCACACTATCCATGATCCAAGGTCATTCTCCTTTTGTATCTTTGAGATCAGTTTCTAAAAAAAATTATTTTACCTTCCCTTTATCTTTATTCATCTATGGATTCTGATAAATCTTTTAACCCTTTTTTTGTTTTCATAACAAAACAACACAAAAAATTTCAAGATGTTCAGGTTGTTCACATATTTCACAAATAATTTCCCAAGGTTGGAATCTATTTTCAACTTTCACACCAACTTTCTCAGGCTTCTTCCTTTGATGGTATAGACTCTCCCTAAAACATTTATTTTTGTAAATCATGGGATAGATTTAATGTTTTTGATTAAACCAACACATGTTTATTGTATACCCAAATCCATCATAATTTTTGTAGTACCCATAAAAGGAATAATTTCCTCTGTAACTTCCATATTGTCTGGTATTGTGAACATGTTTCTCGGTAACCTTCTTATATTTCACATAAAAACTTTGTTGGCCACCAAACATTATGTTATCACCCAAAATCTACTTTTTCAACTTGGATTTCTTTCTAACCTTATCAAAACTAGAAGTAGTATAAATTTTTTTAGATTCATAATTTTTTAAAACTTCTAACTTATCTACTTTATTAGTTTTGACCACATACATGACTTTCCTAGATTTATTATTTTAAGAAAAAAATTCACCTTTATTCTCAAACTTTGAAGGTAAATATTGATCCTTATCAGGTTTAACCATTATAGAACTTTCACCAACTTTAGATATAGGTTTATTGAAACTTTTAACTCTCTTCTTAGTTTTAGAAACTTTTTGTTAGATAATTTCCAAATCTTCTTCATTTACATTAGAATTAACTAAAAGATGTTCATTATTATTATTTTCATTCTTAGGAGACTTATTCAGATAATAAACATCATCAAGTAACATAACTTTCTCTTTATAAGGAAATTCTTGAATGATTTTTGCAAGATATTCCTTGTTTAACTTATTGATTTCTTTTTCAGGTCTTAAAATATTTATCAGAAATTATTTCAATTATATATTTAGATAAAATTCAATATTAGTATCTTCTTCTTCAAAACTACTACTTCCAAACTCTTCATGATTAACTATTTCAATGTAAGTAATTTCTCCAGAAACGTCAGTAATCTTTTTGACCCTAGCTTCGTTGTCTTCCACTTCATCTTCTTTACAAAAAAATATCTCCTTTTTAATTTGGAGAACTTTTTATCCTTTCCCTTTGAAATTTCTTTAGAATTATCACCATGTTTCTTCATGGATCCTCTTGGCCTTTTTTAATCTTCATCTCTATCTTATTCATTCTTTATTCTAGAATAATTAGAAATAACGTTCCTAATGGATCTATATTAAAAAAAATCAAGGGTGGTTTCCTTTATATTTTCTTATACCTCTTTTCAAATTTTTAGAAAACAAGGATAATAATTTTCAAGATTTATACATACCTAAAATTAGGATTTAGAATCACCACCTTCTTCTTATTCAATAATCTTATTCAAATTTCCTTGATTAGAGAGCTTGAAAGACATCTCTTGATCAAATTTTGTTTTTCACTTCATAAATTTCTCACTTCTAATTTCATAAGTAATGAGAGTACTATAAAGATCATCCAAATATAGAGTTTTAGAATATCTATCCTCCAAAGAAAAAACATTGGAGTCAAACTTATCTGGAATAATTCTTAATAACTTTTCAACAATAGTTGAATCTTCCAAATTTTCACCAAGATATATTACGGTGCTTACAATATAATTAACCCTTGTAAATAAGTCACCCATAGATTCATACTCTCCCATTTTTAGATCTTCTTACGTCAGCCTCTAGATTTGTAACTTAGCCTTCTTTTACTTTTAATTTCCTTCATAAATGTTATTCAAATTTTCCTAGTAACCATTGTTAGAAGAAACGCCCTTCACTCTTAGAAATTAAATTTTATAAAATGATGAGAGTAAATAATTCTTAGTTATTCTATCATTCTAAAGATTATTCTTATCAATAGATTTAATAGTAAATTTTTCATAAATATGAGGAAATCCATATTTGTATTCTTCAAGAACATCATACCCAAGATACATAAGATAAAAAATATTATATCTTTATAGATATGATATTTCTTACCATCAAAGAATAGAATCTCCCTAATGTTCACACAATTAATATTATCCATCACAACTTATCATCAACAACACTTCAGCAAAGAGTAAATGAAGGAATACTTCCCTCTGATACCAATTGATATTTCCCATTTAGGATAAATGTATCACTAATAGGGGAGGGGTGAATCAGGGATATATTTTTATTTTATGTTTCCTTTCTTCTGAAACAACCTTCACCTACAGTTAAATATTTATCACTTTTCCAAAGAAAAAGCAATCACACATCCACAAGAACACAAGTATTTACAAGGTTCACTACTCAACAAGAGTATTTTCATCCTTGGAATGGTTTGGAAATAATCTAATACCACAAAATCCACTATAAAATAATCTATTTGTGTGGATAAAAAAATTAAGACATACCCTTACACTTGTGTAGAACTATGTTCAATATAACAGTGTGTGTGCTTATTCTATCACAAATAATGTAATAAATGTTTTTTAAAAAACCAATGAAACTTTCACCATTAAGTTACAAACATGTTACTATACTGCCTTATCAATTTCCATTTATATAACCTTCAAAAAAGCATTACTTTCTTACCCAGCATCGGGTAATAAATTTTTCATACAATAATTGAGTTTGATAGATCAATCTGATTCTTCAGTCTGATTGCTTGGTATAGAAATATAAATCCACCATAATAATACTGAAAAAATTATTAATATATTATTTCTTAGTCTCGAAAATTTTTAGTTTGATGGCTCTGTCCTAAGACCCAGTCCCATTTAATAAACTCTAACCACTTACTTTCTTATATCAGGAAAACTTCTTCAGGTAAAATATGTTTGGAAAATTCTTCTAATTAAAACTTTAAAACTTATCACTCTAAATTCACATTTAAACATTTTTATGATCATTTAGAAATTAAAATGTACTATATTAATTTTATAGGTGCTCCAAAAGTGGTTTAGTCATGAATCTGAAAAGTTTTACTACTTGTCCAAATTTCCCAAAACTTGAATTTTATCTTCATTTAAGCTCCATATTTGACTTCTTTAGTGCTTCTAAACATTTATTGAATATTATAGAAACTTATCAAATATTTTCACAACATCATCCAGATTCATTTCTTTCAAACCATTCTTTAATCTGATGTCAATTTTCATTCCAATTTTTTCACTATGATGAATATACATTATAACTAAAGATTATTATGATGATGAAAACATATATAAGTTAGAATACCTTTCATTACATTACTCCATACCAACTGTAATAAATAAAAAAATATAAATCTTCATAACAACTAAAAAACATAAAACTTTGAATACATTATTCCATAAACATTATTGAAAATTTTGATGCATTAGAAAACCCCTTAGAAAAATCTTTGGTCACAAACATCCCTTTAACAGCACTTCAACATAATCTTCAAACAATTCTCCTGTTTCTTCTTTTCTATAGACCAATGATCATCCATAAAATAGATTATCAATGTTAGGATGCATCTGATGGATCATTCTTTGGTTCCTTCAAATGTATTAGTATCAATGTTAGTATAATGAGTCTTGAACCACTTGAAAAAAACAATAATTTTGTTCTTTTTGTCTTCACCCAATTGAAACAATACATTTTCTATTAACTTAGTATAAAATAAATATAATCTTCCTTTTATCTTAACCCAATTGTAATATAATTCAACTTGATGAAAATGGTTGACTAAATTGTTTATCACCACCTAGTTGACCATTATATGACTTTATGACATGAATCAATACCAAAAAACCCTACTTTCTTATCTGCATCCACAAATTTTTGTTCCTATGATTGATCAGTGATATACTACATCTGATGGACTGGTGTCAGTATAAAATTCATTCTAATAATTCTTCGTCCACAAAATTCTTCTTATATCATGACTTCTTCATGACTTTGAGAACATAAGGATCAACATAGAATCATCTGAATTACATTGGAAAGTAATATAACTTCCCATCTTTTCAGCAAAACATATCTTCCCAACCAAACCTCAAACTGATTAGTAGCACTTGTTGTCCCCCTTTCTTTCATAAGGCTTGAATCACAAGTTTCTCAAAAAAACTTATGATTTACGAGAAATCTATGATCATCAAAGTATCATCATATTTAGTATGGAGACTTAATAGACTTAGATACTTTTCATACCGATAATAAATTTCTTTCCAAACACAAGTTGCGTCCAAAAAATAACTTCTTTCACAAAACATCTTCATAACAGAAAACCAAAATTGATTAAATTTCTTACCAAAAATGTGTCTGATTTTATGATTACACTTCAACCTTTCATTATTTTTTGATTACTTTTAAATATTTTATTATTTTCTTCCGATCACCAAAACATAAAAAGTAATGTGATTTCCTTTTCTTGAAAACAAAAGTAAAAACAATCAACACAAACTTATTTCATCCAAAAACCTTCTTTATAAAACATAGTCCCAACAGTACCTGGTTATTACACACCATGTAACCCAATACATGAGGAATAGTTAAGAAATCAAGATGGGTTGTTTGGGTCAATTCGCACTGACATTACATTTCATGTGTTGACTATCATCTTGTAACTGGGTATGATAAGGATAACACAATATACTATTGGTGTACACATCATATAGAATGTGATACCCAAGACCAGGTGCACATTGAGTGATTTTTGACATGTCGTGTAGGTTAAAATGAAATGTAATTACTTTTCATCTATTGACTATGAGTAAAAGACATGTAACTGTAGGATATGTTTTGTACTAGTTGTGTATTCCATAGAGAAAAGTTTTGTACATTAATGGAATGTTGTATTGTCATACATGATGTCACAAACTGAACTAGATAACCCACCAAAATGGTACCTAAATCAGTTCTGACATGGATCTAAGTGATTTTTCGATCCCTATAGGCTGGAAAATAGATCCTTTGCATCAAATAAAAATAAGAGGGAATGATTTCTCTATAATAAAAAATCATCAAGATAAATAAATTGGTGAGAATCAATCAACCATCAATATCCCAAACACTTTTTAATTGAAAAGTCCCACAAGTAGATAGATACGTGTCCTAAAAATAGTATATCACCCAAATTCATCACATCCAACCATAAAATACAAGATCATAACATCTCTATGTAATAAGTGGATCGCATGCTCCACTAGTCACCACAAAATCATAAGGTGTATTTAATCAATAACATTCACTACCTCCAAGTGATGTCTTTCCTTTACCTAGACATGGAATTAGAATGTATAAAAATTATCAAATGCAAAAGTTGGGTGTGAGAAAAAATCCCAGTATGATCTCTCCAAATAAATCCATATTAAGTAAACTAAATATGCTTAATTTTAAATAAAACATGGCATGGAAATATTTCACATTCATATCAAAACATACTTTGCAAAAACAATCATTAAATAATATAAAATGGGTAAAAAAATAATTTCTTTCAAAATAAGAATACATAAGAATATTTTTCAGAACAAGCATTAATAATCATTTCTATCGAAAAAGACAAGAATAATCCTTTTTATCAAAACAAGCATGAATAATAATTTCAATAAAACATTGGCATGTATAAATCATTTATAATCACAACACCGGGGTTAAGAAACTTGAGGTTAGGTTAGTACATATATTCTCACATATTTCAATGAAATATGACTTCCGTCATGAAAAATTCTCTAGATCCCAAGCCTACGGGTAATATGATAACACCCCAAAGAATGAACTTCCTACCCCCAATATTTTTAGTCATCATTTTCATCATCAAACCATTACTAGGTGGATCTAATCCATGCCTTGTGAGTGTTATTCCAATTTATCTACATAGGATCCCATGTGATTTAATGAGATCAAATATATAAGGGATATAGATCATTAAAATTAATCACAAATCATTTCAATCAATAATTTCATTTTGCCCCAAGATTATGTTTCAAAACATTCCATTTTATTTCAAAAACCATTATTAAATAGTTTTCATCAAAAACTCTTATCTATCAAATCAATTCACTTAATTTCAAATCCCAAAAAATTTAATGCCATCACTTCTCAAAATTCATCATAAAATTCATTCTTTAAATCATTCATTTCAATTCAAGATCATTTTTCAGATATAGACACTTTATTTAAAAATACATTGTTAAAGGTATTTCATCACACACACCATTAAATTTCAAAATCATTTATCAATATATTCAAATAAATATAATGAAAAAAAACCACTTCAAAATAAGAAAGGAATAGTGGTTTCAAATTATAGAAATTTTCTTATGAAAACACCCACCTAATTCACAAGATCAATAATCACCCAACCCGGGATCCACCAATAGAGAATTAATGTCTATAATGATTAAGGAAGAATCTTAGAAACACCTGTCATTAAATAAAGATCTATATCTGTTAATAAAAATAGGATCAATTACTCTCCAAGATGGAGATAAATGAGGAAAAGAGAATTCATGATAAAATTAAGATTACACTAACTAGAGGAGAATCATTGCATCAAATGGAACTTTGATCCATGAATAAACAAGATTAGAAGATCCCAAAACCACCCCTAGGGTGTCTCCAAGTCATAATGGTTGAATGGTGTTTGAGGGATAAGTAATTAGAATTAAAATAGAGATTTCAAGTGGTGTAATTATGATACTTCTTAAGGTTTACTTACCCAAAATAGTGTCATCAGCTAGCTATTAACTCCCACTAGCTAGCCAGTGCTACCTAGTAGATTGATGGTGCTTCTGGAAGTCCCATCATTTGGATAGTGGGATCCTATCAACTAGCTAGTGGTATTATTATAGAAACACACTTCTTCTAGAAACCCATTGTCTGGATAGTGGTCTTCTTATAGTAATACCCTTACTTTTATCCTTCCTTTATCTGGTCGGTGGCCCTCAACGACAAGCTAGTCAACCTCTTATATATATTCTAGCTATAGGACCAAGTCCTCTCCTTTTTTGAAGCTCTTAAACACCTCTCAGATCCTTAAAACATAAACAAAACACCCTCCCAACCCCTATAAATATCATAAAATAAAATATAACCAAGAATAAAGGGAAGAAAAAAATATCAACATGAAAAACAAGGAGAGTCAAAAATAAACAAAGGATAATACCTAAAATCTAGTTTTGGGATGTTACAATTCTCCACCCATAAATTCTTTCTTCCATCATAAATATAATCAAGAAGCCTCTATAAAAAATAGGTGAGGCCACTAATATTTCATCAAATCCTCATTATCACACTTATCATGATAATAAAAACCATCTTTCCATATAACCCAAACCAAGGGTATGTACTTTCCATAAATAAACTTCATCCAAGAATCAATAATCTAAATCAGCTTCTCGGTCATGGTTATATCAATTTCCACATCAAGGTCCTACCAAATAAAAACATGATATCAGTTTGAAAGATATTTATTAAGTTGGGATATGTGAAACATGTCATGGATTTATGTCATTAGAGGTGGTAAATCCAAACGGTATTACACCTTTCCAATCTGCTCCATAATATCAAATGGCTAGCACATAATCCTCAGCCTGGTTGGTAAGGAATCAGTAGGTGCATCCAAGAGACCCGAGATCAAATCCGGGTGGAGGCGTATTTCCAGGGACTGTAGCTGTACTGTAGTAGTAGTGTAGTAGCCGGAACTATTTATCGATTTGGGCCTTTAGGCCACTGGTTTGGGCCTCGGGTCCTGCAAGGCTTTCGGGCCACCCAAGGCCTTCGGGCCAGTTAATTCTCAAGGCCTTCAGGCCACCTTAAGGCCTTAGGGACACCCCAAGGCCTTCGGGACACTTGAATTCAGATTCACCAGTTTGACTAGAAGTAGAAAGGCTTCAGATGAGGATTTAGGGTAGCCGAATTAACTAGAGCAAAGCTAACCAGAATTGGATAAATGAGAGGGTATGGCTTTTCCATCGGTACTAGGCATGTGCAGCTTTGCACAGGACAGCTATCCGACCAGCCCTATGATGGTGGAGTGTTGATATCATGACATATGCTGGGGAGGAGCAGTTCCAAGTTGTCTTTTCTGGGTGATTCCCTCTAAGACCTACGGGTCATGTAATTGTCTCTAAGCCTTTGGGTCTTGTGGGGTTCCACCTTACCCCTTTAAAGGTGGATTATCAAAAATAAAAAAAATGAAGGCCTTTGGGCCATTATGACCGTATCTAAGTGCTAACTTCCCCTATTTTTCAAATTATTAGTGACCCAACTGAGGAGAGACTCTAAAAAACATAATCAATGATCGATAGCTCCAAATTACATTGACTATGATCTTTATATGATTTATACCAACTTTTCATCATTACTATTCTCTAATTAATCAACTAAATCATAGGTGTCATCTCTTGGACCAAACTAATCTCCAAAAGGGAAGCTTCACTAATCTCTAACCAACAAAGAGGATATTTATAAATTAATCCATACAATGCCTAAAGGGTTCCATGTTAATGGATGAATAGTAACTATAATTATAGGTAAACTTAACCAATCCCAAAATCCTCTAAATTCAAGGACACAAGCACGAAGCATGTCCTTCAGAATATGTATAGAACGTTCTATATGGCCATTTTTATAAGGAAGTTATGTCATGCTAAAATTTAGCTATGATCTCATTTCCTCTTATAGACCTCTCAAAAAATGATAAGTAAACTGTGGATCCTTGTAGGAAACTATTTCATACTAAATTCCATGGAATATGATGATATTTTGCATATAAATATTTTCTATGTCCTCAACTTTAGTGGTATCACAAATTGGAATAAATTAATCCAATTTTGTCAACCAATATATCACCACCCAAATCACATTCTTTAATTAAGGTATATATAGAAACCCAAAAAAAATTCCATTGATACCTCATTCCACTTACAAGTTTGAATAAGAAGGGGTTGAAGTGAACCTGAAGGTTTTTGATGCTCATTATTGATCTATTGATAGGTATAACAATAAAAAAAATTAGCAATGTCTCATTTCATACATGGACACCAGAATCAACACCTCATATCATAAAACATACTCATCATGCCTAAGTGTACTTCCAACTAGGAATTATGAAAATTACCCAACATAGACTTCTTTATAGGTAATGGAACACCATAACTATTCCATAAATAATAAAAACCCTCATAAGATAGATACCATTTTTCGATGGTCTCCCCGCTATATAAATAATCTTTATTGACTCAAAACTCAACATCAAGATGATGTTACTTGAGGATCATCTCAAGAAGATAAAATGTTAACTAAACACCTGTCAAATAAACCTTTGTCCCATCCTCTTAGATTCTCAAATTCATGTGATCAAAGAGAACCAAAATATTCTATTCCTTATAAGATTACTTCACAACCTTGGATAGAAGTTTCTAACTTAGAGAATTAGTAAAAAAATCCCCTTTCTATTGGTGTAGGTGATATCAAATTCAAATGACTATAGGTACTCCATCCATCACCTCTACTGAAGGCTAAAATTTTTTTGTGAGAAGATATAACTCAATATTTTATAATTTGAGTAGAAAATAAACATTTCTTCAAAAAAGTAATGTCATCAACTCTTATGAGTGTGCATCATAGCTATGAGTTTGAGATCATGTGTGGGATAGTTATTCTCAAGAGGAAAAAGCTAATGAGAACTATAATCCACCATGTGATCACCCTATATGATAACACAACCCAAACCTAAACCCAGTGCATCATAGAAGACTGCATATCCCTACCCTAACTCTAGAAGATTCAACACTAGAGTTGAAGTCAAAAGATGATTCAACTCATCAAATGAGTCATAACATTTCAAATCACAGATGAACTTTACTCCCTTCTAAGAGAAAACTGTCAATGGAGAATCCAATTTTGAGAAATCCTTCACAAACCAACAATAATACCCTTCCAATATAAATAATCTCCGAATCGAAAAGTCATTCGGCGGTTCCTCCCATGACATAATTTATCACTCATTCTAATGATTAACTAAGATAACATTTTTATAAACCATGTTCACCAATAACTTTACCTCCTCAATCTATAAATTTCACTTTTGATATCTTGGCATAAAGTCAATGACTTCTCAAGATGTCTAGAACTGATCTCAAATGAAAAACATGATCCTCCTCAGTTTTTTAGTAAACAAATATATCATACAAAAATACCATAATGAAGGAATCAAGGTACTGGTGGAAAATCCTATTCATCAACACCATAAAACACAACATGATCATTAGTTTGACCATAATGCATTAAAAGGTAATCCTTGTGGCTATACCTACTCCTAAAAGTGGTATTAGGGATATCAGAATCCTTGATCTTAAGCTAGTGATGACCAGGACAAAGATAAATCATTGATAACCACACCACCCCTTTTAGCTGGTCAAAAAAATTCAATGTGGTGTAACAGAAACTTTTTTTTATTGTATCCCAATTGAGCTTTCACTAATTAACACATAGAGAAAGGATTATTTTGGCCTTTTAGAAAAAAAACAAAGGGGTAAACCAAGGTGGTACACTAGGTTGAATAAAGCCTTTGTACATTAAGTGATATAACTAAGACTTTAACTCCTTTAGTTTAGCTAGTTCTATATGGTCCAAAGAAAAAGATATGGGCTGAGTACCCAGAAAAAAACTATAGAGAAATCCACCACCCTTATCAATGTCACACTAGAAAATTGTGATAGAAAAACATATGGAAACTCAATAGCTACTGGAGAAATATCACCACATGAAGATTCCTACTCTAGTTCAAATGAAAACATGGATATCATCCAACCAATATCTGAAATAGGAGGTCTGGCACAACTCGAACTTGGGTCCAATTCTCCCTAAAATACTTGACACTCCCTATTAGGGGAAATAAAAGATACCTAAAAAAGATAATAGTAAATTCATGATTTATAAGAAATCATCCTATCCATATTGATAATTATATCCATAGGTTTAATATCCTAAACAAAAAAATTCCTGCACAAGAATGATTTTTGATAAAGTGAAAGTACAAGAAGGACATCAGATGCTCTACTCTCTCGTCATCCTGAGTAGTGTTGAAATATCCACTACATAAGGCATGAGATCCATATGATGTCCTGATAATTACACAATATGGTTATATAAAAAAGAATAAGAGGCAATAGTATTAAATAAATTGGTCACTAAAGATGAAGAAATGGTCATAATACCTCTCAGTGTAACAAGACCCACAACATCTTTCACTATAGACTCATCCATTGTGTGAGGAAGTGTTATTCCTAATGTGAGTGTTTAGAACCCATTTGTTCTTGAATTATATGACTTGATCAAAGATCATATTAGTAATTTTGAGCTCATATATAGAAACTCTGATTTTTATGGATTGTCCTTTGAATTTTTTCTATGTATATATCTAGATTTATAATCAGAGTCAGTGGGATGTTTGGATATCTCGGGACACTAGAATAATTATATTAAAAAAATTAATATTTTTTAATGCATGTGCATGAATTATTTCAATGTAACTGGATTTTTCTATTTTCAGGGACCTCAGATGAAAAATATAAGACCATTTTTTATTCTAAAACATGAGGCTTACCTTAGGTGCGACCTAAGGTTGGTTGGTACCAGACGTCTGGTTGAGGCAGTCGTTGGAGATGTGTTTAATTAAAATAAATAATTAAATTTATTTATTTTATTGTAAATGAATTGACCAAAATTAAAACCTATATAAATAAAAATCTAAATAAATTCTATAGGGTTATCCACATAACCTTGAGATAATTGAGAGAATTCATGGACATTCTTCATTTGGTGGAACACATCGGAGGATGATGAGGGATACAATTGAGGTGAATCGAGAGGAAGTGAATGAATTGGATCATCTCCATCACTAGAGAACATATTATTCACCAAAATTAGATTCCAAATTGAGGTAGTATTTTTAATTTTGGTTTCTACCCTTTTGATTAAAATATTGATCATGAATTTCTATATCTTATTTTCTTTAACATATGATTATTCACCTTTCGCGTGATCCCATTTTAATAAATTGAATTGGTGATTTCAAATTATTTATTATGGAATTATATCACCCATGATCCTAAAAATATCATTCATTGGTCAGGATCTCATCATACAATGATGGTTTCACCTTTGTACTTGTGCTTTTCACCCTGATATTCTTCACGTTCTTCATCATTGTCATGTGTGGTTGTGGTTTGACTTTTGGGGATAGATTTAAACATAATATAACCCCTATATTCAAAATGGTGATGAAATTAATATAGGGATTAGATATTTGGTGATTTATCATTGTTTTTTCAAGGTTTCAATAGATGGATTCAGGTTCCAGAACCCTGAATGGTGACGGTTTGTGTAACGAGATCCCGGTGAGTGATCAAATTCTAATTTCTGGACATCATAGGTTGGGAATAGATGAATGGAGATGACCCCAACTGATTTTGGGTGTTCAAAACTCATGGGAAGTAGTGTGGAAGGAAGATCTAGAGAACCACATGAAGGATCTGAAAATCTATGAAAAACACGACTACATATCGTGCAGTCTAGAAGAACTCACATTGTATTCTTTGGATTTCATGGTGGCTCGGGTTTATAGATTAGTTAAGGATCAGACACCATGTGGATTGGCCCAAATTCCATGTGAACCCACCCAAGAATCTGGCCCATGTCCCAGTTTCACATAGCCAAGGCCCTGTTCTAGAAGATTCTCTATGTACTCCAAGGGTACTTGGGAATGTCCAGGTACATGGGCATAACATGAAGTACACGAGCACATCCAGGATCACATAGGTAGGCCTCGAGTGACTAATACATATATTGTACCACCTTTACATGATTTTTTGTATGAAATTTCTTACCAATACATTTCTATAATAAAATATAAACAAGCGATGAGGTTGGGTCACATGCCATGTATACCCCCACACACGCCATGTATTCCCTCCAGAACTTCTTCCTGTTGTATCTGAATCAGATTTTGGCCCACAAGTATCCCATCCTGATTTTTTTCTCAGGTATAACATGATGGTGGCCTTTATTGTGAAATATGAGGTATAACATGAGGTGTTCTGCAAATTATTCTTATTTAGGTTTCACTTAACGATGGCAGTGATCAGAGAAATATCATTAGAGAGATGCTAAGATTGGAACTCCCCTATCACACTAGGAGGTGGGTCGCCTTTTTAGAGTTGGTTTCCTAAAAAAACATGTTTTTAATTTGATTACATGAATATTTTATGTATTAAATATTAAATTAAACATATTTTTACATATTTTTCATTATTATGTATGACTTTAATGTAATAATTTCCTATAGAATTTTTTACATTTCTATGGTCATAGTAGTTTCCTGCTATATGAGAAACTTGAATTACTATGAAAACATTCTTAATATAGGTCTGTGGTTGGATAACATACTATGATGGGATACATATTATAAAGACTTTTATATAAAAGTACTCATAAGCAGATGAGATTTCTTCTCATGATATTCGCACTTGGTAATCTCTAATATGGGAGATTATGAGAACATACCCGCTAGTAGGAATTCCTCATGTTTTGGTGTCATATTATATTCCTATCTACGAGCATGTGTAATATTCCATATACTTTAATATTATCATTAATGCATTTCACAAATCGTGCACTAAGATTTTCTAATGAAAACTCTCATGCCATATTTTGGTGGGAAGTAGGGTACATTAGGTGCGTCAGGAATGACATGATATTAATGGATAAATCAAGTAAGGATTTGTCTATTCCATATTTATGGGAGTTGATATCTCAACCCTTTGATTGAAATAGAACTACCACCTTAAATTCTATATTCATGGTGTAATGATGAGGTTATTTCAGATATTCAAATAATGTTGTATCTATTATATAGACAGATGACACCATCATGAAACCTTCTTGATGAGATATTTTGATAAAGGTATTATATTACATAGTGATTATTTGTATGTGGTTATCTTCATTTCAATTTTAAGTTCTTTCTCTTGAGTTCCTTGACCTATTTCTAGACAGTAATCTTGGACATTAGGTAAGCCCGCCAAATGCCAACAAGAAATAATCCTATAGTGTCACACACTAAAGGTTTCTGTTAGTATTGATTAAATTATATTTGAATTTAATTAATGGAATAAATATTATTCTCAATAATGAGGGATAACCTTATTCATGTTATATTGATCATGTAAATTAAATAAATATGTATTCACATGATTGTGAATAAAATTTATTTATTTATTTATTTGAATATTTAATAAATATTTATTTACTAGTTTTTGAATAAAATATTTATTTAATAGAATAAAATATTTATTTGAGTGTTTAATAAATGAAAGAGGAGTTCAAATGGACCAAGTCCATGTCTGATGATAAAATAATTATTTATGAGCTGGTAAATATTATTAATATATTTTTTGCAAGTTGGAGCACCACAAAAATAATATTATTATTATTATGTTGCATGGGATTTAATTAATGGTTATAATTATATTTAATAGATGTTATGAAATTAAATTTTTTAATTTAAATCCCAACTCTATAAATAGATGATTTTGTCTATTGTGTAATTCATTCAAAACCAATTCCAAGTTTGGATAAAGAATTATTTTGCACAACAAATTCCCTCTGGACTCGTCCTCCTCTCTCCCTCTTAAAAATGAGAAACCCAAGGGAGAATTTATTTAAGACTGAAGACCAAGCGATCAAGAACGAACAACTCAAAACATTTGATTCACTATTCTAGCACTCGGATAACGAGTGTAATTGTTCAGAGACCATTGGAGCACATGTGGATCACTGCTAGAGGGATTATACCTTTGGATGCTCACAAGAACAATGAAGGAAATCCGGAAGGGCCTTTTTGAATGATCTAAAATCATCAATGAAGAATGTTCCTAAGACTAGGTATTTGTTTCTTCATATATTATAGAAATTAATTATAAATTTGACGTGCAAGATCCTTGCTCTTGGTTTCAGGAAATGATTATTAAAATAAATTTTAATACATCACCTTCCTCTACAATACTTACACTACGCTCTGAACCAACAAGTGGTATCAAATGGAGGTTACATTTAAATTTATAATTATTTATTTTATTTTTGATCTTTTTTCAATCATGGTTATATTTTCATTTCATTTTATTAATTCTTTAATTTGATTTGAATTAACATGTTATCGAAATATTAATCATGTTCATTTAGTTTTTCATTTTATTGGAGATTTAAGAACAAATGAAGAATGATCGGATATTCCATCAAGAAGTGCCAAATATTTAGACGGTAAATCTGGGTTACATGTTGTGTAGCCAGAGCACACGTCGTATACCCATGTGCATTGTATCTAGATGCGACGGTAATTAAAAAAACATGCAGTGCTTTTATTACACACCGCATGTTGACTGGGCCAACTTGGCATGCGGTAAGCAGATATAGGGTGTGTAGTTGGCATGTACACACCGTGTAGTTTGTCCAAGTTAACATGCTAAAGCCCCAGGCATGTGACATGGATAGAAGGTAACTGAGGTGCATGGCATGTAGCTAGATGTACATGCCATGTAGTCTCCCATTAATGGAAAAAATTAAAATTACATTAAATTTAAAAAAAATCAGCATTAAAACCTTATTTTATTTATTAGTACACCATTGTGTGTTTGAAAATTTAATAATGGTTTTAATGAATTTTAAATGATCAATTAATTTAATGTAATAAATATTTCATTAATGTTTCTTCTGTTTATTTTCCATGTATTCAAAATTGATGGGTATCTCCAATTAAGATCATATGATCATTAAGATGAAATGAAATTAATTAATTTATTAATAAATTAATACAAGCATGTTTATCTTAATAATAAAAAATTAATAAAGAAATGAATGTCATCCAGTTAATTTTTTCATATTTGTTGCATGTATGACAGATCATAATCTTGAACAAGACCTATGTATGTGTTTAAATTTAATTAATTAAATTTATTTCAAGGTTTTGAAAATATTTAATATTAAATTAAAATATGTCTTGTGATTCATCCCTCCCTCCATTATTATAAATGACCTGCATGTCTAAGGATATTAATGTAATTCCCTTTAACCAATACATTGGTTCCCCTCATCTACATGTGAGTAATAAATATTTTTAATTGATGGAGCATCCTAAGGTGTGTGGAGACGGTTCAAGAAAGAACCATAATGGATCCAACTCAATGATACATAGGTGGATATGTGGAATGTTGTAGCTAATTCCAAGTCCAAAATAAGGATTTATTTCCCCTGGGTCATAAGTTGATTTAATGTCCACTCATTAAATAAACCATTAGATATGCTCATGATCGGGTCATTTAATTATTTATTTATTTTATTTCTAATGTATTAAAATTATATTTATTGATGAAAGACTACGATCACATAAATGAATTAATATGTAAATATGGGATTTAAATAAAATTGAATATGCATAAATATTTTATTCAAACATGGTTAATTAATTAAGTAAACATCCACTTAAATATTAACAAGACATGTAAAGGATAAAACAAGATAAAAATTTATGCATAATAAAATATAACCCCTCAATCTAATATTAAGTTAGACTAAGCCTCCCATTACATGATTAGGAATAAAACTCAATAGAAATATGTGTTTGGAAAACCCTTATTGGGAAACTTAATTTTATAAGGTGAGTTATTAAAAAGGTTTCAGGTTTACTTAACCATTTTACATCAAGTGGATTAGCCCTTTCTAGACTTCGTGTAATTTGGAGTCAAGTGTTGAGAAAATCCAAGTCAAGATTTCTAAATTGGGGAGTCCACTCAATGGATCAAGGAGCTGCAAGCCCACAGTTGGAAAAGACTTTCCTACCTAAATACCTTCAAAATAGCTTGACCAACCCTTGTTAGGGTTATTTGAAGGGTAATATAGATCCTTTCCACTATAATTTCCTATAAAATAGACATTCCATGTTCAATGGTGAGGGATATTGGGACTTGATAAAATTGTGGTAGATTTAATAAAATTAATTAATTTATTATTTATCACTAAATTTATAATCAATAAAAGTACTAATAATATGATCTTTTAATTTTACAATAAAATTAAACTCTATTCATCCACATTATCCATAAGGTCAATATTAGATAAATCAATAGCATTAACTTCTAGAAGTGGTTTGCATGCCTTCAGGTTGTTCTATTCAATAAACGTAAATCTTATATACTGGAATCATCAATGTCTGGTCCTCCAGATCAAGAGATGAATGATAGAGAGTTCCTAGTCTATAAAAAATATATGAATGACATTATTGACATTAAATTTTTTATGTTTTCATCTATGTCTATTGAACTCATGAAGTCTCACGAAAACATGGATGTGTATAGAATTCTTGAGCACCTCTATGGTCTTTGCCAGGAGAGAGATAGATAGGAACATTTTGAGATTTCCAAGGTGGTATTTCAAAGTAATCATGGATAGGGTGCCTCATCTAGGCCTCACATTGTCAAGATCATTGGATGCATTGAGTGCCTAGAGGTTCTAGGGTTTAAACTCCCTGATGAACTGGGCACTGATCTCATTCTGGAATCACTCCCTCAAATATTCTCCAGTTTTGTTGTGAATTTTAATATGAACAACATTTATAAGTCTCTGTCATATCTTCTTATCCTCCTTCACCAGGTATATAATGATATTAAGTGAACAAATCCTTCTTTCCTTATAGTGAACAAATGGAAAGGGAAATCAAAGATCTTTAAGCACAAAGATTTTTTACACCCTTACAAGAAGAATAAGATCAAAGGGGAAGCAAGATAATAGAATGATATCTATTTTTCATGTGTCAAGAAGTACCACTGGAAGAAAAACGTCACCGAGCTAAAGAAACAAGGGGAAGAATTAGGTGCATTTGTTATCGAGTGAAATTTATATATTTTTGTAAATTGGGTATTAGATATAGCTTGTGGTTCTCACATATGTATTCAAATATAGGAACCAATTAAATTTATAAAAATTAACCAAGGGGAGGTAGATCTACAAGTAGAAAATGGAGATAAACTTGATGTTGTATATATTGGGGACTACCACTTCACATTGTCGACTGGAATGATCTTGGTTTTAAAGGGTTGTTATTATGTGACTTCAGTTACCAAAAGCATTATTTTTGTACCCAAACTAGATATAGATGGATTCATTTTTAGATTTGAAAATAAATGTTTCTCATTTTATAAATATACCATTTTTATGGTAATTCAAATTTATATAATGGTCCTTACGTGTTGGATTATATGAAACAAGTAATGGCAATCAATAATGAAGTTACTTCACATGAATCATACCACACCCAACATTGGCATCACTGGCTAGGTCATGTAAATGAATAAACTTGAAAAAATTACATCCAGATGGATATTTATATTATTTAGAACTAAAACCATTTAGTGTATGTCATGCATTTTTACAAGGAAAAATGACCAAAGCCCTATTTAGTGGGAAGGTGGAAAGGGATAGAGTGCTTCTTGAATTATTTCATACTGATGTGTGTAGACCATTTATTATTAAAGTAAGGGGTAGGTACTCATACTTCATATCTTTTACTAATGATTTTAATAGATATGGATATATTTATATAATGAGGTATAAGTCAGATTCTTTTGATATATTTAAGGAATAAAAGGATGAATTTGAGTACTAGCATGACATAAATATTAAGAAACTCATCTCAGACTATGATTAAGAATATCTTAATATAGAATTCATTTATTACTTATAGGATTTTGGGATCCTATCCCAACTCACTCCTCTTTACATGCCTAAGTGGAATGGTGTTAGTGAAAGTAGGAACTACACCTTGTTTGAAATAGTAAGATCAATGATGAGTCATGTAAGCCTTCCATTATCCTTTTAGAGATATCCATTAAAAACATAAACACACATAATAAAACAAGTACCAACTAAATCAATAAATTATATTACATATGAATTTTGGAGTGGAAGAAAAACAATGTTATCTGATTTAGATGCATGGGGAAGCAAAGTGTTTGTTAAGACCTCTTCAAGAAAGAAACTTTCACCCTGAAGCACAAAGTGTACCATTATAGGGTACCCAAAGGAAAAAAGGGGATATTACCTATACGAACCCTTAGACAAAAATATTATAGTGGCAAGACACACCATATTACTTGATAGGTATCACATCTCTAAAATATATAGTGGGAGCGAGATAAACTTCGATCAAGTTGAGGCTCAAGGCACACAAGAGTTGGTACAGGATCAGATTGCACAAAGCCCCATGGAAGAAGAAACTATTCTAAAGACGCAAGTACTATGTAAGAGTTCAATAGAGTTTAGAGAACCATAATTGTATGTTTTTCTAGTTACTGAGAATGGTTAATCATTATTATTGGATAAAATGATCCTCTAACCAATAAGAAATCAATAAGTGGAATAGATGTTTCCAAGTGGTAAGAATCCATGAATTCTAAAATAGATTCCATGTACCAAAACAAATTTTGGACATTGGTAGATCCTCCAATTGATGTAAATATCATTGGTTTAAAATGGTTATTGAAGAAGAAACTGGACATGTAAGGACACGTCAATACCTATAAGGTGAGACTAGTTGCAAAAGGGTTTAAACAGCGTCAAGGCATTGACTATGACAAAATCTTTTCACTAGTTGCAATGATGAAATCCAACAGAATTATACTTTCCATTATGGATTACCATGACTATGAGATTTAGAAAATGGATGTCAAAATAGACTTCCTTAACATGAACCTTCACTAAGATGCCTACATGACACAAACTAAAGGGTTTATGACTCCAAAGGATTCCAATAAGATATACTAGTTGCAAAAATACATTTATGGATTAAAGAAAGAATTCAGGTCATAGATCTTTCATTTTATGAATCCATAATGGAATATTGTTTTATAAAGAACAAATTTGAGCCTTGTGTATACAAATGGTTTAGTGGGAGTGCATTCATTTTCTTAATACTATATGTTGATAACATATTACTTATTAGAAATGAAATACCAGTCTTAAAGTTTTTTAAGGAATAGTTGAATAAATGATTTTCCATGAAAAACTTTGGTGAGGAAATATATATTCTTGCGATCAAGATACATCGTGATAGATCCAAGAGGTTTCTTAACCTAAGTCAAAGTACACACATTGAAAAGATACTGAAGATATTCAGTTTGGAATAATCCAAGAGGGGATTTCTTCCAACATCACATGGAATTCATCTTTCCAAGAAAATGTGTCCTAAAACCCATAATGAAAGAAATGGATTGTAAAGGATTCCATATGCATCAATAATTGGTTCAATCATGTATGTTATGATATGTACTAGGCTAGATGTTTCCTACGCATTAAGTGCAGTAGACAGGTATCAAGCTGATCTAGGTGACCACCATTAGATGGTAATCAAGACTATACTTAAGTATATGAGGTGTACTATGGATATGTTCTTGGTTTATGGAGAATATGGGGAACTAGTCATAAAAGGATATGCATATTATAGTTCCCAAACTGATCAATATGACATGAAGTCACAAACAGGATACATCTTCACTTTGAATGGAGGTGTTGTGAGCTGGAAGAGATCAAAAAATTTTGTGGTTACAGATTCTATAGTAGAGTCTGAGTATATTATAGAATCTGAGGTAGTTAAAGAATAATTTTGGATACGCAATTTCATCTAAGATCTTGATGTTGTACCTAGCAGTAAATATCCCATCACACTCTATTGTGATAATACTGCAACGGTGGCTCTTGCAAAGGAGCCAATGTCACATCAGTGAATGAAGCACATACTTTAGAAGTATCATCTCTTGAGTAAATTTTCTTAGAGAGTTGAGGTTATAGTGAGTATTATTTACATGGAAGACAATGTGGTAGACCCCCTTACTAAAGCATCGACTCAGCAGAAACATGATTATAATGTGAGGTCTAGGAGTCTAAAAGTCATAGGCAGTTGGCTCTAGTCTAAGTGGGAGTTTGTTAGAGTTGGTGTCTTATAACCAACTATTTGTACTTTGATTACATGAATATTTTATGTATTAAATATTAAATTAAACATCTTATTACATATTGTTCATTGTTTTCTATGACTTTAATGTAATAATGTCCTAGAGTATTTGTCACATTGATAAGGTCATGGTAGTTCCCCGCTATGATGATAACCTTGAAGTGCTATGAAAATATTCTTAATATAGTTATATAGTTGGATAACATACTATTATAGGACACATAGTATATAGACCATTAGGTGTGAGGACTCGTAAGCTGATAATACCTCTTCTCATGAAGTTCGCACTAGGTAATATCCAAGATGGGATATTATGAGAACAGACCCACCAATAGGAATTCCGCATGTTTTGGTATCATTGGATATTTCTATATTTGAGTGTTTGTAATGGTCCTTAGACTTTAAGATTATCATTAATGCATTTCACGACTCATGCACTTAGATTTTCTAATGAAAACTGTCATGTCATATGTTAGAGAGAAGTAGGTTCTATTGGGTTCTTTACGAATGACATGTTATTAATGGTTGATTAAAGGAAGGATTTGTCTCTTCCATCATTATAGAAGTTGATATCTCATCCCTTTGATTGAAATGGAACTATCTCCCTAAATTCCATGGCCATGGTGTAATGATGAGGTTATTTCATATATTCAAAGAATGATGTATACAGAGTATAGGTTGATGACATCATCATGAAACCTGCTTGATAAGATATTTTGATAAAGGGATTATATTACACAGTGAGTTTTCATATGTGGTTTTCATCGTTATGACTTCATGTTATTTCTCTTGGGTTCTATAACATATTTCTAGACAATAATCTTGGACTTTAGGCAAGTCCTCCTAATTCTAATGAAAACGAATCCTAGAGGGTCACACAGTAAGTGTTTCTATTGGTGTCGATTAAATTTTATTTGAATTCAATTAATGGAATAAATAATATTCTCAAGACTAATGGATAATTTTATACTATTTATATAGATCACATTTATTAAATAATTATTTATTCACTGCATTTTTAATGTAAAATTTTAAATATTTTTTGAATATTTAATAAATATTTATTTACTATTTTGTGAATAAAATATTTATTTAAGAAAATAAAATATTTATTCAGGTGTTCAATAAATACAAGAGGAGTTCTAATGGACCAAGACTATGTCTGGTGATAAAATAATTCTTTACAAGCTGATAAATATTATTTATCCATTTTGCGCAAGTTGGAACACCACAAAAATAATATTATTATTATTGTAATGTGGCATGGGATTTCATTAATGTTTATAATTATATTTAATGGTTGTTTTGTAATTAAATTTTGTATTCAAAAATCCCATCTCTATAAATATATGGCTATGTCTATTGTGTAATTTATTCAAAACCAATTCCATGTTTAGGAATAGAGAATTGTTGTGCATAATGAATTATCTCTCGAATCCTCCTCCTCTCTCCCTATCAAGAACCAAAAACCCAAGAGATAATTTCTTCAAGACTAAAGAATAATCAATAAATAACGAAAAATTCAATACATTCGATTAACCATGATAGTACCTATAGAATGAGTGTTATTTCACAGAGACCATTGGAAAATGTGTGGACCACCACTAGAGGGATTCTACCCTTGGATCCTCACAAGTGCAATAAATGCAATCTGGAAGGGCCATTTCGGATGATCAAAAATCATCAATGAATAAAGTTCTTAAGGTTAGTTATTTATATCTTCAGATATTAAATAAATTCATTATAAATTTGATGTGCATGATCTTCGATCTTGGTTTCGGGAAACAATTATTAAAAAGAAATTTTAATATATCAATTTCCACCACAATGCTTCTGCTGCACCTAGAACCAACACCTCTATACTCTTTATATAGGTATATTTGGTACTCCCCTACACTAAGAGTGGGTCCTCTATCTATGGAGTTGTATTCCCCCATCTTTGAGCTTTGGAAATTTGTGGAAATTCAATGAGAGTTATGGTTTCCTTGGCTGTGGAGCATATTAGTGAGGAATGAGCTCCTCCTCACATACTCTAGTGAAGTTGCATTTGATTATGGGAATCATTTATGGTATTTTGGAGCTACATCCAAACTCATTAACTTTGATTGGGATATGATATGGATATTCCCTTTATCTCACTACTCTATTTTTTATGATCATGTGTATATGGTGGGTTTTCATGCCCCTCTTGTTATGGGATGAGATGAACTTTACAGTGTCTTTCTATTGCTCCATTTTTTGTTTTCATGACATCCAAATGGGTTTGTGTATATTAACCCCTACATAGTCTTTTCCCACATGTGTTGTGTCTTATACAGATGAAAGATAGATCGGTGGTGACTTTGGTAGAGCTTAGGGATACTTGGGTATATTGACTATGCCTGGTGGTCTGGACTTGGAGATCAAGATTCAAGATCTCTCATTTTTTAATTTATTATTTTTTTATTGGTTTGAGACTTGTTTTTTGGTTGGGTGTTTATTTTTTCACATTTTTTTATTTTATACTATCATACTCTATTGTATTTTCCTATAGGATTATTCAATGCATGTTTACACTCAAGATATTACTATAGTTTATATTCCTTTTCACTATTTCATGGATATGGTTGGGTATGTACATATAGGTAAATTAGTATAAGGCCTACAGAGTGGTATCAGAGTAGTTCATTCATTGGGTTGGTATTTAGAGTTATCCCCAAATGAGTAACTGGATAGGACTTAGGGAAATTGTGTTAGTATAAGGCCATGGCCTTAAACATTACTTAATCTTGAATTAAATTGAATATTTCACATTGAGGATCTTTTCAGTTTTAGAGTTTTAGAGAATTAGGACATAACTATTACATCTCAAAAGCTTAAAAAGTAGACACTTCTACTAAGTTTCCATAAATAAAAAAGACTCTTAAAATAAACATGTCTTGTTCCATGTTTTAGATAGCATGTCTTTCCTTGATCCCATCCTTGACCCTATCCATATTTAAGTCCTGTGTAAAACATTTCAAAAACTTGGGATGAGCATAAAAAGCTCAGTAAGGGATATAAAAATATGTAAAGGAAACATGATTACATGTATACATGAGAATCAATGAAATCATACTTTACCCATAAAACATAAGCACTTTAACATACCTCATCAAATCATGAATAAAACATAGAAATCATAAGGCATAAAGGTAACTTGAGGCATTCATAACATTCTTACGTAGGGATTAACCCTCTTGGTTACGTTTGGAATACCCATCACAGTATATTCCCTAAATCTCTTCGGAAAAACCTTAACGTTTAACCCCTTCGCGTTACCCAATGCATTGGAGAGCTATATCGGGCTCAGCCGCCCTTAGTTTATCATGGAACCAACCGTTTTCATAACAATGCCCAAGAACCACAACATAAACATATCACATAAAACATGCATAAAGGAAACATAACATTTCCACATTTCAATCACAGTATAACATTTGAGGATATTGAAATAATGAATCTATTAAAAAACCATTTTCAAAACCATTTAAAACATTTAATAAAGAGATTTTTGAATCAAAGTGTCCCATACCACCTTGAAGTTTTTAACATTTTAAACCATTAATATCTATATAAATAAATCCTTAAAACCATTTTGAAAACATGGATATTAATAAAAACAAATCATTAAAACATTTAAAGTGATATTTTGGTTAAAGGGTTTTTACCAAAATTAGAGACACTTGAATACAATAATTGAGGAATAACATTTAATCAGAACTTTATAATATCACGAGAATAAATGGATTCATGATATAATATTCCAAAGGACAGTATATACACCATATAAGAGTGAATTGGTGCATAACAACAATGAAGACTCAATAGAAATGTAAAATGTGATTAAATCCCTTATAAAGAAGGTATCCTTAAATTAAGGATAAATCAATCTCAAAATTATGTGTGACAAATATAAATACACCCAATATAAGTGTATATTAAGTGTAAAACAATAAAAGTTCATTCACACATATTCAAAGGATGAAATATTCAATAACTACATGTTGAACCCAGAGAAATCGAAATTGCGTTAAAAAGTTCCCTTGGTAAAATTCGACAGCATAACAGCGTCACTTCAAAATTCAGAAAATGAGTTGATGAGAGATAAAAAGGGTATATCATCACTTGGACATAAAATTTACATCAATAAGGATATATAAGAGCATGTCCCAACATAATAGTATGTGAATTAGAAGACATGACAAAAGAAGTCTTTTAAAAAGAGGAGGGTGAAAGGTTCCCTTACCGACTTGGGTAACTTTCGAAACGTACACCCCATTGAAGAAGTTTCATACAATGAATATTTAAATACCCATAAATGGGATTGTATTACCAAATAAGTATAATAATGGGCAGTACATACACCACTCAAAGGAAATGGTGGCGAATGTAGCATAAATCTCACGGGAATAAAAGTGAGATGAAAAATCCCTTACGAAAACTCGGCATCCTAACGACGCCACTTAAAACTTCCAAAAATAGATTGATGAGATAAAATAGGGTCTCTCATAATATTAAAATAAAATTTACAGAAAGAGTAATATAAAATAACATCCCCCAACACAACAAAGAGGTGTGTAAAAGAAGTGACATAAAGGAGAGTACATAAAAAGAAAGAGAGGGGTAAGATCTCTTACCTCGTGTCTAACATGACTCGATCGTTCTTTAATCTCCTGAATAATAAAATTTGGTCAATTTATAATTTAGTAAGGAACTCCTTTAAATATTATTATTCAGTTCATATCACATATTATAACGTTATAATAATTGGTTAATAAAGTGAGTTCATATCAAACGTTTTTGTCGATGTTCGGTACATGAGTCAAAAATGAACTTGTTTGAAAATGATTGTCCATGTAGTTATAAGTAAATCATCTCCAGAATAGTATTAATTATTTAAATATAATATATATCCAGTAGATATTTATTTTATAATACTCCATAACATTTGGAGATAAAAATAAATGAAATGCACCGTTCATGGAGATGGTAGGTCGTACGTACGCATGAACGCTACTTTCATTTCTTTGTCATATTAATGTAATTAAAAATAATTGAGAGATATATATATATTATAATTCCAGTATAATATATATGTTATATAGGTCACATATTTTCATTAATTTCATTCTTTATACATTCCATGTATTGCATGAACGAGTCACATCACTTGAGGGGGCGGTAGTCCACACTTCCTCGTATGAAATTATCGCATTTGCACAACATGAAAAGCATAAAGGAATATTTTAAATATAAAAGTCAGAATAATATAGAAAAACTAAACACCATATATATCATATATAAAATATATTGACATCATAATGGCCACCATGAAAGGTGTTAAGAGAATATTGAACAATCATCGTTTCGTGAGGCAGAAATTCTCCATCCACAGAAACAGTATGTTCATTAACCATTAGACGAAGGTGTGTGTAAGTGTAGCTCTAATAAATCACATAACAACATCCTAGTATATTTTAGATACTGGTTTGGTTACAAAATAAAGTAATAAAAAGAGTTTATAGGGTTGGAGAAGCAAAATAAAATATAAGAACACAAGAGAGGACACTACCTTTAAATCGGACAACTCTCTTTGATTTGAGCTCAAAGGCTTCCTTGGAAAGGATTCTGCCCAAAGTGAGGCTTCAATGATGAAGAGAGGGATGTGGAGAGATGAAATGGTCAGGGTTTGGTTGAGACAAAGGCTTGAGAGGTGTGTGTAAGGTGGTAGAGGTGGGGGCCTTTTATAAGAGGAGAGGAGGGGCACTCTTGGAAAGTTATAAACTATTACTTTATTATATAATTCGTTTTGGATTTTAAAGGTCCCAAAAGGATATATTTTGAGGATAAGGTGATAAGGTTTCTAAATACACCCATCCAATACGTTTGTGAAAAGTTTAGGTCTTATATTTTACATTATCTTTTCATTTTATTTAAATCGTTAAATAATGAGGTAATCGCTGCATCATCATGGTGTCATAACTAATTTAATTTATTTAGTTTCTAAAAATTATAAAAAAAGTATAATGATGTAGGAAATCATTTTATATTTCTAATGAATATTTATAGTCAAAAATATGACTTGTATAACCCCATCTAAAAATTGTTTTATTAAAACAACACATGTTTGTGACATTTTAATTTTAACTTTAAATAAAAAGGTATTAATGTCATTTTCCAAGCAAAGTGGCTGCATGGGGTCCCCAAGGTGACCCATGGATTGTCTTGGTCGGCCATGACTCATCCAACGAGGGTAGGACATGTTTCTAGGTCATTTCATATTATTAATACATTATTTTTACCTTAAATTACACTAATTACCTCTAATCGCGATTAAAAACTTAAAAGTTACTATTCACCAAAAAAAATTATTTTAATTCCATTGAACCACATTTTACTTCTTAATGACAACCATGTATGTTGTATTTTCTAAATTCAAAACATGGAGGTGGTAAAATTTCATTTAAATGGAAAATCAGTTTTTATAAGTACCACTTAGTGGTTTCACTGTTCATCAAAAATTGAAGTTTTTCAGAAAAATACCAAAACTTCAACCTAAGCTATATTTGATATTCCGAATTCAAAAATGAATTCTATTTTACAAAATTCAAAACATATAAGTTGCATTAATTAATTTAATAATTAATTCCCACTGTCAGAGCAAATAGCGTGTTTTTATGAAACAATAAGTATCAAAAGATTGACACTAGTTTAAGTCCGATTTCAAAGTGAAATTAATTCCAATGACCAAAATTGGATTAAATGTTAAAAATATATTCTAATTAAACTTTAAAACCAATTAAAAATATAATATAATCATATAAATAAATTAGATTAAAAAGATTTTTTGAATTAAAATACAACATTTTTCACTATTCATTAAAAAATGAACTTTATCGGAAAAATACCAAAAATTTACACAAAGTAAATTTTGATGTCCCGATTCTAAAGAAAAATTTTATTTTGTCAAATATAACACATAAAATTGTTAAAAAGTGGATTTAAAAGAGGTTCGCCATCAAAAGGCATTTAATCGGCTTTTTAAAGAATATTAGAATGTTTACGCTTAAAAATTGGATTCATTCGCATTTTAATCCTCTAAGATTTATTGTAAAAAGTAAAATTATTTGACAAAAATACATAATCATTTTTTAGTTAGTTACGTTCTTTCCTGCCATTACAATGTCTAGGCGTTAACTACCATTTAAAATAATATTATTTTATTATTAGAGTGCAACGTAAGATTTCAAAGGAACTCGTTGTCGCGTATTGGGTACACCATCGAGCATAGTGTTCCCTTTAAAGTAATATTAATATTCTTTTCACAAATAGGGATAAATATAAAAATTTCATATTCTTTATTTACCTGGGGTGTTACATCCTTCCCTCCTTTTTGGAATTGCGTCCTCGCAATTTCAAAATTGGGCTTCGAAACTCTATTGAAAGTCCTACATCGGAAAAGGAGTAAATTAAACTATCACTTTAAAAGAAAGAAAGGGAAGTACAAAGGTCACCTGAGTTAAGCCATACTAGGATTCCATGTATGAAAATATGGATATGGAGGAAAAAACAAAGGGTCATTTTCTGATGGAGAGTGATAGTAAACATGTCTAAGAAAAAGTTAACCATAAGAAAATAACAAACTTGTGATGGGTTAAACGGTATTGGATTCCCCAGTACGAAAAGTTAATGGACAACATTTTTTTCAGTTACTTTTCATTGAAGAATTTATTTTTTAGCTTAACTAAAACATAAGGAAACATACTTACTTGTCATGTTGACTTTCAACTTTTACTAGATTTCTTACACAAACATATATTTTCTCCAAAAGATGAGTATTTAGGATGACTTGTTTACATTAAGAGAGCTATAATCAACTTCTAGAGAATCACCTAATCCACAAAATAGAACTATATATTTTCCATGTCTTTAGACAAAAACCAAAACCAAAATTGTTAGTATGAGATCAGATAATCCACAAAAGTATAATCCTTTATAAAAAAGAAAATCTATTCTTAATCTCCAAAATTTGTCCAACAAAACCCAAAGTTCAACGAAGACCATTCAATAAACAATTTTTCCATAAAATTATTCAAAGTAAACCAAACTAAGATTGAAACCCAAATATTTTAAGGATTTAATCACATAGTCTTCCAAGGTACAAATTAATATTTATCTCTAAATAACATTAGTCACTCTTAAAGTCTCATATTAAAAAGTAATTAACCTAATCACATATCCTCTATGATAGGTTAATAATTCCCATAGATAACCCAAAATCAACTTACTCTTAATTCATAAAATCATCTAACTAAAAAGAATAATTCATACTAACTAGGGACTTCACGTAGTCCAGTGGTAGGCAATAAATACCAGTAGCACTTTGGTTATGGGTTCGATTCCCGCAGCTTTGTCCGACGCGACGGGTTGTCACACTGTCTACGTGTTGTCCTTTTTCCAAAACTATATAATTCTTAAAACATTCCCCAAAATGAGATAAAATCTTCAAAAATAATCATAACATATTTTAACCTCAAGTTTATCTCATTCCTTTCATTTTCCATCATATCATAGAGTAACCCATAATTTCCTAAAAACTAAGGATCATATAAACCCTAATGGTTACCTTTATAACTATTACCTGAACATCCATATTGATTGGTCATCTCGTACATGATGCATTACAGAACATACCAAGGTTCAAGTGGTTTATCTTGACTCCTTGATAGTTGGTTTAGAACAACCACGAGATTCCTCATTGAATCCCCAATTTCATCTAGTCTCTTAATCAGAGAAGCACCATAGTTTCCATCAAACCTATTGTCACTTTGGTGCCTGCTAGATCCATCCATTTACTAAAAACAGAAAAGTCAGTGTGGGTATATCAACAAAACCATCATGTACTAATGAGGAAGATAAACACTAAGGTATACTTACTCATTCACTTTATCTAAAACTAAGACTCTTTCTGAAATCCTAGCCATTATGGTAATGTCACTTATTCTTAGATAATACACTAACCTCTAAAGTTATCTAAACTGACCTCTGATACCAACTATAAGGCCTCGGCCTTAAACATTACTTAATCTTGAATTAAATTGAATATTTCACATTGAGGATCTTTTTAGGTTTAGAGTTTTAGAGAATTAAGACATAACTATTACATCTCAAAAGTTTACAAAGTAGACACTTCTACTAAGTTTCCATAAATAAAAAAAACTCTTAAAAGAAATATGTCTAGTTCCATGTTTTAGATAGCATGTCTTTCCTTGATCCCATCCTTAACCCTATTCATCTTTAAGTCCTGTATAAAACATTTCAAAAACTTGGGATGAGCATCAAAATATCAGTAAGGGATATAAAAATATGGAAAGGAAACATGAGTACATGTATACATGAGAATCAATGAAATCATACTTTACTCATAAAACATAAGCACTTTAACAAACCTCATCAAATCATGAATAAAACATAGAAATCATAAGGCATAAAGGTAACTTGATGAATTCATAAGATTCTTACGTAGGGAGTAACCCTCTTGGTTACGTTTGGAATACCCATTACAGTATATTCCTCAAATCTCTTCGGAGAAACCTTAACGTTTAACCCCTTCACGTTACCCAATGCATTGGAGAGCTATATCGGGCTCACCCGCCATTAGTTTATCACGGAACCACCCATTTTCATAACAATTCCAAAGAACCATAACATAAACGTATCACAAAAAACATACATAAAGGAAACATAACATTTCCACATTTCAATCACAATATAACATTTTAGGATATTGAAATAATTAATCTATTAAAAAAACCATTTTCAAAACCATTTAAAACATTTAATAAAGAGATTTTTGAATCAAAGTTTCCCATACCACCTTGAAGCTTTTAACATTTTAAACCATTAATATCCATATTAATAATTCCTTAAATCCATTTTGAAAACATGGATATTAATAAGAACAAATCATTAAAACATTTAAAGCGATATTTTGGTTAAAGGGTTTTTACCAAAATTAGAGACCCTTGAATACAATAATTGAGGAATAACTTTTAATCAGAACCTTATAATATCATGAGAATAAATGTATTCATGATATTATATTCCAAAGTACAGTATATAAACCATATAATAGTGAATTGGTGCATAAAAACAATGAAGTCTCAATATAAATGTAAAATGTGATGAAATCCCTTATAAAGAAGGTATCCTTAAATTAAGGATAAATCAATCTCAAAATTATGTGTGACAAATATAAATACACCCAATATAAGTGGATATTAATTGTAAAACAATAAAAGGTCATTCACACATATTCAAAGGATGGCATATTCAATAACTACATGTTGAACCCAAAGAAATCGAAATTGGGTTAAAAAGTTCCTTGGTAAAATTCGACAGCCTAACGGTGTCACTTCAAATTTCAGAAAATGAGTTGATGAGAGATAAAAAGGGTATCTAATAACTTGGAAATAAAATTTACATCAATAAGAAAATATAAGAATATATCCCAACATAATATTATGTGAATTAAAAGACATAAAAAATAAGTCTTTTAAAAAGAGGTGGGTGAAAGGTTCCCTCGCCGACTTGGGTAACTTTCGAAACGTACACCCCATTGAAGAAGTGTCATACAATGAATATGTAAATACCAATAAATGGAATTATATTAAAAAAGGAGTATAATAATGGGAATTACATACACCACTCAAAGGAAATTGTGGCAAATGTAGCATAAATCTCACGGGAATAAAAGTGAGATGAAAAATCCCTTACGAAAACTCGGCAGCCTAACGACGCCACTTAAAACTTCCAAAAATGGATTGATGATATCAAATAGGGTCTCTAATCATATTAAAATAAAATTTACAGCAAGAGGAATATAAAATAACATCCCCCAACATAACAAAGAGGTGCGTAAAAGAAGTGACATAAAGGAGAGTACTTAAAAAGAAAGGGAGGGGTAAGATCCCTTACCTCGTGTCCGACATGACTCAATCGTTCTTTAATCTCCTGAATAATAAAATTTGGTCAATTTATAATTTCTTAAGGACCTAATTTAAATATTATTATTCAGATCATATCAAATATTATAATGTTATAATAATTGGTTAATAAAGTGAGTTCATATCAGACGTTTTTGTCAATGTTCGGTACATCAGTCAAAAATGAACTTGTTTGAAAATGATTGTCCATGTAGTTATAAGTAAATCATCTAAAAAATATTATTAATGATTTAAATATCATATATATACAGTAGATATTCATTTGATACTACTCCATAACATTTGGAGATAAAAAGAAATGAAATGCACCGTTCATGGAGACGGTAGGCTGTACGTACGCATGAATGCTACTTTCATTTATTTGTCATATTAATGTAATTAAAAATAATTGAGAGATATATATATTATAATTCCAGTATAATATATATGTTATATAGGTCACATATGTTCATTAATTTAATTCTTTATACATTCCATGTATTGCATGAACGAGTCACATCACTTGAGGGGGCGGTAGTCCACACTTCCTCGTATGAAATTATCGCATTTGCACAACATGAAAAGCATAAAGGAATGTTTTAAATATAAAATTCATAAGAATATAGAAAACATAAATACCATATATATCATATATAAAATATAGTGACATCATAATGGCCACCATGAAAGGTGTTAAGAGAATATTGAACAATCATCATTTCGTGAGGCAGAAATTCGCCATCCACAGAAACAGTATGTTCTTTAACCATTAGACGAAGGTGTGTGTAAGTGTAGCTCTAATACATCACATAACAAAATCCTAGTATATTGAATATAGTGGTGTTTTTACAAAATAAAGTAATAAAAAGAGTTTAGAGGGTTGGAGAAGAAAAATAAAACATAAGAACAAAAGAGAGGACACTACCTTTAAATCGGGTAACTCTCTTTGATTTGAGCTCAAAGGCTTCCTTGGAAAGGATTATGCAAAAAGTGAGTATTCAATGATGAAGATAGGTATGGGGAGAGATGAAATGGGTAGGGGTTGTCCGAGCCAAAGTCTTGAGAGGTGTGTGTAAGGTGGTAGAGGTGGGGGCCTTTTATAAGAGGAGAGGAGGGGCACTCTTGGAAAGTTATAAAATATTACTTTATTATATATTTCTTTTCGGATTTTAAAGGTCCCAAAGGATATATTTCTAGGATAAGTTTATATGGTTTCTAAATCCACCCATACAATAGGTTTTTGACAAGTGTAGGTCTTAGATTTTACATTATCTTTTCATTTTATTTAAATCGTTAAATAATGAGGTAATCACTACATCATCATGGTGTCATAACTAATTTAATTTATTTAGTGTCTAAAAATTATAAAAAAAATATCATGATGTAGGAAATCTTTTTAGATTTCTAATTAATATTTATAGTAAAAAATATGACTTGTATAACCCCATATAAAAATTGATTTATTAAAACAACACATGTTTGTGACATTTTAATTTTAACTTTAAATAAAAAGGTATTAATGTCAATTTCCAAGTAAAGTGGATCCATGGGGTCCCCAAGTTGACCCATCGATTTTCTTGGTCGTCCGTGACTCATCCAATGATGGTAGGACATGTGTCTAGGTCATTTCATATTATTAAAACAATATTTTTACCTTAAATGACACTAATTACCTCTAATCGCGATTAAAAACTTAAAAGTTACTATTCACCAAAAAATTATTTTAATTCCATTGAACCACATTTTACTTCTTAATGAAAACCATGTATGTCGGATTTTTGAAATTCAAAACACATAGGTGGTAAAATTTCATTTAAACGGAAAATCTGTTTTTATAAGTACCACTTAGTGGTTTCACTATTCATCAAAAATTGATGTTTTTCAGAAAAATACCAAAACTTCAAACTAATCTATATTTGATATTAAGAATTCAAAAATTTAGTCTATTTTACAAAATTCAAAATATATAAGTTTCATTTATTAATTTAATAATTAATTCCCGCTGTCAGAGCAAATAGCGTGTTTTTATGAAACAATAAGTATCAAAAGATTGACACTAGTTTAAGTCCGATTTCAAAGTAAAATTAATTCCAATGACCACAATTGGATTAAATGGTAAAAATATATTCTAATTGAACTTTAAAACAAATTCAATATATAATCTAATCATATAAATAAATTAGATTAAAAATAGGTTTTGAATTAAAATACAACATTTTTCACTATTCATTAAAAAATGAACTTTATCGGAAAAATACCAAAAATTTACACAAAGTAAATTTTGATGTCCCGATTCTAAAGAAGAATTTTATTTTGTCAAATATATCACATATAATTGTTAAAAAGTGTATTTAAAAGAGGTTCGCCATCAAAAGGCATTTAATCGACCTTTTAATGAATATTAGAATGTTTATGCTTAAAAACTAGATTCATTCGTATTTTTAATCCTCTAACATTTATTGTAAAAAGTAAAAAAAATCACAAACATACATAATCATTTTTTAGTTATTTCCGTTCTTTTTCTCCATTACAATGGTTAGGCGTTAACTACCATTTAAAATAATATTATTTTATTATTAGAGTGCAACGTAAGATTTCAAAAGAACTCATTGTCGTGTATTGGGTACGCCATCAAGCATAGCGTTCCATTTAAAGTAATATTAATATTTTTTTCACAAATAGGGATAAATATAAAATTTTCATATTATTTATTTACCTGGGGTGTTACAGTTAGAGTGTGTCGATTACATATTTTAGGCTAGGGAACCTAGTGTTGGTGTGGCAGTTGACATATCCATTCATTGGGACTCTGACTACCTTATTTTCAGCATGAAATAATAGGAAATTTGTTATAGGTAACAATAGTATGTGCATCATATAGGATTGAGTCCTTTAACTATCCTTTATGATTCAACTCTCCATGTATATATTCTCATATGACCATGGTATGTCTTGCTTACTTTCAGGATGCCTCCTCGATGACATCCATCCAGGTTACCAATTTATGATCACGATGGAAATATGATGAGTGATAAGGCCTTAGTTTAGGGGCCATCTCATGAGGTGTTTCCTCCAAGTGGTTAGGGAGTATCTCTCTCACCTTTTGAGAATCATATATTACTAGTAGTTTATATTTATGATACACGCAGGCTTAGTGCACATTGTAAGTTCCAGTGTTAGATTCTACTGAGGTTTAGCAGCAAGTTATATCCCCACACAATATAGGATAGGCTTGAGTCAATGGTTTTAGTATTTAGGTTAATCCATACCCAACTAATTATATGGTTGCACTGGAAGATGGCATTTTTCATGGAGTAGTAGGGAACTAAATGAGTCTAGTGACACAAATTAATGATGGGATAATTCTCTCTTGGTTTGACTTCCAACATCTATTTTGGGAGGAGTATTACCTCCCTTTATTTTATTTAGTATGGATCCAAAATATTATTAAGCTATATGAGAGTAGTATGTTAGTTTTTGAGTACACCATGAGGTTCAATAACCTCACATTATACTCCCTTGATATGGTGTGAAATGGATTCTTCTAGGAGAGAAATTTTGATTAGGGTCTCTATAGAGACACTCATTCCAGTACAATATTTTTATGCATTTTGAATATATTGAAGTTATAGAGTGGTGTATAGTATATTAGAGAGAGCATTGGGAATTATATGTCTGATAAATATGTAGTAGGTAGAAAGATTCATATTTTGAGGTCTCAGTAGAGGAGGAATACACATTCCTGGACTCGAAAGCATGGATCTATGGCTTAGGGATATTTTAGAGTATCTAGGAATCTAGGTGACGGTTAGTGCTATGTATGTGATGGTATGGGTCACATGGACTCTGATTTCCTTACCCATCACATTGAGAATGATAGAAATATAGTGGATGGACCACCACAACAGAGGAAATATCATGATCAAGGATATCCCATGTGAGGTTAGGGTGGATCCTAGAGAGGTGGTGTAGAAAGAGGAGAGGGTGGAGCTCTAATGGGAGGAGCTTCTGGTGGAGGTTGACATTATGATCTACTTCAACCACCACCACCAGGCATCCCATATCAGGCTTAGAGAGATGGAGGTTTATGTCGTGGAAATCTCCAAGATATTAATGGATATGACAAGGCTACACATGAGATGATTTGAGACACGATTTGTGTATTTTACACTCTTGAATCAGTTTTAGTATAAACAAGTAAGTGTTGTTCATTAATCTCATTATACCTAGTGTGAGACCTAGAGCTACTGGTTGAAACTTTATTCCAAAAGTTGGGGCTGGAGGTTCCTATATGGATTGATTCTTCAATATCGCATATTTGTTGGCAGTGGAAGTTGTCTCTTGTTGGAGATAGTTTCTCGTGGTACCTATTGGTTATCATGATGAAACCTTATGATGTCATCTTGGGTATGTATTTTTTTATATAGTTTTATCCCAGATTGAATATCATCACAGATGAGTTAGATTCCTTCAGAATTATGGGATTAGATTCTCCATTTTGGTTGAGAGATATCTCATGGCTGGCCAAGTAAATCTTGGGGGTAGCCTCTACCAAGCTCTGAGAGATGAGGTTTTAGTTGGAAGATGTTTGATATAAGGGATTTATCAGGCCTAGTGTATCCACCTAGGTAGCCCTAGATTTGTTCGTGAAAAAGGAAAACATAAAATTAAGGCTTTGTGTTGATTATCATCACATGATCTAGGTAAAGATAAATAACAAGTACCCCTTTATAAGGATTTAAAACCTATTTTATTAGTTGAGAGGCATGAGCTAGTTCTTGAAGATAAATCTCAAGTCTGGATAATACTAGTTGAGGGTTTTCACAGATAATATTTTAAAGATGGAATTTTTATATTGTTACAGACACTATGAGTTTCTGGTGATGTATGTTAGTGTGAAAAATACCCCCACTGTGTTTTTGTATTTTATATTCCAACCATACTTAGACCATTTTTTAGTTGTCTTCATTGAATAAATACTCATTTACTATGAATCATAGGAGTATAATGAAAATCATCTAATAATGGTCTAATACTTACTTTGAGAAAAGTATCTTTCTCGTAAGATCTCAAAGTGATAGGTTTGGTTTCACAAGGTTCAATTTTTATGGCATGTCATTTCTAATCATGGTTTAGTTGTAGACCCTATGAATATTGACATAGTTCTTGCTTGGTAACCACCCACAAACATGTCATAGGTGTGGAGTTTCTTAGCTTGGTGGGGTACTACCTGATGTTTATGGTAGAATTATCCAGGACTGCATCCCCTTGACCACCCGAACATAAGAAGTTCAGTCGTTTATCTATACTGAATAGTTTCACAGAGCCTTCTAGGAGTCAAGACAGTGTCTGTATAGTTCTCCTATATTTAAACTATCAGAGGAGGTCATGGAGTATGTAGTGTTTTGTGATGCCTATTATAAGAACCCATGTCTTCTTTTCAGGTATGTTTTCCTTTTCTGGTCATTTTTGGGAAAAAGGGGAATTTCTAGAAATTTTCGAAGTACACACCGTGTACTTTCTAAGTACACGTTGTGTACTCAGTTACTGCCGGTAGATGTGGGCTAGCCATCTAGTGGCCAGGCACATGGCCATGTGGGGGTGACCTGGAGGCTGCCTAAACCGAGGTATGGGAAAGGTAAGTACACGTTGTGTACTTAAAAAGTACACGCCATGTATTTTCATTTTTTATATTAAATGTATCGGGGTCACGTCTAATCACCAAAAAGGGATTCTTCTAGATCTGTTTTGTCTGAGAGCTTCTGTATGGACGTGATATTCCTTTGAGCCCCTGACCGAACATTTGATCTCTGATTCAACTGTTGTCGATTGCATTGGGATCACCTCGGTAAGCTCTCTCTTCTTCTTGAGCTTCATTTCCCAATTCCTCTTCTTTCTCAAGTTATCCTATGTTGAATGTTTTAGACGTTTTTGTAGGTATTCATTGTTCTAAGGTGATTCAATCCCTAATACTCAAGTATATTGATCTCCCAACGCCGAGGTAGGTGGTTTTTTCCTTTCTGTTGAAATTCTTTGAATTATATGTGGAAAACCCACCAATACACATGAATGGGGTATTTCACGTTTATCGTTTTAGCTCTATTTTTTGCATTATATGCTTGTATGCTTGAGTTGATGATAACTAATGTTAATAAGCTTAATTGTTATTCTTTGTATGTGCTTTACCATGCATGATTTCCTGTTTTGACCGTTGGGTCTAGGTGTCCTATTAGGATGATGTTTACCTTCCATGCCTATTATAGTAGGATGAGGTGTTTGTATCCTTACATGTTGTTATGATGTAGGCTTCTATCCAAGTAGTTTTGAGGTTTAATTTGGATGATATGAGCTACTATACTAGCTTGACTTACACAAGTCTGTGAGAACCTGGTGTATAGACCATAGGGAGAATGTACATAAGGGATTCTCCAAAGTGTTTTTTTTTTACATACAATGTGAGACCATAGGGTGAATTAACGTAACTGCTTCCTCAGAGTGTCTGTAGATCCTCAATGTGGGCCACAGAGGGAATAGACATTGAGTACTTCCCCAGAACGCCTTTAGTTACCAATACGAGACTATAGGAGGAATTGATGGTGAGTTCTTCCTCATAGAGTCTATGTTTCAGCTGAACCAGAGGGGTTAGACTGAGTTTACTTCCTAGAGGGTTGATTTTGTTGCTAGGTAGGACTAGAGGGGATAGTTTGTTCGTACTTCCCATAGGGTTACCGGTTTTTGATTACCTACTTTGTTTAGTTGTTTCTTAATATATGATATTGAATGCATTGAAACTGTGAATTGTTTACTACTGAGTACTTCCTTGTTTACTACTTTCTATACTTATTACCTGTCATATATTCACTGACTATTAGGAACAGATATTATGGTGGTTGCCTATTGGGATTTAGTCTCACACCCTATTTGGGCCATGCTTTTGGGCTCAAACAGATTATATTGTTGCAGGTATAGATAATGGCAAACACCCTTTTACTTCAGGTAGTTGATTTGCTGTGGAGCTAAAGAGCATGGGACCAAGCTATGTCTTGCGATGTTGATGAGTTGTTTACTTTATTTCTTATGTAATTTGGTTTAGTACTGTTTTATTACAGCATTGTGATATGTTTTTGTGCTTTCCTAGACATATGTATCATGAATCATTCATATATATTTGTGTGTGTGCTCCAGTTTATTATTTTCTAGTCTTCTACAATTTAATTTTGTATGGATTATTCCTACTTCCGCTTTTTCTATTTGTTTCACTTCCACTATGTTACTCTGCCTATAAGGGCATATTTTCCCCCACTATCACACCCAATCCCCTTTCTGCTAGTCAGTATCCTCTGGCATTTGGGGAAATGTGCTTGAGGTCATGTGACCAACCAGGTATGGGGTGCCTCTGGGTGGCTTCTAGAACCGAGACATTATAAAGTGGTATCAAAGGAATTATTTTCTCTTGACTTACTATTTAGAGCCTATAGACAGGTATAGGAATGAATAGGTACTTGGTAATAAGTTTTTCCTGGGAGTAGCTAACCCGTGTAGAGGGAAAAGCCAATCTATATCGTTTATTTCCATTTTTCTAGTTTTGAAATTATTACAGTTGATTTGATTTTCACCATTGGGTGACTCAAATGTATTGTGTTGTTATTGTTGATGTTATTGAGGTTATATTTCTATTGCAACCCTATGAGATGAGGGTATTTCATCTCATGCATCATATAGGTACTTTCTAGGAATCATATGTCATGCATTCTTTCCATGCCATTTAGGGTGCATTAGCAATTTCATGTTGTTGTGATAGATGTTGTTCCAGATATTCATGTTGTTGTGATAGATACTTTGATAGAATACATGTTTTTTGATAGGGTATTAATTTGTGTAAGGATATGTTTGAATAAATTCCAAACGTTTCTTCCTGAGGTGTTATGGGCCCTAATTGACTATAATTTGGTGGGTATTTGACTTGTTTACCTTATTTATGACATGAATAATATTCCAAGCATTGATTCATGGGGAGTATGGGCTCTCACGGATCGAAATTTGGAATTTTAATGTTCGTTTCAGTGTTTTTCTGGGTTCTGGAGTAGTTTTTGAGGCCTACTATCCAGAAAACCCCATAATACATGTCGTGTAGTTTTGAATACATGCCATGTGTTCTGCTATTTGGGAAGAAACTGTTTTTCTTAAGTACACACCGTGTACTGTATGTACATGTCATGTAGTCTCTAACCGTGTCTCAGAATGTGTAGGCAGGGACATGGGGTTTGGAATCTTTGGTAAGACACGTCATGTAGAGGATGTGCATGTCGTGTCATAGAACCGTGTAATTGGTCGTGTCACTAACAACACAGCTCGGAAAAATCTTCTTAGTACAGGTCGTGTTTATCTGGAACATGTCGTGTGGTGTAACCTAGGTACCCAGCCATGTAACAAACAACACGAGTCAGTGTTATCCATTCTCGTACATGTTGTGTCCACCTGGAACACGTCGTGTAGTGCGAGTCGTGTAACCAGTCGTGTACCTAACAACATGGGTCGGTGAGGTTCGTTTAGTACACGCTGTGTTTGGAACTAACATGTTGTGTAGTCTCGTTCTATGGAGAACAGTGTGGCTTAGCCGTTTAGAAGGACTCAGGTAGGGGAATAAGATTCAAGTGCACACTGTGTGTTAGGTGAACACGCCATGTGTGTGATGTGTTACATGACCAGTTTTGGAAAGATTACACGCCCATGTGAATGGCTGAATGGAACACGCTATGTAGGTGTTATACACACCGTGTAGTCAAGTTTTGTAAAACATGAATGCTTTCCCTATCATGTTCCCTTCTTAAATTTTTTGTTTTTGGCCCTTGATAATCTTGATCTAAGGTGGGTGTTTGACCTTGTAGAGTCATGCTACTAATACGTCCTTCGGTTTTTTTCTAGTTACAAGTCGGTGATCAGACGCCGGATATGGTTGATCAGGGACTACCTGTAGATCCTCCCGTTGTGCCAATCTTGGAACCAGCCATTATACTAGAAGCAGGTGATGATGCACAGTTTAGGGAAGGCTTTATAAGGATGATGCAGACCTTTCAAGGAGCTCCACCTCCTGCCCCATCGATGGAAGAGTTGATGCGGGTCTTTCAGCAGCATCATCCTCCCACTTTCTTAGGGGATGGAGGACCCCAGGCTGCAAAGTCATGGTTGGAAGCCATTCTGACGATCTTTCAGCATTTGTAGATGCCTCCAGTGAGGCAGGTCAAGCTCTCTCTATATATATGCTTCGAGACTCCGCCAAGAGGTGGGGGAATGTGATCTCACAGGCGGGACACTAGCAGGTTATGACTTGGGAGGAGTTACAGCGTATCTTCTATGACTACTTCTATCCAGAGACCATGAGGGTCAATCGAGCCCGAGAGTTTATGAGTCTAGAGAAGGGTACTCTTTTGTTTATGGATTATTCCTCTCGTTTTACTGAACTGCGGTGTTTCATTCCTATTTCAGGAGGTGATCAGTTATTCTTGATAAGGAAGTTCAAGGATAGTCTGAGGCACGACATCCGATCACAGGTGAACATCTTCCAGTTGACCTCTATCACTTCTATCGTCAACCAGGTGATGATCAATGAGTGCAATATGAGAGATTCTGGAGTTGTGAGATATGGCAGATAAGCATCTAGAGTTAGTATCCCTACTATCGACAGTAAGAAGCACCACAGGGAGTCTTTGCGTGGTGATCCAAGGAGGCGAGACACTTCCTATGGTATCCAGGTGGTGTGCTACCAGTGCGGGAGGAGCGGTCATACGAGGCCACATTGCCCAAGAGACCCAGTGGAGTTCTGATCTTGTGGTAATATGGTTCATCTTCATCACTTCTGTCAGGTCTTCTCACCAATAGGTGGTGATAGGGGTTCTCCTATGACTCCTCGTTCAGGAGCAGCACCACTAGTTTCTCTCCAGTCTGGGAAATGGAGTTCTTCCGGTTGTTCAAGCTGAGTTGGAGGTCATTATTGTGGTATCTAGTCACCTGGTTTTTAGTGAAAATAGGGTGGATCAGCTCAGGGTGGCCATACATTGTCACAAGGTAATGGTACAGGTCAGACTTTTGTAGTGGAGCAGACCCAATAGGATCAGGATCTCGGACCCTCTACAGTGCGAGGTATGATCTTAGTAGCCTCAGTTTTAGCTTCTGCTCTTTTCGATACAGGGGATTCCCATAGCTTTATATTTGTTGTTGTCGTGGAGAGCCTTGAGCTCAGTAACTTTTTTTCTGCTGATATCTTCACACTAGACACTCCATTGGGGACTAGAACAGTGAGTGTACGTCAGTGCCAGGAGTTCCCTCTAGAGGTTGGTGGGTGTCACTTTTTATGGGACCTCTATGTCCTAGAGATGATGGGCTATGATTTCATTCTCAGAATGGACTGGTTAGTTCCCTTCCAGGCAGTCGTCGATTGCTATCATCGAAGGGTGAGTTTCTTATCACCAAAGGGTGGATCTTTTCTTTATAAGGGCGTGTGGGATGTCCATGCAAGCAGAGCAAGACCCGAGCATCATGGGTTAGGAAGAGTTACATCCTGGATTGCTAGTCTATATCTGGATGACTAGGGGACTTCACAGAGGGACTTTCCTCCAGTGGTGGATTGTTTTAGAGATTTCCTTTTATAGGAATTTTCTGGTTTGCCTCTAGAATACGAGGTAGACTATTATATTTATCTTGTTCTAGGGGCAGCATCGGTGTCCATTCCTCCTTATAGAATGGCTACACCAGAGTTACAGAAGCTCAAGAGGCAGTTAGAGGAGTTGAAGGCAAAGGGTTTCATCTGACCTATTACTTCTCCGTGGGGTTCGCCTATCCTGTTTGCGAAGAAGGCAGATGGTACCCTCCGGCTTTGTGTGGATTATCAGAAGTTGAACCAGTTGACGGTCAAGAACCGATATACCTTTCCATGGATTGATGATATCTTTGATCATATTCAAGGAGCCTGGGTGTTATCGAAGATTGACTTGAGATCCGGTTACCATCAGTTTCACGTGAGACCCTCCGATATACCTCTTACAAACTTCCAGAGCAGGTATGGTCTATACGAGTACATGGTTATATAGTTCAGTCTCACGAATGAGCCTGTAGTTTTTATGGTGTACTTGTCTAGTTATTTGAATTTATATATTGAAATTAGAAATAAAAAAAAAAGGCCCCCTTCCAATGCTTTCTTTATTCCTTGTAATATTTATTTGAACATTAGCTTTGTGTGGTTGAGATCCTATGATCTGATGTGTATTTCTCGCTAAATTTTCTCCAACCCTGCTCATTTATCCTTATCTAAAATTTTATGATAATGAGGATCCTTAGGTTTAGTAGTGTTTAGGTTTTGTTGAGGATTATTGTGTCATAGGTTACTGATGGTTTTATATAGGAGTTCTTGGTATTGTGATCATCTTTCCCTACTCATTCTCACATGGTAAATCGTTGAAGTTATGGTTATGTTATGGGATATGAGACTTATCCTTTATTATTTATGTGTGAATATGAAATTTTCATGAATTTTTTCATTTAGTAGATGGTTAATATTAGATTAATGGGGATGATAAATTATTTTAATTGAATTGAAGGGAATATGTTATTTGTATACTCTTTTATAGGATTTCCATGTTATTTCTATCATGGTGGTTTATGATGTATTAGTACTTTACTAATGTGGATCCTTGTTTCTTGTTGTTTTTGTGATCCCTTTAACCTTCCATAATTAAAAAAAATTAAATATAGTGATGAATTTATGTAATAAAAATATAGAAATATTATTATTGTGTTTACATTTAAGTATTTAAATGAATATAGATTTTTGTTAAAAGTGATCGTTTTTTATAGTTCACTTTTTGTTTTTCATTTTTCGTTACATCTAATTGAGTTATTCTTATTTTTTCAGTAGTCTTTATTTGTAACACTCTAGTAATTTGTTTTATAATTTTAAATAAATTATGTTATGAAAATAATAATTGAAAATTAAGTGTTTTAGTTAATAATACTTATATTTCAAATTTATAGATTTTAAATTAAGTTTAAAAACAAATACTATTTTACAATATTATTTTGTGGAAAAGAATATGTTAATATGAATATGTGTATTTTATTATTACAATATTAATTTTTATAAATAGATTATAATATATATATATTGAGTATTATAATTATTTTTATAAATACTAAATTATGTTATGAATATATTCACTATTATTAAGACACCCCAATATTTTATGGGGTGTTTCTTCATAAATAATTTCAATTCATTACATAGATTATATGCACACAACACTGAGTCACTGTGAAACAACACTTTTTTTATAGTTATAACCTATATGTTAAACATAGTTTTTCCACTTCTGTGTTTTGAATTTGAAAAAATAAACATACACGGTTGCGTTCGGTAAGATATTTAAAGTCTGATAGAATCAACTTAATTTTTGGTGAATAGTAACTTGAACCTTATGAATAGTAATGTACCCTTATGAATAGTAAAATAAACCATATGAATTGTAATGTACCCTTATGAATATTAACCTCACCCATGTAAGTATGAATAAAATTTAGGCGTCTTATAAATGAAAGTGAATATTTTAAACATTAATAATTAAGTGTTGGTATTTTTGTGATTAGTAAATATTTAATTACAATTTTATAATTAATAAATTAATTTAAAATATAATTAATTTTTTATAAAATGTATTCATAAATAAATATTATATCCGTATTATTTTGGGATAATTTAATGAGACCTTAGTCAATTTTATTGGGTATTATAAAAATAGTTATAATTTTAAAAAGTGTATTTTTCGAGTAAATCGTGATCGTAATTAAAAATTAAATTTCACATATTTATAAAATTATTTTCATAAAATTTATTTCATTTTTGTATTATACACATTGAAAAATGTTTAGGGTTAATATTTAGGATTTTTTTTAAATACATGAATTTTTGGTGAATAATAAAATTGCGTTAATTTATGATAAATGCTAAATACATGATTTATTGAGTCATAGGTGGCGTAAGAATGATGTAATCACACTTGGCTCTAAATCACATGCACTTATTACTATTTTTAGTCATAATAACAAGTCTATTCATAGTCTTGATCCAAAATAATTCAATAATGATTAAAATAATAGAAAACCCCTCCTCTCCTCCGCTATAAAAACCACCCCTCACCCCGTCTTCCTCTCACACCACTCAAACTTTGATCCTTTCCTAATTTATAACAAATAATCTTACCAAGCCCCTTCCTCAAGTCCAATACATTCTGGTCTCACCAAAAGTACAAAACCAAAGGCCTTAAGGAGGTTCTCAAGGAGGAGTGCTCAAGAGGAAAACCTCTCTTCCTTTTTCTTTCAATTTATTTTTCAAGTTCCATTCAATTGTTTCTATCTCCTCACCACCCATAATCCAAATGATATGATAATTTAAGTTCCTTACATGAATTGGAATTATATTATTCTAATGTAATATTTCATCATTGTCTCTCTTTTCCCCTCCTCTTATACTAAAAATGAAAACACCGTTTGAGATGTGTTAATTTATCACACTCAAGGATGATGGGTTTTCAATTTATATTATCATATTCAATTATGGTTATTAAAACATTTTTATGGTTGATAAAAATAATTATATATGTGATATATCCTATTTAATGTTTTTTAATCAGTTTTTACACATAGTATTAAATTATAAAACAAAATGAGTTCGTGGTGATCAAAAAATCACCAAATTAATCCAAGTATTTATCATTAAAATTTTATCTAATGATTCATACACTCCCAAAATAAAAAAATATATTTATATGATCATTTAACTTTATTTATGATCAATAATAACTCATAACTTAAATTCTGGATTTCAATTTCCATTTTACATGAACTTCCATACTCTTATACAAGTGAATCGGCCATGAAAACTAAGAAAACATGCACTCTCAAATAAATAAATTGAATCTATTAACCCATATAAAAGTCAAAAAATGAACTTAATAAAGATATAATAAATCAACTAAATGTATATAAGGTTCTAGTATTATTAATTAATGAATCTAATTTTATTATTCCGAACATTAAGATCAAGTGCATAATACATTCAGACATAAGGTAAGTGTTTCCTCATCTTACTTCCTTTTTTTGGAGATGTCAATTATTCACCATTATTTATTATTTATGGTGTATATATACTATCTGTTGATGTATTTTATCATTAATATCTTTATTTTCATGGTATTCAATGTATCATTTGAAGATTATTAATTTTGGCGCGTATGATTTGACTGATTACAAAGTGGGAAGCATTTTCTACCCGAACCTCCATTTGCTTTTGATTTACACTTATTCTATAATTAACTAAATTTAATTATTATTTATTATTATGTAATCCTTGTATATTATTTTTTAATGTTCTATATTTTTTACCAACTATAATCCCTCTTTATTTTATGGGGAGTTACATGTTTTAAAAGGATCTTTCAAAACTTCTTCCAAAATACAAGCCCGATTCAAGGGAACTTCTCAAATTCTTAACTATTTATAAGTCCAATGTATAATATATTTTAATCCATAAATATCTTTATAAGATCACATATTTTAACATAAAAAAATATTTTGTTTTATTTTTGGTTTTATGAATGAAAACATGCCTTTCCACTTTAAAATCTCTTCAATATTTTCCTTAAACCATACTAAAATGTTTTATTTCTAAAGATTCTTTTAGAAACTCTTTTTACAAGATTTTTCTTCAGTGGGAAATCATTTATGCCTCAAATATAATTTTAATGTAATTAAATTTTCTTTTCTGGGATATACATGTTTATAATATTATTTGATGAAAAATACAAATGATTTTCCAAAACAACTCTTCTTTCCAAAGTAAAAAAGGATTTTTTGTATCACTTCAAATTTTATAAGATATCTTCCTTGTTCACCACTTACTACTTGAATATGTTTTATGTAATACCCTTTGGTATATCATATAAATAGTCTTCTTATTCTCATGATATTCTAAGGTATTATGATTTGTATGTTTCAGGGTGGTATGGGACACTTTGTAATGTTTAACGATTATTTGCTCAAGAATTTTTCAATGGTCTCATTTAAAAGTATCTTCATTTATGTCAACATCCTTTTTTGAATCTTTTACTTCATTGAGTTTTATCTCTTATGATATCATATACCATATTTTGTTGAAGTTTTGATGATCAATTTGACTATGGAAATGCTAAATTGATACCATTCATGGGTTATAATTAAAGTATTTCACATTTCATATGATAGTTTTTCAATACGAATGTTTATGTTGTCTATGTATCACCCTTTTCATATAAGGAATGTATTGGACTTAGTAAGTGATGGTTGGGGCCCTCTATATCCCCTCAATGCATCGGTAGGTCTCATGAGACAAACTAGAGTCTCGGCATGAGGCCTTGATTGTATGGTTATTTATAGTCTTGGTACAAGGCCTTGACGATATGGTTATGTTGTTTGGAATTATACATTCCCTCATTATGAAGCTAGTAATTGATAGTTCATGTGGTTATTAGAATAGTAGAATACCCATGATTATGTTTTCTTATAGAATTATTTATTCAACTCATATCCCTGCTATATTGTGTTCAAGTTTATTTTTAATGGCAAGTGTACTTTTATTTATTCACCATGCCTAGTGTTTATGCTTATGATATCTTCCATTGTATTACTTACCCTTACTGATCATCTAAGCTCACCCCTTTCTTGTGTTTCTTTTCCCCAAGTTATGAAGAATAAATCATTGTATAAGTTTTCAAGGATGAAATTTATTTTATTTTATATTGTATCATGTTATATTTTATTTTCCCAATGTATTATGGGTATCATTAATTTAATTTGGTCTTCCAAGACTACTAATCTATTTGGTCCTTCGGGATTTGATTCCTTGTAATCATGCCAATGTAATAAAATAATGCACCGGCTCTGTGCTACTGGGGTTGGTGCATTACATTATCTATTTTTATGGATGGTTTTGGAGTGATATTGTGTTGATTTTGTTAATAATTTGTATAGATAATTGATGTAGAAATCGAATGATTTTTTCGATGTAGTGTCATTATTTTGGTGACTGTTTACTAGATTTTTTTGGTAATGGATGTGGTTTTGAGAGGAGATTGTTATGGTAGGTTTTAGTTTCCCAATAATATTTATTGATTTTGAAATAATGAAATTTCATAATGTGTATGAGGATTTTATAATGAATAATATATTGTCTAATGAAATTTAAAATTGAGATAGTTGATATGAGATTTTGATGGCTGGCATTAATGGTGAGTTAATTAAAAAAGTGTTTTCAGGAATAAATTTAATGCAATATAATGAACATAAATTATATGTTATAACAAACTTATAATTTAATAATGATGTGATCAAATCGTAAGTTGAATTTTTTGTGTAGCTGTTATGGGGTGCTTGCATGGTTGGTCTATGTTATGGTATTTGGGGCAGTGGTTTTTAGTCTAAGGCGGTCAAGGTGTCATGGTTATAGTATGTCATAGTGATAAATATAATTATTTATTTTCAAACCTTATGTTGAGATTGTGTGTTGTATTATATATTCCTTATTTTTTATGTTATTTCTTATGCACCGCTACCAGAGTCGGATAACATTAATTGCACCCATTGATTTCATGGGTTCCAAGAATTATCCTTAAAATTTAGGTTGGAGGTGACATGGATGGATGAATGCTCCAATTTACCCTATTTATCTTCTAGATATAGTATAGTTTTTTATGGAATGAGGTTATGATGCATGTGTTATAATGTTTTGAGGGTAGAGTTCCTACGATGTGATTTGTTATTGATTCTTAATGGGGGACTCATATGGAAGGAGGAGGGAACAAGTTTTATGTCCTTCATGTTCTCAATACACTACTATGGTGAGGATATGATGTGTGGTTTTTATATGTTTATATAACACATGGTAGTATTTTTAGTATGACGTGCCTATGGATTTGTGTTGTGTAGTAATAAATGTAATGGTTCAATGTGGTTGTGAGGATATGGAGGGGATGAGAGAGATCTATGATGTATTTTGTTAGGTCATGTAGGAGACTTCATCAGTGGTGAAGTGGTTATTGGGTACCTTATTGATATATTATTTTGAAATTATGTTACCATACTTTTCTATGATATTGGGTAACTTATCCTTGGTGGTTTTGGGTGATAGTTAACCTAATATAGGTGTCAAGTTAGTTTTTTTGTTTATTCATGAGGTATTTGTATGCTTCTTCTACATTTTCATGATAGGTTCTAAGGATGATACTACTAAGTATAAATTTGCATTCACCCTTCTCTCTATATATATAACTATTTTTATAGGTTTCTAGAAGGATGTCGGTGATTGGGTTGGATCATACTAGCTGGTGGTTCTCATTGTCTTTCATGGGTTCATTATAATGGGAGTTTTTTGTTTTATTGATTTAGATCACTTTTCTTTATGTATGACATTCACATGAAATTTGGGATGGTTTTGTTTTATATTGTATGGATTTGACTAGTGGTTTTCTTATATTACTAGGATTTATGAGGATAATTAATCACATTATATAACTTTTATAGGTTCGGTGATAGTATTCAAACCATATCCTATTAGAGGAGGTCATCGGGGGTCACTCCTATATTCACTGTCATGCCAAAATAGGTTTCAATGAGGGTGGATAATAATATAAACACCTTTAAATATAGATAATAAATATATGTTATTCTTGCCCTATATAGTAAAGGGTGTGAAATCAAGTAAATATTTGAAAAACCATAGAAATAATAGAATATTTATAGAATACGTCAACTAGATAAAGAACAAAGACATGGAATAAAAAATATAATGTCTAGAGAGATATAGATATTCATAGGAAACGTAAGTAAAATAAAGGAAAGGTAGTGGGAGATACTCGTTCATACAATGTAACATATGAGCTACAAATCATTAAGATATGAAATAAGACAATAGTACCTAAAAATAAAGGGATAATTAGTATGTTATAAATTGAAAAACTTTTCATAATTGATATATAATTAGATATATATAATAAATAAACAATTTATAAAAAATTATGAGATTTGCAAGTGAACCCCTTATAAATTTGGCAATGCATGAGATGTGGTCAAATATAAGAGGGAATATTAACAAGGGAATGTAAATATATAAGGTTTCCCTTTCCCTAACCCCGATAAATTCCAGGACTGACTCTTTCATCATGTCATGAAAAAGTTAGGTCACTCAGCCCTCATACTAGTGTCATGTTCTGATCATCTTCCCATTCCATCATTGTCACCTCTCTCACTACCCTGAACTGGTCTAGATTTTTTTATGATCAAGTTGATATGGTTCAAGCACTAAAATCTTATATATATGATTTTTATCATTTAACTATGGTTCTTCCCCCATCCTAGGTGGGATAACATGTCCATTAGTATTTCATAGCTCATCTGGCGATTATTCTTCCTCTACGGTGTATCTTTATTTGATATTTTTTTGGTGTTTTCATGCATTTTTTCATTATCATCAGCATGTAGGATTCCATGATGATTAATTAAGGCAAGGATCCTTAATTTTTTCTTATTATGTGTTGATTTTTCATAGAAAATAGGGGGTCACAATAGTATCTAGTGGGTGGGTGTGATGGGGATAGGTGATTTGTGTGGGTTATTCTATTTTTTGGATTTTTGTTTCATGACGTTCCCCTAATTTCCTATTTTACAGCCATCTTTTCTATAGAATATATGACATGAAAAACTATCACTATGAGTTATTTGTGTTTTCATGTTCAATTTTTTCTCTTCTTCTAATGCTGAGTGGGTACTGATGAATCTTGGTTTCTCTTACTAGTTTCACACTTTTATTAAATTTTCCATTTATAAAATCTTGAAAAAAAGTTGATAAGCTTAAAAATATATAATGAATAGGGAAAAAGATTCAAAAGGAAAATAATGAGACAAAAAAAAACCTTATGAATTTTTTAAGGTGTGACTTAATCATTAATATTTGATATTAGGTATATAAAATCCAGGCAGAGGCATTGTTTGGGGTTACTGTAATAGTAATGTAGTAGGAATTGTAGTATATATTATTCGGTACTATAGTAGCAAGAACTATTCACCTGTTTGGGCCTTTGGGCCACTGGTTTGTTCCTTGGGTCCTTCAAGGCCTTCGAGACACCCAAGGCCTTTGGGCTAGTAAAGCTTTCAGGCCAACTCAAGGCCTTCAGGCTACATGAATTATAGATGTATTGAACTGACTTACAAGGAACAAGGTCGTAGATAAGGATTTAGAGTAGGCGCATTCACCAAAACCGATCCATTTGGACTTGGAAGAATGAGAGGGTATGTATTTTCCATTGGTACTAGGCCTGTGCGTCCCTACATAGGATAGCTAGCTGACTAGTCATGCGAAGGTGGAGTGTTGATCATGATGTAGATGTTGGGGAGGTGCAGTTTCAAGTAGCCATTATCTGGGATTAATTCCTTTAAGACCTTAGGGTCTTGTAATTTCAAGAAGCCTACATTCCATGTATGGGTTCCCCTTCAAACCTTAAAAGGAGGATTATCAAAAATGAATAAAAAAATTAAGGCCTTTAGTCCATTCAGGTAAGTATATAAATCAACAAAAAATGTTAAATTGTATAAAAATTTTATATTTTGATTAGATAATACATTAAAAATATTTGATGAAGTATTCTAAAAATTAAGAAAATACCAAGTGAATATTGAGAGATAATTTCTTAACGTGATTAAAAGTCATGGGAAATGCATCATTTAAAGGAAATAAAGGCATGTGGTTCTCCCAAAAACTAGAAATGAACTAATTTATTTTATGATAAACAAATATGTTTTGGAAGGAATGTGTGATGAACCCTTTTAAGATATATCACTTTATATTTGAAAGGATAATGCCTGGAACTCATAATTCATATTTTTACGAGTCTTGTGATAGTAGAATATTGGAAGAGGTAAACATTTTCTAGAAAACAATTCTCTGAAATTAGTTGTAAAGTGATTATATCTAGGATATAGAAGTGTGAGAGTAGTATTTTTATAGGATTAACTCTATTTTTATGCTAGAGTAACTAGATGTTTCCAAAGGCTATGTAAAAATCACTGAAGGTTTATGTAAGAATAATTTACACTTTTCATTGGAAAAAAGGTGTTAAGGAATTTAAACCTATGGGAAACCAAAATTTTACATGATCAACAGCGGGCTCTCAATAAAGATCGGAAGGAGGTGGAACCAGTTTCACCGACTGGGACCTACTATAAAAAATTGAGGTGGGGAAACATGTTCAATGTAATGTGGTGTGATAAAATTGAAATATTATTTTTCATTCGTTATTGTTTTGTTATAGAAGTTTATTTGTGTAGTGATTAGATCATTTTGATGTGGTGGATGGGGTTGGTTGTCCACCCAATTTTGGTACACCATTTTTCAGGTTTGTATGGTTTTGGAAGTTTTTGACTTTATTACGTGCCTAGTATTTTAGTTGGTGCTTTCAGGTAGGTGGTTTGAAATCCAACAAGTAGTATCAGAACTTTTTGTTCAACGAGGCTAAGAAAAATTGACATCATACTCATCGGTGATGTTCTTGTCTTTGTGGTTTTCCATTTCAGTGGGAGTTATTTATTTTAAAAAATTGAAATTATAAGAAGGAAATGTCTATATGGAAATGTTCGATAGGCTATATATTCAATTATGGAGAATATAGATTGAAGGATATATATTCCAAAGTGACCTTGACCTTCAACTTAAAGGATTCAAAATGAAAGCAATGGATAAATCATATTGGAAAATGATTTATAAGAAGGCACTTTGTTTGATATAGATGTCATTAGCTTGGAATTGTACCAACAACATTCAAGAGGTGAATACCACTTGGGAATTAATAAAGGATATATCAGATATATATATGAGAATCTAACCACAATGAACAGTGTGTTAATGATTCAGAGGCTATTCAATACAAGAATTTCAAAAGGATGTCTGGTGAAAGATCATGTCAATGAATTTAATATGATTTAGAGTTAATTGTAATTGGTGTGAGTAAAGTCTCTAGATTCATTATAGTCTTTGATGTTATTTCCATCACTCTTAAAATCATGGGCCTTGAGGTTTACCATTGTCAAAAAATCTTTTAGTAAGACCAATCTACTATTTGATGAAATTTTGGGTCTCGTTTTAAATGTAGATATCGTGTGGAGGGAAGTTCTTGAAACTTTAATTCAATGTGGAAGGTAGATGTTGTTCTATTCAATGAGAATATTTAAAGAAAATTTAGAAAATGGGAGAAAAAAAATGAAGTAAATTTACTAGACATGATCCTATATATTTGCATTATAGGTAGAAGGGGAACCCAAAGAAGGATTGATAGGGTCATAGATTTAACTCTAGTGTTTCATATGTTCTATAAATATTGTATTTATGGATGAATTCAGCTTATTATTAAGTATCAATATTCCATTGGAATCACAAATCATTAATTCTATAGAATTATTTCAATATATATATCTGAGATGGGAGGACTAAAAAACTATGATTCTATATGATTTGAAAAGGTGTATCTTGCAGCTGATGAGGATCTTGAGATCATAGGGAAATGATATTTTAAAGACCAAATATCAAACAGAATAATTCTAGAGTTATAGGGACTCAAAAAATATAAGGATTATAGAAGAACATAATGTTTTTAGGGTAGATGTATGAAGAAATATTTTTATAAAACCTTTATAGAAGGAGTGTGGAATATCACATAGGGTTCCATGGTAGTGGAAAGAGGTATTAAAGAAATAAATTTGTATCTGATGAGAATATATGATGGAGAAATGATTATCAGAGAATCAATGACTAGAATTATAAGGATGTTACATTACCATTATTGGAAATTAAGTGGTAAAAATATGTTAATTATAGTGGATAAAGTAGTACTGAATATCAACCACATATATTTTATAATATGTCAGAGTTTTATTCCAATAAAGTAGAGAAAGATTCTGTTTGTGAAAAATGTAAGGACACCTAAATATTGGATGCTAGAGCTCATATATACAGATGTTTGGGGTCCTTCTCCTATTCATTCTCATAGTGGTTCATTAATTATTTTGCCTTAATCAATGATTCAATATGGATGGTATGGTTATATTTAGTCAATCACAAATCTGAGTTTTTTGCAGTGTTGGTTCAAGAGAGATTCATGGTGGAGAAAGAGGTTAGAAATAAGCATAAGTTCATCAGGTAATATATTGAATATGAGTATGGTAGTAGAAAATTCATGGGGTTTTTATAAAGGAAAGGAATTGTGTTTGACAATACTATATCTGGGATGTTGGAACAAAGTAGTGTACATAGTTGATAAATCCAATACTGAATGAGAAATATTAGAGCATGAGGTTGAATGAAGGGTTCCCAAATTTTTTTTGAGATGTATATGTAAATTTTTACAATTTAATAAATAATATAATTTTTTCAATACCTATGGTGTAGGAGATTCTGTAATGATTGTGGTCCAAAAACCAATGCATGTTTCTCACATTAATGTTTTTGAATCTCTTGCATACATCTTTGTTGATTCCAAGGATAGGGAAAAACATGATGAAAATTCCCAAGTATATTTCTTTAGAGGGAAAACAAATGAAATATTTGGATTTTATCTTTGGGATAATGAGAAAAATAATATCATTAAAAATAAAAATGTTCTCTTATGGAAAAAGATATTATGGGAAGATCAGAACAAAGTAGAAGTCGGGTTTTAGAATAAAGAATCATTTGAACATATCCCAGTTGATCTAAATGAAATACTAAGTGTTCTATAATTTTGAGTTAAGTATTGAAACTCTAGAAGAGACAATAAGATCATAAGTACCAGAAATATCTGAGAATGTGGAATCATAATGAAGTGTTCCTAGAAGATATAGTTTTGGAAGGAGTAGAACCTCAGGTAGAATTAAGTAAGTATAATAGAATCAAATGACTATTTAAAATGTATGGAACTGATCTTCACTATTTTATACTAAATTATGGTGTAGATGCTAATATACAAAATGAATTGATGATTCTTAACAATTCTAAAAATTTGGATTTAGCTATGAAAGATTAAATGGATTTGTTTCATGTAAATGGAACATAGTGTCTGAAGTAATAACCACAAGAAAAGAAGACTATATAGAACAAGTGGTTACACTAGTTATAGGAGTAAGCAATTGGTAGAAAGAGGTACAATGATAATTTAGTTGTAATATGGTTTCAATAGAATGAAGGGATATATTTTTATGATATTTTTTCTCCTATTGTTAAGAATAAAACTATTTGGATGGTTCTACGTGTTATAGCTTCAGAAGGATTTCATATTAAACATATAAATGAAAAAACACAATTCCTTCATGATTATTTAGAGTATTAAATATTTATGAATTATCTATAGGGTTTCATTGACAATCATAATGAAGACCCAGTTTTCAAGATTAAATGAATCTTGTATGGTTTGAAGAAAGCTCCAATGTCGTGGAACCAGAGTTTTGATGCCTTTATGGATGAGAAGGGGTTTTTCTGGAGAAATTTGGATCATTATAGTTATCTAAAGTTATTAAATTATAGAATTTGTTTTATTTTTCTTTTGTATGTGTATTAAATGATTTTGGATGGTTTAAATATTGATCTAATTAAGGAGTTGGAAGCTGATTTATAAGGAATGTTTGAGATGAATGATTTTGGTGAATCCAATCAAACATTTTGGATGTGATCTAGAGGGATGTGAGGAAGAGATTTATGGTTATATCTTATAAGGAGTGCATAATGATGGTTATTTAATGATTTGAAATGACTAGTTGTAAAACTGTGTCTACCCAATTGACCAGAAACATCAAGATATCCAAATAAAAATAACATAAAATGGGTGATGAGCTTAAGTACATGGATAAATTCTCATATACAGCAGTGGTTGGATGTTTGTTGAGTATGATGGTTTATAAGAGGTTTTTCATTTCTCATGTAGTGAGAGTTTTCAGTTGAGATATAGAGAATCCAAGAAGCGATCACAGTGGAATGGTTTAGTAGATTATATGATATATCAAAGGAATGGAAGAAATATATCTATGTTTCAGAATAGATGATATTTTATAGTGGTTTGTTGATGTGAAAATTAGAGGATATATGGATATATGGAAGTGTTCCATCTATTTTTTATTTACTTTTGGAGGTACATTAAAAAGTTGTATGTCGATGTTATAACTGGTAGTTTCACTTTCAATAATGAAATCAGAGTATGTATCCATCAAGGAATCGAGGAAAGAATTAGTCTAGCTCAATTGTTTGTTAATTTAACATGAAAGGAGTTAGGAAAGTTAGTTTTTGTACTATGATAGTTAGAGAATGATTTATTTAGTAAATAATCTATTGTTTCATTCACATAAGAATACCATTGATCTTAAATATAATTTCATCCTAAAGAAGCTAGATGATGGAGTATTAGAGCTATATAATATTGACTAAGGTAATAATCTAGCTCACTTTTTTACGAAGGTTTTAGTCTAAGAATGTCTTAGACATCATTTTTCCTCAGTGGGAAATAGGTGACCTGAAGTAGAAATAGAGTAACACAGACTATTACTACTAAATATAAAGTGTTCGAAATTTTCCTATGTGTCAATGGTTTCCATGAAACATTAAAAGCTACCTTAAAGTGGGACATTATTATAAAAGTGAAAAATATCATTTCAAGTACCATTTCTCTATGTCTAAGTATATTATTTATAAAACATTGGATTCATATTTGGAGTATTATTATGGTAGTGTAAGATAAGTTTAGGTAGGATTGGTTCAAAAGTTAATGTTCTAGAATCAATTAGAAAGTGACCATGTCTATATTATGGAATTACATGATCAATATCTATGTATGATTAAGCTTTTTGATGTGTTTGAGTAACTGAATGTTTAAAAAATCTATGTTATAATAATAATATGGTTATATACTAATCATTTACACTATTTTGGGGAAGATAATGGTTGTGGTGGTGTAATTGATAGGAAACTAAAGGTGTCGATGATTGATGGTGGGATCTCAATGATGATCAAAAGGTGGTGGAATTGGTTTCACTAGTTGGGACCTACTAGAAATAATTGGGGTGTGTTTACTTGTTTAATAGAATGTGGTGTAATAAAATTGTAAATCTATTCTTCTTTTAAGTATAAAATAAACCAGTAGTTTTCTTTTATGGATTAGGAATATGTCTAAACAACTTAATCTCTTATTGTTATTCTTTTAGTTATTGTATTTATATTTCTTATTCTATTCTACAAGTTTTTTTGTGTAGTGAGTGGATAATTTTAGTGAAGTGGATATAGATCATTGTTATAATGTCTTGGATATTCCCTAACTACTAATTTACATTTTTTGGGTGTGGGAGATGTCAGGAGAAGTTTTGAGGAAGGAAGGGTGGTGTTGGAGAGGAAATTTTAGTTGTGGGATGGATTTTTTATCATAGAGAGACATGTTTATCTGTGAGAGGCCTATCGGAAGGTCTGGCTATGGTGTGTAGTTAAAAATTGTGGCATAGTGAACTAGGTGGTCAATTTAAGTGGCCTAGCCATTTTAGGTGTAGTTTTGGCATGGAGTTTGGTTATGTCATGGTTTAGTTTTGAGGAGTTTTTGGTAAATTAATAAGGTTGAGGATTTTGATGTAGTCCTTCCCACTTTTTCTTAGATATTTTCATGGTCAAATTTGGGAGTTTGGCTATTTTTACAAACCCTATGCTATAATGTGTGTGTTTCACTATGGTTGGGTGTAAGATTATGGATTTTGTTTGGTAGAAATAAGCATCGTTTCATGGTTTTTTCAAAATTTTATTGAATTTAAGAATTAGACACAACATTATTTTTGGAGTTTTTCTTAACCTAGGATCATTATGGTGTGTTCTATCATGATGCATAGTGATTTTGTGAAAATCTTGACCATTGTGGTGTGGTGGATCACATTGCATCATGGAATTATTTTTTCTAGTCTGGGTATAAATTTGGGTGCCCCTTTGAAGTTTATTCTATTTCTTTTCTCTCTCTATTGACCCTTGTGTGATTTAGGAGCTATTTTTATTGATATTTTATATAACTTTTTGGGTTTATACAATGGGTTGTGAAGATAAATTGTTAGTGATCCAAGATAATTTCTTTCTATATCCCCTTAGTTTTTTCTTTTTCTTACCTTGGGGGTCCTTAGTAGTGTTGCTGATTCAATCTAAAAGATGTTTGGTCTACAATTTTGGTGAATAATTATTGTGGTTTAGGTTGATTGAGGGTTCCATTATGTGGTTTTAGTCTTTCCATCATCTCTTACTCTTACACAATGGAATGTGAAGCACTGGTTGAGGTATGGGATTTGATAAATATCTTCCATTTTGTGTATGATGTGGAACTATAATGATTTTTCATTCTTTTGATTAATGATAGGGATTTTTCTAATGATGATGATAAACCAGACTTAAATAAATTGATAGGAAAGGGGTGTTTCACATGTTTTTACTCATTTTAATTATATTTCCCTTCTGACTGATCCATGTTCACTACTATTACAAAAATAACATCCTTTTTCATAGATTTGTTTTTTTTTATGTGATTTATAGAACCATGTTGTTATTAAATGATGGATTCACCTTTTATAAAAGGTTAATCGATTAAATATGGTAATTAAATATTTCTTTTAAAGGAATTATTTGATATTTTGAACTCTTGTGAAAGCTTTATTTGAAAATGAGAATTGTGGTAGTGATTGATTTAGAATTTTTTATGTTCATTATTAAGATGCTTGTTGTTATAGAGATGATATGTGGTAGAGGATGTATTCGGTTATGGTCTATTGGTGTGGATTTAGTAGGTGGTGATTTTTGGGGAAAAAATCCTTCAGGTTTCCTCTCAGTATGTTTTGGGTGTGATTGTGTTTGTTGACAAATCCAGATAACCCCGAATGAGTATGGTTGGTGTTTTCCAAAGTAGGTGTTTAAGGTGGTGTGGTTTCATAGTGTTTTCCAAATTTTTAGGCCTCAAAATCTAGAGTTTCAATTTTGGAAAAGTAAGGATTTCAGCATAGGAGTGAAAAGTATGCGGACTGCAAAGGATAATTCATAAACCATGAATGGTGGTATGTGGAACGTTGAAGGAAAATAACAAAGGAATAGAAACCTTAAGCATGAGATAGAGATCGCATACGAGAATGGTTCATGGGGAGAAAACAATTTGCAGTGAAGGCATGTGGTACACAGAAGTCTTGTGGTATGTGTGATGGATTATCATTCTCATAAATGAGGTAGTTATTTGAGAAACTAAATAGGGAATCATTTGAAAAAATGAGACGGTGATTTGGGCCACTGTGAAGGAAGAAAGGTTGTACGTGGACTGCGTAGGAAAACAGCTCACATAAGGATCAGTACGCGATGAAAGAGGTACCACATGGAAGATTTGGGATATGTCGGATTAGCGGTTTTTTTGGATCTATTTGCCTATATAATAAGAAATATCATCATTAATCATAGTGATTTTCATACAAAAACAGCTCTGCTCCAGGAATTCGTCCAAGTCCAGAAGAGGTTCGTGAGGAAGATTATGTGAAGGGCGAAGCAGTTCACGGATGCAATTTTGTGAAAGGGTGTTTATGGAGAATTTTAGTAATCAAAGTAAAAAGGTGGTCCATAGAATAAGAAATCTATGGAATAAGGAATTTTGTAGAAGCATGAGCAGTACGTGGGAGCGGTACGCGGGAGCGGTACGCGGGAGAGGTACGCGGGAGCGGTACGCGGGAGCGGTACGCAGGAGCGGTAGTGTTTTGCGAAGGTGGTACGTAGCAACAGAAGCAAATGAGATTTTCGGAATAGGTGGTCTGTGAAGAATATGCACTACGCATTTCGCAGAGGAAGTAGGTGGTTTGCGAAGGGACATAAATAGTTCATGAAAGTAATTTTCGCTAACTAAAAGTAAATGGAAAAGTGAATTTCATCTATAGGTGAAAAGGGTACTTCAATAGATCAATAATATAAAGTTGGGGATTCATTCTTTCAAGAAAATAAAGGAACCTATAAGTCAGTAAAATGTGATTGGATCCCTTCTAAGAGCAGTGATCAAAGGAAGCAGCATATGATTATCCTTTCCACCAGTTGTGAGCTAGAGAAAGAGACATAGGGAGTGACCCTTGGTAATGTAGTGAGCAGACCCTAAATCTTGTAAAGGTAGTGAGCCTAGGTATAGAAGTGATCTAACTTAAACCTTGTAATTGTAAGTCAGATTTGGTGTATTTGGTATATTGGTACATTTCTATTGTATGCTTCTTGGATGTAGTCTAGTGAGGGTGAGCCATGTAAAATCACTATGTCATATTCAATATTTCATTTCTATTCATATATTACTATGGGATAAAGAGAGATGTGTGTTTTTTTTAATGAAAAAACAAGATCTTAAGGGGTAGGAGTTTTAATATGTCATACCCTGATTCACCCCCCCCCCCCTTAGGGTATTTGACCTAGTGGACATAACAATTGGTATCATAGGGAAAGGTTAAAAATCAGTGACTCTCTCATTATAAGAAATGGATGTGGTCAATCACAAAAAAAATCCAATATTCACCGGTAAAAATTTCTAACTATGGACGAATAAGATGCATCACTACTTCTAATCATTAGGAATGGATATCTTCACAGCACATATGCATGGAATATCAGCTGATATCAATAGTGGTGCTTTATTAGAAGCTGAAATAATATAATTGGATGAATTTTCTAAAGAGATCAATGCTTTTGGAGGATTCCTATAAAATGAAATTTATATGAAGGTGATTTCATGTAAAACATCACATGTAATGTGGGAAAGATTCTGAATATCTATGAAGGAGATTCAAAGGTCAGATAGGAAAAGTTATAGGTTTTGTGGAACAAGTATGAATATCTTATAATGGACCCAAATGAATCTATTGATGCATTATTTGAAAGGGTGAATGTTTTAGTGGAATACATGCATGGTCTTAGATAATTCATTGAAAATATAATGATTTTGAATCATATCTTGAGTAAAATTCCACCTCGGTTTAATTCAAAAGTTTTAGTATTGGAAGATAAAGATCTGAAGGAGCTAACATTGGATAACTTTCAAAATACTCTTGTTTCATATGAAATGAGAAATGATGAAAACAATATTGTGTAAAATGGAAATTCCAAAGAAGTGGAATTCAAGGCCATGAAGAATCTCTCTGTTGAAGATGGTTAGGAGGAAGATAATTTGGATGATGTCATTTTATTTCTCTCTTCAAATCTACAAAGAGGAAGTAGAAAGTTAAAAGGTAAACTTCTACTTGCATGATTCTGATGTGGAAAGATTGGAAATTTTGTAGTAAAGTTCCCTAAGAATTTTGATGATGATGATGAATACAATGATTAAATTACCCAAAAGAAGTATTCATCAAATGGGAAAGGTATGAGAAGTGCTAATTGAAAGTTCTTTAAAAATAAGAATCTTCTTTCAAAAGAAGATGAAAGTTTAGAAGAAACTACGGTAGAAGAGTTGGAGGACTGAAAGGATCATGAACTAGATGATTTGGTGGTGTTTGTTGGAAATTTCATGACAAAAGAAGAATGTGAAAATGAAGAAGGATAAGTTGAAGTAGGAGTGGACCTTCAGGCTTAATTAGAAGCTTCTCTTGAAGAGATAGATGTTTGGAGATCCAAAACAAAGAAAACTAAAAATGTGTTTTGTAATGATCAACTCTATATGAAGAAGAAAGAAGAAGATAATTCTAAGCTAAATGATGAAATTGAAAACCTGACGTCTTCAATTATAGAAATATCAGAAAAGGTGTTTGAGTACAAACTCAAAATTGAAGAACATAAAAGAGAGATTGATAGTTTAACTGAAACTAGAAAAGAAAAAACCAAACATATCTATGAACTTGAAGAGGAAGTCTTAGGTATATGATGAAGTTTTAAAGATAGAAAAAACATGTTGAATCCAAGTATGATATCAGGAAACCATATCATACAAACAACAGAGATAATAAAAGTTGAGCATAGTGGTCCGGCAGAATAGAAGAAATAGTCAAATCAAAATGGTAAGGCTCGGATGGGGCATGATTGAAAAAAGAAATTAGTAATGGTTTAATTAAGACCACAAGAACTCACTCCCATATTGAAAATTGATTTGGGTGTAAATCAGAATTAGAAGATTAAGAGAACCCAAGGGACAACCCGTGGTGTAGTATTTTCACATAGGACTGTACCCCGCATAAGATGCTATTATTGTGGAAATATGGGACACTAAAAAAATGGATGTTCCATATCAAAGAGGTACTAAAGGGAATATGACCAATAGAGGCAATCATATAGAGATCAATTTTCCAGGTCATCACATTATGGTCACTATTTCATGTGTGAAGGATTCAGACACATTGCAAGATATTTATCATCAACAATACAGAGGAATGTGATAAAGAATACTATGGTTGGTTATAAGTATTAGAGAAATGTATAATCAAATGAGATGAAAATGAAAAATAGATTTCAAAATCTACAAGATGAAGTTGGTACATCATATTCTAAATAATGTCAAGAGTATCAGTCCCTACCAGGTATGAAGTCAGAAACATGGATCAAAAATAAAATATTTGAGTAGGCAGTGGTTGTGGAGATTATGTTCAAGGAATTAGATTTCACCATGATATAGATCATTGATAATGGATACCCCTCCCATATGACTAGAAACAAGGATCTGGTAATGGGAATCAGGTACAATAACGAAGGTATCATAAGATTTGGTAATGATGAGGGGTTGAAAATTATTGTCTATGGGAAAGAAAATCTTGGGGGAAAAGACATGAAACGTGCAGATGTCTTGGTTGTTGAAGGTATTAGTCACAACTTATTAAGTGTAAGTAAATTGTGTGACTCGGGATATTCCATAATTTTTTCAAATAAATTATGTGTCATCAAGGAAAAATATGGTGTTGTTATATTGTAGTGAAATCATACAAAAGGGAATCTATACCACATGAGTGGAGAAAAAGATATGTGCTTTCTATCTAAGGAAAAATAAAATAAGTTGTGGAAGAAATGTCTTGGGCACATGATCCAAACATCCTTGGAAGATCTGTTGAAATATGATGTTGCTCAATATCTCCCTAGATTATCACGTGATCATACACATATGTGTGATTCCTGCCAATAAGGGAAGATCATTCTAAATACATATAATTCAAAAGAGAAAAGGTCAACAAGATTGCTTCAGTTGGTTCATATTGATGTGTGCGGACTAGTTTTACCAAAATCTCTTGATGAGAGGATATATTTTGTTCTTTTCATTAATTATTATAGTAGAATGTCATGGGTTTCAATCATCACCCACAAATTTGAGTTATTCAGTTACATAAAAAAATATCGAAGGGAAGTTGAGAAGATGTTGGGTCGAATAATCCAGAAGATCCGAACAGATAATGGAACAATGTTCACAAATTTCCAAGTAGATGATTATATTTAGAAACATGGGATAGGGCATCAAGTTTCAATAGTAATAATTCCACAACATAATGGAGTTGTTAAGAGAAGAAATCATATTTTCAATAACATGTCCAGAACAATGCTCATTGAGAAAGACCTTACAGATAAATTTTGTAAAGAAGCATTGATGGTGGCAGTATACACATCAAATAGAGCGTTACTTTGTTTGAAACAAGAGAATACTCTATATGAGCTATGGTGTGGTAGGAAGCCATCATTAAAGTACTTTTGAATCTTCATAAGTAAGTGTTTCATTCTCAACAAATAGAAACACAGGAAGTTTGAATCTCATGGAGATGAAGGGATATTTCTTGGATAATCAAATAAAAGAAAAAATATAAATACTTCAACAAGAGGCTAGGAAATATTGTTGAAATCCATGATGTAACCATAGTGGAGAATGATTACAATCTTCAGAAAATACATGATCAGTCTCAAGAGGATAGTGATGAAGAAATAAGCATATTAGGGGATACTCCAATTCTAGAGGCTGATTTAGAAGAAGACTCAAATGATGGGAAGGATGGGGATAAATCAGTATCTACAAAGAGACTAATGAAAAGAGTTGAAATTGACAAAAAAAACATAATTGGTGATCAAACAGCACCAGTGAAGACATGGAGGATGAAGACTCTACAAAAATAATTATACTTATCATAGGTAGAGCCTAAATGTTTTGATGAAACAATTGGAGATGATAATTTTTTTCAAGCTATGAATGATGATCTTGACCAAATTGAGAAGAATCAAACATGGGAGATTTTTTTGAGGACAATAGACAAAAAATTAATCAGGACTAAATGGGTCTTTCGAAACAAAATGAATGAAGATGGTGTTGTGATTCGAAACAAAGAATGACTAGTGTAAAAATGGTACTCCTAGGAAGAGGGTATCTATGTAGATGAAACATTTTCACATGTTTCCAGGCTAGAGACAATTCGATTATTTTTTTCTATATCAATGAAAAGAAAGTTCAAGGTTTTCTAGATGGACATCAAATCAGTATTTCTAAATGGATTTCTGGAAGAAGAAGTTTACATTGAGCATCCAGATGGTTTTATCATCCATGAAGATGAGAAAAAGTTTTTTAGTTTAAGAAGGATTTATATGGTTTGAAGAAAGCACTAAGAGCACGGTATTCAAGGCTAGATTAGTTTCTAAAGAATCTTGATTTATGGTGTAGTGGAGTTGATTAAAATATATATTCCAACCATGACAATAATCAAAGGATGATTGTGCTGGTATATATCGATGACATAAACTTTAGAGGCTCATATGAAGTGAAATGTAGATAGTTTTACAAATTCATGAAAAGTGAGTTTGAAATTTCAATGATTGGTGAACTGATGTTTTTCCTTGGTCTATAGGTGACACAAGGAAAGAATGGAACATTAATTTCTCAATCCAAATATTCCAAGGATGTTTTGAGAAGGTTTGGAATGTATAATTCCAAGGATATGAAGACTCTAGTCGCAACACATATGAAACTATCTCAGGATGATAAAGGTAAAGTGGTCAATATCATAGAATATAGGCAGATCATTGGAATTCTATTGTAATTAATAGTGACATGACCAAATATTGTTTTTTCCACGTGTCAAATAGTATGGTATCAATGTAATCCCATGGAAAGCCACATACTTGCAGTAAAAAAGAATACATTAGTATGTCAAGGTCATTATGGATTTCGATTTGATGTATAATGGAAAATCTCACCCAGAGATATTAGTATATACAGATGCAGATTGGGCCAGTTCAGCAGATGACAGGAAATCAATGTTAGGAGGTGCTTTCTATCTTAGTGGATTGTGTATTTCTTGGATATGTAAGAAACAAGATTGTATTTCATTGATCACCTCAAAATCTGGGTATATTGCGGCCACTCAAACATGCACACAGTTATTGTGGATAATGCAGTAGCTTGAGGATATGGGTATTGAAGTGAAGTCTCTAATCGAAATACATTACAGTAATTCAATTTCTATAAATCTTAGAAAAAATCTAGTCCATCACTCAAGGACCAAACACATTGAAATAGCGTATCATTTCATCAATGAGAAGGAGTATCAAGGTCTTTTGAAGTTGGTGTATGTCCCTATAGACCAATAGGTGAAGGAAATTTTAATAAAGTCCTTACCCAAAGAAGAATTTGAAAGGCATCGACTGAATCTGGAAGTTCATTCGACTCCCCACACTTAAAAAGTGTGGATGTGGGACCCCCCCCCCCCTCCTTGAGGTATAGTGTGTTTTTCCTAATGTTATAATCGTTTTCTTTACCTTGTTGCATATATAAAAGGAATGTTCATCGGGTTCATTGACAAAGGGGGAGAAATTGTAGCAATTAAATGGGAGAAATTTTATTAATAAAGACATGGGGATAAGATGTTAATTGAAGCAGTGAGATAGGGGGAGTTTAAGCTGTTAGGGGGGAGCAGTGATGTAGGGGGAGTATTAAATCTGACAATGCTAGATGAGATCGATCAAAGGATACATATCACGAAAGTTGAGGTTCTTGATGAAAGAATAAGAGTGGTGTTGGAATGGAATGAATTTATTCATTGATGAACTTTGAATTATACTCTTTTTTCTCACACCAAACATGGATCATGTGGGATTAGAGTATGTGTTGAGTAAATCCTTGATCACTATCTTAATTTCAAGAAGTGAATGCTGGAAAAATTTGGAAGAAGCTTTAATGAGATATCAAATTATGAAATTATTATCAACAAACCCAAAGGGGGATATTGATAGGAAAAAATCCTTCAATATATCCTCTCAATATGTTATTTGTGTTATTATGTTTTTTGAAAAAGTCAGATGACTGCAAATGAGTATGATTGGTGTTTGTCGAAGCAGGTTTTTAAGGTGGTACAGTTTCCTAGTGTTTTCCAAATTTTTGGGCCTCAAAATCAAGAGTTTGGATTTTTGAAAAGGAAGGATTTATGCATAGGATTTAATAGTACACGTACCTTGAAGGATAGTTCTCAGACTGAAAATGGTGGTACGTGGAACGTCGAAGGAAATTAGAAAAAGAAGGGAATTGTGAAACGTGAGACAAAGACCGTTTATGGGAATGGTTTGTTGGGAGAAAATGGTTCACGGTGAAGGAATGAAGTACGTGGAAGACTTGCAGTACGTGGGATGGCTTGTCATTCGCATAAATGAGGTGGTGATTTGAGAAATCGCGAAGGGCGTCATTGAAAAAAATGAGACGGTGATTTGGGCTATCATGAATGAAGAAAGGCAATATGCGGACCATGTAGGAAAACGGTTCATAGAAGGATCAATACACAGTGAAGGTGGTACCACATTGAAGATTTGGGATATCTCATATTAGTATTTTTTTGGATCTATTTTCCTATATAAGGATCACTAATCCCCTCATTAAGAAGAGTGGTTTTCATAAGAAAACATCTTTGCTCTGGGAATTAATCCAAGTCTAAAAGAGGTTCGCAAGGAGGATTCTGTGAAGGGTGAAGCAGTTCATGGAAGAAATTTTGTGAAATGGTGTTTTTGGAGAAATTTAGCCTACAAAAGAAGAAGGTAGTCTATAGAAGAAGAAGTCCATGGAAGAAGTAATTCTACAGAAGTGAGAGTGGTACACATGAGCGGTATGCAGAAGCTATTCGCAAAGGCAGTATGCGGAGGCGATATGTGGTAGTAAAAGTGGAGGTAGTTCATTGGATAGGTGGTTCATGAAGCATATGTGCTAAAAAGTTTCTGTAGGAAGCAAGAGGTTCGAGAAGGGACTTAAAAAGTTCTTCAGAAGTAATTTATGCTAACTAACAGTACATAGAAAAGTGAATTTCATCTACAGGTGAGAAGTGACTTCAATAGAGCATCCATATATAGTTTAGAATGCATGCTTTTATGAAAATGAAGGGACCTATAAGTCCATAAACTGTGAGTGGATCCCTTTTAAGATTAGTGAGCAAAGGAAGCAGAAGATGGTGATCTTTTCCATTGGTAATGAACTAGATAATGAGACATATGGAGTGACCCTTGGGAATTAAGTGAGAAGACCCTAAATCTTCTAAAGGTAGTGATACTGATCTATCCCAAACCTAGTAATTATCAGTGAATTTTATTGGATTTGGTACATCATCACATAACTATTGTATACTCCTTATACATATCCTAGTGAAGGTGAACCAAGTAAAATTGTTGTGTCCTATTCATGATTTCATTTCTATTCATATATTTCTATGGTAGAAAGAGATGTGTGTTTTTTTAATGACAAAATAAGATCTGTAGGGGTAGAAGTTTTAATCTATCATAACCTAATTCACCCCCCCCCCCTTCTCAGGGTATTTGACCTAGTGGACCTAACAGTTTTGTAGAAAATTCCTTGGGTGGAATATTACGATATGTTTGAGGATATGGATTGTGTAGTGGGATTGTGGATGTCTTTCAATGGTTGTCAAGATAGAATGCAGGGGTTGTTGTGGAGTTTCTGCATGTGTGGTTGTTATGGGTTTTTTTTTGTAGTTTCTTAGTAATGGTTAAATATAAATGGTAATGATAAACTTGGAAATGGGTAAATTTTGAATTAGATTAAAATCATGGATATAAATGAAATAGTGACACATGAAATGAATGGTTAATGACTAAAATAAATGTGGGTGATGGGTTAAATGGGTTGTCATAAAAAATTGAATTTAAATGACACATCGAATTTAAAATGGGTGGAAATGGTAGATTTTTAAATGATCTAAATAATTTTAATTAATGGGTATTTTTAGATGATTTTTGTTTTTCACATGAAGTGGGGCTTGTATGGTGGTTTAGTAAATGGCAGCAGTGGTTAGTGTGTGGTGGAAATTTCTAATGGAAAGTGGTAGATTGTGGTGATGTTTTTGAGATATGATAGGGTCATTTTGGTGTGATCCTACTAGGTTTGGAAAGTATTTCCCTCTTTAAACTTTTATTTTCTTATGATTTCATATAATCCCCACCCAAATTAGATAACTTTACCAATGCGGGAATGTTTTGGGTTCTAGTTGTTTTTACTAAACATCTTGGTTAGAGAGGGAAAATGTCTCAATACTCCATCTTACCCACTCTCCCTTCTAGGTGTTATGTGGTGGACTGTTCATATAGATGTATTGATGTTTCTTGGTGTAGGTTATGCAATCATGGAGGTGGTAACAAATTTGATGTCCTTGATGTTCATGATACCCTATTGATACGGACATGTGATGTGTTTGTGATGGTTAATAGAGATACTGATGTTTTTATGGTGCTTAATTGGGGTTGTGCACGATAAGAGGAGGGAACAAGATTGATATTCTTCATGTTCATGATACCCTACTAAAATGGACATGTGATGGGGTTGTGATGTTCAATGGAGATTTTAATATGTGATGTGCAGTAGCATTTTTAATTATAGTATGGATGGACTGATACCAACATGATATGTTAGACCCTACGAGAGATTGGGATAGGTAGGGTTGTTTCCTAACCCACATCATATGTGAAAACATTGGTATGGTGTGTGTGGAATAGATACATAAGCGATTAGGATCACATGACATTTGACATTGGTATGTGGGAGTGACAAGTCAGTGGAGAAGTTGTTCAAGGGAACCCTTTCTATTATATGCTTGATATTACATTATAATGTGTGGATATGTTATATAGTGAGTGATATTTGGAAAGGATTGGTGATAGATGAATTGATAGGTGCTTTTTGGTTATGTTGTTTGTTCAATAAAGCATTACTATGATTCTTCATAAATTACATGAGAGGTCTCATGTATGATCCTATTGAGTATACATGTTATTATCACCCCTATCGATACAAACTATTTTTCAAGTTTCTAGGGTGAGTTAGGTTACTGATCTTGATAGTATTGGCTTAGAGCTTGGGATTGGCTATGGAGTTTCATCCAAGGAATTCTATTTGGTATTTTCATTTGGAGCTTTTTTTATTACATATCATATATTATGGATTGTTGTGGGTTTTTTTATTTTATATCATGGTATTTATAGGTGGTTTTCTTATTATGTTCCTAGGATATATGGGGGTAATGACTCCCATTTTCATGTTATATACCATCAATTCTAGTTATCAACCCAAGGCTGATTGGATGTGGGATTTAGGAGTCACTCTCAACTTCACTGTGGGCCTAGGAGGGGTTTCTAGTGGGGGAATACCATGACAATTGTATTTTTAGTTCTAGTACACTATTTCATGGTTTTGTCTGATTTTGGAAGTTCCAAACTTTTTTCATGTTTAATGATCTGGTGGAAGATTCTAGATCAATTTTTATAAACCTAACATGTTTTTGTAAATCATAAGGATGTAATATTATTTATAAGAGTGAAACATGAAAAGGATGAATAAGTATACATGTTCCATTTTTCAAGATTGATTTAATGTAAATATTGGAAGGAAAACTAAAAATGTAAGTGTATTACTATAGAAGAAAGGGAAAATAAACTAGCTATATATGGATTAAACACAGATATATATATATATATATAATTAAAGAAGAAAAGGTGAAGAATAGATACATAAAGAGAGATAAAGAGAATGTATAAATTGATCAAAAAAGGAATGTGTGGGAGTAACCTATCCTTGAGTTTTGTACATGTGGACGCCCCACTAACCTCCTAAATAGTTTAATTACATATGTTCTTTATAGACTTAATACCCTTATTTGTAACACCCGAGACTTTTATGTGAAATATTTTGTTTTTATGTTATATAAATCATCAAAGGAATCTTTCACTACACACAACACTAGCTTGGCTTGCTTTACACGCAACCACGACCTTCCTCGATAGCTTGTGTCGTACGCAATACTGAGTTTCACTAAACAATGATACGCTATTAAAATATTATTAAAACTAGCCATTATGAATAGTAATAACCACTTTTTGAAATTTTATAAATTTTATTTTTCAAAATGGACTTCATTTTTGGATTTGGAATATCGAAATTAGCCTAGGGTGAAATTTTGGTATTTTTCTGAAAACTTTCAATTTTTGATGAATAGTGAAACCACTAAGTGGTAGTTAAAAAACTGAATTTTTCATAAAACTTAATTTTACCGCTTCTGTGAGTGGAATTTCAAAACTCCGAGAGACACGGTTTATGTCAGTAAGTAAAATTTGGTTCAATGAGATGAAAATAATTTTTTGGTGAATAGTACCTTTTTACTTTTTTTTACCACGGTTAAAAGTAAATAGGGTAATTAAGGGAAAAATGATATTATTATTACCCTAAAAAATGTCCTAATTCTATTGGACAAGTGTAATTAGACCAAAAACAACCTTAGGAATAACATATGACCATTTATTCCCACTTGGATTAGATTAGGACATTTATTATTAATCTATTTAAAGAAGGGTTAAAATAGTTAAAATCAAAGCTTAATAAGTAAATCATTATTAATATGGGGTTATACATAAGATAAATTCGAATATAAATATTAATTAGAAAGATAAAAAGATTTCCTACATAATTATATTTTATTTTTAATTTTTATACGTTAAATAAGTTAATTTCTTTATGACACAAAGATGATGCAGTAATTATCTTATTAATGAAATATTGACATAATTGATGTTATAAATACCCAAATAAATGTAATCTGAGACTTTTTATGAATTACGCTAATTTTCTATGTTAATATGACATGTTATTATTTATTTAAGTAACTTGGTTCGAACTAATCATTCTGTTATGATTTTCAAAAAAATCAATTACTAAATAGTGTCAAAATTGACATAAAATAGTTTTTAAAAACAAATATTATATTATTAATTGTTATTTTATTCCTAAAAATCTAAGGTTATGCCAAATTACTTAGATAAGGTTATATATTTTAATAATAAACAACTTGGGGTTCGTTTGGCTTGATATAGTAATTTTATTAACCTTATATTGTAAGAAAACAAGAAGACACGGTAAAAGTTAAATTATCTAACTTAAATCTAAATGATAAGGTTAAAATTGATACCTAAACTTGTCTAAATTCTATTGGATGAGAGGATTTCGACCCCTACCCACCTTATCTTCGAAATATATCAATTTGGATCTATTAAAAACCGAATTTGACTTTATAATAAAATAATATTTTTAGTTATTCCAAAGGTGCCCCTCTCCTCCCTTATAAAAGGGCACCTCCTCCCCCTCTTTCTCACACCACTTTGAGCCTTCAAGCTCAAAAAAACCCTGCCAATTTCTCCTCTCCACTTCACTAGAAACATCCTAGAGGTTCTGGTCTTCTTCAAAGACCTATTTTAGTGCCATAAAAGGAGGTCTCAAAGAAGCACTTCAAAGAATAGGTAATGTCCGTTACCGATTCTTTCATCTTTATTTCTTCTTCCACTTCTTCTTCGTTAGTTGTTTCATTATTAAGTAATAACATCAGTATCACTCATATACTGATATGTTATTATAAGTATGAAACAACCCTATTTCACCATCTATCCATCCTACGGAAAAACAAATCACCGCGCGTGCGTACGTACGGAATACCGTCTCCACGCCGTGGTGTAATCTATTTTCCACCACCACCTTACTTGAATGGGTATAATGGTGTAAATAATGACTATATATGACTATTATAAAGTTATATTGATTCTGAAATAGTATAAATACACTCCAATACAATTCCACGATCATAGGAACGATATCATCACTCGTGCGTACGTACGGAATACTGTCTCCACGATGTGATGTGACTCGTTCTACATGATCTTCATTTCATAATGATTATATAAATGAATTGAATGAATTAATATGATATATATTACACTAATACCATTCTATAAATTAGGTATCTATAACCTAAAGAGAAGAATAAGAATTTATTCGACAAAACACGCATAAGAACAAAAAGTAATAAACACCTGAATAACAAGTAGTAATGAAATATTACTAATAAGAAGCTAATAATATGACCATATATGATAGCATAACAATAAGTATGATTATGGAATAAGTCAATAACATTATTTAAATCATTATACAAGAGTTTCGGACACTTATGAAGCAAATCGGACCAAAGGTAAGGGAAATATCACAATCTCATTTTTATCCGAGATTGTTTATACTTTGGAATTTACTGGGGTTTATTTTATCAACCACATCCATTTTTCCTCAATATGTAATATTTATATCCTTCTACAATAGTTGATCTCCAATTTTACCCTTCGGTGGGTTTTTAGTAAAAGATATGAAAGGAATCTTTTGTCGTTTTTCGTACGAGGTACTTTTTGACTTTTCCGACAAAAGTACGAGAAGAATGTTTTTTTAACTTATACGGCATGAATGGATTTTAAAAAAAAATATTTCCAAGAATCTTCCTTTACAAGTTTTCAAGTTTATTTTTAATCAACTTCTTTTAGTTTAAAATTGTATGACATGTTAAGAAAGGAAAAATGTTTTTGAAGTAAAAAGTATATTTTCCTCAAGAATGGAGTTCAAAAGTTTTATCAAAATCATTTTCCATCTAAGATAATAAAGGGTTATATATCTATATCTATTATTACATTGATTTAATTATGTTGTGATGGAAATATTTTTATGAATTACTTTATCTTATATGAATTGTTTTATGATGTCCCGATGTTTAAGATTCCCATTTTTATTACATGGGTTATGCAATGATGTATGATTTATGATTTTGTGGCACACATAAGAATGGTATCATTATGAGATGGGTGGGACCTATATCTCCCTATAATGAATTGGGTAAAGATTTTATATCTCATGAGATAGACATGGCTGGAACGGTAGGTTATACCGGTTCAGTGAAACAGGACTGAAACGAGGAGTGAACTCGGTTCAGAAATGGACTTTGTCCACTAATATAGTCTTGGAAATGAGTCATGACTAATAAGAAATGATTCTCTATGATTATGTGTGTATTCCACAAATTTTCATGTTTTATGTTATGATTATTGGGATTCCATTTCACTACTATTATTTATCCCATGTTATGAAATTATGCTCTCTTTTGCAGGTTAAGATTTCCAAAAGTTATGTTCTTATGAATATGATGTGATTGATATTTCTTTTGTTTACCCTTACTGGGCATTTGAGCTCACCCTTTTGTATGTTTTCTTTCCCCAGGTCAGGAAGAAGGTTATTAAGTAAGATATGCCAAAAGGGACTATAGATATGATGAAATAAATGGGAGACAGTGTAGACGCTTTATGAACCAATTGTTTATGTTTCCTAGTTTCTAAAGACACTATACCTATATAGTCCTTTCGTGGTTTTGTTATATGTTGTAATAAGTATGCTTCAATTTTGAAGTATTAGCAATGTATGTAAAGTATGGGTCATTATAGTTGGTATCAGAGGAAAGGTATAGTCAACCTTTGGAAACTAGGATGTGAAATCCTTAGTAAGAACCCTAAGGATAAGTCTAAGCATAGAACACAATCTTAGTGTTTTAGAAATGGCCATGAATAACCTAGGATAAGACCTTAAGTGTGAAATTTTATTCTTTATTATGTGGTTTTCCTATTATAATTAGTGTTGCTCACACTATTCTTCTTGGTTTTATTCGATGGATGGAACCTGGAAGAACCGTGTTAATGCGGAATGCGACGAGCAATGCAATGATTGTCCCCCTGAGCAACCAAACATTATGGGAGCTAGAATGAAAAATATTGTAGCCATTCTCACATAACTTTCTCAAGCTATGAATCATGCAGGACTTCCAAAAGAGCAAAAGAAGGAGCAACATTCTGTTGAATCCTTCATGAGACAGCGTCCACCTTCATTCAGCGGGTCTACTGATCCATTAGTTGCTGAACAATGGATTAGTACTACTGAAAAGATATTTTCAGTTCTTCAATGTTCTGAGCATGATAAAGTCATCTTAGCAGTGTATCGTTTGGAAGGTGATGCTGATCAATGGTGGAATGTTATTAAGAATACGAGGCAAAGGGATGAAATTGAGTCCATGGAATGGGACGAGTTCAAGAACTTATTTTTCAATAAGTACTTCCCTCGTATTCTCTGAAAACAGATGGAGAAACAATTTCTTGAAGTGAAGCAAAAGGATGATGAATCTGTTGGTACCTATGAAGCAAATTTTACAAGACTTGCAAGGTATGCTTCTGGTATTATTATCCAACCTGAGAGTAAGATCGATCGATTCTTTAGTGGCTTAAAACCAAGTCTTCGAAGGTCCTTAGCCATAAGGGACTTCAATAGCTATGAGGAAATCGTTTGATGTGCTCTCAAAGTTGAGATGGAGATTGCAGTAACCCATCAGTCATATGGGTTTGATAAGAAGAGGAAAATGGAATTCAAAGGAAAATCTAAAGAGCACACTGAAAAGAAGATGAGCTTTCCCTTATGCTCAAAGTGTGGAAAGAAACATGGAGGGAGTTCTCTTAAAGGGACAAGTAAATGTTTCAAGTGTAGAAAGGAAGGTCATCGGGCATTTGAATGCCGCGATGATGGGAAGAAGATGTCTAATGATGCAAACAAAGGAAGGGATACACAGAATGAACCTACTACACTTCAATGTTTCAAGTGCAAGGAGATGGGACATTATGCCAATAAATTCCCTAATCTAAGGGTTGATGATGATGGTTGACGTCAAAAAACTCTTAAGGCTAAAGACAAAGGAAAGTCACATGCAATTTCTATCAGCGATGTGGAGTACGATAACGATGTGGTGAAAGGTACACTTACCATCCACTCTAAAGTAGCAAATGTTTTATTTGATTTTGGATCCACCCACTCTTTTATTTCTGAAGAATTTTCTTAGGGTATCACTGTATTACCTCAACAATTAGATGTTGAGTTAGCTGTGACAACACCTAATGGCACAACAGTCGCATCAAAAGTTTATAATTCTTCTCCGATCGAAGTTTGTGGGAAAGTGCTTCCTGCAAATCTTGTGATCCTTCCTATAGTGGAATTTGATGTGATTCTTGGCATGTATTGGCTTTCTTTATATGGAGCTCATATCAATTTCCATAGAAGGGAAGTCACATTTCATATTCCAGATCAATATATGATCTTCTATCAATGCAAGGATGAACATAACCTTCCAGTGTAAATTCCTTCTACCTTATGGGTCTTGATTCCACTAAATGAAGGTTATTTATCTCAAATGGTTGGTGAGAAACTCACGATTAAGAATATTCCCATTGTATGGGAGTTTGATGATGTCTTTCCGGAGGAATTACCGGGTCTTCCACCAAATCGTGAAGTTGAGTTTTCAATAGAACTCGTACCGGGTGATTTGCCTATTTCAAAGACACCTTATAGAATGGCCCCAATTGAGTTGCAGGAATTGAAGAAGCAACTCCAAGAGAATTTTGATAAGGGATTCATACGCCCTAGTGCGTCACCTTGGGGAGCACCTGTTCTATTTGTTAAGAAGAAAGATGGATCAATGAGACTCTGCATTGATTATCGAGAACTTAACAAGATCACTATCAAGAACAAATATCCTCTCCCATGCATTGATGACTTATTTGACCAACTACACGGAGCTCAATACTTTTCCAAGATTGATCTTCGTTCAGGGTATCATCAATTAAGGGTCAAAAGGGAGGATATACCAAAGACGGATTTCCGTACAAGGTATGGACACTATGAATTTATAGTGATGCCATTTGGTCTTACTAATGCCCCTGCTATCCTCATGGATCTGATGAATAGAGTCTTTAGAGACTATCTTGATCAATTTGTGGTAGTCTTTATAGACGATATTCTTGTCTATTCAAAGAGCAAGGAAGAACATGAAGATCACTTGGGAATTATATTAAAGACCCTGAGAAAGGAGAATCTTTATGACAAATTTACCAAGTGTGAATTTTGGCTTCAAAAAGTTTCATTTATGGGTCACATAATCTCAAAAGAGGGGATATCTGTGGATCCAGCAAAAACAGAGGTTATCGAAAGATGGTCGAGACCAACAACAGTAACTGAGATCCGAAGTTTTCTTGGTTTGGCTGGATATTATCGATGTTTTGTGAAAGATTTTTCACTATTATCTAATGCACTCACCAAGTTGACTCGTAAAGGAGTTAAGTTTGTTTGGACGGAAGAATGTGAAGAGAATTTCAAGGAGTTGAAAAGAAGGTTATCCAGTGCACCTGTGCTCACACTGCCTTGTAGTGGAGAAAGGTTTGTGATCTATAGTGATGCATCCAAGAAGGGATTGGGGTGTGTTCTTATGAAAAATTATATGGTGATAGCTTATGCCTCACGACAGTTGAAAATCCATGAGCAAAATTACCCAACACATGATTTGGAGTTAGCTGCGGTAATCTTTGCATTAAAGATTTGGAGGCATTATCTTTATGGAGAAAGGTGTGACATTTATACTGATCATAAAAGTTTAAAGTATATTTTCACACAAAAGGAGATGAATATGCGTCAAAGAAGATGGTTGGAGCTGATTAAGGATTATGACTGCTCAATCCATTACCACCCTGGGAAAGCAAACAAGGTGGCATATGCATTAAGTCGACAAGACCATGCCAGTTTATCCATGATGAGGATCACAAAAGATCCAATATTTATGGATTTACAAAGGATGGATATTGGAATTATAATGGAAGGGGAAAATCTTATCTTTCTCAAATGAATGTTCAACCATCTATACATGTGAAGCTTAAAGAGGCACATAAAAAAGATGTCGAGTTACAAAAGAAGGTGAGAAATGTTCCTGAATTCAACCTTGATTATGACGGGATAATAAAGTTCAGGAATCGGGTTTGTGTTCCTCCCATCCCGGAATTAAAGAAGGAGCTGCTAGATGAGGCTCATAGTTCTTCATTATCTATTCATCCTGGAAGCACGAAGATGTATAGGGACCTGAAAGAGTACTTCTGGTGGGATGGCATGAAAAGAGATGTTGCTGAATATGTCTCTCGATGCTTGGTTTGTCAGCAAGTTAAAGCTGAGAGACAGAAGTCTAAGGGGATGTTACAACCATTACCCATACCCGAATGGAAATGGGAAAACATCACTATGGACTTTGTCACAGGACTTCCTAAAAAATCCAAAGGCAATAATGCTATCTGGGTCATAGTTGATCGTCTTACCAAGTCTGCACACTTCATTGCTATTAGAGAGTATTTCTCTATGGATCAACTTGCTAGGATATATGTAAAGTAAGTGGTAAGATTGCATGGAGTACCACTTTCTATTATATCTGATCGGGATCCGAGATTTACCTCGAAGTTATGGCGAAGTCTTCAGCATACTCTGGATACAGATTTGAGTTTCAGCACTGCTTATCATCCTCAGACAGACGGTCAGTCTGAGAAAACAATTCAAACTCTAGAAGATATGTTGAGAGTTTGCTCTATGGATTTCAAAGGTGGTTGGGATAAACACCAACCATTGGTGGAATTTTCTTATAATAATAGCTTTCACTCCAGTATTTAGATGGCTCTTTATGAGGCTCTCTATGGAAAGAAATGCAGGACTCCAACTTGCTAGGATGAAGTTGGGGAAAGAAAGATATTAGGACCTGATCTCGTTGATGAAATGGCAGAAAAGGTCAGATCTATTCAACAACACATAAGAGCAGCTCAGAGTCGACATAAAAGTTATGCCGACAACCGAAGAAAAGACCTAGAGTTTGAAGTGGGTGATAAAGTGTTCTTACGAATATCTCCCTGGAAGAGAGTCATGAGATTTGGAAAGAAGGGGAAGTTGAGCCCTAGATATATCGGTCCTTTAGAAATATTGGATCATGTCGGGAAGGTAGCTTACTGATTGGCGCTTCCACCAAATATCTCTCAAGTACACGATGTGTTCCATGTATCTCTCCTGAGAAATTACATACCTGATCCTTCACATGTACTCAGCTCAAAAGTTGTACCACTGGAGAAAGATCTTTCTTATAAAGAACAGCCGATAGAGATTTTGGATCGTAGCGAAAAAGTCCTACGAAACAAGACCACTTTCTTGGTGAAAGTTTTATGGAGGAACCACCTATTAGAAGAAGCTACACGGGAGCTTGGGGATATGATGAGGGAGAGGTATCCTCATCCGTTTGTTACAAAGTGACGAATTTCGAGGGCGAAATTCATTTTAAGGGGGGTAGAATGTAACACCCGATACTTTTTGTGAAATATTTTGTTCTTATGTTATATAAATCATCAAAGGAATCTTTCACTACACACAACACTAGCTTGGCTTTCTTTACACGCAACTGCGGCCTTCCTCGATAGCTTGTGTCGTACGCAATACTGAGTTTCACTAAACAATGATTTGCTATTGAAATATTATTAAAACTAGCCATTATGAATAGTAATAACCACTTTTTGAAATTTTATTTTTCAAAATGGACTTCATTTTTGGATTCGGAATTTCGAAATTAGCCTAGGGTAAAATTTTGGTATTTTTCTGAAAACTTTCAATTTTTGATGAATAGTGAAACCACTAAGTGATAGTTAAAAAATTGAATTTTTCATAAAACTTAATTTTACCGCTTCTGTGAGTGGAATTTCGAAAATCCGAGAGACACAGTTGATGTCAGTAAGTAAAATGTGCTTCAATGAGATGAAAATAATTTTTTGGTGGATAGTAACTTTTTACTTTTTTTTACCACGGTTAAAAGTAAATAGGGTAATTAAGGGTAAAAATGATATTATTATTACCCTAACAGAAGTCCTAATTCTATTGGACTAGTTTAATTCTACCAAAAACAACCTTAGGAATAAAATATGACCATTTAGTTCCACTTGGATTAGATTAGGACATTTATTATTAATTTATTTAAAGAAGGGTTAAAATAGTTAAAATCAAAGTTTAATAAGTAAATCATTTTTAATATGGGGTTATATATAAGATAAATTCGACTATAAATATTCATTAGAAATATAAAAAGATTTCCTACATAATGATATTTTATTTTTAATTTTTTGACTTTAAATAAGTTAATTTATTTATGACACAAAGATGATGCAGTAATTATCTTATTAATGAAATATTGACATAATTGATGTTATAAATACCCAAATAAATGTAATTTGAGACTTTTTATGAATTACACTAATTTTATAGGTTAATATGACATGTTATTATTTATTTAAGTAACTTGGTTCGAACTATTCATTCTGTTATGATTTTCACAAAAATCAATTACTAAATAGTGTCAAAATTGACATAAAATAGTTTTTAAAAACAAATATTATATTATTAATTGTTATTTTATTCCTAAAAATCTAAGGTTCGGCCAAATGACTTAGATAAGGTTATATATTTTAATAATAAACAACTTAGGGTTCGTTTGTCTTGATATATTAAGTTTATTAACCTTATAGTGTAAGAAAACAAGAAGACACGATAAAAGTTAAATTATCTAACTTAAATCTAAATGATAAGGTTAAAATTGATACCTAAACTTGTCTAAATTCTATTGGATGAGAGGATTTCGACCCCTAACCACCTTATCTTCGAAATATATCAATTCGGAGCTATTAAAAACCGAATTTGACTTTATAATAAAATAATATTTTTAGTTATTCCAAAGGTGCCCCTCTCCTCCCTTATAAAAGGGAACCTCCTACCCATCTTTCTCACACAACTTTGAGCCTTAAAGCTCAGCCAACCCCTGACAATTTCTCCTCTCCACTTCCCTAGAAACATCCTAGAGGTTCTGGTCTTCTTCAAAGACCTATTTTAGTGCCCTAAAAGGAGGTCTCAAAGAAGCACTTCAAAGAAGAGGTAATGTCTGTTACCGATTCTTTCATCTTTATTTCTTCTTCCACTTCTTCTTCTTTAGTTGTTTCATTATGAAGTAATAACATCAGTATCACTCATATAATGATATGTTATTATAAGTATGAAACAACCCAATTTCACCATCTATCCATCCTACGGAAAAAGAAATCACTGCGCGTGCGTACGTACGGAATACCGTCTCCACGCCGTGGTGTAATCTATTTTCCACCACCACCTTACTTGAATGGGTATAATGGTGTAAATAATGACTATATATGACTATTATAAATTTATATTGATTCTTAAATAGTATACATACACTCCAATACAATTCCACGATCATAGGAATGATATCATCACTCGTGCGTACGTACGGAATACCGTCTCCACGATGTGATGCGACTCATTCTGCATGATCTTTATTTCATAATGATTATATAAATGAATTGAATGAATGAATATGATATATATTACACTAATACCATTCTAAAAAATGAGGTATCTATAACCTAAAGAGAAGAATAAGAATTTATTCGACAAAACACGCATAAGAACAAAAAGTAATAAACACCCGAATAACAAGTAGTAATGAAATATTACTAATAAGAAGCTAAGAATATGACCATATATGATATCATAACAATAAGTATGATTCTGGAATAAGTCAATAACATTATTTAAATCATTATACAGGAGATTCGGACACTTACAAAGCAAATCGGACCTAAGGTAAGGGAAATATCACAATCTCATTTTTATCCGAGATTGTTTATACTTTGGAATTTACTGGGGTGTATTTTATCATCCACATACATGTTTCCTCAATATGTAATATTTATATCCTTCTAAAATAGTTTATATCCAATTTTACCCTTCGGTGAGTTTTTAGTAAAAGATATGAAAGGAATCTTTTGTTGTTTTTTGTACGAGGTACTTTTTGACTTTTCTGACAAAAGTACGAGAAGAATGTTTTTTTAACTTATACGGCATGAATGGATTTTAAAAAAAATATTTCCAAGAATATTCCTTTACAAGTTTTCAAGTTTATTTTTAATCAACTTCTTTTAGTTTAAAATTGTATGACATGTTAAGAAAGGAAAAATGTTTTTGAAGTAAAAAGGATATTTTCCTCAAGAATGGAGTTCAAGAGTTTTATCAAAATCATTTTCCATATAAGATAATAAACAGTTCTATCTCTATCCATATTATTACATTGATTTGCGTATGTTGTGATGGAAATATTTTTATGAATTCCTTTATCTTATATGAATTGTTTTATGATGTCCCGATGTTTAAGATTCCCATTTTTATTACATGGGTTATGCAATGATGTATGATTTATGATTTTTGGCACACATAAGAATGGTATCATTATGAGATGGGTGGGACCTATATCTACCTCCAATGAATTGGGTAAAGATTTTATATCTCATGAGATATAAATGGCTGGAATAGTAGGTTATACCGGTTCAGTGAAACAGGACTGAAACGAGGAGTGAACTCGGTTCAGAAATGGACTTTGTCCACTAAGATAGTCTTGGAAATGAGTCTTGACTAATAAGAAATTATTCTATATGATTATGTGTGTATGCCACAAATTTTCATGTTTTATGTTATGATTATTGGGATTCCATTTCACTACTATGATTTATCCCATGTTTTGAAATTATACTCTCTTTTGCAGGTTAAGATTTCCAAAAGTTATGTTCTTATGAATATGATGTGATTGATATTTCTTTTGTTTACCCTTACTGAGCATTTGAGCTCACCCTTTTGTATGTTTTCTTTCCCCAGGTCAGTAAGAAGGTTATTAAGTAAGATATGACAAAAGGGACTATAGATATGATGAAATAAATGGGAGACAGTGTAGACGCTTTATGAACCAGTTGTTTATGTTTCCCAGTTTCTAAAGACACTATACATATACGGTCCTTTTGTGGTTTTGTTATATGTTGTAATAAGTATGCTTCAATTTTGAAGTATTAACAATGTATGTAAAGTATGGTTCATTATATTATTAATTTTTATTTCATATTTTCTAATCCATTTATTGTTATATTTTATTCTTTTTTTATTTTTATCTTGGTCATGTTACTCATTTGTGGTTGTTCAATTCATAGTTTCAATATCACTTCAGTATAATAGTTTCAATTGATGGTTTTTATACCATGGTTTCATAATCTCCAAAAGTTTCAAGTTACTATATTTCATCTCATTCTAGTTCTATAAAATTTTCATGTTCATTATATAGTCTAAAATTTATATAGATTTAGAAATGAGTATCAGTATGCCTATTTTAGGATTTTTAAGGGGTCATTATTATATGTTGTTAATTCGATTAATATAATTACTATTTTAATATATAGAATATTAATCATGTCATAAATATTATATTTATTCATTTTATACATTTTATACATTTTTAAAACCATCCATGTATATTGGTAATATTCTATTCATAACATTATCTATAGAGGCGATTAAAAATATCCATGATGGGATGATTGTTATGAAAAACTATGAAATGAATTTTATGAATTATATGATGAAATAATTAGTATTATAGTAGAATTATATGATTAATATAATTATTTTACAATATTTTATTAAACTTAGTAATAATAATAATATGAAATAAATTAAATTTCCTAGACTAGATGACTTACTTTCCACCTTGAGACAGTTTCTTAGGACTACACCTTAGGGTTTCTAAGATTCATCTTTTGGTTAGAAAAAGTCATCGTAAATTTTTTTAGAAAGGTTTAATAATGGATTTTAGTGGGTATTTTGAATGGGAAGGTGTTTTGGAAGTGAATTGAAATGGTTGGAATAGGGGTGTATTTATAGGTGATGGGGATGGTGTTTTTTAATAAAATATTGATTAATTTATTATTTTCACTTGAGAGTGTGAATAGTAAGTATTCTTATGACTATCTAATTTATGTATGTGAGGATATAATAATGTTTTCTCACAAAATCTTGGATTTAATTAATAATGTGTGTAACATATAATAAAAAATACCATATTTCACTATTCACCTATGTATTTCACTATTAAAAAAATTAATAAAATGTCAACCTTATCTAATTTAGACATTATGATTTAAAAAATAAAATAAATTTTTAAAAAATAAATTTCCAAATTAGCTAATTTTAATATTTAATTCTAGTATAAAAATTATTTTTTATTAAATAACCCCAAATATGTTTTATTAAAATGTATACTTATATATACATTTTGTTACATTGATTGAGTTATTATTTAAAGGTATTTTGATACATATAATTACTTTTTTATTTTATGTAAAATGGTATTTATAATGATACATCATTATTTATGCTAATGGTCATTCTACTATTATAATGGTTGGATTATATTTTAATAATCAGTTTATTATTCTAAGGGTTTGGTTACTATTCTAACAATCACATTTACAAGGGTCATATAATCTCTACACATCCTATAAATACCTTTTATATCAATCATTCTTTATTCAGTAAATTTTCTCTTATGTTTTTTTATATAATTCATCTATAAAATTTCAATCATATTTCTAATGTTTTGTTTCCTTTTCATTATGTTTTTCATGGGTAAGATATTTTTAAGAGACCATGACCATATTGATTTAAAAAATTTACATATGTAATTTACATGTTTTTATTGTTAATTTTATTATTTTTAAATATATGGGATGTATTTTTCCTTCATACATATTAATTATAATGAATATATAAAATAATTATTGTAATTTTATGCATTGTCTTCCATTTATTTATGAAATTCAATTATATATAAAGTAATATTTTGTGGACACAAATATTTTATACTGGAAAAAAATAAGTGATAAGTATGTATAAATTTTATTTTCATACCATCATAAACAAAATAAAGTAAATTCATTTGAAATTTACATATATAATTTAAGGTAAAAAATTATGAAAATATATATCTTGAAATTTTGGGATGCTGGATTACAGACGAAATATTATTTATCTTTCCTAGTTGCTCTAACTCACTTCACTTGTCTATGAAACTTCATTTAGAGTTATCTCTATCATGATATCAAAATCATATCCATTTTGTCCTATCCTTGTAACATTTTTAAATTCAATATATATTGAATCATTTATTCATATTTATAAATTTTCATCAACTAACACATAGTTCTTTAACATTCCAAAATATCCATAAACCATTGTGATATCTCTATATGGAAAGTTTTAATTCCCCAACTGAATCACGAGGTCTATCTGGTGTGTCGTATGGCGTCATCTACGTCTCCTCGTATAAAAGAGGCTAAAAACTTGTGGTGAGGGTCTCAATGGTATTGTGGGGATACTATGCTCTTGGTAATAATATCCATGCAACTGAATTATAATAATTAACAAACATCCTAGAAGAAAAAAGCAAAAAATTCATCACGCTATAATAAAATGGCATACATAATAGAATACATGTCATATAAAATAAACCAAGACTCCCAATGTGGAAAGTCAACCAAATTATGATAATTGATGAAAATAAAGTAAAAAACTATATTGATAGTACGAAGTTCTCCCTGTGATCACCTCCATCCTCTAATATCAACCTTATTAGCTTCCCGAAACAGGGCCCTTATCCTAGTTATATCTATAACTAAGAAATCTACCCTTGCATCGAGATGCACATGTAAGGTGAGTATAAACCCATTAAGACACTAAAAATGCATCCTTAACATAATTGTAGTAATATATAAAAGTTTATTCTATGGAAATAAAGTAAATTCATAAATAATTAATCATGTGTTGAGTCATATTTCATTAACGAAGCTACCATGAACCCTAACTCTACCTGCCTCAGCACCATGCCAGAAGAAAGGTCAAAAAAATATTTCATGATTTAGATCATTCCAATTGATCTACATGTTGGCTCAAAAAATTCATCCAAATATCTAATGAACACATCCCAATATTAAGTAAAAAATTCATGCCCACCTTTAAGGGAAATTCGCGATGTCTACACATCAACTCAATTCATGGCTCTAGGGAAAGCCACGCTACTTCATGTTGACCCAAAATTGGATATGGGGAAAGCCATATTACACACATGTTGACCAAATATACAACTCTAGGGTAAGCCATATTCCACATTCCATCTCTTAAGGTGAAATCATAGTGGTGACACTCACCCTCTAAGGGGTCAACTAGTCGAGTAAGAAAAATCTGGTACCTTAAAACCATTCATAGAGGAACCATACATGAATCCATACATAGGTCATGATATAACAAGTAATAATCAGGTAATAATAAGTAATTTATCATGTTTCACACACACACACACATACATATCACAACAATCAAGGGTATCACAATCCATACACACACCCACATGTGAATCATATCAAGAAAGGGTCTCATGGCTATACACACACACACAAAAATTTCAAGGAATACAATTAATATATAATGGCCATCAAATGGTAAGGGATTCATAACTTGGTGGGTCAATGTCAATTATTAAGGGTTATCACCAAACCACATCTCCACACCAATGATTCCTAGAACCAATCCAATTTCAGCACAACCAGAATTATAGAATCAAGATTCAAAGAGAACATAACATGGTATTAGATATAGATCAACTAGACTAATGAGATCTGTCATTTAAAATAGATATATATCTGCTCAAGTAAAGGATTTGAATTATCTAGATCAAGCATCCATAAAAAAATTAAATAGATAAACCCTTATTATATCACAAAAAAAACCATAGATTTATCCATCATAGCTTATTCATATGATTTATCCTAATAAAAGAAACGAAGTTGGGATTGAACGGATGAAACTTTCCTTTTTAGAGTGAATAGATTGATCTAAGCTTGAAAATCCCTAATATAGGGGAAAGAGAGAGCCAAATCTATCAAAATAGATCTCTTAGAGATGTTCTAGTTGAATGAGGGTTAAACCAAGGGAGAATAATATTAAAAAGTCATGTTAAATAAAAATTATAGAGGCTCCCTTAATGATTGGGTAATCTATGCACTATTGGAGAGCCTGTGGGACTCATTGGAAATCTGGTGCCACCTAGGTTCAACATGGGATATTACCACCTCCACCAGCTAGCCAGTGGCACAACAGTAGCTCCAACTAGCTAGTTGATACCCCCAACTCCTTCGCTTTTTATTTCTATCACCCAAACACCTATATCATGTCATAAAAACGCAACCAAAGTATGCCAAAACTTAAATTATCATACCTTTTAGTTTTGAGGATGTCATAAAAGTGGTCTCTATAATTTATTTCAAATGATCATGGATCTTGTCCCCCTTAATTGACTCTATACTCCTCTCTTGATTAGTTTTTCACCAAGAATACAATGGGAAGGGAACATGTCCCATGGTACTCTTGGTATATAGATAAATTTATACCTTATCATTATCATACAAGATTAAGACACATGGAAAAACTGATTCCCATTAATAAATTTTATTTGAAAAATAATATTGAATTTGACTTTATGAACTAGATAGAAAATCATTTTTGGCCAATTTTCCTTCTTCTTCATGGTTAGTTCATTATTTATTCAATATTGGTTAGATGGGGTGTCGTGGTTAGTTGTGTTAGAGATCTATGGTCAGTTAGAATGATGGTAACAGAATGTTAAACCTACCATGAATAATTATTCATGATCATTTAGCCCTTACAACTCATGATCAACTCAATCAAGATCGATTATACATTAAACCTATTATGGATGTTTTTCATGTAAAAATATAATAACATTCATGATTTGGGGGGTTAAACATCATTTTTGATCATGAATTACCTTTTAGGTGACCATGAAATTTTATTTAGAGCCAAAACATAAAGAAAAATTAATATTTAATCAAAATGTGCTCCTTTATTTATGGGTAGTTGTTTTAATATGAAAACATATCATGCTAATGAGTTGTAAATTATAGTATCTCACACAGAAAAAAATTATAAAGTATAAAAACTTGTCCAAAATACACCATTATCCATACATATTTCAATAACTATCCAATAAATAAATAAATATGAATTCCACTTGAATTCAATGGTATTACTAAAAATTGATTAATTATTCAAAAACATCACATTAAAAAATACCACTTTTTTATAATCACATTCTCCTAGGATAGAGTTTTTATTTTTCCTTAGAAAAAATTTTAAAATAATTTACAAAAATTACTAATATGATAAATAATAATGGGAATTGTGAAATATTTAATGTTAGATTGAAATTACTAGTTAACAAAAATTACATCTTCTCAACACCTTACTCTTGAAGAAGTTAGTAACCATTAAAGTTTCATTTCTTCTAATTCCAATCCTATATAAATAACATGATATTACAAATTCATTATTATTAAGTTGATTAATTCAATTATATTTTATTCCATATCCACTTACAAACCAACATAGGCATGCCACACTTTTTATTATTTTTTTTATTCATACATTTTTTCATTTATTCGTCATTTTTTGTATTAAATACTGTAAAACTTGTTATAAAAATTTACTTATTAGTGTATGAATCTAATTTACTAGTGCTAAATACTTTAATTACTATCTCCGAGGTATAATGGTGATAGGAATGGCGTGAATGTTAAGTGAATTACCATATCTCAATAAACTTTTGACTTTATTTATTCTATTTTTATACACATGTCTACCAAATATTATAATAAAATGTCTTAGAATTGAGTCCCAATAATTCTCATATTACTCTAAACTCAGTTTCTTTATCAAGTTATCTATTTGGGTATACTTTTCAATAATATTACATTTGAATCACACTAATTAAACCAATTCCTAGTTTGTGATCCTAATGAATTTCTTCCAAACAAATTAGCCACCCATACTCCATTCAATTATACTTAAAAAATATTTTTTCTTAAATCAAGAAATAATATGAATCATAATTACCTCATTCCACCCTATTCATGGTGTATAATAAAACCTAAATTATGATTTGTAAGAACTTACTCCCACATACCTATCTATATTATCTATGTTCATTCATAGAGAGAAGTTAATAATTGTATATTTAATAAATTTCACACTGATAAATAATGTGAATAAGGTATTAGAATATTCTCCTTTATTTGGTAATTATTCTTCATAGGTGTTGGTAGGTCACCTCCATGATTTATTATTATTACAACTTCTTATAATAAAATATTGATTAAATTAAATTAGTATAATAAATATGATAAAAAATAAAACAAAACACATAAAAATAGAAAAGGAAACATTATCTTAGGTTTCTTATCAATGAAACTAAATTGATTACTTTATGAATTATCCTTTAATGTGTATTTTTAGCCCTTTCCCATTTACAGTAAAAAGTTTTTTTTCTAATCCTATTATCTCCATAGTTAAAAATGGATGCACCTTTTGTGCTTATAATAGTCCTAAAAACTTTAACAATAACTTTCTCAGTGGATGCTTCAATCTATAATTGAATAGTTGCATTTTTTATCCTTATTTGAACTCTCTATTTTTAATGTTTAGCTCATTAAATGCTTTTTTATTCCCTTTAAAATCCTTAAATTCTCACTATACTCCCTTTTTATCTATTCAAACTCATTCACTTAATGTTGTATTTTAAAATATCAAATTTGAACTCACACTTTAGAGTTTTAATAACTCAAAAAAACATTATGCTTCAATTCAAGTGAAAATGGATTGACTTACCAAAAAAATTATTATATAGTTGTATTCCTATTGAAATTTTATAGCCTATCCAAAAATACCACAATGAACCATCCATCTTAAGACTCTCAAGTACATTTTTTATAAAGATTCACTTTCTAAAATAGTAACTCTTATAATTACAAGTGATGAAGGCCTAAACACCACTAAGAATTAGGACTTGTTTAGTATGAGGATCCAATGGAAATGGAAACAAAAACCTAAAAAACACATTTTGGATACACTAGGATTAGAAATGGAAGACCCTATTGTTCCATCAAATTATGGAATATGCTCCTCCCTCCAAAATGGATAGAAACCCGATTCTATTGTACATAAGAAATCCCTACCCCTACAATGCCTATTGTCACCCACCACAATCATTCCTCAATAATGGCCCCCTATTTTCACACCCCACTATTGCGCCCTACCACCATCGACCCATTATCATCCCAAAAACCATCACTTTCACCCCCTTCATCACACCCTCTCTTTCTCATGCCTTATGATGACACAACCATGTCATCATCATCATCCTTTGACTATGCTATTATCATTCTCTAACCACTCATTATAGGATTCTCCCCCTAACCCTCCCCCCTAGACATCGACCCCCTCTTGGTGGAATCATCTTTATTGTTGTGACCCCCCTCCCATCACTAGCATCAATTATCACTACCACAAAATAGGGCAAGGGAAGCACTGCCCTTTACCAGCGCTAAGCAGAAAGAACTGATAAAGGGGTGGGCCTTTATCAGTGCTGGTTAAAAGCACTGATAAAGGGTATATTTATCAACACTATTATTAGCACTGATAAAAGTTTTTATTATTAAGTAATATAAAATTATTATATTTATATTCAAAAATAATGTTTATTTGTATATGTTAAATAAAAAACAAATTTTTATAATTAAAATATATTTTTTTAATAATTCAAAAATATATATATATAATGTTTTAATTGAAAAAAAATAATTTCTAAGTTTATAATTAAATATATATATATATATAATTAAATAATTATAAAATTATAATAAATTAAATTAAATAATAAATATATTTATTATATTTATTATATTTATTAGATATTTATTAGATTTATTAGATTAATTCAATGTATTTATTATATTTGTTATATTTATTTTATTTATTTTATTTATAAATATATAATACTTTTTAATATATATACTTATAATTAAAATTATTGAATATATATGTATTTTTCAATGAATTTGGTCAACTAATATATTCGTATATGTTATGTATCATATGCATGAATGTTCATTAGTACATTACATGATGTGGTATATTGATTAATTCATAATGATACCCATATGAACTATATATGTTCTAAAAAATGTACTTATAAAATTACATTAAATATATTTAAATAATAAATATATTTTATTATATTTTTAATGATATATATAAATACTTTTCAAATATATTTGTAATTATAATTTTATTAATATAAAAATATTGACAATTATATGCCAATATTTATAAATATATACTATTTATAGTTATATTTATTAATAAATGAATATGTATATTTATCCTATATATAATTTTAAATAAATATATAAGAATATAAATAAATTATTAAAATTATACCTTTATCAGCGCTTTTTTAGTGCTGATAAATGCATATATTTATCAGCCCTAGAAAAGGCTGATAAAATAAGTATTTATCATCACTATAATTTTAGCACTGATAAATAAGTGTTTTATCAGCGCTAAAAAAGCACTAATAAAGGTTTGTTTTATCAGAACTTTTATTTTATCACTGATAAAACATACCTTTATCAGCGCTTTTAACTAGTAGTGATAAAGGTTCCAACTGTTTTTATAAAATAACCCTAACAGGACCCTCCTCCCTCACACCCGTTCAATACTTCGCAGAAGTTGAACCCTATGTTGTCGACCTCTCCTCCACCACAACCCCTCCTTCTCCTCCACCTCCTCCATATCTAGTGCATTTTCCTCCTCCTTTGCGACAGTCCTCCTCCTCCTCTGTCACCACTACCTTCCCCTCCTCCTCCATCAGGATCCCTCCTCTGCCACGACCCTGCTTCTCATCCTCCGCCGTCGTTGATGCCTCCTCCTACTCCTCCTCCTCCTCTGGCCGCCGACTCATCCTCCTCTTCCACGGACACCTCCTCCTCTTCCTCTTCCTCCTTCTCCTCATATTCCTTATGTGGTCCCCTTGTCCACGTGACCTTCTCTAGTGCACCCTCCTCATTTGACGATCGTCCCGGCAGCCTCGTCTACAGCGCACAGATTCCCCCTGGTGAGTCTCTTATGTAATGAATTTTTACTCTTCTACATTAGAAAGACAGTGGGTGTATAGAGTTAGGTCTAATTTACCCTAGAGTGGTATTGGTTCATGTTATTAATTAAAAATATCCTAGGATGAAACTGTGTGAATGGTATTGTGATCAATCATGTTGTAAGGATCATGGGTGGAGGTTTCTGTGAGGGATGAATTATGGTAATCACATGGAAAGTGTCTTTATATGGATTGTTAATTGGGGTAGAGTTATAGTGATGTGAACATTATTGGTAAAGACTATACATTTACTAGAGATTTGGCTATCCTGAGTTGTGGTCCTTTGTGGTTGTATTGTATAGTGTGATTGGGGGGATGACTTGGTGGGTACTAGTGATGGAATAACCAGTGGGTAGGTTGTTGTGTGAGATATATCAATGATTATTTTAAATCTTATATCATGATGAGTACATGGTTTGTATTTATTTTCCCAAAAAAAATATTTATCATGGCTATATGAAATTGTGACATCTCCCTTAGATCCCTTATAGGTACAGTACATGGAAAGGGGGTGATTATGATGTTAGTGGAAATGATAATGTGGATTCCTTATGACCTTTAGGGTAGGGAAATCCACACATGGGGTGGTGTAGGTTGGTAACTAAATTTGAATAAAGATATTTATTGTTGATATATTGTTACCTATAGGTATTGGGATCATCATGATATATTTTTTAACTATAGGATATGATAATGATGGATACGTTTAGTGAGGCTTCTTAGGATGGGTCATGTATGAGCTTCTTATGTAATAGCCTCTTACTTGATGCTAGGTATCAATCATTGGAAAGATAAGATATTGGATGAGGCTTATCTTCAATGCTTCTTCATTATATCTTAATCATTAATATATATATCTATGATGAGGATGAGGCCTAGAGACCTTGGGATTGCAATGTAGAGATAATCCACCAAGGTGGACTTTCTTTAAAAAAATTTAAAGTTTATGTTTGGCTATACATCATGATGTATATGCGCTTTTCCACAAGACATAAATTATTTTAGTGGTTTGGATTATGTTGAAGGTCAGCTATGTTATACCATCCCTATGATCTACTTTATGTATGTTCATTTATCTAAGGGATTTGTCTTACGTTGGTAGTCTTTCTCAGGTACTAAGCTGGCTCTTTTATGATCTTCTCATGATCCACTTCTAGTATATCTAATTAGCCACGCGGATCACCTTGTATTGGTGATTTATATTGTGTTATAGGTTAGATTGGTTATTCCTCTTTAGGTCCTCCTTTATGTATGTGATTTTATCCATGGGACCCGCCTTATGTTAATGGTTTGGATAATGTGGGAGGTTGGCTATGTTATGCCCTCTATACTGTTTTTTGGGGGTGGATATTATTCCATGAGGCATATCGTAACATCATAATTCATGATCAAGATTTAATGGTTCTGCCTAGGAGATGAGTGTTGCAGTGTATACCTTGTTGTAATTAAATAATGTGACATCATAGGGTACACTATGCAATAGACCCTAAGGCTACACCATAATGTACCCTATTCTTGAAATGAAAATAGATTTTTTTAGTCTTTTTAATGAGGTTCCCCTATTCCTTATTAGCCACTCGACCCCATCACCCAAACCCCTCTTCCCCATAATTTTTCCCTCTCATTATTCACTATTTAGGATCCCTAATGCTCATTTCATACTGGAAAACCCACCCCCCCCCCCTTCCTAGACAAACCACATGCCCCTCCCCCACACCCCTAAAGCCCCCCCACCCTACCCCACCTTGACAGCCCACCCCCTCCCCTCCCTAAATAGCCCACACCCCCTCCCCCACACTACTGCAGCCCCCCTACCCACCCCCCCCCCAAACAGCCCACCCCCTTCCTTTTTGAACCTTTTATGTTTTACTATATTTTTTCCCTTTTCTCATCCAAAACCCCTCCGTGCTATGCCACTCTCCCCCTCCTCTCCTCTTGGGTGGTTCTCCCTCACCTGATGTATGTTTCATCTTTCATCACTTGTATTAGAGAGCCTAGGATAATTTTTACCTATCTTATTCCTTCTATATATTAGAGCATGCCCCCCCCCCCAAATCCTATATTTAAATAGACATGGGTCAATAACAATTAGAAATGTAATGATACATCCCAGGTTGGGGTCATAACCAACAAGTAACCTGACTTTCCAATAACCTAAGAGGTGTTCATGATCCCTATGGGATAGAAACGATCCCCTAGGAAAAAGATAAAATTAATGGGGAATATTCTACCACTAAATTAGAGTGAATTACAAATTATCTTTATCCTAAAAAGCAAACATGTCCCATTCATAAGTTGAACATCTATAAAATGGTAGTTACACAAAAAATAAATAAATAAGAAGTAGATATCATAGATGGAAAAGAAAATCCCACTATTGACCAATAAAATTGTTTAAAAAAACATGTCCCATTCCTAAATCTCATTGGACCTATTTTGGATATGTATAACATATGAGTTCTCATTTTATGTTTTCTTTTCAGTTGGAAATCTCATATGTCGTGCGCCTCTCCTCTACCTCGAATGCACCTCTACCGCGTGCTGAACGACACCTTTGCAATGAGTTTTTTACTATTACTCATTGGTTTCCTCTTGTTATCAAGTTATTACTATTTGATATTGATGGTTATGTTGTGAAATGTACGGGCTAAATGCCCCACTGAAAATCGTGGCCATTGTTGGTCCTTGTTTGCACGCTAAATGAATTTCATGTTGGTTGGTTCCTATTGAATAATTGAATATAAAAATTGGTAATTTGGATATACATGACTAATGAATGAATGACCCAGGATGATAAAACTTATTTGATAACCCACGAATTAACAAACGGAATTGAATAAGGGATGCTTTGTAAAATCTAAAATTGTGATTGTTTGGTTTGTATGGTGTTGCGATTGTGATCACGATTGTTTGTTTGTATGGTGTTGTGGTTGTTGGCATGATTGGTATGATATTTTTTTCCATGTTGTGTTTCCTCCACCATTTAATATCAATCCAAAATTTACCCATTTCAATGGCACCACCACTTTGTTACTAGTGAAATTCCACTGAATCTTAGAAAACCACTTCACTAGAGGACTCTATGAGATACTTTATGGACACCCTAGTCAAATAACCATAACAACACGTGTAATGAATCCTTCCACCTGCAAGAACTCTATTGAAAATAGTACCATCTATTAGTTTAGTACCATAGTTCTTAACTAGAGACATTATGTTTCTAGAGAAATACTAAAAAACTAGTTTACAACAATGAATATAGATCACATGTGGGATACTAAAACATTCTAGTGAAATGGATTCTCATAGCTAGTTCCATTGATCATGTTGTTGGTAAGATGGGTGTGATCTACTTTGATCTTGAGTAATGTATAAAGAGGTAATGGTATTGTTTACCATATCTAGTTCCATTGATTATAGTTGTATGATGACCCTAGTTGAACATCTTTTGTGTCATTATTTTGTTAAATATTAATATTACTATATCAAATAGGATGAATATGAATAAATAATGGATGAATGCCAATTGGTTGATAAAAGAGTATAAAGATGGCATGAAAGAGTTTATCAATTTTTCAAAATATCATGCATATGAACCTTCTCAAATTCTTTGTTTTTGATTACGCTATTGTTATTCAAGACAAGTTAGTCCAGAGGAGTTGGAAGAACACCATATCTATCACGGAATAGATCAAAGTTATACATGTTGGAATAAACAAAGGGAAAAACAAATGTAGGTAGTGGATTGGATATCAATGTGTTTTATGGATCATCTGATATGATTACAAGCGTGAACAATGAATATGATCATATGGAGGATGTGATTATAGATGTGAATGATGATGAAGATAGTATTTAGGAAATTACAAGGATAGTTCAAGATGAACTTCATGATTTCCCAAATTTTTTTGAGAAGTTAAATAGTTGTGCAAAGACATCATTGTGTGATGGTTGCACTAAATATACAGGATTGTCAGTCGTACTGAATCTGTATAATTTGAAATTAGGCAACGAGTGGAGTGATGACAGTTTTACGGAACTACTTACTCTTTTGAATGACGTGCTCCCATAAGACAATGATCTCCTGAGCCAAATATATGATTCCAAATAAATGATATGCTTGATGGGTATGATCTCTGAAATAATACACGCATGCCCAAATGACTATATATTGTTTCACAAGGACCAAAAATTACTTAACTAATGTCCAAAGTGCGGTGATTCTCGATACAAGAAAGATGAATCTAGTCCTAATAAATTTGTATGGTACATTCCAATCATTCTAAGGTTTATAAGCCTATATGGAAGCGAGGAGACTACATGAAAATTTACATGGCATGCAGATACAATAATTAAAGATGGGAAACTACATCACCCGACAGACTATCCTCAGTGGAAGAGAATTGATCAGGAGTATCCTGAATTTAGAAACGAGATGAGAAACCTTCATCTTGCGTTATCTATAGATAGAGTGAATTATTTTGGTTTTCAAAACAGTAGTCGTAGAACATGGCTAGTTATGTTGGTAAATTATAACTTACCACCGTGGTTATGCATAAAACAAAAATACATCATGTTATCTTTGATTATATCGGGACCAAAACAACTGGGTAATGATATTGATGTTTATTTGGCATCATTGACCGAGGATTTGAAATTATTTTGGGATTCAGGTGTTACATTGTATGATGCTTACAAAAATGAATATTTCACTTTGAGATCCATAAAGTATGGGGACGACAAATTACTTTCATGATTATGGAAATTTTTCAGGATATAGCATTAAAGAAACTCAAGGGTGTCCCATTTAAGAACAAGGTACACATTCAATTAGGTTGAAACATTCATTGAAAACGGTTTTTCTAGGACATCATAGATTTATACCTTGATGGAATAAGTACCGATCTTGGAAGATGTAATTCGATAGAAGTTCAGAAGAACATACAGCACTGTCTCCACTAAGAGGTATTCAATTGTTTGATAAAGTAAAATATGTGGAAACTATTTTTGGTAAACCTTTTTTGAAAAACCTTACGAAAACCAGTTGGAAAAAGAGATCTGTTTTTTTTTAATTACCATACTAGAATTTTCTATATGTTAGACATTTTCTTGATGTTATTCATGTTGAAAGAAATGTATGGGATAGTTTCATCAGCATGTTGCTAAATGCACCCGACAAAACAAACGATGAAATTAAGGCTATATTGGACATGGTTGAGATAGGAATATGAGAAGATTTGGCACCAGTGAATGGTGAAAAATGAACATTTCTTCCTCCTTATTCTATAATTATTTCCAAGAAGGAGATATATTAGTTATTTAACTTCTTGAATGATGTAAAGGTTCTAGAGGGGTATTCATCAAATATCAATTACATCGTTTCAATGAGAGATTTAATGTTAAAGGGTCTGAAATCACATTAATGCCATGTTTTGATGCGCGATCTAATTCCTATAGCTTTACATTGTATTTTCTCAAGAATGTCCACCATACATTAACGAAGCTCTGTTTCTTCTTCAAAGCTATATGCACTAAAGTTATATACCCAAAATAATTTCCAACTATGGAAAGAGAAATATTCGTCATATTATGTGAATTGAAATGTTCTTCACACTAACATTCTTTGATATGATGGTTCATTTGATGGTTCATTTGTTGAGATAGATTCGACTATGTTATCCTGTACATTATAGATGGATGTACCCCATTTAATGGTATATGATGATTTTGAAAGGGTATGTCAAAAATCAAAGTCGTCCAGAGGGTTGTATTGTAGAGCAATATATTGTTGAGGAAGCCATTGAATTCTCTAGTGAATACCTGTATGGTGTGGAAAACATTGTCCTACTAAAATCTCATCACACTGGGTGACTTGAGGGTGAAGTAATTTATGGAAGATAGGTTTTCACAATCAATATTACAGATCGGTAGTAAGCCCACATTTACATTTTTCATAACAGTTTCGACGTTGAACCATATCTTCAAACCCAAAAAAATTCTTAGGAATTTGAATCCATCTAGGGGTGAAAATTGATATCATATACACATAATAGAAAGTTTATAGGATGGTTTCAGGACTATATTTTTAAGAAATTAGATGAAAATCCTAACTCAATTTCAGAACAACTTCAATGTCTAGATGGAGGACCAAGTGTGTATATATTATTTTACAATTTTTATGTAGTTAATGGTTATAAATTATATACTAATGAACATGATGAAGACCGTACCATGCAGAATAGTGGGGTTACACTTGTGGCTGAAGTGATGCATGTTTCCATTGCTAAGGATAGAAATCCAATTTATGTGAATATTTCATACTTTGGCATCATAAAACAAATATGGGAGTTGGATTATACGAAATTCCAAGTGCCGATTTTTCAATGAAAGTGGGTTGATTACAGGAGTGTTGTTAAAATAGATGAATTAGGATTCATGAAAGTTGATTTCAGTAAGGAAGGGGAGAAATATGAACCATTTATAATGGAATCATAGGTAGTACAAGTATTTTATGTTCTAGATCCCACAAACTAAAACTGTTCAATTGTTCTGTTATCGACCAAAACAACTGAAGGGTAAGATGAAAGTTTAATGAAGGATGACCCTTTCATTGGGACTTCTCAATCATTTCACAATAATCCCAATGTAGATGAAATTTTGTATGTTAGATGAGACCACAATGAAGGGATTTTCATAGTTGATAGAGGGGTCAAATATCTCCAGCCTTTAAAACAAAGAGTTCAATAATATGGTTATTTGTTTATTGTAATATACATTATGTTACGTTATGTTATTATTTGTTAGATTCTTCTTTAATGTAATCTAAATTAAATGTTAAAACACTTCTGCAGATAATGACTTTTGCACCTGCTGATGCGCCCAATCTCGAGGAACAACAGGTCACTCAACCTACTCATGTTGGTCCTAGTGCAGAGTAAAAATAGGTTTCTCAACTTTTTGCTGCTGGACTTAGTGCTAATGTACAACAGGTTTCTTATACTATTTTTACTGGTCCCAATTCCAATTCTAGCACTCTGGAGGAACATAATGATGATTCTTCTAAGGAAATGGTAGGAAATGAAACCCTGATGGCACAAAAAAAACAAGAGCATCGTAGTTTTACAGTGTTAGCCAAAATCCTTAAGGCAAAAGAAAAAGGCATAAAATTTGAGGTGGGATGGAATAAGTGATGCCAACATGTTAACCCCAACAAAGCTACCTTTATTAGCTACATTGGAATCGTCGCTCAGTAACGCCTGCATATTGATGTACAGTCATGGAACCATGTTATCATCGGGCTTAAGACACTAATGTAGGAAGCGATTACAGTAACATTATGATATCATTTATTTAATTTATTAAAATATAATAAAATACTAAAACATTGACTTACTCTTCATCATCCATTGTAGAGTGCATTTATAGTATATTCCTCGCACAAGGAATATGTATTAAGAGTTACAGGAAGGATTCATAGAGGCTTCCGCATAATTTTAACAAAAAATCATATTAAAGATGTTGAAGGGAAAATAAATTCACGCCCACCTCCTCTTTATTCACACTTGATATCCAATGGATCATGGGATTCGTTTAGCAGTCGTCGTATGAAGAAGACTTTTCAGGTACATTGTGTCAGGTAATACATTGTTTGATATTGATTCTATTAATCACATTGATTGACAGTTTTTTATTTATGAAACAGAAACTGAGTGATGAAAATAAATAACAGGCAACAAAACCAGCGTACACCTACTGTAAAGAATGGATGGGGTACGCTTCACTTGAGAAAAAATTTGTACGTATTTTAAATCTACCGTAATACTTTTATGTGACATAAAACAACAGCATAACCATGTCCATCTGTTTATATGCAAATTGATTAATCAAAATTGAAATCCACTTGCATCCCACGCCATGTACTATGGAAGGAGGCTCATGTAAATAAATAGGGGATAGTGATAGTTGAAAATACACAAAACGTGTGGGAAACATGTGTACGTATGATATAATATAAATTTGATTTTCTTTAAATCGCTATTACATAACAATGACTATGTATTTTACTATATTTTATATCTGACATAGTCACAAGAATCAACAACACCCGCACTAGATTCAAACATACTTTCAACATCCTTGAAGCAGCAAGAATAGTATGGTCGTGTCAGAGGTGCGGGTTTTTTGGTGACACCCCAAACATATTTTCAGAAGAAAAAAAACAATTGGAGGATCAAACTGAGAAAATGAAAAAGATGAGAGAAACAATAGCTATGTTTCAAGAATAATTACAATACCATAGAGAGATGATAAAAAATTTGATATGTGGAGGCAAAGATAAGAAACAACTCAACAACAACCCATGCATGAAGATACCACCCCCCCCCCCACCAGCTATGAGGTGATCTATTCCCCTCAAAAACATGACTTATATAAGGTAACAAATTTTCTAATAATTGTTTCTGTGAAATGTGAATCACATAGACACTGATACCTTTCATGTATTAATATTCTAAAAGGTAAAATGACTTTGATTTATATCTATCAACTCCCACCTATCACCTTGTAGCAAGGGTTATGGTGTTCAATATGCAGAACGACATGCTACACAATAGACAACTTTCAACAGATCATGTCAGAGTGTTGATTAATGTAGCTAATGAGCTGAGTGTCAAGCTACCTATTCTAAATGACAATGACGACATTTATACGGTCGAACAAGCTGTTGGAAAATTCATTGTATGGCCATCAATTCTTGTAAAAAACATGTTAACAAGGAGTGATCCATTTCCAATTTATTTTCAAGCTGAACCTTTAACATTTAATGAAAAAAAGGTCTAAACAAATGAATGTTATTACATAATGACAAAGAGAAGGGGGTGAAACGAAATATCGGCTCAAAACTATCTCAAGAATCAACCAACTGATTGAAATGATCTATTGAGAGCATCTTCACCCCGCCCATTCTATATCCACATTTAATATCATTATAGGATCATGTGGATATAAAGTTGATAGACAGAAATTCTCAAATAGTTTATTTTGAAAAAAATATGTATAGAGAGGAAAAATCAGATTTCATTAGTGATGAAAATTTAATTGAAGTCCTCAAGTATGAATGGCTAGGCACCTCAGTTGTAAATGTATACATGAGGTATTTTTTCATGATTTGATTTTACAAAAGCTTATATACTATGATAATTATGACTAAATACATTTCATATTTTTCATAGGCATATATGTGAAGAACAATTGATGCGATTTCCCCATGAACAAAAATTTGGACTCGTTAGTCCTCACATAACCTCTTCAAAAGAAGAAATAAATTCTAATAAAGAGGCTGAAATAATTTCATCCCTGCTCAAATCGTTTGAAAATAAAATTATGGATGATAGAATCTTTATTAATACCAACGATGCAGGGGTAAAACTCTACAATTTCATCATATCAACTATATTTTCATTTATTTCATTACTTATTCATTTTTGTGTTTTTAGGTAGCATTGGATGTTGATTTTAGTCAATTTGGATACTCCAAATATTTATTTTCTAAATTCAATGATTGGATATGCAATAAACCAACCACTCGTGATGGCGTTTTTCAATTTTTAATACACTAGATCCCACATTTTAGAACTAAACATCTAGTTATATAATTTATATTATCTTTTAATGAGGATTCTATTATGATAGGGATGTGCATCAATATTGTCTACTTCATGGAATGAATCCAGGGCCTCATGACAAGAACGCCCACGGGATCTACAACTGGAAAATTATCCTGGTATATATAATAATATTGCACTATCCAAACACGTATCAAAACAAATTACTTATTTTTCTCGATGTTTCTATAGTGTCCAAAACAAACAAATGGAAAGGATTGTGGTTATTATGTTTGTAAATTTATGATAGAGATCATATTTCATCAACAAACTAGCATCCCTAAAGAGGTATTTTCGAAAATAATTACTAGTTCATTTAAAATATTTATTAATCCTTTGTGTATTTATATTTTTTTAGTACTACCATGACTTTTGAAAAAACTCATATTCACAAGATGATATAGATGTGTTTAGAAATGAATGGGCAACATACTTGATGAAATATTGTACACAAATATAATGAAGATGAATTACAACTACTAATGTTATCCTTATATGATCATTGATATCTCCCTTTTCTACACTTATTGATCATATATGATCACCCTTTATTATGTTTTATATCCTTGGGCTATGAAGAATGGTTTTATAAATGATTTTCCTTTCTAGTAAAGAATAACTTAATGAGATACTCTTATGAACTAGTTCTTTATGTTTCCATGTTTCCAAAAGCACTAGACCTAAACAACTATGGCATGGATCATTTATATTCTGTATTTTGGTCATTTATGCAGCCTTTTCTACTGATGTAGTGTGTTGGAAGAATATTGGTTGTGCAGCACACACAAATTTAATAACAAAACTAAGGATTCTTTACTATTGTTGGTTAACTACCACTTAGCATATCATCTTATCTGAAATTTTGATCAGGCATCCCCGTGATGCTCTCATCCGACACCATCTCTATGATGTCATCATTCAGCCTTCACTTTTCCTTCTCTTCCTGCACCCATTTACTAGGTAAATGGGTCCCAGAAGAGAAGGAAAAGTCAAGTCTGAATGATGAAATCATAGAGATGGTGTCGGATGAGAGCATCACATGGACGCTGGATCAGAAGTTTAGATCAGATACTATGTTAAGAGGTTTTTAACCAACAGTAGTAAAGTGCACAAAGAATCATTAGTTTTGTTATTAGCATAAATCTAGACCAAAGAAACCCATTGGAATGATGTAAAGGTAATGTTACGATATAATATGTCTATTTTAACAAAAAATTATATAATTAAATTTTTATTTGATTTTCATTATTCCTTGTAGGGTTCGTTTATTTTAGAATATTTTTATCCATGTGACATGCCTTTGCAGGAAGAGAAACGATGCTATTTATGCTCAATCACAATGGTTATCTTGATGTTTGCACAGTAAAATCATTGTCCATAGATCTTTCATCTCAAAAATTGCTCAAATAAACCCACATCATATATACATATGCATTCCCATCAAAATCTGAGTTCCTATGCACCTCATATAGAACCTGCATCACATCAATGCCCCGATGCATACACACCTCACATACAAATTCAAGAAGAAGAAAAAAGGACTTTGTTATAAGGAAGTGAATACATGAACGATTTCCTAGGGATTCTATTTTTCTTTTAATATTCTAAGATACTCTTGGTATTCTGTGAAATTTCCTATAGATAGAAGATTAATTGGAAATCTATTTCACTAACGACTCAAAATTTCATAGCTCTACAAGAACTATTAGGTTTTTTCTCTTCCCCATGTAAGCCTCTTCATGTGATCGTGTCACATAAGCTCCTTTGTATGAATACTTCATGTGAACTGATCGTGTGATCTCATCACATGATCAAATCGCATAAACATATCACATAATCAATTAAGGTAATTCACTTAAACCATGATTCGTGTATTCCTGTCTTATTTACATGATCGCATAAATCTTCAAGGGTTTTTTAATCATATAAATCTCTCAGGTTCATTTGACCACGTGATCATGTTATGGTCATGTGATCACATTACTTTCAACAAGTCATACACTTAATATGATATTTTTAATTAGTCATGTGCCCCTTTCTTACTCAAGTCCATTTTTTAACCCAAAATCTTCCATTTTCATAATTAATCAAAATTTTATCTTTCTTATGATACAAATGAATTAAAGAGTTGAAGCTGATGAGGCTATAGTTCATTAGACTACAATGGTCGAAAGTGTGGAAGTCAACCAATGCATAGTCATTCAGTCCACTCATGAGCATCTTAAAAAGCTTCATGGGAACCAATATCTTGGATTTTCAATTTTCTAATTAGTTTCTATTATATTGGTTTGTTATTAAAAATGATACTATGATCTCTCCACCTCATGAAGGTATCATTCATTCCTCCTACATCCTTAAGACTAATAATATGTTCAGGGAAAACATCTCATATGTGGGTAATTTCATCTCTAAAGAAGACCTCTCTAACAGTTAATTTTGAAGCCTATGTGGATTTATTTTAAAGGTTTATAACATTATTTAGAGCTTAAAACCCATATTTATAGATCAACAATGTATAATTCTATATCAAATTATAATTTGGGGTGGTTATTTGATCAGGTGGAAGCTTTGGGATGAACTGGGGTTGTCCTTTCTTGGTTCAGTGTACTGCCACAGAGTTTGTGGTTGAGCTGAAAAATATAGGATTTTATGAATCTATTTAGGCTTACCAAACCCTTAATTATAGAAACAAATTGATGGTATACTTTTTTAGTTTATAGAGTAAATACATGAACACATTTCATTTTATTTATGGTGAGTTTGACATCAGTATATGGGACATTAAGATGATCTATGGTGTGATGATTTTAGGAGACAAGTATGGTGAGTAAATTCATCCCCCATATACTCGGGATGACATGGAATAGAATCCTCCCATTATGATGGATCTCATCAATCTGGCCAGAACATCCCTTGGGAAGGACCAATATCCAGGGGTTGACATCCCCTTTAAGAAGTGGGTTGACTTGTTCATCAAGAAGACATTCCATGTGTGTCTGAATAAGAATCCCAAGGCTTGTACATCATGAGAATCCTATGGGGAAGAGGGATATCACATTAAAATAGTATAAGAGTTTCAATTCAATGACTAGGGATGGTTATTCACCTCACAGGACCATCACCTTCTTCAACTAGTAAGATCATTAGCAATGTACCTAAGCAGGTAATTATTCACAATGCAGGAAAAGGTGGAGTTATGGTCTCCACATTAATGATGATAGAGGTGATTGTAGGTGGTATTATTATCATATTTTTTATTCCCATGTTGGATAATTTATATTTCCAACTTCACCACATCTATAGGGGTATGCCCCGTTCATAATATTCATCCCCTTCTAACTGTGGTGGGGTTGGATGGGGGCCCAAATTGGTGGATATGAGTTACTTAATACTCCTAACATTCCAAGTTACCAGTTCAAGAAATTTCTATGAAGTATCAGTGGGGTCTAGCTAGTGACACTAAAGAAATAAGAGATCAAGAGAAAAGTGAACCGGTATGATCAGTTTTTTTATACCATACAGAGCACCAACCTGTGAAATTACCAATAATGTAAAGGGTGATCGTATAACCTATGCCTATCTTTTATCCATATATGAGGGTGTTTTATCCATTTGGATTAACTAAAATATATTCTACGATTGGTATTCATCATACCACTTTGAGAGATAGTTCAATGAATTTAGATGAAATTCCCCACTCCTCTCCACATCAGATCAGAAATGCATCCCATAGTAGCTCACAAATTGTGGATAATGTTCACCTGATAGGAAACTTAGGTTCGGGTGAATTTTCCTCTATATATTGTGGGTTTTGTCCTCTCTATGGATTATGTTTATACCTTGGTACGATCATAACTGAATGGTCAGTTGGTTCCATTGGTGATAAAGCACATAGATCATATAATAGTGGATGAGGAGGAGGACACATGGGCTCTGGAATCATCAAAAAGTTATATTACAGTCAAAAATCATCTTCCAGAAGACCCACATCTCTTTATATGTCTTAGAAGAAAATGAGGCACTTATATCCAACACCATCAATAAGAAGGGTTCCAACGGATTTGGTAATAATGTATGAGGTTCCCGTGAAATAATTTCTAGTCGATGGGGGATTGGCTCTAATTATGGTGGTGTTTCCCATCACATTCCAACACTGGGACAACTAGAGGAGGAATACATTTACCATAGAGTTTTAGAGAGGGTTGTGTCAAGTGGAAATAGAGCTAGAGGGATTTGGGAGTTTGATCACTCCCAAAGGAATCCTCTATGAACAACAGCCCATTGAAGTCAAATAACTTCTCCAAGAACTTAGTGTGGTGATTAATTCTGTCAAAGTCCAAGTCCACTACACACCCCTAGCTTAGAGAAAGATAATTCCTAGAACAACAGTAACTAGTGAATATAAGGGAGACTAGGATGGATATAGTGAAGTGGTCAGATAAGTTTTATCATCACTTTCATATATTCTTTGATATTGTTAGGATTGTGGTGAACTTTCATTTCTCTTGGATATTTCAAGAGGATAGTAAAATTTGGTCACCTCCCACCTCTCTAGTTTACTTTACTAGGGACAAAGTGGCCAAAGTTGGTTCAAAACGTGACTAAGAGGCTGATGATTAGGGCTCTCCAAGTCCAATGGAGCTCATGGATGTGGTTGTTTCTGATCCAAAAGAAACACCATTTGTTCCTCCATCAGTACCACCTTTGGAACCGAAAATTATCTTTTTAAGTCTCTTCGTTTAATAGGACTAAGAAGAGAAAGTGGTCAAGTCCATACACTAAGAAACCACTAAAAATAATTAATTATTTTACCTTGTGGACTTTATTTATTTTCATTACTCTAGTATCTTATCATGGCCTGTATAACTGTATAGGTTCTCATCGGGACCTCTCTAAAACTGAGAAATACATTCTTCCATACTTTCAACGGGACCTTAGATATTTTATGGGGTCCTTAGAGAGGCATAAGTGGTTAGGGTCCAAGAAGGTTTGGACCTGATGTCTAATGCAGATGCGCTAGCACTCATTCCCTTTGACCTGAAATGGGAGAGTACACTCTTAAAGGATCCTGATATATGTAACTATTAAATTTATAACTTATCTAGGATGGTGGTATCACTAGTAAAGTGTTATAATTTATTCTAAAATTGAATACTTCTATGAAATTGAATACACCATCATGTATGTGTCATATTTTATAACCTCTGTTAACACTTGTAACACTTCAAGGTGAACAATGGTTAGTATTGATAGAAGGGACTTTATATGTGACTCTGGGTCATTTTTTAGAGAAATATTTCATTATCACCAATCAATTCAACGTTGATGTGATTAAAGTGGCTAATAATGTGGTCGATAGAGGTATGTTCTCAATTATTATCATGAATGTTGATTTTCTGATGGCATTATTTTTCTATTGACTAATAATATTTATATACTTTATCATATTAACTCCACCTTAGAGCTTAGAAGTCCCATGCCATTCTAATTTTTATCTATCCCCACTATAATAACTAGGGCACAAGTCTTTCCTTTTTCAAGCTCATAAAGGGATGTGAGTATGAGTCCCTCACTTAGAAACTTGGTCCTGGAGTATATTCCTATTTCTGGACTAGTACTGAGTTGAGTTTCAGAACATAAAACATTTCATCAATAGTTTTAGTGACAAGTTGGGGGGGGGGGGTATTTGGAATATAATCATGGAGGGAACCTTCAAAGAGATAAAATAATAGTTTTTACACCTCCGATACATGTTCACAACCCTTGGTTATAGTGATTAATATTATCAAGAACTCCATGCTAGTGTGAAGTAGGTGGTCACCATGAGGGAGAAAAATAGGTTCATCAAGATGAGAGTATCGATGGTGGAGGCATAAAATTTAGACATTCAACATCATAATGTGGGCTTGAATGAATCATTCATGTGTATAATATAAGTAGAAGCTCGTAAAAATTTATTCATTGATGGGAGGTATGAGATAGAAATCCTCTAACATGAATTGTATCACCTATAATAAATGCTCAATGTTATAGAGAAAATAGTGATAGAGTAGCATAATCTTATCAATGAGGCAGAAAAGTCCAGATTTGTAGCTGATATTAGGGAAGAGGCACTAAAACAGGGTGTAGATGTGGAAACTAAATCAGTTGATCATTTTTGTTAATCCATAGCTACTCTATATAATTACCTAGCAGAGCTTGAGGGGGAATTCTGAGTGCATACTATTTTGAGTATTCTAACTTTATCATACCCCTAATATTTGGGGATTTATGGGAGAGACTCTAGATTGTGAAGATTCCTCCCTTTTTAATTGTCAATAAATGACAAACATTTGGATTCCATGTTTTCGTTGAAATTTATTCCTCTTATTTTCTCATCTATGTAATCTTAACAAAACAATATTTATAAGCCAATGAATCATGTTGAGGCTCTTCTGAAAATTAATTCAATCCAAGGAAATATGGACATGTAAAGGTTATAATAGGTAACACATCTCATGATGGTCAACCAACCATATTGTTGTATATATAAAAATATCTCCAATAGAAAGGTTGTAAGAGGTAACACATATCACCACACTTACACTCCCTTACCACAACATGTCACACAACATCTGGTCTCAAGGTCGCTTACCTACCCATATCAAGGTCAGGTATCAAGTATCATCTAGTCTTATGTCCCCATACCTACCCAAATGTTTCTTTTTTATTAAAAATTGACATTTTATTAATGTATTATTTCATATTAATATTTAATTTATTTCATTATTGTATTACTAACATAATATATTTTTCTTATATAGGTGGAATTTTTTTCTTGAGTTTGGATTCCTTGTTTGGCAACTAATACCATGGATGACAATTTTTGAGAGGGGATCACAGATGAAAAAAAGATGAAACATTAATGTTTTTAACTGTTTGTTGGATAATAGTAATTTTAACCATATAAAACATTGTTTGAAATGTCTATAGCAGTGTGTTTTTTGTATTCATGATTTCAAGCAAATGAATATAGAATTTTTTTCCAAAATCTTGTCTGTGTTGTTTTTTTATTCTATGCACTGTTTGTGTGTAGGTGTTGTTTTTTTCACTTGTTTTGTGTGTAGGTGTTGTTTTTTGTTGTCTGTGTAGGTGTTGTTTTTATACAATTGTATAGGTGTGCAGATGTTTAGGTGTGAAGATGTGCAGGTGTTGTGCAGGTACTGTACAGGTGTTGGGTGTGTTGTTAAATAAATAGTACATCACAAGGAACTTGGCCTTTCTCAGCACTAATTAAGTGCTCATAAATTGGGCCTTTATCAGCACTCAAAATAGAGATGATAATGGTGTCATTTATCAGTGCTCAAAATAGCACTGATAAAGGTGTCCTTTATTAGTGCTCAAAATAGTTCTGATGAATTGGTCCATTATCAGTGCTCAAAATAGCGCTGATAAAGGTGGCCCTTTATAAGCACTTTTTTGGCGCTGTTAAAGGATACCCCCCCCCCTTTATCTTTATCGTGATTAACATCGCTTTTCTATCATTGTTAAAGGAGGTTTCTAGCAATTTTAAAATCTCTATTTGTAGTAGTGTATATCCTCACCTCCCTCATCATAACTATCTCATGCCACCAGTGAGGGGATTTAGTTCTTTGATAACTTAAAGGTTTTAATTGATTAGTAGGGAATATGAACCATGTCAGTTAGGGCACTATAGGAAAAAATCATTTCCCATCAGTTTTTTTTGGAAATGGTGGTGGTTTAAACCACTGCCATATGGTTCTACGGTGGTTCTTTGAAACTGCTGCTAAATTGTGTGTCGGAATACAATAGGTATCGATTTCATAGATTTAGTAGCAGTTTATGGTAACTGTCATAGTGAGTGAATTTCGTGGCGGTATTAATGGTTTTAGCGGTAGTTAAAACCACCGCTAAAAAAATATTAGTTTCTCCAGGGAAAACATCCACTAAAACTGTTAAAACCGCTATGATATAATAAAGGAATATGTTTTCGTGGATAGCAAGATACCATAATTACAGTGGCGGTTAAAACTGTCGCTAAAATTATTATATTTATTTTTCGGCGGTTAAAACCACCACTAAAGACAGATTTAAAAAAAATGTAGCTGATATAGTAGGCCCATTTCCAATGCCATAAAAAATCATTCCAATATATATAAAATATAGAACATCATAATCACAACACATCGCAACCACTGATCTCAAGTGAATCACTATTGAATCCAATGAATAATAAGACTCCATCAAAAACCACCCAAAAATAGGATAATTACCACTATAATGAAATCTTGAATATAATAGAAAGATAATAAAGGACTAATGGGGAAAGATGGGGCAACCATGAATCAAATAACTTCAATATAAATGATCCAATATGATCCAAGTGGTTTTAAACACCAAGGGAGGTGACTGGGGAAGGGGTGGATGGGTAAGGGTCGATTAAGAATTAAGGGAAAGTCTAAAATTCAAAACAAGAAGTTAATAAAACTCCTATTTATAAGTGAATTACACTAGACTCTGCCAACACATGGTTAATATCCAAAACTCATGTGGTGGGTTTGGTAAAAGTGTGATCTAGAACCCTCATTGTCATTTTATCTTTTTTCCCATTTTAAAATGGAAGTTAGACTCCCACAAATCTTAGAACATGGAGTAGTCTATTCCATAGTGGTTCTTCTATATTCATCCATGTATAGAATCCATGACCTAGTTCCCATTTCCCAACCATTTTACCCTCAATATGTCCAAGGCTATAATTTGGTGAGCTTGGGTTTCCTATTTTGGACAGGTGTCCTCTGATATTCCATGTCCACCCAAGGGCATTTCAATATTCTCATGGTGCATAAAAAACCACTTGGACAACACGCATAACACCATGTCATCCCCAAGTCATGGTTATATATCCCATTTTACACAAGATCACACCAAACATAAAACTACCTCCTTCATATCTAGACAAGTCATTGCACAAGCCGTAGTGGCCTTCAAAACGCTAAAACACCACCTCAAACCTAAAAATCACCACAAAACTCTTTCTAAACATCCCCAAGACTTGATAATGTGCAAAGAAAAGTTCATAAAGGGTATATACCATTACACTCATTCTATTTATTTTGGTTTCCCAATTATTTCTCAATTCTAAGTCAAGATGATCATATTTTCCCCACAATTATAAGAACTATGTGTGGATTGATTCCTATTTTCATGGGATACATAGTGATTCCTAGATCTCATATCTCAAACCCAACCAAAAAACTAATATCAAATCCCCCACTTTATCTTATTGACTGGGTGTCTTCATTCACGTTGGTTTTCCATCCATAGGGTTGGCATCAAGACAAGTTCATTTCATTTTAAACATCAGTTTAAACTACATTAAACCTTATATAATAAGGTATTTTTCATATGATCTTAAACTGTAGATTATTTTAGTCATTTTCACATGAGGTTAAACTATGTGATGCATGGTCTATCTTGTAAGACTTGAAACTTCTTAGAGCAGTCTACCTAGTAAGACCTGTCTTCCTCTACATATTATCCAAATCTACATAAGGATCCTTAGCATGTGGTTCTTTATCCATAAACAAATGTTATGAAAAAAATGACTCTTACCCTAGGAAAGAGCCTAATATGCATAGGGGTATTATATAAAAACTATATGTGGATTGATTCATGGTGTTTCAATATATGTAATGATGTTGGGATATCCTATAATAGGCCTTGGTGAAAATTATAATCACACTGGTTATACCCTAAAGGTGAGACCCTTTCTCATTCACATCAATTTTTTTATTTCTTTCTCACATAATGGTTCCCATACATATCATCCTTCTCCTCCTATACAGGAGACAAATTTTTATAGAGGACCTTGTCCAAGAACTATGAATGGATTAATTCCTGTTACTATAGGATATGATTTTGATCATTCATCCTTCGGTAACAAACCTAATAAATTTATGAAAAATGAATCATAAAACATGATTCATGACAAAAAAATAATCGAAATATATGGTGTATAACACACTCAAGAAATCAAGACATAAAATAAAACATCAGAAATCAATAAAATACATAAAAGGAAACTTGAGAAATCAAGAAAATGTTAGGTCATTAAAATTTTTGGTGCAAACTATGTGCCACACATGATACATATACAAACCGACTGTTACCATATTTTTTCAACATATCAACAAAACAACTAATCACAATCCAATGATGAACAAAGCTCATGATCCTCTCCACCTCCATATCTACTTCTTTCTACCACCTGAAAGAACATTATATTGAAAATTAAATATTGTTGTATATTTATATTTAAACTTAAAACCAATAAAAGTTTTCAAATTAAATGATTTTGATTTTTTTTGATTTACCTACTCACCACCAGTCAATGAAATACCACCGGGGGCAGATCTGGTCGTCTTCTGATATAAATCAATCAACGCTTTATGAAAATTAGATATCTGATCCCCCTGGTCATGAACTGTGTTTTGTAGAGAAACAATCTCTCTCTGAGTCTCTTGGGGTATGGACTGACTAAAACCAGGGTTAGATGTAGCTGCAATCCCCAGTGGCCTTCCAAATACCTTAGATGGTATGGGTTCTAGACTCATCCCATGCACTCTACTAGGATGCTCCTTCCCAAGGACTTTAGTAACCGGGTCATCCTGGGAGACGGTGTATGACTGCGTAGGATTGGTATCCCATAGTTTTTTAATTTTTACCTATAAATCAAATAGAATTCTCATTAGAAGAAATATATATTAACATAATAACAATTGTTAATAATTTTTTACAATGAAAAATTAGTTCATACCCCAACTTCTTTGGCAGGCTCATTAACAAAACTTCCAGCAGTTTTTTGGTGAACATTCAACCACACTTCTGTTTAAGATGCTTCATGACCTAAACCCTATGACTACATTAAACAAACATAAATCAAAAATTTAATATATTAAACAAATAATATTATCTTATAAATATTTAAACTAATGAAAATATTACCAGAGCAGATCGACTTCTAGAAAAACTCTTTGACCCCGCAGTATGGGGCATGACCTGCTTAGCCCAGCATGATTCATTCTTTCTTGAATGATCCTGAAATAAATAAAATTAAATTTAATAGTAATGTATTCAATGTCATGTTCTCTTTATATACATGTATAAATGTAAAATGATATTATTATAGTAATATATATTTAAATACCACCTGCTTCTCATCACGATGTCTGTCAATAAAAACTATCCACTGCTCTTTGGGTACCCCATCGGGTAGCTTGTCATACATCTGTTGGGCAGTCAATGAAGTATAGTTGACATCGCCCCACAATCTCCATTTAAATTCTTTCCATTTTTTGCTAAGATTTTCAATGTCCACTTTTGTGCTATCACATCTGCAACCGTGAAGTGCAAAAACATTTGTACACATAAATTCATTTTGAAAATATTAATATCATGACATTCAATTACACCATAATGTATAAAAATTACCTTTATTTGGGAATCAAAAACTTCATTTTTCCAACTTGCAGGCATATGTCTCCAATCATTATATGAAATAGGAAAGGAAATGGGCTCCGTGGCCAGCTGCCCTAAAATCTGGCCAAGTAATCCTACGGAGTCATCCATAGGGACCCCATATGAATCAAATGGGACAACTATCTTATCTCCGGTCAGATTCCATACATCTGAAAATTTTATATTTTTCTCCATAGCTTCATTGTTTCCATCTTTAATGAACAAACAGTTAGTAAACAAAAGTGCAATAAATTTATTCATATTAAAATTTGTACCTATAACAATCACCCTCCAGTATCCCCATGAAGTACTTGAAGTGGTGCATCGTTCCCCCACTACTGAGGCTTCTGAAGTGGGAGGCAATGACTGAGCTTCTGAAGGGCCTCTCACATAGGGTGTGAGAGATGGTGCGGGTGGAGATGGTGTAGGGGGGCAAGAAGATGGTGGCTCAAATGTCATAGGGAGGGAGACAGATGGATCTTCATCTATCGCAGTGGTCAGTGAAACAGTATATCGCTTCCTCCTTGGCATTCCTGTCATTTAATCAAATAAAATTAAGTTCAGAACATATATTTAAAAAAACATTATACAAAAAAAAGAATTAAAAAAGATAACAGATGCATAGTACTAACAAGCACAATATACATAACAATGATAATGAATGATTTCATAAATGAAATAAGTGGATGCTAAATGAATGCATAATTGTACATACAATCAGTTTCTCCTTCAATCGTGTCTCTTTACTACTCCATTACTTCATTCACTTCATTCATCCTTGCTAGAATAATATTTTCAATATCATGGTGGAAAAATAATTCTGATTCTTATTGTTGATGAGATTCAATGTCAGAGGTCAAATCTTCCGCTTCATCACCCATATCATACAAATATCTTTGTTTTACGTGAGCAACTACACTCCACCCTTCATCAAAAACATCATTCACATAATATACCATTTTTTCTTGAAATGATAAGGTATATAGATCATGCAGTTCACAGTCACCAACATTCATCAAGTGAGATAAGTTCACAGAAGTAAATTTCAAGGAATCTCTTTTAACACCTCTGATAATATCAACCCAATTGCATTTGAAAAAAAACAACTAAGAAAATGTCTATGGTAGTTTAATTCAATAATATCGGTCATCTTTCCATATTATCCCACTTTAGAAAATGTAAATATACCACTATTCTATGTTTTCAAACCCTCTTCTCGATCGACTGTGTGAAATCTAAAGACATTCACGTTGTAAGCGTCGAACTTTATAACTTGTTTTAGATGACCTCAAGAAAGAAACTTCAAATCTTCTGACACCTCGGATCGAGTATCAGTATTCATGATCTGAAAAAATAAATATACTTATTATATTTACAAAATATATGTGTCAATCTAATATTTGTATTTATTGAAATATTTATGAACTTACATGTTGTGCAAACCATTCTATAAGCTTATTATTGAAAGCTTTCATTATATCTTTCTCATTTCGTGTTCAGCCTTTGATTCGTCTCTTGGTTTGTATCCTCAACTCTTCCATAAATGGATCTTCAATTTCACTATTCATCAGCACATATCTATGTGCCTGTAATAATTCCATTTCTGTCAGTGTAACATTTGAGGTCCTCCCAACTGATCGGCCAATAGCAGGAAATATTTTGGATTTCCCTTATATTTGAGATTGAGTCAATTTGTCATCAACACATCCAACTTGATTAAATCTTATCTAAATATCATCCAAGTATCTAGAAAAAAAGCTGAGACACTCTTCTATCAAATATCCTTCAGCAATATAGCCTTTTGGTTGAGCTTTATTTCTCACATATGATTTAAAATTCCCAAAATATCTGTGAAATAAAAAAACAAACATAAGTATGCATTTAATTAATTGAAAAAAATTGTTTACATAACTGAAAAACATATAAATAAAGTTCTTCTCAATTGGATACATCCATCGATAATGAACAGGGTCTCCTAATTTAGCTTCCTCAACCAAATACACAGTTCAATGCATCATGACGGTAAAAAATGACAAAGGGAATATCATCTCCATTGCACAAAGTGTCAATACAAACCTCTCCTAATGGTTATAGAGCTCAAATGGATGTATATATTTCTCACACAGTTGCCTAAAAAAAATTCAGAATTTAAGTACAACATTATTAACTTTTTCAGGTAATAATGTACACAATGCCAATGGTAGCAATAGCTGTAACAAAATATGTGAATCGTGACTTTTCAATCCATGTAACTTACGATTATTTAAGTCAAAACACCTCAAGATGTTACTTGAATACTTATTAGATACTTTCACATGCTTTAAAATTATAAGGAATGTATCTTTATCCTTATTTTTCATTGCAAAAAAATACCAGAGCATACTTTTCATTCTCATATGGCTAGAGATCGCGTTTTATGTTCATTACTTGTAAGTCTTTACGAGCATTGAGTTGATCCTTTGACTTTCCATGATCATTAAGAAATGTGAAGATAAAATTTTCATATAAATTATTCTCAATAATAATCACATCAAGATTATGTCGTAACAAATTAAATTCCCAATAAATTTTTTGAAAAATATACTTTTTTTCTTCCATTGTTGCGTTTCGATTTCACTTAACGATGCACTTCGAATCTGTTTCCCACAATCATTCAAATAATAAACCTTCCCATATTTTGTTTCAACTTTTTCAAGTTGATTCAATATTTCAAAACCATTTAAAAACATCGCAGGTGGTCTATGATCAATGAAACAATTAAATTTTGATCTGTTCATCCGAAATCTATGAGATGCATCATGAAATATTCAATGTCACAAGAATCACCATTTTCAACTGTGAGGTATCCATTTGGGATCAAAATCAAAGTTACAAACAAGAAAATCCAAACCCATGTAAGTGTTCCAACCTGATAAATTTTCAAGCCAAGGGAAGTCACTAATGGTCCACATTAAAGAAGTAAGGATTTTGAACATTGTTTTAGAAGAAGCATCAAATGTCTCAACACATTTTCTCCATAACTCCTATAATTCTTCAATTAAAGGCTGAAAATATATATCAATATCATTTCCAGGAATTTGTTTTCTAGGAATAATCATCGAAATGATAAAAGACATTTGTTCAATACACATCCATAGAGGCAGATTGTACGGGATCAAAACAACTGGCCAAATTTATAAATGGTACTCAAAGTCCCAAATGGGTTGAATCCATCGACAACCAATCCCAATCAAACATTCCTAGGATCAACTGAGAAATCTGTATGTAATGAATCAAATGTCTTCCATGATTTTTAATCTTTTGGATGTCTTATTAACCCATCATTTTTATTATCTACAGAATCCCACTTTATGTGTTCGGTTTTTTTCAATGACATGAATAATCTTTGCAATCTAAGATTTAAAGTAATGTAATGAAAAACCATTACAGGTGTGTTCTTTTTCTTCTTCTTCATGGTATTATATTGATTCAGACTTCTAACATCACCCATTGACTACCATCTAGAAGAAGAATTTTTTTTGAAATCCTGTATACTTGAATCCTCTCGCCAATAAATCATAAAATCATTGGGACACACATGTATTTTTGTATAATTCAAACCAAGCATGTTAACAAATTTTTTCATATCATAAAAAGACTCAGGGATGTTTTCTTTAGGAAATGAATCACGCAAAAATTCCAATATCATGAACATTTCCTTATTTTTAATTCCACATAGACATTTGATATGGTACAACTTCATCAAAAAAGAAAGTTTTGAATATTTCAAACATCCACTATAAAACACTTGATTTCCATCGTCAACTAAACCATGAAATGTATTTTCCTTAGTGAAGTTTTCTCTTGCATTAGTCTCCACATAATCAAGATGAGGATCCATTGATATGTTACAATCTTCATCTGGTTGTCCTAAAGTCACAAAAAGATCACTTGTCATGTTGCTATTTGTAGCACCCTCATCTGGTTGTTCTGATATGTTTTAATGTTGATGTTGGTGCCTTGTAGTGTCAAATTCATAATTTATAAAGTTTTTCATTTCATTTCCCATTATCGACGATGTTGGGAGCTCATTATGTGGATTGACATCAGTGCTCAACCTTTCTGTAACATTCAATTCTTCATGCCAAATCCAACACAAATATTGACTAGGGAATTTCTTCAATATTAAATGTTCATAAACTTCATCTCTCTTCAACCATCTTCTAGATTTACATTTAGGACATGGATATCTTATTCTCCCTTTAACAAATCTATTGGAAATTTAAAAATCTAAAACTCCTTTATACCCTTAACATATTGAGGTGTGTTCCTTGGCAATGTGATCCAGCTTTTATCCATGTATATCACAATGTGCCTACACAATATTAAAAAAAATTATAACACATAACTATTAATAAATAGGGAAAGAGTTTCATATATACTAGTTGAGAAAATATATAAATATGTTAATTATTTGGAAAAATTCTAGGATTAGATCAAAAAAATCCTCAAAGACACTTTTCCCATTAGCCCATGGTGGTTATCAGGTAGAAAAAATTGAATAGAGGAATAGAACATCTAATAAAATTGAAAGATCTAAATAGCACATTATAATACATGAGTGGAAAGATCTATAAAATCTATGATATGAAATGGATATAAATTTTTATGATAACCATCATCTTGTATAGTGGAAAGCTCCATAATCCTATTGAATAGAGGTTTGTCTAATAATTGCCTCCGCTGAGTCTATGCACTGGAACTAGGAAGTGATATCGCCAAATTACTACAAAAAAAATCTATTAACAAACTTCACGTAAAATACAACCAAATATATAATAAATATTTATGTGGTTCGGATAATTCCATAAATTTACTTGAGAATACTAAAAACATTTTCATTTTAGAAGATACAAGAAAATACAAAACTCATCACTCACATCTAATCTGTTATAAAGTCTTAAAAAATTAATCTAGAAAATTACCGAATTCATCATAATCTTACATACAAACTAATTTGGACGGAGCAATTTTATAAACTATTTTGGATGGAAAAATAACCAAAAATAGGGCTATTGATATTTAAATCCTTTATATCAATAATTTGTAATTAAAAAAACCATAATTAATTACTATAAATAGTTTATATGAAGTAAGAGGTAAGAATCTTAAACCAAGGTATGTAATAGATAAAGTTACAAGTATGAAAAACCACCTCCATGATTTAAGATCTTATGTAAGAAAAAAAGTACATGTGGTGTAGTGATGGTGACCGAGATACCTAAATAGTACTAGGATAAAGCACTACATGACCTCATTTTCACCTCTCGATCACCAAAGGCTGGAGAATAGCATCAGGATTCTAAGAAGACCAGTGGGATTTGGTTTACCCAATTTTATTAATAAACTAAAATACATGAAAACTAACATGATCCAAATAGAGTGAATTCCATATGATAAATATTTACTAATCATATAAAGGTCAATAGTATAAAATGATCCTTGAAACCTAAGTCTAAATGAAAAAATAGATCTCCCATCTCCATTTACAACACTAAATGAAACATGGGTTATACGAAAATCAACCATGCTTAGAAAAAACAATTCATCCGAACATGTACTTGTACCTATAGGTACCTGAAAAATAGACCATGAAATTCTATATCCCCCTAAGTGTATATGTTGGGTGTGAGCATATAATACCCAGTAATAAACCACATAGTTTCTAACTTATATGGAATATACTTACATATGTTCCTTATATCAATATAAACATTTATATCTATTTATATAAAAATGAATTTACAAATGGTTATCAATAAAATCATGGAAGAATCAGATAATGGAAAACTTCATAAAATAGAATCAATTTTCAATAATAAATCCCTATAATGGTAGGGTCTATACCTAACATAATTTATTTTATCCTAGACTTGGATATGAGACATCAGGTCAAGGAATCCATGATTCCATTCCCATCAAACTAAGATCATAGCAATAATTTTCATGGTTGAGTCTTGAGAAATCCTTGTATTTTTTAAAGAGTAAGGTGCATAAAAGAATCAAGGAACTATCATCACATGAATTTAGGGATAGGTGAAAGGGGTATACAAAATTCAAGTCATTGTGATCACATCCCATTCATCAATCTTCATAAAATACATATCAACTCACAAGTTTTACAATAGAAAAATACCCCTTCTGACATACTCATTATTTATCAAAATAATATCCATTATCAAGGTATCATTATTATTTATACTAATCAACATTCTTGGTATAAAAAAAGTAAAAACAAGCTCAACATATCAAAGTAATAGTCATGCTTATGAAAAAAATCCATTATAATGAATCTAATGCTAAAAAAACAAAAGGTAAATATGATTGAATATGATACATTAACTATAATTTCAATAAAACATAATTCTATGTCACACATTATCACAACATAAAACATGAATAAATAATTAATATTATATTATAGAAACCAAACTAGTATAAAAATATCAAACCAAAAATAATTCAGGTTATAAGGATACATTCTCTTCATGATACTCTAAATTCCAATTATACTAGTTATAAATTATTGGATAAGGAGTAATTCATGGTTCACTAAAATATATCCAAAAAATTATCTATATTTACCATGGGAAGTAACAAGTGTACACTAGTAAAATACTACCTAATAAAAAATATGGTATTTTTCATAACCAATTTGATAAACTACCTCTAAAATGGGAAAGGTGGCGAGGTGCGGCAAGGCGGCGCGGCGGCAAGATGGCAAGGCGCGACAAGGTGGGGAGGCGGAAAGGCACGGAGAGGTGGAGAGGTGGTGAGGGGTGAGGCGACGTGGTGGTGAGGTGGCGAGGTGGTGAGGTGCGGAGAGGCGGCGCGGCGGCAGGGCGGAGAGGCGGCGCGGCGGCAGGGCGGTGAGGTGTGGCGAGGTGGGGAGGTAGCAAGGCACGGCGAGGCGGTGAGGTGGCAAGGCAGCGAGGGGGTGAGGCAGTGTGGCGGCAAGGCAGCGAGGCGGTGAGGCAGCAAGGGTTTCGAGGGTCTTTGGGGGGGGTCTCGTGGGGGTCAGGGAGAGAAGGGGGGTCTCGGGGAGTAGGGGAAGCTTTGGGGCTGTAAAAAAAAGTTTTAGCAGCAGTTTACTAAACCGCCCCTAAAAAACCGCCGCAAATAGCTATTAATGTTGTAGTGGGGGATGTTGGGAGACATTTGTAGGGATGGTACTGCAATTATGGGCGTTCAGGGAAGGATTATTGGGATAGGGTTCCAGAGACCTTCGATAAAAAAGAGATAAGGGGATATGGAGGTCCTCTGATGAGTGGGTTTTGTGGGGAAGATGAAGAGGAAAAAATCCTTCCAAACTTTTTATTTTTTATTTCAACCTAAAATTGAGTTTTTTTAAATAGGATATACAATTTTTAAAAAAAGGAGAGGACTGGATGTATTTTTAAAATTGGGTTCGAGGAGGTGTGAACCTTGTTCACACTTCTAAATGTGATGAGAATCATTAACGGGGTTCACACTTCTCATATTACAACCAAGAAAGTATCAACCCCTTTCACGATACCTTGGGGTGTAGTAGGAAGTGTGAACCCTTTTCACGCTTCCTATGTAGTTTTTACAAAGGAGGGATGAACTGGGTTCACACCTCTTCCTGAAAAAATTTATAAATAGAGGTGCTCCCCCCTCCTTTTCAATTATTCCTTTATATATTTTTCTATGAAGCTCTGATGGATTTCTTTCTCAACATATATTTGTGGATTTTAAGAATGTAAAATTTCTATTTAAAAATTTTAATTGTCTAATTTCGTTTATGTATTTTTTTGTATGATTTATTTATTTATTATTTATAGATGTATGAATGTATAGATTATTGTTCTTTTTATGATTTAATTTTTGAATGAATTATTGTTATTTGTATGATTTAATTTAAATTCAATGATTTAGTAAATTTAAATACGGTCTTTACATAATTTAAATTTTAAGCATAAAATATAATTTATATTTAGAGAAATATTATTGTTTAAAAAAATGTACATAATTGTACTTCAAATAGTGAAAAATTATATTTGAATATATTTATATGTATATAATATTATATATTATATTTAAACTAACATAAATTTTAATTATAATATTCCATAAAAAAGGTAAATAAATTAAATCTAGCTAAATATTTTATAAAAAATATATTATGAATAATTATTTATAATAAGTACTAGTTATATTATGTAACATATTTAAATTTATTAAAATATATAATATATTATTAAATATATATATTATTGTTGTTTTTGTTAATGGTATTAAATAATTTTATTATTATTAATAATTTTTAAATTTTCATGATTATAAATCATTATTATTCCAAGTAAATATGTATAAATATAATTACATAAATTTTGAAAAGTTTAATTACTTCAAAAATTATATATATACTTATCTAATTTTATGGTATTTAATGTAAAATAAGATTATAATATTTTAATGGCTATTTAAGTGTAAATTATATTAATTTTGTTAATTAAATTTAACAAAAATTACTATTAATAATATTTTCAGTAGTTATGTATAAAATAATAATATTTTCATTTAGAAAACTATATTTTTTTATAAAAATATGTATAATTATAATTGAAAATATTAATAAATAAATTTGAATGTATTTTAATGTGTATATATATGTTTTATTATTTTAATATAATATTTTAAAATGTATATATTTGTAATTTAAATTGTGAATAATTAGATTTGAATATATTTATATGTATATACTATTATATATTATATCTGAATTAAAATAAATTTAAATTATAATATTCAATACACATAGGAAATAAATTGAATCATCCATGTATATATATAATCTCATGGTTCCTAAGAACATTTTCCCTTAAGTTCCCCTAGGCCTATGGGTGCAAAAGGGGTGTTTTAGATGCTGACAGTAGATGCTAGTGGTAGATGATGGTGGTAGATGTTGGTGGTCTATGCTAATGATTGATACGGGTGGGAGATGTTAATGGTATAAGGTGGTGGTAGATGGTGATGGTAGATAATGACGATAGACGCTGATGGTAGATGCTGGTGGTAGATGTTGGTGGTAGCAGACTTAGTTTGGAAGTAGATCCTGATGGTAGATTGTAACGGTAGATTCTGATAGTAGATCCTAAAGGTAAATCCTGGTGGTATATCTTTATATTAGATGTTGAAGGTAGATCCTGATGGAAAATCTTGATAGTAGATCCTGACACTAGGTTGTTATGGTGGCAGTTGGATGGATGTTTGTATGTTTGTATGTATGGATGCATGCATGCATGCATTTATGGATGTATGTATGTATGTATGTATGTATGTATGTATGTATGTATGTATGTATGTATGTATGTATGTATGTATGTATGTATGTATGTATGTATGTATGTATGTATGTATGTATGTATGTATGTATGTATGTATGTATGTATGTATGTATGTATGTATGTATGTATGTATGTATGTATGTATGTATGTATGTATGTATGTATGTATGTATGTATGTATGTATGTATGTATGTATGTATGTATGTATGTATGTATGTATGTATGTATGTATGTATGTATTTATGTATGTATGTATGTATGTATGTATGTATGTATGTATGTATGTATGTATGTATGTATGTATGTATGTATGTATGTATGTATGTATGTATGTATGTATGTATGTATGTATGTATGTATGTATGTATGTATGTATGTATGTATGTATGTATGTATGTATGTATGTATGTATGTATGTATGTATGTATGTATGTATGTATGTATGTATGTATGTATGTATGTATGTATGTATGTATGTATGTATGTATGTATGTATGTATGTATGTATGTATGTATGTATGTATGTATGTATGTATGTATGTATGTATGTATGTATGTATGTATGTATGTATGTATGTATGTATGTATGTATGTATGTATGTATGTATGTATGTATGTATGTATGTATGTATGTATGTATGTATGTATGTATGTCTGTGTGTGTGTGTGTGTGTTTGTCTGTGTGTGTGTGTCTGTGTGTGTATGTCTCTGTGTGTGTGTGTGTGTTTGTCTGTGTGTGTGTGTATGTGTGTGTGTGTGTCTATATGTATGTATGTATGTATGTATGTATGTATGTATGTATGTATGTATGTATGTATGTATGTATGTATGTATGTATGTATGTATGTATGTATGTATGTATGTATGTATGTATGTATGTATGTATGTATGTATGTATGTATGTATGTATGTATGTATGTATGTATGTATGTATGTATGTATGTATGTATGTATGTATGTATGTATGTATGTATGTATGTATGTATGTATGTATGTATGTATGTATGTATGTATGTATGTATGTATGTATGTATGTATGTATGTATGTATGTATGTATGTATGTATGTATGTATGTATGTATGTATGTATGTATGTATGTATGTATGTATGTATGTATGTATGTATGTATGTATGTATGTATGTATGTATGTATGTATGTATGTATGTATGTATGTATGTATGTATGTATGTATGTATGTATAGGGTAGAGACCTAGGGGAGGTACATACATCACGATGACTTGTGTTCATATTTGAATTTGTTTGGTTTTGGGGAAGTTAAAATGAAATAAATAAATCTTAATAAAATTCCATACTATTGGGCTATGGGAAACATTTGTTTCTATTTCATATATGGCTTCTTGTTATCATATGTGTATGTTTAAAGTATTATAGGTTCAGTGGGTAGATTTGGTTGATCTTTGGAGGGTTGATCTGGTTAAGGAGGATGATTATTGGCAGAGGATGTTGTGTGCTTTTCAGCAAAAGGCTTTGGGGATGTGTGAGGGTATTGTTTCTAACCTATAGAAAAAGAATTGGTTAGAGGAGATTGAGATCATTTTCAGTTTGATCTAGGCCCCCAATGAAGTACTGGGTCCTGCTAGTTGTTAGTTATATGTGAGGAGTTGCGCATCAGTAGAGGATTTTGTATCTTGTTGAGCGAAAGGAGGCTGATGTTTTGTGGGTTAAATTTTAGAAAGAGTTTCAGGCAGAGTTCCTTTCGTGGACCATGAATGCAATAAAGATGTAGGATCTACTCTCTATTTAGTAGGGGGGTTTTATTACAGGATATCTAGACCATGTTCAATAACCTATTACATTTCGTCCCATATCCTTTTCCTAATGAGGAGTCTAGATCAAGTCATCTTGAGGAGGCACTTCATACTTATATCTAGTATATAGTTACTCCATTTACTTTATTGACATATCAGGTGGTTAAGAAGATAGACAATATGATTAGGTTCTTGCACCCATGATGAGGTTTACTGTGAGAGGGGAACTAGAAGGGTTACTTGATAAGCAGAGTTATCAATGGTAGGTCTCACACACCAAGGCCTTCAAGGTTTCAACCAGTGGGGAGTCGACCTTAGTATCTTACCTTCCATCTTCTAGAGATAGTGGTTTTCATGAACTTCTTGGGGGATTTAGGATGGTGTGTTTTTTCTGTGGGGTTGGTGGTCATCATTAGAATTAGTGCCCCATGGTTCTTCGAGCTCAGTTTTTTGGAGGCGATTAGGTTCAACATCAACCTTAGCAGCAGTTTCCAGTAAGGCCATTTTAGTAGCAGGGGAAGTTGTCTTATAATCCACTAAGAGGAGATATTGTAGTAAGAGGATATCCTATGGATGTTCATCATGTTTAGGGACCTCGTCCTGAGCATGGTTGTGGGGGTGGCTGTCAGTAGAGAAGCAGGGTAATAGGGCATGGTTAGTTTCATATGGTGGAGGCGGAAGCACTATAAGGGATAGAGATCATTCAAGGTATTCTCATCTTTTCTTATACTATTGTCTATGCCCTGATTAATTTGGTATCTTCATACTCCTTTGTTATAGTCACTTTATTCTTTTCTTTGGAACTGGATGCAGGTAGGCTTCATGTTCCCCTAGTGTTGACTAGGTTGGTTGGAGGCCGTACCAACTTGTTTGTTGTGTGTCGAAGGTAAAGACTGGTGATGGGGCCACATAAATCTCATGGGGACCTATTCATAATTCATTTGTATGATTTCATCTGCATCATCGAATGATTGTATTTTTTGTATGTTGTTATCAACTTCTTTTAGAGGAGATTCATCTTCTTAGATGTGGGTGGCTAGGCTGTGGTTTTCATTATCAAGAAGAGTCTCCATGTGTCAAGTAAGTGTGTGAATCCCCTTCTTTCTTTTATGGTTGATCTATCTATGTAATTAATATGCACTAGGATAGTGGAGGTTCTCCAATTCATTAAGGATTTGTTGGATGTTTTCCCAAGGAGGTCGTAATGATTCCCCCTCGATGTAATATCAAGTTTGGGATAGATTTTCATCTTAGTGCTTCTCTAATTTCGATGGATCCTTATCGAATGGAACTCCATGAGTTCAAAGAGTTAAGGATTCAGATAGATGATCAATACAGAAGGGTTTTATCATCCCTAGTGTGTCACTATAGGGTTCTACAGTATTATTCCCCATGATGGAAAATGGTAGTTTGAGATTGTGTATAGACTACTGGAGGTTGAATTAGGTGATGATCAAGAATCACTATCCTCTTCTGAGGATTGATGATCTTTTTAACTAGTTGGGGGTTTCTAGTTTGTTCTCCAAGATTGATCTGTAGTCTAGATATCACTAGTTCATGGTGAAGTAGTATTATGTCCCAAAGGCTGCCTTTAGATGAATGTATGGGAACTTCGAGTTTTTGGTCATGTTATTCAGTCTCAAAAATGCACCAGTTATGGTTATGGGACTCATAAACTCTATGTTCTATGAAGTCCTGGAGCATTTTATAGTTGTGTTCATTGATAAAATATTGGTCTACTGGACCATTTTATAGTTGTCTTCTTGTGGGTTCTTCGATTCCATCAACTCTATTGAGAGTTTTCCAAATGTAGGTTCTGAAAACTAGTGGGGAATTTTCTTAGGCATGTGGTATACCATTAGGTAGTATTCATGGACCCACTAAAGTTGAGGAAGTTGTTTCTAAGGCATCCCCTAATATTGTGGTAGAGTTTTGTAGTTTCCTTGTCCTTATAGGCTATTATCGGAGGTTTGTTCCTAATTTATCATAGATTGCAACCCTATTAAAATCATTGACTATAGAGGGACATGATTTTGTCTAGAATGATCAGTTTTATATAGTGTTTAACTAATTGAAAGTGGGATTGATCAATGCCCCGGTGCTTCAGTTTCCAATGGAAGGGGTGATGTTTGGGGTGTTTTTTTATACTTATCTTCTGGTCTTAGGATCTATCTTGATGTAATAAAAAGAAGTGATATATTATGGATCTATGAACTTATTCCCTCACAAATATAACTATTATTCCCATTATCTGTAGTTAGCGGTGTTTTCTTTTCACTGAAGTTGTGGCGACAATACCTTATTGGGGAGTGATTTGTGGTCTTCATGGTTTACTAGAGTTTGAGTTATATCTTTTCTCAGTATTATATGAATCTATAGCAATAGAGGTGGGTGAATTTTCTTCATGATTATGATTTTGAGATCTTCTACACTTCAATAAAGGTAAATTTTGTGGTCAGTGCTTTTAGTAGGAAGTCACATAAGGATGTGTTTTAGGATTTTAGGGATGCTTGGAGAGTGATGGGGGAGTTGGAATCCCTACACTTGGATTTGAGGGTGGTTTATGGTAGAGTTTTCTTATTTCATATGATGTTTTATCCTTCATTGATTCAACAAGTGGTGGAGTCTCAGTGGGGAGACTTAGAGTCAGAGGTGATGTGCGATCTTGTTAGTCATGGCAATGCTTTATGAGGATGGTCAGAATCCGGTATTGTTTTAGGGATGGCTATTTTCTTTGGTATCAATGCATTAGGGGTCCCAAAATGAGTTTAATATATCACCTTTGGCAATAAAACTTGGGGTTTACAAGATGTATCATGGCTTGAGGACATAGTTTTGGTGGACCGAGATGAAATGGGAATTGGAATTGTTTATGGCTAGGTGTTTGGTTTTCCAGTTGGTAAAGGCTAATAACCTTGTTCCTGGTGTTTTTTTACTGCCCTCAGGTGTTCCCAAGTGGAAATGGGATGACATCTCTATGGAATTTTTCACAAGGTTACCCTGATCTCCGGACGGTTGTGATGCTATCTAGGTAATCGTGGATCGGTTGAAGAAATTGGCTCACTTCCAATCAATCAAGGATTTAGGCACTATGGATGTTTTAGAGAGGGTTCATGTGGATGATTTTTTGTGGATACATGGAGTCCCTAGATCCATCATCATAGATTGGGATGATCATTTTACCTTGAAAATATATAGGAGATTAAAACATTATTTTGGCACTCAATTATGCATCAGCCCTGTATTACACCCTCAAAAAGATGGGTAAATGGAGCGGACTATCTAGACGTTGTAAGATATGTTGCGAGCAATCATCTTGGACTTTTATGGATCTTGGTTAAAAAAATTTCATTTGGTTTAGTTTTCCTACAATAATAGATATCACTCATCCATTGGCATGGCCCTATTTGAGGCTTTGTATGGGAGGTTGTTTCATTCTACATTGTATTAGGCTAAGGTTGGGGAGTCCTTAGTTCTTGGAATAGATGTGGTGTAGAGCATGATATAGAAGGTTTAGGTCATTTATGAGAGGATTAAAGCAGTGCATTACCAGAAGAAGTCTTGAGTTGATCATAGGAGGAGGCCATTAATGTTTGAGGTTGGAGACCACATGGTCTTAAAGGTTTCCCCACAACTTAGGTAGTAGAGGTTCAATAGGTGAAGTAAACTTTGTCCCTATTTTATTGGTCCTTTCAAGGTGTTGGGGCCCATTGGTGAGGTATCTTATTGGTTGTCACTTCCACCTTGACTAGAACAAATTATGATGTTTTCCCTATTTCTCAGCTCTGTCAGTTTCTTCATGATGACTCCCATGACATTTACTGGGGAGAGTTGGATATTGAGGATGACGTACATTCATAGAGTGTCTAGTGGAGATCAAGGATCATTGATATAGGGTTATATGAGGAAAAACCATTCATTTTGTTCTTTTTTTATATGCATGATATCATGGAGGATAGTACTTGACATAATGATATGCAGATATGTGCCTGGTACCCTGAGTTATTTTGATCTTGTCTTGTTGTTCCTTTTTTTTATGATGTGATGTTTAGGCCTTGTTGTTTTATATGATATGTTATTCTTACTTATTGATATGATGTGTGATTAAATCTTCAATGCACATAAATAATAGAAAACTTGATTCCTAATCGAGATGTGTTATACCTTGACATGATTGAAAATGTGTGGGAGAGGTAGTGCCACCCAAAGAAGGTAGTATCTTGACTTGGGAAGATGGAATTCCTTAATTTTTTTGCTTGGTGATTTTTTATGTGTTGGATTTGTAAGATATGAGGCTTGTGGTTAGAGTTTTTAATTGGTGGCAGTGTTTCAATTGTAATGAGATTCTTAAGAGGTATCTCACAGAGTGGTTGTTCGAATGACCCTTTTTCCCTCTCTTATCTCTAGGGTTGGTTTAATTCTCAAAGAATATAATTTTTTAAGAGGTATCTAATGTAATTCCTTGTTTCCTAAAAACCTTTTCCCTTGAGTTTCCCTAGGCCTGGGGGTTCCAAATGGGTGTTTTAGATGCCGATGGTAGATTTTGGCAATAGATGATAACGATAGATTTAGCTGGTAAATGTGGACTATAGATGCTATCATATATGTTCATGGTAGATGTTATTAGTGTATGTTGGCAGTGGATACCAATGGTAGATATTGACGGTAGATCCTAACAGTTGATGTTGGTGATAGAAAACTTAGTCTAGAGGTAGATCCCAATGATAGATCTTGATGATAGATGTTGATAGTAAATCCTAACGTAGATCCTGATGGTAGATCCTAACAGTATATCCTTATGGTGGCAGTTGGTTTTTCCAAAATTTACAGTTTTTTAATTTTATGTTTTTTATGTAAAATGATTTTAAAGACTTAATTAAGGTAATTAAGAGTCATTTCAAAAGAGAATATTTATATCCTCCATTTTGTAAAAGGTTATAGCTTTTAAGTGGATCTTCCATGTGGATTTAATGAGAATTGTATTAATGGTCAAATAAAATCATATATGTGAGTTTAAATCATAATTTTTTTGTATATATTCATTCTAAAATTAAGATATTTCCCTTATTCTGTCATGTTTTCTTTCTCTCGAGATAGGAGGTTCTGAAGCCTGTCCCTTGGAGTCATAGAACCCTATTGTCATTGTTGGTTCGAGTTCATTGGTAGTGGTTACATCCCATGCATGTAACCCCTATTTTGGTGTTATGAATCATGTTAAAAAAATTCTTCTAGGTACGGGGGTCCTTCATTTCTCATCATTTGTATCATACATGAGTGGTTTATGCTTTTTTTATATATTGGGAAGATAGTATACACCAGATTAATGAAGATAACGAATCGATTGATTAAAATTGAAGGGGTGGGGGTTTAAATCACATATTTTTATAGTTTTATGTTATATTGATATTGAAATTGTGCAGGCTTGATGCCTTACTAAAAATTGAGGTCATTGGGGGATTTTTTTTTTTCATTGTAGTTTTGTTGTTAGGGAACCCCTATTTTTTATAATTATTTGATATCACCCCAAATAGAATTGGATAATCACTAATATCTAGTTGATGAAATGTTTTCCCCTAAAAATTCTACTTTTGTGAGAACACACTTAAAAGTGAAGTGGAATTAATTAAAATACCCTCAAACAATTTGAAAAGGATATGTGGCATGTTATGGAAAGTGCTATGATGTTTGAATGTGTATCGTGTTGTGTGGTCAAGCTATGGGGTGCTTGTGATGGAAAGTGGTGGTGATGTGGCGGTTGTGACGAGGAGGTGGTTGTGGTTGTGATGGTGGTTATGTGATCTTGATTGAATGAGTATTTTGGGATGTTTGTTTTCATGATGTGTTGTGTTATTCTAGTTTCATGTGTAGTAATGGAATTAAGTAAATGATAGTATTGAAATAGAATAGTGTGGGTTGGTTTGAAATATGGGTTGAAATGAATAATTAACACTTGAATCAATGTGGTTTGTGTAGTTTAAATGGTTAATATTTATATAAAAATTAATGGTCTATAAAATTTGAAATAAATAGGTTGTTCAAATTTAATTTCTTGGTAAATTGGAAATCTAGTAAATGAGTTGTTTAAAAAATTAATAGTGGGATGTGGATTGTGGATTATTATGTGGTGTTGTGATTTTAGTGGTGGTTTCAAAAGTGATGGAATTGTGATTTTGGGTGGTGATGTTTTAAGTTGGTTAATTCTTTATTATGTACCCTTAGTTTGGGATTGTGTGCAGATATATAAAATGTATGTCCCTTGTGATTTTATATACACACCTCACCCACGTCGAGAACCAAGTTCCAATACCCATATATTTGGGGGGTCCTAATATCCTAGTGCTGAGGATAGATGGTTGGCTACCTGTTCTTCCCTTCTCTCTCATCTAAATGATGATTACATGCACGAGCTATGATTAATAGAAGTTAAAATTGAAATGTAATGAGGATTAATGTGATGAGATAGCTTATGGTGGGGATTGTGTAGGGTATGAGGGACAAAAAGGTTGATATCCTTCATGTTCAGGATACCCTAATACTCTGATTATGGTTGTGGATTAGGTGTGATGATGGACCATGTGTCTTCGAGTTATATTTGATGTGATGACCAATTTCATGCACCGTTCTTGGAATTATGTGATGTTCAGAAGAGATGAGAGTGATTGGATGTACAACATTGAGGTGTGAGAGTGGAAAATAAGTGGGAAAGCAGTGCAGGGTCCCCTTTATCAATATGATTCTTATTTTTTTTATTATACTTTAAAATGTTATTAGGTGAGCATGTCAGGGTGAGGATGTGGATTGGTTAGTTGTCCCATTTAGGTGATGTTTGGTTCTACTATTTTGCTCACTCGTGCATTAGTATGCTTCTTTCACATGTTCATGAGAGAATATGGTTACCCTAAGCAGTATACATGCCTTCTCACCCTACATATATTAATTCATTTTCAAGTTTTTAAAAGGATTACACAAAATGTGATAGACATTACTATCTTGGACCTTTGGCCAGTTGGTGTGTTGTTGCCTTGGAGTTTCATTTGGGTGTTTACTTTGGATACTTTTATCTATATCTAATTATTTTATACATACATTATAGGATGGTTTTTATTTCCTTTTTATATTATGTTCTAAAGTTTCTTATGGTTTATTTTTCCTATCTCCCTATCTTGTTTTATTATAGAGGGTATTGCCTCCCATTTATGAGATTTTTAAACTCTAAATGATAGTCACTAACGTGAGGCCTATTGGAGTTGGGACTCAAGGTTCATTATCTCTCTCCTTTCATTGAAGTATATTTAGAGGAGGGGTCATCGCAATATACACATTGAGAATTTTAAATTTTGGAAATTTTAATTACTTCAAAAATTGTATATATAATTATCTAATTTTTTATATTTAAAGTAACACAAGTTTAAAATATTTTAATGGATATTTAATTGTAAATTATATTACTTTTGCTAATTAAATTTAACAAAATTTACTATTAATAATATTTTCAGTAGTTTTGTATATATGTGTGTGTTATATTATTTGAATATAATATTTGAAAATGTATATTAGGAATTTATTTAAAACACATAATTAATTACAAAAAATGCATAAATGTATATATATTGGTATTTAAAGGAAGATAATATAAATATGTGGATATATATATATATATATATATATTATTTGTTAGATATAGTTATAGGAAAATTTATAATATGTATAACATAATAAATATCCTAAAAACATGTTAAGAGTATTGTGTGATGACTGATCTTGAGATGACCAACCAATGTATGATTTAAATTGTATGTATTTTTTTATATGTGGTTATATAATTTGTAATAATTTCATTTTATTATCATCATTGATGACCTGTGTTTCATCCCTTTTTATAATTATGTAAGTACATATGTGTTCGTGTAAAAATTTTATGCATCCCAAACCTCTATACCTCCTCACATTCATGTGAGTAAAATTATAATAAAAGGGTGTTTGACAAGAGGCATTGTTGTTTGAATGTGGATTTTTACATCATGATTGAAAAGAGACTGATGGTTGCTGAAATCTGAGATATTAGAGGCTCCAAGAGTTCCCCCTAGGTTTTGGTTGGTTTATCAAATAATGATAAACCGATATATAGAAAAGGTATCAAGATAAATTCATGGTTATTTAATTATAAATAATTAAAACATGTTAAACATTTGATGTAGTATAAATATATATAATGTTTTATTAAATTTACTTTCAAGGTAATCATTTCAACATCAATAGTGAGGTTGTTTAAATCTATCAGAGTTTTAGATATAGTTTTCCACCTACAAGAGTGTCAAATCTTCATGAATGTGGGAATATAAATAGATGTGTGTGTGTGTGTGTATATATTGTTTATTATATAGAGTAATAGGTAAAGTTACAATATGTAGAACATAATAAGTATCCCAAAAAACATGTTATCAGTATTGTATGATGACTAATATTGAGACGACCAAATAATGTATGATTTAATTTCATTTCATGTTTTTTATCTGATTATTTAATTTGTAACAAATTATTGATCTTGAGATGACCGACCAATTTCTAAAATTTCATGTCATGTTATTTTGAGATTATATAATTTTTAATAATTGCATTTTTTCTTTGTTGATGACCTGTGTTTCATCCCTCTTGCTAAATTTAAGGACTCGTGTGTCTGTGTAAAATTTTCATGTATCTTAAATCCCTAGCCCCCCTCACTTACATGTGAGTGTCATTTTAATAAAATGGTGTTTGACAAGAGGCATTGTTTTTTGAAGTTGAATAATTACACTATGATGGAAAAGTGGATGATGGTTACTGAAATTTGAGATAATAGAGGCTCCAGGAGTTCCCCCCTAAGTTTTGGTCACTTTATCAAATAATAATAATCTAATCCATAGAAAATATATCAAGATCATGTCATAGTTATTTAATCATAACCAATTAAAACATTTTAAACCTTTGATGATGTAGTATATAACATATTTTTAATAAATTTTTATTGGTAATCATGTATGATTCAATATACTATAATGCTGAGGTAATTTATACTGATCAGGGTTTTTCCTATAGTTTTGCACCTGCAAGAGTGAAAAATCTTTTTGAATGAGTGACATTGGGTGAAGTTCATAGGAAGATTTATATTTGTTTAAAACTAAGGGATGATCAATTAGTTACTTCAATTACATATTGACATATTCAATATCCTAAGCATCTATGACACATTGAGTATCCTCTTCTTGATGATGAGGACTGGTTGGATGCATCATCGCTGTTTAGGAAACAATTTAGTAATGGTTTAAAGGAATTATATGTGGTTATTATGATATTGATGAGTTGTGAACTTCTACTACAGAACCATGTTAAGTGGGATATGTTGAAGTCGGTCCTTCACAACACTCTCATTCATTTACTTCTCATATGACTTCGGTAATAGAAACAAATTATGAAGAATATGATCGAAATATGGAATGAACTGTAAGGGACATCCCCATCTACACTCCTGATTTAATGAATGACACTTTATCTATTGAGGAAGTATCTGATGATGCATCAAGAGATGATATAGGTGAGGATGATGTAGGTAATGAACCTTCTGAGGTTCCTTTTATAGATCGGAAACAACCATTTAGTGGTAATCATCCTGTATTATTAACTTCCTTGGTCAAAGAAATTTCATGTGCATAAAATTTTTATTGGGATTTCATTACACTGACTACTGAATTTCTTGGCATTATAGGTAATAGATCTGCATCGACTGATTACACTATCATTGTTTGGTACGAGTTTGAATGTAAAAGTGCCTTGAAAAATATTCTAAAACAATACCACATAGTGTGATATTTTTCATTTGTGGTTGATGATTCTAAGAAGGAAAAATATCTCATTTGGTGTGACAAATATGGTCCAGAATGTAAATTTCAAATGCGTTCAATATATGATGATTTTTTTTCATGTTGGAAGATAAAAAAATTTAAAGGCCTGTGTACTTGTGTACATCCAAGCTTGTTTTAGGATCACTCTTCACTTAATGTGGATTTTATATCAACTGCTATTGTAGATATGATACAAACGTGTCATGAAATTCATTTTTCCCTTGTCTAGGAACAAATACAACAGTTTTACAAATACAAGATATCTTACAATAAAGCTTGAAATGTAAAACAAAAGGAAATTGTGAAAGTTTATGGTGATTGGGATGAATCATATGCAGTGTTATCGTAGCTAATGGGATTTTTGTCTCTCAACAATTAGATTATTTATCATTTGGACAATGTTGAGTATATCTCCCAAGGTCACCGAGTTGATCAATCAAAGTTGATGTTCCATATGCTGTTTTGGGCATTCGGGGCACGTATCATTGATTTTCCTTATTTTAAACTATTCATTCAAATCAATGGAACTTTTCTTTATGGTAATTATATAGGTGTTATACTTATTGATGTCATACAGGACGGTAATTATGATCCTCTAACAATTTCATTTTCCATTGTTAAAAAGAATAATTTTGAATATTTGAGCTGGTTTTTTTCCTGTATATGTATTCATGTCACACAAAGTCAGGGAGTGTGTCTAATATATCATCACCATAGAGGGATTATAGAGACTATTAATAGTGAAGTAGTTTCAGGGTAATAACCGAATGCTTATCATTGATATTGCATTAGACATATTTCTAGTAATGTGTATAGACATTCCAAAGTCGAGGAAATAAGGAAGGTAATTATAAAGTTGGATATGTTTTCTTAAACTTATATTTTTTGGAAAAATATTTAATATCCCTTTAAATACATTATTCTCTTCTAGTTTTAGCATATGAGCCCCATCAAGGAAAGTTTGATCAACAACTTGAAGAAAATCAAAGGGATCACTACTGTAAAATAGGCATTTAACAGTATTGTCCTTTAACAGCACTGGCAAAAAGCACTGATAAATGTTCCCTTTATCAGCGCTTTATTTTTAGCACTGATAAAGGTCCTGAGTAAAATGAAATAATAAAATATATAAAAATGAGTCTATTAAAAAAATATTAAAATTTTTATTATTAAAGAATTGTTGATAAAAATGAATAAATTGATTATACTATATATAAATTATAAATAATAATAAATAGTATATATTAAATATATAGATATATGTAAAATAAAAATTAATCAAATAAAAATTTAAAAAAAAGTAAATTAAGAAAAATATTAAACATTTATTAATTAAATAATTATTGATAATATTAATAAATAGTATATATTAAATATATAGATATATATACATGTATATAAATATTATTTATATAATAAAAAATATTTATTCTTTACATTAAATAGTCATATATTTAGTGGATAATGGTTTATAATTAAAAATTAAAATGAATAAAAAATACTGACTAAATGCATCAAGTAATGGACATAATTGAATGTTGTTTTTTTTTAATTTAACATATATCAAATGTGTGTTATATTGATTTCACATACATATTCATAAATAATTCATTTTTATATACAATGCACACACAAATATTTATGTAATTAATGAAATTTTTATGTAATTTATTCAAATTTTAGTATTCATTTTAGAATTTCATTATAACATGATACATTTAATATATCATGTTTTTAATTATTAAATTTTATTTATTTATTTTTAATTTTATTATAGTTAGGTATTAATTTATTTTTAATATTTTTATTTTTTATTTTTTTGGTAATTTAATTAATTTATATTATTTACTTCTATATATTTATTTACTATATTTTAATAATTCCAATATGTGTTCATATTTATTTCAATATATATCCATATTTTTTAATAATTTATATTTAATTATTAATGCTTTCCCATTTTTTCAATATTGTTAAAGATTACTCATTTTTAATTATTCATTTTTTCTCATTTTTAACTCACATGCACTTAAAATTAAATATTCATTAATAATGTTAAAAATATATTAGTAAATAAATATATTTATAAATTTATATTTACTATATCTATAAATGTATATATTTATAATTATAAATAAATAATTATATATATTTAAATAATTATAAATTTATAAAAAATTTATTTAAATAAAGAATATATTTACTATATTTATTAGATATATATATATATAATTATATAAATATACAGAATGATATAAATATATAAATATTATTTTTTAAAAGAGTATTTATATTATTATAAATAAATGATTATATATTTAAATAACTATAAAATTATAATAAATATATTTAAATAATGGATATATTTACTATATTTATATTTATATATATTTACTATATATATATATATAATTATATAAATATATTTACAAAAAAAATATTTATAATTATAATTATAAATATGGCTTTTATCAACACTTTTTTAACGTTGATAAAGCTCTATCTTTTATCAGCACTAAAAAAGTGCTGATAAAATCTATTTTTATCAGAACATATTAATTTAGCATTGATAAAAGAGATCTTTATTAGTGTTTTTTTAAAAGATATGATAAAAGTGTCTCGATCTATTTTATGAACCATAACCATCACGAACCAGTTCGCGATGTCTGAAGCTTTCTGCAGAAGCCACCTGTTGTATGCGCTCTTCGTTGTCAAATCCAAGCTCGAATCAAGGCTAGAGTCAATTCTCCAACAATTATAAGGCTTGAAACCAATGCTATAATGATTCAAGGGTCAAAAGAATCCAAGGCTCGAACAAAATCTAGGACTGACGATATCTCTACTTTCACTCAGATGATTCAAAGCTTCAATCCAAGGTACATTTTTTATCCTCCTCCTCAACCATTGATTGCTTGTTTCGTGATATCTATTTGTTTTTTTTGTATCATCATTCTTTCTGTTTCCACCCTTGATTTCCATCAGGTCACCCTTGATTTCCTCCGCCCTTGTACCCACGATTTCCGCAGCCCATGATTTCCATCCCTTTTATGATTCCATCACTAATGATATCTCACCCTCATGTTTGTATTGATTAAACCATAATTTTCTTTTATTCTCACCCCTTATTTATGTTTGTCTTCAATATATCCCATGTTTTAATAGAAACATGATGATATCTAGGGGAAAATAATTATGATGGAAATGAAATACTTTGTTATGTTTTTTGAAAATATGCATCTAATCTCCCAAAGATAATAGACATCTAATATTCATAGAGTGTTATATGAAAGAAATGAGAAATATTTTTTAATATTATGTTTATGTGATGAAATTTTTTATAAAACCTATGGGATCATAAGAAATATTATCAGATCCTATGTTAATGAGGGGGATAATGATGAAAACTAATACATTGAATTCGTTAAAATCAATGCTCTGTAAAATGTGTTTGTGCAAAAAAGATCATAATTGGTTGTTTGAGTGAAATAGGATTTTTCTAATATATTCTAACTATAACAAAGATATGGTGATTATTAGTGATATAATGAGGAATTTTGGAGTTAATAATATGAATAATTAAAAAAACATTCCATAATATTTATGGTTATAATATCATATTTATTGGCATATTCAATTAACAAAATATTGAATCATCATGATATGATATATTTTAATATTATGTATTACACATGATTAAATAGGGAAGAAATTTTAGGAATTGGAATTTATACTCTAATAATCACATCGTAATATGATTGTGGAATAATGGTGGAATTTTTACTATGTTAAAATCATGTTCTATCTCAAGGAAAGTAGAAGAAGAATCATGGTGAGCTGATGAATTGTCATTTCCTTGTTTGTCTTTGCTCTAAATCCATATATAATATTGGATCTCTGCCATCATGAGCCTCTTATTTCATCAAGGATTAATATAGATTTGAATTTCTTTCTTCTTATCTCTCCTCCTCTATGTAGAACAATATATCTCTATGTTATTCTATTCACCTATTTCCAATATAGATCATAAAAAATTAGTTTTTATAATTCCATTCAACCTCTAAGACTTAATTTAATGATGTAATTCAATTCCATTAAACCTCTAAGACTTAATTCAATGATGTGACCAATATGATTCAAAGTGATGTTATCAATTTTAAATCGAAATTTTAGTTCAAAAAGTGTCACTCATTAAAAATTGAGAAAATGTGCTTTCTTTATAATTTATGAAAATTATTTATAAATCATTTGTGATGTGTAGTAATTGGTCTCACATGAAACTGATACATGATGTGATCAGTGTGAGTCAAAGTGTGTGTTTCAAGTTTAAATGAAATTTTAGTAAAAAAGACAAGTGAGATACACAAAATTGACAAAATTCAATCGTATGGTTTTTATACTTTAGTCAAATGATCCATAAGTCTTCTGGGACATGTAGGAATCATCCTCACCTCAATCTGACACACAGTGTGACCGGTATGACTCTAAGTGTGTCTTTTTATTTAAATTTGACATCAATTTTTGTAAAAAGGATAATTGACCTACTCAAAACTGAGAAAACGCATTTGGATTGTTTTGATTCTTTAGGAAAACTATCAATAAGTCATTTTTGATGTGTAGTAATCATCTGAACCTCAATTTGATACATGATGTTCTTAGTATTACTGAAAGTGCATGTTATCCTTTTAAAATTGATATTTTAGTTCAAAAAGTGTCACTCAATGAAAACCAAGTAAACATGCATGTATTTTCTAGATAATTTAGGAAAACAATTAATAGATCCTTTATGATGTGTAGGAATCAGTCTCACATCAAACTAACATACGATGTGACCATTATGAGTCAAAGTGCATGTTTTCTGTTTAAAATGACATTTTAGTAAAAAAAGATAAGTGGTATACTCAAAACCAAGAAAACAAATTCATATTGTTTTGATACTTTATTAAAATAATCCAAACGTCATTTTAGACATTTAGGAATAAGCTAAACCTAATTTCAATGCATGGTGTGGCCGGTATGACTCTAAGTGCATATTTTTATTTAAAATTGACATCAGTTTTAGTAAAAATGACAACTGGTCTTCTCAAAACTGAGCAAACACGTTCAAATTGATTTGATACTTTAGGAAAACTATATATAAGTAATTTTTTATATGTAGTAATTAGATGTACCTCAATATAATACACAATGTGTCCGGTATGACTCAAAGTGTTCGTTATCAGTTTAAAATCGTCATTTTAGTTCAAAAAAATTCACTCACAAAAAATGATAAAATTCATTCTTATTGTCTTGATAATTTAGTAATATTATTCATAAATCATTTTTAATGTGTAGTAATAAGTCTCAAATCAAACTGACACATGATGTGACCGTTATGAGTCAAAGTGTGTGTTTCGAGTTTAAAATGAAATTTTAGTAAAAAAGAAAAGTGACATACTCAAAACTAATAAAAGTCATTTAGATTATTTTTATACTTTAGAAAAATATCCATAAGTCATTTTAGATGTGTAGGAATCAGTAAAACCTCAATTTGACACACCATGTGACTGGTATAACTCCAAGTGCATCTTTTTATTTAAAATTGACATCAATTTTAGTAAAAAGGACAAATGGCCTACTCAAAACCAAGAAAACACATTTAAGTTGTTTTAATAGTTTAAGAAAACAATTTATAAGTCATTGTTGATTTGTAGGAATCATTATCTGCTCAATTTGATACATGATGTGCTCGATATGGCTCAAGGTGCCTGTTATCAGTTTAAAATCAATATTTTAGTTCAAAAAGTTTCACTCATTGAAAATTGAATAAACACGCTTTTATTATATTTATAAGTTAGTAAAATGATTCATATGTCATTGTGATGTGTAGGAATTATTTTCACATCAAACTGACACACTATGTGACCAATATGAGTCAAAGTGCGTGTTTCTAGTTTAAAATGAAATTTTAGTAAAAAGGAAAAGTGATGTACTCAAAATCGATAAAATGCATTTGGGTTATTTTGATAATTTAGAAAAATTATTCATATGTCATTTGAGATGTTTAGGAATTAGCCTCACCACAATATGATGCACGGTGTGACCAATATGACTCCAAGTGTGTCTTTTTAATATATAAGTGTCATTTTAGTTTAAAATGTGCATCACATCACTAAAACTGAGCAAACAAGCCTAAATTTATTTATCGTCATTCTATATGATATTAATTAATTAATTTTCTTATCTTTTTTATCTTATAAATATTAAATTAATTTTCACCGAGATAATTCTGGAATATGAACAAGAAATGGTGTGACGTTCAAGAATCAACTACAACTCAATCCGATACACAGTGTTCCTGGCATAACTCAAAGTTCAGTTTAAAATTAACACTCTATGTTAATTTATTTATTTATATTATTACTAACATAAGAATAGTTTTCTTATACAGGTGCATTCTTTTGCTCGAGAAAGGGTGGTTTGTTCGACAATAGAATGAGTTTGGGTCATGATCAAAAAAAAGGAACATTGATGTTTTTGAATTTATGTAATGTTTTGTACTTATGTAATTGTATAAAATAATTTTTGAAATGTTTATAATATAGTGTGTTTTTTTCCCTTTTTTTTGTTTTAAATTTCATTTCATTTAAATTCTATATTGGTACTTGATTTTGTTGATATCTAGTGGTTTTTCTGGTGTTACGGTGTGCTAGTATAGCACATCGCACTAGTGTTGTAGTGTGTTGTTACAACACACTATAGTGTTCCCCTTTATCATTACTTTTACAACTGTTGATAAAGGTACCCTTTACCATTTCTTATATAAGAACCAATAAAGGTCCCCTATATCGGTTCTTTTTTAGTGCGGATAAAAGACTAGGGATTTTAATCTCGCTCTCATAGTTAGTGCTTATAAAGGTCATTTTTAGCGCTGTTAATAGCCTATTTTGTAGTAGTGGATAATCAAGATGTATATGATTATATGATACAGATTTGAAATAAAACATGGTCATTAGCATATGATAGTGGATAAAGATATGGTCATATGACCACTAAAATTGTGGAGTGCATAAATGGTGTCTTTAAGGGTGCGTGTAAACTACCGATCAAAGGGTTAGTATAAGAGACATTTTATAGATGTGTGAAGTAATTTATTGAACAGTCCTAGTATTCTTATTAGAGGATGTAAAATGGAATGTGTTTTAGTCAGAATTCCCAAAGAGACATTGATCAGATACTGCAGGATGTGTCATCATTTCGTGTTGGAACCTTTAACTAGGTAGGGAGTCTCTTTCAGGTAACAGAGTGTCATGACCAGCTCATAGTCAACAGTGAGCGAGTGTTGGTGGTCATATTGGAAAGCATGTATTATGATTGTGGTTGTTTACAGGCATTGAGATATCCTTGTACACATCGGTGAGCATATCATGGGAACCCTATGTTGACCTGGTGTATTGCATGATCACTCTTGTTGAGTGTTATAGTGTGCCTTTGATGTCTGTTGGTGATTTTCATACTATTGCCTTTCCAACTGATTAGCCAATTTTTGTCCCTGATATTATCAGGTTTTGTAGTATAGCTTTTTCATTTATAGATTCTTTCATTTATAATTTTTTCATTTATGGCTTGTTGCATTTTTTGTTTCAATCAGAAATAATTTTGTGATATTTCATGCGTTTACCTTTCCCACTCATCAACTGAAAGTGGTGCCTGATATTACCAGGTTTCATCCTCGGGGATGAACAAAGTTTACTCGTATCAGAAATGAGATAGAATGTCCTCAAAAACAGTGATTGGGGCTATGATTCATTATTTGCCACACATAAGGGCATACTCGTAAAATATATCCCTAAGTGGAAGGAAGGGTCTCAAGTTCACATCATCCCTGATCGAGTTTATGTATTTTATCATGATTGTGTAAATTTTTTCGTATTCGGGATTTTTTATTAATGGATCCTTTTAATTTTTGGCTTGTTTCGTCTCTAACTTGTTTTGATTCTAGTTTCAATTAGAGATAATTTTATGATATTTCAGCTATTAAGAAATTAAACACGCAACAGAAATGATTTTTAAGAGGTTCAACCTCTAAATGGATTATCTTTAAATCTGTCCATGAAATCACATTGTCAATCGAATATACCATGCAGTCAATTGTACTATGTAGGATTTTCATCATGGTCAATATAAACAAAATTATTTAGAAATAAATTAAACATGATTGAAGATAATTAAAATAACAAATTGATGGACTAAGCCAACAACATCAATCACATCTATTTTTATCTCATTTTTCATCATAATGCTTAAATATGAATGGTAAGTGTCTACCTCATTTTTCTTCTTGTAGTTTTTTTTTAAAATAAAATAAAAATTATAGAATTAACTACAAAATTAACGATGATATCAAATATAGAGATGGAGGGTCCTCCATTGCATATATTCGTTCCTTCATTAATTCTATGGAGGCCTCATTAGTTTTATCATGTTTCACCACCTCCTGTCATTGTTTCTCATCTTTGTCATGTTGGGTTCTATGACCTAGAAATGTATGACTTCACGTTAGTCAAACATCATATCATTACTGCCCTAGTGGATAGATGGAGTCCAGATACATACATTTCATTTTTCAGAGGAAGACATGACTGTTACATTTGAGGATGCGTCCATTATATTGGGTCCCCCCATCGACGATGCGGTTGTGGTAGATCTAGTTGGTGTGGATTAGTTTGATCTAGTTCACATACTAATGGTCATTGAGGTCTGGGACAATGACAGGTTCATCGTCAAGAGCCGATTATTCATGTCATGGATAAAAAAGCACTTCGCCCATCTAGACAATTTGATTACTGCATTCAGAAGAAGTTTATTAGAGTTCAGTAGAGTCTATCAAGAAGAATTTATATATTTCTAATCACTTTATAAGGGACAAGATGATATCATATAATATTGTTATTCAAAGTTAAAGCTTTCATTGTACTTGGTTGGTTCTAGGAGAATACATTCACCATTTCCTATTCTTTTCTTGATAATAAAATAAAATATATGTGTGAGTGGGATAATAACCACCGTACACCAGGGATGTAGTCATCCACATTAAAGGTGAGCCTCATTAAAAAATCATAGTGTTCATTATGATTTATTAGTTTATATGCATGCTTTATAACTACAGGTGAAGAAGAAAATATAACCATTCATTGAACAAATTATAGAGGTATAAAAATGAATATATGTTTTAAAGTGATAAATATTCATCCCACATGGATTCACCCCCCTCAGTGTGGTCATCTCAAAGTAATCCTAAAAATTGGTATTAGAGAAGGTTACACCTATAATTGGATTCTATGATTTGAAGTATGTTGAAGATCTTAGTTATATTCTCAATTCAGAATGGATTGTAAATTTGGAGGAGTAGTTTCTACTATGGATCATATTTCTATATCATATAATAATTTGAAGAATATATGGAAGAAATAATTAATAAATATGAATATTATATCCCTCTTTTGTAAAGAGTATGATGAACCATATTCCCAATGAACTATTTCCAAGCAAGACGGGTTATGTATTGGAGTAGAGTATTTGGTAGTATTGTCTACTACCAAATAAATGGACAATAGTTCTACCTCAGATGATAAAGAGGTATCTGATATGTTTTTTCAATATTTTCCAATAAAATAAACAAGCACAAGTGGTAAATGTCATTCCTCATACAATGAAATTTATACATTTTGGAGGAAGACCTTGCAAGGAGAGACCACCCATATAAAAGAAGAACCTAAAAAAATATAGACTGCATTTACACAAAGGATGATGACATATTTTGATCTCACTAAAAAAAGTAATTACAAAAGTTATAGAGTTAAGGATCTTGAATAAGACTTATAGAACTTTGAGAAATCCTTTGAGGAAAGGAGTAAATCCAATATCAAGTTCTCCATGAAAATTAGATCCAAAGAAGTAGAGATAGTTGAAATTGAAGAAAGATGCTCCAACTTTGAAGACTAGTGATTAAATACAATTCATGAAAATGAAAACACCACAAATTAATTTTAAGAAAATATTCACACATTCAAGAAAAAATAGATGGCTATCATTGATGTCAATAATGCTCAACTTGAGATCAAATTAAATAATATCAAGGAGATTGACATTTTGATTTAGGAGAAGATTATATTACATTATGATGAAGTTATAAAGATAAAAAGGTAATATGATGATAGATTTAAATCTATAAGTGATTAGAAATTCATCCTAAATATGAAATTTATTGAACTTTGTGTCAAACTGATAAATATTGATAATGTTTAAGTTGAGTCTTCAAAAAAAATTGAAAGAATATCTATTACTTCAATAGTTTCTACCACACAAACTTATAAAGAGGTTTCTTATCTTAAAAGACCTTAATCTAGTGGAAAGAACAAGTTTAAATCATTCAATGTTTAATCTAATGTATCCTCAAAGAAGAATGTTCCCCCCGCTAGTGATAATAAAATCTATGCTAACTTTGACCTTAAGAAAAATGAAGGTTCAAAATCGAAACATTTACAAAAGTGGATGATATAGGGAAATGAAGTGCTCTCCACTATAACAATAGTGAATAAAGATAATTATATAAGAAAATATTCCCCTAAATAATGATATAAGAAGATTGAAAGGAAATAGACACAATAATCATGTCAATATAGTTATACTGTTATTCCAAAGAAGAGATAAATATTTTTCAGCTATTGTTGGTGCTGTAAAATATTCAAGAACATGGAACATGATTGACAGTATAATATAAAATTTCTAAAAACCAAAGTATGCCTGCATCAAGGGGGAGAAAAGAAGTGATGAAGAAAATATCACTAATTAAAGGAAATAATTTTACTTTTACAAATAGATCTGAATGTTTGAAGAAACTTTATTTAATTTTCATTAAGATTTGTCATAATGAAGTGGTAGGAAAGTATAAATCATTCAATCATGAAAGTGAAACAAGGAAAAAGAAAATACCATAGGGCCTAAAGAATAGAGAGAAGTCAACCATAGGAAAGAACCAAATGAAAACTATTCCCATGAAGTTTACAAAGAATAAAAATAAGTCAAACATGGGTAAAGATCAAAAGAGGGGTGATAAAAACAAACCCAAGAATATCAATAAGGGTGATAGACCATTGATAATAATATACTTATTTTATGGAATAAGAGGTCACACCATGGATCATAATAAGTAGACCATGGATATCATAGTAAATATAATCATGCTTAAGCAATAAAGAGTAACACCATTCCAAGAATGAAATAAATGGACTCAAGTGGTAAAGAGAACACCGAAGAATCCATGTGGATCTAAAAATTAAGCCATGCATATTCTAAATGAAAAACTATTGATTTTCTAAGATGATTTGGAAAGTGAAAGAAAATTGGAAGAAGTATAGATGAAGGTGAATAATGTCAAGTAGAATATTCCACAAGAAGACGTTGAATTTCATGAGATTTTTTCAACAAATTATAATAAAAAATTCTCAGAATCAGTGTGTAGAAGGTGAAAAAGGGCTAGAAATATCTTTGATGAGTGTTTATTTATAACACTGGATCAAGAAAAAATACTGAAAGAGAATCAAAAATCACCAAATGATGAATTTTCCTTGATGACCAGTGTTAAGAAGAAAATTACACACAAAGTTTCTACTGATTAAAGTAAAGATACCATACTACCCAAAACTTACAAGAAATTCAGAAAAACCATCATGAAGAGTTAAACCTCATATGAAGTAGATAATAGAGGAGTTTCATGGTTGAGAAATAATTCTCAACCTTTTTTCTCTCACTAAAAAGCAAGGGAGATCCACCTTATTCCCATTTACTTTGTGATTATTCTTTACTTGCATGGAATTGAAGGTGATGCACATACTCAGGGGGAGAACTGAGTTGATGAATTCATATTTCCATATCTACAAGGAAGAATATTCATTCCAAGATTTATGGAAGTAACCATCTTGGTTTGATCTATCTTCTACTATCTTGAAGATTATTGGTTGTAAATGTACAAAGATCAACCTTGATTAAGATGATCAAGCTTCCATAGTTGATCAAAAATTTGAAGTCACTATCATGGATGATATCACAAAAATTGGTAATTATATAAATTGGCATTTATCTAATAGAAAATATCCTTCTTAATGAAGTGAAGCTGGAGATAATCCCTTGATGGGGAGTATACAAAGAAGTTTCCAGAGCATTATATTTCATTAAAATATGATATCTCTATAAGGTACTTGTTCAAGAAATCATTGATGAGGTATATTGGGACAATATCCTATACTTATTCACAAAAAATGAAATGAAGTTTGGTATTAAGGGTGAGAACATAAATGAATCATTGAAATGAACAAAATATTATTGAAGATGTTTCAGGATCGAATTCAATAACATAACCTTCCAATTATACTTGAATGATTTTAACATATGTATTGAGACGAGTGCATGAATTTCATATTGAATATAAATTTATAATTTTCTTTACAAGTGATATTACAGAAATTCAACTTGTATTGTATCAATTGGTATCAACCTATTACTATCAACCTAGAAATAATTAAATAGTCTATGAGGAATGAAGGAAGTTGTGTTATATCAGTTGGTATCATATTCTAAATTGAGAATAGACAACATTGATGTCTAAATTAGACCCTTCTATTTTCTACACTGAGTTAGCCCAAGTAGACTTATAGTGGAATAATTGATGGAACATTATTTAATAAATAAATGATACCATCTTCTCATAAGTACTTTTCATTTTTTATCAATATGGGAGAGAGAATAAAATAAAAAAAGAGTGGATAAAAACATATTAACACATCGTTTTATACATTGGTATTTACAATAAATAAAAAGGGAGAGATTGATGATCCTACTTTGTGTTTGTGTTGTATTTGTTGTCAATAATTCATAAATGATGAATAACTCAAGGTCAATATGAATTTAGTAAATAATAACATCTAAGATATTCATAAGTGTTCCCAAGAAATTTTTTTATGTTTTGAATAAGTTCCATCCATGGATGTTCAAAGGTCACATGATCACATTTTGGATGAAGTATATTCTAGTATGGAGTTTGATGAACTGGTCTATACTGACTCAAGAACATGTGCTAAATTGCACATTTTTTATAATAACATAAGAAGGTGAAAGATCATGAAAATATTCATTTTTATAAAGAAATTAATTACATTAATAGATTTAAAGGCCATGTAAAAAATAATAATTTATACATATTTTTTCATGATGAATCTTCTTAAATAAGAGTTAGCTTGGAAATTTCATACTTAGTAATTACTAAGTATATACATGGGGTTTAACCAGAAAATTGGCCAACCAAGCTAGACAACTAATCCAGATCAATCCCACACATTTGGGAGAAAGCTCAACCATGCGGGAGAGCTATCTTGGCCACCCAGCATGGCAGAAAGTGTGTGATATTGGGTTTGTATAGCACCCACAAGGAGTGCGCACGATGGTGCCCATAGCACATGCAGGGTGACCAAGAGATCGCGTAGGGGTGTGTCATTTATCATGTGAGAATATGTGTGAAAATGTGTTCTAGGTTCTTACCCTAGTTCTATCTTGAGAGGTTGGAGATATGAAAGTCTTATTAATCAGTGCAAGACAAAGCACTCAATCAATGCGGGACAAGCACTGGGCATTCACTATTAATATGTTTTAAAAATGATTGGTTAGAATTCTGATTATCCAATCTTTTTTATCATGGACACTAAATCAAATGAGTCATCATCTTTAACTACTTTCCCTAGGGTTTGTATGTTGTGACCTTCAAAACTTGAAACCAAAATCCTTCCACCCTCTATGATCAACCTTGAACCTTCTCTTTCATCCAACCGAGTTCAATATTCTCAAGAGATCCATTATCTTAGAATAACTTGAAGTTTTCATGGATATTAGCATACATAGGGAGATTTATCTGAGACACTACATTTCTTCATATGATATTGGATAGAAAAATAAAAAACAGACGAGTTTCTACAAAATGAGCATGAATGTGAGTCTAGCTTCATGTAGAAGAAGATGATTACGAGAATCCACCTCTTTTATCAATGTAGAAAGGTCTTGAATATATGAGATACTTAGGAGATTTTAAAACATATGATGATGCACCATTTTTTTAGGAATGACCCATTTTCCTGATGGTATGAGGTGGTTAAACATCATCTATAAATACCAAGTTATTGAGGTTGAGAATAGGGTTGCCAAAAATTCTATAGTTCTCTATAAAAATAGGGGCTCTGTAAAATTTATGTGTGAAACGTTTCATGTGAATCATTATTGTGTGATCCATTTATGTTAAGGAAGATAATTCAAAAACCTCCTCAGTTACATAAATTAGTAGAAGAACCCAAAGACCTTCCTGGTTACACGAAGTAAGAACTTATGTACATAGTTCACACGAAGTAGAAGAAGGGTATCACAAACCTATCTAGTTACAAAAATAAGTAGTGTATCCCATGTTCATTATAATGTAGAGATTAATGGTGATCTTGAATAAGATATTATGAAAAGTTCTTATGTGAAGAGGATCTAGCCATCATGTACTCTATTTATTCAAACCATTCTGATTTACAGAGGTAGACTAGAATAATATTAACAAAGCTCCCATAAAAGAGAATAAGAATTTGATTACAACCATTCATAAATTATCCCTTGAATGAAGTAATAAATAAAATTTCACACATCCATAAAATACATTGAACATTCAAGACTTTGTGTGTTGCACTAAGAATAAACAAAGTGGGATGGGATATTACATGCATAATATACATTGTACATGCATGAGATATTGATGAGATTCTATGTATGTTATGAATAAAAGGATCACATGAAGATACTTTGAGAATCTGACACTATGATTTTATATCTCATATTGTCTATCAAAGATCAAAAGCAGAAGAAGAATTTGTGACCGAGACTATATATGATGATCATTATTTGGGTTAGAGAATTATGAGACATACATTCTATTTAGAAAGATCATTTTATTCATACTGAGGAAAAATAAGAGTAATCCCTCTAGATTACTGTATGTTCTAATAAAACCCATTTGATTACTATGAAATGGAGGAAACCATTAAATTACTTCAGTCATATAAATTGATCAGTGTCCATCGGTGTCTACCTAGAAGACTTGATCTAAATTACTAATCACTTCAAAGGGGACACTATGATATCATGTATTATTATGATTCAAAGTTAATGCTTGCATTATACCTAGTCGGTGCTAGGATAATAGGTTCAAGTTCATGCCCTTTCTTGTGATTTTCTTGATAATAAATGAAAATATATGTGTGAGTGGGATAATAACTGATATAAACCAGGGACATGGTCATCCGCATTAAAGGTTAACATCATTAACAAATCCATGTGTTCCTTTTTTCATTATTGTTTTATGTGCATTATTTCTAACTATAGTTGAAGAAGAAAATAGAATCATTCACTGACCAAGTGAAAAAGGTATAAAAATGGGTAAATGTTTTAAAGTGATAAATAGTCATTCCATACTTATTCACCCCTATCAATGTGGTTATCCCAAAGTGATCCAAACAATTTCACGAAACACCCTTTATCTTCTAAGAGATCACCAAATAACATTTTCTTCTACTTTATGGTGAAATATTATCCAACAGAGCATGATATCCATTTAATATCTAGATAGTGAACCATTAATTTTCTTAAGGTCTCTATAATTATGTGATTAATTACCCATAATACTCACCTTCGTTAAATTTTAATATAACATATCACTACTACGATGTAACACATATTATTACATTATGATTTATCAACATTTAATATTCTATGACCTTGAATTACTCTTATGCAGTATTCAATTATTCTTACATTTCCTTGGTTTATTTTTATATAAATTTGTTTTTTCAGGGTCTCTTCCCTCATGGTGAAACTATTCATCCAACCATAAAATCATACTCTTACATTAAACATTTTGTTCCATGATCCATATTTTTCTGGTGTGATATCTTATATACATGAACAACATATTCTTCCAAACACCTAAAATATCCATGGAACCAGTTCATGAGGAATTTTTGAATCATTTTGAAAGAAAATACAATATATTTTTAAACAAATAAAACCCAAAAATTCTACAATAGTATTTTTGATAACAATCTCTCCCTTTTGGTTTGTTGAAATCATTCAACACACCATTTTATAAATCCTTTAACACTAATCACCAACACAAATTATAACCTCTTTCCATTGTATAGTGTATCAATGATATAATAATAATCCAATTTAAGTTCACATGAGTCAATATTTTTATTAGAAACAAGAGTTAAATGAAACATTCCTCATGAAAATACATCTTTGATCATCATTCTCTTCAACACCATTTACCGTGTAATCTTCTAAAAAATCCATGAAAATACCCCCTGAATAAAAATCCATTTACTCTCACCTTTCTTCAACTATCTAGCATGGGGTAGCTCCTCCTTTTTAAACAAGAGAGAATAAATATAGCTATCTCCAACCATGGAAAACATATAGTTTCAAAACTTCATAAACAAACTTTATTAATAAAATCACCCTGAATAAACATCCATGTGATCTCCCCTTTTTTTCATTGTGAGCCTAGGATAAGTCCCCCCTTTTCAATAATAGATATCAATTCCATACATCTTGAACTATTAAAAACTTCCACTACTTTTTTAATGAACCTAAATATCACTTCTCTAGGAGTTCACAATATTGGATTGGAAATTCAAACAATTAATAAATGAGAACCATCATACATTTCAAGGAATAGAAAACTCTTTAGGGGAGTGGGGTCCCTTCTCTAAACCATTTATTTCAATGGAGATGGAAGGACTCCAAGATCCAACTGGTACCTTTTAAAACCATCCTTGGGTAGTGACCTTTTCATTATCAATCCAACTTGTTTTTTCTAGACAAATAATCCAACATCACTAGTCCTTATTCAACATTCTCCTTGATGAAGTTATAGCTTATCTCATAATTTTTTCCCTTGAGAGATGGATATGGTTTTTAATTTAATCTATAACACCGTAGTTATTACACTTGATTAAAATATTATATTTCACATAAATTTCAATATCCTTATGCTATTTCCACATCTATAGAAATTGATAACATGATTAAGTAGCCAAAATATACTCAACTTCAACAATTCTCAATGAAATGAAATCTTTATTGTTACTTAGAAAATAACTACACAATCCTAAAAAAATAGAATCCACAACAAAATGTTGACTTGTGATAATAAATTGAACCTTCCCAATCCACATCGATAAATATGAATTACTCTTGTTGAGAACTATAATTATAAAGCAGTCTTAAATCCATCACACCTTTAATATATCATTGTATTTTTTCACTAATAGCAAGTGTATATATTTGGTATTTATATGGTTCTATACATCTTTAAAAGTTTAAAATACATTTTTGGGTCACGTATCTATTTAGTACAATATGATCATAATTATTTTCCTATATTCTATCACACCAACCTCTTTTCTATCACCATCCCTTTATTACTTTATCTGGGTACCTATCAGTGTTGTCATCGCCTTATAATCCTCTATTAAAAATATTTTGAGTGCCCCCTTGGAATATTTTGATTATGAAATAATGGTTTCATTACTTTATTATATCACCTGTAAACCAAAGAAAAATGTGAACTCACTGATCATTGACATTTCAAACTTGTAAGTTATATAATCTACAAACTGCATGTATTTTTCTTCATTTAATGCTTTATAAATTATTCCATCAATATAAACAAGAGGCACCATTCTTTTATCATTATTCTTTTTCATGTATTTATTGTGATCAACTCCTCCTCACTAAAATCAAAGCACTTAATGATATTGACCATGTCTGGAATATCAATTTCTTAGTGATTTCTTCAGCTTATACAATTCTTTCTTTAACCATAAAAAATTAGTTTCATACTTTTGAACATGAAAGTAATTTAACTACTCAATATACATATATTGTTCAAGTAAATCATCATGGAATACTGATTTTACATCCATTTGTAACACCTTTAATATACTTCTCATTTCAATGACCATGAAAATTAAAATCATTTCTAGTTATTCCGCATGAGCAAATACCACATATAAACTGATCCATTTAATTTGGTGGGTAACCCTTACACACCAGGTGTTCCTTGTTCCAAAGTCATTTATTATTATTATTTTTATTATAGAGGAAAAACTTGGTTCTGATGTCTTGTGAAATTGAAAAAAATTCCTAGCCTTGATAAGTCATTTATTATAATTATATTTATTATAGAGAAAAAAACATGGTTCTGATGTCTTGTGACATTGAGAAAATTTCCTAGTCTTGATTACTCTCAATTTAGTTAAGCTCTTCATTGATCACCTTGATCCAATTTCCATCTTTGAAAAAACACTCAAAATTATCTGTCTCCCCTTGATATAGGAATAATATTTTTTATAGATTTTAAATCTTTATTGTATATACTAGAGTTATCCAGTCACCAATGATATACTCCTCATCGATATCATCCCTTCATATTAACTTCATTTTAGTTGATAATGTTGATTCATCAACCTCATTATCAATTTCTTCTTCAAAATCCTACACAACTCTTTCTTCTATTGGTGGGATGCTTACTTTAGCATTACATTATTCTGACAAATACTCATCAGTATTGGAAATCTATGCATTTCCCAAAATATCTATGTCTTAAATTTTGATTATTTTCCCAACCACTTGTTACAAAATTTATGTTCCTTTCTCATGGTTGAGTATCCAATTTTAAAGACCTAGAAATTATGTAGATTTTTTTTTCATAAATACATGGGATTTTTACGAGTCCGCGAAAATTTACAGCGCATGATTCCGAGGCCCGGTGTGCCCGTAATCAATTTTTGAAGTTTTGTTTGGGTACGTTCAGTAAACATATGGGTGGGTTTTATAACTTTTGAACTGGTTCTCAGAACTAAAATCTGAGGGCACCGTAGAACTAGCAGCGCATGAATTCTCTTAAGAAGACTTTCACCTCGATGGCAGTTGGTCGAGAATAAAAGTTAGTTTTTGAGTTTTCTTAAAAAAAATTAATAAAATATAGTGTGTTGCACTTTATTTTATTGAGCCTCCATGTGAGTGTTGGTGGTTAAAACCTCCTCATGGGAGTTGGAGGTGGGACCACCACACCTTAACCTCCCATGAGAGGTTATGGTGGTGGGGCCCACCCAAACATAACCTCCCGCGAGAGGTTACGATGTGGGGACCACCCGAACATAACCTCCAGTGAGAGGTTATGACATGGGGACCACATGGGGCTTAACCCCCTATTGATGGAGGGGAGTAAAACCACTCAACTCTCCCTCATTAATGAGGGAGAGCCTCTTCACCTCCCCTAGATTTTAATTATTCCAATCTCTCCTAATTAATTCATGCCAACTCTCATGAATTAATTAGAGGGATCCGAGTTAATTAATTAATTCTCCGTTTGAATTTGTGCCAACGACTAAAATAATAGACAATCTATTATTTCATTTTGGTTTTCACATCTATTCATTTTTTGAGGAAATCTTGGGAGGAAATAAGTTCTCCAATGAAGGAAATCCTCTTCCAATGAAGAACGTTGGTGACGATCTTCCTCGGACTTCTTCCCCAGACACCTACCGATGTGGAGCATCGTCAACGAGCTAATGAAACTCGGGTTTGGAAGTGCTTGGCGGACGCAACGAATGATGATCTTCATCGTCTTCTTTCTAAAACTATGTCAACGAATGATGAACGATGAATGAAAAAATCAAAGGTAGGGGGTTTACTTTGAGTAATATACCTTTCTTTTCCTCATCTTTATTTGAAACGAATCAATGCAAAGGTTTGTAAGAAATTGTGGTTCATCATTCTCCTTTGATGAACCAATTGCTATCAACTCTAAACGCAGAGGGTGCGGGGAAAACTAACATGACCCGACTCCCTATGCCGATCTTTTATGATGTTTCTTCGGCATGGAAATGAGGCAACGGCGAAGAAGGTGGCAACAACAAAGGTCGTGCTACCTGTGGCCTCTGCAGATCACATCGCCCCTACGGCACACCGATGCTCCCGGCCAAACACTATCGGCCCGAGCCGCGCCGAATTGGCCCACACGGTCAACCCGCACCCTGTCCAGCGCCCCGCGGCCTGCCTTCACGTTGCCTGCATGCCCCGCTGGCCTACCCACGCACTTTCCGCACGCCCCACTTGTTTTCCCCCACGCTACCCCCATTCTCAGCCGGCCTACCCGCACCCTGCCCACATGCCCCGCGGCCTACCCGAACGATGCCCGCGTGCCCCGCCGGTCTGCCCGTGCACCCCGCCGGCCTGCCTGCGTCCCGCACGGCCTCTGGGAACCCTCCCAGCGCCTAGCCGACCTCCCGAGCCGAGCCGCCGCGTTGCGCCCCTCACGACGCTAGCTGAACAGTCCCCGGATTCTGGACCAAGCCGCCTATGCAGCGACATTTGGGCTGAACTGCCCTCGCAGTCTTTTGGGTTGGGCCCAGCGGACAGGGTCGAACCTAACAGACTGACCCACCAGGTCTAAATGGGTCGACCCAGTCCAGGTCGGCCCAGTTTGGGTTGGGCCAAGTCGGTCCGACCTGGTCGGACCGAGCCCAGGCCCATTACTAACTGTTACTTCCTTTGGCCATATCTTTGGCACTGGAAGACCATTTGAAATACCATCAGTGGCGTTGGTTTTCTTGGAGCACGATGGTCCCTTTGATTATACCCCACTGGAGTTCGGGGTAATGTTGAGATACGGTCAGGTTGGATCATACACAAATCCAACCGGGCCCCTGGGACTAAAAATATTATAACTCACAGATCGGGCGTCTGATTGATGCGCTGTCTGTTGTGTTGAGACCCCTATGACGAGGTGGAACTTTGAGGTACTTATACGTGGGACTTCATGACATTTGGAGTATCGACATGTAGCTCGTGGAGCGGACCCTCCCAGAGATGAGCGAGCGGAGTACGGAGACCTAGTAGCTGGCTGAGACCTAACGACTACTTGACCGATTCAACTCAGAGTGATTCAACTAGCCCAGTGGGGAGTTCCTGGTAGTCGGCGGCAGACCCATAGCGGTTGAGCGCCTAGTAGTTAGCAGCAGACCCGCGGTACTCGACAGGAGGAGTACCTCTGCAAGATATTAGGGGGAGCTCCTGGTATTTGGTGGCACACCCACAGTGGGGAGTGCCTCTGTGTGAGTGTGGAAGACCCACGATACTCCACAGGAGGAGTACCTCAGCAATCCAAGGTTAGTGGGAAGCGTCTGGTAATTGGTGGCAGGACCACTGTACTTGACAGGGGAGGATCTCTCCCACATTCATGGTTTCTACAATTTGAATAAAAATCCCAGTTGATCTGAGTCAGTAACTTTTGTGTTTACCTCATGATTGAGATGAATTACATGATAACTTAGGTATATGTATGGGCATATACCTAAGTGAGGTTATCTATTGATATAATAATTTTTGATTTATACTTTTTGAATTTTGTGAGACCTTGAGGGTCTCGGGGTCCCTACTGAGTATTGTTATACTCACCCCTGCATGGGTTATGCCTGTACCTCGTTATGTTGGATGCAGACGATGGACATCGCTGATTGAGGATCAGAGTAGCATGATTGGACGGTACCCAGAGGTGGACCTTACGACGAGTTAGTAAACGGAGGAGACTGACGGACGTGGAGTGCTGAGGAGGCTATTTGTACCTACCCTTTATGTAGGAACCCCGGAGGATGACCCAGTAGCTGTTTTACTTTTATTCAGTTGTACTTGTTTTTAGTTGAACTTTTACTCTCCTGTTGGGATTATGTTTCCGGCCTCTTTTACTTTCCATAACTTCTTTTGTATACATCTTTACTTAGTGTTTGCTTCTAGATCATACTATGTTGTGTGTGTTTTCAGTTTATAAGGCAAGGCCTTCCCAGTTTTATGGAATTACGCCATTGGTGCTAGTCACCAGCCCCGGGCCTATGGAAGGTGGGATTGGGGTAGTCACGGCACAGGCCTCAGGGGATGGATCGTGACAAATTGGTATCAGAGGAGTCGGTTCTACCACATAACTTATAACTCTGGTCTTTCTTTTCTGTGAAGAAATATTGTTAAGGGTGCTAAGTGTGGTTTTCAGTTCAGGGAGTCCAGTGTTGGTGCGGCGGCCAACGTATCCATACACCAGGACCCTGAATTCTGATTTCTGACTCAGTGCACAAAAACACTGATTGCGTGTGTGTTTTCAAAAGTTTTCTTTAAGTCATCTCAACCAGGTCAGCTCACCAGGTATATTCTTTTGACCGTGTCGCATCTGTTTCTTTCAGGATGCTGCCCCGTGGATGACTAGCTAGAGCCCCGAGATCTGTACACATAGATAGCCCACCGTGTGATGAAGCCTAAGTGCAGGGCCCTCTTCCAACGGAGTCACCAGTGGTACCACTATCCATTGGGCCACTAATTCCACTAGCCCCAGTAGCAGACGATGCACGCCGCTTGAGCATGTTTCACGAGTTCCAACGCTAGAGGCCACCTAGGTTCAGGGGAGAGACGGACCCACAGGTATCTGTGGATTAGCTGGAGGCTGTGGTGAGAGTCTTCATACTGGTAGGGACACCGGCCAACTTCATGGTGATTCTTGCTGCGAGTCTCCTTCAGGTAGCAATGGGAAGATGGTGGATTCTGATGCTCTAGGCGTATAATTAGATGACGCTACTTTGGGATGACTTCAAGACCCTATTTTGGGTAGAGTTTGTCCCAACCACCCTACGAGCAGTGCAGATACAGGAGATACTGCATCTATAGTAGGGTAGCATGACGGTGGAACAGTACTCAGTGAGGTTCACCGACCTCTCACGCTACTCCACAGATATGGTACGAGACTCATTCTTTAGGGATCATACCTTCGACCAAGGACTCAAGTGCGAGATCAGGGATTCGATGATCTCCCTCAACATCCAGACGCAGGAAGGGGTGTTGGAGTGAGCCCTCTTAGTGGAGAGCTTCCTTTCTAAGTAGTCTCCCGCAGTGAGGCCCTCCACTAGTCGACATGCATCAGAGTCTTCTGCATCTATCAGTTGACAGATGTCACAGAGGTCCAAGAGGACTAGACCTATGGGTGGACGACCGCACAACTCAGGATTGGTTGTGCGGGGCACCCAGAGTGGAGACAGATCCAGACATGCTAGGAGCGGGCAGTGTTACTCATGCGGCAGGCAGGGTCACATGGCTCGTGACTGTCTGACCCGCCATTCGGATGATCAGCAGACGGTCGAAGGACCACCCAGGCAGAGAGAAAGATTTGATCAATGTGGTCCGCAGGAAGCAGGCAGAAGTGTCAGAGGATCTGGGCATGCAGCTGGAGATGGACGACGTTTCGAGGTGTTACCACCACCACCACCAGGAGGTCCACCCCAACCACAGGGAGCAGGTGGACAGGGGAGAGCTCAACTCTAGGAAGCAGAGGCTTACGATCATGGCGCTCTAGAGATGATTCGAGGTACGATTTTTGTCTACTCCACATTAGCTGCAGTTCTTATAGACATAGGTGTCAATCACAATTTCATTTCCACTGCCCTCTTTCAGAGCTCGAAGATTTCGACGGAGCTGTTGGCTTGATCCTTACAGCTAGAGAATCCTATGGGATAAGACTTGATGATTACGTATTGGTTTCGGCAGTGTGAGCTTACTCTAGGACGAGAGAGCTTCAGCTGGGATCTCCTCATAGCGGCGTCAAGACATTACGATGTCATCTTGGGTATGGATTGGTTATCTATAGTCCATGCTTAGATCCACTATATTAGGTGCAATGTGTGGTGTGTCCGCATAGAAGGTACTAGTTTCACCTTCACCGGTTAGAAGGGAGCCTTTGCAGTACATGATGGACTTACTTGGAGGAGGGTGCAGCTGATCACTCATCATTTGGCCTGCCTTACCCTCAGAGAAATTCATGTAGAGAGTCCAACATATCCTGTATTGGTGGACCAGTACACTGATGTTTTCCCCAACGATGTTCCAGGACTACCTCCCTGTAGATAGGTGGACTTCTACATTGACCTGTACCCCGACACATCACTGATATCTACTCCAGCATATCGGATGGCTCCCGCTGATCTTCGTGAGCTGCAAGTACAGCTGGAGGACTTGCAGGGGAAGGGATTCATCCAGCCTAGTGTTTCTTCCTGGGCAGCCCCGATTATGTTCACCAAGAAAGCGAATGGAAGCTTGAGGCTTTGTGTCGACTACCGTCACCTGGACCAGGTGACCGTGAAGAACAAGTACCCACTCCCAAGGATTGACGACCTCGTTGATCAGCTGAAGGGATCACGGTGGTTCTCGAAGATAGACCTCACATCAGGCTATCACCAGCTCAGAGTTCGAGATAAGGATGTGCAGAAGATGTCCTTCTAGTGTCAGTATGGCCACTATGAGTTCTTGGTTATTCCCTTCAGTGTAACCAATACTCTAGCAGTGTTCATGGGACTCATGAAAAGAATCTTCCATCCATACCTCGATCACTTTGTCAAAGTCTTCATCGACAACATTTTAATCTACTCGACTACTGAGGAGGAGCATGCCTACCATTTGTGGGTAGTACAAGACACACTCCGAGAGCACCCTCTCTATAGTAAGCTCTCGAAGTGCCAGTTTTGGATTCTAGAGGTTCACTTTTTGGGACATGTCATCTCGGAGGCTGGAGTTGTCGTGGATCTAGCGAAGATCGAGGCGGTACTTGCTTGGGAGCCACCTAGGAGTGTTACAGAGGTACGGAGTTTCCTGTGTTTGGCTGGTTACTACCGGAGGTTCGTACCAGACTTCTCCAGAGTTGCAGCACCACTATCAGCTTTGACAAAGAAGGGGCAACCCTACGTGTGGTAGGAGAGATGCCAGCGGAGCTTTTAGGGGCTGAGGCAGAGGCTGACTAGTTCCCCCATCTTGAGGCTTCCAGAAGAAGGAGTAGGGTACGTAGTCTACTACGGCACATCAGGGACCAGAATCGGGTGTGTCCTAATGCAGGAGCTAGAGGTGATCGCGTATGGTTCTCAGCATCTGAGATAGCACGAGCAGAACTACGCTACCCCTGACCTAGAGTTAGCAGCAGTGGTCTTCGCCTTGAATATTTGGCGACACTATCTGATGGGAAAACGTTTTACCGTGTACTCTGATCACAAGAGTCTTAGGTATATCTTATCTCAAAAGGACCTGAACATGAGACAGCGGTGATGGATTGAGTTCCTCCAGGACTATAACTTCGTGATATTCTATACTCCTAGAAAGGGGAATGTTGTAGCAGATGCACTCAGCAGGAGAACTGGTATACAACTGCTAGGCGAGGCGACAGAGCAGCTGGCCTTTTAGAGATATCATTTGTGAATAGAGATGGAGCAGCCTTCCTTCAGTCTCTTACAGTCACTCCCATACTTCTTCAACGAGTCAGATAGGCACAACATGGGGATGCTAACTGCGAGACACTATGTGCTCAGATATCCACAGGGCAGGCACCAGATGGATTTTCTGAAGGTGGGAAGCATGTCATCCTTTTCAGAGGATGTACTATAGTACCCGTGTCACTTCAAGAGGAAGGTGTGAGGGAGTTCCACACATCCCCTTTAGCGGTACATATAGTTGTGGTGAAGATGTATCAGGACATCAGACGACAACACTGGTGGATAGGTATGAAGAAGGTTGTAGTGGAGTTTGTCTCTCGATGCCTCACTTGTCAGCAAGTGAAGGCGGAGCACTAGGTACCAGCAACCTTGGTCCAGCATTTAGAGGTCCCAGAGTGGAAGTGGGATGGGATATCCATGGACTTCGTGATGGGTCTTCCACGTATATCCAGGGGTCACGACTCGATTTGGGTGATCGTTGACCGACTCACCAAGTCGGCCCACTTCCAACTAATCAGAGAGCAGGGTTCAATAGAGAACATGGGATGCCTCTATGTATAGGTGATTGTGCTTTTACATGGTATACCTTCGACGATTTTCTCCGATCATGACACACGATTTACTTCCCTGCTATGGAAGGGGTTTCAGGAGGCTTTTGGGACACACCTTCGCATGAGCACCGCCTTTCATCCTCAGACAGATGGTCGGACTGAGCGGACCATTCAGACCCTCAAGGACATGCTACGTGCTTGTGTACTCGACTTCAGTTGTAGCTGGGAGGATCACTTTCCTTTGGTGGAGTTTTCATACAACAACAGTTATCACTCCACCATCGGGATGACACCTTTTGAGGCCTTGTATGGTTGACCTTGTAGATCGCCACTGTGCTGGATAGACCCAGGGGAGCCAGCACTAGTGGGACCAGAGATAGTACGAGCTACCATAGAGAATGTGCAGATCATCCAGGAGTGGATGAAGACTACACAGAGTAGGCAGAAGTCATATGCTGATAGGAGACGGAGACCTCTGGAGTTCGAGTATGGCGACCAAGTCTTTCTACGGGTCTCACCCAGACAAGGTTTACAGAGATTTGGCCGAGGTGGCAAGTTATCTTCAAGATTCATCGGACCCTTCCAGGTCCTCAGTAGAGTAGGCAAGATGGTTTACCTCTTATCTCTTCCACCTCAGTTGCACCAGGTGCATGACGTTTTCCATGTATCCCAGTTGAGGAGATACATGCACGACTCTTCCCACATCATCGACCATGGAGAGCTGGATGTCGACGATGGGGTGACTTTCACAGAGGTTCCAGTGGAGATTGATGATCGACAAGAGCGGGTCCTACGTGGGAAGTCGATACCTTTGGTTTGTATTCACTAGCAGCACGGGAACCTCCAGGAGAGCACATGGGAGTGAGAGGCTTAGATGCGTGCTCATTACCCCCATTTGTTCCCTTACTTCGAGTTGTAGCTTACGGGGATGTAAAGCCCTGAGGTTGGGAGAATTTATAGACCCAAAAATTTCATGGAAATTTTTTTCTTAAATACATGGTATTTTTACGAGTCTTTGAAAATTTACGGCGCATGATTCTGAGGCCCGGTGTTTTCGAAATTAATTTTTGAAGTTTTGTTCAGATATGTTCAGTAAACGTACGAGCGGGTTTTTATAACTTTTGAACCGATGCTCGGAACTGAAATATGAGGTCACCGTTGAACTCACAACGCTGGTATTCACTTAAGAAGACTTTCACCTCGACAGTAGTTGGTCAAGAATAAAAGTTAGTTTTTGAGTTTTCTTAAAAAAATTAATAAAATAAAGTATGCTACACTTTATTTTATTGAGCCACCATGTGAGTGTTGGTGGTTAAAACCTCCTCATGGGAGTTGGAGGTGGGACCACCACACCTTAACCTCCCATGAGAGGTTATGGTGGTGGGGCCTACCCGAACATATCCTCCCGCGAGAGGTTATGACGTGGGGACCACCCGAACATAACCTCCTGTGAGAGGTTATGACGTGGAGACCACATGGAGCTTAGCCCATTATTGATGGAGGGGAGTAAAACCACTCAACTCTCCCTCATTAATGAGGGAGAGCCTCTTAACCTCCCCTAGCTTTTAATTATGCCAATCTATCCTAATTAATTCATGCAAACTCTAGTGAATTAATTAGGGGGAGCCGAGTTAATTAATTAATTCTCCATTTGAATTTGTGCTAACAACTAAAATAATAGACAATATATTATTTCTTTTTGGTTGGCACATATATTCATTTTTGGAGGAAATCTTGGGAGGAAAGAATTTCTCCAAAGAAGGACATCCTCTTCCAACAAAGAACACCGGAAATGATCTTCCTCGGACTTCTTCCCCGGACACATACCGGCGTGGAGCGTCGTCAACGAGCCGACGCAACTCGGGTTTGGAAGTGCTTGGCGGACACGGCGAATGATGATCTTCATCATCTTATTTCCACAACTCTGTCAATGAACGATGAACTAAGAATGACCAAATCAAAGGTAGGGGGTTTACTTTGAGTAATATACCTTTTTTCCTCATCTTAATTTGAAAGGAATCAATGTGAAGGTTTGTAAGATATTGTTGTTCATCGTTATCCTTTGATGAACCAATTTTTATCACCTCTAAACGCGGAAGGTGCATGCCAAACTAACATGGCCCGACTCCCTCCACCGATGTTTTGTGATTTTCTTCGGCATAGAGATGAGGCGATGGCGACGAAGGCGGCAATGACAAAGGTCGCGCTACCCGCGGCCTCCGCGAATTGTGCCGCCCCTACGGCGCACCGATGCTCCTGGCCAAACACCACAGGCCTGCGCCAGTCCAGGCCGCGTTGAATCGGCCTGCCCGGCCAACCCGCACCCTGGCCAGGGCCCCACGTCCCACCCGCGTGCTTCCCACGCGCCTCGATGACCTACCCGCGCGCTGCCCACGCGTCCCGCCGGCCTACCCGCGTGCTGCCCGTGCACCCCACCGGCCGGACCCGCCCTACCCGCGCACCCCTCCGGCCTGCCCGCGCACCCCGTTGGCCCGCCCCCGCCTCGCGTGGCCTCCGAGTGCCCTCCCGGTGCCCTTTCGACTTCCCGGGCCGAGCCGTAGAGCCACTCCCCTCGCGGTGATGGCCGAACCGGCCCCAGCTTCCGGACCAAGAAGCCTACGTGGCGACATCTGGGCCAAACCGCCCTCGCAGTCCGTTGAGACAGGCCCAGCGGACAGGTCTGAACCTAACAGGCCGACCGGGTCGACCCTATCCAGGTCGTCCCCATCTGGGTTGGGCCGAGTCAGTCCGACCGGGTCAGACCGAGCCCCGACCCATTGCTGACTGTTACTTCCTTTGGCCATATCTTTGGCATCGGATGACTATTTGACGAACCATCAGTGACGCTGGTTTTCTTGGAGCACGACGGTCCCTTTGAGTATACCCCACTAGAGTTCAGGGTAATGTTTAGATATGGCCAGGTTGGATCAAACACAAATCCAACCGGGGCCCAGGACTAAAAACCTTATAAATCATAGACCGAGCCTCCGATTGACGCGTCGTTTATTGCGTTGAGACCCCTATGATGAGGTGGACCTTTGAGATACTTCTTAGTGGGACTTCGTGATAGTTGGAGTATCGACCTGTAACTCGTGGAGCGGACCCTCCCGGAGATGAGCGAGCGGAGTACGGAGACCTAGTAGCTTGATGAGACCTGACGACTGCTTGACCGATTTGACTCAGAGTGATTCGACTAGCCCAGTGGGGAGCGCCTGGTATTCGGCGGCAGACCCACAGTGGAGGAGCGCCTGGTAGTTGGCGGCAGACCCATGGTAATCGACAGGAGGAGTACCTCTGCAGGCAATCAGGGAGAGTGCCTGATAGTTGACGGCAGACCCACGGTGGGGAGCGCCTCTGTGTGAGCGCGACAGACCCACGATACTCGACAGGAAGAGTACCTCAGCAGTCCAAGGTTAGTGGGAAGCACCTGGTAGTTGACGGTAGGCCCACTGTACTCGACAGAGGAGGAGTTCTCCAGCAGCCGTGGTTTTGAAAATGTGAATAAAAATCCTGGTCAAGCTGAGTCAGTACCTTTTGTGTTTACCTCATTATTGAGATGAATTACATGATAACTTAGGTATATGTATGATCATATACCTAAGTGAGGTTATCTGTTGATATCATACATTGTGATTTATCCTTGTTGGATTTTGATAGACCTTGAGGGTCTCGGGGTCCCTACTGAGTATTGTTATACCCACCCCTGCACAGGCTATGCCCGCACGTCATTGTGTTGGATGCAGACGACGGACAATTCTAAATGAGGATCAGAGTAGCAGGACTGGACGGTACCCAGTGGTGGACCTTACGACAAGTCGGTACATGAAGGAGACTGATGAACGTGGAGTGTTGAGGAGGCTATCTGTGCCTACCCTTTAGGTAGGAACCCCGGAGGATGACCCAATAGTAGTTTTACTTTTCTTCAGTTGTACTTGTTTTTGCAGTTGTACTTTTACTCTCCTGTTGGGTTTGTATTTCTGGCCCCTTTTACTTTTCAGCACTTCTTTTGTATACATCTTTACTTAGTGTTTTCTTCCAACTCATACTCTGTTGTGTGTGTTTTCAGTTTATAAGGCAATGTCTTCCCAGTTTTAGAGAATTACGCCTTTGGTGCTAGTCGTCAGCCCCTGGCCTATGGAAGACGGGCTTGGAGTAATCACGGCATGGGCCCCGGGTGATGGGTCGTGACACCAATAAAAATCCCTTCATCTCCATGAGATTCAAAAATTTTGTGACCTTTCTCCTTATTGAGAATAAAATATTTTCTTCTAAATATTTGAAAGTATTTCAACATCGGAATCTTCCGGTACCACATCTCTTAAGGGCCTTGTATTCTTATGGACATAAAAAATCTTTGTCGGTAATGTAGAATGATGTCAAAAATGATTCCATCCAAAACCAATTTGGTGTACCCTTTTAAATAAGAATTATTCAAGCCATGTTTTTAATGATTCATTTTATCCACAGTACCATACCATTTTGCTAAGGAGTCCTTACCATTAAAACTAGGGGTCTTATCCAAAGTTTTAAGAGAATATTACACTTGGATATTATAACATCCTGGATAAAAACATATGGTCTTTTCTTGTTTAAGGGCTTTTATCTTGGGTTCATAGGGCATAAGAGTTGTTTTTGGGAGTTACTATAGAACCTGAGGTTGAGACCAATTCCTGGACACTTTTACATTATAATTTCTAGCTTACAACGTAAGTCCTTTACTGGGAACCATCCATAAGTTGGTTTACAACATAAGAATAGTGCATTCTATAAAATACTTTTTTTATGTCATAAATTACTTTTACATTGTAAGCCCTAATTTTATCTTGTAAAATAATTTATTGGGACAATTTTAACTTGAGTTGATGTGTTTTTCAGTGTATATGAGTTATGGGATATTTACACCATAAACAAGGTGTTTGCACTGTAAATCCTCCTTCTCAATAGGCTTTAATTATGTTAAATGTATGATGTTTCTCATTCAATGCATAGGTTCCTTCCTCAAAAGATAGATATCATGCCCGATGACTTTGGGTGTATCCTATCCTTATGGATCATTTTGTTTGGTGTTTGATCTTATAGTGGTTGCGTCTCTTCTCCCTGGTAAATGGTCTTTCTACTTCTTTGTTTTTATTGGTCATGATAGCAGTGTGACACTATTTTTTGGATTCATTGACCTTGTGGTGATGTTTTGTTTGATCCTTTCTATATACATTGTGCGATCTTCTTCTGAGGGACAGTCTTTTGTTGGTTTTGGTGTGGTGGGTGCGTGTTCTTTGAGGTATGTTTTTGAGGTATGTTGTGATTTACTCTCTCCTCCATCTGTTTTTTTGTGGAGTGTGATTATATGATGTGGGAATCAATTATAGGGCCTTCATTGTTGACTTATATTTCATTCTTGTATTGGTGGATCCCTTTGTGGGTGTGTGTGACCCGAGTAGAGGTAGGTGGTTCCGTCTCTCGCCTCTATTGATTGAACCATGAATTCTCCTTTCTTATGTTTTTTTATAAATGAATTGGCATGTGAGGTGGAATATGAGAAAAATGGATTCAAAATTACTACAAGAGAATGTGCTCCATCCATCTCCACCTGCCCAGAGGACTGTTGCGGCAGATCCACCCCCTCAGGTGGCACTAAAACCCTCAGACCGCCCAACTTTTGTGGCTATTGCGCAGCTAACAAGCCACCTCAGTCCGGTGGACCCCTCCCTTCCATCAGACCGATCCATGAAACATTCCCTGCTTAGTGGTCCTCCTGCATAGTCGCCCCCTGGATCCACATCTCGACAGTTCAGTTGGAACCCGCCTATGTGGGATCATCAAACATGACTCCGGTGCTCGATTTTCCATCTTCTGCCTTTATCGAAGCTTAGGCTCTCCCCAAATGGTCTCTGGTTGCTCGATTCGGAGTGGACAAACCTCCACTGGGATTCTTCCAAAAAAAATTCCGATCTTGGAATCGGAGTAGCCCAACCAGGGTTTTGAAGCAGAACAAGAAAGCGTACATCATCGTCTTGGATTCACGGGAAGACTTCATCCAGGCCTGGACTCTGTGCCCTTGGACTATCAACCGATGGGATTTCCATATTTCCCGGTGGTCGATGTAAGTACACCAAGGAAGGGAGTCCCCTTGGGCTCTCTGCCCTTGGACTATCAACCGATGGGATTTCCTCTATGTGGATCCTCGAACCCTTCTGATTTAAGACACGACAGCTGCTCGAATCTGTGTCTCCGTGGACCCGTTGTCTCATCATCCACCCCAAATTCTTCTTAAGAGTTACAAATTCAGTGGCATGGAAGAAGATGCTGCTATACCCCTTGGCTCTCCAGTTCTGCACAGGCTGTTGCCTTCATGGACATGTGTTGTTAGACTTTAGAAATCAGTTTTCCCATTACTCTTCTAGGAGACAAGCGTATCTAGAGTTCATATTTGATTCTTCGGTCCCACATGCTATGAGTGAACCACCATCTTTTGGTATGGATCCTAAATATTGGAAGGTAGATGTCATCCCTTCGGCAGTGGCCTTGTCTTCCTTCCCTCTCTCCTTATACCCACCCTCTAGAGTTGAGTTTCACTGCCCCTCCCTATGAAAATCCATTGTTCCTTTCATCCCTCGATCTCCACCCCTACCTCAAATTGCCTCCTCTCACCCCATTACTTACAACTCTATCAACCAAAAATCCAAAGGGAAAGAGCTAATAAAATACGGTTCTCCACAAAGGTCGTCTTCCTCTTGGGTTGCAGAGCCCCTACCCTCCCTGCTTCAGCTTCCCAATAGCTACAGAATGTTGTCAGATGTATTGGAAATACCCTCTCCCCAACCAGCGTCCCTCAGGGGTGGTTGTCCCAGTTCCCATGATTTAGGGGTGGATGGGTGGTCCTCTAATCCCCCTAGAGCCACTCTGAATGGGGTTGATCATAGTCAAGAGGTCTTTCTTCTTCTTGAATTCAAAGAAAGTGGCTTTCAGTGCCTAGGTCTAATTCCAGGCGCATTTCTTTCTAATTATCTCCGTGATCATATGGAACACTCGAGGTATTGATGCTCGGGTTAAAACAGACTTCCTCGCATGTGAGGCGTCCAAGCACCATTCTTCAATTGTGGTTGTTCTTGAACCGAAACAAAGCTCAGCTAAAATTAAAGAGTTCTCCAATAGGATTGGAATGAGACACTATCTGCATGGAGAATTGGTTAACCACAATATCTGGGTCTTATGGAACTCCACTATGGCGGTGGAGAAACTTGAGGCATCAGATTAACATTTTTCGGTCTAAGTGAAGGAAATGAACAAACATTGCTTCTTATCCTTTGTGTATGCTAAATGTGAAGCCAGAATTTGGCAGAAACTGTGGATTGATATGAGGTCCTTTAATCCAGGTGATTCGGCCTGGTTTGTTGTTGGAGATTTAAAAACTATTATGGAGCCATGGGAGAAGAAGGGAGGAGGTTCAACCCCTCCCAGTGATATGTTGTCCTTCTCTAACTTCGCTGCCCAGGTGGGACTCATGGACCTGGGTTATGCAGGCGACCGGTATGCCTGGTGTAACAACCAGAGAAGTAATTGGTGTTTGTGGTGTAGATTAGACCAGTGTCTTGGAAACCTTCATTAAATATCCTCCCATCCAAATGTAAAGGTTTCTCATCTTGTGAAGGACTTTTCAGCTCATTATCCACTCCTCTTCCACCTAAAGGAGAGAAATAAAGGAGGCATGCACTTCATTTTCTCCAACTGCTGGACAAACCATCCTGACTTCCTCCAAATGGTGAATCACTCTTGGGACTCTCCGATCCAAGGGGATGGGTGGAAAGTTTTCCATAATAATCTTATACATTTGAAACAGAACCTCTTGTCTTGAGCCAATGCTCACCCTTCAGACCATGCAATATTGGATGATATTTAAAGAGAAATTGAAAATTATGAGACAAGGCTGGAGGAGGCATGGGACGATGATCTCTTTGTGTTCCTCAACCTCAAAAAACAATACCTTTATGAAATCCTTCTGGAACATTATAGGGGTATACATGAAAGATATCGAGCAACACGACTGAAAGAAGGAGACCACAACACAACCTTCCTCCATACCTACTTGAAAGAGAAATAGTGGAATTGTGTTTCCAACATTCGTCGTGATGATGGTTCATAAACCAGTGGTCTGGAGGAAATTAATGGTATGATTAATTCCCATTACTATGATTTATTATGCTCTCCTAACCCATGCATGCATAATGAGTATCCTAAAATGTAGGTGGATATTTTCTCCTCAATCTCATGAGCAGTTACTGAACATGCCAACACAGTGATTAGTAAAAATCCAGACGAGAAGAAGGTGTGGGACTCTGTTTGTTCTCTCAACCAATATAGTGTTCCTGGACCTGAAGGTTTCCCTGTTTTTTTATGTTAGCACATGGAGCATCATCAAAAAGAATCTTATTTCAGTCATCCATAAATTCTTTTATGGGGGGCCGCCCCCTCGAGTTGCCTACTCCACTATGATGATCCTCTTCCCTAAGGTGAAAAAACTATCCTCCATCAACAGGTTTCATCCTATAAGCATGAGAAATTTTGCTTATAAGGTGTTGGACTCCATCCTCTAAATAATATTATGTCTGTTCATCCAATTTTTGGTTTCATAAGAACAACACACTTTTATCCAAGGCCAGTCAATTCAGGGTGAAATTGGTATTACCCAGGAGATGATCAGTGATATTAACAAAAAAGTGATAGGCTCTAATATTATTATCAAGGTTGAAATGAATAGGGATTATGATCACATGGAGTGGAGATTTATCCTTAGGGCCATGAGATGCATGGGGTTCTCACAGTGGACCATTGATTTTCTATTTTGATGCTACAGTTTTCCGTGGTTTAACATTTTTTTTCAGGGGGAGGCATTGCGGTTTCTTGAAATCAGTCATGGGTCTTAGACAAGGAGACCCACTCTCCCATACCATCTTTATCGAGATTCAAGATGTCCTGAGTAGATATGTTAACTTCTATATGCAACAAGTCCATATCAGCCCCTACCACTGCAAAGGACACTTTTTTGGGTGTCTCCCCTTTTATATACAGATGAATTATTCTTCTTCATCAATGGATACGGTTCCTCAGTCAGGGTCTTCAAAAATATTATGGAAGAGTATTCTAGGTGGAGTGAGAAAATTATTAATCAGGAAAAGAGTCATGCTTTCTTTTCATCAAGATGATTGACCAAGAGAAGGAACATCACTAAATCAATCTTGGGAATCTGAGGTAATTGATTTCCATGGAATACATGGGAGCTCCCATTTCTCTTGGTAGAATCTAAGTCAGACACTTTCAAGGAATAGTCCATAAAATCACTAATTGCATCACAAATCGAAAGAAATGGATCCTCATTTTGTGGGAGAATCACCTTGGTCAACTATGTGTTATCTTCTACCCCCATGCATATTCTCTTGATGCTCAAGATTACCAAGTCAAATCTCAAAGAAATCAATAATATCTTAAACTCCTTTATCTGGGATTCCCAAGGGGAGGGTAGATGTCATTGGACCTCATATTCTAGAATATCCAAGGTGGTGGAACAAGGGTGAACCAATGTAAAGAATGTTGGGGAAGTAATGTACTCTCTTCAGGGGACGCTGGAATGGGAAGTCATTGAGGTCAGGTCACTCTAAAGCAGATTTATTAGAGGTAAATATGACTACGAGTTTAGATAGAAAAGATGGCAATCAACCCTTGTGGAAATCCATGAGGGAACACATCCCCACTCTCTATCACAGCTCTTGATGGATTCTTAGAAATGGAGACATTAACTTCTAAGAGTGTAACTGGGTGGGAAATATTTTGGGGTACCCAGGGTGTCCCATGCCCGATTTGACCTTCAAGAAGGAAAAAAATCACCCTTCATTCATCCATGAGATCCTCAATACCACTCAAAAACTATTTTTGATAGTATAAGACTAGAGGATAAGCCCAAATAATGCATCTTCACAAGCTCCTCATCAGGAAATTTCACTACCAAGGTGTATAATAAAATGGTGTATGAGATAACTTCAAGTGATCCTTGGGGGAAAATAATTTGGTATAAGTACATCCCTACAAAGTATAATTTCTTAGTTTAGAGAATTTATAATCATGACATTCCTATGGACATAGCGGTGAAAGGAAAATGAATCCATCTTTCCTCAAAGTGATCTTACTGTCTAGTTCCTAAGGAGGAAACCACTTTTCATCTTTTCTTTCAAGGTGAATGGGCGACCAAGCTGTGGGGAGAGCTGGGGGAATTCACTGCTCCTTGTGGGGAGGTGGAGTCTGTGGGAGTGTCCTTCATGACTAGTTTAGAAAATATAGAAGGTATATTTTGGTCTATTTTGAAAACTTGTAACCATGCTCGGCACAACGGTCCTCTATGGTTTGCCACTACTCTGGTTGTTAAGACCAAATGTCTTCTTGTGGACTTTGTGGGCCTCATGAATCTCTAGGGGATGCTACTTTCCTTAGATGCTTTATGTCCAGATCTTTCCACCCCAAGGCACCCAAATATGAGTAGTCGGGAAGCTGGGTGTGTTGGGATCGTCACTTTCAAGGCATTAAGTTAAACATTGATGGTGCGTGTAGGCAGGGAACCATGTACAGGGGAGGAGTGGTCTGTGACTCCATGGGATCAGTGCTGTATGCCTTTAATGCATTCTATGGGCTAAGAACCTCCTTACATGAGAAAGTTAATTCTATATTGAATGGCCTTGATTTGTGCCATTCATGTCGGATCCTGTTAGATACGGTGGATACTTATTTAAAAATCATCTAGAACTCTCTCAAATATCATTCCTCTACTCCTTGGAAGATCATCTATCTGGTTTGTAAATGTAAGGCTCTCATCTCTAATTAAATAGAACCCCTCCATACATGTCATGAAGGTAATCACGTTGCGGACTACTTGGCCATGAAGGCCTCCCCATACAATCCCTTCATGGAATTATTCACTCTTGGGTCCCTCCCCTCAGGGAGTGATGATTTTTTTATGGGTGACGCTCTTGGGTTTCATTTTTTAAGACCCCCCTCGAGGCTTAGATCTTTCTCTTTTTTCTCTTTCTTCTATGTAGTCTAGTTTTTTGATTGTAATAAATAAATATGTTGTTTTTGTTGTTAATTGGCATGTTTTTTGTGTGTGCATAAATGGATTAGGAATAAAATATGGGTTATCCATTGGATTTAGTAAAGGAAAATGGGTGTTTTTAAATAATTAAGAAATGGGTTTCAAAAGAAGGTATGATAAAAGAAAAAGGTTGTTTGAAATTGATTTTAAAAACACATTCTGAAATGATTTGGAAAATGCATCACATGGGAAGCCTTGGGTACTTAGGTGAAAGGTGTATCTTAGGGTTGTCATCCATTTCATTTTCAGGGGGTTCACTTATAGTGTGTTCCTCTGATCTCTAGGCCTATTGTACTACGGTCTTGATATTGAAATTGTTGAGGTTCAATCATGGGGTGGACCTATGATTCTTATTCCTATGTTATAAAAACTTGAGTGCACACTAGTCATTGATTATAGTATGATCAGTCTGCTAGACTAACCTATTGTGATCCTTGGCATGTTTACCATTATTCTCTAGATTTTTATTTTTCTGGATTTGATATACCTATTTTAACTGTGATAAATTTTTATAGAAATTATTGTTTGAAACTGTTTTAATTGACTTATTCTAGAATATTGGAAAAAATGAAATATTTACCATACTTTTTATATAAATTTCCTTATTGATTATCATGCCATGTTTTCTTTAAAATGAGCATATTTGGGATTATTATTATAGATAATTGATATGGAACACCTGAGTATGATCCTACTAAGCATGTTTAGTTCACACCATATACACCCCTTCAGTAGTGTGTAGGCATGGTTATGTATTTTGATGCAGGAAAGGTCAAGGAACCATGGTGAGGTAGTGAGGTTTCAATCATCTGGGTATGGGTATCTAGTGATGAGATGATGGGACGTTTCCCACATTATCACATGGAGTAATCAGTTTCTGTTTTAGTTGTCTCTTTCTATTGGACTTATTCTTTGGCATGTTCTAAATGTTTGAGTTATATCACTTATGCTATCTTCTTTCATTTATGATATATATTTCTTTTGGATTTTATTTTGCTATTTATTTTGGATATGTATATATTTTCCATGTTGTCTGCTTTGGGTTGGGTGAAATCATTCCCTCTAGTTGTTGTTAATTCATGGGTGCTAGTCGCCAGACTGTGGGGATCTGGAACTCCCTTTAGGTATGTGGAGGATCGGGTTAGGTACTAGTTTTGGAGGGTATCCTAGGTTGGTTCATTAGAAAATGGTATCAAAGGCAAGTTTATAGTTAGTCTTGGGAAGTTGGTAGATGGGAGATGGGATTGTTGGTACTTGATAGGTATATTGTGGTGAGTTCCTGACCAACACTTATCGTGAAATGACTCAAGTTACCATGGGATGTTGGGATGTATGTATCATGTTTTGAGTTCTTAATCTTAATATCAATTTATGCTTATGGTTTTTTGTTTTGAACTGATATTATACTTTCTTTTTGTGATTTCTTATGTGTTCAGTGTGTAGTGATATTTCTTCGAGATGTATTCCATCAGTTCCACAAGAGGGTACAAAGGATGCTCCTTAAGGGAACCTACCTCTAGAACAAAATCATATAGAGGATATCATTCAAACAATTTCTATGGTGGAGTAAAATTTACCCCCAAGTTCAGAACCCAGTTGTTGGGGCACATCTAGGAGCTGGAGAAGATAGAGATCACTCACGAGAGTTTTTATGTGAGAAGCCACTATCCATTAGGGGTATTAATGATCCTTAAAGAGGTGAAAGAATTGATGGAAAATAATGATAAGATATTTGACTTCTTGGATACACATGATTCTATCAAGGTTAAGTGTGAAATGTTTAGATCTTAGGGTTCCAACAAGCAGTGATGGGATTCAAAGTTACTGGTAGATAGGCACGTGAGATTGGATTGAAAGGGTTTCAAGACCCACTTCTTTCAGAAGTTCTTCCTATATTCACTAATGGTGGAAAAGTATGTAGATTTACTCTATTTTAAATAGCGATAGGTTTTGGTGTATAATTACCTCAATCAGTTTTCAGAATTGGTTCATTTTTCTCTGGAGGTACTGAGAAATGACCAGCTGAAAGCTCAGAAGTACCTGTAGGGTTTGTGACTGGATATCAGATCATAAGTTTTTATGCTGAGGATTTCTACCTATATAGAGATAGTAGAAAAATATATGATGGTAGAGATGAACATGGAAGGCAAGATTGGTTATTCTTACCCTTCTCTTCAACCCAGTGGTGGATTTAGTGATGCACATAGAAAGAAAAGGAAGTTGAATGATCATCTCAAGAGTGTTGTAGGTGGTTCTTTCTAGTGAGCCTCCTCTACACCATTAGTTATAAACAATAGTTTTCCTCTGGCATGATACTAGTGTGGAAATGTTGGTCACACATGGGGTGCTTGTACCACTCCTTCAAATATGTGTAGTTCTCATGGTCACTATGCCCATCTACATTGATTATATCAAGACATGTCTATGTATCATTATAGTTAGGGATCCTCATATTCAAAGTCCACTGTAGTGTATTCATAATCTTCAAAATCCATAGAGATCCAACCATAGGCATTATTAATAAATCACTTTCATGAAATGAAGGAGTTTCCGGTGGAGGTTGATGCAGGTGCAGCGATAGTGAGAGGTACCATATTTATTGCATCTTCTAGAGCAACTAATTTTTTTGATACAGGTTCCCTAACTTGTTTATATATGCCCATTTTTATGTGTTTAAACCTATAATAAATATCATATCCTTCAACATGGAGTTAGTGAAACCTATTAGAAATTGTAAAGAGAATGGGTTTTAGTGTCCTTCTTGTTCGTTATCGATAACTGATTTTAAGTTCGTATGGGATTTCTTTGTTCTCAATATGGATATGTTTGATGTCATCATTAGAATGAATTTACTTGTCACTCATCTTGTCAAGGTTTATTTTTATCATTTTAATGTATCATTATTTATTTTCTATGGGAGATCTTGGGTGTTTTAGGGAGAGTGGGATCCGAGGTCTCGTCGTGTAGGACCTTACCGCCCTGAGCTCAGGAGTTTGTTGTTTACTACCATAATTGAGCCTGATGGAACTTATTTTATGGATGGTCTTCCCTTGGTTGTTAGGGGCTTCCTCTATGTTTACCTAAATGAATTATTTGATCATCCTACAGAGAGGGAGAAAGAGTTTACAATTGATATGGTTCCAAGTACGCAATCAATATCAATACCCTCTTATCATATAGAACCAGTAGAGATGAAAGAGATCAAGATTCAGTTTGATGGCCTAATAATGAAAGTTTTTTGTTGGTAAGAGTAGGAAACTCAAGAGGGGGTGAATTGAGTTCCTATAAAAATTTATGTTAAAAAGGTTTTCTTAAAATATTCACTAATTAATATCAAAACAAGCTAGTTTATCAAGGAAATAAGATTATAAGAGTTTAACTGTTCAAACAACTTCTCATAAGATTGATTAATTCTCAGTAGTATCAATATGAGATATTGATAAAACTTTTAAAACTATTCTAATAAGTCAAAAAAATTATAACTACTATCCAAGACTAACTATCAAAGTAAAGTTTAGTTTTTTGAAATATAAATTAAAACAAAGAAAGACTAAATAGAAACACATAATGGATAAAACAAGCGGTTCAGTCTCAAACCAATACCCAATCCACTCCACTTTTTGATCACCTACCACCAAGAAATTTATATTAATAAGCTTGATCCAGACCCTAGATCAGGGTAAACAATAGTACATAGGACTGTCCAGGTCGCATGACCTCTTCCACTGTTCTTCGTGGGCATAAACTACCAGGTCACACAAGGATGCCTTCCGAACTTATCGGTGGGAGTAAAAATATGTAATAAGATATGAGAGGAAGGATATCTTATATCCTTTAGTTTAATACAGAAGACAGTGTGTGTTTTAATACAGACACACACACTGCTCAAAAAATAAAAACAGTACACAACAGAGCAAAGATGATGATAAAGGATTAGAAATGCTCTTAGTGTTGCTCTATGAAGCTCTGGACTTATAGTATGAAGAAGATGCAAATATCGAGTCCTCTTGTGAAAACAGAGCATCGCGAGTCAGATTCTCTGGTTTCCAGTTTGATGAAGTAAGATATGTAGCTCGTGTTCTTCTTTGAGATGGTACTATGAAGATGTTTGGGGATATAATCTAGGGTAGTTCAACTTTTTTTTTTGGGATTGAGAGTACTTCGTGTGTTCTTCAGTATTATATTGTTGCATGCATGAGTTAGCTTTTCAAAATCTCGCTTCTCTATCATTTTGAGCCACACTTATCTTCTTTTTAATTAAGGGTGAACATGTTGGAGCCGACATGATGCATGTATTCTACACCTCATACCTCGTACTATCAAGTGACATGTCTAAAAAGAAACATTAATAATTTTAGTTCCATAAAATAACTCAAATGTGATTGTTAGAAATTAAATTGAAAACAACAAAAAAGATTAAAGAACAGTGTCTCAGTTTGTCTTGAAATGGTATCACTTGGAAATGGTGTCTTCTCCTTTGCCTTTGATCGGTGATACAATCATAGTGCCACGTGTACGTTGACATCTGGAACCAGTAACACAAATGTAGTGTTAGGATCATGGTGTTTCTGGTAGCGGTGTTTAGTACTTTTTTAAAACTTTCAATGGTGTTTGATTCATGGTATTAGGGTTATGGTGTCAGGGTCATGATATCAGCATTATGGTGTCAGCGTTACAGTGTCAGGGTCATGGTATTAGGGTTACAGTGTCAACGTTAGGGTGTCAATGACTTTTCCAAAATCTGGAACCGGAATCAGAATTACTATCTGGTAGAATTATCCAAAAAAATATGTAAACAATCTTAAGCAGAAATATTCAAAGAAGGGATTAAACTTAATTATTGGTATAATAAAACATAATAGAACAAGATTAAACATAATTTGTGAGATTATGAATTAGAAATTGTAAGCATGGAATCATAAGGATATCAACAAACTTCAAACATGATTTAAACACGATTAGCATAATTTTCATGATTGCATGATTTGTGAGCATTAAAACCTGAGAAAATAGAAGGAGTCCAACAATATCTCCCCTTTTGATGATCACAAATCATATGATTTAGATTTCTGTTCTTATTATTCCCCCCCTTTTGGGATTATCAAAAAGAATATAAGAAACAAAAAATAAACATGGAATGAAGGTAAGAAAGAGAATAAACAACAATAGTGCACATTGCATTATATAGATAGATACAGGTCATTACAATCATGAGGAAAAAAATAAAAAACATACCTATGAAAAAGACATCGTTTACTTCTTTTTAGGGTCAGCAGTCTTCTCTTTTCCCTTGTCAGAATCATTAGGAGGAGCCATAGGAGAAGAAGTAGAGGTTGAGAGGGGATTGAGCCAATTGTGAGAGAAGGAAGAGGCACTCCTTCAAAAAATAGAAGGTGCCAGAGTGGGTTTGGTTGAATACCTAGGAAAGGATTGGTTAAGGATAACAGGTCTGATCTGGCTCAGAGATTGAGATACAGACATGGTAGCAGGAGAAACGAAAGTGGATGAGGAAGGGGTTGATCCAGGCCGTAAAGGTGCATCTGAAGGAGCCACAATGATAGTTCTTTTCACATGAAAATAAGGCTCAAACAATTGAATGAAATCATTAATGATATCACCACCATACTGAATTGCCTTCTCAAAATCATCTTTGTTTTCCATGAACTTGTCCAACAGAGGAGTGAAATATTTTATCTTTTGGACTTGATTCTTGAAGGCTTGAGTGACATGAGGAATTTTTAAATTCTCTACAATGTACTTGAAATTATTGGTTAGATCATGCTTAGAGTAAATCCTATTAATGTAGAAATACACTTTCTTAGTAATTTATTCCTGAGAATCATTGTCAATTTTTGAGTGAATACTCACTAAGTCAAGTAATTGGTAACTATTCTTGATGACAGTAGATAAACTTTACTTTCTAAACCAATTAAAACCGACTGAAGTAATTTTTTAACAATAGTTCTGATCAGATCACTATCTATAGGTTGAGATAACTGTCCAGAGGCATTTAAAGCTATAACGACTGAAGTGAGATACTTAAGATGATTTATAACTTTCTGTAAAAATCCATTGTACTCATAAATTATATTTTTAAGGACAAGAACAAACTCACGCATTTCATTTAATATCTTGATGTTTCTCTCAACCACTTTTTCATATATTGAAGCCAAATTTGGTTGAATCAGAGATGCAACTTTCTGTGGGATCTGATCACTAACATCCTTAATAGGATGAGCAATATGAGCTTGTCCAGTTTGAAACACTTTTTTTCATATCTTCAACCATAGATCTAAGAGACTTCACTTCATTAATCAATTGATTGTTATTAATCCCAACTTATTGTATTTCATGAAGCATTTTGGTTGTATTTTCTATATGATTTTCTCTAACAACAAGGAAACATCTATTTCACTGAGATTTTTCACAGGATCAGGTTTTGAGTTCATGACCCTTTAAAAACCAGCTAACAAAGTATCTCCAAAAGTTTTTAGATCATTGTGAATCACAGAATGAAAAGGTTCTTGTGTAGGTTCAGGAACAGGAGCTGAGACAGGTTCATGCTCCTTAGTAGAGATTACTTCTAGAGTAGAAACTGGTTTCAATTAAAACATAGTGGAAAGATCTATGACTTTAACTGAGGCCTCTTGGGTATTTTCCTCATCAACGTAGCTAGGAAACTTATACGAAGTATCCATAGTGCTTTGATCAATAGGATTGGGAACTTGAACACTTTCTAGATTGGGGTGCTTCTCCCCCTCAACAGGTGAATATCTTATGAGACTAAGGGATTCTGTCCCTTGAATTATTTTGAAATTTTCATCTCTAACAGGCTCACCCATTTCCTTTCTAGCCAGTTGAAAGGCCTATTCCATTATTTCCTCAACAGATAGGATAATTTCAGGATCAGATTGTTCTTTTAATTGTTCCCCAACAGTAGCCTCTTCCTCAATAGCAGATTCTTCTTCTAAAATATCCTCAGAAAAAACTAGTTCTTTTACACTAGCAGTAGGTTATTTTCCAAAAGTAGGTTCTTCCATTGAATCAATACTTTTTTAGTAACATGTACATCCTTTTCAACTACATTTTGTGGAATAGGTAGAATACTATCTTCTTTGTCCAAGACAATTCCATCCTTAGGTGCAACAACTACATCTCTTACTTCTTTACCTGAATAATAAAAAAATTTATCTAGTTCAAAACAAGGATTATATATGTTCTTATGTCTTGAAGGATTCTCAACTAGATTAAACTTTTCATATAACCTTTCTTTTTTCTCCACCCATTACTTTTTCCAAGGATTACAACTTATTTCCATCCTTCTGATTTTATCCTTTGAGACACAGAACTCATAATATTCAATGAATTCTTCATTTGGGCCAACTACTCTTTTAGTAGACAGCATTGTAGAGATTAATCTTGTATAGAACAAATAGGTAGACTTCAAAGTTTTCTAGATCATTTCACACATGTGAAGTATAATATACTTACACAGATTAATCTTGTGACCATTTTTCATAAGATGTATCAAGAATACATATTGATACTTAAGAGTAGATAAATATTTGTTTCCTTAGAAAAATAAGATTCTGGATAAACTTAAATAGAAAAATTGACTGACCATCCAACTCAACAGCAATTTCCCTTCTTTTCTTCTTATTTCCAGTCAAAATTCCTATGGACTCTTCTAAGATAAAAAAAATCACTAGGAGAATGAGGACCTCTTTGGTAATCCTAAAATATTCCATCATGAGGTATACCTAGGTATCCAGCCCACAACCTCGAGGAAAAAAGTACAACTTTGACCATTAATCTATCTTCTTACAAAAAATTCATATTCAGTATTGAATAAAAACTGGACATACTGATAAAATTGAGACACGAGTTTTGGATAAATCAGCCTTTTCTGCTTTGTAAAATAGTTCAGCCATCCCTTCTCATCCAGTTCTTTAAAAACTAATGACTTACTTGTCAGCAACCACTTTGGATAGTCTTCCTTTTCTATCCCTACTGTTATATCAACAAGATTCAGATTCAACGGTCCCTTAGGCATTAATTTTGGTTCATTTTTCACTTTCTTATGAGATCTGCACTTCTTAGGAGTTGATGAATACGAGAGCTTCATTCTCGACATTAAACATGGGTTCGAGAGAGATGAAAGGATAAAATAGGACTAACAGTTTGAAAGAGATGGGTTTTAGTTTCAAGATAAGAGACCTCGAGTGAAGAAGGGAGTGAAAGATATTGGGCTTTTATCATTTAGGGATTTCAAGCGTCGAAAATTACAAAACATGACATAAAAAAAAATCAACACAACGATACGAGAAATAAAATTCTAAAAATAGAAAACTGAGTCATTACGATGAGACACAAATAGGTTGTCATGGTGTCATCATTACATTGAGACTCTAAATGGTGTGACTGTATCATTGAGATAGTAAGTCTAAGGCAGTAACTGAGAGACAATAATTGTGAGGCCATAAACATGAGATAGTAACTTCAAGCCAGTGACTTGTGAAAACGTGAATCATGAAACCGTAAACTATGAAATAGTAAGTGTGAGACAATAAGTTTGTGACCATAAACTTTTTATATAAGACTTACCATTCCTAATTCATGTATTATGTAATTTATCCTTTTATAATTCAATGGTTTAGTGAATATATTAACAATTTGATGTTCAATTCCAATGAATTCCAAAGTGATATTACCCTTTTGATAATGGTCGCTCAAAAAGTGATGCCTTACATCAATATGCTTTGTCCTAGAGTGTGAAACATGATTCTTTGAAATGATAATAGCACTTGTGTTGTCACAATTTATAGGTACATGTATGAATTGATATCCATAGTCTAGTAATGTGTGTTTCATATGAAAAATTTGTGCATAGAAACTACCAACAACTATGTATTAAGCTTCAGTAGTATATAATGCAACATATTTTTGTTTCGTACTACACCATTCCACTATAAACATTCCTAAAAAGTGGCATGTTCCATAGGTTTTTTTCTATCTAAATTACAACCACCAAAATCCGCATCAGAATAGCTAACTAACTCAAATGATTTTTCTCTAGGATGAAACCATCTTAGATTAGGTGTATGTTTGAGGTATTTGAAAATCCTTTTAACAACATTTAAATGAGACTCTTTAGGGTTTTATTATAGAGAGCACACATGCATACACTAAACATAATATCAAGTCGGCTAGCAGTTAAGTAGAGTAAGTTTCCAATCATTCCTCTATAAGTGGTTTGATCAACAGATTTTCCATCTTCATCAAGATCCAACTTACAAGTAGTACTCATTAGAGTATCACTACTTTTAGTGTTGTCCAAGACAATGTTGGAACCATGACCATTCTTTGCAATAATTGGAGTATGGTTTGTGTTTGTTGTAAATCCTTATTAGAAGTTCATAATGTTTTCCAGTAATGTTATCATATAGTTTAAGCATACAACAATATTGAAGGTGGTGTCATTTCCCAGTGTTTGCCAATTTTTTGGGCCTGAAAATCAGGAAATGGGAAAATGTGTGTTTGGAAAAGGAACTTGCACACAAAAGGGTAGGTGTGTTGAAAACTTGTGTGCAAGGTATGTTATGGGATCAGATCACTGAAAAATGAAAAGGTAATGAGCTTCGTGAAAAATATGAAGATGTGCGTGAAAAATGGTTCCTGCACGAAAACGGATTTCACGCAGAATGATAGTTTTACGCGACAAGGTGGGGTTTTGCGCGTAGGGGTCAGTGACGCCTATAAATAAGAGGTGACCCCCCTAATTCGGGATGAACGAAGACTTAGAAAATATTTGAGTTCTGATGTGCATAAAAGGTGCGCATAAAGGGGTTTGTGTGGAAGAGTTTAAGCTGCGTGAAAACACAGATGTTGTGCATAAAAATTGACGTTGCGCGTAAAATTTGAAGGTGAGAAAAAAAGTAGAAGTTGCGTGAAAAATTGCTGGTGTGCATAAAATTTGATGTTGCATGGAAAATTTGAAGCCACGCGTAAAAATTGAGGATGCACATAAAAGTGTAGGCTACGCGTAAAAGTGAAGATCGCACGTAAAGGGGGTTGGTGCGTGAAATACTTTCTGTGCAAAAATCACGTATTGCGTGCAAAAGTGAGATCTTGCGTGAAAATGGTAGGCATTGTGTGAAATCATCAGTGTAACCTGTTTGCACGTTCTGAATATCTGGTTCAGTGGTTTAGTGCTTTCAAGTGCATCTTTTTAGGACTTCGATGCAAGCAGTGTCTCATGCTGAATAGAGATAAAGACTTCACTGCAAATCTATTGAAGAATCCTTCAAGTCGATAAATTGAGTTTGATTTCTCTCAAGGTAGTGAGCTAGGGGGAGTAAACAGAAGTGATCTACGGGATACAGTGAGTATTCCCTGAACCTTTGTAAAAGCAGTATGCCAGGCACAATGTGACTGTGACCAAAACTTGTAATCCATAATCTAGTGAAGATTAGTGAATTTTGGTACGACCGACACACTATCGGTGTATAATCCTTGGACATAGCCCTTTTTGGTGAACCAAGTAAAAGTGTTGTGTCAACTTACTACTTTCATTTGTTTGACAGATTTAACAAGTTCCTGCCAACATGGGAACAATATCCACAACTTTAAAAAGAAAAATTTGACACCCTGATTCACCCCTCCCCTATCAGGGTGTTTCGGGGTCCTTCAAGTGGTATCATAGGGAGGTTGACTGGTGTTTGATCTGTCATATACTGTTATGGACAATTCAGCCAATGTTAGGGGAGTCTCTCTCTTCTATGGAAGTACTTTCTAGATCTGGAAGAACAGAATGAGATCTCATCTAAGATCTCTTGGAATGTAAGTCCTTTTTTATACTGTGCATGGATTATAAGTCACTGATCCAACATGCCTGGCTATGACTGACACAGACAAGAAAATTATTGATTCAGATGCTAAAGCACAAAATGCACTCACCACATCCCTTTCTTATCAAATCTATCTATAGGTGATGAGTTGCACCTCAGAAAAATCCATGTGGGATAAACATGAAAATATTTATGAAGGAGATTGAAAAGTGAAGGAGGTGAAAGTACAAGTCCTGCACAATAGGTTTGATGATCTGAAGATGAATCTGGATGAGAATGCAGACTCATTCTTCAATCAAATTACTGAAGTGGTTGGAGCAATTCGGGGTCTAGGCAAATAAATCAAAGACATTGATATTGTAAAGAAAATATTAAGAAGACTTCCACACCTGTACAATGCAAAGGTGTCATCCCTTGAGGAAATAGATCTTTCCAAACTTTCTCAAGAGGATTTTTTGAGTAGTTTGGTGGTTTATGAAATGAGAGTCAAACCAGAAGATGCTATGACTCGAGTGAGAAAGGAAATGGCATTCAAGGCCATCTAGAAACTAAAAATTTCAAAAGATAGTAGTGGTGAAGATGAAAAGGAAAAAGAAATGATTTCTCTCATTACAAAGAAGCTCTAGATGGGAAACAAGAAATTCAAAGGGATGTTACCTCTTTCATGCTTTCGTTGTGGAAAATTTGGGCACATTGACTCTTAGTTCTTAAGAAAGATCAACATGAAGATAGTGAAGATGAAAAAAATTTAGAATCCTCAGAATTTTTTTTTTCAAAAAGGGAAACTTCAAATCTAGAAATAAAGCGTTGAAGAATATTTTTATCTATGAAAAGGAAGATTATGATAACAGATTATGTGAAGAAGAAGAACCCGAATTTAAAACTGGAAACCATTCTTCCATGATGACCACTATTGAAAAATAAGAACCATTAAAAGATAATGGTCGAGACAATCAGTTGACAACTAATGCCAATAATGAATTTCAAATTAAATATTCTGTTTGTAAGCTTAAGATCAAATGTAAGATTTGTAATAAGTGGAAATCAATTATAGAAGAATCATCTGATTATGTTGATCAGATCGAAGCTGAAATTAAACTACTCAAAGAATTTGTGAAAGTACAGTCTAAAATTATTGAAAGCACTGATGATGTATTTGATCTAAGGATGATAATTGAAGAGCATGAAAAGGTCATCAAGGAACTCACCACTATACTGGAAGAAAAGACCAAGAATACTGAGAGCCTTTAAGAGGAAGTTGTTACTCTTAAGAGAAAACTTAAGAGTGAATCAATTTTAAAAGAATCAAGGAAGAAAATACAGTTTGGAAGGTTCTCAGATGCTGAGCTATTGGAGAATGAAAAATGTGGTTCTAATGGAGTTGAAAAGATTTTGAATGATCAAAGACATACTTGCATGGGAAATAGTGGAATCAGTTGTGAGGTAGAGTCGTCAAATATTACAAATAAAGGTGACAAAAATAAAGGAAAGATGAAAGTGGGTGATGTGGAAAAGTCATCTGAAGTACTAAAACAGAAACCCCCAATTCAATATGAAAGAATAAAATAAGACTATCCTTGAACATCATGGAAAAAGGATCCCTCAAACTATTATCCCATAGAATAAGGAATAAGGATAAATAGAAGTGAGAAGACATTTCCTCTCATGAAGTGTCAGTTCTGTGGATATTTAGGCCATACCATGTCTTATTGCGAAGAGGCAAGAAGCTATATGAATGGAGAAGATATGTGAGTTTAACAGAGGGGAAATAATTCATATCCTAATACTTTTAGAAGAAAAATTTTCTATGGATATTCAATACTGGAAATTCGGGCTATAGCCACAGTTCTAAACCGTGGCTATAGGCCCTCAAACCGTGGTTATAGGTAATAGCCACGGTTTGAGGAATCGTGGCTATAGGTAATAGCCACGGTTTGAGGAATCGTGGCTAAGTTTGGCGTGGCTATAGGCCCAGACCTATAGCCACGGTTTGGAACCGTGGATGTATAATTAATGCCACGGTTTCAACCATGGCTATATTAGACGCTGGACAGGATTTATAGCCACGGTTGGAAACCGTGGAGTTAGGTTTATAGCCACAGTTAAAAACCGTGGCAATAAACCAATAGCCACGGTTTAAAACCGTGGCTATAGGGTGTGCACATACATAACCCCCCCCCCCCCCCCCAACCCCCTGGACACCCCCGGGACACCCCACTGGACACCCCCTGGAAACCCCCCTGACACCCCCCTGACACCCCCCTGACACCCCCCTGACACCCCCCTGACACCCCCCTGACACCCCCCTGGACACCCCCTGGACACCCCCTGGACACCCCCTGGACACCCCCTGGACACCCCCTGGACACCCCCTAGACACCCCCTGGACACCCCCCTGAACACCTCGTGCACCCCTGCCCTATGCCTTGCAGACCCCCCCCCCCCCCCGCCCTCCTCCCCACTACCTTGTAGACACCCCCTGCCACCCCCCCTGCCAGCCCCCCTGCTTGTCCCCATGCCCCTGCCAGTCCCCCCTGCCCCCTGCCACACCCCCTGCTAGTCCCCCTCTGCCACCCCCTGCCAGTCCCCCATGCCCTCTGCCACCCACCTGCTTGTCCCCCTGCTTGTCCCCTTTCCAGCACCCCCTGCCCCTGCTAGTCCCCCCCTGCCCCTTGCTAGTCCCCCCTGCCACCCCCTGCCCCTGCTAGTCCCCCCTTGCCACTCCCCTTCTTGTCCCCCCTGCCCCCTGCCACCCCCCTGCCAGCCCCCTGCTTGTCCCCCTGCCCCCTGCCAGTCCCCCCTGCCCCCTGCCACACCCCCTGCTAGTCCCCCTCTGCCACCCCCTGCCAGTCCCCCCCTGACCTCTGCCACCCACCTGCCAGTCCCCCTGCTTGTCCCCCTGCCAGCCCCCTACCCCTGCTAGTCCCCCCCTGCCCCTTGCTAGTCCCCCCTGCCACCCCCCTGCCAGCCCCCCTGCCCCCTGCCCCCTGCTAGTCCCCCCTTCCACTCCCCTGCTTGTCCCCCCTGCCCCCTGCCCCCTGCCAGCCCCCCCTGCTTGTCCCCCTGCCAGCCCACCCCCCCTCCCCCTGCCAGTCCCCCCAGCCCCCCAACCCCCTGCTAGTCCCCCCTGCCACCCCCTGCCAGTCCCCCCCAGCCCCCAGCCCCCTACTAGTCCCCCCTGCCACCCCTGCCAGTCCCCCCTGCCCCCTACAACCCCCCAGCCCACCTGCACCAGCCCCCCCCCCCTCGCAGCCCATTTGCACCAGGATCCAAAAGTTCATATTCTCATTTCTGCACTTGTAGAACTATCACCAAGAAGGGTCTTCACTTCTTCCTTGAAGGAAGGACGTCATCTCCACTATAAAACAAGAAATGATATGAGTTCAAGGAGAGATAGGTATGGAAAGAGCTATGATGAAGCAAAGCAGCAATGGCGATCAAGGTTTTCACCAGAGGAAACCTATATAAATATCTTAGAGGATGGGAAATACAAATGATCAAGATTTTGAAGATACTTGGGTCATAGGGGTTATCACTACCCTTACACTACAGTACCTCAAAATGGAACAACCAATCTGGTGAGGCCACAAATCCACATGAAACAAAACACCCCCCTGCACCCCCCATGCCCCCATTAGTCCCCCATTCCCCCCTGCACCCCACTGGATAGCCCCCATGCCCCAACTGGATAGCCCCACTGGACACCCCCTGCACCCCCTGGACAACCCTCCCCACCCTGCCGGACACCCCTCCCCCCTGCTTGGATAGCCCCTCCCCCTGCTGGACACCCCTCCCCCTGCTGGATACCCTTGCCCCCTGCCCCCTGCCCCCTGCACCCCACTGGACAACCCCCATGCCCCAACTGGACAACCCCAACTGGACAGCCCCACTGGACCCCCCCCCCCCTGTCTGGACACCCCCCTGTCTGGACACCCCCCCCTGTCTGGACACCCCCCACCCTGTCTGGACACACCTCCCCCCTGTCTGGACACCCCCCCTTGTCTGGACACCACCCTGTCTGGACACCCCCCCTGTCTGGACACACCTCCCCCCTATCTAGACACCCTCCCTGTCTGGACACCCCCCCGCACCCACCCCCCAACCTGGACACCCCCCCTTTCACCGCACCTGCAACCTCCCCCTGCCCCGAAGCACCCCCGGACAACCCTCCCTGTCTGGACACCTCCCCCCTGGCACACATGATCTATGAAAAATAGAAACAAGAATTAAACAAAGGTATTACACATCAATTCAGGATTACAATATTCTCATAGCAACAAAAATGAAATTCTGTATAGAAATGATTCAATTACATAGAATAAAATCATGAGAATAAAATACCATATTCAAGATATACATTCCCAGGGGATATGGATTTCTATATAAAGAACCAAACTAGTAAGTCTGAATAGATGCTAGTATTAGCCATGATTAAAAATAGCACAAGATAACACATAACATTCTAAGTGCAGGAAAACCAAATTTGATATATCAAATGAACAAAGTGTACCACTCTTCGCTTGTATGCATGGAACTGTTCCACTAAATCAACAATAACTTCCTGCTTGAGACCCTGCAGGAAAACACAAACATTACTAGTAGCTAAGGTAGAGATTTCCATTGAAAACTCAAAAAGATTTTACACGTGAATAATTCATCAATTTCAAATTCCAGAACTTTTTATCAGAAATTAAATCACACCTGCCCCCCACTGGACACCCCTGGACACCACCCACTGGACACCCCTAGACACCACCACCTGGACCCCCACTGGACACCCTTAAACACCACACCTGGACACCACCTGGACCCCCTAAACCCCAGGACACCCCCTGGACACCACCCCTGGACCCCCTCCCCCTGCTGGACAGCCCCCCCCCCCCTACTGGACAGCCCCCCCTGCTGGACAGCCCCCCCTACTGGACAACCCCCCCTGTTGGCCAAATGAAATTTCCTCATTATTTTCATAGCAGAATAGAGTTGTAGCATAGGGTGTAAGGTTACCTTCAGTGAAAAAATACTCATTAAGTGTCCATAATGGACCAGCTAGTGATGGCGGTATCAGAACTGGATAAAAGAGAGAGCTTATCCTTGTCAGGCTTATGGTGAGATGGGAATTAGTTTTTGGGCAATGTGGATGTAAACAAAATAGTAGGGACGATTCAAGAACTTTTCTAAATTTTGTGTGCTTTGAGGACATGAAACCCGACTTGCAAGCTTATCACTTCCACCTTCCTTAATGAGGGTCAGATTTCTTTTTGTTAAATGGTTTATGCTTTCTACTGTTACATCAGTCGAAGAACTCATTGGAAACACATGAATGAGATTTTAAGAGTTATATTAGATCCCTCGGTTATAATGGGAGATTCCAATGCTGGTGGAAGGAGGATGGTTGCAGGTGTTGGGGGGATGGTGCGGGCTAATTTGAAGGTGGCAGGGGGCTGTTGCGGGATGGAATACTGGTGGCAGCAGGCTGAAATGAATGTGGAAGGGGGCTGGTGTGGGATGGATGTGGCTGAAGCAGGGCCAAATCACAGCGTGACCACGGCGTGACTGCGGCGTGACCGCGACGTTACCGCAGCGTGTTGGCCCGATCCAGCGACATCCGTGGGGCAACATCTTTCGGCCAGAAGTGAATGGATCAGAAGGAGGCTAGAATGCTGGTGGAAGGGGGCTGGTTGTGGGTTTTGGGGGGATGGTGCGGGCTGATTCGAAGGTGGCAGGGGGGGCTGTTGCGGGCTGGAATGCCGGTGGCAGCGGGCTGAAATGAAGGTGGAAGGGGGCTGGTGTGGGCTGGATGTGGCTGGAGCAGGGCCAAATCACGGCATTACCACGACGTGACCACAGCGTGACCGCGGCATGACCGCGGCATGACCACGGCGTGACCGCGGCGTGACCACAGCGTGTTGACCTGATCTAGTGACATCCGCAGGGCAGCATCTTCTGGCTAGGAGCGAAGGAAGCGGGAGGAGGCTGGAATGCTGGTGGAAGGGGGCTGGTTGCAGGTGTTGGGGGGATGGTGTGGGCAGATTCGAAGGTGGCAGGGGGGCTGTTGCGGGCTGGAATGCCGATGGCAGCGGGATGAAATTAAGGTGGAAGGGGGCTGGTGTGCGCTGGATGTGGCTGGAGCAGGGCCAAATCACGGCATGACTGCGGCGTGACTGCAGCGTGACCGCGGCGTGACCGTGGCGTGACCGCGGCGTGACCGCGGCGTGACCGCGGCGTGACCGCGGCGTGACCACGGCGTGACCGCGGCGTGACCGCGGCGTGACCGTAGGGTGACCGCAGCGTGTTGGCCCGATCCAGCGACATCCGCAGGGCAGCATCTTCCGGCCAGGAGCGAAGGGAGCGGGAGGAGGCTGGAATGCGGGTGGAAGGGGGCTGGTTGCAGGTGTTGGGGGGATGGTGTGGGCTGATTTGAAGGTGGTAGGGGGGCTGTTGCGGGCTGGAATGCTGGTGGCAGCGGGCTGAAATGAAGGTGGAAGGGGGCTGGTGTGGGCTGGATGTGGCTGGAGCAGGGACAAATCACGGCGTGACTACAGCGTGACCGTGGCGTGACCGCGGCGTGACCGCGGCGTGACCGCGGCATGACCGAGGCGTGACCGCGGCGTGACCGCGGCGTGACCGTAGCGTGACCACGGCGTGACCGTGGCGTGACCACGGCGTGACCGCGAAGTGACCGCAGCGTGACCGCAGCGTGTTGGCCCGATCCAGCGACATCCATGGGGCAACATCTTCAGACCGAGAGCGAAGGGAGCGGGAGGAGGCTGGAATTAATCTTTTGGTCTGGAAATTGATTTCCACTAACTATTAATTTTGGAATTTCCCTCTAGAAATGACATGTATATCCAATGTTCAAGGATATCCTTGTTGTAATTCTCCCTACGATCTATGGAAACTCCATTCATGGTCAGATATGGGGTTTCCAATGAAATAAGACATGGTAATTGCGATAATTAGTTGAGAGAAGATGACCAAACCCAGGAATAGAGAAACGGGTTCTAACAAACCAACATTTTTTCCAGCACAAACATAAGGGGAGGGGGGGTTTATCTACTCAAGATTAAAAGTATAAGAAACATACTAAAAATTATAATAGAGTTCATTAAAATATAGAATAAAAAAATCAGAAGCACCGTGAAAATTTGGAGAAAAGTTCTCCAAAACCATTTTCTCACAAAAAAACATAGTTCCAAGCCCCCCCCACCACTTCTACTCTCCCCCCTGCCTAGACACCCCCCTGCCTGGACATCCCTCCCCCTGCTAGAGACCCCCTTTCCTGGACACCCCTTCCCCCTACTGGACACCCCTCCCCCTACTGGACACCCTCCCCCTACTGGACACCCCTTCCCCCTGCTGGACACCCCCCTGCCTGGACACCCCTCCCCCCGGTTGGACACCCCTCCCCCATGCCTGGACACCCCTCCCCCATGCCTGGACACCCCCCTGCCTAGACACCCCCCTGCCTGGACACCCCTCCCACCTACTGGACACCCCTCCCCTGCCTGGACACCCCGACCCCCTGCTGGACACCCCTCCCCCCTACTGGACACCCCTCCCCCTGTTGGACACCCCTCCCCCCTATTGGACACCCCCCTATCTAGACACCCCCCTACTGGACACCCCCTATCAAGACACCCCCCTGCTGGACACCCCTAGACAGACCCCCAGACCCCCTGGACAGACCCCCAGGACCTGGACACCCCACCCCTTGCACCCCCCGGGACCCCCTTCCAGTCCCCTCCCCCCTGCCATCCCCCCTACCAGTCCCCTCCCCCTGCTAGTTCCCCCCCTCCCCCTACCAGTTCCCTCTCCCCTAATGCCAGTCCTGCCCCCCCACCAAAACATGGACATTAAAGTACTTTCATGAGGAGAATTTCACTTACATCTTGATTCTCACACCGATCATTAATAAAGTTATCTTAGAGTTAGTTATTAGTGAATCAATAATAAACTCTAAAAGGCAAGAAGTTTAGATCTAGTCAGTCCAGAAGTTTTCCCCTAATGTTGTGATTGATTTTATTTGTGGAGATGTAATGGATTGTGAACAATCCAAAAAGGGGCATATTTTTAGTAATGATCACCTTTATCCATTTCCGGGTTGTGTTTTTTGAATAGTATGTTAGAGAGGTCTCAAAAGAAGAAACAATGCCATTAGAAAGGAATGAATGGGTTTTGGAAATGTTTTCCCAGCTTTGTATACCACAGAGAAGTTTCATTGTGATGACAATGGTCACTCCACAACCTTACCAAGGTACATGAGCCTATCTATAGTGGAAGGCCAAGGGGAAACCACTTTTTTGATAAGATACCACAAGTTTTATCTAGGTAGACTGTTATTCCATGAATTGGGAATACATGATTCAAATCCGTAAGGTTATCTGAATTTTCCTAAGGGATACTAAATTTTTTAAGCAGTTTATACACTATGGAATGTTTTGAAGGATTGCATCAAGCTGTGAGGATAATTACCGTGTCATGAAGGTATTATTGCTAGAATTCAGTGTCACTCACCACAGGAAGAAATATCATGAGATGAGGGTGTTACACCATGAAGACTTGATATAAATAATGATGATTTTGAGGGATCATGAACCCACACTATGAAGTCACATATGATGCCATGAATCAAGGTTGATGAAGATTTAGTAGTACTATCATTTAGAAGGTTCCTGCACTCTGAAGTTAGTGATGCACCGTGATGGGTATTAAAGGGATTATAGGTCATGTTGTTGTCTATCTAACATGTTGTGAAGTAGGATATAGATAAATTATAGTGTTTCTATCCATGTACACATCACACCATGGAGGAAGAAATAATTACCAGAGAAAGACTTTGAGTCACTAAAGATTAAAGGATCCTCCCAGATTTTGTAGGGAGATAAAAATAAGATATTAACTAGATTTCTTGAATCTGTTTGATGTCTCAGGATTAAAAATAATATGTTTTTAGTGCTTTTTATGTGTTATTAAATCTTAATTTGGACTGAATTTAAGCTTATAAATCATTTCTATTGTGGGTTGTATTGTGGAGGTAGTCTACATTCAATACCTAGGATCCTTTTTGGTTTAATTTTGGTTCACAAAATCCATAACTGAAAACAGATAATGATGAAAAAAATAAAACATCATTCCAATAAACAGGAAACTTGTTTCGACCAATGGTCCTAGTTGAGCCTCAACCAACAAAATTTTATATGGGCTGGATTTTGGGTTTTTAACCAACAAAAGTTTATATGGGCTGGGTTATGGGTTTTTAAAATATAAATAAATAAACAGGATGGCCCTAGAGTACACATTTAGTCCCATGTTGGTGGGTTGTCTATCTATTTCCAGTCATAGAAAAGGTTCCCTTTAATGCAACCAGCTTCTTTTGTAGGCAAATCAAACAATGTTAATTTAGAAATGATGCTCTTCAATGCAACCAGCTTCTTTTGTAGGAAAATCAAACAATGTTAATTTAGAAATGTTTCTCGACAGTTCGTAAAAATTAAAGCATACAACAGAGAGAACCATATGCATAATATACATAGAATGCAAAGGATAAATGAAAAATAAGTTAAAACTGGTTAAGAAAAAAGGCATAAAAAGGGAGCATAATTGACAGAATGATTCATCTTTTTACTTGCAGGATCCATGGAAAACACTTTTGAATGGATCCATGATAGCAGTTCCAAGTACAAATCCAGCTCCATGTGCTGCTGAGCTGATGGAACCTCCCATTGCTAAATATTTAATAGTATTCCAATCAAGAAAAAAAATCCCCGATCTAATATGAAATAAATTTTATTAGGCATGAAATTATTAATAAATTCGACTTTTAATACATTAGTGTCGTAAGAAATACATTTAAAAACAAAGGCTCATCCCTAATTAATTGCAAACATAATTCAACACAAATACACTTCATCAAACCTAGCACTAACAACTTGAGTTCCAAAAAGTAAAAATTTTCCCAATTCGTACAAAGATGATGACTAATCCATAACTAGAGTTTGGGGAAATGATAAAGACTACATTATTCAGAAATATTTTATAGTAGTTGTATATAGAACAATAAGAGATTGGGAATGAAGCCTCGAGTGGAATATAAAGATCAATCTAAAGATCAGATTAATTCATAAACTCATTTCAATAGTGTGCACAATGATTGCCAACAAAACACGGGAAAAGAAAATGTGTCAAGTAGATTTTTGAAAAAGTAATTAATTTCAATGGTCAAAACCCTTCACCAAGTACACAATGGTCTACATCAGTGGTTAATTTTAAATAGCAAGATCATAGATTTTAAAAAAGATGCATTGTATAAGGGGAGTGGAATCAGAGAGAACAGAAGCCTTGGGGATTGCTGCCGTGTTTGAATCGTGGCTTCCGGCCGCTGAAAAATTTCAGCATGTCGTCAAGGAAGTATTGTGAGGATGATGGAAACAATTACAATCGAGAGCATACCGCCCAAGAATCTGAGAGGAGGGCGCGGTGAGGAGGAGGGCGCAGCGAGGAGGGCGCGGCGAGGAGGGCGCAGCGAGGAGGGCGCGACGAGGAGGGCGCGGCGAGGAGGAGGCGTCGGGGAGGAGGACTGGCGAGGAGGGCACGACTAGGAGGCGTCGGGGAGGAGGAGGGCGCGACGAGGAGGCATCGGGGAGGAGAAGGGTCGCGAGGGCAGGAGGAGCCTGATGGAGATTGGGAAAAAAACGGGGTGAGTGATATAGCCACAGATAAGATTTTTATCCGTGGTAATATAAAAGTTATAGCCACGGATCTATAAATCTGTGGCTATAGGTCTGTGGCTATAGACCAGATTTTGTAGTAGTGAATGTTTCTCTAAGGAGGAGTAACCACCGCAGGGTGTCGTCCTAGAGCAGGGCCAAATCACGCCGTGACCGCGGCGTGACCGCGGCGTGACCGCGAAGTGACCGTGGTGTGACCGTGGCGTGACCGCAGCGTGACCACAACATGTTGGCCCAGTCTAGCGACATCCGCAGGGCAACATCTTCCACTTAGTTTCAAATAAAATGATATGGGTATGTGTAGACTACCAGCCCCCTCCCCCATGTATGGAAACCCCCCTGTCTAGACACCCCCCTGTCTGGACACCCCCCCCTGTCTGGACACACCTCCCCCCTGTCTAGACACCCCCCTGTCTGGACACACCTCCCCCTGTTTGGACACCCTCCTTGTCTGGACACCCCCCTCCTTGTCTGGACACCCCCCCCTGTCTGGACACCCTCCCTGTCTGGACACCCCCCCCCCCCCCCCCGCACCCACCCCCTCAACTTGGCAGTGGTCATCCTCCTCCAATGAGTGCTACATGAGTTGAGGGAATTATGGAAGGAATTTCATCTAAAAAAGCCAAAAGCAGACATTGAATTTCCATCACAACAGGCTCATCCGGTTCAGATGACATGTGCAGAGGATGAGGATGATCTGGTTCGGACAACATGTGAAGAGGATGAGGAAAAAGAATAATTATCGAACAAATATTATGTGATACATGTACAATAAAATATTCCAGAAAATTCCAAACCAATGTTTTCAGTTGAATTAAGCCTTTTTACCACCTGCTATGCATGTTTTGTGGAAAGATGGATGAGAGGCATCGCTGAGAGGAGATATAGTTTAAGAATGAGGAAATACGAAAAATTATAGAGCTAACCATTCAATGTTTCTCTAAGGAGGAGTAATCGCTGCAGGGTGTCGTCCTGGAGCAGGGCCAAATCACGGCGTGACCGCGGTGTGACCGCGGCGTGACCGCGGCGTGATCGCGGTGTGACCGCGGCGTGACCGCGAAGTGACCGCGGCGTGACCGCGGCGTTACCGCAACGTGTTGGCCCGATCCAGCGACATCCGCGGGGCAGAATCTTTCGGCCAGAAGCGAATGGATCAGAAGGAGGCTGGAATGCTGGTGGAAGGGGGCTGGTTGCGGGTTTTGGGGGGATGGTGCGGGCTGATTTGAAGGTGGCAGGGGGGGCTGTTGTGGGCTGGAATGCCGGTGGAAGCGGGCTGAAATGAAGGTGGAAGGGGGCTGGTGTGGGATGGATGTGGCTGGAGCAGGGCCAAATCATGGCATTACCACGGCGTGACCGCAGCGTGACCGCTGCGTGACCACAGCGTGTTGAACCGATCCAGTGACATCCGTAGGGAAGCATCTTCTGGCTAGGAGCGAAGGAAGCGGGAGGAGGCTGGAATGCTGGTGGAAGGGGGCTGGTTGCAGGTGTTGGGGGGATGGTGTGGGCAGATTCAAAGGTGGCAGGGGGGATGTTGCGGGCTGTAATGCCGATGGAAGCAGGCTGAAATGAAGGTGGAAGGGGGATGGTGTGGGCTGGATGTGGCTGGAGCAGGGCCAAATCACGGCATGACTGCGGCGTGACTGCGGCGTGACTGCAGCATGACCGCGGCGTGACCGCGGCGTGACCGCGGCGTGACCGCGGCGTGACCGCGGCGTGACCGCGGCGTGACCGCGGCGTGACCGCGGCGTGACCGCGGCGTGACGGCGGCGTGACCGCGGCGTGACCGCGGCGTGACCGCGGCGTGACCGCGGAGTGACCGCGGCGTGACCGCGGCGTGACCGCGGCGTGACCGCAGCGTGACCACAGCGTGTTGGCTCGATCCAGCAACATCCGTGGGGCAACATCTTCAGACCAGGAGTGAAGGGAGCGGGAGGAGGATGGAATGTTGGTGGAAAGGGGCTGGTTGCAGGTGTTGGGGGATGGTGCAGGATGATTCGAAGGCGGCAGGGGGGGTGTTGTGGGCAGGGGGGATGTTCAGACATAAATACACCGACTGAGATGCTCGGATAAACCAAGACTCCATTGCTCGGATAGAGACGATCTATCAATAATTCCGCATGCAGTAACTATCAGAAGGTTATAATCATAGATGAAATGGTTCAAGATAACCAGACACAGTATGAGAATTTTAATGTAAAACAACCAAATGAAGGGGTCGTGCAATGATACGAATGGACACTCCTCCCCCCTGCCAGACACACCTCCCCCTGCTGGACACTCCTCCCCCCCTGCTGGACACCCTCCCCCCTGCTGGAAAACCCCGCCCCCTTCCTGGACACCCCTCCCCCCTGTTGGACACCCCTCCCCCCTGCTGGACAGCCCCGCCCCCTGCCTGGACACCCCCCCCCCCTGCTGGACACCCCTCCCCCCTGCTGGACACCCCTCCCCCCTGCTGGATAGCCCCCCCTACTGGACATCCCCTCCCCCTGCGGGACAACCCTCCCCCCTGCCGGACGCCCCTCCCCCCTGCCGGACGCCCCTCACCCCTGGAGACTTTGTATTAATTGTGGATAGCAACATGGTAGTATGCTTCTGTTCCAGGTAGTCCTTAGTCTCCTGCCTATCAGATGACAGAACAACGGGTGGATTTTCATGAGTAGTAGGCTCAAATCTCTTGTTAGCATAAGGTGTGTGCTCAACATTTTGGGGCTCAGAAAGAACAAACCTGTTAAGATGGGCAGTGTGAGCCGCATGAGTCGGAGTTGGATTATGGACATGTGATTTGGTCTCATGCTACATTCCCATTGTGGAGTCACCTGTAGTTAAAACCAGGATACTGTTCATAAAAGAGGCATTGTTTTTTTTAGCAATATGGGATGGGATAGTAGTGGTCAGGTTGCATCAGTGTAGAGAAGCAGAATTATTAGAGAAAAAATCAGAGGAAGATTCATTTTGACCATAATGCAGTTTTTTAGACAGAATGGAATAGTTATTAGTAGCATAAGAAAGAGGAGGAGAAGTACCTGGAATAACAGGATCTAGAGCAGATTGTTGTTCGATAGAGTTCTGAGAGAGATTCTACTTCTGCTCCGGGGGAACATTAAAAACCTACATATGTTAGGGTATGAGAACTGAAACTGAATTGTCATGTAAAACAGGTGCTGGAATCTTTTTCATGCCTTCTCGAGCTTCTAGGTCTATGGAGGCAGGTTTCACCATGGAGATAGAAGACTAGGGGGTTTCTTGATTTTCCTTTTGCATACCTAATTTAGGTGTGGAAGTAATATGGGTCTGCTTGGCACTTAAGTATGGAGTGTCAGCCACATCATTTTCTTTAGTGCAAACATCATTATTGTGGATTGAAGTACTAGGAGTACAGGTTAGTTTCTTTAGTTCATTAGTAGAAAAATTCCCTCCATCCAAGATTGGGTGCTAGAGATTATGCTTTTCTAGGTCATGTTGATAGCTAGAAATCTTTTCCTGCTCGGTTGATACTCTAATAGTGTCTAGTAAAAAGTTTGTAATTTCAATTGAGAGGTTTTGATCATTAATAGAGTTTTCTTCTTCCTCCACTTCATCCACCCATTTGGTTCCTGAACTATCTCTTATGTGAGTCAAAGTGTGAGTTTTTTTGACCCAAAATTCATATTTCTTTTTGGATATTTCAGGCATGTCTATCATGGGGGCTTTGTCTTTTTTAGGTCTCCTCATTTCCTTCCATTCATTCTCAGATGGTTGTATTACCTGCTTCCTAATCACCCTACAGTTGAAGATAGTATGCCCTATGATTTTATAGTGATCCCAAATTGGGGGTTTTCGCTCATATTCCACTATATCTTCAGTTTTGTATTCATTGGCATTGAAGTTAATTGAACTGGGAAGTTTTGAGTCAAGGTTTATTTCAACCATCACTCTGTCGAATAGATCCAAGTCAGCATGTAAGGTCCTTTGATCAATTTTAAGAGCGGTTACTATGCATGAGACAATATCATTGGGTGCCAAAAAACCAGTTAAGTCCATGCAATTTGATCCAGACTTGTGCCAAAGTGTTTCTGTGTGTGTGCGGATTAAATGTGGAGTCCCACTCTGAAATTTTAAGTAAACCCGACTTGAGGTTGAGATTACAAGTCTTCCAAACTCTTTCAAAATCATCTTGTGATCTTAACAGTATGTGAAAATATCCTTTTCCTATGGGGATTAGTTTCCAATTTGCAGTATTCTAGCAGTGTGCAATACGAGAGTGAAGTTCAGTAAGGGTCCAAGGGTAGTTACCTGTGTGGTAAGAGATACGACCCATCACTGAGAATTTTCATAGTTGTGCGCACTGTTTCAGGGCGTCAACTAGATAACCACCATCATCCTATCGCTTTACCAGAGGGGGCTTCGCCATGAAATCATTACCTTGGTTAGAGATTTTTAAAGCATCCAGGAACGAAATCCCTTGGACTCAACTGGTAAAAGGATGGTTGCGGGAGATATCTTCGAGTGTCTCCACATTTCGCGTAGCCACGGAATGATTGTGCACAAGGGAAAAATGCGTCATCTGCAGCGTCGTGAAATGATGAGATTCAAAACACCCAGGCATAAGGAAGATCGCCATGGGATTGAGAGAGGAGCTAGCGAATGTACCGAGAGGAAGAGGAACACCGGCTGGGAGGTGGGGTGATCGCATCATCGGAGGAGAATCATCCCAAGGTGGGTGGCCACGTCGTCGAAGTAGAATGGTAGCGAGCGCACGGGAGGAAGGTGGTGGGGATCGCGAGCGGGGAGTAGGGAAGAAATGGGGTGGGGATCGCGAGCACACTGGAGGAAGGCGGTGGGGATTACGTGTATCAGGGAGGAGGGTGCCGCCGAAGGTTCGGGAGTATCGGGGGCCGGAGGATATCCGTGCGCGCAGTATCGCGGAGGAGAAGGGAGGAGGAGCCCGACAAATTTTAGAGAAGAAAACCAACATTCATATTTTTATAAAAATTAAAAACACAATGGAAAACCATTAAAGGATACCCAAATACCATTTTGTATCTTTCCAATACATATATAAATCTAAACCATGCATTTTACGTCCTAAATTTCCCACAAAATCCAACCAGGAATTTAACCAAACACTTAGTGTGTGCTATTTACCAAGACAATTCCAGTTATCAAAAACAAGGATTAATACACTAATTTCACACCAAAAAATCTAATCCAAGGCTCATACATTCATATTTATAAATATAAGAGGGTTCAAAAATCAAGAAACTAATAGATATTAAATTAAAAAGTAAAGTGCATGAGAAATCCTACCTTAAAGGATGGTCAATCCAAACCATTATCACTCAACCAGCAGCCCACTCACACTCACACACTTCCATATATATATATATATATATATATATATATATCGTTAAACCTATGAATGTGTTCCCCATACCATGAGGAAACATGCACACAATATATGTATATATATATATATATATACATACATACATATCCATACCTAGGAATATGAGCGCGTGCCTTCGAAACCAATCGCAACACCCTACCATAATTACCCAGGACTCAAAAACACCATGCATACCTAAAATAAAATTAATTCAAACAATGTAATCAATATACGATTCAAAAACCAAGAAAACATTTAAGAAAAATAATGTTAAAGTAAAACAATATTTTTAAAGTGAGAAGTTCCAAATGGGATTTTTACCATTAGGAAACCATTCACTTCATAAAAAACCAAAGAGGTCATCACTTCCCACCCAATTTTGAAAATTACACAAGCCATTTGCAAAGTCATATAACCTTTTAATAATGTGAGGGATATGGAGAAGATAATGAATCCCTTTATTTAAAAAATGTTTCAAGAAAAGAACCCCTTCCAACAATATTATCATTTGAAGTCTCATACATGAATTCATTCCAATCACCCATGGATGTGCCTGTGTCAAATGGCATGGCACATGTAGTCTTTCCCCAAACAATTTTTCAAGGAAAACAACACGTACCTTCCACTAACCCAAAATGTATTTCATGAAAACCAACATGTTTCATCAAGCCAACCCAACACCAGACAAACAATTTCAATAAAATACATTTTTGGGAAAACACTACCCTAATCATCTAACTTAAATATTTAAACTAAAATGACATTTTATCTAACCCAATTTGGATAGGCATACACATAGGAATAAATGGAAAATAATCTCAAAACCTATTTTTAGAAAATTCTACCAACAAGAAAACACTACCATGAACTAGCCACAAGTATAATAAAGGTTTGAAACATATTTAAAAGTTAATTGAATCGACTCAAGAACTAATTTTTTTCAATCTAAAAGGAAAAAACATGAAAACACCTACCTCAAACATGCACGGATGCAATGAAACTCTCATAAATGGATGAGTACACCCTGATGGATGAACTGCACCCCCTGGAATCCAATAAAGCACAAAAATAATACCTCAGCCCTTAGGGTTTGGACAAGATGAGTAAAACCCCAAAAATAAATCCAAGAAATCTCACCAAAGTGGAAGCCACGTGCTAGATAGGGGATGATGTCGACGAGGTCACACATTAGAGGGGAGATGCTAGTGAGAGAGGAGGTCTGGCTTGAGGAGGAGGTGATGCCAGCGAGGGTGGAGGTTCGGCATGAGGAGGAGGCTGTCGGGGAGCACGTAGGAAAGGGTAATCGTTAGGATAAGGATACGCTGTCAGGGAGGAGGTTGCGCAGGGATATGGCTACGAACCGGGGGAGGATGAGGAGGGCTGCGGGGAGGAGGAGATGCCGTCGGGGATGAGGGATGCGCGGGATAGGGCTGCGAATCGGAGGAGGAGAGGAGGGCTGTGGGGAGGAGAAGACGTGGTTGGGGAGGAGGGATACACAGTGTGCGAATCGGGGGAGGAGGAGGGATGTGGATCGGGGAGGAGGAGGAGCCTGATAAAAGATCGGGAGAAAAAAATAATGAAACAGATTTAGCCACGGACAAAAAATTTAACCGTGGAAAAATAAAGGCTATAGCCACGGACCTATAAAACCATGGATATAGGTCCGTGGCTATAGCCTGAATTTCTAGTAGTGATTGTTTTCATTGTTCTAACTTTGGTCATAAAGCTGTTAATTGCAGGTAGATGAGGGACATGGACACCTCATATTGGAGTTCGAGACAAGTCAAATCTCGTAAAAAAGATAGTGTTTCTCTTACAAACATGTTTTCTACTCTCGAAGAAGAATTTGACTATGAAGAACCAATTTATATATATAGAGATAAATGAAAGGCCATTAGTGTTCTACACTCAATCCAATGTCTCATGGAATGAAAAGAAGAAAATTGAGAAATCCAACCTTGTAGAGGTGGCCCTCAAAGCTACAAAAAGCAACAATACCTAGATTCTAGATAGTAGTTTTTTATCTCATATGATAGGTAATGCATGCCTGTTAACAGATATCAAAAGGAGGTTTGATGGAACAGTATGGTTTGGTAATGATGGAGCTCTAAAAATCAAAGGCAGTGGAAGTACTGAATTAGATAATGGTGAGATGAAGAAAACTGAAGTCCTTTATGTAGATGGCATATGTCATAATCTCCTCAGCGTGAGTCAACTCTATGACTCAGGACGTATTGTTAATTTTAATCAAAAAGGCTGCACTATCAAGGGAAAGACAGGCAATTCACTTATGAAGGGATGCAAAACAGAAGGAAACCTGTATCAGGTTGATAGTAAAGAAAATGTTTGTTACATGACTGTTGAAGAAGAAAACAATTTGTGGCATCGGATACTAGGGCACATTAATCAACAAGACATGGAGAAAATATCAAAACTGAGGATCATCATGGACATTCCCAACCTAAAGCATGAATGTGAAAAGTCTTGTGATGCTTGCATTCTTGGGAAGCTGGTCTGTAGTTCATATCGGCCAAAGAAGAAAAGGGCATCACATCTTCTTGATCTCATTCATACAGATGTATGTGGCCTGATAAATGTTTTCTGAACTCATGGAGAAATGTACTTCTTCTTTTTCATAGATGAGTATAGTAGAATGGAATGCGTAATGGTTATACATAGAAAACGACAAGTACTTGACTGCATGAAAACATATCGTCGAATCACCGAGAATGATACAGGATGAACAATCAAAGTGTTGCGATCAGATAATGGAGGGGAATACACGTCCATTTAATTTGAAAACTACTTGGAGAAGCATGGGATATAACATGATGTAGCTACTGTGAGAACTCCACAACAAAATAGAGTTTTTGAGCGTAGAAATTGATAAGTGAATAGTATGGAAAGAACTATACTGATTGAGAGTCGTATTCCACAACATTACTGGAAATAGGCCGTTCAAGCTGCATTGAATATTCAAAATCAAGCAGGACTTTATATGGGTGAGATGAAGACACCTTATGAATTGGGGCCTGGAAGGAAGCTTTCTTTGAAATACTTTCGTTTTTTTTGGAAGTAAGTGCTTCATCAGAAAAAAAAAGATGGAAATCAAGGGAAATATGGAGATAATGCAGATGAAGGAATTTTCCTTGGATGATCAATTAACAGCAAAGCCTACAAGTGTTTCAACAAGAGATTTGGAAGGATTGTGGAAAGCAGTGATGTTAAGATCATTGAAGAGAAAACCACAAATGCTTCAAGGATTTCATATGCTGATATGATAGAAAGTGAGGACAAAAGTGAACATGGAGTAAATACAAATACATAAATAGAGGAATGTGTACAAAACACTCAGGATTCACATCATGATGTTGACTTAGAAGATGAATCTGAAGAGGAAACCTTTGTTGGAGAGAATGCGACTGAACCTCACAAGAGAAATCGAAGAGTTGAGATTGATCCATCTAACATAATTGGGGACAGGAGTGAAGCCACATAAACAAGGAGGATGAATAATAACACACAATCCACATTTCTATTAGTTGTGGAGCCATCCTCATTTTAAGAATATGTAAAGGGTGAATCTTGGGTAAAATCCATGAATGAAGAGTTAGATCAGATTGACAAGAATCAGTCATGGGATCTTGTCAAGAGACCTAAAGGTCACAAAGTGATTGGAAAAAAATGGATCTTCAAGAATAAGTTTAATGAGAATGGAAGTGTTATTAGAAATATGGTACGACTGGTATGTAAAGGATATTCCCAGATTTAAGGTTTTGATGTTGAATAAACATTTGCTCTAGTGGCTAGACTGAAGTCAATCAGGATTTTCCTTGCCATGGCACTCTAAAGAGGATATAAAGTATATCAAATGAATGTCAAGACAACATTATTGAATGGTGTACTCAAATAAGAAGTCTATATTGAATAAACAGTGGGTTTTCTTCTTGGTACTGATGAAACAAAGGTTTGAAAACTAAAGAAAGCACTCTATGGATTAAAACAGGCACCACAGGCGTGGTACTCCTAGCTAGATTCTTACCTCAAGAAGCTATAATTCAAAAGAGGAGGAGTAGATCACAATATCTATGTGAATAATTCTCAAAAATATCAGTTCATGGTTCTAGTTTACGTTGATGACATTATATTTAGTAGTAGCAGGCAGAAATCAGTAGACGAATTCTCCAATAACATGAAATCAGAATTTGAAATGTCTATGATTGAGAAGCTCACATATTTCTTGGGGCTATATGTGATTCAAAAGAAGGATTACACATTCATTTCCCAGGAAAAGTATGAAAAAGAACTACTGAAGAAATTTAATATTCATGACTCCAAAATAATTTCAACTCTAATTGAAGTTGGAACCAAACTTGGAAATCATGAGTATGGGACCTCTGTAGATCCCACAATGTACAGAATAATCATTAGGAGATTATTGTACCTGACAACAACACATCCAAACATTGTATTTGAAACATGATTAGCAGTTCTCTTTCAGAGAAATCCGAAGGAACAACATATGGAAGCAGTAAAAAGAATCAAGAGGTATATTCAAGGTACTCACAATTGTGGCTTATACTTTGTTGCAGGAAGGGATAGTGAATTATCAGTGTTTTATGATGCTGATTGGGCTAGAGATGTAGTTGATAGAATGTCCACCAGTGGTGGAGAATTCTATATTGGGTGGAAATGTGTTGGTTTGTTGAGCAAGAAACAAGAAATTACTTTTCTTAATACTATTGAAGATAAGTATATCTCTGCTAAAAAGGCATTCACTCAACTACTATGGATGAAGAAACAACTGACAAATATTGGTGATAAGGTGAAACAACCAATTTTGATTTACTGTGATAACAAGAGCACAATTAATCTTATGAAGAATCCTGTTCAATATTCTCGTACAAAACATATTGAAATAAAATATCACTTTATCAAAGAAAAAGTTGAGCAAGGCATGATTAGAATGGATCGTGTGGGAACTGATGAGCAAGTGGTTGATATCCTGACCAAGCCACTGTCAGCAGCTGTGTTTGAAAAACATAGGTTGAACCTTAGTGTTCAACCACCTCCCAGTGCATAAAGAGGTTACGAAATACCCCTCTCCCCAATTATGTTAACTGTTTTTAATATGTTTGTGGATATGATGTAGGTTTATCGGGAAGATACTATCTAGGGGGTGTATTGAGCTATTCAATGAACAAATACCAGTCTTTGGGTTTATTTCCAATGGGGGAGAAGGAATAAATTCAGGACATGTTCTGTATCATGATGAGAATTTGGTGTTAGGAGGAGAAGGAATACATTTAGGACATGTAATGCTTCTGTGACACAGTAAGAGAATATCTTGGGAATCTTTAAGAATTCCAAAACACGGGATCCCAATTCATGCTTCCCCTCTTGTTTTCTACACTGAGCACTGCTCATGTAGACTTAGAGTGTTGGATGAGTTGATTCTTGTGTTTTAGGTTTTCATGTGGCTGGTTCTCTATTGAATTTATTTTGTGATTGCCAACAAACCCAAAGGGGGATATTGTTGGAACCATGACCGTTCTTTGCAAGAATTGGAGTATGGTTTGTTTTTTTATCAATCCTTATTCCAAGTTCAAAATCTTTCCATTAAAGTGATCACACAGTTTAACCAGACAACAATATTGAAGGTGGCGCCATTTCTCAGTGTTTGCCAAATCTTTGGGCCTAAAAATAGGGAAATGGGAAAATGTGTGTTTGGAAAAGGATCTTGCGTGCAAAAGGGTAGGTGTGTTGAAAACTTGAGTGCAAGGTATGTTTCAAAATCAGATCACCAAAAAATGTCAAAGGCATGATCTGCGCAAAAAATCTAGAGATGTGCGCGAAAAATGGTTCCTACACGAAAAAATATTGCGTGCAGAATGAGAGTTTTGTACGACAAGGCAGAGTTTTGCGCACAGGGGTCAGTGACACCTATATATAAGAGGTGACCCCCTCATTCGGGATGGCTGAATACTTAGAGAAGATTTGAGTTCTGATGCGGGTAAAAGGTGCGCGTAAAGGGAGTTGCGTGGAAAAGTTTAATCTGCGTGAAAACACAGACGTTGCATGTAAAAATTGATGTTGCACATAAAATTTGAAGGTGTGCGAAAAAGTATACGTTGCACATAGAAATTACAGGTACACGTAAAAGTTTATGTTTCACGAAAAAGTCAAAGCCATGCGTAATAATTGAGGCTGCGCATAAAAGTGGAGACTACGTGTAAAAGTGAAGGTTTCACGTAAAGGGTGTTGGTGCACGAAATAATTTCCGCGCGAAAATCAAGTATTGTGTGCAAAAGTGAGATCTTGCACGCAAAGGGTAGGTGTTGCATGAAATAATCAATGTAACCTGTTTGCACATTCCGAATATCTGGTTCAGTGGTTCAGTGATTTCAAGTGCAACTTTTTAGGAATTCGATGCAAGAGGTGTCTCATGCTAAACATAGACAAAGACTTCAATGCAAATCTATTGAATAATCCTTCAATTAAATAAACTGAGTTTGATTTCTATCAAGGCAGTGAGCTAGGGGGATTAGATGGAAGTGATCTGAGGGATGCAGTGAGTGTTCCCTGAACCTTTTTAAAGGAATTATTCCAGCCACAATCTAACTTTGACCAAAACTTGTAATCCATAAACTAGTGAAGATTAGTGGATTTTGGTACGACCGACACACTATCAGCATATGCTCCTTGGAAGTATCCTTTTTTGGTGAACCAAATAAAAGTGTTGTATCAACTTCCTACTTTCATTTGTTTGACAGATTTAACAAGTTCCTACCAATGCGGGAACACGATCCACAAATTTAAAAAGAAAACGTTGACACCCTGATTCACCCCTCCCCTCTCAGGGTGTTCTGGGGTCCTTCAGACAAAACGTCTTAGAAGATATTTAGCATATTTTCTTTGATTTAAAATAACACCATCTTTATTTTGAAATATTTTAAATCCAAGAAAGAATTTTAGTTCACCCATTAAACTCATTTCAAACTCATTTTTCATTATTTTATAAAACTCAATACATAAAAAATTTGTTAAAGATCCAAAAATAATATCGTCTACATAAATTTGAAACAACTAAAACATCATTGGAAATTCATTTTATTAAAAGAGTAGGATCATCTGTACCTTTTATAAAACCTTTGGAAATAATAAAAGTACTTAATCTATCATACCAAGCTCTTGGATATTACTTTAAACACTATAAAACTTTTGATAGTTTAAAAACATGATTTGGAAAGTGAGGATTTGTGAAACTATGGGGTTTTTCAACAAAGACATCCTTAGATATATAACCATTTAGTAATTAACTCTTGACATCCATTTGATATAGTTTGAAATTCAGATGTGATTCATATGAAAGCAAGATTCAAATGGCTTCAATTCCAGATACTGGTGAAAAGGTCTCCTCATAGTCAATTCCTTCTTCTTAACTATAGCCTTGTGAAACCAATCTAGTTTTGTTTCTAACTGTGTTACTAGTTTCATCTACTTTATTTCTAAACACCCACTTAGTGCCTATGGTAAAAATGTATTTAGGTTTATCAACAAGTTTCCAAACTTTGTTCCTTTCAAACTGATTAAGTTCTTCTTGCATAGCCATCACCCAAAATTCACCATTGATAGAATCATTAATGTTTTTTGGTTCAAGTTGTGAAAAGAAAGCTTGATGTTCAACCTGATTTATAAGAGAAACTCTAGTTTTTGTTCCTTTATCTAAATCTCCAACAACAACATATAAAATATGGTTCTTAAGAGTTCTAACAGCTCTAAAAAATAGCGGTTAGAGATTTATGGCTCTTGAAAAGGTGCAAGTTCATTATGGCTTGAATCTGGAGAATTTCTAGAACTGGAAGTTTTAACAAATTCCTTCATAAGATGGTCATAAGATTTAGCATTGACATCTAGATTTGACATATCATCCTAAAGATTCTCTAGAGTGGTCTTAGGATCATGTGGATCTATCTCATCACACTTGACATGGACATATTTTTACACACATTAATTATTTTATTAAAAACTCTATAGGCTTTACTAGAGATTGGATATCCTTGAAATATTCCTTTATCACTCTTGGATGCAAATTTGTCAAGATTGTCCTTGGTATTAAAGATATAGACTTTTCAACCAAATACGTTGAAGTAGTTCACTTTGGGTTTTCTATTATTACATAACTCATATGGAGTTCTTTTAAGAATAGGTCTAATCAACACTTTATTAATAATATAGCATTCTATATTTACAGATTCAGCCCAAAAATAAATAGGTAAGTCATATTCACTAATCATGGTTCAAAAAATTTATTGCAAGGTCCTATTTCTTCTTTTTACAACTCTATTTTTTTGATGTGTTCTAAGGGAATAGAAATTATAAATATAACCATTTTGTGAGAAAACAGATTCAAACTCTTGATTTTAAAATTCAAGGCCATGGTCACTTATTAGAGATTTAATTCTAAGTCCACTAATATTTTCTACAGTTTTGGCATACTTGCTGAAATGAGAGTAGCCTTCACTTTTTTGAGACAAGGAGATGGTCCAAGTATACCTAGAAAAGTCATCTACAAGAACATAAACATAGTGATTCCCATTTAAACTAGAAACTCTAGATGGTCCAAACAAGTCTATGTGAACCAACTCAATAGTTTGAGAAGTTGAGACTTCTTTCTTTGGTTTGAAGAAAATTTTGTATTGTTTACCCTTTTGAAAAGGATTATACACTTTATCATTCAGAAACTCTAGTTTGGGTAGATCTTTGACTAATTTTTTTTCTAGTTAGCTTTCTAAGGGAGTGAATATTGTAGTGTCCTAGTATTCTATGCCAAATCCAAGACTCTTTGTAAAATACACTTAAACATGATGCATTTTGAGATACTAGAGAATCTAAGTTAACAGAATAAACATTTTCATTTCTTAATGCGGAAAATACTAATTAATTTTTAGAATTAAAAACATTTCAGCCATCATTTTAAAATTTAACATGAAATATATCATCACATATTTGTGAAATACTAAGCAGATTATATTTTAGACTATCAACAAAAAGTACTTTAGAAATTAAAACCGAGTTAGAGTTACCGATTTTTCCTAGGCTAATGATTTTTCCTTTGGCATCATCACCAAAAGTGACATGCCCGCCTTCAATATTTATTAGTTTCTTGAAACATGAATAGTATCCTATCATGTGTCTTGAACACCCACTATCCAAGTACCATAAACTTTTACAGGAGCTCTTCAAACAATTTTCCTACAAAATAGTCAAATAAAAATAGACTTTGGTACCCATATTTGTTTGGGTCTAGTAATATTAGTAACTAGAGATTTAGGAACCTGCATCTGCCTTATAGGTTTCCTATAAAAATTATGTAAAATATTTGAGAAATAAACATTATTTGGTCTAAAAAAACTTGAAACAGTAGAGGATGTATCATAGTTTTAACTAGCAGAATGTTTTCCTGAACTAGGAATAAAGCTGTATGTTCTAGATTTAGAAACAAAATTGGTTTTTCCAAAATTTATTTTACCAGGTTGATAGCCAATACTATTAGTGTATTTAGGGGCAATTTGTTTACCTAGAATTTGTACCAAGATATCTTTACCATTAGTAAACCTTTTAAGGTATTTTTTAAATTTCTCATTAGATAGATTTAATTCATTTTTTTCTTTGAGTAATTGAACATTTTTTTCTCTTTCTAAAACAAGTTCAGATTTAACAGTTGAGGTAAGAGCATACTGTCTCTTTAAAGACTTGTATTTATATTTTAGTTCATTACATGTCTCTTCAAGCATATTTCAATACTCAAACATTTATTCTTTAGAAATAGAATAACTTTCATCTCTAGAATAATAGGAATTTTGTACAGAAGATTCCAGGATTACCTCAGATGTGTTTTTCATGAAACACATATTGGATTTGTTATCATGTTCATCATGTGAAGACTCTAAGTCACTTGAACTATCCTCATAAGCACTCCAAGTTGCTTCCATTTCCTTTTTATACTTTTTATCTTTGTCCTCATATTTCTTTTTATACTTGATCTTGGAACAATCATCTATTACATTTCCCTTTCTCTTAAATTCATAACATACTATCTCACCAGACTTGTCATTTATTTTCCAATCCTTCTTTCAGCTTCCCTTTTGATCATATATTCCTTTGAAGTTAGGCTTTCTGAAAAATTTCTTCCTTTTGTAAAATTTCTTAAACCTTATGGCTAATTGAGATATATCCTCATCACTATTGGGTGATTATTGTTCATTTATGGAACTTTCTACAGAGGCTTATAGTTTCTCCTTTTATTTGTATTTAGAGGTAGTGGTCTTAAATGCCACAAATTTTATTTTTGGTTCATCCTCCTCTTCCTTGTTGAAATTCAACTATTCTTCGTACATCATTAGTTTACCAATGAGTTTTTTGATAGGTAATTTTTTGATGTCACATGACTCTATAATAGATACATAAGTTCCTCTCCATCTATTAGGGAGGCATCTGAAAATCCTCATAATCTGTTCTTTGGTAGTAACATCTCTTCCCAGATAGATCATTGTGTTTACTATTTCATTGAACCTGAGATACATGTCAAAAATAGACTCATCAGGATTCATCTTAAAATTATCATATTTAATAGTATATGCGTTAAGTCTCATTTCTTTAACAGTAGAATTTCCTTTACATGAAACATACAAAATATCCCAAATTTCATGGGCTATTTTACATGTAGAAATTCTGTTAAATTCCTCATCTCCTAAAGAGTAGTATAAGAAATTTATGGTTTTGTAATTATTTTTATAAGAAATATTAGTTGGGTTACCCCAAGTAGTTATAGTAGTAGAAGGAATCTTATACTCATCTATAATTGAAGACTAAATTTCAAAACCCATACTTTCCAATGAATTTTCATTTTAATTTTCCATTGGGAATAATTAGTTCCATTGAAAAAATGGAGTTCTATTTGTAGAATAACCTTTTAGTCTATTATCCAAAATAAATAAATACTTTTAAAGAGCTAGAAATTTAGAACTAACAGAAATTTACAGATCTTTAAAGTACAACTAAAATCACAGTTGAAAAGATTTTAAAATAGATCCTTAACAAGAATAAACTACCTTGATACCAAATGTTGGTTGGAGTAGGACACTCAAGAAGGGGTTGAATTGATTTCCTATAAAAAATTCTGTTAAAAAGGTTTTCTTAAAAGATTCACCCAATTAATATTAAAACAGGCCAGTTAATCAAGTTAATAATATTATAAGAGTTTAACCGTTCAAACATCTTCTCATAAGATTGATTAATTCTTAGTAGTATCAATATGAGATATTGATACAAATTTTGAAACTATCCTAACAAGGAAAAACAGTTATAACTACTATCCAAGACTAAATATTAAAGTAAACTTTAGTTTTCTGAAATATAAATTAAAATAGAGAAAGACTAAATAGAAACACACAGTAGATAAAACAAGTGGTTTAGTCTCAAGACAAGACCTAATACACTCCAATTGGTGATCACCTGTACCTAAGAAGTTTATACTAATAATCTTGATCCACACCCTGTATCGTGGTAAACAACAGTACACAGGAATGTCCAGGTCACATGGCCTCTTCCACTGTTCTTCATGGGAATAAACTACCAGGTCACACAAGGACCTCTTCCACACTTATCTATGGGAGTAAACAAATGTAAGAAGATATGAGAGGAAGGATATCTTGTATCCTTTAGTTTAATACAGGATACAATGTGTGTTTTAATAGAGACAAACACACTGCTTGAAAGCTGAAAATAAAACACAACATAGAAAATATGATGAGAAAGGATTAAAAATGATCTGTGTGTTGATCTATGAAACTCTGGACTTTTAGGACGAAGAAGATAAAAATATCGATTCCTCTTGTGAAAAACAAAGTATCATGAGTCTGGTGCTCTGGTTTCTAGTTTGATGAAGTAAGCTATGTAGATCGTGTTCTTCTTTGAGTTGGTACTACGAATATGTTTGAGTCTCTGATCTATGGTAGTTCGGCCTTTTTTTTGGGACTAAGAGTGCTTCGTGTGTTCTTCAGTCTTATATTTTTACATGCATGAGTTAGCTTTTCAAACACTCTCCTATCTATATTTTTGAGCCACAATTATCTTATTTTTAATTTAGGGTGTACATGTTGGAGCCGAAAGGATGCATGTATTTTAAACCTCGTACCTCTGTCAGGTGACATGTCTACAAAGAAACATTAATAGTGTCAGTGACATTAAATAACTCAAATATGACCGTTAGAAATTAAATTGAAAATGAAAAAAAAAGATTAAATAACGGTGTCACAGTTTGTATTGAAACGGTATCACTTAGAAACAATATCTTCTCCTTTTCCTTTGGTCGGTGAGACAATATCAATTCCACATCTGTTTTGACATCTAGAACCAGTAACACATATGCAGTGTTAGGATCACAATGTCTCTAGTAGAAATGTCTAGTCCTTTGATAAAACTTTTAAGGGTGTTTGATTCATGGTATTAGGGTTACGATGTTAGGGTCATGGTATTAGCATTTTGATGTCAATGTTATGGTGTTAGGGTTACGGTATCAGGGTTACAGTGTTAGCGTTATAGTTTCAGGTACATTTCTGAAATCTAGAACTGGATGCAGACTTACTGTCTCACAGACTTAGCCAAAAAAATCTGTAAATAGTCTTAAGAAGTAATATTCACAGAAGGGATTAAACTTAATTATTGTTATAATAAAACATAATAGAATAAGATTAATCATAATTTGTGAGATTATAAATTAGAACTATTAAGCATGGAATCATAAGGAGACCAACAAAATTAAAACATTATTTAAACATGATTAGAATAATTTTCATGATTTTAATGATTTTCATGATTTGTGAGCATTAAAACATGATCAAACAGGAGGAGCTCAACAATTTTTTTTCACCCTAGTGTTTTTCCTTGGGAATATCCAATGATCTTTATTAAGAAGGTATATGGTTTACTATGTTTGTGTGTGGAATTTAGGAAGTTGAACCAGGTCATGGTTGGGAATAAGTAACCTATACCTTGTGTGGATGATTTTTTGATCATTTTAAGGGGAAAAGTGATTTTTTAAGATTGATCTTTGGACAGGTTATCATCATATTAGGGTTCAAGAGTATAATATTACAAATATGATATTCAAGAGTAGGTATGACTATTAATAATATATTGTGTTGTCTTTTGGTCTGACTAACATTCCTATAGTTTTTATTGCTCTGATGAATCAAATATCACATTAATATCTTTAAGTTTTTGTGGTAGTGTTTATGAATGATATTCTAGTTTACTCGAGATATGTGTGTGATAATGAGCACCATTTGAATATGGTTTTTGAAATCTTGAGGAATCATCGTCTTTATGGAAATCATTCAAAATTCAATTTTTGGATCCAAGAAGTGATGTTCTTGGGGGATGTGATTTCTGAATGTGGCTTATCAGTCAATCCTAAGAAGGTGAAGGCTGTCTTTTCATGGGAGGAGCCACATTTTTTTTTGAGATTTAGATCTTCCTTGGTCTTACTGTATATTATCAGTGGTTTATCAAGGACTTGTCAAAGATAGCATCAACTTTGACTTCTCTTACTAGGAAAGGGGTGAAGTTCATATGGGATTCAAAGTGGCAGACTTCTTTTGATGGGTTGAAATGAATCCTGACATTGACACCTATGTTGATCTTACCTATGCCCGATAAGGGGTTTTTGGTGTTTTATAATACTTTTGGTGATTTTTTTGGGTTGCGTGATTATACAAGATGATCATGTTATCAATTAAGAATCTATTAATCTTATCCTTCATGAGATTAATTACCCTACTCACGATTTAGATATTTTCATGGTTATGTATGTGGTTATTTATTGTAAAAACTATATTTTGGGGATAAATTCTTAGTATTTTCTAACCATAAGAGTCAGGCCTATTTTTTTTATCAAAAATACTTGAATCTCAAATAGATATGGTGGGTGGAATACCTTTATATGTTCGATTTCGGCATCACCTACACCCCAGAGAAGGGTAATGTTATTGTGGATGCTCTCATTTGGAAAGTACCAATATGGGATATCTTGGAATAAAAGGATGAGTGGAACCTGATGGGACTCTTTTCGTAGTTGCATATGGATGCTTAAGAGGATGGTTTGGGTATGGTGTTGACTAGTATTCAACTATCTTCATCTCTCCATGAGTCTATTCTGTAGTTTTAACAATATTATAGGGAGTTTATAAGAATCATATAAACTATTTATAGTGGGGAGACCATTTTTAGAGGGTCTCTCCCTTCTTATAGTGTTCTCTTCTTTGGGGATCAATATTTTGTCCTAGTATCTACGAGGAGATCAGTTTTTATTAATCATTATGGTTCTTTATGATCCATTCATTTGTTCACTATGAAGATGTATTATGACATGAGATGATAATTCTGGTGGTTGGATATAAAGTATGACATTGCAGATTATGTTTCCTATTGTTACACCTACCAATAGATAAAGACATAGTGTCTAAAACCTTATAGTTTACTATAGACTCTTACATTTCCAATTTGGAAATGGGATGAGGTGTCCATGGAATTCATTTTTGGACTTCCATAGATTCCCCAAGGGGAGAATTATATCTAGGTGGTGGTTGATTGGTTGATGAAAAATATTCTCATTTAATTCTGACTAGGGACACTACTAAGGTTTAAGATCTAGGTAAGATGTATGTTTAGAAGATTGTGAGGTTAAATGGGGTTCCCTCTACCATTTTTTTCTGATAGGGATCCTAAGTTTACTTACAAATTTTGGAAGGGTCTCTAGGAGGTGATGAAGGTTCAAGTCAGATAATTACAACTTACCATCCATAGATGGATTGTCAGACAGATCATGCTATTATGATTTTAGAGGATATGATCTACACCTACATCTTATATTTTGTTGGACCATGGGATAACTATATGGGATTGATTGAGTTTTCTTATAAAAATATTTATCAGTCATCAATTATAAGGGTTCACTTTGAGACTTTATATGGTTTCCCATGCAAGTCACCTATTTGTTGGGAAGAGGTGGGTGATGCCTCACTTATGTGATCGAGTCTTTCTTAGGATACATAAGTGAGGATTCAAGATATATGTTGGTGTATGGTTACAATTACAAGTTATCAGAAATCATATGTAGTTCATAGGCATCTCCCTATTGAGTTTTCCATTGGTGACTAGGTTTTCTTGAAATTTTATCCTTGTTTGGGTCACTATTGACTTGGGAAATAGGGAATGTTAGCACCGAGATACGTTGGACCATTTTAGGTCACTTAGAGGCTTGATAAGGTTCTGTATCGATTATCATTATCGAATCAGTTGATAGGTATCCATGATGTTTTCCATATATCTCAGCTTAAGAAGTACCATCCTGATCACTCTCATGTTCTAAGTTGGGAGGAGATCATTTTGGATCCAGATGTTTTCTTTATAGATAATCTATTAGATATTGTAGATTCACAGGTGAAAGTTTTTTGTGGTAAGTTTATCCCATTATTCATAGTGTTATAGCAACATGGATTAAATTCTCATGAGACTTGGGAGCGCAAATCATTAGCGAGGGAGTAGCGACCTCATCTTTTTTTGGAACACTTTTCTTCTAAATGAATTCTTGGGGATGTAAAGTCTTATGGTGGTGAATTTTTAACATCATGGATAAAAAGGTATGCTATTTTATTATTTAATTTCTTTTCTCTTGGGTTCATAGTGCATAAGATTTGTTTTTGGGTGTTACTATAGAACTTGGGGTTCAGTCTGTTTGCTAGACACTTTTATATTGTATGTTATAGATTACAACATAAGTTCCTCCCTAGGAACTAAACATAATATGTTTTAGGTCACAAGAATATTGCATTCCATAAAATCCTTCTAATGTCGTAAATTAATTTTACACCATAAGACCCTCTTTTATGCTGTAAAATCATTGATGAAGAAAAATTTAACTTGAGGTGACATGTTTTTCAGCATAAATGAGTTATAGAATATTTATATAGTAAATGAGGTCTTTATGCCATAAATCCTTAAGCCTATAAGGATTTATTCATGTTGCACATCTGAAATTTCTCATTCAATACAAAGGTTCCTCCTTTGAACCCACATTATCCTTCTAAGTGATTTTGGGTGTCTCCTCTCCTTTAGATTAATTTCATTCAGCGTTTGACCTCTATGGAGGTTGCGTCAATTCTCTCTGATAAGCAGACTTTCTACTTCTTTGTTTCCATTGGTTGTGGCAGTGACATGACACTTCATTTTAGATTCATCAACCCTATGGTGTCATTTTGTTCTATCCTTTCAAGAACCATTGTGTGATCTTCTTCCGGGGGCCGATTCATTGTTGGTTGTGGTGTGATAGGTGTGTGTTATTTGAGGTATTTTATGATATACCCTCTCTTCCATCTATTTTGTTTTAAAAATGAAAATCTAAGATGTAGGAATCAATTCTTGGGCCTCCATTCTTTCTTTGATTTCCTTATAGTGTTGGTGGATCCCTTTTTGGGCATGTGCAACCCGAGTTGAGGTGGGTGGTTCTGTCTCTATCCTTTTTTGAATAAACTGTGAATAATTATATTTTATGAATTGTTTTATAAATACATTGGCATGATTATTATGAATAAATGGATTTGAAATAAAATATGGGGTTTCCCTTGGTTTTAGTAAAGGAAAATGGGTGTTTTCAATGCACTGTGAAATGGGTTTTCAAAAGTAGGGTTGATAAAAGAAAGGGGCTGTTTGAAATTGATTCTAAAAAACCATTTTAAAATTATTTGGGAAATGAAGCACATTGGAAGCCTTGGGAACTTAGGTTTAAGGTATAGCTTAGGGCCATTATCTATTTCATTTTAAGGGGGTTCACTCAGGTTATGTTCCTCTACTCCCTAGGTCCTTTATTCTAGGGACTTGATATTGGCATTATTGGGGATCTCACTCATTGGGTGATCCTATGCTCCTTAGGCCCATGTTCTAAGAACTTGAGTGTGAACTAGTCATTGATTATGGTATGAGTTGTTTGCTAGCCTAACCTATTGTGATCCTTGGTATGTTTACCATTGTGATTTGGATTTTTATTATTCTAGATTTGATATACCTATTTTGAATGTGATAAATGTTAATGGAAATTATTCTTTGAAATTGTTCTACCTGGATCGTTTTAAAACTATGGAAAAAGGGAAATATTTATGATGTTTTTGCTATAAATTTCCCTACTACTTATCTTGACATGTTTTCTTTAAAATGGGAATATTTGGAATTTTTTGTATGGATACTTGATATGGAAAACCTGGGTGGGATCCTACTGAGTATGTTTCGATCAAACCCTACACACCCCTTCAATGGTTTATAGACTTGGTTATGTCTTTTGATGTAGGAAAAGGTAAGGTGCTACAATGAGGAGGTGACATTTCTGTCAGCTGGGTATGGGTAGATGGTGGCGAGATGATGGTACATTTCCCACATTATCACATAGAGTAGTCAATTTATGTTTTATTTTTCCATTACTATTGGACTTGTTCTTTGGGATGTTTTGACTTTTTTAATCTATATCTCTTATGCTATATTATTTTAGTTATAGAATATATTTCTTCTGGTTTTTCTTCTACTATTTATTTCTCCTATGTATATATATTCTTTTTCATTTGCTTTAGGTTGGGTTAAATCATTTCCTCTTATTATTGTTAATACATGGGTTCTAGTTGCCAGCCCATGAGGATCAGAAACTCCCTTTAGGTATCTAGAAAATTGGGCCAGGTGCCAGTTTGTATGGGTATCCTGGGTCGGTTTTTTACGACTGTTGGTATAATCCCTTCCATTATTAGTCATAAAATTGAAAATATTTACCCTAAAAATATTCTATTCCAATATAAGATGATGAGTAATGTATTTTAACACATTATATTTATATGAAATCACTATCAATGATGACATCCTGCTATGATCATCAATTAATAACACAAAATAACTCTTCTTGTAGATGGATTCTGGTGACACTGGTCCATAAACATCAATATAAACCAATTTATAAAACATTTTTGACTTCCTCTCATTTGGAAGACTTTTTTCCTAAATTACCTATCACTTTTGGAGAACATTACACATGGGAGTATAATCCTGAATAAGATTTAGGATATCACAATCTCTTTCATTTCTCACCAAATCTTCCAAGGAATTTCTTCTTATATAGCATAGAATTTTATGATAAAACTTGTTCTCTTATTCCTTTAATATAAGAAACATGTTATCTTTTCCACTAATGAGATAGATATTTCCCATTATTTGATTCCCTTGAATAAAAATTCCACCATCTCTTCCATTGAATATTTAAGTCTTCTTGATGAAATTAATTGAATTTTCTAGTTACCTAATTGTTTTACACTTAGGAAATTGTGACCAAACCTTCAAAAACTATAATATTCAAGTGCCTTAGTTTTTTTTAGGGAATTTTTTTCTTTCCTAGAGATAATAAATTTCAAACATTCATTATTTAAATATAAATAGATGCCTTTTTTTCATACATAATGCCCATCATAATATCTTTACATCCCTTAATAAGGGAAGCACATCCACTACCAAGGATCTACACTCCATACTGATCCATTTAATTCAATGAAATACCCATGAAATCCACCTTCTTAGCTCTTCCTTTATTAATCCATGTCTAATGAAACATCTCTTTATGTGGTGAATATGTTTGTTTCTCCTCCAAATATATTGTATAGACTTCATCTTGAAAGGATGAAAATTGTTTTTATAATTTTAGTTCACTTTTTAATGCTTCCAACTTCGGATAATTTTCCCTCTAAGTCTCATTTAGAACACTTATTTGTATTCTTGATTAGATATTCATGGATTTGTGTCCATAACCATCATTATAAAAAATTATCTAATAAAATTATGCTGTGTAGAAATTTCTTCTCATATACTTTTGTTTTTTATATTCCTTAAAGTGTCTCTTGGTTATGGGACACATATATTAAGTATATACCATCTTTCCAAAATAATAACACTTGAAATTTAGTGTATTTTTATAATTTTTTTTAATGGAACAACATCTTTTTGGGACTTTTGTAAGTCACCCTTGTTAATCTTCCTTTGAGGTGTGGGTGCTTGTGGAGTTATATCAACCATCATTTCTATTTTTTTTACGATTAACCCCAATTTAGATTTTCCACTATTTCTGAAATTTTTTGTTTATGGATAATCCTAAAATATCTCATTTAAATCACCATAATTTTCCTCTACATTCCCGATAACCCACACAATCTAGTTTCCCAATGTCATACCAAAAGTCAAGATCCATTCTTGATTTTAATATTTCATCATAAACCAGTAATTTCTAATTCAATTTCATTGATCATTTTGACTCTATCCATCACTATATTAGTCATGCTATCAATGATATAAGCCTACTATTAAATTTTGATTTTGATTTCAACCCCCTTCATAGAGTTTTTCAGATTTATAGATTTGAATCATTCATTTTTTTCATTTATATCAATCTTATCCTCTTCCTTTATCTATATATAAATTTTATAATCACAAGAAAAACCATTGAAATTATTATTTTTTCTCTCCAATCCTAAATTTTCGAAATCATAGCTTTTGAATCATATTTTAGGTCCAATATTTCCTTACCTTTAGTGTTTTCACCATTGTCGCCCTCCAATTTATTTTTTTCTATAATAGCCATAAGGACTTATTTATTATGTCATTCCAGTACTTAATTTATTCAACCTCCATTTCTTTCAAGATAGAATAATATTTTGAAGTAAATTATTTCTTCATGTAGAACTTATACATTGAAATTTTCTTTCTATTCACATATTTTGATGATTTATTGGGAATATTTGCTATGTGACCCTCAAGACTCCCACTCAAAAAGAAAGAATGTGGAAGCTTGCCTTTGAATCTTTTCATTTCCCCCTTTTTAAATTTTAGAAATGAAAAATACATAACCTTTTCGACTTCTATATCATTAGTTTCATCCTCTAATTTCTATGGATTAATTATAGTTGTTCCTAATCTCTTATATAATGAGGGTACTATTAATACCATCAAGTGTATCTTACTTTCAATCCATATATTTGAGAACTGAGATTTTTTATTGAATCATGGTGGAAATATTCTTTGAATTATCTTTATTTTTTTGATATAATTTATGGTTTCTTCAAGTTCACACATGTCCTCTAAAATAACATTAACTCGATAGAATTATGTGTCATGAACTGAATCTGTTCACCATCAAAATTGGCACCAAAACTGGCCTGTGACAAGGATAGAAGGGAATTCCCGATCTCCACAGGCTGGCACAAGTTCTTGGGTATCATATAATGAAAGTTGGAAACGATTTACCCAGGTTTATAAACATAAAACAACAAAAAAATCCAATAAAACAAATCTGGATTTTCAAACAAAACCATCTCTTAAAAAATTCTAGAATTGAATTACACAATTTAAAAAAATACGAAAAGATGATAACAAATTAAGAAACCAAAATGGACAGCCCAATAACCTACTCATGGAAAGAGGCACTACCCTCAATCCATCTCCACAACACTACATCATGAAGGACTGCTAGAAACCCGAACCATTGACACAAAAGCAGTACCCAAATCAGTGAAAAAAACAACCAAGTTTACTTACACCCAAGGGTGTAAGTAGAGGTGTGATCAAAATCCCAGTAGGATACCACCACTAATAGATTCCATGTGATAAACATTCAAATATGAAAATATTGTATGTTTTCATAAACGTGAGATGCTATTAAGAATTTTAAAGAGATGCAACTTTAAATAAAAACAGTTTTCAAGGGGGATACTTTAAAGAATCAACACTTTTAAAAAGAATTCCAAAGCTAATAAATTTTCCATCCAATCATAACCTATTCCTATGGTAAGCATAAAGTATCTAATGAGTACAATCAACAAGAAATAACCCTTAGGAACTATCTCATCGTGGGTCCTAGGTACCTCGTATCCCGGTGAAAGTAACCATACAAATATCCATTATCGTGCACACGAGCCACTAGTAGGGATCATACCCATAACCTAATGGTCCCACAACAAAAACATCATCATCATAGTTTAGTTATTGTTTTCATTGTCAAAATTTCTACGTGAAACTCAGGCCAAACCCCACAAGATCACTAGCATACTAGTACACGTCCCCGACCTAGATACCAGAGTTTTCCCTCTAGTTCTAAAACAAGTTCCACAATCCATGAGATACCATTTTCACATTAAATTATCATTTCCAAATCCCACACACACCAAAAACCCCACACACATGTCACATAATCGCCTTTCTCATTTAAATTCATTTTGAAACCATACTCACACCAAAACAACCCGCAATATGTTTCACATCTCTTTCACAATTTGATAAATCCTTTAATAAATTTTATAAAACGTTTACAAGATGGTAAACATCACATAACAACCCTTTCACAACAAAATGGAATATTTTAAAAACATACATCCACCTAAACAGAACATAAACTTCCTTTGCACACTTTGTGTAACTCAATAACCCATTTACAATTTTCATAAAACACTTTCAAGATTCATGAAAAGGTTTTACACTTTGAACCAATTTAAACAACCTCTTTTAAACCCAAAATAACACCAAGACCCTACCAAATCAGAATTTTCATCCCAAACAACGTTTAATAAACCACTTGCATATGTTACAAAATAATCCCAAATATTACCACAAGAGTTACACATGGAAAAAACTCAATTTAAAGAAAAAGTGCAACTATAAAATTAACCGCTTAACAAAATCCATCAAAAATGGTTTTCTCACAATGCACAACATATAAGGAACATTCAAAATAATTAAATCAAGCATTGTAACTCATCAATAAATGCTTACACATGGAATCACCTACCGAAAGTTCCAAAAACTCCAAACCGTTGTGCGAAACATAAATCACACCACCACCGCACCAAAAGGAAGTGAAATCAAGACCTAATCCACAGATTTAAGAAAAATGACACAAAATCAAAACCTAGGTATGAAACCTAGCTGATGGAAATTTCAGAGCCTCAAGAAAAGTATAAGAAACCCTAAGCAAATGGGTGGCACATGAGAGGAAACTCACTTAATTGAGAGATCTTGAATAAAAATTCCCAAATACAGAATTATATGAATTTAAAAATATCCAAAATTAAAGTGAGGTTATAATAAGGTTGAGTAGGTCATTTGAGAATTTAAATGGATGGAAAATAGTAAAAATTGAATGAGTTATGAAAGAAACAATTTACCTCTTCAAATCTGGATGATTTGAGAAATCTAGAGAAGTTTCGCCCTAATTCAGGATGAATATGAACTCCAAAGAGGGCAAGGAGAGCATGGGAGTGAGCCTTGGATAAATGGTCTTGGGTGAGAGTTTGAATCACTAAACAAACTTAAAAATTTAATTAGATATTAAATAATTAAAAAAACAATTTAAAGAAGGAAATGGGCTTTCGGGCTGGCCCAACACCTTAATAAAGAACCCAAACCCATCATTATTATGGATTCCTATGGGGTCCAAATTGATATGGTGGTTTTAATATCCTAGATAATGCCAATTGGGAAGTGGAATGGGTGTAAGATTTTAAAAAATTATGGTGTTATAAAAGAAACAAAATTTATTTTTAAATCTGGAAATGGGCTCACGGTTTGACCCAAATTTTGAAAACCCATCATTTCCACCAGAATGCATGGGAAACTCCCAAAACAAAGAAATAATAGAAATTAAATGAAAAATAAATTTAAAAGAATTCATGGATGTGATAATTATCCCCACCATAAAACTTTCCACCCCTGTAAATCCACAACAAGGACAAAATCAAAAACCAAACCCAACCGATAAACTAAGATGGACTCCCTTGCCATGTTTCTCCCCCAAAGACCAAAATACCTCCAGTGATCAATTAAGGAAGGAATACTCACACAAACCAAAACCTACACCACTTTCCCAAAACAATAAATAACATTCATACTTTATCCCAAAATGAAACTCCTCACACACTATCTGAACAAGACTCAAGTAATTTACCCAAACGAACAACAACAACGAACAAGGTTACACTTACCTTGCTTTAACTAAACCATTGGGTACTCTCCAATACCAATGTTTAACCAAGGAATATGTCGGTAGTTAGATAGATCCGAATGATACTACCAACCACCAAGCCAATACCAAGGACAAATCTATGTTACTAGTACGAGAAGACACAAATGGGCTCCCCACTATAAGGGAAAACTTCAATTTTCCCGAGACAGAATCAGGACACTAATAGAGGGAGGCCCAGATGGACTTTTCTGGTACAAGGGGTATAATTCCATTAGACCTTTCCAAAAGAACTTACATAAGACTCATGTTTGGTATGCACACCATAAGAACCAACCATCTTAACCGACCATCACGGGCCGACACAAAAAGACTCCAAAATTTAAAGAATTGGTATGACTGCACAGTTAGTCTGCATAGTTTGGGAAACTGTGTGCTAGTCATGTGGATCCTTCTACCTACATGGTTTTCTAAGGCATGGTTACTAATAACTATGCACTCATCCTGTCTTTCCAAATTTCAAACATTTCTCCAAAAAACTCAATGGAAACCAAAGGGGGAGGGAATGACATTGGGCTATAACATGGACACGAGTTCCTCCCACCTCTTTCCATTGAACGGGAACAACAAAATCATTTTGATGAAACTAGAGGTTTAAAATATTACCATATTTCATAATAAGGATAAGAAATTATACAAGGGTTTGAACGACCCTGGGATTTCCCCTGACTACGCATCAGCTTCTCTCCAGGACCTATTGCTGGGGCTCAAATGATTGAAGCATCTTCGGCCTCGTATTTAGGCTTTGGAAACCCCCCAAATGGTACTTATCCTTTCTGTGCCACAAAAAACTACAATGAAATCCCAGATGGGTTCACCAAGGCATAACACATTCCAAAACTCACTTTACCAAAACCCTACATTTCACTAAAACAAGTGATTAGAAGACGCACACACATCACCCATTGTTTCTTCAGATGTGAAATGGAAAGAGGAAAGGATATATGGAAACAACTTCATCTAAACAAAGGATTTTGAGATTTCTTGAAAGGATACACACTTCTAAGAAAACAAAGACTCACAAAAGATTGTACAACATTACCTTTATAGTCAAATGAGCACATGACATCACAAGGCATTACCGAACAGGACCATTGTGACTGATAGAAACAATACATGGAGAGAGAACTTATGAAACATTCCCAAAAATCACAAAATTCTAGAAAGTGTCCATAATAGCCTCTCATAACCATATTTCCTATGCTGCTGGTTTAACATGAACCCCTGCTTCGAAGAGACTATGAAGGACCCGGAGGCCCTCTTAGACACCATCTACACTAACAACCCCATACCACTTCCACCTTCGAAAAATCAGGCATCTTAAGTAAATAAGGTCTCTTTCAACCTCCCACAAGCACTCTCCCGCTATAAGAGGATCCACAAAACCATTAAAGTAAAGGGTGTAGACTCAATCTACAAATCTAAAGATATAGATTCCTTATATTGATCAATTGGAATATTTTCTAACAGATAAACAATCTAGGTTTCACTTCAGTCGTGCATTAACTCATAGTGGGGACGTACCTTACTCAATAAGAGAAAGCAAGGAGATAAAAAATCTAGTCTATTTGTAAAAAATTTCCACAAAACTAAACCGAAAAGATTAGGGGAACCACCGTAAAGGATTCCCAAACTTTTCTCAGAAGAGACCACTAACCATCCCTTCAACCCAACTTACCAAAGAAACAAAAACCCAAAACACCATTCAAACAAGAGGGGTTCTTGGACTCAAAATATCCCACAACAACAATATTTCCAAAAAAACATAAGACACACCATCCCAAACCTATCATCAATACATCATGTTTTCCTTTAAAATAATCTCTTTGAAAACAAATGGTTTGACGGTTAGCACATACACCAATGGTACCCCATAGGCCTCACACATGCATGTTTCCATGCAACACTAGGCACCCTCCTCATATTCATCCTGGAACTCATCCATTCATGCCATTAACCATACATCATCCCATATAACCCCATGCATGTGGTTACTCACAAAAATACCAAAGATCAAAACAAAAATTCTTTCCACTTTTCAAAACCAAAACGGTCAACCAATACTTACTTTTTTCTCAAGACTGCTAACCACGAAATCAAAATCCCAATTTAATGATTAAAAAACTTTTCAGAAAGGCACAATAATTAAAATTAAAACTCACTTTCAAGCTATTCACATCAATTTCAAAACATCTCAACCCCTTTCAAAACACTTCTGGTTTTATGAAAACTCCCTTTCATCAACCCACATTTCTTTGAAAAGTCATATCTTCATATTTAAAATAAGGTTCCAATTATTCATAAAACTTTTCATAAGATCACCAATCATTCAGAAAAAACTCACATTCAATTCATGCACCTTAATTTCAAAACATTTCAGTCCATTTCAACCATTTCATAAATCCCTATTAAATTGGGAACTCAACTCTTCTCATATTAAAACAAGATTTCAAAATTTCATAAAACTTTTCCAATAATATCTATTTACCAAATAAAAATACATTTCTAAACTCCACACATGGCCTCTAAAACATTCCATCCCATTAAAACACCTATCAATAGTTTAGAAAACTCTATTGGGAACACTTTTTCAAAACTAACTTTAACATAGTTCATACTTTAAAAAGAGGCGTAAACACACCATTTTCCATTTCAAAAGAATTATAAAAATTCAGTTATACCATTTCAAAAATCATTCCACTTCCTCTTTACTGAAAAATAATTTCATAAAAGTTAACATTTCTTAAATGAAGTCATTCTTTTCTTTAAAACCAAGTTCAAAGATTCCAACACGAAGAGACACAAGACAATGTGAGAGGAAACTAGTTTCGGTGGGTGGCTTGGACATATGGTTTGTGTCCATATGACAATAACTTCACCATCAAGAAGAGTGTTATAGAGAAATATCCCCGACTCCACATGGATTTCCAGGCCTTTTGAGCTCACTGAGACCATTAGCCCAACTCTCTTTTCACTTCCCCAAATCATCATCAAACCAAGAAAACCAAAGGAATCAGATAAATCCCATGTTCCCCTGGAGACTTGAATAATGTCATGAGGTGTGTTGTCTAGAAACACTACTCATAATCATAATTTCAAGACCCGACAATCCTAACTCTAGACTATCTTGACTCTTCCCCAAATAACATGACCCAAGAGAGCGAACCTGCTCTGATACCATTTTTCCATGAACCAAATCTAATCTCTATCAAAACTGGCACCAAACCCTGACCGTGAAAAGGCCCGAAGGGCGTTCTTGATCACCATGATATGGAACAAGTACCTTAGTGTCATATAATAAAAATTGGAAATGATTTACCAAAGTTTATAAACATAAAACAACAAACAAATCCAATAAAAAATCTAGATTTTTCAAACAAAACCATATATTAAACAATTTCAGAATTGAATTACACAATTTAAAACAATACAAAAAGACTATAAAAAATGATGAAACCAAAAATAGACAGCCCAAGAACCTCCTCCAAGAAATAGGCACCACCATCAATCCATCTCCACAACACCACATCACGAAGGACCGCTAGAAACCTGGACCATTGGCACAAAAGCTGTACCCAAACCTGTGAAAAAAACAACCAAGTCTACATACACCAAAGGGTGTGAGTAGGGTGTGAGACAAATACTAGTAGGATACCACCACTATGATATTCCATGTGATAACATTAAAATACGAAAATCTTCCAAATTTTCATAAACATGAGATGCTATTAAATTTTTTAAAGAGATGCAAATTTAAATAAAAATATTTTTCAAGTGGGATACATTAAAGAATAAACACTTTTAAAAAGAATGACAAATCTATTGAATTTTAAATCCAATAGAAACATATTATTATGGTAATCATAAAGTATCTAATGAGAACAAGTAATGAGAAATAACCCCTAAGCACTAGCTCACTATGGGTCCCAGGTACATCGTATCTCAGTGAAAGTAACCATACAAATATCTATTCTCATGAACACAAGAAACTAGTAGAGATCATACCCATAACCTATTGGTACCCCATCATCATCATCATAATCATCATCATAGTTTAGTTAGTGTTTTCATCGTCAAACTTGCTATGTGAAACTAGGGCCAAACCCTACAGGATCACTAGCATACTAGTACATGTCCACCCACCTAGATACCCGACTTTTCCCTCTAGTGATCAAACAATTTCCACAAGCCATGAAATAAAATTTTCACATTAAAATATCATTTACACATCCTACACATATCAAGAATCCCACACACATGTCACATAATCTCCTTTCTCATTCAAATTCATTTTGAAACCACACTCACACCAAAACAGCCCGCAACATGTTTCATATCTCTTTCACAATACGATAAATACTTTAAGAAATTTTGTAAAACGTTTCCAAGATGGTAAAAATCACATAACAGACCTTTCACAAAAAAATTAAATATTTTAAAAACATACATCCACCCAAACATAACATAAACTTCCTCTACACACTTTGTGTAACTGAATAACCCATTTACAATTTTCATAAAACACTTTCAAGAAGAATGGAAATATTTTGAACTTAAAACCCATTAAAAACCCTCTTTTAAACCAAAAATCACACCAATACCATAAAAAATCCGAATTTTCATCCCAAAAAACATTTAATAAACCACTTTCATATGTTTTAAAATAAACCCAAATATTACCACAAGAGTTACACATGGAAAACACTCGATTTGAAGCAAAAGCACAACTATAAAATTAATAGCTTAACAAAATCCATCAAAAAAGGTTTTCTCACAATGAAAAACATATAAAGAACATTACAAATAATTAAATCAATCATTCTAACTCATCAATAAATGATTACACATGGAATCACCTACCGAAAGTTCCAAAAACTCTAAACCATTGTGCGAAACATCAATCACACCACCGCCACACCAAAAGGAAGTAAATTCAAGACCTAATACACAATATTTATGAAAAATGACACAAAATAAAACCCTAGGTATGAAACCGAGCTTCTGGACATTTTAGATCCTCAAGAAAAGTAGAAGAAACCCTAAGAAAATGGGAGGAACATGAGAGGAAACTCACTTAATTGAGAGATACTGAATAAAACGTCCCACATACACTATTATATGAATTTACAAAAAATAAATAAATTGAGGTTCTAATAAGGATGCGTAGGTCATTTGAGAATTTAAACGGATGGAAAATATTAAAAATTAAATGAGTTATGAAAGAAACAATTTACCTCTTCAAATCTGGACAATTTGAGAAATCCAGAGAAGTTTCACCCTAATTCACGATGAGTATGAGCTCTAAAGAGGGGGAGAGAATGGGAGAGTGCCTTGGATATGTGGTCTTGGGTGAGATTTTGAATCACTGAACAAACTTAAAAATTTAATGAGATATTAAATAATTAAAAACAACAATTTAAAATAGGAAATGGGCATTCGGCCTGGCCGAACACCTTAATAAAAAACCCAAATCCATCATTATTATGGATTACTATGGGGTCCAAATTTATATAGTGGTTTTAATATCCCATATTATGATAATTGGGAAGTGGAATGGGTGTAAAAGTTTGAAAAATGAAGGAGTTATAAAAAAACAAAATTTATTTTCAAATCTGGAAATGGGCTCACGGTTTAGCCCAAATTTTGAAAACACATCATTTCCACCAAAATTAATGGGAAACCACCAAAACAAAGAAAGAATGGAAATTAAATAAAAAATACCTTTAAAATAAGTCATGTATGTGACATTATGCATCAATATATTATGTATCATCCTCTTGTACTTGTACTTTTTCCAAAAATCCTTAAATTTTATCTTCATATACCTTGGAATTGCTTTCATAGTTATAGATTAAATTTTACTACTTGACATGTGTGGATTTAAATGAAATCATTATAATAAAAATTAAATTGTTAAAATCTCACAGTAATGTATTGACTCCTTTGGAATCATCATCTAGATCCCTTAGGTATTTTTGTAATAATTATCTGCTTTCCATTTTGACTAAGATCTCATGTATGATAGTTGTATAGACATCCATGCCCAATAATTGAAGACAATATTTAATATGATTATTCCATAATTGAAAATTGTTTTCATTATAGAACAAAATACCCTTATTATTGATATCTATTATTATGATTTATAAGAGAGAATTTTTACTTAGAACCTTCAAATCTGATACCACATGTTGGTCTTAAACAAGGTAAATATCCTAAGAGGGTGGGGGTGAATCCAAGTATATTGACTGTATGAAAATGACCCCCAATAAATATATTTCTCTATTATTAGTTATCCCCCTCATAATGAATATGAAGTGATAATGCATGTAAAGAAATGCTCAAATAACTTTTACTATTTCACCTAAAATGAGATACATCCATAAAGCATACAACAGTGATGTGATAATGTACCAAATTCACTAAGAGCACAACTTGTTTCATTATAATTTAGTGAGGTTAGACAAAACCTTACTATTTATATCCATTATAAAGTAGATAAATAGTTTTCTCTTAATCAATCAGAAAGACCACCACTCCTCCAAAAAATTAGCTTAATATTTATGAACCCTGTATGAGATTACACCAATGATGGTGTATCAATAAAATCTTCTTTCATCCACTTGAAGAAACTCATTTAAAATCCAATGATATAATATTATAAATATTTTTCTCTTAACCCTTTTTCTTCATGTTATAGATATAAAATTACTCTTTTTTTTATTCCATGGCTCTCCTTCCCTTTTATATAGAGAAGGATATCTCTATAATAATGACATAATATCTAAATTTATATTTCTATTGATACTAAATTATTATTTATTAGGATGAGAAATTTTTTCAAGAATAGGTCCTCAATTTTGAGTCAAATTTCAATAATTTGAGTCTTTAAAAATTACATAAAAGTCACGATCTTTGGATTATAAAAATAATTCTTGACTCAACCCCATTGTGGAATGAACATATCTGACATTGAAGAATGCCTTTATCATCCAATATTCTTGACTAAGACTCATATATTCATGACATGGTAAAATAATTGTAAAATATATTTAACCAACATTCCATGATGCAACAATCTCTTTATGGAACAACTTTCATCTTCTGATATGATCCCTAAATATCACCTTCTTCTATTTCATAGTTTAATATTTCCCTCCACAATATGATTACCTTCCTGCTCTTGGGAGATAAGTACTGATTTTCACCAGTAGAAAAATAGATTTTGACATCATTTTTTAGACCTTTAACATTGGTTTTATATCCAACATAAAATTTTATGACATTATAAGTGTTATTTTTAACATCACTTTAATAAAAAAATGTTAAAATAATTATTTTTGAGGCTTTTGACGTTGGTTATTCTGATAATTGACATAAAAAGAGAAACTTTCAAGACTTTAAAAGTTATTTTTTTGGATAAATGACATTGAAAGTCACTTATAACATTAATTATATGAATAACTAACATTATAAGTCACATTAAACATAAGTTATTCAAAAAATATATGTGAATATTGTGTGATTTTTTTAATATTTAGATTCTGATTACTTTATTGGAAGAAAACATGTGAAAAATGAACTAAAAATTATAGAAACCAAATGAAAATAAGAAAAATAAACTTAAATATTCAACTTAATTTAATTAATTGGGGAGGATTCCTTTGAATCAATATGTTGTTTGTTAATATTCGTATTTTTTTTAGGAAATAACTTCTGTGATGTCCATAATGTAGGTTGGTAAGGAATTTTAAAATCTGATTGGTAAATCTCATGCATGAGATTTATCTTCTCAAATTGATTATAAGAATTCTACTTTATCATAAAAAATACATCATCAAATATTTTATCGATGAAGAAAACCAATAACGTATAAACAAAATGATGAGAGAATAAAGATAAATACCATATTGATATAGTCTAATGAAGATGCGATGGAATGTTGATGTGGATTGAAGAGGAATATATCAAAAATATTGAAAGATGGATAATGAGAAGTTATACATGGTACATGAAATTTTTTGGCCATGATGTAATAAAATTTAGGTGGGATTTTAAAAATTTAAACTCTGCTGTGAAAAAAATCAAAATATCGATTCAACATGATTGAAATTTTACTTTTAACATCAGGTATATACATAAAAAAAGTGTAAACCCTTCTCACATCATGTTTTAACATCGATTATTTATATAACCAATGTTTCAACCTAATGAAAAAGGGTTTTAACACAATTTATTTAATAACTGGTGTTAAAACCATGATGTTAAAAGGTATTTTTCTACAAGTGTTTAAATGGTGACTCTAACACAACATGAATAATTTCCCATAATACTCACCTTCAAAATATTTTAATATGACATATCACTATTGAAATGTGGAATATATATTTTTTGGCATGATCCATTAACATTTAATCTTTTATGGCCTTGAATTACCAATATGTAGCATTGATTTATGTTATATTTAGCCTTAGTCTCTTGTTATGTAAATACATTGCATCATGGTAAATTATATAGTGGTGCAACCATTTATCTAGCCATAAAACCTTACTCATACATGAAACAAGTTGTGACATGACCAATAATGTCGTGACATGATATCAACCCTATGGAAAAAACTTTTGAAATTTCTTCCAAACACCACCAATTTTCTTAGTGTCAATTACTCACGACTCCTTAAATATTATTGGATGAATCTCCCCAATTATTTTCAAAAAACACAACCAAACAATGAATCAAGAAGATTTTTTATAATATGATATAAAATAAGAATATCAATATGATACAGTAGGATTTAGACGTAACACCCCAACTCTAGTAACCAAGATCCAATAGTTATCTTACTACATTGATATAAGCTACAATAGATCACATATTGAAGGATCAAATATTTTATTAGTCTTATGATACGTGATACATACTTGATTCTAACATTATATTTGAAAACTTGAAATACAACTTAAAGTTACAATGAGAAATTTATTATTCCTTCTATTATATCCCTAAAATCATTCACAGTTCAATTCTTAGTATATTGGAGAAAGGAAAAAATAATAAAGGGTGTTATCAAATTCTCAATAAGGGAAAGTATACAATAGAAGCTATCATAGAATAAATAAAGCATAGATAATGTTAAAAATATAAACAATAATAAAATATTCCATATAAATAATAAAATAAAAGTGGAACATATTCATGGATGAAATTAGAATATAAATAATCACATGGATAACAATAAGTAGTTTCATAATGATGGAATTCATAATTCTAGACATCATAATCATACCTTTAAGACCTTGTGTTAAGAAATTTTAAATAATAGAGTAGACATACACCAAATAACAATGCTAGTTTGTCTCATGAGACTTACTGATGCGTCAAGGTCATATAATGGACCCTTCCCATTATATATTAAGTCTATTTCATTCCTCATATGGAGGAACTTAATAAAAATTCAATACAAGATCAATATAAACATCCATATTGAAAAACTACTATAATAAATTCTAATAGTTTCCCCAATCAATAAATAGAATAACATGATCATAAGTCATCCAAAGTATAATGTTGGACGATATCATCATATCATATCACCAATAAATTATAAGATTCATTAAAGTATGTTATGAGAGATGAAAATAATTCTAAAATATCACTGAAACATTTCTTGAGGAAAAATACCATATTATTTTGAAATAACTTATTTAAAATTTAAAATTTCCAAAATATTAGGAAAATAAATTTCTTTGAAAATAAATATAAAAACATGTAAAGTAATATTCAAATAAAATAATATTCATGATGATGGGGAAATCTATTTGTGTGGTAAGCATTAAAATAAAAATTCCTTTCATGATTTTGGTAGAAGTACTTCATTCATAAAATGATAATAATATTACATTTAAACCTTTTTATAAAAAGGAAAACATGGGTAAAAATGATTTTAATAAATAATTTTAGAATGTTAAAAACAATCTTGAAATATTTTTAAAGAGAATATGTATATGAAATAAAAATATTCCAAACTAAATAGAAAGACCAAGTCGGTTTTCCTTAAAAAACTTATTTCATAATTTTGAGTACTTTAAGACAGTAAAATGAAAGGAAAACATATAAAATCTATAGATAACCATAGAATAATAAATTATTTGGATTTTATAAGATAAATAGATTATAAAAAACTCCATTTTAAATTTAAACATAATCAGTCCCAGGTAAAAATGAGTTTGAATAATAAACCCTTACCACTTAGGTAACTTTTAAATCATAACCCCTTGAAAGAAATAAGTTAAAAATAAACTTCAAATACCATGAATAAAAATATATTCCTGATATAAAATATCAAAGGATATATATAAACACCACAAAAAGGAAAAAGTGGTGAATATATCATATGTATCACATAATCAAAAGTGAGACGATAAATCCCAACAAAGACCATAATATAGAAGTGAGAATTAGTAAATGTAGTGATTATGTATAAAAAATTTAAATCCAAATAAAAAAGTAGAAATAAAACATAAATGTCATGACCCGTCCCCCGGGGCCCATGCTGTGACTACCCCAAGCCTGCCTCTTAAAGGCCAGGGGCTGGCGACTTACACCAAAGGAATTATCCCATGAGTGGGAGGAATTTTACTAAATACCTACATACACACATAGAAACAACCACATCCCAAAAATATGGAAATGAAAACATGCATTCCACTAAGAAAACTACTGAGTAAAGGTATAAGTGTAAGTAACATGGGATAGAATAGAAACCCAATAAAAGAAAAAATAAAAATAGGAAAGTACAAAAGATCTATGATAAAATTCGTCTGTAGGAGAACCCCACATGAAGGGTAGGTAAGGAGTGGATGTTGAAGACTGTATAAGTATGCTCGCCCGTCCTGTCTCGCTGAGTGCCACCTGGTCCCAGACCACCAAGGCCTCTGTCGAAGGGTCGATCACTTGTATGGGACATGACGTGTGTGGGTGAAGCCCGTGCAGGAGTGAGTAACATAATACTTAGCAGGGACCTCAAACCACAAACGAAAGACCACAAAGCAAGGACCACATAGCAAAACCACAAAGTAAAGATAGCTCACACCAGGTATAATCTAAAGTATAGAAATCAATACCATCAGTCACAACAATGAACACCTTGAACTGATGGGGTACTCATCCCTGATGAGTACTGTGGGTATGCTGGGTCACACCGAGCTGCTCCCCACTGTGAGCCTACCGGGTCACACAGAGTCGCTTCTCACCTTGGTCATAATACTGAGGTACTCATCCCTAATGAGTATTGTGGGTCTGTCGGGTCACATAAAGATGCTCCCCACCGTAGGCTTTCCAGGTCACACAAATCCACTTCCCACTAGGCCATCGTAGCTGATTCACATAGGGTCTCTTGTAGCTGATCCACATAAGGTCTCTTGTCAGTAGTCTTCAGGTCTCAGTCAACTGCAGGATTCCCGAATGTAGTGCGACTAATTATAGGAGAAACCGATCATCAAGCCATTCATCACATTTCAACTTCCAATAAAACCTCCTTAGAGTATTTCAAAAGAACCTCATCATCACAAGGGTTCAAATACCACAAACGACTCACCAATCAGACGCCCGATCTGAAAGATATTGGCTTTTTAGTAATCATGGTCCAGTCGTGTCTAGGCCTGGTTCGACCTGGTCAGACCGACCCAACCAACCTGGACCGGGGCCCTGCATGCCCTGGCCCAGTTCAACTGATTCGACCTGACCTAGTTCGGGTTTGGGCCATCTCGGTCTGGCATGACCACTAGGCCAAGCCCATTGGGCCTTACTGGATGCAGTCTGGTTCGGACGGGGGTCCAGCCCGCCGGATTGCCTGGTGACCCGGTCTCATTTGGCCCGACCCACAACTGGTGGTCCAGTTTGTTTCAATCCCGGGCCACCTAGTGGCCCAATGTTATGTCGGTGGCCTTACCTATGACAACAGTCCGGATTAACCCAGCCCAAGACGCACCGCGGCCCAGTTCGTGCCCCCAGGTCTGGCCCACACAGTGGGCCGAACTCCCTAGCCCGGACACCCAGTAGGGCTTCTGGATTTTTCACGCTATGGATGGCCTAAGCCAACCGACCCTAGTGGTTCCGTATGCATTCTCTAGACTACGTTCCAGTGAGGGACTGCGGCCCGCACGGTGTGGGGCATTCCTCCTGATGCGGCTGATTGGCCTCATCTTATCCGCCAGCCACTGGATGCACCGTTGTGGCCCAAGATGGATAAAGTGTCTCCCTCGGTGCTTTGTCGTTGTGCACCACCACCTGCCTATGGCCGCTGTCACGGGCCACCGCTGGGGGTCACCGCCATCGACGTGCCGATAGAGCCTTCAAAAGACCATTGGGCCCGCTCTGGTGTTCCATTATTCGCGCCATATATTCCTCCGGCCTCTTTGGGGTTCCACCTTCCCTGATATGTCTTCAAAATCTCATTGTTGTCAATTTGGAGGTTTGTTCATGAAGAACGCACAAAAACTCACAAGGTGGAGGGGCTCGGTCCTTGTATGTTTCTTCCTACACCCTCTACATTAGAGGTTTTAAAACATGGGAAATGAGATTGAAGTTATAAAAAAATCAATACCAATGCAAATCCCTAAGAAAAACACCCTCCCTTAAGAACAAGCGATCCACAGATCAACCTGTTATCTCATTAAAATAGAAATGCATCGTAGTGTTTCTGTTATGTTGCATCACCATGTCATTACGATGTTTCATTAATGAAAAAATGTATCTATTTCTCTTTAGTTAAATAGTATCATTAAAGGGTTTCGTCACTACCTCATCACCTCACCATAGTGCTGGCATGCCATCGCTCAACGGCGAGGAAAAGAAAATAAAATAACTTTTTTATTTTATTTTATTTCTCTTCTGAAAATTTCAAAAAATATATTTTCTGGTCAACCCTCGTAGGTCGAAGTTATATCCTTTCTAAGTGAATCCTAACTTTCAGAGTTCAACGGTGCCATCATATTTTTTATCCGAGCACTAGTTTAAAATATTGAAAAATCCGCTCGCACTTTTATTTAAATGAACTAGAAAAAGTTCAGAATTCCATTATGAGCTCACCGGGCCTCGGAATCAGGTGTTGTCAAAGCGTATGGTCTCAAAATAATCCCATATAATTTTTTTAAAAAATTAAATGGAATTTAAGAGACATTACATTAATCCAACCTTTAGGGATTCACGTCTCTGTAAGCTAAAACAAATCTAAACGAACAAATGGGGGTACTAAGCATGAATCTGAGCCTCTCACTCCCATGTGCTCTATTGGAGATTCTCGTGATGCTACTAAATTCGCATCAGTGGAATGGACCGTCCATGAAGGACCTGATCCTTTAAGTCCTATATCTCCACTTGTAACTCCACAAATTTCACCCCATCATCGTTGTCCAGCTTTCCCCAGTCGATGACGTGCGATGGATCATGAATATACCTCCTCAGCTGCGACATGTGAAAAACATCGTGCACACGGTGCATCTATGGAGGGAGATCTTGGTGGTACGCCACATCGCCAACTCTTCTTAGAATCTAGAAAGGTTTGATGAACCTCAGAGATAACTTTACACCCTATCCAAATCTCCACAATCCCTATTGGGGTGAGACCTGAAGGAATACATGGTCTCCCTCCTCGAACTCCAAGGGCCTCCATCTCTTATCAACATAATATTTATACCTGATATTTGTAGTCCTCATCTGCTTCTAGATGACATGTACCTTCTTAGTGGTGGCCCGTACCAAGTCTGGATCCATGAGTACTAACTACCCTAGGTCTGTCCAGCATAGAGGTGATCTGGAAGGTCTTCTGTACAAAGCCTCGAATGGTTCAATGCCAATGGATTGATAGATTTTTTTTGTATGAAAACTCCACCAGTGGTAGGTGTTCCTCACAAGTGTGACCAAAATTAAGAACTCAAGCATGAACCATGTCCTCCAAGGTTTGTATGGTCTGATCCGTTTGACCATCCGTCTGTGGGTGAATGGCTGTGCTCAAGCACAGTTGAGTCCCAAATGCCTCCTATAATCCCTTCCACAACAGGTATTTAAAGCGTTTATCATGATTTGAGACTATCATAGATGTGACTCCATGGAGTCGAATTATCTCCAGCACGTAGAAGCATCCCAAGCTCTCTACTGAACTCTGCTCTCAAATGGGTAGGAAGTGGGCCAACTTAGTGAGTCCGTCTACGATCACATAGATGGTATCATGCCACTTGGATATACATGGTAAGCCTGTCACATTGTCCATAAATATTCCCTTCCACTTCCACTCCGATAGCTTGAGGGGTTGTGTCAAACCTACCAGAACCTAGTGGTCAGCCTTCACTTGCTGACAAGTGAAGCATATCGAGACAAACTCTACCACTGCCTTCTTCATCCCTGAACACTAGTACTGACGTCAGAGGCCCTAGTACATGTTTTCCACACTTGGATATACTGCCAAAGGGGATGTATGATACTCCCTCAACACCTCCTCCCGCAATGCCACTGGTACTACTCTGCATCCAATGAAAAGGATGATGTACTCTCCCCCTATAAAAAATCCATCAGGATCCCATCCTAAGGATAACTGAGCATGTCAGGACTTATAGTCGACATCCACAAGATGTTCCTCCCTAACTCACTATAAGAATGGGGGAGTGACATTCATCGACAGAATTTAAGATGCTCCATCATCATCATCCATGAAGGATATCTGCATCATGGATAGCTGCTCCGTCGCATCACTCAGCAGCTGCAAACAAGACCTCATGTTGAGCACGTCTACCACCATGTTCCCTATAGTGGTAGATGAGTATGAGGATGTATTTCTAGGGGATGTTCCAAGACTAACTCCTCGCAGAGGGGTAGACTTCTGCATTTATCTATACCCCAGGACAACACTGATATCTACACCTTCATATCAAATGGCTCCCATAGAGCTAAGGGTGCTAAGGGTACATTTGGAGGATTTGTAGAGGAAGGGGGTTCGTAAGGCCCAAAATTTCACCATGGGAATCCCTAGTACTGTTTACTAAGAAGGCAGACAAAATCTTGAGGTTATGCATGGACTTATGGTTCCCAAACCAGATGACCACGAAGAAGAATTATCATCTACCGAGGATTGATGACCTCTTCGATCAGTTGAAGGGAGTGAGATGGTTCTTGAATATATACATCAGATCGAGACATCACCAGATTTGAGTATACCAGGGAATATTCCATGACTACCCCAAGACTGCCTCCAATAATCCTGGGGCTAGAGACTAGCGTTGAGTAGGCATATCCCACAAATGGGAGGCATTTTCCTAAGTACCTGTACACACACAGACAACTCCAAGACAAAGGTATTGGAAAGTAAAAGGCCAAGGAATCTATGCATGTAAGATGCTAAGTATAACACAAATAGAGTGCAATGAAAAGTAAAGTACAGGGTGGAAAACCAGTCCAGTATATAATCCCACCAAAATAAAGACAAAACACAAGTAAAACATCAAGTCTTTGAAGCTCATCCACTAACAAACCTACCTGAAGGGTAGGTGATGGGTAGATGCCTATAGCCATAGAAGTAAGCCTTGTCTATTTGATCTCACTGAGAACCACCTGGTCTTGGTCCTCCCTGGACTTCATCAAAGTGTCTATCATCTTCAAAAGACACGACAGGTATGGGAAAATCCCGTGAAAGGTTGAGTAAAACAATACTTAGTAGGACACCTTGAAACCACAGAGGTAAAGCACAAGGGGAAAACCACAAGAAAAGCACAGTCATCTTGAAACTTGTATATGGATATACATATAGCAAGAACATCCAGATATACTCATTTCAGAAACTATGAATCATATGCTTCCAACCTCATAGCCATCATCAAGATTCTCATCGTAGGTTTGAGAGGCAACACATGAAACTAGGATATCACACTCCACAAGGGAAACCATCCTCGATGGAACCCATACGAGAGTTACACTCCATCGGGAATAACTATATGATTCTAAATGGTATGTCTAGGAGAACTTGATCCATTAGAAACATTCTAATAGGTCCAACTTCAGTTTCCATCACTGAAGGTTCTGTCATTGCTGTCTTGCACCCAACTCATGACTAAGGAAACCCAAATGGAGAGGACCACCCTCACCCCTATACATGAAAGAGGGAGCCCTTCTTCTAACAATATCACGAAACCTCTGTCACTTTTATAAGGAGTGGCACGCAACTAAGTCTGTCTAGGGAGCACTATATTCTATTTGGGAATATTTTTCATCAATTGGATGGGCCTGCTCCTCGCTACTATGTCCGACAGCTGAGGGAACTCCAACTCTAATTGAGGACCCGCACCCTACCTAGTAGGGGATGACTACTCAGTGACTAGAGGACTCGCGTCCTGGTATGACAGGGGATTACCAACTCTGTCAGTTCTCGTGTGGAGGACCCACACCCTGGAACCACATGGGAGTACCGACTCCTATCATAGAGGACCCACACCCTAATCGATAGGGGAGTACCGAATATATTCAATCATGTATGGTGGACCAATTCCCTGAAAAATGAGGGGAGTACCGACTCCTATCATAGAGGACCTGCACCCTACCCAGTAGGGGAGTACCAACTCTATATATGTTAGAAGTGGATGACCCGCACCCTAGTCCTATAGGGGAGTAATGACTCCACGGATAGAGGACTCGCTCCCTGGTCCCACAGGGGAGAACCTACTCTACCTTCACAAAAATATATAAAAACCCACACCCTAGTCCATCAAGGGAGGGACACCCCCAGTAGAAGCTACCCGAAGTAAAAAAACATGCTCCCACGACCTGGGGAGTTCTATCTTTAGGAAACATGCTGAATCCCGCTCAATAGTGCTTGTACCGTAAGGACCTACACCTCAAACCATTATGCCATATTACAACATTAACAAAGACTCACTTAAAGTATCTCAAAAGGACCGTCTCATTGTAAGGGTCCTAACACCATATATGGCTCGTCAAATGGACAATCCATTTGAGAGTTTTGGACGTTTAAGAGAAAATAGGGTCAGTTGGGTCTCGGTCCGGTCTGACCTGGCTCGGGTCCCAACCAGGACCGGATGGCCCTAGTCTGGACTGCTGGGCCGTGGGTCTAGCCTAATGCAAGCACAGACCTTCCGGATGGGCTCAGACTATCGACTTCAGCCCGACCTACATCGGAGCGGGCCGATGGCGCTTGCTCGGGGCACGACAGGAGCTGTTGAACCCCCATTCGTGAAACACAGCCGGCTATTGCCCGCCGCTTGATTAGCACGCTCATGACTTTGAGCCACAGGACCGAGTCAATGTTTCATCCAAGGCTACGACTTCCTCCATGTGGATAGTCACATGTGTGCAGCAGTCGCTATCGCCACGGCGCACCGCCTCCGCCGCCCGGCACACATCCACTGGTGCACCAGGGGGGGGGGGGGGGGGTTTCACGGGCCATCAGACTCGCTCTGGTGGTCCATTTTCGAATATGAAAGTTATTGCAGATCCCTTGGGCTGACCTCTTCACTGATGTGGACTCGTAACTTGGCTACGATCCCTTCTACTGGAAATCGCACGATTGACGGTATCTCACACGCCGCTTCGATCCACCTGCTGTCATCGTCATCACACTACCTTCGTGCCATGTCTATCTACAATCCGTGATATCGGATCGTTGCACCGTAAGGTGAATGTGCGATGATCATTCTTTCATATCCCCAAAAAGAATGAAAAACGTTTGGGGATAAAGAGGATATGAAAATCGAGACAACAATTCGAGGAACGAACATCTGTCATCATTCGTTATAGAATTAATCCTCTCCCATTAGAAGGATCGAGAATGAAATAAAAACATAAACTCATTTCCCCCAAATCATCCTACAGTTAAGAACATCCCATAAGAACGATCGAACCATGGGTTAACCTATTTGTGGGTTGATCCATGTTTGTTGTTTAAATCCAAGAACGAGAAAGTCATAATTTAAATAACAACCCATATTTGGAGAGAAAGTTAGATCTAAGGGTGGATTTGTCAATGATGGCGATCTATCTACGAAAGTGCTCGATCCGACGTCGAAGGTGGGATCCCTCTAAGAGGAGGGGGAAGTGATCAACGTCATTTGTGATCATTGGTTGTCGTTCATCATTCCTCATTAGCTAACAACGATCCTCCAGAGATTCATAGTGTTTCTCCCACGTCAAAGACGCATCACCTGCTTAAAACATTAATGGAGGGAACACCTTTCTGTTACCACTGCATTTTAACATTGTTATGCTGATTCATTAATGAGGTTTATTAATGAGATTCAGTGTCATCTCATCACTGAACTGTAGTGCTGACATGCCACTTCTTAATAGTGAAGAAAACAAATAAAATAACTTTTTAAGTTATTTTATTTTCCTTTTGAAAAGTCTGAAAACTATCTTTTCTGGTCGACCCTTGCTGGTTTATGTTAGGTCTTTTCTAGGTGAATCCAAACATTTTGAGTTCAACGGTGCCCTCAGATTTTCGATATGAGCACCAGTTTAAAATTTAGAAAAACCCACTCACACATTTATTTAAATGAACTTTAAAATAATTTGAAAATTAATTTTTTCCCTCGACCCGCACCAGTCGAGGTTAAGTACTGCTTAAGGACAATATCTCATTATGAACTCAATAGTAGTCTCAGATTTTTAATCTGAGTTACCATTTTTGAGTTATGAGTATTTGAAAATAAAATAACTTTTATATAAATTATTTTATTATGGTTACATCCCAAAAACCAACTTTCATAGCCAACACATGTCGGTCGATGTTAGGCTCTGCCTATGGGAACCATACCCTCATGAACTCAATGGTACTCTCATATTTTCAATATGAGTTACCATTTATGAGTTATAAGGATTTGAAAATAAAATAACTTTATTCAATTATTTTATTTACAGCCAAACAATACTTTCCACTATTGACCTGCACCAACCAATGTTAGGCTTCACCTAAGGAAAACATATCCTCACAAGCTCAACGGTGGTATCAGATTTTTAATCTGACTCACCGTTCTTGGGTTATAATGGTTTGAAAAATAAAATAATTTTATTTAAATATTTTATTTATGGTTTTTCCATTTTTAGGTTTTCTCACTAGAGGCCCACGCCGTGTAAACTTAAGTCTTTCCTAGGGTAAACCCGCCATCCTGAATGCGATGGTGCCCTTGGATTTGAAGTAGTGGGTAAGTTTTTCATGGCATGGGCTTGTGTTTTGGGGTCCCTACTGAGTACTGTGTTACTCACCCCTACACAGGCTTCACCTGCACGTGTCATGTCCTGTGCCGATGACTGATGCCTAGACGAAAGACTTGGTGGCCTAGGACCAGGCACAGTCCAACGAGTTCAGGCTGAAAGGGAATACTTCTACAACTTCCAGTAGCTACTCTACACTTCCCATCAGGTGGGGTTTTCAGTGGATGGCTTTCCTAAGATCCTTGTACTTTCCAATTTTCAGTTTGTATTTTTTTTGGGTTTGTATCCTGGCCCATTTGAATTAATATTATACCTTTACTCAGTGGTGTTTTAGTGGCATGCATGTTTCCTTTCCAGTTTTTGGGATGTAGTTGTGTGTGTGAGCATATAGGTACTCATGGAAATGCCTCCCACTTGCAGGCTGACTCATGCGGTGCTAATCGCCAACCCATGGCCTTTAGGGGGAAGTCTTGGGGGAGTCACGACATGGGACCTAGGGATTGATCTTGAAAAATGGGTATCATAGGTGGTCGGTTCTACCTCAAAGATCGGGATTCTGTTGTTTTGTTTTTGGGAAATACTGTTAAATGTTCCGAGTTCGACTTTTAGATTCAAGGAGTCCAGTGTTGGTGTGGCGGGTAACATATCCATACACAAGGACATTGATTTTTGATTTTTGGATCTATACATAAAAACACCGGTTGCATCCATCATATAGGAATTGAGTGTTTCCTCATGTTCTTCTGGAATCAGAGTTAGCTCACCAGGTATAATCTATTACTTGTGATTCATCTTGATCTCTTTCAAGATGCCTCTACGTAGACAGCTATTTAATATTTTAGTGTGTGACCACAAGGATGGTCCATGGAGTGATGAGACTTAAGTATAAGGACTGTTGCCCGAGATGGAACCTTTGGATGATGTCCCTTCTTTTCCACCACCCATTGGCCAGTAGTTACTACTGGTTCTACCGGTAGAGGTCACATGTAGGATCAGTGCCTTAAACAAGTTTCAGTGAAAGGGACCCCTTGGGTTCTGAGGAGAGCCCAACTCATAGGTATCTAAGGAATGAATTGAGGTGGTGACCAAGTTTTTTATCTAGTCAGGGAATCATTATATCAGATGGTAGTCCTGGAAGTGATCCTTATACATGGCTTAGTAGGGCGATAATGGGGTTTAGATTACCCAATCTTATGATGAGGTAGATAGATCTTGAGAACCTATCTCTGAGAAGGGGTCTCATGCCATCAAAGCTACGGGCTATGTTTGCCCAAGAGCTTTTGTTGCTTCAGTGAGAAGACATGTGGATATATGAGTATTCATTGAGGCGTATCGACCCTTCCAGGTATGAAATGAATATGATGTGACCAGTGCTTCAAGGCTTGGACCTCTGAGTGAGATGTGTTTAGGGACATCCGATCCAACACTATTCGTCTATACATTCCTACTTATTCTACAGTTCTAGAGAGAACCTTTATGGTTAAAAGTTCTTTGGCTAAGTAGATGAAGCCAGTGGATGTCAGTAGTGGGAAATCATGAAACCAACACCAGTCTTAGATACTTGGAAAAGTACGAGGACATCATTCCAGAGGATGTCCTAAGGATACCTCTTCATAGAGAGGTAGATTTATACATTGATCTATACCCTAGGATGACACCGATATCTTCACCTGAATATCAGATGATTCCCACAGAGTTTTGAGAGCTAAGGGTATAATTGGAGGAATTGCAGAGAAAGGGGTTCGTAAGGCCCAACGTTTTACCATGGGCTGCCCCAGTGTTGTTTTCTATGAAGGTAGACAAAAGCTTTAGGTTTTTCATGGAATTGAGGAACCTGATCCAGGTGACTGTGAAGAACAATTATCTTCTATCAAGAATTGATGAACTCTTCAATCAGTTGAAAATAGCGAGATGGTTCTCAAAGATATACCTTAGATCAGGCTATAACCATCTTTGAGTACGATATGAGGACATTTAAAGATGGCTTTAAGAAGTTTCTATGACCACTATGAGTACTTAGTGATGCCTTGTGGCATGAAAAACACCCTAGAAGTGTTCATGGGACTCATGAACGGGATCTTCCAGCATTTCCTTAATCGTTTTGTGGTGGTATTAATTTATGAAATCTTGGTTTACTCAGTGTCAGAAGAAGAGCATGCTACACACCTGCATATAATCCTGCATACACTCCGAGAGCACCAACTCTATGGGAATCACTTAAAGTACTAGTACTGAATTTTGGAGGTCCACTTTCTGGGACATGTTATCTTAGAGGCTGGAGTTTCAGTGGATCCGGTGAAGATAAAAGCAGTGCTTTCCTTGGAGCCACCCAGGGGCATGACTGCGGTGCAAAGTTTCTTGGGATTAGTTGGATACTACTAGAGGTTCTTTCCTGAATTTTATAGAGTAGAAGAACCCTTATTAGCTTCTGAAATGACCCGGACCTGGACATCCACCCGAACAGTGCCAAACGGGTTGGGTGCTACTACCTTAGGCACACCTACTCGAATGCTAAAGGCTACCGACTAGAAGCGAGGGTATGTTAGGTATAGTCGGGAGGCTATACCCTCTTGAAGGATCATAATAAGGGCACTGGTCTGAGTAAAAAGAAAATAAAGATGCAGCAGAATAAGGACTCAATAGACTCGAAATAGACCCGTAGAGCGGAAGCATAACTGATATAGATAAACAACGGAAGAAATACATATAACAACAACAGCAGAAATAAATACAACAGCATGCTGAACTCATGTAACTACTATTGAACAATAAAACATGCATCCAAAGCAGGCCATACATATCTGAATATAAAAAGGGTGAAAATGGTTAACCAACTGTAGCTACAACAAGTAAGCATGCCGATACAGAAAAGTAAACAAAACAAAGTAAACCCCAGCTAGGCATGACCTCAAGGTCCATACCATCTCCATGAAACAACTAACCCAGCCCAGCTCCTGAAGCTGGCCTCTTTCCTGCACGTAGACCCATAAAGTCTACACGTGTCCTGAAGGGCCCGTGCAGGGTGTGAGACAAATCTCTGTAGGATACCCCCCAATGCTGTGTACCAAATATATGTGTTAAGAGGTCATGCATTTACAAGGAAAGAAGTAAACGGTACAATGCACAAGTAAACACAAACTCCATTGGTTCTCAATAGCCACCATGGAGTGTTACCTACTTCGGCCAACGCTGGAATCACTGCCATGTAACCTGACGACATGCGCCCCCTGACACTGCGTGTCTCAAGTACCGACGTCCCGAAGGCACGCCCAAGAAAATTAACCCAGCACCATGTGACTCCTGACACCTTGTGTCTCAAGTATCGACGTCCCGAAGGAATGCCCAAAATAGTAACCAGACACCAGGTGCCTCCTCACACCTTGTGTCTCAAGTACCGACGTGTTGAAGGCATGCCCATCCCCTGAAAGCTCCTCACCTCCCATGTGGCTTTCTACGGCAAGAACCCCCAACCAAAATACCTAACCACAATTATGGGGGCCTCTACCCACACGAGTGGTCAAAACCAACTCATCACAGAGTATCTCTGTGTGCACACTACTCAAAGTTCTGGGTGAGCGGTAATCACCAAAATAATACCTAAGGCACCAACTCATCTGACACCTCGTATCCCTGCAACCATGCCACTCAAGTCTGATGGCATCGCCATCCTAGTAACCCGAACCATGCCCAGCCTGACATTCGTACTGCCTCAAGCCGACATCCATGATGCCCAATCCCATGGTAAAAACCACTTAAAGTAACCTGGGCCAACCCCAACCTGTGATCCGCATCACTCAAGAATATCCGGGCCATGCCCAACACCACCCAAAGGGTCCAACAGACGCAATTCAATAATTGCATATATAACATATTTAAACAAGGAGCATAAATCGACAAAACAAACTAAACAGTTGAATTGCACTATGCGAGGTGCTGTCCCATACCAGCACTGAGGTCTTAAATGCCTCTAACAATTTGTAACATGCTTTAATAAATTAATCTAAATAGTTTAACACATTAATATTTCAATTAAAACCATTTTGGCATTCCCCGGACAAAATTCCCCGATGATCCACAACCCCTCACCCGACCCGCTTATGAAAAATGGTAATAGGGAATACCCAAAGGCACCCCATAGGTCCCACAAGAAATTTAATATGTAATAGTAGATAAAACGGCTCCCGCTCAAAATAACCGAAAATGTGCCGAAGGCTGCATCACCCAAACAACCACAAAAACAAAAAATGAGGTATGCACCACCTTCCTAAGACTTGTACGATGCTACTCCTCTGGTAACAACTGCCAATTCGGTATAAAACGCGGTAAATCTACAAAAGATTCAAAACCGCTCAAACACCTATAACTCATTATAGAACAAAAATCAAACACAACGGTCAAAGAAGAATTGAGGCCTTTACTAGGGGGTTCCAACACATTAATAGGAGTTCGAATCGGGCCTCGGATGGACGATCAGGAGAAGAAAGAAGCTTCGGCCGGCTTGGTTCCTGAAACCGGGCAGAACATATGAGGTTCTGCATCAAAACGAGTCTACTTCCAATTTTAACACAAAAAAAGAAACTACACAGTGATTACTTCATGACAACATGCCGTGTAGGTCATTTAAATGTTCATTTGGCGGTTGGAATTCCACCGACTTACTTTCCGAACCTGACGACATGAGTACACGGCATGTACCTATGGGTACATGGAGTGTACTTGGTTTCTCTTCTGTTCTTCAATGACTTACCCACATTCCATGTATATCTCGCATACACGGCTAGACTATATGGCATGTCCAAGGGGAACACAGCGTGCACCTAGTTCTACCCAGCCAACAGGCCTACACACCATGTATGGTTACCACACGGTCGGGGGTACACGACGTGTTTAAAACTACATGCCGTGTAGTAATAAATTTTCTACACGGTCATCACAAGACATATACTCGAAGAGCACACGACCGGTCACTCGCTTAACATATACATAACATGTACCTAAAGTAGACAGAGTGTAGTCTGGAAATTTCCAGAAACTTCCCTTTTTCTCCTGTTTCCTCAGAAACTAGTCAAAAATTTAAACAGGGTCGGGATTTGACCCGTTCTAAAAACCTGGGTTCTTACAGCTCTGACATAGAAGGGACATCCCTTCGTGTTGATGGAGAAGTAACATCAAAGTTTCTAGGATTTGATGCTAAGACTGAAGAGTGCCCCCTTCTTAAGACTACCAGAGGAGGGAATTGGGCATGTAGTTTTCTACGACACATTAGGGAAGGTACTGGGTTGTGTCCTAATGCAAGAGCGAGAAGTGATTTCCTATGATTCATGGTAGCTGAGGTAGCATGATCAGAACTACTCAATTCATGACCTGGAGCTAGTAGAAGTGGTCTTTTCTTTGAATATGTGGTGACATTACTTTATGGGTGATCGATTTATAGTCTACTCCGACCACAAAAGTATCAGGAATATCTTCTTTCAGAAGGATCTTAACTTTAGGAAGCGGCGATGACTAGAGTTCCTATAATACTATGACTTTGAGATAGTCTATACTCATGGGAAGAGGAACATGGTGGTAGACATGTTTAGCAAGAGGTCTGGTTTGCACCTGCTGAGTGAGGCGACATAGAATCTAGCTGCGATGTAGATATCCTTCATGGATGATGATGGAGTATCTTACCTTCAGTTGATGGTTGTCACTATCCCACTCTTATAGTGAGTTAGGGAGGCAACACTTGTGGATGTTGACTGTGAGGAATGATGTGATTAGTTATCCTCAGGACAGGATCCTGATTAATTTTTGATAGGAGGGGAGCATGTCATCCTTTTCAAAGGATGCACAATAGTACCAGTGGCATTGTGAGAGGAGATTTTAAGGAAGTTCCATACCTCTCATTTAGTGGTAGATCTGGGAGTTGAAAATATGTACCATAATCTCCAATGTTAGTACTGATGGACAGGGATGAAGAAAGCGGTGTCTGAGTTCATTTTTCGGTTTATCACTTGTTAGCAAGTGAAGGATGAGCATCAGGTTCTAGCAAGCATGGCCCAACCACTTGAGGTACCAGAGTGGAAGTGGGATGGTATCTTGATGGACATTGTGATAGGATTATGACGCATGTCTAGGGGCCATGGTTTTATCTGGGTAATCATCGACTGAATCACCAAGTTGGCTCACTTCCTACCCATCTGAGATCAGGGATCAGTAGAGGGCTTGGGACGCCTCAACATCCAGGAGATAGTGTGGCCTCACGGGGTGCCTTCGATGATCGTCTTAGACCGTAACGTTCACTTCACATCCCAACTATGGAAGGGATTTCAGGAGGTGTTTGGGACTCAACTGTTCCTGAGCACAGCCTTTTATCCCCAGACTGATGGTCAAATGGAGAGGACTACACATACCTTAGAGGACATGCTTCATGCTTGCATCCTTGATTTTGGTCGTAGTTGGGAGGACCAATTAACACTGGTGGAGTTTTTGTACAACAACAGATACCAATCCACCATCAGTTTAGCACCATTTGAGGAATTGTACGAATGACCATATAGGTCACTGTTATGCTGGACAGACCTAGGGGAGTTAGCACTCATAGGTCCAGAGATGGTATATTCTACCACTAAGATGGTGCAGGTCATCCGAGAGCAGATGAAGACTACACATAACCGATAAAAGACTTATACTGATAGGAAATGTATACCCTTGGAGTTTGAGGAGAGGGACACATATTCCTACAGGTCTCTACTCGACAAGGGATACCGAGATTCGGCCAGGGCAGTAAGTTATCTCTGAGATTCATCGACCCTTTCTAGATCCTGAGTAGAGTTGGAAGGTGGTGTACCATCTAGATCTCCCCCAACAGATATACCAGGTTCATGATTTTTTCCATGTGTCACTATTGAGGAGGTGCATTCATGATCCATCTCACGTCATCGACTAGGGCGAGTTGGACATTGATGATGGGGTGATATTTGCAGAGTTCCTGGAGGAGATAGAGGATCTACAAGAGTGGGTCCTTCATGGATGGTCGATTCCTCTAGTGCATGTTTTTTGGCAGCATAAGAATCTCCAGGAGAACACGTGGGAGTGAGAGGCTCAGATTCATACCCAGTACCCCTTTCTATTTGATTAGCCCATGTTTTGGCTTACGAGGATGTAAAGAACTAAATGTGGTAAGTAATTTAATAACCCAGAATTCCATGATTTTTTTAAAATGGGATTATTTTGAGACCAGGCTCTGAGACGATGTGCGATTCTGAGGGACAGAGTGCCCATAATGATCCATAAAGAATGTAACCTTTAAATAGCACGTGTGATTGGTTTTCCTAAAAAAGTGTAATAAATATTAAATGGGCACTTTGATCAGAAATATGATGGCACCATTGCGTTGAGGATGGTAGTTTTACCTTAGAGGTGACTTAAGTTTAGTCAGCACATGCCTCTTGTGAGAAAACCCTAAAACGGAATAACCATAAATAAAATAATTAAATAAAATTATGTTATTTTTTAAATGCTTATAACTCATGAAAGGTGACTCAGATTGAAAATATGAGACCACCTTTGAGCTAATGAGGGTATACTTTCCTTAGGTAGAGCCTAACATTGGCCAACGTAGGTCAACATTGGAAATTAGTTTTTTTCTTTAAGTATAATAATTGAATAAAGTTATTTTATTTCAAAGTCCTTATAACTCCTAAATGGTAACTCACATTTGAAATTTGAGATTAATATTGAGATTATGAGGGCCTGATTCTCATAGTAAAATCTTAACCTCAACTGGCACGGGTCGTGGGTGAAAGATAGTTTTTGAACCTTTTTTTATGTTCATTTAAGTAAATATGCGAGTGAGTTTTTCTATCTTTTAAAATAGTTCTTAGATAAAAAATACGAGGGCACCGTTGAACTCAGAAAATTGGGATTCGACTAGAAAGGACCTAACTTTGAACGACAAGGGTCGACTGGAAAAGATAATTTTCAGAACTTTCAGAAGAGAAATGAAATAAATTGAAAAGTTATTTTATTTTTTTCCTCACTATTGAGTGGTGGCATGCCAGCACCGTGGTGAGACGATGAGACGACGATGAAACTCATTAAATGAATCCCATTAATTAGTCTCTTTAACTGAAGTGTAACAGAGACTCTGTTTCATAAATGAAATATCATAACAACACAACGACGCAGCGTAACAGAAACGCTGCAACGTGTTTCTCTTTTAATGAGATAACGAATTAGAGAAATAGTGGGAGGTCAGAGAATTTATCTAAAGAATATACAGCGACAAATCCTCTCCACCGAAGAATGATGAATTCATTCTACTTCCTCCCTTCTAAGGATTTATCTCTAATGAAGAATGATGGTGGATAGGAAAGTGGCAATGATGCCTTGGAGGAAGGATCTGAGACCAGAGATCGACGAATGCCAATGACTTCAAATGGATCAACACCAACAAAGAACCTTCTCCAGGTAGGGGTTAATTTTGATTTTTATTTCCCCATCCTTCATTCTAAAACAACGGACACGAATAAATCCACAAACAGACACCCTGCCTTAACATGTTTTTCGGGTCCTGGCCCACTAGGTACCACCAGTTGCCCTGCAGACATGTGGTCCCCACCCTGGGGCCCACACACATGATCGAACGAGTCATCTAACTAATGACAGTCCCCACAGGCCAACACATGTACTTTCCAGTGTTCTTTTTTCCTCACTCACACACACCCTCAGAAACTTTCGGGAAGGTCACCCATCCTATTCACTACTCCAGTCCAAGCACGCTTAACTGTGGAGTTCTAATCAGGTAGGATCCCAAAAAGGAAGGTTCACCTTATTGACATGAGTCATCTCATTTATTTAGTTAACCCTTTATCATTATAGGGTGTTACATTCACCCCCTCCTTTAGAGCACAACGTACTCATTGTGAGCCCTACATCTCAACCTAGGCAGTGCACCACACTTAAGGATGGGTACTACCTCTAACACCAAATGTGAAAAATGAGTCCCAGTAACAGCACAACCACCCCACCTTAAAATGGTTGTCGGGTCCTGGATCACCAGGTACCACCCGTTGCCCCACACACACGTGGTCCCCACCTTGGGGCCCACCCACATGCCCGAACAGGTCATCTGACTAATGATATTCCCTATAAGCCAACACATGTCCTTTCTAGTGCGTTCTTGTCTTCACTCACATACACACCCTGGGAAACTTCCCAAAAGGTCACACATCCTGATCACTACTCTAGGCCAAACATGCTTAACTATGGAGTTCTAATTAGGTAGGATCTCAAGAAGGAAGGTACTCCTTGTTGACATGAGTCATATAATTTATTTAGATAACACTTTATCATTCCAGGGTGTTACATTCACCCCCCTTTAGAGCACTATATACTTGTTGTGGGCCATACATCTCAACCCAAGTAGTGCACCGTACTTAAGGATGGGTTCCACCTCTGATACCAAATGTGAAAAATGGGTCCCAATGATAGCACAGACACCGCACTTTAACATGGACGACGGGTCTTGGCCCACCAGGTATCACCAATTGCCCCACAGACACATGGTTTTCACCCTAGGGCCCACCCACGTGCCTGAACGGGTCATTTGACTAATGACAATTCCCACATGCCAAAAAATGTCCTTTCCAATGTTATTTTGTCCTCACGCACACACACACTGGGAAACTTCCCAGGAAGTCACCCATCTTGATCACTACTCCAGGACAATCACACTTAATTGTGGAGTTCTAATCAGGTAGGCTATCAAAAATGAAGGTGCATCTTGTTGACATGAGTGGTGGCATGTTGGAACTGCGGTGTGATGATGAGGTGATGACAAAACTCATTAAATTAATCCCATTAATGAGGATATTTAACTGAAGTGTAGCAGATATTCTGTTTCATAAATGAAACAACATAACGATGTGATGATGCAGCGTAATAGAAATGCTGCAACGTGTATCTATTTTAATGAGATAATGGGTTGGAGAAACAGTGGGAGATCGGGAAATTTATCTGACGAATCCATGATGAGGAATCATCTCTAATGATGAATGAAGAATGTATTTTCCTTCCACACTTTTAAGTATTTCTCTCCAATGAAGAACACCGACAGATCGAAAAGTGGCGATGACACCTTGGAGGAAGGATCCGGGACTGGAGATCGACTAACGACAACAACTTCGAACAGATTGACACCAACGATGAACCTTCTTCAGGTAGGGTTTACTTTTGATTTTAATTTCCCCTTTATTCATTATAAAACAATGGGCAAGAATCAACCCATGAACAGACACCCCTCCTTAACATGGTTGTTGGGTCCTGGCCTAAGAGGTACCACCAATCGCCCTGCAGACATGTGGTCCTCACCCTGGGGCCCACCCACATGCTCAAACTAGTCATCTAACTAATGAAATTTCCCACAAACCAACACATATCCATTCATGTGTGTTTTTTCCCCACTCACACACACCCTGGGAAACTTCCCAGAAGGTCACCCATCCTGATCACTACTCCAAGCCAAGAACACTTAACCGTGGAGTTCTAATTAGGTTGACTCCTGAAAAAGAAGGCAAACCTTCTTTACATGAGTCATATCATTTATTCAGTTAACCCTTTATCATTATGGGGTGTTACATTCACCCCCTCCTTTAGAGCACAACATCCTTATTGTGGGCCCTACATCTCAACCTAGGAAGTGCACTGCACTTTATGCTGGGTACCACCTATGATACCAAATGTGACAACTGGGTCCCAATGACAGCACATACACCCCGCCTTAACATGAACATCGGGTCCTGGCCCACCAGGTACCACTAGTTTCCCCACATACACGTGGTACCAACCTTAGGGCCCACCCACATGCCCGAACGGGTCATATGACTAATGAAAGTCCCCACAAGAAAACACATGTCCTTTTTAGTGTTCTTTTTTCCTCACTCACACACATAAACTAGGAAACTTCCTATAATTTCACCCATCCTGATCACTACTCCAGGACAAACACACTTAACTATGGAGTTCTAATCAGGTAGGCTCCTAGAAAGGAAGGTGAAACTTGTTGACATGAGTCATATCATTTAGTTAGTTAACCCTTTACCATTCTGAGGTGTTACATTCACCCCCCTTTAGAGCACAATGTACTCGTTGTGGGACCTACATCTCAACCTAGGTAGTACACCACACTTATGGATGGGTACCACCTCTAATACCAAATGTGACAACTGTGTCCCAGTGACAGCACATACACCCCGCCTTTACATGGCTGTCGGGTCCTGGCCCACTAGGTTCCACCAGTTTCCCCACAGACATGAGGTCCCCAGCCTGAGGCCCACCCACATGCCCGAATGGGTTATCTGACTGATGATAGTCCCCACAGGCCAACACATGTCCTTTCCAGTGTGCTTTTGTACTCACACACACACACACACTGGGAAACTTCCTAGAAGGTCACCCATCTTGATCACTACTCCATGACAATCATGCTTAACTGTGGAGTTCTAATCAGGTTGTCTCCCAAAAAGGAAGGTGTATCTTGTTGACATGAGTAATATCATTTAGTGAGTTAACCCTTTATCATTCCAGGGTGTTACATTCACCCCCCTTTAGTGAACAACATCCTCATTGTGGGCCCTACATCTCAACCCAGGCAATGCACCACACTTAAGGCCGGGTACCACCTCTGATTGAAAATGTGACAACTGGGTCCAGTGACAACACAAACACCCCACCTTAACATGGTCATAATGTTCTAGCCCACCAGGTACCACCAGTTGCCCCAGAGACACGTGGTCCCCATTGTAGGGCCCACCCACCTACCAGAACGGGTCATCTGACTAATGACAGTCCCCACATGTCAAAAAATTTCTTTTCCAATGTGCTTTTGTCCTCACTCACACACACCCTATGAAACTTCCCAAAAGGTCACCATCCTGATCCCTACTCTAGGCCAAGCATGCTTAACTGTGGAGTTCTAATCAGGTAGGCTCTCTAAAAGGAATGTGTACCTTGTTGACATGAGTTATATCATTTAGTCATTTAACCCTTTATCATTCTACGGTGTTACATTCGTATTACATTACTCCCCCCTTTTAGGGATTCATGTAATCATAAGCAAAAACATGGGCTAATCAAACAGAAAGGGGTACTAAGCATGAATCTGAGCCTCCTTCTCCCACGTGATCTCCTGGAGATTCATGTGATGCAAATGAACACACACCAGAGGAATCAACCATCTACAAAGAATTCGCTCTTGTCGATCCTCTATCTCCACTGAGAACTCTGCAAATGTATCCCCATTTTCAATGTCCATTTTTCCCCATTCAATGACATGTGATGGATCATGAACACGCCTCCTTAGCTACGGCATGTTGAAAACATCTTACACCCAGTGCATCCATGAGGTGAGAGCAAGGCGGTACACCACATGCCAACTCTGATCAGGATATTGAAAGGATCAATACATCTCAGAGATAAATTTCCACCCCATCAAAATATCTATATCCCTTGTTGAGGAGAGACCAATAGGAATATATATCCCCACTCCTCAAAATCCAAGGATCACTATCTCTTATTAGCATTGGACTTCTGTCAGTTCTATACAGTCTCCATCTGCCCTCGGATGACCTACACCTTCTTAGTGTAGCCTATACCATCTCTAGACTAATGAGTGCTAACTCCCCTAGGTCTGTCTAGAATAACGGTTACCTGCATGGTCTTCCATAAAACACCTCTAATGGTGCCATACCAATGGTGGAGTGGTAGCTATTTTTTTAAAGGCTAGGGCCAAAGCCTCATTTATTATTTAAAGAAAAAACCTCTTTCAAACTGGGTAGAGGGAGACCCATTACATAGCATGAAGGCCCAAGATCAAGTGGTTTAAATACAGGGCCTGAAAGCCCATTATTTTGGCTAAAAGGGCCCTTTGGTGAATAGTACTACTATAGTACCCAAGCTACTATAGTACCGCCGTCGTTACAATTCCTGCTACAATGCCTCCACCACTATAGTGCCACCACTGCTACAGTCTGCCACTGCTAAGTCCTGAATGCCTCCTCTAATACCTTACATATATGGAATGTGAAGCAAGAATCACAGTCTGAGATGATCATAAAAGGCACCCCGTGATGCCACACTATCTCCTAGATATATAGGCGTCCCAAGCCCTTTACCGATCCCTGATCTTAGATGGGTAGGAAGTGATCCGACTTGGTGAGTCAGTCGATGATCACCCAGATATAATCGTGGCCCCTTTACGTGTGTTTCAATCTCATCAAGAAGTCCATCGAGATACCATCTCACTTCCACTATGGTACCTCAAGTGGCTGGGCCAAGCCTGTTGGAACCTGATACTCAACCTTTACTTGCTGACAAGTGAGGCACTATGAATCGAACTTGGACACTGCTTTCTTCATCCCTATCCACCAGTACTAATGTCAGAGATCCCAATACATCTTTTCCACTCCTAGATGTAATACCAAAGGAGAGGTACAAGAATCCCTTAAAATCTCCTCTCGCAATGCCACTGGTACTACTGTACATCCTCTGAAAAAGATGACATTGTCCCCTCATATCAAAAATCCATCAGGAGCCTGTCCTGAGGATAACTGAGCACATCAGTCCTCGCAGTCAACATCCGCAAGCTTTGCCTCCCTTACTTGCTATAAGAGTGGAGGATTGAAAACCATCAACTAAAGGTAAGATGGTCGATCATCATCCAAAAAGGATATCTATATTGCGTATAACTTCTCAATCACCTCACTCAGTATCTACAAACTTGACCTCCTTCTGAGTGCATCTGCCACTACGTTCCCCTTTCCAGGAGTATAAACTATCTCGAAGTCATAGTCCTAGAAGAACTATAGAAATCGATGTTGCCTCAAGTTTAGATCCTTCTGGTAGAAGATATACCCATGACTTTTGTGGTCAGATTAGACTATAAACCACTCACCCATCAAGTAGTTCCAACACATATTCAAAGAAAAGACCACTGCTGCTAGATCCAGGTCATGGGTTGTGTAGTTATGTACATGCTACCTCAACTTCTGTGAACCATAGGCAATAAATTCTTGCTCTTATATCAGGACACAACCCATTCTAGTCCCTGATTCATCGCATAAAAATATATACCCAATTCCCTCCTCTAGTAGTCTCAAGATGGGGGCACTTGTCACTCTCCACCTCATCTCCTGGAAACATTGCTGGTACTTCTCTGTCGACATGAAGGGCTATCCCTTCCATGTCAAAGATGATAAGGGTGATGATACTCTAGGAAAGTTGGGCATGAACCTCCAATAGTATCCAACCAATCCCAAGAAAATCAGCACCTCAGTCATGCCCCTAGGTGGCTCCCAGGAAAGAAATGAATTTATCTTCACCAGATCCACTGCAAATATAGCCTTTGAGATGACATGTCTTAGAAAGTGGACCTCCTAAATCTAGAATTGGAACTTCGAGTGCTTCTCATAGATCTGGTGCTCTTGGAGTGTATCCAGAACAATATACAGGTGTGTAGCATGCTCCTCTTCTGATGCTGAGTACACCAAGATGCCATCAATGCAGACCACCATGAAAGGATCAAGGTAAGGTTGGAAGATCCTGTTCATGTGACCCATGAACACTATTGGGATGCTTTTTTATGCCAAACGACATCAATAAGTACTTGTAGTGTCCATAGCGACATATAAAGGCCTTCTTTGAGATGTCATAATCTCATACTCAATGATAGAGATAACCTGATCTAAAGTTTATCTTTGAGAACCATCTCACTCCCTTAAGTTGATTGAAGAGGTCATCAATCCTCGATAGAGGATACTTGTTCTTCACGGTCACCTGGTTCAGGTTCTGGAAGTCCATGCAAAACCTCAAGCTTCTATCTGCCTTCTTAGAAAACAACACTAGGGCATACCATGGTGAAAGACTGGACCTTACGAACCCCTTCCTTTGCAAGTCCTCCAACTATACCCTTAGATCTCAGAGCTCTGCGGGAGTCATCCAACATTCAGGTGAAGGTATCGGTGCCATAACAGGGTACAGATAAATGCATAAATCTACCTCTTTTTGAGGAGGTAGCCTTGGGAAATCCTCTAGAAAGATATCCTCATACTCGTCCAAGTCTTTGAGACTGATGTTAGTTTCCTTCTTTACCACTACTTACATCCATTGGCTTCATCTTCTCATCCAAATAACTTTTAACCACAAAGGTTCTCTCTAGAACCCTAGCATAAGTAGGAATGTATAGAGGATTAGTTCTGTCTTTGATGTCCCTAAACACATCTCGTTCGGAGGTTTGAGCCTTGAAGCACTGGTCACATCATATTCATTGAGTACCTGGAAGGGTCGATACATCTTGATGAATACTCAGCTATCAACATGTCGTTTCTCTGAAGTTGTAGAAGCTCTTGGGCACACATAGCCCTTAGATTTTATGGAAAGATCACCCTTCTCAGAGAGAGGTAGATTTAGGCATTGATTTGTACCTTGGGACAACACCGATATCTTTACCTGAATATTAGATGCTCCGGTAGAGAGCATGTCATCCTTTTAAGAGGACACACCATAGTACCAGTGGAGTTATGGGAGGAGGTGTTGAGGGAGTTCCATACACCCCCTTTAGTAGTACATCTAGGTGTGAAGAAGATGTAACAAGACCTATGACATCAACACTGGTGGATAGGGGTGCATCATTGATGTGGGAGGAATGCTCTGAATATCTAGAGGATAACTGTTGATGAAAGGTGAATGAAAAAACAATGAGCGAAGATCTCCAATGATGTTGAGCACTTCCTCTAATGTTCGAGAGATCCCACCTTTGATGTCAGATCAAGTGATTCTGTGGAAGGATCTCCATCAGTAATAAATCCACTCTTTGATCGAACTTTCTCTATAGGTAGTCGTTCTTATTTGATTATGTTCTTTCCCTGTTGTTGGTTCTAAAATGATGAACGAGGATCAACCCATGAATAGGTTGACCCACGGTTCGATCGTTATTAGAGGAGGTTCTTGACTATGGGATGGTTTGTGAAAATGAACTCTTGTTTAATTGATATGCTAAATCCTTTTAATGGGAGCGGATTGACGCCGTGATGAATGATGGAAGAAGTTTTTTCCTCGATTTTTTTGTTTGGTTTTATTTTATCCTTTAATGCGCATTCTTTGCATTCTTTGTGGGTTGACGAACCGCCATCGTTGCGTAACCATTATTGGTGCAGAGATCTAACAACATGGATTTAGAATGGGAACGACATGATAGAGGTGTGAAGATGACAATGGTGATCAGATTGAGGTGGTGTGGGAGATGTTGCACATGAACGAATTCATACTAGAAATATGACTCAATGGAGATTTAAACCCTAGTAAAAGAAGAATGCAACTTGAGGGCTCCAGAACACCCTCTAGATCGAAGAATGGACCACCAGATCGTGTTTGTTGGTCCACCGAAGGTTCTAGCAGCATGTCGGTGCCGATGGCGGTGTCACGTAGCGGCAACGACCACATACCAGATGGATGGGTGGCACGCCGTAGTGGCAGGATCCATGTAACTTAGCTTTCTGTATGGAGGAGCCATGTAACGCATCTGCCCATGTAGAGGAGATGCATAACGTGGCTGCCTACATGGAGGAGCCACGTAACGTAGTTGTGCACATGGAGGAGCCAAGTAATGCGAATTCCCACGTGGAGGAGACGTGGCTCTATCCAAGGCATGACCTGGACCCACGGTAAGTCATGGGTCGCACCAAAAATCCGGTCTGCGTGAGCGGACCAGTTGAATAGGGAGATGGTGCCAGCTGGCGCCGCATGGTGTAAGACGGACGCGGCAAAGCCGCATCTGGGTTGAAGGAGCCAGCCTGCTTAAAGGAGGGCTAGGCTGGTTTTGGTGGGCCGCACCCAGTGAAGTGTGCAGGTCCAGCAATGAGCCGATCCTAATGGGCTGGGTCAGACCCATGTTGGGTCTGTCTGACTGGGTCAGACCAGATCCAGACCCAACTGACCCCTATTTCACTAAAACACCTATAAATTTCAAACATAGTGTTTTTTTAACGAGTCGTCTATGGATTTGGGACCCTTACGATGATATGGTCCTTTTGAGATACTATAAATGAGTTTTTTTAGGAACTTATAGGATGGACTATTGATTTGAAGAGTAGGCCCTCCTGATACAAGAATACTTTGAGCAGAGTCGGGGTAGTTCTCATGAAGAGATTCTAGGATGGTTACTCCCTTAATGACTCATGGCATGGGTACTTCTTATCCCTCTGATTAGGTATAGACATGACTCCCCACGTCATGGGCGTGTGTTCATTTCCTTCGAGTAGTTTCTTCCAGGGGTGTTACTCCCCTAAAGGACTATGGTGAGGGTTCTTAGAGATGTTCATGAAGGAAGAGTAGATACTCCCATGTGGGACCAGGGAGTGGGTTCTAAAACACCCCGAGATTTTATGAAACATATTCTTTTAATATCATTGATGTCTTGTGTTTTATGCTACAACAAGATTACCTTGCGCTACATGCAACACCGTATGAGCTTGCAGTATACACAACACTATTCTTGGATCATGTTACACACAATTCTGATAGTAGTTATTCTACGAAACATTGAGTGTATATATATAAATATATATATATTCAATGTATAAATGAAATATGGTTGTATTCTTTTATACGAAACAATGGAGGAGTCTTTCACAACACACAACCCTGACTTGGCTTCCATTACACGCAATCGCGACTTTCCTCGATAGCGTGTGTTGTACGCAATACTAGGTTTCACTAAATAACGATATTTGGTTATAATATTATTATGAACTAGCCGTTATGAATAGTATCAACTACATTTTGAATTTTATAACATTATTATTCATCTTACACATTTTCTAGAACATGGTATGAGAACAAAATCAATTTTTCGAGTAAAATAAGTATTTTTAAAAAATGTACTTTTGCCGCCTTTTGATGGAGCACCCACCTTAAATATTGTTTTTGACATGTATATAAGTCCAATTTGACAAAATAAAATTCTTCTTTGGAATCAGGGTATAAAAATTTACTTTGGATAAAATTTTCATATTATTCTGATAACTTTCATATTTTAATGAATAGTAAAAACACGCTATATTTTAATTAAAATTTTTTTTCATCGCAATAATTTATATGGTTAGATTATCTTTTTAATTGGTTTTAAAGTGTAATTAGAATATATTTTTACCATTTAATCCAATGTTGGCCATTGGAATTAATTTCACTTTGAAATTGGATATAAACAAGTATCAATATTTTGATAGTTATTGTTTCTTAAAAACACGCGATTTGTTTTGACGACGGGAATTAATTTTTAAATTAATTAATGAAACTGATATGTTTTGAATTTGGTAAAATAGACATCATTTTTGAATTCATAATATCAAATATAGCTTAGACCTAATTTTTGGTATATTTCTGGAAACTTTCATTTTTTGATGAATAGTAAAACCACTAAGTGGTAGTTAAAAAATTGAATTTTTCATAAAACATAAATTTACCACTTCTATAAGTAGAATATCGAAAATCCAAGAGACACGGTTAATATCAAGGACTAAAATTTGGTTCAATGAGATGAAAATAATTTTTGGTGAATAGTATCTTTTTACTTTTTTTACCACGGTTAAAAGTAAATAGGGTAATTCAGGGTAAAAGTGTTATTATTATTACCCTAACACATGTCCTAATTCTATTGGATAAGTGTAATTCGACCAAAAACAACCTTAGGAATAAAATATGACCATTTAGACCCACATGGATTAGATTAGGACATTTATTATTAATTTATTTAAAGAAGGGTTAAAATAGTTAAAATCAATGTTTAATAAATAAATCATTTTTAATATAGGGTTATACATAAGATAAATTGGACTATAAATATTCATTAGAAATATAAAAGGATTTATTAGATAATGGTATTTTATTTATAATTTTTAGACTTAAAATAATTTAATTTATTTATGAAACAATGATGATACAGTAATTATCTTATTAATGAAATATTGACATAATTGATGTTATAAATACCCAAATAAATGTAATTTGAGACTTTTTATGAATTAAAATAATTTTATATGTTAATATGACATTTTAGTAAGGATTTAATTAACTTTTTTCAAACTAATGATTCTGTTATTATTTTCACAAAAATCAATTACCAAATAGTGTCAAAATTAACATAAAATAGGTTTTAAAACAAATATTATATTATAAATTGTTATTTTATTCCTAAAAATCTAATGTTCTGCCAAATGACTTAGATAAGGTTATATATATTAATAATAAACAACTTGGGGTTCTTTTGGCTTGATATAATAAGTTTATTAACCTTATAGTGTAAGAAAACAAGAAGACACGGTAAAAGTTAAATTATCTAACATAAAGTTAAATCTAAATGATAAGGTTAAAATTGATACCTAAACTTGTCTAAATTCTATTTTATGAGAGGATTTAGACCCATCCCCACCTTAGCTTCTAAATATATCAATTTGTAGCTATTAAAAACCGAATTTGACTTTGTAATAAAATAATATTTTTAGTTATTCCAAAGGTGCCCCTCTCCTCCCTTATAAAAGGGCACCTCCTCCATCTCTTCCTCACACCACTTTGAGCCTTCAAGCTCGGCCAAACCCTGAAAATATCTCCTCTCCACTTCCCTAGAAACATCCTAGTGGTCCTGGTATTCTTCAAAGACCAATTTTAGTGCCCTAAGAGGAGGTCTCAAAGAGGCGCTTCAAAGAAGAGGTAATGCCCGTTACCGATTATTTCAACTTTATTTCTTCTTCCACTTCTTCTTCTTAGGTTGTTTCATTATAAAGTAATAACATCAGTATCACTCATATAATTATATTTTATTATAAGTATGAAACAACCCTATTTCACCATCTATCCATCCTACGGAAAACGAAATCACCGCACGTGCGTACGTACGGAATACCGTCTCCACGCCGTGGTGTAATCTATTTTCCACCACCACCTTACTTGGATAGGTATAATGGTGTAAATAATAACTATATATGATTATTGTAAAGTGATATTGATTCTGTAATAGTATACATACACTCCAATAAAATTCCACGATCATGGGAACGATATCATCACTCGTGCGTACGTACAGAATACCGTCTCCACGATGCGACAAGATTCATTCTCAATGATTAACCATTCATAAATGATTATAAAGTATATATAATAAGTAATCATGAAATATATGACTAAATAATGATACAGTATTTATGTATATATATATGTATGACATCCAATTAATTCCATTCAATTCAATGTGGAAACTAAAACAACGTTCATGCGTACGTACGGCCTACCGTCTCCATGAACGGTGTATTTCTTTCCATTTATCGATCTATTATATATATGTATATTCTGAATATATATTATATATAAATCATGTTTTATATTCTGGAATTAATTAATCAAGATCTAAGTAATCATATGAATAATTACAAGTCAAAACACAGACGACAAATGAAACGATTTTACCCAAAACGATCTTTAACATTGAATTTACAAAAGAACGGGTAATATAAAGTCATAAGTGAACCATATATGACATCATAACAATGAATATGATTCTGTAATAATTCAATGAAATTATTTAAATCATTATGCAGGAGGTTCGGATACGTACGAAGCATATCAGACTTAAGGTAAGGGATAACTATTCCAATCTCGTTCTTATCCGAGATTGTTTATTCGTAAGTATTTACTGTGGTTATGTTTATCATCCATGTGCATGTTTTCTAAAAATGTTTTCATAAAATGTTATTATTTTTCCAAGTATGTTTAAATTCATTTTACCCTTTTTTGACTTTTACCACAATGTTTGGAAGGAATCTTTCTTTTGTTTACCATACGAGGTACTTTTTGACTTTTCCGACAAAAGTACGAGAAGAATGTTATTTTTAACTTATACGGCGTGAATGGATTTTTACGGTTTCATAACCCCTCATTTTCATAAATCATTCTCTACATGATTTCATGATTATTTTCAATAAAACCCTTTACTTTTAAAAGTCCATGACATTTTGTGAAAAGAAAGTGATTTTGAAGAAGAAAAGATATTTTCCTCAAGAATTATTTTCAAGTATTTTATCAGAACAAATTTTCCATCTAAGATGACATTATTTCATATGAGTATGTTTCAAGTATAATGTCTCTATTATTTACATGGTTTCACTTTTCTTATTATGAAATGATATCCATTTCTTTTATATGGATTATGTGATGATGGAATGATGTTTTTGAAACCCATTTTATTCTTTGGGTTATGATGAATGATTTATGTTTATGTTGTGCCACAAGTAATAATGATTTCATTATGAGATGTGTGGGACCTATATCTCTCTCCAATGCATTGGGTAAAGATTTATATCTCATGAGATAGACATGGATGGAATGATAAGTTAATCGAGTTTAGTATTATAGGACTGGAACGAGGAGTGAACTCGATTCAGAAAGGGACTTTGTCCACTAAGATGGTCTTGGCAGCAATGCCTTGGATACTATGGAAATCATTACATGTGCTTAATGGATGCCACAATTACATGTTTTATTCCCATGCTAATTTATCATGATTAATGTTTCTTCATGATCTATTCCTTACGAACTTCCATGTTTTATGTCATTGCTCAAGATTTTGATGTTTAGATTTTATGCTCATGTTTTTTACATTCAAATGTATAAGGATTGTTTTATGTTCTCTATGCTTACCCTTACTGAGAATTTTAGCTCACCCTTTATATGTTTTCTTTTCCCCAAGATTTAAATAAAGGTTTTAGGTAAGGAAACGAAAAGGGGAAGATCGTTATGGGAGATTTTGAAGATCTTTAAACATGATTAGATGTTTATATTCTGAGTTTCCAAAGACACTAAACTATTACGGTCCTTGTGTGTCTGTTTTTGTTATGTATTAAGTATTCCACAAAAGTAATGTAATTTCCATGTACGTCAAGCTTCGGGTCTCTACAGGTTCCCTAACATTGGAGTCGGTACTCACCTACCGTTCCATGGTGTGGGTCCCCCTTACGCATTATTCCGGTAGAGTTGGTACTCCCCTATCATGCCAGAGAGTGGGTCCTCTAGCCTAGAGTTATTACTCCCCTAACATAATAGGGTGTGGGTCCCCTATAGTGAATAAAATAACTGATTAAGTACTACCCTTGTATTAGGGTGTGGGTATTCTAGTCACTGAGTAGTACTCCCCTACAAGGTAGGGTGCATGTCCTTGATATATGAAGTAGTACTCTCCTATATTAACATGGTACGAGTCCTTCATGAGTAGTATTCCCCTATTGGAACCAGGGTACGAGTCCTCACTTACGGAGTAGTACTCCCCCGTCTCCAGGTAGCGACGGGGAGCGAGTCCTCCATAGGAGTTGGATCTCCCTCACCTGTAGGACACAAATACAAGGAGCGATTCACTCCACTTGAAGATATTGATACCTATGTAGGATCAAATTCTCCCTCGATGAGACGGAGGTGTGGTCCACTCCTTACAACAGCAACTGGGGTATCACACGATAGTCTGGAGAAGTACTCCCTCAACTCTGTGCAGTAGAGAGGGGCATGCCTCTTCACTTGGGTTTCATTATTCTTTCATTGGGTTCAATAATGTGATGAAAAGACCTCTAGTGTCAGGAACTGGAGTTGGACTTAGTATAATTTTCTCAATGGAGTGTGTCTATCGGATGGGTTCCCCTAAAGATGGCTGAGCTCGTGGAGTGTGATCTCTTGGTTTGTGTGTTACGACTTGAGCCTTCGGTGATAACCATGATGCTGTCTATGAGGTTGGGACCTCATGCTTATTAGTGGCTGAGATGATTATATCTGGATGTTCATGATATATGTATGGGAATATACTAGAGTAGATCTAACTATGCATTTCTTTGTGTTTATTATTTTTTGATTGATCTTTGTGGTTTCAGGGTCCACTACTGAGTATTGTTTTACTCACCCCTGCACGGGATTTGCACGCACATGTTGTGTCCGGTGTAAAAGACAGACGCTTCGATATAGACATCAGCATCCTAGGACCAGGCGGTGCCCAAGGAGATATGACAGGCAGAACGTACTTCCACAGATTCCGATAGCCACTCCTTGCCTACCCTTCATGTGGCGTATTTTGAGGACAACTTACAAAGATATTTTTTACGTTCCTATTTTATGTTGATATTTTGTTGGGTTTGTATTTTGGCCCATTTGAGTTACATCTTGTACCTTTACTCAATAGTTATTTAGTGGCATGCATGTTTTCCTTTACAGCTATTTGGGACATGGTTGTGTGTGTGCGCATGCGTACAAGGACTCAAGAAAATGCCTCCTACTCATGAGATAATTCCTTTAGTTCTAGTCTACAGCCCCTGGCCTTTGGGAGGTGGGCATGGGGTAGTCACGACATGGTGCCCTCAGATTTTCTGACTTCTTCACGGGTTCTGAGGCGCAAACGACATGAGGAACGGACCACCGGAGCAGACTCAATGGTCTGCTGAAGATATTACCAGTGGTGACCCAAAGCGGAGGCTGTGGGCGGGTGGCGGCGTGCCATGACAGCACTCCAGAGGAGGTGTCGCGACTTTCTCGGGCTGTGGTGGTGTGGCAGAAGCTACTACTAGAGGGATGACGACTGGCGGAGGGATGCGGCCATTTAGCCGCGTCAATGGAGCGAACTGCGCCGCACAAGCTGCATTTTACCATAGGCACATGATCCAGTGACCACATACGGGACCAGCAGGTGCGGCCGGCTTAGCCAGCCGTAGGGTGCCGAACCAGAAACCTCATGGCATTCGGGAAGGAGGGGACTGGCCTGCCAGGCGGGCCAGACTGTGGCATGCAAACCGGGTCACTACCCAGCCCGAGATGGAAATAAAGTAGGCCTGATATTGCGGGCCAGGCCAGTAGGATAAAACCAAGCTGCTGGGCAACCCGAGGTGGGAACGAACCGGCCTTCCGGTTGCAGGCTAGGCCATAAGGAACCGGGTTGCCGGGCGACTTGGTGGGCTGGACCACTGGCCAAATCGAGTCGAGTCCAGCAAGGCCCAATGGGCATGGTCCGCTGGCTAGGCCAGAACAAGCTGACCCAGACTCAAACCAGGTTGGGTTAGGTTAGTCGAATAGGGCCGGGTCATGTCGGACCCACAGGCTGGGTTGGTCTGGACGGTCCGACCGGGTCGGGCCGGTCCCAGATGCAACCAGCCACAGTTTACTAAAATACCAATATCTCTCAAACCAGGCGTCCGATTGACGAGCCGTTTGTGGAATTGGAACCCTCGCGGAGAGGATAATATTTTAACATACTCTAAGTAGACTTTCATGGATGTTGGAATATGATGAATGGCTTGAGGAGAGGTTTCTTCCATAATCAAGCGTACTACGTGCAGAGATCCTACGTATGACTGAGACCCAAAGACTGATTATAAGAGACCCAGTGTGGAACAACTATGATGGACCAGTGGGAAGTGACTCTATGTGACCCGGAATGACCATGGTGGGGAGTGGCTTTGTGTAAACCAGAAGACTCACTGTACTCAATGGGAAGGAGTACCTCAGTATGATGACCAAAGTGAGAAGCGGCTCTCTATGACCCAGTAGGCCCATGGAGGGGAGAGGCTCTGTGTGACCCAGCATACCCACATTACTCATCAGGTATGAGTACCAAAACAATACAAGGCTAGTGGGAAGCAGATCTGTGTGACCTGGCAGGCCCACGATGGGGAGCGGCTCTGGGTGACCTAGCATACCCACGATACGCATCAGGGAGGACTAGCCCAGCATACCAAGGTGTTCAGTGATATGACTAATTGTATTTCTTTCTATAATATAGATTATAACCACATGAGTTGACAGTACCATGTGTATACTTTCCTTTTCCATCTTTCCTTTGTGTTTCGAGGTCCCTACCATGTACTGTGTTACTCACCCCTACACGGGCTTTACCCGTACATGTCCTGTCTTGTGAAGATAAATGATTCCTAGATGGAGGGCTTGGTGGACAAGGACCAGGCGGGGTCTAGTGAGTTTAGGAAGAATAGGAATACTTTTACAACTTCCAGTAGCTACTCTACACTTACCATCAGGTGGGGTTTTCAGCGGACGACTTTCCAGAGATCCTTGTACTTTCCTATTTTCAGTTTGTCTTTTGTTGGGTTTATATCTTGGCCCATTTTACTTAAAACTTTTACCTTTACTCAGTGGTTATTTAGTGGCATGCATTTTTTATTTACAGTTTTTGGGATATGGTTGTGTGTGTGTGCGTATAGGTACTCAGGTAAATACCTCCCACTTACAAGTTGATGCCTTCAACGCTAGTCACTAACCCCCGACCTTTGGGAGGAAGGCTTGGGGGAGTCACGACACGGGCCCTAGGGGACGGGTCATGACAAAGTGGCACCAGAGGTGGTCGATTCTACCTCAAATACTGATAGTCTATTGTTTTGTTTTTGAGAAACAATGTTAAATGTTTCGAGTTCAACTTTCAGATTTGGGGAGCCCAGTGTTAGTGTGGTGGCTGACGTATGTATACACTAGGACCTTGAATTCTAAATTTAATCTATATACATAAAACAATTTTTTCATGCATAATAGAGTGATTGAGTGTTTCCTCATGTTCTTGAATCAAAGTCAGCTCAACAGGTATAATCTATTAACCGTGATTCATCTTGATCTCTTTCGAGATACCTCCATGTAGACAGCCATCCAAGATTCCAGTTTGTGGCAATGCGGATGGTCTACAGAGTGATGTGGATTTGGTATAAGTACCTTTGCCTGAGATGGATCCTTTGGGTGGTGTTCCAGCTTTTACAATACCCATTGGTCAATAGTTACTACCAGTTCTACCGGTAGAGGACACATGTAGGATTAGTACCTTACATAAGTTTCAGCAACAGAGACCCCTTAGGTTCCTAATCAATCCCAAATCACAGGTGGATAAGGAATGAATTGAGGTGGTGACCATGTTTTACATCTAGTTAAGAAAGTATTAGATCATATGGTAGTACTAGTAGTGAGCATTCTACATTGATCAACAGGGTGATGATGGGGTTTAGATTAACTGATCTTATTATGAGGCAGAAAGAGCTTGAGAACCTCTCTCCCAATTATCATCAAGTTTCCTGTATTATTTCTTTTCTTCCACATTGTTAGTGGAAAAATAATTCCCACTTGCATGTTGTGTGATGCCAGGTGGTAGTCTCCGGCCCATGGGGATCGGTAACACCATTCGGGTTTTGTTAGGGCCATCATAGTTATCGGGTTACTAGGGTACCCGAGCTGGTTCATGAAAAAATGGTATCAGAAGAAGGTTGAGCCTCTTTCCTTGATGATAGTATGCATTTAAGTATTCTTATTGGGACTTAGGAGTTAGTTGTGATTGAGTGTCTGGCCATCTCTCACCGCAATGAACCTTAAGTCACTAGGGGTGGTTAGAAAAATATGTCTTGTGGATTAGTTTTAGTATTTTCTCTATTTTGTTTTGGATAGAGTGAAATCTAAATCATGTATGTTCTACCAGTCAGGATCATGTTTCCCTCATTTCTATGTACAAGAATTATATAATTTCATCCTTATTGTCTGCTAATATTTTGTAACATCATTCCTATGATAATATGTATGAATTAGATCCATGAAGGGTCTACTGCTAAACCTCAGTGAGAAAATCCTCTAGTGGACCTGAGCCTAGTTGAGGCGATTGTGTGCACTATCCAAGCTTTGAGATAGGCACCACCTCTAGTCCCCATTTAAACTCCAGCTATGGAACCTACAGGGGATTCTCTTCAAAATTGTTCTCAAGAGTTCTTTCACCAGTGAACACCTATTTTAATGGTCTCTATAGATCCTCAACATGCTGTGGAATGGTTGAGTAGGATAGAATGTCTGTTTGAGTTCTTAGAGACACCAGATGAGATCATGGTGAAGTGTGCCACTTTTGTGTTGTAAAGACCAAGCAAGAGATGGTGGGACACGATAGTGAAAACAAAAGAACCATGGGATACTAGTGTAGAAGGACTTAAAGGTTATTTTCACCGACCACTTATATACAGATTCAATGGTGTTGGCCAAGGATATAGAGTTTTTCAAGCTTGAGTAGGCCGAAAAAACTTTGGCTTATGAAGATGTTTAGGACACTTAAAAAATTTCTGCCACAACGTTTCCACTCTATTTAGTGCAATAGAATCATCACCTCCTCCTAAAACTATGGGGAAATCAAATTCTTCATGTACAAAAGGGTTCCAGCCACAGGCATCCAGAACAAAGCTTCTTCACGCAGTGAAAGAGTCTCCTGAGGAGGATGATATGGGTCTAGTGACTGTGAGAGGTACCATTAATATAGCTTCATTATTAGTGACTGCTCTTTTTGATATCAGTGCATCACATTCATTTATTTCAACCCATATAATTAATATTCATTATCTTCCTATGGATAAACTATCTTGTGTAATGGATATTAATATACCCCATAGTATAAGGAGAGATCAGGGTCTCTGTATTCCCGATTGTGTCTTCTCTCTATCAAATGTTGTGTTTTCTTGAAGTTTTCTAGTACTCTACATGAAACCTCTTGACTTCATATTCAATATGAATTGATTCATTGTAAATAAATCCTAGATTAATTTTTATATTTTATGGGTCTACCTTAATACACCTAGTGTGCCTATTTTATTTAAAGGAGAATGAGAAGTAAGGTCAAGCTAATACGTACCTTTTATCCAGAATTGGGGAAAGTGATATTAGAGTTTACTTTTGATATAGTGTGAGATTCAATGAGTGGTGATCTACCTCCAGTTGTCATCAAGTTTCCTATCTTTTTTCTTTTCTTCCACATTGTTTGTGAAAAAATAGTTCCCACTTGCATGTTGTGTGATTCCAGGTGCTAGTCACCAATCCATGGGGATCGGGAACACGCTTTGGGCTATGTCAGGGCTAGATTAGTTATCAGGTTACCAGGGTACCTGGGTTGGTTTATGAAAAAATGGTATCAGAGACACTGTACGGACGACCATGTAGGTCTGGGGCCTGTTCCGTGACTACCCCAAGCCTACCTTCTAAAGAACAGGGGTTGGTGACTAGAACCAAAATAATTATCCCAAGAGTGGGAGGAATTTTCCTGAATACCAATATGCACACACACACGCAACCACATCCAAAAAAGATGGAAAGGAAAACATGCATTCCATTAAGACAACCACTGAGTATAGGTATAAGCTATAAGTAAAATGGGACATAATAAAACCCCAAAAAAAGACAAACTAAAAAGAGGAAAGTAAAAAAGATCTCTGATAGGAGTCATTAGTAGGAGAACCCCACTTGAAGGGTAGGCAAGGAGTGGCTACCAGAGGCTATAGAAGTACGCCCGTCCGTCCCGTCTCACAAAGCACTACCTAGTCTCGGACCACAAAGGCCTCCATCAAATCGTCAATCACTTGCATGGGACACGATTTGTTTGGGCGAAGCCCGTGTAGGGGTGATTAACATAATACTTAGTAGGGACCCCAAAACACAAAGGAAAGACCACAAATTATGGACCAGACAACAAAACCACAAAGCAAAGACAACTCACACCAGGTATAATTTAAAGTATAGAAAACAAGACCATCAGTCACAACACTGAACACCTTGGACTACTAAAATAATCATCCCTGATGAGTACTGTGGGTATTATGGGTCACACAGAGCCACTCCCCACTATGGGCTTGCCGGGTCACACACAACTGCTTCCCACTTTGGCCATCGTACTGAGGTACTCATACCTAATGAGTACCATGGGTCTGCCGGGTCACACAGAGCTGCTCCCCACCGAGGGACTATCGAGTCACATAGAGTCGCTTCCCACTAGGCCATCGTATCTGATCCACATAGGTTCTCTTTTCAGCAGTATTTGAGACTTAGTCAACCGCATGATTCCTGCACATATTGCACTTGATTCCGAGAGAAACCACTCCTCAAGCCATTATTCGAATTTCAAATTCCATGAAAACATCATTAGAATATTCCAAAAGAACCACCTTGTCTCAAGGGTTCCAACACCACAAACAGATCATCAATCAAACACCCGGTCTGAAAGATATTGGCATTTTAGCAATCGGGCTAGTCATGTCTCGGCCCAGTTCGACCCGGTCAGATAGACCTGACCAACCCAACCCGGTTCGATTGATCCATCCCAACCTATTTAGGGTTTGGACCAGCCAGATATGGATCGGTTCATCCTAGATGCTGGTCTAGGCCCATTGGGCCTTGCTGAACCTGGCCCGGTTCGGCCGGGATTCCAGCCCATGGGTCGCCCGGTGACCCGGTCTCATCTGGCCCGGACCGCAATCGGTGTGATGATATATTCCCAGCCTAGGTCTCCTAGCGGCCTAGTGTTATGTCGCTAGACCGAACTGTGAAAATATGCCTACGTAACTTAGCACAGGCCACGTTGGGGCCCGGTTCGTGCCGCAGCCCGGTTCGCGCCCCCCTATCCGACCCGCATAGCAGGCCAAACTTCCCATCTCAGACTCCCAGCGGGGCATCCAGCTTTTTCACTCCATGACCAGCCAAAGCTGACCAACCCTAGTGGTCCCACACGCAGTTGCTGAACCGCATGCCAGTGAGGGACTGCAGCCTGCGTGGTGCGGGCCACTCCACCTGACGCAGCCGGTTGGCCACGTCTCGTCTACTAGCCTTTGGGTGCTGTTAGTGGCTCTTGCCGCACCGCCACGACCCAAGCCGACCACAACATCTACCTCAGAAAGTTTTCACTCTCCCGCTGCCGCCGCCGCGGGCCATCACTGACGGTCGCCGGTACCATCGTCGGCGTCGGTGGAGCCTTCTAAGGACCACCGAGTTCGCTCCGATGGTCCGTTCTTCGCGTTGTCTACGCCTCCGGTCTCCCTGGGGTGACACCTTCTCTGCTAAGTCCTCAAAAACTCCTTTCCATCAACTTGTAGGTTTTTCCATGAAGAATTCATAAGAATGCATGAGGATGAAGGGCTGGGGCCTTGTTCGTATCGGTACACACCCTCCATGTTAGAAAATTATAGAAAATTAATAATCTCCTAATTATAATTTTACACATTAAATACAACTTTATAATAATCCAAGATAGTTGGACATAAAAAATTATTCACACTGCTTCATGTATGTGGTTATTCGCACGTACGCCCGAACAACGTTATCATTTATTTTAATGGGTGGAAGGGTAAACAGGTAAGTAATATATTATCTTTAAAAAACATAATTATTTCATTAATATCATATATATTCATTTAATCCATCTAAATAAGCATCCTTGTGAGGTGGTGATGAAAAATGAAACACATCCCTTCATAGAGGTGGTAATCCACACGTACGCACAAGCGATGTTTTCATTTACAATAGGATAAAAGGGAGATTAATATGGGTTATTAAATCATCATAATAAAATTTAACTATATGTTATATACTTATGTTATCATATCATCATGGTTAGGATAAAATTTAAGTAGGTAGAAGAAGAAATAAAATTAAATACTTACTAAAAGTTAAACTAATTATTTGGAAATCCTCCTTTGAATTGCACCATAATCCTTCTTAGGATGGTCTTATGGGAAGAAAAGAAGCTCTAGGAAGTGTATAAGGAATATATTAAGGTATTTGGGTAGATATTGTCTGAACTAATTAGCTCATGAATTGTGGGAAAGATAGGATATGTGGTTCCCACTTATATGTGAAGGGAGTTCCACAATTGTAAATATTAAGAACTTTAAAATATAATAAATTTCATAACCATTTAACTTGGAAAAAATGGACATAATTTATAATGTGTGACATTATAAGGATTAAATACATTCAACCAAAAAAAATTATATATGTTTAAGTTTCATTTTCAACATTGTCTTTTGGTTTAACCTCCATATTAACCCCTTCTAACCATTACTATGGTAACACATTTTCCACTCTTTAATGGTTATAAATTTAAATATAAGGTGATAAGTGGATAAAAAATGGTCCATGAATGAAATTTAAAACCATTCCCATTCCATTTGTCCCATTTCAAGATTTTTTTTTGATTTTTAAATCATTTAATAAAATATTTTTTTTATCATAAATCATCATTAAATTCATTTTTGGGAATATTCATTTAATTTGAATTTAAATAATTTAATATATAAATGGAATTAGAATATAAAAAAAAATTACCATTAATTATAGTTTATAATTACTTATGCTTTTTTATTCACACCACAATTTATCCAAAACACATTAATTTTATTATTTTTAAATTCACTTACCTTGATTTTTCTACTGCTTGCTGTATCAATGTTGTGTAAGCCTTAAAGGCAATTATATCATCACTAAAAATTAAAAATAAATTAGCATAATAAAATAAATAATTTATTTTCAATATATTATTTTATACTTGTTTATAAAATCATTTTATACCAATGAAAACTTATAACATAAATTGAAAGTAATAGAGTGACATTTTTCTAATTATCCTTTACTTAAAATAATATAAAAATTATAATCAAATAATATTAGAAATAAATTACTAAAGTTTTGAATATTGGATGGTTAGGGTCTAAAAAAACTCATAAAATAAAATAAATACAAGTTTAAGGTGATTTTTTGGCCTTATCACATAGTTTTAACTCGGCTTTTTCCTGTTTTACCCTACTGAGGTGACACATATTTACCACAATCACTATTCACAATGAAGACAATAAAATGGTCCCATTTAAAAAATTTGAAACTTATGATTCAAATATGGAATCCATTTTTTAATATTAAATTTTTATAATTTTTAGAAATCATTTTTAGTACAAATTCATAAAACACAACGAAAAATAGTTTTTAGAAAAATGTGTTTTTAAGATTAAAAATGATCTAATACCAAAATAATATATAATTTTGATTCTTAAGTGATTAATTTGATTATTTATAATTAAATTAGGATTATTTTACTTTAATTATAAATCTAAAATATAATGAGGCTTTTAAATTACTTTATTTAAATAAAATAAAAGATTATTCTGTAAGAATCAAAAATTTTCATTATTCACTAAAAAAATTCCCTTTTAAGAAAAATACCAATAAGTAACCCTAATATAATTTTCATATGATTAAAAAAATTAGATCCTTTTTACCAATTTAAATTTCTAAAATTTATAAATCTAGTGTTTTCAAAAATGTAGAGCAAAAACACTTTTATAAAATAAAGACCATTTAGAACATTAAGTGATATTAATCCATTTCATATAAATTAATAATTATATGAGTGTTATGAATTATATTATTTTTAATTTGTTATCAGAAAATTATATACTCATTGGACTTAAATATTCCTAATACATACATATATATACCATCCATATATCCAACAAACTTTTACATAACAGTCATATTACATTTCTATACATAGTTTTATATACTTTACTAAGATTTATTCATTTAATTATCTATCATATTGTCAGTTATATTGCTAATTATTTACCTTTTTTCCATAGTTTTAGTTAGGTCCACAATATTTATATTGAACCACGAGAATAAAGATTTTATGGTTGTGGTATTTATATATATGTGTATTTACTCCACCTGTACTTTTCTTCATGTTGTTTCATATTTCAACCTAATAATGTATTAGTGTTTATATTTTATTGTAATATTTTATATCAATAAAATCATTATGGTTAATTTTAGTATGGTTTTTCATGTTCCATAATCTATCCAACATATTTTTCATTTAAAAGAGAAATACATATTGAAATATGGGGGTGTTACATTCTCCCCCTCTTATAAAAAATCTAATGCTCCGACCCTAGTTTCCCGGAGCTGGTGTATTATTTCATTATATTGGCATGATTACAAGAAAATTTTAACCCAAAGGACTGATTAGTTTATTATTTTTGAAAAAACAGATACATACATAGGTTCGACATTATAACTTGAAATTAAATACAACATATAAGTTTTATTGGGAACATCCACAACTGTATGTTTATCCTTACAAGTCATTCATAATAAACATATTAATGTCTTGAGAAAATGAATCATAAAAAAGGGGTGATCTCAGATGCTCATTAAGGGCGAGCAATAAAAAAGAAGATATTATAAACATAAACATTAGTCATGGTGAATAATTAAAAACAGATGCCTTTAAAAATAATCTTGAACACATTATAGAAGGAATAAGAGATGAATAAATAATTCCATAACAAAGAACAATCATGGGTATTATACAAGTTTAATAACCACATGAAATTTCAATTACTAGTTTCATAATGAGGGAATGCATAATTAAGGACATCATAACCATACCGTCAATTCCCCGTTCTAAAAAAATAAATATCCATTTTATCAAGTCATCGTGCCAAGACCATAGTTTGTCTCATTAGACCTACCGATGCACCGAGGGGCTATAGGGGGCCCCAACCAACAATTTCTAAGTCAAATGCATTTTTATTATGAATGAGGACAAATATAAACAACATATACATTCATATTGAAACTAACATATGAAATGTAAATAACTCTCCCTGTACATTAAACATAAACACTAACTATTTGATGTAAATTAGTGAATGGAATCAAGATAGAACATCCACATTAAAACTAATAAGAAGCCCTTTAACAACATATTTTAGATAATATCATAAGATATAAACCTATATCAAATATAAGATTCATCAAAGGATGTTGACCTAAATAAAGATACTTTTAAATGAGACCATTGATAAATTTTTGAGGAAATAATCCTTAAACATTCCAAAGTGTCCCATACCACCTTAAAAAAATCAAATCATAATCCCTAAAAATATAATGAGAATAAGGATAATCATTATATGATATACCAAGGAGTATTAAATACACCACATGTAAGAAATAAGTGGTGAAAAAGGCATATATCTCATAAAAGCTAAAGTGAGGTTAGGAAAATCTATTTTACTTTAGAAAGAAGAGTTCTTTTGAAAATCATTTTTATTTGTCATAGATATGGTTATAAAATGTATATCATATAAAATAAAAGGTAAATACATTAAGATTACATTTTAGGCATAAATTATGTCCCACTAAAGTGAAATCATGTAAAAAGTTTTTTTAAAGAATTTTTAGAATTAAAACATTTTAGCGTGGTTTAAAGAATTTAATAAAGAGATTTTAAAGCGTAAAGGCATGTTTTCATTCATTAAACTAAAAATGAACCAAAATAGTTTCTTTAAGGTTAAAATGAGTGATTTTATAAAGATAAATCTGGATTAAAACATATTATATACTGAACTTCAAAATAGGTTAGAATTTGAGAAGTTCATTGAACCGGGCTTGCATTTCAAAAGAATTTTGGAAAGATTCTTTTAAAAAATGTAACTCCCCATAAAATAAAGAAGGATTATGGTTGTTAAAAATATATATAACATTAAAACATAATTTATGATCATTACATAATAATAAATAATAATTTCATTGAGGTGATTAGAGAATAAGATCAACCTGAATGAAAAAGGAGGTTCGTGTAGAAAATACTTACAATTTTGTTATCAACTGAATCATATGCACCAAAATTATTAATAATAAAATTATACATTGGATATCATGAAAATAAATATATTAATGATATTAAACATCACTGGTAAGTATACATACACCATACACAATTAATAGTAGTTAATATGGAACATCTCACAAAAATGGAAGTGAGATGAAGAAACCATTACCTTAAGTCCGAAGGTATTCTGCACTTGATCATAATGACATGAATAATAGAATTTAGGTTAGTTAATTAATAATTAAACAACCTCATTAACATTTAATGTATTTATTATAACCTTATTAAGTTCATTCATGACCTTTTTGATGGGTTAAGAGGTTCAATTTCCTTATTTTGGTCTGTTTGTTTCATGATCGGTATACTTATATACATGAATGGAGAATCGTGTAAAATGAGGATGGTTTTACATAATTAAATTTATATATTATTAGTGAAAATAATTAAGGTTACATGTTTTTAAATTTAATTTGTTTACTTGGAGTAAATATTAATCACTATATAAATTATTTAATGATAACCGTTTGGGTTAATTGGTGGTTTTGAACACAACGAACTCATTTTTCTTTATAAATAAAAACCACATGTACAAAAAGATTAACGAACCACAGAAGAGTAATAATGAATAAATTATATTATGGTTCAACCATAATAATGGTTTCATGACCATAATTGAATATGGTAATAGAAATTGAAATCCCATCGTCCTTGAATCTGGTAAATTAGTACATCTCTGATGGTGTTGTTCACTATTGACATAAAAGAAGGGTAAAGTAGAGATGATAATAACTTATTCCATAATCATAAAAACATCAATGTACATTTAATTTACTAGATTTTTCATAAAATTTAGGTTAGGAGATTTGAGGATAGAAAATAAAACAAAGGAACTTGAAAAGAAAGTAAAAAAATTGAAAAGAGGAATTTACCTCTTGAATTAATATTCCCTGAGAGCCTCTTTATGGAAGAGGATTTGGTATTTTTATGAGACCAAGGGCTGATAGACGTGGGGGAGGATATTGGGACTATATTAGAGCATAATTTATACATGGAACACATCTTGAAAGGAGTGAAGAGAAGAGGGGGGTGTGGGTGGTTTTTATAGTGGAGGAAAGGAGGATTTTCTTAATATTTTAATCATTAGTTTATTATTTTTCCATAAGACAAGAAACAGTGATGATTTAATGACCAAAAATAAAAATGAGTGCATGTGAGTTCGTACCAATTTCCATTTACATCATCCATAACTCAAAAATGATTCATAAATTCATTTATTTAGCACATTTTATAATTTATCGAATTTCACTATTCACCAAAAATTCAAATATTTCAGAAAAACCGAAAAAATTCACCCAAACCATTTTTTGATGTGTAAAATCCAAAAACAAACTCTATTTTTGGAAAATAATTTTCTTAAATATGAAAAATTTAAATTTTAATTAAAATAATTATTTACTTGAGAAATACAGTTTTAAAACCATAACTGATTTTATAAAACCCTAAAAAATTATATAGGGTCTTACTAAATTATCTTAAAATAATATAAACGCAATTAATTCATTTAGAAACACATTTTATGAAAATTAATATTATTTTAAATAAATAAATTAATTTAAAATTGTAATTAAATATTTATTACTCACAAAAATACCAACACTTAATTATTAATTTATAAAATATTATATTTTATTTATAAGGTGCCTATAATTTATTTATACTTACATGGGTGAGGTTAATAGTCATAAGGGTACATTACTATTCATATGGGTCATGTTACTATTCACAAAAAAATTAAGTTGATTCTATGAGACTCCAAATATCACACTGATCACAATCGTGTATGTCTGTTTTTAGAAATTCAAAACAGAGAAGTGACAAAATTATGTTTATTGGATGGGTTATAACAAAGTTTTGTTTTTTAGGGACTCAAAGTTTCATGCATTATATATAAAATTTATTTTTAAATCCTTGGTGTGTCATAGTAATAATGAATATATTCCAAACATGATTTAGTATTTATCAAAATAATTATAATAACCAATATATATTTTTTCTATTCATTTAAAATATTAATTAACTAATATTTTTGTAAAAATGAACTTTTTAATAAGATAATTAAAAATATATAAATATATATATTAAAATATTCTTTTAAACAAAAAAATATGGCAAAATAGTATCTTTAAGAACATTAATTAATTTGAAGGCTATAAATTTTCAATATAATTATTTATACGTTTTATTGTTGTTAATTAAAACACATAATTAGCTGAATTTATTTAAAGCTATAAAAAAATTATTTTGGTGTTACATTATCCCCTCCTTCAATAAATTGCGTCCTCACAATTTGAAATTGAACTTCAAAATATAATGGTTGATACTTAAAAATTCTCTTATGGGAAACCCACATAAAAAACAGGGTTAACAAAATATTTTCTTAATAAGATGGAAAGTGGGATGCATAAGTTACTACAAAACTATGCATTCAAATAGTAAACAAATATGTACATGGAATAATAATCTAACCATAATGATCTAATGGAGAGAGATATAGAACACGATCATTTAGAATGTTAACATTAAAAAAGCCATAAATTCGTGATGAAGTAAAGAACCATTCAATTCATCAGAAAAAAGTTCTATAATAGCATTTTTTTGGTTTCAGGATCCTTTCCATAATGTTGAGAAATTCTATCACTCTATACTAATGTATGGATATATATGTACTTGATAAGTTTCTACAAACACAATCTTATCCTTCAACTATTCCTTTTTCTATTCCTACTTCATTTCATGGAACAAGTTGTATCACAGGGTAAAATAATATCTAAAACAGTGACCAAATATCAAATTCAACCATTTAATAAATGGTTAAATTTTAAAAAATATCATTATCCAACACTTTAGAAAGAAGCTCACTGAATTTCCTTAATGAATTTCTTAAGAAACATGAAGTGGATCTTAAAAATCACATAAAAACATGTGAGTACATTCTATTTATATTCTCTTGAAGAACGGTAGTTTCTATAAAAACTTATTGAATACATTCATGCTTTCTTATAATATGAATTTGGATATATTAGTTTAGTCCAAAATGTTTTAGACTCTATCACTTTGTTAATATCCTATTATATAGATCCAAGATAGTAAGTGGTTTCCAATTTATGTTATCCAAATAAATCGTCTCTTTATTCTGAAATAAATATGTCAGTTACAGGAATATATTAAGGTTTTTCATTCCCTCAACAATATATTTTTTCAAATGTTTAACTTGGTAATAATTAACTTTTCCTTAATACCATTCATCAGACGACCTCAAATACTTAATGAAATAGTATTGCAGTACAATCCTCATACATTCCAAAATTCTTATAACCAGTACATTGCTAATAATATATTCAAATGACACGACTCTTGACTAGGAATAGTAATCATTATGCTTCATTTACAACAATATCATATCTTGATCATTATTAATTAACATTATTTGGGGTATATTCTTTTGATACATGGGACATTGATATGTATAATGTCCCATCTCCTTACAGTTGAAGCATTGTACATCAGAAACCTTTTTCTTACCATTGTAATCCCAAAATCTGTGTCCTTTTTATCCACACTTATAAAAAACTCCTATTAACTTAAAGAATTTACTAGAATGATTCCTTCCACAGTTATCACATGTGGGAAATCCTTCTTTCCCTTCTCCCCTTTATCCATCTTTTTCTTTTCCATCTTCTTCTTTTCTTGATTCCCTTCAAATCCATTGGACTCAAAGAATTCTTTACATATATTATTAACACATTATATTATTTCCTCATATTATTAGGATAATTTGGAGACTATATTCCATCAAAATTATGGCTTAAGAACATAAGAGATATGATCCTTCTTATAATTTTCATCACATGCATTGGTGAAGTTATCATTCCTTCTTTTAGGTACCATTTACAATCAATTCCATATAATATATTAGCTCATAAAATTATGAAATCTCTATAACTATAAACATAGCATAAATTAATGCATCATAAATCCTAGAACAATATACTTTGGTTACTTTGGGGGCATAAATCCATCATGATGGTGGGTAAAGAAAATGTGAATTATCCTAAGCATATCCCCAGATATTGTCAAACCAGGTGCACAGTAAGGCCTGTTGTCTTGTACCAGGATACCCTAGGTCAAGCCTGAAACTACTTTTCAGAGTTGTTACACCTAGATACATCTATTCCAAAACCACATCCACTTATAGTATCAAGATATGGATGTATTTTATAGAAATATCCACATAATCTCTTCCTTACCAAAATTCTATGATGTTCATGAATACTTATCCTCAAGTACTATCTTATGGTTTTGTTCTATGATCTATATTTTATAAATCTAGTTTCTATGTTTAATACTCAACTTCCTCTAATACCAAATATAATGATCTGACCCCAGTTTCCCAGAGCCCGTTCATTATTCCATTATATTGGCATGCTTACAAGAAATCCGTATCCCGAAGGACTGACTAGTTTTGTAGTTTTGGAAAACCAGATACATACATATGTTCAACATTACAACTTGAAATGAAATACAATGTATAAGTTTTATTGTGAACATCCACAAATCTACGTTTATCCCTATAGGTCATTCATAATAAACATCTTCATGTCCTGAGAAAATGAAACATAAAAAAGGGTGAGCTCAGATCCTCAGTAATGGTAAGAAATACAACATAAGATATCATAAACACAAACATTATGCATGGTGAATAACTAAAAACACATTCCTTTAAAAATAAACTTGAACAAATTATGGAACGAATAAGAGTTGTATAAATAATTACATAATAAAGCATAATCATGGGTATTCTACTAGTCAAATAACCCCATGAAATTTAAATTACTAGTTTCAAAATAAGGGAATGCATAATGCGAGATATCATAGACATATCTTCAAGGCCTTGTGCCAAGACCATAAATATCCGTTTTGTCAAGGCATCGTTCGAAGACCATAGTTTGTCTCATGAGACCTACTGATGCACCAAGGGGATACAGCAGGCCCCACCCGATATTTACTATGTCCAATGAATTCATCTTATGAATGGTGATAAAACTAAATAACATATACATTCATATTGATACTAACATATGAAATTTAAATAACTCTCCATGTACATTAAACATAAACACTAACCATTCAATGTAAATTGGTGAATGGTATAAAGATAGAACATACACATTAAAACAAATAAAAAACACTTTAACAAAATATTATAGATGATATAATAAGATATAAATCTCTATGAAATACAAGATTCATCAAATGATGTTGATATAAATAAATATACTTTTAAATGAGACCACTGAGAAATTCTTGAGGAAATAATCCTTAATCATTTCAAAGTGTCCCATACCACCTTGTAAAATTAAAATAATAATCCCTAAGAATATAATGAGTGAAAGGAGACTCTTGATATGATATAACAAGGGAAATTACATACACCACATGCAAGTAATAAGTGGTTAACAAGTCATATTTCTCATAAAAGTTAAAGTGTGGTGAGAAAAATCAATTTTACTTTGGAAAGAAGAGTTTTTTTAGAAAATAATTTGTATTTGTCATAAATATAGTTTTAAACATGTATATAATAGAAAAGAAAGGTGAAATACATTTATATTACATTTGAGTCATAAATTATGTCTCTCTAAAGTGATATCATGTAAAAAGTTTTTTTAAAAAATCTTTAGAATTAAAAAAGTTTAGTGTGGTTAAAAGAATTCATTAAAGATATTTTAAAGAACAAAGGAATGTTTTCTTTAATAAAACTAGAAATGGAACAAAATAGTTTTTCATGTTATGTTTTGTAATTTTAGAAAGATAAATTTGTCTTAAAATAGATTATATAGTGAACTTTAAAATAGGTAAGAATTTGAGAAGTTCCTTGAATCGGGTTTGTATTTCCGAAGAATTTTTAAAAGATTATTTTAAAACATGTAACTCCCCCTAAAATAAAGAAGTATTATGATTTATTCAGATATATAGAACATTAAAAAATAATTTATGAGGATTACATAAGAATAAATAATAATTTAATTTATGTTATTAGAGAATAAGAGCAACCCGAATGAAAATGGAGGTTCAGGTAGAAAATACTTACAACTTTGTAATCAATTGAATCGTATGACCCAAAATTAATAATAATTAAATGATACATTTAATATAATTAAAATAAAGATATTCATGATATGAAACATCAATGGGAAGTATTAATACACTATACATAAGTAATAGTAGTGAATATATAACATCTCACAAAAATGGAAGTGAGAAGAAGAAACCCTTAGCTTAAGTCTGAAGGTGTTCTCCACTTGATCTTAATGACTTGAATAATCCAATTTAGGTTAACTAATTAATAATTAATGAACCTAATATCCATTTAATTGATTTATTATAACCTTATTAAGTTCATTCATGAACTTTTTTATGGGTTAAGAGGTTCAATTTCATTGTTCGGGTCCATTTGTTTCATGATTGGTATACTTATATACTTGAACGAAGAATCATGTAAAATGAAGATGGATGTTTAGAATTGAAGTCATAAGTTATTATTTAAAATCAAAAAGGTTACAAGGTTGTAAATTTCATTTGGTTACTTGTACTGAAGATGAATCATTATATAAATTATTTAATGATAACCGTTTGGGTTAATTGGCGGTTTTGAACACAATGAACTCATTTTGATTTATAAATAAAAACCATGTGTACAAATAAATCAAAGAACCATAGATGATAAATAATACATATATTATAGTATGGTTCAACCATAATAATGGTTTTATGACTATAATTGAATACGGTAATAGAAATTGAAAACCCATCATCCTTGAATGTGGTAAATTAGCACACCTCGGATGCTATTTTTTACTATTAGAATAAAAGAAGGGTAAAGGAGAGATGATAATAAATTATTACATAATCATAAAAAAATTATAGTACATTAATGGTATTTGAGTTTCCATAAAATTTGGATGAGGATAGAAAATAAAACAAAGGATCTTGAAAATAAAGTTAAAGAATTGAAAAGAGGAATTTACCTCTTGAATTAATCTTCCGTGAGAGCCTCTTTCGGGGAGAGGATTTGGTATTTTTTTGACACCAAGGTCTGATGTACATAGGGAGGATATTTGGAGGAGATTTTAGCAAAATTTATACAAGACACAAGGCTTGAGAGGAGTGAATAGAAGAGGTGAGTGTGGGTGGTTGTTATAGTGGAGGAGAGGAGGGTTTTCTTAATATTTTAATCATTAGTTTATTAGTTTTCCATAAGAAAAGAAATAGCGATGATTCCATGAAAAAAAACAGAAATAAGTGCATGTTATTTAGAAAAAATGGACATTTTCATCATCCATGACTCAATAATGATGCAAAAATTCATTTATTTAACATATTTTATAATTTATCGAATTTCACTATTCACAAAAATTCAAGTATTTCAAAAAAATCACAAAAATTCATCCAAACCATTTTTTAATGTGTAAAATCCAAAAATGAACTCCATTTTATCAAAATAATTTTCTAAATATGGAAAATGTAATTTTTAATTAAAATCATTATTTACTTGAAAAATACAGTTTTGAAACCATAACAGATTTTATAATACCCTGAAAAATTATCTAAGGTCTTATTAAATTATATTAAAATAATAGTACAAAATTTCATTTATTTAGGAACACATTTTATGAAAATTAATTTTATTTTAAATAAATTTATTAATTTAAAATTTTAATTAAATATTTATTACTCACAAAAATACCAACACTTATTTATTAATTTATAAATTATTAAATTTCATTTATAAGGTGCCTAAATTTTATTTATACTTAAATGGGTGAGTTTACTATTTATATGGGTACATTACTATTCATATGGGTCATGTTACTATTCACCAAAATTTATGTTGATTCTATCAGACTCCAAATATCATATTGAACGCAACTGTGTATGTCTATTTTTCAAAATTGAAAACAAAGAAGAAGAAAAATTATGTTTATTGGATAGGTTATAAAAAAGTGTTGTTTCATAGGGGCTCAGTGTTTCGTGCCTTCTATATTAATTTTTTTTAAATCCATGGTGTTTCATACTAATAGTGAATATATTCATAGCATGATTTAGTATTTATCAAAATAATTATAATAGCCAATATATATTATTCCTGTTCATTTAAAATATTTAACAAACGAATATTTTGGTAAAAATGAACTTTGTAAAAAAATAATTAAATATATATATTAAAATATTCTTTTACACAAAATAACACCACAAAATAATATTTATATTTAGAACATTAATTAATTTGAAGGATATAAATTTTGAATATAATAATTTATAATATTTATTATTGTTAATTAAATTACATAATTAACCAAATATATTTAAAACTATAAAAAAATTATTGTGGTGTTACATTCTCCCCCCTTCAATAAATTGCATCCTCATAATTTTAAATTGCATCCTCGCAATTTTAAATTGAACTTAAAAATTTAAAGGTTGATACTTCCAAATTCTCTCATGGGAAACCCACATCGAAAATAAGGTTAATAAAATATTTTCTTAATAAAGGGAAAGTGAGATGCATAGGTTACTACAAAACTACGCATTCAAATAGTGAAAAAAATATATACACGGAAGAACAATATAACCATCATGTTCTAATATAGAGAGATAGTGAACATGATCATTTATAATGTTAACATTCAAAAATCCATAAATCCACAATGATGTAAAGAACTATTCAATTCATCAGAAAAATGATCTAGGATAAGATTTTTTTTGTTTCAGGATCCTTTCCCTAATGTTGAGAAATTCTCTCACTATATAATAATGTATGGATATATAAGTACTTGATAAGTTTCTATAAACACAATCTTATCCTTCAGTTGTGCCTTTTTATATTCATATTTCATGGAACAAGTTGTATCATAGGGTAAAATAATATCTAAAACATTGAACAAATATCAAATTCAACCATTTCATAAATTGTTAACTTTTCCAAAATATCATGATCCAACACTTTAGAAAGAAGCTCACTATATTTTGATAATGAACTTATTAAGAAACATGAAGTGACTCTTAAACATCACTTACAATCATGTGAGTATATTCTCTTTTTATTCTCCTGAAGAATGGTAATTACCACAAAAACTTATTGAATATGTTCATGATTACTTATAATAGGAATTTGGATATATTACTTTAGTCCAACATGTTGTAAACTCTATCACTTTTTCAATAGTCCATTATATAGATCCAAGATAGTAAGTGATATCCAATTTACGATATCCAAATAAATCCTCTCTTCATTATAAAATTGATTTCTCAATTCCAGGAACATATTAAGGGTTGTCTTTCCCTCAACCGCATATTTTTCCAAATGTTTAAGTTTCTACTGAGTAATTTTTCCTTGGTACCATTCATCACAAGACCTCAAATTCTTAATGAAATAGCATTGCAGTAAAATCCTCATATATTTAAAAATTCTTATAACCAGTACATTGCTGATAAAAAGTCAAATGACATTATTCTTGACTAGGCATATTAATTATTACACTTCATCTGTGGTAGTATCATAACTTGATCATTATCAAGTAACGTCATTTGGGGTATATTCCTTTGATGTTTGGGACATTGATTCGCATAGTGTCCCATCTCCTTATAGTTGAATAATTATACATTTGAAACCCTTTTCTCACCCTTGAAATCATGAAATTGGTTTCCTTTTTCTCTACACTTATAAAAAACTCCCATTCTTTTAAATCATTTACCAAGATGATTCTTTTCACAGTTATCACATGTTTGAAAACCCTTCTTTCCCTTCTTCCCTTTATCTATTTTTTCTCTATCATCCTTTTCTTTTTTTTGATTCCCTTCAAAGACATATGACTTAGACAATTCTTTAGATATCTTGTTAACACATGATATTATTTCATTATATGATGAGGATACTTGGGAGACTATATTCCTTTGAAATGATGGATTAAGTTCATAAGAGATACACTCATTCTTATTATTTTCATCATGTTCATTGGTGAAGTTCTCATTTCTTATACAAGGAACCATTTCTAATTAATTACATATAATATATGAGCTCATAAAATTATGAACTATCTATAACTCTAAACATAGCATAAATTAATGCATCGTAATCCCTATAACCATATAATTTGGTTACTATGGGGGAATAAATCCTTCATAATGGTAGGTAAAAAAAATATAAATTATCTTAAGCATATCCCCTAGGAGTGTCAAACCAGGTGCTCAGTAAGGCCCATTTTCGTGTACTTGGATACCCTGGGTCAAGGCCAACACTCCTTTTCGGAGTTGTTACTCACAGGAGCATCTATTCCAGAACTACATCCACTTGTAGTATCCCGACAGGGATGTATTTTCTAGAAAGATCCACATAATATCTTCCTTAAAGAAATTCTATGATGTTCATGAATACTTATCCTCAAAGACTAGCTTAGGGTTTTTTTCACTAATCTATGTTTTTTAAATCTAGTTTCCAAGTTTTCTACTATACTTTCTCTGATACTAAGTGTAACACCCCATCCCCAGTTGCATAAAGTCGGTGAATTATTTTATTACATTGTCATTCTTACAATAAATTCATATCCTAAAGGACCAAGTAGTTTAGTAGTTTTGGAAAATAAGATACATACATAGGTTCAACTTTACAACTTGAAATGAAATAAAACATATAAGTTTTATTGGGAACATCCACAACTCTATGTTTTTTCCTGTAGGCCATTCATAATAAACTTATTCATGTCCTAAACGAATGAAACATAAAAAAGGGGTGATATTATATGATCAGTAAGAGTAAGAAATACATTGAAAGATACCATAAACATAAACATTAGGCATGATGAATAACTAAACACAAATTCCTTTAAAAATAAACTCGAACACATTATGGAATGAATAAGAGATGAATAAATAATGTCATAATAAGGAATAATCATAGGTATTGTACAAGTTAAATAACCACATGAAATTTAAATTACTAGTTTCATAATGAGGGAATGTGTAATTCAGGACATCATAACCATACCGTTAAGGCCTCATGCCATGAACATAAATATCCATTTTATCAGGGCCTTGTTCCAAGACCATAGTTTGTCTCATGAGACCTACCGATGCACCAAAGGGATATAGAGGGACCCAACTGGCACTTAATAAGTCCAATGAATTGATCTTATGAAAAAAGATAAACATAAACAACGTATATATTCATATTGAAACTAATATAGGAAATGTAAATAACTCTCCACATACATTAAACATAAACACTAACTATTCTAAGTAAATTAGTGAATGGTATCAAGATAGAACATCCACATTCAAACTAATCAGAAACCATTTAACAAAGTATTGTAAATGATATAATAAGATATCAAACTCTATGAAAAACAAGATTCATAAAAGCATGTTGACATAAATAAAGATACTTTTAAATTAGACCATTGAGAAATATTTGAGGCAACAATCGTTAAACATTCCAAAGTGTCTCATACCACCTTGAAATATTCAAATAATAATCACTCAGAATATCATGAGAGTAATTAGAATATTGATATGATATAACAAGGGGTATTACATACACCACATGCAAGGAATAAGTGGTGAACAAGTAATATATCTCATAAAATTTAATGTGAGGTGAGAAAAATCTATTTTACTTTGGAAAGAAGAGTTCTTTTGGAAAATCATTTTTATTTTTCATAGATATTTTTATAAAATGTATATCATATAAAATAAAATATAAAGACATTAATATTACATTTTAGGAATAAATGATGTCCCAATAATGTGAAATCATGTAAAAAGTGTTTTTAAATAAGATTCATAATTAAAACATCTTAGTGCGGTTTAAAGAATTCATTAAAGAGATTTTAAAGCGTAAAGAAATGTTTTCTTTCATAAAACTAAAAATGAACCAAAATAGATTTTTCATTTTAAAATGTGTTACTTAGAAAGATAAATATGTCTGAAAACAAATTATAGAGTGAACTTTAATATAGGAAAGAATTCGAGAAGTTCCTTGAATCTGGAATGGATTTTAGAAGAATTTTTTAAATATTATTTTAAAACATGTAACTCCTCAAGAAATAAAGAAGGATTATGATTGGTACACATATATAGAAAATTAAAAACGACTTTATGAGTAGTATATAAGAACAAATAATAATTTCAATGAGGTGAGTAGAGAATAAGAGCAACCTGAATGAAAATGAAGGTTTGGGTAGAAAATACTTACAACTTTGTAATCAATTGAATCGTATGACCCAAAATTAATAATCATAAAATGATACATTAAATAAAATGAAAATAAAGAGATTAATGATATGAAATATAAATGGGATGTATAGATACACCATACACAATTAATAGTAGTGAATACAGAACATCTCACAAAAATGTAAGTGGGATGAAGAAACCCTTACCATAAGTCCGAAGGTATTCACCCCTTGATCTTAATGACCTGAATAATCCAATTTAGGTTAATTAATTAATAATTAAAGTACCTACTCTCCATTTAATTTATTTATTATAACCTTATTAATTTAATTGATGGACTTTTATATGGGTTAAGAGGTTCAATTTAATTGTTTGGGTCTGTTTGTTTCATGATCAGTATACTTATATATATGAATGGAGAATCATGTAAAATGAGGATAGTTATCCAGAATTGAAGTTATATGTTATTATTGAACATCCAGAAGGTTATATTGTTGTAAATTTCATTTGGTTATTTTGAGTGAAGATGAATCATTATATAAATTATTTAATGATAACTATTTGGGTTAATTGGTAGTTTTGAACACAACGAACTCATTTTTATTTATAAATAAAAACCATTTGTGGAAAAAGATTCCAGAACCATATATGAGACATAATACATATATTATAGTATGTTTCAACAATAATAATGGTTTTATGACCATAATTAAAGATGGTAATAGAAATTGAAAACCCATTATCCTTGAATGTGGTAAATTAGCACATCCCGGATGGTGTTTTTTACTATTAGAATAAAAGAAGGGTAAATGAGAGATTAGTGATGAAATACAAGCCCACAACTCACTGGATTCACGGGTATGGGTTGGATGTGGGGTGGGTCAGGACTAAAAATTTTGACCGTTTAGAGCGTGGGCCAATGCGAGTTGAGCCCACGCAGGTGCGGGCAAAGGCGGGTTGAGCCCGCACGGGTGCAGGCTTACCCGCAAGCCTAATTTTTTTAAAAAAATACATTGTACATTATATATTTATTTAATATTTTAGTTTTTTTCTGTAAAAAATTATGATTAATCCATGACATATGATTTCTCACCATAATTACCATACTAATTCACCATTCATTCACATGTGAAATTTATATAGGTTTATATTTATTGTTTTAATATAATATTATAATATTTATAAAATAGGGTACAACCACAAAAGCAATACATGATGAAAAAGTTATTATAATCATATTCACATGATGTGTCATCCCACCTCTCAAAAAATGGATCTTATCTCCCTTTCACATGGTTTTAATTCTAAAAGAGTTATTATAATCATAATATTATTTGGGTCGATTTAATTCTGCTATTATTTAATTTTTTTTATTAAGAAAATAGTAAAGGATCTCATGGGAACCCTAATAGCCTTATTTGAAACTGGTTGTTGTTTATAATTCGTCATTCATTCCAACCATTTGAATCATCACACGACCAACATTTTTATTTTTTGCCTCCCACTAATCACTCTCCCACTAATCACTCACCTACTTTGCATCACAATAAATCTCCACAAAATTTTCATCGCCACATGCGACCATTAACTGATAGAAAAATGTTTCATCACACCATCCCTTAAAACTTTATTTATTGTCAATCCATACTTCTCCCAATAACAACCATTAAGAAAGATAAATAAATACAATATTTAAATGATTATAAATAGTATATATTTTTTTTTAAATGTGTTCAAACCGCGGGAAGCCCACAATATTATGAAGGGTGGGGTGGGTTTGAATTATTTTATTCACATTATATGTGGGATTTTTTAGACAAACCCGCATGGGCTCAAACCCGCGCGGGCTTGGCCCACCCCGACCCGACCCGCCCGTTCCACATTACTAGGAGAAGTGATAAAAACTTATTCCATAATCATAAAAAAATTACATTAATTGTAAGGTATAGGAGTTTTCATAACATTTAGATGAGGAGAGTTGAGGATACAAAAGAAAACAAAGAAACTTGAAAAGAAAGTAAAATAATTGAAAATATGAATTTACCTCTTGAATTAATCTTCCTTGAGAGCCTCTTTAGGGGAGAGGATTTGATGTTTTTATGGGACCAAGGGATGATGGACATGGGGGAGGAGTTTGGGACGAGATTTGAGTATAATTTAGACAAGGAAAAAGGCTTGAGATGAGTTAAGAGATTAGAGGTGTGTGGGTGGTTTTTATAGTGGAGGAGAGTAGGGTTTTCTTAGTATTTTAATCATTAGTTTATTATTTTCCCATAAGATAATAAATAATTATTATTCCATGACCAAAGATAGTAATAAGTGCATGTGAGTTAAAAACAATGGCCATTTAAATCAGACATGACTCAAGTATGATGCATAAATTCATTTATTTAGCATATTTTATAATTTATCGAATTTCACTATTCACAAAAATTCACGTATTTTAGAAAAATACAAAAAATTCACCCAAACAATTTTTTGATGTGTAAAATCCAAAAATTAACTCCATTTTATGAAAATAATTTTATAAATATGAAAAATTTAATTTTTAATTAACATCATTATTTACATGAAAAATACAGTTTTAAAACCATAACTAATTTCATAATACCCTGAAAAATTATCTAAGTTCTTATTAAATTATATTAAAATCATATTACCACAATTAATTTATTTAGGAACACATTTTATGAAAATAAATGTTATTTTAAATAAATTTATTAATTTAAAATTGTAATTTAATTTTTATTACTCACAAAAAATACCAACACTTAATTATTAATTTATAAAATACTCTATTTCATTTATAAGGTACCTAAATTTTATTTATACTTACATGGGTAAGGTTACTATTTATAAGGTTACATTACTATTCATATGGGTCATGTTACTATTTCCAAAAATTAAGCTGATTTTATCAGAATTCAATTATCACACTAAACACAACCGTGTATGTCCATTTTGTGAAATTAAAAACACAAAAGCGGAAAAATTATACTTATTGGTTAGGTTATAAAAAAGTATTGTTTCTTAGGGACTCAATGTTTCATGAATTCTATATTAAATTTATTTTTAAATCTTTGGGGTGTCATATTAATAGTGAATATATTCATAGAATGATTTAGTATTTATCAAAATAATTATAATACCCAATATATATTGTACCTATTCATTTAAAATATTTAATAAACTAATATTTTGGTAAAAATGAACTTTGTAATAAAATAATTAAATATATATATTAAAATATTATTTTACAAAAAATAATACTTCAAAATAGTATTTGTTTTTAGAACATTAATTAATTTGAGGGCTATAAATTTGAAATATAATTATTTATAAGTTTTATTATTGTTAATTAAAACACATAATTAACTAAATTTATTTAAAACTATAAAAAAATTATTAGGGTGTTACAAAAATTATGTCCTCATAATTTTAATTTGTTCCCTAAAAAATAAATAAATCATATTAATAAAATCAAATATAGATTTTATTAAGAACTTTAACTTTTAGGTCAATATCACTAAACTTATTATTTCATAAAATAATGCACCACTATAAGACCTATCCTAGAATATGTGTTTCTAAATGCATACCTTGATAGTTGAGTGTTACATTTTGAATATGACTCAATAGAGGTGAAAAATTATTTTAACATTGAGATAAATATTTTAATAAAATATATGTACATGATTACTTATCATTACATAAGTGCAATTTCATCCTTTGTTTATAGTTCAATCGTTTTCCACTTCCACCTCATCTCTAACTCCAAGCAATGAATATTCAAGATGAATTTTTCATGCCCAAAGAACAAAATTTAACTTTTAACTGACTATAAGATCTATAAAATGATTAAAAGTTATTCCTCCCTTATAAAACTAAAATGGTTATAACAAGCTAAAATAATAACCTATATAAATAAACCATTATATGAGGAAATACTACATTAATCTCCAGTTCCCCAAAAAAATACCCAAAGTTCAACTTAAATCATTCCATAAGTAACTAACCTTAATGCAATTTGAAAATATTCATTTATCAAGTTAAAAATCCAAAATAAGAATGATTGATCAAATATTCTTTCAAGATCAAATTAACATTTATTTCCAAATAAAATTAATCACTCATAAAGCCACATATAAAAAATGTATATGCTCAATCATATTATCTCCAAAATATGCTAATCATTCCTATAAATAATTATAATCACCATTAATCCATAATAAAATCATATATGCTTCCAAAAGTCAACCAAACCATTATTCTTCTAATAAAATCCCATCTTAGAAAAAAAAAATTTCCATTTACCGTAATCATATAATGTTCAAAATATATTGAAATTCTTCAAGAATAACATTAATCACATAGTCACTAAATAACTTCTTAATCCCATGGTTATCTATAGGATAAAAAATATGTTCCCAAAATGCAATAACCCTTTTATCCCAATTAACTATATTAACATCAAAGTTCATATTAAACATAATTTTTATCAATACCTTTCAAATTATTTCTATAAAATATGAAATAATTATTCTTAAAATAACCATTTCACTGAAACACATAAAAAACCAAAGGGTTTTATTTCAAAAAATGCATAATAAAATATCTTTAATCATCTTAAACTCTCATCACATAAAACTTCAAAAGAGGTATCTATGAATTTAAACTTATGATTGATCTTAGACTTATTAAGCCTCAACACTTCTGGTTTATACCATATCACTATGGAATGTCATGAGTTTCCATAGGTTATATCCTTTTATTTATCATAATGTTTTATAAAGAAAATGGGAATTAACTCAAGTATATCCCCTCAAATTATCTATCAATGCTTGTAGTCTTAGTCCCACTCATCGTGCACCAGTGATGATCAGTTTAATACAAAATATGCCTCTTTTAGGGTTATTACCTCTGGGTGTATCCCTTATACAACCGTATCCACTTTCGAGTATCCATATGAGGGTTTATTTTTTACTAAAACCACACACAATCTCTACTTTACCAAAGCTTGATGATATTACCGTATAATTAGACTTATCCCTATAATCTATCATATGGTTATGTTATCAATTCTATATTTTCCTAAATCTAGTTCTAAAGGTTCCTAATAAACATTCTTTGATACTAAATGTAACACCCAGACTCTAGTAACCTAGATCCGGTGGTCATATTACTTTATTGGCACAAGATATAAGAGATCACATCCCAAATGATTGATTAGTTTATAAATCTTTGGAGAATAGTTTACATACCTAATTATTACATTAAATTTGAAAACATGAACTGAAACTTAAAATTATAGTGATAAATTTATTATTTCTTATAATATATCCATGAAATAATTTATATATCACTTTTTGGTATCTTGAGGGAATGAAAACATAATAAAGGGTGATATTAGATGACCAGTAATGGAAAGTATACTATAAAAACTATCCAAAAATAAGTAAATCATGAATAATATGATAGGGATAAACATTAATCAAATATTACATATAACTAATATCATAAAAGGGGAATATATACTTGGTAGACATAGGAACATAAATATTCACATGTATAACAATGACTAGAGTCATAATGATAGAATTCATAATATAGAACATCCTAATCATAACATTAAGGAATTGTGCAAAGACATCATAAATAATTGGGAAAACATACACCAAATACCCATAATTATTTGTCTCATGAGACTTACTGATGCATTGGGGGGCTATAATGGACCCCTCTCATCACATACTATGTCTAATTCATTCATCATATAAAGGAATTGAATAAAAATTCTATACATACTCAACATAAACATTCATATTGAAAAAACATACAAAATGTTATTATTTTCCACAATAAATAAATAAAACAACCTGATCATAAAAAATTTAGAGTAATATGGTGGATGATATCATTGGATTATATCCCCAGTAAAGCAGAAGATTCATCAAATTTTGTTTACATAGATTAAAATACTTTTAAAAGATCAGATAAACATTTATTGAGGAAAAATACAATTTTCATTTTAAAATCACTGATTTCAAAAATTAAAATTTCCAGAATATTAAGAATTTTTTTAAGATAACCACAAGAACTTGTAAATGAAGCTTCAAAAAAAATATTATTCATGATAGTTGGAACAATTTTGTGTGTGGTAAATGTTAAAACAAATACTCTATTCACACATTTCGTAGAAGTACCTCATTTAGAAATTGATAAGAAGATTCATTTTAAACCTTTTTATATAAAATTAAACATAGGAACAATAAATTTAATAAATAATTTTAGAATATTAAAATAAATATTGAAAGTATTTTATAGAGAATATAGACATGGAAGAAAAATATTCCTGACTGAATAAAAAGACCAAGTCAGTTTTCCTTAAAAACACTATTTTATACTTTTGAGTACTTAAAGAGAGTAAAATGAAAATAAAACATGTAAAATACCTAGATTACTATAGAATAAGAAATTATATATTTTTTAAAAGATAAATATCTTATAATTTCATTCGTTATTAATTTAAACATAATCAATCTCGAGGAAACATGAGATTGAAGAATAACCCCTTACCACTTTGGTAACTTTATAATCATAACCCCTTGAAATAAATAACTTTAAATGAAAATTTAAATACCACAAATATAAATATATTCATTATATAAATTATCAAAGTTTAATTATAAGCAATATAAAATAGAAAAAAGTGGTTAAAATGACATATGCGTCACAGAAACAAAGGTGAGACGAGAAACCCTTATAAAGAGATTAACATTGAAGTTAGAATTAATCAACGAATTAATTATGTGTAAAAAATATAAATTTAAATGAAAAAATTTAAAATAACATATAAATTAATCAGGGGTCATTAGACATATAATATTTTCATAATAGTGACAATAAAGAAATAATATAACCCAATGAAATGAAGTTGAGTTAAGAAATCCCTTACGTATTTAATATCTTTTGAATAAAACCCCCTAAAAAGAGAAAACATGAATCAAAACATTAAATAACATGAATAAATATTATTTCAATATATAATATGTCAAATTGGTAATATATACATTTTATAAATGAAATTAGGTGCATAATATAACCTAAGTATCAATGGGATAGAAATGAGATGGAAAAACCCTACAAATATTGTAACATTAAAGTGACAATTAATCAATAAAGTGATTATGTGTAAAAAATTTAAATACACATAAAGAGTTTAAATAAAAATTAAAATAATCATAGGTCATTACACACATAATCTTTGAATAACATAGATAATGAAGAAGTAATATAACCAAATGAAATAAAATTGAGTTAAGAAACTCTTTACCTCGAGTTTGAATCACCACATACATACATTATCTCCTATATAATAAACTTATTATTATTATTTTTTCATTTATTACCATTCCTTATATATTTATTGAACCAGTTAATTTTATGTTGGATGTTTTGAGGATGTTTAGATCATAATCACAAATCAAATTCAGTAGGTTGACCATGGTCAAAGGGTTAATGGTTCCATCATATAAAAATATTAATCCTTACATAATTATTATTCTTATACCTAAATTTTTTTTTTGAATCATCCATGATAGGTGGAAAATAAAAATGACTCACATTGGTTTGTAGAGGTGGTAGTCCACATGTATGCATGAGCGACATTGTCATTTTTTAACAGGGGGAAGGGTAAGAAGATAAGTATTATATTATATTTATAGAATCATAATTATTCTATTAATATTATATATATTTATTTAAACCATCATAATAACTAGACTTGTGATGTGTTAATGAAAAACAAAACACATTGCTTCATGAGGGTGGTAGTCTATACATACACACAAGAGATGATTTCATTTCATATAGGATAGAAAAAGAGATGAATAAGGGTTGTTCAATCATCATAATAACATATAAGTATATTTAATATACAAATTTTACAATATCAACATGTTTATGATAAAATTTAAATTGGTGTAAGAAAAAATAAATTGAAAGAACACAGTTAATAGTTATACCTCTTATTTGTAAATCCTATTTTGGATTACACCTTAAGCCTTATTAGGATGGTGTTAGGGGAAGAATATAATCACTAGAAAGTGCATAAGGAATCAGGGAAGGTATTTTTTTAGATGTTGGTTTAAATAAATTTCTCATGAAGTGTGAGGAAGAGAGATCGGTGGTTGCCATTTATATGTGAGGGAAGTGGAAAAATTGTAAATATTATGAACTTTAAAATATAATAAATATTATAATCATGTAAAGTGGAACCAAATGACAATAATTTATAATTCAGGTAATTATAATGTCTAGATAACATCAACTAATAAAATCTATACATGTTTAAGTTTTATTTTTAAACTTATATTTTGGTTTAACCCCCTCATTAACCATTTTTAACATTAACTCTTGTCACATATTCTTCACTCTTTAAGGGTTAAAAATTTGTATCTATGTTGTAAATTTTCCAATAAATGATCTATGGATGAAATTTTATACCATTTTCAATCTCACTTGTTCACGTATAAGAAATTTTTTATTTTTAAATCGTTTAATAAAATATTGTTTTATCATAAATATCATTAAATTAATTTTTGAGACTATTAATTTAATTTGGATTTATAGACTTTAAAAAAGTAATGAAATTATAATATAAACACATTTTACACTAATTATAATTTATAATTACCTATTAAATTCTTTTTATACATAAATTTATTAAAAATATTAATTTTATTGTTTTTAAAATCATTTACCTTGATTTTTACTACTTGTACAAGAACTATATCATTATTACGTAAGCGTTTAAGGTAATTATATACTTAATAAAAATTATAAATAAATTACCATCATAAACAGAACCTATTTAAATTAAAAATACTATTTTATATTCATTGATAACATTCTTTTATCCTAATGAAAACATATAATATAAATTGAAAGTATGAGAGTGACATTTTTTGTAATTATCCTTAACTTAAAATAATAATAGGTTATAATAAAAGGAAAGTGGAAACAATTACCAAATTTTGGAATATTGGATGTTTATGGTCATAAAAAACTCATACAAAATTATAAATACATGTTTTAGGGAGTTTTTTAGGCCCAATATCATAGTTTTAACTCTATTTTACCCATTTTACCCATACAAAGGTGACACATATTTACCATGGTTACTATTTATAATGATAAAAAATAAAAGGGAAATATTTACCAAATTTGAACTAAATAATTCAAAATATGTAATCCATTTTCAATATTCAATTTATGTACGTGTTATAAATTAATTTTAATATAAATTCGTAACATATAAGGAAAAATAGTTTTTAGAATAATGTACTTTAAGCCTAAAAATGAGATTATACAAAAATAAAATAAAATATTTACTGTTATGTGTTTAATTATATTATCTATAATTAAATTATGATTATATTAATTTAAGACCAAATCTAAAATATAATGGGACTTTTAAATCACTTTATTTAATGAACAAAAGACATTTTTCCTAAAATCTGTATTTTTGAACATCCACTAAAATATCAACCTTTAAAAAAAATCACAAAAGTTCAGAGTAAGATAATTTTGATATGATGAAAACAAATGAAATAATTTTTTTATCAAATTATGTTTCTAAAATTTAGAAATTTAGTTTTTCTAAAATGTATTGAAAAACATCTTTTATAGAAAAATAACAATTTATTAATCTAAGTGCTCTTAATCTATTTCATACAAATTAATAATTATAAGAGTGTTGATAATTATTTTATTTATAAATTTTTGTTAAAAAATTATTTACCAATTGGAGTAAAATATATCTAATGATTATATATATATAATGATTATGTTTCCATTGCTTATATATATAACAGTCATATTACATTCATATACATATCCTTATATGATTCATGAAAATTTATTCATTTACTTATATCTCATCATGTATATTATATTACTAATTATTTTCCGTATTTACATAATTTTAATTGTGGTCACAACATTCATGGAAAACCATGAGGATAGTTATTTTCTGTTTCTCATATTTTTATATTTGTGTGTATTTACTCCACTTGTACTTTTCTTCATATTGTTTCATACTGAAACCTTATAATATACTAATGTTTATCTTTTATTGTAATATTTTATCTCAATATAATCATCAATTTTAATTTTATTTTTTATGTTACATGTTTCATAATCTACCAAACATAATATTTATTTAAAGGAGAAATACATATTGAAATATCTGGCTATTATATCAAATATTTATAAAGTCTAAAAAATTCCTTTACCTAAGGTGTACTATGATTATGAACTGAATATGTTTCTTGAGTAGGGATTAATTGAACCTCTAATAATAAATTGAGTGTATTTTATTGCACCAAAAATCCCCTATAATTAGCAACACTTTCTTGTAGGGCTCTTCTCTAGGGATACCTTTTGAAACCCTCCTCAAACAGTGAATTTGTGGTGCCCCTTCTTCCATGTTTTACGTTCATCCTTGATCACAGACTTCCTTATCAGTTCTTCTACATCTAGGGAATTCATTTTACAAGAATATATGGTGATTTTCATGCTAAATAGTTTCAAGGAATATAAGGGTATATTATTCTGAGATCAGTTGTTCATTACTGGGCGTGACTAGGGAATGCTATGTTTATAAGTTTCTTTGTGTGTGAGAGTTGTCTTTGATGTGTCAAGACCTTGATGTTGTGACCTAAAGTTTGTTATAGGAATTTTACCACCTCTTCATGGGGTAACCTATTATATCTCCCCTAGTATGATCATTTTTCTATTGTTTTTTCTCAAAGGGATGGTGTTCCTTGATCTAGGTGTTTGGTGGATGATTCTCTATCCTTATATTCAGATCCTCTCTCTATGGGGGTGATATGTGTGTGTATTCCATTGTTCCATGCCTGATTCATGTTTATGTATTTGTTGATATATATTGGTGTGAGTTATCATGTATTTCTTTATGATACTCATCGTTTTACTTATAGAAATTATAGTATTTTCCTAGATGGATCACATGGGTTTTTTGTCTGCATCCACTTACATGTCAACGGTTTTGATGCTCTGTATATGGGTGTATTTATCCATAGCCTGATTTTTCTATTTTTTCTCCAAATATACTTTTTTTCAATCCAAATATTTTGTTCTAGTATTTCTATCATCACATTGAAAAGCTTCAGTGACTTTGGTTAATAGTGGTCCCCTCAATGACAGTTTGATATCTACTATGGATGGTGCTTGGTATCAGTTTTCAGCTTCTTAAGATCCCCCTTCTCCCTATTATAGGTGGAACTATTCTATAGTTATCATTTATTAATTTCTTCCTACCATGATGGAATTAGATTCAATAGTATTTTTCCAGGTCTAATGATGTCATATAGTGTGAAAAAGTTCTTGTCAGCTTCATAAGTGTCGATGATTTGTAGGTCCTAAGGAATAGTGATGGGATGGTTGATACAAGACATGTATAAAATGGTTATTGTAGGGGTGATGTTGACTTGTGTTATGTTCTATTCATGGATGAGTGGTGTGGTATTAAGTTGGTTGGTGAATGGAAAGGTTCATTCATGGGCCAACATTTGTAGCATGTTTATGTAGAGTTCTCACTTTTTCTAAAATGTGAGTTTTCATAATTTAAATAAATATATTTGGAAGAAAGTTTGTATGAATTGAACAAATTTCATGATTAAATCTATAATTAACCAAAATCTATTATATTCTTATGATGATCTCCTCAACCTAATCATAAAATCATGGTAATATCATCCAACTTCCATGCAAAAATAAGTAATGGATTCAAAAACCCAACCAATTATCAATGTTATGTCTTCACTTATTGAAAAATAAAATATTGAGAAACCAATAACACAATATTCTTATTTATTCCTGACCATTAAAATAGTCATATGATTCCAATATAGTCATGAATAGATTTTAAAAAATGGAATTAGTTGCTTTCCTATATATTTTTTCTTTGGTATTTAAGAACACAACTATCTGAATGGTGTTAATCATGTTTTTTTGAAAAATGAAATATAGAGAAGATGGATGTGAAGATATAATTTATTTATAGGGACTTATAAGAATAAATATTTATGGAAAAACTAAAGGGTTTTAAAAAAACCATAATATTTTGTGAAAGGTAAGGTATATCTCTTATAGCTTGTAGCAAGTGCCAAGTAATTGGAATCAAAAGTTCAATGATTTCGCGATGGAAGAAAATTTCACTTAGATAAATGATGATCATTGTTTTTACTAATTTTTTTTGATTATGGGAGATTAATCATCCTTTTACTCCATATGGATGAAATTATTATAATGATTTTGGTGAAATAAAATATCAAAAAGATGAAGGATGAGTTATCCAAAAGATTTTACATGAAGGAACATAGTCTAGTAAATATGATTTTGGGGATACAAATTGTGATAGACCTATGTTCTAGTACTTTTTACATGACTTATGAATATTATATTCAAAAGGTAGCAGAACTATTTAGGATGAGTGAAGAGAAACTGGTTACCACACCCATGGATTCCCATTTCAACATAAATAAAAAGACATAACCATGAATAAATGAAAAAGTGGGGTTTATGGAAAAAATTACATATACATCAACTGTTAGAATTTCGAAGTATGAAATGGACTTTACTCTTCTGAAAATTGCATACGCGGTGTGATTTATAATTATATTTACATTAAAACATATAATTAAACACTAAGAGATAGTGAAATGGATTCTATGGTACTTTAAGTGTTTTAGAAGGATGATAATTTACCTTAGAATGGATGATTATTTAAAATCTTTTTCATATTTAGACTCCAGTGGGGATTTATATTGATGAAATAACACTTTAGGATACATGCATGTTTACATTCAATATAACATCATTTATTTGGACGTCCAAACCTTAACCTGTGGCCACCATCTAAACAATGAAAATTTTATACATTTCATTAATAGAATTGTGAAATGAGTTGATTTTCTTAAAGGGTTTTCTAGGGAATCCTATAATAAAGAAAATTTATGGGATGATCTTTTGTGATTCACAAAGCATGATTTATTTATATAAGATTCCAATATTTCATTATCAGAACAAACACATTTACTTGAAATTTCCACTCATCCAAAATCTGTTGGAAGATGGTGATATGGACTAATAAAATATTCAAGGAGTATATAATCCAGGGGATATTTTAAAAAAGTGGTTAATTAGTATGTATTGAGGTGATGGTACAACTCATTCAGATTGGTTTCACTAAAAGAAATGCTGGGAAACCATGTTGCTGCTTAGTAGATAACTAGAGAATGTATGAAGGTTTGAAAAAACTAAATGGTAACTTAGTTATATAGCTAAAAAAATACTTTTTACAAGTGGAATATTGTTGGGATATGAATAAAGTGTTCAAACTATATTTTTATACCAAAAAACCAGAAAATGGAAGGAGAAAAAACTAAAAGATAAACTAATCGAAGAATGATGGTGTGGTGGAATAGATGGAAAGAGTTCAAATGACTAGATACTGGGTGGAATAGATGTAGGACCAAAATATTTTATTATAAGTCAAACCATTGAAATATTATTGTTAGATTAATTGAGGGAAAATATGAGAAATCACGAGATACTCATAAGCTAGCAGTATTGTTACAAACCAAACTATTATTAATGAAAATTTCTCTTGATCAAATTAAATATCTTATTATGTAAAATGGTTATATAAAATATTCACTTCTTTGGTTTTATGATTTTAGATTTCATAATACTGTTAAGAATTTTGACCATTGATAATATAACTATTGAACAATGATAACATGATAAGTTTAAATATAGGGATTTAAAAAATCCAATTTACTCAGACAAAGGAAGCGATGACCTCATCTAGTAGAACTGCTGTAGAGACCCAAACATGACGTACATGGATATTACATTACTTTTGTGGACTACTTAATACATAACAAAAACAGACACCAATGAACCGTAATAGTTGAGTGTCTTTGGAAATGTGGAACATAATCTTCTAATCTTGGTGAAAGATCTTCGACATCTCCCATAAATATCTTCCCTTTTTTTTCTTACCTAAAAACATTCTTTATATCCTGGGGAAAAAAACATATAAAGGGTGAGCTCAAATTCTCAGTAAGGGTAAGCATGGAGAAAATAAAACAAACCATATACATTTGAACTTCAAGACATGAACATAAAGTTTAAACATCAAAATCTTGAGTTGTGAAATAAATCTTGGCAGTATGTAATACATAGATCATAAAGGAACATCAATCATAATAAAATAGCATGGGAATAAAACATTTAATTGCGGAAAACCATTAAGCACATGATATTATTTCCATAGTAGCCAAGGCATTGCTTCCAAGACCATCTTAGTGGACAAAGTCCCTTACTGAATCGAGTTCACTCCTCGTTCCAGTCCTGTATCACTGAACAAGATTAACTTACCATTCTAGCCATGGCTATCTCATGAGATATAAATCTTTAACCAATGTATTGGAGGGAGATATATGTCCCACCCATCTCATAATGAAATCATTCTTTCATGTGCCACAAAATAAACATAAATCATTCATCATAACCCAACAAATAAAATGGGTTTTATAAACATCATCCATCATAACATAATCCATATAGAATAAATGGATATAATTTCATCATAATAAAAATGAAAACAAGGAAATAATAGATACATTATACTTGAAACATAAAAATATTAAATAATGTCATCTTAGATGGAAAATGATATTGATAAAACACTTGAAATGAATTCTTGAGGAAAATATCCTTTCTTTTTCAAAATCATTTTCTTTTCACAAAATGCCATGCAATTTTAAAAGAAAAGGATTTTTTTGAAAATAGTCAAGAAATATTTTAGAGTAATCTTCATGAAAAAAAGGCGTTATGAAACCGTAAAAATCCGTTCATGCCGTATAAGTTAAAAAAACATTATCCTCGTGCTTTTACCGAAAAAGTCAAAAAGAACTTCGTATGGTAAACAAGAGAAAGATTCCTTCCATAACACAATGTAAAAGTAAAAGAGGGTTAAAAATGACTTTAAACATACATGGAATAATATTAAACACTTTATGAAAACATTTTTATGGACATGAATGAAAAATACAACCCTAGTAAATATTTACGTATAATCAATCTCAGATAAAAACGAGATTGCAAAATTATCACTTACCTTAGGTCCGATATGCTTCGTACGTATCCGAAATTACTGTATAATTATTTAAATAATTTCATTTACTTATTATAGAATCATATTCATTGTTATGATATCATATACGGGTTACTTAGGACATTATATTACCCGTTCTTTTGTAAATTCCATGTTAAGCAGCGTTTTGGGTAAAATTGTTTTATTTATCGTACGTGTTTGGACTTGTTGTTATTGATATTATTATTACTTATTTCATGATTTAGTTACTTCCAGAATATAAATCATGATTTATATATCATATATATTCAGTATATATATATATATATAATAGATAGATAAATGAAATGAAATACACCTTTCATGGAGACGGTAGGCCGTACGTATGCATGAACGTTGTTTTCCTTTCCTTATTGATTTGAATCAAAGTAAGTTGATGACATATATATATACATAAATCCAGTAGATTTATCATTTCATATGTTTAATTATTATTCATTATATATACTTTATAATCATTCTTTAATGGTTAACATGGAGAATGAATCTCATCGCATCGTGGAGACGGTAATCCGTACGTACGCACGAGCGATGATATCGTTCCCATAATTATTGAATTGAATTGGAGTGGATGATATAATATCTCAGAATCATTATGATGTTATAATAACTATATATATTTATTCTTTACACCATTATACCCATACAAGTAAGGTGGTGGTGGAAAAACAGATTACACCACGGCGTGAAGACGGTATTCTGTATGTACGCACGCATGGTGATTTCGTTTTCTGTAGGATGGATGGAAGATGAAATGGGTTTGTTTAATATTTATAATAACATATCAGTATATTATTTATACTAATGTTATTACTTTATAATGAAAAAACTAAAGAAGAATAAGTTGAAGAAGAAATAAACTTGAAAGAATCGGCTGAAGATATTACCTCTTCTTCGACGCACCTCTTTTAAGATTCCTTTTAAGGCACTAGAGTTGGTATTTTGAGGAGACCAGAACCTCAATGATGTTTCTAGGGAAGTTGATCAGGTAAATGGGTAGGGTTTGGCCGATCTTGAAGTCTCAAAATTGTGTAAAGAGAAGAGGGAGGAGGTGCCCTTTTATAAGAGAGGAGAGAGACACTTTAGAAAAAACATAAAATATTATTTTATAATAAAGTCATATTCGGTTTATAATAGCTACAAATTGATTTATTTCGAAGTTAAAGTGGGGATGGGTCGAAATAATCTCAACCAATAGGTTTTATACAAGTTTAGGTTACTATTTTAACATTATCATTTAGATTTAACTCTAAGTTAAATAATTTAACTTTTACCATGTCTTCTTGTTTTCTTACACTATATGGTTAATAAACTTACTATAACAAGCCAAATGAACCCCAAGTGGTTCATTATTAATATATATAACCTTATATAAGTCATTTGGCCTAACCTTATATTTTTAGGAATAGAATGACAATTAATAATATAATATTTGTTTTAAAAACTATTTTATGTCAATTTTGACACTATTTGGTAATTGATTTTTGTGAAAATCATAATAGCATGATTAGTTCGAAAAAGATCAATTGAATCAATAATAACCTATCATATTAAACTAAAAAATTAGTGTAATTTTTTAAAAGTCTCAAATTACATTTATTTGTGTATTTATAATATTAATTATGTTAATATTTCTTTAATAAGGTAATTACTACATTAAATTATTTAATGTCTAAAAATTATAAATAAAATATCATTATTTAGGAAATATTCTTAGCTTTTGAATGAATATTTATATTCGAATTTATCTTATGCATAACCCTATATTAAAAATGTTTTAGTTACTAAACATTGATTTTAACTCTTTTAACTCTTCTTTAAATAAAATAATAATAAGTGTTCTAATCTAATCCAAGTGGACCTAAAGGGTAATAATTTATTCCTAAGGTTTATTTTGGTCGAATTACACTTATACAATAGAATTAGGACATGTGTTAGGGTAATAATAATATCATTTTTACCCTTAAATACCCTATTTACTTTTAACCATGGTAAATAAAATTAAAAAGTTACTATTTAGCAAAATTTATTTTTATCTTATTGAACCACATTTTACTCCTTGATATTAACCGTGTCTCCCAGATTTTCGAAATTACACTCACAGAAGCGGTAAAATTATGTTTTATGTAAATTTTTAAATTCTCCTAGGAGGTGGGTAAAATACGGTAAAAAGTTTAATAAAATTTATATATATATAAAATTATTATAAAATGACTCCAATGAATTACGTTGAACTTGTATAGGTATTATGTATCAATTTTAACCTAAAATAAATTTAAATAAAATAAATAATTATTTAAATAAAAAGTCGATTTTTAAATAGTAACCTAGTGTTTTCACTATTCTTCAAAAATTGAAAGCTTTCAGAAAAATACCAAAAATTCACCCTAGGCTAATTTCGATATTCCGAATCCAAAAATGAAGTTTATTTTGAAATATAAAATTTATAAAATTTCAAAAAGTGGATATTACTATTCATAACGGCTAGTTTATATAATATTTTAATAACATATCGTTGTTTAGTGAAAATCGGTATTGCGTACAACTCACGCTATCGAGGAAGGTCGCGATTGCATGTACTGCAAGCCAAGTCAGGGATGCATGTACTGCAAGCTCCCTTTGGTGTTGTGTATAACACAATCAAAACTTATTTCATTTATACATTAAACAAAATCTATACTTAATGTTGCATAGAATAATTTCCACAAAAGGAACTTGAAATTGTGTATAACACAAGCCAAGAATAGTGTTGCGTATACTGCAAGCTAATACGGTGTTTCATATAGTACAAGATAATCTTGGTGTAGCATACAACCCATGACATCAAATAAATTAAAAGAATACTTCTCATAAAATCTTGGGGTGTTACAACTGCTCCATATGAAGCCTATTTGTCGGAGCTCAGAAATGAGGTGGCATCATTGGGCTTCGCTGTTGACCAAGCCCAAGCTGAGCATCAACACGTTAAGCTTGAAAGGAACCACCTAAGGGAGAAGTGGAAGCTAATAGAGATTACCACCCGAGCGATGTTATCCGAGTCACCCTAAGAGTCTGTCACCATCGCACAAATTACCCTTCAATCTTATGAGGGTTTTATAAGAGGTTATGTAACAAGACCTTAACACTATGATTATGTGCATTATTTTTGTATATAATAAAGAATATACATCCATTTTATTATTGTTACTTTCTAAAATGTTTTTGAAGAAAAAATAGAATTTTTAATTAATATTCAATTAAGAAATCTATTTTGATGAATTAAGGGATTTTTTTGAATTAAATAATATTTAATAAAATATTATTACTAAATTAATTTTTATTAAATATAAATGATCATATAATTTTTATGAATACAATTGTAATTTTTATTAAGGTTTGAAAGCTATTTTTTTCAAAACCCATGAATTTTCGATAAATGTCAGTTTTTATTTTAAAATTAAAAAATCACATATTTAGAAAATTATTTAGATAAAATGAATATTATTTTTTGAATCAGGATGTGGAAATTATCCAATGGTTAATTTTTCATAATTTTCTGAGACTTACAAATTTTTGGGTAAGAATTAAATACCGTTTAAATATATAATGTGTCTTACGACATCATAATGACCCAATAGTAATGTAATGAAATACTATAAATGATATGTTTAGAAAATATATATTTTACAATTAAAATAATGTAATTTTAGGTTTGTTTGATTTATTTTAAAAAGCTTTAATGGATCCTCCAAGACATATAAAACATTTTATCTTTTTAAATTAATTTCCTTGGGAGTGTGACTCACCTCCACATAAGAAAGCCTAAAATTTTTAGAAGTTCGAACATTGTAAATATAAAATAATGTTTTCCACTACCCTTTAGCAAAAAACATGGGCAAAAACCATGGCATGGTTTGTAGTTTTGATTAGATTAATGTGTGGTGTCCAAAACCTAAATAATAAATAATTCCCTCTCTTTTCCTATATAAACCCACCCAAGCTCCCACTTCCTCTTCACTGAAAGCCATTTTATATCTACCAACATGTACCCTCATATCACTAGAATCCTCCTATGGTGATCCAAGCTCCCAAGAATCATCTCTCAAGCCTCTCTAAAGCCTTTGGGATCACACTTCCAAGTAAGGGATTTCTTCCTTTCTAATTTTTGTTCAATTTTCTTTATATTTTTATGCCCTTTATTTTCAATTAAAAATGTTGGGGTATGATTTTTTACCTCCCCTATACTGTCCTCATTATTTTTTAATGGTGAGATACACCTTTATCTCTCATTAATTCCTCCCATGTAAACCCATTACTATGCCGCAATTCCATAAAAAGTTTTTCTTTTCGCATTTACATTAAATCAATTATTTTGTTTTATGAATCTAAATTCCATTCCATATATTGGTACAAGAATATATACAACCTACTTACTACCCATTTAATGTACATATTATGAAAAACCCCTTTCTCTCTCATCAACCATTTTTATGAATTCTTATCTCACGCCGTTAGGTTGCCGAAATTGCACCGCGATTTTCCAAGCCAAACTCATTGTGTAGTGAATACCATGCCCATTTCTCTATCAAGGGTATTAAAAATTATGCACAATTACTTATTGATTATATAGTTTCATTTATGAATTCCACATTCCTTTATCATGGAATAAATGATTATGTTTAATGAATCCATGTTATATGATCCATGTGGAACACTTATACATGAAATAAAATGATTGGGTTTACTCATGCTCCATGTGCAATGAGCCTTGGATCATGCTAATACCATGTTAAGTGTCACTGCCACATTTCCATGATATGATAATCATGCTATATCTTGACTTTTTGTTAATGTTTCTTTTATAATCCATTGATATGCCTATTTCCTAACATGTATTTTATTCTTCATGTTATGCCTTTTTTACTCCCTTATTGGGCTTTATAGCTCACCCTTTTCTTATGCATGTCCTCAGGTTATCCCATGCAATTCTAAGTACGATGGAATGTAGTGGTCATGTAAATTAAGTTTTAAATAAAAATGTTTTGTTTCATTTTTTAAGTCATTATGTAATGTTCCTAATCCCCAAAGACACTATAACTCTTAATATTCTATATTATATCAAGTGAGGATTTTATGTGATAAATCATGTTTAAGTGTGTAATAAAAAGCAAGGTAGTTATAGTTTATATTAGAGTATAGGTTTAGTTATTTTTTGGGATTAGGATTAGAAAACCCTGGTGAAATCCTTAGAGAGAATACTAAGTATAATAAAAACATCCCTAAGTTTTTTTGAGTATTTAGTAAGTGGTTTGTTAAGAAAATACATTCCTATCTGGATATGAGCAGGTAGAGGTGGATCTGGCACAGATGTACCTAGGAATGAAAACTCAAACAAGGAGTTTTGGGCTTAACCCGGGGTATCCTGGTACACGACAACATGCCTTGCTGAAATCCTGGTTATAAGACTTATGGGGGATATGCTTTGGTAAATTCACAAGCTTAGTATGGACCATTGTTAAGGGAATAAAAAAATTCCCCTAAGAATATATGTTGGGAAGTAGATCATGGATAACATAGATTGAAGCCTATAAATTCCTAAGTTAATGAAATAAAAGTAATTTATAATTCATATATTTTTATCTTTTAATTACAATTTATGTGTTACCTCTAACTTTCCTTTTTATTCCAGCCAATGGCCGGTAATAGGAGGGCTCGAGCTAACAATTGATGCAAATATCAATGTGACGACTGTTCTAATGAGATGACCAATCTAATGGGAGTGAGAATCGCAAAATTTATCACAATACTCTATTAGTTAACTCAATATTTGAGTAGAAATATGGGTCAAAAGGAACATTCAACCCCCATAATATAGAACATGTCACAATCGAGAGCTTCATGGGACAAAGGCCTCCTAATTCTAATGGATCATCTGATCCCTCAATTGCCGAAAAATGGATCAAGTCCATTAAAAAGATCTTCTCCATCTTTAAATGTAATGAACAAGAAAAGGTTCTTCTAGATTCTTATCATATAGAGGGTGAAGCCAATCAATGGTGGACATTGATAAAAAATATGAAGCCTAAGGAGAAGATCGAGGTGTTGGAATGAAAGGATTTATAGAAAATGTTTTTTGATAAATATTTTCCTCATACCCTCTGACTTAAGATGGAAAGGGACTTCCTTGACCTTAAGAAAAAATATAAATAATCCATCGGAGCATACGAGAAAAAATTCACAAGGCCTGCACGATACGTCTTCGGCTTTTTAGTTACCCCCGAATGCAAGGTTGACTGTTTCTTTGGTGGGCTGAAACCTATCCTATGGAAAGTCCTGGAGATCCATGACTTCGATAGCTATGAGGAAATTGTTTGATGTTCCCTTAAGGTTGAAATGGAGATTGGAAAATATTAGGGTTATCATGGGGATAAGAAGCGTTAGGTGGACTTCAATTCTAGCATTCCAATGGATAAATATAATGGTGCTAAGAAAATCCTGCACCCACTTGCCAAAGGTGCGGAAAGAAGCACCCTGAAAATTTACTAAAGGGGACAAGGAAATGATTTAGGTGTGGAAGAGAAGGGAACCTAGCCATTAACTACTGACAAGAAAAACCTGTGGCTGCGAGAGAGGAGAGGAATGATCTATTTGACCCTCAACTTGTTTTTAAGGAAATTTCTTGGTCAATGACGAAGACAGAAAATATTATTATAAAAGGAATGGAAAATTACAAGAGTCTGAAAGAGGAAATTTTATTACAATATTTTTCATAATAATGAAGGAGTTCAACCAGTAAATCCTCACTCCACGTAATGTCCTGGTTGATACCCTTGTTGGCTAGACCATCAGCCACCATGTTTGCTTCACGATAGGTATGTGTGGCAATGTATCTAATCTCCTGGAGCGAGCTAAGACAATTATTCCAACATGCTGTAAGAGACCAAGGAAGGTGAACCACACCATTCCAAATAGATTGGATAATGGTGGTGGAATCACTTTCCATCCAAATATTATTCCAACCTTTAATCTTAACGAAGCTGACCGCATGAATCATCGCCATCATCTCAGCCTCCAGGGTGGAGGCAGATCCACAACCACCAAAGAAGCAGACATGAATATGCCCATGAGAGTCACTGAAGATGGCCACACAACCCGCGGGACCTGTATTTCCTTTAGAAGCGCCATCAATGTTGATTTTAATGCAACCAAGAATCCGAGTTTTCCAGAAAACTTCAAAGTAGCGCTTTGGTTGATAGTAGATCCCATTGATTCTAAGCTGATGAAGGATGACAAAGTCACCAACCGAGTTAGCGCAGGAGGATTTCTGAAGGGTGGACACATCCCTGATTGCAATAAGAATTCTCACCCGACCTGCAAAAAGATTGAGTGAGGCTCTATTGTGGATCATATAATTTCTATCATACCAGATAATATGGATGATCTCTACAACTGCAGATATAAAGTTATTTTTAAGCTAAGGTGCGAGATCCATCTTCACACAACATTTGAGTAAGGAGCAAATAGAGTCAGTAAATAACCATCTCTAGTAAAAAATGTCAATAACAAAATTCCAAAGAGTAGTTGCTATGGCAAAAGACAAAAATAAGTGATTGATGTCTTCTTTATGTTGATGACATAGGTGACATCTAGAGCTGAGTTGGATACCAAAGATTTGGAGACAAACCTCCGTAGGTAAGCGCTTGGGAGAAATACACCAGCCAAGATTAAGTCTGGATGGTTTGATCCAAGGTTTATCAAAAGGCCTCAACCAAGAAAAATTAGACTCATAGGAGGAGAAAAAATGATTGTAATAACATTTGGAATCAAGGATTCCATTGTGAGATGGATCCCAAATAAGACTGTCATCATCATTTGAAAAGATGTAGTCATCAACTACATGTTTTATATGATCAGGGAGGTTTGATTGGGGGGAGTGCATTGCTTCATTTATGGTATAGTTAATAGAATATGGAATGGAATTTGAAGGAAGCATATAATTGAGGGGAAATCTAGCCCAGTTTTCGAGCCAAAATTTCAAGGTTGATTCATAGTTAACCATCCATCTGGAGTTGTGCATGATATTGAAAAAGGAGTTTCTAATGGAAGACCATAGAGAATAATTAACATAATTCAAATTATGGGACTTTAGATTATCCAAGAAACAATTTTTAAGAAAAGAAATAGAGTCAGATTTTTTATTTATTAGATTCCAAGTGAGTCTGGATTGGAGGGCTTTATTAAAATACTTGAGGTTTTTTATTCCAAGTCCTCCTTTATCGAGGGGTTTGCAGCATTTAGACCAGGAAATAGTGACAATATTACTATCAAGGATACTCCCCATCTAGACAAAGTTTTTGATATAGGTATTGATTTTCTTGAGGAGACTGGCAGGCCATCTGTAAATCATTAGTGGGTAAACCATTTTGGAGATAATATAAGCTTTCACCAGGCAGACTCTACTAGCCATAGAAAGGGATTTTCCTTTCCAAGAGGAAAGATGATTAATAATCTGATCAAGGAGATCATTAAAATATGAATATCTAGGCCCACCCCAACAGACAGGAACCCCCAGGTAAGTAAAAGGAAAGGACCCTTCTTTGATCCCAAGACTCTCAATGATGTAATTTTTTCTAGAAATGGGGAAATTTTTACCAAAGAATATAAACGATTTGTTTCAAACAATGGATTGACCTGAGATCTCTTCATAGTGAGAAAATGCAGCTTTGATATTGGTAATGTTGCGTTTTCTACCATTTAGGAAAAGAATAATGTCATCCTCATAGAGTAAGTGGGTCGAGACATTAAGATTTCAGGAATATTGGATGGGCTTATTTTTTTTTTGAAGAACAAGAGAGGTGCAGAGACGACTAAGGTAATATTCCATGATGGGAAAAAGGATGGAAGAGAGGGGATCACCATGTCAGACTCCTTTCAAAGATTTTAGATATCCCTTAGGGGATCCATTAACAAGGATGGAAATAAATGCCGAGTTAAAAAGAGAGTTGATCCTGCTAATAAATACATCATTGAAGACAAAGCCCTGAAGGACCTTAAAAAATAAACCCTAGTCAATAGTATCAAAGGCTTTCCTAATGTCATGTTTAATAGCAATGTTGCCTCCTCTGGAGTTTTTATTGAGAGCATTGGTGGATTCGGAAGCAAGGAAAATGCAGTCCTTAATAGACCACCCCTTGATGAATCCAAATTGGTTCCACGATATAATTATGTTACATAAGGAAGAGAGCCTATTGGAAAAGAGCTTGGTAATAATTTTATAGAGGGAGTTGATAAGATCAATAGGTCAAAAAAGGTGCATTTCAGAGGCATTGGGCACCTTAGGAATTAATGTAAGGAATTGGGCGTTGATATAATGAGGAAGGAACCCATTAGAGAAAAAAGTATTGACAAGATTACAGACATACTTTTGAATAACATCCCAGTGATGCTGAAAGAAACCATTGTTGAAACCATCAAGTCCTGGGGCACTGTTAGGGTTGAGGCTAAAGATAGTGTCCTTAATTTCATGGTCAAGGGGAGTGCACAGGAGTAATTTATTATCTTCATTTTGGACCAGGGATGGGATGATCCCGGGGAGGAGGTACATGTTAATACGAGCCCCATTGAAGATATTCTCAAAGTAAGAAACCATATGAGAAGCAATGAAGGCATTAGAGTCCAAGAGGATTTCATTGTCTTTTAAGAAGGAGAGCGGACGGCAGACTTTCCTAACCTGTTGTAGAGAATTGTAGAATTTGGTGTTACGATCACCATCAGAGAGCCACTTTGTTTTGAAAACTTGTTTGCGGATGTTATCATTAATAACTAACAAGGAATTGAGCTTCATAGAAATATTTATCCCATGCTGAGGATCAGAGGAAAAGTCAGAATGGGTGACATTATTTTTGTAATTGATTGAGTTTAGTCTCAAAATTGGATATGTCCCTATCGATTTGCTTCGATTTAGCTGTACACCAAACCTTGAGAAAAAGTTTTAGATGCTTAAGCTTTATAGAACAAGTGAAAGCATCCGAGTTCTGACTCATCGAATTCCAGAAATTTTTTATAATCTTGGAACACTCTATGTCACCTGACCAAGCATTGTTAAATTTGAAGGGAATATTGTTATTGGCACACTTAGAGTGAAAACTAACCAAAATAGGATGATGGTACGAGAAAAGTATATGTAAGGTGATGCTAGAAATGGTGTCCCAGGCATTGAGATCCAGGAGATTCACGAGGGCCCTATCAAGTTTACTAGCGACCATCATATTATAATGCCTTCTATACCATGTAAACATGGCACCAGTGAGGTTAACTTCAACCATATTACAGTTTTCAATAGAGGATCTAAACTCCATGGTAGATATTTGAGAATGCGAAGGACCAAGTTTTTCACAAGGGGAAAGGATAGCATTAAAATCTCCAATAACTAACCAGGGGTCGAAGATAGAATTAGATAAGAGTAACAGGTCATTACAAAGGGGCCGACGATCCTAGTAGAGATGCTTAGCATAGAAAAAAGTGGAGTACATATGGAGGTTATCAAAAAGATAATCACATGTGAGAATTTGATCAGTAGATTTTTGAACTTTAAAATCTTTCAGAGAAGATTGATAAAAGATCCAGAGGGATTCAATAATATTTCTATTATAACAAGAACCTAAGAAATTATATCCAGAGGAAGAAAAGTGCATAAATTTCAAAGAGAAATTCATTTTTCATTCATCAAGTGAAAAAAATTTTGGTTTTAGAGTCAAGATATCTCTTTTAAGAACAGAAATAGTTCTAGATTTAGCTCCACCCTGACAATTCCAAAAGCTAACATCCATTAAAACCTGTGTTTGGAGCCTTGGATCTTTTTTTTTTCTTGGAACCACTCGATCCATGGTTCCTCTTCGATCTCATAGGTTTGGAGGAAGAGACCGGAGTAGTATTAAAAACCTGTTTTCTCATTGGGGAATCATAAAAAAGATTAGTAGCATCAGGAATAACACTTTCATTTATTTTGGTGCAAGACTTAGTGACTTTATCATTAATCCCGGAGGGATCAACATTCTCGAGTGGAGATCAAGATTGGGGAATATAAGACAAAACAAGAGTTTCCTGCATTTCTACTATCCCTGTCAACTGTAAAGAAATATCCTTCTCATTTTGAGCAAATGTTATAATGCACAAGGATGAAATTTTAGGATTAGAGAATTTAATAGGATGATTAGTGATGAAAACTGGAACTTCCATGAGATTCATACGTTGAGCGGAATCCTGGGCAGTGAGTGTGGAATATCCATTTGCAAGGGAGGATATCTTTGGTTCTGTAACCACCAGGATAACACAAACAGAATCATACTGGGGAGTGGGAGTGGAAGAACCATTGGCAAGAACAGCTTCCTTTGATATCGAATCCTCTGGAACATCATGTGAAGCCTTGGACAAATCCACCTCGGTCTCAACATGCTCTTGAACTGACGAAGCCACCTCATCCTTCGATGAGGAATGTAGAAGAAGCTTGAAGATGCCCAAAATCATCTGTTGAATCTATTTTGAGATTTCAAGGTCAAATTTAGTGACTTCATCTGCTTCGACCTACTCTACCCAGGTAGCTCCCGAGATCTCACCCGGTAGATTGGCTTTCTTGACACAAACTTCTGAGCGCATTTTTTGAGCATCAGGTATCATTGGAACCGAGACTTTATTCTTCTTATTACGATTAACTTTCGTTCATCCATCATTAACAGTCTGAGAAACTTGGCTTTTTACCAACTGAAACTTTCGAATAGAGTGGCCGACGATCTTACCGTACTCATAGTATGGCGACATTAGTTCAGTTTCAACACAAATCTTAGTTTTATACTCATTCGCAGTGAAAGTAATGACATCCAGGACTTTAGCAGATATATCAACTTTGACCATAACCCTCGCATAAAGAATGATATTAGCATTCAAAGTACGTTGATCGATTTTGAGCGGCGTACCAATGCAAGAAGCGACGCCATTAAGGATTTTGGGATTCCAAAAATACCAATTGAGCCCGTGTAGATGCACCCAGATCTGAACCATGGTATTTCTAGCAGTGTTTGGGTTGAATCTGAAGTCCCACTCAGAGATACAAAGAACCCCAAGCTTATGTTGCAGATTTTCTAAACTCCAAACTTGATCAAACGCCTATTGTGATTTTAACAACATGTGGAAGTACCCTTTGTCGATGGGAACCCGTTTCCTATCAGATAAGCCCCAGATGTGTGCGATTCTTGCTTTGAGCTCCGGATTGGACCATTTTTTGTCTCCTTTGAGGTAGGATATGCAACCCATTATCAAAAATCTACACATCTTTGAGTATTTTTGCATCGACTCGGGGTCATCTTCAACAACATATTTGCCATCATCTAGCTTTCTGCAGAGGGAGGTATGTGCTGTAGAGGCAACCAACAACCTACAAATTAAAAAGGGCGATATTTTTCCATCACTACTATTGAAGTGAACCTCGACAATGAAGTGGTGATAGGTACGCTAGTTATTCAATCACGAACAACGAACGTACTTTTTGATTCTAGTTCTGCGCATTCTTTTGTATCCCGAAAGTTTAGTAGAACAATCCCAACACCACAAAAAATCATGGAATTAAAGATGTAGATGAGTACATAAAATGGGTAAATCATTGAATCCCATGAATATAACTCCTCCCATGTCATAATTTGTGGAATGAACTTCTTGGAGAACCTCTTCATACTCCCTGTGGTGGAATTTGATGCAATTCTCAGGATAAATTGGATTTCCTTATATAGAGCCATCCTAAATTACCATGAGAGGGAAATCACTCTCCATATAGAGAATCAAACCCCTGTTCTATACAAGTGAAAGATAGAAGATGAATCTTATTTAGTACCATCATCTAAAGCATGGATATTATCTCCCTATAAGCATGCGTATTTGGGTCAGATGATTGAGTCTAAGGAAGCAACCATCCTTAAAGACATGCCTATTGTGAGGGAATTCACTGAAGTGTTTCCTGAGGAATCACCTATTCTTCCTCCTATAATAGATGTTGAATTCTCAATTAACCTTATACCTGGGTCATTAATAATATCTATTACTCCATATAGAATGGATGTTTTGAAGCTTGAGGAGCTTAAGAAACAATTACAGGAGAATCTTGATAAAGGGTTTATACGCCCAAGTGATTCACCATGGGGTGCACCAGTCCTCTTCATCAAGAAGAAGGATGGGTCAATGTGCCTTTGTGTTGATTATTGTGAGATCAAAAAAATCTTGATAAAGAAAAAGTATCCTCTTACACAAATTGATGACTTGTTCGATCAGCTACATGGAGCACAATACTTTTCCAAGGTGGATTTTCGGTTAGGATATTACTAATTAAGGGTGAAGAAGGAAGATATCCCCAATACTGCTTTTTTTACAAGGTACAGGCAATATTAATTCATAGTAATGCCTTTCAGACTCACTAATTATCTAGAAATTTTCATGGACTTGATGAATAGAGTCTTTATATATTACCTCAACAAATTTTTGGTAGTCTTTATATATGATATTCTAATATACTCCAAAACCAAGGAAGATCATGAGGATCATCTAAGCACTGTACTAGAGACCTTGCAAAATGAGAAGCTCTATGAAAAGTACATCAAGTGTGAGTTATGTTTGAAGGACGTTTCATTCATGGGTCATATCATCACAAGTAATGGGATATTTTTGGATCCCTCCATGATGGATACAATTAAGGGATTTTCGAGACCAAAATTGGTAACAGATATCTGTTGCTTCCTGGGGTCAGCTGGATACTATCACCAATTTTTGATAAATTTATCACGATTGTCCAACCCTGTTACCCAGATAATATGGAAGGGAGTAAAGTTTTATTGGAGTGATGAATGTGAATAATGATTCAAGGAGTTGAAAAGGAGGCTTATCACTGTGCTCGTGCTCATACTACCCAGAAGTGGATAACTTTTTGTGGTATTTAGTGATTCCTCGAAGAAGGGCCTGGGTTGTGTATTGATGCAAAAAGAAAAAGTCATTGCATATACTTCAAGGAAATTGAATGTTCACGAGAAAAACTCTATAACACATGATCTTTAGTTAGATGTAGTGATATTCGCTTTAAAAATTTGGAAGAATTACCTCTTTGGGGAATATACGGACAAAAAAATCCTCAAGTATATATTCACACAGAAAGAGTTGAACATGCACCAACGAAGATGGTTAAAGATGATTAAAGACTATGACTGCTTAATCCATTACCACCCTGGGAAATCAAACAAGGTGGTGGATGCTCTAAGTAGAAAGGACCCACTGATTCTATCATTAATGATAATTGAAAAAGATCCAATCTTCTTAGATTTGATGAAGATTAACATGAGAATCATAAATAATGGAACTTCATCAATCCTTTCACAAATGATTGCTCAACTGTATCTTTTATAAAGGTTAATGGATGATCAAAAGGATTATGTGGGAATTCAAAAGAAGGTGGAAACTATCAGAAAAGGGAAACCTCTGAGTTCAATGTCAATGAAGAAGGAATTGTGAGATTTGGGTCAAGACTATGTGTTCCATCGAATCTGGTGTTAAAGAAGGAACTTTTGGATGATTCACATAGTTCAAGTTTCTCCATTCACCCTATAAACACAAAGATGTATCGTGATATCTGAGAGAATTATTGGTGGGATAACATGAAGAAGGAGATCGCTGAGTATAAATCAAAGTGCCTGATATTTCAGCAAGTGAAGGCTGAGAGGCATAAGTTTAAGGGGATGATGAAACTATTACCCATACCAACATGGAAATGGGAGAAAATCACCATGGAATTTTTCACCAAACTTCCAAAAACATCCAAAGGAAACAATGCTATCTGGGTTGTTATAGATCATCTTATAAAGAACGAAAACTTCATTGAAATTCAGGAGGATTACTCATTGGATAAACTAGAATGGATATACATCAGAGATGTGGTAAGGATGCATGGAGTACCACTATCAATTATATCTGATCAAGATTCAAGTTTAACCTCTATGTTTTAGAAGAGTATTCAACATGATTTGGATACTGAGCTGAACTATAGTACAACTTATCATCCTCAAAGTGATGGAAAATCTGAGTGGACTATCCAAACACTTGAGGAAATGTTGAGAGCGTGCTCAATGGACTTCAAAGGAGGATGGGATCAACATCTTCCTCTGGTTGAGTTCTCTTACAATAACATTTTCCACTTAAGAATCCAAATAGCTCCTTATGAAGCCCTGTATGGGAAGTGGTGCAGAACACCAACATGTTGGGATGAAGTTGGGGAGAGAAAACTCCTAGGTCTGAAAATGGTCGAAGATATGGTGGAGAAGGTTAAGACCATCTAGAATCATATTAAAGTTACTCATAGTCGAAAAAAGAGCTATGCTGATAATCATCGATGAGACCAAGAGTTTGATGTCAGCGACATGGTATTCCTCTACATATAATCTTGGAATAGAGTTATGAGATTTGGGAAGAAGGTAAGGCTTAGTCCAAGGTACATTGGCCCTTTTAAGATCCTTAATTGCATTGGAGTGGTGACCTATCAACTAGAACTCCCACCGAACCTATCTCAGTACATGATGTATTCCATGTATCACTCTTGAGGAAGTACATACCTAACCCATCACATATACTCAATCCAAAGGTGGTACCATTGGAGAATTACCTCTCCAATGAGGAGAAGCTGGTGAAGATCTTAGATCATAGAGAAAAAGTTCCACGAAATAAGACAATGCACCTTGTCAAGGTGATGTGGTGAAACCACATGTTTGAAGAGACAATGTGGAAATCAGAGGAAGTGATAAATCAGAGTTACCCGCATCTATTTTAATGTGGTAAAAGGAAATTTCAAGGGTGAAATTTCTTAAGGGGGGAAGATTGTAATGACCCAAACTCTTATTAATGGAAATTCTTCTTGATCTAATTAAATGTCTTATTATGTAAAATGGTTATATAAAATATGAACTTCTTTGGTTTTATGATTTTGGATTTAAAAATTCCATTAAAAATTGTTACCATAGATAATATAAACATTGAATAGTGATCACATGATTAATATAAATACAGGGTTCTAACAAATCCAATTTACTCAGACAAAGGAAGTGATGACCTCATTTAGTAGAAGTGTTCCCTACGAAGCCCATTTGTCAGAGCTTGGAAAGGAGGCTGCATCATTGGGATTCCCTCTTGACCAAGACCAAGCCGAGCTTTAACATGTTAATCTTTTATAGAACCACCTACAGGAGAAGTGGAAGCTAATAGAGATTACCACCCGAGCGATGTTATCCGAGCCGCCCCAAGAGTTTGTCACCATCGCACACCTTACCCATCGGTCTTATGCGAGTGTTATAAGGGGTTATGTAACAATACATTATCAGTATGATTATGTGAATTATTTTTGTACATAATAAATAATATATATTCATTTTATTATTGTTACTTTGTAAATATTTTTTAAAGAAAAAATTGATTTTTTATTTAATATTCAATTAAGAAATATATTTTGATGAATTAATGGATTTTTTTGGAATTAAATAATATTTTAATAAAATATTATTACTAAATTAATTTTTATTAATTATAAATTATCATATAATTTTTATGAATACAATTGTAATTTTTTTAAGGTTTGAAATCTATTTTTGACAAAACCCATGAATTTTTGATAAATGTCGGTTTTTATTTTAAAATTAAAAAATCACATATTTAAAAAATTATTTAGATAAAATGAATATTATATTTGGAATTAGGACATCTAAATTATCCAATGGTGAATTTTTTATAATTTTCTGAGACAGTCAAATTTTTGGGTAAGAATTAAATACCTTTTAAATATATAATGTGTTTTATGACATCATAATGACCAAGTAGTGATGTAATAAAATAATATAAATGATATGTTCAAATAATATATGTTTTAACATTAAAATAATGTTATTTTAGGTTTGTTTGATTTATTTGACAAATCTGCAGTGGACCCTCCAAGACTTATAAAACATTGTATCTTTTTAAATTAATTTCCTTGAGAGTGTGACTCACCTCCACATAAGTGAGACTAATATTGTAAGAATTTCGGCCACTGGACTTATAAAATAATGTTTTACAGTCCCTTTGGAAAAAACCATGGGCTGGTTTGTGGTTTTTATTAGTTTAAAGAGTGGTGTCCAAAAACTAAATAATAAATAATTCCCTCTTTTTTCCTATATAAACCCACCCAAGATCCCACTTCCTCTTCACTCAAAGCCTTGTAAGCTCGACCAAACTTTTAACTATTCTCTCTATAATCCTATCAAGGCTCCCCAATCTCCCAATAATCCTCTTTCAAGCCTCTCCCAAGCCTTTGGGATCACACTTCCAAGTAAGGGAATTCTTCCTTTCTCTTTTTTGTCCAAATTTATTTATGTTGTTATGCCCTTTATTTTCCATTAAAAATGTTGAGGTATGATTTAAAACCTCCCCTATACTGCCCTTATTATGTTTTAATGATTATATACCCCTTTATATCTCATTAATTCCACCCACGTACACCCGTTACCATGCCAATATTCTGTAAGGAATTTCTCTCTTCTCATTTACATTCATGCAATTATTTTGTAGTATGAGTCTAAATTCCATTACATATGTTGGGACATGAATATATATGACCCCATTACTGTAAATTTAATGTACATATTATGAGACACCATTTTATCTCTCATAATTTTTTTTTATGAATTCTTATGTCCCGCCGTTATGCTGTTGAAATTGCACCGCGATTTTCCAAGCCAAAGTCATTGTGTAGTGAATACCATACCCATTTCTCTATCAAGGGTATTCACATTTATGAAAAATTAATTATTGATTATAGAGTTTCATGTATGAATTACACATTCCTTTATCATGGAATAAATGGTTATGTTTAATTAATCCATGTTATATGATCTATGTGGAACACTTATGCATGAAATGAAATGATTAAGAAGGGTGTGCCCTAATAGCGCTCCAATGAATTGAGTAAAGATTAATATCATGATACGTCAAGTACAATTAGGGTTTACTCATTATAATTCAAGTTAAATGAGGGTTTACTCATGCTCTATGTTCAATTATCCATGGATCATGCTAATACCATGTTAAATGTTGTCACCACATTTCTATGTTATGATAATCATGCTATATCTTACCTTTATGTTCATGTTTCTTTTATTCTCTATTGATTTGAATATTGCCTAATATGTGTTGTATTATTCATGTTATTCCTTGTTTACTCCCTTACTGGGCTTCACAGCTCACCCTTTTCGTGTGAATGTCCTCAGGTTATCTCATGCAATGCTAAGTATGAGTGAATGTAGTGGTCATGTAAAGGAATTTTTCTATAAAGATACAATGTTTCATGTTTTAAGTCATTATGTAATGTTCCTAAGCCCCAAATAAACTATACCTATCATTATTTTATGTTGTTTCAAGTGAATATTTTATGTAATAAATCATGTTTAAGTGTGTAATAAAAAGTAGGGTTGTTATAAGTATTCACCAAGATGGAAAATTGAGGTAGTGAAGATACTTGATTGAACAAAGGATTTACCATGAATATTGGTTAAGGTGTACTTTACCGAGTGAATATTAGAGGGAGATGATAATTGGAAGCACTAGATGGGTACTCCTATTTAAGGAGGGTTGACCCCTTATGATTAATAAGGTTCAATATTATAATTATCCTTTTTTCTATGAATAAAATTAAATTAATGTTTCCCTATGGATTATGATTCAATCCCGAACCATGAAATATATTGTGTTATTATTTAACTTATGTTTCCTTCTTCATTAATTCCGCTAGTCTTGTTTGCATAGTTTTGAAATAGGGTGTATTAGTATGGTGATTTGGGAGTGGTTTTATTTTAATTTGAAAACATTGATGCTTGAGTTTATTTCATAACTTTTTTACACCTTCATTAGTTTCAATGGGACTATATCCAGGGATGTTATCGAAATTAGACCCTTGAACCCAACAATCACATCATCAATATAAATGTTAGCATAAATTCACAATCATGGGAATTCTATTCTTAAATAATATCCTTAAACTATATCTCATCACACCTCATGTATCATGTATCATGAAGAGACCCACTCCTATACCTTAACTAATACCACTAATTATATCTCATGAATCCCTAAAATTTATACAATTGATAGGCTAAACCAAGATAAGATCAGATTCAGTTCTTAAAACTCACATCTTAAGTGATGTTTAGCTATATAACGAAGAAAATAAAAACCATATGAAAAGTACCCATAACATTAATGAGAATTAATTATCTGTGTGTGTGTGGGGGGGGGGGGGGGTGAATCAGTTAATTAAATTAATTTTAAAATTTTCCTTCAAACAAGATTTTACACCTATTAAACCAAATCAAAAGATCACAATCTATGATCTACACAAACATCAATTCACAAAAAAATCATAATAATTAATCTTTTATAACATTTAAAACTTAAAATAAATTTTTATTTCATTAACATGATTTATAATCACCTGTGATCATATGATCCACTAGATTTAACATTTTAAATTCCTTAATAAGAGATTATCCATAATATCATGATGCACATTATGTCTCCCAACTTTGGAAATGTTATCATGCCCAAAAAAATATAAAATATAAACTAATATTAATAAGTGAGTCTTCAAACACAACTGACTTACATTAATTTATTTTGATTCATTTTCTATTCATCAAGTTCTTCTTTTCTACTTCCTCATACTCCCCTTTCTCTTATTCTTCTATCAAAATTTTAACACATACACAATAATAATATTATTCCATTACATTCAAATATAAATTTAGAATTAATTTTTAAATAAATAAAATTCATTATATTTTCCCAATTCATTTCAATACTTCAGACCACTCAATACATTTAATGCGTGAAAACCCTATCGAATTGTTTTTTAACTTAATAATTATGTTCTTATAAATGCCAAAAGGGTGGTGATCATAGGATTCCTATTAAAGAGAAAAAGAAAGTCTATTGAACCATTTGTAGATTATTATTTATTAATAAAAGAATATAATAACTCAAATGAGAGAGATAATTTTTGTAGTAGTATGAAAAACACAACTAAAATATTAAATGCACATAGAATGATGTTAGGAATAAAAGTTATAACCCAAGAACTGGTTTTGATAAGACATATTACTATCACACTCAAGTAAATCTCATCCTCATTAATAATCTGGTCTCAATCACATGTATGAACTAATAATACTAATATTTTAATGTTTTTATTTCACATTTAAGCCATGAAAACCTCATGTGTAATACATATCAAACTCTTTCATGAGAAACAAATAAAACACTCTTCAATTAAGATAATATACTGCGTGATCACTAGGAATTTTACCACACTCATTCATTACTAAATCAATTAGCTCCATCATATTTTAGTTTAATACATTATAGAAGCAAGAATGATGATTAAGTGGGAGAAAGAAATAGATATTAATAAATAATGTTAATCACTGTCACCAACACCCTATCCTTAAAACTTCTTGAATCCCTATAGGATGAATTTGATAATTAATTATATGTATAATAACATGAGATACACATATAGACACTCCTAGATAAATCCTCAAGTTATCTTTCTATGAGCATGGAGGTAGAGTTAACATCCATGAAATAGAAAATAGATAAAGATAAATAATCACGAACACTATATTATAAATAAAATTAATGTATAATTATAAATAAATATTAGAAAAATTTAATCTAATCTCATAGAAGGAAACATAGGGACCCTTTTAATAGTGACTCCCTAATCTATTTATAACCATAACCCCTTTATATCTCATTTAGTTGGGGTGAATTATTTTCTACAATAATTAAGAAAACATTGCTCCCCCCTCATATAATCACCATGTGGACCTCTCATTGAGGTTTAAATGAGCTTGGTTGGAAAATTGATATGAAAATCTCAGATGGTCCCCTCATGTCATGCATGTTATCCACAATGCTTTATATTTTGATCAATGACCATAGTGGGGTTGATATAATTATCCTTCTAGGATGTACCATGGAATATTATTGAGTATTTGGTTATATAGTAGTGTCATCCTTGAAATATATTCCTGAATTTGGGCATGAATACTTGTTTGGGTGAGTTATTAATCTTAAGAATGGTCTCATGACTATGTTTTTGGGTGGATGGTATGGTATAAAAGAAATCATGATAGTATTGATTTCTAGAGGGATTATGGAATTATCTCTTGATACTATATTTGTAGTGGTTGAGGTTTTGTCACTGAGGTACTCAATCTACCCACAAAATAGAGTATCAAAACTCAAGGAGTAATGGAAAGACTTTGTTACATGTATTGTGGTTGTGGCTTCATCTGTAATGTGGTATAGTTTTTAGTGAATTACAAGGCCATATTGGGGGTGGTGATTTAATGTTAAGTTCTTTGATATGTGTTTTTTGATTTACAACATTGTCTTGGATTATAAACAGTTTTTATTTGGTGCTGGTGTATCATAACTCAAGGGAATGAGATGATGTCATTGTGATGAAACCCTATTAGGGGACTCCATGGGAGTATATTAGGGTACTGGAGTAGCCTCTATATTGTTCTCAAGATTAAATTGGATTTTGAATGTATCTAGATTTTATTAATTTATTCTTTATAATCCCATGTGATTCTTTATTTCTGATTTTCATACCTATTCCTATATTTTACAACTTAAAAAAAATAAGAAAATTTATTTTCTATCATGGAATTAAAACATAGTTTATCAAATTAATCATTAAAATCACATATTTAATTTTTTCCCATTAAATTCAAAAATATCCTAAACTACTAAATATGTGATTTTTATCTAGACATTGTGAAAATAAAAAAAGATATTATCATTTAATTACAATTTAAAGATATGGAAATTTTGGGTTAAAAAAATCTCCCCACTTATACTTTTTCATGCATTCAAAGAATCAACAACATAACCAAGTTTAATTCTCAAAATCAAAAGCAGTAGTTCAATATCATCTTATTGGATAATTCATCATTCCTAATATATAACTCAACCCTCTTTCTCTTTTTCTCTTTTAATTCCAATATATTATTCCACCCATGAGTATTTTTCACCTATATTCCAATAAAAGTATATATCTCACTCAAGGGAAATTATATTTGCAATGTTTTCCTCATTTTAGAAAACATATGTTTTTTCCAGAGTCTTAATAAACCTTTCATTCACCCACTCACATTAGAATAGAATTATAAAAATTAAATTGAAATTACATTGGTTTTTCAAAATCTAAATGTTTGTGGTTAAATGTTTTAAAATGATGGTTTAAAATAGATGGGATTGGAAAATTTAATAAAAATACATGATATAATAGTTGAATAATATTAAATATCCTCCTATAAAAACATCAAATTTCACCAACTCATTTCATCCTATCAATTTTTTACAATTCACACACTAGAAGTTTTATAACATTTTGATTTGTCCTCTAATATCTTCTTATATTGTTTTTATTTTTTGATAATATATTTTCCAAATATATAGAGGGTACAATGAATTTCAGTGTTTGGTGAAACTCTAATTCCCATTGAAATATTTCCACCTTGAAATTATTTCTAGAATGTATTTCTTTTAAATATTATTAGAAAATTGATTTCCTCCTTGACACATGGATTTTACTATTTACATGAATTTCACTGTAGAGTATAGTGGGATGTGATTTAGTTTGTAATATATCCCATAATAAGGCCATTATAGGACTGTAAGTCTTCAAAGGATGTCAAATTTCAAGGTTAAAAAATAAATTTTAAAACAAAATTTTGAGACAAATATCCCTTATCATTTTAAGATCTCTTAATCTCCAATATTTTTGGAGAATTATCTATATTAAGTTCAATATTATAAATAATGTTCCAAGATTCCCTAAAGTATAATATAATTGAAAAGAATATATCAAAAGGAGAATAAAAACCTCTTAGGGGTGTGATTTTGTATCATACAACATTCAAAAAAATATTTGACAAGAGTTCCTTTCATGTTTTTATTAATAATAATTTTATTGAATCATTTCAAAAATCACATGAATTTGATAATATGAATGAAATATACTTTCAAAAACTCATTCATGGTTCATCTTGGCAGTGGAATTCAATTAAAATCAATATAATACCTAAAAAAAGAAAAAAGGAAATAAAAAATAAACTAATAATAGGCTATATCCCCCACAAGTCTTATGGATAGTTTTTTAGTAATATTAATAATGAAATCAAATAAAATATGTATGTTATAGACAATTTATTTGAGGGATCATAGAGAGATAAAAAATTATTAATTTGGATGGGTAGATTATTTGAGTACACTTCAATGATTCCACTACTACTGACTATTATGATAATAAATAAATGAAACAAGTAAACTATGAGAAAATTATTAAAATAATAAAAACAATTTAAGAGTAAGTTAAAAGTGAATTGGGTTGTCTTCCATGAGGTCTTTTGTTTTCACTGTCTAGATACTGGCAGTTGCAGTAGTCTATCCCCAATCTAAAAGGGGATAAGGTTTCCTTATTTAGAACCACAAAAATGATATAACTCCAATGATCATACATTGCAGCAGATATATGGAGTTCTATGGACATAGTGTATCATTTCCACCTCAATATTATTATAGCTATTTTACACTTGTATATGTAGGAAATAAATAAATGGGTTTAAAACTTCTTCAACATGAGGTGTAGTGGAAATTGGTGATGTATTCTTCACAATAGGATACAAATAATATTCTAGTTTGGGTCCAACAATTGACTATGAAATGATATATAGTGTTGTATTATAATCCCCAATTTCATTTTATAATATTTTATATATAATCCCCATTTTCATCAATGGAAAACTCAACCAGATCCTCCACATTATCTTAATAATGGACACTTCCGCTATGGGCACATCTCCTTCACCTACTAGTCCAAACTCTAATATTGGTATATCAATAGAATCAAAGAATGGAGTATGAGTTTTAAAATTAATTTCACAAAAATAAAGACAAGGGAATATATAGTTATGTAAAAACCATTATGTGTTTCAACACCTATATCTTATTTCTCATTAAGTGCTATAGAAAAGTACATATAATGGTTAGGAAGTGGGTACACTTCAATTACAGTCTCAAAAAATTGGATCTCTTTGATAGATTTGGAGAGAATTATAGTATCTCTATTGATCCCTCATTTATATTTTGGAATTTTTGAAAGTACTCATAGAGTTCATCATGTTCCCTAAGAAAACTTAGAGATACTTTGGTTCATGTTCTTCTTCGTTCACTCCAAAAAACTCTTTTAATACCTCTTAACTATAATAAGACTTTTGAAATCCCCTTATAGTTTAGGAAAAAAGTTCCACTCTTTAAGTTAAATCAGAGGGTGAGGATAATATAGTTTATTTTTTTTTATTTTTTATAATTTTATTGAAACAAATAGATAGAAAATAGATAATAGTGGAATAACCATATAAAAAATGTTATAAATTAATACAGCAAAACCATGTGGAATGTTTTGGTGACACTTTAAAATTATGTTCCTATAAAAGCAATAATGGTGATGAATATATGTTGTCTCTTTACGAATACTATGCCTATTTATTAAACCCCTTTTCACTTATTATTTTTTTATAAAATAATATTAAATCTCAAATTATATAAATAATTTTTAAGGGGGTATGAAAAAAAAATAATGAAATATACAATGTCCATAATATGATGTTAAGAAAAGAAGTTTTCCCTATGATTGGTTCATACAAGTTCTTTCATTTTCATTTTCATGTTAATATCATCCTCACTAAATGTTCACACTCCACTATATGTATGAAATTTATCACTTATATTTTCATATTCACTAGTAGAAAAAAGTTTATTTTACATTGAGTTTTTAACATTAGTAATTTGAAAACTAAATTAATAATCACACATGAATACTTTTAACATCAATTATTACACAACTGAAATTGAAATATAAAAAACAAAACAAAACATGAGAATATTCTACACTATTTTGAATATCTCATTACTAAAATCCTAATTGGATATATCATTATCACATTCTTCCATGATTGAAACTCTTATTTTGAGCAATTTCCAACATAGTTTTTCATATTTTATTCCCTCTATTGAATAAATATAGATAATTTCACCCCCTATCCTCATTCAACCCCCTTAAGGTGTGTCTAAGTCATTTCATTTTATTTCTACCATCATCGCTGCACCACATTCATTTTTTGAAATCTAAACTCCATCAATCACTATTTTAGCACAAGTTCTTGCAAATATTCAACTTGAATATTAAATTTTTTAAAGTTTAAATTTTTGTTTATTATTTTCTAAAGATTAATTAATTATTTATTATTGTCTATAATTTATTTTTTATATTTATTAATTATTTTTAGTGATTGTATTCATTAAATCATAAATTTATATGGTTAAAATAGTTTTATATTATAGTATATTGATAATTATAAATCATTTTTGATTTTAAATTATGGGTATAATGTTTTTTTACATTTGTAATATTTAGTGTTTATAATAGTTTTTGTTTATATATTTTTTATTGTTATAAATTTTTTTTCTGTTTGAAGTTTTTTTTATTTATAAATTTATTTTTATTATAAATTTTTATAAATTTTTTCTTATTATAATTGATTATGATTGTCAACTGTTTTTTGTTATAGATTTTTTTGTTATAAATTGTTTGTTATAAATTTATGCATGTTTAAATATTTATATAATTTTTTCTATTTTTTAAATATATATACATATATTCATATGTTTATATGTTTTAATATATTCATATATTATATATTTATTCTAAGTGAGTAATGGACCGTAATTGGATAAATACATGAAGAACTAGTGATAAACATGAAAAATGGGATAAACATTTCTTTAAATTTTCTAAAAAAATATTGAGAAAAAGATATGATTTTATATCCATGCATGACATATTTTAATATACAAAAATTATGGTATATAGAAGCCAAATAACATCATATTTTTTATGGTTTTAACTATAACTATAAAAATTGGATCTAGCATGGAAAAAAACATGTCAAGATCTGATGATGAAAAAGATGTTCAACATGAGATAAAGGGTTGTCTTGAAGAGTTAATTCAAGATGTAGGTGTTAGAACCATTTAAAAAACAGTAAGTTTTTAATGATTATACAAAGATACTGAGAAGCCACTATTCATAGGTCACAATAAATTTACTATGTCACCAACAGTGCTGAGATTAGTTAACTTGAAAGAAATAAATGGTTTGAGTGATAAAATTTTCACTGAATTTTACAAAATTTTAAAAGAGACACTTCCAGAAGGAAGTGATCTTCTATATTCCAAGTATAAGGGAAAAAAATATTATGCCCAATGGAATTCGTGTATAATAAGAAAAATATTTTCCCTAATGAATTTGTGTTATATAGGAATAAATATGAAAGTTTATTAGAATATTCTAAATGTGGGACATTGTGATATAAAATGGATGAAAACCCTAATCATGATTCATTCTCAAGAATAAAAAAAAACTTTCCCCTAAATAAATATTCTATCTTCTAATAATTCTTCATTTGATGCATATATTTGAAAATTAAAATGGCACAAAGAGGTTAAGATGGAATAAAAATTAGAACATCCTTAATGAAAACCTACACTACCCTATTAATTCACCACAATGGAAGATAATTGATCAAAAATTTCTTGATTTTGGAAATGAAGTTAGAAATCTCAGAATGTGGCTATGCATGGAGAGAATAATTCCTCATCAGAGCCTTAAGTGTCCTGATATGTTGGTTGTATACAATGTTTACCAATAGATATATATGAAAGAAAGTATGTGATGATAAGTTTGATTATTTCTAGACCATAATAGTCTAGATATGATATTAATCTTTATCTATCACTATTGATTGATGATTTGAAATTTCTATGGGAGATAGGTGTTATAGTATTTGATGTATACAAGAAATAGTATTTTATTTTTCTTGATATTATAATGTTCACTATAAATAAATTTTTTAAATATGGAAACTCATATGTATACACTGATGAAGTATTGTCGTGCGAGCTCTCAAAAATATTTATAACTAAGTGCAGCACAGTGGCTAACCGAGGTCGTTCACTTAAGGATCCTTTGTAGTCAATCCCTCACTATTTCCAATTCACCTTTTTTTACATTTATTAATTAATGAAATAAAATGAACAAAAAATTAGTTTTTAGAATTTAAAATGAAAAAAAAAAATTAAATATGCAATGCAATGAAAACAGAATTAATGTAGATAGAATGATGTTAGAAGAAAGGAGACATTCCAAAGAGCATTAGCCATAGTGAACCTTCATCGTCACATTATTAGTTTCTAATTTACTTAATGAGCACACTCCATCATATGTTTGAACATACTTCTCTTCATATGGTTGTGAATATATGGTACTCTCAATGATCATTGAGAGACTACACATCCACCTCCTCGATCGAGGGAGAATATTGTAGAAGTGAAAGTTAAACCTCGGGTGGCAAGTGGAGACACAAAGGCCCCTTGCCCAATAAGATCCCCCTAAATCTAACTATAAGAAAATAAGAAACATTACGAATTAATTTTCAAAGACTTGAATTCATCATTAGATTACTCCCCTAGGAACTTCCTCAGGTTAGCTAGTCATGATCATGAGTATAAGAGTTCACAGTGGAAAGAAAATGGAGAAAGAAAACAAAAGAGAAAATGAAATGGATAGAAATGAGAACACTTAAATTGAAACACGTAATGCAATTAAAGAATGAATTTAAATTAAAATACAATACTAATCTACAGAAAATGGATAACAAATGCTACCACTAAGTTTCTAACACTTTGAAATGAAAGTGGAATACACTTTTACAGGAAAATGGAGTGAAATATTTGAATGAAAAATAATCCTCAGATGGTTTATGTGTATTAGGCCTCATAAATGATAGAATTTGGGTATTAGTTATTCTATAAATTTGTTCAGTTATTTATCCTCTGTCTTCTCAAGAAATTTAAGCCTCATTGGACAAGTAATGAAGGAGTTATTTTCGATTTACTTAGAATATTTAATTCTTCTAGACAGACTATTTGTATTCCAATGAACCGAGTTACAACACATTAATGGCCTTGATAATGAATTTATCATGAATGGAAATATTAATTAAAGTTTTTAATATATATTTATTCTTTCTTCATGTCAGATATAGGCTCCATTGGTTCATACATTTAGGACATATCATCCCACCAATATAATTCTCCAGATATATGCATAGTTTCCATGGCCTGATTTGTGATCTGGATTTGAGCTTTCAAATGATGGATTGAGCTTTGAGTCCAAAAGGATACAATGAATCTTATAGAATATAAAAACCTATAAAATGATAATTTTTCAATTTTGATTCGTTATAAAAAAGTTATGTTCAAAACATTAAAATAAATTAAAATAGTAAAATTACAAAATAATCCATTTTAGCAATTAAGCACAAAATTCCTCAAAACTATAAAATGTGACAATTTCCATTGAAATAACACATTTTTGGGATTAAAAAATTGAAATTAAGAATAAATAAATCGAAAATATTTGTTCTATTAATTCCACCACACTTAAATATTGCACTTCTGGGCAATCATCTTATACCAAGGTCAAAACAAACTTCCCAAAGCATAAATTACAACACAACTTAATTATCATATCAAATAAAATATCATGCCTAATACATGGATAAAAATTTAAGAACTCCTCAAAAATCATAATAATACATTCAATTTCATGTTAATCCCTACATTCATATCATACCTACCTCCTAGAAAAATATTTCTCTCTTCACTCAAGGATATTTTATGTAGAGTTTTTCTCATTCTCAAAACATGTGTCATCTCTATAGGCTTGATATCCTCATAGTATCTCCACTTCAAAAAGTCAAAAATGTTTCAATCTTGAGGTATTTTTCATTATTTTTTCTGAGGCTAAGGCTTGGCAGGTTTAAAATGTAAAAACATCTGAGGCAGAATGAGGAGGGTTAAGCTCTAAAGTGAAGTAAATGCATGAAAACAGTTTTTCTCAAGAATAGTGTGCTCCTCAATCATATCAAAAATGAATCACTGCCAAACACCTATTTCTTTGGTAAGTTAACACATAGAATTTCATCATCAATGAATTTCATCCCTCTTTTCCCCAATTGTAGCATTGTTTAATCTTGAATGTAGATCTGGATTTCTCTTCAAAATCATGTTTTTGAGGAAAAGAGAGGCATATTTTAATATTGAAAAATTGGGGAACACCCAGCCCATATTTTTAATGATATTTTGGTCCACACATACATATTCCCATCATAAAATTTATTCCACCCAATCAGAAATAAATATGGAAACACTTTAAATTCATCTCAAACAAATTCTTTATGAAAGAAAAATACAACTCATCTTCTCCCTCCCCCACACTTGAGTTCAAAAATAATAATGAATTTAAATTCTAGAGAAGGTTAGAAAGGGATAAATTTCTTGTAATGTGGCTACCTAACAAGGTATTTCAGGGCTACTAGGGGATTAATAAAGCTTAGATGAAAAGGTAGGATGAAATAAGAGTTCAATGCAAAAGGGATTTCAAAGTAATGCCTCAATAATACTCAACACATTCTATGAACTCTAAGATATTTGAAAAAGAAAAAAATAGAAATTTCTAGGCCACACAACATGTCTCAAGACTATCAAGAAAAATATAAATGTAAGAATATGTCAAACACGTTTAGAAAATTCTCTGGTTGAGAAATATTTTCAATTCAGACAGTACTTGTTCACATGAGTTTCACATTCAACCAAAATTATTCAAATGAAAATATTGGAAATCAAGTAACAAAATCCATTTAGAAATAATTTAAATCCTCAAATAATAAAATAAATAAATTTTCCAAAAATACAAAGATGGTTTGAATTTTCCAAAGTATTCGATTTAGCTCAATAATCCAAAAAACACCCCAAAAATGAAAAAAAACATGAAAAAATAGAAGTACACTCAAAATATTTAAAAACAAGTTGAAATACCTCCCCCAGACTTATTCCATTTACTACCCTCTTTTTATGTCAAACCAGATCATGAATTTTTTTATACAGAATTTATATGGGGTAGAAACCAAAATAAAGAAAAGGAAAGATACAACCTGATTTATTTTTCAGTGGTAGCCTTGAGTTAATCTTCTAGCTACCACCGCATTAAAACTACAAGAAATAAATGACAAGAAATAATAAAAAGAAAGAAAAAGAAAGAATAAATGGATATAAAAAAGATAATGCTTGATTTGACCCCCCAAGCGGGTGTTAAGTTTTTACTGGCCTTATTTAGACAATTGTATTGAGTTATACCCAATGAGAAGGAAAATGTAATTTATTTAAGATGAACCCACACATGTGACTTTTCCCGGTGTTTATGAGTAAACAATGATATTGGAAACACAAAATAAGATAAGAAAATTACCATCCACAAGAAATAATACATAGATAATTTGAGTTCAAGAGTGGGAGGGAAAAGAAAATAGGGGTGTTCCCTATCAACATTCATGGTTTCCTCCTCCAAATGGTATGAAATTTTTTGTATAGGAGTTAGTCGCACCACCAATGTCTTTTCCAGATCCTATTCCTTGAACACCACTACATGGTTAGTATCTTCCTTAGCATCCATGGTCTGATCCGTTTGTACTGTGTTAAAAATTTTAGGAAAGGAAAAGTCAGAAAACAATTCTGCTAGAATAAGATTAAAACATGATGAATAAATTAAGAAATCTTCCCTTTCAAGTATGTCAGCTAGAAAATTTATCTCTTTTGGAAGAAAAATTGGAAACTATATATCATTAGTTTCATATTATTCATCATATTCTAAAGCAATATAGAGGTCAAAACGTGCTTATTGTTCAATATCAATAATGGGAAGATCAAGTTTCAGGTTATCTTCAACTAAGTGATTCCATGATTATTTCAAAAATTGTTGATCTCGTATATGTTCATGAGTTGGAATGTATACATCAGGGACCCCCTCAAACAATGGATGAGTATGGGATGATATGATTAACTCTTTTAGTATCTCCTTCTCACCTCCCTATGGTTCTTTGACATAAAGAATGATTGGTGAAATCTCTTCCACCATACATTTTGGTTCAGGTTCTCACTCAGGTTCATTTTCAGGTTGCTGCACCAATGAAAAAATATATTCTTCAACCCTTTAACCATTTATCTTAAGTTTTTCTATGTCTTATTTAAGTTCTTGCAGCTGGGAAGTTTTACTTTCTTCTTCTCGTTGCACCTAGGAGAAGTTAGTCCATGCATAATAATTTGAATTGAAAGACATCATGAAAAAATATATTTGTTTAGTTTTTGAAATTTATGATTTTTTTGTTTTTTTTTAAATTAAAGGAAATTTATTTACAAAATTTGTATAAAAATAGTGAATGAAGACCAATTGGTTCCCCGAAAATAGTTCCAATTTGATGAAGCATTGTCATGTGAACTCTCAAAAATATTTATAACTAAGGGCAACACAGGGGCTGACCTAGGTCGTTCTCTTGAAGATCCTTTGTAGTAAAACCCTCACTACTTCTAATTCACACCTTTTTATATTTATTTATTAATGAAATAAAATGAATAGAAATGATATTTTAGAGTTGAAAATAAAAAACTAAAATAAAATATGAAATACAATGCAAACATAATGAATGCAGACAGAATGATGTTAGAATAAATGAGACATTCTCGAGAGCATCACCTTGAGTAAACCATCATCGTCACATTATTAGATTCTAATTTACATAATAAACACACTAAATAGTATGTATGAGTATCCTCCTCTTCATATGGTTGTGAATATACAATAATCTCAACGATCACTGAGAGACCACACATCCACCTCCTCGATCGAGGGAAAATATTATAGAAGTGAAATTTAAACCTCGGGTGGAAAGTGGAGACAAAAAGGCGCCTTTCCCACTAAGACCCCCCTCGGTCTAAATATAAGAAAATAAGAAACATTATAAATTAATTTTAATATACTTGGGGTTCATCACTCTATTACTCCCTCAGGAAATTCCTCTGGTTAGCTACTCATGATCACGAGCATAAGAGTTCATAGTGGAAATAAAACGAGGGAAGAAAACAAATGAGAGAATGAAATGGAGAGAAATGAGAACACTTAAATTAAAACATGTAATGAAATTACAGAATTAAAGTAAAATAAAATACAAAAATAAACTATAGAAAATGGTCAACAAAGGCTACCCCTAAGTTTCAAACACTTTTAAATGAAATAAGGATACACTTTTATATTCAAAGGGAGTTAAATATTTGGATGCAAAATAATCCTCCGCAAGTTTCTACATGGTAGGCATAATAAATAATCGAATTTGGGGATTAATTGTTATTGAAAGTTTTTCATTTATTTATCCTATATCTGAGAACGAAATTTCTCCTTATTAGAAAAGTAATGAATGGGTTATAGCCGATTCACTTTGAATATTTAATTCTTCCAGAGAGACTATTCGTATTCCAGTGAACCGAGTTACAACTCATTAATGGACTTGATAATGATGGAATAATGCGCATACATATTAATGAAAGTTGTTTATATGTATTTATTATTTTTCAATATCAAATATAAGATCCATTGGTTCATCCATTTAGGATATATCTTCCCAACAATATAATTATCCAGAATCTGGGCACAGTTACTAAGGCCTGACTTGTCATATGGATTTGAGATTCTAAATGATGGATTGAGTTTTGTGTACAGAAGGATAAAATGAATCCCATAGAATATAGAAACCTATAGAAGAATAATGTTTCAATTTGGATCACCTCATAAATTGTTATAGATAAAAAATTAAAATAAATGAAAACACTTAAATTTCAAAATAAGAAATTTTAGCAATTAAGCTCAAAATACTTCAAAGACTATAAAATGTGACAATTTACCTTGAAATAACACATTAGTGGGATTAAAAACATTGAAATTAAGAATAAAATAATTGAAAATATTTGTTCTATAATTACCCCCACACATAAATATTTCACCCCTGGTTAATCATCTTATACCAAGGTCAAAACAAACTTCCCAAAGCATAAATGAAAACACAACTCAATTATCATATCAAAGAAAATATCATGCCAAATACATGGATAAAAATTTCATAAATATTCAAAAATCATAATAATAAATTCAATTTCATGTTAATCATCCCATGCATGTAGTACCTACCTCACGGAAAAATATTTCTATCTTCACTCAAGGATATTTTATGTGGAGTTTTTCTCATTCTAAAAACATTTGTGATATCCATAGGCTTGATATCCTCCTTGTATATCCACTTCACAGAGTCAAAAATAATTCAATCATGAGGTATTTTGTATTGGTTGTTCTGAGGCTAAGTGTTGGTGGGTTTAAAATGTAAAAAACATCGCAGGTAGAATGAAGATGGTTAAGATCTAAAGTGAAGTAAATGCATGAAAATAGTTTTTCTCAAGAACGGTGTGCTCATCAATCAGCTCAAAAATTAATCACCTCCAAAAACCTATTTCTTTGGGAATTTCAGACATGGAATTTCATCATAAATGAATTTCATCCCTATTTCCCCCAATTGTAGTATTGTTTTAGCTTGAATGTAGATATAGACTTCTCTTCAGAATCAGGTTTTTGAGGAAAAGAGAGGATGATTTTGATCTTAAAAAATTGGAAAAAAAACAGCCCATAATTGTAATGATATTTTAGGCCAGCCATACATCTTCCCATCATGAAATTTCTTCCACCCAATCTGTAATAAATTTGGTAACACTTTCAATTCAGCTCCAAAAACTTCTTCAAGATAGAAAGGTACAACTCACCTTCTCTCTCCCCCACACTTGAGTTCAACAATAATCATGAATTTAAATTCTAGAGAAGGTTAAAAAGGGAAAAATTTATTATAATGTGGCTTCCTAACATGGTATTTTATGGATACTAGGGGCTTAATAAAGGTTAAATGAGAAGGTAGGCCAAAATAAGAGTTCAATTCAAAATGGTTTTCAAAGGGATGCCTCAATCATACTTAAAACATTCCATGAACTCTAACAGATTTGAAAAATATAAAAACAAAAAGTTCTAGATCACAAAACATGTATTATGACTCTAAAGAAAAAGATAAATGTAAGAAGATTTCAAATAGGTTTAGTAACCTCTCAGGTTGGGCAAGATTTTCAATTCAGACAGTACTAGTGCACATGAGTTTCACATTCAACCAAAATTCTTCAAATGAAAAGATCGGATATCAAGAAACAAAATCCATTTAGAAGTCTTTTAAATCCTAAAATACTCAAATCATGAAATATTCCAAAAATACCAAGATGCTTTGAATTTCCCAAAGTATTGTATTCAGCTCAATAATCCTAAAAACACACCAAAAATGAAAAAAACATGAAAAAAAAATATAAGAACAATCAAAATACTTAAAAACAAGTTGAAATTATCCAACACATATTTAATTTACTACCCTATTTTTATCTCAAATCATATCATGAAATTTTCCATGAAGAATTTATATTGGGCAGTAAAAAAAATAATGACAAGGAATGATATAACCTGATTTATTTTTTAGTGGAAGCCTTGAGTAAGATGCTAGCTACTAACACTTTTAAAATTCAATAAATAAATGAAAAGAAATAAGGAAAATAAAGAAAAAGAAATAATAAAGGGATAGAAAAAAGATAATGGTTGGTTTGACCCCCAATCAGGTGCTAGTTTCTTACGGCCCGTAGTTAGGCATTTGTAGTGAGTTATCCTCGATCAGAAGGCAGATGTCGTTTCATTAAGATTAACCACCACATGTGACTTTTACCAGTGTCCAAAAGTAAACACCAATATTGGAGAACCCTAAATACGATTTGAAAATTACCATCCCCCAATAAAGAATACATAGAGAATTTTAGTTCAAGAGTGGGAGGGAAAAATAGGGGTGTTCCCTGTTGACTTTCGTGGTTTCCGCCTCCAAATGGTATGAAAGTTATTGTAGAGGAGGTAGTCACATCACCAATGTATTTTCCAGCTATTCTTACATGAAAACCACCACATGGGTAGTCTCTTAATTAGAATCCATGGCCTTCTCCATTTGTTCTATGTCATAAATTTTAAGAAATGGAACATCAGAAAACAATTCACTTGAATAAGATTAAAACATTATGAATCAATTAAGAAATATTACCTTTCAAGTATGTCAGCTAGGAAATTGATATTTTCAGGTAGGGACATTGGAAATTACATATCATTAGGTGCATCTTCTTCATCATCTTACAAAGAAATATAGAGGTCAAAAGATGATGATTTTTCAATATCAATGATTGGAATTCCAAGTTTCAGGTTATCTTTAACTAAGTGATTATAAGATTCTTCCAAAAATTGTTGATCTCCCATTAGTGAATCAGTTGGAATGTGTACATCAGGGACCTCCTAGAGTAATGGATGAGTATGGGATGATATGATTAACTCTTATAGTAGCTCCTTCTCACTACCCTTTGGTTCTTTGACAGAAAAAATGATCGATGAAATCTCTTCAACCATACGTTTTGGTTTAGGTTCTCGTTCAGGTTCAAGTTCTGGTTGCTGTACAAGTGAACAAATATATTCTTCAACCCTTTAAGAATTTATCTTAAGTTTTTGAATGTATTCTTTAGGTTCATATAGCTGATCATTTTTTACTTTGTTCTTCTTTTTCACCTGGGAGTAGTTAGTCCATGCATAATAATTTGAATTTAAAGACATCATGAACAAAGATATTTATTTTAGTTTTTTAAAATTTAGGATTTTTTTGTTTTTTTAAATGAAAGGAAAATTATTTACAAAATGTGAATAAAAATAGTGAGTGAAGACCACTTTGATTCTCAGAAACGGTGCCAATTTAATGAAGCATTGTCATGTGTTCTCTCAAAAATATTTATAACTAAGTGTAGTACAGTGACTGACCTAGGTTGTTCTCTTGAGGAGCCTTTGCGGTCAATCCATCAATACTTATAATTCACACTTTTTTATATTTAATTATTAATGAAATAGAATGAACATAAATGAGATTATAAAATTGAAAATGAAAAACTAAAATTAAATATGCAATGGAATGCAAACAGAATGAATGCAGAAATAATGATGTTAGAATAAATGAGACATTCCCAAGAGCATCACCCAAAGTTAACCTTCATCGTCACATTATTAGTTTCTAATTTAATTAATGAACACACCCCATCATATGTGTGAAAATACTTCTCTAAATATGGTTGTGAATATATGGCAACGATCACAGAGAGACCAGAAATCCACCTCCTCGATCGAGGGAAAATATTATAGAAGTGAAAGTTAAACCTCAGGTGGTATGTGGAGACACAAAGGCACCTTGCCCACTAAGATCCCCCTCAGTCTAAATATAAGAAAATAAGAAAAATTAAGAATTAATTTTAAAATAATTAGGTTAAAAACTAGATTAATCTCCTAAGAACTTCCTCGGGTTAGCTACTCATGATCACGAGCATAAGAATTCAAAATGGAAAGAAAACAGGGAAAGAAAGAAAAAGAGAGAATGAAATGGAGAGAAATGAGAACACTTAAATTAAAACATGTAATACAATTACAGAATAAAGGTAAAAGAAAATAAAAGACTAAATTATAGAAAATATCCATAAAATGCTACCCTTAAGTTTCAAACGCTTTGAAATGAAAGAGGAATAAACTTTTATAGGTAAAGGGAGTGAAATATTTGGATTTAAAATTATCCTCTATAAGTTTCCGCATGGTAGGCCTCATATATGATAGAATTTGGGAATTAGTTATTCTTTAAAGTTTTTCCGTTATTTCTCGTCTATCAGTTAAAGGAATTTTATCCTTATTGGCCAAGTAATGAAGGATTTATGGCCAATTCACTTAGAATATTTTATTCTTCTAGACAGATTGTTCGTTTTGCAATGAACCATGTTCCAATGCATTAATGGCCTTGATAATGAAGGAATCATGAACATAAATATTAATTAAAAGTGTATCTATGTATTTCTTATTTCTCAATGTAAAATATCATCTCCATTGGTTCATCCACTTAGGACATATCGACCCAACAATATAATTATTCAGATATGTGGACAGTTTACGAGGCCTGATTTGTGATCTTCATTTGAGAATCCAAATAATGGATTTAGATTTGGGTACAGTAGGATAAAATTAAGACCATAGATTATAAAAACCTATAAAATAAGATTTTTTTAATTTGATTAGTTTATAAAAATTTATGGACAAAACATTAAAATAATTTAATATAGTTAAATTCCAAAATAAGTAATTTTAGCAATTAGGCTCCAAATACTTAAAAAAATATAAATTGTGATAATTTCCTTTGAGATAACACATTGGTGGGATTAAGAACATTGAAATTCATAATTAAATAATTGAAAATATTTATTCTATCAATTCCACCACACTTAAACATTTCACTCCTCGATAATCATCTTATACCAAGGTCAAAACAAACTTCCCAAAGCATAAATGACAACACATCTCAATTATCATATCAAAGAAAATATTATGCATCCTAAATGGTTCTAAATTTCAAAACTCCTCAGAAATCATAAGAATTCATTAAATTTAATGTTAATCCACACATGCATGTCGTACCTAACTCCTGGAAAAATATTTCTCTCTTTACTCAAGGATATTTTATGGGGATTTTTTCTCATTTTCAAAATATATGTGATCTCCATAGGCCTGATATCCTCATAGTATCTCCACTTCACAGAGTAAAAAATGTGTCAATAATGAGGCTTTTTCATTGGTTGTTCTGAGGCTGAGGTCTATCATGTTTAAAATGTAAAAACATTTGAGGTAGAATGAGGAGGGTTAAGCTCTAAAGTGAAGTAAATACATGAAAAATGTTTTTCTCAAGAATGGTGTGCTCCTCAATCAGATCAAAAATTAATCACCTCCAAACACCTATTTATTTGGGAAGTTCACACATTGAATTTTAGCATCAATGAATTTCATCCCTCTTTTCCCCAATTGTAGCATTGTTTCTGCTTGAATGTAAATCTATATTTCTCTCCAGAATCACGTTTTTGAGGAAAATAGAGGCATCTTTGGATATTCAAAAATTAGTGAACAACCATCCCATATTGGTAAGGATATTTTGGGCCACCCATATGTCATTCCATCATGAAATTTATTCCACTCAAGTATAAATAAATATAAAAACACTTTCAATTCATCCTAAAGAGATTCTTCGAGAAAGAAAAATACAACTCATCTTCTCCCTCCCCCACACTTGAATCTAACAATAATCATGAATTTAATTCGAGAGCAGATTGGAAAGGGATAAATGGATTTTAATGTTATTACCTAACAAGGTATTTCATGGATACTAGGGGATTAATAAAGGATAGATGGAAAGGTATGCCAAAATAAGAGTTCAATGCAAAAGGGATTTCAAATTGATACCTCAATCATACATAACACATTCCATGAGATCTAACAGCTTTGAAAAAGAGAAAAAGAGAATGTTCTGGATCACACAACATGTCTCAAGACTCTCATGAAAAATAGAAATGTAAGAAGATGTCAAAAAGGTATAGAAACCTCTTGGGTTGGGAAGATTTTCAATTTAGACAGTACTTGTGCACATGAGTTTCACATTCAACCAAACTTATTTAAATGAAAAGATCAGAAATCAAGAAACAAAATCCATTTAGAAATAATTTAAATCCTTAAATACTTAAATCAAGAAATGTGACAAAAATACCAAGATGGTTTGAATTTTTCAAAGTATTCAATTCATCTCAATAATCCTAAAAACACACCAAACATGAAAAAAACATGGAAAAAATAAAATCACACAAAAAATTATTAAAAAAAATTGAAATTCCTCCCCCACATTTTTGTATTTACTACCCTGTTTTTATCTCAAATCTGATCATGAAATTTTTCATGAAGAATTTATATTGGGTAGAAAACAAAATAAAGAAAGGGAAGATACAACCTGATTTATTTTTCAGTGACATCCTTGAGTTAATCTATTACTTTCTACCACTTTAAAAATATAAGAAAGAAATGAAAATACATAAGAAAAATAAAGAAAAATAAAGAAAAATAAAGAAGAGGGTGATAGGTTTTTATTGCCCCTAGTTAGGCAGTTGTAGTGAGTTATCAACAATCAGAAGGCAGATGTGGTTTCTTTAAGATGAAACACCACATGAGACATTTCGCGGTGTCCATGAGTAGACACCAATATTGGATAACCCCAAAGAAGATATTAAAATTCCCAACCCCTAAGAAAGAATACATAGAGAATTTGTGTTCAAGAGTGGAAGGGAAAATAAAATAGGGGACTTCCCTATCGACTTTCGTGGTTTCCTCCGCCAAATGCTATGAAAGTTTTTATAGATGAGGTAGTCGCACCACCAATGTATTTTCCAGCACTTATTCCTTGAACACCACCACATGATTAGTATCTTTCTTAGAATACATGGTATGATCCATTTTTATTGTGTTAGAAATTTTAGGAAAGGGAATGTAAGAAAAAAATTCAGCTTCAATAAGATTAAAACATGATGAATCAATTAAGAACTCTTCCCTTTCAAGTATGTCATATAGGAAATCGATATCTCTAGGTAGGACTATTGAAAACTCCATATCATTAAGTGAATATTCTTCATCATCTTCCAAAGCAAGATAGAGGTCAAAAGGTGCTGATTGTTCAACATCATGTGAAGATCAAGTTTCAGGTTAACTTCAACTAAGTGATTCGAGGATTCTTCAAAAAAAAATTTGATCACCCATAAGTGCATCACTTGGAATGTGTACATTAGGGAATTCTTCAAGTAATGGATGAGTATGAGATGATATGATTAAATATTTAAGAAGATCCTTCTCACTAACCTCAATTTCGTTGACTTAAAAAATGATTGGTGAATGATCTTCCACTACATGTTTTGGTTCAGGTTCTCACTCAGGTTCAGGTTCAGGTTCAGGTTTCTGCATTAGTGAACAAACATATTATTCAACCATTTCAGCAATTATCTCTAGATTTTATATGTCTTATTTAAGTTCTTTCAGCTGATCAATTTGAATTTTTTCTTCTTGTCACACCTGGGAGTAGTTAGTCCATGCATTAGAATTTGAATTGAAAGACATCATGAACAAATGCATTTTTTTAGTTTTTGAAATTTATGATTTTTTTTAATGAAAAAAAAATTATTTACAAAATGTGAAAAAAATAGTGAGTGAATTCCACTTGGCTCCTCAGAAACAGTGCTAATTTAATGAAGCATTGTCATGTGCACTCTCAAAAATGTTTATAACTAAGTGCAGCACAGTGGCTGACCTAGGTCATTCTCTTGAGGAGCCTTTGCGGTCAATACCTCACTACTTCTAATTCAAACTTTTTCAAATTTATTTATTAATGAAATAAAATGAACAAAAATGATATTTTAGAATTGAAAATGAAAAAATAAAATCAAATATTCAATGTAATTCAAACAGAATGAATTTAGACAGAATGATGTTAGAAGAAAGGATACATTCCCGAGAGCATCACCCAGGGTGAACCTTCATTGTAACATTATTATCTTCTAATTTACTTAATGAACACACTCCATATTATGTGTGAAAATTATCATCTACATATGGTTGTGAATATAAAATACTCTAAATGATTTGTGAGAGACCACACATCCACCTCCTCGATCGATGGAAAAAATTGCATAAGCGAAAGTTAAACATCAGGTAGCAAGTGTAGACAAAAAGATGCCTTGCTCACTAAGATCCCTCTCATTATAAATATAAGAAAATAAGAAACATTAAGAATAAATTTTCAAATATTTGGGTTCATCATTGGATTACTCCTCTGGGGACTTCCTCATGTTAGCTATTAAGGATCACGAGCATAAGAGTTCACAATGGAAAAAAATAAGGGATGAAAACCAAAGAGAGAATGAAATGAAGAGAAATGAGAACAATTAATTTAAAACATGGAATGAAATTATAGAATGAAATTAAAAGAAAATAAAAGACAAAACTATAGAAAATTTCCAACAAATGCTACCCCTAAGTTTCCAACACTTTGAAATGAAAGATGTATACACTTTTATAGGAAAAGGGAGTGAAATATTTGGCTGCAAAATCATCCTCCACAAGTTTCTACGTGGTGGGCCTCATAAATGATTTAATTTGATAATTTGTTCTTCTTAAAAGTTATTATGTTATTTATCATATATTGTCTCAATAAATATCATCCTTACTGGACAAGTAATGAAGTCATTATGGCTGATTCTCTTTGAATATATAATTTTTCCAGACAGACTATCGTATTCCAATTAACTGAGTTACAATGCATTAATGGACTTGATAATGAAGCAATAAAGAGTGGAAATATTAATTAAAGTTGTTCCTTTGTATTTATTATTTCTCTATGTCAAACATCAGCTCCATTGGTTCATCCATGTAGGACATATCATCCCAATAATATAATTATTCAGATTTGTGCACAGTTTCTAAGGCCTGATTTGTGATCTAGATTTGAGCTTCGAAATGATGGATTGAGCTTTGGGTCTAGAAGAATAAAATAAAACCCATCGAATATAGAAACTATAAAATAATATTTGTTCAATTTGGATTATTTAAGAAAAATATATGGCCAAAACATTAAAATAAATTAAAATAGTTAAATTCTAAAATAATCCATTTTAGCAATTAAGTTCAAAATACTTCAAAAACTATAAAATGTGACAATTTCACTTGAAATAATATATTAATGGGATTAAAAACATTGAAATTCAGAATAAAATAATTTAAAGTATTTTTTTATCAATTCCCCCACACTTAAACATTGCACACCTGGGCAATCAACTTATACTAAGGTCAAAACAAAGTTCCCAAAGATTAAATGACAACACAACTCAATTATCGTATCAAAGAAAATATCATGACTCATAAATAGATCAAAATTTCATAACATCTAAAAAATAATTATAATAAATTCAATTTCCTGTTAATCCTCACATGCATGTCATACCTTCCTCCTGGAAAAATATTTCTCACTTTACTCAAGGATACTTTATATAGAGTTTTTCTCATTCTCAAAACATGTGTGATCTCCATAGGCTTGATATACTCCTATTATCTCTACTTTCAAGAGTCAAACAAATTTCAATCTTGAGGTTTTTTTCATTGGTTGTTCTGAGGCTGAGGGTTGGCAGGTTTAAAATCTAAAAACATCTGGGGTAAAATGGCAAGGGTTAATCACTAATGTGAAGTAAATGCATGAAAAAAGTTTTTCTCAAGAATGGTGTGCTCCTTAATCAGATAAAAAATAAATCACCCCCAAAAACCTTTTTCTTTGGGAAGTTCACACATTGAAATTCATCATCAATGAATTTCATCCCTCTTTTCCCCAATTGTAGCACTATTTCGACTTGAATGTAGATATGGATTTCTTGTCAGAATCATGTTTTTGAGGAAAAGAGAGGCAGTTTTTGATCTTCAAAAATTAGTGAACACCCAGCCCATATTTTTAATGGTATTTTGGTCCACAAAGGCGCTTTTCCCACTGGATCCCCCTTAGTCTATAAGAATAACTGGATCCTTATCTAAGATCCTTGCTGCCACCACTTTAAAACTACAAGAAAGAAATTACAAGAAATAATAAAAATAAAATAAATAAATAAGAAAGGGATAGAAAAAAGATAATTCTTGGTGTGACCCCCAAGCGGGTGCTAGGTTTTTACTGCCCCTAGTCTGGCAGTTGTAGTGAGTTATCCCCAATCAGAAGGCTGATGTGCTTTCTTTAAGATGAACTGCCACATGTGAATTTTCTTGGTATCCATGAGTAAACACATATATTGGATAACCCCAAATAAGATAAGAAAATTCCCAACCCCCAAGAAAGAATACATAGATAATTTTAGTTCAAGAGTGGGAGGGAAGAAAAAATAGGGGTGTTCCCTGTCGACATTCATGGTTTCCTCCTCCAAATGGTATGAAAGTTGTTGTAGAGGAGGTAGTCACCCAACCAATGTATTTTCTAGCTCTTATTACTCAAACACCACAAAATGGGTAGTCTCTTACTTAGTATCCATGGTCTTCTCCATTTTTATTATGTCAGATATTCTAGGAAAGGGAAAGTCAGAAAACAATTCAGCTTTACTAAGATTAAAACATGATGAATGAATTAAGAAATCTTCCCTTTCAAGTATGTCAACTAGGAAATTGATCCCTTTAGGAAGGACTATTGGAAACTCCATATCATTAGGTGAATCTTATTTATCATCTTTGAAATCAATATAGAGGTCAAAAGGTGTTTATTTTTAATATCAGTGATGGGAAGATCAAGTTTCAGCTTATCTTCAACTAAATGATTCCAGGATTTTTCCAAAAATTGATCATCTCCCATAAGTGCATTAGTTGGAAAGTGTACATTAGGGACCTCCTCAAGCAATGGATGAGTATGGGATGATATGATTAACTCTTTCAGTATCTCCTTTTCACCGCTATTAGGTTCTTTGACATAAAAAATGATCGGTGAAACCTCTTCCACCACATGTTTTTGTTCAGGTTCAGGTTTGGTTTGCTGCACCAGTGGAAACATATATTCTTCAACCCTTTAATAATTTCTCTTCAGTTTTTGTATGTCTTATTTATTTTCTTGGAGTTGATAATTTTGAATTTCTTCTTCTTGTTTCACATGAGAGTAGTTAGTCCATGCATAATAATTTGAATTGAAATACATCATGAACAAAGATATTTTTTTAAGTTTTTTTAAATTTATGATTTTTTTGTTTTTTTAAATTAATGAAAAATTATTTACAAAATGTGAATAAAAATAGTGAGTGAAGACTACTTGATTCCCCAGAAATGGTTCCAATTAGATAAAGCATTGTCAATTTATGATTTTTTTTGTTTTTTTAAATAAAAGAAAAATTATTTACAAAATGTGAATAAAAATAGTGAGTGAAGACCACTAAACTCCCAAAAAATGGTGCCAATTTGATGAAGTGTTGTCGTGTGCACTCTCAAAAATATTTATAACTAAGTGTAGCATAGTGGCTGACCTAGGTCAATATCTTAAGGAGACTTTGCGGTCCATCCCTCACTACTTCTAATTCTTTCTTTTTTATATTTCTTTATTAATGATAAAAATGTACAGAAATGATATTTTATAATTGAAAATTAAAAACAAAAATTAAATATGAAATGAAATTCAAAATAAAAATTAATGGAGATAGAATGAAGTTAGAAGAAACGAGACATTCTCAAGAGCATCACTTAGAGCGAACCTTCATCTTCACATTATTAGTTTCTAATATACTTAATGAACACACTCCATTGTATGTGTGAACATCCTTCTCTACATATGGATGTGAATATATGGTACTCTCAACGATCACTGAGAGACCACACATCCACCTCTTCAATCAAGGGTAAATATTACAGAAGCGAAAGTTAAACCTCAAGGGGAAAGTGGAGACACAAAGGCGCTTTTCCCACTAAGATCCCCCTTAGTCTAAATATAATAAAATAAGAAACATTAAGAATGAATTTTCAAAGACTTGGGTTTATAACTGGATTAACCCCTTGGGAACTCTCTTGGGTTGGCTATTCATGATCACAAGCATAAGAGTTCATATTGGAAATAAAATGGTGGAAGAAAACAAAAGAGAGAATGAAGTGGACATAAATGAGAATACTTAAATTAAAACATGCAATGGAATTAAAGAATGAAAGTAAAAGAAAATAAAAGACTAAAATACTGAAAAAGTCTAACAAAGGCTACCCCTAAGTTGGAAACACTTTGAAATGAAATAGAGATACACTTTTATAGTTAAAGGGAGTGAAATATTTGGATGAAAAATAATCCTCTGAATGTTTCCACATGGTTGGCCTCATAAATGATATAATTTGAGAATTCATTAATATTAAAAGTTATTTAGTTATTTTTCCTATGTCGGATCATGAATGTTCCTCCTTATTGGACAAGTAATGAAGTAGTTTTGTTTGATTCAGTTAGAATATTTAATTCTTCCAGATAGACTGTTCTTATTCCAATAAATCGAGTTATAATGCATTAATGGCCTTGATAATGAAGGAATAATGTGCAGAAATATTGATGAAATTTATTCCTCTATATTTATTCTTTCTCCCTTAAAAATATCATCTCTATTGGATCATCCATTTAGAATATATTGGTATAATAATATAAATCTCTAGATTTGTGCACAATTTCAGAGGCTTGAATTATGATATGGATTTGAGCTTCCAAATGATGGATTGAACTTTGGGTATAGAAGGATTAAATGAAAAAAATTGAATATAGAAACCTATTAAAGAATAATGTTACAATCTTGATCAGTTCAAAAAAAGTTAAGGACAAAACATTAAAATAAATTAAAATAGTTAAATTCCAAAATAAGCCATTTTAGTAATTAAGCTCAAAATACTTCAAAAACTATAAAATGTGACAACTTCCCTTGAAATAACACATTGGTGGGATTAAAAACATTATAATTAAGAATAAAATAATTGAAAATATTTGTTCTATCATACACTATTAAGGGGGAAAAATTATCCTATTTACAAAGAGGTGATTTCATATCATCAATTTCAAAATTAAATAGAGACTATCTACATGGGACATCATAGAATTTGGTGAATTGATGATCCTTATCAAAGATTTAAAAAGGAATTTAATGGTTTATAAGGGTATGATTTTTAACCACAAATATTTTCAACTGAATAATACTATGATAATGTGGAAAACAATAATTTCACATTTAGAAAAGGAAGTTCTAGTCATCAAACAATTACATGAAGAAAATGGACCTTTTTATTTGAGCTACGTTATTATAATTTTTTTGAGGTAAAACGTAACATTAATGTTATGAATGTTGAGAAAAAATATGCGACCGTTTTATTGGAACTTTTTAGACATAAAAGAAAACATAAAATATGGATTTCATGCAAGGCTGGACTTAATAACTTTGTGAATAAGTTTGAATTTAGCTCCCACTATGATAGGAAATACAACATATTTACATCTGACTTTTCACACATTAAAAAAGAGTCAAAAGATAAATTATTTTCAATGATTTCATGGTATTAAAGTACCTAGTGGGGTTTTTATAAATGTGAAAAATTTAATTTCATTGAAGGATTTAAAGTTAATAGGTATGAAATATCATGATTATCCTATATTTATGCAACAAATACTACAAGTTACACTATGTTTCATATTGTCAATACCTATCATAAATTCTATAATTAGGCTGTGTTACTTTTTTAATTACATTTATAAAATATTCATAGATCAAAATTTTTTTAATGTGTGGGAGAATGAAGTTTTCATTATAGTTTTCTAACAAAAAATTTATTTTAAACCATCATTTTTTGATATAATGTTTTATTTGGTGATTCATTTTCGTTGAGAGATTATAATACATGAGCCTATTTATTTATGTTGGATGTATACTTTTAATAGATATATGTAAATTTAAAAGGTATATTTTATGAATATGAATATACTAGAGGCCTATAATATTAAAAAATCAATATCAGAAGATGTCATTGAGTTTTTTTACTGAATATTTATATGAAGAGGGGGGTATTGGTCTCCATATATGTCACATCTGTGGGTTTTTTGAAGCATTTTTATCCTTTATTTTGGGGTTACTTTTATGGAATATATTTTACTGGTATGTTTTGAGAAAAAATGGATTTTTTGGACCCGAAATATGGTGGTGTAATGTTGGCGCATGGTTAGAAGAAACCATGTGCCCTGGAAAGTGGTACTGTCTAGAATGCATGGGTGTACAACTAACCGTGCACCCAGACCAGTGAGTTTGTTTGAGGAACATAACTGATGGAATGAGTGTGTATCCTACCCCAGGAACTATGTGACCACATTCCTCTTTGGATAGTGGGGGATGCACAGTTTCCGCACGGTTTCCACATGGTTTGAAAACTATACATCCAAACCATGCAGCCTATCCAGGTCATTAAAAAGTCATAATTTCGAGTTTTCCCTCCCTATACTTTAACCCTAATCCACCCTAATTCATCCCACTTGGGATTCATAACCCTAGGTGTGCCTCCCCTCCCCCTTAGAACCCTTGGACCACAATTTGTTGGTGAATTTGGTGTATATTCTTCAAGAAATTCTCAAGTAAGCCTCTCCTCTCATGATTTCTTCCCTCTTCTTGGTTTATTCTTCCTTGTTCTTTGGGTTATCATTTTTTTAGTGGATTGGTTGACCTAATGAGGTTTCAATCTTGGTTCTTTTAGTTTAATATTAATTTTTATGTTTTTCCTTTGCCTATCTAGGTTCTTTTTATAACGCGGTTATGGTTTTCCATTGGATTTTAGAAGTTTCCAAGCTTGAGGTAGGTGATTAAATGATTTAGAATTATTGGATGATTTTGGTATGATTTTTATGCTTTATAAAGTTGTTATATTAATTGAGTGGGTGGTGAAAATCAAGTTTCTGAAAGGTTTTGGTGTGAATATTGGTTGAAAGATTATTTTACAATGGGAATTTTTTTGTTTTCATGGATTTTTCTAATGTTGGATGTGTGTGTATGTGTGATGGGGTTTGAAAAATGTTTTTCCTTATGGGAAATTGATTTATTACTTTGTGCAGTTCAATTATTGATTGTGTGTGTATGAAAGTGTTGGTTCATATGGAATGATAAGTTACACTGAGCACAAAAATAATCATAGGTGACTAGATTTGTGGACTAAGACTAGTATGCTAGCCGGATTGGTGTGGCCGAGGCCTGGTTCCCTCAAGAAGGATTGATGTTACAACACTAACTAAACATTTGATGATAATTAGGGACCACTAGACTTTGGGATGCATTATCCTCCAGTGGATCGTGCATGAGGATGTTGTGGGTGTTAGTTTGTATACCATGTTCACTGAGGTATGAGGTTCCTAGGGTCACACTAACAATAATGCCTTAGGTGTAGGATCAAAACATTGATGTTGATACATAATTATAGGGGGTGAATTGTAGGTTTAATTTTTTTTTCACTTAATGTTAGATTTAAACCTTAAGGAAACCTAAGTTTAACAAAATTAAACAGGTTATATTTAGAAATCCCTCTTTAAGAACTTTTCTTAAAATTAATCAACCTTAAGGAAAAATTAAGGAAATATTTATTAAAGAAAGATTCTACCCTAAAGTGTATAGAATATTATTACAATCAGAGTATACAAAAATAAGAAAGTATAAAAAAATTATACTTTCTTTATTTAACAAAATTAAAAAGAAATAAAACTTGTAACAACAAAAATAAACAAGTATAATAAATATTTTAACCCAAAGAGAAGGGTATCCAAAAAACTTGGATAAAGGTCCCCTAATTTATACTTTCAAGAAAGTATGTATTACCCACACCAGGGTAATACCTTGATAAGACTATCAGAATCTGTCTTGCTATCCCTAAAAGCTCTAAAAATTTAAGGTAGTCAGAACCTCTGTCTTTCTATCCCTGGAAGCCCTTGAACTTTAAGGTAGTGGGCACCTCTATCTTCCAATCCCTAGAATCCCTTGATTGTACACAACAAAAATCGGAGTTGCACAAGGATGAAAAAGTTGTTCATGGATAAAAAAGATGTTCACAGATCGCGCAAAACATGAGAGTCTCTCTCTCTCTCTAGATATCAGTACATCCGACAGTTATCAATATTCTTCTAAAATATTCAAATGGATGTGGTATTTATAGGTGAAAATACCAACAGTCATATCCTCCTCCAACAATCATATTTTTCCTTGAATTTCTAAGGGACCTGTACACATGTCACTCAACCAATAGTTAGTTAGAAACAAATTGTATGACATTGTTTCATTATCACATAATCATGTGTAATGAATTATAACTAGTAAGATTTTTTTTAAGTTTAATAAAAATAAGTAAACTAGGATCCAATAAAATGAAATTTTACTTTAAGGAAATAAGGTAACTACAAGGAAAGAATTTAATCGGATTCTTAAGAAAGTGAGAATCTAAGTCTAAAAAAATTAACAATCAGATTTTGAAAAAAAACAGATATTCGGAGTCTGAATTCTGAAAAAACAGGAATCTAAATTAAAAAGATTTTAGAGTTTGAATTATGATGAATTCAGAGTTTTATTTTCAGACAATTTAGAGTCTTATTTTCAGAGAATTCAGAGTCAAATTTTTAAAGAATTTATAGTCTGATTTTCAGAGAATTGGGAGTCTAATTTTCAAAGAATTTAGAGTCTGATTTTCAGAGAATTTGGAGTCTATTTTTTAGATAATCTAGAGTCTAATTTTTATAGAATTGGGAGACTGATTTTAATAGAATTTGGAGTATAATTTTTATAGAATTTAGAGTCTTATTTTCAAATAATTCAAACTCTGATTTTCATAGAATTCAGAGTCTGATTTTTAGAGAATTTGGAGTCTGATTTTCAGAAAATTCAGAGTCTGATTTTTAGAGAATTTGGAGTCTAATTTTCAGAGAATCCAAAGTCTTATTTTTATAGAATTTAGAGCCTTATCTTCATAGAATTTGGATTCTAATTTTTAGAGAATTTAGAGTATGATTTTTAGAGAATTTAGAGTCTATTTTTTAGAGAATTTAGAGTCTGATATTTAGAGAATTCGAAGTCTAATTTTCCGAGAATTTGGAGTCTGATTTTTAGAGAATTTAGAGTCAGATTTTCAGAGAATCCAAAGTCAGATTTTTAGAGAATTATAAGTCTGATTTCAGAGAATTTAGAGTCTATTTTTCAAGTAATTTTGAGTCTAAAAACAGTAAGACTCGGTATATAATGAACCATAAGATTCCAAGATTTTAGATAAGGATCCAGTTATTCTTATAGAAATTTGGTCTTTGAGAAAAATATGGTTAAACTTGGATAAGGATCATAATCATAACATATAAAATCATATTTAAGGATTAAGAAAATAGATTTCCTTATAGAAGGAAAATTTTCATTAAGAAAATGATTATTAGAAAAAGATAATTTTCCTTAAGAAAATTTGTTTGTGATTTTTAAGACATAAAGGAATGGAAAAGTCATAAGGTAACTTATTGACTTAACAATATACCCCTTTTTGGAAAACACAAAAATCTTTTCGAAAAAGAATATAAGGAATAAAATTTGCACTTCTTGAACTTTAAAAGAAATAATCATATCTCTTTACATTGTTTATAACCCATAATGAATATGGCTAACTCCCCCTTAGGTTTTGAAATCCTTAAGAATCATATTATTGTCTTTCTTAGAGAAGTTACTTCTTCTTGCTTAATAATATCTTCTTTGACTAATATCCCCCTTACTTAATATCCCCCTTTATTATGTCATTCTCTTCTTTTAACTTAATATTATTTTGATATCATTCTTTTCTCTCCTTTTGTAATTTTTAAAAAGTAATGGAGGATAAAATTTGTACCTGAAAGGTTAGAAATATACAAGAGAAAATAATGGAAAGAGAACAAATTTTTATCATGATAGGAAAAATTTGTTACAAGAAAAATACAAAAAAAAGAATAGAGTTCTAATAAAATCATTCAAACTTATTCTCCATTGGAATTAACTTTCCCAAGGTTTCATTTACCTTATTCAAATCTTTGTGATCATCCTCAAACTTTTTGAGCGGGCCTTTTTGATCCTGATTTTTCTTTTCAAGATATTTATTCTTTATTCTTGAGATTTAATAATTTCACCTTGAGACCTTGTTACCTATTATTACTTTTTGAATGTTTTTCCATCTCTTCCCTGAGAACCCTTTCCCATTTTAAATTGAGAGAAACTGAATTCAGCTTTCCATTCAGGTCTTTATCTTATTGGATTCGGGTAGCTTTCTCTTGATTCAGTTTTTATGAAAGATTTGATGAAAATTTATTGATTGTATCATATGAATTATCAAAAGCATCATTTATTGTATCATAGAAATCATACATTATTTTTAGATTAGAAATAAATGACTTATACCTTTTGATTATTTCCTTTTATGATCTCTTATGAGCATCACAACCAATGCGAAAAGTTTTGAACTTAGCTTCAAGTTTGAAAAACTTTTCCATGAGAATTTTTATAGTATTTGAATTCCGATTTATTTATTATTGAATCATTTGGCACCTAGAATCAATACTTAGGAATAAGGGAATGGTATTAACTAGTTTCTTAAAATATTGAACAACAAAATATTATCCTAAGGAAGATGAATATTCCAAATAAATTTCCTTTGCTGGAAATGAAATTTTATCTTTCTATTATGCTTTCCTTTTAGATATTCCAAAAACATCTTTCTTAGATATTTCAACCACAAATTTCGTTGGAGAATCAACAACCACTTTCTTTCCTTTATCAACTTTAGAAATTGTCTTCTTAACTTTTGGATTTTGATGCTCACTATCAAAAACTTTTGGATTTTGATGCTCACTATCAACAACATTCACCGTGTGAAGGTTTATCAAACTCATCCTGAGTATCATCATCTTTACCTTTTGAAATTATCTTGGTTGATTCAACTTGGGAATTTCTGATAGACAATTTTTTAGGAGGACTTTCTTTGTCTAGGTATTCTTAAACCTTTTTGATTATATCATAACTTTCTTCTTCCTATTATTCTTGTTCTTGTTCTTATTCTTTCCATACTTACTATTCTTCAATAATAGGTTCCAGAATTGAAAATTTCTTTCCTTGAGTTTCTATTGGAACTGACTCTTGAAATAAGGATTTTGGTACCTGGATTTGTTTGAATGATTTCTTAGTATCTTTAAGAAAGGCTTAGAAAATCTCTACTTTTGACATCTTTTTCTTTAACCTTTTCTCTTTTTCTTGTTTCTCGAGCTCTTTAGATCCTTATATTTTTAAGTCCTTTTCCTCAGTAGTGTCTAATCCAAACACTACATATCCTTACTAATTTTTCTTATTTTTCTCTCTCCACCTAGCTACCACTTCATTAGAGAATGTATTTTTATTTTTCAACTTGGGTGGAGAAAATAAGGATTTTAGTACTGGTACTTTTTTCCTTCAATTCCAGTTATTTTCTTTTCCTCGTGGTTTTCTTGGAACATTCACCTACTTCACCATTCTTATGGATAGCTTGAGCCTCACTATCATGAAGATCATATAATTCTACTGACTTAATACTGATACCAATCTTCATTCTTCTTAGAGTATTATCACTCAATAACATAATCTTGAAAACATTGGGTTTTGAGTTTCAAATAATTTTTAAAGATTCTAAACAAAGACTAATAATATTTGACCAGATTGTTGGATACATTATAATTTGAGACTTGAGGGTACCATTCTTGATATTTATTGTGGTTAGAAGTATGTACCTCACCAGATTTATCTTTCTTAGGTTCAAAAATAAATCCATCATGAAAATATCACATTTCTTAAGGGAATCATTATCTCCCTTTCACAAAATAATAAATCCTTTCATCCACAGAGATAACAACCGAAAATTGGTTCAAAGATGATTGATCTTTGGTGACTTGACTCCTTTGAGTCCAAATTACTCAATTACCTTAACCTTCTCAAAACTACATTCCTTGATTAGAAAATTGTGAGAACAAAACATAGACTCTCCTTTATAAGTTATATCCAATATACTAGCAGCCTTGTTAAAAGGTAAAAAATAATTATTTCCATAGATCTTGAAAGAAAACATATCTCTTCCTCTTTGTTCATAAAAACTAACTATATCATAAAAATCTATAAGAAGGTCAGGATAAACTGGATTCTGATCATTTGGCCTGGTAATGCAAGGAATTTCCCATCCATTATTCTTAATGTTTTTTTTGAAATTAGATAATCATACTTATGAATGAAATTTGGGTCCACCAACCTTTCTTAGAAAATTAACCAATCCTTGAGTTCCTTATTTGAGGCCATCAAATTTTGCGAGGAAACTTCAAGAGACATTCGGAACGTAAGGAAACTGAGAAAGCTGAACAACTAATTTAAAGGGGATTGAAGATTCGGCACAAAAACACTTGAATAATCGATGTGGGATGCGAATATAGTGTGCCTTTATATAGTATTTGTAGCTATAGTTCATATTCTCGAATTAATCCAACAATTAAGATTATCTTGATCTGATTTGATATTTGATATCAAATATTAACAAGGATTTTGGAGGTTTCGATCTTTTGAGATTTTAAGGAAAAATTGGATTTAAGGAAAGTGAAGCCGATAAAGTTTTTGTTAAAACAAGATAGAAATACAAATAAGTAAAAAATTCAATTACTAAGATTTAAGTAAGGAAACATACCTTCTGTATTTCTCTAAACTAATTGTTAATATAAATAAGGTTCTTCTTATAAAACTGAGATTTTGAAAATTTTATTATGGAAATAAAATTTTAGTTTCGAAAAAAATGAAAATTTTAGATTCCAAAATGTTAAAATTTTAGGTTCTGAAATGATAAAATTTTAGGTTCCTAAATGTTAAAATTTCATGTTCCGATTTTTTTAAGAAAATATAAAAGAGTAATCATATTGAATTCCCCTATAGAAAGAAGTATCTTAAGGTAAGGAGATAGGTTTCAACAAAAAATTAATATGGATGATTACCTTATGGTTATCATTCCTAACTTTTGTTTAATGTATTCAAATCTATTGGAGGATAAATATTGTGTAAAAATGTCAGAAAGTTGGTCTTCTGTTCTGATAAATTGTAAAATTATATCTCCCTTAAGTGTGTGATCCCTAAGAAAGTGATGTCTGATGTCTATGTGAATTGCATGAGAGTGATGTGTAGGGTTTTTTACTTTGGGAAATGCCACTAGTATTATCAAAAATTATTTACTCTTTGGTAAAAATCATGCCATAATATGTGAGTGTGTGTTGAATCTATAATACTTGAGTACAAAAACATCTAGTTTCTACATATTCATCTTCATTACTGGAAGTGCCGAGAACATCCCTCATCCATGTACCATGTATTGTTGTTGGCACTTCCTTTATTTTCCATATCTATAAGACAAAGATTTTCAATAGGTAATCTGACTATAAGATAAATATTCTTCTGACCAGAAGATTCATATTATGAGGATTCATCTAAAGAGTCACCACCATTGGCACTCCAATTTTCATTAGTCTTCAAGGCTTTCGTAGCCTTAGATTTTTGGTACTTATTTCTATTCCTTTTAGAATGATTATCGTTTCTATCTTTTCTCTTGAGAATAGGAAAATCAAGTCTAATTTGTCCAACCCTTTTTCATTCATAACAAGTTACTTCAGAATAATTATTGTCCTTTCTGTCTTTCTTCTTATATATGTACTGAAAATATTTCTTTCCCACAATCTTGTTCACCCTTTGAGTAAGATTGGATAGTTCAATTTTAGACTGGTAACTATAACTTGATTCATATATCACCACATATTTCTTAGCTTTAGATCTATTTACCCTTTCCAGAGTCTTGGATTTAGATGTAGTAGTGAAAGAAACACTTCCATTACCATTCTTCTTCTTATTAAGATCAACATATCTCTTTATTCTTGTTTCATACTGAAGAAGAGTTCCACATAAATCATCAAGAGTAATATTATATACTTTAATGTTCTCATCAATAGCTGTACTGTTAGATTCACACTCATTGGGAATGATATCAATTATCCTATCCACAAGAACCTCACCATCAAGTCCTTTTTATCCCATAGATTGAAGACTGCTGATGATAGTCATAAATCTTTACTGCACTTTGCAAACCGGTTCTCTATAAAGAAATATAAATCCATGATATTTAGCTCTAAGCATAGCTCTTCTAGTTTCTATCACTTTTGAAGTTACAAAGTGTGTAACTTCAAGTTTCCTCTAAATACTATTGGAAGCTTTATAATAGGATATTTTAATGAAGATATTTCTGGTCATGGATCATAAAAGAGTATTAATACCTTGTAGTTTAATTGATATTCTTGTTTTTCATGATTTGTTAATGTTCTAATTTCTTTGTCAGGAATATTTTATTCACTAGTGAGCATTACAATGTTATCCACTCCAATGTTAATAATAAAGGTCTTCATCTAGTCTCTCTAATAATCATAATCATTACCATAAACAATTGGTGGTCTGGTGGGATTTAAATTTTCTATAGAACCAACGTTCATTCCTTCCATTATAGTACAAAATAACTTTTCCAAAAAATGATTAGTAATACATGTTTTTATAAATAAAATATTTAAGAAAAAATAGAACAAGTAAAATTGAGAAAGAAAATTTTGAGAAATAAAACTTATATGTAAGTATAAGTATTTCAGAAACCTGCTCTAATACAAATTGAAGGATCTAAATATAGATATAGATTCTCAATTATAATAGGGGCGTGAATTTTAGGTTTAAAAAAACTTTCTTAAGGTTATATTTAAACCTTAAGGAAACCTAATTTTAAAAAAATTAAATAGGTTATATTCACAAATCCCTCTTTTAGAACTTTTCTTAAACTTTAACAACCTTAAGTAAAACCTAAGGAAATATTTTTTAAAGAAATACTCTGCCTTAAAGCATATATAATATTATTACAATAAAAGTATTCACAAATAAGAAAGTATAAGAAAGTTATAATTTATTTATTTAACAAAATGAAGTGGAAATAAAACTTGTAACAACAACAAGTAAACAGGTATAAGAAACCTTTTAACCTAAAGAGAAGGGTATCCAAAAACCTTGGATAAAGGTCACCTGATTTATACATTCAAGGAAGTCTATCTTACCCACACCGGGGTAATCCCTCAATAAGATTATAGGAATCTGTCTTGATATCCCCACAATCCCTCAAACTTTATGGTAGTCGAAACCACTATATTTCTATACCAAGAAGCCCTAAAAATTTAAGGTAGTCAAAACCTATGTCTTCTTACTCCTGAAGCCCTCGATTGTACAAATTAACAATCAGAGTCACACTAGGCTGAACAAGTAGTTCACGGATGAACAAGATGTTTACAGATCGCACAAATCATGAGAGTCTCTCTCTCTTTAGAAATCAATACATAAATCACTTCTCAATATTCTTTTGAATTCTTCAAATGGATGGGGTATTTATAGGTGAAAATCCCAATGGTCATCTCCTCCTACAATAATCAAATTTTTCATTGAATTTTGAAGGGACCTATACAAATTTCACTCAACCAATGGTTAGTTAGAAATAGATTTTATGACATCATTTCATTGTAACATAATCATGTGTATAGAATTCTAACATTTACGAAAAATAGTCTTAAGTTTAAGAAACTTAAATAAACTAGGATCCTCTAAAATGAAATGTTACTTTAAGGAAATAAGGTAATTATAAGAAAAGAATTTAATCATATTCTTAAGAAAGTGATAATATGAGTCTAAAAATATTAACAATCAGATTATGAAAAAAAATATATTTGGAGTTTGAATTATGATAAATTCAGAATCTGAATGATGAATATTTCAGAGTCTGAATTCTAAGGAATTTGAAATCTGATTTTCTAAGAATTTGGATTCTGATTTTCAGAGAATAAGGAGTCTGATTTTTGGAGAATTCAAAGTATGATTTTCATAGAATCTGGAGTCTGATATTTAGAGAATAAAGAGTATGATTTTTAAAGAATTTAGAGTCTGGTTTTCAAAAAATTAAGAGTCTAATTTTTAGAGAATTTATATTCTTATTTATAGAGAATATAGAGTCCAATTTTTAGAGAATTCAGAGTCTGATTTTTAGAGAACTCAGATTGTGATTTTCATAGAATTCAGAGTCTAATTTTCAGAGAATTTAGAGTCTGATTTTCAGAGAATCTGGAGTTTTATTTTTAGAGAATTAAGAGTATGATTTTTAGAGAATTCAGAGTTTGATTTTCATAGAATTTAGAGTATGAAAACAATAAGACCTGATATATAAGGAACTGTAATATTATGAGGTTTTTGATAAGGATCCGATTATTCTTACAGAAATTTGGTTTTTGAAAAAAATATGGTTAAACATGGATAAGTATCATTAATAATAACATATAAAATCATATTTAAGTATTAAGAAAATAGATTTCCTTATAGAAAGAAAAGTTTCCCTAAGAAAATGATTTTTTGAGAAAGATAATTTTCTTTAAGAAAATGTGTTTGTGATTTTCAAAACATAAAGGAATGGAAAATTCATAAGGGAAATTATTGACTTAACATTATGGATTTCTTGTGATAGTCATATGATTCTATGCTTACCATCGACATACAGTAGAATTCACATTTCATTTTAAATTTCAAAGAACATTTTCCTTGAAATGTTTTCTATGAATTTTTTCTTAAATAGTTTCCTTGAAATGTTTCCTTTATTTTTATAAAACATTGCATGTTGATTTGTCTTATAATGTTATAGCATGGAATACCTTTGGGAGGTATCCTACTAGGCATTGGATCACACCCTATATACGCCTTCAGGTGTATATAGACCTTTTCATGTTTGACCTTGGTAAAGGCAAGATGTTCTGTGGTGGTGATGGTGGATATGATTGCTAGTGTTCCTCTTATTACAGGTGTTAGTTGATATGGAAGAGGGTGATGGCCCCCATGTCACATTAAGGTTTTTGGATGTGTAGTTGACCCCCTCATAATTTCCCCCTTTGGATCATTTTGTTTTTTGTTTGATGATGTAAAATGTTTAACATGTAATAGTTGTGTTTATTTTGGTTATGTTTATTGACGATGTGGTGATGTATTATTCACGTTTGTTATTTATTGATGATTATCATGGGTTATATTGTTCCCAAATGAAAATTTTTATGCCCAAAAACTAGTTTCCATCCCATGTGGATCAGGAATGCCCTTCAAGGTATGTCAAAGGATGGGTCAGGTGTTGGGTCGAATGGAAGCCTAGACCACTTCGTGACAAAATGGAATCATATGTGGTTTCACCCATTTCTTGGGTCATGTTATTTGAGAAGAGTCTTGATAGATGGTAGCTAGGATTTTTGGGGCCTGAGGTTCTGGTTATGAGTGGGGTGTTTGGTTCACACACCTCATGACAGACCTTAGGTTACCCTAGGATATTGGGAATTTGGTTTGACTTCTCCTCCAGGTGAGGTGTATAGGCCACAAACTATGCATGGACACTGGGTGGGGGTGAAGTGGTTTGGTTTTTTATTGATATAATTGAGGTATTGTTTTGATTTATGGTAGTGTTTGAAAATTTTCATTATTGCTAAAATTTTTCAGAATGATGTGTTGATAGTTTTACTCATGTTTATTAATTTATTTAGAAATATTCCTCCCTAGAGAATTATTATACAACCTCAAGAAGAGTCCAGTGAGAGTTATCTCACCCTAATTGATTAGAGACTAGTGTAAGTGGTGGTTCGGGCTATCCAAGCTTTGGGTCAGGGAGAGGTCTCTCATCCTACTCATGTTAGGGAAGCCGAAATAGATCTGGTAAAGTACAAGGCTCAAGAGTTCCTCAAGAACAAGCCTCCTTCTTTTCAAGGTATCACATACCCATAGGAAGTAGATGAGTGGATTGAGAATATTAAAGGATGTTTGGTTTCTTGAAACTCCTGAGGTAGTTAAGGTAATGTGTGCTTCATTATTATTTAAAGTTCACATTCAGAGGTGGCGTTTCTTAGTGTTTCAGGCTAGGAAGTATGAGAAGATCAGTTATAAGTATTTAAAGGTCATCTTCAATGAGAAGTATTACCCTGAGACCTTGGGCTTTGGAAATAAATAACAGTTTTGGATCTCTGCTAGGGGGATCAGACTATGTTGAAGTATGCCAACCATTTCACTAAGTCGGTCTGGTTCACACCAGAGCTAGTTTCCAATTATCAGTTAAAGGCTCAATGGTTTGAAATGGGGTTACAATTAGATATTATATCCCAAATATTTCTATTCAAGTTGAATATGTATTATAAGGTGGTTGATTTTTCTTTTCTGGTAGAGATCGATTAGAGTGGAATGTTTAGTTTTTTGGAATTGGCTTATGTTGTAGGCCATAGAAGTAGTAGTTCATTTAAAAAGAAGAAGAAGCGGGGTGAGTAGAAAATGTGGGGATGTGGTAGCTCAGTCCAACCTTCCCAACCATTCTCATATGAGGATTTAGATACTAGATCAGTTCTGTGCCAAAAATTTGTGATCAATGTGTTCAAATCCATCAAAACCTTTTCATCAGTGTGTAACTTTGGGGAACTTGAAACGGTTTTCTAAAGTGGAGTGCCCATATTAGGGTGGTGTAGGTTCCACTTTCTTTAGGTAAATGACAGCCTTGTCAAAACCATCTAGGATAGCGGGCTCTCGGTTTGGTGGTCACAACAGTAAAGATGTATCTAATTATAGGAAAAGTCATCTTAAGGCAGAGCTCTAGGTTAGTATTTATCCTCAAGCATAAGAAAAGACAAGGAATATTCATTCTATAGGAAAAATTCCAAAATAATCAGATGTTATAACTACAATAGTTAGAGGTATAGTTCTTATTAAATAATCTATTGCTATTATTCTATTTGACATAGTTTCCTATGTTTCATTTATTTTTTCTTGCCTTGTTGACGTGTTGAAATTTTCAGTTGATCTCATGCAGTATGAAATGGTGTTCATGATGCCACTTGATAAGATGCGGGAGAAGGATTTTATGTGTCTATCTTATACACTCACTATGTATGAGGTTAACATAGAATGGGATTTAATAGTTTTAAAAATGGAACACTTTGATGTGATACTAATTATGGATTAGATGGTGTATTTTCAATAACACATTGATTACTATGAGCGACAAGTGAGTTTTGATGAAACTGGTTAGAGTTATCAAGTTTTTTATTGGGAATGGGATCGTCAATCAGGATGTACTAGACCCACACTTCTAGAATTGGGAAACATCATTTTTCAGATCTCATCACTCATGTTGTAGGAAGATGATACTGGTTCTAAGGGTGGATTACCTCTTGTGGTGGATGAGTTCCCATAGGTATTTCTGGATGATTTCCCAGGGTTTCCTCTAGAGCGGTACATAGAGTTCACCATTGATTTAGCACCAGGGGCCCAACCAATATCTCTTACCTTATACCATATAGATGCCATTGAGCTAAGGGAATTATAGATCAAACTAGATGATTTGGGATCCAATGGATTTATTTTTCCCAAGTGTATCACCTTGGCCTTCGCCTTATTTTTTGAAAAGAAGACTGATGGATCTCTACGGTTATGCACCAATCACCAAAATCTGAATAAGGTAACAATCAATAATAAATACCCATTTCCCTACATTGATGACCTATTTTATCATATCAAAGGGACAAGGTGGTTCTCTAATATTGATTTTCATTTTGGGTTTCTCCATGTTAAAGTCACAGAGGCATACATTCTTAAGACAAATTTTCAAAGTAGGTATGTATAATTTGAGTATTTGGTCATGCATTTTAGATTGATGAATGATCAAATGGTCTAGAAAGTTCTTAAATAGTGGGGAGGTTCCTAGTGATTGGTATTTGACTCATGATGGAGTTATTTGTTTTAAGGTATATGTGGTGGTTCCTTTTTCATTGCAGAAGGAAGTGATGAAAGATAGATATCAGTCCTAGTGGGATGTTCATCCTGGGACCACAAAAATATTCTCTATTGCGTGATGTAAGTTATAGTGGCAAAGCATGATGTGGGAAAAATATGAATTTGTATCTCGGTGTTATACATGTTAATAGGTGAAATCCATGCACCAAAATTCCTCTGGTTTTCTTCATCCATTACCCATTACTACCTGGAATCTTGATGTGGCCGCTATAGATTTCATTATTGGATTTCCTTATACACCCCGAAGAAGGAATTCCATTTGGGTAGTGATTAACCATCTGAACAAACCATCCCATTTCATTCCGATCAAGTATTCAACCAAGGTGGATGAGTTGGGTTGGATGTATGTTCAATAGGTAGTGAGGATACATGGTGTGTCATTGGATATTGTTTCAGACATGGACCCCCATTTTACCTCTTGGTTTTTGGAAGGACTTCAAAAGATAATGAGGTCACAAGTTAAGTTGATAATGACATACCATCCTCAAATGGATAGTCAGACGGAATGGGAGAATGAAATTTTGGAATACATGCTCCGGGCACGTGTGTTAGATTTTAAAATCTTTTGGGATATCCATTTGGGGTTGGGGAATTTTCCTATAATAATAGATACTAATCCTTGCTAATGATTTCACCCTTTGAGGTGCTTTATGGTCGGCCGTGTCAGTCACCTTTTTGCTGGATATAGGTGTGCGAGAGATCATTATTGGGATCAAGCCTTGTCCAAGATAAATCTGACAAGGTTTGTTTGATCATGAATAATTTTTTAATGGTGAAAAGTTTCTATAAGTATTATTAAAATTAGAGAAACTATTATTTTTAGTTTTCTATTGGTGATTTGGGTTTCTTAAGGTAGATTCTCACTTGAATCATCTTCGTTTTGGTATGAAATGGAAACTGAAGCTGAGGTATGTCAAATATTTTGATATTACCGAGAGAGTTGGTAAAGTGGCATACCAGTTACCTTTTCCATATCAGTTTATGTCTATTAATGATGTTTTCTATGCCTCACATATGAAAAATTACAACCCAAATCTGTCTCATGTGTTGATTTGGGAAGAGTTGGAGTTAAAGCTGGATCTGTCTATGTTTGAGTGTCTAGTGAAAATTTTGGATTCCCGAGAGAAAGTGCTTTGAGGGAAATACATACCGTTGATACAGGTCCTTTGGAAGCTTGGGAATGATTAAAATGGGACATGAAAGTGAAAATATTGGGTTGAGGAGAGGTACCCATTTTTTGTTCTCTAATAAGACTTTGGTTTGACTTTTGGAGGGAGGAAAGTTTTCATGGTGGGAAGAATTGTCACATATGTGGTTTTATTTTGAGGTATTGTTATATTTTATTTTAGTCTTATCTTTATGGAATATATTTTCTTAAGAATTTTTGAGAAAAATTGAGTTTTTGGTCCTAATAGCAGGTGAAACATGGTTAATGCATGGTTAGGAGAAACCATGTGCCTTCCTAGGATAGACTGTGTGCCCTGGATATTGGTACTGTCCAGGACACATGGCCTTCCACATAGGCATGTGGATAACCATGTTCTCTGAACAATGGGTCTATTTGAGGCACATGGTCGACCGCATGAGCACACACCCTCTCCCAAGAACCGTGAAACCTCATTCCTCTTTGTTAAATAGGGGGATACACAGTTACTACATAGTTTGGAAAATAGTGCAGCCTATTTAGGTCATTAAAAATGTGGAATTTCCAATTTTTCATCCCTCCATTTTTTCCCAAATCCAACCAAATCCATCCCATTCATGATTATTCAGCATCGGAATGCCTCCCCATCCATCTTGGCACCCTTGTACCTTAATTTATTGGTGGATTTGGTGTGGATTCTTCAATAAATTCTCAATTAAGCCTCTCCCCTCACGATTTTTCCCTGTTTTTGGCCCATTATTCCTTATTCTTTGGGTTCTAATTTTTACATCAGATGGGTTGACCTAATGAGGGTTCAATATTGGTTATTTGAGTTCAATATTGTTTTTATGGTTTGAATTTACCTCTCTATGGTCTCCTTGTAGTGCGGTTGTGGTTTCCATATGATTCTGAATGTTTCCAAGATTGAGGTATGTGATTCCATGATTGAGCATCATTGAATGATTTTAGTATGCTTTATATGTTTTATAAATGTGTTCTATGAATTTTTTGGGTGGTGAGAATAATGTTTTCAAATGGTTTTGGTGTGCGTATGGGTTGAAAGATGATTTTCGAAAGGGTAATGGTTAGTTTTCAAGGATGTTTCTAATGTTGGACATTTGTGTATGTGTGATGGGTTTTGAAAAATGGGGTTTCCTATGGGAAATGGATTTATTTATTTTTTTAGTTTTATTTTTTTATGTTTGTATGAAAGTGGTGGTTCATATGTCATGAGAAGTGAAATTGATCATAAAGGGAATTCTAAGTGACAAGATGGGCTGACTAGGACTAGTAAGCTAGTCAGATTAGTGGGGCTGAGGACCAGTTCCATCTAGTAGGATTGATTATACAATGCTAACTAAAACATTTATGATGACTAGTGACTACTAGAACTTGGTATGCATTCTTCTCTAGTGGACCACGCACAAGGATGTTGTGGGTTATGGTTTCTATACCATTCTCACCAAGGTAAGAGGTTCCTAGGGTCCCACTAACACTAATACCTTAAGGATTTCCCATGATGATCATATGATTCTATACTTAACATCAACATATAGTGGTGTTTAATATTCATTTTAATCTTTAAAGCATGTTTTCCATGAATTTTTTTCCAATAATGTTTTCTTAAAGCATTTCCTTGAAATTTTTCCTTTATTTTTATAATACCTCACATGTTGATTTGTCTTATAATGTTATAGCATATAATCCCTTTGGGTGGTATCCTACTGGGAATTGGATCAAACCCTGACCTTTTTATTTTTGAACCAAGTAAAGGAAAGATGTTATGTGGTGGTGATGGTGAATCAGGCTAATAGTGTTCCTCTTATTGCATGTGTTGGTAGAGATATATTAAGGGTGATGGCCCCCCATGTCACATGGAGGTTTTTGGTTGTGTAGTTGAGTCCCCTCCCATTTTCCCTTCGGGATCATTTTTATTTTTTTAATGATGTAAATTTTTTAACTTGTAATACTTTTTTTATTTTAGTGATGGTTATTGTTGATGTGGTGATGTATTATCCATTTTGGTTTTTTATAGATGATTATCATGGGATAAATTTTTCCCAAAATCAAAGTTAGATTCCCAGACACTAGTTTACATCCCATGGAGACCAGGAATGCCCTTAAGGCCATGTCATGGGCTTGGTCATGTGTCATGTTGAATGGACCCAAAAAAATTAACTTCAACAGGGCTCACATTTCAACAATAAACCCCAACAAATTGAACATGTGAAATTTCAGGTATATAACTTTTATATTCGTGAGCAATTATTTTTTCTTATATATCCAATGTTTATATTTTAATAATATTATTTCATAAATGTAATTTCATCATCAAGAAGTGGTGTTGAATGCGGGTATTAGATTTTATGAATCATTTATGAGATAATCATGACTATAATAATTATATATTTTCAAAATGTTAGTTTATATTATAAAAATATTATTTAAAAAAAATATATTTTATTTTTAAATTCATAAAACTTTATATTATTTTATATTCTCGAAAATGTTTTACCATATACATGAAATGATTTAAACTAAATTAAAAATTTATTTTCAGAATATTTTCTTTGTATGACTACTTTTTAGATGTAGTTTTATTTATATGTGTATTCTATATAAAATATTATGTAAATGTTTTCAATATGTTTTTCCACTTTCTATTTCTACTGTGCTGTTATGATAAAAGTATGATATAATGTATTTAAGAATATTTCTTTTAAAAAATTTATTTAATTTCCATGTTGAATTTTATAAAACTGACATGGAAATAGGTCTTTAATTTCAGTTTTGGGAAAATTGATGTTGAAATCTTATCGATATTTTATTTTTTCCGATCTTTCAATGTCTATTTTTGAAAAAAAAAATAATGTTAAAGGACTCTATTAACATTGGTTTTATGAAAAAATGACTTGGAAAATCATGTATGAAGGCTTTAAATGTTAATTTTTAAGAAAAATAATAATGAAATTTTTATGATATGGTAGTTTTTGAAATAACATTCAACATCATTTTTATAAAAATCGATGCAAAAAAAATTCATTTCATTTAAATTTTCATCACATTTTAACCACTGTTAAAATTTAAAAAAACAATATTGAATGTTTTTTTTAGTATTGGTTTTAAATGTATAATTGAATGTTGAATGCTCGAGTTTACTATGAATCCATCTAATTTATGGGAAACTAGTTAGATACTTCTCAATATAGAGAATATCATATTATCTCACTAATAATTCTTCCACACTAATTCATAACTTAATCCTCTAGATACATCACACAATATTGTACTAATTTAAATAAGGGTTATTGATGATTAAGTGGGAGGAGGAAATATATATGAAAAAAGTGTTATAATAAAATTCACCAACCTTTTATCTCTATAAATTTCTAAATCCAAAATGGATAAATTTGATAATGAATTTTATGCATAAAGATTTAGGATAATCACTAAACCTATCTTATAGAAACTGCTAGGTTATCACTCCATGACAATTATGATAGAGTTCAAATGAAATAAATAGAATAATTATAAAGTTAAATAAGCTCAAACACTATATTATAAATATAATTAATTTTAATTAAAAATAAATCTAGGAAAAACATAAGCTAATACCATGGGTGGAAACTTGGGAACCACTTTAACAGTGGCTACATCCTCTATTTGAAATATTCTTCCCCATTATACACCTTTGTGTCAGAGTACCTTAGATTCAACACCAATGATCATAATATTCATTCTCCTATAGATTATCCCCACATAGACCTCTTAATGAGGTTTTACTTTATTGAGTTATAAAATTTATATGAAAATATCTAATGGAGCCCTTAGGTCATGAATGTTAGAAATGTGGTTTCACTTTTTGACTAATGTCCATAGTGGGTTTGGAATTCATCACCTTATAGAAAACACCAATAAAATTAGGAGGATTTTCCAATGCTACTACACTATACTAGTTACATAGTCCCATTTAGGGTAAAGGCTATGTATTAGGGTGAGTTTATAATATCAAGAAATGCATTAAGACTAAATTAATGGGTGGAAGGTATATTGCTGATAAATGAAAGTCATCTTTGATGTTTTTATGGATGTTTGTGTTATTCATTAAGACTATATTTTCATTACTTGAGGTAATTTAATTAGGGTGATTGATATTCTAAACAAATATAGTATCACAATGTAGGAAGAATTGGAGGGTCTTTTTTATGTGGGTTGGGGGTTGGGGTTCCATTGGTGATGTGGCATAGTGTTTTAGTCTATTATTAAGACACTTGGGGGGGCTATATAATATTGAGTACTTTCATGATGTTGTGCTTTTTTGAAACACTATCTCACCAAGTCAATATTTCATCTACTTTTCAAAGGATTATCCCAACTGTCGATGTCTATACACCAAGTTAAGTTACACTGGAAGGGTACATTAGATATTTGGAGTAGGCTTAGTCATATACATGAGATTATGTTTCCTTATTAATGCATCCATCATTGATTAGAAGATTCTTCAACAACCCATGTGATCCTTTATTTATTCTTGGAATGCCTAACCTCTTCTACTACAACATCCTAGAAACACACAAATTAATGTTATCCGATGGTATTAAAAATCCTTTTATCAAATTAATCATTAAAATAATGGATTTATTTAATTTTTACATTAAAATAAAAAATATCCTTAACTAAAAAATGTATGATTTTTACCCAAAATTTGTGAAAATGATGGGTATATTATCATTAAATTATAGTTTAAGGATATGTAAATTTTTGTTTGAATCAAACTTTTGGTTTCCCTTAGATGTAATTTTGGGTACATTGTAATTATGTTTGAGTAGTACCATGGGTCATCACATATACCTCATAATAAAGGTACTAAAATTCTAGAAATAAATTATCAACATTGAATGGTGGTGTCCTCTATAATGTGTTTAAATATTTATTATTTAAACCACTCTAAACTTCTTTGAAACCATTAAAAAAACCCACATGAATGATTCTATGACATAAAAAAAATATCACATTTCAAAATTCAGAGAACCACTCCTTACGTCACATCATAGTCTTCCATATTTTGTTTTTTATGATAGAATTATCTTCTGACATGTCATTTTTCTCCTTTGAGTTAGGGAATTTCACTCTATTGGTAACAAAATCCTTGGTGTTTTGACTTTATTCTAAATGGATACAGTCATTTGACCATGTTGTAGGGGAATCCACTTTGGTCTTCATATAAGGTTCTTGAACCAATACCACATTCCCATTTGTTTTTCATTACCCTATTTATTTTACTTCTTGGAAAATGATATCTCTAGATGACATAGTGACTTTACCGATTTTATATAGGTAATATTGTTAACGGAAATGGGATTTACAATGCGCATTTCCAAGATAGATTCCTAGTTTTTCTTTATTACATGCACTATGACATATTATCTACTACACCATAGGATGCATGAAACAATTTTTTTATAACCCAACACAAAAAATACCATTTTGATGAGTATTTAACCCATTTTTCTTTCTATAAAAACAATATTTCCATTTTCTAATAGGTAATGGCGTAGTGAGGGAAACTCCACCTCATTCTTATCTAAAAAACACATCAAATAATTTCCAATTATGTTGAGACATATTCTAATAATCCAACAGAAAATAACCTTAGTTTAAATACCAAAAACAACTTAATATTGAATATGATTCATCAATGAATAAATGCATTGAAAATAAAAGGCAATACAATGACATTAAATCATATCCACTTTATCTTCACTTTCATTAACTCAACCATTAAAAAACACCTTATTTTAGGGTATATTTTTCACATCAATAGAACATGGTCATAATAAAGTCCAAATCATAAATTGAACAATCTTACTATGTACACATTTTGATAATATCCCCCTTTTTATTTTTTATTAACTAAAAAATTTAGACAAGATAATTTGTTTTCAGCCAATGAACATACGTCACCCTTTTAAATTAGTAATGAATCATTATTCAATAATTATTAGCCTATAAAATCATACTAAGAGTAGGAAATAAGAAATATGAATAAAAATGACAACCCTTTACATTAGGGTAACTCATATCCAGTTCTTAAACATCTCTTCCATGTTAGGGTAACTCACATTAAATTCCCAAATAGTTTTAAAATAAAATCCCCTCAAATATATTATCCTTCATTAGGAAAACATATTATTTTAATTTATATTCATCTACTACCCTGTTGACACAAAAATACAAAGAAAACAAGATATGGTATGTAATAAAATTACAGTATCCTAAAATGGATTGAGTTTAATCTCCCATTATTAACCTCATTTTCTGAAATGCATTATTTGGATATAGTTTAGTAAACACATCATCTATTTGATCCTTGGTTGGAACAAATTCAAAATTCAATAATTTTTTTTCTACCAACTCCTTGATAAAGATATAATTTTTATCAATTTTATTTGATAAATATTATTGAACTATCATTCATGATTAATCTATGGAACATTGATTTACACAATTCATGAGTTATTACAAGGTCACTTCACTTGATTCAAACAGATAAAAAAATGAGGCCATGTTGATTTCCTCCAATTTATCATATTTTAAATCGATTTTCCTTCATATAAATTGATATTTATGACTGCCACCTTCTTTCTCATCCAATAATTTATTAAAAAGATTGTTTTTCATCATAATATATAATTAAATATTTATATTAATCTCATTCTCAATCTAATTTTTCATTATTTTTAAAAACATCATCCCACTACTAAAAAATTATTCATCATAATAATCACTTATGAAGATTGATTCTAGATTCATGAATTCATATTTTTAGTGTTTAAACACTTTCATATAATCATTATAAACAATATTACTTATTTATGTTTTATAACAATGATAACCACTAACATTTATATGATAATAAAGGAATACATCTTCAACTAATTTTTCAAAAACTTCCCCAAATGTTCACCTTTCCCAGTGATAATATAGGGGAATCCAAATACCAGTATGTATTTTATAATGAGGATTTTCTTTTATATTTATTGCGTGGCTATATATATGAATTATTTCAGTAAAAACATATTTTGAATCTGAACTACTATACTAAAATTTTTCTTCATGAAAATATCAATAAGTATCATGTTCCACTAACATTTTTTGGTCCATTTAAACTAATTTATTATTATTATATTAATAAAAAACATTTTTGTTATTTTGTATATAATACACTAATTGATGAGTATTTTTATTTTCAAGATATGGTTAAAATCTACCACATGTATATTCAATATAGTTTTCCATCGATAACATCCTCAAAGAGATACCAAAATCATTTTCTATACTTATTTTAAAATTCTTAATCATTTTAAAGCCTCATAAATATGATCCATGAACACAATTAATTTAATACAAGTGAATTCATAAATAAAAAAAATATAATACTTATCTCCATTGGATGATAAATTCCTGATATTACCAAAAAAATATTAATAAATGAGCTCTAATGTATTATATGATTGGATATCCACTTTATTTTATGAGGAGTGACTAATCCCCCACCATTATCATGTAGAGAATATCTAATTTCTTACCATATTAAACATAGATACACAAAAAATATTCTTTACTTGGGTAATATTTGTTATATTCAATCTATAAATTGTTCCAAGTCTTCAATTCCAAAATTTATTTTCTTTCTCCAAGATAAAGCAACATGAATTTTTAGTATCACCAACTTGAAACAATTTTCCCCATATTAGTTTTACTCTTATCAATATAAATCCATTTTTAAAAATTTAATAAATCATCCATATTTAAAAAATAAAACTTTTCTTCTTCCTTCACATACTTTAGACACACTTAGTATAATGTGTTTCAACCTATCAGTAATTAAAGTGCTCCTGGACTTTATCTCATCCTCTCCAATGAACATAGAACCAAATGACCTTAACATGAGTAACCCATTATTTATAAATTTAATTGATACTTCCTTTAACATTTATACATCCTTCAATATATTCATATCTCATATCACATGTGAAGAGAATCAATGATCCAAAATCCATGGGTTCTCCTTCTATGATGCTTCAATTTCCACTTCAATCATCAATACTATCTATTTTACTTTATTTTTGTTATTAAAAGAGATTTAAGTGTTTCAATTCATACACAGTTAAGAAATTATAATAGTGAGAAATTATTTATAAAAGTATCTAAGTTTGTTACAACTTACTAAAACATACACTAATGATTGAAACTTTTTTCATCCTACAATATATAATTTTATATTGTTTGTGAATACTCTTTTTTTGAGTGGGTTGAATCCATTTAAAACTATTTCTACCATTATTCAAGGTTTATAATGGTATTTTTAATTGAACTAATATCTTATTAAATGTTTCCAAAGCCTCTATAACACTAGTAGTAGCTATATAATAAACATTTTCTTTTTAAAATTTATTTATTTATTATCTATACGACCTTCTATTATTCTATTTATTAACAATTACCCTTGAATCCATTATCTAAAAAAATTATATTGTGAATCCAACAATTTATTCTTTATTATAGTATTCTTTCCCAATATTTTTCAAAACACCATTTTTATCAAAAAAAATTTCAGGATAGAATTATTATAATTTATAGATTTTTGGGAATTTTTTTCTTTTCAACAAATTATACTTTTTATACCCATCTCATTGAATTTTTCCCTTTAATTATCTTATTCTTCAAGTTGTATCTAACTTATTGAAAATATTTTTTAATGTATGACTTTAACATATTCAATTTCTTATTCACTTACATATATTTTTTGTTTAATAATTTCAATATATTTCTCATTTTCTTTAGTCTTATCCTCAAATTCAACACTAAAGTTACCCTCTTCAGAAAATAAATTCTTTACGATATCAATATCATTTATCATATTTGACTCATTTTCAACATATAAGGTGTCATTGTTTCTTAATGATCGATCACAGAACATTAGATTATTATTCTACTTCTAAGGATTTTATTTTCATTGAAAGACAACCCATGAGTTCCCACTTTATCTTGAGCTCTATTTTTAATTCTTCCTCGCATACATCATTACTTCCATAATCTATATTAGAATCTTCATCATTTAATTTTTCAATCAGTAAATTTTTTCTAACATATAGAAATACCAATTTCCTATTCATCATCATTTATATCATCATATTCAAACATATATAACAAATTCCTCTTCTGACATATAAAAAAATTATACCCATACCATTTGTATAAAAAATTGAATTGTTAAATTTTAAAGATTTATTTTTTGAAAAAAACCTTGTGTTCACATCCTCATTTTCAAACACTTCTACTTCCGTAGAATTTTGATACTATGCTATGAAATTTTATATAGCTCCATATTTGAAAAACTTGAGTGGATGCTTCAATCGGTACCATAATTTCCTCTTTTCACACTTCTTGAAATGAATGACATGAGTTTTGTTAAAATTAATTTCAATAATTTTATCTTAATAAGAATCCTTTTCATTAAAAAAAAGTAATTAATTCTATTCTGTCATTTAAAAACATTATAGGATATTTTATTGTCATATTTAATCTTCTTCTTAGAAACTATTTCCTTATTACATCATACATTAATATGTTTTAGTGATCATCCAATTGATGTGTGTTGAGATCATAATATTCAATCACTAAAACCTTTGAATAAAATTCTTCCATAATGATATGTAGTATTTTTTATAAATAATATACTCCATAATGTTCTCATATAAACCACTGATGGATCCCACAACTTCATTAACTATATTAAAGAAATCATCCATAATTTCACCATCATTTATCTTGATATCTTCATATTTCAACCTCCAAACCTATATATTGGATTAGTTAAAATTTAACTACCTTAATAATTTTTTTATAATTTATATCAAAATACCATTTCTACTATAAGTTCTTTTACTTTAAGGAATATGTTTGTTGAGAGTGACAATAAGATGAAATTCTGAGTGTGAACATCATTTTCCAGTTTTTTCTATATACCCATGTTATTATAGCCCCTTTAGTACAAGGTGTAAATAAATTGATATAATTATACAATATATATACATATATATATTAATAAAAGATATGTTAGTATATTAAACTTACATATATATATATTTTCCCATATAATTTGGGAACCCCCTTACTATTCACTAAATTAATGTGATCCATATATAATACAAAAATTAAAATATAAATGTATCAAACATAGATAACCCTATGTTCACCAAAATCTAAATAGAAAACTCTATTTAAAGTAATCACAGGATACTCTTCTAACATATAAAAATAACCCATGTGTTTATTTAAAATTCATTAAGAGAGGGGGGGGGTGTGAATTAGTGAATTCAATTACTTATAAGATTTTCCTTAAAAAAACCACTGATTCTTATAAAAGTGAATGAAGGGATCACTCTCCTTGATCCATACACACATCAACACAAAAAAATCCATAACATATTTTTTATAAATTTTACCACATAAAACAAATTACTATATCCATGGAATCATCCAAAATCTCCCATGATCATATGATCCACTAGATTAAACATATTGAGCAGAATGGGTTGGGTTTATCCTTGAACTAATAATACCCAATGTGTGTCTAAAACCATTTAATGTGGATTTACACAAAAAATGATGGATAATATGATGTAGTAACAACATGAGAGTTTTCAACTAGAATATACTTCCAAAGGGTTTTATTTTTCATTTTTCCTCATCTTTTTCTTATTCTATTCCTATTCAGATAATTATTATTATATAATAACCCTATAAATCACTATACTTACTATCCACATCTTCTTATTCTATCTTAATATGAATAATTTTAAACCATATAATTTATTCCTCTATATTCAAATTTAAAATTCAAATTCAAATTCAAATGAATATATTCTATTAAACCAATATAAATTTATTTTAATCTCATGGATTAATGAAAACCTTTTATCTAATCTCTAATGTATTTTGGGGACTTTGTATTCATATTTTATGGTACCATGTGGCACTAATTAAGAAATATCATCAATTTACTTGAATTCTATAAATCTCTTATCACTGTGGAATGTTGGAGTTAACCACCCTGTGTATCAATTCATTTTACATCAAAAACTATAAACTAATTTAATACCATTTTCAATACAACCATGAAATTTACACCATGACATAACATATGAAATTATAGTTTAAAAATATTAAAACCATCCCTTTTACCAAGATAGAGTCTTCCTCGATTTGGTTTCACAAACAGACTTCACTTCCATTAATCTGTTTACTCATCAGAGCCAAGATGTTTCACTCCCCGAGTAATGGAATCCTCAGCATTTAAATTTTTATTAAAATGATCATCACTATATTACCATAACATAGGATAAACTATTTTCATCATGAAATTAGTAATTTTAAATAAATCCATTTTATCCTTGGAATTTCATTCTACGATCTATTTTTCTTCATGGAACATGAAACCTATCTATAGAATAGGGAGCTCCTTTTTTTGTATAGGGAAATGTTTTCAACTAATTTTTTTTCTTAATTCCTATTTCCAATCTAAACTTGATTCTTTTCTCTATGAAATACAATATGATATGTTCTCTAACACATCACAGAAAAATTAGAACTCTTTTCTCAAATCCAATACACCAAAATGATCATTTCTGGTTATGTAAAACCATTTTTGTGTCCCATACTAACACCAAAACAATTTTTTAATAGGCTATAGTGTAGTAAGACTAATTTCACGTCATTTTTCTCCAAAAATAATTCAAATAACTTCCAATCATCATTAAATCTTTTACAATAATCTGAAATAACTTCTCCTTAAATGGAACTCTAAAAATCACCTAACATTGAATATGATTCATCAATGAACGACCGAGTTAATAAAAAACTCCCTCACAAAGACATAAAATCATATCCACATGATCTTCCCTGCACTCGATTTCCAAACTCACCGATAAGATAACCCTCATAGTCAACCCAATCAATATATGGTTGCATAAATTTAATTTTATTAACTCAACCTTATCCCCTATATCTATGTGAATTTTTATACACTAAAATGTTTGATCACTTGTGGTTATATGAGCCTTTATAACTATTAAACTCGCTTCAAGGTGCCTCTTTATGTATATCCTAAAGGTATTACCAAGTTGGAGTCACTCCATGACTAAATGTATAAGGAACATGTGTAGGATCACCACTATAATACTCTTTGTCCATTTATAAACCTCAACACTCTCCCAAGACCCATAAACATTCATTTGAGTTAGTCACACCAACTTACTATGCTTACACATACTAGATATAAAGTTGTAATATTAGAGACTATATACCTTCAATCAAAATTATACCGTTTCATGAAATTTCCCTTAAATATCATTAAACCACCCTCAATCAATGACATCATCCACAATCTCTTATCATAGTGAAAAATGATAATTTAATTTATTATAAACAAATATTATTAATTTTCCTAATGAATAAATAATTGGAATAATAAAGGTAATACTAATAAAGAAACATGAACTCACTAAAACCATATAAAATTGATTTTGGACCACTCTATCCATATATTGATACCTATAACTCACAAAATCTCTAATTTTTAACCTTAATTAATTAGAAAATTTGAACAATTTTTTTTAAAAATCAATGAATACCCAATGTACTGATTTGCCTCTAATTAATTTGAATATAATAGTTTATAGAAAACATATACAAACTCACTATAACCTTTATTCATGAAATTACCATCATTGAAAAGTGATTTCAGGATGCTATGATGATATTGAATCTCAATCCCTAATTCAAATCATATCAAATTAGAGGACAGGGAAGAGAAAGAAGAATGGACGGAAAGGGGAAGAAAAGAAACATTAGTCAACAAGATAATACCTCTATATTTAGTTAGATTAAAGGAAATTTTAGTGGTTTTATTTTTAAAACCCACAACTTTAAATTTTTTCACATAACAAATAGCACTGGACACACTATGTATCCTTTAGGAACCCACTGGGCATCGAGTAGCAACCATGGGTTTTTTTCCTATTTTGGAAACCTCATTGGGAACTCAGTACAATACCTCTAGGTTATTTATGTTTTATAACTTAATATCAACACAAAAAAATACATAAATAATATGATATACCCTTACCAGTTACATGTTTATACTAGTTTCCCTGATCAATTATACCACCCCTTCTATTCCTCACCCGAACCTTAAAAACTATTCTAAAACCTATAATCATATCCAAAATAAAACTATATTTGATAGTGAAACATCATAAATTCCATATAAAAACAAAAATTAAAGACACATCAGACTCTAAAACCACCTCAGAGTTTGGCTTCCTATGATTCCATGGACACCCAATCATGAGGATAATTACATCAACAAAAGAATATATTTTCAAAAGTTACTCATTTTTTACCCTAAACTGATGATAACCAGATCAATGATCAATCATGGAAAAATAAAAACATCACTTTTTCATGTTATATAAATTATTAATTCAGGTAAAGGTATTTTTTTATATCCTATAACTTAGTTTAGCTTTCAATATTCAATAAATAAATAAAATATTAAATTATATTTCTTTATAAAAAAGAACATGGTTGCACAGGTAGAATCACTTGGTCAAATAAATAGAATTTCCTAAAACCCCTCTAGAAATATTTTTAGTAGATAATTTTATTGGTGTAATGTTATAATATTATAGATAAAATTTTATTCTGTTTTTAACATGGTCGATGAATAATTTTAAATCCATCAAAAATGGTAATCCAGAAAATATTATGGGAAAGAATTTGGATACCGATCTATGACCACTAGGATTAGAGACCGATCATTTAATTTCATTAATCTAATACCAAAAATAATAATTGAAAATATATTTATTTTACATCACTATCCAAAAAACCCACTCTATTAGAATGACTACATTTTTCGATTTGAGACTTTATTATTCTCCCCAAATTATTCATAGAAATCATATAATATATTATGTACTCAAAGGATTCAAAGTACCATGAGATATTTAAATTTCCAATCATAATTGTGCAATATTTATATATAAAACCATAACCAATTTTCTCACCAAGCAGAGTATTATTTTTCATATTATATGATATCAACTCCACTCACAACTTGATCCATTAAGTATATAGATATAAATATAAATTATGATCATATATCAAAAAATGAAAAAATAATTATAGAATCTATAAAAACTATATCACATACCAAGTAAGGTCTCACATAAGACCCGAACTCCAATGAAACCTATTAAATTTTGAATATAATTAATTGAATATTATAGGGTATTGAACATTCCTTTTGGTGAGGCATACAGACTCTACCATGAGTACCCGACTTAGTTTATCACATTATATCAACTTGTATCCTTTATCCTTGAACTTGGTTGGATATAAAATCTCTAATTTTATATAAAAACTATCATGATAATTTTTTAGATGACCCATCATCCTATACTAGAAAAATATATTTGGTGGAAATAAACAAAAATATATTGGGTTTCATACTACATCACACTAAATATAATATAATAGACTCCTCTCTTAGAATATGTGAGATGAAGATTCCATATATTTTCATCAAATGTCTTTCCTTTATCTATTTTCCGCTAAAATAATTCTTCCATTTACCTTTTCATAGAATAAAGTTATTATCACACCATATTTCCACTATACGAACATGTTCCACATCTTCTCTAATACATTATTTTTGTAATTAGATATTTATAAAAAATAATCCTTGAATTTATCTCTAGTCATTACCATATCTTGAACCTTTTAGTCTTTCGATTTTCATCCACTCTGGAATATACCTCATGAACATATTTAATGTTGATAAATACTCTACTACTAACATATTACTCTTCTCAAAACCCATTGGGTGCAGGAACTATAGCAGCAACAACATTGTAGCAACGGTGGGTACTGTAGCGGTGACAGGGTATTATAGTACTAGAGGATACTATGTAGTATTATAGAAGGCAGAGTACTATAGCAGTACTATTCACAGAATGGATTTTAGGCCAAAACTTTGGTCTTATGGGACATGTAATAGGGTAAATGTCCACCGGGACTTTGGGCTATGTAATGGGTCTCCATCTACACAGTTAAAAGAGGTCTTTTCTTTGGTTTAAATAATAAATTAGGCTTTAACCCTAACATTTAAAAAAACTCTACTCAAAATCAAGAAATTAAGGGGCCTTTGAGATCATTAAATCTTATGGAAACTATTTTTCATTGAAGATATTCTCTAAAAAATTTCACTCAAGATATGTATGTAATTTATCTTTTATTCATGAACCCCACCATTTATGAGTTGTTCCCTTGAAAAATTTTAGTTTTTTGGTGTTTGTGAAAATCAGTTTACATAGTTGATATTCTCCACCAGTTCTTCCACCAGCTATAGTCCAAAATCACCTCTAAATGATCGAGGAAATTACTTTTGAAATAATGAATCCCAATAAACCTCCAATATCTATCCCAATTCACTTATCTACCAATTACATGGATTGAATAAATTATCATTTATAGAATCTCTAAATATATAAGAGAAATTTGCACTTCTCCTTGTCCTCACCAACCAAAAAACATTCTAATGGATTTTTATAACGACCCATACTTTACATACATTGTTATTAATTCAAAATTGAATCACACTTGTTACAACATATAACAAAACCAGGAAAGGACCGTATAGGTATAGTGTCTTTGGAAACTGGGAAACATAAACAACTGGTTCATAAAGCATCTACACTGTCTCCCATTTATTTCATCATATCTAGAGTCCCTTTTGGAGTTTCCTACTTAATAAACTTCTTCCTGACCCGGGGAAAGAAAACATAAAAAAGGGTGAGATCAAATGCTCAGTAATGGTAATCAAAAGAAATATCAATCACATCATATTCATAAGAACATAACATTTTGGAAATCTTAACCTGCAAAAGAGATCATAATTTCATAACATGGGATAAATCATAGTAGTGAAATGTAATCCCAATAATCATAACTTAAAACATAAAACTTTGTGACATACACACATAATCATATAGAATCATTTATTTGTAGTCAAGACTCATTTCCAAGACTATCTTAGCGGACAAAGTCCATTTTTGAACCAATTTCACTCCTCGTTTCAGTCCTGTTTCACTAAACCGGTTTAACCTGCCGTTCCAGCCATGTCTATATCATGAGATATAAATCATTACCCAATGCATTGGAGGGTGATATAGGTCTCACCCATCTCATAATGATACCATTCTTATGTGTTCCACAAAATCATAAATCATACATCATTGCATAACCCATGTAATAAAAATGGGATTCTTAAACATCATGACATCCTAAAAAAATTCATATAAGATAATGGAATTAATAAAAATAATTCCATAACAACATAATCAAATAAATGTAATAATAGAGATAGAAACATAACCCTATATTATCTTAGATGGAAAATAATTTTGATAAAACACTTCAACTCCATTCTCAAGGAAAATATCCTTTCTACTTCAAAAACATTTTCCTTTATTAACATGTCATACAATTTTAAACTAAAAGAAGTTGATTGAAAATAAAATTGAAAACTTGTAAAGGAATATTCTTGGAAATAATTTTTTTAAAATCTATTTATGCCGTATAAGTTAAAAAAACATTCTTCTCGTACTTTTGTCGGAAAAGTAAAAAAGTACCTTGTTCGAAAAACGACAACAGATTCCTTTCATATCTTTTACTAAAAACTCACCGAAGGGTAAAATTGTATTTAAACAATTATAGGTGGATGTAAATAATATTAAATATCGAGGGAACATGGATGTGGATGATAAAATACACCCTAGTAAATACCAAAGTATAAACAATCTCGGATAAAAATGAGATTGTGATATTTTCTCTTACCTTAGGTACGATTTTCTTAGTAAGTGTCCAAAAATCCTGTATAATGATTTAAATAATGTTATTGACTTATTAAATAATCATACTCATTGTTATGATATCATATATGGCCACATTCTTAGCTTCTTATTAGTAATATTTAATTTCTACTTGTTATTCGGGTGTTTATTACTTTTTTTCCCATGTGTGTTTTGTCGAATAAATTCTTAATATTCGCTTTAGGTTATAGATACCTCATTTACATAATGGTATTAGTGTAATATATATCATATTCATTTATTTAATTCATTTATATAATCATTATGCAATTAAGATCATGTAAAACGAGTCACATCACATTGTGGAGACGGTATTCCGTACGTACGCACGAGCGATGATATCATTCCCATGATCGTGGAATTGTATTGGAGTTTATGTACACTATTTAAGAATCAATATCAATTTACAATAATTATATATAGTAATTATTTACACCATTATACCCATCCAAATAAGGTGGTGGTGGAAAATAGATTACACCACGGCGTGGAGACGGTATTCCGTACGTACGCACGCGCTGTGATTTCATTTTCTGTAGGATGGATAGATGGTGAAATAGGGTTGTTTCATAATTATTATAACATACCAGTATATTAGTGATACTGATGTTATTACTTCATAATTAAACAACTAAAGAATAAGAAGTGTAAAAATAAATAAAGTTGAAAGAATCGGTAACAGACATTAACTCTTCTTTGAAGAGCCTCTTTGATACCTCCTATTAGGGCACTAAAATTGGTCTTTGAAGAAGACCAAGACCTATAGGATGTTTCTAGGGAAGTGGATAAGAGAATTTGGCCTGTTTTGGCCGAAATTTAAGGATAAATGTGATGTGAGGAAGAGAGGGAGGAGGTGCCCTTTTATAAGAGAGGAGAGGGGCACCTTAGGAAAAACTAAAAATATTATTTTATTATAAAGTCATATTCGGTTTCTAATAGCTAAAAATTGATTTATTTAGAAGCTAAGTTGGGGATGGGTCGAAATCCGCTCATCCAAAAGAATTTAGACAAGTTTAGGTATCTATTTTAACCTTATCATTTAGATTTAACTTTAAGTTAGATAATTTATCTTTTACCGTGTCTTCTTGTTTTCTTACAATATAAGGTTAATAAACATTCTATAACAAGCCAAAATAACCCCAAGTTGTTTATTATTAATATATATAACCTAATCTAAGTCATTTTTCAGAACCTTAGATTTTTAGGAATAAAATAACAATTAATAATATAAGATTTGTTTGAAAAACTTTTTTATGTCAATTTTGACACTATTTTGTCATTGATTTTTGTGAAAATCATAACAGAAAGATTAGTTCGCAAAAATTTAATTAAAGCAATACTAACATGTCATATTAACATAGAAAATTATTTTAAATCATAAAAAATCTCAAATTACATTTATTTGGGTATTTATAACATCAATTATGTCAATATTTCATTAATAAGATAATTACTTCATCATCATTTTGTCATAAATAAATTAAATTATTTATTGTCTAAAAATTAAAAAAAAATACCATTATGTAGGAAATATTTTTATCTTTCTAATGAATATTTGTAGTCGAATTTATCATATGTATAACCCTATATTAAAAACGATTTATTTATTAAATATTGATTTTAACTATTTTAACCCTTCTTTAAATAAATTAATAATAGATGTCCTAATCTAATCCAAGTGGGCCTAAATGATCATATTTTATTCCTAATGTTGTTTTTGGTTGAATTACACTTATCCAATAGAATTAGGACATGTGTTAGGGTAATAATAATAACTTTGTTACCCATAATTTCCCTATTTACTTTTAACAGTGGTAAAAAAAGTAAAAAGTTACTATTCACCAAAAATTATATTCATCTCATTGAACCACATTTTAGTCCTTTATATTAATCGCGTCTCTAAAATTTTAGAAATTCCACTCACATAAGTGGTAAAATTATGTTTTATGTAAATTTTCAAGTTCTCCTTGGAGGTGGGTAAAAGACGGTGAAAAGTTCAATAAAATTTTTTATATATCTAAAATTATTATAAAATTACTCCAATGAATTGAATTGAACTTATATTGGTATTATGTATCAATTTTGACCTAAAATATATTTAAATAAAATAAATAATTATTTAAATAAAAAGTCGTTTTTAAAATAGTAACCTAGTGTTTTCACTATTCATCAAAAATTGAATGTTTTCAGAAAAATACCAAAATTTTACCCTAGGATAATTTCGATATTCCGAATCCAAAAATGAAGTCCATTTTGAAAAATAAAATTTACAAAATTTCAAAAAGTGGGTATTACTATTCATAACTGCTAGTTTAGTAATATTTTAATAGCATATCGTTGTTTAGTGAATCTCGGTATTGCGTACGATGCAAGCTATCAAGGAAGGTCACAATTGCGTGTAAAGAAAGTCAAGATAGTGTTGTGTGTAGTGAATTATTCCTTTGATGATTTATATAACATGAAAACAAAATATTTCTCATAAAAGTCTTGGGTGTTATATTCTACCCCCCTTAAAATGAATTTCGCCCTCGAAATTCGTCACTTTGTAACAAATAGATGAGGATACCTCTCCCTCATAATATCCTCATGCTCCCATGTATCTTCTTATAATTGGTGGTTCCTCCATAAAACATTCACCAAGCAAGTGGTCTTGTTCCGTAGAACGTTTTTGCTACGATCCAGAATCTCTATCGGCTGTTCTTCAAAAGAAAGATATTGTTCTAGCGGTACAACTTCTGAGCTGAGTACATGTGAAGGATCAGGTATGTACTTTCTCAGGATAGATAAATGGAACACATCGCAAACTTGGGAGAGATCTGGTGGAAGTGCTAAATGGTAATCTACCTTCCCAACACGATCCAATATTTCAAAAGGACCGATATACCTAGGGCTCAGCTTTCCCTTCTTTCCAAATCTCATTACTCTCTTCCAAGGAGATATTTGTAAGAACACTTTATCACCCACTCCAAACTCTAGGTCTTTTCTTCGGTTATTGGCATAACCTTTTTGTCGACACTGAGCTGCTCTTATGTGTTGTTGAATAGATCTGACCTTTTCTGCCATCTCATCAACAATATCAGGTCCTAATAGCTTTCAATCCCCAACATCATACCAACAAGTTGGAGTCCTGCATTTCTTTCAATAGATAGCTTCATAAGGAGCCATCTGAATACTAGAGGGAAAGCTATTATTATAAGAAAATTCCACCAAAGGTAGGTGTTGATCCCAACCACCTTTGAAATCCATAGAGCTAGCTCTCAACATATCTTCTAGAGTTTGAATTGATCTCTCAGACTGACCATCTATCAGAGGATGATAAGCAGTGCTGAAACTCAACTCTGTATCCAGAGTATGCTGAAGACTTCGCCAGAACTTTGAGGTAAAACTTAGATACCGACCAGATATAATAGAAAGTGGTACTCCATGAAATCTTATCACTTCCTTCACATATATCCTGGCAAGCTGATCCAGAGAGAAATCCTCTCTAATAGCAATGAAGTGTTCTGACTTTGTAAGACGATCAACTATGACCCAGATAGCATTATTTCCTTTTGATGTTTTAGGAAGTCCGATGACAAAGTCCATAGTGATGTTTTCCCATTTCCATTTAGGTATGGGTAATGGTTGTAACATCCCCTTAGACTTCTTTCTCTCAGCTTCAACTTGCTGACCAACCAAGCATCGAGAGATATATTCAGCAACATCTCTTTTCATGCCATCCCACCAAAAGTACTCTTTCAGGTCCCTATACATATTTGTGCTTCCAGGATGAATAGAGAATGAAGAACTATGAGCCTCATCCAGCAGCTCCTTATTTAATTCTAGGATGGGAGGAACACAAACCCGATTCCTGAATTTTATTATCTCATCACAATCATGGTTGAATTCAGGAACATTTCTCACCTTCTTTTGTAACTCCACATCTTCTTTCTGTGCCTCTTTAATCATCACATGTATACAATTTTCCCCTTTCCATTATAATTCCAAGATCCATCCTTTGTAAATCCATAAATATTGGATCTTTTGTGATCCTCATTATGGATAAAATAGCATGGTCTTGTCGACTTAATGCATCTGCCACCTTGTTTGATTTCCCAGGGTGGTAATGAATTGAGCAGTCGTAATCCTTAATCCGCTCCAACCATCTTATTTGACACATATTCAGCTCCTTTTGTGTGAAAATATACTTTAATATTTTATGATCAGTATAAATATCACACCTTTCTCCATAAAGATAATGCCTCCAAATCTTTAATGCAATGATTACCGCAGCTAACTCCAAATCATGAGTTGGGTAATTTTTCTCATGGATTTTCAACTGTCATGAGGCATAAGCTATCACCATATCGTTTTGCATAAGAACACACCCCAACCCCTTCTTGGATGCATCACTATATATCACAAACTTTTCTCCACTACAAGGAAGTGTGAGTACAGGTGCACTGGATAACCTTCTTTTCAACTCCTTGAAATTCTCTTCACATTCCTCCGTCCACATGAAATTAACTCCTTTTCAAGTCAACTTGGTGAGTGGATTAGATAATCGTGAAAAATCTTTTACAAAACGTCGATAATATCCATCCAAACCAAGAAAACTTTGGATCTCAGTTATTTTTTTTGGTCTCGACCATCTTTTGATAACTTCTGTTTTTGATGGATCCACATATATCCCCTCTTTTGAGATTATGTGACCCAATAATGCCACTTTTTGAAGCCAAAACTCACACTTGGTAAATTTGGAAAAAAGATTCCCCTTTCTTAGGGTATCCAATATAATTCTCAAGTGATCTTCATGTTCTTCCTTGTTATTTGAATAGACAAGAATATCATTTATAAATACTACCACAAACTGATCAAGATAGTCTCTAAAGAATCTATTCATCAGATCCATGAAGATAGCTGGGGCTTTAGTAAGACCAAATGGCATCACTATAAATTCATAGTGTCCATACCTTGTATGAAAAGTCGGGTTTAGTATATCCTCCCTTTTGACCCTTAATTGATGATACCCTAAATGAAGATCAATCTTGGAAAAGTATTGAGCTCCGCGTAGTTGGTCAAATAAGTCATCAATGCATGGGAGAGGATATTTGTTCTTGATAGTGATCTTCTTAAGTTCTCGATAATCAATGCAGAGTCTCATTGATCCATCTTTCTTATTAACAAATAGAACAGGTGGTCCCCAAGGTGATGCACTAGGGAGTATGAATCCTTTATCAAGATTCTCTTGGAGTTGCTTCTTCAATTCCTGCAACTCAATTGGGGCCATTCTATAAGGTGTCTTTGAAATAGGCAAAGCACCCGGTACGAGTTCTATAGGAAAATCAACTTCACGATTTGGTGGAAGACCCGGAAATTCCTCCGAAAAGGCATCGTTGAACTCCTGTACAATGGGAATATTCTTAATTGTGAGTTTCTCACCAACCGATTGAGATAAATAACCTTCATTTAGTGGAATCAAAACCCATAAGATGGAAGAAATTTCCACTGGAAGGTTATGTTCATCCTTGCATCGATAGACGATCATAGATTGATCTGGAATATGAAATGTGACTTCCCTTCTTTGGAAATTGATATGATCTCTATATAAAGAAATCCAATCCATGCCAATAATCACATCAAATTCCACAATTGGAAGGATCACAAGATTTTCAGGAAGCCCTTTCCCACAAACTTCAATCGGAGAAGAATTATAAACTTTTGATGCGACTATTGTTCTATTAGGGGTTGTCACAGCTAACTCAACATCTAATTGTTGAGGTAATACGGTGATACCCTTAGAAAATATTTAGAAATAAAAGAGTGGGTGGATCCAGAATCAAATAAAACATTTTCTACTTTAGAGTGGATGGTAAGTGTACCTTTCGCCACTTCCTTATCGTACTCCACATCGCTGATAGAAATTGCATGTGACATTCCTTTGTCATTGGCCTTAAGAGTTTGTTGACGTCGATCATCATCATCAACCCTTGGATTTAGGCATTAATTGGCATAATGACCCATCTCCTTGCACTTGAAACATTGAAGGGTAGTAGGTTCATTCTGTGTATCCCTTCTTTTGTTTGCATCGTTAGACATATTCTTACCATTATTTCGACATTCAATTGCCCGATGACCTTATTTTCCACACTTATAACATTTTCTTGTCCCCTTAAGACAATTTCCTCCATGTTTCTTTCTACACTTTGAGAATAAGGGAAAACTCATCTTCTTTTCAGTGTGCTCTTTAGATTTTCCTTTGAATTCCATTTTCCACTTCTTATAAAACCCATATGACTGAAGGGTTACTCCAATATCCATCTCAACATTGAGAGAACATCGAACGATTTCCTCGTAGCTATTGAAGTCCCTTATGTCTAACGCCCTTTGAAGACTTGGTTTTAAGCCACTAACGAATCGACCGATCTTACTCTCAGGTTAGATAATAATACTAGAAGCATACCTTGCAAGTCTTGTAAAATTTTCTTTATAGATACCAACATATTCATCATTCTTTTTCTTTAGTTCAAGAAATTCCTTCTCCATCATTGTTTGGAGAATACGAGGGAAGTAATTATTGAAAAATAAGTTCTTGAACTCGTCCCATTCCATGGACTCAATTTCATCCCTTTACCTCATAATCTTAATAATATTCCACCATTGATCAATATCTCCTTCCAAACGATACACTGCTAAGATGACTTTATGATGTTTAGAACATTGAAGAACTGAAAATATCTTTTCAGTGGTACTGATCCATTGTTTAGCCAGTAATGGATCAGAAGACCCGCTGAATGAAGGTGGACACTGCCTCATGAAGGATTCCACAGAATTTTGCTCCTTCCTTTGCTCATTTGGAAGTCCTGCATGATTCATAGCTTGAGAAAGTTGTGTGAGCATGGCTGCAAGATTTTTCATTCCAGCTCCCATAACGTTTGGTTGCTCAGGGGGACAATCATTGCATTTACCGTCGCATTCCACATTAACACGATTCCTTCGGGTTAAAGCTATTGACTAAAACCAAGAAGAATAGTGTGAGCAACACAAATTATAATAGAAAAAACACATAATAAAGAATAAAATTTCACACTTAAGGTCTTATCATAGGTTGTTCATGGCCATTTCTAAAACACTAAGATTGTATTCTATGCTTAGACTTATCCTTAGGGTTCTTACTAAGGCTTTCACATCCTAGTTTCAAAAGGTTGACTATACCTTTCCTCTGATACCAACTATAACGACCCATACTTTACATACATTGTTTTTACTTCAGAATTGAAGCACACTTGTTACAATATATAACAAAACCAGGAAAGGACCTTATAGGTATAATGTTATTGGAAACTGGGAAACATAAACAACTGGTTCATAAAGCATCTATATTTTCTCCCATTTATTTCATCATATCTAGAGTCCCTTTTGACATATCCTACTTAATAACCTTCTTCCTGACCTGGGCAAAGAAAACATACAAAAGGGTGAGCTCAAATGCTCAGTAAGGGTAAACAAAAGAAATATAAATCACATCATATTCATAAGAACATAACATTTTGGAAATCATAACCTGCAAAAGAGATCATAATTTCATAAAATGGGATAAATCATAGAAGTGAAATTTAATCCCAATAATCATAAATTAAAACATGAATCTTTGTGGCATACACACATAATCATAGAGAATCATTTCTTAGTAGTCAAGACTCATTGCCAAGACTATCTTAGCGGACAAAGTCCATTTCTGAACCGAGTTCACTCCTCATTTCAGTCTTGTTTCACTGAACCGGTTTAACCTACCATTCTAGCCATGTCTATCTCATGAAACATAAATATTTAACCAATGCATTGGTGGGAGATATAGGTCCCACCCATCTCATAATGATACCATTCTTATGTGTGCCATAAAATCATAAATCATACATCATTGCATAACCCATGTAATTAAAATGGGATTCTTAAACATCATGACATCATAAAAGAATTAATATAAGATAAAGGAATTCATAAAAATAATTCCATCACAACATAATCAAATAAATATAATAATAGGGATAGAAACAGAACCCTATATTATCTTAGATGGAAAATAATTTTGATTAAACACTTTAACTCCATTCTTGAAGAAAATATCCTTTCTACTTCAAAAACATTTTCCTTTCTTAACATGTCATACAATTTTAAACTAAAAGAAGTTGATTAAAAATAAACATGAAAACTTGTAAAGGAAGCTTCTTGGAAATAATGTTTTAAAAATCCATTCATGTCGTATAAGTTAAAAAAAATATTCTTCTCATAATTTTGTCAGAAAAGTCATAAAGTACCTCGTTCAAAAAACGACAAAAGATTCCTTTGATATCTTTTACTAAAAACTCACCGAATGGTAAAATTGGATTTAAATAATTATAAGTGGATGGAAATAATATTAAATATTGAGGAAACATGGATGTGGATTAAAAAATACAACCCAGTAAATACCAAAGTATAAACAATCTTGGATAAAAATGAGATTGTGATATTTTCCCTTACCTTAGGTCTGATTTGCTTCATAAGTGTCCGAACCTCCTGTATAATGATTTAAATAATGTCATTGACTTATTCCAGAATTATAATCATTGTTATGATATCATATATGTCCATATTCTTATCTTCTTATTAGTAATATTTCATTGCTACTTGTTATTCGGGTGTTTATTACTTTTTGTTCTTATGCGTGTTTTGTCGAATAAATTCTTATTCTTCTCTTTAGGTTATAGATACCTCATTTCCAGAATGTTATTAGTGTAATATATATAATATCCATTAAATCAATTCATTTATATAATCATTATGCAATTAAGATCATGTAGAATGAGTCGCATCACATCGTGGAGATGGTATTCCGTACGTACGCACGAGCGATGATATCATTCCCATGATCATGGAATTGTATTGGAGTGTATGTATACTATTTCAGAATCAATATCACTTTACAATAATTATATATAGTAATTATTTACACCATTATACCCATCCAAATAAGGTGGTGGTGGAAAATAGATTACACCCCGGCGTGGAGACGGTATTCCGTACGTACGCACGCGCCGTGATTTCATTTTCTGTAGGATGGATAGATGGTGAAATAGGGTTGTTTAATACTTATTATAACATACCATTATATTAGTGATACTGATTTTATTACTTCATAATGAAACAACTAAAGAATAAGAAGTGGAAGAAGAAATAAAGTTGAAAGAATCGGTAACGAACATTACCTCTTCTTTGAAGCGCCTCTTTGATACCTCCTCTTAGGGCACTAAAATTGGTCTTTGAAGAAGACCAAGACCTATAGGATTATTCTAGAGAAGTGGATAAGAGAATTTGGTAGGGGTTGGCCGAGCTTGAAGGCTCAATGTGATGTGAGGAAGAGAGGGAGGAGGTGCCCTTTTATAAGGGAGGAGAGGGGCACCTTAGGAAAAACTAAAAATATTATTTTATTATAAAGTCATATTCGGTTTTTAATAGATCCAAATTGATTTATTTAGCAGATAAGGTGGGGATGGTCTAAATCCTATCATCCAATAGAATTTAGACTAGTTTAGGTATCTATTTTAACCTTATCATTTAGATTTAACTTTAAGTTAGATCATTTAACTTTTACTGTGTCTTCTTGTTTTGTTACACTATAAGGTTAATAAACTTACTATAACAATACAAAAGAACCCCCAAGTTGTTTATTATTAATATATATAACATTATCTAAGTCATTTGGCCGAACCTTAGATTTTTTAGTAATAAAATAACAATTAATAATATAATATTTGTTTTCAAAACTATTTTATGTCAATTTTGACACTATTTGGTAATTGATTTTTGTGAAAATCATAACAGAAAGATTAGTTCGAAAAAAGTTAATTAAGACAATACTAACATTTCATATTAACCTAGAAAATTATTTTAATTCATAAAAAGTCTCAAACTACTTTTATTTGGGTATTTATAACATTAATTATGTCAATATTTGATTAATAATATAATTACTACATCATCATTGTGTCAAAAATAAATTAAATTATTTAATGTCTAAAAATTATAAATAAAATACCATTATGTAGGAAATCGTTTTATCTTTCTAATGAATATTTATAGTCTAATTTATCTTATGTATAACCCTATATTAAAAATTATTTATTTATTAAACATTGATTTATCAATTTTAACCCTTCTTTAAATAAATTAATAATAGATGTCCTAATCTAATCCAAGTGGGCCTAAATGATCATATTTTATTCCTAATGTTGTTTTTGGTCTAATTAAACTGATCCAATATAATTAGGACATGTGTTAGGGTAATAATAATAACTTTTTTACCCATAATTTCCCAATTTACTTTTAACCGTGGTAAAAAAAAGTAAAAAGTTACTATTCACCAAAAATTATTTTCATCTCATTGAACCACATTTTAGTCCTTTATATTAACTGTGTTTCTCGGATTTTCGAAATTCCACTCACAGAAGCGGTAAAATTATGTTTTATGTAAATTTGCAAATTCTCCTAGGAGGTGGGTAAAAGATGGTGAAAAGTTCAATAAAATTTTTATATATCTAAAATTATTATAAAATGAATCCAATGAATTGCATTGAACTTATATAGGTATTATGTATCAATTTTGACCTAAAATAAATTTAAATAAAATAAATAATTATTTAAATAAAAAGTCTGTTTTTAAATAGTAACCTAGTGTTTTCACTATTCATCAAAAATTGAATGTTTTCAGAAAAATACCAAAATTTCACCCTAAGCTAATTTCGATATTCCGAATCAAAAAATGAAGTCAATTTTGAAAAAAAAAATTTACAAAATTTTAAAAAGTGGGTATTACTATTCATAATGGATAGTTTAGTAATATTTTAATAGCATATCGTTGTTTAGTGAAACTCGGTATTGCATACGATGCAAACTATCTAGGAAGGTCATGATTGCGTGTAAAGCAAGTTAAGATAGTGTTGTGTGTAGTGAAAGATTACATTGATGATTTATATAACATGAAAACAAAATATTTCTCATAAAAGTCTCGAGTGTTACATTCTACCCCCCTTAAAATGTATTTCACCCTCGAAATTCGTCACTTTGTAACAAACAGATGAGGATACCTCTCCCTCATCAAATCCTCAAGCTCCTATGTAGCTTCTTCTAATTGGTGGTTCCTCCATAAAACTATCACCAAGAAAGTGGTCTTGTTCTGTAGAACTTTTTTGCTACGATCCAGAATCTCTATCGGTTGTTCTTCATAAGAAAGATATTTCTCCAGCGGTACAAATTTTGAGCTGAGTATATGTGAATGATCAGGTATGTACTTTCTCAGGAGAGATACATGGAACACATCGTGAACTTGGTAGAGATTCGATGGAAGCGCCAATCGGTAAGCTACCTTCCCAACACGATCCAGTATTTCAAAAGGATCGATATACCTAGGGCTTAACTTTCCCTTCTTTCTAAATCTAATTACTCTCTTCCAAGGAGATATTCGTAAGAACACATTATCACCCAATTCAAACTCTAGGTATTTTCTTCGGTTATCGGCATAACTTTTTTGTCGACTCTGAGCTGCTCTTATGTGTTGTTGAATAGATCTGACCTTTTCTGCCATCTCATCAACAAGATCAGGTCCTAATAGCTTTCCTTTCCCAACTTCATCCCAACAAGTTGGAGTCCTACATTTCTTTCCATAGAGATCTTCATAAGGAGCCATTTGAATACTAGAGTGAAAGCTATTATTATAAGAAAATTACACCAAAGGTCGGTGTTGATCCCAACCACCTTTGAAATCCATAGACCAAGCTCTCAACATATCTTCTAGAGTTTGAATTGTTCTCTTAGATAGAACGTCTGTCTGAGGATGATAAGCAGTGCTGAAACTCAACTCTGTATCCAGAGTATGCTGAAGACTTCTCGAGAACTTCGAGGTAAAACTCGGATCCCGACCAGATATAATAGAAAGTGGTACTCCATGCAATCTTACCACTTCCTTCACATATATCCAGGAAAGATGATCTAGAGAGAAATCCTCTCTAATAGCAATGAAGTGTGATGACTATAATGACCCATACTTTACATAAATTGTTAATACTTCAAAATTGAAGCACACTTATTACAACATATGACAAAACCAAAAAGGACCGTATAGGTATAGTGTCTTTAGAAACTGGGAAACATAAACAACTGGTTCATAAATCTTCTACAGTGTCTCCCATTTATTTCATCATATCTTGGGTCCCTTTTAGCATATTCTACCTAATATCCATCTTCCTGACCTGGGGAAAAGAAAACATAAAAGGGTGAGCTCAAATTCTCAGCAAGGGCAAATAAAGGAAATAAAAATCATATCATATCTTTTTGAAAATCATAACCTGCAAAAGAGATCATAATATCTTAACATGGAACAAATCATAAAAGTGAAAATGAGATCCCCATAATCATAACATAAAACTTGAAACTTTTTGGCATGCACACATAATCATGGAAAATCATTTCTTGTTAGTCATGACTCATTGCCAAGACTATCTTAGTGGACAAAGTCCCTTTCTGAATCGAGTAACCCTCGTTTCAGTCCTGTTTCACTGAACCGGTATAACCTACCGTTCCAGCCCTGTCTATCTCATGAGATATAAAATCTTTACCCAATGCATTGGAGGGAGATATAGGTCCCACCCATCTTATAATGAATCCTTTCTTATGTGTGCCACATAATCATCAACCATACATCATAGCATAACCCATGTAATAAAAATGGGATTCTTAAAAAACATGACATCATAAAACAACTCATATAGGATAAAGGAATTCATAAAAATATTTCCATCACAACATAATCAAACCAATGTAGTAATAGGGATAAAAACAAAACCCCTTTATTATCTTAGATTGAAAATAATTTTGATAAAATACTTGAACTCCATTCTTGAGGAAAATATCCTTTCTACTTCAAAAACACTTTTCCATTCTTAACATGTCGTACAATTATAAACTAAAAGAAGTTGATTAAAAATAAACTTGAAAACTTGTAAAGTAAGTTTCTTAAAAATCCATTCATGCCGTATAAGTTAAAAAAAACGTACTTTTGTCAGAAAAGTCAAAAAGTACCTCGTACGAAAAAATGACAAAAGATTCCTTTCATATTCTTTACTAAAAACTCACCGAAGGGTAAAATTGGATTTAAACTATTGTAAGTGGATGGAAACAATATTAAATATTGAGGGAACATGGATGTGGATGATAAAATACACCCCAGTAAATACTTACGAATAAACAATCTCAGATAAAAATGAGATTGTGATATTTCCCTTACCTTAGGTCCGATTTGCTTTGTACGTGTCCGAAGCTCCTCTTCTTTGGAACGCTTCTTTGAATCCTCCACTTAGGGAACTAAGATTGGTCTTTGAAGAAGACCAGGACCTCTAGGATTATTCTAGGGAAGTGTAGAGGAGAAAATGGCAGGGGTTTGCCGAGCTTGAGTGCTCAAATTGGTGTGAGGAGGAGGGGGAGGAGGTTCCCTTTTATAAGGGAGGAGAGGGGCACCTTAGGAATATCTCAAAATATTATTTTATATTAAAGTCAAAATCGGTTTATAATGGTTCCAAAGGGTCTTATTTCGACGATAAGGTGGGGATGGGTCGAAATACTATCAACCAATAGGATTTAGACAAGTTTAGGGTATTATTTTAACCTTATCAATTAGATTTAACTCTAAGTTAAATAAGTTATCTTTTACCGTGTCTTTTTGTTTTCTTTCACTATATGGTTAATACACTTACTATAACATGCCAAACAAACCCCAAATTGTTTATTGTTAATATATATATCCTTATCTAAGTCATTTGGCCGAACCTTAGATTTTTAGGAATACAATAACAATTAATAATATAATATTTGATTTAAAAACTATTTTGTGTCAATTTTTGACACTATTTGATATATGATTTTTGTGAAAGTCATAACAGAATTATATGTTCGAACCAAGTTGACTAAATCAACATTAATATATCATAGTAACCTAGAAAATTAGTGTAATTCATAAAAAGTCTCAAATTACATTTATTTTGGTGTTTATAACATCAATTATGTCAATATTTCATTAATAAGATAATTACTGCATCATCGTCGTGTCATAAATAAATTAAATTATTTAATGTCTAAAAATTACAAATAAAATACCATTATGTAGGAAATATTTTTATCTTTATAATGAATATTTATAGTCGAATTTATCTTATGTATAACCGCATATTAAAAATGATTTACTTATTAAACTTTGATTTTAACTATTTTAACCCTTCTTTAAATAAATTAATAATAAATGTCCTAATCTAATCCAAGTGGGCCTAAATGGTCATATTTTATTCCTAAGTTTGTTTTTGGTCGAATTACACTTGTCCAATAGAATTAGGACATGTGTTAGGGTAATATTAATATCATATTTACCCTTAGTTACCCTATTTACTATTAACCGCGGTAAAAAAAAGTAAAAAGTTACTATTCACCAAAAAATTATTTTTATCTCATTGAACCACATTTTACTTACTGATATCAACCGTGTCTGTCGGATTTTCGAAATTCTATTCACAGAAGCGGTAAAATTATGTTTTATGCAAAATTCAGTTTTTAACCTACCACTTAGTGGTTTCACTATTAATCAAAAATTGAAAGTTTTCAGAAAAATACCAAAATTTCACCCTAGGCTAATTTCGATATTCTGAGTCCAAAAATGAAGTCCATTTTGAAAAATAAAATTTATAAAATTTCAAAAAGTGGTTATTACTATTCATAACGGCTAGTTTTAATAGCATATTGTTGTTTAGTGAAACTCGGTATTGCGTACGACGCAAGCTATCGAGGAAGGTCGCGATTGCGTGTAAAGCAAGCCAAGAAAGTGTTGTGTAGAAAAAGATTCCTTTGATGATTCATATAACATAAAAGTCTCGGGTGTTACATTCTACCCCCCTTAAATAGAATTTCGCCGTCGAAATTCGTCACTTTGTAACAAATAGATGAGGATACTTCTCCCTCATCATATCCTCAAGCTCCCATGTAGCTTATTCAAGTTGGTGGTTCCTCCATAAAACTTTCACCAATCGAGTGGTCTTATTTCTTAGGACTTTTTCGCTATGATCCAGAATCTCTATCAGTTGTTCTTCATAAGAAAGATCTTGCTCCAGCGGTACAACTTCTGAGCTGAGTACATGTGAAGGATCAGGTATGTACTTTCTCAGGAGAGATACATGGAACACATCGTGAACTTGAGAGAGATTCGGTGGAAGCGCCAATCGATAAGCTACCTTTCCAACACGATCCAGTATTTCGAAAGGACCGATATATCTAGGGCTCAACTTCCCCTTCTTTCCAAATCTCATAACCCTCTTCCAGGGAGATATTCGTAAGAACACTTTATCACCCACTTCAAACTCTAGGTCTTTTCTTCGGTTGTTGGCATAGCTTTTCTGTCGACTCTGAGCTTCTCTTATGTGTTGTTGAATAGATCTGACCTTTTCTGACATTTCATCAACGAGATCAGGTCCTAATAGCTTTCTTTCCCCAACTTCATCCCAGCAAGTTGGAGTCCTGCATTTCTTTCCATAGAGAGCTTCATAATGAGCCATCTGAATACTGGAGTGAAAGCTATTATTATAAGAAAATTCCACCAAAGGTAGGTGTTGATCCCAACCTCCTTTGAAATCCATAGAGCAAGCTCTCAACATATCTTCTAGGGTTTGAATTGTTCTCTCAGAATGACCGTCTATCTGGGGATGATAAGCAGTGCTGAAACTCAACTCTGTATCCAGAGTATGCTGAAGACTTCGCCAGAACTTCGAGGTAAATCTCGGATCCTGATCAGATATAATAGAAAGTGGTACTCCATGCAATCTTACCACTTCCTTTACATATATCATGGCAAGCTGATCTAGAGAGAAATCCTCTCTAATAGCAATGAAGTGTGCAGACTTTGTAGGACGATCAACTATGACCCAGATAGCATTATTGCCTTTGGATGTTTTAGGAAGTCCTGTGACAAAGTCCATAGTGATGTTTTCCCATTTCCATTCGGGTATGGGTAATGGTTGTAACATCCCCTTAGACTTCTGTCTCTCAGCTTTAACTTGTTGACAAACCAAGCATCGAGATACATATTCAGCAACATCTCTTTTCATGCCATCCCACCAGAAGTACTCTTTCAGGTCCCTATACATCTTCGTGCTTCCAGGATGAATAGAGAATGATGAACTATGAGCCTCATCCAACAGCTCCTTCTTTAATTCGGGGATGGGAGGAACACAAACCCGATTCCTGAACTTTATTATCCCATCACAATCAAGGTTGAATTCAGGAACATTTCTCACCTTCTTTTGTAACTCGACATCTTCTTTCTGTGCCTCTTTAATCTTCACATGTATAGATGGTTGAACATTCATTTGAGAAAGATATGATTTTTCCCCTTCCATTATAATTCCAAGATCCATCCTTTGTAAATCCATAAATATTGGATCTTTTGTGATCCTCATCATGGATAAACTAGCATGGTCTTGTCGACTTAATGCATCTGCCACCTTGTTTTCTTTCCCAGGGTGGTAATGGATTGAGCAGTCATAATCCTTAATCAGCTCCAACCATCTTTTTTGGCGCATATTCAGCTACTTTTGTGTGAAAATATACTTTAAACTTTTATGATCAGTATAAATATCACACCTTTCACCATAAAGGTAATGCCTCCAAATCTTTAATGCAAAGATTACCGCAGCCAACTCCAAATCATGTGTTGGGTAATTTTGCTCATGGATTTTCAACTGTCGTGAGGCATAAGCTATCACCATATCATTTTGCATAAGAACACACCCCAATCCCTTCTTGGATGCATCACTGTAGATCACAAACCTTTCTCCACTACAAGGCAGTGTGAGCACAAGTGCAATGGATAACCTTCTTTTCAACTCCTTGAAATTCTCTTCACATTCCTCTGTCCAAACAAACTTAACTCCTTTCCGAGTCAACTTGGTGAGTGGATTAGATAATCGTGAAAAATCCTTTACAACACGTCGATAATATCCAGCCAAACCAAGAAAACTTCGAATCTCTGTTACTGTTGTTGGTCTCGACCATCTTTCGATAACCTCTGTTTTTGCTGGATCCACAGATATCCCCTCTTTTGAGATTATGTGACCCAAAAATGCAACTTTTTGAAGCCAAAATTCACACTTGGTAAATTTGGCATAAAGATTCTCCTTTCTCAGGGTCTTCAATATAATTCTCAAGTGATCTTCATGCTCTTCCTTGCTCTTTGAATAGACAAGAATATCGTCTATAAAGACTACCACAAATTGATCATGATAGTCTCTAAAGACTCTATTCATTAGATCCATGAAGATAGCATGGGCATTAGTAAGACCAAATGGCATCACTATAAATTCATAGTGTCCATACCTTGTACGGAAAGTCGTCTTTGGTATATCCTCCCTTTTTACCCTTAATTGATGATACCCTAAACGAAGATAAATCTTGGAAAAGTATTGATCTCCGCGTAGTTGGTCAAATAAGTCATCAATGCGTGGGAGAGGATATTTGTTCTTGATAGCGATCTTGTTAAGTTCTCGATAATCAATGCAGAGTCTCATTGATCCATCTTTCTTCTTAATAAATAGAACAGGTGCTCCCCAAGGTGACGCACAAGGGCGTATGAATCCCTTATCAAGATTCTCTTGGAGTTTCTTCTTCAATTCCTGCAACTCAATTGGGGCCATTCTATAAGATGTCTTTGAAATAGGCAAAGAACCCGGTACGAGTTCTATTGAAAACTCAACTTCACGATTTGGTGGAAGACCCGGTAATTCCACCAGAAAGACATCATCAAACTCCCGTACAATGGGAATATTCATAATCGTGAGTTTCTCACCAACCATTTGAGATAAATAACCTTCATTTATTGGAATCAATACCCATAAGATGGAAGAAATTTCCATTGGAAGGTTATGTTCATCCTTTCATTGATAGACGATCGTAGATTGATCCGGAATATGAAATGTGACTTCCCTTCTTTGGAAATTGATATGAGCTCCATGTAGAGAAATACAATCCATGCCAAGAATCACATCAAATTCCACTAAAGGAAGGATCACAAGATTTGCAGGAAGCACTTTCCCACAAACTTCAATCGGAGAAGAATTATAAACTTTTGATGCGACTGTTGTGCCACTAGGTGTTGTCACAGCTAACTCAACATCTAATTGTTGAGGTAGTACGGTGATACCCTTAGAAAATTTTTCAGAAATAAAAGAGTGGGTGGATCCAGAATCAAATAAAACATTTGCTACTTTAGAGTGGATGGTAAGTGAACCTTTCACCACTTCGTTATCGTACTCCACATCGCTGATAGAAATTGCATGTGACTTTCCTTTGTCTTTAGCCTTAAGATTTTGTTGACGTCGACCATCATCATCAACCCTTGGATTTGGGCATTGATTGGCATAATGCCCCATCTCCTTGCACTTGAAACATTAAAGTGTAGTAGGTTCATTCTGTGTATCCCTTCCTTTGTTTGCATCATTAGACATCTTCTTCCCATTATCGCGGCATTCAAATGCCCGATGACCTTCCTTTCCACATTTAAAACATTTACTTGTCCCTTTAAGACAACTCCCTCCATGTTTCTTTCCAAACTTTGAGCATAAGGGAAAGTTAATCTTCTTTTCAGTGTGCTCTTTAGATTTTCCTTTGAATTCCATCTTCCTCTTCTTATCAAACCCATGTGACTGATGGGTTATTACAATCTCTATCTCGACTTTGAGAGCACATCGAACGATTTCCTCGTAGCTATTGAAGTCCCTTATGGCTAACGCCCTTCGAAGACTTGGTTTTAAGCCACTAAAGAATCGATCGATCTTACTCTCAGGTTGGATAATAATACCAGAAGCGTACCTCGCAAGTCTTATAAAATTTGCTTCATAGGTACCAACAGATTCATCATCCCTTTGCTTCAGTTCAAGGAACTCTTTCTCCATCTTTGTTCGGAGAATACGAGGGAAGTACTTATTGAAAAATAAGTTCTTGAACTCGTCCCATTCCATAGACTCAATTTCATCCCTTTGCCTCGTATTCTTAATAAGATTCCACCATTGATCAGCATCTCCTTCCAAACGATACACTGCTAGGATGACTTTATCATGATCAGAACATTGAAGAACTGAAAATATCTTTTCAGTAGTACTAATCCATTGTTCAGAAACTAATGGATCAGTAGACCCGCTGAAAGAAGGTGGACGCTGCCTCATGAAGGATTCAACAGAATGTTTCTCCTTCCTTTGCTCGTTTGGAAGTCCTGCATGATTCATAGCTTGAGAAAGTTATGTGAGCATGGCTACAAGATTTTGCATTCCCGCTCCCATATCGTTTGGTTGCTCAGGGGGACAATCATTGCATTTCCCATCGCATTCCGCATTAACACAGTTCCTTCGGGTTCCAGCCATTGACTAAAACCAAGAAGAATAGTGTGAGCAACACTAATTATAATAGGAAAACCACATAATCGAGAATAAAATTTCACACTTAAGGTCTTATCCTAAGGTATTCATGGCCATTTCTAAAACACTAAGATTGTGTTCTATGCTTAGACTTATCCTTAGGGTTCTTACTAAGGCTTTCACATCCTAGTTTCCAAAGGTTGACTATACCTTTCCTCTGATACCAACTATAACGACCCATACTTTACATAAATTGTTAATACTTCAAAATTTAAGCACACTTATTACAACATATGACAAAACCACAAAGGACCGTATAGGTATAGTGTCTTTAGAAACTGGGAAACATAAACAACTGGTTCATAAATCTTCTACAATGTCTCCCATTTATTTCATCATATCTAGGGTCCCTTTTAGCATATTCTACTTAGTATCCATCTTCCTGACCTGGGGAAAAGAAAACATAAAAGGGTGAGCTCAAATGCTCAGCAAGGGAAAATAAAGGAAATAAAAATCATATCATATCTTTTTGAAAATCATAACCTGCAAAAGAGATCATAATATCTTAACATGGAACAAATCATAGAAGTGAAAATGAGATCCCCATAATCATAACATAAAACTTGAAACTTTGTGGCATGCACACATAATCTTGGAAAATCATTTCTTGTTAGTCATGACTCATTTCCAAGACTATCTTAGTGGACAAAGTCCCTTTCTGAATCGAGTAACCCTCGTTTCAGTCCTGTTTCACTGAACCGGTATAACCTACCGTTCCAGCCCTGTCTATCTCATGAGATATAAAATCTTTACCCAATGCATTGAAGGGAGATATAGGTCCCACCCATCTTATAATGAATCCTTTCTTATGTGTGCCACATAATCATAAACCATACATCATAGCATAACCCATGTAATAAAAATTGGATTCTTAAACAACATGACATCATAAAACAACTCATATAGGATAAAGGAATTCATAAAAATATTTCCATCACAACATAATCAAACCAATGTAATAATAGGGATAAAAACAGAACCCTGTTATTATCTTAGATGGAAAATAATTTTGATAAAATACTTGAACTCCATTCTTGAGGAAAATATCCTTTCTACTTCAAAAACACTTTTCCTTTCTTAACATGTCGTACAATTATAAACTAAAAGAAGTTGATTAAAAATAAACTTGAAAACTTGTAAAGTAAGTTTCTTAAAAATCCATTCATGCCGTATAAGTTAAAAAAAACGTACTTTTGTCGGAAAAGTCAAAAAGTACCTCGTACAAAAAAACGACAAAAGATTCCTTTCATATTCTTTACTAAAAACTCACCGAAGGGTAAAATTGGATTTAAAATATTGTAAGTGGATGGAAACAATATTACATATTGAGGGAACATGGATTTGGATGATAAAATACACCCCAGTAAATACTTACGAATAAACAATCTCGGATAAAAATGAGATTGTGATATTTCCCTTACCTTAGGTCCGATTTGCTTTGTACGTGTCCGAAGCTCCTCTTCTTTGGTACGCTTCTTTGAATCCTCCACTTAGGGAACTAAGATTGGTCTTTGAAGAAGACCAGGACCTCTAGGATTATTATAGGGAAGTGGAGAGGAGAAAATGGCAGGGGTTGGCCGAGCTTGAGTGCTCAAATTGGTGTGAGGAGGAGGGGGAGGAGGTGCCCTTTTATAAGGGAGGAGAGGGGCACCTTAGGAATATCTCAAAATATTATTTTATATTAAAGTCAAAATCGGTTTATAATGGTTCTAAAGGGTCTTATTTCGAAGATAAGGTGGGTATGGGTCGAAATCCTATCAACCAATAGGATTTAGACATGTTTAGGGTATTATTTTAACCTTATCAATTAGATTTAACTATAAGTTAAATAATTTAACTTTTACCGTGTCTTTTTGTTTTCTTTCACTATATGGTTAATACACTTACTATAACATGCCAAACGAACCCCAAATTGTTTATTATTAATATATATATCCTTATCTAAGTAATTTGGCCTAACCATAGATTTTTAGGAATACAATAACAATTAATAATATAATATTTGATTTAAAAACTATTTTGTGTCAATTTTGACACTATTTGATATATGATTTTTGTGGAAGTCATAACAGAATTATATGTTCGAACCAAGTTGATTAAATCAACATTAATATATCATAGTAACCTATAAAATTAGCGGAATTCATAAAAAGTGTCAAATTACATTTATTTTGGTGTTTATAACATCAATTATGTCAATATTTCATTAATAAGATAATTACTGCATCATCGTTGTGTCATAAATAAATTAAATTATTTAATGTCTAAAAATTACAAAAAAAATACCATTATGTAGGAAATATTTTTAGATTTCTAATGAATATTTATAGTCGAATTTATCTTATGTATAACCCCATATTAAAAATGATTTACTTATTAAACTTTGATTTTAACTATTTTAACCCTTCTTTAAATAAATTAATAATAAATGTCCTAATCTAATCCAAGTGGGCCTAAATGGTCATATTTTATTCCTAAGTTTGTTTTTGGTCGAATTAAACTTGGCAAATAGAATTAGGACATGTGTTAGGGTAATATTAATATCATATTTACCCTTAGTTACCCTATTTACTATTAACCGCGGTAAAAAAAAGTAAAAAGTTACTATTCACCAAAAAATTATTTTTATCTCATTGAACCACATTTTACTTACTGATATCAACCGTGTCTGTCGGATTTTCGAAATTCCATTCACAGAAGCGGTAAAATTAAGTTTTATGCAAAATTCAGTTTTTAACCTACCACTTAGTGGTTTCACTATTAATCAAAAATTGAAAGTTTTCAGAAAAATACCAAAATTTCACCCTAGGCTAATTTCGATATTCTGAGTCCAAAAATGAAGTCCATTTTGAAAAATAAAATTTATAAAATTTCAAAAAGTGGTTATTACTATTCATAACAGCTAGTTTTAATAGCATATTGTTGTTTAGTGAAACTCGGTATTGCGTACGACGCAAGCTATCGAGGAAAGTCGCGATTGCGTGTAAAGCAAGCCAAGCAAGTGTTGTGTAGAAAAAGATTCCTTTGATGATTCATATAACATAAAAGTCTCGGGTGTTACAATGACTTTGTAAGACGATCAACTATGAACCAGATAACATTATTGCCTTTTGATGTTTTAGAAAGTCAGGTAAAAAAGTCCATAGTGATTTTTTCCCATTTCCATTCAGGTATGGGTAATGGTTGTAACATACCCTTAGACTTCTTTCTCTCAGCTTTAACTTGCTAACAAACCAAGCATCAAGAGACATATTCAGCAAAATCTCTTTTCATTCCATCCCACCAGAATTACTCTTTCTGGTCTCTACACATCTTTGTGCTTCCAGGATGAATAGAGAATGAAGAACTGTGAGCCTCATCCAGCAGCTCCTTCTTTAATTCTGGGATGGGAGGAACACAAACCCAATTCCTGAATTTTATTATCTCATCACAATCAAGGTTGAATTCAGGAACATTTCTCACCTTCTTTTGTAACTCTACATCTTCTTTCTATGCTTCTTTAATCTTCACATGTGTATATGGTTGAACATTCAATTGAGAAAGATACGATTTTCCCCCTTCCATTATAATTCCAAAATCCATCCTTTGTAAATCCATAAATATTGGATCTATTGTGATCCTCATTATGGATATACTAGCATGGTCTTGTCGACTTAATGCATCTGCCACCTTGTTTTCTTTCTCGGGGTGGAAATGAATTGAGCATTCGTAATCCTTAATCAGCTCCAACCATCTTCTTTGGCGTAAATTCAGCTCCTTTTGTGGGAAAATATACTTTAAACTTTTATGATCAGTATAAATATCACACCTTTCTCCATAAAGATAATTCCTCTAAATATTTAATGCAAAGATTACCGCAGCTAACTCCAAATCATGAGTTGGGTAATTTTTCTCATGGATTTTCAACTGCCATGAGGCATAAGCTATCACCATATCGTTTTTCATAACAACACACCCCAACCCCTTCTTGGATGCATCACTATAGATCACAAACCTTTCTCCACTACAAGGAAGTGTGAGTACAGGTTCACTGGATAACCTTCTTTTCAACTCCTGGAAATTCTCTTCACATTCCTCTGTCCACACGAACTTAACTCCTTTTCGAGTCAGCTTGGTGAGTAGATTAGATAATTGTGAAAAATATTTTACAAAACGTCGATAATATCCAGCCAAACCAAGAAAACTTCAGATATTAGTTACTGTTGTTGGTCTCGACCATCTTTCAATAACCTCTGTTTTTGCTGGATCCACATATTTTCCCTCTTTTGAGATTATGTGACCAAAAAATGCAACTTTTTGAAGCCAAAATTCACACTTGGTAAATTTGGAATAAAGCTCCTCCTTTCTCAGGGTCTTCAATATAATTCTCAAGTGATCTTCATGTTCTTCCTTTATCTTTGAATAGACATGAATATAGTTTATAATGACTACGACAAACTGATCAAGATAGTCTCTAAAGTCTCTATTCATCAGATCCATGAAGATAGCAGGGGCTTTAGTAAGACCAAATGGCATCATTATAAATTCATAGTGTCCATACTGTGTACGAAAAGCCGTCTTTGGTATATCCTCCCTTATGACCCTTAATTGATGATACCATGAACGAAGATCAATCTTGGAAAACTATTGAGCTCCACATAGTTGGTCAAATAAGTCATCAATGCACGGGATAAGATATTTCTTCTTGATAGTGATCTTGTTAAGTTCTCGATAATCAATACAGAGTCTCATTGATCCATCTTTCTTCTTAAAAAACAGAACAAGTGCTCACCAAGGTGACACACTAGGGCGTATGAATCCTTTATCAAGATTCTCTTGGATTTTCTTCTTCAATTCCTGCAACTCAACTGGGGCCATTCTATAAGGTGTCTTTGAAATAGTCAAAGCACCCGGTACAAGTTCTATTGAAAACTCAACTTCACGATTTGGTGGAAGACCCGGAAATTTATCCGGAAAGACATCGTCAAACTCCCGTACAATGGGAATATTCTTAATCGTGAGTTTCTCACCAACCATTTGATATAAATAACCTTCATTTAGTGGAATCAAAACCGATAATATGGAATAAATTTCCACTAGAAGGCTATGTTCATCCTTGCATCGATAGACAATCATAGATTGATCTGGAATATGAAATGTGACTTCCCCTCTTTGGAAATTGATATGAGCTCCATATAAAGAAAGAAAATTCATGCCAAGAATCACATCAAATTCCACTCTAGGAAGGATCACAAGATTTGCAGGAAGCACTTTTCCACAAACAACAATCGGAGAAGAATTATAAACTTTTGATGCGACTATTGTGCCATTAGGGGTTGTCACAGCTAACTCAACATCTAATTGTTGAGGTAATACGGTGATACCCTTAGAAAATTCTATAGAAATAAAAGAGTGGGTGGATCCAGAATCAAATAAAACATTTTCTACTTTAGAGTGGATGGTAAGTGTACCTTTCACCACTTCGTTATCGTACTCCACATCGCTGATAGAACTTTCATGTGACTTTCCTTTGTCTTTGGCCTTAAGAGTTTGTTGACGTCGATCATCATCATCAACCCTTGGATTTTGGCATTGATTGTCATAATGCCCCATCTCTTTTCACTTGAAACATTGAAGGGTAGTAGGTTCATTCTGCATATCCCTTCTTTTTTTTGCATCATTAGACATCTTCTTCCCATTATTTCGACAATCAATTTCCCGATGACCTTATTTTCCACACTTATAACATTTTCCTGTCCCCTTAAGGAAATTTCCTCCATGTTTCTTTCCACACTTTGAGCATAAGGGAAAATCATATTCTTTTCAGTGAGCTCTTTAGATTTTCCTTTGAATTCCATTTCCCTCTTCTTAACAAACCCATATGACTGATGGGTTACTCCAATCTCCATCTCAACCTTGAGATCACATCGAACGATTTCCTCATAGCTATTGAAGTCCCTTATGGCTAACTCCCTTTGAAGACTTGGTTTTAAGACACTAAAGAATCGATCGATCTAACTCTCAAGTTGGATAATAATACCAGAAGCGTACCTTGCAAGTCTTGTAAAATTTTATTTGTAGGTACCAACAGATTCATCATCCTTTTGCTTTAGTTCAAGAAATTCCTTCTCCATCTTTGTTCGGAGAATACGAGGGAAGTACTTATTGAAAAATAAGTTCTTGAACTCGTCCCATTCAATGGACTCAATTTCATCTCTTTGCCTGGTATTCTTAATAAGATTCCACCATTGATAAGTATCTTCTTCCAAACGATACACTGCTAAGATGACTTTATCATGTTCAGAACATTGAAGAACTGAAAATCTCTATTCAGAGGTACTGATCCATTGTTCAGCCACTAATGGATCAGAAGACCCGCTGAATGAAGGTGGACGCTGCCTCATGAAGGATTCAACATAATGTTTCTCCTTACTTAGCTCGTTTGGAAGTCTTGCACGATTCATATCTTGAGAAAGTTGTGTGAGCATGGATACAAGATTTTTCATTCCAGCTCCCATAATGTTTTGTTGCTCAGGGGTACAATCATTGAATTTCCCGTCGCATTCCGTATTAACACGATTCCTTCGGGTTCCAGCCATTTACTAAAACAAAGAAGAATAGTGTGAGAAACACTAATTATAATAGAAAAAACACATAATCAATAATAAAATTTCACACTTAAGGTCTTATCATAGGTTGTTCATGGCCATTTCTAAAACACTAAGATTGTGTTATATGCTTAGACTTATCCTTAGGGTTTTTATTAAGCCTTTCAAATCCTAGTTTCCAAAGGTTGACTACACCTTTCCTCTGATACGAACTATAATGACCCATAATTTACATAAATTATTATTACTTTAGAATTGAAGAACACTTGTTAAATCATATAACAAAACTATGAAAGGACCTTATTGGTATAGTGTCTTTGGAAACTGGGAAACATAATCAACTGGTTCATAAAGCATCTACACTGTCTCCCATTTATTTCATCATATCTAGAGTCCCTTTTGGCATATCCTACTTAATAACCGACTTCTTGAACTGGGGAAAGAAAACATACAAAAGGGTGAGCTCAAATACTCAGTAAGGGTAAACAAAAGAAATATCAATCACATCATATTCATAAGAACATAACATTTTGGAAATCATAACCTACAAAAGAGATCATAATTTCATAACATGGGATAAATCATAGTAGTGAAATGAAATCCCAATAATTATAACTTAAAAAATGTAACTTTGTGGCATACACACATAATCATATAGAATCATTTCTTAGTATTCAGGACTCATTTCCAAGACTATCTTGGCGGACAAATTCCATTTCTGAACCGAGTTCACTCCTCGTTTCAGTCCTGTTTCACTGAACCGGTTTAACCTTCCATTCCATCCATGTCTATATCATGAAACATAAATCTTTACCCAATGCATTGGAGGGAGATATAGGTCCCACCCATCTCATAATGATAGCATTCTTATGTGTTCCACAAAATCATAAATCATACATCATTGCATAACCCCATGTAAAAAAATGGGATTCTTAAACATCATGACATCATAAAAAAATTCATATATGATAAAGGAATTCATAAAAATAATTCCATCACAACATAATCAAATAAATTTAACAATAGGGATAGAAACATAACACTATATTATCTTAGATGGAAAATAAATTTGATGAAACACTTGAACTCCATTCTTGAGGAAAATATCATTTCTACTTCAAAAATATTTTCCTTTCTTAATAGGTCATACAATTTTAAACTAAAAGAATTTGATTAAAAATAAACTTGAAAACTTGTAAAGGAAACTTCTTGGAAATAATGTTTTAAAAATCCATTCATGTTTTATAAGTTAAAAAAAATATTCTTCTCGTACTTTTGTCAGAAAAGTCAAAAAGTACCTCGTTCGAAAAACAGCAAAAGATTCCTTTCATATCTTTTACTAAAAACTCACCGAAGGGTAAAATTGGATTTAAAAAATTATAGGTGGATGGAAATAATATTAAATATTGAGGAAACATGGATGTGAATAATAAAATACACCCCAGTAAATACCATAGTATAAACAATCTCGGATACAAATGAGATTGTGATATTTTCCCTTACCTTAGGTCTGATTTGCTTCGTAAGTGTCTGAACCTCCTGTATAATGATTTAAATAATTTCATTGACTTATTAAAGAATCATACTCATTGTTATGATATCATATATGGCTATATTCATAGCTTCTTATTAGTAATATTTCATTTCTACTTGTCATTCGGGTGTTTATTACTTTTTGTTCTTATGCTTGTTTTGTCGAATAAATTCTTATTCTTCTCTTTAGGTTATAGCTACCTCATTTCCAGAATGATATTTGTAACACCCCAGGTAAATAAAGAATAGACATTTTCATATTTATCCATATTTGTGAATAAAATATTAATATGACTTTAAAGGGGATGCAATGTTCGATGGCGTACCCAACACGCAACAACGAGTTTCTTGGGAATCTTACGTTGCACTCTAATAATAAAATAATATTATTTTAAATGGTAGTTAACATGTAGCCGTTGTAATGGCGGGAATGGATATAAATAACTAAAATATGATTATATATGTTTTTAAATGTTTTTACATTTATCCAATAGTGGATAGAGGCTTAAAATACGGAAAGAATTCAATTTTAGGCGTATATGCCCTAGTTTTCACTAAAGGTTCACTTATCACCTTTTGATGTTGAACCATCATTAAATAGAGTTTTTTTCACTCTTAAACATTCTTTTGGACCAAATAAAACTCTTATTAAGAATCGGGACATCAAATTTTACTTTGTGTAATTTTTTGGTATTTTTCCGATAAAGTTCATTTTTTAATGAATAGTGTAAAATGTTGTGTTTTAATTCAAAACCTCTTTTTAATCTAATTTATTTATATGATTAGATAATATTCTTAATTGGTTTAAAGTGAAATTAGAAAATATTTTTACCATTAAATCCAATAGTGGTCGTTGGAATTAATTTCACTTTGAAATCAGACTTAAACTAGTGTCAATCTTTTGATACTTATTGTTTTATAAAAACACGCTATTTGCTCTGACAGCGGGAATTAATTATTAAATTAATTAATGTGACTCAAATGTTTTGAATTTTGTAAAATAGACTTCATTTTTGAATTTGGAATATCAAATATAGCTTAGGGTGATTTTTTGGGATTTTTCTGAAAAACTTCAATTTTTGAAGAATAGTGAAACCACTAAGTGGTACTTATAAGAACTGATGTTCCGTTTAAATGAAATTTTTCCATCATTGTGTTTTGATTTTCCAAAATCCGACATACATGGTTGTCATTAAGAAGTAAAATTTGGTTCAATGGGATAAAAATAATTTTTTGGTGAATAGTAACTTATTAAGTTTTTAATCGCGATTAGTGGTAATTAGTGTAGTTTAAGGTAAAAATGATATTATAAGAATGTGAAAACACCATGACACTTGTACTACACCTATTGGGTGAGTCATGGCCGACCAAGACAAGCCATGGGCCAACTTGGGGACCCCATGTATCCACTTTTGTTGGGAAATGACATAAATTACTTTTTATTTAATGTTAAAGTGAAAATGACACGAACATAATATGTTTTACGAAAACAATTTTTAAATGGTGTTATAAAAGTCCAAATTTTGATTATAAATAGTAATTGGAAATCTAAAAATATTTCCTATATCATGGTATTTTTTTTATAATTTTTAGACATTAAATAAATTGAATTATTTATGACATAATAATGATGCAGCGATGACATCATTATTTGACGATTTAAATAAAATAGAAAGATAATGTAAAATCTATGAACTACACATGTCCAAAACCAATTGGATGAGTTCATTTAAAAGCCTTATCACTTTATCCACGAATTATATCAATGTGGGACCTTTTGAAACCGAAACACATTTTCAAATAAAGTAATATTTCTTACTTTCCAAAAGTACCCCTCCTCTCCTCTTATAAAAGGCCCCCACCTCTACCTCTTTTCCCACACTCCTCAAGCCTTTGGCTCGGCCAAAACCTTCCCATTTAATCTCTAAACATCCCTCTCCTCATACTAGAGGATTCCCTTTGGGCAGAATCCTTTCAAAGGAAGCCTTTAGGCTCAAATCAAAAGGAGTTACACTTTTAAAGGTAATTCATTCTCTCATGTTCATTTGTTTTATTTTGCTTCTCCAACCCCCTAAACTCTTTTTATTTACTTCTCTTGTAACAACACCAGTATCTTCAATATACTAGGATGTTGTTATAAGATTTATTCATGCTACACTATCACACAAATACATCAAATGGTTAAAGAACATACGGTTTCCGTGGATGGCGAAATTCTGCCTCCCGAAACGATGATTGTTCAATACTCATTTAACACCTTCAAAGGTGGACATTATGATTTCACTATTTTTATATATGATATATAATATGTTTATGTCTTACTTATTCTTCTGTATTTTTCATTTGTGTCTTACCTTTATGGCTTCTATTATGGGTATACGCGATATCTTCATTTTAGGAAGTGCGGACTACCGCCCCCTCAAAGTGATGTGATTCGTTAATGCCATACGTGGGACGTATAAAGGATGGATTTAATGTTATTATATATGATTTATACTGGAATTATTATATACCTCTATATGATTATTATTTCTTTCCATTAAAGTATGAGATAGAAATGAAAGTAGCGTTCATGCGTACGTACGGCTTACCGTCTCCATGAACAGTGCATTTCATTTCTTACCTCTAAATGATTATGTAATGTTATAAATGCATGAATGTACTGGATATATATGACATATATGATATCTACATCATGAATAAAATTCTTGATATAATAAACATTTGGCCACACGAACAACATGTAATTGTAAGAAGTCCACTTTCGACTTAAGAACCAAATATCGACAAAACAAACATTATTAACTTAAATGATTAAATAATGTTTATAACATTGAAATAAGTGATCTAAAAGGAATAATGAACTATAAAAAGGGTTCTTAATAAAGTGTAAATTAACTCAAGTTTATTACTCAGGACGTTAAAGAACGATCGAGTCAAGTCGGACCCGAGGTAAGGGATCCTACTCCTCTCTTTCTTTTTAAGTACACACTTTTATGTCATTCCTTTTAAAGCTCATATTTCTTGTTATTGGGATGATCTTTTATATTACACTTACTGTAATTTTTATTTTCATGTGATTAGAGACACTATTATTTCTCATCAATCCATTTTTGAAGTTTTGAGTGGCGCCGTTAGGCTGCCGAACTTTCGTAAGAGATCTAACCTCTCTCTTTCTTTTTTTAAGTACTCTCCTTTATGTCACTTCTTTTAAGCTCCTATTTGTAATGTTGGGGGATATTATTTTATATTCCTCTTGCTGTAAATTTTATTGTAATGTGATGAGATACCCTATTTTATCTCATCAATCCATATTCGGAAGTTTTATGTGGTGCCGTTAGGCTACCGAATTTTCGTAAGGGATTTTTCATCTCACTTTTATTCCCGTGAGATTTATGCTACATTTGCCAAAAATTCCATTGAGTGGTGTATGTACTTCCCATTATTCTACTCTTTGTGTAATATAATTTCATTTATGAGTATTTACATCAATGATCTATTGTCCTTCTTTCATGGGGTGTATGTTTTGAAAGATACCCAAGTCGGTAAGGGAACCTTTCACCCTCCTCTTTTTAAAAGACTTCTTTTGCTGGGTCTTTTAATTTACATATTGTTATGTTGGAATATGTTCTCATATATCCTTATTGATGTAAATTTTATGTCCAAGTGATGAGATACACTTTTTATCTCTCATCAAATCATTTTGATGTGATGTCGTTAGGCTGTCAAGGGAACTTTTTAACCCAATTTCGATTTCTTTGGGTTCCACATGTAGTCATTGAATATGTCATCCATTGAATATGTGTGAATGACCTTTTATTGTTTTACACTTAATATCCACATATATTGGGTGTATTTATATTTGTCACACATATTTTTGAGATTGATTTGTCCTTAATTTAAGGATACCTTCTTTATAAGGGATTTCATCACATTTTACATCCCTATTGAGACTTCATTGTTGTTATGCACCAATTCACTCTTATGTGGTGTATATACTATCCTTTGGAATATTATATCATGAATCCATTTATTCTCATGATATTATAATGTTCTGATTAAATGTTATTCCTCAATTATTGTATTCAAGTGTCTCTAATTTTGGTAAAAACCCTTTAACCAAAATATCACTTTAAAATGTTTTACTGATTTGTTCTTATTAATATCCATGTTTTGAAAATGGTTTTAAGGATTTATTTATATGGATATTAATGGTTTAAAATGTTAGAAGCCTCAAGGTGGTATGGGACACTTTGATTCAAAAATATCTTTATTAAATGTTTTCAATGGTTTTGGAAATGGTTTCTTTTTTGAACGGATTCATTATTTCAATATACTAAAATGTTATATTGTGATTGAAATGTGGAAATGTTATGCTTCCTTTATTCAAGTTTTATGTGATACGTTTATGTTATGGTTCTTGGGCATTGTTATGAAAACGGGTGGTTCCGTGATAAACTAAGGGCGGGTGAGCCCGATATAGCTCTCCAATGCATTGGGTAACGCGAAGGAGTGAAACGTTAAGGTTTCTCCGAAGAGATTTAGGGAATATACTGTGATGGGTATTCCAAACGTAACCAAGAGGGTTACTCCCTATGTAAGAATGTTATGAATGCCTCAAGTTACCTTTATGTCTTATGATTTCTATGATTTATTCATGATTTGATGAGGTAGGTTAAAGTGCCTATGTTTTATGGATAAATTATGATTCCATTCTTATGTATATATGAACTCATGTTTCCTTTCCATATTTTTATATCCCTTACTGAGCTTTTTATGCTCATCCCAAGTTTTTGAAATGTTTTTCGGGTCAAGGGAAAGGTACTTGATAAGATGATAGAGTCAAGGATGTGTTAAGAAAGAATCCATGTTTTATTTTCAATATGTTTCCGTTGATGGGAAGAATGAATACAGTCTTTTATGTAACCACTTTGTTTAAATGTGGAATGTAATGCAAGTTTCATGATCTAATTCTCTAAAACTCTAAACCTGAAAAGATCCTCAATGTGTAATCTTGTAATAACTAAAGATTAAGTAAGGTTTAAGGCTGGGCCTTATAGTTTGTATCAAAGGTCGGTTTAGATAACTTTAGAGGTTAGGGTATTCTTTAAGCATAAGTGACATTACCATAATGGTTAGGATTTTAGAAAGAGTCCTAGTTTTAGATAAAGTGAATGAGTAAGTGTATCTTAGTGTTTATCTTCCTCATTAGTACATGATGGTTTTGTTGATATACTCACACTGACCTTTTTGGTTTTAGTAAATGGTTGGATCTAGCAGGCACCAAAGTAACAGTGGATGTGAAGGAAACTGTGACAGTTTTTTGAGCAAGCAACTAAATGATATGGGAGCTGCAATGAGAACTCTTGTGGTTATCCTCAACAAACTATCTGGAGTCATGATTGACCACCTAAACCTTGAAGATTTCTCTAAGGCATCATATATGAAAGAAACAAATCCCTACGGAAGTACAGGTAATAATCATAAAGGTATGTGTGTTCAAAAACCTATGTGTCAAAGATGTGGAAAGAACACCTAGGAAAATGTTTCAAAGGGACAGAAATATGCTATAGATGTGGAAATGAAGGTCATAAAGCAAGAACCTGCAATGGAAAGAGGAAGCATCCAGTTGACTCGAGGAAAGGGAAAGAAGTTCTTTCTGAGGGATCAATTGAATGTTTTAAATGTGGTGTGCATGGTCATTATAAAAACACATGTTCTATGAAGAAGTTTTGTGAATGGGGTCACCAAGAGCATACAAATGTTCGTTTACCAATACCTAATGCCATTCCTATTGAGGATGAAGAAACTGACAATGACCAATCAAAGGTATGTACTATTTCATGACTATTGTTTTCCTATTTTGGAATCTTAGGATATGATTCATGATTTTGTTTGTAGGAAAGAGGTATTTCAGAATAGGTTGGAAAGGAATGGATAATGGATCATGAAGAATGTTGAATGAGTAAGATGTCAACATATAAGGGCTTCAAGAGTTATGGTGAAATTCTTAAGAGTATTAAGTCTCTTTTGATGAAGGGGTTACATTAGAAGACTTTTTATATTATGTGTAACCCTGATGTTTAATATAGGCAAATTTTATCCAAGGAATAGTTATCTTTTATTTTGTGGACATAGTTATAAAGAACCATTTGGGTTTATATGATCCTTACTTTTGAGGTAATTATGGGTTACTATATGTTATGATTGAAGTGAAAGGAATGAGATAAAATTGAGGTTAAAATATGTTATGATTATTTTTGAAGATTTTATCTCGTTTTGGGGAATGTTTTGAGAATTATATAATTTTGGAAAAAGGACAACACGCAGACCGTGTGACAACCCGTCGCGTCGGACAAAGCTGCGTGAATCGAACCCACAACCAAAGTGCAACTGGTATTTATCGCCTACCACTGGACTACGTGAAGTCCCTGGTTAGTTTGACTGATTATTTTTAGTTATATGATTTTATGAATTAAGAGTAAGTTGATTTTGTGTTATTTATGAAAATGATTAACATATCATGGAGGATATGTTATTAGGTTAATTACTTTTCAAAATGAGACTCTAGGAGCAACTGATGTTGTTTGGAGATAAATGTTACGATTTAACTTGGAAGACTATGTAACTAAATCCTTCAAATATTTGGGTTTCAATCTTAGATTGGTTTACTTTGAATAATTTTATGGACAAATTGTTTATCGAATGGTCCTCGTTAAACTTTGGGTTTTGTTGGAAAAATTTGGAGATTAAGCATAGATTTTCTTTTTAAAGGGTTATCCTTTTCTGGATTATCTGACCTTGTACTAACCTTTTTGGTTTTGGTTATGGTTAATGTCTAAAGATATGGGAAATGTATAGTTCTTTTTTTAGGTGCTCCTCTAGAAGTTGTTTATAGTACTCTTAATGCGAACAAGTCTTCCTAAATACTTGTCTTTTGGAGAAAGTATGAGTCTGTGTAAGAAATCTAGTAAAAGTTGAAAGTCAACATGACAAGTAAGTATGTTTCATTATTTTTTAGTTAAGTTCGAAAATAAATTCCTCAATAAAAAGTAACATAAAACAAAAATATTGTCTATTAACTTTTCCTACTGGGGAACCCAACACCGTTTAACCCATCACAAGTTTGTGATTTTCTCATTGTTAACTTTCTCCTAAACATGTTTTCTATCACTCTCCATCAGAACATGACCCTATGTTTTCTACTCCATGTCCATGTTTTCCTACATGGAGTCCTAGTATGGGTTAACTCGGGTGATCTCTGTGCTTATCTTTCTTTATTTTAAAGTGTTTGTTTTACCGACTCTTGTTCCGATGTGGTACTTTCAAGGATGTTTCCAAGCGCAATTTTAAAATTGCGAGGACGCAATTCCTAAAAGGGGGGAAGGATGTAACACCCCAGGTAAATAAAGAATAGACATTTTCATATTTATCCATATTTGTGAATAAAATATTAATATGACTTTAAAGGGGATGCAATGCTCGACGGCGTACCCAACACGCAACAACGAGTTTCTTGGGAATCTTACGTTGCACTCTAATAATAAAATAATATTATTTTAAATGGTAGTTAACATGTAGCCGTTGTAATGGAGGGAATGGATATAAATAACTAAAATATGATTATATATGTTTTTAAATGTTTTTACATTTATCCAATAGTGGATAGAGGCTTAAAATACGGAAAGAATTCAATTTTAGGCGTATATGCCCTAGTTTTCACTAAAGGTTCACTTATCACCTTTTGATGTTGAAACATCATTAAATAGAGTTTTTTTCACTCTTAAACATTCTTTTGGACCAAATAAAACTCTTATTAAGAATCGGGACATCAAATTTTACTTTGTGTAATTTTTTGGTATTTTTCCGATAAAGTTCATTTTTTAATGAATAGTGTAAAATGTTGTGTTTTAATTCAAAACCTCTTTTTAATCTAATTTATTTATATGATTAGATAATATTCTTAATTGGTTTTAAAGTGAAATTAGAAAATATTTTTACCATTAAATCCAATAGTGGTCGTTGGAATTAATTTCACTTTGAAATCAGACTTAAACTAGTGTCAATCTTTTGATACTTATTGTTTTATAAAAACGCGCTATTTGCTCTGACAGCGGGAATTAATTATTAAATTAATTACTGTGACTCAAATGTTTTGAATTTTTTAAAATAGACTTCATTTTTGAATTTGGAATATCAAATATAGCTTAGGGTGAATTTTTGGGATTTTTTTGAAAAACTTCAATTTTTGAAGAATAGTGAAACCACTAAGTGGTACTTATAAGAACTGATGTTCCGTTTAAATGAAATTTTGCCATCATTGTGTTTTGATTTTCAAAAATCCGACATACATGGTTGTCATTAAGAAGTAAAATTTGGTTCAATGGGATAAAAATAATTTTTTGGTGAATAGTAACTTATTAAGTTTTTAATCGCGATTAGTGGTAATTAGTGTAGTTTAAGGTAAAAATGATATTATAAGAATGTGAAAACACCATGAAACTTGTCCTAAACCTATTGGGTGAGTCATGGACGACCAAGAAAATCCATGGGCCAACTTGGGGACCCCATGGATCTACTTTTGTTGGGAAATGACATAAATTACTTTTTATTTAATGTTAAAGTGAAAATGACACGAACATAATATGTTTTACGAAAACAATTTTTAAATGGGGTTATAAAAGTCCAAATTTTGATTATAAATAGTCATTGGAAATATAAAAAGATTTCCTATATCATGGTATTTTTTTTTAAAATTTTTATACATTAAATAAATTGAATTATTTATGACATAATAATGATGCAGCGATGACATCATTATTTGACGATTTAAATAAAATAGAAAGATAATGTAAAATATATGCACTACACATGTCCAAAACCAATTGGATGAGTGGATTTCGAAGCCTTATCACTTTATCCACGAATTATATCAATGTGGGACCTTTTTAAACCGAAACACATTTTCAAATAAAGTAATATTTGTTACTTTCCAAAAGTACCCCTCCTCTCCTCTTATAAAAGGCCCCCACCTCTACCTATTTTACCACACTCCTCAAGACTTTGGCTCGGCCAAACCCTGCCCATTTACTCTCTCCACATCCCTCTCCTCATCCTAGAGGATTCCCTTTGGGCAGAATCCTTTCAAAGGAAGCCTTTAGGCTCAAATCAAAAGGAGTTACACTTTTAAAGGTAATTCATTCTCTCATGTTCATTTGTTTTATTTTGCTTCTCCAACCCCCTAAACTCTTTTTATTTACTTCTCTTGTAACAACACCAGTATCTTAAATATACTAGGATGTTGTTATAAGATTTATTCATGCTACACTATCACACAACTACATCAAATGGTTAAAGAACATACGGTTTCCGTGGATGGCGAAATTCTGCCTCCCGAAACGATGATTGTTCAATACTCATTTAACACCTTCAAAGGTAGACATTATGATGTCACTATTTTTATATATGATATATAATATGTTTATGTTTTACTTATGCTTCTGTATTTTTCATTTGTGTCTTACCTTTATGGCTTCCATTATGGGTATACGCGATATCTTCATTTTAGGAAGTGCGGACTACCGCCTCCTCAAAGTGATGTGATTCGTTAATGCCATACGTGGGACGTATAAAGGATGGATTTAATGTTATTATATATGATGTATACTGGAATTATTATATACCTCTATATCATTATTATTTCTTTCCATTAAAGTATGAGATAGAAATGAAAGTAGCGTTCATGCGTACGTACGGCTTACCGTCTCCATGAACGGTGCATTTCATTTCTTACCTCTAAATGATTATGTAATGTTATAAATGCATGCATGTACTGGATATATATGACATATATGATATCTAAATCATGAATAAAATTCTTGATATAATAAACATTTGGCCACACGAACAACATGTAATTGTAAGAAGTCCACTTTCGACTTAAGAACCAAATATCGACAAAACAAACATTATTAACTTAAATGATTAAATAATGTTTATAACATTGAAATAAGTGATCTAAAAGGAATAATGAACTATAAAAATGGTTCTTAATAAAGTTTAAATTAACTCAAGTTTATTACTCAGGACGTTAAAGAACGATCGAGTCAAGTCGGACCCGAGGTAAGGGATCCTACTCCTCTCTTTCTTTTTAAGTACACACTTTTATGTCATTCCTTTTAAAGCTCATCTTTCTTGTTATTGGGATGATATTTTATATTACACTTACTGTAATTTTTATGTTCATGTGATGAGAGACACTATTCTCTCTCATCAATCCATTTTGGAAGTTTTGAGTGGCGCCGTTAGGCTGCCGAACTTTCGTAAGAGATCTAACCTCTCTCTTTCTTTTTTTTAAGTACTCTCCTTTATGTCACTTTTTTTAAGCTCCTATTTGTAATGTTGGGGGATATTATTTTATATTCCTCTTTCTGTAAATTTTATTGTAATGTGATGAGATACCCTATTTGATCTCATCAATCCATATTCGGAAGTTTTATGTGGCGCCGTTAGGCTACCGAATTTTCGTAAGGGATTTTTCATCTCACTTTTATTCCCGTGAGATTTATGCTACATTTGCCACAAATTCCATTGAGTGGTGTATGTACTGCCCATTATTATACTCTTTGTGTAATATAATTTCATTTATGAGTATTTACATCAATGATCTATTGTCCTTCTTTCATGGGGTGTATGTTTTGAAAGATACCCAAGTCGGTAAGGGAACCTTTCACCCTCCTCTTTTTAAAAGACTTCTTTTGCTGGGTCTTTTAATTTACATATTGTTATGTTGAAATATGTTCTCATATATCCTTATTGATGTAAATTTTATGTCCAAGTGATGAGATACACTTTTTATCTCTCATCAACTCATTTGATGTGATGTCGTTAGGCTGTCAAGGGAACTTTTTAACCCAATTTCGATTTCTTTGGGTTCCACATGTAGTCATTGAATATGTCATCCATTGAATATGTGTGAATGACCTTTTATTGTTTTACAATTAATATCCACATATATTGGGTGTATTTATATTTGTCACACATATTTTTGAGATTGATTTGTCCTTAATTTAAGGATACCTTCTTTATAAGGGATTTCATCACATTTTACATCCCTATTGAGACTTCATTGTTGTTATGCACCAATTCACTATTATGTGGTGTATATACTGTACTTTGGAATATTATATCATGAATCCATTTATTCTCATGATATTATAATGTTCTGATTAAATGTTATTCCTCAATTATTGTATTCAAGTGTCTCTAATTTTGGTAAAAACCCTTTAACCAAAATATCGCTTTAAAATGTTTTACTGATTTGTTCTTATTAATATCCATGTTTTGAAAATGGTTTTAAGGATTTATTTATATGGATATTAATGGTTTAAAATGTTAGAAGCTTTAAGGTGGTATGGGACACTTTGATTCAAAAATCTCTTTATTAAATGTTTTCAATGGTTTTGGAAATGGTTTCTTTTTTGAACGGATTCATTATTTCAATATACTAAAATTTTATATTGTGATTGAAATGTGGAAATGTTATGCTTCCTTTATTCACGTTTTATGTGATACGTTTATGTTATGGTTCTTGGGAATTGTTATAAAAACGGGTGGTTCTGTGATAAACTAAGGGCGGGTGAGCCCGATATAGCTCTCCAATGCATTGGGTAACGCGAAGGAGTGAAACGTTAAGGTTTCTCCGAAGAGATTTAGGGAATATACTGTGATGGGTATTCCAAACGTAACCAAGAGGGTTACTCCTTATGTAATAATGTTATGAATGCCTCAAGTTACCTTTATGTCTTATGATTTCTATGATTTATTCATGATTTGATGAGGTAGGTTAAAGTGCCTATGTTTTATGGGTAAATTATGATTCCATTCTTATGTATATATGAACTCATGTTTCCTTTCCATATTTTTATATCCCTTACTGAGCTTTTTATGCTCATCCCAAGTTTTTGAAATGTTTTTCAGGTCAAGGGAAAGGTACTTGATAAGATGATAGAGTCAAGGACGTGTTAAGAAAGAATCCATGTTTTATTTTCAATATGTTTCCGTTGATGGGAAGAATGAATACGGTCTTTTATGTAACCACTTTGTTTAAATGTGGAATGTAATGCAAGTTTCATGATCTAATTCTCTAAAACTCTAAACCTGAAAAGATCCTCAATGTGTAATCTTGTAATAACTCAAGATTAATTAAGGTTTAAGGCTGGGCCTTATAGTATTAGTGTAATATATATCATATTAATTCATTCAATTTATTTATATAATCATTATGCAATGAAGATCATGTAGAACGAGTCACATCACATCGTGGAGATGCTATTCCGTACGTACGCATGAGCGATGATATCGTTCCCATGATCGTGGAATTGTATTAGAGTGTATTCATACTATTTCAGAATCAATATCACTTTAAAATAATAATATATATTTATTATTTACACCATTATACCCATCCAAGTAAGGTGGTGGTGGAAAATAGATTACACCACGGCGTGGTGACGGTATTCCGTACGTACACACACGCGGTGATTTCATTTTTTGTAGGATGGATAGATGGTGAAATAGGGTTGTTTCATACTTATAATAACATAACAGTATATGAATGATACTGATGTCATTAATTCATAATGAAACAACTAAAGAAGAAGAAGTGGAAGAAGAAATAAAGTTGAAAGAATCGGTAACGGACATTACCACTTCTTTGAAGTGCCTCTTTGATACCTCCTATTAGGGCACTAAAATTGGTCTTTGAAGAAGACCAGGACCTCTAGGATGTTTCTAGGGAAGTGGATAAGAGAATTTGTCTGGGGTTGGCCGAGCTTGAAGGTTCAATGTGATGTGGGGAAGAGAGGGAGGAGGTACCCTTTTATAAGGGAGGAGAGGGGCACCTTAGGAAAAACTAAAAATATTATTTTATTATAAAGTCATATTCGTTTTTTAATAGCTCAAAATTGATTTATTTAGAAGCTAAGGTGGGGATGGTAGAAATAATCTCAGCCAATATAATTTATACAAGTTTAGGTATCTATTTTAACCTTATTATTTAGATTTAACTTTAAGTTAGATAATTTAACTTTTACCGTGTCTTCTTGTTTTCTTACACTATAAGGTTAATAAACTTACTATAACAAGCCAAACGAACCCGAAGTTTATTATTAATATATATAAACTTATCTAAGTCATTTGGATGAACCTTAGTTTTTTAGGAATAAAATAAGAATTTATAATATAATATTTTTTTAAAAAACTATTTTATGTCAATTTTGACACTATTTGGTAATTGATTTTTGTGAAAATAATAAGAGAAATTTTAGTTCAAAAAAAGTTAATTAAATCAATAATAACATTTCATATTAACCTAGAAAATTATTGTAATTCATAAAAAGTCTCAAATTACATTTATTTGGGTATTTATAACCTCAATTATGTTAATATTTCATTAATAAGATAATTACTGCATCATCATTGTGTCATAAATAAATTAAATTATTTATTATCTAAAAATAAAAAAAATACCATTATGTGGGAAATATTTTTATCTTTCTAATGAATATTTATATTCTAATTTATCTTATGTATAACCCTATATTAAAAATTATTTAGTTATTAAACTTTGATTTTAACTATTTTAACCCTTCTTTAAATAAATTAATAATAGATGTCCTAATCTAATCCAAGTGGGCCTAAATGATCATATTTTATTCCTAATTTTATTTTTGGTCGAATTACACTTATCCAATAGAATTAGGACCCATGTTAGGGTAATAATAATAACATTTTTACCCTTAATTTCCCTATTTACTTTAACCATGGTAAAAAAGTAAAAAGTTACTATTCACCAAAAAATATTTTCTTCTCATTGAACCACATTTTAGTCCATGATATTAATAATTTCTCTATGATTTTTGAAATTCCACTCACAGAAGCGGTAAAATTATGTTTTATGTAAATTTGTAAATTCTCCTAGGAGGTGGGTAAAAGACGTTGAAAAGTTCAATAAAATTTTTATATATCTAAAATTATTATAAAATTGCTCCAATAAATTGCACTGAACTTATACAGGTATTATGTATCAATTTTAACCTAAAATAAATTTAAATAAAATAAATAATTATTTAAATAAAATGTCGGTTTTTAAATAGTAACCCAGTGTTTTCACTATTCATCAAAAATTGAAAGTTTACAGAAAAATACCAAAATTTCACCCTAGGCTAATTTTGATATCCTGAATCCAAAAATGAAGTCCATTTTGAAAAATAAAATTTAAAAAATATCAAAAACAGGGTATTACTATTCATAACGGCTAGTTTTGTAATATTTTAACAGCATATCGTTGTTTAGTGAAACTCGGTATTGCATACGACGCAAACTATCGAGGAAGGTCAGGATTGCATGTAAAGAAAGTCAAGCTAGTGTTGTGTGTAGTGAAAGATTCCTTTGATGATTTCTATAACATTAAAACAAAATATTTCTCATAAAAGTCTTACGTGTTACTGTTTTTATCTTTTCCCTTTGGAAAATAATATTTCTCACCACATAGACACAATAATTAAAAAAGTATTTAAAACTATAGTTTTAAAATCACTTATGAAAATCCAAAAATCCATGAGTAATTGGAAATAATTTTTCTCTAAGTAAAATCATTTGTTTAAAAAAATGTTCATGTGATGAAATTATTACCATGAATATCAATATGCATGAGGCTATTCTGATTCCAACCCATCACAAGATCACTAGGATTGAATAACACCACTCTATGAGGTTATCACTGACCTTTCTTACCACCCAAATCTCTTAGTAGCACTATTTTAATCATAAAAGGTTTAATTATTCCCTTTAATAGGTATATTTCAATTTATTAACATAATATTCTCAATTCCCACTATAAATCCAAAGAATCAAATTAAAAACCATGATCCAATACCAATTTTTAACACTCTAACCCATGAAATTGAGTCCTAATACCGAATACTAATTGTCAAAACTCCTTAATAATGATCCAAAATCACCCAAAGATAAAAATAGTGATGATAGATGAAGAGAACTATTTAGGGAATGGTTTAACCTAAAAAAATATTTAAAAATACACATGGAAATAAAAATCCTTTATTTAAAAAAAATTAAATTTTTAATAGAAATAATTTTAACTTATTAAAAAATAAACCAAATAGAATGCAATCAAAACTCGATGGAGACAATAAGAAATAAATTTAAATCATGTACCTAACACCAACTCCTCCTACCTGATCTCCAACATGGATCTACGAGTCACTGCTGGTGAAGTGAATTTTTTCTATTTCCCACTATCATAAAGAATCATGTATATATATAAACTGTGGTTCTCCGGGAAGGGATAAGTATAAAATTAGCAATAATTACACAATAACTTCAATGAATATTCATTTATTGGAAACAATAAATAATTAAATGAAAGTAAAAAATAATATATAAATTACATTTTTAATCAAAACATGAATTTGTTATAAACCTTCAAGAATTAATATATCAAATCCTTACATATCCATTTTAATTTCAAAAACTATAATTTTGGTTTAATACAATTACAAATTATTGTTTTTAAATAAATATATACAACATATTTTGTTTCTAAAAAACAATTTTAGAAAATTCCCTTTCCTAAGTTCAAATAAAAACTCTGCATTTACTAAAAATCACGAGAAACTCCCCATCACCATATATCCAATGAAAAATCCCTATTTGAAAAAAACATACTCTTGTTAAGGGAAATATCTAGTATAAGTAAATTAAATCAACGATTGATTTCTAAGAGTATTGAATCATCACTCATGCATCCAAAATAAAATTATTATCCACCCAGTTCCATGGTGTTAACCTAGTAATCATCCATTAATACTTCAAACCCCAAACCATACATATTCCATTAAAATAAGTAAGGTATGGCCTTATAATCCTAATAATTCAAACTATTTTTTTCTATAATGTACACTCTTTATGTATCTACTTTACCTTGGATTAAATTTGGATGTTTCAAAATAGATAACACTATAGATGTATTTATCAGAAATGAAAAAACACTGCACTATAATTTATATATAAATCAAATTCTAATCAATTTTTTTAAAAAACTAACCCTTACCAAGGATATTTGTAAAAATATTAGTTTTAAATAAATCTTATATTTTAAGTTAAGATATGATTATATATATAACTATATATTAAATAATTTTCTTAATAAAAATCAATAAATAACATAAATGAATTAGTCAATATTGTAACACCCTATTACCTTTCATAAGGTATGCCTTGTCCTTTGGTCTTGGTTTTTTTAGCATAATATGGGGAATCGTATATCTGATAGAAAATCACACATCATGTAATGGGATTACATGCCGTGTATTTTTCACCAAGAATATGTCAGGAGGAATTTATAGGGTGTGGAAGTTTACATGCTATGTATTTGAAATTCATGTAGTGTAATGGTTGAAAATCAAATTTTAGTTAAAGGCGATGCATTTTTTGGCGTATGCGGCCTTCGTGGATTACATGACATGAACCGTGGTTACACTCCATGTAATTCTTAATGAATGTGGTTTTAAGTGTGTTGAACATATAATTTATTTTTTGTTTTGACCTGCATCCCTTCCTATCATGACCCATAGACCTAGGAGATTTTAGATCACCCAGAAATATTCCATCTCAGATCGAAACAATTTTGACCTCATTCTATGCTCTTAGGGTTCTATTTCAAGATCTTCTTATCCTTTAATCATTTTTGGAGAGTTTCATTGTTAGTGTTTATTTTTGGATATTTGGATAAAGTTAAGGGGTTTTGGAACTATTTATCCTATAATTGAAACCTTGAATTTCTTGATTAAATTGAAATGACTTTCTAAATGATTTAGAAACATAGATTTGGGATGATTCAATATTTGATTTGAAATGGGTATAGAAATTGATAAAAAAATTTCAATATAATTGATATTATTTGGTAAATTAATGAAAATATGTGTCTTGATATAGATTTTTTTGATAAAATTATTTGATGTTTGATCTTGAGAAAATGTATTAAATTGAAAATTGATTTCAAATGGCATGAAATGGTGAAACCTATGATTTTGTTTTGTAAAGAGAAAGGATTATTGAAAATTAAAATTGGGGAATTATGTTTTAAAATAATTTGAAATGTTTAATTTCCAATTTTATTCATTTATTTTTGAAGCACATGTTAGCATGGGTAGTTAGTGGTAACTTGTAAATCCATGCTAGAACCTTAACTCCCTAGAAATGGATTGATAATGAAAACTATCACTAAAAAAACTGTGGCCAGACTTCCCTTTATGGGTTCCCATATTAGGTTGTAGATTTCCCATTATGGGTTCCTCTATTGGGGTGTATTTGTGTGTATAAACATGACTAGATAAGTGATCACTATGAAATGAGTGAGGATCCTATTTCCTGATAAACTAACTTACCACAAGGATTTTGTACATGGTGCTTGATTTTATATATGTTTTTTGACTTGATTATACATACCATTGACTTGTTGAACTATTTTGTTCATTCCAAATTATTTATATAAACTGTTTCATATAAAAATTTCATTTAATATTTTGAAATAGTTTGTTTGATATACCTTCCATCTCTTTGAATGAAAGCATGTTTTGGTTTAAAATATGAAAATTTTAGACCATGCTTAGTTTTATTTGAATCTATATCATATCTGGTTTATTGTTTTTGTTATTGATTATGGAACACCTGGTGAGAACCTACTAGGCATTATGTCTCACACCCTACCATTACCATAGGGAGTTTTTAGTTTTTATTATTCCAAGTATGAGAAAAGGGAAAGCACCACTTAGAGGTGGTGGATGTTCTTGGTCCTTTAGAACATGGGTTATTGATTTCATCTTAGTATGTTTTTCTTTAAGATGATTACTTTGATGATGTACTTATTTGGGGTTTTTTATACCTATTCTGTTTCTATTACTTTCATAATTTAGAGTGTTGAGAATACTGACTTGTATCTTTTATCTTCCACTATTTTTGTGGAAAATTCATTCCCTCTTTTATCGTGTATGATACCAGGTGCTAGTTGACGACCTATGGGGATCAGGAACACCCTTCGGATTATTTCAGATCTAGATTGGTTATCAAGGTACCAAGGTATCCATGATGGTTTGTGATAAATATCATAGAAAGTGTCAAATACACCTATGTATAGGTTTGTTCCTAGAATATCAACAAATTTTTAAACTGATGATTTTTTAAGGTGATTCATCAAGTATGATCATCATAATTATCTATAAATAAATATTTATAATTAAATGAACATAACCCTCTATTAAATTGGATTTTTCATGGAATGTGCATATTTTTCATGGACTCTACTCTTAGTTAGAAAAAACCATGTGACTTATAGTAAAACCTATTTTAATGATTTAAATTATAGAACACAAAAGTTATTAGTTATAAGGTATTTTAACATCACTAAACACTATGAATGATTGGAATAAAAATATATTGAATATAGTATTCTATATAACTTAATGATTTAATTCAATTCTAGTCTATAATTACCTTGCATAAAATATCCTCTACAGATTGAAAATCTCAAGAGATCTCATATAAGAGAAAATGATGGACCAATTATATATTTTATAAAACACCAAAAACTATATTTAATTATTCCATGGAAAAACACCGTAATAAATTATTTTAAAAAATCCCCTCTCTTGTAAAACCATAATAATTCTTTTATCCCTCTAATAATTCCATGGAATACTAGACATAAATATCATTGTCAAACCTTTATCATTATCTCCATTTCCATTATAATAATATTCATTATGGATAACTAGAAGTAAAGATATATCTAAATATATAATTCTATATAACATACTTCCATAGTTTCCTAGTCAAAAAATCTATTGAAAATTCCTAAATTAATTTTCCATTTTTCATTAATATACAACATATCTTAAATAAAATTACAAAGAAATCAAATATTGAAATTAAATAATAAAATTTATCTATTTTTCCCCATTAATCACAATTCTATAATTAATATTAAGTTCTTCTCTAAATATTTTCATAAAAAAAACAATAGTTATAATATTTTTCAAATTCATTATCAATCATTAAAATTTTTGTTTTGTGTAATAAATTTCTCTATTTTCCCATCAATTTCATCCTATTTGGCTTAAATTTTTGATAAATAATCAATTTTTTTATGATTATTTTTATTCTTATAAGTAACATACAAATTCTATTTCATTTAATTATTTAAACTTATCTTTGTAAATTCATTGGTGAAATATAAGAGGTCTCATAGGTCAAAATATTCATTTTTTCTTTCAACGATAAGTTTGGTCGATACTTATATCATGGGTGATATGTCTTTGAAATTGGCCTCTTTATTTCTGAATTCCATACTTGTTATTTTTATAGATATTTAATATCTACCATTTGTAGTGTTTCAATTTATGTTTTAAAAATATCAAAGTTCATGCAATGGGATATTTATGTCTTGATACTCGATAAAAACAATTTCTGTTTATTTCCTTTTACAAACATTAAATTATACATTTTTTTCAAATCAGGAATCCAGGAGTTTATATATATTGAAACAACCAAATCATTGGATACATCCCTTATCCATATAATATATTTTTTTCTGATTTCATAGGAAATATAGTATAAATTTTTTTTTATATCCTTGATATACTTATCTCAATAATTTACTCTAGTTACTATATTAATATTTTTTTACTTCTTTCATTACATACTAAAGAAAATTATAAGTAATATAGAAGGAAATTTATAGTCTAATAATTAGTGATAAGTTAGTCTTTATCATTCCCCGGATTGATGAAAATATTCATCCCCTATTAGAAAAATCATTAAAATTATTTTCATTAAATCCTTTGTTTAATTTTTGGGGTTAGTTATCCCAATTAAGGAATTACAAATCTCATTGCATGAGTAAAAATATTTATCATTTTTATATAATTTTTTTTCTTACATGAACATTCATATAGTGAAGAAATAATCATAGTCTCAACTAGTATTCAAATAATATAATAAATATTATATCTTGGATAGTTTTATAAAATCATTAAGAAATATACATGAATCCTTTGTTGTAATTCCACTAAAAGTGTAAAAATATTGAAATTTTTAATACTTAGACTCATAGTTTATAGTATTGGGGATCAATATAATTCATGGGGTATTTCCTATAACATTTTCCTATATTTTTTATTTTATAATTTATAAATAATAGTTGAAATAAATAAATCCATTGATAGATACTTAATATCCTCAATAATGGAACCAAACATGTTTGATGTATAATATATCTAATAAGGGGATGAGACTTGATATAACATAATACTGGAAAGTTTATACCCATATTTACACATGGGATGATTTTGTATAATCACATGACTAACTAGTTACTTCTATATGAAAGAATAAAAAAACAGGGTTATCGATTTTTCAATTAAATTAATTACATGAAATTGAAATTAAATATGTGGGATATTTTTATTTTGAGTGTATGAAATAAGAAAATGATAATGGGTTGTATCTAATTTGTTTATTAGTTTATATTTATAGATATCATATTAGGTTTATCATAGTTATTTAGTTTAATTAAAATATTTGTGTTAGTATATAAACTAATTTACAAATCACTCAATCAATATGTGTTAAATATCCTCCCAATAACAAAGGTTCCCATTGGGTTTACTATAATTAATATTTTAAAAAATTAAATATAAAATTGTTCTATGGTCTATTTAATTATATGACATTTCTTGGTACCATTATCCTATAAAAATAATATTTAATTATCCTTATGTAAAAAAAACCTTCCAGTTTTTCTATATCATTTAATTCATAGTGATAAAAAAATAATTATAAAATCAATAGAGTAATAAGATATCAAAATATAAAATAACACATAGCTCATTCCTTAAAATGATTTATTATAAAAATTAATAATTACATCCAAAATGACCCACCATAAAGTTTGTTCAAGCATATTTCTAAATGAATCATAAATAGTATAAAGAAAATACATGTTATATATAGGAGATATCTTTTATATCTTATATAATTTATCCATATTACTATGATTATCTTTAAAACATACCTCATAATCCTCTCTATCTTGATCTAAAACTCATCACCAGTGCGTCTTATGCTTTTAATACATTTTAATTCTGCATATATTAAGTATTTTATTCACCATTTTGAAAATTTAGGTTCTCACATTGGGTTTTTATGGTTTTAAAATATCTTTCATTCATTGTAATCTTTCAATAGGGTTAGTGAAATGTAATTTTTTTTTACAAAAGGATAGATTATAGATCTTTTTCCCATTAATAATCTATGTATTCTACTCTTAATTCTATTTTTTCCATTTAAAAAATAGCCGATGAATGTGCGTCCCATGATCCTCTTAGCATATCGATCAATTTATACCTCATCATTAATTTACATGATTGGAATACATGGAATCACTAATTCCAATGAAAATATATTCATCATAAATAATATCGATATTATCTTCAACAATTTTATAGAAGAGTAGTCATTTTTAGTTAGACTTACTCCTCACAGTTAGTTTATTCTTCATTCATTGTCACTTAGCTCAGGTCTTACTATTAGGTTCATGGGAGTTCCATAGTTATATTGAATAAATATTACATAAAAGTTTATTCATAGTTAGTTGGACTTCTTCTTCACGGTTAGTTATTCCTCCATCCATACTCACTTATCTCAAGTATTACTATTAGTTTAATTAGATTTTCAATTTTTTAATGAATTATTGTAATTTTTATTCAACCCAATGTGATATGTTATTTAGGTTAAATTGGAATTTGAATATTTTGTTCATCTCAACCAAGTCCCCTGTAATGTTTAACCTACTATGGATTTGGTTCATGAAAAAATGGTTTAATTGTCACTATTATTTGGTTGACAATCATGGTATGTTGTAAATTCCCGTAGAGATTATGGGAAATTTTTATTGGCTATAAAACCTTAATATCATTCTTTATTTTCTAATAATTTTCACCTTTCATTAAATAATTTTCATGTTATTAAAAATGTATCACATCCATGAGATATAAATTATATCATTTCATAAAATGGTTAAATAAAAATTTAATAATGTCATGGCCCATCCCGGAGGGGTCCATTCCGTGATTACCCCTAGCCTGCCTCCAATAGCCAAGGGTTGGCGACTAGCAGCAATTAGGAATGTCCCACAAATAGGAGGCATTTTTCTAAGTACCTATACACATGCATGAATCTTCAAGACCCAAAATGCTTAAATGTAAAAACGCTAAGTAAACAAGCATGATTACCACTATGATACCAACAACAGAGTACGATAGTAGTAAAAATGGAAATTAAAGATGGAAACAATACAAGTCCAATGAAATATTATTCCAAAGTGAATGCACAAGTTCCTAAAACTCATCCAAAGAAAACCCAACCTGAAGGGTAGGTGTAAGAAAAATGCCTAAAGTTGTAGGAGCACAACATGTCTGTCTGATACCTTTAAGCACCACCTGGTCCTGGTCCACCTGGAGCTCCGTCAAAGCATTTATCATCTGCACGGGACATGGCACGTGCGGGAAAACCCCATGGAGGGGTGAGTAAAACAATACTCAGTAGGACAACCCAAAACCACAAAGTAAACACATGTATTAGACTAAAAAGGAAACATAAGAAACACACCACAAAGGAAACACATGATGTAAACCACAAAGGAAATGCATGAAGTGCAGTCAATGCGGCCAGATCAAACAGGTATAAGTCAAAATCAAAAAGAGAGGAATATTCAGTTGTAGTCCATCAATTTCTCAGTCTCCATGAAACTAGAAGTGTCGATGGTGCACAGAGTGTCGATTGAACATAAAGCATTGATGGCACATGGAGTGTCGAAGGCACACATAACATCGATGGTGCACAGAGCATCGAAAGTGCATAGATCGACGATGGTGCCTGGGGAATTGATAGTAAACAGAGCGTCGATGAATCACGAAGCATCGATGGTGTGTAGAGCATCAATAGAATATGGATCGTTGATAGAACATGGAGCATCGATGGGTCATGAAGCCCCCAAGTCATGTAGTCACCAAGATCACATAGTCACACCTAGCTGTAGGATTCTGCTTGTAGCGCACTTGTTCAAGGATAAACTACAACTCAATCCATTAGTTCTTAAAAAAATTCACTTATAGTATCTCAAAATGATCGCCTCATATCAAGGGTCCCAACATTGAAAAAGTCTCATCAAATGGACACAAAGTTTGAAAGTTACAGTGGTTTTTCTGAGAAGGCCCGACTCGGGTTCAATATGACCCGCCAGACCCGACCTGACCCGTTTTCTAACCTAACCCAGTCCTGAAAACTCAACCCAAAGCAGATTGGCCTGTTGGACCGGATAGACCCATTCCACTAGAGTGGACTTGATTACCCGGTCCGGCCTATGCTATGGGCCAGTTTACTCTCCTGGATGCGGCCCGCCCTGGTTACTCCCCATGGTCCACACAGTCCTTCCTGATTGCATGGATACTGAGTTGCACCCCTATGGTCCGCAACCCCCACACACTAATCGTCTTTTCTCCACACACCTTCGAGCCACATACTACTACCACCGCCACGACCTCCTACTGCAGCCTTTGGTCACCACCCGCAGACTCCATTGCTGCAGGGTCCCTCTGACGCGATCTCACCTGGACCACGTCCTACTTCCATCACCGGACACCCTTCTATGCTCCACCTCGCCCACCCCCACTAGGAAACTGCTTCCTTTGCTTTATATCACCCTACCGACGGCCTATTTCCGCGTTGTGCTCCCCCTGGTCTAGCCCCACCGGCCGCGTCCTGCCCTCACCACCGGCTGCCCCACCAGTGGTCTTCCTTATGCTGTTTTAAGCCGCCAACTCACTTGAACTATACCACACTCCCATTTCACCTATGTTATTTCATCACGAGGATAGACCTTCAAACTCGGACCATTGTGCCGTGGATCAGGGCCACAATATTCAATCGTTCTTGTAGAGGTTTCAAGGGCGAAGAACATATGAAAAACACTATAGATTTAGAGGCAACAGATAAATCACATGAACGACCAGTGAACAGATATTGTCATTGTTCATGTCGGCCTTGATATTCTCATTTTATAAAGTTTAATGAAGAATAAATCCACACAAAATTCTAAATCCCCATTCAAAACCCCACAAGAAATTATCCATCCTGCAAGAATGAACGAACCATGGATCAACCTATTTGTGGGTTGGTCTATGATCTTTGATTGAATCTAAGAGGGAAAATGAAGTCACAAATAGAATAAATATCCTACATCTATGTTAGATCATTCATTGATGAAGAACAGTTGTCTTTGTCTTCTTCGATCCGTGATTCTTTGGCGTTTTTCATCATTCGTCACAGAGGTTTCCATATCCTTACCTCAGAGGAATTCTTAGGGTTATGGTTATAACCCTAGATTCCAAAAATTAGGCATTAATTAAAATAAACCAACACATCCTCAAAAAAAATATTTCTATTAAAATATTTTAATGATGGTTATTTCTAATTTCTAACATTCACAGTCGACCCATACCGATCGATTTTAGGGACTGCTTAAGGTAATTTCGCTACTCTGAATACAATGACACCCTAAGATTTATAATCTGAGAATCACTTTAGAATCTATTCCTATATTAAATAAAAACTACTTTCTCACTTTATTAAAAACTTACCATTTTTCATCGTATCATTTTGGGCACACCGGGTCTCATAATCTCACACCACCTCAGGGCCTGGTGTCAGAATTTTCCCAATTAATATATAAAAAATAAAACCAAAAAAAATTTGATTCATTAAAAATAATCTATTAGAACATGTATAAAATACTTAATTATCCACATATGTTCCAAGAACTATCCAAAAAACACGTAAATAAAAAATCCAACAGAATTTTGGGGTATGTTCAATAATTAAACTAAAATATACAATAGTATCACATTAATAAAGCATAATTTTTTAGTCTAAGTTTATTTTCACCCATTATTTAGATTTTAAAACACATGATTCTTCCAATTATTTCAAATCTATATTAGTATCCCATTTTCTACCTCTTTCTTGACTTTATACAGGCATGAAGTCTCCCCTTTCCACCTCAATCTTTGACTAATTCTTCTATGAGTGATATTAAATTTTTTATGATAGTAATTGATATGTTTCATTATTTTTATTTGATTTAAAAACTTGAGTGGGTTATCTTCAATTGATTGTCAATAATGGATCATTGTTTCTTATGAAATTTATTTCCCTGAAAAGAAAGTATGTTTATTTTATTCTCTAATGGTTATGGTAAATTTTATGAAAAAGTTATGGAGATTTTACTGTGATTAAAATTATAGTACTATTGTTAGGATAAATCATCATTATCATATTATTTTCCTTCGTTGAATCATTCTTGAGGAATGTGAACTATATTCTACTCTTTGGATGTTATAACTCATTTTTTGATCTTTAGGTGAGATGATTTTTTAGTTTTATGGTGTCAAATATAAAGAAATTTTAATTTCAATGTTTTTAGGAGATAATTTACGTGGGTTATGGGGTTTTTTTGGAAAATCCAAATGTGGGGGAACCATATAGTAAAATTGATATAGTTTGAATAAATTTAATGGGTTTTAAAATTTATTTATAAGAATTGTTTTTAACATAAATTATGTGAGTAATAAATAATGGTTATTAACACTATGAAGGGGGAAAATAAAGTTGAAATATTGACTAAATAAGAGAATAGTGAGGTGACAATGAGATATTGATCCCTATATGTGGTTGATTCATTTGGATAGATCTTCTATTGATGTTATGTTCCCATGTGACTGGATTATCACCATCAAGGGGTGGAAACAAATTAAATTTCTTGATGGGTTATACTTGATAAGAGTTTTTGGTTTTTTAAATTAGATTTTGGTTTTCATTTAGACATAATTCCACTAGTGGTGAGTCTAATATTTTTATAATCTCATAGAAGTTCATTGAGTAATTCCATAACCATGGAAGTTAATTTTATAAATATTAGACTGAGGCCTAGCTCACATTAATTGAAAGGTTATTTATATGGATTGAATATTAATATTTCAAGTACAACCATTGAAAATAGATTCCATAGATGGATTATTTATTTGCATAAAAAAATATTTTAAAAGGTGATTCTATGAATGGATTTTTAATTTACATGGGTAGTATATAGATATTATAGTTAGTATATAAACTATGATACTTCTAGATATTTAATATGAGTTGGATCTAGGGATTTGGTTATGAATATCACATTAGTTAAAAAGTTGTTATGTAGAGAATGTATTTTTTACTTATTTTGGATTGAATAATAAATTTTTAATCTCTAGTTTATATTAAAAATCTATTTATATAGTGTTATTTATTTAAAATGAATCAAATAGTATATATACATGTGGAGTAGGGAAGGCATTATTATTTGTATCCTTTACTACAATATACATGGTATGGTGAGATCTATGTTATGAGTTAATATTGTGACAATTGTTTTTCCTATATTGATTAATTATTATTTACATATATATACTGTCATGTGATTAAATATTATTTTGGTTTGGTATATTTATGAATTTATATTAGATATTAGTAAATGTGGGTCAGTCATCATACCGTCCTTTATTTAAATTAACTAAGGGGATATTTTAGACCTTTCCATGTCATTACATGGAATGTTTGGCATATTATTATGTATTTTTTTATAACATATTGATTATTAGTATTATTAGTTTAAATATTTAAGGATAATTATGAAAAATATATAATTTATTGTTTTAGTTGTTCATATAGTTGAACCATCTTATTTGTTAAAATTTCAAATGAATTGAGTCATAGTATGTTGCAAATTACATTTCAGCAGTTTTTTTTATTACTATAGAAAAGTTTATAACTTATTAATTTAGGGTAAAATTAATAAGGAATAATTTATTTATTTAATAAATCTATAAAATTAGTAAAGTGTTTATTTACATAGTTCACATAATTATGTTTTCAGCTATTTAAACAAACTTAGAATAGTATAGTGAAATATGTCATTAATGATTTTATATTTTTCAGTATATGAATTTTGGAAGCTTCATCCTTCAAGGTATTATTACAAAGAATTAAATTCCATTTGATATAAAAAATTTTATATTAATTATATAAATTTTATCCTCAAATAGTTTAAATAGTTCATATTTCATTTATCATGTTCAATGTAGTGTGATAGATCTGAAAACAGATTTGTGGGGGTTTAGAGACCTATGATTCAAACATTTCTATTTATCCCTATTTTTCCTTAAAATATTTTTTTCTTTAATATACATTTAGAGAAAAATATATATAGGTCAATATATTTTTTCAAATACTGTTTGAATGATTATTCTAAGTAGAATTGCAAGTTGAGTGAGGTAAACTTGATACTTGAGTATTGTACAATTAATGGTAGAGTGTAGAAGAGTACATGGTTGAGTTTGGAAGATTTTTTAGTTGATTAAAGTATAATTGAGTAAAAAATTGTAAAATGGGGTAGAATTTAATGAGACTAAAGTTGAGTCAGGTAGAGTTGAGTGAGTTAGTGATGAGTTGGGTATACTTGAGTAATAAAGCATTAACCTAGAGGATCATTATAATTAAATATAGTAGAATTATTTTCATGAGTATGATAAGTTTTATTATGGTAATACTATCAATGGTTTATCATGGCGTGCATATAATTTTCTCAATTCATGAAATATAAGATATTAATTTCAAATAACTCAGGATATGGCTAGTGATGCAGTATTTTTCTAAGTATTATAAAGGATGGTTCTAAAGTCCCATGTAGGGTTATCTTGTGTAAATGCATTGAGTTTTTGTTCTTAATCATTTTTAATGAGTATGTATTTTCGACCTATTTTTATTTTTTGGGTGGATATAATTATAACATTCTACTTTCATTTTATATTGAGAGTTCACCTTAGAGATGTTGGATTAATTTTCATTCCATGTTTTTTAGGATATTTCTTGACTCACCTAATTAAAAATAACACATGTATACACCATATAGTAATAGATAAATGATTTTTATGGGATTTAGAAAAATCATACTTAGAGTTATACTCATCCCCTACCCATGCACATGGTGTGGTTTCTAGTTGTATATTGAAAATGATTGTCTGGTGTACATTTTTTGGTGAAGAATAATAGGATAAAGGGAGTGGATCATGAAATTAATGGATTAATAAAGTCCATGTTGTTGGTAGTGTAGTTATATGTTTGGTATTTACCATTATTATGTTTATGTAATATCAAAAAAAGATTATATTTTTGTTTAAGGTTTATTTTTTAAGATTATATATGAATATAAAAATTTATTCAGTGGTTATTTTATTTTATTTTATTAGACCAAAATATTAATATTTTTGGGTCCCTTTATTTTTGTCTCTAGGTTATGATATGTTTAACTTACAGTGAATTTCTTATCTATTTTTAATAGAAATGAGACATGGTAATTAGAAATGGGGTATTGAGGGTGAAGAATCCCAGAGTTTAGAGTCGATGGTAGTTGTCAATATCTATAATTTAGGTGGAATTCCTAAATTTAGTGCAAATATGGGTTGGTATCATTGGTCTTCTAGGATAGGGAATTAAAACATAGATGATATAGTGTCACCTGATAAGGCTCACATATTTCAAAAAGTTTTAAATAGATTGATGGTAATTACTATAAAGAAATTTCTTATCAAGTTTCTATGAATAAATATCTTTTAATACTTTGATATAAAAACATATCATGATTATAATATATATCAAATGGATCTAAAAAAACAACTTATAAAAATTTATTTTAGGTGGTATAAATGGACCGAACTCAATGTTTTTTATGATCTACATTGCATTGTAATAATTTGTAATCTTTAGTGATCAATTTATTGGAAAAAGAGGCTTTTTAGTAATGGTATATTCATTTTAATGAATAATTTAAAACTATTACATTATAAAAAGTGAGGATGAACCTTGGTTATACAGATGGTTTAGTGGAATAATAGTTGTATTCAAGAATTATATGTTGAATATATACCTCATATAAAACATTAAATCTCATCATTATAATTGGTTAAAAATTTATAAGGATATTTATTCATGATAAAGGATCACAGTAAAGAAACATATATACTATATATAAAAATTTATAGAGATATATATAATACAATTCATAACAATTGTAAAAATATATATATTTTTATGGTGTTAAATTGGTTAAGTGTGGAAAACTCTAATAGGGATTTTTTATAATTGTTACACAAGAATATTATTTTTAATACATAGTACCCTTCAATAGTTAAAGGGAGATAATTAATTACTATGTTTGGGTTATTAGATCAATAACATTTGAATTTTATATACTCATTATGATTTATTTTATGATTTATGCAAGAAAATTATATAATAATAAAATTCTGGTAAGTTTTTTTGGGTAGATTTGGAGAATTCCCTTAACTATGATTAAATAATTAGGGATTTATATTTTATTATTTGTCTCAAGGAAGTCATATTTTCAATGGGAAACCTGTATGAAAGTTTCAAAACTAAAAAAATATGATTTTATATCTTATTAGGGGTTTGTGTTTTTCTTGAAAAAAGGATATGTCATTTATAATAGTTCTATAAAACATATAGTTTTTTATTTTAAATGATATATTGAGTATATCTTAAAATATAATTCATCTAAATAAGTTTATTGGATAAATAAGTTCCTCAAAAAAAGAGTAGTGGTCATTGAAAGTTTTTTTTAATTAAGGAAAATTGTGATAATAGTAGAGTGCTCAAAAAATCTAAAGATCCCATGAGTAACCAAAAATAGAATCATATTATTATTTTATTTCATCTCACCTGATATATTATCAAGAAATACGATTTCAATATATAGATATTTTCTATAAAAGAAAATATTAAAAATACCCTATTAAAGTTACCTTGGAGTTGTTGATGGTCTAAATTTGTTTTAAATCATGGTCGAGAATCATTAAAGGTCCCTGAGAGGTTACTTACACTGTGTGGAATATTTTTGAGATGATTTGGACTGCCCTAAGTTTAATTGTATAGATTATATGACAATTTAAGAAAATATGGTATTATATGTATAAATTATTATTTTTTTCTATGTGTTTTTTAATATGAGTCATTTCAGCACTTAGAGTATAAGAAAAATGTGTAATTCATTTCCATGTAAGAGTCTTATAGGATTGAATAAGTGTCATTTTTTAGTTAATGAATTAGAGTAAGATCAATTTTATTTCTATATATGAATCAGATGAAGATATATATGAGCTAATAGAAGGTGTGTATGATTTATTATAAGGTTTGTATGAGTCAATTGAAGCTAACCTAAACTAACCAACTAGGGCTTGCCTGGCTTAAGGAAAGCTGTGTGTGCTTCCCCAAGCTCGCCTCTAATAGGATGGGGGATTGTGACTAGAATTGAGTAGAAATATCACATATAAGGGAGGACATATACTAATTCACCTTTACACATATAAATTTATCTCCATACACACTAGAGAAATGTAGAAAAGTAAAAAACTAAATTAATAAATATATACACAACCTCTAAAAAAACCACAAATGAGCATGAAAGGTCATAAAAAATGTATATGGGAAACAATACAGGCCAAAAAATCAGAAATTATATACAAACTAACTATAAAAGTGGTTTTAATAATAACCCAAAACCTCTAATTTTGTACCATGATCCTAATACCTCTGCCACCAAGCATCACTAAGCACCAATTACACAAAGTCAACCTATATTTATATCAAACAAACTTTTTTCTACATAATACATGATAGGTTTGAGTATATACCTACATAGTAGGACACCCCAATAACCCAAATAAGTAAAGCATCAAAATATATTCAACTCGAAACCAAAACTAGGAGGGTAATAATAAAGAACCCAAATATACTCAAAGAAGTACTCAAGTCATAATGTATGGTTTCAGTATTCAAAAACAAATAAAAGAATTCAATAAGCTTATTAAAATTTATCATATTACCTATGTAAACTCATGATAATCATAATGGATAACCCACACCTTTCTGGTGAATGTCTCAGCCAAGGGAGTATTAGCTCCATTGGAGGATCCACACTCCATCGAAGTTCTAAGATGAGGGAGTACCAACTACCTAGATAGATTAACCACACCCTAAGAGCGTATGAGGGAGTACCAAACCTAATTATATATATTATATGGAATAATTACACCTTGATAGTGTCCAAAAATTAGGGGAGTACTGATCCCAACCCCCACTCCTATGATCACACCCAAACTCTCCCATCAGGTAACCATTGCTGGTTAAAGCGACCTTCTTGTACCATCATGCACCACATCTTTATTTTTTTCACCATAAAAACTATTGTATCATACATGGAATCCCAATAAAAAGGGACCACATATCTGATCATGAATCACATGTCTATTCAGTTCAGGGATAAAGGTTGAAAAATCGAATATAGGTGATGAACATATTAAGAAAGGAGGTATAAATCCATAAACCACAAAATATGGGTAATAAATGATGGCCATGCTCAATATGTACATTTTTTATTGGAAAAAATTGAAGAATCAAAGATGAAACAAATTCCACAATCTAATAAATTCTTATAAAGTAATAAATTGATAGGGCCATGATCTGTTCATTCCTATACTAGATTTTTAGAATAATTAATACACCAATAAAATGATACCAAATATTGTGATAAATATATAAAATTAAATACCTACCTTGAAATTGGATCGATATATGAAAAACAATGAATGCATGTCGATGTGAATGGTTATTTTTGTTGATTTTAATGAGTGATCCATGAAAATTCCTTGTTTTTCATCAAAGACACTTCTTGTGGAGGATCTTCCTCCCTCTCAATCTACCAGGGTTATGAGATTAACCTTAGAGAATGGATATAATGTTAATTATATACAGTTTATTCTAGTTTAAATTTATTATTTATATAGTTAAATTAATAATTAAATTTAATTAATTTAATTCCTCTGATATCCACCTGTGACTGCACATTGACCATAAGTATGATGTGATTAAGTATTATGTCACAGTTAGGAAAAAACCCATATTCCAATTATAAAATCAGTTTCATATTTCCCATATGAGATTATATTTAGGAGAAAATCTAGTATTTCTGAAATTATGTGCACACATGAGTCGATATATTTAATATTTTTAATAAATTGATATCAGGTATCTATGGCACGTGAAACTCCACACATACTATTTGGGTGAATCCAAGACCATTATTTAAAATTTAAAGTGGGTCTAAATATAAAAACTAGACCCATTAAACCCTTCAAAACATCAATAATATTCATCTTGAAAAGTTGGAACTACTCAAATAGGCGAGGGTACTGAGTTCAAATCTAGATCAATTACTCTCATGAGTTCTCTTGAAGATTCCCATGCTTTCAGAGAACACACACAAGAGAAATCATCTAAAAATAAAGGATATTCTCCTACCAATCCTCAATCAGAACATGTTACTCTAAAATGGTGGATATGTATTTAATTTCCACCTCACCCCAATCAATAACATGGAACAGATCATCCATGTATCTCCTTAGTATTCAACCTTTCTGAACCTACATAAAATTTCAAACTAATTAATGAACCTAAAATATAAATTGCCTCCCAACCAAATCTTTACCAACAACATCAAGGAGAGACCTTCAAGAACACATGGTCTCCCTTACTGAACTCCAAAGTCCAGCATTGTTAGTATAAATAGAAATTATAATGGATCTGGGATATCCTTATCTACTCCTAGATGAACTTTAGTTTCTCCATCATTAGTTTCACTAACTACATCCCTAAAAGTGTTGAGTCTCCCATATTTGAATAGTAAAATGATGAAATGAAATGTCTTATATAAAGGGATTCAAAAATAAATATACATGTAGTTTTTTATAGATGTTATCATTTGAAAAATCTACCAAGGGTGGAAAATAATCCCATATTTAGAAAAAATTCAACATGTAAGCACACAAAATATTCTCCAAGACCTGAATGGTCTTACTAGTTTGACCATTAGTTTAGAGATGAAAATTCAGGATCATTTAAATTTATTTCCAAAAACACTCCTTTAATCCTCTCTAAAATTTATACATGAAGTGAGCATCATGGTCTTAGAAAATCCTCAAGGGAACACTATGAAGCTGGATAATCTCTTACATGTACAATATTTCCAAGTTTTCTAATAAACAATGCTCTATAATTGTGAGGAAGTGCATCAATATAGTGAGTCAATCGATGATAACTAGAAGATGTCATGAACACTCACCATCCATGGTAGTACTATTACAAAATCCATGGATATACCATCCCAATTCTATTCTAGTGCCTCAAAGGTCCGGTCTAATCCTAGGAAGACCTCGTTCTCAACCTTCACATACTGGTAGGTGAGGTAACAAGAAATGAACTCTACAACACTATTATTTATCCCTATCCACCTGAACCATCATAGAAGATAATATTACATATTTTAAACTTTAGGATATACTAATAATATATACATATATAACTCTATTAGCACATCCTTTCGAATCACGAGAGGCATAATAGTCCATCCTTGGAATAGGAAAATATGCTCCCCACATTTTGAGAATCCAATAAGATTAGGTTCTATGAATATTTGGTTTCAAAATACCTCAAAATAAATATCTCATAGATAGATTTCTCGTGTGTGTTGTAGATGTTGAGGGGTCACAACCATCAAATAGAGGAATGTTTCTCCTCCCTCACCCACCAAGGATAACTACAATGAGATTAATTCCTTTGAATCCATTCAAAGAAACTAGGAATGAGACTTATAACAAAGATAATCTTCAACTATATTTCCTTTTCTAGGAGTATAGACTATATTGAAGTAATATTCTCATAGGAAATATATCCATTTCCTTCATCTTATCTTGAAATCTCTTTAATTGAAGATGTACCTGAGACTCTTATGGTTCGAGTAAATAAAAAACCACTCACCATGGAGATAATGTCACCATTTTTTTTGGAAAACACTACAACCACTCTCTCTAAGTCATATGTTGTATAGTTTTTCTCATGGGGTCTCAATTTATGGGATTTGAAATAAATATCTTCCTTTATCTATATCATCACACACCCAATCTGAGGTCAAGAGGCATTTTAGAACACCATGTAATAAACCCCCTCTTTTAGATACCTTATAATGAGTTATCTTTTTGACCTATTCTAGAACTCTCGAAAGGAATTTGGACACTTCTACAATTATATAAAAGTTTTTCATTTTTATGTCATTGATGTTAAGGGATTCACAGTCTTATAGAAATTTTACATGAATCTATAGTAATAAACATTCAAACCAAGGACTCTTTGGACCTCCATCATGCTCTTGGGTGGATCCCAAGACCACACTACCTTGATCTTCATAGTGTCCACAACCACTCCCTTCTATGAGATAACATTTCCAAGAAAGTGGAACTATCTAATCTAGGACTAGAAATTAAAGAGTTTTCTATATAACTAATGATCTCAATGAATATCTAGGTACATAATAAAATTCTTTTAATGATCATCATTTTATGATGAGTAAATGAGAATATAATTGACAAAGGCCACCACTAACCAATCTAGTAAAGGTTGGAAGATCTAGTTCACATATTAGATAAACATTGATAGGGTATTCATCACACCGAAGGGAATCATAATGTACTCATAACAACTATAATTACATTGAAATTACTTATTTGGTATTCTATGCTCATGAACCCACAAATGGTTATATCCTCACCTAAGTTCAATAATTAAGAACCAATTCTCTCATTTTAGCTAATTAACGAGTTCATTGAACCCTAAAAGTAGAAACATATGCTCTATGGCCATATGGATCAAGTAATGATAATCCACAACCAACTATAAGATTCCATTAACCATATTGAAAAATAATATTAGAGTTTCCTAGGGGATACTCTGGGTATGATATAAATTTTCCTTTGAAGGTCCTCCAACTACACTTACAACTCTCGATGATCAGTAGGGGCCATATGATATACTACTAAAGATATCAAGGTAGCCTAAGGGTAAAAGTAAATAAAGAATCCAACCTCTCGAAGAGAAGGTAAACTAGTTATTTTATCATGGAAAACATATGGGTACTCCAATACCACTATAGGAAACTGAATATACACTGATTTTATTACAAAAGTGGTAAAACTATTTAACTGGTGGAAAATCACCTATAGCCTCATCCACACGAGCCTTGTATGGTATGACTATAATTCCTTCTCGCTGGTGGGGAAAAAAGTGACCAATTATCTCGATTACACTTTATCCTATACAAAAAAGTAATCAATCTGGGCATTTATAGTGTAAATAGCATCCATAACAAGAATTAAATAATATGGTCTCATCATAGATATGGAGAGTTCATATGGGAAATTCTCTGCTCCATGATCCAAGTCACACCACCAATAGAAAAGTGTGATTGAAAAATCTCCTCCAGTTTAATTCTTCAGCCATAAGGGTTAGGCTAGAGGCTCTATTAGAGTCTATAGTTATCAAAAAAAGGATAAAGGCAATGATGAATAGATCACAATTGTATATATTGAAATTTATTATATAATAGAGAAGGTATAAATCATACTACGAATCATATCAGGAGCCTCTAGGTTATAATCCTCAAATTCCTGTAAATTGATACATCCCTATAACTTTCTAATACCTAAGACTAACATAGATAGCTTTGTGGTGGTGGAGGTGCTGGAGGTATCAGATTGTAATTTTGACCACCTTCTATAGCCCACCCTACTCCTCTGCCACGACTACCTCTTTACGAACCACTATGCTTAAACTGGATATTCTACCTCGGTGGCCCATTTATTACCTATCTATACATAGCTACATGGAGGTTCAAGTACTCAGACATGATATAACCCTATAACTCACAATTAAAACATCTCTTATCCCTTGGATTACTTGATCCCCTCCAGGATTCATACAATACCAATCCTTGTGTCAGAATTTGATCATGAGTATACCTCCTATGTTAGGGGTTTGACACCTGTAATCTATTAGTGGTTTATGATAAACCTTCACCATGGTGGTTTATAACTCCACCCACTACCTAATAACCCTCATCTAGATGGGTTCTCACCACTAAATATATCTCTAATACATCTGTGTAGGAAATGATGCAAAGTGGAACTACTCCATCTTGGATATCTCAGTGAATTCCATTCCCAAACATCTATAATTGGAAGTACCCATCAGAAAACATGTTAACAGAGTATTTTGTGAGATCGATAAAATTCTACACATACTTCATGATTAAAATTTTCATGACCCGTCCCAATGGGGCCCGTGCCGCGATTCCCCAAGCCCACCTCCAAAAGGCCAGGGGTTGGTGACTAGCACTGAGTAGGCATATCCCTAATATAGGAGGAATTGACTAAGTACCTATATACATGTAGACATCTATAAGCCCAAAATACTAAAATTTTAAAAAAACCCACTAAGAAAATAAATGCATTCATATCACTATCCCAACCAATAGTGTATGATAGAAGTATAGCAAGTAAAGTAAATTGGGCCTGAATACAAGACCACTAAAAGTGTCTATAAACTACAAATTCCAACCTATAAAAAAATTGGTACTAGGACTACTGATCGAAGATGCAGGAACACCTCAACCTCTCTGAACTCACAAAGCTCTATCTCATCCTGGTCCACCCTAAACTGCATCAAAAGGCCGCTCATCTGCACAAGACAAGACACATGCGGGAAAAGACCGTATAATGGTGAGTATAAAAATACTCATTATGACACCTTGAAATAAACAAATACACAAAGGAAAGATATAATCATCTATAAATAAGTATATGTCTCAATCATATAATAAGGATATCTAAATATACTAAAAAAGACATGCAGTCTAGAGGTAATCCACAACTACCGCATACCACCACTAAGGACCCAGTCTGAAGATTCCACAAAACACTCATCTAGAAGAATGAACTCCTGATTCTGATAGCACTAACAACGTCCATCTGAGAAGCACTGTTTGTTGGAAACCATCATGAGAGAGATATAATAATATATCTGAAAAGAGATATGATACATCAGATTAGGATCACATCCATGTCCATGGGGTGATACCAACAACTTCATATAGATTAACCCACTAAGTATAGGATCGACGCCGAGTAAAGTTGGTCATGTCCATACCCAGAACTCTACGTAATGCATGAATAATGAATAGAGAATCATTCACCGGGACTCTCGAGGGATTATAAAAACTCTATACAGGAAGTCCTGTTGAATGGATCATACTCTAGTGTGTAGAAAATGATACACACCAACATTTAGGGAAACGATCAAGGGTACAAAACATAATGAAACTTGTCCAAGATATGGTGGAAAAGGGATCTAATCCATGTATAAATGGATACATGACATGTAGTAGTATCACATGCAGTGTCCCATGACCCCGGGTACTACCCGTGTATAACGACCCGTTTCAGGAAAACATGTCATGTAGAAAAGGTATACACAGTCTGTACAAAGGATTACATTCCATGTCCATCCATCTATCGTCTTTCCATGTTCCTCGGCTATGTTCTGGTATACGGTGTAAACCCTTGTCCACCTACCCATGTAACAGTACATGGGGTAGCCCGTGTAGCCGGTATAGGTGTACTCATGTGGTGGAGTACATGTTGTGTACTCCATCCCATGTCTGTGTATCCTACAAGATACACACCAAGTTTCAAGGAAGGGTCCACATCCTGTGTGATATATGTCACACACCGCGTGACACTTTACAACTCCCCGAAACCCTAAATACTACTAAGTGGGTCCCACATGACGTGTATCACGGAATACACGCTGTGTTCATCATGATTTTCCAGAATCATAGTTCTTCCTCCACGCGCCTCGACCGATCCTATGGTGCTTGGTCCGTTGGTCAGTTCATCCCAAAACTAAATATCCAAGGTTATCTTATCATCATATCACTGAATCAGTGAATTTTGGGACTTCAATCGACTCTGAAATCTGATTCCAATAACCCGCATGAGGAATTCTCAAAGAATGATATCTCCCGAAATACTTTGATCCATCTATTTCAATCACCATCACACCTCCACTAGGTCATTCTGATGATATATCTACAATACTAGATCATTTCACCATGAATCTAAGGAGCAATGGTCATCCATTCATATCTTGTGAGGAATGAAGAACACGTGGGAAAAAGGGGGAAGAAGAATTCACATAGAACAAACCTGAGGAACGAACCTAGGACATTGTTAGTTGTGGCCTTGATCTTTTCCTGTAATAATTTACAACAATCTAATTAAAACAAAAATCATAATCATCCCCAAATCAATCCCATAATCAACCCATCCAGCATGAACAATAAAACCGTTGGTAAACCTGTTCGTGGATTGATTTGCATTCTTATTTGATTCTAAGAAAGAGAAAGAAGGAATTGAACTTACAATACCCTACCTCAAGGTTGGATCATTTGTTATCTAGGATTATTTGTCGATGCCGATCCATCAAGAATTTTCTCAATCCACCGTTCATCATCATTCATTGACAGATTTCTCCAAGGTTCTTCTCTAGAGGTCCTAGGTATTTCTCTAGGGTTATGAATTCTAACCTAAGGTCCCTTTCCAAGATTCTAATTTAAAATAGAAAACACATCACTCTGTAAGGATAAAATAAAATAAATCTTTAATTTATTTTATTCTTTAAAATGTACAAGAACTAACTTTCAGAGCTGACCTACGCCGACCGATGTTAGTCCTTGCATAAGGTAAATTCACTACTCTAAATGCAACTGTACCTCATATTTAGGATTCGGACACCTGTTTAGAATATATTACAATTTTTTTAGGAAAACCGCTCACATCTTCTCTTTAATATATTTAATATATTTCAAATAGTTATTCTAGCCACATCGAGCCTTGGAATAACATTCCATATTAATTCCTAGTATTAAATAAATTCCATGAAATATTTAAAAATAATACATGGAAAATATGAGAACTTACATTCTCCCCACTATAAGGCTTTACGTCCCTAAAAATCCAAAATTCTGACTACTAAAAAAGTTGTTGGTACTACGCACGAATATAAGCCTCCCTCTATGATGTGCTCTCCTAAATATTCTCATGCTACCATTGGACACAAGCCAAGGGAATCTATAAACCACAAAGGATCATCTACTTCTTATCCTAAATCTTTACTATGTATTCTACAAAAGTCACTCCATCTTTTATGTACAGCTCACCCCAGTCGATGACATGCAATGGGTCATGCACATACCGACTCAGATGCGAAACGTGGAATACATTATGTACCTGATGAAAATGCGGGCGCAGATCTAGGAGGTACACAACCTCACAAACTCTACGTAGTATATGAAAAGGGCCGATGAACCTCAAATATAACTTGACTCACCTACAAAATATCTGTAACCCATGTCGAGGTGAGACAAGAAGGAACACACGGTATTATTCCATGAACTACAAATGCCTCTATCTTCTATTCATATATGAATTATGCGAGATTTGTGCAGTCTTAATCCACTCCGGGATGATCTGCACCTTATCAGTGGTAGCTCGCACTAACTTTAGGCCCATAAGTGATGGCTCTCTTAGGTCATTACACCAAAGTGGTGACCTGTAGGGTCTCCCGTATAGATCCTTGAACGGTGCTATACCAATTGTGGAGTGGTAGCTATTGTTTTAATGAAACGCCACTAGTGGTTGGTGAAACTCCCAACTACAACCAATGTCTAACATGCAAGCTTACAGCATGTCCCCCATAACCTGAATGGTCCTCTCTATCTGGCCATATGTCGGGGGATGAAACACTGTTCTCAAGAAAAAATGAGTCCGAAAAGCCTCCTAAACTCAATTTAACAATTGGGATGTGAAATGAGAATCATGATCAGAAAAAACTGTCGATGGAACTCCATGAATATGAACTATCTCCTTCACGTAGAGGCCTCCCAAGATCTCTACCAAAATCTACTCCTGGATGGCTAGGAAGTGGGATGACTTGGTGATTTGTTCAAAAATCACCGAGATGGAATCATATCCCCTGGACATACATGGTAAGACCATAAAAAATTTCATGGATATCTTGTCGCACTTCTACTCTGTCACCTCAACGGGTTGAGCCAAACTCGCTGGAACCTGGTGCTCAGTCTTCACTTACTGATAAGTAAGGCATCGAGAGACAAACATTGTAACTCTATTCTTCATTCCCGAATACCAAAACTAACATTGAAGGTCTTGGTACATCTTCAATACAACTAGATGTACCAAAAAAGGGGACATATGAAACTCCCTCAAAACCTCCTCCCACAATTCCATTAGTAAAAATGTGCATCCTATGAAAAGAATAACATGCTTCCCACCTTTCGAATATCCATAAGTAGCATGTCCTATGGATATATGAGCATGTAGAGTATCAAAGTCGATATCCTAATGATGTGGTTCCCTGAATCACTATAAGAGTGTAGGGGTAACAATCATTGACTATAGGTAATGTCCCCCATCTCCATCCACAAGGATTAGCACAATTTGGAAAACTGCTCCGACGCCTCATCCTGTAATTGAAAACTTGATATTATACTAAGAGAATCTACCACCATGTTACCCTTACCAAGAGTATAGACAATATCAAAGTCATAATCCTGGAGGATCTCTAGACACCATATCTCTCTCAAGTTAATATCCTTATGAGAGAATATATACTTGTGACTCTTGTGCTCAGAGTAGATGATTAACCGCTCACCCATTAGGTAGTGCCGACATATATTCTACAAGAAGACTACCACTTTCATCTCAAGATCATGGTTTGTGTAGTTCTACTCATGTGGTATCAACTGGCATGAACCGTCAGCAATCATTTCTTTCCTCTTCCTCAAAACACAACCATGTCCGGTCCTTAATGCATCGAAGAATACTACGTACTCAACACCCTCCTCCGAAAATCTCAAGATTGTGGAACTCATCAAAATATACCTCAACTAATGAAAATCCAACCAAAACATATCCATCCACATGAAAGGTTTCCCATTTTGGGTCAAATATATCTTCAGCGATGATATCCTGGAGAAATAAGGGATGAATCTCTGATAATATCCTTCCATCCAAAGGAATCTCTGCACCTCCATCACTCTCCTAGGTGGCTCCCATGCTAACAATGCCTCTACCATGGCAGGGTCTACGGAAAATACATCTCCTGAGATAAAATGTCCCAGAAAATGGACCGTCTGAATCCAGAACTAGCCCTTCGAGAAGTTCCCATAATGTTGGTGTTGTCAAAGTACATCCAGAACCATCCTGAGGTGTATCACATTCTCCTCCTTGGATGCTGAATATAGAAAGATATCATTGATGAGAACCACCAAAAACTGGTGTAAGTAAGTCTAGAAGATATAGTTCATGAGTCCCATGAACACTTTTGGGGTGTTCTCTACCCCAAAGGACATCACTAAGTACACATATTGATCGTAGTAGTATCTAAAATCCATCTTCGGTATATCCCCATCCTGTACTCATAACTGTTGATAGCCTGATCTGAGGTCAACCTTCGAAAAACATCGGGCCCATATCAATTGATCGAAGAGGTCATCGATCCTCAACAGTCGATACTTGATCTTCAAAATCACCTAGTTCAAGCATCGTTAATCAACACACAACCTCAAGCACCTGTCTTCCTTTTTGGCAAATTTTTTTGGGTCACCCAGGGTGAAACATTGGGTCTCTTGAAGCCCTTCATCTACAAATCCTCTAATTTAATCCTCATCTTGTGAAGCTTTGTAGGAGAAATCTGATATTATTGTGAGGTTATTGGTTCCATTCTGGGGTGTGAGTCGATATTGAAGTCTATCTTATAACAAAGAGGTAATCCTGAAACGTCTTTCTGGAAGACCCCCTCATACTCCGCCACTACTACTGGGAATTGGAAACTCATAACATCTGCTGCACTGAGGGTCTGGATAGCTAAGTGATGAGCAATCGACTATACCCTCCTATGCATGAGTCTATCCTATAATTCATGGGATTATTTTTCATTGAAAAAAGAAAACCTCATTTCATCATTGCAGTCACACCACACCCTTCTCCAAAAACATTAAATCTATTCATGGACCGAAGATAAACCAGTCCATATCAAGAATGGAATCATAAGGTCTTGACACTATCACTAAGAGGTTCCAAACAATTCTCTCACCTCCAAGGGTAAAGTCACACTATCAGAAAAGATGTGTTATCATCAAGTATTCTCCCACAGGTGTATCCAAGCGTAGGGGCCGAGTCAACAATTCTATCAGAATCTCAAGGTCTCAAACAAGATACATTGTGATATAGAAATGACTAGAACCTGTGTCTATTAGTATGGTAGCTAAAGTGCAAAATACATATATTGCACCTCAAATCATCCATGGATCTCCTAGGTCATAAGCCTCGATCATATGCAACTATCCCCACCCATATTATTCATCTTCCTAAGCCTAGAGTGGACCTCATAGGGGTGGTGGTTGTAGAAAGATGAAACATAGACCACCTCACACTACACTCCCATCTCCTCGGACACTTCTTCCTCCTTCTAGATATGCCTAATACTGACTCTGTCTATGACTTGGTGGTCCATCCACTATGTCTTTCTCAGTATGAATATGGGTTGGAAAATCTCGAGCGAGATGTCCCCTGCTGTCACATGAGTAGCACTGCCTCTCCCTAGGCTGACTGGATCCACCCTATGAACCTTGAACTATAGATCCTCTATACTATTACCTCCTCTTGAAACATATCCCATGTCCATATCCCTGATTCTAACATTGGATCTCTACTGCTTAGGTCTCAAGACTTTCCTGTCCACTACTGACTATAACCGACTGTCTCTGCTCAGCCAAGAAGTTCTCGACCACCAAAGATTTCTCGACCACCCCAACGTGAGTAGGAATTCCCAAAGGGATAATACTAGATCATATGTCTTTATGCAGACCTCACTCAAATAATTGATCCCAAAAATTATGATCCCTAACCATATTCATTGAGTACCTGGAGAGGTTGGTGAACCTTGATAAATAATCAACTACTATCATAGTTCCCTGCTGAAGCTGAAGAAGCTCATATACACACAAAAATCTCAATGTAATTGGTAAAAACTAATATCTAAAGATGCACTCAAACTTTTTCCATGAGAGTGTAACCTCTTAATGAGTCTAGATATCTAAACTCCACTATCCCCATTCTGATCCCTATAGAAGGCTCACCGCCAGGATTGCCATCGGATCTACTGGTGCCCTAACTAGTCGGAAAGCTCAGGTCACCACCTCAATCTAGTCCTTAGCTGCCTGAGTTTTGGATTCACCTTGGAACTTGAGGGGTCTTTGTATCTAAAACTAATAGAGAACACTCAACCATTGCTCATAATCTACTGATACTGTAGGTACCATGAGTATCTCTATAGGTGGATGTATAGTGGGTGCACCACATGAAGGTAACATATGGGAAAATGGTCCCTGTACTGAAGCCTTGTCACTGAGGGGGTCATCCTCTTGATCAAGCCGTTGAATCCTATTTGTAATTCATCGTAGAGGAATCCTATAAGGAAAACAATATTCCACAATCAACGAGTATATATGGATAGCTGACTCAAGAAGGACATGGAAACCATAAACCATTCTTATATGATGAATATACCATTGTTTTCCCCACAACATGTGTTCTCATGTACTGTATCAAAAAGAAGGTTATTAGAGTCCTAGTGTATGGATATATTGGCCACCACACCAAAACTGGAGTCCTTAGCTTGAAATCCAATCTTGAGACTCTTAAAACTATTTCCCCAAACTAAACTCACAAACTCTAGGTCTTAAGGTAGAAACGATCACCTCTGAAACCATTATGTCAGGACCCATTTGAATGAGGATCATGACACGACCCCCAAAACCCACCTCTGATAGGCATGGGGCTAGTGACTATCACCGAGTAGGCATATCACTAACATGGGAGGTGTTTTCTGAGTACCTACACACACACACACATCCAAGCGCAAAATTCTAAAATGTAAAAAAACTACTATGAAAGTAAATGAATGCCTATAACTATCCCAACCAATAGAGTACGGAATAAGTAAATAAAGTAAAGTAAACTGAGCCATAATACAATCCCACAAAAATATTTTATAAACTACAATGTTCAACCTATAAAAAAAATAGGTACTGGGACTGCTGCTCAAATCCATAAGGACACCTTGTACTGTCTGAACTCAAAAAGCTCCATATAGTCATGGTCCTCCCTGGACTCTATCAAAAGGTGGATCATATCCACAAGACATGACACATATGGGAAAATCCCGTACATTTGTGAGTATAACAATACTTAGTAAGACACCCCAAAACGACAAATAAATACACAAAGAAAAGGTACAGTAATCTCTACACAAGTACATGTCTCTAGTATATAACAAGGATATCCAAATATACTCAAACAAGATATGAATTCTAGAGGTAAGTCAAAACTATTTCATACCAATAATAGGGATTCAGTTTGAAGATTCCATAGAGAACACATCCAGGAGAACACACTCTTGAGTTTGATAGCATCGATGACGTCCATTCGAAAATTATTTTTCATCATAAACCATCATGAGAGAGATACACTAATAGATCTGAAGATAGATATGATAAATCAGATGAGGATCACATCCAGGTCCATAGGGTGATACCAACAACTCCATCTGGAATAACCTGATAAGTAGAGGATCGACTCCTAGTAAATTTGGTCATGTCTATACCCAAAACTAAACCTAGGGCATGAAGAATGAATAAATTATCCCTCACCGGGCTTCTTATAGGATTCAAAAAACACTATCTAAGAAGTTCTGTTGTAGGGATCATACTCTAGTTTGTAAGAAATGATACACACCAACATTCAAGTAAATTATCAAGGGCACGAACCCTAACAAAAAAAATGTAAGATACAATAAAAAAGGGATCTAATACATTTATGAAGGGATACATGGTGTTTAGTAGTATCACATGTTGGGTCCCTTGACCTTAGGTACTACCCGTGTTCAGCGAGCCCTATCAGGGAAACATGTCATGTAAAAATGGTATACACAACATGTATAAAGGGTCACATGCCATGTTTTTTCATTCATAGTCTGCCCCTGTTCCTTATCTGTGTTCTGGAACATGGTATCAACCTGTGTCTTCCTGCCCATGTACTGGTACATGGGGTAGCCCATGTTGCCGGTCTGGGTCTAGTCGTGTGGTGGAGTACATGTTGTGTAATCCACCCCAAGTTCATGTATCCCCCAAGATACATGCCGAGTCTTGGGGAAGGTTCCACACACCGTGTGATAGATGTCACATGCCATCTGACACTTTAAAGCTCCCCAAAACTCTAGCCACTACTCAGTGGGTCCCACACAATGTGTATCATGGAATACACACTGTGGTCATCATGATTTTCTAGAATCATAGTTATTCCTATGCGCACCTCGGTCGATCCTCCGGTTCTTGATGCGTTGGTTCGTTCATCCCAATAATGAAGATCAAAGGTCACCTCATCATCATAACACCGAGTTGGTGAGTTTTAGGCCTTTAATCGGCTTCAAAATCTGATTCTGATCACTTTTATGAAGAATGCTTGAAGAATGATATCTCCCGAAATACTTCAATCCATCCATCATAATCTCCGTCACACCTCTACTAGGTCGTCCTGATGCTAGTTCTGCAATCATGGATCATTGTGCTATGAATCAAAGAAACAATGACCATCCTTTCATATCCTACGATGAACGAAGAATGCATGAAAAAAGGGAGAAGAAGAATTCACATAGAACAAACCCAAGGAACGAACCTCAACTAATGTTTGTTGCGGCCTTTATCCATTCCCATAACAATGAAAAACAAGATAATCAAAACAATAATCATAATCATCTAAAATTAAATTCCACAATCAGCCCACCCCACAAGAACAATCGAACCCTGGGTCAAGCTGTTCGTGGGTTGATCCACTTTCATCGTTGATTATATGGATGAAAAAGAAGAAATTGAAATCACAATGCCCTACCTTGAGGTTGGATCATTCGTTATTTATGATTCATTGTTGATGATGATCTATCAAGAACAATCTTGATCCACCATTCGTCATCGTTCTTCATGATATTTCTCCAAGGTTACTCTCTAGATCTCCTAGGGATTTCTACAGGGATATAGATTCTAACCCATGGACCCTTTACAAGCTTAAATTTAAAAGAAAAAATATTTCACTTCATAACATTAAAATAAAATTAATCTTTAATTTATTTTATTCTTTAAATTGTCCAAAAACTAACTCTTATAGTTGACCCAAGACGGTCGATGTTAGGCCTCGCCTAAAGTAAAGTCGCTACTCTGAACACAACAGTGCCCTCGAATTTCTGATTCAGCCACCTATTTAGAAGTTATTACAATTTTTCAGGAAAACCACTCACGTGCACCCTTTAATATATTTAATATATTTCAAAAATTTATTTTGGGCATACGGAGCCTTGAAATCGAACGTCTTCTCGGTGCCGAATCTCGAATTAATTCCATGTAATATTTAAAAATAATACACATAACATACAGAACATTACAAACATATTTACCTATAGTTTCTCATGAATATACTAGATATGTACTAATCACAAAGTTGTTGGGAAGTACACATCTAGGAAGAGATGCTTGAAATTGGTCCATGGAAGGGCCGCCTCATCATGCGTCTGTGTCACTAAGGTCCACCAATGTTTTAATGATATATAGAGAATACTAGTATCTAGAACCACCATCTGGTTAAGAGGGATTCTAACAAGGTGGAATACTTCAACCATCACCTCTAGCCAGTCCTTAGTTTCTTATAGGTCCGACTCACCCTGGAACCCTGGAAGACTATACTTAAAGAAATCATAAAGTGTACTTAGTCTACACGTGTCATAACCATATGATGTTTGAATAATCTACTTCCCATCATTTAGAAAAATTTCATATTTTTACACAAAGGATAAGTCTGCTCATTAATCCATAGGTGGAAGTACAACTCACTAGGCACCTAGAGGAAACACCTCTAGAATAGGTCCCTGAACTAATACCTCATCACAAAGATGATCTTCATCATGATCCTATAATAGAATCCTAACCAACTATATATTTGAGGGAATATGGAAATTTTCAAGATATATCACAATAAATATATCATATCTAGGGTTAGGAATGAATAAGGATATTAAAACCACAACTCATACCAATATGATACATGTACCATTATATTCCATGTAATTGGTGTGTTGGTGTTCTGAGTTGAAAAAAGGGTTATTAGAGACTAAGTGAATGGATACATTTCCTTCCATATTATTACTGAGATCCTTATCCAAGGAGAAAAACTTGAGACACTTTAATACCATTTACCAAAATAAAAAAACCAATCTTCACAAATACTCTATCTCTAAACTTCATTATAGGATAACCTAGACTTTAATACCACTTTCAGACATTACGAATCACTAGGGCACTCTTGGAAAGCGGTAAGCTGAGTGTGACACCTCAAGACCTCCTCCAATTGGTCAAGGGCTAGTAACTAGCATCGAATAGTCATATCATAGATATAGTATGACTTAGCCTAATTCACCTATATACATGCACACATATATTCATAAACACCAGAGAATTGTGAAAATGTAAATAATTGGAATAATAAATGCATGAAAAACCTATAACATCCGCAAAAAGAGTACAATAAGCCATAAAAAATTACAAGGGAAAATATAAAGGCCTAACAACCGGAAATTAGGTCCAACCTAGAAATCAACGAGAGTAATTTCATATCCTGTAACCCCCAATGAAAAACCATGATCTTGTTACATCCACCACCAATCATCACTAATCACCACCCACACCAAGTATGCATAGATCTCTATTGAACAACTTGTAATCTATATAATACATGGAACATGCGGGAAGAGGCCATATAGTGGTGAATATATAGACACCCACTAGGACACCCCAAAATGACTAAGAATAAAATCATCAAAATCATGTTAGACTAAATCCAGAACTAGGAGTGTAAGAAAGAAGAGCCCATATATTCTTAAGTAAGTAATCACATCATAGAGTAATGTCTTAGTCTTCACATTCAACTAAATAAATTCATCAAACTTATTAAAAGTTCCAATATTACATGTGTAACCTCACGATAATCATATTGGATGACCTGAACCTCATGGATGGATGGCTGAAAAAGGGAGTACCGACTCTAGTAGATGAACCACCCCCACTAGATCTCTAAGACGATGGAGTAAAAACTCCATTTATAGATGAAGATCACCCTAAGATTATATGGTGGAGTAATGACCCAACCTATATATATGATATGAGAAACCTACCCCTTAATAGAGTCCAACCGTCATTGGAGTAGCAATCCATACACAAACTCTAATGATCAAACTTGGAATTTCACATCAGCTAACCATCACCAGGAAAAGAGAACTACTTGTATCAAACCAAATCACATATATAATTTTTTCTCCCTATAAACCATCACATAATACATAGAATACCACATAAAAGGGACCACTTATGGGTCTATTTCCAAGAATAAAAAAGAATAAACCAAAGGTATGTCATATAAGGGATAGTACACAGTATGACCCTCAGGAGCACATGGTGTGTAGTACTCAGATGTAAATTATGGATTTTTGGCTACACACATCATGTGGATTAACCCACATGGAATATCAGGACAACCATGGTCTTGTGTGTGTTCTCCTGGTATATGTAGACCTATCTAGTATGGGTTTTCAAATTGTATGGGGAAAACCACACGTCATGTTATATTTAAGACAAATCAAAACCCTTCCCACCATATCAATGAAGTAATATGACATGATTTATCTGAACTACACACCATTTAGTAGGGGGTTTTCTAGATAGATCATGTTCTCCCACGAGATTCACCATTTCCACTACCTTTATTAGAATTTATACTATGATATCAACAAAATATTTTGAACAATAAAAATTACATGATGAGAATTTGATTCTTGATACCATTCATTAGGAAAAAAAACTCCCATTGCCTCTTTAGATCTTTGTCATGTGAAACGTTTCTCACCTGTTTGTCCCTCATATTTCCAAAATGTTACCGATCATCCTTTATGCCTCTATTCTCGATGTTCTATCCGTAATGAAAACCCACGAGACAAATAAAAATTACAGAATAATATTACATTTATCTGATCATAAATCACTCATCTATTTTTCCTATAGATAAACGTAGAATCACCATCCAAATTAAATATTGTTGATGAACACATGAATAAATGGGGGGATAAATCCTTAACCAAAAAAGTTATTAATCAATGATGCTCATTATCAATATGAAAAATTTTTATTTGTATAATATGAATAATCAAGAACATTTTTTTTGAAATGAATAAATTCTAAACTCATAATTCTAGGTAAATGAAATAATTGACGTGGCCATAATTTAATCATTTTTGGATTAGATTATTAGAAGAATTAATACAAAAAATGATGCAATATCAAATAAAATATTAAATCGATAAAAAATACCCCTAATTTTATTTTGAATAAATCAATGATGAAGAATGAATTTGTTGATCCTAATCACCAATCCATGAACCTTCATCATTCATCATCAAAGTCTCTTCCTATGGAAGCTCTTCTTCCTACTCAATATCCCATGGTTATACAGATAAACTTGGAGAATAACTATTATATAGAGTTAAATATTTATATGATGTTTAATTTATAAAATTATATTAATTGTTTAATTTATTTAATTTAATTCCTCAAAATATCTTCCCATGGTTGTGAATCAATTATAGGCCCAATGGGATGAAGAATTATGTCATTCTTAATGAAAAACCTGTATTTGGGTTCCAATAGTGGTCTCAGTTTCCCTATTTAAGACTCCATTTGGGAGTATTGAAATTATTTCCAAAATTATGTGGGTGCATGAATTAATATATTTAATATTTTTTTATATTGATATAGGGGATGTAAAAATATTGAAACTCTACATAAACTCTTCAAGTGGATCTGAATATATTATTTAAAATTTACAAAGAGTGCAATTAAAAAATATAGAGACAATACAAAATCTACATATGAGTCATTTTGACTCTGCGTATGGATGATCTGGATTTGCATACGTATCATCCATTTGTAATTTTTTTTTGAGTTTTCTATAAGAGGAAAAACTAAGTCTCCAAAATTATATTTACTAAAGAAATTAGAACAACATGATGCTCGAACTGATATTTAATAATTTAAAAATCACATTTAAAATATGATTAAAGATATTCATGTGATAAAACAAAGTGGGTGATATATTTTCAATGTGTTTTTAATTTCAATTATTTTTTATAAAAAACTATAGTGGTAGAGAAACCTAAGATGTTGAAGGTGAATCTCCATAAAATTATTTCTATAATTTGTTTTGATGATTCTATGTTATTCTAAAGTTCTTATAATCACTTGAAATTAGTTATGTAGTGATTCTATCAAAGTTTTTTGATTGGTTGTATTTTTATGATCAATTTTATAATATTTTTCTTCATTCCATGTGTATGTTGATGATGAAGTGAATTTATGTCAATATAGTTGAATGCGAAGAAGAGTTTTCTAATGGGTACTTTTGGAATTCAAAAAAAATATTTTTTATTTTTTTTATGATTCAATAACAAAAGTTTACTCAAGAAATATTATTTCTATTTTTTTGAGAATAAATAAAAGAAGGTAATTTTTGTAAATTCATTAGATACATATAGTTAACTGATAAAAAGAGTATTCAGTGATCTTGGTGCATGGTTTTGAGCCTAATTAAATAAGAAAAAGTGGAGGGTCGGATGGTATGATTCTAATGAGATAAATCTTGATAATAATGAGATAGAAATAGTTTTTTTATAATTATTTTAATTCTTGGATTTTCATTTTTTTGGTTATGAGGATCTATTTATGAGAGAGAATCAGTTCTTGTTGAGTATTAAGATATTAAGAGAAAAATTGAGACTAAATCTGAAGCTAGAAAAACATCAAAAAATCTTTTGGCACTTGATTATTTGGTTAATCAAAATTGAGAAGAATATATAACATACTAATAAAAACTAGATACTGTATGTAAGTAAAAAACTATTTTTGGTTATATTTAAGGCTCATGAAGGATAATCTACATCTTATATTTTTGAAGAAACTAAGAATATGATGTAATCATTTTCATTCTATTTTCACCTCATTGTATATGATTTTTAATTTGTATAGTCCCATGTGACACTTATAGGCATAGTGTGATACCACATGCATGAGAAAATATTTTTAGTCACTTGTGCTTAAAGGAAACAATTTGTGGATAGGGTGACTAACCAACCAAGATAAAAAGTAGGTATTCTAAGAAAGATCTAAACCTTGTGAAAATTTAATGTTTTTATTTATCTTTATTTTTTATGTGTGATTGGGTATTTGATTTTATATTTTAGTGGATTATATTATAAAATGTCAAAGTGGTTTATTTTTACGTGAAAGAAAATTGTAAAAACTAGTCTATATTGATTCATTCTCTCATCCTAGTACAATATCACATTCTTTGGATATTTAACTAGTATTAGAGAACAATTAATTTATTAGAGCCAATTAGTTGCTGAGAATGTATAATTTTAATTCTATTAATATCAGGGATGTTCCTACATTTTATGGTATGTACTATCATAGTTATAAGAATAGGATGATTCACTATCTTCTATCTCTTGGCATATAATTGAGAGATACAGTTTTTGTGGGGTTCCCACCCATTAAAAAGGTTTATATAATGTATTTTAATGATAATAGAAATAGGTAAGTTGATTGAAAATTCTAGAATTATATTATTATATCCTTATCACGAAATGTTTCCACAAAATTCATGGGACTTTACACTACTAAGGAAATATGCGATAAATAAAAAAATTTCTATTAAGGTAATGTGTAATTCAAATAAGATAAATTATTTAATATGGGAAACCAATATGAAGATATAAAAATGGAAAAGAAAGATAATATTCATGATTATATTACAAGGGTGAATGAAATTTTCAATAACATTTAAGGGTTTGATGACAAACTACAAGACTAAACTATTGTTAAGAAATATATGAGGAATTTTATGGATAGGTTTGATCCTAAAATTCTAAATCTTAATGATTAAAAATATATTTATCTTGATAAATTACTTAATATTATCATATATTATGAAATTATAATAAACGTAGCTTTCAATAATAAGATAAAACATGAAATAGATTTTCAGGTCATGAAGATAATGAAAATAAAAAAAGATACTAATTTTAATTTAAGTGAATCTGAGGATGATAAAAATGGTGAATACTATCAAATAATCATTTCTCTTATATCAATGAAGTTCAAGTAGGGAAAGAGTAATAGAAAAGGAATATTTCAACCAATATTCTAAAAATGTAATGGAATTAGATATTTTGATATAAACCATCCAAATGAGAAAGGTGAATATTAAGAATTAGAATAAATAGATAATAAAACTCAAAGTAAGCAATGGTTTATAAGTTCTAAAGAAATATCTAAAGTTGGAGGATGAAAGAATTAATTTTTTAGGAATAAGATAAAAAATCTAATGATAAAATAAGTGTAAGATGACCTCCCATCTATAATTCAACAAGAAAGTTAATATATTGAGTAATTTACTAATTTTAAGTATCTCTTTGAAAAATCCTTTGATAAATTAAGTAGTGAGTATGATTAATAAGAACTAAATGAGATAGAAAACATGTTAGAGGATTAACTATAAGCTTTTCTAGATCATAATACCCAACTAAAGAAATATAAGAGATAGATTATGGAAGGAAATAAGAATATAATTAACTAAAAGAGTGAATATGTCATGAAAAAATCACCCCCATTAAGAAAATCAATAAGTTTATATTTAATTGTACTGAAAATGAAAAAAATGGTAAAGGATATTGAATATATGACCATTATATAAGAAGAAGAATAATCTAAGATACAATCAATGTTTATTGAAGTAGATAATGAGTTTAAAATGATAAAAAGAGACATTAAAATTTCATTTTATGTCAAGGTAGAATCCTCTAATGTTTCTAAGAGAACTTACATAAGAAATTAGGTTAAATATTTACATAATAAAACATCCTATAATTTTATTTAAACTAATATTTTAGGTTTAAACACAAATTTTATTCTTGTATGGAGTAAGAAAATTGGTGACACACATTCTCCAATTTCAGTAAAATAAATGAGAAAATTAGGAGACTTATCAACTCCCAAACAAAATAATGTTCAAACATAGTCATTGTATAAAGAACTAAAATATGGATAATAGTTTTTTGGGTAGAATTTTAATTTTTATTATAATATTATATTAAAAATGTTTTTATTAGTGATGTAGAGTTTTAGCCAAAAGTACAACACATGTTGTCACAATATGTCATTACATTGAAAGGGGTAGAAATTCAGGGGGAGTCATTATGATTAGATGAAATTAGATTCTCTATGTTGGAATATTATGACACAAAAATGATTCTAATAATTCTAGAAAAAATAGGTTTAATTCCCTTGAAAAAAAATTTATCTTAGGTTTGACCATCATATATATTATGTAGAAGAGTGCATGGAAAAATTACCTCGATAGATTTCCTATGATGAGAAATTAAAGAGAATTTAGAAGGTATAAAAGAAAACACATATATATATGAGGTTGAATTGAAAGTTAGTATAATATCCATATCAAGGATTCTTGATAGTGAGTGTTCTTACAACATGATTTGTGTCACAATGTCTTTGAAAATTATTGAGAAACATGAAGGAGGAGAAGTCACTTTTGGCAATGATTGTTCTCTAAAATTGAAGGGAGTTGGATGATTTGAAATTGAAGCTCAATATATGAAATAAAATGATGTTTTATATGTGAAAGGGATGAATTACAATATTTTTAGTGTCATCAAACTCTGGGATAAGGGTTACGAGGTTATACATAATAAAAGATCATATATCATTATAAGCGTAAAGGATAAAAGGATCATATCTTAAATTAAAAAGAAAAAAAATTAAATATGTTTCAAATAGGTTATCCAACCAAATATTGTTCTTTGGTTTAAAAGAAAAAAATCAAGCTATGGTATATAAGGATTGGTTATCTTGGGGAAAGAATTATAAGAATAATATGTTATGACATATTAACTCAATTTAAATATAGGAGGATAAGTTTTTGTAAATTTTTAGAATGAAAAGTTGACTTAAGGCTCTAATAAAGTGGTTGATATTTTTTCTACAAGACCATAGAAGATCAGTCACTGTTGGTTGGAGTGGAATCTCAAGAGGGGGGTGAATTGAGTTCCAACTTACATTTTATGTTAAAAGCTTTCTTATAAATATCACCCAAATTTGTAACATCGCAGTTAATTAAGGAAGTAGAGATATAATGTTTAGTTTGTCAATAGGTTTCTCAAAGGGTGATTATTCCTCAGTTGAATCAGTGTAAAACACTTCTTCAACTTTTGAAACAAGTTTACTGAATTAAACACATAAACACACTAACCAGAACTAACTATCAAAGTCAATGCAAAACAATTTTATGTTATAGAAATTATAAGTAGTATAAAATAGAAAAAATAGAGTATTACAAAATATAGTACGTATTAGAGTTAAACAAGAGGTTCAGTCTCAATTCCAGACTTAATCCTCTCCTCTTGGTGATCACCTACCACCAATTAGTTTATATAAACAATAACATTGATACACAACCTTTATCGGGATTTACAATAGTTTTCACAAACTGTCCAGGGGTCACACCCTCTACCACAGTCCCTCATGGAAAAAACAAACACTACAGACCACACACGGTCTCTTCCACATTTATACGTGGGAAACAAGATGTAAGGGAAGCTTGATGTGAGGATTTTCAGTATCCTCAAGTTCAAGCACAGGAGACAGTGTGTGTAACAGACACACACTTCTCAGAAATGTAATATAAAAGAATATAGTAGAGCTGATATAATAAGATTGAGTTTAGAAAGCTATATGTGTTTTTAGTTAAGCACTTGACTCCTTGGAGTGAAGAATTTGCAGTTCGAGTCTTTCTCTGGAAGTTGTCCTCAAAATTGTGTGTCACAACTCCAGGTTCTAGCTTTCATGAATTGAGTGTTCTGCTAGTTGTATTGATCAAGAGTTAATGAAGCACTATAGGAAGTCTTGAAATTGTTCTCCTGAAAATGATCTTCTTGAATTGATTGGGTTCACAGTGTAAGCATCCAATGCTTATTCCTTGTTCTCTTTGATCTAGTGAGTAGGCTCTTGCATACACTTCTCTACTCTTGTCTTTTCTTACTCAGTATTCTCTTTTATATTTGAGATTCGACAATAGGAATAAGTATATCAAGTGAGGTCCTCCTCGTACCTCATACTATCCCTAGATATGGTTTCTTGATATGTCTACCATCATCATTAAATAATTTCAGACGCATTAGATTTAAAAAATATGTCCATTAAAAAAAATTCAACAATTTGACAATGTATGGAGTAGAAGAGAAAGCATCGATAGACTAGTAACTGTAGCCTTCACAATGGTAGGCTTCAGAAGTAGGTGTGCATTGGTATCATTCTTCAGTAACCTTAAGTAGTTACCTTCAGTGGTATCCTTCATTAGTAACCTTCATTGATAGCCTTCAATGGTAATCTTCAACTGTAAAATTCAGCGGTAACCTTCATCGACAGCCTTCAATGGTAACCTTCAGCAGAAACCTTCATCGGTAACCTTTGCATCGGTGACCTTTGCATCGGTGACCTTTGCATCGGTGACCTTTGCATCTATCACCTTTGCATGGGTGACCTTTTCATCAGTGAAATTTTCATGGGTAAACTTTGCATTGGTGACCTTTAAATCGGTGACCTTTGCATCAGTGACCTTTATACTTAGATCAATTTTGCATTGTAAACTTAAATAAGAGAGCAGTGAGATTAAAAGTATATGGCTATTTCTTGATAAATACTAGGAATATTAATGAAACACGATTATCATAGAACAGAAATATGATTATCACACATGATTTGGGTGTATCAAAACTTGATTTGGGATTATCAAAATAGGTGAGTCCAACAATCTCCCCCCTTTTGATAATCACAAATTGTGTCAGTAGTTTCTGAATCAGGGTTAAGTACAATTGATAAATATCTTCAAAAGTGTTTATTCATAAAATTGAACCATGTTATTGTGGGATAAAATATAGATATTATATATATGAAAAGAGTTCAGGTAATTTAAAAAACGTTTCCCCCAATTGGGCAACTTAAAATTAAAACTCATAACTTCTCCCCCTTTGTGATTAACAAAAACATAGGGAGAAAAATGTGAAAAAACGATTTTAATATTAATGAATCAATAATAAAAGATACAAAAAGTTTACAAAGATACATATCATCTAAGACATCCCACATTCAATCCACATCAGATATGTCCAGGGAAGATTTGTCTTTGGAAGCTGAGGAGTCAAGTCCATAAGATGGAGGGTTAGGCTGAGGGATAGCAGTAAGCAGGGTTGGAGGAGCTGCAACAAAAGCATCAGTATACCTATAGTGAGTAAATATCTGAGGAATAATAAGGGTCAAGCTTCTGATGGCCTGTGTATGAGTCATCATTGGTGGAACATTGGTAGATCCTGAAGTAGCTAAGGAAGAAGGCAGGGCTTGAGGAACAATGATGGGAGTGCAGGGCACATGGAGGAAAGGTAAAAGAAGATTTCTGAAATCCATAATGATACTTTCTCCTCTTTCCATGGATGAGATAAATTCATCCTTATTCCCCACGAATCCCTATATGAAATGAGTTAATTATCTAAGCTTGCTAACTTGATTTTTAAATGCATGAGTGACATGTGGAATTCTCATGTTTTCCAATAGCAGCTTAAAGTGACCATCCATCTGATGCTTAGTATACACCCTTTTGTAGTAGAAATCAACTTTCCCTTTGATGACCTTCTGATCTTGAGGAGCTTCCCTTAAATAACTTTCCACATGGTTTTGAATTTATCTGGTAGTGGAAATAACTCGAGTCATAGACTGAGGGTCTGAGGTACTTGCACCAGAAAACTTCTCCACTTCTTCTTGGACAACCGATCTGAAAGCTTCTAGATAAACAAGAGGAGAAGCTGAAGATGAAGCAGATGCACATAGAGATGCCATAACGAAATCCACTATCTCCTTAAAGTATTTTTTTCATCCCATTGTTAGGCCTCTTCACATCATTATCTTGGACACTCACATGTGTCTCCATAGACTTCTTAAAGTCCTCAAACACAATGACCATTTTCTGAACCACACTTTTAACATATCTAAGATCTTGGTCCACCTCAGACCTTGAATCCATATATGATTCTAAACTACAAATAGACTACTTCCCATATTCCATAGACTCTGCTAATGCTCTGACTTGATTTTGACATTCCTTGACTTCATGTAGCATGATTGAGTGAGAGGTAGAAACTAGTCTTTCCACTGTAGATGTCACGAGTCCTTGATTGCGAGCTACTGTTTTCTCTATCTCAATAGATTTCTCATCAAAGTGTATTTTCAAATGCGACTTCAATGATTCCAAATCGTTATTCTTCACATAGTCTCGAGGCAGAAGCACTACTAGATGCACAATAGTAGTCTCTGTAACTAAAGGGATTGGAGGAAATCTGATAGGCTGGTCATCATCAGAATCTCCACAGTATAAACCCAAAACCACAAATCCAGGGTCTTCTGACCAATCTTCTATTCCATGAGCTACAACAACTGAACCTATGGAAATAGGTTCCTCTCACTCACTTGGAGAATTCTCCTGATTAACCACATTCATTTATGCCATACATCCTTGTTCAACTCCATCAATAAGAGAGTCCACTACCACTTCCTCCACAAAATCTTCAACTACAGCCAATTAAATTTCAGCTTCAACCGAATCAACAACCTCTTCATATAAATGTTCTACCATTTCTGTATGCCCTATCAGTGGACTGGGACTTATACATTCCTCTTCACTCTCATCAGAAGTTTCCTTAAAGTCACCATGACTAGATTCAAGGTCCTCATCCTCATCGTAGGTCTCTCTAATGTCTCTTAAGCCATTTTCTGCCCCTTCTTCTTCACTATTCTCTTCATCATAATTGTCCCTTAGGACTGTCTCCCTTCTAGGAAACCTCTTTGGTGGACTAGGATCACCAAAGGATACAGTATTAGTCTGAGGATTTGAGGGAATGTCAGGATCACTCTTATCATCTATAAGAGAATCATCTCTTTCTTGTACAGCAACAACTTCTTCTTCTTCATCTGAATATTCTGGTCCCACTTCATCAGGATTTAGACTAGGATCTCTCTTATCCTTCGGCCTAGTAGGATGAGTAATAGGGTTTAATTCCTCATATAGCTTAGCCTCATCATGCACCCATCTTCTTTTCCAAGGGTTCGAATTTATCTTCATCAACATGCCAATCACCTTTGTAATGAAGAAATTTTCTCTTAATACAACTGTTTCCTCCTTATTTTCAGTAACTCCTTTCACCTTCAACATCAAGGATATCAATCTGGCAAGAAACAATGAATTGGACTTGGAACTGGTCTTTTTGATATCATCTAATTGAATCATCTGTAGCCTACAAAAATTTATATTCTGTCCATGCTTCAACAAATATAAAATAAATATGTCCTGATATTTCCAGGTAGCAGAGTCCCCTCTCCTAGGACTCAAGACATGATGAAAAAACATAAACAACAACTTGTCTTCTCCTTCCATCTCAGCAGTAATGAATTTCCTAAGATCCCATTCCCAGTCAGTTTAGATAAGGATTATTCATAACTGAAGAACTAACTAGTGGGAGGCACCAATCCTATGTAGTAATCATAAATCCCTTCATGTGGTACTCTCAGACACTCATCCCATTCAACATAGGATAAGTTTATACCCACTCCATTTACCATTAAAGACATTTTTTTTCATTCTCAGTCTTTTTGAATTTCAAAAAATTATAAAACTCCTTCACTAACTTTGGGTAATAATGCCCATTTTTATTTGCAAAGCATTCTAACCAACCTTGAGCTTCAAGATCCTTTAGCACCAAAGACCTGCTCGACATCATCCATTCTGAGCTTAGTTCCTTTTCAACCAATATTTCCCTCTTCGATAAATGTGGATTGATTAGCTTTTCCACTACCTGTATTCCACTAATTGACTCAGATTGAGGTCGTTTTGGATTCTGCGCATCTTCTTCATCATTGATCTACAACCGCTTCAATCTTTACATTTCAATATAGAGCAGTTTGAGGGTTTCGACAGAAGGTGATGTCTTAGGTTAGGGAGCAAGGGGTTCAGGAGAGAGTAGAAATGGATCGAAATGTGGTGTGTTCTTTATTTTTATCATTTATGGATCGAAAAAAATCAAGTAAAAGAAATAAGTAATACAAAAAATGTTTTTGATTCTAGCAGAGAAAATAACAAGTCCCAAAAACATCGACTATCAGTAGGGTAACAATGGTGAGGTTTCAAAGGTGAGTTCTATCAGTGAGGTTCTAAAGGTGAGGTCTATCGGTGAGGTTCTAATGATGAGGTCTATCGGTGAGGTTCCTTATGGTGAGGTCTATCAGTGAGGTTCTAACGGTGAGGTATATCGGAGAAGTTCTAACGGTGAGGTCTATCGGTGAGGTTCCTAACAGTGAGGTCTAACAGTAAGTTTCCTAACGGTCAGATCTAATGGTGAGGTTCCTAATGGAGAGTTCTAACGATGAGGTTACTAAGGGTGTGGTATAATGGTGAGGTTTCTAACGGTGATGTTCCAAACCTTAACAATTTATCATACCTAACTAGTGTTTGATGTAATTTAACCTCTCAGAATTCAAAAGTTTTTTGAATATATCAACTAATTGATGTTCAGTGCCAATGAATTCAAGAGTGATATCAACTATTTGGTAATGAACTCTCAAGAAGTGATGTCTCACATCAATGTTCTTTCTCCTAGAATGAGATACTATATTTTTAAAGATGTTAATAGCACTTGTATTATCAAACTTTCTAGAGACATATTTGAATTGATATTCATAGTCTAGTAAAGTGTGCTTCATCTATAGAATTTGAGCACAACAACTACCAATAGCTATATATTTAGCTTCGACAGTAGATAATGCAACATAATTCTTTTTCTTATTACACCATGATACTAGTGACATTCCCAAAATGTGACATGTTCCAGAGGCTCCATTTTTATCTAAATTGAAACCATCAAATTCATCATCTGAATAAATTATTAAATCAAATGATTGTCCTCTTTGATAAAATATTCCTATGTTTTTAGTATACTTGAGATATTTGGAAATCCTTTCAATAGCAGTTAAATGAGACTCTTTGGTATTTTCTTGAAAATGAGCACACATGCATACACTGAACATAATATCAGGTCTGCTAGTTGTAAGATAGAGTAGACTCCCAATCATACCTCTTTAATTAGTTTGATCCATTAGTTTACCTATTTCATCAGCATCCAACTTACAGGTGGTACTCATAGATGTATCACTAACTTTATTACTTTCCAAACCCAAATGTTTCAAAAGATCCTTAGTATTTTTAATTTTATTTAAAACAATACCATTTTTATTTTTAAAAATTTTAAATCCAAGGAAAAATTTAAGTTCCCCCATTAAGCACATTTCAAATTCATCTTGCATCATTTTTGAAAAATCAGTACATAATGAATTTTTAGACAATTAGAAAATAATATCATCTAAATAAATTTGTACTATTAAAACATATTTGGAAATTATTTTAATAAAAAGAGTAGGATCCTCTATTTCTTTAGTAAAACCTTTTGAAATAAGAAAAGAACTAAATCTCTCACACCAAGCTCTTGGACATTGTTTTAGACAATACAAAGCTTTAGACAGTTTGAAGACATGATTTGAAAAATGGGGATTTGTAAAACTAGGGGGTTGTTCAACAAATACATCCTAATCTATGTACCAATTTAAGAATGTACTTTTGACATCTATTTGATAATGTTTGAAATTCAGATGAGCTGTATAAGCAAGTAATATCCTAATGGATTCTAGTGTAGCTACAGGTGCAAAGGTTTCCTCATAGTCTATTCCTTATTCTTAACTATATCCTTGTGCAACTAGTCTAGCCTTGTTTCTAACAATGTTTCCAGATTCATTAACTTTATTTCTAAAGACCCATTTGGTGCCTATGGTCAAAGTGTCTTTAGGTCTTTCTATAAATTCCCAAAATTTGTTCCCTTTAAATTGTGTTAATTATTCTTGCATATCTATAACCCAAAATTCCTCATTGATAGCATCATTGATATTTGTAGTTTCAAGCTGTGAAAGAAAGGGTTGATGTTCTTCCTGGTTTCTTAGAGAAGCTCTACTTTATGTTCCTCTATTTAGATCACATACTAAAACATCTAAAGGATTATTCTTGAGAGTTCTAATACCTCTAGAAAGAGTTGAACTAGACTCCTCATGGTTGTCTATTGGTTCAGATTCACCATGCATAGATTCTAGAAAATTTCCATAACTGGTTGTTTTCACTAAGGGTTCACTATCTTTATCATTAATGTCCAAAATTAACATATCTTCCCCAAGATGTTCAACGGAGGTTTGGGGTTCATGGGGATCAGTTTCATAAATTTTTTCATGAACAGATTCTTCTACACATTTGGTTCTCTTATTGAATACTATATAAGATTTATTAGAGATTATACCCTAGGAAAAGTCCTTCATCACTATTAGAAGAAAAATTTTCAAGGTTATATTTAGTGTTAATGATAAAGACTTTGTAACCAAAAACTCTAATGTAATTTACCTTGGGCTTCCTATTATTCCCTAACTATAATGGGTTTTCTTAAGAACCAGTCTAATTAAGACTCTATTGATGATATAACAAGATTTATTAACAGCTTCAGCCCAAAAATATATAGGTAGATTATACTAATTTAGCATATTCCAGGAAATCTCTTGAAGTATCCTATTTATTCTTTCTACGACTCCAGTTTGTTGAGGTGTTCTAGGAGTAGAGAAATTGTGAGTATAGACATTATGTGAGAAAAAAGATTCAAATTCCTGATTTTCAAACTTAAGGCCATGATCACTTCTCAAGGTCTTAATTCTATGTCCACTAAGATTTTCTATAAGCTTGGAATATTTAATGAAGTAAGAACAAGCTTCAATTTTGTGAGCTAGAAAGTATACCCAATTGTATCCTGAAAAATCATCTACAAGAACATAAATATAGTGCTTCCCAGTTAAACTTAAAACCTTATATGGTCCAAACAAATACATGTGAACCAAATCAAGCGACTGAGAGGTAGAAAATTCTTTCTTTGGTTTGAAAGAAACTTTGTGTTGTTTTTCCTTTTGGCAGGGATTACAAACTTTGTTAAGAGGGAATTCCAATTTAGGTAACTCTCTAACTAAACCTTTCCTAGTTAGTTTACTAAGTGAGTGCACATTGCAGTGTCCTAAACATCTGTTCCATTAGCGGGATTCCTTATGAAAATCATTTAAGTAAGAAACATATTTCTTAGATAAAGAGTTTAAATCAACAACATATACATTTTTGTTTCTATGAGCTAAAAATATTAAATTATTTTTAGAATTAAAAATATCGCATGCATCATTTCCAAATTTAACATTGAATCCATCATCACACAACTGATAGATACTCAGTAAATTGTATTTTAACCCATTAATAAAAAGTAATTTTAAAATTAATATAGTGTTAGGGTTATAAATTTGGCCAAAGAAGATGATTTTTCTTTTAACATTATCACTAAATGTAAAATGTCTACCATGAACTCTAATTAGGCTCTTGAATCATGAATATTATCCTATTATATACACTGTCCAAGTAGCATAGAGTTTTATAGGAGCTCTTCAGACAATTTTCCTATAAAACAGATTTTGTTTAGGGTAACTTTGGTATCCAGATTTTTTGGTTCTAGAGATGTCAGCAAGTAAAGATTTGGGAACCCATACCTGTCTCAAAGGTTTTCTATAACTAGCATATATGTTTTGAGACATGAACACTTTATTGGGTCCTTTAGAGAATTTTTTTTTCAAAATATGGTCCAGAACTAGAACTAGTAGTGAAATGTCTAGATTTTAGAACAAGTTTATTTTTAATAATCCTTCTCTGTCCTGGTTGATATCCTATACCAGTTGTGTATTTTGGAGAAATTGTTTCCTAGTAACTGAGGCAAGGTATCTCTACCAGAAGTATCCTTTTCCAGATCCCTTTTTAATTTCTCATTTGATAATTTATGTTTAGTATTTTCTTTTAACAGCTGAGCACATTTTCTCTCTCAATATCCAAGTGAGACTTATAATTAAAATTTAAAGCATGTTGTCTCTTTAATAATTTATATTTATCCTTGAGTTCATAAAAGGTATGCTCAAGAATTCTACAATATTTTAATAGTTAATCCTTAGTCATATTGTCATAATTATTTGAATCACTTTCATTCCAAGAATAATAAGCATTTGGTATAGAGGAAATGTGTGTTACCTCAGATGTTTCTGTCATGAAACACAGGTTTGCATGTTTTTTATTTTCAATATCAGAAGTGTTAGATCCACTGGAGCTATCTTCTGAAGCACTCGAAGTAGCCTTTATAGCCTTTTTATATCCCTTTCCCTTATCTTCATATTTCTTTTTAAACCTTATCTTGGGAAAATCATCTTTCACATGGCATTTTTGTTTACACTCATATTAGACTATCTCATTTGTGTTGTCATTCCATTTTCTATCCTTTTTCAACTACCCTTTATTATCAACCCTCCCTTTATAGTTTGAATTTATAGAGAACTTCTTCTTCTTGTAGAATTTCTTGAATATCCTAGCAGGATGTGCCATCTCATCATCACTGTCCGAGTCTGAGTCTCCACGAGTGGAAGTGACTATAAGAGTTTGAACTTTTTCTTTGTCTTTGTTCTTTGCGTTACCAGTCTTGAATGGTGTAGATTTATTTCTTGGTTCTTTATCTACTTCTTGATTTACCTTAATTTCTTCTTAGTACATCATATCTTTTCAAATTAATTTATTCACTGGTAGCTTGCCTATGTCACAGGATTCTCGGATAGAAACAGAAGTTCCTCTCCATCTGTCAGGTAGGCATTGAAGCAATCTCATAATCTGATCCTTGCTGTCCAATGGTTTCCCAAGAAAAATCATGGTATTCACTATTTCATTCAACCTAACATAAATTTCAAATATAATTTCCTCAAGCATCATTTTAAAATTATCACATTTAATAGTATAAGTATTTAATCTAATTTATTTGACATTGGTTGTTCCCTCATGAGAAACAGCCAAAGTATCCCAAATTTAATATGCGGTTTTACAGGCAGATATTCTATTGAATTATTCATCACCCAGAGAATAGTAAAAAGCAATCATTGCTTTATAATTACAGTTATATGTAGCTTTAGTCAATTGAGACCATGTGTCCCTAGCAGTAAGAGGAAAATCATGTTGTTCTTCAATTTTGTCCCAAATTTCAGGACCCAGGATCTATTGTTACATTTTCATTTTAAATTTCCACTGAGCATAGTTATTTCGATTAAATAAAGGTGGCATGTTAGTAGAAGCACTCTCAACTCTGTTATCCATTATCAATTAGAATTTTAAAGAACTAAAAATGTTGATATGATAGAAAGTTTAAGATCTTTAAGATACAACTAAAATCAAAGTAGAAAATAATTTAACAACTTAAAAAATAGTTCAGACAGTAACAATAAAAACTAAATCCTTTGATACAAAATTTTGGTCAGAGTGGAATCTCAAGAGTGGTGTGAATTGAGTTCCTACATAAATATTTTATTAAAAACCATATTATAAAGATACCCCAAATTTGTAATGGCCCAGTTAATTAAGGCAGTAGAGATATAAATGTTTAGTTTGTCAACAAGTTTCTCAAAGGGTGATTAGTCCTCATTTGAATCAGTGTAAAACAATTCTTTAACTTTTTAAATAAGTTTACTGAATTAAACACATACAGACACAAACCTTAATTAACTATCAAATTAAATGCAAAACAATTTTATGTTTTAGTAATTATAAGCACTGTAAAATAGACAAAATAGAGTATTACAAAATATAGTACACAATAGAGTTAAAAAATAGGTTCAGTCTCAAGTTGAGACTTAATCATATCCACTTGAGGATCACCTGCCACCAAGCAGTTTATATTAACAATAAACCTGATACACAACATGTATCAGGCTTTAAATTAGTTTTCACAAACATTCCAGGGTTCACACCCTCTACCACCTTTTATCTTGGGGAAAACAAACACTACAGATCACATAGGGCCACTTCTACAATTATATGTGGGAAACAAGATGTAAGGGAAGTTTGATGTGAGGATTTATAGTATCCTCAAGTTCAAGCACATGATACAGTGTGTGTAACAGACACACAGTTCTCAAAGATGTAATATAAATGAACCCAATAGAGATAATATAATAATATTGAGTTTGGAAAGCTCTATGTGTTTGCAGTTCAACTCTTTACTCCTTGGAGTAAAGAATTTGCAGTACGAGTTTTTCTCTGAAAGTTGTCCTCAAAATAGAGTGTCCCAACTCTAGGTTCCAGCTTTCAGGAACTGAGTGTTCAAATTGTTTTGCTGATCAAGAGTCTATAATTCACAGAAGAAAACCTTGAATTTTTTCTCCTAGAAATGATATTCTTGAAGTGTTTGGGATCACAGTGTAAGCATCAAATGGTTCTTCCTTATTCTCTTTGATCTAGCGAGTCGACTCTTGCATATGATTATTTTATCTTGTATTTTCTTCCTCAGTATTCTCTTTTATTTTTGAGATTTGACAATAGGAATAAGTAGACCACGTGCGTTCCTCCTCATACCTCGTAATGTCTCGAGATATAGTTTCTTGATATGTCTATAATTAGCATTAAATAATGCCAGACTCATTAAATTTACCATATACGATCATTATAATATATTCAAGAATTTGACAAAGTATGGAGTAGAAGAGAAAGAATCAATAGACTAGTAATGATATCCTTCACAATGGTAGGCTTAAATAGTAGGTTTGCATCAGTATCCTTCATCGGTAACCTTCATCAGTAACCTTCAGCAGCAACCTTCATCGGTATCCTTCAATGGTAACCTTCAGTGGTAACCTTTAACAGTAACCTTAATCAGTAGCCTTTAATGGTAACCTTCAGCGGGAGCATTTATCGGTGACCTTTTCATCAATGACCTTTGAATCAGTGACCTTGGCATCGATTACCTTTCTACTTAGATAAATTTTGGACTGTAAACTTAAATAAGAGAGAAGTGAGATTAAAAGTATATGTTTATTGCTTGATAAATACTAGGAATATTAATGAAACATGATTATCATAGAACATAAACATGATTATCACATAAATGACACATTATTTGGGAGTATCAAAACTTGATTTGGGATTATCAAAATAGGTGAGTCCAACAGTCACAATGACTTATATGATCCCATGAGAAAAAATTATAGTAAAGAAGAAATTTTATGACATTTATTAAATATTTCACTTTGATGGCCAATGTAATTCTCATTAAGAACATGTCAGCATATGTCATAAATTTAAAATATCCAAAAGAAAAGTTGTGAATATTCATCAATAAATTAATATATGAAAATGGAATGTAATATACATGCGATCCATTTGAAATTTATCTTACCAAAAAATTGAATAAAAAATTAATACAACACACTATATACTCATAAATAGAATTGTAATATATAGTGGAAGAATAGAATCATTTTCAAGATGAGCATGAAAATTCTATCTAAAAACAACATCTCATAATATTGTTAGAGAGTATATATGGGTAATTCTATAAATATACAAAATTTATTTTTTATTATACTTAAAACAATCTCAAATCCATATGAAATTTAGTAAATGAATAAACCAACTATCAAATAATTTAAATTATTTGGTTTTATATACGTTATATAAATCAAAAACAATATTTTGGGAATGTTGATGAAAACGAAGATGAAGGGATATTCATAAGATATTTATCAAATAGAAATGGATAAAAATATGGAACAAAAATACACAAAAACTTGTTGAATGTTATTATTTTAAAATCATTGAAAATTATGCTAAATTATAGGTGTTTTTTTAGGCTTAAGACAAGGTAATAGAAGCTAGTAGTAAATATAATTCTAAAAAATAGATTATATAACCACCATAATTTGACCAAAATACTGTCAATATTGACTCTAATGAAGCTTTTAATGATAAGGCTATTATAAATCATGGATAAAAACATAAAAGTTTTTAATATAATTTTTATATAGAGTATATAATAAGATACTAGAAGGATCTAGTACAAACCTGAAGAATATTAAGACTGAAGAACCAAACAGATCTTATCTTAGAGGTTGAACCGTAGACAATAGATGAACCTATTGAACATGAAGAGTAGATACAGGATATGAATAACAAGATAGATCATATTAATGAAAAAACATCCCCCAGGGAACTTACATCAATTATTAGAAATAAAAATGTTATAAACACCAAATGTTTGTGTAGAATTAATCTTAATAATAATTATTTCATGATAAAAAATGATAAGATGGTATAAAAGGGATACTCATAATTGGAATGAATTGATTTTTAGGAGACCATTACACTATTAGAGATATTAGAAAACATAAGAATGTTTTTGGATATGTATGAAAAAATTTCTTATAAATTCTATCAAATTTCTGTGAAATCATCCTTTCTAATGGAGAAATTTGAATAAGTAATGTTCATTGAAAAAATTGAGGGTCCACTTCTTGATTTTTTATGGAAACATGGTGTGAAAACTTAATAAGTCATTATATTGATTGAAACAAGATCCCATATCCTCATATTAAAATCTTGATGGCTTCCTGAAATAGTTGGGATTCACAAAAGGAAATCTAGAAATAATTAGTATATGAATGAAATTTCTGTAAGAGCGTTGATTATCACAGTGTATGTTGATGATATAATATTTTATAGTGATAAGTAAAACCTTTGGGAAGAGTTTTTTAAGAATATGAAGAAAAATCTTAAATTACCTTTCTAGGTGTAATCTATATCTTTTGGGATTACATATTTAAAATATAAATGGATATATATTTTTAATCCAAGAAAATTATGATTGATAATTATTAAATTTTTTTAGCATTTATGAGTCAATAGAAGTTACAACTCCCATTTTAGTTGGCATAAAATTGTGTAAAAATATAGTTGGAAGTAAGGTTGATCAAAATGAGTTTAGAAGAGTTATTGAGGTAATGTTGTTTATAATAGCTTCATGTCCTGATTTTTATTATACATTGACACTATGTGCTAGATTTCAGAGTGATCTAATGGATTTAAACATTCTTAAAACTAAATTTATTCTGGTATATGTGAAAGGAACACTAAAAAATGGGATTTTGTATAGGAAAAATGTATATTTGAACTTTTTTGCCTTTACATATTTATATTGGTTGAATTATTCCACTAATAGATGATCCACTTCTAGTGGAAATTTATTTCATGGTGAGGACTATGTGAGTTGGCATAAAAATAATAATAATTCAATAACACTTAGCACTACCAAAGTAGAGTATGTGTATACTATAGATTTATGTACATAGGTTCTATAGATACAGGTAAACAATTAGATTTGAATACTGATTTCACGATTCCACTAAAAATACCTTGTGATAATCAAAGTTTAATAGATTTGTCAAATAACCCCATGTAATATTATAGATCAAAACACATAGACATAAAGTATCATTTTATTAATGAAGGAGTGTCTAATGGGAATATGAAGATGGAATATATTTCAACCAAAAATTAGATTGTAGATATATTTACTAAATATCTTCCAAGAGAGTGTTTTTTATAAAATTAGGATGAAACACCATATTCATCCCTCTCCACTCACTTGAAGATGTGTGAAATTCCCACCAATGGGTTTTCGATTATGTTTCCATAGATGGAGAAATATTGAAACAAATATTTATTAAAGGGGAAGACGATCCTTATCAAAAAGACATTGCGAATTACCTTTGTATCTAATACACTTTTGGAATCCCTCCTACTGGGATTTGGATTATGTTGTCAATGGGGGAGAAACAGTGACACAAATCTTTAGAAAGGGGGGTAATCTTTAAAAAAATGGGAGTGCACACTACCTCTATATTTGAAATTGTGAATATTTTTATATTAGAGTGACATAAATAAACGATGTATATAATATATAGAAGTGTGAATTGAGAGGGTAGTTTATCTATATTAATTAGACACAATTTCGTATCACTAAGAGGTGAAATTCTCTAAAAATTACCTTATCCTATAGTATTGTGTTATTACACTTCTCATATGAGGAGGTCTATGATTTTATGATTCTCATCATAATTTTTGAATTATGAACTAATATGAGTTTATTTAGAAGAGTTGAATAATGTTTAAAAAAATACCATAGGGGGAGATTAAAGTGACCTTATAGTTTTTGATGGTTTTCATTTGTTTTTAATCATGTTTAAGAATTGTTAAAGGTTGTTTAGGGGTTACGGAGGCTGTGTTGAATGTTTTTGAGATGAATTAAACTACCATGAGCTACATTGAAGTGATTCTGGGATAGTTTGGTGTAATATGGTATTCTATGTAGGAATTATTTCTTAGATAATTCTTTTTTACATATGAATCATTTCAATACTGATATAATGAGAAAAATGAATAAGTAATTTCAGTATAAGATACATACATGTTTGTGTAAGTGTTATTTTTGAGTTAAATCATCTATGTAAGAGTCATTTTCACATTGTGTATAAATCATTTGAATCTATATACGAGTCAATAGAAGGTGTATATGAGTCAATAAAACATGCATATGAGTTATTTTGTCTCCATGTATGAGTAAAATAGATGTGTGTATGTATAAAACCTTTTTTAAATTTATAAGTTTTATATAAGAGGAAAATACGTGCTTCTAAAATCATAAATTTTAAATAAAATAGATCATGGTGATTATAGAACCGACCATCAATGATTAAAAGATCACATTTAAAATTTGATTCAAGATGATTCATGTTATAAAACAACGATGTTGATCCCTATTTAATATCTTTTTAATATTAATTTTTTTTAAATGAAAAATGAATGCAGTGGACCAACAAAAGATGTTGAAGAAGAATCTAAACAAATTATTTTGGGAGTGGTTTGATGATGATTATTTTCTATTATGAAGTTATTATAATCAGTTTTAATCAGTTATGAAGTGATTCTTGTAGTTTTTTGACCTGATGAGTTTATTTGAGTTGTACTGCAATAGGTTTCTTCATTATAAAAGTAGTTTAAAGATAAAGTGAGTTGAATAAAATATAGTGGGATGTTATGAATAGTTTTCTGATGGTTACTTCTAATATTAAAAAATATATTTTTTGGTGATTCATTTTATGATTATTTGTGCTAAAGTGTTTTATCAAGTAGTATTATTTATAGTATTTTGAAATAAATTTGAGAAGTTTTTCTATATAAATTCATTTTTGACATGTAGTTAATTAAGAAAATGAATATTTAGTGATCTCGGTACATGACTTTGAACATAAACAAATGTGGAAAACTAGAGGGTTAGATGGAATGATTTTGTTGAGATAGATCTTGAGAAGAATGAAATAGAAATATCTTTTTTTTAATTACTTTAAATTTGGTATTTTAAGAGTTACCAAATATAAATATGTATTTAAGAGAGATAATTAGTGCTTCATGAGTATCATGGTATTTAGGGATAAACATAACTTAATTTTGAAGCTAAAAAACATTAGAACATTTACTAAAGGTTGAGTATTTAGGGAGCCAAGATTGAGAACAATATTTGAGATATAGATCAATACCAGATACTTAATGAAGTGAGCAACCTATTTTTGAATATCTTGAAGGAAAATGGTGGATAATCTACATATTCTATTCCTGAAGAAACTATACTATTGAGTGATCTTTCTCATTTTGGTTTCACATCATTATATATAAATTGTGACTTTGGAAAAGCTTTATGCGATGCTATTCACATGAAAGAAGCTTTTTAATCACTATTTCTTGTAGTAAATAATCCATGCTTGGGGATACTAACCATCCATAACAAGGATCATATATTTTAGGGAGTTAAATCTTGTAAAAATTCATCATTCTTTATTATATTTATTTTTTACATGTATGAGTGAGGCTATGATTTTATATTTGAGTAGATCATATACTAATAAGTCATATAGGATTATTTTTAAGTGAAATAAATTTGTAAAAATAGTCCTCTATTAATTCACCCCCTTACCAATAGAGAAACAATTTCCTAGTAACTTCACCTATCGAATCCCCTTATTCAATATAAACATGAAATCCATTGTAGAATTTCATGTATTGGATACCTGATTTGTTGTATTTATTTCAAGTGTGATATTGTTATCCTTTTTTTATAAAATAATTCATGTTTATTTTTTATAGACACTTTTGTATCATGTAATGTATATAAATGGAAATAATTTATTATTTATTTATGTTTTTGGTTTATAGAATGAGTTATGATATGTTAATAACCCATTTAATGTATTTATTACTATGTTTTCTCAATTTAATGACCATTTTAACATCTTTTTCCCAATCAACCATTATTTATAACATTGGTTATGTGTCTTTTACCTAGTTAGAGTTTGTGATATCTCCTTCACATAGGTATGGTTTCTGATATATCTTTCACTATGTACTCATTTTATGAGAGGTGATGTATTATTAACCCATATTATTTATTAGGGTGATGCATCATTCACATGTTTAGTTATCAGTAATGCCTTATTCACATGTTGTGCTATGGTGATATCTTTTTCACTATTGTTTATATATCATTCACCTGGTTAAAATTCATGATATCTTGTTCACCTATGATATGATTGGAGATATCTCATTCAAAATTTGTAATGTATCATTCACTTGTTCATAGTTAGTGATATCTCATTCTCTACAGTTATGGTAGGTTATAACATGTTTATTATTGGTGATGTGTCATTCAACTAGGTTATTGTAGGTGATATCTCTTTCTACTAAGTTGTTATAGGAAAAATCTCATTCATTAGAGGTTAGACATCATTTATCCATGTTATTAATATGGTGGTAGCTCGTTCACCTTAGGTTATCATAGGGAGAGGTGATAAATCATTCACCCTCATGCTTTGATCAAATGATGGGAGCATTGTACCATTCTAGTACTACCCGGAGATGGTATTTTTCAACAACAATGGTGAGTTATTGAGTACCCAATGGTGCAGTAGGTGTATTAATGTTATTGGTTATAGATTTAATTTAATTCATCACATGAATGCACATATATAATGGTTTTTATTATAGAGTTTTTTATGGATTCCTAGTATTTTTATTACTTACACATGCACATAAAACCCTATGGATATATAGACCTTATGTATGTAATGATGGTAAGTGGTATAGATGTTCTTGGAATGGATTTCATGATATGACTTAGGTGAGTCTAAGGAATGTGTAGTGGGTCACTTTATTTTTTTATATTTTTTCTTATAATGTACCAAATCATCCCCTCATGTGATCTTGTCTTGATGTATAAAAATATCATCCTCAATAGTTACATTGGTTCAAAGATTGTGTTTATGTATTTGTTATAGTATTCCTTCCATTAAAATTCTAGATTATTATATTTATCTACCTTAGGGATGTTTTAAGTATTTATATGTTATTTACAATTGTTATAATTGGGTTACAGTCTCTCCATTTGGTATTATCAAGACCTTTTTTCTAGTTGATAGCCTTTAACATATGAGAAGGCAAGCCTAAGGTCATGTAGTAACATGACTTGGTCACTATTTGAGTAGATCAAGTTGGTGATGTCAAAATCTTTATTCTGTGTCGTGATTATATGTAATGTTGAACATGAGTAGGAACAATCATTTATAGATACAATCATTCACAGTTTTAATATAATTTGTTAAACTTGTATCAAGATTAACAAATATAAAATACACCACATGGATTTTCATATATTTAATTAGTGTTATTCCAATGTACATTAATAGTATCTAACATATCAACCTGAATATAAAGACATTATACTTGAATCAACCTTCTATATACTAGAGGAACCTTCCTAATTACCATAGGTTAGAATAAGTTCTAAGTGTATAATATATGAAATTGGGAATGATTTACCCTTCATAAACACTAATGTTTCAATGTGAACAAATAATAAATCAACTCACTATCTAGTACTCAATCATATATAGTATAACACATATATAAAATCATAAAAAATTATACACGACTAATTATAACGACACAAGACTAAATATAAGTATAATGAGAAACATTACTAACACTATGTTACACCTAATAACCTTTGTATTCCCCAACCTCCAGTTATCCATATTCGATCCAATGATCCAGTCAATATAAATAGAGAAATTTTTTTTATAAACAAGTAAACTAGATCAAGAGAATAAAATTTATATACATGATAATGTGTTCATGTACGGTGTGAGAAAATGCTTAGTGGGACACCACCAATATTCTTTACATTCCCTTTCCTTTGAAAACCACACATGGTAGTTTAAAATAAATAAAATAAAAATACTATTATTTATTTTATAAAATATAAGTATCATGGAATACACATTTATAATATCATTTTAAAAATAAACAATTTATTCAAGCGTATCAAAAATAGACATATTAATAACTGAAGGAAAAAAATAAAAAATATTTTGGTATTAATGTTTTTGATAATGAATCATAGGTAAGTACCTACAAGACTAAGGAAAGGAAAAATAGGATCCTTGTATTCGAACTCAAAATCATCCATGTGAATTCCAATAGAAATAGAAAAATCCTAAACTAGTAGCAATGTCACCTACTAATGAATAATCTAAACTTGTGAGAAAGCCTATATAGAACTATCCTCATTGTGATGCTAAAGTATTTCATCCTAGACAGTGTGTAATCTAAAGTAGTGGTATAGAAAAGTAGTTCCTAATCACACTTGTTATGTATACTTGTCATACGAACCACCATCTCCCAAGTACCCAAGGTATTATAATACTTTTTTTTCATAGATAAGGATATCATAATATTCAAATAATGTATATGTAATAAAAATTTAACTATCCTCTAAAAAACCTTAATGAAAAAATTACCATCATGATTATCCATAAATTATAAATAAGAAAATGTTATATAAGTACATTTCACAAATAAAATGGGAAATAATATCAAAGTGGATAAACCATGAAATATATAGTTTCAATAAACAAAATACCACATTATTTATGAAAATATTTTATTAAATCCTCATAAAAATTATTTTTAATTTATATAAATAATTCCATAAAATAATTTATTTTATTGGAAATTAAAGTGACACTTGACATTTTCAAAAATTCTTGGCATGTAACACTTTATCAAACAAATTTTCAATTGAAGTAAATGTTAATATATTTTTAAATAAGACATTAAACACACAATCCATAGATGTATCATTTTTAATTAAAATATATAGTTAATAGTCAATAAATATTTCATTATGATAGTATAAAATCTCGTTTTCCTTTTACTGAACCCATTATGTGAAAGAAATCATGTGAATGGAATTTTATGTTCTAAATTCACAAAAACAATTTTTTTCATAAATGAAAAGGCATAATTAAATCATTAAAATAGTTTATAAAACCAAAATATGTAATTTATATAAGCATTTAAATATTGAAAAACAACATTAAAATAATCAACAATCCATGGTTTTATCAAATAAAGGGAGAAATATAGAGGAACTATTATAACCCTATAGACGATAACACCCTGAGAGGGGGGGGGGGTGAATCAGGGTATAAATAATTCTTTATTATATGAGTATATTGTTCTCTAACCTATAGGGACACTTTTATATATCTCTTCCTTTTCCCTTAATGAGTTATGAGATCAGTAAATAACATAAAGGGGTCTACTTGTTTCACCTGAACTAGGATACATCCAAGAAGCATGCACGAGAATAAAACTATGCACTAAATTAACGAAAATATCACTGCATAAATTATAATTCAGAGTGGACCCACTAACCCTTTTGGTTCAACAACATGAACAATTGGAGAACACACTGCTCCCCCACAATAAGGAACTCACTAATCACTTTTTTTGGGTCTTTATTTTTCACATGAAGATGATATGTACATATAATTATAATAGTGTTTCTCTATATAAAAATAGTTTTTATTTCTAGTGAGGATGAGACTCCTATAATTCATTCTTTGACCATCAATAATTCAGATGAAATTGAGAAAAAAACTATGGAGATCTACTGATGAAAAATTCCTTTTCCTTGGATCTCCTTTTTTTCATGTCTTCTCAATTATGTATAGCATCTCTACCATTATCCTTTTATATAAATTCAATGTCTAGGATTGATACCTCTCTCTCATGGATATTTCTAAATTTACCTTGTGTTTATTTGGTTCATCATTAACTATTTATTCAAATATACCACTAAGGGATTCAAATCATTACACCACCTAACTGAAATAGTCAGCAGACAGAGAAACTACAAGGCTGCCGTATGGTATGAGGTACTATGACATAACACCTTACATTATATGGTGTGTCCACCATTAAAATAGATAAATAATGGTAGAATTCATTATTTCTATGTTGTGGCCAATAAAACACTGTCATGGAGACCTGTTGTTGACAAGATCAACTTTTTTTAGAGAAATAACTTCCATTAACTCCTCTTATAATTGCTGATAAATGCATTATGGAGACATCAAAAGGTATGGGTTGTGGTGTGGATAAACTAATACAACATATAATCTTGTATAATATGAGAACCTCACATATCCTATAGTTCTAAATTTATAACCACTACATCGCAATATGCAGCTACAACATGGATGCATTCTATCCAACTGGAGCTATGATATATGTAGCACCCCCCAGTTTCAAGTAAATAACCCTTTATGTTTGTTTTTTAAGTATGTAAATTATAAAGGTTATGTGTTTGAATGTTTGTGGACCTTTTTTATTTTTTTGTGATTTTATATAGGTTCATGTTTTGAGCATGGTTTGGGTAAACCGTGTAATTCCTATAGGAAATTGTGCACACTGAGACAAAGGCTAGAGGGAAGGTGCATGAGCTACACACAGTTTTTCCAAACCATGCGACATACTAGGGGAAAATTTTCTACTTGAGATAGTGGGAATTTTCATGGTTGTAACGTGTTTTTAAATCTATGCAAGCCAAACATGCAAGGATCAACCCTTAAGGTGGTAGTTTTCATAGAGTTAGCACACAGTTTGCCTAACCGTGCAAATAACTGTACACAGTTTAAAAACTAGATCCACAAAAGTGGATCTAGATAGTTTTAACCTTTTCATGCCAAATTTTCACCCAAAAAATCCCTAAATTATTATTTTTATATCTCAAAGGTTGAATAAAATCCCCCCATTGAATTGGAATAAATCCAATGTTGTTCTTTCATGCGTTGAAGCTCGATTCTCAAGGTAAGTCATCATTATTAGTGGTTTTTGGTAGTTTTCCTTAGATCTACTTCTCCCTCTATCTCAATTTCTTAGATCTACATCTTTTGGGGGTAGATATAGGGTTATATATTCTAAAAATTTTTATATTTGTTCTTATTGTTGATTGGGGAAGAGATCTAAGGCAAGTTTGTGGAGATTTAACCTAGTTTCCTTTGCATTCTTTATGTTATTCTTTGTTTTCGGCATAATACCCAAGGTAGGTGGATTCAATATCAACTAATCTATTTATAAATTGAAGGATTAGTTTAAGGTTTAATAAATTGAATTAAATTTATTGTGAAATTTGTGTACAAATCATGGTAGAAACCTTCTTTAATGATGGTTTGTGGATTTGTGTGAAATCCTGGAATGATTGTGAAAAGTGATTTGATAAATTATTTTAAAATTATGATTTTAAAATAGTTGCTTGATTCGATTTATGGAAAAAGGTTTTCAATAAAAATATTGTTTTATTGAAATTATTTTTGAACGATTATATTGGCATGTTTGTTGGTCATACTTGGTGTGTGTGTTCATATTGCATTACAAGGCTAGGTTGAAATATGACCTTCTTATCGATGCCAAAGGTGTAATGGATCATGGGATTTATAACTTGTCATGACTTGGTAGATCAATGAGAAACTACTCATGTGTACGGAATTGTCATAATGAAGCATGTAAGTGTAGATGTGTAGATGTGTTGATTGGAATGGGGTATGCCAAAGTTGAATTTATGAAATCATTTTGGAACATTGTTTGGTTGATTTCCTTGGAAATTGGTGTTGTTTGAGAAAACCATTTTACATTTTAATTTTTTTATATTTGATATAAACTATTTTATAAATTGTTTAATAGAAACTGTTTAATGTAAATGGTCTAACATGTTCCATCCTAGTAGTGTGAGGAGGGAAGTCATTGGGGAAAATCTACCTAGATTCATTACTAACCCCTACTTTTGAACTTTTGTGCTTTTACAGATGTTTTTTATCGATACATGGGAAAAGGTAAAGTATGAAAGATATTTAATAGTATACATTGTGATACTTGGGATATTATGGAGTTGGAGCATGGATCATGTTTAGAGCTTGGAGTTTTCCTTAGATTCTTTGAGTTTTTTCTTCCACTATATTACTTGGTTTTATTTTGATTTTGATAAATAAAATGTTGAGTTGTATTTCATTGTTATCATGCATCATATGGTGATTTTTTGGATATGTATTTTTTGGTTAGTTGTTTTATTCTTAAATGGAAAATCATCCCACACATGTATGTAAGCCCTTCGACATTTATTTCTAGCCTTTGGCATCTTGGGGATGTCGCTTAAGGCCAAGTAACCTTCCACCACCTTATCAAGACAATTATAAGGGGTAGGAATTTATAAGTGGTATCATTTTTTTCAGTCTAGAGATCTATTTGAGACAAGTGGTATCAGTATGGTCCTTCATTCTTGAATAAGCGGTCTTTGATGTAGTATAGGTTTTCAGTCCTGGAGTTGAAATATTTCTTGTATTTTTCTTGAGTTGGGATCTTAAAAAGTAGTAGGATTGTTAGGAGTTGAAATGTAGATCCTAAATATATGTAGCTGACCTTTTTATGCTAAACTTAAAGTTACTAGTGAGTTGGATACATAAGTGTTTTGGAGACACTTATACGATTTGGAATCTCATTGTCATGGGTTTAGCCAATGAGACAAGCATGAAATGCATTAGAGGAATGACGTCCCACTAGAATTTTATATTTCATTTTGAGTAATGGTATATGATTTTCTACAAATGTGTTGATTTTTGGAAGATCTTGAAATGGGTTTTAAATGTGTTATTTTGAAATAGAGAATGGTTGTGAATTTTGAAAATTTTATTATTTTCAAAATAATGTAGTGGTTTTTCCAAAATTGTTAATTTTGGGAAGAATTTTTTTGATAACAGTATGTGATATAATTTGAAATTATTAAGCCTTCAGTTAATAGAGATCAAGGATTATTAAATTGCTATGTTTCTTGAAAATAGAACCCGGTAGGAATATTAGAGACCAACAAGAAGAATCTATGTAGAATGTGGTTTCACTTGAGCCGCAAGTGAACCAATAGCTAGTTCAGAGTATTGTTAAATAATTTTAGGCTACGGATAACAAGAACACGAGGTATGATCCAAGGAATGTAGATCATTCCATCCAATTATTGAAACAGAATTCACTAATCTATCACGATGATTCTGAATGAGAAAAGGTATAGGTGTGGCTAAATAGGATGAATCATATCTTTGATTTCATCGACACACCAGTAGAGTTGAAAGTCAATATGGAAACTTATATACTGGAAGATCTTGCATGTCAATGGTGGGATTTATCATTTCAGGATAAATTAGACCGAGGACTTGTATGGGAGGATTTTTAAGAATTATTCAATAAATAATTATACCCTCACACATTCATAATTCAAATAATGATAGAATTATTCATCTTGAAGTAGGAAAATATTTCTATCATAGAGTATGTGGCTAAATTCATGAATTTAGTATGCTTTGTGCCCAAGTTTGCTTCTAGTGAATCCTTAAAGGCACACATTTTTTGAACTAGGTCTGAGATAGGAGATTCGCTCGAATATTTTAATTCTCTATATTATGGACTATACAAAGATGGTTAATAGAGCGATGATGGTTGAAAGGGACATATTAGAAGCTATGATAAGAGGAAGTATGTTGATAACCATGAAAAATGGCGGGAACTCTAATACTGAGAGTAAGAAGAAGAAAGAAACCTATTTCCATGGTGGGAGCATGAATCAAAATTAGATGGCTAGATCGATGAATATTCCTCCGAGACCCATGACTAAAGATGGATGTTTCGAATTTGGTTCACTTTACCAAATGATGATAGGGTGTATGACACCACCGATTGAATACCACAATTGCAATAAGATGGGGAATATTCAGTGCTATTGTCATAGTACACCATGGTCAAGTGTTAGAGACACTTATTAGGTGTCATAGGCATTATATAATTTAATAAGGAGAGGATAGAAAAATCAATCTCATCAGTAGAATAGATCTATCCATGGTGACTCTAGGAATACCATGACTCCTCAGATAGTGCAATATCAATTGGGAAATAAGGTACAATGTGTTGCGAAGAAGAAATTATATGGAGTAGAATAGGTTATTATGGATGATCATCCACGTCTATATACAGTGATTGGTACGATTATTTTGAATTCAAACCTTATATATGCATTGTTTGATATGGGTGCATCCTGTTTCTTTATTTCTTCAAATACTGTTGATTTGTTGAGCTTATAAATTGATATGATACCTATTGTGAGAAAACTTCAAACTCCTCATGGTTAAAGAGAGTATCAATCTTTTATGTGTATAGAATTTTATATAATAATTGATGGAGTTGAGCTAAAATGGGATTTCATTATACTTGAGATGGATGTATTTGATATAATTAGAGGTAAATATTGGTTGAAAAAATTTAAGGTTCACATTGACTGTTATACCAAAAAGGTCAGTTTCCCAACAAAAGATGACATTAAGCATCGCTTTTAAGGATACCAGAATGTAATGGCTGATGCAAAAAAATTGTTAGCACCAGTAGTTGGAATGATCTCATACCAGTTGGTAGTGTTGTCTTTGGCATCGATGGAAAAGACCTAGAAGAACAATTTTCTAGTAGTGGTGTCTCATTTTTCCTATGTGTTTCCCAATAATTTTTCAGGGTTACCACTGATAAGAGAAGTGGAGTTTACAATTGGTGTCCTTCTCGGGAGTAGTACTATTTCCATTCCGTATGACCGTATGGAACCAATAGAGTTAAGGGAACTTAATGTATAGTTGGAAGAGCTGGAAAGTAAAGGGTTCATTTAAACTAGCACTTCCCTATGGGCAGCGTCAGTCTTATTAATGAAAAAGATGGATGAAAATATATGGTGATGTGTGGATTATCATAAGCTTAACCAAGTTATGATAAAGAATCAATATCCACTTCCATGAATTGATGATTTTTTTGATCAATTTAGGGGATCTCTGTGGTTCCCTAATATTGAATTTCGATTAGGATATCATAAATTTCAGGGAAGAATGAGGATATTCCAAAAATAGCATTCAGAAGTAGATATGGCCGTTATGCATTTATGGTAATTATTTTCAGTATTACGAATTCACCAAAACTATTTATGGAATTAATGAATTGGATATTTCATAGATATCTAGATTCTTTTATTGTCGTTTTTGTAGATGATATATTTGTGTATTAAAGGACAAGGGTTGTGCATGAGAAACACTTAGTGATAGTGTTTTGAATCTTGAGGGATAATAATCTATATTCCAAATTATCAAAGAGTGATTTTTGGATAAAAGAGGTATACTTTCTTGGACAATTATTTTCTGAAGAATTTTTTTCTATAGATCCAGAAAATATTGAGGCTATGATCTCTTGGAAACCGCCAAATAATGTATTTGAGATAGAAAATTTTCTTTGATTGGCGGGTTATTATCGATGATTTGTGTTTGATTTTTCATGACTATATTCACCTATGATATCTTTGATGAAGAATAATGTTCCATTCCAATGGAATGTGTAATTTCATATGTCTTTCAAATAGTTGAAAGTTCTACTTTCATCAGCACCAATCTTGATTTTTCTAGAATCAGGACAAGGGTACATGGTGTGTTGTAATGCTTCAGGATCAGTGTTGGGGTGTGTTATCATGCAAAGAGACCATGTGGTTTCTTATGGACCAAGGAAGTTAAAAGTGCATGAGAAGAAATACCCAACACATGATTTGGAGTTAGCAGTTGTATTCCATGCTTTAAAAACTTAGTGTCATTATCTCTTTGGTGGGAAATTTATTATGTTTATGAATCATAAGAGCTTGAAGAATATTTTCTCACAATGGTATTTTATCCCAAGATAAAGAATATAGATGTAGTATCTCTAGATGGTTGAATTTTACTTTATGTATACACCATGTAAAAGAAATTAGGTGTTAGATGCATTAATCATAAATCCATATGCTCAGTTGGAAAAAGAGGCTTCAGATCAGTGACAGTTGATTTCAGTGATAATAGACAATAGTTTCGAATGCGAAGACTGAAGTGATGTAACTATTTATTTATATTTTCATTAGTTCCTTATCTAGTAAATATTTTGAAGGAGGAATGAATAACTGATGGAGAATGTGTGGGGATGATGTAAAAAATAAATGGTGGGGATAGCATTGAGGGCTGGAAACTAGATGGGAGTTCTGGGTTTTGGTTTATAAATTGGATGGTCGTACCTATAGCTTGTCAAGAAAAACTTCTTCTTTCCTACCAATATTAAAGACATGTTATTAATCTTGGAATACAAATGAATTATAAGGAATTGAAATCATATTTCTAGTCGAGCGACATGAAAAGAAAAGAAGATGAGTTTGTATCGAGATGCATTACTTTTTCAGAAAGTTGAGGTAGAGTATCAACAACTAGTAGGTATGTTGCACTGTTTTCGGATCCCTATGTGGAAATGGGTGCATATAGTTATGGATTTTGTAATAGTCCTTCCAAGAATAGTTCAGAAACAAAATTCCATATTGGTGATAGTGGATTGGATCACAAAGTCGGCTCATTTCATTCAAATTCATGAAAATCATATGGTGGAGGACTTTTTAAAAAATTATATTCGAGAAGCAATAAAGAGGCATGTAATTCCAGTTTTGATCATTTTAGACATATATCTAGATTTCACCTCTCATTTCTAGATATCCTTATATAAATCCCTTAGTAATCATTTTACTTTGAGTATGGTGTATCATCCTCAGACGGATAGCCAATCTAAAAGGATGATACCAACTTTGGAAGACATGTTGTGGGATTGTGTAATGGATTTTTGTGGTTAATGGGAAAATAAAATTCCATTAGTAGAGCTCTATTATAATAATATTTATCAGGCCTATATACAAATGGATCCGTTTGAATCATGGTATGAGATTCCTTTTAATTATCACCTTTTTTGGGTATAAATATGTGAGAATTCACTAATTCAACCGAGCATTGTCCAAGAGACAAAAAAAAAAGATTCAGTTGATTAGGAAATGGATGAAGATAGAATAGACTAATCAAAAATCATATGTATATCATCATCAAGGATTTTTTTATTTTGTAATAAGTGATCATGTGTTGTTAAGTATTTCCCTAAGGCTTGTACAATGTCATTTGGGGAAGAATTTAAAGTTATATTCAATATACATTTTCCCTTTTGAGATACTAGAATGGGTTGGTGAGGTGGAATATTAGTAGGACTTAACACCATGGTTCAGTTATATGTATAATGTGTTCAATGGTTTTTAGTTGAAAAATTATGATCCTAATCCCGACCCTGTGATTCAATGGGATGACATTGACCTCAATCCATATTCTTTGTTGGTACATATCCTGATAAAAATTTTGGATAGGCAAGAGAAAGTCTTTCATGGAAAAAACATCAGTCTACTGTGAGTTTTTTAGCAACATGGTCAGCTTTTGGTAGAGACGTGGGAACATGAGAAAGAAATAAAATATAAATGGCTAGAAATATTTTAAGTAAATGATGGTTTTCTACTTTTTGGGAATGGAAATACTAAATGTGGGGAGAATTTAACACCCTCAATTTCAATTAAGTAACCCTTTGTTTATGATTTTATGTATGTAAAGTATATGGGTTAATTTTGGGAAGGTTTATGTACTTTTTTTTTATTGGGGTTTCTCTATAGGTGTATGGTCTGAGAACGGTTTGGTAAAACCATGAAACGTTTATAGAAAAATATGCATAGTGAGACAAAGGCTAGGGGGTAGGTGCACAGGCTACGCACGGTTAGTCCAAACCGTGCGACTGCCTAGGGGAAACTACGCCACTTGAGACATTAGTCTTGGGTACAGCTGCCACATGATTTGGAAACCATGAAATCCATCCATTTGAGGATAAATTCTTGAGGAAGTAGGTTGCACATAGTTACTGCATGGTTTACCTAACTTTGTGACCAACCATGCATTATTTAAGAACTATATCCACAAAAGTGGATCTAGGTTAGTTTAATGTTTTAATGCCACATTTTTCTCTAAAATGGACCTAACTTAGGATTTATCTCCTTAGAAGGTTGAATAAAATTTCCCCATATAATTGGATGTGATTTAGACCCATTCCTTGGTGCGTTGAAGCTCGATTCTGATGGTAAATCATCATTCTTGGTGGTTTTTGGTAGTTTTCATCAGATATACTTCTCCATCTCTCTCAGTTTCTTAGATATACACCTGTTGTGGGTAGATATAAGTCTATAGATGCCAAATATGTTTGTATTTTGTCTTTTTATTGATAGGGTAAAATATTTATGGTGTATTCTTGCATATTTAACCTGGTTTCATTGCTGTTATTTATTTTGTTCTTAATTTTCATCATAAGAACCAAGGTAGGTGGATTCAATATCAAATCCTCAATTTAGAAATTAAATTATTAGTTTAAAATTTATTAAATTTATTTAAATTTATTGTAAAATTTTTGTTCAAAGAAGGGTATAAACCCTCTTATGTTATGGTTGGTATAATTGTGTGAAATCGTGGAATGATTGTGAAAAGTGATTTGAAAAATAATTTTAAAATTATTATTTTAAAATAATTTCTTGATTCAGTTTATGGAAAAATGTTTTCAATAAAAAGGTTGTTTTATTGAAATGGTTTTGGAATGATTATATTGGCATGGTTTTCAGGAATACTTGGATTGTGTGTTCATATTTCATTACAAGTCTTGGTTGAAATATGACCATGTGCTTGGCACCAATGGTATAATGGAACATGGGATTTTATTTCGTTATGATGACTTGGTAGTTCAAATATAAATATCTCATGAGTATGGAACTATCATAATGAAGAATGCATGTTTAGATGTGCGGATGTGTGGATTTAAATGGGGTATGCTGAAGTAGAATTAATGAAATGGTTTTTTATCATTATTTGGTTGATTTTCTTGGAAATTGGTGTTATCTGAGAAAACTTTTTTACATTATAACTTTTTTATATTTGATATACTCTAATTTAGAAATTATTTTATATAAACTATTTCATATAAATGGGTTAACATGTTATATCCTAGTGCCGTGAGTAGAGAATCCCTTGCGAAAAATCTATTGAGTTTCATTACTCACCCCTGCTTTATCACCTTGGTGATTTTGCAGATGTTGTTTATTGAGACATGGGAAAAGGTAAAGTATTACACATCTTTACAAGAGCTTCATGATATTTGGGCTATTGTGGAGTTGGAGCATGAAGCATGTCTGGATCTTAGAGTTTTCGTTAGAGTATTTGAGTTTTTTCTGCCACTATTTACTTTGATATTGTAGTCTTCCAATGTGGTGCTTGGTTTTAGTTTGATTTTGATAAATGAAATGTTGAGTTGTCTTTCATTGTTATTATGCATCATATGGTGGTTGTTTGGTTATGTATTGTTTGATTAGTTGTTTTATTCTTAAAGGGGAAATCACCCCCACATGTATTTAAGACCTTTGACATTTATTTTCAGCTTTTGGAATATTGGGTATGTCTCTTAAGTCTAAATAACCTCCGACCACCTTCTCAATACAATGAGAAGGGGACAAACATTACAACATAGCCAAAGTGATATAGTGTGGACATGACAAAAATTATAGAGGCACGTAAATCACTTTGTTAAACCTTTATACTATGATGAATTTGGATGTGGTGTAGACAAAAAAATCCTTGAGTCCCACATAGGACTTTTCTTTGCAAGACTCACAACATATACATTAAGTCGATCTATTGACTCATCAAATGTGAGTATTAGGGTCCTCTCTCAACCTCCTCCATAGTATAAACCTACACCATGGACTATGACTTCAATGCTATTTCCCTTGTAGCATGAACAATATCATATTAAGTACACCTACCCACATGCGTGCTTTTCTATTCTCTAGTGCCACTGTAGAAATTTGTCCCAGCTGGTTCCCCTGTGTCGTAGAGTATGCTCCCAGAATTATAGGGTTATGCTGGATTTTCTACATAGCTTGCTTGAATTACTTTTTTCGGGTACAACCCAGAGGGTTGTGGCATAGACATGGGGACTATGACATAGCCTTTGTCAAAGAGGAATAAATTATTTACTGAATCCTACTCCACTTGTAAAAAAACATAAATAAAAAACATTATAATGGATTGTGGTGAATAATCTCCCCCTTGGGTTTTTTGATAATTCTCTAAATTCTTTAACTACTACCACATTTAAAAAGTTCATGAAATATCCACTAATCAAAAATTCTAATCCAAAATGAGTTATGTTTTTTGAGAGAGATAATAATTGAATAAAAAATTTTCCATTATCACTTTTGAACTACCTGAAGCTTTAACAATCTTCCCTTTATTTTTCGTTGACATACTATACCCCTTACTAAGCCTGTTCTAGATCCCCATGGGAAACACACTTGGAAATTTCTCCCCTTTTGGAAACAGACCCAACAATTTCAATTCCCTAAAAGGTTATGAATATGGGGTTAGAAGACCATTAAATTTGGGTGAGAAGACATACCTTGATTATGAAGGCAATAATGGGGAGTGTGGGTTCCTTTCTAGAGTTAATTAAGTGGGTAGAAATTGTTGGACTCTAAGAGCTAACCAATACCTCTCAAACACAACTTTGAGTGAATCCTTGGTCAAGATATCGTAAACTTTATCATGTTAAACATGATCGTGTGTTGATACATACTCCAAAACCACAACTACTTGATCCACTTTCAACTTTATGAAATGATACTTGATCTCAATGTTCTTGGTCTACAAATTTTGAATAATATTTTTTATAATATTTATTTCATTTGAATTTTTATACATAATTATAATGGGAGAAATAAACTCAATTTCCATCTCTTTATGTAGTTATTTCATTTTTAGAAATTGTGTGTAAGAATGGGTGGCATCAATTCACTCAACCTCCATAGTTCTTAAGGATATACAATCCTTTTTCTTGATTTTACATGAAATACAGATACTACGAAGATAAAATGAACCACTAGATATTGATATTTAGATATCATCCAAACTAGATAAATCAGTATCAGTGAATCCCACAAAATTCTAATTTATTTAATTATGACAGAGTATCCCATAGTTGGTTTTATGATGAATATATAGAATAATGTTTTTCACAGAACTCATGGGACTCACCTTGTGAAAACCCTAGAAGTGAGAGGCTTGAAAAGTGGAAAATAAAATATCTATTCGATTGGATTTTAAATAGTGTAGACATATAATAATTCTTTGATACACAGTCACATGAACCATGTTTCTCAGCACGTCATTTGATAATTTTTGTCTTGTCTCTTCTAATTTTTTCGTGGGCCTTGAGTCCTCCATTTGAAATATTCTTACAACTTACTATGAATATTTATTTTTTGATATAAATATCCCATCTATTCTTTGAACTACATATAAACCAAGAAAAAATTACATTTCACCAATTGGATACATCTTGAATTCGCACCTCATAAGTTATAAAAATCTCTTTCATTAGTCTTCATTTGAGCCTCCAAAAATTATGTTGTATACATATATTAGCACCATTAACTTTTATTCATTTTCCTTATTGATATAGAGATTGTTATCATATACTAATCAATGAAAACTAATTTTATTTAGGAATTGGTGTAATATGGAATACCATGGTTGTGGTGCTTTTTGGAGGCTATACAAGGCCATATTTAGATGACACACTTTTCCTTAATCTTCATCAAAGATAAATCCAACCGATTTATCAATATAAACTTTCTCTTAGTGAAAAAAATTCAAGAAGGAATATTTGATATCTGTTTAATATATTTTAAATCCATTCTGAATTTCTAGGGTTAGAAATAACCAAATAGTCTATATCAGTGGAACATGTGCATATGTCTCATCAACATCAGTTACTTTAAATTGGGAATACCCTTTGTAGAAAAGTGATTCTTTGTTCTTGATTATTGTTCCATGGTCATTTAATTAAATTTGAAACATCCACTTTGTTCCAATGATTTTTTTATTTGGCCATGGAATATAGTATTATTTTCTCATTTTGGTCAAGATCTCCATTCATATACTTGACCCAAATCTCAACACATGCAACCTATTTAATATATTTTGGTTCTACCAAATATAAAAAATATACCTACTTTTGTTGATAATTATTTCTTTTGTTTTGGACTGGGGTCATCTAGTACCAAAAAATATTTATTTTAGTGATTTTACCTACTTATATGTATTCCTAAAACTGATGAAATTTCATAACTTTATTCACAATATGATTCTTCATTATATTTCTATTCATGCCTCGAAACTCCCCTTGAACACTGTTCTTCTTCAACAACTTCAGATTATGAAATTTGTAAGTTTTCATGAAAAATATTCACATTGTTTATTATCATGTTTCCATATTCTACCACCACAAAATTATTACTCTCAATCATCTTTTATAGCCTTCTATTGTAACACCTAAAATATTTTCTTTTTGATGAATATCCCATAAAAATGACTTTATCTCCCCAGTCTTCAAATTTTATGAATTTTCTTTATTGATTACAAATAATTTTCTTTCAAACTCTCATAAGTATATTATAGTAGGTTTTTTTCCATACCATATTTCATATGAAATTCTCTATTTTTTTGAATAACAATTCTCTATTGGAAATGTAAACCACTACAAGAAAATCTTATTTCTAATATATTTCTCAAATTGAATTTCCTATAAATATAGTTAAATATATGTTATTGGATATATGATTTCTTCTTTCCAAAACCTCATTTTTTAGGATGTTTTGATAGTCTATTCCTGATGTTTAGTTCCCTATTTTTCCAGATATTCCTCAATTTTATGATTTGTGAATTTGATTCCATTTTTGGTTCAAAACTTATGAATCTTCACAGTAAAAATATTTTTATCTATCCTTCAATAAATATTGATAAATATTTATACATTTTTCTTGTGTGTAATAAGAATTATCCATACCATTTTTCTATAGTCATATCTAAACAACACATAATAACTACTTCATCCATTGCATTGGGTGAAATTGGCAAAAAAGACCACTTTTACAGTCTCAGGAAACCTTGATGAATTCATTTATTTGAAGATATTCCATTGTTGAGATGATTCACATGTGTGTGATTAATCGTATTTGCTATGGAAAAAATCATGCAGTCCATTTATCTTCACCAACCTCTCCCGAGATGTTTGGATCAAATGGATAAGCAATTTATGACAAAGCCTATTCTCCCATTCTTTAGAAAATATATAGAAATTTTCTTTTTCAATATAATATAGATTTATATTTATTATTATTCTGTAGAGAATAAGTGAATCATCTTTATCTTTGATGGTACATTCCTTTTGACTGAACTCCACCACATGTCCATGGTCACACAATTGGATGACATTGAGAAGATTATGACTCAACCCATCAAATAATATAATATCAGTTCTATTTAGATATTTTCATACAATATTGTATTTTCAAGAACAAAATATATTAAGACCCACATCATTCCAAAAATGGATGATACCATCTTTATTGTGATTGAATTTCACAAGGATGTCTTTATTTCTGGCCATATCTGATGTGTATCCAGCATGTGATCCACAAGCTTGATTTATCTAATGAACATAATGAAATATCAGTGACATTATCCTTCGCCAAACTTTATTTTATATCCCAAGTTGTTTATGAGTATACCTTCACAATAGCTAGCTCTTTATTCTCTTCTTGTTCTGGAAAAACTAAAAATATGTTAGAGTTATCTACACTTTGGGATGAAGTTTCTAGACTCTTATTTATTCCACTTTTAAGTGTTATAGATGAAACTTTTTGAATTATTGAACAATAATAATTTTTATTATTTACATAGCCTTAAATCAATATACATTAAAAGAAAAAGAATAATTAGAAATTATGCTTTCCTGTTTGTGATAATGTTACACCCAGATGGACCTTTTAGAAATAAAACACATAAGGTATGTGTGTCCAAAATTTCTGCAGAAAAATAATATAACTCTCTATATATAAGAGTGATCCTTGTCTACATGATTTTTTCCTTTCTAGGTTTGTGAAGATCTACCTTCTTCCGGGGATTTGGTGATTGTAGTTTTGGGACGACCACATACTTGACTTTATTTTTGAATCATTGATCTTGAGGGACAACCACATGTTCCTCCTCAAAAATTCCTTTGGCTTTACTAGATGTTGATACCTGTTTATTTTTCATCATTTTAGTTTTAAATAATATTTCTTGATCTTCACACCTATATCTATAATTCATAAATTCTTTTTCCAGCTCCTAAATTATCTTTACTCCATCATTGATAATTTTTCCCAAACTGTCGATGATTCAAATTTTCTCTCCAATTGTACAGTTTAGTTCAACTCAATTCCCTGAATTTTTTGAACATTCAAATCTGAGTTTTTCAATTAAAGACTTTATCTCTAAAAATTATTCTTCTATTTTTTCATCTAAAGTATTAAATCATGCACCACTACATTAGACTTCTTAGTCTTTTCTATCCACACATCATGTTCTTCACGGGATGCCTCAGGTTCTCCATGAAGATCAACCCTTCCAAGAGGTACTTAATTATCATTAACACTATCAAAATTTCTTGGCTTATTTTCAATAGACATCAAAACACTTTTATCTTTATAGTTTTTAAATTATTCCACCTCACTTTCCCAAAAACTATCTTCTTATTTATGGAGAAGATTTATTTTTTTAAAATACCTCTATTGATAATTATTTGAACTATTTTTTATCATTTTTTAGAGTTTTATCTTCACTATCATCATGTTGATATTTTTTATACATTTGACTATGATATGTACCACCATTCCACAATTTAAATAATAAATAAGAAGCATACCCTTAAACCTTAATTTTACTCTTTTATGATTAGAGGAAAAAAATGAAATTACCTCAAAAAATTCATCAACTTATGAACTTTCTATGATTGAGAGTTTCTTCATGTAATTAAAATCTAGATATTGAGTTATTTGAATTATTCTCAATGTATTATATTCATTTATCATTTCATATTACACAAAATTTATTTAAAATCTAGCAAGAGAATTTTCTTTTAGATATTTGTCTTCTAGAACTAACAATTTTACATTGAAATGTTGAGGGAGGATTCCCATGATCATATCCACAATATTTTAATTGATGAGGTCTTTATCAAGACACAACATAAGTTCAAAAAGAACATTTATTCAATAAAAAAAGGTCATAAACCATTTTATTTGAGTTCATTATCAAATCTTTATACTTATTCCACCGAACCTGTAACTTGTCCTCTCAAACCTTCAAATATCCTTAATAAAATTTCAGTATATTTTCCCATATAACATGATATGTTTTAAATGAAATTACCATTGTGAAGATGTGTTCAAAAAGTTAAATTCACAAGCAATTTATTGATTCTATATCTGCATCCAATTCTCAATGATCTATTTCTATAAAGGCCCCACTTTCAATATCTATAGTGATTCCATAGATGGTTGTAGTGTAAACATCCATGCCCAAGGATCTGAAATAATTTTGAATCCATATTTTTCACAACTAAAAATTAATACCTTAAAATATGGGTACTCCTTTATGGTTGAAATATGTTCCCATGATTCCAAGAGAGAAGAATAATAAACAACCCTATGATACCACTTTTTATAATCCCATAGATGAAAAACCTGAGGGGGGGGGGGTGAATTAGGGTACATGAAATTATTTATTAGATGAGGATCTTGTTATATTACCTTGGGGAACACTTTTAAATCTCTCTTTTCCCCCTTAACGAATGATCAAAATAGTAAATAACATAGAGAATTTTACAAGGTTCACCCGCAATGGGCTACATTCAAAGAGAATGAATGGAAATGTGCTATTAAACAAAATTACTATAAGATCTAGCCTAAAGTACAATTTAGATCAGTATCACTGAATCTGTTGGTTTAATACCATGAAAAATTAGTGAACCCATAGCTCTCTCACAACAGGGAACTCACTACTCCATTTTTTGGATCATCCTTCTTCACATAAAGATGATATGTACATACACATATAATGGTGTTTATCTTCCCCACAAAAACGTCAATTTATAGTGAGGATGATACTACTAGAATATATTCTTTGACCATACATATTATATATGAAATCTATAACAAAACATTATGAGATCTTCCCTTTTAAAATTAATCTACCTTAGATCACCCTTTTTTAGTGTCTTCTTAGTCTTTTACAACAATCTACCTTCCTCTTATGATATAAATACAATTTATTAGATAAATTAATATCCATAAATGATATTTCACAATTTCCCTTATATTAATCAGGTTCATCATTTACCATTAATTTGAATTAACAATTGAGGGTTTCAACACATTACACCCCCAGACTAAAATAGTCAGCAAACCGAAAAACCACTAGGCTGTGGCATGGTATATGGTACTGTGATGAAAAACCATGCATTATATGGTGTTATCACCATTTCTATAGTAAAATCATGTGAAAATTTATTACTTCTGTTCTATGTTAAACAAAACTAATGTGTATAGATCCATTATTAATCATACCCACATATCCAAGAGAAATAACTCCCCTTAACTCATCTTATAATTGCTGATAATTATGGTGTGGAGACTTTAGAAGGTTTAGGATGTAGTGTGGATAAACTAATACATTATAGCCTCATATAAAATAATATAACCATAAATCTACACTTATTACAAATTCTCACCTTCCATGTCACAATGCATAGCTACAACGTAGACACATCCTTTTCTAATAGGAGCTATGATGTAGCCCAAGTGTTGTGGTATAGACACCCCAAAAATTCAAGAGGAATAGAAATTAGTTTATAAAGATTCTATATTGTGATGTTTTTGGCTGTTTGGATGCTACAAATCATTGATTCTACATTGAAATTTTCTCTGATAAAATTGTAGTATATAAATTAATTTGATCCTTGACCCAGTAGATGACTGTATCAGGGTCAACTCATAGAATCCTACATAGTGCCACCCTAGGCCATGGACCACGACCTCCATGATTCTTTACCTATATTGAGAACCAATGCTTCTTGTGAACTCCTACCCACTTTATCAATTTCCTCTTCTATGGTGCTACCATGGAAATCTAGTTTAGCTTGTTCCCCTACAAGGTCGAGCCTCCCCCCCAAATGTAGGGTTGTGATAACTTGGCTTCCTAGCATGGTTGGCTTACTTTTTGAAAGCAAAACCAAGAGGGTTGACACATAGTCATGGTGAGTATGGAATCACCTATTTCAAAAAGGTATAAATCCTACACTAACTCCTACTACACTTGTCGACAAAAAAATACAAAACCTTTAAATGGATTTTTTCCCAATTGTCACTTACCCAAATGTAGAATAAATCACAATGCCTTCCTCAGATAAGGATGGACTGGGGATAGAGAAAAGGTCTACATCCCACCCAGCGATCATAGATATTTTAGTATTTTTTTCTTAACTATGGAAAACACTAAATTTTTGTGAACCATATTTGTAAAATCACAATAGATAAAGAAAAATTGGAGGAAGGGGAACAAAAAAATAGAGTGTAAAACCATTCATAGACATCTATGGAAGAGGTGGTTCTCCCAACTTTTTACTAAATTTTTTAAAACTAATGAATGTACTATATTAACAGAGAGTATATTATAAAAATTTCATTATAAATAAATTTTAAAAAAACATGAAAAATGTAATCAATAATGACAAAAAATAACAATAATAATACAATATTAATAATAATGACAATATTAACAATAATAAAAATAATTACAATAATTACAATAATAAAAATAATAAAAATAATAAAATGGAATGATATGTATTAGTAATCCACATTCACTTAAATCCAATACCATATCCTTTATAATAATATCTTATAATAATAATAATTCAAGGCAAATACATAATAAATCATTTTACACATCTAATTTTTCTAAAACAAAAACTAAATTATTGGAACCAAATTTCAAAAAATTTATAATCAAAATAAATATTCAATGCTATCAATATTACATTCCAAAATTATATAATGAATAGTCTTAGGAAGTCAAGAAATAAATAGTAGGGTATTAGGTTTCTTGTTAGAAATTTACACCTATCATGCCTGGTTTCCTAAACTGTGTATACCTCACTATCTTGAAATTATTACATTTCATGATTACTATATAGGGTTTCCAAAACCACATATATATATATATATCATGTATTACCTATGAATTTTTTATTTTTTTAAACCCACTAATTTATCACAAAAATGACATTATAATATTATATAATCCAAATTAAAAAATTAGGGAGTCACAATTCTCCCCACTATAATGGTTTCATCTGTCATAAAAGCCCACCTTAGATATTTTATTGAAAAACATGTTCAATTTCAATAAAGAATAAATAATCACTGGAGCTATCCTTCTCTTCTCCCCAATGATACCCTAATGGTACTGGCATGCCTCTTGACCCCCTATGTGGGGGGAGGGTGGATCCCCATCAGTGCCTCCTCCTCCTAGTCCTAGGGTTCCTACCCATTTCGTCCTTCACGACTTTATTCTATATTTTCCTTGCATCTACCTAGGGATGAATTCTCTAGAGTTTTGAAATTGAGTCTTGATATTTCCTTTATCCATGTTAGAATTTAAGAAAGCATCAGACCTTCAGTTCTTCTCTCTAGTGTCACACTTAGATATCTAGTGTCCATCTACTAATTCATTTTGAATGATTCATCAAATCTAGTTGAGGGATAAAATATCACATGATGGTAGGTTTTTTTGACTCAAATAATTTGTTGATTAGGATTGAAAATAAAGATGGGATTTCTCTCACATGGTTAAAAGGTAAGAAAATAGTTGACTATTGTCGTTGTTTCTTTTATATTTATCCTATGATTTCCATATGAGGTGTGACCCATCGAAGAGAGTTTTTTGGGTACATCATCCAAGTTTACTTCTACCTTTCCAAAATACTGGTATTCTATGTATGATTAGAAATTTAGTCGATTGATTATTATGCATTGAAAAAAGGATGGATGTTGGATTTCATCTCATTACTCTATCTATATGGGTGGAGGTTGATGTATCTAAGAATATGATTGATTTTATTTGTATTGAGGTTGAAGAGGAATTAAGATATACTCAGTCGGTACACTGTGAATTATTGTTATATTTTTTTGCTTCCTTCAAAATGTTGTGCCACCTTAGAAAAAAATTTCACCGCATTTCTAACAAGAAGGATGGATTTTCTGATTCCCAAGAATCTAATCCTAGTTTTTGAGGTAGTGGTGGGTTGATGTTTGAAGGGAAGTTTCCTATCCCTGCCAGAAGAGTTTATACACATGGAAGATCATATTCCTTGAAGATGGTGGTAGAAGATGACTTAGTTATTGTAGATCCTTCAGTTAAAGATGGTGGTTCAGGTCCATAGATTTCATACACTAAAGTTGTGTGGCCTTTTATAGTTCTAATTAGTAGTCCAACAGAGAATGATTCCCAGCTTAGAACTAGTCCCTAAAACATGTTTAGTAAAGAAATTATTCCCCCAAATCATGAAGAAGATTAATGGTAGAAGATAAAATCTAAGGATCTGGGTGTAATTGATCCCATTAATGGCCATACCAGCAAGTTCAGTCAGACGAAGAAATCTGGAATTGAAACTCAGAACATGTTTTTTGTGTTAAATAATACTGTGTAAAATTTAGAGGATGAGTGGAACAAATAAGAGGTAAAATAAAAATGGTAAGGAAATAAGGGTGGTCACATTGATGAAAATTATTCTGATAAGGAACTGATTGTTTTGATCATAGTAAAGGCATGTGGTAGTGGGAGATATATTAAAATTTCTTTTAATAATCATTTCCAGAAACCAAGAGAGAGGATATTGCATGAAAAAATTATAATTAATTAATTTATTATTTTAAGAAATAAATAACTACGCTTAAGAAATTTCTTCTTTAGTGAATTTTTATTATCTAAAAATACCCTTTCAGATTAACTTTATTGCACTATGATGATTCGAGGATTGAATCCCTCTATCGGTGATCCACACATGCTCCTATGATCTCCGGGAAACACTACTCAATCATTGGGTGTTAGAATATTGATTCGAATGTCTTTTATTTTTCGTAATTGATCTCTATTTCTTTATTATTGAATAAATATCTCTTTCACTTCTCATTATTGATAGAGAGAGAAAGAGGATTTGAGAGAGAATTTTTTTATGCGTGAAAATTATCTATTATCAATTTTTGGATGTTATACACAATAGAAATAGATGTTTATTTATAGAGTTCTGATTTAAGTTAAAAAATTATTTAATTGAATAACTTACATTAAATAGAATCTATTACCTTTAATAAACCACATTCCACATAATAATAATTTTTTTATTTTATTTTTTGGTGAAAAAAAAACTTGCCCAATAATAAATACAGTGTAATATTATTGTCAATTAATATTTGTCAACAGACTCGATCTTGGTCCGTTCAAACTCCTCTAGCATTTATTGAACAACAGAATAAATATTTTACTCATAATATAGTAGATAAATATTTATTATAATATTCAATAAATAAAATAAATATTTTATTCACTAGACAGTTGATAAGTATTTATTTAATTTATGAGATCAATATAACTTGAATAAAATTATTCCTTGGATTTTAGAATAATATTTACTCCATTAATTAAACTTAAATTAAATTTAATAGAGATCTATGTAAACACTTAATGTGTAACCATCTAGGATTTTTTATCATTGGAATTAGGTGAGGATTCCAAAAGTTCAAGATTACTATCTTGTAATAGGTCAAGGCACCAAAGATAAAGAACATAATTTCACAACATCGATAACAACATATGAACGCTCCCTCTTTAATATAATCCCTCTGTTATAATATCTCATCAAGACATTTGCACATCCTTGTCACCAACCTATATGATAGATATTTATTTCTTTGACTATCTAAAATAAACACATCATTACAACATGACCATTGAATTTAATGCGATGATTCTATTCTAATCAAAAGGTTGAGATATCAGCTTCCATAAAGATAGAAGGGACACATCCTTACTTAACTTATTTATTAATAACATGTCACTCGTGATGCACTCAACACATCCAAATTTTCCCTGAACTTTTATCATCATGGTTTACGAAATACATTTGAGTACATGAGCTGTAATGTTAATTAATAATAATATTAAAGTCTAAGGAAAATCATACACCCATATAGATATGAATATTCGATGACAAAAAAACATGCATAATTATTACTGGTGGGTCTTTTCTCACAATCTCCCATCTTGGAGATTACCAAGTGTGAAATTAATTATAATAACCCTCATCTACTTATGATTAATTTCACCTGACAGCCTATGTACTATGTGTCCCATCATAGTAAGTTATCAAATCGGAGAACATTATTTGATAATATTGTCATAGTACATCAAGGTTATCATCATAGAGGGGAACTACTATGACATTTTCAATGCAACATATACTCTAGGAAATTATTAAATTAGAGTCATGCAGAACAAAAAATAATATGTAATAAGTAGTTTTTATTAATATTTAATACATCACATATGCATGTAAAAAAAGTACAAATAGTTGTTTCTAGGACACCAACTCCAATAGGAACATGATACTTATACATGATCTAATAAGATCAATTAAGATACTGAAGTAGATGATTTTATTTGGGATACTTCTAAGAATGGCATGAAATAACTGGTGGAATCATATGGCTTTACCAAGATAGGGAAGAGAGAGCATGCACAGAAATACTATTCATGTTTTCCCAAGATTACAGTCACAAGATAAACTAGTAGAGGTCTTCCCCAAATAAAAATGGGACTTGAATTTTCTAAATATCTATTCCAAGAAACGTGAGCACAACCAGACCAGAAGATTTCCAGCTCCAAAACCATTAACAAGGAACTGAGAAGGCTAGAACAAGGGGATGATTCATTTACCCATACTTTCTATAGTAAAATGAAGTCTTATTACCTAAAATTCAGTAAATATTATCCCGAGGAATGATTTTCAGATCATACCAACACTAAACTGACTAAAGATGAGTGTGCCAGGTTCTGTAAGGGAAGATATCTTTAGGTACTTGATAAATCATGCGAGTAGTAGTTTGATCTGCATATTAATTACATTTTTTGGTATGATGATTATGACCAGTTACCTATGGATGATTACTTGATAGTTGTGGATCTTATCACCTTTGACATTGAGGAGGGTATCTAGCTTCATATTGGAAAGTATATAAGAGAAATATTCTGGAAATATTAGAGTGGCCTATCTATATCAAATAGTAAGGAGGAACTTTTTTTTCAACTGCATTCAGAGCATGTTATCCTGAGGTATCATCTCCCTTACTTATGCATGATGATTAATTTGGTTAGTGATTATTGTTGGTTTTGATATGGGTTTTCATATAGAAATAACTACATATGTTTTTGGTATTCTTCCACATCTTATTTTATGGTTTGTGCTGGGTGCTTTGTGAGGGTTCCCAATTAATCACCCAAAAGTGTATTTCTATAAAATAAAAAAGTAATAATTATTAGTGATGAATTGTGAATTTAAAAACATTCACTAAATAAAAAATTTATGTTTTATTTTATGAAAATCCTCATGATTAATAAATATTACTTTTACCATTTCACATTCAGGTGGGAACTCCCCATCATAACCCATCAACTCAATATCATGGAACCATCATCTATCTTTTAAATTATTTAGATACTCATCAACACTAAAACATAATACTGCCTTTTTATCAAAATTATAAATCTTATATCATAAAACAACATTTTTTATAAAACAGAACTTGTTTAGAGTACCTCAATTTATTTATAAATTTAAAGGATAATATGAAACCCATGTTTAAATAAAAAAGTATAAAAACTAAAACTCATGTCCCTTTTTCATTTATAAAAAAATTATAATGGTCTTGGAAAATTAAAAAGCCTAACTTCAAACTCAATTTAAAAATTCTTCCAGACCACTATTTACTAAGAAAAATCAGACTATAGGGTACTCCAATAATAGATTTACCAGATCTCCTTGGTTTGAATCCTAAATAGATAGCTTGATAAATATTCATGGTCATTTTATGTTGAATTAATATTTACAACTTCTCTTAAGAAATTTAGGACTTCTTAAGACCATTAATTTTTTACCATGAAATCATTTATAAATAAAAAGTGTATAATAAAAATATGAAAATGGATCAACCATCTTAATTTAAGTTGATTTTAAATAACCCAAAGGAATGAATTAATCACCATCACTTTTATGAAATGATTTTTTTAAAAATATACATGTTCAAGTAGAACAAAGAACATAACCTTGAAAATAAACACACTAAAAATTATATAATGACTAATTTTACAATGCAACCTAATAAAAAACCAATAATCCTTTTAAAATATTACATACTTAAATCAAACACTACTCAATTATTTTAGAAAAGAAATAACATAAAAAAATTTCATATAACTTTGGGTTTTATAATACCCACATTTTTATTCAATCAAGATGAATTTAGAAATAAAAATAAACTAATATTAATTAGATATAAAATAAAACCAATAATAAAGAACATAGTAATCTATAAAAAGGGGTTGAAACCCATTTCAAATTATGTGTACACTCAAATAATTCATTTATCCCTAATTATGAATTTTTTTATAAATATTTAATATTGTATATCTCTTCCCATTTGAAAAAATCCTAACCAAAAAAATAGCTTACTAAAACAATAACATTACACAAATAAGGCCTTCAGGACATTCAGGGGGTGAAGTTCCAAGGATCGAATGACAACTGAAAATGGGGGGGGGGGGGTTGAATCAGTTGTTTAACTTTGATAAGTTTCAAGGATTTAAGAAAGTTAACCCTTGAAACCTGTTAAGATTTGTTTCCTTATCAACCTTTAGCAAAATACTCAAGCATGAAAGAAAGGGAAATCAAGAAAGGAACACAGGATTTACAAGGTTCAATCTCAATAAGAGAACCTACGTCCTTGCCGTAGCCACTCCCATGGGTCTATGGAAATCTAATATAATGAAGAAGTGAATAAAACTTGTGAAAAATCTCGTTGGACACCATCTATCTCCCAATAGGAAAGATTTTACTAACTCCTCTCAGTTTACAATGTTTTCTTTAAAGAAAAAATGAGCCAAACACAAGAATAAGAACATTGATAATTTGCTCCACAAATTCTCACTCCGAATGATCACTCTGAATCTTCAATCCAATTTCTTGAATCCAATTTTCTGAAACCGATCTTCTAATCAAGATAATGATGGTTCCGCACAAATTCTCACTCCGAATATTCAATCCGGTTACCTTGAATCCGATATTCTGAAATCGGTCTTCTTAGAAAAATAATGATGGTTCCACACAAATGCTCATTCCGAATATTCAATCCAAATTATCTTCTTCTCAGAAACTCAAGGAATATTCTTCGAGATGGTAGGAAATTTTCAATTATAATTCTCCAGTTCTCATCCTTTTACGCATATTTTAATGTTTCTAATGAGAGAATGATCTGAGCACATATTTATAGGAAACTCAAAAAACAATGGTGGGAGTCATGAAAATCTTTCCCGCTTCCTCAAATCCCAAAAAATCCACAAATATCATTCATTTAATCTTTAATATTTTACTTCTTAAAATATATTTAAATTTCTCTAAGATTTATGAAAAGCTGAAATTCTGGTTTTCTTGAACTTTCATATATTTCTCAGAATGATAAAGATGGATCATTGTTCTGATTTTATTAGAAACATGCTCAGAATTGTCATTACGAATTTCTCAGTATGTTGCTCAGGATTGTCATTATGAATTTCTATCTCAGGATTGTCATTTAAGATTTCTCAACATGTTTCTCAGAATTTTCATTAGGAATTTCAGGCTTAGGATTGTCATTACGAATTTCCCAGTATGTTGCTCAGAATTGTCATTACGAATTTCTGGCTCAGGACTATCATTACGAATTTCTGGCTCAGGATTGTCATTCCAGATTTCTCAGCATGTTGCTCAGAATTTTCATTACAAAATTCTAGCTCAGAATTGTCATTACAAATTTCTGGCTCAGGATTTTCATTCCGGAATTCTCAGCATGTTGCTCAGAATTGTCATTACGAATTTCTGGCTCAGGATTGTCATTATGAATTTCTGGCTCAGGATTGTCATTCTTGATTTCTGGCAGTAGACACCAAACATCTAGATCAGGATGTAGACTTCGAATTTTTGGCTTCAGGAAGTAGACTCTGAATATCTCACTTCAGGAAGTAGACTCCGAACTTCAGGCTTAGGAAGTCGACTCCGAATTTCTAGCTCATGAAGTAGACTCTGAACTTAAGGCTCAAGAAGTGGAGTCTGAATTTCTAGCTCATGAAGTAGACTCCAAACTTCTGGCTTCAGTAAGTAGTCTCCGAACTTCAGGCTCAGGAAGTCGACTCCGAATTTCTGGCTCATGAAGTAGACTCCAAACTTCTGGATCTGAACTTTCTCAAAAAATTTCTTAGAGAAAAACACCAATATTCTTCACCATTTCTTCAACTAGATTTTATCAGGAAATTATCATGTTTAGTGATAACTTTAAGACCATAAAATCATTTCCTAATTTTGTTAAGAAATATTGAGAGACTTTCTTAATGTCTGACTTCTTATTCTTTAACATAATCTTCTTTAAGGAAATCTTCAGCAACCAGCACCTTCAACTTTCTGTAACTCAAAAACATTCTTCAACAAAAAAAGATTAGTTTTCAACAAATACAAAACTTTGTTAAACAAAACACCACAAAGGTTCTTCAATATCCCCCTTTGGATTTGTTGGAAACCCTTGTTAAAAAAACCTCAATATCTTTAATTTTACCAAAACATTGCCTTTATCAAAAAGAGTGTCCTGACACCACACTATTGGATAAAGTAATGTTTTTAAGGACTTCCATCCCTCGATGACAAGCAAAATTTTTAGCCATGTAAAGATAAACTTCACCTTACTCAAACTCCCCCTCAACTTTATCTTTCTCTTTCTCACTTTTCTTTTCCTCTCTCATTTTTCTTTCTCTCTCCCCCATTATATGATAACCACAACCTTAGATTCATAAAAGAAAACATACTCTCCCCCTTTGTCAACATAATCCAAATCACGGTGGGGGGTTGTCTTCCCTATAAGTTTTAGGAAGACATGGGAGGAGGCTAAACATGGAGTTGCAGCCTTAGTTCAATAAACCTCTCCTTTGACATCACTTTTGTAAAAATAACAGCAATCTGATACTTTTTGGAAATATATTCCATCAAACTTCTCCAACATCATATTTCTCTTTCAAAAAATGATACTCTATATGAATGTGTTTTGATCTTGAATGTTGAACAGGATTCTTAGAAAGATAAATGGGACTTTGATTATCACATTGTATCTTCAAAGGTTTAGAAACTTTCACTTTGAAATCTTCCAGATGAACCTTCATCCACATCATTTGAGTAGAAGCCTGAGTAGCTGAAACATATTCAGATTTAGTTGTGCTTGAAGTTAATGAGCTTTGTTTCTTACTGTTCCAACTCACACAACATCACCCTAAGAAAAATGTTCCTCCTGATGTTGATTTTCTATCATTAAAATCACCAGCCCAATCAGTATCAGTATGTCCATAAAACTTCATCTCATTGTTTCTCTTGTATAACAACCCATATGAAGTTGTTCCTTTAACATAAATCAGAATCCAGCATATGTGATTCTTTTGGATTACTTTGATATTTGGAAAAGAGAGTCACAACATAAGAAATATCAGGCCTTGAAGCTATAAGATAAAGAATACTTCCTATCAACTTTCGAAAGTCATTCTGATTCACACTGTTCCCTGACTCATCTTTGTGCTCACAGAGATAGGGGTTGAAAATTATTTTGATTCTTCCATCCCAATCTTATTTAACAATTCCTTGGCATACTTTTCTTGGGAGAAAGAAATGTACTTTTCTTGTTATTGAAATGGTAAGACAATGAAGAAAGTTAATTCTCCCAACATTGACATTTCAAAATTTTCTTTCATCTCTTCAGCGAACTCTTCACAAACCTTTTCTTCATCGCCAGAAAAAATTATATCATCCACATAAATGATTACAGTTAAGGTTCCAGAGTCAAAATATTTAACATTCATGTTGCTATCAACATTTACTTTAGAAACGTTCATCTTTCTCAGAGAATTTTCAAGCTTCGAATACCATGATCGTGGAGCTTGTTTCAGCCCATGCAAGGATTTATTCAATTTGCAAACTTTTTTTTCATCCTCATCAAGTTAAAACCCACAAGGTTGTTCAATGTAAACTTATTACTCAATATCACCATTTAAGAAAGATGACTTTACATCCATTTGATAAACCTTGTAATTTTGATGAGAAGCCAATACAAGGAGAATTCAAATAGTTTCCAATCTTGTAAGAGGGGAAAAGGTTTCATCAAAATCCACACCTTCCACTTGTGCATATTTTTTACACAGAAGCCTTGCTTTGTTTCTTGTAACTTCTCCATGCTCATTCAATTTATTTCTATAAACCCACTTGGTTCCGATAACATTCTTATTTTTTGGTCTTGAAAAAAGTTCCCATGTTTCATTCTTCTCAATCCGATCCAGTTATTCATTCATAACATCCACCCATTCTTTATGTTGAATAGCTTCTAAAACTGATTCTGGTTTAACTTTTGAGATAATGGAAGTCTGATTTTCTAATCTTAACTTCCTTCTTTTCTGAACTTGAGCCATCTGATTCCCAATAATATTTTCAAATTCAACATGTTTTTGTAAGGTAGGAAAACTCACATTTCCATTCCCAACATCACTTTCTTCCCCATGTGTCTCTTCTGAGTCACTTTCATTATGGGGAGGATTCTATGATTTATATTCCCTCAATATTCTTAACAGATTTTCTGAAGGAACTTTCCTTTTCAATTACCTTCACATCATATGAGTCCACCAACTTCTGTAAACGTTTGTTCTAGCATTTGTAACTTCTTCCATTTGGTGAATAACCCATAAATGTTTCTTCTTCAGCTTTCTCATCAAACTTTCCTTAGTCCAGATTTTTTATTTTGAGCAAGCATGGACTTCCAAAGACTTTGAAGTAATTAAAATAAGGTTTTTTGTTATACCACATCTCGTAAGGAGCCATGTTGGTTTCTGGTCTCAAAAAGCATCTATTTTGAACATGTACAATAGTGCTAACAGCTTCTCTCAAAAATAATTTTGAAAGTTTTTATTCTGATGACATACTTCTTCCCATTTCTACCAAGCTTCTATTTTTCCTTTCTGCTACTCAATTTTTTTTGTGGAGTATAGGGAGCACTATAGTGATGTTTAATACCATGTTTCCTTAGATAAGTTTCAAAATCATTGCTTGTGAATTCGGTACCATTGTATATTCTCAACTTCTTTATGGAAGCCCCCAATTCTTTCTCGACATATCTTCTGATGAATTTAAACATTTCAATAGCCTCTGACTGATGCTTGATGAACATGATGTTTGTCATCCGAGTGAAGTCATAAATAAATGTGATAAATTAAAAATATCATATTTTTTATTGATGTCTCATCGTCCCACACAGATTGGAATAAATAAGCTCAATTGGTTTGTTAGATTGAATCTCAACTTTTTTATGACTTTTGTTAGACATCTTTCCTTTCTGGAAAGTAATACAAACATCTTCATCTCTTCTTTTTAGTTCTGGAAAATTTTGAACAACATCAAATTTAGAAATCTTACTCATTTTCTTCTACCCAAGATGGCCAAGTCTTCAGTTCCACAACTTGTTTTTATCTTCAGCACTCAAATAACAAGAGTTATTGGATTCTACAATTTGAAAAATATTCCCACTGGTTCTTTCTCATTTTTTAATCACTTTTCCATTTTTTACACTTTCAATGATACAAGAATACTTTCTGAAGATAACTTATTTTCCATCATCACAAAGTTGACTTACACTAAATAAGTTATGTTTTAGTCCATAAATAAGAAAAACTTCCTTAGATTTTAGTTTCTCTGCTTCAATCTCTGTCATTCCGATCCCCTTAATTTTTAAGGAACTATCATTGCCAAAAGTAACCGCTCCTCCATCATGAATTTCAACTTGTTCGATAATTTTTATATAACCTGTCATGTGTGAAGAACAACCACTATCAAGAATCCATGGATTTTTCCTCTTACTTGATTTCAAATCTATCTTAATAACAAAATCTCTCTCATCAACCTGCTTATTTTCAGATTTCTTTTCTTTTCTTATCATAAGAAACTTGTTCTGGAAGGAGTGTCATACATAGTTTGACCTGATGACTAGACTGATCATATCTTCCAAAAGCTTCTTCCAAACTTTCAAATTGATTCTTTGTTGGAATGTTTCTAACATCTTTAGAATTCACTTTTTCAACTTTCTGTGAGTACAAAAAGTTACTCATCCTTCTTTCACTATTTCTTCCACTTTGCTCAAACCTTCTTCCGGGTAGAGATAAATTGTGCCAACAATTATAAGATTTATGCCCATATATTCCACAACACCAGAAATAACCCTCAAATCTTGATTTTTTATTAATGAATGGTTTTTCATTACATGAACTTTTTTGAGGTTGATAACTTCTTTCAACTCTAGAAAATCCAGGATGTAGGCCATCTCTTATTTTGAGCGATTCATCTTCTTTTATAGGATTGATAGGTTTCTTACATCCTTTATCCATCGAAGATTTACTAATACATATTCTAAAACCTGAAATGTTAGAAAAATCAGATGAAACATTGTTTTTGATAAGAGAATATTTCACATGATTTTCATAATGAGCCTTCACAGAATTTTTAGAGGTCTCAGCTTTTACTTCGGTTGCTTTGTTGAAGTTTTCATTCATCTTCCTCAGGGTATTTTCAGAATCAAGGTGTTTTGATCTCACATTTTTCACTTCTTCTTCCTTAGCTTCTAACTTCTTGCTAAGATATTTAATCACATTTCCGTGTTCAGCAATTATAAGTTTGTAACTTAAAATTTCTTGAATGTATTCATCTTCCTTCTTGGTGACATATTTACTTCAATCATGAACTTATTCATGATTTTTCTTCATCACATGAATTTATTTCTTCAGAGATTTGTTTTTCTCTAGACATTCAAGATGTTTGGATCTTAGTTGATATTCTATGTAAGATTCTTCACCACCTTCTTCACTCTCTGAGGAACCATTTGCTTCTTCAACTTTTGCAATGAAGGTTTTGAATCTTTCTTTACTTTCATTTTCTGAGGAATCATCGTCTGATGATTCCAATTCAACCTTCTTACTCAACATACTTCTTTTCTTTCTTGAAAAATTCTTTAATTCTTTTGAAATCTTCTCTTCTTTTTCATTCTTGTTATACTTCTTCCATCGAGGATTCTCATTAGAAACAACTTTATATTCTCTAACATTCTTCTTAGGGAAATTCATAGAAAAGTGTCCAATTCCACCACACTCAAAACATTTGAGAGGAAGTTTCCTTCCATACTTTCCTCTTCCTCTTCGATAGTTCTTGGATATGCGCGACATGATTTTTTCATTAAACTCTTCATCTTCCTTATCAACAGACTCATAAGGGTCAGATTCTTCATCATCTTGAATTTTCATCTTTCTCATAGCTTCAATAGCCATTTCATCTTTCATATTCTTCTTAAATATTGGAGATTTCCTCATTTCATAGGAAAAAAGAAAGTTATGTAGTTCATCAAGAGGTAAATTATCCTTATCTTCTAAAGCTGAAATTTTAGAATCAAACATGTCTGGAAAGTTTCTCATAAGATTCTTCACAATTGTAGAATCTTCCATGTTTTCTCCGAATCCCCTGATGTTTCATACAATTTCATTAACTCTGGTGAAGTATTCATCAATTGTTTCATCATCTCTCATCCTATTGTCTTCAAACTTACTACGCCAGATTTGCTGCTTGGCCTCCTTGAATTTTGTGTTTCCTTCAGAAACACTTTCCAACTTGTCCCACATGTTTTTTGATGTTGTGAGACCCATCACATTCTGATAAAAATTTTCTGATAAGGACATGAGAATATCATTTCTAGCCTTTCCATCAACTTCTATGTTTCTCTTGTCAGCAAATGTCACAGGAGCATTTTTCTCAATAGGTGGAAAGCCAATAGTAGCAACATCAACAACTTCAGGGCCAAGAGATAGGAGACAATGCATCATCCTATTTTTCCATCCATAATAATTTTTTCCATAGAATATAGGAATTCCTCTACTGTTTACAGAATTGATATTCTCCATGATAAGGATTAAACAAGGGAAACTCCCTCTAATACTACATGAATTTCCAAGGATCGAATGACAACTGAGAAGGGGGGGGGGGGGTTGAATCAGTTGTTTAACTTTTATACGTTTCAAGACATTAAGAAACTTAACCCTTGCAACCTGTTAAGATTTATTTCCTTATCAACCATTAGAAAAATACTCAAGCATGCAAGAAAGGAAAATCAAGAAAGGCACACATGATTTACAAGGTTCGGTCTCAATAAGATTACCTACGTCTTTTCCATAGCCACTCCCGTGGGTCTATGGAAATCCACTATAATGAAGAAGTGAATACAACTTGTGCCAAATCCCATTGGACACCATCTATCTCCCGATAGGAAAGATTATACCGACTCCCGTCAGTTTACAATGTTTCCTTAAAGAACAAATGAGCCATACATAAGAATAAGAACTTTGATAAGTTGCTCCACAAATGTTCACTCCGAATGATCACTTCGAATCTTCAATCCAATTTCTTGAATCCAATTTTCTAAAACCGATCTTCTCAGCAAGATAACGATGGTTCTACACAAATGTTAACTTAGAATATTCAATCTAGATTATATTCTTCTCAAACACTCAAGGAAACTTCTTCGAGATGGTGGGAACTTTTCATTTAGAATTCTCCAGCTCTCCGCCTTTTCCTCCTATTTTAAAGTTGAAAACGAGTGAATGATCTGAGCACATATTTATAGGAAACTCATAAAACAAAGGCTGGAATCTTGAAAATATTTCCACTTCCTAAAATCTCAAAAACTCCACAAATCTCTCACATTTAATCATCAATATTTAACTTCTTAAAATATCCTTAAATTTCTCCGAGATTTATGCAAAGTTGAAATTCTGGTTTTCTTGAACTCTTCATATCATTCTCGAAATGATAAAGCTGGATCATGGTTCTGATTTTCATAGAAACATGCTCAGAATTGTCATTATGAATTTCTCATCATGTTGATCAGGATGGTCATTACGAATTTCTGGCTCAGGATTGTCATTCCAGAATTCTCAGCATGTTGCTCAGAATTGTCATTACGAATTTCTAGCTTAGGATAGTCATTTCAAATTTATAGCTCAGGATTTTCATTCCAGATTTATCAGCATGTTGATCAGAATTGTCATTACGAAATTCTAGCTCTGGATTTCCATTACGAATTTCTGGCTCGGGATTGTCATTCCAGATTTCTCAGCATGTTGCTCAAAATTTTCCTTATGAATTTCTGAATCAGGATTGTCATTATGAATTTATGGATCCAGATTGTCATTACAAATTTCTGATCATGTTGCTCAGAATTTTCATTACAAATTTCTGGCTCAGGATTGTCATTAGGAATTTCTGGCTCAGGATTGTTATTCCGGATTTCTCAGCATGTTGCTCAAAATTGTCATTAAGAAATTCTAGCTCAGGATTGTCATTACAAATTTCTGGCTCAGGATTGTCATTCCGGATTTCTCAACATGTTGCTCAAAATTTTGATTATGAATTTCTGGCTCAGGATTGTCATTACGAATTTCTGGATCCGGATTGTCATTCTGGATTTCTAGAATTAGACACCAAACATCTGGATCAGGATGTAGACTCCGAATTTCTTGCTTCAGAAAGTAGACTCTGAATATCTAGCATCAGGAAGTAGACTCCGAACTTCAGGCTCGAGAAGTCGACTCCGAATTTCTGGCTCATGAAGTAGACTCCAAACTTTAAGCTCAGGAAGTCAACTCTGAATTTCTGGATCATGAATTAGACTCTGAACTTCAGGCTCAAGAATTCGACTCTGAATTCCTGGCTCATGATGTAGACTCTGAACTTCTGGCTTTAGGAAGTAGTATCCAAATTTCAACCTCAGGAAGTCGACTCCGAATTTCTGGCTCATGAATTAGACTCCAAACTCTTGGATCTGAACTTTCTCAGAAATTTTCTTAGAGAAAAACACCAATCTTCTTCAGCATTCTTCAACCAGATTTTATCATGAAATTTTCATGATTTGTGATAACTTTAAGATCATAAAAGCATCGTCTGATTTTGTTAAGAAAGTTTGAGAAACTTTCTTAACGTCTGACTTATTATTCTTCTACATAATCTTATTTATGGAAATCTTTAGCAACCATCACCTTCAAGTTTCTGCAACTCAAAAACATTCTTCAACAAAAAAAGTTTAGTTATCAAAAAATACAAAACTTTATTGAACATAATACCACAATGGTTCTTCAGGGGGACTCAAAATATTACCAAGGTAATACATTCCATGAATTTCTTACATGGATGAAATCATTAAATCAAGTAAAAATATAAAATTTATTCATTAAATTGTTAAAATGAGATAAAAAGTGTTTTAAAATCCCTAATTTACAAAACATTATCCCAAATACCAACTCAATCGATTTCATTTTTCTTACTTTTATATATTTTGGAAGATAAATATTTAAATTTCTAAATACATTTTAAAATATTTATTAATATAATAAAACTCTAATAAAAAAAGGGAATTGAAACCCCTTATACCATAAAATTTCAAAAAAACCATTTATAAACCTCATTTCCTTTTTAAATCTTGATAATCTCATTCATTATCATGGAAATTCCTTTCTTTTAAATTATTAGAAAATTAATTTTCGTATAACTTTTAAAATTAAAGACATTACAAAGAAACCCTTCATCACTATACATATCATCATATATGCATTAATCAATCAATAAAGCACTTAATCACACACATCATAGAATTTGAAATAAAAATATAATAAGGGAAATAAAAAATTATTTCAATAAACTTTATTACCACTAATAACCATTGAGGAAGAAACCAAAATTTTATATATATAATCTAATTAACTAAAATAATTAAACATGCATGACATTGAAAACAATATCACATATCCTAAATAGTAATATTCAAGAAACCTCGCTATAGTGATATAAAATAAAAGCTAACCCATTGAATGGTTGATAGAAACCACTCAATACCTAAAATCCAATGGTAATTTGAGATAATATAACAAATGGATTGATCAGGTCTATTCATGGATTACTTCTCAAGTTTTGATGATTTTACCTCCACCCACCATTGACACAACTACCTCCTAAAACCCAAAAATAATTTTTCATTATACTAGAATAAATAAGTGACCACTATAACCAAAATATATTTCCCCAAACCAAGGATATTTTCTTTATCACTATGAATTGGGACAAGTTACAAGGGTATTACATGTGAAAATAATAATGATTAACCCTTGATAAACAATACATAATAACTGTGACCAGATACCAAGTCAACCAAATTTCCAACAATCCATCATATGATATATAATATGTATATATAAAATAGGCACAAAGCCTATATTACTAATAAAAAATATAAAGTACTAAACATAAGTAAAATGAGACGCAATAGAAACTTTATTTGACATGTGAAAACCTTCATATTCCTCCCCCTCTACTGCTTTATAATCTACACAATGGTATAATTTCTATGGATAGAAATGATTATATTCATACATAAAAAAATAAATAGAAGATAATCTACATATAAAAATGTTTAAAAAAAATATCAATAAGATATCATCAATATTATAAACAATCCATTCCCTTTTAAAAAACATACAAGCCTGTTTTGAAATACAAAATATGAAAATTACTATATCATATTTTAGGAAAAACAAGTAAGATGAATTAAAAAATTTATACTAATTTTAAAAGTATATAGGTTATTCAAGTGTTTCAAAAATATACATGTGTTTAATCAAAAGAACATATGAAAAATAATTGTTTAATAAATTTCATGTCAAGGCATCATGGGAAGGAACCTATGAGACTAAGGAAAGTCAATATAGGATCCCAATATTCAAATTCAAAATACTATGTGAACTACCCACTTATAAGAGTATAATTTTGAACTAGTTATGGAATGAGTAGTTATTTCATAATCAAAACTTGTGATGGGGCATATATAAATCTCCATAGAATGATATTAATCTAGTACATCCTAATCAGTATATAATATAAACTATAAGAAAATCCAGGAAGAGTAGAATTTCACCTATAAAGTATAATTTTCATTATAATCCCTCTTTAGTACCCATGTTATTCACATAAATATTTTCATAATCAAGAAAATAATTATATTCTAGTAATGTACATGAAATAAAAATCCAAATCACCTCTAAACACCTTTATGAAATGAGACCACTTATAATTATAAATCATCCATAAAAAAAGAAATTTATTATAAGTAAATATCATAATAAAATGTAAAAATAATATAAAAGAGGGTAAACCATATAATATATACTTTAAAATATCCAAAGATTACTTTATTCATTAAAATAATTCATAAAAACCTTATAAAACATATTTATAATTCTGATAAAAAAAATTCCATGAGAATAATTTATAATATTTCAATTTAAAACCAAACATTACATTTACATAAAAATTTAGTGCACAATACATTATCAAACTAAATTATATTTAAAATAAATATAAAAATCTTTTAAAAACTCATCCATTAAGCACATGATCAAAAAATTTATCTATTTTGAAATCAAATGAAGTAAAATCATTAATATAAATTCCATAAGGATGAAATAAAATATCACAGGATTTTCATCAAACAGATTATGTGAAATAAACCATGCGGTAAAAATTTAAAATACAAAATTCATGAAATATTATTTTTTATCTTCAGAAAGTATTAAATCATTGAAATAATATATAAAACCCTTATAAATAAATTATCAAAACATTTAATTAATAAAAAATATTAGAAAAAAAATCAAACATACAAGATTTTATCAATTGGAGGGGGATGGAATCACCTAATTAATAAATGGTGAAGAACTAACCAAAGTAGGATGGATTATTATTAGAGATGCAATTTTTATTACAATAAAACCAAATATCCCATGACATATAGGGATTTTCCCTTGACATGAGAAAACCTAAATTTTCCTCAAATCCTAAATGACTGAAAACATTAGAAATTGAAAATTAGTAGGAAGATAATTTCATAAGGTACTGTAGTAGTACTATAACATTGTAACCATATAGGTACAACAGATTGTACTATAGAAGGATACTATAATAGTAAAATATACACCCGAATTGGGATTTTAGGTCATTTATTGGGTCTCTAGGCCATTGGGACTCTAAGCCACTAGGCCACTAGGCCATCAAAGTAGTGTAGTTTGAATGTACTAGAGTAGCCCATATAAGATGGATTGGAGCTATGAAAATCACCATTTGGATCAGACCAAACATAGATAGAGAGGGATAATGTCATGAACCAAGTAGGGATGTCATCCTACCTAACATCTAACCCGATTCAAGATAGGTCCCTAAGGGGGTTCCCAATCCCCACAGGCTGGAAACTAGTGTTGGGCATCAAGGTAAATACTATTTGAATGATGTTTCACAAAAATAAACCAGGATCACAAAACAAGCTAAACATGTAGAAAAATCCAACAAAAAATGAACCTCAATAGATATATAACTTATTCAAATACAACAATGGCTGAAACAAAAAAAACCAAATAAAAAACTAAAAATGGATGATGATATCAAGATCTCCATGTGACCTTTTGGTCACCTCCAATAACAAGATGAACCTTCTCTAAAGTCCACTAAACCAGAAACCTATACCTACAAAATAGCTTAGGTTTACCTATTTCAAGTGACATAAGTAGGGTGTGAGTTTAAACATCTCAGTAGGTAATCACCCAAGAAACCATGCATTTCCTTTACCATGATAGTCTATAAAAACTTGTTTGAAAATAATATAAAATGGGATTTAAATAATTTTATTGCAACCAAACACATCTTTTCTTAAGTTTCCTTTTTAAAATAACATATGCAACTTACCTCTTCAAAAATATGTTCACTTTCCACAACCCTTATCAAATCAAAAAATGAAATATAAAACCAAACTAGATAATAAAAAAGGGTTGTGCAAAAAGAAAAGGAAACCAAGAAACATACACAACTAATAAGACAATATCCAATAAGTAGAAGAAACAAACAAAACACATAGATAATAATTCAGAAGAATTTTCTGAACATTCATAGAGCGATCTCTAGATGTACTCAATTTGGACTCACCTTTCAGTGCATGGTGTATCTCTATAGTCAATAAGAAACTTTATACTCTCAACTAGCCAGTCCAGTGGAAAATCTAACCTATAACTATCAAGGCAAGGGGGTACCAACCCATATAATCAGTGTCGACAAGAAACCATCACCAAACCTATAGATAAATCCAAGGAATCCCATAATAATAATAATAATAAAAATACTTGAAAAACACGGTAAAGAAATCACAAACAATAGTGTTCTCATGTACAATCCATTAGAGAGGATCACATGCAAAGTTCTAATGGTACCAATACCACAATATTCTTGTCCATGATCCACTATAGAGGATCTTAAAAAAATTCTATTAGTCTTAAAATATAATATAAGTATCACAAGTCACATGAAAATCCATTTCTTTCACAATCATTTTAAAATACTAATCGGGCCTCACACTACTCAGGTTTTTTAATCTATTTCCCAAAACATGCCAAGATTCCAACCGGGTTTTCACATCACATAACTTACAAATAATTTTCAAAAACTTTCAAAAAGGTACTTTATATAATTTCAGTTACCAAGAGAATCTAAAGATCCAAATATGAATTTATTCTAAACATTCATCAGGGCATATCTTAAAGATTCCAAATAGGCCAAGCATTTGGAAGCTCATTTCACACTACTTGCACAACTCATAAATCCCAATTTTAAATACACAAGAAAAGAACACATGAAAACCAAAAATTTCCATAGTAAAAGCCTCTTTCAAACCCACCACACACCAAATCCATTTAAAAACATGCTTTACGCTACATACACAAATCATGGCACAAATTCTTAAGATGCATAACAAGGAAACTCACTTACAAATAAGCCCATTTATTAGGGAGAAACAACTATCACTTGTGTGTATTTCAATTCACTTTTAAAACATCCATTTCACTTATAATTACTTGTTTATGGGTTGATAAAATAACCCACACATATGTGTTACACCATAAAAGTCACTAATTTTTACATGAAATACCCAAATCATAATCCAAAAACATTACTAAATTATAAGCATCGAAAAACACTACCCAAATAACCCAATTTCCCATTAAAACTCAATTGAAGTTTTATCAAACACCATATGTACATATAAATAAAAATATAGTTAAAAGATCCCTTTGAAAACCATTCTGTACCCATTTTCCATCATGAAAATAACAAAACAAGTCAATCAATCACATCACAGGAATGGATATGATAATTTTAAATCAATATAAGAAATCTCTAGGATCAATGAAATGTTATGGAAGGGAAATGGATAAAAAACCTACCTCAACTACATGAGAATACAACTAAACATTTGTATGAGGAAGATTCAATCTTGAGAGATATTCTGTATGCCCTAACATCAAAGAAATTAAACCAAACATCAACCCTTTCTATTAAGGTTCAACCAAAAGAAAAACCCCACCAAGAAAAACCATGAACCAAGGGAGAAAGAATAGGAGAATAAGAAATCAATCAATAATCCAAATAAAACTCACTTTAGATCCTTCAAAATGGCTTCAAAAATGGAAGGATAGTAAGGGAGGAGGATCTTGGAGGACCCCCTGGTGTGCCTAGGTCGAATATGGGGACAAAATCTCAAATTAGGGTTAGGAAACCAGAGGAAAAAATTGGAATTTCACATTTTTAATGATCTAGGAGATCACATTGTTTTTATGCACATTTTACCAAACCATGTGCCAAATATGCACCCCACACTGGAGAAGAGGGACACATCGCACAGACTACCTAGACGGTTCCCAAACCATGTGATAACCATTATAAATGCCTCTACCTGATTCCAGAAATTAACAACAAACTTTCCACATGGTTACCCTACCTATGTGTAGTCAGTGCACCATTCCCTAGATCCAAAAACTCAAGTTGCACGGTTACCTGGGTGAAGCCACATTGTTTCTCCTAACCCTGTGCTACCCATGCACTATATGTAGTTAAGACCAAAACATCCATTTTTCAAAAAAAAAATCAAAAATTTAAATCGAGACTCAACTAGAACCTAAACCAAAGGATTAAGGACCAAGAGAAGAATAAAATAAAATAAAACCACAGTTGAGGTGTGACAATTCTCCCCACCCCAAGAACTTTCTTCCCCCAGAAATTATCCCAAAGGAAATGTAAACAAAACTCAATCCCATATATGGAATAATATAGAAAAAACCATAAACCTCACAATGACCTTTTACTTCATGGGTCACACCTGACCGATTCTAATTAAAACAATAACACAAGGAACAATAAGAGAACTTGAGAGGGTTCTCTCCACCAAAATAACTCAACTAACACCACTAATATGAAAACTCAAGCAGATCCACCTCGGGGTGAACAACATAGGAACTACCAACACAAAGTAACCTAAACGTTTTGGTATAATAAAGACAACACTGCTACCAAAAATGGAAATTTACCAGGGGAAACCAATCCCCCAACACACGAGGGACCCACAAAATATACTAAACCAAGAAATTGACTTGAACATAATATAAAATCCTCGATATCCACAAGCACGAATATCCTTAAATAAGAAAAATAGAAAAATAAGACCTAATAATTAAAGGACAACCATTTAAATTTTTATATTCAAATAAAAATATCCAATCATATTATGATGGAACAGGTCTATCATGTTTTTCTCAACAGAAATATTAGCATACAATAGAAAAAAAAGCTACAATAAGAAAACTTCAAACATCTCCACTCCAAAATTATAGACAAGGATTGGGCCAAGTCTTCCCACACCCCAGCGATTCTTGACTGTGTGTAAGCTTCAGTCTGAGGCATATAGTGGGAGCCCTGATGCTTGAAGTATCTACTAACTTGCAGCTAGAAGCTGAAATCCACTGATCAAGACTTATTCTTCAAGAAATTATTTTTTTTATGAAACTTCTCCAAATGACCTAAACAACCACAATGACAAACATTCATTATAGGATTATGGAATGATGGCTTAAAATGCCCAAACCAGCCTCATGTGAATGACATGAATGAACTGTTCAAATAACTGGAAGTTGAAACCAATAAAGGATACTTATCAAGAATAGTTTCCTATGGTATACAACTCTATCCAAATGGGGAACCTTTATGAGTTTTGGAAAAAAACTAGTTCATCAACTTCCATGGGTTGCACCCCAATAACTAACTTAGCTAAAAACGCTTCATCTTATAACTTTTTAAACTAAAATTCATCAAAAAAAGTCACTCCCTGATATCTAGAATAAGACCCCAATCAAAAAGAGGATATTTTAGAAGATCTTTTAATTCTATCTCTAAAGAGAAAGAAACCATCTTCTTGAAATTTTCAGCACATTCCTTTATTGACTGCTGACCTTGCTGAATACTTAAAATCCCTTCCACTTTCTCCGCCTTAATCTCTTCATGAGAAGAATATCGGATGAAAGTTGTCTTAAACACTTCCCAAGTCATCCCAACTTACATATGTGATGGGGCGGTCACCTTCCACTGATCCAAAGCTAGACCCTCAAACAAACCCAAAATAGCACAAAATATGACATCTTTGAGAGTTCCCAATGATCTGTAGACACACTCAAATACCACAAGCCATTCTATAGACTCTAATGGATCTCGATCGCCATGAAAGATGAGAAAAAACTGAAAATAATTAGAAACAAGGTGAGACACACTAGAAACATTGGGGACCTTTCTAGGAACCATATTCTAATTAACACGAATAACATAAAATAAAAATCCATATCAATCTAAAACTCAACCAAAAAATAAATATCAAGCTAAAACAACAGGATCATAAGAAAAATACTACAATTATAATGAAAAATACTCTTTTCAAAAACCAATATTTTCATTTTAATTTCAAAACCTCATTCTTTAAAGGCCACTTTTCAATACTAATAGCCACTTTTCAAAAAAAACCCACTTATCAATGAAAAACCAATTATAGAAACTATTTTACCTTTAGAAAATCATTTTAGAAAAACCAATCCAAGACTTTGATTTCAATACCCACCCATGACATCCTATGAACCATTGCAAATGTGTTCATTCCAATTATACTTATATCATCCACGAACATGTTCCAATATGCACTTTCCACACATACCCACACATATGTGAATGCTCATAATGAATACCAGGGGTCACACATACCACTTTACCATCAAACCCAAGAACTTACCAAATTTTAATTTCGAATCACTCTCTATTTTAAAACCAATTCTTAACAATCTGAAACCACTTGATAGAAATCATTTTCATTTTAAAAAAACCCACACTAAACTAACAGAATGAAGAACTAATATCAATACATAACCTGAAAAAATAGTTAGTGGGACATTACCCAAGCAAGAAACTACAACTAAGAGGACTTGGAACCATGCACTTGGACTCCACATGGGTCACTACTCCATGTGAGATCACAACATGACAACTGCTTGCCTCTATTGTCATTCCTCATCCAAAAAAACCAAAACAAAACATAGACTCAAATCTTAGACTACCCCTTGAAACTCAACGATCAAAATGAGAATGGGTTCATGGAATACTTTCTATACCTACCTCTTAAGTCCCCATATTCCTAATATCTAACTATCTGAAACCCCAAAAAACAAGAACCTACTCTCATACCATTTTTCACTTATTAAGATGGGATTCCATCTAACCCAAAATTAAATCTAGTCTAAGACATGACCCAAAGGGAATTCCTGATCCCCATGGATTGGAAATTAGTGTCAAGAATCAAAGTAAACACAATGATAATGCTTTTTTCCCAAATAAACTAGGATCACATAAATAAACTGAACATACATCAAAATCCAACAACAACAACTGAACCTCAATAGATATATAACTGATTCAAATACAACAACTGCTAAAACAAAACAAAATCGAATAAAAAAATAAAACTGTACCATGCCAAAAAGATCTCCATGTGACCTCTTGGTCACCCCTAACCTCAAGTCCATCCTATTCCAGTGGAAACTGAACCAAAAACTTGCACCTGCAAAATAACTCAGTCCTACCGATGCCGAGTGGCACAATTAGGGTGTGAGATTAAACAACTCAGTAGTTAATAACCATAGAATCCATGTATTTATTTTCATAAAAGAGTCTATAAAAAACAAGTTTGAAAACAAAATAAAATGTACTTTGAATCATTTTAAAGAAACCAAACACAACTTTTCTTAAGTTTCCTTAAAAAAACACGCAACTTTCTTTTTCAAAAACAAGTTCACTTTCCACAACCAATTTCAAAACCAGAACTCAAATATAAAACAAAACTAGCTAATCCATAAAGGCTGTGTAGAAATTAAAGGAAACCAAAAAATAGACACAACTAACAAGAAAATATCGAATAAGCTGTATAAATAAGAAAAACACAAAGATATTAATTCATGATAATTTCTTGAACATCCCTAGAGTGATCTCTGGATATACTTGGCTTAGACCCACCTACCAACATATAGTGTAGCTCCATTTTCAATAATCAACTAGCCTCTCTCAAATATAAAATCTAGTGACTCGTCCCAACTAGCCTTATCAAGTCAAGGGGGTACCAAACCGTCTAATAAAGGTTGATAAGAAACCATCACTTGACCCTTTAGATAACACCCAAGAATCCCATGATAATAATAAAAATAAAAATAATTGGTGAAACATGGTATAGAAACCACAACCAACAACATTCTCATGCATGGACCATTAAAGAGGATTCCATCCAAAGTTTTAACGGTCTCAATACCACAACGTTCTTATGCATGAGCCATTAGAGAGGTTCTCACCAAAATCCTGGTGGTCTCAAAATATAATCCAATTATTGCAAGTCACATGAAAATCCATTTCTTTCACAATTAGTATTAAATACCAACTGGGCCTCACACTACCCAGATTTTTTAAGCCATTTTTCAAAACATGTCAAGATACCAACTTGGATTTCATATCACATAAATTATAAATCATTTTCAAAAATTTGCCAAACATGCATGTATATCATTTCAGTTACCAAGAGTATCTAAAGACACAAATATTACTTTGTTCCAAACATTAATCAAGATGTATATTAAAGATTCCAAACAGGCCAAGAATTTGGAAACACATTTCACACCACTTTCACAACTCATAAATTACAACTAGAAATACACAATAAAGGAAAACATAAAACCCAACCATTTATGTCAGAAAAAACTCTTTAAAACCCACACGCACACCAAATATATTTTAGAACATTATTCGTTCTACTTGTATAAATCATGGAACACATATTTAAGAAATATAACAAGGAAACTCACTTAAAACAAAGCCCATTTATTTGGGAGAATCAAATATCACAAGATTTAATTTATATACACTTTTAAAATACCCTTTTAAAGAATTATTACTTTTTTAGGGACTGATACAATAACCAACACATATGTGTTACACCATAAACCTCACTAATTTACAGATAAAACATCCAACCCATAATCCAACAACATTACCAAATTATAAGAAAGGGAAAACACTACCCAAATCACCCTATTACACTTTAAAAACTTAATTTACATTTTATTAAACACCTTATGTGAATATAAATACAAAAATAGTTAAAAGAGTCCTCTGAAAACCATTTACACCCATTTGCTATCATGAAAATACCAAAAAAAGTCACAAAATTACATCAAAATCATGAATATGATATTTTGAAAGCAGTAAAGGAAATATCAAGCCTAAAAAAAATGGGATAGAAAAGAAAAGGATGAAATCACTTACCTCAAATATGTGCGAACACCACCAAACATTGGGAGGAAGAAGATCCAAGATTGACAGATAATCCGCACGATCTAACATCCAAGAAATCGAACCACACATCACATAACTTGGAGGAAATATCGAACAATAATATGAAGGAAACTCACCTTTTAACCATTAAAAGGGCTCCAAAAATAGAAGGAGAGTAAGGGAGGAGGAGCTTGGAGGACCCCTGGTACACCTAGGTTGAACAAGGGGAGGAAATATTAAATTGGTGTTAAAACACTAGAGGGGAAAACGTGAAATTTTACATTTTTAATGATCGGGGTTGTTCACATGGTTTTCCAAACCACACGCCAACTGCACACCCCACACTAGAGAAGAGTGACACCACGCATGGGCTAGCCGCACAGTTCCCAAACCATATGCCAACCATGCTAAACACCTATGCAGGATTCTAGAACTGAACCACATGCTTGCCGTAAGGTCTCCTTAATTGTGCCCAGGCTCTAAACCATGCCCCAAACCCCAAACCTCAAGTCACATGGTTAGTTGGACAAATCCACATGGTTTCCCCTACCCATGTGCTACCCATGCACCATAGGCTGCCAAGCCCAAAACATCCATTTTCATCAAAATCTCAAAAATTCAAACTAGGGCCCAACCTAAACCTCAACCAAAGGATTCAAGGACAAGAGAAGAATAAAATAAAAATATATACAAGCTAGTGGTGTGAAAAATAATGTCGACACACCACTATTTTTAAGCCTCACACAACTATCACCACTACAAAAGGGGCCTTTAATATAAATTTTATTTATCGTTGCTAGAAAAAGCACTAATAAAGTCCACCTTTATCAATTTTAAAAGAAGCATTGATAAAGGGAAGCCTTTATCAAGAGATGATAAAGGATGCCCTTTATCAAAACTTTTTTTAGTGCTGATAAACGATACCTTTTATCAATAACTTTTTTAGTGATGATAAAGGGTAACCTTTGTCAATGATTTATTTATAGCGCTAATAAAGGGTATCCTTTATAAGTTATCTTTTAGCGTTGATAAAGATCCAGAATAAAATGAAAGAATTAAACAAATGAAAAAATATTAACAATTTTATTAATTAAATAATTATTGTAAAAAATGAATAAAATGAATATACATATATTTAAATAATAAAAATTATTGAATAGAATATATTAAATATATAGATGTGTAAAATGAGTAAAATGAAATAATTAAACAAATAAAAAACTGATTAAATTAAGAAAAATATTAAACATTTTATTAATTAAATACTTATTGATAAAAATGAATAAATTTTAAATACAAATATATAGATTATTAATATTAATAAATAGTATATATTAAACGTAGATATATAAAATCAATAAGTTGTAATAGTTGAACAAAAAAACTAAAAATGACTAAATTATGAAATTATTAAAAAATTTATTAATGAAACAATTTTTAATGAAAATGATTAAGTATAATATATATATATATATATCTAAAAATTATAAATAGTAATAAATAATATATATTAAATATAAATATATAGAAATGGAATAAAATGTAATAATTTTAAAAAATATTAATGTCTTATTCATTTTTAAGGTTGTTTGATTGTTCAATTTAACATATATAAAACATCGTGTATTATATTGATTTCACATGCATATATGTAATTAATGCATTTTTATATATAACTCACACACACAACTATTTACACAATTAATTAAATCTTATATAGAATCACATACACATAATATTTATGTAATTTATTCAAATTTTAATGTATTTTAGAATTTCATTATAAAATGATACATTTAATAAATTATATTTTTAATCAGTGAATTTTATTTATTTATTTTTAATATTATTAGAGATATGTATTATTTATTCATTTTTAATTTTTTTAATTTTTTAATTTGATCATTTTTAATTTTTTATTTATATATATATTAACTATGTTTTAGTATTTTCAATATGTATTCATCTTTACTTCAATATATATATCCATATTTTTTTAATAGTTTATATTTAATTAATAAAACTTATCCATTTTTCCAATATGTTTAAATTTTTTTAATTTTGAATTATTCAATTTCACTCATTTCTAAAATGCATGTATTTAAGATTACATATCCACTAATAATGCTAAAAATATATTTGTAAAAAAATATTTATAAATAAATATAATTATAAATTTATATTTAATATATTAATAAATTTATAGTTTTATAATTAATATAAATAAATAAATCTTATTTTTTAAAAATTATTTATATAATTATAAATAAATAATTATATATATTTAAATAATTATAAAATTATAATAAATTTATTTAAATAATGTACTTGGTGAGACTTGAACTCGAGAGCTTAGGGAAACTACCATTGAGCTACACCTTGGGGGATATATATATAATTATATAAATTTTACTTTTTTAAATTAATATTCATATATTTATAAATAAATAATTATATATTTAAAAAATATAAAATTATACTAAATATATTTAAATAATGAATATTTTTAAATTTTTGTATATATATATAATTATATAAATATATATAATGAAATAAATATATTTATAATTATCAAATTATAATAAAAATATTTAATTAATGAATATATTTATTATATTTATATTTATATATATTTATGAAATAAATATATATAATTATATAATTATATGTATAATTATATAAATATATATATAATTATATCAATAAATATATATTATTATATAAATATATATATAAAAATATAAATAAAAATATAATTATAAATATATTTATAAATGTATATATAATATAATTATAAAATTATATATTTATAATTATAAATACAAATTTTAATTTTTTTAAAAAATAATTAATGTAATTACAAATAAATAATTATATATTTAAATAGTTATAAAATTTTAATAAACAAATATATATATATATATATATATTATAATTTTTTTATTTATAATTATAATTATAAATCCTTTATTAGCGCTAAATTTGTAGTGTTGATAAATGTTCATTTTATCAGCGCTAAAAAAAACTGATAATGATGCATTTCAACAGTGCTTATCAATTTAGTACTGATTAAAGGGATCTTTATGAGTGTTTTTTTAAAAGCACTAATAAAAGTGTCCCCTATCTACTTAAAAGAATCTTAACCATGACTAATTCAGTCACAATTCTCTAGCTCTCACGGAACTCCCCTATTACCAGCACTACTCTTCTACATTCTCTCGGATTAATCAAGCCAAGAATCCATTATATGTTATTTTATCCTTTTTCTCTCTTGTTGTTTTATTTTTTGTGTTCTATAGTTTGTGTTTTTTCATTTTTCTTAACCATAAAGAACCCTACATGTCATATATAAATATATCTCTCTCACATACTTATACCTACCCAATGCCACCCCTACTCTGTAAACACATTCCAGCTTCATGCGAGACCACTACGAACTACATCTTTATATGTTGTTGCAACTGATGGTGATTGTTTTTTATGTGTCTGTTATATTATTTCTGGTTACATTTTAGATAGTGTGGTTTGACATTATTTTAATCTTGCTTCCACAATATGACATGTACATGAAGACAATTTTTTTAAAATTGTTTTGGACATATTTTAGAGGGAATGTTATTTGATACGAATAATATAAAGTGGGTTAATATACATATTATTTTAATGGGAATGGGTTAATCTATTTCTGGGGAATAAAGTTTAATTTTTTAGTTTATATTGGTTAACATTATCAATATGTTTTACAGATATAATTTAGTAAGGAAAAAACTATTTAAATTTTCATTGAAATCAAAATAAGAAAAAAATTTCAATTTTTTATTTGTTCAAAACTCAAAAGTTATGATGTATTATTAGTAATATGTGTGTTTATATTTGATTAAAAAGTTATTAATATTAGTACATTTACTAATAAATATATTCATTGAAACATTACACAAACTACAAAAGTCTCCACTAGCATCATTTGATACTTTATCCCTTCCAATAAATAATCAATCCTAGCAACCTTCAACCCAAGGAAACATCTACTACATGTGCACCAAGATTCACGTGATGTTTTTATGTAATGTAACTATATAGGTTTTCTCTGATGATTTTCAATGCCCTCGATCAACATGAGAACCAAGTATCTCATTTATATTTTATGAAAATATTCCTAATATATGATAATTGAAAGAATAATACAATACATAATAGTCATAAGTAATATAAATAACTTTTCCTAAAAAAGGACCACATTTTTCACAAATAAGGTTGTATAAATTTGGATTCATTTTGGTAAGATAGATATACAATACAACACACTTAATACATAAAAGTCTATATTTTCATGCATCTTGCATGAAAATTTTTACTATCTTGAACATATATATAATACTTCAATACTCAAGTACAACTAACCTTTAATACCTTTATTTAATCTATACTCAGATGCTTGATTTCCGTCCATCAATTAATGACAGATTGGACTCCCCCTTTCAAACTAGCCTTCCTACCATCATTGTTGTCCTAAAGTTCCTTGATTAAATAACTCTTACTTAGATTTTATTTATTAATATCCATCAAATCCACTGTCATGACTTTAAATAACACATATACCAACCCATTCATTAACTTTTTTATCCTTTCATCCTCCTCATTTACAACTTCTTAAGAACACAAAAAATGACACCTAAAAATTAATAAAAACATAATGAATGAATTTGTTTGGTTTCTTGATATGAATTTTCTTATATGACTCACTCAGTTAATTTTGAAAACACTTCATCAAAAATTAATTTTAATTTAGGTGCAGTCACATTGGATCCTTTTAGAACTCCACAGTTAAGCATACATGGATGAGAATACTACTACGATGGGTGACCTCCTGAAAATACTCATGTTTCACATTTTTTGTAAAAAAAACATGTCGATCACACCTTTTGATTATCTTCCCCATTAACATTGATAAATTTAAAAGGGTACCAATACGACTCTCAAAGGTATTCCTCTCAAAATGGGAAGATCTCTCCAGCCCTGCTTTTGGATAATTTCTCTGGGTATCTTAGAGAAATGGCTGGTTGTCTAGATTTTCCATCTATCTCACACAAATACCAACACATGTCTGTATCTCCTCTAGGACCTTCCAAGAAATGAAACATTTCAGAGGAAGTGGAAAATATTGAATGGTTATGAGTGGAAGTAAATTACCATGTGTGGAATTCAGGTGGATTTTAATGTTCATTCCTTCATTTTTGAAATGTAATATGTTATAATCCCTAATTAAAATTGAATTTAAGTTATTTTGAACCTCAGTGAATATAGAGCTCTTATATTTGAGATACAGGTGAGGGAAAAGGACTAGTAACATATGTTAGAGTTAGTGAAACTCAATTGGGATGAGTTGATGTTATCATGGTAGTATCAGTGACCTTTCCTCTCCCAAACAGTTATAATTTCATTCTGTTTCTTGAGGCTCATCCCCCATCTCTTCTATTTTGTTTGAACTAATCAGTTTAGTATTCATCGCAAATGATCACCAGTACCCAGTATGGGATGAATTTTGGTTAGATTAATTCAAGAAACATAGGTGGATGTCCACTAATTAAGGGGTATGGGTGTCAAGAAACAAAATGCAATAATAAATATTTAGGAGGTATGTCATCAAGGAACTTTGGAACCCCAATGATGAGAGGAAAACTAGTTTGAAAGAGGGAGTTCAATCTATCATCAAATGATAGTAGGTAATCTAGCATCTGAGGATGGACTAGATAAAGGTAGTGGAGGGTAGATGTGCTGGAGCATTGAAGTATTATATCCTTATTCATGAAAGTAACAATTTTTATGAAATATGTATACAGATGTGGAATTTTTCTTATGGTGTGTATTGTATTGTTGTTATTCAAGAAAAATTAAATGTTTGATGACTCATGAAGACATTGTATTATTCACATGATTATGTTACCAATATCAAATAAGAATAGACTATTATTGGTAAAAATATAGAATTATTATTGGATCCATAACATGTTGATGAAAAAAAATAACAAAAAAATCACAGTGTTGAATAAAATTACCAAGGCCAAAAGTTAGGATAAAATTTTTAGGTTGGTTGGAATCAACACGACCAACCTATTGACCCCAAGAATTAAATATTCATTAGTTATCTTGGGGTCCCAATGAGGATGAATGTGCCGATTGATATTTATTCATGGTTCCATGTCCAACCTGTAACAAAGGAAAACCTTTGGAAGGATATAAAAACAATGTTATGATATGATTTCTCTATTTTGATAAAAAATTATATAATGAAACATAAATTCAATTTTCATTATTCCATGAATTTTTTTTATTTTAGAATATTTTCATAATAAATATTCCTTAATGTCCACTGGAAAATCCCATAGAGGCTTATGTACACTTCTTACGAAGTTACATCTTATGGTTGTTAAGGGGAAAGTAAACCCCCACCCACCAATTAGTTATGAACAATTTATAAAGAAGGAATCATGGATTGATTTAATCCATCGTCATAATGAGAAATCATTTTAGCTGCGTTACAGTCAATAATATATTATTTTACATTATTTATTATATCCAACATTATACAAAATTGTTAAATTATGAAACAAAGAAAGAGTACTGAAAATAAATAAAATTCATCAAAGACAATGTTCCCCTATTTAAAATCAAGGATAGGGTAATATTATTTAGAGAATAAATTGGTATGCAATTTAAATAAATAACAAAAGTTTATCAAGTGATATGAAACAATATATTTTTCTTTGTTTATATTCACATTTATGAATCAAAATCTAAAGCCACTTCTATACCACATCATGTGCTATGGAAGGAAGCTCGTGTAAATAAGGAGAGAAAATTAGTTGATGAAAACACAAAGATAGTATGGGAAATATGTGTAAGTATGAAATCATTATATTTAATTATTATTTATAAAAATATTACATAAAAATATTTATTTAGGTTGATATTTTTTTATGTTGTTTGAACATAATAATTTAAAACAACTATACTAGAAGAAAAGTTACTTTGAGTAGATTTGAAGTGGCTTAAACAATATGGTCACGTTAGAGGATTAGGTTTTGGAGTCTCTAATCAAAATTATTCTTAGAAGATAAAATCATGAAGATGTATATAATATGGTGATATGATTGCAAACAGAAATATACTCACTACAAGAAATTAATGTTCGGTATGGTTTGGAAGACCAATGTATGAGAAAGGATCAAAGAGAACCGGTGGTGGATCAAAGATCCACACATGAACCAAATGACTGCAATATCATTGAGGCCAGACATTCTACCCAACTTCATACCCTACCTATGGTAATAAATTTTTTCATTACTTTTTCTCCTAAATGTGAATCAAACAAATTCTGATAACTTTATATTACTAAAATTCTATAGGGTACAGTTGTATGTGATTTTTATCTGTCAACACCCATGAACCGCTTTGTTGCAATAGGTATAATGTATAATTTCCCAAGAGAAAATATACACCCTCAATTCCTCCAAAAATATCACATGAGAGTGTGGATTGAGGTATCTCATGAGTTGCCTAATGAGAGTCCTGTTCCACTTGATGGTCTAGATATTACAACAGTCAATGATGTTGTTAGAGCTTTCATAAAATAAGAATATAATCTTATAACGATACACGAGGAATATATTTTACATATCTTTTCATATGAAAAAAATGTAATGGTTTATGATAAGAGGTATAGAGTGAGATATCATATTATCGATGGATAAATCAGTGGTGAAATTGAAGGCTGAATCAAGAAAATCTAGTGAATCGACCAAGAAAACCAAACAACCTTCAGAGAGTAGCTTCTCCCTGCCAGTTCCAAAGAAACATTTATTATCATTAAAAATTCATTCAGAGACCACATTTAAAGATAAATATATGTATTAAATTAAATTTTAAAAATAAATATATGGAAATTCATTGATAGATGGAACTATTCTTGAGACTCTAAATGAGATTCGAAAGCATTAATGGTTAGGCATCTCAGTTGTGAATACATACCTAAGGTAATTTTTTATAACACATTTTTCCAAATAGTGAGATAATATTTTTATTAGAGTTAATTAATATTAATATTTTCTATATAAATTTATATTAAAACTATATAAACTTAAGATCATGGGAAGAAATATTTGGATTCATGAATCCCTATATCATTTCTACAGAAAAACATACTTTGGATGATGAAACAATTATGAATAAAAAAGATGAGTTACTCAAAGATTTTAATACAAAAGTAAAAAAAGATTGACTCTTTTTTATTCGTATAATATAAAAGTACATCTCTATAAAATTATCACATAAAATATATTTTTTATTTTTGAATCTCTTAATTTTTTTCTGTTTTTTAAGGGAGCACTGGATGCCAATCGTAGTCACTCTGGACACCCCAAATATTTATTTTTCTGGATCCAATGCATGGATATCCAACCAAATGACCACACATTATGTTTTTTTGTTAATATGTAATACATTAAAATAAAAATTTCATAGATAATCACTGAATTATATGTTTCAGTATATGTTTTTTTGTTATGATAGGAAAGTCTCTAAATATAGTTCAAATCATGGAATGAAGTCAGTGTCGGAAGAGATATAGCATGTGGATTAATAAAAATGGAAACAATAAGGTATATATAGAAATATATAGAAATAAAAAAATTTAATTTTTTTTAATTATTTTGGTTAATGCTTCTATACTTTCTGAAACAAGATAATGGCATCGATTGTGGATATTATATCTATAAATTTATGAGAGAGATTGTAAATTATGAAAAACTAGCATCCCTGAATAGGTAATTTCTGAATGTAATTATAATTTCATTAAATATATTGCATAATCATTTATTTATATATATTTTCTTTGTACAATCAAGATTTTTGACAACCTATATACTGAAAAGCAGAAATAACTTTATTTAGAGATGAGTGGGAAGTGTACTTTTTGTCAAAATATATGTCAACAACAAATTTAAGTGATTACCTGCTATGTTTGTGATCAAGTATTATTTATGACCTTAAAAATATATTTGGGGTGTGAATCATTAGTGTTTTAATGATTATATATTATTTTTATCTCTTTCTCAATGATAATTATAATGGAGGAAATCAATTTGATTAGAAGATATGTCCTGCAAAAAATAAGATTATTGGGAAATATAAGAGGTGGAGTCAGAGACGGAGGTGGAGGTAGTGGTAGAGTCAGAGTCGGAGATTGACGTAGAGGAGGAGGAAAAAGAGGAGATCAAGGGAAAAAAGGAGATGAAATGAGGGCTTGAAAATAATAATATATGTATGAGAGAACTATTTTGGGAAAACCAGTATTAATATAACATGGTCATTAAGGAGGGATAGTGTAAAAGTTTCTACTATCAGTTTAAAATTGAAATTTTGAAAAAAAGTTCCACTCACTAAAAACCAAGAAAAATCGCTCATATTGAATTGATAATTTAGATTAATGATTCATAATTCATTTACGACATATCGAATTTAGTATCATATCATACCCACACACGATACAACATGTATAACTAAAAGTAAATGTTTCTAGTTTAAAATGAAATTTTAGTAAAAAACACTACTGGCATACTCAAAACCAAGGAAACTCACTCGGATTGTTTTGATAATTTAGGAAAATTATCTATAAGTCATTTGAGATGTGTAGGAATCAACTGAACCTCAATACAGTGCATGGTATGATCGGTGTGACTCCATGTGGAACATTTTATTGAAAAATTGATGATAATTTTAGTAAAAAAAACTAACATTCTTGAAACTGAAAAAAAGATTCATAATGATTTTTTACTTTAGAAAACTGATACATAAGTCATTTTTACATGTAAGAATCATCCCCACCTCAATCCTATACACGATGTTATCAGTATAACTTAAAGTGTCTGTTATCAGATTAAAATTGACATTTTAATACAAAAAAGTGTCACTCACTAAAAACCAAGAAAACACACTCGGATTGTCTTGATAATTTTAGAAAAATATTCATGATTCATTTGTGATGTTTAGGAATTAGACTCATGTCAAACCCACAAACGACGCAATTTTTATGACTAAAAGTGCATGTTTAGAGTTTGAAATGACATTTTAGTAAGAAAAACAAGTGGCATACTCAAACCCGAGGAAATGCATTAAGGTTTTTTTGATACATTATAAAAATTATCCACAACTTATTTGATATGTGTAGGAACTATCCTCTCTTCATTATGACACATGGTGTGGCTAGTATGCCTCAAAGTTCACCTTTTTATTCAAAATCAATATTATTTTTAGAGAAAAACTAACTGACATACTTAAAACTAAGAAAACACATTAATATTTTTTGGTACTTTAATAAAATGGTCTATAATTAATTTTTTAAATGTAAGAATCACCCACTCCTAAATATGATGCATGATGTGCCCGTTATGACTGAAAGTGTCTATTGTCATTTTAAAATTGACATTTTGATATAAAAAGTGTCAATCATTTAAAAATAAGAAAACACACTCAGATTTTCATAATAATTTAGTAGAATGATTCATAATCTATTTGTGATATGTAGGAATAATCTTCATATCCATCCCACACACAATGGAACCTGTATGAATGAAAGTGCACGTTTCCAATTTAAAATGACATTGTAGTAAAAAACACAAGTGGCATACTCAAAAATGAGTATATACATTCATATTGTTTTTATAATTATGAAAAATGATAATTATGTCAGTTGGGATGTGTATGAATCATCCAAACCTAAATCTGAAGCACGGTTTGACTGGTATGACTCCATGTGCATCTTTTTATTCAAAATTGATATTAATTTTAGTAAAAAAAGAACAGACATTCTCAAAACCAAGAAAACACATTCATATTATTTTATTACTTTATGAAAATGATCTATATTTCATTTTGGATGTGTAATAATAATCCACATCTTAATCCGACTCATGGCGTGGCTAGTATGACTCAAATTGTCCATTATCAGTTTAAAATTGAAATTTTAAAACAAAAAAGTGTCACTCATTGGAAACCGAGGAAACAAGTTCATATTTTCTTGATAATTTTAGACAATGATTCATAATTATTATTTTTTCTTATATGAAATAGTATCATGTAAAACCCACACACGATGCAACCTGTATGACTCAAAGTTTATGTTTCTAGTTTAAAATGGCATTTTAGTAAAAAAAATACAAGTGGCATACTCAAAACTGAGAAAACACGTTTGGATTTTTTGATATGTTAGTAAAATGATCCATAAGGAATTTGGTACATGTAGGAATCCACCTTACCTCAATCTGACACACGGTGTGACCTGTATGACTCCAAGTATGTCTTTTTACTGAAAATTGATATTAATTTTTATAGAAAAACAACTAACATACTCAAAACTAAGAAACCAATTTTGGATTTTTTTGGTACTTTAGTAAAATTTTACATAAGTCATTGTTGATGTGTAGGAATCAATTGAACCTCAATATTAATCACAGTGTAATTGGTATGACTCCAAGTGTGCCTTTTTATTCAAAATTGAAATTAATTTTAGTAAAAAAATAACTAACATACACTATAATAGTTTTTTTGTATTTGGGTTGGGAATTTTATTTCATTTAAATTCAGTATTTGTGTTTGATTTTTAAAATTTCTACTGCTATTTATGGTGACGCTGTGTGTTGTTACAGTACACTGCATGCCCTTTTTTTGGTCCTATAGTGTATTATACCGTCACAGTGCACTATTACCCTTTTTCAATGAAAATAAATGTGCTTCTAAAGGAGTCCTTTATCAATGTTTCCAAAAGTAATGATATAGTGTCCCTTTATCAGTGATGATAAAGAATCCCTTTATCAGTGCTAATAAATTGCGCTAGTAAATGGTTTCATTTATAAGCACTTCTAAAAGAACTGATAAAAGTGTGATTTATCATCACTTTTCTATGTGCTGATAAATCACCCCTTTATCAGTGATTTTTTGGCGCTGATAAAAGTATTTTCCTTTTAACCGTGCTATGGTATTCAGTGCCTTTTTATCACTGATAAAAGCACATTCTAGCACTGTTAATGGTTTATTTTATTGTAGTGTCCATGCAGGGAAAGGATAAGACAACAATTTTTTAAGGAGGTGAGATAGGTATGAACATTAAAGAGGTGTTGGGGAAGGGTTGTTTCTATGTATATGGGTCAATGAGAAATTTAAAAAGGATTTTGTTCCTATAGAACTTTAGGTTATGTAATCTGGGAGTCTAGGCTATGAAAGGGTTCCCCCTCAAACAAAACAAAAGTGGATTATTTAATAAATAAAAATTCAAAGGCATTCAGGATGGGGAGTAGATATACAAAATATGTATAATATGAAAATGTTAATAACTAGCCCAATTTATAAAAAAACAAGGATAATATTTTTTTCATGGATTGTATATAAGGTAGACCACTTTCTTAATACCATTTTATATAAAAAATATCATATTATCCAAAATATGAACAATTTAATTTGTAACTCAATAGAATATACAGTGAAACATTTAATTTATAATATATAAAATGATCGGCCCTATTAAGAAATAATTGTTAGTGAGTATAAAATTTCTTAAGAAAAAATAAAACATAATCTATAAATCAAGACCAAATATTTTAAATTAGTATTTGGAAAAATGTTTAACCCAATGAAGTATTAAATATTCTTATAATTATTATTCATGTATAAATATAATTTATATATTTATTTATATAACACAATAATCTAACAAAAGTGAATGGATTTTCCTATCATTTATAGGAAAAACTAATGAAAAATATAGGATTATCCTAAAATTATGTGATAAAATAAATTCTCCATTACTTGAGGTCACCTTATAAAAATTTAAAATTATATTTATTTCAAATTATTGATTTTCATAACCAAAATAGTAAGTATATTCTATAGATTCTAACTTTTTTATGTCCCATAAAATTAGGCCAAATATAGGTGGGAAAAAGTTTTCTTAACATAAAACCTTATCTAAATTGATACATTCTTTTATATTTCAATGTTGAATTTATATAATAAATATAACTCTATAAATCTATCAATGAATAACTTAGAATAATTTAATCAACCTGTCATGGGTTGTAATGTGGGTGAATGAGGTTACTGGACACTTTTAAAAACAACCATACAAAAGAGTGGTAATCAATTCACATAAGGATATACTTTGATTTAACCCTTCCACTTAACCATACCACATATTCTATGTAAACATAAACCACTTACTAGAATGTTGAACATTACTTCACTAGGCCTTACCAAATTATACATAATTATTTTTAGGGTTTAATGTAACTCCCCAATATTTTTGTATGTGTTTCCACATAAATAAATACTTTTTTGAGTATCTTATATCACACACAACATCAAACTAAAATAGGCTATCATATAAACTATTATAGGGTAGGTAAATATTAATACATTATGAGTATACAATGTGAAACATCATTAAAAAATTATAATAAGAATAAAACCCAAAGTAAATAAAAATATAATAAAAATATATATTATAAAATCATATATTTTAGTTATTTATATCTTAGTTTTATTATTATTTATAAATAATTATTTAGGTGTTTTAATACCAATGAATTGGTAAAATTGAATGGTTAGAAGATAAATAATTAATGGAATGTGATTACAACTATTGTACATTAAAAGGGATATTTTTCGAATAAATGTTTTTAGAGAGTAGTGTATTTATCTTAAATTAAATTTACCATTTCAAAAGTATTACTTCAATAAATATTTTCAATGTGAAAAAAAATAAATTAACTCTCATTGTTAAATTATATAAAATAAAGTCAAAAATACTTAAAGTTTAAGAGTAAATAAAAATATATTTTCATTATATTTTTTGTTTTTATTTAAAATAAAAGTCCCTAAATTTTAGAATTTGAATTTGATAAAAGAAAATATTTTTTTATTTATCATTTCAAAATATTATTTGGGTAAATTTTGGGACATTTCTATGAAAACATGGTTTTGAAGTGGATATTGAAAATACAATTTTTAATAATACCATAACTTTTATGACATCAATATAATATTAGAATGTATTAAAAATATATGAAATAATTTTCACCAAAAAAATCATTTAATTATTAAAATAATTCATTTAAAATTAACATGAGTAATTTATAAATCCATGCATGACTTTTTGGAACTTAAGTAATATTTTATTAAAATAAATAATTATTTTGATCCATTTCATTTAATTAGGAATTCTCAATGATCCATTCAGTTTTTTATTTCTTCTAAATTCAAAAAACACTTTTTTAATCATAAATGAATAAATATTATCAGAATCAATCATATACTTGATTTTTATGTAAATTCATTTTTATGCTTAAAAGTTATTTTTTTCTAAAAATTGTTTATTTTTCATTAAGTGAAATTTTATTAAAATTAATTTTTATCTCAACTAGAAATTGAATTATGTAAAATGATTTTAATTTTCTTTATGATCATGTTGAAATTAGGTAATAAGGTCTATTTCATTTTTTGAACTAAAATGTAGTTACCATAGTAAAATTTAGTCACCTAAGTAAGAGTTAAATGCAGAAAAATGGTTATATTAGTGGATAAGGTCAATCAAAATAAAAAAAACCTATATTTAAATGATTGGATAATGGAGTTAAACATCTAACCATTATATCTTATACATTATCATCAATTTTGGTTCCACTTTCATTCATAATGACTTTCCATTTATGTATTATGACATTAGTATGAAAACATTCCACTCTTCTCACTCATAAAAGGATCTCTCCTCCACCCCTTCAAAGACAAACGTAAAATTCTATCTCCTGTCATTAATGTACCTTATTTTCTTCCCTAAAACCCTATCCAATATCAGTTATCTTCTTGTCCTTATATATTTCTAAAATCTCTTCAAAAAATAAGATGGTTTTTAATAAGTGAAAATATTTATTTTTTGATCAAAATTTGAATTTTTATTATTTGTGAGTGAATAGAAAAGAAATTTTTCAAGGAGGGTGGGAGTTATGAATTAAAATGGAATAAAAATGAATTAAAAGATTACAATCTAAGGTAAGGAACTAATTCTTTAATTTATAATCTACATCTCTGTCTAATCTCCCGTGTAAGAAAGAAGGTCAATCACCATATTCCCCTCACGCAAGTTGTGGATAATCCACATGTTAGTATAAATCATGTGTCTACAGGATATAATGATATATCCAATTATCTTGATAAATAATAAAAAATGGAAAGATATATTATCACTATATGATAAAATGTTATTACTCTTTCAACCACTATAATGTGTTTTGTTTTTGGTTGGTTTTACCACAAACAAAACAATTGTTACATGTTTATCTCATGAATTACGAATAAAAATCAAATAACAATAATAATTTTTAACAATAAAAAATTTAATATTTTTTCCATTATTATAGCGTGGAAATATTAAAAACTACTATCAACCTATAAATTTAATTCCATTGTTAATTCATTAATAAAAAAGAAAATTTTTATGAATTTATAGCGATCCATTAATTGAAGTTCCATGAAATTGATATGTGAATAAAAAACTATATCAAAAAAATTAATTACATTACCATTACCATTATGGAGATAATTAAACCATGAATAATAATCAATTAATAGAACCACCAAAATAAATTATGGAAGGGAAACAAAATAGTTAACACTCGAATGTTAATTTTTATAATAAAAAAATTTAATATATGGGTAATAAAAGAAAATAATTGGATGGTGTAAAATAAATAAATATGAATAAGGTTATTCTTATTATTAATATTAAACCTAAATTTATTATATATGGAAGTTGGAGCTTGTTCAATTGAGCGAAACATTGAAGTAAGGGTTCTTGGTCTCAATTTAAATTCCTTGAGACATGTTTCATTTTGTACACCATGTCTACTTTTATATAGCTTTATTTTGGGTCACTACCACATAAATATATTATATTATGTTTTTATGTAATTCATGTGATATAAAATACAAAAAAAGTTCTTTCTTTCAATTTATTTTGATTCAAATGTTATAAAAGATGTAAATATTTTTCATCTCAATTTCATTTCATTGAGACATGTTTCATATTATGCACATATTTTAATTTATATAGTCTATATATTACCACTTTGATATATTATATCATGAATATCTTTAAAATATTATAATTTTAATTTCATTATCTAGTTCTTTAAATTATGGTGTTTTTAATTTTAAAATACTTAAGGGGTTTTATTTTATATCATTGCTTTAAAAAAATCATATTCTAAAAATTATTTCAAATTTTAATTTTTCTAAAAAAGTCTCCAAAATAAAAGGATATTTCTTCACATTTTTTAAATAATATTTTTGTTGATTTATAAAATAATTGTTCACATATTTTAACATTATTTAATGGTTAATAGTCTTTAATGGGGATATAATATAATGACACCATCATCCTTATTTTCATGAATAGACTATGATGGTACTATTTGGAAAATTCCCTGAAATTATATTCTTTCCCACAGGTTAACTAAACTATAAAGGAAAGTTGAGAACTTTTTTGTTCTTATAGAATACATATGCTTGGTTTATCATTATGTGATGAATGGGTCTGTTGTAGCCCTCCAATGTATTGAGTAATTTATTATATCTCATGAGATAATGAATTTGAACATGGACATGATTATGGGTTATTATGTTAAACTATGAGATCGAAGGGGTATATGAGTTATTAGACTAATCCCAAGGGTAAATTGGTGGTTATCCCATGCCTAAGAAGGTAAATGAGTGGTTAGTCGAAGCCCATTATGTTTTGGGAAGGTCTTCATCCTAGATGATAAATGTATCAACAGTAATCCTTTACATATGTTCTGATTTATAAACATATGTTTATTTCACACTATTAAGATATATTCATAGGCCTATTCTATGCTCATATAGACCATGGATACATATTATCTTTCGAATTAAGTCTTATGTTATGTTAAATACTTATTCAATGTCTTAGAAATTTTGATCCATGATTTTTGGGGTATAATTATCTTATGTTATGTCCATGAGCATTGATTATGTTCTCATACCCATAGAGAAATATTATGATCACTTATGATATTTTATTGTTATCTTATATTTTTACCCTTATCGATAATATGATCTTACCCTACTAATTTCTGCATTTCCCCCTAATATAAAGAAAAATATTACATTTCATATGTCTGGAAGGGTATATTGTGTGGAGAATTTTAAGGGGGATGTTAAATACTTTACATGAAATAATAAATTTATGGTATAGTGTGATACTAAACCATTTTGATGGAAAGGAATGACTTTTTTTATGAAAAGGGGCATTTCTAACTCTATAAAACATAAAACCTAATTTTTTTGGGTATATAAGTGAATAAAAGTTGGTTATTGAAATTATAATTTTGGATGGTTAAATTTGTGTTTCTTTAGTAGGTATAAAATAAAAAATGAAAAGAATTTTTTAGAACCCTATTTAGGAGTATGGGGTTGGTGTGTCTTAGTTAGTATGAGAGTGTAACACCCCATGCGTACAAATGGGTTTCAGAATTTAGAGCAAATATAAATTTTCATTTTGTGGGTGAAACATATTTTTAATTATGATTTGGAATGAAAATATGATGGTTTCATCATAAAAAGATGATTTATTTTATATTGTTTGAGACTTGAGAGGTGCCTGAGGTGTTCGAGTAAGTCTCAAGAGATTTGGGTTAAGTTTTGGATGTTTTGGAGAATTCCGACCAGGCTACACCATTTAGTGTACATGGTGTAAGAGAAAACTTACGGTACCCTGATCATGAGGAGTGTTTCATTTCCATTTGAATAATACATGGTGTATGCACATGGTTTAGTGTAAAATGTGATAATTTAATAAGAAATTGTGTGGGTTGTTTTGGACTTGGGGGACGACAGATGGCTTGTGCGTAGTTGCAGAAAAACCATGTGAAGTGTTGCAAAGGGGATATAGAGCTAGATGACATGGCTGTCACATGATTTTGAAAACCATGAGACAAAACTGTTCGAGGTGTATGATTTGAGGAAGTTCAATCCGCACAGTTTACACATGGTTTAACCAAAAATGCAGCCAAAAACTTTTGGCCTACTAAAAAAGAGAGAATTATTATTTTCCCTTGAAAATATTAAGGGTAATATCTAGTTTCTCTTCTCCTCTTCAAAGTGAATGACAAAACCACCCTTCCATCTCTGTCTTCTTCTTCCCCTTGGGTTGGGTTCATGTTTTTCTGGATTTTTTGGCAATGATACAAGGTAAATTATCCTCTCCCTTCTCCCATATCTTCATCATCACCTTATTCTTCTTGATTATTCAACATTATTCCAGTTTTAGTCAGAAATGGTGATTTAACTAGAAAATAATGATGTTGCATTATTTTCATGGGGCTTTCATGTAGCCTAAAAGAGGACATTCTGAGATGATGCCTACCTACCACCATTCATTGTTTTGACAAATGACAATCACATTGTGAAATTTTCTATGATTTTATATTAAACTTTTTAATTATTTAACGGTGGAATATGTAGTGTATGTTTGTATTTGACCATGATTGGGTTCAGGGGTATACTAGGGATGGCCAACACCCTATTTCTCTAGAATTTTGTGATCATCAGACACATGGTGTGGTTTTAGTGTTTAATAAATGTTTAATTTAATTATAAATTAAGTATAAAATTGATCAATTAATTATGATTAGGTTATAATTAATTAATATGGATTTTTTGGTGTGAGTTAGGTGCTTGGGAGTGTATGCTGTGGCCAATGATGTGGAGACAACCATAGAAGATATTAAGTAAGCCTCAACGAGAGTTTTCGGGATATGGAATAAATGGGGTAAGATTCAAAAGAGGTAGGTGGTCATCTCACTATAAATATATATTTATGAATGTTTTTTATATTTATGTGGGCGTGCAACCTCACTATTAGGGCGATGGAACTTGTTAGAGTTGAATTGTATAGTTTAATTTAAATAGTTTTATTTACATTTAATTATTAAGTTGTATGAGCACCCAAAATTAATGAGATAACGTGTTAAGGCCATTGAAGACCTTGGGGATTAGTTTATTCCTTATCCAACTTTGGGCTCGGCTGGGACTGAGAGGATACCCAAACACCTAGACACCGCTAAGATGGGGTGTGATCATACTGAAGATGGATAAACCTGGTAGGCAAAGTGAGGACCCTTAATATGTATGTATCATAGGTGGATAGACTATGGGAAAGTTGGACTTGGGTTGGGGTTATTTGATCGGTCTATAGTGACCCTAATTATAGATATGGGACTTTAACAATCTCTTATGACTATTTATAGTGTGACATACCCCTGTGGCTAGTGAGGCCATGAGATGAATTTGATAATTTCGAGGGATGAGATGTCCTATTAGCATTGTGTGTTGGACCAAAAGACCAATGGTGACCAAGAATCCCGAGTGGGATGATTTCACTCTAGTATTGATATTTGGGACCCCCATGGGTTCCCCCTTCATGAGATGACCCTATTCAGATTCATGTGACATTGGGTAGTAATGGTAACGGGTGCCACCTAAAACATGTATCGATTGTGTAATCCCAAGGGGTTGTGGACTCTGTGATGGGTGTAAGAATTTGACTATCCCTTAATATGTTTTATTCATTTATATTGTTATGGAATTTGATTTCAATGTATGATTAGAAATTATCCACTTGGAAAAGAACTATATTGATTTTCCTAGATTCTCAATAATCACCTGTTGACATAGTCGAGTCCTTAGGATTCCCAATATGTTTAGAATCTGGTCTCATGAGGTATTGTGGGCATATTCCTTTCTTGGATAATATCCAAATATTCAGTTCATGTAAGAGTAGATTCCTAGATATGGTACATAATATTCAGTATCAGAGTGTGTGTGATCGTCTGTATAGGAATTCATGAGATGGAAGAGATTTCTATGAATTTGTGATACCAATGTGAATTCCACAATTCTAGGTATAAAATAGAGATACTAGTATACCATTGAGAATGCCTATGATTCCAAAGATTATATTGTAGGTGTGATGTTCATGTGGGCATATATCCTTGATAATGGGATCTCAGATATCCCCAAGGGTTAACTTCAGATCCCCTCAATTTATGACTATGATACCTTCATTAGAATTAGGTAGATGCACCCATTATGATTCAATTGAGGAGTTGTGAGATTTTCGATACAAAAAATATGGATCGGGGGATCTAGGGATGGTATTCCATTTGATTTATTGGGATTCCTAGGAATCATTAATTCATGAATATATAAGATTTCCTATGGTATCCCCATCCTAGAAATTAGAAATCAACTTGGCACGAAGAATTCCCAGGTACTATATTTGGGTTCAACTTAAGGGCTTGAAGATGAGGAATTCCTGGTATCTCTCTAGGGTATCCTACTCATTACGATGGAGGTGTGAGAATGGGATCCCCATTGAGAGGAAATACTCCCCCCTAAGGTAATGATCATGCCTAGAGACAAACCAACACTGGATGAGGCCAGAATGATCACTTGGGGTCATAGACCTAAGGATCAATGATGGTTCCTAGGATTTCCCTAGTTTATGTGTTTGTACCATTAAGGAGGTTGGTGTTTTTTTATCATACAAGTTTACAATGGATACAAGAGGGGGATGGGGGTGAATTTTATTTTAAAAAATAAAAAACATAAAAACCCAAAATTTATTTTGTTCAAAATATCGGGCTAAAAAATCATTTGATTATAACGTCCCAGTTCAAAGTGCCGCCTAAAGGTGACTCATACTCGGTTGGTCACATGTCCTCAAACAAATTTCCTCAAATTCCGGAGGCTGAAAACTAGTAGTGAAGGCCTTGGGTGTGATATTGGAGAAACTATTCCCTCATATGTAGAGTAACACATTAGAAACAAATAGTAAAAAGTAGAAGAAGCAGTAATACCATAAAACAATAGTAAAAAACCGAAGAATGATATTATAAAAAACTGAAACACACACATATATAAATAATGATGCATGTCACAAGTATCTAGAAAAGAATCCAAACAAGTCACAATGCTAGAAATACAATACTAAAACCAATGTACAGAAAAGTAGTAATCTCGAACAGCATCGCAAACATCAGCTTGGTCCCATGCTCTCTATCTCTAACAACACTCAAGTACCATATAAAGAAGGGAAGTTTCCCTTTTCCATACCTGAAATCATATAATTTGTTTGGGTCCAAAAGCATGACCCAAACAAGGTGTGATACAAATACCAATAGGCAACCACCAAAATATTTGTGACTAATAGTCAGTGAAAATATATAGCAAGCAATATGAAAAAATAAAGAAATAAACTAGGAAGTACTCAAAAGTAAAAAAATATTACAGATTAAATTACATTCATTTACATTTATAAATTATTCAAGCCATTGAATAATATAACCTTGAGATCTAGACTAAGCTCTATATCCCCTGTATAATAAAAACAGACAGATGTCTCAAAAGACCATATAGACAAACAAGTAAAACCAAGTCCAAACTTATTATTTGTCTTGGAAAGATCATCAGAATCATTCAAACATTCAAAAGCAACCCTCTGGGAAAATTCTCATAATCTAACCCCTATGTTTCAACATATCATTAATCAATAAATAATAACAAACCTCTATGAAATCTCACACAGTCTAACCCCTTTGGTCCTCTATAGCACTAATCAATTACAAATGACCTCTTCGGTAGCTCTCACAGTCAATACCCCATTGGCCTGCATAACAGGAATATAAATTATAATGACCCTCTAGAATCTCTCACAGTCAATTCCCTATGATCCAACATTCATTTAATAAAAACCATCTGGGTAGATCTCATGGTCTAACCCCTCTGGTATATGACCACCTGACAGCTCTCATTTTCAATACCATATCGGTCAACATAACACCAAATATATATATTTGATCGTACCTCAAGAATCTCTCATAGTAAATTACCCTTATTCATACTTTCACAATGTAAAACACATGTATCTCATATAAACAACAACTCCATCCTAACATCACAAGGAATGAAAGAAAAGCAATCATAATAAGAAAATATAGACAAAACAACCATAATTAATCAATCAGTAGAAACACATCCATAATCAAGGTATTAAACCATACACCTAACCAATAACCAATTTCTCAAATAACAAACCACAACAGCTATTAAACAAGGTTAATTTCAAGAAAATTATATACCCCGAAAATGGGTATTCATCACTTTAAGAATATATAATCTAAAGACTATCAAAGAAAGGAACAAACCACCTACCTCGATGTTGTATGATGAAAACATTCACTTGGTTATGGACACAGGTTGGGTTGATTCTGAGTACGTGTGATTGAGTTGGTGCAACATGAGTGGGAATATATGATTAGAAGTGAGTATCAAGTGTAGTGACAGAGGTTCTAGTGATTTTATTTATTTATCATGTATATATGTGGGATCATCCCAGTGGGTGATTGTTATGTATGCCTTTATATCAATATTTTTTTATTTGGAATGTTTATTTTATTTATTCATTATTTTTACCCTGATTTGATTGATCTTTGGTTATTATTATTATTATTATTTTTCACTCTGATATATGGGGTATAGTCTCTCCACGGTATCCTCTCAGACCCTTACTTCAAGTCATTAACCTATAGTGTATGGGGAGGTTTTCCTTAGGTTTCATGGAGGTCTGGTACAACTATTGTTCCGAGTGATCTAGGGTGTCGATATACACAGATCATGGTTTAGATGCCTTTAGACATTAGAATAATATCAAATGAGAATAATTTAAGAGTTGTGGATACCATTTTGGGTTAATATGTTTAAGGATTATCATAATTTTAATGGAATATATACTTCTTTCGAGATCTTCGTATTTGGATTTTATGGTCATTAATGATATTTTGGGAGATGTTTATTGGGTTTTAGGAAGAATAATTGATTGAGGTAAAGATAAACCTTTGGGTTGATATGTTATTTGATATTGAGGTAATTGTGTTTAATTAGGAAATATATTAATTTATTTTGGGTATATAAGTTGATATATATAGATTAACTTGGGGGTTGGAATTTTATATGGTCACATGGCGATTAATGTCATTTTGGGAAAGGAATAATATATTTTTTGGGTGCATATATTATTAAGGTATATGTTTATTGGTGTGTGATTTTGTGAGTGACTAATATTGATTGGGGTTAAAATCTATGTTAAATTTATGGGAGAATAAGTTTCTCTATTTTCTTTTGTTTTAAAATATCATAAGAAGTATTATAGTAAATTCATGTATAGTTATTTTGGGGGATTAAGGTATAGATATTATGAGGATTAAACTTATGTAAATATAGGTTGAACTAAAAAAGTTATAGTTTGAATAAATAATTGAACCGAATGCATCTTAGGTTGAAATGAAGGTGTGAGAGAATAAGACACTTATGATTGATTCAAATATATTTATAAATGATTACAATAACCATTTGATTATAGAATTTAGTTAAAAATAGAATAATAAAAATGAATTTGTGAAAGGTATGTCTCTTAGAAACTCACAATTCATATAACTAAGGAATTATATTTGGAACAAATGGTTGTTATAAATGAAAAACTAGATATTTTCTATTATGAGGTAAAATATGTGTCTTGACCATGATAATAAAGTAGATAAATCATTATAAATCATATCATGATTCATGAATATGTTAAGAAAACCCTTATATATTTTCAATGGTGAGAGAAATAAGAATTACAAAGTCACAATTTATTTAATGGGGGTAGAATAACATCTTGAGATTTTAATATGTGTTTTCATTTTAATAAATACATTATCAAGTAGATTGTATCACATGAAACACTAAACTAGAATTTACCATGATATAATTTATTAGAATTCAAGGGAATCATTAATAACATTTCAGTATATAATGAGGAACATCATTAAGAAAACTAAAATAAAAATAAAACCTCAAGTAAATAAAAAGATAATAAACTGATATATTATAAAATAATATATTTTAATTAATGATTTAAAAAACAATAATAATTATATTAAAATAATGAGTTAATTATTTTAATACCAATGAGTTTATTAAATTTAATGGTTATAAGATAAAAAATTAATGAAATACGATTAAAAATATTTTAAGTTAAAAATGATTTTTTTCAAAGAACTATTTGTAAAGTGTGTTGTAATTATCTAAAATTAAATTAAAAATTTTAAATTAATTTTCAAATTAAATGTGATAATTTTCAAAAAAAAAAATAAATTAACACTCACTTGTATTGATATGAAATAATGTTATGAATACATAAATTTTATAAAATAAAAAAAATAATTTTCATTATATTTTATGTTTTTATTTAAAATTAATATCACTAAATTATATAATTTTAATTTGATTAAATAAAATTCATTTTTGAATTCATCATGTAAAAATAAGATATTGGTAAAATTTTGAGATTTTTCAAAAAAAATATTTTTAAGTGAATTGTGAAAATACAGTTTTTACAAATAACATAACTTTTATGAAATCATTATGATATAAACTGGAATTAAAAATAAATAAAACTTTTTATTGATAATAAATTAATTTAAAGAGTAAAATAATTAAATTTTAAAAAATACATTGAATTTATAAATCTATGCATGTCTTTTTGGAAGCTAAGTTAAATTTTATTCTAATAAAAACTATACTAGTACTTTTCATTTAATTAATTATTCAAAATGATCCATTTGGTTTTTTATTTATAAAAAATATTTTTTTAATAATAAATAAATAAATATCATTGAACTAAATACTCTATGTGATTTTGAATTAAATTCATTTTTATGCCTAAAAATTTATTTTTTATAAAAATTATTTTTGTTGTGTTAAGAACACTTTTATTAAAATTAATTTTTAACACCTATATAAATTGAATATTTTAAAATTATTTCAAAATTTTAGTTAGTACATTATGATTAGGTCATTAGTTCCATTAAATTTTTATACATAAAAATAAGTTACCATAGTAAAGGCTAGTCGCCTAGTAGGGGTTAAATTTGGGAAAAGGGTTAAATTAATAGATATGGTCCCAAAATATCACAAAAAACCCACCATGAATGAGTGGATAGAGAATTTATTGACTTTATCCTTATCTCTTTTCAATACATAGAAATTTTTTATCCACTTTGCGTATATAATGTATTTCCATTTTTATATTATAGAATTGATATTAAAAAATGAAACTCCTCTCACTTCTAAAAGGATCTCTCTTCCAGCCCTTCAAAAAAACCAAAAATTATGATTAACCCCATTAATTTGAAATATATACTTCCATAAATAACATATCCAATTTGTTTATCCTCTAGACCCTATATATTTTCCAAATATCATTACAAAAAACACAATTTAAAAGAAGAGAGGTAATTTATTCTTTATATGTAATTGTTTCTTATCTTTAATTCCATTTATCCTCTTCATATAAATCTTATTTAATATTACTTACAACATTAATTTTTTTTTTGAAACAATTATTCTTCAATAAAACTTATATTATCACTATATAACAACATTTTATTACTCATTCAACAATTATAACGAGTTCTTCTTTTGGTTGGTTTTACCAATTATATAGACATTGTCATAATATTTATCTCATGAATGACTAATAAAACATATCTAATGTTAATAATATATAATAATTATTAATTTATTTTTTTCATTTTTTGGGAGAGTTAATATCCAAAATTATATTTACCTATAAATTCAATTCGTTTCTTAATTCAATAATCACTAGAAAATGAAAATTTTAAGCATTCCAAGAGAACTATAAACATAAGTTTCATGAAATGGATATGATACTCCATAATTATATCAATAACATGAATTAACTTGTGATGGATATTTTGGAGAAGATTAAACATTGAATATGACTTAAGCATCAAAACTGCCAAACTATAGCATATAAGGGAGACAGAATGGTTAATAACCAAATATAAACTTCAACAAAAAACAACAAAAATATTAGAAAAAATTAATGATAAATGGGTGGTATATAGTAAAGTAAATTTTAATAAGATTATTATTCATAATAAATAAAATCCTATATTTATTATACAGGGGAGTTCGAGTTTGTTCGACTATGAAAAAGTATGAGGTAAGGATTCTTGGTCTCAATTTCAATTCCTTGAGATATGTTTCATTTTGGGTACAATGTTTAATTTTTATATGGTTTTAATCTGATTAAATAAACCATGAATAAAATATCTTATATTTTTATATAATTAATTTTATTTAAAAGTCCAATCAAGTTATTTTATTCAATTGGTTTCGATTAATGTGATATAAAATCTGTAAGGGTTTTTCATCTTAATTTCACTTCATTGAGACGTATTTCATTTCATGAACCTTTTTTAATTTATATAGTGTATAATAACTATTTTATATATTATATATTTACTCATTTTAAACTCATGTCACTCTAATTTCCTTCTCAAGTTCTTTGTTTAATGGTTTTTTTATTTTAAAATCCAAAATGGGTTTTATTTAATATCATTACTTTAATAGTTTTGAAGTAGTTTACCCAATTATATATATTCCATATCCATATTCTTTATATTATTTTAATAATTTCATTATATACACATCAATTATTTTTAAGTTCATTTTAAATTATCTTTTAATTTTTATAATTGTTTAAAAATGAATCATTTTAATATTTTCTATAGAGGTAATTTTTGACATTCTTTAGAAAGGTGCGAAAAAACTATTTTTTAATTTTTGTCACTTTACCAAATTTTCCCACTATCAAGACTAGTATTTATTTTTGTTTTTCATTTCCAATTTTACATGTTTTTTCAAAAAAAAATCTATTCTCATTTTTTCTGAATTTTTCATTTTTTTAAAAAGTTAGAAATAATAAATATTTTTTTCAAAGAATATTTCTAATTCTTTATTAATGAATTTTAATCTATTTCAACAAAATTTAATGATTATTATACTTGATTTGGGATATGATCTAATGATATAATCCATCCTCTTTCTATGAATATAATATGATGATGCTGTAAGAAAATTTTCAGGAAACCCATTTCTTTTCTACATGTTAAATAAGCTATATAGGATTAATGAATGATCTTATATTCCCATGTAAAACATATTTATATTTTATCATATATGATGAGTGTGTCCATTATATCCCTCTAATGTATTGAAAAATATTTTATATCTCATGATATATTGATATATTGAGTGGAAATGATTATGGATAGTTATATTTACATGTGATATTAGAAGGGTACCCAAGAAATTGGCCTAAGAAAATGGGTACATGGGTTGAAATATGAAGCACACAATGGTATAAAAGTGGTTAGTGAAGTCACATTATTTTTTTGGAATGTCGTTAGTAGGGACCATTATTTTTTTAATGTCTTAGTGGTTTTATTTGACATATTTTAAGATATATATGATTATGTTTATCCCACACTCTTATGCCACAATCTTAGGATTATGTTATAATTATATGGATTATATTTTTTGATTATTTTATAACCCATTCCATATGTTATTCCAAATCCCTATTCTATGATTCTTGAATTATATTCAATGATTTGTTGGGTTTGATTCTTTTATGTCATTAGAATTCACCATGATTGTGTTATCATACCCATATGATCATATTATTCCCACTTATGATCTTTGATTATTATCTTCCCTATTTACTCTTACTGATCATCTTATACCCCACTTATTATGTTTCCATTTACCCAGGTTATCATGAAGAGTATTAAATCTTTAATTATTATAATGGTATCATGCGTAGTGAAATTTATAAGAGATATTTAATATTTTATGTGAAATAAGAAATTCATGGTAATGTAGGAAAAGTTCCATTTGTATGTAAAGACATAGGTTTCATTATGTAAATATTTTTTCCTAACTATTTAAAACTAAAAACTAAAACATATGTATACAAATCAGTCGACAACGACTGAGGATGTTTCTAAGGGAAAGGAGTCCCATGATGGCCATGAAAATGTAGTGCAATGTCTTATTATGATAGATACTAATATGTACTCACAATTGACTGGAAGGAAAGAGGGACTCAAGGGTAACCGTTCTATGTATAATATTAACAAAGATGGAGATGTCTCTGGGATCCTTTAAGAAAATGGTAGTGGTATTGCCAGAACATTATAGAGTGATATTGTTCAAAAATTAAAAAAAAATAAGATTCTTGAATGTGAAGGAATTATATCTGCTGCTTCAAGAAAAAGGATGAGGAAGGATTATTCTTACCTACCGAAGATGACGAAGACCCAGTCTTATTCTAAGAGGGAAATGTGGGTTGTTCTCACTCTTAAAAAAGACAGTGCAGTAAATCAGTCATACCTGACACCACTTTCATTAGAGAAACCGAAGTCTCCTAATCAGTATACCAATCTCTTTTTGCTGTAAAACCCGACTACTGAGTTGGAATCATCCACTATAGAGGAGGATCCTAATGATGGATGTGGTGAAGGGTATGGTTATTATGATATGTAGAGGATGCTTGTGTTTTGTTTTGGTTTGGGTTCATGGTGTTTTAATGTGGTAAGTTTTGAAGTCATGTTTATTTTATCACTTTTTCTTAAAAATGTTTGTTCGTTTCTCACTTTTATGATCTAGGAGTAAAATTTTTGGTGTCTCACTGAACACCCCAATGGGTTTCCAATTATATCTGTAAATGCCTTTAAATTACCTAATGATTGGTGAGAAAATTTATATTTAATATTTTATTTGAGTGTTTTGTCAATTATTAACCCAAAGGGCCCTACTCCACCTCAAATGAGCACTATAATAATTATAGTATAAATATCTAGTCAAGTATAAACACTTAACCATTCCCATCACGCACCGCACATAAAGATGTATTTAAAATAATTTCTAAATTAATAGAACTATCTACCAAAGACAAGATAGAGAGTACACTTTGAGACTATTCGTAGAATCACCTTCAAATACATGAAATTAAAGAAGCAGAGAAAAACCTTTAATATGGATTTTAGGTAAAAACATAAGAGAAACATTAGATGAAGGATTAGATAATATTATACCTACCTATAGGGCTCCACTATGATAGATATATCAATGTATTTCAAGGGAAAAAGAAGATAATATAAAGATAAAATAATAAAGAAATGGGGTTTTATGTGCCCCTAGGTCTGCTTTGGTTAAATTAAGTTATTGTGATGGAGAGAATGAGTTGGTTATAATTAAACTAGATGTTACTGTTTTTTTTAATTTTAAAATCCTCTCAAGGACCACCAAAACTCAGGTGTGTGTCTACTAGATGTTTGGTCAACTTGTTAGTATTATATGCCTATCTCCCACCGCACTAGAGTGTTGGTGAGCCATTATTAGAACCTTGGTGGCCTCTAAAGACTTTTTTTCATAACCCATGCCATACTAACTTGATCCTAAACCTATAAACCTCAAAACAATTTCTAATCATATATAAAAACAATTATAATTCCTTACACAAACTATATAATTCATATATGAAATAATTTTTTCTACTACATATTTTTAACAGTTAGTTTAATTTATTTTCATTAAAATTTTAGGAAAAGGGACTTTACAAAGTCCCCACCATCAAAATTTATATCCTCATGTCATAATCAAAATATTCATCACATTGGTATGACTCCCTTGAATTAAATATTCATTATAACCACAATCTCTAAGATACACAAATTTACTAAAGGTATAATTTTTATAATTAAATATCACAGAAAAACATATCACTATGAATTTTATATTTCATCAATCATATCCTAAATCATATATCTATTAATAAACTAATCCTATCAATGTTGAATGCCTAAAAAATTGATTACTAATATGTCACCAGATCGATTCCTGAATGATTCACCAACTCCGTAAACATTGAGATGTAAATGGTTCCTCTATAATTAATGTCACATGAACCTAGATATACTTACAGAAATACAGTCAAATGTTTCAAAATGACACTACAATAACACCATCAATTTAAAAAAGATCATAACTTGTCGTTATTTTACCCATATGTCTCGTAATATCTAACACCCTATTTTCAATCTCATCTTGTGAGATTTACGTGAAACATTATTTTTATGGACCAAATTCCAAAACAGTAACAATTAAATTACTTAATTATTGAATTTAATAATATTCAGGTATCAAATATACCGATATACTTCAATAATTTTAAAAAAACACCCACATTTGGGCATTACCTAAAATATTGAGTTTTACAATAATCATTCAACAATGTATTTAACTATTCTTACAATACTATCTAGGGGAGTAATATATTTTAATGTCAAATGGTTGTTTATACGAAAAATACCACACACATTAATAATTAATCACCCAATTAATCACCCATGAATAATTCCATACATTACTGATAGGTAAAGTTTGCATACTAATAATCAACGGTATGCTCACAACCATAATATTTCCCATATTTATACTTCCTAAGAGTTTAGGAATCCATTATTTCTTAAACATATAAAAACCATGACTTTAACTCCAAATTACATTATTAATTAATTTTACAAGCTTCAATTTATGTTAGATAGTTTTAGAATTTTTATATTACCACACATTGATAAAAATAACTTAGTATAATATTCAATACTCTAAAATCCTTATAACCTGATTTATCTAATTCTCGTTAGTTTTTTTAGTGACTAGGTTTCTAAATTTTCCATTATTCCATATGATAATAATATAAAATAATACATATTATATGTAAAGAGATTTATACCATCCTCATAGGTTGGTACAACCTCCAACATTATTCCCAATAGCATTAAGAGGTGAATAAACCCTTTCTTATTAGGAAAAAAATACATTTTAAATAACTTGGAGTTTTTATTTAGATCAAGAAGTACTCGAAATATTTATAATAAATAATTATGACCTTTATAAAAGGAATATATCTCATGTGTTTGTTACCATTAATGGTTAATTTGATGCCAAATTGTCATTGAAATGTAGTAATATACATCTCTATTGTTTGAGATGGGAATATAAGTTTTGATATTTCACAAATCCTTCTTTGATATACTATCCTTGAATAGAATATCCCATATAATAGATTGTGTAATTTCATCTAGGATATTCACTCACTGACCCATTATTACTCTTGATATTCATGGACATGCTTTCATTACTTATCAATTTAAAAACTATCAATACTACACATTATATTTAAGAACACCATTTTATTCAAGAATGAATTGGTTACCTTCAATCCATTTTCATCTTTGGGGTTATTAAAACTTTTCTAGTACTATGAAACATCCACTAGATTACCTTTATAACACCATCCCAAATGGAAATAATCTATTAGTTGTAACCAACCAGGTTTTAATACTTCACATCAAACCACCAAAGACAAAAATCAGTCTTGAGGTTTAAAAGTATTAAAAACCATAATAAGAATATAATCTTGTACTAATTGACTACCCATTTGGCTTATATCACAATGAGATTATTCTCCCTCAACCAAGATTTATATGTTTTACCTTCAAGAAAACATTTCCAAATGTCTTTCTATCACTCATGAAGTAACCCTCCCAATCCATTCTCATTATTACCCCATACATACTCTTAGAAACTAACTCACCTAAGATAACTCACATGCCTGAGATAAATCACCAAGATGAGCTAACTTATGGAAACAATATTAACCTTAACAGAATCAATAATAACACTAAAAGTTATACCAGGGAATTAAATCCTTGTAATCAAATTAAATAATAAGATTATTATCCCATATAAATTGATCTTTCTTTTAAACATTAAAATGCAGTGTATTAAAACATATTTTATAATTTCAAAGATTTTTCTTTCTTTTTGAAACCATTAGTTACTGAACCATTTTGATTAATTTAAAACACCATAATCATATAATAAGGGTTAAAACTTATTCCACTTACTTCTGAAAATCATAAAACCATTTTTGTTAAAATATGGTTTTCTTTTCTTTGAAAACGTCAAAATATTTCATTCAGAAAATAGTTCCCATTATATTTTGAAAAAACAAAACATTATCTAAAGATGATGAAAAATCATCATGAAATGACATTACTAGTTGGATATCAATAATCAATAATTAAATACCGTGGAATGGTAATTTACTATATAGAACATGAATCATCAATAATAATGTATTATTATGAAAAAAAATCATCGTTATCCATTGTAACGCCTCAAGATTTTATGAAAAATATTCATTTAATTTCATTAATGTCTTGTGTTTTATGATACACCAAGATTACCTTGCGCTATACGCAAAACCGTATTAGTTTACAGTATACACAACACTATTCTTGGATCGTGTTACACACAATTTTGATAATAGTTATTCTATGAAACATTGAGTATATATATATATATTCAATGTATAAATGAAATATGGTTGGATTCCGTTATACAAAACAACAAATGATTCTTGCACAACACGCAACCCTGATTTGGCTTGCATTACACGCAATCGCGACCATCCTCGATATCGTGTGTTGTACGCAATACCGGGTTTTACTAAACAACGATATATTATTATAATATTATTATGAACTAGCAGTTATGAATAGTATTAAATAAATTTTGAATTTTATAACATTATTATTCATCTTACACATTTTCTAGAACATGGTATAAGAACAAAATAATTTTTTCGGGTAAAATAAGTATTTTTCAAAAAATGTAGTTTTGCCTCTTTTTGATGGCGTACCCACATTAAATCTATTTTTCGAAATGTTTATAAGTTAAATTTGACAAAATAAAATTCTTCTTTGGAATCAAGAAATAAAAATTTAATTTGGATAAATTTTTCATATTATTCTGGTAACTTTCATATTTTGATGAATAGTAAAAAGACGCTATATTTTAATTAAAAACAACTTTTTTCATCGCAATAATTTATATGGTTAAATTATAATATTAAATGGTTTTAAAGTATAAATAGAATATATTCTTACCATTTAATATAATTTATGTTATTATCATTGATTTTACATTAAATTCGTAGGTTAAATCAATTCAATCTTTTGCAATGTTTTAAAGAAAAACCCATTTTCTTTCGACAACGGGATTAATTTTAATTTAATTTCTGAAAATTTTGTGTATTGAATTTGGAAAAATGGATTCCATATTTGGAATCAGTGGGTCCAAATTATGTTAATAAGCTACTTTTTATTTTTGGGAATTATGAATAGTAACTATGGTAAATTTTATTTACCATAGTTAAAGGTAAATCAGGTAATTAAGGGTAAATATAATATTATAAAATTACCTTAACACATGTAAAAATTAAATTGAATGGATAAAAGTATACCCATATCACCTAAGGGTCGGATTAGATTCATTTAATGGACTTTTTCCCATGAAAATAACTTAATTATTATTAAAACCAAAGAAAGTGACAACATGTCACTCTCTTAAATCTTATAAGTATATTAATTTTAATTTAGTGATAAACTTCATGAAACATCGAACATGAGTAGTATCTAGAAATATAATAAAATTATCTACATCATATAAATTTATTTATAATTTTTAGGGATTAAATAATTATCATTAATTATGACACAATAGTGATGCAGAAATTGTTTATCTAGTGAAAAATCAAGAATATAGTTTTTATTAAACTAATAGTGACCATAAAATGCATAAAAACCTGACCAAAACATATTTTTCATGTAAATGTAAACCATAATAATCCAATGGTCGAATATTGGACCATTTGGAGCCTTATAAAAGCAATTATGACACTTATATTATTTTATCTTAAATAATGCCAAAGTTGTCACCTTCATAATTTAATAAATATAACAATTTAAATATTTTGATTTTAAGATGATAAATTCGAGTATAAGTATTATTGTAAAATTTAATAGATTTATAATCATCATATGATTTTATTTTTAAATTTTATGCAACAAATAAGTATATTAAATAATTATACAAAAATGTTGTAGTATTTATTTTATTAAGAGATAAACCAAATAAATGGTTTTAAAAATAATAAAATAAATATTATATGAACTATTTAATATTCTACACAAATTTTCTATATACATATGACATTTTATGAATCTATTAAAGATTTTATTTCGAACATATCTTCTGTATATATGTTATTTAAATTCAAATAAATGAATAGTGTCAAAATTGACACTATTGTTATTTTATAAAAATAACATATTATGAAATTTTTTAAAAATAACAAAAATATTAAAAAATTATAAATTTAAATTTTTATGGTCTATAATGTTATAAAGTAAACAATTATGGAAAATTCACAACAAATAAGTAATTATTTGTTATAATGTAAAATTTAGAATATTATTACCACAAATAAAATTAAATAGATTAAATAAAGATAAATCAAAATGATAAGGTTTAAAATAAGATCCAAACATGTCTAAATTTGATTTGTTGATGAGATTCCAACCCTATATCATCTAATATTCTAATATGAGTCATTTTTGGAGGTTTTTAAGTGGGGTTAGATTTATTATAAATTAATATTTTTAAGAATTCCAAAGGTGCCCCTCTCCTCCCTTATAAAAGGACACCTCCTCCCTCTCTTCCTCACACAACTTTGAGCTTTCAAGCTCGGCCAACCCCTGCCCAATTATCTTCTCCACTTCCCTAGAAACATCCTAAATGTCATGGTCTTATTCAAAGACCAATTTTAGTTCCCTAAGAGGAGATCTCAAAAGGGGCTTCAAAGAAGAGGCAATGTTCGTTACCGATTCTTTCAACTTTATTTCTTCTTCCATTTCTTCTTATAAGGTTGTTTCATTATGAAGTAATAACATCAGTATAACTAATATAATGATATGTTATTATATGTATGAAACAACCCTATTTCACCATCTATCCATCTTACAGAAAATGAAATCACCGCGCGTGCGTACGTACGGAATACCGTCTCCACGCCGTGGTGTAATCTATTTTCCACCACCACCTTACATGGATGGGTATAAGGGTGAAAGTAATGAATATATATGATTATTTTAAAGTGATAATTATTCTGTAATATTATACATACACTTTAATACAATTCCACGATCTTGGGAATGATATCATCGCTCGTGCGTACGTACGGACAACCGTCTCCACAACGCGATGAGATTCACTCTCCATGTTAACCATTCATGAATGATTATAAACTATATATAATGAATAATAATGAAATATATGAAATAATGAAGCTACTGGATTTATGTATACATATATATATATATATTTCATCTACTTAATTCCATTCAAAAAGGAAACGAAAATAGCGTTCATGCATACGTACGGACTACCGTCTCCATGAACGGTATATTTCATTCCGTTTATCGACCTATAATATATATGTATATGATGAATATATATTATATATAAATCATGTTTTACATTCTGGAATTATGTAAATCAGGATATAAGTAATAATATCAACAACGACAAGTCGAAACACATACGATAAATGAAATGATTTTACCCAAAACGCTACTTTAACATGGAATTTACAAAAGAACGGGTAATATAAAGTCATAAGTGAAACATATATGATATCATAACAATGAATATGATTATTTAATAAGTCAATTACATTATTTAAATCATTATACAGGAGGTTCGGATCCATACGAAGCATATCGGACCTAAGGTAAGGGATAATTTTGCAAATCTCATTTTTATCTGAGATTGCTTATTCGTAAGTATTTACTGGGGTTATATTTATCATCCATGTCCAAATTTTATAAAAATGTTTTCATGAATGTTTAAATTCATTTTTACCCATTTTTGACTTTTACTACATGGTATTAAAGGAATCTTTCTTTTATTTACGTTACGAGGTACTTTTTTTGACTTTTCCGGAAAAAGTATGAGAAGAATGTTTTTTAACTT